>OV815278.1:55025152-57840152 GCA_929108145.2 Limnephilus rhombicus
AGCAGTTGTGTACTATTAAAGTATCTGCGGGCCCTGTAGAGTACGCCCAGTTTCTGAGAGGCTAACTTAACTCTGGTTTCGATGGAACTCCCGTACCTGAGCTGGTCACTTAGAGTTACACCAATAATATCGATGGAGGTCCTGTTCGGAAGATTGCTTCCGTTGAAGGAGACTAGATTTTCATTTCGATCCCTTTTAGACGTTATCAGACGTGATTGGGTCTTTGAAACATTAAATTCGACGAGATTATCCTTACCCCAAGAGAAAACACTCTCGAGGTAACCGTCCATTCTTTGTTTCAAAGCCCTCCGAGCTATCGGAGTTTGTGTGCCCTTTGGGGGCTTGTCAAACAAAAAGCTATCATGGACTGTACTGTCATCCTCGTAACAATGAATGAATGATGTGCAACAGAAACAAAGTCGGTGACAGAACCGATCCCTGAGAGACTCCAGCATTCATCGAATGCGAGGAACAGGTGAAATCGTCAGCAACCGCCTGAATCGACCTCTCCCTCAAAAAGTCGGCAATCCACTTACACAAGGATACGTGAAGTCCGTAAGAAGACAGTTTGTTGACAAGCCCTCGGTGCTAAACCCGGTCAAAGGCCTTGTAAATATCCAGTGCAACTGTTTGGGTCTCATCGAAACGTTCCAGGCACCGCCCCCAAACATGCGTCACGTACGCGAGAAGATCACCGCACGAGTGGTTCCGCCGGAATCCGTTAATAATTTTGTTTTTCTCGAGGTATGTGAGCAGTTTGTCGTTGATCACACGTTCCATCACCTTAGACAGAACTGATGTGATCGCTATGGGGCGGTAGTTGGCTGGGTTGGAGCGGTCACCCTTCTTTGGAATAGGGTGAATGAACGCTTTTTTCCAACCACAGGGCACAGAGCCAGACTTCAGGGACATTTTGAAAAGCTTCGTCAAAACAGGACCTATTTCTGCAGCGCACCTCTGTAATACCAGGGCATGTATTCCGTCAGGCCCACTAGCTTTATTAATATCAAGCCCTCGTAAGACTTGGACTACATCCCGATGCCGGATCCTCAGCTTTTTCATATGAAAACCGCAATGAGGAACCGACGGCGGGGTAGCACCTTGATCATCGAGGGTCGAGTTTTCCGCGAACATTTTGCCTAATAAGTTAGCCTTTTCGGCGGCGGTATTTGCTAGAGAGCCGTCAGGTCTGGTAAGAGGTGGCAGACTGGGTTTGCAGAAATTGCGACCTATTGAGCCCGAAAGCGACCAGAACGCTCTGTTGCCGTGCGGGCAGGCAGCCAGCTATCTGCTGATCTGCAGGTCGTGCTAGAATTTTGACCTGTTTATGATCCTTTTGCTTTCCTTTGCCATTTTGTTATATACTATTCTGTTTTCGGACGTTCGAGATGTGTAGTAGACTCGGTAAGCCGCGTTCTTTCGTCGCACTGCTTCAGAGCATTGTCGACTGAACCACGGCTTTGAGCCCACACCAGTTTCTTTAACAGTGGATTGGATGAAGCCATCCATCGCGGATGTGATGACTTCACCAATTTCCTGGGCACATCTTGAGGGATCGGAGGTCCGAAAACAGACAGCTGACCACGGGAAAGCATTAAAATGTGCCCGCAGACAAAACCAATCTGCTGATCTATAGCGCCACACTTTTCTCTTCAGCCGCTCGTTTGGCGGTCTGAAGGTTACGGGGATTGACGTCGTCACAAGGCAGTGGTCGGACGATCCTAAAGGCGCTGTGACGTCAATCTTGTAGCCGTGTGGCACAGTGGTTAAAAACAAATCTAACAGATTGGAGCGGTGAGTCTGGACATCAGGAACCCTTGTAGGCTCCTGAACCATTTACTCCAGTCCGTGGCAGAGGGCAAAGGATTCCGCCTCTCGTCCAGAAGAGTCCGTTGGTCCTGAGAACTTTAACCAAGGTTCGTTATGAACATTGAAGTCCCCCAGGACCACAACTCTGCCGTAGGGAAGCGGGGCAAGAGGTCGTCATCAGTATTACTTAGATGTCTGAAGAGTTCAGACGTATCTGAAACGCTAAGGTTCGGTGAGCGGTATAAACACGCGTAAAATCTTATCGTACTGGCAAGATTGACACGCACCTACATTACGTCGAATCTGGAGTTCTCCAGATTCAACAGTCGCACACAGTTGACGTCAACTCGGCTGAAGAGACAGACACTTCCTTTGGGTCTGAATTTGCCTGTGAGAGTGTAGCCCGGGCAATCCAGATAGGAGGCGTCTGTAGGCTCTGCTATCTGCGTCTCAGAAAGGAAAAGAAGGTTAGGACGTTGGCAGAGAATGTGGGTGAAATTCACCAACAGTTTTGGCCTGCACCGGGGACTCCTGCTTCTCGCCGTTGTAATAATGATGTTATTGTTGTTTGTTGTATTCATGATTTTATAATTGTTTTTTTTTTTGGTTATGAGGAGAAAGGAAGGTCCGGAAGGAAAAGGTATGAGGGATGGGTAGGAAGCTGGGGATCAGAGTGTCCAGGAGTGACGGACGTATGAATCCAATCCACCCACTGCGGTGAAAGGCGATAGGCTGCGAGAGTCTGGCTGGAGAGGTCGCCCCATGCGCCCCAAACGCTACTGCTGGGTCCCCTCCGGTCACGAACCGGCACAATAGCAGCGGCGGGGTTTTCGCACTCGTTGATGGTGCAGCCTACTCTCAGTCGTGAGCCTGAGGGACGGGCCCCGGTACTACCGAGCGGCCCGGACAACGGTAACCGGTTGTAAAGGGTCTCCCTCAACCAGCATCTCCCAATCCGGCCCTCCACGCAGAAGGTGGGCCGACGCACCCGCCATCTAGACCCAGACAAATATTATCCCATGAACCTGGGCCTCCCTGCTAAGTTACCAAACGTGGCGAACCACTTGGGGTGACCTGTGGCAGAGGTGTTGGTCATCTAATAAATGGTTCCCATACCCGCCTACCAAATTAAAAATCTTCAGCCTCACAGCATATAAAAATTGGGAATGCCATAGTCTCACTTGCTCCAGACGGTTGGGAGCAGTTGGAACTCTTGTGTTATAGTTAAAAGTTCTAAAAAATAAAAATAAAAATATGAAAAAATTTATATCATATGATTTCTGTAATTTGTTCGCTGGTGTACAGTGTATGTAGGTTTAGTCGGATTACTTGAAATGACGTGACTAGATCTGAATAGCCAGGTACGTTTTCCACATCTCCTTCCTCTCCCCACTACCCTCAGTATCACACCATACCGAATTTGGGGATGCCATTGGCACTCACTGGCTCGAGACGGTTGAGAGCAGTTGGGACTCTAGTGTAATTTTCAGATAAAAAAGTTATACGCAAGTAAGAATCTTTTACGCTTTTTTTGTTAAACTGACTGCACGTATAAGTATGTCGTATTTTGTATTGCCGCATGTTTCATCAGATCAGTTTGAACTTGACCTTTGTGCGGGTGACCGTGTCAGTTTTTGCAGTCGTGTAAATTTCAATACGTTTCTAGTTTAAAAAAATCAAAATCTACCAAGTGTTTAGATCCAATTCAACATGGATACGATGTCTGATGGTATGTACTTTTATTATATTATAGTAGTTATTGAAAACCTTACACGATATGTCAAAATTTTTAATTAAAACAAACACCTATTTGAATTGAATATTTTTGTGTGAATATATTAAATATTAAATAAATAAATATTTTGTGTGAATATATTATTATTATATTAAATATCGAGGCAAATAGTTAAAAGTTCCACAAGATGCTATCATATTTTAATTTGTTTTGTATACTTTATTATCTTAGCTACTAGACTAAATTGTAAGAAGTTGCTTGTATGCACCATTTTATTAGTTATAATACCTGAAAGTGAGGACTATCAGTTTTCATGAAAAACGGTTCTAGTCTTATAATCAAAGTTTTTTGGTTTAGATGCAATTTCTAAAGTGGTTCGTACAAGATTCTGTCATTCTGCCAAGAAACATCGAAAAATAAACAAAAGGACAGTGAAAACAATTCCAATAGAAGTACTGCAAATGCTAAAGATACCAGACCCTAATACGACTACAGGGAATGATTCGGTAGTTGAACAAATGTGAACAAAGTGATGACGATAGTATATTGTCATAAAACGATTCTGACGATCTATTCTGTGAATAACTATTAATAAATAGCTTGCAAAATGAAGTAAGCATTATGACTGATTTAATTTATCTTATATTTTTCAATTTTATATTTTTGTACTAAATATGTGTGACCTTTCGAATTTTTTTTTCATTTATTTTTATGAACATATCTATACAGAACTAAAAATCGAAAAAGGTTTGATGCAATTGCAACCACTGATTTGATGCCAACTTTCGGGGTCATTCACCTCATTGTGCGCCGCCCCGGAACCATTTATTGGATAACCAACACCTCTGCCATAGGTCACCCCAAGACTTGCAGGGGTGTCGGCTTCATGGGGTGAGGTTTATCACCTGCTGCCTGTCTGCCGCGTGGTGTTCAAGATCAAGAAAGACTGGTTGAGGAAGGTCTTTTATCCTCTCCAGCCGGAATCGATCGACCCATCGCCTTACCCCGCCGTTGGAGGGATGGATTCATACGTCCGTTAGGCCTGGATATACCGACCCCCAGATTCTTACCCACCCTTCATACCTATTTCCTTCCCAGTACTTCCTCTCCTTCTTTTCCTTAAAAATTCACACACCATCCCCTACGATGACATAGGCCCTTAGGGAAATTATTTTCCTCAGGGCCTCCTGTGTGGAGCTAATGAAAAAAAAAACAAATTGTCCTAGTATTGGACAAAAAGAAGTATAATTTTTTTGTATTGTTATACGGGTGTCCGGGGGTCAATTGCATTAACTTTGGGAGGTGATTCTACATGATGGTAGGAGTAAAACGATTAACAACTTTATCCGAAATTCTTTCCTCATTCAAAAAGACGTACCTACTAAAAATCCTTGGAGTGTGGTACGATCTTACTTGCCGAGAGCCTGCGGGCACGATTGTGGCGACATTGCATTGTGGCGACATTAAATTGCATTGTGACTGGACCATATCGTAACAGCGGAAAATAATAAAGATGGCTGCACACGCCGGTCTAATTTTACCTTTTTTTACCACAAAACTACCCCTAAAAGTTGGAATTTCGAAAAAGGTTATTTATCTCTTTTACTTAATATCGTGCAGAATCACCTCCCGAAGTTAATGCACTTTACCTCCGGACACCCGGTGTTATTGTTATGGTTGCATGAATAATAACATAAATAAATGTGTAATATCTGCGTTTGTTGCAAAACTTTTGCTTTTTACTTTTAATATTTATATTGGCATTTAGTTTTATTAATTTAACAAAATAATCTTTTCCTAGTTCTAACATTATAATTTTATTCATCTATGACTTATAATTGCTGTTGTAGTATTCTCGTTTATATGTACGAATATCTCTTATGTAATGTATACTCTCGGGAAATTAATACATTAGGCAAAGCCTTTCAAAACATTTCGGAACACCTCCGAAATCTTCACTGGCTGAAGTGTCCTCAAAGGATCCAATACAAGTTATGCTGGATGGTGTTTAAATCTATCAATGAAATGGCTCCTCCCTATATCTCTGAACTATGCATTCCGGAAAATATTGGTCTAAGGCAGTCAACTCTTAGATCAACGACATCTTCTGCAATTGGACGGTTGAAAGAACCTAAGCGAAATCCGAACACTAAGTTTGGTGATCGTGCATTCGCAGTATCCGGCCCCGAAGCTTGGAATAAACTTCCTATGGAATTGAGATGCATAACCAACTCAGCGGAATTTAGATCCAAACTGAAAACTCACTTTTTCCGATACTCCTTTCCATTAAGTCATCATTCTATTTTGCAATTTTTAATAGTTTTTTTTCCTCTTTTCTCTTTGTTTATAGTTAACTCAATCTGTTTAATGTAATCTGTTAATTGTGATACCTCAATCTGTTTACTGGTGAGCGATGAATCACCTTAATGCAGTAAAGATCGACTATTAAATTTATTAATTTATTTAAAATATCTATACCTTCCCGTAAATCCAGTTAACCTTCATTATACTTTTTGCAGCCGTATTCTCGAATTGTAATATTATGTAAAAACTTCCTACTTCTTCTGGCGCTTATCTTAATTGTAAATATGTGTGTTAATAAGTCACCAATTATTATTATTATTATTATAAAGCCCAACAAAAAGTTGCCTGCAGGACCTAGCAGCAAAAAATATTTTTCATCTGTTATACATTTGGGTCTGCTAATAATAATTATTATTTATTATAACTGGTTCAAATTGGATATATTTATTTAGGGAAAAAAAACGTTATCTTCGATATCGTCCTGTGTCTGAGACATTGAAAAGATTATAAATTATTAATAGCATCGAAAATTATGGAGACAAAATGATTTAATTTAAAAATATTGAAAACGTATTAACTTACTGTGTTTTAAGGTAGTTCAACAACTACGGCGTATAACTATTACTAAAATCCTACATTATAAGAGCAGTGTCGTTTTAAAATTTATCTTTAGAATTTCTTTACAAAAATAGAATTAGATTAAAAAAAATATGTACCGACTCGTTTAATTTGGGTCAGGGTTGTCACCAGTAACGGTTTACACAGAATATTTTTACAGTTACTACTTTAAAAATTAAATACCGGAAATTCGGCAAAACTGTATTATAATTTTATCCATACTTTAAACAGCGCGCCATTTAAACTTCGTACAAAAAATAAACACCCGTTTGAATTTCAAAGTCCGAGTCCGAAATCAATCCCATATTTATAATATGTGCGTTACGAATTAAGTACATATATGAGACTATGATCCGAAGAAATAGTTAATACAAAATATGCTAGCGGTGCCAGAGTGCGGAGACTGCTAAAACAATAAGTTATACTGTCCAGTAAGGTGGTCCAAATTTTTTTTTTATTACGCATCTTTCATTTGGCCACCCGGTGTATTCATATATTCATAGTAACACCATAGTAAAATTTCAGCGAGATAGCTCAAGTAGAATAGAGTGCTCAATCGAGTGTTGTTTTTGATTTTTTGTGTAAAATGATTTTTTTTTTTTTTCTTTATTTATTCCCATTTCTTTGTACATATAATGTACAATAGCAAATATTATATGTATAATAACATAATATATAATAACAATTATGGAGAAGAAATGAAAACCCACTAAGGCACTGCCTGAGTGTGGGTAATATTAAAACAAAATACTATATTTCTAAGTACCCAAAGTATAAATTAGACTTAAAAAAACATATTAAATATAAAGATAGTATAAAAAATAAGTATTACATAGGTAGAATAAGTGAAAAGGGTTTTTTTCAGCTATTATAAAAATAAAATAAAAATATGGAGAAAAACATACAATTTTTTTTTTTTTTTTAGTAATTATAAAATAAAAATAATAAAATAAACAGAAAACTTATATTAACGATTAATGTTAACAATTAACGATTAATGTTATAAAACGATTAATGTTAACTTTTTGTTACAGGACAGTTTAACGTGTTAAACTATTAAATAGATATTAGAATAAACTAGGTACTGAAGAGTTTTAAATACAAATTTAAACAGTTTAGATACTTATTTCGTAAACTCTGAAGTGATAAAATGTGTTCATCTACTCGAAAAAGAGACGAAATTTGTCTGCTTGGTATTGAGATACTGCAGGAATGGGGGAACAAATATCTGATGCTATTATTCACACAATGCAACAGCGGAATGTCAAATAAAGTCCGGGCTATGAATTTTGACACTACTGCTTCTAACACCGGTGCCAAAAAGGGAGCTTGCACTCTTTTAGAAGAAAAAACAGGGCGTGATCTTTTATGGCTTACTTGTCGTCATAATATAATGAAATAATGCTTTCAAAAATATTTGCTCTGTGTTTTGGGCCATCAAGCTCTCCTAAAATTCAACTTTTCGAGAGATTCAGCGACATTTGGGAAATATTACCGAAGGAGTACTACGATTGTCTTGACCTCGATAAGAACGCAGAACAGTTCGCTGAAAATACTCTTGAATGTCTTACAACCGCTCTATCTGGAGAGAATCAAGTTCGTGATGATAACGAAGAGCTAATAAAGCTCACCACGATTGTTTTTAACAAACCACCTGCGAAGATACATTGGCGCGCTCCAGGTCCGATTCATCATGCTCGTTGGATGGCAAAATTGCTGTATGCTTTGAAGATGTTTCTCTTTCGAAATAATTTACAAGCATTTAAACTAACCAAGAGAGAAGAAAAACAATTTCGATTTGTTAGTTTTGTGTGCTCATCTACACCAAAGTTAGGATCGAAGCGGTATTTAAGGTAAGCGGTATTTGTCAGATGAACTAGTCGCATTTGCCTTGTTTTCTGACAAGCTGTCTGATGCTGAGAAATAGGCCATTGTTCAAAAAATAAATTCTGATGGCGGTAATCGTTCAGTACGAGGTGATTCTGCTAAGCTTGCCTCAGAGGTTATTATAAGCTTTTGCAAAACAAAGAACGTTGAAAACGCTCTTAGTTCTTGATATCAAGGAATCTTTCTTGCAACTACCTCCTGAGACTTGGAATGACAATGATGATTACCTTCAAGGCAAAAGCTGCATCAAAATTTTGCGTATTGTTAATGATACAGCGGAGATAGGTATTAAACTATTTGAAGATTATAACACAATGAGGAAGAAAAGCAATTTTTACTGAACATCGTTGAACAATACAGAAAAATCTTTTCTACTGAAACATACAAAAAGGAGTTAAGAAACATAGTTTTGAAAGATATACGACTAAATATAATGTTAATTATTGTCTTTGTTACCTAATTTTGTTCATATTTAAATACTTTGTTTACTTATTTGATTAAAATACTTGTAATATTAATAAACCTTAAATTACTTGTCTTACTTAAAATCCTGAACTTTTTGTCAGAAACTTCTAATTCGATGAGCACCCCTTGTATATAACATAGGGGGCTGAATTTTTTTACACATTTGGGCCTAGACCACCCTACTGTCCTTTTTTTTAACTCCTGGTAAGGATTTTTTTATTTATTTCAAAATTACAGATTTTTATTTTTTTGGCTACCACACTAGGCTAATGCCGTGCCTAGGCATTTCCCTAACAGGCATACGTAGAATATAACAAGTATAACGAGAGACACCGCGCGGGCTCGAATACTTTCTCGCTCACATCTGATAATTACCAAAGGATGTTCCATGGCCGCCCTATATAAACGAGAGCGCGGCCTTGAACAAGTAGAGAACCAGAAGACAGTCGTAAGACTCAATACCCAGGATCAACTGTGAGATATTTTCTTGTCCACATTGATATGGTAGAGGAGTCTTAGAGATAGTCAGACCTCAGTCAGAAGTAACGCGCCGCGTTCCTATATATTTATTGATATATCGTTATACTCATACTGTGTACTTATTATTATTATTAATGTGTTATATTTTTCTCCTGAATAAAAGCTCTCTGTCAATTAACGTTATAGTAGTTATTTTAAAAGTAACTATAATTTATTATTTTATTTCGGATTCTTTGAGCAAAACTCTTGGTATATTCGGGTGCACTCTTACCCAACCAAACCTAAAACGTATCTTTTTAGGGGTATATAGGTATAATATTTATGAATAACTCTTAATAAATATAATTTTCTTATTTTGGAGGCGGGTATGGATATGGATGGGAAGGGGTCCGCCTACCCATAACCATTTCTTGGATAGTTAACACCTCTGCCTTAGGTCACCCCAAGTGGGGTGCCCGGGTTCTGCATCTGCCAACCTACTGTGTGACCGGCCGGATCAAGAGGTTGATGGAGGCCCTTTGACCTCGCCAGCTGGACTCTCTCGACCCATCGCCCAGTACCGCAGTTGGAGAGATGGATTCATACGTCCGTTACTCCTGAACACACTATTTCCCTACTCCCTACATTCCCTCGTACACCCTCGCATTACACCCTCGTATTACACCCTCGTATTACACCCTCGTATTACACCCTCGTACCTTTTATCCCTCCCAAAACTTCCTCTCCTTCCTTTCCATAAAAAAGACCCTCCACACAGCATCCCTCACATAGACCGTGAGGAAAATTATTATGCTGAATAAATTAAGAACACTATTATTTATTTAGTCTTGCTCGAGAACGATGTCCATCAAATTAAGATCGAAGTAAAAGATCAAATTGACCCTACTATTGGAACACATGCACGCCCACAATATACATTTCTATCGATCGGCGCATTTCTCGGTCGTGGGTATGTGCAATTCTACATTTATATAAAATTTTGAAAATATACTTACCTAATGTGGAATGTGTATATAATCGTATGTAAAATATTAGAAATAATTTCCGCCGAAGAATAACGCGAACTTTGCCAAAAATAACGCAAAATGTTCAGGTCCTTATTTATTACTTATCTTATCGAAGAGATTATACCTACACAAGAGATAAGGTATTATCTTTCTACGCGAAGATATTTACATAGGTAGTAGGTAGTAGGTACCTAAGTGAAATAATAGAGCTGTTTTTGGATAAGGAAAAAATATACGTCTGTCAGTGTATGTTTATTTTCTATTTTATTATGGGTATGCTTCAAATAATTCATAACAATATGCTCCTTCATAGATGGCGCAAATTTAATTATTTTGGAAAAAGCGGCAAGCTGTGCTTTAAAATTTTAAGATGAATTTATTTGTGTGCGTCCGTACGTACGCAACATGAATATGAATAAATAGTTTTTTCCGTATGCAAACTCAATTCTTTCAAGAAAAGCAAGCAAATTTGAAAGGCGGAGTAGGTACCTACCTCCGAAACCATTTATTGGATAGCCAACACGCCTGCCATAGGTCACTTAGGTGAATTTGCAGGGGTGCCCGGGTTCATGGGGTGAGGTGTACCTTGTAGCGGGCCGGATCGGGAGAGCATGGTTGAAAGAGACCTTTTGTCTCTCTCATCCCATCGCCTAGCACTGTGGGAGGGATGAATTCATTTGTCTGTCATTCCTGGACGCGTATTTCCAAAACCTATACCGATTCAGTGGTGGTAGCGACAATTTACATTTTAAATATACCTCTTTATTTGTTTTTTTTTTTTTTTATCACATTGCAAAAACAATTTTTTTTCTAAAATTTATATAAAATAATCTTTCTGATGTGTATATTAGAAATTAATAATTTTATTTCTAAATATTTAAATTTATTGAAAATGTAAAGCGAATAAACCGGTATAGGTTTTGTAAGTACGCTTCCTGGACACATTGATTGACCCCAAGATTCCGACCAACCTTTCATACCTCTTTCCTTCCCAGAATTTCCTTTACCTAAAAAGACCCTCCACATAGTATCTCCAAGATGACAGAGGCAATGTGGAGCTAATGCAATTTTTTTTAAATTCATTACACCCATACCATATTATATTTGTACGCCGTTCTTGAAAGAATTGAGTTTTTATACGGACAAAACCATTTATTCATATACATGTACAGTCGCAAATATAAGCATGACTTGCAAATAGTGTGTTTTTTTCAAAATAATTAAATAAAATAAGCACCATCTATGAACGAGTGGATTATGAATAATTTTTAGTTTATCCAAAGTACCTGTACAGAAATAATATAAATAGACAGTATGCAGGTGGCTTCATAAGTTTTGATAATGCCTTCGGTAAGTGAAAAGGATGTCACGAGTAACTAACAGTAGAACACAGCAGTAGCCTTTAAAAACATAATGATCCTTATATGATTTTAGATTTTCACGACCAAAAGTATTTTTGTTGTTTGTTTTTGGGGTGTTATGCCGTGTTACGCTACCTCCTTCTTTAGCCAACGTTTCGGACAGCGTTACAGTGTCCATCATCAGGGCAGATGTGTAAATGTTAGTGGTAAAATGTGTGCTTAAGTCCTTCAAAGCAATACTACAGCTCCACTCCACTGCGAGCTGGAATTTCAGTATACTTGAAGATGGTTTTCTGCATTTAGCTTTGGTGTAGCCGTAAATTACCGGATACCAAGAACTATTGAGCTAAGCTCCGTCGTCTCTTTTAATGTTAATAGGATTTTTATGAATTTCAATTGCCTCTGTAATTAGGCGTGCTCTATAAGTTTTGGGTCTTCTCAGGACTTCAGGAACAAATCCAAAGTAATGGCCGGTTTCAATTAAATGCTCGGCGATTGCCGATTTGTCAGGGTGGCCAAGTTTACACGCTCGAAAGTGTTCCGGTATCCTTTTGGAGATTGTCCGTTCTGTCTGGCCCAGCTGAGTTTATATACTCCATCTGTTTCCAGAGGAAACTTGCTCTTTGCAGACCTCAGTAGGTCTTGTATTTTGGTGGTGGTTCCGAAGACAGTCTTGATTTCCTCAACAGTCTGGCAATTCTGCCTGTAACATTGTGAACATAGGGTAGGAAAGCAAACAACAAAACAAGAATGATCCTTGGTTGCTTAGCTGGTGCTTAGTGGCATGTTGGAAAACACAGGAAAAGTGAACATTTAGGCCCCAGTGTTTGAACGCAGTCATGTTTTGCATCGACTCAAATGGCCATTCAGCGCCATATTATCGTTTCGTCTTTTAAATGGTTCTCACTGTCCGCAGTTAGTTAAATTTTGTGTTATGGTTAGCCGTAGCACAGCCACGAATCGGCGAATCAGTACGGTTAAAAATTTTAATTAATACGTGCACACCTTTATATTGTCTTAAGTTATGCTCGACGTTCTTATGAGCCAAAAAAATTCTTGCACATACAAATATGCACACATGACTCAAACACATCATGATACTTCATATTGAGTATCAACTAACTAACTAACTAACTAACCATCACGCCGTTTCCCCGCAGGGGTAGGCAGAGAGGACGGACCGCCAAACAACTCGGTCTTGGCACACACTCTTTGCCTCACTCACATTCATACATCGTCTCATACATACTCTTCTATTATTCTGACTTTTGACATGGCCCGTCTCAAGTGAACGGAACGGAACGGAACGGAACGGAACGGAACGGAACGGAACGGAACGGAACGGAACGGAACGGAACGGAACGGAACGGAACGGAACGGAACGGAACGGAACGGAACGGAACGGAACGGAACGGAACGGAACGGAACGGAACGGAACGGAACGGAACGGAACGGAACGGAACGGAACGGAACGGAACGGAACGGAACGGAACGGAACGGAACGGAACGGAACGGAACGGAACGGAACGGAACGGAACGGAACGGAACGGAACGGAACGGAACGGAACGGAACGGAACGGAACGGAATGTGACCGCGACTGGAGAATATTTATTTTACGGGTATTCAAGTGTAGAATCCCGATGTGCTAAAATGGCGACTTGACCGAATAAGATTAATCATAATCTTCGATTATATACACCATCCGTCATCCGACGAGATGAATCACCAATAATACAACGGCACACAACCCGACCGCCTATTCCACGCCGTATATTTCCAACCTGATGGGACCTGAACCATATTATAATAGAGAACGCTATTGGCATGGCGTTCCCATACTCCACAATTACCTAAGATGGATGGGTAAGATCGAAAAACCTGGCGATGATGCAATGTGAGGGAGATAGGGTCCCCTTGCTATGCATCTGGATTCGTCGCAGCAACGTTATAGGTTTTAGCTAGTAGCTCGTTAGATACGGTCCACAGGTATGCTTAATCTTTTAATATATAAATCTTTGTTATACATCCACTCTTTTATTTTATATTTCCAAGTTTAACAACATTGACAAAAATAACAGTGCCCACGCTCTGATGGGAGTCCTACTGACTACACAGCCCAGCGTATCCCATGGGATTAAAGCTGATAACTGTGTACCCTTATGTATAACCCTGTAACTATAACCTTTAATACACCCACTCAATAAGAAGTGTGTATGTCATGATAACATGACCACAAAGTAGGTACAAATCACAACACAACACATCCAGTGCCATTACCCTGATATTTAGATAACCCTATCAACCTGTTCAATAACCTACACTACTTCTATTCCTTAACCATAACATTGCGCACCAACTGGTGATAACGATTTTTTTTTTTCATTGTTGTGAATCTTTGAAATTTTAAATTCATTGTTTAAACATGCCCTACATGTATTTTTAAACTTGCCCTACGTTTTCGTTTTGTTTTGCTTTAAAATATTACGGTCACAAATTTATGTTATAACCTGTAATGATTTTTCAATGTTTTCAATCAATTCAATGCAGTGTTAATAATCTTAAATACCTCCATGTTTAACCAATATAACCTCAATTGAATTGTGGTAGTCATTTTATCAATAAATGCTTAGAAAATGGAAATTGGTCATACACAATATGCATTATAGAACTCTATGAAAAAAAAATTCTAATCCAATGAAGAGTGTTTATTTTTCAAAATAATATAAATTATCTATGGCTATTTCTTGCTTTCGAATTTACCTATGGCTTTTAGAAATATCAAAACATTGTTATGTTTTTATAATTCCAAATACTTAATACTGATGAAAAACAGTTTTATTTTTCTAAAACAATTATAATATTATGAGTTTAAATAAGAATATAAAGTGAATATCAATAATTATGCGAATGTTTATAATGATTTATTGTTAACTAAGTGACATTTTGTTCATAATTTCGGAGGTACGTACATTCATCAAATCATTGCAGTAATATTAAAAACATTTTAGTTGAAAGGTATTAGTTAAAAGTATTATAAACCTTTTAAGATATATTTGCACAATATTATTCAAGCTTTATAACTTTATATAACGCCAGTATACATTCAAATTACGACGTAATCAAATAATATTCCCTACTTTATTAATATTTTAATTTATCAAAACAAACGATTTGTTTACGTTTCACAATATTTACCTACCTTCTTGTCTACATCACGTGCAGATAACTGTCAAACTGTGTATATTGTCATCTAATATGATAAAAACAAAGCATCCAAATAATATATGTTGTATTATTATGCAATTTCAAAAGAAAAACTTTATTAGGGAACCATTTATACGAGATATTGTTATTCCAAACGTTTAATTAGTTACGGGACGAAATTAATGTTATTTACAGCGGACATCTGTCACAAATATATTATTGATTGTTTATTTACAATTAATGTCAAACTGACATCGTAATTACTTTTGAATTTACATTCTTTGTTATGTGTACGCTAATGTCAAACTTGACATTTCAAATTATGACGTTTCTAATGCTATGAATTATTAGTATTATATAATAAAAGTTGTTTACATACATAATCGTATAAAATTTCTTATTTTAATTTCAAAATACAGGGTTATCAAATAAAATTTCGTATTTTAATTTTTTAATGACGAATTACCTAGTCTAGTAGTTTTTTAATAGAGTTACTAACATCACGCTCCGGTAAGCAATTGTTGATAATATACTCTTGTTTTTTCATGATACTTCAGTAATACTCGAAGAGAAGTACATTATGGATGTAACCCTAAAAATACATAAATAAAAACTCAAGTTTCATGAACACAACCTTATATATTTTCTAAATTAATAAAATAGAAACATGAACCTTCACCATATTTAGAATAGGAATGTTATCATATTTCAGTGATAGGAAAATTACTTTGTATGAATAATTTTTAGATAATCCTGTATCATACTTACCTTCACCACATTAAGAGTAATAAATTTTTCATATTTCAGTAATAGGAAGATTACTTTGTATGAATAATTATAGACATTACTATATTACATTCACCTGTAACACATTAAGAGTAAAAAAAAATCTTTTTCATATAACAGAGCTGGGAATATCACTACATATGAATAACTTAAGATATTGCCACTTTATATTATTTGATATAGGTACATACTCATCCAGCTCAAACAGTCTAAAACATAATAAATAATAGACATTTAAACAGTTCATTTAAACAATAATAAATAATAGACATTTAAACAGTTCTTGCTCCAAACATAACGTTTATCGAGGCAGTATTTTTAAGTATTTTTTTAAGTATTTTCCATTTGTACTAATTTTAAGCAATATTATTTTACAAGTTTCAGAAAATATAATTACTATTTGTGTAATTAAACAAAATATGACTCGAACCTTATCGTCATACATGACATTTCCATTATGTTTTCTGAAACACATCGAATAATCTAAAACTACTGTCATCTGTAAATATATATATTTTTGGTACGATTTTAGATTTTCACGGCCAAAAATTATTTTGTTATTAGTTTTTGGGGTATTATGGACATGCCCTGATGATGGACACTGCAACGCTGTCCGAAACGTTGGCTAAAGAAGGAGGTAGCGCAACACGGCATAATACCCCAAAAACTAATAACAAAATATTTATTTTTTATCGTTAAAAAACTGGGCGGGAGGTATGTAGAGAACATGTAGAGAACAATACTCAACAACTGGGTAATTATGTTTTATTTGCTGGCAACCCAACTGACGTGATCGTGTGCGGTATTCCGTTCGGCAAATGTACCGAACTTCATTCGTTTTCCGACGGCCCGATCAGCTGCCCACGCGTAAAGTGTAGTTCCCTACAATTCTTCTGATAAATACTTGTCATGTTTTACAAGATCGAATAAACTTTAACTTCAGTGTAAAATACTTCCTTTCATTTAAAATACTTGCTTTCATTTCGTGCACAAGTAGATTCAATATATACTGACTTTTCAAAAGCCTTTGATAAAGTAAATATGAATATCCTTCTCGCGAAACTGCAAGCCCTTGGTATACATGGATCATTTCTAAAATGGTTGAATAGTTGTTACCTCTATAACCGCGAACTCATGGTAAAATTAAATAATAAATTTTCGTATAAATTTAAAGTAACTTCGGGAGTTCCTCAAGGCTCTCATCTGGGCCCACTTCTCTTCATTTTATTTATAAATGATCTATCTTTAAGTTTCGATAATGTCAAATTCATTCTATTCGCAGATGACCTAAAATTTTTAAAGATTATAAAATGTTTAAATAATGCACTTATCTTTCAGCAAAATTTAGATAGACTTGCTAGCTGGTGTGAAATAAATAAATTATTAAATATCCTAAACGTAAAAAAATGTTTCCACATGTGTTTTTACCGTTCACGGATTCCAATATCTACATCGTATTTAATTAACAATAATGAAATTGCATTAGTACCATTCATCAAAGACTTTGGTGTTATTTTTGACCGGAAACTTACATTCAATCGTAACTGTGAAACAATTTCCAATAAGGCCATGCGAATTCTAGGTTTTGTAATACGTAACACAAGGACTTTTCAAAACATTGAGTCAACTAAGCTACTTTACTGCTCTCTTGTAAGATCGCAGCTGGAATATGCATCTCCTGTATGGTCTCCGATTTATACCTGTAACATACACCGTTTGGAGAGAGTACAAAGAAAATTTCTTCGATACGTTCAATTCAAATCGAGACAGCCTGTAATTGAAATTCGCTACAATGCATTAATGTCTGATCTAAACCTACCACTACTTTCTACCCGGCGTACTATTAATGACATTTTTATACTTTTTAAATTACTGAACAATCTCATAGACTGCCCTCAAATGTAAAGTGTTATAAATATTCGTGTCCCTGTTAAATCAACTCGACTCCACCACCTTTTCCACAGTGACAATCATAGCACTAACTATTCCTATCATTCACCGCTAGTGCGTTTTCACCGAACTACCAATACGTATACAGACCTTTTCGATATTTTCAATACCTCACCGTCTTGCATGAAAGCAAAAATAATTAGTTATTTACGTAACTGATATGTTTGTAAAATGATAAATATTTATTGTACTAATATGCATCGTATGTATGTACTGTATGTTATTCTTTATATATAATGTTTGTAAATGTTCGATACACTTGTATTATGTATGTAATAGCCCTATGTACGGGCGTTTAAATAATAAATAAATAAATTTAAAATATCATGGTTCACTTTGGTAACCTAATGTGGAGTCAGATAAATAAATAAGTATCATAGGCGGATTGCCCGAATAAAGGCTGGCGAAGTCCGCCATTACACAAAACTACCTACCAAACTGAAGTTGCCTCGCCCAACTGTGTCTGGGGCGGCCCACTGGATGTCTGCCCTCTGGAATTGCACTCAGTATCTTCCTCGGAATTCGGTCTTCAGATATTCTTAGTACATGCCCAAGCCACCTCAGTTGCGATTTTTCTATGAAGAGTAGCAATGGTTCAATGTCATGCAAAATATCTATTCCTCCTTTATGTTCTTCGTTGCGATAATAAACCAAATTAATGGGGAAATATTTCACTCAGCCAAGTAGGTACTTACAATCAATATACAATCCACAGCAAATTGCTATAAATTTAACATATAATTATAATAATAATAATATTTGGATGATTTATATAGCGCCGTTTTTGTGAAAAATCACCTCAAGGTCAATTATAATTATGTATCTACATCTACAATATACATCATGTTTTCTGTTGGTTACCAATAAATGACAACCGTGACTACAGGTAATTGAATTGTAAAAAAAACAAAAATTATTGTCTTGAGTGAGTTTTTGTTGGTGACGAGAACTAAAACGCTTAATGAATATTATATGCTGTCTTATTTTTATTATATGGTATCTATGACATCTTCGATTACACCAGAAAAAGCTCTTTAATAAATGTTTTTAGGACTTTTCACGAGGATTTTTTTTGTTTTATATTATGATTGTCTTATAAATTTAATTTTTTGTATTATTTTGACTCATTCGAGGAAAATTTCGCAAGCATATAAATTTTGGACATATGTTACAGGTGTGCAAACTGATTTAATGTAAACTCTCGATTTCCCGAAAATTAATTAAACAATATATTAAGAAAAATGTATTTATTAGATACATCAAATTCTCTGTACGTGATGTTGGAAAGTTGGGCCCATCTGTTGATTTCCGTTTTCGGACAGGCAGAAGTCGTAGCTTTCGGAGCCTTAAAAAGTGGAAGGGATCTCCTACGAGTATTCTCTTTTGGTAAATATAAGTTAACCAATTTCAACATACATGGGTGGAGTATGTACAGGCTAGATTAAAAGAGATTTCCTAAAAACTTTTTTCGGCGCTTAAGTTTTTAAATTAAGCATTCCTATTAAGAAGAAAGGTTGATACAGGAATGCAGAATCAACACATATTGACGGTCCCGAAGAACAATGTCGGATCAGCTAAAAAATGAAAATCGTTTTGTTAGCTTATTTTAATTTCCTTTTGGTGATTTTAAAGTCTGTTTTTTCGGAATTATGAATGAAATGAAACGCATAATATCAATACAACACTATATTTCTTGTTCTCAAAAACAGTAAAAATGCAGAAATTAAACTTTAAACATAATTTAAACTTTATAATAAAGTAATAAATAAACGATCAAGTAAACTAAGAATATGACACATTTGTAAGTTGTAAAAAACAAGTATTGTTATGTGATACATATAGTACATATCGGACATTGCACATCGCACCACAGTCGTAGGAACGCAACGCGCCACGGTTCCAGAATGCTTGGAGTAAATAGTTTATAGTTTTGACACCGAGCGGCGCTACTGAAATAATGCATCGCAGCCCTAGAATGTTCGAGAACAATGAACCTACATAATGGAGAGAAAACAGTACTCAGTCTCTTGCACCCGCATTCGGCCCTTGCAGGATCGAAGCTCCCGTGAAGCAGTTATCGTCAAACAGCAGGGCTTCTGTGATGGCGTCATCTCAACCAGAGATCTAAGCTTTGCGTTATATATTAAATATAGCCGCGTAAGACCCCAGCCATGATCAGCTTCATCCACTCACCGTTCGTCAAGGTACCTCTAACATAATCTAGTTTCCGAGCACTTAAATTCAAGATTAAATGTCGTTTCAAGTGTTTAAATTCTATGCTTAATGTTGTTTTGTGCTGAGAACATAGTATAAATTTAATTCCGAATGTTGATTGTATAATAAACCTATTGTACTGTCGTTTCAATTTTTTGTATTTCTTGGGCATTAACTATGTAACAATTTCTAGACATTTTGCTTTTTGAAGAGTTTTATTAAATGTACATTTTTACTTAAATTAAATTTTTCCGGAAAATTTTTATTTAAGTAACAAATGTACATTTAATAAAACTCTTCAAAAAACAAAATATATCGTTTCATTCTGAAAAGCTGAAATCCATAGCGCGGACTCCAGAACCTGAATTGAAAGTTTCATGTTCAATGCTAAAATTATAATATAATACTCTAACTTTTATGCATATTTAACATTTGCCGTTAAAATATAACATTACTTGACAGTACCTAAGGCATAGTCAATCTTTTCATTTAAAGATTGACTACGCCTTCGGTAATTCAAAGATTCATTTAAAAGTGTTTATGACATAGATATTCTTGATAGTGAGATCCCTAAAGATATATATCTTGAAGAATCACTTAATTTATGCCATTGTTTCATTGAAAAAGCCGCAATAGAAAAGTATAAAAGCTAATAAATCTGCTGGACCGGATGGTTTTCCTCTAATAAATTTAAAATCTTGTATTAACAGTTTGACTTTTCCATTATTCATACTATTCTTTGTATAATGTAACAAGTCTTTGTCATCAGGGTGTTTTCCAGATCAGTGGAAAAATTTTTTTTTAACGCCTATTGACAAAAAGGGTGATAAAAGCGATGTATCAAACTACAGACCAATACGTATATTGTCCGCTATTCCCAAACTCTTTGAATTATTAGTCCTAAGAGAAAAATTGGTTTTTTTAGGATGAAAAGAAAAGCAATCATATGCTACTTAAACATTTCAAGTCTCTTGGCTCATGTAAATGAAATTGAAGTATTATTACAAGAACTCAAACCAGAAATTTTAATGTTAAGTGAAACATGTATAACTAGTGATATTTACTAATCTGAAGTATCATTTATAGGATATTCAATTGTAAGATGCGATTCATTTAGTCGGCATACGGGAGGAGTTGTTATGATTATAAAAAATAGTATATCCTTTAAAATAATATCAAATGAAGTGTTTGATGAAAAAAATACATGGATACTGGCAGTACAAATAAGAAAAAACTTGGGAACATACGCTGTATTATATCACTCACCAAACCAAAGCTATTCAAAATTGTTGGATTTCTTCGAAAGTTGGTGTACTAAAAACATGAAAATTCAAAATATGTTTTATGTAACCGGTGATTTTAACATTGACATGAAAGCCAAAAATACCTGCAGTAATAGACTTCAAAATTTTGTAAATAATCTCAGACTGAAACAACTTGTGACCAAACCAACTAGAATATCTAATAGATCAGCAACCATTATTGATTTGGTTATAACAAATAATTTTTACTTGAATGTTAATGTTGTGGATACTCCAAAAATATCACACCACGAAAATATATTAACAATATTTGAAACGAGTATAATTAAAAATGAATTAAGGGAAATTACACATAGAGATTAAAGCAAATATGATCAAACAAACTTTTGCGAAACTTTACAAAATAGTATTTCTCAAGTTACCGAATCAAATGACCTAACCGACAAAGCAGAGAACTTCGTCAATATTTTGACTACAGCAGTCAATAAAATTATGCCGATGAAAATGGTTAAGTTTAAAAATACGAATAAATGGTATTCAAAACCATTACGCAACCTTCAGCAACAAAGAGATAATGCATATAAAGCGGCAAAATTGGAACCATCAGACGAAAAATGGAATGCATATAAAAAAGTTTGTAATCTTTACTCCAAACAAATTAAACAACATAAATGCGATTATTATAAGCAAAAATTAGAAACACAACAGAATGAACCAAGAAAACTTTGGATAACACTAAAAGAAATCATAAAGGGTAAACAAAAAGAAATTGTAAGGTCAATCGATTTCCCAGATGGAACTGAAGAAGAAGTAGAAAAGATAGCGACTAAATTCAACAAGCATTTTATTTCGAGCAAAGATCTTATAATCGATTCCACAACATCCTGAGAACCAGCTAGAGGAGCCTATACGCAACCATGAAGAATTTAAATTTAAAAATGTAGATTTACCGTACTTGAAGAAGGTGTTGAGTAATATGAAGTCGAAGGAATCCCCAGATGGTATCGCAATAAGTAAAATCAAAGACTCTTTAAATATTATTGGCGAATCGATGGTCCAAATTATCAATGAATCTTTGAATAGTGGAGTATTCCCCAAAACTTGGAAGACATCTGTAATAACTCCTATCCCGAAAATTGATAACCTAAAAAAATTTGATGCCTATAGGCCGATCAATTGTTTACCCAAATATGAACAAATACTGGAACACATTGTAAAGGAGCAATTAACGGAATATATTGAGGCCAAGCAGATATTAGTTCCACAATAATCTGGTTTTAGAAATAAATGTTCGTGTGAAACCGCTATTAACTACGTAATAGATGAATGGAAAAATTTTGGAGATAAAAAAAGTAAAATTATTGTAGTATTTCTGGACTTAAAGCGGACATTCGAAACAATTGACAGAGATAGATTAATAAAAAAATTAAGTAACATTGGAATTAATGGTAAAGAAAATAAGTGGTTTGTAGATTACCTATCAGAAAGAACACAAATAACAAAATATGATGGTATAACATCTGAACCACATAGTACTAATAAAGGCGTTCCGCAGGGTTCTGTCTTAGGTCCATTGTTGTTCATTATATTATAGATGAATGATATTATCAAAGTTTTAAAGCATTGTTCAATTAAACTATTTGCTGATGATACGTTGTTATACATAGCCAGTAAAAATTTACAAGACGCCATTGAAAAAATACAAATTGATTTAAATTATGTAGCGCTTTGGCTTCACCAAAACAAACTAATATTGAATGTAACGAAAACAAAGTTCTTAATTGTGGATAGTCTAGGTGGAAACGAGCAGGCAATACTAAAAATTGATAACGAAAGCGTAGAAAGGGTTAGCAGTATTAAATATCTGGGTGTAATATTGGATGACAAATTGAAATTCGACGAACACTTAGAATACATAACAAAGAAAATTGCTAAAAAAGTTGGATTCCTAAAAAGGATCAGAAATACAATTCTATTGTAACTCCGCATTTAAATTATCGTTCTAGTGTTTTATTCCTATGTAACGAAGCCCAAAATAATAAACTGCAGGTTATACAAAATAGGGGGATGACGATGATTTTAAAATGCAACATTTTTACAAGAGTTAAAATTATGTTACAAAATTTAAATATGATGACAACAAAACAACATATAATATATAATACATTTACAATGATTTACAAACTTAAAAATAATATGCTCCCAAATTATCAGAAGAGTACTATTATGTTTCAAGAAAATATTCACAATTATCCTACGAGAAGACGCGGAGACTTTAGGCTTCCCAAAACTAAACTTTCGTGCACACAAAATAGCGCATTTTATAAAGGGCAAAAACTCTATAACAGTCTGCCAAATGCCGTAAAGGAAGCCTCAAGTCTCAGCACTTTTCGTAAGATATATGCATTATATGTAAAAAATATTTTTTGATTACGTACCAATGTTATTCTCATATCTTATTCTTTTATAATGTATTTTTGTATAGTTATCTTTTTTATTTAGTATTCTTTTTTTAAATGTATTTGTGAATGTTACTGTACCTACTTCGTAAATTGTATTTTTTAATGTATTTCTTGGGCATTAACTATGTAACAATTTCTAGACATTTTGTTTTTTGAAGAGTTTTATTAAATGTACATTTGTTACTTAAATTAAATTTTTCCTCGACCGGTTTCGATACAACCGTATCATTCACGAGCAGAATTAAAACTAACTTAAAAAATAATATGCAAGTACCAAAGATTAATTAGGTGGGAGTAGTGGGAGGGATGATTTTGGGGGGAGGGGGAAAGCGGTGGGAGGAGTCAATATTATACGGAAACATGGTTAGTAAAGGAGATTTGCAAGGCGCTATTATTTTATTCACTAAATTAATTTTAGATTTAATTTTTTTGTTTTGTTTTTTCTTTATTGAAACTATGGCCTGACTCTATTAATTATTATTTTCAAATTACGCAAATTCGGAATAATTATTATTTCTTAAACAAAGTTCATGTTCCCTGATTCTAGTTTTGAAATTTCTAGTTGCTTGTTTCTTATTAACTAAGCGGTCAATTATTTCAGGTTTATATCCATTGTTCGTGGCTATCTGTTTTATAATGTTAATTTCATTATTATAATTATCATTGTTTAAAGGGACATTAATAGCGCGATGTATCATTGAGTTGAAGGAGGCGAGTTTATGTGATAAAGGGTGAAGTGAAGTAGACGGTATAACACAATCAGTGTGCGTAGGTTTTCTGTATATATTAAATACACACTTATTATTATCTAAATTCTGGGTTCGAGTCCCAGAGGTGTAAATATGTTTTTCTGATTTTTCTGTTTCCAGATTTTCCATTGAGTTTCGCTTACATTGTCTTCATTTATTTAAATAAGAAATTTAAATTGTTGTTATCATTATGTTCCAGTGTAAATTTTATATTTTGTTGAAAGTTATTAATAAAAGTGAGAAAGTTGTCTAATTGTCTGTTACTACCCGACAAAATTACAAATACGTCATCAACATACCTAAACCATACAAAAACATTAGATAATAGGGAAAGTCCACAATCGAATAATTTGTTTTCAAAGGAGTTCATAAATATTTCAGCGAACAATGGAGAGGCGGAATTCCCCATTGGAAGGCCATTATGTTGTTTGTATAATTTATCATTAAAGGTAAAATAGTTTTGATTCATGCAAATTTCTAAGAGAGTGGACATTTCCTTTACAATGGTTCGATCTAAATGGGAATTATTTAAAATATTTAAAGTATTTATTATTCTATAGCGGGAATGCTAGGAAAAAGATTAACAACGTCAAACGAAACTAATTTACTGTTGCTAGGTATATCTAAATCATTGATTTTATTGACTAACTCCAAACTGTTTTTAATCGAGCGATGTGGTGTGAATAAGTTATTGGATTTGAACAAAGATACAAATTTAGAACATATATTAAAATTGGAGCTAGAATAAGCAGGAACAACAGGTCTGATAGGTATATCTTGTTTATGAATTTTCGCTAAACCATACAGTTTCGGTGGCTGAGGATTGGTCAATACTAGAGTGTTATATTTAGGTTTTTCGCAAATTAAAGGACAGCTCTTGATTGTCTCCTTGACGTCTTCTTGAAACTTCTTTGTGGGGTCTTTTAGAAGGGTTGTAAAGTTATCACTCTTTAAAAAATATTCAACTTTTTTAATATAGTCTGTTTTCTTTAAAATCACTATGGTGTTGCCTTTGTCAGCTTTTGTTATAGTTAGATTATTTTCTTTTATGGTTTTTTTGATACTGTTGAAGGTTAGTTTTTCAATATTTTTGTGGTTATTAATGTAATTATTTTTAATTTTTAAGTTTAGTATACATTTGATTCTGATGATGTGAACATCGTTCATGAAACATGTAGATTGTGTACAAATAAAAGTGATGTAAACAAAGTTGTTTGTATTTTCTTAAAAAAAAAACTCTTTAAATAATGTAATATTGACACCGGTCGCTCAGATCAGGGACTTAGGTTTTATATTTGCTGAAAAGTTAATATTACTCTGCACGTAAATGAAATAACAAATAGAGCTGTAAAATTTTTTGGTTTTATATGCAGAACAGCAAGTGAATCACTAGAATGTTTGAAAATATTGTACACTTCTTTAGTAAGAAGCCAGGTAGAGTATAATTTGTCTATTTGGTCCCCATTGTATAAAACATATTCCAACAATATAGAAAGGGTACAGAACAAATTTCTAAGATTTATTAACTTTAAGCTGAATATTCCAATTCAAAATATTAACTATGTCCTTTTGATGAAACAACTCAACTTAATGAAGCTATCAGATAGGCAGATCACCTCTGACCTTGTACTATTAAATAAAATCATTAATAATTGCATGGACAACCCTGAAATTCTCGCCAAAATGAAATTTTACGTCCCGACCAGAAATAAAAGGCAAAGTGCTACCTTCTTCTGTGACAATTTTTAAACAAACTATGAGGCTCACACACCTATTAATAGATTAAATCATTTTGGCAATAAATTTGGGAATATTGTAGACATGTTTAAAGATTCCATATTAATTATAAAACCAAGTCTTTATAATTACTTTAATGAAATGTATGATTTTAATTTTACTTTTTACAATTAATTTAATCATTTACGCACCAGATTTAAATGTCCGGGTTTAATTTTCCCCACAGGAAAAACTAAACCCTTTCACACACTTCCCAAATGATCATCTGGTCAATCCACGTTATGCAATTGCACTATAATTATAATTACAAAACAATACAAGAACAACATGTCAACCTACCAGAGACCAGATGGGAAAATAATTCACCGACTCCAGATATTTTCATATCAGAGGGTTCGGCTCTGTGGAATTCCTAATTGAACCTATAAATCCTACTGATCCCTCAATATAAATATTTAAAAAAATCTTTTGTAATCCTACATGTATTTAAAATTACCGATATTATATTGTGTACGACGTACCTGCCTAACTATTATTACCTATCTTTTTAAAAGCCCACTAGGGCGTAAATAAATAAATATATATAAACAAATATAACACTATTCCAATCGAAAGACAGATACGTTTAGGTTGATTGTATAAGTGCAGCACATGGTGTTCATTCCAAAATCATTTTTAAAATATATTTACTTACAGAGCTTTTAGAATTTATAATTTTTACGGGCATTTCGTGGAAGTAAGTATGTGCACATTCAATAAGCAAAAATCCATCATTCGATTTGGTTGATTAAAATATTTCGAAGTCATTGAAAGCTCCGGTCTAAGATTAGATTAACTTCACAAAAAGGAATTACTTAATGCAAAACTGTAAAATCGCACAATCGACATTGTTCTTCGGGACCGTTGGTATATCCCCTCAAATACATGTGACGCATAAACCACTTTTGCAATCGTTTTATTTTTAGGTTAAGGGTTTGTTCGGTGTTAATATCTTTTTATTAATGTGGTAGGGGAACAGGAATGTATCTTGTAAATGTGACGGCAATGCATGCTGAAGAGCAAGTTCTCAGTTCCGACCATTTGACAATAATAATAATAATATTTGGCTGATTTACATAGCGCTGTTTTCGTGAAAAATCATCTCAAGGGCGCTGAACAAATAAATATATAATAAAATTAGTATAACCAAGATTTATAATTATATCTAAGACTTGTACCTAGTGACTTACATCTAAGAACTGTAGCTAGCGACGTATGACTAAGACTTATAATAGTTGACTTAATGACATACATGTTTACAACTGTGACTTAAAGTAAAAGATTTATAACTACGAGTAACATACGTACCTACATTTAAAAATACTTGATTAAGGTTTTGCCAGGGTTGTCAGTGATAACATTAAAAGACAAACAACAACAAGCTCTGTAGATGTACGTACAAATACGTAACAGAGAATAAGGATGCAGAAGAATTCATTTTATAATAATACTAACTACCCAACACTTATTTGAAATTACGAAAAGCTCGATAAACAATTATTACACAATACTGATGTTATGAAACCACAAAATAGTGTTGGAACTTAAGTCTATGAATAAATCTGAAACACGACACAATGTTAAAAACTATCCTCACGTTATACTGTACGCTCTCTCAAGAGATATTTCCGATACACCCTACTGGGAACGAAAAAAATCGCCACCATTTATAATATCAGAGTTATGTGTATTAATACATCGTTTGTACTCGGCTTCAAGGTCCTCATGTTTTCTTTCGTACTCTTCCTTCTCAAACATCTGGTCTGAGTCTACCCAATCAATGATCTGGTTACATTTATCTAAAATCGTTACATGGTTGCTTTCAAGTAAATCTTGCTCTTTATTTATAAGGATATCTTTTATTTCGTAGCAGTAGTCCTGGAGTTTGTTCTTTGCAGTGATAGCGATTCTGACGATCTTGTCCTCCGTGTCAAGCTTTTCTGCTTCTGAAATCATGCGATTGATTTCTTTCTCTGAAAGTCGACCCCTCTCACTTTTGATTGTCAAACTTATACATTGTTGGGTTTCATTGCGCTCAACCGTGACTTCTTTCTTGCGAAGTATCCATATGTCTATTATATTATCTTTAATCCAAATCCAAGATTTGTAGAATATTCCGCCACTCTCCGCTCTCGTAGCCAAATTCTTCTGAATCGTATTTGCCACTGCAGATACAATTTCTAATATTCCATTAAAATTTATCTTGTAGGTCACGCATATTTTAAATTCATCGCAAAGCAAAGGGGGTGTATTAGTTAAATAACTCAGTTGGTAGATAACCTTTTCTAGATCCCGCTCACCCTCATATACGACAACGCAGATGGCGGTTTGGTTATCGGAAAGGGTTGTGTAATCTTCTCTTGTCTCTTTGGCAGGTATTGGTGTGTTACGTTTTATGATCGTACTCATATTACCCTTGTTGATGGATACTTTCAAGGAATGCGTGGCTACATCACAAAGTGTGATATTTGCTGAATCGTCCCCAGTGAGGATAGCTGCTTGCATTGCGGCTCCATAGGCTACCGCTTCGTCCGCGTTTATAGACTTATTCAGTTTCTTGTCATTGAAAAAATCTCGTAAAAGCTCCTGTATCTTTGGGATGCGAGTAGAACCCCCAACAATCACAACTTCATCGACTTCAGCTTTCTCCATTTTGACATCATGGAGACATTGAGTTATATGCTGAAGGGTGGACAGGAAGAGGTCAGAGTTTAACTCCTCTAATTTGACTCGGGTGATTGATGTTTGGTAGTCAATTCCCTCGTATAAGGAGTCAATCTCGATGCTCGTCTCAGTGATTGAAGAAAGAATTATTTTCGCCCGCTCACAGGCTGTCCTCAATCGTCTAAGGGCTTTTTTGTTGGTTTTAAAGTCTATATCGTGTAAATTTTTAAAATCCTCCACGCAATGGTTGACCAATTGACAATTGAAGTCTTCACCTGCCAAGTGAATATCTCCACTGGTAGAAAGGACTTTGAACACACCGGAGTCAATGGTGAGTATGGTCACGTCAAAAGATCCACCTCCGAGATCATAAACAAGAATATTACTCTTTCCTACTTTCTCTTTCCCCAGTCCATAAGCAATGGCGGCAGCGGTAGGCTCGTTAATAATGCCAAGCACGTTAAGCCCCGCAATAGTTCCTGCATCAATGGTGGCCAATCTCTGAGAATCATTGAAATGGGAAGGCACGGTGATGACAGCATCTTTGATAGTCATTCCAAGATATGCCTCTGCGGTCTCCTTCATTCTTTTTAGAATCATTGCGCTTATCTCTTCGGGGCAGAAAATCTTCTCGCTTCCTCTGTGCGTAATTTTAATCTTTGGTTTTGATTCATCATTCACGACCTCAAAAGGCCAGTTTTGCAAATCGGCCTGAACAATATCATCCCAATTTCTTCCAATCAGCCGCTTAACGTCTGTAAAACAAATATGTTTAATTAATAAAATTCAATGATTATCATTATAAAGTTAATATTCCCAATATCCACAAACTGATATATACATAAATATAAAACATGTATGTTCAATCTGTACCTATTTACTGTTAACATAATGTGTTTCTTTATTTGTTTTTGTCAAAGTTGATAGATAATCTATGAACTTTTCAATGCTCATGTAGAAGTACGACAATACAAGTGATTTTTAGTTACAATATCTATGTGGAAGAGAGGTGGGGGAGATATAGAATTAGAACAAAAAAACGAAGAACGGGATGATAAGTCGATTGAAAAACCTAGTTTGTGTCCTATTGTGTAGTGATTTTTTTATGGCCGACTTGAAAATGTTATTGTGGTTAAATGAATTTATGAATCTGTTGATAAATGAGTTCTGTTCAGAATTGGTTAGGCAAAGAGGGAGATGAAAAGTAAGTGACTATTCGCTGTTGCAATTTGCAATATGGAATGATAGGCGTTGAAGAAGATCCGGACCATCAATGCAATGACATCCCCGACTTAGGTCCAAAATTGTTTAACCTCACACCCGATACATGGAAATTGAAAAGTGTAAGCATTCGTCATAAATTAATTAATAATTGGCTTCTTTCGTTATAGCGAGTTCAGGCATTTCTATTTTATTTTATTAAATAAAGACAAAAAATTCAATCGAAAATCTGGAAACAATTTTTTTTTCCGATTTATGAATTGCGCACTCGGTAATGAACAGTAGTGGGATACCATCTGGCCCAGCTCCCTTGTTCGAATCGATCCGTTTTAAATATTTAAATACAAAGTCAGCATCGATAAAAACTGACCCTATAGCACAGACCTGCTTAACTACGGAGTCATCGCAGGAAGTTTCCAGAGGGTCAGCCGGTTTATAGACGGAATGAAAATATTCAACAAATAAATCACAGACTGCCTGTTCCCCCCGGCTGTTAAATCCTAAAGATTTAAAACGCTAGGAATAGATGCTGATAGTTCTTTTGATTTAACATATGACCAGAATGCCTTGGGATCTTTAGCGATATTCTCTTCAGCATTATTGATAAAGTCTTCGTGACACTTTTTTGCCATTTTTTTTCTGTCTGGTGCGTAGCCTTGAAAAAGTAATGTAATCGGAAGGGTTCTTACAAGTTGTATATAATCTGTGAGATTTCTGTTTTTCGCGAATAAGTTTTATTAGTAATGAGCTATATCGCGGGGGGTAGGAATGTTTACCAGTACGCCTCAATGGAACTTTATCCGAGATCAAATAATTAATAATATTGTAAAAATGTGATACTGCAGGATCGACGGATCGACAATCTACTTGTGCCAGGCTGTCTCTTATGTCATCATAATTAGCCTTATGGAATGAGGGCCTTTAAATTGATATTTCCTTTACGACCGGTGGTTCAACCAACTCAGCAGTGATAATGATGTATTTATGGTTAGTATCCTCAGGAACCAACGGATCGTTTGCGGGAGCAACGCGTACCGAGAAATTACAGAGAACGAGATCAAGATTTCTTCCTAACGTATTTTGAACAATGTGTATATTGGTGGAAGTTACAGTAATTAATATTGTCGATAAATGTTGCGCTTATTGTAGAGGTATAGTTGCAAGGAATCATGATGAGTGAATCATGAAGAGTCCAGGTAATATCGGAAAGGTTAAAGTCTCCCATGATAAGAAATTTGTCGTCAGGTTGATTCAAAAGCTTAATATCTAGATCATTCGAAAAGGTGGAGATTCGAGCATTGAAGTCGAAGCTTTTGGACAGGTAAATACAACAAAGATGAACGCTAGTAAATTTAGGGATGCGAAGAGTCACCCAAATGTCTTCATCTGTAGAACACCATGAGTAATTACAAATTGCATTGAGTTCCTTTTTGACAGCCAAGAGCACCCCACCACCCATTGTTACTCCTTGGATACTTCTGTCGCGTCGGAATACATTGTATCTTGAGTCCAAAAGCTCCCCATCTGAAATAGAATCTGTCAGCCAGGTATCTGTTATGCCAATCACATCATAATCACCGCTCGTAACACTGCAAAGAAATATATCAGTTTTTGTTCTCAGTCCACGTACGTTCTGATAAAAAACACTTAGAGGCAGGGACTCTTTTTCAGTTTAGTGTCAATAACCAAAATATGCAGAGAATATGTGAACATAATGTGGGGTGTAATATATATAGATACTTGAAATATGACAAGTACATTATAATATTTGAGTACAGAAAGAGAGAATATCTTGCAGTTGACAGGAGTTGAGAACAGGAAAATATAAAAGGTAATGTTGTGCGAATATGATAAATATAATGGTAATGCAGTGGCAATATGAGATGCAGGATAGGACGGCGTGTGGAGGGAGAGAGAGGAGTATGCAATAATAATCGGATGAGCAGCAGGTATTTCCTTACGTTATTTTCTGGAGGTCGTCTTCCCTCCTGACTAAAAAAGCTGGTGAATTTTCATTTTTTCTCACCAAGATCTTGCAATCCTTTACCCAAACAAATTTGAAACCTGCTTCCCGTGCTTTGGTTTTAATCTTTGAAAGCAGAATCTTATTATTAATTGTTAGGTGATGGTTGACATAAATTGTTGTTTCTGGTCCAGAATATTTTAGGTCGGTGCTGCTTATCTTTCTGGCCTTTTTGGATAGAGCAAGAAATTCCTCTTTACTCCGTCTACTTGCAAATCGGATGATTATTGGCTTAAACTGGGTCGTCTTCTGGCTGTAGTTCGAAACTAATCTGCTCGCCTATTTTCTGGGCTATGCAGAGTAAGTTTTCTCCTTTCGTCAATGGCACGTTCTTAATTTCAAGGTTTTTCATACGGGAGAGCTGATCCCGCTCGTCGAGTTCACACCTGAAGATGTCCATGCTCTTCTTAATAGATGCCACCTCCAAAACTATCTGGTCGACAGTCTCCAGTCTCTTCTCAACCGCCTCCACCCTCTTTTCCGTATCGGACATGGCTGCTAGTGCGAACTCGAGGCTCTTCTTTACGTCGGATATCTTACCCCACATTGGCTTAAAGCGAGTGAGCTCGACATCGATTGTGTTCAGCTTCTCCATAATCTCGGCCAGAGAACCAGCTGGTACCATCTGCGACGACGCCGCAGGTGGAGACCCGCTGCGGGCTGCATTTCGGGCGCACGGCTTCATATTGTTGTTTATAATTTAATGTAGCTAGTCTTTTTAATATATGTAGTTTAATTGGTTCACTTGTTTTAACCGGCTAGTCAAAATTGAGTCTATTTTATAAACAGATGTTAATTAAAATGATTGTTTATGAACTGTAGCGACATCTGTTGACAAGTCTTATTTTGTGATAACATTATGATAGGCGACTGTTAAAAGTTGACTATTAAAAATTGATGTTTATTGCTAGATGGGGTATATTAATTTCTCTGTAAATTATTTTATTTATATAATTTAATATACATTGTTTTTAAATTATTAATCGGACAATCGCAATATTTTAAAGAAAAAATCACAACAATTTGATCACTCAAATGTTTTGAAAGTCGCTAGTTTTATCGCTTTAAAAATACAATATAAGATTTGTACACTCTTGTAAACTTTGCAAACAGTACACTAAGAAAAAAAAATTCACACTGTTTTTTCTCAAAGAGAAAATGGCAAAAGGTTTAGGATCTTTGTCCCTGTACAATAGTAACTAGTGTAGAGAGATAATAGTTTACAAACTTTGATTTTTAATAAATTTTGCGGGAAAAAACAAACACAAACAGCTGTCACTTTAAAGTATTGTTGTGCCATGTCTTTCTCGGGCGTCCCCGACTTCTTCTACCATTCACATATTTTTATTTTTTTTATTTATTTTATTTTAGCATATAAAATATAATGTTAAATGTACATTATGTAATAATTTGTGTACATTCATGTTCAAATATCTTAATTAATACCACTCTTCCATGGAAGCATTAGCTTGTGTCTGGAAGAGTAGTGTACATTTTTTAAATGCTTTATTATATCTTAAGTTCTTAAATTACAATGTGAATGTAAAAAAAAAAAACAATAAGTTGTAAGTTCGGTTTAATGTAATTGTAATTATAAGTATTTATCAACTATCAAACAATTCTATTATTTGGATAATGTATCTAGAATTGGAGTATCACTAGGAAACTGAGTTATAAGTTATTTTTGAGATTAGATTAGTTGGAAACTTTTATTTTTATTTTTTTGAGATTATCTTTAAAATATTTTTTAACAGTGTTTATTAATTTGATTTTATCATTAATTTTTCTAATTTCATCCGGTAGTCGGTTGAAAATAAGTCTTCCTTGATAAGTATAAAAATTTTGTGCGAAGGAAGTGTTTAATTTTGGGCATTAAAAAAATATATTTATGTCTTGTACGGTTTTCAGTTATAAATTGATACTTTTCTTTTTCTTTTATAATTTGAATCAATGCATTTTTATTGTACAGATCTTTGAATGAAGGTACTTGGAATTCCTTAAATAATTGATCCGTTGGGTAGTCAGAAGGTTTTTTTAATATAATTTTAATTATTAGCCTCTGCACAACTTCAATCGGGGAAAGAGTAGTTTTGTATGCGGATCCCCAGCTAATGATAGCATATTGTAAAGTTGATTGGACCAAAGCGTAATATATTAGATATAAGTTTTTTACAGATAAAAAATTTCTGATTCTTAAAAATATATAAATCAATTTTCTAATTTTTTTTACAACTTGACAAATTTGTTCCTTCCATTTCAAATTTTTATCGATAATAACTCCTAAATATTTGATTGTGTTTGTTGTTTTTAATATTGTGCAGTTTAGGATACAATAGTTTTTACTATGTGTTTTGGAATTATCATGGATGATGATGTCAATGTTTTTAGGGGTATCATTTTTGTGTATTGCAAATGGAATTACAAATGTTTTATCACTATTTAGTGATAGTAAATTTACGTCGAAGAAATTTTTTAAAATATTTATGTCTTCGGTGGCTTTAAATGTTACTTTTTCCCAAGTTTTATCGCTAACTATTAGTACCGTATCATCGGCATATGAAGTAATTTGGCCATGTAGTGGTTGAAAAAAAATGTCATTAACATATATGGTGAAAAGGATTGGTCCGATTACTGTACCTTGCGGGATTCCAAAGTCTGATATTTCTTTATCGCTATTAATTTGATTTATTTTTACGACTTGCGGTCGATTTTTTAGGTAGTTCGAAATCCATTTAATCGCATTGTCTTTTATACCTACATTGTTCAGTTTTTTTAGTAGAATCTCATGGGATATACTATCAAAGGCTTTTCTGAGATCAATAAATATACCGGCATATATTCACTTGGTCATGCCATGTATTCCTCGGTTGTCCCCGACCTATTCTACCATTTACATATGATTCGTATATTCTCGTTACAATCCTTTCCTCGTTCATTCGCTCTACATGCACAAACCATCGGAGCGTTTCTTTTTTAATCTTACTCATTACGCTTACTTCAGTCTTGCATTCTTTCCGTATCTCTACGTTTCTCTCAACATCGTTCATGATTTTACCATGAACCTCAGGGATCTCATTTCTGCTGCATTCAGTCTACTTTCATCCTTATTCTGCCAGTTCCATGCTTCTCTGCCATACATCAGGGTAGGTACCAGTACTCCATTATGGACGGCTAGCTTCGCTTCTTTGGACAGTTTTTTGTTGGTGCCAACGGCGTGCAGTCCTCCATTAATAGAGTTACCTGCATTCACTCTTCTTTCAATATCTCTATCAGCCTTCCCATCTCTCGTCAAAATACTTCCCAAATAAACAAACTCATACACCTGCGCCAAGTATTCATCGTTCACAACTGAGATGAGAGAAACGTGGAGATATGCATATAATGCAAGACTGAATAACTGACAAGCGTAATGAGTAAGAATTAAAAAGAAACGCTCCGATGGTTTGGGCATGTAGAGCGAATGAACGAGGAAAGGAGTGTAAGGAGAATATATGAATCATATGTAAATGGTAGAATAGGTCGGGGACAACCGAGGAATACATGGCATGACCAAGTGAATCAGATACTTTAGTCGGGCCATGTCAAGAGTCAGAATAATAGAATAGCATGTATGAGACGATGTATGAATGCGATCGAGGCAAGGAGTGTGTGCCAAGACCGAGTTGTTTGGCGGTCCGACCTCTCTGCCTACCCCTACGGGGAAACGGCTTGATGGTTAGTTAGTTAGTTACATGAAACGCCAAAAATGTGAGGTGCCAGTAACCTTTATGATACATTTGTGAAATAAAATATTTGTATATTTTAGTTTTTTTTTATCATTAATTTTGGTTAGAAAAATTTTTTAAACTTTATATGTTACCTTAAAAAAATTATATTATAAAAATTATATGTTTAGTTCTAACAATAAAATTTGAAAATGTATTTCATTAAACCTTCCAAGAACAGTTTTTCGTTTCGAGAATTCTATTTATATGTATTTTATCGCAAAGCCGAAAATTCTGTCAAAATATGCCCGAGACGTGGGACGTGGGGGGTTAATTACTTTAAAATTGCAGAAAAGCAGCAAAATTTTAAAAGTGATTCGTAAATTGCAATAGCTACTGGTTTAAAAATGTTCAAATGGAAAACCGGAGGTGACCGGAGTTAAGTATATCTCAAAATGAAAATGAAATTTTTAGAAATAAAAATAAATTTTGTTTTTTAATTGATTTTACGCTTTCACTCATCAATACAACAATTGACGTTAAAAATATAATGTGAAAAAATAATTTAGATACCTGAACATGATGGATCCCTAATCACTTTTGGGGTTTGTATCGGGTATCTTCCGAAATAAATATATAAACTTAAGGTTTACGATGACTCATTTAACGGGATCTTTTCTTCACAACCGATAGGCATGGACTGAGAGCGATTACAGGTAGAAAGGTTCAGTCAATCGCGCCTTTTTTTTCTCCGCACAGGAGGCCCTGAGGAAAATAATTTCCTTCAGGGCCTATGTCATCTTTGGGGATGATGTGTGGAGTTTTTATTTAAGAAAAGAAGGAGAGGTGAATTCTGGGAAGGAAAAAGGTTTAAGGGGTCGGTAGGAATAACGAATAGTGTGTCCTGGTCATCCATCTCCAAGACCTAGACAAACCTCACCCCATATTTTTCAATAAAGGTTCCTGGGGCGGCGGTACCTATTCCCGCCTCCCAAATTTAAATTGCGCCTACCTGTAATGCAAGTATGCTACAACTAAAGGGGTATCATCCAACAAATAAAGCGACTTTGTAAGATTGATTTTTTTGTTTGTTTATTGTATCGAAATGAGGTGTTTGGCGTCACGTGCGACGCGGCGGTTTGAACATCCACAAAACGCCCCAAGTACAACTCCCAGATATGTCATGTATTGTTTTTAAATAATGTTAGGTAATGGATAACCTGGAAAGAAGAATATCTGCAAGCAGTTTTATTTTTGGTATGTCACACGTAATGTGACTGTAGTTTCATTTCTAGAAGATGATAAAGAATAATAAATGTTTTGTATAATATTATTATAGGAAGTCCTCATGCGGTGGATTGATTTTTTTTAAATCTCACCGTAAATAGTGTTTTTGTGATTCATTGCCATCTGGTGACTGGCGGCTTCTCCCACGAGTCGCTCCGTGCTCGTAAATGCCACGCACGAGGGAGTGGTGCGACTGTCCAGGTCGTTGGCAACGATCTCCACCCTGCCCTTCCAATAGACCGCCACGCACGAGTTAGTGGTTCCCAGGTCAATGCCGATGACTGGTGCCTTGGTCGCCATCTAAAATGTGATGTTTAATTTTCAAAGATTGACACTAATTTAATTGTGGGCCATATTACCAGCGCCAAAAGTTCACTCCGAAATATAAAATCCATCAAGAATAAATGAAATGAATAATGGATGAAATAGTGGATGAAAGAAAGGGGGAAGAACAACGATATTATAAACTACAGACAAGGCGCAGAAATCTTAAAAATGGCAAACGAAAGACACAGTTATTGTAGTAATTTCGATATTAGAGTACAAAACTGTCACGCGTCGCGTGAGGTTGTGTAATATATCTGACCAAATTGCGTAAATGAGTTCCAAAATGTCCTAGTGTGTCGTGTGTGATGAGAAAGTGTTTCAATTAGACGGCAAACACTATTGAAAGCGGAATAATATTTTAAACTCGTAAATGTACGCAATTTACTTTTTATTATAAAACGTACTATCATTTCGATTACTTCCCTTAGATTTAAGCTTCATTAGAAAATGCATTTAGCAACACACAATTATAAGAAGGACAACCTACCGGAAGTATTTCTACAATAATTAGATATAGTCAAAAGAATATTAAACTAGATTTAGTCTAAATAATTATAAATAGCCTGCTGCATTTTCACAGCCCAATCACACCCATGTTGTGGAATGCCGCAACTTTCAAATACAAAAACGCCGCCCGATCCCATATCTGCTTCGTTCATACACACTATTATCTGAGTCGTACATAAATAACTTTCAAATATTCATTTAAATAATAATTTTATTCGGTGTTGTTTGTTACTCGCCATATTTTATTTTAATTTTGTGAGATGGAGGACGAACGACAATTATTATCTCAACTGTTCTCATCACCCTCAAATGACGCGACGCGACACATATGTCGATTTGACGATTGACGATTTTTATTACTAATTAATTGTTGGTGGCGTGGCGATAGTGCCTGTTCACTTTCCAGCGGAATCAACTCGTTATCGCGTCTTTCTTGTAGTCGTGTCGTATTTGTTTCAACAAACAAAGCTGTAAGAACTGAAAGATACTACTGGGTCTCTCATTTGAAATTCTAGAGCACTGGTTATCGAAGTGGGTTGGGTTAGTGTTCCGCGACGGTTCAGATCGGGTAGTCGCAGTTCCAGAGGGGCGGCAGAAAATAGTTCATCCAGAAACAGATCGGAGGAAATAATTACTCCCAACCCCGCAGATCGTAAAAAGGGACCCCGCTGTTACCGATGCAACAGAAATGGTCATATAGCCCGAAACTGTGAGGTGATATTTGATACAAAAAACTGTGGAAATAAACAAAGTTCAATGTATTTATTGTTATCAAGTTTAATTTGTAGAACTCCATTTTAATTTTAATTTTTTTATTATATAATCAATAATATTATTATTAAATTAATAAAAACAGTTTATTTTCAAACAAGTTCTGCTGTGTAATTATTATTACGCGTGACAGCTGTTTCGCCTTCTGAAGGCATTATTGTCCACAGTTTGATAATGCCTTCAGAAGGCGAAATAGCTGTCACGCGTAATAATAATTACACAGCAGAACTTGTTTGAAAATAAACTGTTAACGATCCATATAGAGAAAGGCAAAATTGTAGATGGAGACGAGGGTATATTTAGAAATTTCAAAATTAAAAGTATGAAAGGGGGTGAGGATAATAAATATTTAGGATACCCGCAATCGAATAGATTAGATCACACTAGTATTAAAAATGATATTATGATTAAATTTCAAACTAGGATCAGAAAAATTTTTAAAATGCAATCTATCTGCTAAAAATTTAGTAAAAGCAATAAATACTTGGGCAATACCTCTATTAACGTACTCATTTGGCATAATTAAATGGTCCAATACAGATTTAGATAGTTTAGAACGATTAATTAGAACTACGTTAACAAAGTTTAATAGAGAACTCCAGTCTAATTTTTTTAATTTTTTTTAATGAATAAAGACCTTCAAACTTAAATAACTGCATTTTTATTTTTATAGTTAGTTTTAATAGTTAAAATAATTGTCAAAGTTTTAATTTTTAAAGACTCCCAGAAACGCACCGTATCTATGGTGGTCTTCACCCACCGATAGTTTTTTTACTTTTTAAGTTGTCATTTTGAATCAGTGATGTTATGTCGAGGGAAATTTCCCTAGATCTAGGGGAGAAAAATATTTTTTAGGGATAAGGGAAATCAGGACAAAATCTAGGGAAATTTCGAACTCTGGCTATTTTTTTATTACATATGACAATATTACTGGTATTATTTATATATATATATATATAAAAATTTATATATATATATATATTTCTATAAAAAATTAACAAAGATATTAACAAGGTATCAAAACAACCACATTATTCTAATGGGCGACTTCAATGCTCAAGTCGGGATGAAGCAATGCAAGGAAGAATATGTCTTGGGAAAGTTTGGCCAAGGTAGAAGAAGTCCACATGGCGATTTTTTGGTTGAATTATTATTACAACACAATCTAACGCTCTTGAACAGTTAATATATGAAAAACCAAAAGAATAAGTGGACATGGATCTCCCCCGATGGCAAAACCAAAAACGAAATTGACTACATAACAACAAACTATCCAAAAGCCTTCACGGATACATCGGTCCTAACTAAATTCAATTTCAATAAAAATCATCGTATGGTAAGAAGCAATATAAGAATAGAACCACCAAATAAATCTAGAAAACATTTCGCTTCACACACTACAAAACACCACAGCGATGAAACCTTAAGGAAAATAACACAATCCCTAATTGAATCAGCTGAAGAATTAACTTTGAGTAACACTGATGCTCGTGCGAAATATGGAAAGCTAGAAAATCTACTAACTAAAGAAAAAGCTGAGACTAGCAGAAGAAACAAGTACGAACTAAGTGACACAACGCTGCAACTTATAGAAGAAAGAAAACACCTATTTTCAAAACATCCTAAAAAAGATAACATTAAAACTATAACAAAATTAAGTAAAGAAATCAGAGAGAACATCAGGAAAGATAGGAAGACTAAGAGGCTGCAAACATTAGAAAAGCATATAGTGAAAACAGGGGGAGTGAAAAAAGCGCTTAAAGAATTGAGAGAATCAAATAAAGAATGGATACCAAAATTAAACAAAAGGGGGAATACTTCTTCAAATAGAAAAAACATAAACAAAATAGCCACAAAATTTTACCAGGACCTCTACTCAAGCCCAGACGACAAGCAAAAACATGATCCGAAGAAAGACGTCAATAAAGAGCAGGAAAACGTTGTAACTGAACCAAAAATACTTTCCAGAGAAGTAGAAAAAGCCTTATACAGTCAGAAGATGGAAAAAGCCCCAGGTCCAGACAAAGTGACAAACGAACTTCTTAAAGGCACCATGGAAGAACTACTACCAATACTAACTTCAATATTCAATGATATACTTATAACTGGTCTAATACCTACACAGTGGAAAACATCAAACATTATTCTTATATTCAAGAAAGGACAAAAGGAAGATATAGGGAACTACAGACCTATAAGTTTGATGTCAAATATATACAAAGTATTTTCCAAAGTTATCCTGGAAAGAATAAGTAAAAAGTTAGACGAAAATCAACCACGGGAGCAAGCCGGCTTTAGACAAAAATACTCTACCCTGGACCACATACACACGGTGAAACAAATAGTAGAAAAATATAATGAGTATAATAAGAAACTATACATGGCATTCATCGATTACTCCAAAGCTTTCGACAGCATAAGACACATAGCTATATGGGATAGCCTTGAACAGCAGGGGATACCTTTAAACTACATCAATATTATAAAAAACATGTACTTGAATTGCGAAGCGAGGATCCAACTAGAAACCTTGGGAAAAAAGTTCAAGATCGAGAGAGGAGTAAGACAGGGAGACCCTCTATCACCAAAATTGTTCTCGGCTGCTCTAGAAAGTATCTTCCGCAAACTAGATTGGGAAAAATATGGTATCAACGTACAAGGTGTAAAACTTAACCACCTAAGATTTGCAGACGATAAAGTCCTATTCGAGGAAAACCCAATGCGCCTAATTAGAATGATAGAATCACTAAACGAGGAAAGTGTGAAAGTCGGCCTATGCATGAACAAAGACAAAAGAAAATTGCTTACAAACTCTGAACCAGTAACTATAAAAATTGACAACCAACCACTCGAATATGTGTCAGATTACATCTATTTAGGACAGATAATATCTCACAAAGATCAAACCACTAAAGAAATCGAGAGAAGAGTAGCAAATGGATGGAAGAAATACTGGTCTTTCAAAGAAGTCTTGAAATCTAAGGAGCTAAGTATGCAAATAAAAAGGAAAGTCTTCAACACGTGTATACTTCCAGTCATCACCTATGGATGTGAAACTTGGGCACTCACCAAACGCAACAGAGAAAAGTTGGAACGCTGCCAGAGAGCCATGGAGAGAAGTTTGACAGGAACAAGGAAACAGGACAGAGTGAGAGGTAGCACAATAAGGGAGAAAACTAAAGTTGCCGATGTAGTTACCCAAATAGACCAACAAAAGTGGAGATGGACAGGACACATGATACGCGATCCACAAGAGAAATGGTGCAAAAATGTCACTGACTGGTATCCCAGAGATGGCAAGAGAAGTAGAGGACGTCAACACATAAGATGGGAAGATGACCTAAAACTCACTGCTGGACATCAATGGAGAAGGGTAGCGCGTGACAGGTCCCAATGGAAAATGTTAGAGGAGGCCTATGCCAAGAGGCAAACTGAGCTTCGGGATATACTATAACAAATAAGATCATGTCTAATACATACCTAACAGAAGTCCAGAATAAAAAGGCTTATTAATTATTATTATATAAATATATATTTTTTGGAATTCCCATGAATCTTAATTATTGTTGTACTTACCATGCAATGTTATTTTTAACACTGACAACTCAAAATGATATTATATGTATCTAAAAAGATAAATGGGACCTCTGAAAAAAAAATTTGATTTATGTTTTAAGTTCTATTTTTTCGGTGATTGCGGTTGATTTTTATTTTGCAAAGTGTTTTTTTTTTTATTTGGAATTCAGTTTCTAATTCAGTGGTGAGTGTATTCGTACTTTTAAATTATTACTTCACGTAGCAAAAAGTGTTTTATTTGGAAAAGCACAGTATTATAAGTATATTTACCAAGTTCCGATATCTTTCCAATTAATTAATCATATTAATTAACATATAACAGGATTAGTGTTAAACAATCAGGTGGCTACTTAGGTAATTGCGTAAATGTGAAATTCTATGGAAATTTCACTTCGAAATCTAGGGAAATAATTTTTTTGGGCAGAGCATCCCTGATTTTAAATTTAAGAAAATGGCGGAATAAAATTAATATAGGATGACTCAGGATGACTCAATGACTTTTGTGTGAGAAATTGAGGCGTTTTTATTTAAAATTAACTGCTTTTAATATAGAAAAACATTGGTAAAATGTCCACATTTCACCGCTACTGTTATTGTATTTTAACAAAGTTCAATATAAAAATAATAAATCATCTTTTTCATTGCAAATACAAGTGACATCGTTCTTCAATTTTGTGTTCAGGCGTGATTTTGTACATTGTTTTAAGTATAATACATACAGAAACACTGGTATTTATAATACACTGATCATGAAGATTGTGTAGTAACTTGTATAAAAAGCCCTATACTAAAAACAATTTAATATAAATACAATGTCAAATATGACACAACTTTAACCTCAAATAGGCAAAATATATTGCAGATTGTCCGCAAATATAGCCCTTTTCGTAAATTGTTGAGGGCCTAAATTTTGTTTCAATAAACACAATAACTATTATTTATCTAAATCTCTATAAACAGTATGAAAATAAACCAAAAACACGAAATGTTGAATTGCATAGGTACGTGTGCACTTCAAGTCATTTCAAATGCCAATACAATACAATACACACTATCACCAGGTGACAGGTTAACAGTGACGTCACCGTTAACCATTTCAGTAATGCCAACTTAACGCTGTGTTTTGAGAAGAGGTTTAAAAATGCGCTTTTTAATAATGTTTTAAAAACTCTGCGTTTAATATTATGAAATAAAACTTATATATTCAGAATCAGCGTTTCTTGGTCTATATGAACATATTTCTTTTAAAGCCATAATATTTTTCACTGGAGTTCCTTATTGCCATCATCCAAATTCAGCTATAGAACGAATTAATTTGCCTAGAAATTTAGGAGGTAGAGGTATAGTCAAAATAACATCTTTGAAACACAATCAGGTAGAAATGCTTAGAATTTTTTTCCATAGGAAAGCTAATAGCTCAGAAATGCACAAAATAATTTGCAAGGCAAATATAAATATTACACCTTTAAATTTATATGACGAGAATGCCAACATTCTTATAAATACCAACATTCTTATAATAGGAATTATTAGATTCCTGGACAAATAAAATTATTCATGCAAAACACTTCAATTATCTCAACCAAAAGTATGTTGACAAACTTTCGTCTAACAAATGGTTGAGTATTGGAGAGTTGAGCGCAGAAACAGAAGGATTTATGCTTGCCATTTAAGATAGAGTCATTAATACTAAAAATTATAGGAAGCATATAATCAAAGATATAAATCAAATTAATGATTTATGTAGAAAATGTTTGGCTTTTCCGGAAACTATAGAACATATTATATCGGGATGTTCTATATAAGCGCCGTCCGAGTATACATTTAGGCACAATCAGGTTTTAAAAATAATCCACCAAAGTTTGGTAATTAAACATAACTTGATTGACTGCCGTAATATAGTACCATATTATGAATATGAACCAAATTCGTTTTTAGAAAATGAATTTTATAAAATATATTATGATAAAAATATACTAACAGACAGAACAATTAGTCATAATAGACCTGATATAGTTTTACATGACAAAATTAAAAAAATAACTTATATCATTGATGTAGCTATTCAAAATTCCTGTAATATTCAAAAAACTGTTTCTAAAAAAATTAGAAAATACACAGATTTAGGAAATAAGATTAAAAGAATTTGGCATTCTCGGACTATAAAAATAATACCATTTGTTATTTCGGCTACTGGCATTATACCTAGGTCTCTGATTCAAAATTTAGGCGTATTAGATTTGTCAAAGAATTTATATATAAAAATGCAAAAATCGGTAATTTTAAATACATGTAGGATTACAAAAGATTTTTTAAATATTTATATTGAGGGATCAGTAGGATTTATAGGTTCAATTAGGAATTCCACAGAGCCGAACCCTCTGATATGAAAATATCTGGAGTCGGTGAATTATTTTCCCATCTGGTCTCTGGTAGGTTGACATGTTGTTCTTGTATTGTTTTGTAATTATAATACTTATATAGTGCAATTGCATAACGTGGATTGACCAGATTATCATTTGGGAAGTGTGTGAAAGGGTTTAGTTTTTCCTGTGGGGAAAATTAAACCCAGACATTTTAATCTGGTGCGTAAAATATAATAAAAAAATAAAAATAAAGTTTAATGTACACTGCTCTTTCCGTGACTTCTAAATCAGCTGACGAATGGTTTCTCAGTGACTGATAATAATTTATTAAATAAAATCAAAAAACCAACGCCAACGGGTATCACTACTGCCAACGGTGATCAAATGATCAGCGACACAGTTGGAAACCTGCAATTAATCACATTTTGTGGAGAATCAATAAATGTAAGTGATGTGTGTTATGTTCCACAAGTGAAAGTAAATTTGCTATCTGTTAGTAAAATTGTTAGCAAAGGTAATTCTGTGGTTTTTAATTCAACTGGAGCAAAATTTTAAATCGTAACAATCAAATAATTGGAACAGCATCACTAGTGAATAATTTATTTAAATTGGATGTGCAAAGCAATGTTGGCTAAACTGTTCAAACAAAAGCTAATGATAGCACTCTTGGGCAAAAAAGGATGGCCCACCTAAATTATGACAGTTTAAATAAATTGAAAAATAGATTAGTTCAAGTTCATGGAATTCAGTTTCCTCGTGTAACCTACCAGATGTATCTGAAGTTTGTGTGAAAGGAAAGGGTGAACCACTCAGATCTTGTATGACCAATGCAGACAAATTCATTATCTGGCCCTAGATATATTCTCACTTTTTTGGATGATTTCAGTAGAAAATCCTTTGTTTATTTTCTTGTGACAAAAGATCAGGTGGCAGAGTGTTTTGAAACATTAAAAAAACATATTGAAACACAAACTGGAAAGAGAATCAAGACTCTTCGTACTGATAATGGAGTTGAATTTTGCAACAAGCGATCAGACAAAATCCGGCGTGATTGTGGTATTGAACACCAAACCACGGTTCCATATACACCAGAACAGAATGGTCAGGCGGAAAGACTGAATAGATCAATCTTGGAGCGTGCCAGGTGTCTTTTGATTGAAGCTAACCTCCCAAATATTTTTTGGGCGAATCAGTCTTCACTACAGTGTACTTGATGAATCGTTCGCACAGCAAAAATGTGGATAAAACTCCCGAGGAAATGTGGTCAGGGTCAACACTAAGTTCCGCGACGGTTCCAAGAACTGATACACAACTTACATTTTTATAACTTTGTTTATATGAATACCTCACAAAAGTCCCAGTTGCTCCCGTCTGGAGCCAGTGAGACTATGGCATCCCCAATTGGGGTATGTTATGAGGCTGAAGGTAGTGGAGAGGGGAAAGAGATGGGGAAAAGGAAGGTGGAGAAGAACCCGATTATTCCGAATATCCGGATATATCCGAATGGTGGTCTTACACAAGAGAGTATCTTCCACTCTGGAACGTGTCGCAAACATACTATATATTATTTTTGAAATTAATTAACAGTGAAATAATACAAATGAATTAAATAAAATTTATTTGCCCACGCCGGGATTCGATCACGCGACCTTCGGATTGCAAGTCAAAGCCTTACCGCTCGACCACGGCGCAATGAACTAAAATGAACATATAATATGTATATATGTGTGATAGGACAAACAATTTCTACTTCCGTGTGTTACGTTGAACTATTACGTATCGAACAGTGGCTTACAAAGTGAACTTCGAAGAAACAACTTCAAAAATAAAGGACGGACAAAATTTGATTTAAAAAAAAAACGCGGGATGGGTTATGTGGACACAGGATTGAAAGTAGCAATGGAAAACAATCTGATTCCATCAGAAAAATCAAAAGATATTATTTACGTTTCTTCTTCTTGTGCCCTGTCTGTTCAACGGACGTGGGCTATCATGTTGGCTATGCGGACTTTGTTTACTGCAGCCCGGAACAGCTCCACGGTAGACTGGCCATACCACTGTCTCAGGTTTTTCAACCATGAGGGTCTCCTTCTTCCAGGGCCCCGTCTTCCGGCAATCTTTCCCTGCATTATGAGATGCAGGATCTCATACTTCTCTGGATGTCTCATCGCATGTGCAAGATATTGAAGTTTTCGGATTTTTATAGTTTTAATTACTTCCTTTTCTTTATTCATCCGAACCATAACATCTTCGTTTGTAACCCTGTCCATCCAGCTTATTTTAAGTATTCTTCTGTAGATCCACATCTCGAATACCTCAAGTAATAAGTTCTTCAGTAAGCGTCCATGCTTCCATTCCGTAAAATAATATCGAAAACACGTAGCATCTGACCATTCGCATTCGTAATCCAAGGTTGAGATCATGACTGCAGAACATTTTTTTCATGCGGATAAAGATTGCACGAGCTTGCTCAATGCGGCATTTGATTTCAACTGAAGGATCCCATCTATCATTTACATTGCAGCCCAAGTATACAATACTCTGTACCTTCTCTAGTTTTGTTCCAGCAATATAAAGATTTTCATCCAATGCGTTATTTTTGCTTATGAGCATGTATTTTGTCTTATTTATATTAAGTTCCAGCCCAAAATTCTCACAAGTCTTCACTACTTGAATCAGCAAATGTTGTAAATCCTCAATGTTACTTGATAAAAGTACTGTATCATCTGCATAATGCAGGTTGTTCAGAATCTTCGCATTTGTAACAAGTCCTTGAGTAGCCTCTTGCAGAGCTTCATTGAATATTTCTTCTGAATATAAGTTGAAGAGCATAAGTGAAAGAATACAACCCTGTCGCACGCCTCTCTTTATTTCTACTTCGTCTGTTAGACATTGCTCTACTCTTACTGCTCCTTTCTGGTTCCAATAAAGATTACCAATTATCCTTATATCTTTATCGTCTATCCCGGAGGTTTTCAGAATTTGAATCATTTTGTCATGTCTAACTCTATCAAATGCTTTAAGGAAGTCAATGAAGCATGCATGTACATTTGTATTCACATCTCTACATCTTTGGATTAGTACTTGAATACTAAATAACGCTTCTCGAGTACCCAACCCATTTAGAAAGCCAAATTGTGTGGCACCTATCTTTTCTTCCACTTTACGCGACCATGTATAATTCGCAAAAATATCTTTAATAAGTGAGAGATAATATAAATTTTGTTTTATTTACGTTTAAATAAAACAAAATATATGATCTCTCACACAACCATATTTCGTAGGTTTGAAATTATTTAACAGCATCGATGTTTGAACTACACTCTTAGTCAAAGCCTAATAATCCGAATGTATTGTTAATTTTTTAATTACTTGCTGACCCGACGAATTTCGTACCGCCTCAGAATCTATAACTGTTGTGCTTAATTAAATTAAGTTAAAAATTACACAACGAATCAATTATCGATGCGCCTCTGTCCTTGTTTTGTTTTTGCCAGTATCAGAGAGGGCGTTGTGTACTGATTTATATTTTTTGTGATTTTCTTACCTTTTCACTTACTTATGGGAATTGCGTTTCATTTTCTTTTATTTAATTATTTATTTTAATTACTTTATTTTAATTATTTTATTTTAGTTTGGAAGCGTGCAGACATACGTTCACCGTTTGTCTCATTTTCGACTATTGACATTTAGTGTGTAAGAAAGAGGGGCAGCATTATATGTCTAAGAACAAAATCAAAACAGTCAGCCCACTGACAGGCGAATATAGGTGATACAGGCGAACCCTAGTGGGGTTAATAATTACATGCTAAAAATATATGTACATAAATTGTGAAGAAGCAATAAAAAAAATGACATTTGACGTTTTTGAATTTTTGAAATTTACTCGCTATTCAATATTGTATTTATCACAATATTGCTGCAGCTCTTTCAGTAGATGAGAATTCGTTCCATAAAAAATGTATGAGAAAAGGGATTTTCTTCATATTTTTTTTGTAAATTTTTCCGATGTTTTAATAGCTATTCTGCCATTCGGGGCGGAGACAAATATAACAAATCACAGATCATAAAAATCTGTCCAGCCGTTCTTGAGTTATAAATGGTGTAACTAACCCGACTTTGTTTTATATATTAAGATTATGAAAAATGAAAAGTAAAACGTCACAATCATTGAACATAATTATAACATATTATTAAAAATTATGGAAGACCAAACTGTAGTAACAGAAATAATTTCCAAAATTGACACACCAGCAATAAACAACAATGTAAAAATATATCGATTTGCTAAATATAATAGTAATAAACCAAGACCTATAACAATCTATTTTGATAACTCCCAAATGGCAAGAACACTACAAGGACAAAACATCTCTTAAAAGAAAACCTCCGCATTTACTTTGACTCGACCCCAGCATAGCAAAAGCATCTAACGGACTTACGAGCAGAAAGAAAAACGAAAAACCAACGGTGAGATAGACATAACAATTAAATACCTAAATTCGTCTGCCAAAATCGTCAACGTTTATCCAAAAAACTGAGTACTATGAAAATATACTATCAAAACGTCCGTGGACTACGAACTAAATTAAATAAACTACGTTCTACCATATCTACACACCACTACGACGTATATATACTGACAGAAACTTGGCTCGACTCGGAAATAAAATCAACAGAACTCGGACTTAACAACTTCAAAATTTTTTGCTGCGATAGAAACTCCAAATCCAGTTCCAAAACAAGGGACGGCGGAGTGCTAATTGCAATTAAAAAAATGTTATCAAGAAAACTCAAAACAAAAAATAATACACTCGAACAACTATTTATACAAATTGATACCACTGTAGAAAAGATAATAATTGCAACTGTGTACACACCGCCACTATCTGATGCTCTAATCTACAATTCAATATAAGACGTTGAAGATCTACTCTACAAATACCCTAACTCTAAAACTATCATTCTTGGGGATTACAACCTCCCTAACCTAAAATGGAAATCAAGTGATAGTGGTTTAATTGTAAATGAAGGCGAAAATGATCGTGCACATGAGATTGTAGATATGACAATTTTTTTAAATCTCTTTCAACATAACTTTATTACAATGCAAATAATCGCTTACAAGATCTAGCAATATCAAATTATCCTAAATTGGTCATTGACAAATGTAATGATCCTCTCTTGATAACTACCATCCCCATATTTATATTAAGTTACATGTATGGTTACGCATTGCAATATGTTTTTTGTTTGTTCGAAATTATAAATAAATATATATCACAAGCATGGTACTTACCCACTCCTTGGAATTAACAAAGACACCGAAATGGATTGTTTTTCAAAAATAAATTCTAAAACAAGAAAATTACTGACACTGTTTGTTTTGGAAAATTTTCATGCTTTGTGAAAAGAAACTTTGAGTTTGTGTATTCATTGACAAATTTAATCTCTTGTAAAAACTTATGAATCACCCAAGGATTGCATTGACTGCATCTAATTGTTTATTGGATGACATTAAGGAGGCCTCCACACTTCCAAAAAACAAGGTTGCTGGATTTGTTCTATTCCTTGGAGTTCCTTTTTGTGCCATTTGTGATATATTTGTTCGCAAGTAGAGTTTTTTCATAATCATAATTTATTGGGTATTAAGCCCAGAGGGTCTGGGGTTATTTACACACCTCAGGCTCGCATATTATAATGCAATGTATGTAGCGTCAAACCCGTTGAAGAAACTTTCAACTGCAAATATGCAGATTTTGAATCTATAAATTAGCATCTTTCCCGTGTCGACTGGTCTTTTTTATCGGACGTGAATACTGACAAATCCTTATATAACTTATATTCAATATTGTCTAGCACCATCAAATCATACGTACCACTATAAACTCCTAAAAAAAATACATATTCAACTTATTTCTCAGCAGAACTAAAAGCCTAACTTCAACAAAAAAAAACTTCATAAAAAAATTCAAAGAAAATCGTTTGATAATTGACTACGCAATTTTCAGTGAAACTAGAAAAAAAATTCAATGATCTCTCTAAAATCTGTTATAAAACATATATAAACTTTATCGAAAACACAGCCTTGCACTCGAGTAATCACTGGAAATTTATCAAAACACTAAACAATGACAGCACAGACTACCCACCACAAATACATATGGACGACAAATGTGCTAACAGCACACAAAATATCGTAAATCTTTTCTCAGATTTCTTTAAAAATGTTTACGATGACGAAACACCAGAAGAAAAAATTCCCTCTTACACATTTAAAAAAACCACACATTTAACAGACTGCTACATAACAGAAGAATCTTGTAAAAAGAAACCATGTTCCTTAGACATTAACAAATCTGCAGGCCCAGACTCCATCCCGCCAATTTTCCTAAAACATTGCTCCTCTGTATTATTTAAACCACTAACCATGCTCTTTAACCAACTACTATCTTCTGGACATTTTTCTGTCTACTGGAAATCTAGCTATATTATCTCATTGTTTAAAAAAGGCGATGAGACTGTCATTTCAAACTATCGACCGATATGCATACAATCTGCATTACCAAAAATCTTTGAATCTCTAGTTCTTGATGAAATATATCCCATGTTAACAGAGATAATAAATGACAAACAACATTGCTTCATTAGGGGTAGATAAACTGCAACAATTTTTTTACACTTTCAAAACTATATATTGTAGTCTTTTTCTAAAAATAAAAAGTTGACTGCATATATACTGATTTCTCGAAGGCTTTTGATAAAGTTTCCCAAAGCATACTGATCCGAAAACTTCATGCACTGGGAATCAGAGCAAAAATATATAAAGCTGGCTAAGTAGTTATATGTCAGGTAGAACTTTATTTGTTAAAATAAAATCTTATATATCCAAACCATTTTCCGCCACTCGTGGCGTACCGCAATGTAGTCATCTTGGCCCAATTTTATTTCTTGTTTTTATAAACGACATATTCAACCGCTTTAAAGACGTCAATGTGTTGCTTTTCACTGATGACATTAAATTATATAAAGAAATAACTCTCCTTAATCACTGTGAAATTCTTCAATCCAATGTAGACATACTATAAAATTGGTGCTCACAAAACAATCTTTATTTAAATGCAGAAAAATGCAAAACATTTACCTTTCCAGAAAAAAAACATCACTGTTTTTCGACTATTCAATAAATGAAATAAATTTAGAAAGAGTAACAGAAATGCGGGATCTTGGCATAATAATGGACGAGCAACTAAACTTCACGGTCCACATTCAACAAACTGCAAATAAGGATATGAAAACATTAAGATTTGTAATTAAGAACAATTAAAAGCTATGAATAGTTATGAATCATTAAACTATTGTACACATCCCTTGTTAGAAGCGGTATAGAACATAACTGCATAGTCGGGTCGAGAACTCGAACGTCTACTTTAGAAACCAGACGAAAAATAAACGACCTAACCTCTTTATTAAAATTATTAAACTCCAAATTCGACTGTTGTGAACTCCTGCAATTAATTAATCTATATGAACTACATGAATCTGCACGAACAACTAGACACACATCAACATTTTATATACATACATCTCATTCCAACTATGATTTGCATTCTCCAATAATACGTTTACATAGTCTTGGTATAACTTTGTATTTTTTTTTTTTTTTTTTTTACATTAACTCCACACAGGAGGCCCTGAGGAAAATAATTTCCCTCAGGGCCTATGTCATCTGGGATGCTGTGTGGAGGGTCTTTTTGAGGAGAGGAAGGAATGAACATTGGTCTTGAAGAGACCCATGTTGTAGGAAGGAGGAAACACAGAGGCCGGCAAATCATTCCACAGCCGAGCTGTTGAACACAAGAACGAGTCGAAGAAACGACCCGTTCTCATGTGACAAATGTCAACTGTGTACAAATGTTGGGCACGCGTTTGGCGTGTTTCCCGACTATGCACCGGTGCCGAAGGGATCAATGATGCTAGTTCCTCGGAGCATCTTCCATTATAATACCGGTAGAACAAGGATAGCATTCCCACCCGACGCCTGTGCTCTAAAGATTGCAATCCGTCTGTTAAGATGGGAGAATCTATCAAACGGACCGCCCGTTTCTGCACAGAGTCGAGGGTATTTTTCAGGTATTTTGGAGCTCCAGACCAGAGGTGGCTGCCAAATTCAACCGTGGGGCGCACTTGCGATTTGTACAGGGTTAGCAATTGTGTACTTTTAAAGTATCTGCGGGCCCTGTACAGTACGCCCAGTTTTTGGGAGGCTAACTTTACTCTGGCTTCGATGGAGCCCCCATACCTGAGCTGGTCACTTAGGGTTACACCAAGCATATCAATGGAGGGCCTGTTCGGAAGATTGCTTCCGTTGAAAGAGACTAGATTTTCATTGCGATCCCTTTTAGACGTAATCAGACAAGATTGGGTCTTTGAAACATTAAATTCAACGAGATTATTTTTACCCCAAGAGAAAACACTCTCGAGGTAACCGTCCATTCTTTGCTTCAAAGCCTTACGAGCTGTTGGAGTTTGTGAGCCCTTTGGGGGCTTGTCAAACAAAAAGCTATCATGAACTGTACTGTCATCCGCGTAACAGTGAATTGGTGCACATGACAAAAGGTCGTTGATGTGCAACAAAAACAGAGTTGGAGACAGAACCGATCCCTGCGGGACGCCGGCATTTATCGAGTGAGAGGAAGAGGTGAAACCATCGACTACCGTCTGAATCGACCTCTCCCTCAAGAAGTCGGCAATCCACGTACACAAGGATGCGGGAAGTCCGTAAGAATGCAGTTTGTTGACAAGTCCTCGGTGCCAAACCCGGTCAAAGGCCTTGGATATGTCCAGTGCAACCGTTTGGGTCTCACCGAAACGTTCCAGGCATCGCCCCCAAACATGCCTCACATACGCGAGAAGATCACCGCACGAGCGGTTCCGCCGGAATCCGTATTAACGGTCGTTAATAATTTTGTTCTTCTCGAGGTATGTGAGCAGTTTGTCGTTGATCACACGTTCCATCACCTTAGACAGAACTGATGTGATCGCTATGGGGCGGTAGTTGGCCGGGTTGGAGCGGTCACCCTTCTTTGGAATAGGATGGATAACCGCTTTTTTCCAACCAGAGGGCACAGAGCCAGTCTTCAGGGACAGTTTAAAAAGCTTCGTCAAAATTGGAGCTATTTCTGCAGCGCACCTTTGCAGTACCAGGGCAGGTATTCCGTCAGGCCCACTAGCTTTATTAACATCAAGCCCTCGTAAAACATGGAGTACTTCCCGATGCCGGATCCTCAGCTTTTTTATACGAAAACCGCAGTGAGGAACCGACGTCGGGACAGCACCTTGGTCATCGAGGGTTGAGTTATCCGCAAACATTTTACCTAGTAAGTTAGCCTTTTCGGTGGCGGTGTTTGCTAGTGAGCCGTCAGGTCTGGTAAGAGGTGGCAGACTGGATTTGCAGAAATTGCGACCTATTGAGCCCGCAAGCGACCAGAATTGCCTGCTGCCATGCGGGCATGCAGTCAGCTTTCTGCTGATCTGCTGGTCGTGCTCAAATTTTGACCTTTTTATGATTCTCTTGGTTTCCTTTGCCATTTTGTTGTAAGCTGTTCTGTCTTCGGATGTTCTAGATGTGTTGTAGGCTCGGTAAGCCGCGTTTTTTCGTCGCACTGCTTCAGCGCATTGTCGACTGAACCACGGCTTTGAGCCTACACCAGTTTCCTTAACAGTAGATTGGATGAAGCCATCCATCGCGGATGTGATGACCTCACCAATTTCCTGGGCACATCTTGAGGGATCCGAAGTCCGAAAACAGACAGCTGACCACGGGAAAGCATTAAAATGTGCCCGCAGACCGAACCAATCTGCTGACCTATAGTGCCACACTTTTCTCTTCATTTTCTCTTCAGTATTTCTACTTATCTCATAAACTAATGTGAAGAACAATATTAAGCATTAGGTACCTACTTTACGTCAACTCCTATATTTTATAGACTGTATTTTGTATCTTATGTTTTAAGTTACCTGTATTTTGTTAACGCTTATATTTTATGTAACCTATGTTTTGTTTTTAACATGTATTATGTTTACTGTATTTTGTAAACTCATTTTTCCACTGTAATTAAAAAAAAAACATGTACTGCATTTTATATAAAAGCCCTATGGGCGTTTAAATAAATAAATAAATTTAAATCCTCAAATAAATTTTAATTATTATCAAAAATAAAATGAAAAACGTCACAATCAAATAAATTTTAATAGGATCCTTTTGCCTTTGATGCCTCAACTAAAACAAAATTAACCAAAGGATGAACATTTCTCAATAAATAAAAATTTGATAAACAACGGAGTAAAAATATTAAAACAAAGAAAAATGCCTACACTCACTGTCGACCTGGGGAAAGACCGCAGTTCAGAATTGACATGATGCTTGATATGGATTTAGCTGTGTTGGGTAACCAGATTTCAATAATAGCCAGATGCTTTTATCCCCCTTTTTCTCTCCTCCATCTCCTTCAAAACATACCTTTGGTGTTGTCATAGTCTCAATTGTGCCGGTTAGCATGAAGCAGTTGGGACTCTTGTGCGGTATTCACACAAAAATACCTTGACAACAAATAAGTAGTCCAAAATTTCTTTTCATTACTCCAAATAATGTTAGGAATCACTGGTTAATATAAGTAAAGTACTCTTACATCTCTCAACACTCTGTATTATGTAAAATATGCAACCGTCTCAAATCAGAGGCATTGTCCATTGGGTAATGAAATTAGATTATATTAAGTGTATAAAAAGTAAAGGGTAAGGCCCTTGTCGTTAAACATTATTTTTAAAAAAATACTACATAAACTCACTGTATATTATGGTGGTTCAACAACTGTGGCGTATGTTTATCAAAAGAATATACTGGAACTTAATAATTTATCTTTCAAATTTCTTTACGATAAAAGAATTAGATAAGATTAGATATACCGACTCGTTAGATTAAAAATTAACTAGTATCTGGCTAATGGTAGCAAAATAAAAAAAATTATCGCTCATTAGGAAAGGCAAAACAATAAAATTATAGTTATTTAACCGATCAATTTTGTTTTAAACACAGGTAGTTTATGCAGGTGCCTAGCAAATACCACGGAGTCGAATAAATTCTCAAGTTTTCATTATTTTTAACGAAATTAGTTTTCATACAGGGAATGCCCAATTACAACATTTCTGTGCGTACAAATATATTGGATTTTCAGTCTGGAGTTTGATAACAATTGCATTTTTTTATGAAATACAAGCTAACCCAATGAACTTCGTACCGCCTCAGAATCAATTAAACTGTTGAATTAAATTCAGTTTTTTTTATCAAGTTAAAAATTACACAATGAAGCAATTATCGATGCGCAACTGTCCGTGTTTTGTTTTTGTCAGTCTCAGAGATGGCATTGTGTAAGGATTTAATTTTTTTGTGATTTTCTCACCTTTTTACTTACTTTCGGGAATTTGTGAGGCGGGTGTGGGTGCTGCCGCCCAGGGAACCATTTATTGGATAACCAACACCTCTGCCATACGTCACCCCAAGTGGTAAGCTACGTTTGGTGATTTAGCAGGAGTGCCCGGTATCATGGGGCGACGTTTGTCCGGGTCTTGGCAGCGAATGCGTCTGCCCACCTGCTGCGTGGCGGGCCGGATCGAGAGAGACTGGTTAAGGGAGGCCTTTTGACCCTTCCAGCTGGATTCTCTCGACCCATCGCCTTGCACCGAGGGATGGATTCATACGTCCGTCACTCCCGGACACACTGACCCCCAGATTCCTACCCACCCCTCATACCTTTTTCCTTCCCAGAACTTCCTATCCTCCCTTCCTTAAAAAGACCCTCCACACAGCATCTCCTAAGATGACATAGGCCCTGAGGGAAATTATTTTCCTCAGGGCCTCCTGTGGAGAGCTAATGTAAAAAAAATATATGCGTTTCATTTTCTTTATATATACGTGTGAGGGTTTATTAAATATAATTATTGTATTTTTCCTTTGGAGGGGTGCAGACATATGTTCACGTTTGCCTCTTTTATTGATTATTGACGTTTAGTGTGAAGAAAGAGAGGCAGCATTATGTATGTTTAAGAACAAAAGCAAAACAATCAGCGCATTGACATTTGACGTTTTTAAAGAATTGGTTGACGGTTTCGAAGAATTTTGGAGAATTGGTTCCATACATATGGTATGGGGAAAAGAGTTTTCTTCATAATTTTTTTTTCGTGAATTTTTCCGATGTTTAGCTATTCTGTTATTTGGGGCGGAGACAAATCCAACAAATCAAAGATCATAAAAATCGGTCCAGCCGTTCTTGGGTTATAAATGGTGTAACTAACCCGACTTTGTTTTATATATTAAATTAGTAATACAGGGTCGAGGAAATGAATAAAACATTTAATTGTAAATGAAAAACAAAGGCGAGCAATAGCTGATTTGACATTTATACACAAAATTTTAAATAATAACATTGACTGTACCGAACTTCTTTCCCTAGTTAATTTTAACATACCATTAAGACGTACACGCCATACAGAACTATCACCCGTAATTACTTAATACGCATACCATAAATAAGACACTACAATGAAACACATAATAGGTATCCACCATCAGGGCTGGGCAAAATACATGCTTTGATGTAATTAAAATACAAATTACAAAATACTTTTTCGCATGTATTTAAAATATGAAATACAAAATACTTTCAAGTCGTGTATTTGAAATACAAAATACAGTATTTTAACCATTTTTTTTTATTTCAAATACAAAACACAAATTACAAAATACATTTGGTTTTGGTAGAACCTTTGGTTGCAATAAATTGTCGTAAGTGCCCTTATCTAATAGCCCATTCACATGGTTCATTTATCTTTCATTTCGTGATTTCATTCCGCCTCTTTCCCTCGAAATGAACCGTGTGAACACAAAAGTGAAGAGAGACAGTGCCGAATGAACTTCGGCACTGTTCACTCGCAACCCGAATTTAACATCATGTGACGCGAATGATGTGTGTGAACACTCAAGTAAACAGTCTTTCAATCGCGAATTAGTCGGCCGAGTATGTTCTGGCATGAGGACGAGTAGCCGGAGCGGCTTAAACGTCAAAATGCTCCGTTTAGTTCGCTTTTCGAAATAACTCCTACACGTCTTAAAGAAATCGTTGTTTCTCCCTTACTATCATAGTGAAAAATATGATCTAAACGGTATTGGAAAGAGAAAATAATGCTCTATTATTCAATATAACAATTAAACACAAAATAATACGAATGTACACTTTTATGGAAACAAAATTTCTGATCGAATTTGAAAAAAAAATTATGAAACATTGTGAATTTTTTATGAATTATTTTTATATCAAACGAAAAAAAAGTGAGGTGACAGAAACGTTCATAATTTATTTGTCTAACAAAATAAGTGTGTGTTTTTATTTTTTTTTGTTACCAGTAATTTTAATTAGAATAAAAGCAAGGAGAGCCATTTTTTTAACTTTTAAAGTTTACATTAAAAATTATTCTATTTAAAAAAATTACGTGGTTATTTCTAATAATAAATTTTGGAAGCATATTTCATCACCTCTCCAAAACAGTTTTTAGTTTTTGGATACGTTAATAAATATTCCATTTATATGGATTTTATTGCAAGCCGAGGCCTATTTTGGAATAAAAAAATTTCATGGTGCAAAAATACTGGTAGATGTCAGTTTTAAGGTTATTATTTAACCATATGTTCATTTTATGGTGCTGAAATTTATTTTCTGTTTACAAGAATCGCCAATTTCTCGTAATTTAGTTGACTTTATCGGAAATGTCAATTGAAATCGTAAATATTCCCGAACTTAGCCGTCAGCGCCGGACGAATTCCAATGCGCCCCGCGACTACGCTCGACGACTTCGTAGCTAGAATGTCGAGTGAACTCTTCCTTCGAAGGAACCGTGTGAACCCGCGGTGAAACGAGAATGGAACATTTCATCGAGTAAACCTTCATCCGAGTGAACCATGTGACTTCAGCATAAGGGTGCGTTTCCGTAGAAGCAAAGCTGAGCAGAGTGAAACAGAGACGTGCTAAAATTGACCAATCATATTGCTCAGAAGACACATCTATCTCCGCTCTACTTGTACAGTTTTGTGGTATAGGACCCAGGTGTTAAATAATAATAATTATTTTTTTAATAATATTACATTAGTTTTGTGTTATTTCACTTCAAGTGCGCTCTAAGGTAATTAACTTTAAAATAATCGAGTGTTCAGTCAAATTATTCCTGCAGTGCTTGATCTAATACTATGACACAAAAATGTAGGAACAATACAAAGCAATGACGGAATTTGATCATCCATTATCATTAATTATCAATTTATTTTTATTTTTTATTTATTGATCCGATGCTGAGGGGGACTATGCTTTGGATAAGTTTTCAATGACTTCTATGGTCTAACTTCATGGTTTGGATAAGTTTTTTCCAGAAACTTCTAAGACGATTTTTTTCGTTATTTGTTTTTGGGGTGCTATGCCGTGTTGCGCTACCTCCTTATTTAGCCAAAGTTTCGGACAGCGTTGCAGTGTCGATGATCCGGATCACATCTACCGGATCTGCCCTGATGATGGACACTGCAACGCTGTCCGAAACGTTGGCTAAAGAAGGATGTAGCGCAACACGGCGTAACATCCCAAAAACAAATAACGATAATACTTTTGGCCGTGAAAATCTTAAAACGTATCTTCTGTGACGATGTTTTAAGTATACTAGTAAGTTCGTTTTTCGATAGTTCCTTCAGCCAACATTTAATGTCCTTAATGTAGCTATTTAAAAAAAAATGTTTGATGTGGGAGTTTGTTATATAACTTTACTGCTAAGAATTCAGAACTTCTTTGTCCAAATGAAGAGTTACACTTGGGTATATTAGTACATCTGTTTGTTTGGCTCTGGTTTTATGAGCATGTGGGGAGTCTGCCTCTGAATCATTTTTGTGATGATGTACTAGAATGTTTTTGGCATAGATTTTCTGAATGTTTGGTACATCAAACTGTTTCAAAATTTCTGTTGTTGACGTCCTTATGGGGACCTTTAGTACGGTCTTTAGGATGCAATTCTGAGTTACCTTAAATTATTTATGTCACTAGATGCTGCTGAACCCTATACTATTACTCCATATTCCAATCGAGAGTGGCATAAAGCATAATACACTTTCTTTAAATCCCTTATTGACAAGATGTTTCATAATTTCTTGAAGAATTAACTCACGTCTTCGTGTATATTTATACCGCGAAATGATGAAAACAACAATTGACAAGATACTTGCTTTGATGTACCTACAGTGTTGCCAACTCTAAATATTAACATATACTGCTCTGTATTCTAGCGTTTTTAGTCATGTATTTAGTCATGTATTTTTATATGTATCGTAATAGACTATCTAACTTGTCTCGTATATATGTCAGTTTATTTTTCATTATCATTATTAAGATCGCTAAATGTATTTGAAAATGTATTTTGAAGCCATAAGTATTTGAAATACAAATTACAAAATACCCCAGCATCAGGTAATTGAAGTACAAATTACAAAATCCATTTTTAGGAAGTGATTGAAATACAAATACAAAATACGTATTTGTATTTCAAATACGTATTTCAAATACAAGTAATTCAAATACTGCCCAGCCCTGCCCACCATGTAATATAATTATTAATTGTAAATTTTTTAAACCAAATTATGTAATGTACTGTTTGTTTCTGTTAATAAATAAAATAAATAATGTTATTTTTATCTCTTTCTCGTCAATAAAAAATAAATGAAATATTTATTTATTTGTAAGCTTTTACATAATAAACTGTGATAAATATACAAATGAACTGAAGTCAAGCCACAGAAGTTTCTTATGCTAAAGTATATTAGAGATTAAGTTTTAATATCTTAAAATTTATTTTGGGTTATAGGAAGAAGAGAGGAAGAGGATAGGAAAAGGATAAGAAATGCTCCCGATAAATCCCTATTAAAAAATGAAATTTTATTAAAATTGTAAGCTCTGGTGAGTCTAGGCCATTATTTAGAATTTTGTACAATGGGATTTGATCAAAAATTAGACACCGTGTTTGGAGGGAGTTGAAATTGTTAAATTTTATGGATTCGGTATAATTTGAGAAGTTTAAGTTTAGTTAAAAATTTAAAAATTTAAACGTTTAATTTTTTTTTCAATTTTTTCAATATGGGCTTAGTAAAAAGGAGTCCAGATCGGTGTATAGTGTGGGCGGGCAAATATATGACGTAAAGGGAATATAGAGTTTTATGTTGTGGAAGGGTTTTGCTGTACGAATTATAAATCCCAGCATTTTATTGGCCAATAAATGGATGTTCAATTAAACTTTGTGTGTTGGATAAAGTTTAATTTAACATCCAGTGTTAATCCAAGGTCCCTGATATATTCTACTTCGTTTATATGTGTGCCGTTCAATGTGTACACGAAGGATATTTTATTTTTAATTCTGTTAATTTATTTCATTTTAAGATGTTAATAACAAGTTTGTTTGATTCACAATAGACAAAAAGACGATTGAGGTCTTCTTAAAGTCATGCAGTCATTAATTGATTCATTAACTTTAATTTCTTTTTTAATCATGTGCATATGCTAGGTAAAAAAAAAACACATTTGTGAATATAATAATAATGGGCCTAAATGAGAACCTTGAGGTATGCCGGATGGCACAGAAAAGAAGCTGGACTTTTTTCTCTCAACTGAGATACTTTGAAATCTACTTCAAAGGTATGAAGTGAGCCACCGGATTAATTCACCATGGATGCCTAATTGTTTTAATTTTTGAATTACCCTATTATAATATTGGCTACTGTCATGACTGTCGAATTTCTAATTTTTTTTGGTTATTCCAGTAGAATAATTACCTCGGGTTGTAGCAGTTCCTACGACTACGATCGCAATATTTAATTTTACCACGGAAATACAATGGGTGCGGGCCACACTAAATGCTTGCAGCGACACCGGCAGGCGAGAAGAAGAAAGAATTCTACGGATCAGTCAGTCTAGGAGCGAGCTACGACATGGACCTTCCAACAATCCAGAATTCTAACATCGGCCGACGATTTTCGTACGCGCGATGGCGGGCGACACCTACGTAATATAATATCTTAGTTTATTTTATTTTATCATGGTTTACTCTTAAATTTAATCTCAATATCCTTTCTCTTTGGTATATAAAATTGCAATGAGATGGCGTCCACACTTCTCTTATTACTTTAAAATACCGCTTAGATCTTTTCTAGAATTTATCACGTAACGTATTAATATTCTTATTTGACAATTAACTCGTAACTAAGGTTATCTAAGATCGTCTTAGGCGACCTTGGTGGGTCCAAAACAAATACCTCAAACTACAGACCCATCTCAATCTTACCAATTTTATCTATAAATATTTGAACGTGTAATTTACGATAGATTTAACAATTTTCTGCTAAAAAAAATTCTTATATAAAAAACAATACGGCTTTAGGAAAAAATCGAACACACTAGGAGCAATAAACGACTTAATCAGTAAACTTAGAAGCGGCATTGATGGTGGAAATTATATTTTATCTATATAAGTTGACCATCAAAAAGCCTTTGATACAGTTAGTCATGACATACTTCTCAAGAAACTCGAGAAAATTGGTGTAGTTGGTCCTGCTCTCAACATACTCAAATCATATCTTAGCAATAGAAAGCAATTTGTTAGCATTAACAATCAAAATAGCAACTATGTTCCAATAAACTATGGAGTTCCGCAGGGGTCCATACTAGGTCCATTACTCTTCCAAATTTACATCAATGATATTTCGCAATTAATTTTAAATGATGAAATCTTTTTAAACGCAGATGATACAACAATTTTCTACTGGGGTAAAGATTTAGATATCTTACTAGAAAATGCACAAACAGATCTAGAAAAAATCAATAGTTGGCTCCAGTCAAATGTTTTAACAATGAATGTTAAAAAAACAGGATACATGATCTTAAGCTCAACCCGTAAAATAATTTCTCCTCATGTACCCTTAAAAATTGAAAACAACGACTTGCAAAACCTGATCCAGGAAAAATATCTTGGGTTGTGCATTGATCAGCATTTGACATTTAAACAACACATACAAGGTATTAAAGATAAAATCATCCCCTTAATTAGCGTATCTAGCCGGCTATCATATTTGTTGCCAAATAAATTAAAAATAGGTTTATATTATAGTCTCGTACAATCACATTTAAATTATTGGATTGAAATCTGGGGAAACGCATGTGAAACACACATAAATGAATTACAGGTAATACAAAACAAGGTAATCAAAAAACTATTTAATTACAAGCCCAGAACATCCACAAAAAAATTATTTATGGAAACAAAACTAATAACATTAAGAAAACTATATGAATACAATACATGTCTCCATATATACAAAATACAAAATAATCTTATACACACAAACACAGAATTCATTAAAACGTCCCAAATACATAAACACTTTACACGACAACGCGATAACATACATTTAAATACATCCACACTAACTATGGTAAACAATTCATTGGTTACGAGGGGGGCAACTTATATAATTGCCTCCCAAATGACATTAAAAACGAAAAGAAGCTGGGTAAATTTAAAAAACAATTATTTATATTTATTCTTGATAAACAAAATAATGAAATAAAATAGCGCTGTATTAAAATATTTTTTTATCTTAATGTGTATAATTATTTCTAGTTAAATGAGTGAAAATGTAATTTTCTTTTAACTGGAATAAAAAAAAAATTTTAAAAAAATAAAAAAGATAATTTATATGAATACCTTTTAATATTTAGAGTCTCATGCTAATTTCATATTTTGCATTTAATAATTGTCCTTGCAACTTTGAAATAAATTTATACGATGTTTTATCTGAGCTAGCATCTTTCATTTCATTTGGGCACATATACATATTACTCACACATCTCTCATGTTACACTTTGACTATCCCACATGTGGATAAACCTATATTTTGTTCATACTTTACATGACATTTTGGCTGCCCACGTGTGAATTTGTTAGAGTTTATTGTAAAAAATTTTTTTGAGCGCCACGTGTGGTAATAATGGTACAATTTTATATTGTCACACGGTACGCTTTAATTCAAAATGGTTGGTTATTTCGTTTGTAAGTCGTTTGTTGGAATTTCTGGATTGTTTGGTGAGTCGTGTTGTCTTATTTATTTTTTTAAAAAAGACACTATTATTTTTCTCCATATTTTGTTCGCCCCTGTCTGGCTCATTTTAATTTCATTTTAAATCTCATTTTAAATATATGTATTTTATATCAATTTCATCTCAGGTAATTTCATAAATTTGAATTAATCTATTCATAATAAGTAATGAGAATTTACTGTGTGATTTGTTTACTAATCCGTTTTTTTCCATTCTAGGTAGGTATATTAAAATTAGTGCATCATTTTGCATTTCAATATACCGATGATCATGATATTATTATTCGATTGGCGTGAGGTTTCACTTTGTGAGACAATAAAACCCGTTATTTTCCGTCGATTTCTATTTCTGATGGTGAGTCAATACATGTTTATTATATTATTATTCGATTAATATTTAAAATTTCGCGTGTAATTCATTTTATTTAATTTTCTGGCTCTGTTCATAAATATATCTATGTAAGTTCAATAATAAATAAATAAATAAGTGTTTATTCCAGTATGTGGGGAGGAGAGTGCAATCCCACACATTCCATAAGGGTAATATACACATACATGTACAAAGTATTTGAAAGGAAAAAAGAAAAAGAAGGTGGATATGAATGTACACGAAACAAAAAAAAAGATAATAAGCTAATAGTAGTAAAAGGAAAAACAAAAGAAATAATAATATTAAGCTTTCAGGATTCTGTGAGCACGTAAGGAGTCAGTATTTTTCTCCAGTGTGCATCAATACTGGATGATGGACTGAGGTGGGCTTCCATGACGAGGATGTTTCCAGAGCTGGTTATTCTTTCCCTAATTCCTGCCACCCTGGATCTAATAAGGGCTGCAAAGCCAGGAACTCGCCCCTCCATGAACATCCGGGAAGCGCTGCAATATCTGGGGAGACCAAACATTATGCGGAAGGCGTTGTTATACTGAACCCGAAGTCTTTCTATACTACTCTTCTTGTAGTTTGCCCAGAGTTCACACGTATACAGTGTTGCGCAGAAGGAAAGGAAGAGCGTCCTTTTTACAACAGTACTGCAAAGGCGGAATCTTCTACTGAGCATGTTAGCTTTTACACTGAGAGCTCTTCTTTGCCTATCGATGTCGTCATCGTCCATCAGATTACTGGTGATTATGTGTCCAAGGTATTTAGTTCCTTCAGTCACCTGCAGGTTCACACCATTCAGGGTAGCTGGAGGAATATTTTTTAATAAAATAAAATACTTTTTTGTTTAATATTGAATATTGTTTAATATTGAATATTGGAATATTTTTTGGTCCTTGTCCATATCTTACGACCAGTAGAGCCGTTTTAGTGGGGTTGTATTGCATGTTTGTTTCTTCAGCAAACTCTTCGCAGATCTTTAAAAGAATACGTAGGCCCCTTATGGATGGTGCCATCAATACCATGTCGTCTGCATAACTGATGTTGTTCAGAAACTGTCCTCCAATTTGGCAGCCTACCCCTGCATTGTTTAGCCTGTCGGTGAGTTCGTCCATGTACAGGTTGAACAATATCGGGGACATGCATCCTCCCTGTCTGACGCCGCTCTTCAGGAGGAAAGGTTCGGAGAGTCCATCTTTCCACCTTACTAAGTTTTCCTGCTGTCTATGCCACGAGTCGAGGATATGTATCACCGCCGGTGATATGCCTCTTTCCCTTAGTTTACCCCATAGTAGAGGGTGAGAAACCCTGTCGAAGGCCTTGCTCAGATCTAGAAAACATGCGTACGTGGTGGTCTTTTTATTCCTGTAGTATTCCAGGGTTCTTTTCACAGTAAATATAGCAGTATCGGTAGACGTTTGCTTTTTGAAGCCCATTTGGTTGTCCTTAGTTTCCAAGATGGGACCGATCTGGTTTAGTAGTAGACGTTCGAATAATCGTGCGATGGTGGTGGCAATTGAAATCGGTCTGTAGCTACCCTGGGAGGTAGAGTCCAACGATTTTGATTTGAGAATGGGAGTTATTATTATTCTTGTCATGTCAGTTGGTAGGTATCCATTCTTTAAGATGTCGGTAAACAGACTCGCCAGCAGTTGAAGAATTGGTCCTCCAGCGTGTTTGATGTGTTCGATACTCAATCCGTCGTGACCTGCTGATTTTCCAGCTTTCATGTATCTCAGGGCGGTGTCGACCATGTCTGCTGTGATCAAAAGGCCACTGTCTTCATTTAGGATAGGACTAGGTGGTGGTTTGCTTGCAGTGTTCGGTGAGGTCGGAGTAGAGATGGAGAAGTGATCTGCAAAAATGTTAGCAATTGCTTTAGTGTTTGTTTCTCCATTTATGTTGCACGGAATTTTACATTTCACGTTGCAGTGTTTATTTGTCTTCAGCCAAAACTGTTTGAAATCACGACTATGTAAATCTCCTGCTATTTTGTCCATTTGAATTTGCTCACAGTCGTTTTGGCATTTTTTCAGTGCTAGTTTGAACGCAGCACGCTTTAATTTTCGTTCATCCGCAATTGAGCCCTCATGAGGCCTGCCATTTTCAATCCATATCATCATTGCACGTCTTGATTCTATGTATTTTTGTGCGACAAAATCATTCCATCCACAGATTTGTTTACGTCGTTGCAATCTTCGTTTACGATTGTTAAATACTGCAATCGCGGCGCTTTGCAGGGCCTCTATAATACGTGTATACAGTGTCTTAATGTTAGCTCGAGCAGGGTTGTCACTTCTCTCGTACCGCGTAAGACCTTGTTTAATTTTTTGTAGAAAAACTTGTGAGGTTCGAGTATAACTATGGATATCGCGTTCATTTTTGGGATTCCAAGTTGCACGGTCGGTTTCTATACATGCATAAATTTCGGTTTTCGGTATTCCTTCTGTTTGTAAGGTCAATTTGAGAGGCCTGTGATCGGTCCAGTCCACGTCGTAGTGTATTTTCATATCTGAAATCTGTTTGAAGATATTTTTTGTCACCAAACAGTGGTCTAACCACCTGGTGGTGTGATACGCGTCACTGATATACGTGTAAGAGGTTTCTGGTAATATTACGGTATCAGCGCATGTAAGATCATATTCTTGACAGAAAGATTTCAGTTCATTTCCGAATAGTGAGTCCGGATGTGCATTGAAATCTCCGATGATTACGGAGTTGGTGTAATCTTTTTCGTCAATAATTGCTTGCATGCCGCAAGACAGTTAACGTACTCTTCGAAGTGATCTGTTGTGCAAGTTGGCATGTACACGGTGAAAATACATAAATTTTCGGAATTTAGGCCTTACGTCTAATTTAAAACAAAGTATCACGAAGTATAGAAATGAACAATGTAAGTATTCGGATGGTACATGAAAGCAAAGACAAACAGTGAAAATAGAAGAAAAATAAGTGTCAAGTCACGTCAAGACCTTGCAAAAATTAGGGTGAATATTACATATCTTCATTTGTTTAAAGAGCGACAGAAATCATTTAAGCTAATACCAAAAAAATCAAGGTCTTGACGTGAGTTGACCAGTCTACACATTCTGGACAGTGGTGAGTTATAACCATAGTTAGTCGAGTGCTGATTGAGGAAAAGCAGGTCTTTATTTCTGAGTCTACGAGAAGGTATATTAAATGTGATGAGTTGTAGTAATGTAGGCGAGTCGATTAAACAGTTAATAATTTTGAAGAAACAAATGAGATCAGATTTTATCCGACGGTCTTCTAAAGGAGAAAGGTTTAGAGTTTGTTCAATTTCAGCATACGAGTAATTGCCTCGCTCTAATCCTATCCTCCAAGCAATTCCCTTTAGGAACCGATGTTGAACGGATTCAATATGACGAATATGGACAGCATAAAAAGGAGACCATATAATACAAGCATATTCAAGATGGGGGCGAACCAAGGAGCAGTAAAGAGTTCTTAGGGTATTTATGTTTTTGAAGTCAGAAGTGGTTCTAGTGATAAAACCAAGTAGTTTGAGAGATTTATTAACAATCGTATTTATATGTTCCCGGAAAGAAAGCTTGCTATCAAGAGAGATACCAAGATCTTTAATAGATTGAACAGTTGTTAGGCAATTATTATTTAATTTGTATTCGAAAACAATCGGATTTTTAGATCTGTAGAAGGACATAATTTTGCACTTATCGACATTTAGTTCCAAGCAATTAATTTTACACCAGTCATTGAAAGAGTCAATATCTGATTGGAAAAGAAGGCAGTCATGGTAGTTTTTGATTATTTTTAGGATCTTATTGTCATCAGCAAAAAGCCAAAAGCGTGTGTGAGAGAAAATACGAATAATGTCATTTATAAACAAGTTGAAGAGAAGCGGGGCTAAATGTGCTCCTTGTGGTACGCCGGATGTTACTTCAATAATAATAGACTCAATGTTATTTATTTTAACTCTTTGTTTTCTATTGCTTAAATAAGAATTAAAGAAAGATAGCAATGGGTTTCGTATACCTATAGGTATACGAAAAAGCTAAATGCTATAGCATATAGCTTGGCCATGAGGATAGCGTGTTTTACTTTGTCAAAAGCTTTAGAAAAGTCGGTATATAGAACATCTACTTGTGATTTATCTTCTAGGCCATTGACTACGGTGTTGGTGAAGGAGAGTAAGTTTGTAGTGGTAGATTTAGCAGATCTAAAGCCATGCTGTTCCTCAATCAGCATATTTTTGAAAATAGGTGTTATTTTTTTTGTGATTATAGATTCAAAGATTTTAGGAATATGAGATAACATCGATATAGGTCTATAGTTTTCTACGTTCGACCTATTACCCGATTTAAAAATAGGTCGTATATAGGAAACCTTCCAGGAATCCGGAAAAGTGGCAGATGATAATGATAAGTTATATAATAAACAAATTGGCGTAGATACAACAGATTTACATTCTTTCAATAATATTTCAGGTATACCATCAAGACCAGTGCTTGTTTTGCTGGGAAGATTTTTTAAGTAATTGAAAACATCTACAAGTGTGATTTCGCAATTGTTAAGGTCAATAGTATTAGCATATTTAAGTGGAGGGATGGTGCATATGTTATCAGTATAGACAGATATCTAACTAAACAGCTTCGAATTAACCAAAGAATCATATTCTATTAATTCTTTATTCTGCACATAGATAGAATTGAAGTAAATATTGAGAGGCTGTGCGCGTATTGCAATCACTGCTTAGGGGGAATTCCCAACCAGTTTGGGGATGCTATTCAACAGTTGAGTCATAAATAAACCAATCCCTAGATCGATATCTTCGGGCCTTCTCCATACTAAACGGTTTGTCATCAGATTAAGCACTTGCATACTGCTCGCTAACAACGTATGCGGGGACAATGGGGGTCTAGTTTTGGTTAATTATAATTGTAGGGTCGTTCTATAAAAAAATTTGAGTCCTTGTTAAATAGTAACCTTCTGTTACTTACACCGGGCAGGTATGTGGTGGATAACCTCCAATTCACTTCGAATAAGATAATATTTTCCTTCCAAATGTGTCAGCAGGTGAATTCAGAACTGTAATTTCACATTCTGAACCCAAAACTAGCTTAAGTTAAATCTGTATGCGGCCGATTAAAACTACACTCAGAGAAAAATAGTTTTTCTTTATTCTGGCAGCGCCATAGTCTGCAACTAGAATTTTATAACTGCACTTCAAATAAGAGAATATTTTCATTCAAAATGTGTCAGCAGATGAATCCACAACTGGAAATTTACATTCTGATTACAAAACTGGTTTTAAATTAAGGGTGCATCTGCTTGCGTGTCCACAGATTTAATTAGTATTACTCTCATATAATGCGTAGTATGGTTTTCCTACGAATTACGAATTTTGTGAAATGGTTTGAATTAAAAATTTTAACTCCATTCAAAATATTAGAACGGTTTTCTTCGGAATGTGTCAGCAGATTAATACGCTACTGTAATTTTGACAGATCATTCGGAACATGAAACTGGTTTTAATCCAGGAGTTAATCTGCACGCGAGTCCTCAGCTTTAGCTCAAATACTACACCCAGAACAAGAAAATGGTTTTCCTCTTACTTTTGTAGTTGAAACATATGGATGGTTTGATGATCCATTGGAACACGTGACGATCCATGAAACTTTCTTAGAATTGTTGCGCTTCGCTCACGGACCTTCAATCATTCTCACTGAATATTAGTCATAATAAGTAAGTCAGTAATGAAAAATTCCGTGCCCATTTCAATCGGTCTGAATCATAGATGCAACAAAAATATGAAAGAAATTATTAAAATTCAGATCAGATCAACTTTCATTTTTACTTGCGCCCTACCTGTAATTACCGCTGCCCTATCTTAAATTAAACTCTGGCTTCGGCCCTGCAACGGAGTTCAAGAATTTTTTTTTCTACCTTACTTATACCTCATATTTTCTAAATTACATTTAAACTTTATACCACTCAAGTTTATTACATTTATTACGGACATCTTTGGTAGAGTTCTAATGAATTCTTTCAACTTTGGTTAACCCGTCTACTTGGTTCAATATAATCACACCTCACAATCCGGAAGCTATGGATTCTGAAAAAATTCTGAAACCGTCACTTTGAATCGAGATTGTAAAATATCTATGCAAGCTAGCTTTCATATTTCAAAGACAATAAGAAGCATTAATTTGTTCTCTTTCTGACTAAAAGAAAAAATACATATGTTTGTATGATAGGAAGAGAGTTATATAGCTTTTAAAATTTTATTTTCTACACTACTTTGAGTATTTATCATTTTTTCTTTTAGTATGGCTTCCTTGAAAGGGTTATTAAGTTTATACAAGAAATGAATGGTTTAAATGTTTTATATTTAAATTGAGTTGGCGGGTCATTCACGGCTTTGTTATAACTTTGTGATTTTTAAAGGTTATACAGAACTTTGTTTGGGCAGCGAATTTTGTTTATTTTTCTAAAATACGGAAAACTTCCATAACATTTTTCCTTCGTTCCAAATACAACATGAGTGTTTGATTTAGTAATTATTATTAATTATTCTTCCAGTTTTATTTATTTAAAATACATTACTCAATTGAATAGTTTTCGGTATTACCTTGCAACTCATTATTACATACCTCTTTTGGGATTTTAAATGTTATAATGGAAATGTTGATTTGTGCTTTTAAATTCTTCTTCTGAGTCATAATTTTACATATCAAACGTCATAGCAATTGGTTTGATGCTTCGCTTACGACTTCGTAATTTTGGATTTTCGTCGGATTACACAGATGTCTCACATTCTTATCGCTTTACTACTTTTCTCATTGTTCTACGTTTTTCAATATTGCATTGCTTTACCTGATATGACATTTGCTACCTTAAAAAAAAAATTGCATAAGTATGTATGTTTTACATCATATTGTTTTGCATTGCTTATATTGTATTATGTACTTTTCATTCATTATATAATGATTGATTCAGAACAATTTAGTTTCACGATGACAAACATAACTTTGTTATTTCAATAAATTTTATTTAAAGAAATTTAAATATATTAAATAAAATTTTATTTTTCTTCGTCATATGCTTTTGCATTATTTACACATTAACTATTAATGTTGAACATTATGGAGTTTTTTTGGTTTTGAAAAATACTATACCTTTGGTTACAATATGAGATACTTGGATATATTAAATATCACGAAGGTATTTTGCAATTTTTTAAAGAGGATTCCTCTTAAGGGAATTTTTGTTAAGGTGAAATTGATATTTAGTTTTTTTCGGCCTCATTTCGTAGTATTGGTTTTTCACACACACATTTAGCGTTCACATTTTGAACACGGGTTTGAACGTTGAATGAGTGTTTTGTGCTGTCTTGTTTTGTCTGGTCAGTTTTGTAATTTGTCCATGGGGTATTCGCGGCTTACCTTTTTTTCGGATTTTAACTTAAGCCTCATCTTTAATCATGGTGGAAATTATTTCACTATTTTTATTATTATCTTGCAGCGGGACGATATTAACGCGTGACATGTGAGTTTTCTAATCCTCGGAGTACGTTAGTTATTTGTTTTCGCGTTCCATGCTTTAGTTTTAGGGCCTCTGAGTTCGCAGCACAATTCCTTGTGGAATTGATCGCAGAGTTAGATTTAGGTAGCTTATACCTAGTCTTTCTCAACCGCAGGAAGAGAGAGGAACCCTTGGCGTAGATGTATTTCCTATGATGAGGGTAGGTCTCTTGTCCTCCGCAAATAAGATATAAATGACCGGTCAGTGGTTGAGTGGGCATAGCGCTTGGATCCCATCCGGGCGTTGCGTGTTCAATTCCTCGGCTGGCTAAGTCCTCCATCACAACACAAGCAACATTTTCGGCTTTCTGTAGTGGTAGTAGGAGATTTTCAAACATTGTTGGGATATTCGTAACCCGGGAATGTTTGTCTTTCTTTAATAAAAAAAAATAAAAAAAATAAAAAAATTTAAATTTTAAAAGGATTTTGATGTATATAACGTTATGTTATGTTTGGGTATTTTCCTTTTTTTCCATCTCCATATGAGGTTTTATAATGGATTTGGTGAGGAAAATCATATAAGTTGAAGCTTTACGACGAGTTACGTTTTGGATAGTTTTCATTTCACTGTTCATATTTTTTAGGAAGTTTTTCCGTTATCACTAGATAGAGGATTTGTGTGAAATATTGAACATTTTCGGGGTTCGATTTTAAATTTATGTGGGTTGATCGAATAACATTTTACATATTAATATAATAATTTTAAGTGTAATTTAATTACAATTATTTTGGGAAATATAAATTCTCAATAATTTTGAAATCTTTAAAGTTTCTTTTAGCTAAATATAGCAAAAAAAAATTTGAACCGTTCTACGTCATAATTGGTTAATTGGGGTGGTTTTCTGTTTTATGTTTTGTGTTTTAGGATACGTGTTCCTTCCTTGTGCAATTCTCCTCTTAGTCAGGGAAATTGCATGATGAATCTTTCAAAATAATTTGTTTGGTTCTTCCTTCAGATTTAAAACAAACATTTTTCCTTTATTTTCATATGGAAAGTATTTTTATCTTTGGAATTTTCCCACTACATAAATTATTGTGTTTAACACTTCTTTTTTTAACAGCGTAAGTGTCTGTTTATTGAAATTTTGCTTACTAATATGAGATCGACTAATATTTTATCTTATTATTATCATATGAATATGATTTGCTAATTATTTCATTAATATTATTTCAGCAGATTTGGACTTTTGTCTTGCAAAAGTTTTATGACATGACTGTTTGATACAGTTTTCAAATATTTTAACTTCTATAAACGTATGCTTTTGCTTTGCAATCAATATAGTATTGGGTTTTCATTACCGTAATTTTGACTAAATGAATTTAAGAATTTTTTTTTAATAATTTATAATTTATTTAATATAATGAGGAGTTTAGTTGTGGAAAAAATTTATCACATTGCTGTTTTAAACAGTTGTCAAATATTTCGACTTTATTATATACATATACATATTTGTTTGATATCAAAACATTATTCGGTTTTCAATACCTAAATTTTTACTTATGATTATAATAATTTAATAAATTCTGCTTTAATTGATTTAATAATTTTGGTAATTTCTCTCGCGATTTTGTAATGATCTTTACACTTTGTTTTTTAAATTAGAAATTTTTTTCTTGCGGTATTATTTTGGTGTGAATTTAATTGCATAGGATGTTTACAAAGGTTTATTTGAGTCTTATATTTATTAATCTTCGATATATTTTATATCTTTCTTCGCAGGAAAACCATGATTTAGGAAGTTTTAGCTTTAGAGAACTTGAAGAAGATTTTCTACATTTGGACTTCTGACGGACCATCACATTTGAACCACTACATCTGGCCTTCAACCACTTACACATTCAAGAAATCATCGCATTTGAAGGACGTTCTTCTTCGTGAATACTTTGGCCGTTTCTTTCAAGTAGTGTTGACTCCACTTGGCATTATCATTTTGGACTTCACCCATTATTTTGGGACTTCACCTCTACATTTGGCTTCCACTTCAATCAGTGCAGTAGAAAAATGCAGAAGTCTATTTGGAAGTTCTTACTGGATACAGCTGTAGTTCTTCATCACCAAGAAGGAGGATTTTTCTCTTAGCTGTCTTAGAAGATACAAATTGAAGACAAAACATTGGACATCGTCTTGGAAATTCAATAACAAGTTTTTAACTTCAAGTATCACCACGCACCAAGGGTATCCCGTTCATCTGCCACTCACATCTACCACTCTCATCTGCTCACTCCGTTTTGGAAGTCTCTTTTAAACTATGGACAAACAATTTCTTGGAGTCTTATGCTTACAATCTACAAGAAGTTCTTTGGAGATTTCCACGCTTCACTTACAATCTTTCGGAGGCATGATCAGCAAAATTTTTACTTGGATCAGGCGCCAGGAGGCTTAAAATTCCTTTGGAATTTTTTTTCCTTGAGTAGAGGAATAATGTAGCAGTCCCTACCGCTACGATCGCAATATTTAATTTTACCACGGAAATAAAATGGGTGCGCGCCACACTAAATGCTTGCAGCGACACCGGCAGGCGAGAAGAAGAAAGAATTCTACGGATCAGTCAGTCAGTCAGTCTAGGAGCGAGCTACGACATGGACCTTCCAACAATCCAGAATTCTAACATCGGCCGATGAATTTCGTACGCGAGATGGCGGGCGACAACTACGTAATATAATATCTTAGTTTATTTTATTTTATCATGGTTTACTCTTAAATTTAATCTCAATATCCTTTCTCATTGGGATATAAAATTGCAATGAGATGGCGTCCACACTTCTCTTATTACTTTAAAATACCGCTTAGATCTTTTCTAGAATTTATCACGTAACATATTATTATTCTTATTTATCAATTAACTCGTAACTAAGGTTATCTTGGAGCCTTAGGTGACCTTGAGATAATTTATATGAACACCTTTTAATATTTAGAGTCTCATGCTAATTTCTTATTTTCATTTAATAATTGTCCTTGCTACTTTGAAATAAATTGATACGATTTTTTATCTGAGCTAGCATCTTTCATTTCATCTGGGCACATATTTATTCATGTATTATTTTACAGATAAATCAAAATCAAAAATCAAAATCATTTATTGTACAAAATTTACATTTAGTACAAAAGGTATAACTTATAGGTACATATATCCTAGTTCTTCCAGTTAACCTAACATGTCATACAGATATGAACACAAATGAAATATAAATATAAAAGTGGTGTAATACAAAGTGAATTTGTTTTAATTTATTATATAAATATAAATATAAAAACAGTTGTACCTATGTGAGGTATTCACTTAATGTGTAATGAGACCTGTTCAGAAGGAATGTTTTTAGTGATGACTTAAATCTGGGTGTATCTTGTATTGGTTTAATATCATGTGGAAGGTTGTTGTATAATTTAATGGCCATGTAAAAGGGTCCTTTTTGGAAAATTGTTTTATTTGCTTTTGGTATAAACAAATTTTCTGTAAACCTTGTAGCGTGTTTATGTGTAGAGTTTTTTTGTGGAAACTTTTCTGGAGATGATCGCACTAACGTGCATAACTCCATTATATATATGTAGGTGACTGGAAGAATTTTCAAATTTTTAAATATAGGTCTACATGAATCCCGATTAGCAGAGTTTGTCATTTTTCTTATACATCTTTTTTGGATGATAAAAACATCTTTGGCGTTTACTGAGTTTCCCCAAAAGATAATTCCGTTTTTTTTTTTTTTTTTTTAATATACATAACCATAGTATGCGGCCATTACCGATTCGATGTTTAATATATTTGTCAGTGTACCTAGAACAAAAGAAAAGCTACAGATTTTGGCTACTATTTTGGATATATTTTCTTTCCAGTTTATATTTGCATCTAGTTGTATTCCCAGCAGCGAACAAGTTTGGGAAGGTTCGATAATATTATTATTGAAGTTTACATTTATGTTTATAGGTGTAGATTGCACTGGACAAAATTTTAAAACTTGAGTTTTGTTAGTGTTCAGTGACAGATTTTGTGATAACAGCCAATTTGCTATTGATTGACAAGTCTCGTTAATATGTATGTTTATTAAATTCGTCAACGTCTTCATTACATTCAAACAACAAAGCAGTGTCATCAGCAAACATTGAACATTCTGTGCCAGCAATAATTGGAAGTTCGTTTATGTATATAAGAAACAGGAGGGGCCCAAGAATGATTCCTTGAGGCACACCCTTGTTGATTGTTTTCCATTTGGATTCTACCATGTACTGCATCATTTTTTCGTCAATCTTTGAAATTTGAACTTTCTGTTTACGATTATTAGGTACGATTCAAACCATTTTAATGCTAAACCTCTTATACCGACGTGTTCAAGTTTAATTAGAAGAAGCTTATGATCAACATTGTCGAATGCTTTTGAGAGGTCGAGAAAAATACCTACGGTTTTTTTGCTAACATTAATTCTTTCCAGAATTTTGTTCAAGAAATTGAAGACTGCTTGTGTTGTCGAACGGCCTTTACGGAATCCAAATTGTTGTGGACATATTATCTTAAAGTTTTCGAGAAAGTTGTAAATGCGATTGTACATTGCTCTTTCAAATATTTTTGAAAAAAATTGTAATAAGGATATTGGTCTATAATTTGAGATTTCCTGTTTGGGACCCTTTTTATATAAAGGCACAATAATAGATTGTTTTAAGTGTTCTCGGAAGGTTCCTGATTCAAAAGATTTGTTAATTAATATTTCCAACGGGTAACTCAACGCTTCTGCACTTGCTTTTATAATTTTTATAGGGACTTTGTCAGTTCCGACACTGCTGATAACACATTACACTCACACATCTCTCATGTTATACTTTGACTACCCATGGGTAATTTACCCTCATATTTTATTATACATTACAGGGTTTGTAGCTCACTTAAATATTGTTGGGGAAAAAACCTTACAAGTAATATGAATTATTAATGATCTAATTTTATTGTTGTAAAATCGTTATTATATTTATGACAAAAAGTTCAACCTACCGTACACAAACACTGAAATATGCTCCGCATTAAAATTGTCAAAACAACAAAAATTTGCGTGTAAACAAAAAATAAAGTTTGAAATAATTGAAATCATTTAGTGTTTCCAGTATTGAGTCAGTTAGATTTCTGAAATGTAGTATATGCTGTGCAGTGCTGTGATTTAAAAATATTAAAAAAACAGTTCAGAAATCGTAAACACATCAATCGCGCAGGCGCATAATAATATTATCAACAAAGCCCTAAAGACTCTTGGCTTTGTTTTGAGAGCTGCAAAAGACTTCAATGATTTAGGCACATTTATGATGTTGTATAAAACCTTTGTCAGATGCCAACTTGAATATAACTCTACGTTATGGTCTCCCTTTTACAACATTCATTCAGACAACATTGAAAATATTCAACTGAAATTTCTAAGGTTTATAAACTATAAATTGCATATTCCTATACTAAACTTTGATTACAATTACCTCCTGGAAAAACGTCTCTATTGAAACTTTCAGAAAGAAGAATAAGCACAAATTTAATATTATTACATAAAATACTGTATTACAAAATTGACTGTCCTGAATTACTTCAATTTATCAATATCTATGTTCCCAAAAAATCATGTCGACATTTATTACCCTTTTACTTCAATAACACCAGGACACCAGCTTATCAAAAATCTCAGTTTCCGAGACTTCGCGGTCTAGAAAATAAGTATTCTAATCTAGGTAATATATTTCATCTTAAAACTAATCAGTATAAATGTTGTATATTCTATCACTTTTATTCTTCTAGACACAAATAGATTTACATAATTTCTGCAATTTTTGTTTATAGTGAATGTGAGACTTCTTATCATTTTTACATAATATGTATTTTTATTAATAAATTAAAAAATACACTTTGTAAAGCACCACTTTTTATCAGAATTGATATTAAACAGCCAACCAGGTTTCGCTCATCTCGAGCTTCATCAGGGCTTATTATAACAACTAAAGATAATTATCTACAGACATACACTAACCACTCATTCGATAAAACCTCCGGGACTAAAATATTACATAAAAATGGAATTGGAATTCGGTAAAACAATCTAGAAGCTCTCGAAATAAAAAAAGCCGTCAATAATAAATCAAACATTATTAATAACCAAATCAATTTATCTGATAGTCCCATTTTTAATTTATTCCGTTAACATCTTCTTAAACAATTCCCTCCCTCTCCATCCCCCCCTTACTCACCCATCCTGTAATTATTTTGTCTCCCTCTTTTCTATTTATCGCTCTCTGGCACCAATAGGGTGTTGCCTATTCTGTTTCTATCTCTTTCACTCATTTTCTTAATTTCTTTTATATATGTATGTCTGTAGATAATTATCTTTAGTTGATATAATAAGCCCTGATGAAGCTCGAGATGAGCGAAACCTGGTTGGCTGTTTAATATCAATTCTGATAAAAAGTGGTGCTTTACAAAGTGTATTTTTTAATTTATTATATAATGTCACACCACAAAGTATTTGCTTCCTTCGATAATATGTATTTTTATTTTATATTTCGCTTTTGTTGTTACATTGCATTATGTATTTTCTTTTCTCGTTGTATTATTTTTTCTTCATTGTTTGATACTCAATTTATAAACTATAATGTAAAAGCCCATCAGGGCGTGTAATAAATAAATAAAGAGATATGGGATTTTTTTATTGATAATTTAGGGATACGTGTTTATATTGGAGTAGGAGTAATATTAAAATGGTAATTATATAAAAATACATATTTTAATTTCGAAATTTTTATGCATTGGTTACAGAAGCGGAGATTTAGCAAATTATTCTAATTTATTATTCATCACATAGCCCTAAGAAGAAAGCCAACAGATCTCATACAATAACTCTTTGTAAGACAGTGTTGTATTCAGCTTCTAAGTCATTATGTTTTTTTTCGTATTCTTCCTTTTTAAACATCTGGTTTGAGTCTACCCACCTAATGGTTACATCGCATTTATGTAAAATGGTTGCGTGATCAAACTTACGTAAACCGTGCTCTTTTCGTCCAAGGTTGGCCTTGATGGTATAGCAATAATCCTGCAGTTTGTTCTTTGCAGTGACGGCGATTCTGATGGCCTCATCCTCATTTCGAAACTTTTCCGAGTCGAAAATCATGCGTTTAATTTCGTCCTGTGAAAGTCGGCCTCTCTCGTTTTTGACAGTCAAACAATTATTTTGTTGAGTTGTTTCTTCCGTGGCAGAGACGATAAGGACGCCATTGTAATCCATATCAAAAGTAACACTTTGGGGGTAAATTTATCAAAGACAAACAACCTATTTCGTTGTTATCCTTTACTAGAATTCGCTCACCTTGTAACACTTTAAATTTAAGGATGGTTTGGTAATCGCGCGAGGTATGATAAGTTTTACTCATTTTGGTAGGTATCGGAGTGTTCCGTTTTATTATTGTATTCATAATACCTCCTTCGATGTTTACTCCCAATGAAAGCGGGGTTATGTCATAGAGTATGACATGTGCTGATTCGTCCCCTGTAAGGATGGCGGCCTGCACTGCGGCTCCGTAAGCTATCGCTTCGTCGGGGTTTACGGACCTGTTCAGATCCTTGCCATTAAAAAAATCTTTTAGAAGATTCTGAACTTTTGTTATACGTGAAGAACCCCCCACAATCACAACTTCATCTACTTCAGCTTTATCCATATTGGCATCTTTGAGACATTGAGTTATAGGCGCAAGAGTAGACCGGAAAAGTTCAGCGTTTAGGTTCTCAAATTGGGCTCGGGTGATGTTTGTTTGGTAGTCAATTCCCTCGTGCAAGGATTCAACCTGGATAGTCGTCTGCTCGTATGAAGACAGAACTTTTTTCGCTCGTTCGCATTCCGTTCTCAATTTCATCAGGGATCTTTTATTGGTGGCTAGGTCTTGTTGGTATTTCCTTTTAAAATCCTCTACGCAATGGTGGACCATCTGACTGTCAAAGTCTCCACCCCCCAAGTGAGTATCTCCACCCGTAGAAAGGACTGTGAAAATACCGGCGTCAATAGTGAGAACGGTCACGTCGAAGGTTCCACCACCCAGATCGTAGATGAGAACATTACGCTTACCTAGATTCTTTTTTTCTAGTCCATAAGCAATAGCGGCTGCGGTAGGCTCGTTAATAATGCGAAGTACATTAAGCCCCGCGACATGTCCTGCATCAATTGTGGCCAATCGCTGCGATTCGTTGAAGTAGGCGGGCACGGTGATGACAGCTTCCTTGACAGGCATTCCGAGATGTGCCTCTGCCGTCTTCTTCATATTCGTTAGAATCATGGCGCTTATCTCTTCGGGATAAAAAATGTTCTCGCTTCCTTTATGCGTTACTTTAATCTTAGGTGTTGAATTATCATTCACAACATCAAAAGGCCAATGTTTCATATCTGCCTGGACATTATTATCTTCGAATTTGCGTCCAATCAGCCGCTTAACATCTGATGAAAAAAAAAATAAGAATTAATATTGGGCAATCAGAAATGAAAATGAATATCCAGAACAATAATATATATTGTATCACGTCTTGATTACTGCAATGGTATCTATGCAAGTCTTCCTAAATGTCAAACTGATAAATTACAATCAGTGTTCAATGCCGCAGCACGACTAATCACTGGGGTACCCAAGTTTTCGCACATTTCGGAACACCTCCGAAATCTTCACTGGTTGAAGTGCCCTGAAAGGATCCAGTATAAGTTATGCTGGATGGTGTTTAAAGCTATCAATAAAATGGCTCCACCCTATATCTCTGAACTATGCATTCCGGAAAATATAGGTCCAAGGCAGTCATCTCTTAGATCAGCGACATCGTCTGCAATTGGAAGGTTGAAAGAACCCAAGCGAAATCCGAACACTAATTTTGGTGATCGTGCATTTGGAGTATCCGGCCCTGAGGCTTGGAATAAACTTCCCATGGAATTGAGATGCATAACCAAAACAGCGGAATTTAGATCCAAACTAAAAACTCACTTTTTCAAATACTCATTTCCATAAATTCCTCATTTGATTTAACTTGATTTAAACTTCGTAATTTTTATTTTATTTTTTTATTTTTTTATTTTTTCTGTTTATTTATACTCATTATATCCACGAATATATACTATTTTATTTGCTATTCCCTACAACTACTCATGAAAAAGTCAAAATGCTATTGATCTACCTACCAATAAATAGACTGTCAGTGATAATCTAACACCTCAATCTGTTTAATGTTGTGCGGTGAATCATCTTAATACGGTAAAGATTGGCGATTAATTTCAATAATTTATTTAAGATATCCATACGTTTTCGTAAATCCGATAATTTTTGCGTCCATGTCCTTAAAAAGTAATATTATGTAAAAACTTCCTTCTTCTTCTGGCGCTGTGGATGATTCTGGCGAAAGTATAACATGTATAAGATGTGTAGAAGTATTTTTAATTGTAAATATTTATATGTTAGTTGTAAATCTCTAACTTTAAGTCATGATTGTAAACATGTATGTCATTGAGTTCAGTTTAGGTAAGCGTTTATATGTCTTAGTCATAAGCCACTAGCTATAAGTCTTAGATGTAAGTCACTAGTAATAATTGTAAATCTTAGTTGTAAGCCAGTAATTTTATTATTTTATGTATTTATTTGTACAGCGCCCTTGAGGTGATTTTTCACGAAAACGGCGCTATTTAAATTAGCCAAATATTATTATTATTATTATTATTATTATATTTAGGTTTAAATTATCACGGACTGATAAATACAAATATTGTAAGTTTAATTCGTTCCCATCCCTTAATGATCCAACGACAATAGGTAAATGGGAATTCATTATATCAGACATGCCTCATGTTTTTATTGGCTTGTAGATAGAACACTATATGTTCATAATATTACTGTACGTGTATATACACAGATTATTAATTATTATATGTATTTAAATGCATATTTGCAATGTCCGCCGTAAACGAAAACTTACGTACAAAAAAGTTTTTATGAAATATAAATTTAAATGCCTGTCCATCCTGACTGAAATCGTTGTTTTTTGTGGTAACTAAGTTTAAAAGTAGTGTACTTTCCAAAATCTATGCCCATTAAAAGTGCAAAGACTTATAGAATATTTACTTTATTATTTTCTCAAAAAGTTCGTAATATATTCAACCACGTCGGTGTAGGGGGAGGGAGGGGGGGTATGTGTATTTTTTTTTTATTACGTCGGAATCGAGAATGGTATCCATGTAAAATCATTTCGCATGTTGAACTTTTACACCGTGTTTAGAACGCAAGGCAGGTTTTAACTTACTATTGATTCTGCGTTAGAGTCCCCAAATAATAGTCACACACGGATTAATCAAGCTTCTCTCGGTATACGATTAATCGGAGCTTCTCTCGGTATACGATGAATCTGCAACTCGTTATTTAACTTATCGTTGTATTCTGAACACAAAACCAGTTTAAATGCGGTGAATTAAAATTACACTCAGAACATGAAAATGGTTTTTCTTTGATTCTGGCAGCTTATACAGAGACTGCAATTAGAATTTTATAACTGTACTTTGAATAAGATAATGTTTCCTTTGAATTGTGTCAGCAGATGAATCCACAATTGGAATTTTACATTCTGAAAACTGGTTTAACACTTCGAATAATAAGAAAAAATATCTATAAACTTTTGCCTGTCAAGGTTTGCGCACAAAATTCCCGATTCTTCCCATGCATTGTAAATGTTCCTTTTTATTGTTTTTTTTTACCCTTTTGTAAAAAAAATGTGCTAAAATCTAGATAAAATAATTTTTCCGATGTGCTTATTACAACTTTTGTTTTATTAAATATTAAAATTTTAATTTTGGAAACGTAAATTGGCTACACCTGCGAATAATCGAATTAAAGTACTAAAAATTGAATAAACTTAAAAATTTTAAATAATGATTCCTTTTCTTAAAAAAAAATTAATAAAACTGACTCTTCACTTTCTATCACATTCATAAAATTTTATTTTAAAATTAAATGTGTGGGACAATTTGCGTCTCCAGTCATTATGAGGGTTAAAGTTAAAATATACAATGTAATACATTATTTTAACAATAATAATGTTGTTTTAAGGGTTGGCAACATTTTGTATGTGGCAACCCATTTCTAGTTCTTTTTTTTTATTCTTTATGCTCCAAGTGTTCTTCTCTTGTTTTCATGTAATACGTACATCTTAAAATAAAACCAGTTATTAAAAGTGTTACATTTCTTTTTATTAACTCAATAGATTACAACAGGTTATGGGGCTCAGACACATACACCTTGATGTATAATATAAAACTTGCTGAGTTGTGGATAACTGCTGCAAATTGATTGATGATTGGAAATTGTTTTTATTAAATTACCGGAAGGGGCGTATAATGGTTTTGATAATATTGTTAAACTAAATAAATCTTTGTATGGGCTAAAAAAATCCCCTAAATATTGGAATGAAAAATTTAACCATGTAATAAGTAAAGCAGGCTATGTAAAGTCAAAGAATGATCCTTGTTTGTTTACTAAGTGTAATGGAGAAAACCAAACTTATGTTTTACTGTATGTCGATGACCTCTTGATGTTTAGTAATAATGAACAGGAATTAAGTGATCTTAAATTAAAATTACACAATGTATTTAAGATGAAAGATTTTGGACCAATTTCAAATTTTTTTGGTATCAGTGTTAAACAGAATTTGAAAGACGGTGTAACTGAATTATGTCAAAAATCTTATTTATAAAATGTATTAAAAAGATTTAACATGGAAAATTGCAAACCAATATCTACCCCTATTGATCAAAATTTTAATGTAAAAATCTTAGAATCTAAAGAATGTAAGTCTGACAAGGATATTGAAAACACTTGTAGGAAAATTATTGGAAGTTTAATGTATGCTGACTCAGGCACCAGGCCAGACCTTTGTGTACCTGTATCTATATTAAGTAGGTACCAAAATAATGCAAGTGATGTATTGTTGACTCATTTAAAAAGAATTTTAAGATATGTAAAATATACTCTACATTATAAGCTGATTTTCAAATGTAATGATGATGGGCTTGTTGGGCATTGTGATGCAGATTGGGGTGGTGACACACGAGATAGAAAGTCTACCACTGGCTACTGTTTCAAGTTCTCCAATTGTCTTATATCGTGGTGTTCTAAGAAACAGTGTTCCGTAAGCTTATCATCAACCGAAGCAGAGTATGTTGCAGTCAGTATGGCGGCTTGTGAATCTTGTTGGCTGTCAAGTTTATTGAAAGATTTTAATAATATAAATGTTTGTCCTGTACCTATATACTGTGATAACCAGTCTGCCATAATGGTTGCAAATACTGATAATATTAAAAGACTAAAACATATTGATATACGTTATCATTTTGTCAAAGATTTAATTAAGGAATGTAAGATTTGTTTAATGTATGTTAAGACTGAGGATCAAATAGCTGATATGTTTACTAAGTCATTGAACAAAAATCTATTGTTTAAATTTATTTCTCAATGTGGACTATACTAGATAATGTAAGAGTGTATTACATTGAGCGGGGGTGTTAAAATATACAATGTAATACATTATTTTAACAATAATAATGTTTTATAATAAAACGAATATAAAACTTTATTCCACTTAATTTTATTGGACCGTAACCGGTTTCAGCTCGTCAAAGCCATCTTCAGACTGGTACAAATATTTCCTAGTCTACGGTTTATATACACAACAAATTGGGGAGGGGGAGGGGGGTGGTCTACAAGGATTTTAATCAATTACAATAATTATATTTGTTGCTAAGTCATTTTAGACTATCGAATTTCTAAATATTTTGGTTATTCCAGTAAGCTAATTACATTGGGTTTTCAGCTCACTTCAATGATGATTAGGGAAAAACCTTACAAGTAATATGAGTTACTAATGACCTAATTTTATTGTCAAATCGTTATTATATTTATGAAGTTTGGTATTTTTTATTGCTTTTTGAAGGAACACGTGTTTACATTGGAGTTGAAATGGTCTAAACTAATTACATATTTTAATATCGAAAATTATTATGAAAATTAGACTGGATACAAAAGCGGGGACTTAGCAAATGATTCTAATTGCTTATTCATTACAAAGTTAGATTCTATTCTTTTAGTTAAGCGGGTAATTTCTAAAGATTCTAGTCTATCCAGTTTATGACCTTTATTGCAAATATGGAGAACTTTAACATCTCTGTCTTTATCAAATGAATGTTTATTTTCTAATAAGTGTGATGCTACATTCGACAATTCTCCTTTGTCATTCACCCAGTTTGTAAAATGTTCTTTAATTCGGGTTTTGACTGACCTCCCAGTTTGACCTACGTAATACGATGGGCAGTTGGCACAATTCACTTGGTAAACGCCTGAGTTTTCAAGTTTTTCTATTTTTTCGTTATTATTAATTAAAATTCTCCCTAGAGAATTCACATTATAAAAAGCTGTTTTACATTTATCATTATTAGTTAATCTGGATATTTTAGTTGATATTTCGCCAATATAAGGGATTTTAACCCATTGTTTAGTAAAATCTTTTTCATTTTTATTATCGAGGCCTTGTGATATGATTGTTAATGTAAGTTTTTTATTCTTTTTCTTTAATATACTGTCAATAGTTTCGCTCTTGTATCCATTATTCTGTGCTATGGTTTTTATAATATTTAATTCATTATTGTAATTTATATAATTCAAAGGCACAATTTACATATGCAATTCAAGACAAAAATGACATTCTGATTATCTGGACAGGAACACACAGGCAATTAGATATATTTCTAAAAGAAATAAATAAAATTAATAAATCGATCCAATTTACAATGGAAATGGGGGGAAATAAGATTAACTTTCTCGACATAGGTATAGAAATCATCAACAAAAAATTAGAATTTTCGATATATAGAAAACCTACATATAGTGATAACATCATACACAATACATCTAGACATCACATTTCACATAAATTATCAGTATTCTATTCACTCATTCACAGACTTTTACATGTGCCTTTGAATTATATAAATTACAATAATGAATTAAATATTATAAAAACCATAGCACAGAATAATGGATACAAGAGCGAAACTATTGACAGTATATTAAAGAAAAAGAATAAAAAACTTACATTAACAATCATATCACAAGGCCTCGATAATAAAAATGAAAAAGATTTTACTAAACAATGGGTTAAAATCCCTTATATTGGCGAAATATCAACTAAAATATCCAGATTAACTAATAATGATAAATGTAAAACAGCTTTTTATAATGTGAATTCTCTAGGGAGAATTTTAATTAATAATAAAGATAAAAGAGAAAAACTTGAAAACTCAGGCGTTTACCAAGTGAATTGTGCCAACTGCCCATCGTATTACGTAGGTCAAACTGGGAGGTCAGTCAAAACCAGAATTAAAGAACATTTTACAAACTGGGTGAATGACAAAGGAGAATTGTCGAATGTAGCATCACACTTATTAGAAAATAAACATTCATTTGATAAAGACAGAGATGTTAAAGTTCTCCATATTTGCAATAAAGGTCATAAACTGGATAGACTAGAATCTTTAGAAATTACCCGCTTAACTAAAAAAATAGAATCTAACTTTGTAATGAATAAGAAATTAGAATCATTTGCTAAGTCTCCGCTTTTGTATCCATTGTAATTTTTATAATTATTTCGAAATTAAAATAGGTATTTAGTTTAGACCATTCCTACTCCAATGTAAACATGTACCCCTTCATAAGAGATCAATGAAGACATAACTTTCAAATACCTTAAGTCCATCGATATCAAAAAGGGACCGGGGAACGACCAACTTCCAGGAATCTTTATAAATTATTGTAGTAAACAACTGACACCCCCCATTTTTGCCATTGTAGGGAATGATGCTCAACAGCCTAATAATTGATTTTTATGCACGGGCAACTCAATCACCGCGCCTGCGCGAATTCCGTTCCGGCAAAGCGAACGGAATTCATTCGTTTCCCGGCTACCTGACGCGCTAGCTTGTTTGCTTGAGTATCTTCCCTATAAACCTTCCAAGTTAATACTTGTAGTATTTCGTAATTTAAATAAATGTAACTTCAGTATTCCGAAACATTCCTTTCATTTTTGGTATATTTGGTAACCCTTGGAGTCAGATCAGAGAAGTGTGAGGTAAGTATAACCACGCGGATCGCTGAACGGAAATAGCAGATGACATTATTGGATCTACCCACATTCATCTCAACAAACTACTAAATATACACCAAACTGGTGACCCGACTCACACAAGAAGAAATGGGAAACTCGCATACAGCAGCCGTCAGGAGTCGGGAAGCGAATCCTGAGAAATCACGCACCCGGTGAGTCGCATTTTATTTTTTTTAATATTTAAAGCATTTCTTAATTTAGCTTCAATTACGTTCAATGACCACCGGGGGGGGGACCTCAGTATTTTACAAATATAACGTGCTTCGTTTATGCTATCAAATAATGACAGTGATAAACGAGCATAAGGTTTAAAATGAGTTTTAACTTCTATTAAAATTAACAACGTGCTTTGTTTTCAGCTAAAACATAATGTTTTTTTCATATACCCACAAATTTCAAGTTAATAATTCTAATTGTGAAATGTAAATTGAATTAGTCGCGGATTGTGAAACCCGCCATTTTTATCACAACATTTGAAGTAAAACGGTATAAAACCGTTGCTAACCATTTTTGTCTGATATCATCTAGCTGTCTCATGAATCCCTGTCAAAGATTATGTATATTTCCTTGTTTTGTGCATTAAAAAGGACTAAATTCGCTGGCCTTCCATTTCAGCTAGATCCACAAAGGCGAGCGGTTAAAGGCGGAGACACACATCACCGCTTGGAATCTTCCGGATAAAGGCAGAGCCACACCGGCGAGTTTCGCGGACCAGTTTTGCCGAGAGAAAGGCAGCCAACCGATCTCACGAAAAAGATGACTCATCAGACACGTGAAAGTTTTTAAAAAGTTTTACATTAATCTAATTATTTTTTCCAGCATTTTAGAAAATTGTTACATTAATTGAAGCGTATACAATATGTTACAACTTAAATGTGTTGCCTTTGAAAATTCTGCAGAGCTCATGTAATCTAATTGCATCTCGAAAACGTAACTACCTACCAATAAATTTATCATCATTTAATATATTTCAATAATATTATTAAAGTTTAGCACTTTTCATTTTGATGATAATATTAAATTTCATGAGTTTTGGAGATTTTTATACATATTTTTAGCCAAGTAATAAATTTTAATAATAGTATTACAATATTAATCGTACGGATGATTTTGTCTTCTTACTTTCTGGCATCATCTAAAATAAAATATTAAAAATTTCGGTTATTTTTAAACTTTTAATATAATTTTTAACAGATTTCAAAAATTTTAACTTTTAAAATAAAAACATTATCAATTTGCAACAAACAATTTTAGATATCATTTTTAAACTTATATGGGTATTAAATCAAAAAAAAATTATTTCATACATTCACTTCCTTTGAAATTTTGCCATATCTGCTGCTAATTGTTCTGACCAAATTGGGAGATGTTTACTATCGAAAAGGAAAATAAAGAAGAAAACTCCAACGAATCAAACTCAAGTAATCACATCGTAACCAACGAAGGAAACGCCAGCAGTTCAAGCGTTTCTCATCCTCCCACAATCCCAAGCGGCAATCACAGCAAAAACAACATGGAAGGAGACAGCAGACCAGCATCGGACGTACACCCAGTTTCAGTACGCTTACCGAGCTGTTGGAAGTCTAATATTGCTCTCTGGTTGGCCCAGGCCGAGGCACAGTTCGTGAATTCTCGGATAAAAGATGACTTCACCAAGTACAACATCGTAATTGCCGCTCTTGATCCTGACACCCTGCAGATAATAAGCGACATAATAATTAATCCACCAGCCCAAGAAAAATATGTACGCGTCAAGACAGCCCTCATCGAGCGTCTTCAGGACTCGGAGGAGAAGCGACTAACTCGACTTCTCACCGGCATCCAGTTGGAGGACCGAAAACCAACTGGTCTACTAAGGCACATGCAGGAGTTAGCGGGACCCGCTTTGGCAAAGAGCGCCATCGTCAGAACACTATGGTTGCAGAGACTCCCACAGCATGTCCAGGCGATACTGTCCGCACTGTCAGACAACGATCTCGAACAACTTGCTTCAGCGGCGGATAAAATTATTGATGTGTACCAGGCAACCGAATGTACCGCGGTTGACCGTAACAAGCGACCAAGCACATCGCGAGCCGAAGAACCTGAGAATTCCATACTTCTAGAACTTCAAAAACAAGTGCTCACACTTACAAGAGAAATCAAACAATTGAAGTTAGACCAAAACAACGCCAATCGACAATCCGATTATAAAGGACGAAATAGACAAAACTTTCGCCGAAATTCGCACGACCAGTCCCCATCTAGACAAAACCCCGCTAGAAGACCAAGGTCAGGGTCTCGTGGGAGATCTCCGAACAGGAACCCTGAGGGATATTGTAAATGGCATAACATTTATGGTGAAAAGGCATACAAGTGCTACCAACCGTGTTCTTTTCCAAAAAAAACACCAGGGAAACGACAGAGGAAGACCACAGTAGAGACATGTGAGCTTCCTGCTAATACTTGTCTTCTCTTTCTATTTGATCGCGAAACACGTCAGAAGTTCCTCGTGGACACGGGAGCTGACGTCTCCATAATCCCTAGAGATTTTAACCACAATAAAAAATGCATTACCTCGGATAGCTGCACTCCAGCTTTGTACAGCGCCAGTGGTAATTGCATTAAAACCTACGGCACAAGAATACTGGAACTCAACTTGGGTCTACGTAGGACAATGAAGTGGAAATTTATAGTGGCAGATGTATCAAGAGCTATTTTGGGAGCCGATTTTCTGCACAACTTCAACCTTACCGTAAATTTAAAAAAGGCAGCGATCACGGACTCGTCTACAGGATTGCTGATTCGAGGCACGAAATACAAAGGAATCTCTTCAGGCATTTCAACAATATCTAACACCCTGAAGTATCGAGATATCCTCTGTAAATACCCAAGCTTGACGCGGCCTAACATGGAGACAACAGGAATTAAACATACAGTGACCCATTGTATCGAAACTAAAGGCCCTCCTGTAACCGAACGTGCGCGCAGGTTAGCACCAGCACTTCTAGAAGCGGCCAAACGCGAATTTAAATTTATGATGGAACAGGGAATATGCCGACCTTCCAAGAGCAACTGGGCCAGTCCGTTGCATATGGTAAAAAAGCCTAACGGTGAGTGGCGTCCCTGTGGAGACTATAGGCGTTTAAACGCAAAGACCGTTCCGGACAAATATCCGATCCCTCAGCTCCACGACTTCACTCACAAACTGTCATCAGCAAAAGTATTCTCGACCATTGACTTAGCGCGGGCATATCACCAGATACCTGTAGAACCTGAGGACATACCGAAAACGGCTATCATCACACCGTTCGGATTGTACGAGTTTACCACCATGCAATTCGGGTTATCCAATGCGGCACAAAGTTTCCAACGCTTTATGCACGCCATCACCAGGGATCTGGACTTTTGTTTTGTATATCTTGATGACATACTAATTGCATCCTCAAGTGAAGAAGAACACCAAAGACACTTAGACATTTTATTCAAACGCCTAGCTGAAAATGGTCTTATCATTAACATCCAAAAATGTCAATTTGGTGCCTCTACCGTAAATTTTCTGGGGCATACAATTACACCAAAGGGGATGACCCCTATTAAAGAAAAAGTGAAAGCGATAACAGAATTTCCACTACCTAAAACCGCGAAAGGTCTGCGCCGTTTTTTAGGTATGCTTAATTACTACCGAAAGTTCCTACCTAATGCTATCCACACCCAGGCGAAATTATTTGACTGTATAGCCGGATGGAAAAAGAATGACAAACGAGAACTTACATGGAGCTCGGAATTAACCGCAGCGTTCGAGGATTGCAAAAATCATCTTGCAAATGCAGCGTTACTAGCTCATACGAATCCCAACTCCAAAATCGCTATCATGGTAGACGCTAGCGATACGGCGATCGGAGCCTCTTTACAGCAGTTAAACGGCGACACATGGGAGCCACTTGGATTTTTCTCTAAAAAATTCACTCCAGCTCAGCGGAATTATAGCACATTCGACCGCGAGCTAACAGGTGTCTACGAAGCCGTAAAATACTTCCGCAATAGCGTTGAAGGACGTAATTTTAGTATATATACTGACCATAAGCCAATCACCTATGCCTTTCACAAGAAACGAGCCTCCAGCTCTCCACGGCAGGAAAGACAGCTGGACTTCATCGCACAATTTTCGACTGATATTAGGCATATCTCCGGACTGGAGAATGTAGTAGCGGATACCCTGTCTCGAATCGAGGAGATAAACTGTCCCTCTACAATTGACTATGGGAGAATGGCAGAAGAGCAGTGTCAAACTGACGATCTAATTAAGGCAAAAGATGACACCAGCCTCTCCCTACGTCAAATGGTGATACCTGGCACAGATAAATCGTTATGGTGCGATATATCAACTGGTCATGTCCGACCTTTCGTTCCAGAGTCTATGCGAACCGAGGTCATAGAAAGCGTACACAATGTCTGTCATCCAGGCATACTCGGAACAACAAACTCAGTGAAATTGAGGTTTGTGTGGCCCAAGATGGCGAAAGACATAAAAATTTTCGTTAAAAACTGTATCCCTTGCCAAAAAGCGAAAGTCTCAAAACATACAGTAGCTCCACCATCAGCTTATATCTTACCAGAAGACCGCTTTCGCAACGTACATATCGATTTAGTTGGACCTCTTCCAGCATGCAATGGATACCAATACCTGTTGACAATGATCGACAGATTCACACGTTGGCCTGAAGCAGTACCATTGAAAGACATGTCTGCAGAAACCGTCGCAAATGCACTGATGGACCACTGGATAGCTCGTCACGGGACCCCGGAGACGATAACCACAGACCAGGGCCGTCAATTCGAAAGTTTTCTTTTTAAGAAACTGGCGGAAAAATTGGGAATTAAACATACAAGGACTACGGCATACCACCCACAAGCCAATGGCTTAATAGAGAGATGGCACCGTACTCTGAAAGCCGCTCTTAGTGCGAGCGGTGACCCGAACTGGTTGGAGACTCTTCCGCTCATACTACTCGGATTGAGATCCACTGTTCGTGAAGATCTAAAATGTTCCCCAGCTGAACTCACATATGGTAGAACATTAAGATTGCCATGTGATTTCTTCACCGAAACACCTAAAGAAGAACCCGACACTTACGTAGGTCGACTTCAAAGAAAATTTGAAAATATCAAGCCAACACCTACCACCGCCCATGGATCAAGGAAATGCTTTGTACATAAAGACTTATCTCTAACTACCCATGTCTTTCTTAGAACAGACAGTGGAAGAAGGCCCCTTCAAAATTCATACGAAGGACCTTATAAAGTGGAGGAACGCGACGATAAAACGTTTGTAATCAACATAAAGGGCAAAAATAAACGTGTTTCCATAGATAGGTTAAAACCAGCCTTCCTACCTGTAGAGGAAAAGGTACCAGTAGAAGAAAATATTCCTGTTGCTACAACTGTCCAGGAACCACTCCCAGAAATAAAAAGAACAAGATCTGGTCGTAGAGTCCATTTTGGCGACCGTTACCGGTCGGAAAGCAAATAATTGGCAAAATTAGATATAATTAATTCTTTTCCTTCCTACAGATCCCATATCAAATTAAAAATGACTACCAAAAAAAATAATATTAAAAAAGCATATACAAAGCTTGTATTATCTTAAACCGTATATCTGTAAAATTACTGATAGCTAAAGACTTCAATTTTTAAAGAAATTTTGAACTCTAGTACTATTATTTGTGTATACAATACATATCGGTCATCAAAGTGATGAACCATTTAACCAATGAAATTTTTCATTTTTTAAAATCATGTAAACCATGTAACTAGTTTTAAGAAAAATTTAACACTTGAAAGTGTGTAAAAAACGATGTACTCAGACAATAGTCATTTTTTTTTTAAACTTAATATTAACAAAGCGTAATATGTCTTGTATTGACCACATACTCAATATAACACATATTAACGTAAATAATAACCGTGTTTTAAAAATAAAACATTCCGCAGCTTGCGATGAATATATAAATAGTAAATCTAGCCACTCCGCTTTATGCGTTGAAGTTTTTATAAATTTTATATAACTCTTCTTTAAATAACTTGTATAAAATGTTAGAATGAAATTTTTACATGTATCTATCTATTTTTAAGCAAACAAAAAACATTGTATATCAATCAATGAAACCTTCTTATCCAGCAATAATCGCTAATCAATAATGTATAATTATTGTGTAATACAATCTTAATATATTCTATATTGAACATGTTCCCAATATGGAATATATTAACATATACATATAAACCTAGTATCTAACATTGTTAAATAACTTTTAACTAACATAAATGTCATATATATAAAACAATTCTTGATTCAACTTAAACATTAAGACTTTTATCAATTCATGTATAGTGAAAATGTTTTTACCTTTGGTAATTTTAACCATGGTCACTCAGATGTGTTTTAAAATGATACTCACCATCTGACTGAACACTTGTTGAATCTTTATATAAATAATATGTACTAATTCTTTTCAATTGTTTACGGTAGCGACTAAATGCTATTAGTCAATTAATAATTAATTGCCATAATTTTTAGAAAATAACAGATCTACTCTGGACGATCCATACCCAGTCTAGTTCCTTTTGATAATAATAAACTCCATTTGTATGTCGAGTTGATAAATGCGCTCCAGTAAACAATTGAAGATAATTTTTATTCGTCTTTCTAAAAAAAAGGAAAACAAAAACAATTCTTGTATGTGCATTTAAGTATAATAAAATTTAAAATCGTAAAAAATGATCAAGTAGTTGATCAACTTCCATGTACACATGACAGTTGTTTTGTTGTATCAAATTTTAAATTATGTAACAGTACATTAAAAATTAGTGTAATTTCTTATAAGTACTTACTTTATTATAAATAATAGATAAAAATTTTACTGAAAATTTTCCACATTCAGAGTGATGTGGGGTATTATTTTGTATCACAAAAGTGATGTAACATATTTATTATAATATAGAAATACGAAGTACTACATTGGTACCTACAATGACTTCACTATATAATCATTTCAACATATTTCTAGGCTATATTAAATACATGACTAATCGTATAATGTACACATATATGTTCCTTTTGTTTTTTTTTAATAACTTAATATATTAATTAACTTATAGGAAACTTAGATATTTTGGTTTCATAACTACCATTTTTATAAATTCAAACAAAAAACTTTTGTAAACAAAAATGTATACTCACCTATTAACAACTAGTTGAAGCGTTATCCTAGTTAGTAATCCTTTATTGCTTTCGTTGAGTCATTTCAAATATTTAGGTTTTAATAAAACTTTTATGTATATTTAAGTTCATATTTCTTGTATAAATATTTAATAAACCTGCTATCGTTTTCAACTGGCACCGCATGAACATGTTGTTCAAATTTTAATACTTATGTTATCATAATTCTTTCCAACTGTTTACTGAAGCATGTAAAAGTTACTAATCACTTAATAATTATTTGCAATAGCTTTAAAATAAAAGTAATAATAGGTCCACTCTGGATGATAACTATACCCTGTCTAGTTTTCTTTAATTACAATAAAACTCCATAAACATGTTGAGTTAATAAATAAGTGCTCCAGTAAACAATTGAAGATAATTAATTTTTTTTTCGTTTTAAAAAATTTAAAAACCTTACTGGTTTATACATTTAAGCATTGCTCTTATATGTCTTATTTAAGTTTATTTCATTTTTTATCGCTAAAAAACTGGGCGGGAGGTATGTAGGGAATGATGCTCAACAGCCTAATAATTGATTTTTATGCACGGGCAACTCAATCACCGCGCCTGCGCGAATTCCGTTCCGGCAAAGCGAACGGAATTCATTCGTTTCCCGGCTACCTGACGCGCTAGCTTGTTTGCTTGAGTATCTTCCCTATAAACCTTCCAAGTTAATACTTGTAGTATTTCGTAATTTAAATAAATGTAACTTCAGTATTCCGAAACATTCCTTTCATTTTTGGTATATTTGGTAACCCTTGGAGTCAGATCAGAGAAGTGTGAGGTAAGTATAACCACGCGGATCGCTGAACGGAAATAGCAGATGACATTATTGGATCTACCCACATTCATCTCAACAAACTACTAAATATACACCAAACCATCTTCAAACTATCGCTATCTGAAGGAACATTTCCTGACAAGTGGAAAACAGCCTTGATTACCCCAATCTTTAAAAATGGTAGTAAAAATGATGTCTCCAACTATCGACCTATATCCAAATTACCCATTCTAAATAAAGTTTTGGAAAAAATTGTTTACGATCAATTATATTCTACCATCTCACCTTCACTCTTAACTAATCAACATGGCTTTATGAGAAATCGCTCCACAACCTCGAATCTTGTGTCTTTTATAAATTTTCTTCATGCTCAAATGGATATGCGATGCCAGGTAGATGCCATCTATACTGATTATTCCAAAGCATTCGACCGTGTTAATCACTATATTCTTTTACAGAAGTTATTTAGTCTAGGAATTCACGGTGATCTCTATAGATGGATCGCATAATATGTCAGTAATCGGCACCAAATCACGGTTGTCAACGGTTTCGCATCCTGTTTAACGGAAATCGTCTCGGGTGTGCCCCAGGGGTCGCATCTCGGACCACTCTTATTTAATATTTACATAAATGACATCTATGTATGCTTTCAAAATAGTTACTTTGTGTTATATGCGGATGATATGAAAATTTTTAAACCTGTACAGTCTTTATCTGATTGTATAGAATTACAAAGCGATCTTGATCATTTGTGCGCGTATTGTGAATCAAATTTACTCTCCTTAAACATTTCTAAGTGTCACTCAATTACATTTACTAGAAATAAAAATAAAATCATCTATTCTTACAACTTGAATAATAAACCTTTACAATCTACGTCTACATGTAAAGATCTAGGTGTTTATTTAGACAACAAATTAATTTTTGATAAGCATATCGAACACATAATATCAAAATCCTACAAGATGCTAGGTTTCCTATTAAGAATATGTAAAGTTTTCAAAAGTGCTAAGACTCTTGAAATGTTGTTTTGTTCATTGGTCAGAAGTCCACTGGAGTATGCGTCCCCGGTATGGAATCCTCAATATAAGGTGTACATAGATATAGTAGAAAGTATACAGAATAAATTCTCTAAATATTTATTCAAGAAATACAACAAAACTACAAATAACATGTTAAGTTTACAAAAAAGACGCACATTATCAGATCTGCTGTTTCTGTATAACCTGCTAAATAATAAAATAGATAGTCCTGAATTGCTATCCACTATTGGTTTAAATGTCCCAATGAGGCGTACCAGGCACACTTCTCTTTTTCATATAGAATCCAATAACTCTAATGCAGCGAGTAACTCACCAATTACTCGCGCAATCATAACTTATAACCACTATGAAAAATTACTACACTTAGACATTTTTCATGATTCCTTGCAAACATACAAAACTTCTCATTGGGACTGCCCGGTGGTCTATGGAATACTTTCTCTGGCTTTTCTTTTTTATATATTTTATTTTCTTTCCGCTATTATAGTAATCACTTACATTATAGCATAATCATATAACTGTTTTTTCCTCATTACTTATTTTATTTACAGAAGGTTTCTTTGACTGGTAATAACCGTTATTTTTCTTTTTCTTTTACTAACACTATTATCTCTTTTTGATGTTACCTATTTCAGAAGAATTATTCAAGAATTATCCACGGGCTGCTACTTCTATTTATCTTTTGTATAATGTTAATGTAAGTACTTGAATACTGCTTACTAACCCCGTATGCATGGACATTGGAGGGTCTAGAGTCGTTCAAATAAATGTAGCTTCGTTCAAAAAAAAGTAGAGTCTTGACGTGTGCGGTGAAGGAGGAAACCATATGTTTCCTTATAACGCCGTTGGGAAAGTGGTGGGTGGGCACCTCCAATGGTGATTTCGAGGGTTCGAGTATGTTTGGCTAGAGAGTGAAAATGAACCATCGGATATTTAAATAAACATAAACATTCTCACCGTAAATAGTGTTTTTGTGGTTCATGGCCACCTGGTTCCTGGCGGCTTCTCCCACGAGACTCCCCGTTTCTGTGAAGGCAACCCACGAGGGCGTGGTGCGACTGCCCAGGTCGTTGGCGATGATTTCCACCTTGCCGTTTAGGTAGACTCCGACGCACGAGTTGGTGGTTCCGAGGTCAATGCCGATGGCTGGTGCTTTGGTCGCCATCTAAAAACATAATGTTTCACTTCAATTCAAAAGTTTGACAATCGGCTTTCATTCTGGCCGGAATGTAAAATCCACCAGAAATTAACATTCTGGATGGGAGATAGGATCCCATTTTCGCAATCCCCTCAACTGATGCTTGACGATTTACACTAGTTAATGCCTATTGACATTTCGTGGGATCAGAGCGTCGCATGTTGGGAAAAAGACTGAATCTAGGAACCAACAAGTCCATTACGAAGGTCGTTACAAATTCTGAAATATGCAAATAATATATTTAAATAAATGAAGACAATATAAGCGAAACTCAATCGAAAATCTGGAAACAGAAAAATCAGAAAAACATATTGACACCTCTGTGACTCGAACCCAGGACACCTTGAGTCCCAGAGGTGTCAATATGTTTTTCTGATTTTTCTGTTTCCAGATTTTTTATTGAGTTTCGCTTATTTTGTCTTCATTTATTTAAATATTACAATTTGAGGTTTCACTCATAAAAGTTAAAAATTAAAAATAAAATGCAAATAATATATTTATTGGATAAATGCTTATCAACTTCTAGTAGATAGAAAAGCAATTCGATGCCGGAGTAATTGAAAATAGCTCGTTAATCACAGATAAGTAGGTATTATCAGTTTGATATCGTATTTTCCACATATATCTGAAAACATCGTGTAAATGTGTTTACATAAGTGACACTTTTTTTCTGAAATGATAATTAAGTTTTAGGTACCTACGAAACATTATTATTGATGTATTTTTAGTATTTTTTTTCTTATTCCACCCATTATCGGGATCATAATTTCCCAAAATAAAAAATTGCAAACTTCAAATAACAAAGTCAAAAAGATAAATATCTAAAGGTTTCTACCATGTTTTCGTGGTTTTTTGGTATTCATACCTGCTTGTCATATTTTTTAAACCATGTCTAACATGAAAGATTTTACTGTTCACCAAAAATATACAGTACAACCTCACTAATCCGGCACTTCAAGACCGAAACGTCCAATAATCCGGCACCCTCCGCCCGCACCTCCTTCGCCCCTCTACGCCTATGCGCTCCATCGCCGCGTCGTCGTCTAACAGTCTAACCTCAAAACTTATCTCATATGCACGTGCGTACGTGTTGTTTTGAAGTGTGAATAGTGTGTATATTCTCTTTCTCAATTGCATTGTTTTATTTATTATGATTCATAATCCAGTAATCCGAACATACCAATAATCCGGCACCCTCTGGCTTTTAAGGCTCCGCGACCGGGATCGAAAAGAAGAAGAAGGAGAGATACGAAATTACGAATGTTAGAAGAGCGCGCTGACATTTACAGTGACAAAATCGATGCGAAAATTGCGAAAATGTTTTATAAAACACGACTCGTTTTCGGGAGCGTCTTAAATATCATTTAAAGAAACAACAACAACAACCTTCCGATTGAAATAAAAAAAAAACCAAAGACATCAATAAACTGAAACTCAAGCTGAAGCTACACTTCATCAGAAATAATTAACTTAATAATTACCTGTTTTTCTCTTTCTTTCTATATATTATAAATCAATATTATGTAAATTAAAACACTATACCACGTAACTTTTATGACGACCTCCGTGGGCGAGGGGCAAGGCTCTCGACAAGCTATCCGGAGGTCGGAGGTTCAAATCCCGGCCTGCGCAGATACATTTTGTTTATTTGATTTGTGTTTTCACAATTTAATCATTAAAAATAATATAAGGTATATTGCCTGGAATTTACAGAGTGGAAGATACTCTCAGTATTGCCTTGTGTATAACCACCATTCAGAAATGTTGGTTTCAAACCAACGAAACATTAAAAAAATACCTACTCTATCACAGCTTTTTCCAATTTCTTTCATATTACTAAATTCAAATGCAACCATAAAACTCTAACTTGTAAGTACTCTTCTAGATGAATACCTACTATGTATGATGACCCACGTAAAAATCTTTACCTAATTAAAAATAATTGATATAGTTTTACATTTTGGGAGGCGGGTATGGGTACCACCGCCCGGGGAATCATTTATTGAATAACCAAAACCTCTGCCGTAGGTCATCCCAAGGGGTTTGCTATGTATGGTGACTTAGCCCGGGTTCAGGGGGTGATGTTTGTCAGGAACTTGGCGGCTGATATGTCTATGTCTACCCACCTGCTGCGTGGCGGGCCGGACCAAGAGAGTCTGGTTGCGGAGGTCTTTTGACCTCTCCATCCTGAATCCCTCGACCCATTGCTTTGCACCGCAGTTGAAGGGATGGATTCAACCGTTCGTCACTCCTGGACACACCACCCTCAGATTTATTTATTTATTTATTATTAGTTTCAATAGCAAGGTTTGTACATGTATGTATAATGTATAGTATAAGTATAGATTCTTTTTTTTTTTTCACAGACCTCCTCACTAGGATTTCCTGTTCTGAGGTGGCCTGTAGTTTTTTTTAAATATTTGTATTTGGTTATGGATTGTCTTTATATCATCTTCACGATGTTTGTAATTTTATTATCACTTTGATCTCTCAGCCATGTTTTTACTTTTCTTTTAAATATATTCATTTCCTTTATATTTTTGATTTGATCTGGTAGAGCATTGTATAATTTCATAGCATGGAATTTATTATTTCTCTGTCCAAAAGATGTGTTCAAACTGGGAGTAACCAGGATGTTATTGCTTACTGCCCTGGTTGAGTATTTATGTTGGGCAGTGGAGTATACATATATGTTTTTTTTCAGTTTAAATAAAATATTTTTTGAATAAAGTTTCTGTACATTGAAGACTTGAAAGTTATTAAATATTTCTTCCGTCGGAGTTCTAAGCGGAACTTTCAGTATTGTCTTTAGTACTCCTTTTTGGGCTATATTGAGTCGCTCTGTGTGAGTGCTCAAGGCAGACCCCCATCCAGTTATACCGTACTCTATTTGTGATTGACACAAAGCATAGTATACTTTTTTAATATCGTTTATGTTGAGGATATTACGAATGTTTCTAAAGAAGTATATGTACCTGGTTAGTTTTTTTGTAATTACGTCAATTTGTGAGTTCCATCGGAGATTATCATCAATCTCAATTCCAAGATATTTGATGCTTTTGGAGTGTGCTATAGTGGGACAGAGGCATGATAAGCCTAGATTTTGTTGATAAATTCCTTGGCATGTGTGTAATTTGAGATTTAAGTCCTCCGACGGCTGCCCTCTGGCTGTTATAGAAAATGTAAGATATTTTGTTTTATTAACATTAAGCGTGAGGGAATTTCTTTTAAGCCAGGTTTGCAGGAGACTAAGCCCGTGTTCCGCTTCTTTGTAAGTATTTATCCAATCTTTTTCGTTAAATAAAATTACTGTGTCATCAGCAAAACTAATAATTTTTCCTCTTGTTTCTAGGTTACAGATATCATTGATGTATATCAAAAACAATATTGGTCCTAGTACACTTCCTTGCGGTACGCCATGGTTGATTAGGAGAGGTTCGCTTTTTCTCTTATTAATTTGAACGCTCTGTGTACGCTCCATCATATAGCTTTTTAGCAAGTTTAGTGTTGTATTTGTCATACCAATTTTTGTAAGTTTAGCAAAAAGTATTTTGTGGTCTATTGTATCAAAAGCCTTTTGTAAGTCTATGAAGATTGCCAAAGTTTTTTCTCCACTGTCTAAACTTTTAGTGATCATATCTGTAATTTTTTCTATGGCGTCACTAGTACTTAAGTTCTCCCTAAAACCATACTGTGTTTCCGATAATATTTTATTGTCTTCTAAGTAGGATAAGAGTTGTTTTTTTAATATTCTCTCCAATATTTTTGAAAATGTGTTGAGTAGGCTTATTGGTCGGTAATTGTTTATGTCATTTTTACATCCTTGTTTAAAAATTGGTATAACAGTAGCCTTTTTGAGAGCCGTAGGGAATATGCTTTCAGTTATAGACAGGTTGACTAAGTATGTTAGAGGTATGATAAGTTCTTTACAGAGATATTTTATTGCATTGGTTGTGATTAAGTCCTCCCCCGAAGAAACATTTGATTTTAGAGAAGAAATTGTGTTTTTGATATCATCAGCTGTAATTTGCTTAAACTCGAGTTTCTTTCCTTGTTCAGGGGGTTCATTTATTAGTATAGCGTCATTACATTGTGTAGCTTGCTTTGCTAGATTTGATCCTATATTTATGAAAAATTTATTGACGTATTCAAGAATTTGGTCAGGATTATCAGCGTATGTCCTTGGGACATTGTTTATATTCAGCACGTCAATTGATGTCATGGTAGCAGATTTAGAACTGGTTATTTCATTAATTATTTGCCACATTTTCCGTGGATTTTGTTTACAATCTACAATTTTTTTCTTGTAGTAGGTTTCTTTTGTATATGTAATAACTTTTTTGCAAATGTTTCTATATCTTTTGTAGAATCTTAACATGTGTATATCGTATGGATTTTTTTTTAGTTTCTTGTGTAACTCGTCTCTTTTTCTTATGCAGTTTATAACATTCTGTGTAATCCATGGTTTAATGTGTACATTTTTATGTGAGATTTTCTTAATAATTTTTGTGGTATTAGAGAGAATATTATTCTGAAAGAGTTCTATGAAGAAATTCCATGCATCATTTGCATTGTTCATACTTTGCAGTTTTTTCCAATCGGTACATTGTAGATTATGTTTAATGTCATTCCAGTTTATTTCAGTTTTTTCTATTGTTTGTGGTCTTTTCTTGATTTTATTTGACTTGTTTATTTTTATTGAAAGTATAGTTGTATAATGATCTGTTATAGTTGAGTTAAATACAATAGTTCGAGTAATATCTTTTGTTTTACTCATTATATGATCTATGCAACTTTCAGTGCTGTCCACTTTTCGAGTAGGTACATTTATTAAGCTTACCAGTCCATGGGATGCTAGCATCTGCAGATATTGAATTCTCTTGGGATGTCCATTTTCTAGGATATTTATATTTACATCTCCAATAAAAAATATGTTTTTCGTGTCTTTTAGAAGGCAGAGTTCCTCGTCTACGGATTTAAGAAATGGGTCGATGTTTCTTGTAGAAGGCGATCGGTAGATTGCTAATATAGCCTTTTCTTTTCCGATTTTAATTTTTAGACAATTGGCATCTGTGATAATAATTTCCTCAACTTCGGCTTTTATTTCGTTTTTAATGTATATAATTACACCATCGTTTTGTCTTTTGTTATTCAAACTTGAGTAAGTGGTATATCCAGCTATTTCCAAATTCATGTATTTATGATTTATCCAACATTCAGTAAGTATTATTATGTGTAGATTAACTTTTAAATATTTCAGTAAAATTTGTAATTCATCAAAATTTTTTCTGATGCTTCTTATGTTTTTGTGCAATATATTAAAAGAGTTGTTGTTTATCATTGATAGGTCACTTGGTTCCGAGGTTAGTATAGTGTCAGTCATTTTTTACTTTAATTCATAAATGTTGTTTCGAAGTGCCTTTTTTTACACAATATTTTTAATATCATCTATATGTTTGATGTAGATTATTTTTTCGTTTGGCATTTTTCGAGTCATTATTTTTCCATCTTTACACCAAACGTAAGAATAGTTTTTTTCTTTGGCAGCTTTTTTTGTTTTCCAGAGCAGTTCCCTTTGATATGGGCTCAATTCTTCTGCAATATAGATTGTTTCAGTAGTGATGTCTTTTATGTCTTCATAATTAATATTTTTCCTTTTAGAGATTAGATTATCTCTAGTCGTTTTATCAGCAAATTCCACTAGCAGTTTTGGTGGCGCATTGTTTCTTCTATCAGGAGTCCTTTTTACTTCAATTATCTCCTTGTGCTGGATATCCATTCCTGCCGCCGCCGCAACTTTTTTTACGATTTCAATCTGCTGCTCCCCATTTTTTTGGGGAATGCCTGCTATTTCTAGGAAATTAGACCGAGATTTGTACTCAAGGTCTGATATTTTTATTTCAAGTTGTTTGATAATAATATGTTTTTCCTGCTGTTCTTTCTTTATGTTTTCTAATTCATTTTCGATTTTTTTATTTTGTAATATTGTTGTTTCTAGTTTTTTTATTATATCATCGTACTGACTGCTCATAAAATCTATGCTTTTTTGGGTTTCCTGGGATTGTTTATCAATTTTAGAAATGATTTCTCTTTTCATTGATTCAAATTTTTTTTCAATAATTTGAATAATTTTATCAATGTTAAATTTGTCTTCGGTTTCAACGACAGATCCCTTTCCTCTTGTATTTGCCATTTTCCGTTTAATTAATATTTAATTTATCTTATACTTTTAGGATTTATACTTAATTTATGTTCAATGTTGGAATCAATATGCTCCTTAAGTGAATATTGATTTATGTAGATTGTCTATGACGAGATAAGTATATATTGTCTATGGTTTTTTTTTTTTTTATCAGTTCTTACAAAAGTTAATTTATGGTCACAATGACAATAATTTTTTGCACTTCAATTAACTAATGATTGATTTCACTGCCACTCTCGCAATCATTGGCACTTTGTCTAGCGTATCACTATTTATTATTTTTTAAAGCGAGTTATGTTATTAGGTTGCTTTATTGCCACTATATTAATATTAATTACGGAGCTGTCAAAAAAACCGACTGTTGTGTCTACCAAGTTGTTGTTTACCTACATTTCCTTCCCAGAACTCAAAACAAAAAACTCTCCACACAGCATCCCTTAAGATGACATAGGCTCTGAGTGTAAATATTTTTCTTAGGGCCTCCTGTGTGGAGCAAATGTAAAGAAAATTCTAATCGCAGTTTTTAATATTTTAAATTTTGTATTCTATTTTTCTTTAAAATATTTATTTAATTGTTCGCTTAACTTTTCATTTTTATTTACGAGTAGGACGAGTACATATACAACATTATATATTTATTTATATTGTTTTTATATCTTGCTAGGGCAATCACGATGAGTTACAAAACTTATTTTATGACGGGAGGAACTTACAATTCATTGTGGGAGGAAATAGTTAACAAGGTTATGAAAAATATGGATGCTTACACATCCATGGAAAAGAAAGGGGGAGAAAAACGTGACCATAATTGCATTTACTTTTATTTTACTTTAAATTTCTGTGTATTATTATTTGTTTCTCTAAAATTGTATTTTTCTAGTTCACATTATAATTTAAATCATGTATGGTTACCATAATACGGGCATTAGCCTGGTGTCGTATTGAAAAATCACAAAAAATTGTTACTCACTAAATTCAGATTAAAAAAGTTTTTTCTAATGGCTTTAGCCGTGTTTGGTGACTATTACTTTTTTATTACTTTTTATATACATATACATTTAATATAATCATGAGTAATTACATTTTCAGGTTACAATCGGATTAAACTCAAATCATTAAATACTAACATGCAACATTGATTAGAAACAGTATAAACATATATATGTATATAATATATAACCTTTACAAGGGTGTAACTACTCGTGTGTAAAGGGAAGAGAAAAAAAAAATTAATTAAAAAAATTGAATAAAAAAATTATAACACATACATTATATATACGTACTTACATAAATCAAATGTATAAAAAAATATATATTATTAAAAAAAATACATAATATAAAATAAATTATTGAATAAGTATTGTTAATTAAGGGTTAATGCGGTTCTAAGTGGCTAAATAATTTAAGATATTATTGTTTAATTTATTTTTGAATTTATTGTAGTCAGGTTCTAATCTCAGTTCTATTGCTAGTTGATTAAACCACACCACTCCATTGTACGTGACTAGATTTGGTTATTGGTGGTTATCCACCACTTACCCGCCTTGGTATAAGTAACAGATGGTCACTCCTTCAAGGCTCTCGCAAGGACTCTAATTTTTTTAAAAGAACGAAGCTACATTTAGTTTAGAACGAATTTAGACCTCAAATGTCCCTACATACGTTGTTAGCAAGCAGAATGCAAGTGTTTAGCGGGAAATACAAGATACAATATGTGTTAGTATGACAGAATATAGACAAGACAATGGGACAGGTTGGTGAAAGTCCACGAGATGGCAAGCGCTGGGTGATTGTATCCAGCATATTCTACAAGCACACTTGTTTGGCAGGAAGACACGGTACATAAATAATAAGGGCATGGCAAATGGTTGGGAGTCCTTTCCAATCGATTTGCAATCCCAGCAAGAATGCGCATGATACAAGCTTATATACTTCTCAATCCTCCTCTTCTCCATCTCCTTCCCCTCCCCACTTACCTTTAGCCTCACAACATACCCCAGTTGTGAATGCCATGGGCTTATTGGCTCCAGGGAGAGTTAGGAATATTGTGAAGTTTTCACATTAACTTTTGTTTTTGTATGTACCTACTGTACATATAAAAACAAATAAATTAATATAGTTATGAGAGAACTTCGGATCGTTCAGTAAAAAAATTGTTTTCATTTGTATTGAGTATTGTTTGTTCTATAAAAGGGCGACGCCGATGAACATAGGCTTTCACGTGGTTTTTATTTGGATAGAAAGGTGAATTTGAACCTATGCTATGTGATACTGAAATTTTTGCTAACATTCTAATAATTGCTGTTGTACTCGTACTTTTATAATACTCTCGGATCTTTACTACATTGAGTGATGCCAAACTAAAAGTCGCCTGCGGGGCTTAGCAGCAAAAAAACATTCATTTGTTTTCCATTTTTATCTGTTAATAATAATTATTATTTACTCGCTGCGTTACCCGGCTTCGCTCAGGACAACATTTGAGAGTGTTCTGGAATGTTCCACAATGATGTTCCTGATTCCCTATTCCCGAACATTCCACGACATACTCCGCCACTCCTTCCAGAATTTTCTAGTGCTCTATCGAACCTTCTAGAACTTTCCGGAAGACTGTTCTAGAAATTTCAAGAGGGCGAAACTTCCAGCCCTTATATCTCTAAAAGCACGCTCTTTAGGTAAAAACGGGAACCGTCATCCTGGAAGAGGGGTAGAGATCTACCACTCCATATACCTCCCTTGATCGTACCGGGACTCGTTTCTGAGTTTTTGCGCGACGCACTTTTTTTGACCTGGCCACACGTTTCTGTGGCTTACCCAAACTTTATAACCAACGCTATATGTTGCCCGCTTGCCAGCTGCCCGCTGCCCGCTGCCTGAATTGAATCTTTGAATTTCTCGACTTTTCTCTACTATAAGCTTACCTTTCTGAGAAATATTTTAAACTAGCAGACCCGGTCACACGTTTCTGTGGCTCACCCAACCTTTATAACCAACACCATCTGTTAATTTGCGTACATATTAAATTCACACCGCCCGCTGCCTGAATTGATTCTTTAAATTTCTCGACTTTTCTCTCAATAATGTGCATGTATTACACTTATAAACCTTCCTCTTGAATCATTGGTGAAAACCGCTTGAAAATCCGTTGCTTAGTTGAAAAGATCTAAACGCACATACAGCAGGACAGCGGGAGCGACCTCATTTTATACTATGTGAAGATAAAGATATTGATTATTCAGTGCAAATTGGATATATTTATTCAGGAAAAAATAACAAAACGTTATCTTCAATACAGTCAGGTGTCCTTGAGACATTGAAAAGATAGTAAATTATTTACTTTATGGAGTTGAAAATTAAAATAAATAACACACTAGTAAAATATATCTTCACATTTAAATTAACTGAGCGCAAAGACAAAAGGTTTTAATTTGGAAATATTGTAAACAAATTGACTCACTGTGCGTTATGTTGGTTGAACAACTATCAAAATTTCTAAATAGCTTATAAGAGAACATTTTTGTATCACAATTTATCTTTATGATAAAAGAATTAGATTAAAATAAGTTCATGTTCCAACTCGTTGGTTTTGCGTGAGGGTTGTCACCAGTAACGGTTTTTTATGAGCATTTTTGCAGTAAACAACCATAAAAATTAATACCGGAAAATTAAACAAACATGTGTGATAATTTTATCTAATATTGGGTAGGACACGACATCAGGATGAGGTTGTATGAGGTACTCGAATACTGAAATGAGGTGTTGAGGTGTCCCACCACAATCGAGGTTAGGTGTGACAATATTTTCGCTTACGGAAGAGAAGGGGGGAAGGGTTGGATAGACAATTTCAGAGAACGTGTTTTTTTTACATTAGCTCCACATAGGAGGCCCTGAGGAAGATAATTCCCCTCAGAGCCTGTCAACTTTGGGGATGCTGAGCCGAGAGAGTAAGGCTTTTTTTTACATAAACTCCACACAAGAGGCCCTGAGGAAAATCATTTCCCTCAGGGCCTATGTCATCTTGGGGATGCTGTGCGGAGGGTTTTTTAAGGAAAGAAAGTAGAGTTCTGGGAAGGAAAAGGGTTTAAGGGGTGGGTAGGAATCTGGGGTTCAGTATGTCCTGGTCATCCGCCTCCAAGACCTAGACAAACCTCACCCCATGAACCCAGGCACCTCTGCTAAATCACCAGACGTAGCGAATCACTTGGGGTGATCTATGGCAGAGGTGTTGGTTATCCAATAAAGGTTCCCGGGGTACCGCGGTACCCATTACCTGGAGAAGTAAAAGGGACTCCCTCAATCACTCTCTCCAGATCCGGCCATGTTGTGGGCAGACCCATTCGCCGCCAAGACCTGAACAAACCACCCACATATTCAAATCTCGCGCGAACGGTGCGCAGCCGTTTCGCGCACCCGACGCGACAAAACGCAACGGTTTCTTGCGGGCCGCCATTATTGCGGCCTCTAATTGCCCGTTCCCGAGTACCGATAGCCGCTCCATCACGCCGTGATGAAACCTGGATATAACTGCTTACCTTATCCTTAAACCAAGGCCCCGCATCCGTCGTGATGTGCCCCCTCGAAGCCGCGGGAACGTCAAACGTAAGCGCCTCCACTACCTCTTTCTCGATCTGTGCCACCTTTTATAGCCATTTTTAACCAGATGACTGCCGTTACCCCAATGCGAGAGAAGAGAGATAGATTCAATTAGTGTGTGCCCCCGTTAGAATTGCTATTTCTTAGAAAGTATGTCATATTCCCCATGTATGCTTGATCCCGTAAATATACTGTTGTTGCCCTGAAATGGTATTTCCTTTTGACGAGAGGAGTATGAGAGTTGAGCTGGTGTACCTGTCCCCCGACCAAACCCGAGCTTCTTGACTCTACCACTGAAGCTGACTGCCGGTCATATCACCACTGCCGCCCAACATAGCACGGGCCCCAAACATAGCACTGGCGCTCCAGCCGTGGGGGCAATTTTCTTTTCTCTCCTCTTCTTTGTTTTTCCCAACACCACTAATCAACTCGTCTCTCAGACCATCGTCAGGAGGCAATTCCATAACAAATAAATCAGTTGATGTAATCATTTTTCTCTAAACTTTTGTCCATCAAATTGAACAGGTACATCTAACAAGGAAGCGAAAAAAGTGAATTTTAAAAATACGTATAAAAGTTTAGCAATAAACAAAATAATTTATGTAATGTTGTGACTTGGTAGTGAACTTTGTGTTGAAATACATCGTCGCTTCGCGGTTCAGTTCGACCAAATTGACTGAATAATTCCGTGAATGAATCCGGGTCAGTTTTTTTTTCTCTCAGTTAAAAGTTAACTCAAAACTTGAAAAATAGTAAAGTGCGTTTGTGAAAGTGTAAAATAGTAATTTTCGCAGGAAAATCCCTGGCCGATTTTCCTTCCCATCTGGGACTCTGAAGTTTTTTCAAAAGTGCTATGTGAAAATGAAAATACTCATTTTCACAGGAAAATCCTTAGCTGATTTTCCTTCCCATCCGGGACTTTGAAGTGTTTTCAAATCCTTTTTCGAAAGTGCTTTGTGAAAATGTAAACTATTCACTTCCACAAGAAAATCCCTGGCCGATTTTTCTTCCCATCTATCCAGTTACCCGCGCACGTCTATGAATGAGTTAGGTACTACAGTTTGGCATTTAAAATTTGAAACACAGTCACTCGTATCTCCGTTTTTGTTGGCCGACACTCTTCAGATCCGCCGTCCTAGCGTGGTTGGAGTTTAAGACATTGCGTTGCACACCCGCCGGGACGGCGTGGTTTGAAACGAATGGGTTAAGAAGGGGGATGTGAGGGACACTATCATGATGTCCCTCACATCATTAATCATTGTCTATGGTCTCAATACAAAGTTTCTGATGTCAACAGTCGTGATAATAAATAAATCAAATCAAACAGTGTTTCCTTAAGTCATCAAAGTCAAATAATAAATAATACAGTTACGAGAGAAACACATCGGTGGCCAGTAAAAACCCTTGGTTCCCGCCTAACAACAGACCGTACTATATAAAAGTAAATACCTTTCTTCTATGTATGAACAGGTACCGTAAAAAATATAAATAATCACTCGAATCACCGAGGTAAATCTCAAGTGCACTTTCCAATAAACAACAGGTTGATTACATATATAGATACCAACTTTAGTGTGGTTAATAAGGTTTAATGTTTGATTTGAAGGTTTGTTTGTTTTAACGTTTGATAAGGTTTGTCATAAAATTCGTATTAACAAGCTTTCAAAACTTGGCATTAACTGTCTGCTTATATGATAATTTATCTTACACGTTTGAAGCTACTAGTGGCGTACCTCAAGGTTTGCATCTCGATCCTATACTTTTTAATTTATTTATAAACGACGTAACTAACATATTCACCCACGTTCTTATTTAAATGTTTGCAGATGATTTGAAGATATAATAATAGTAATATTTGGATGACTTTTATAGCGCCGTTTTTGTGAAAAATCACCCCAAGGGCGCTGTACAAACTTATAATACATTTCTAAAATTTTGAATGAAATAAAATCGATATTGAGTTATTATTTTTAAAAGCTGGTACGGAGAATAATTAATCTTTCTCATTGGAACCGCCCTGTACGATCATAAGAATATCTTTCGACGAAATATGAATTAATCGAAGTATTCGACGAAGTACTCAACGGTTCAAATTCTTTTACTTAAAAATCCCATTTGGTTTATGGTTTTATTCTTTAATGTCTATTTGTAAACAGTGACATTAGATTGAAAACTGTGAAAGTGTTATTGTTAGCGGCCCGATTTAGAATCTTTGAGCATCCATACAAAAGTATTATCTACACCGATTAGAAAAAAAACTAATATTATGGACAAACATTGCGACCCCTGGTGTGACGCCGACAAGACAATGAAGTAGACCATGGCTGTTAAATAAGAATTTTAATATTTGCATAATATTTGAACAATTTTCTCCGGAATTAAGATCGAATACACCTTACTATTAAAACATATACACACCCACAATACATTTCAATCGGTTTATCGCTTCGGTGGGTGCAACTCTTCACTAATGTTTTCAACATTTTCGCACATTAATATCAAAATTACGTTGCGTTTCCCAAAAATTGGACGACAAAATTACGCAAATTTTGCCAAGAATAACGAGAATTTGGTCGAAAATAACGCGAAATTTTTAGTTCCTTGTTTATTACTTATCACTCTGTTCAGATAATACACAAGATACGAGGGATTATCTTTTTACGAAGAGACGAGATATAATCTTTCTAGGAATATATTAAATAAATTTACACAGCTATCAAAGTGAAATGATTGATCTCTTTTATGTCTGTTTTCTATTTTATTTTATTTTTGTACACAACAGACTTACAAAATGATACCATAAATAATAAATGCTAACTAACTAACCATCACGCCGTTTCCCCGCAGGGGTAGGCAGAGAGGACGGACCACCAAACATCCCGGTCTTGGCACACATTCCTTGCCTCGTTTACATTCATACAACGTCTCATACATTGTCTTCTATTATTCTGACTCTTGACATGGCCGGACTCAAGTATCTGATTCACTCGGTCGTGCTATGTCTTTCTTGGCCAATAATAAATGCCAACAGTGTTATTATTTTTATTTATTTTATTTTTTTATTTTTTATTTTGTTTAAACGCCCATAGGGCTTTTACATAATATGAATGCAGTACATACAGTGAAAAGAATGGTTTACAAAATACAATACACAATACAAGTAACATTATATTTGTTAAAAACAAAATATAGATTACATAAAACATAAGGGTTAAAAAAAATTAAAATTTAGGTTACATAAAATATTAGCGTTAACAAAATACAGGTAACATAAAATATAAGAAACAAAATATAGTCCATAAAATATAGAAGTTGACATAAAGTAGGTAATGTTTAAATTGTTGTTCACATTAGTTTATGGGATAGGTAGAAATAAATAGTTGGCACATATGGCGTTTGAAGTTTGCTAAGTTCAAATTATTGTCAAATACATCCAGATTGTTTAAGTATTTGTTACCAAGACTATGCAAACGTTGTATTGGAGAATGTAAATCATAGTTCGAATGAGATGTACGAACATAAAATGTCAATGTTTGTCTAGTTGTTCGTGTAGGTACATGTATATTTATTAATTGCAGGAGTTCACAACTGTCGAATTTTTGAGTTTAATAATTTAATTAAAAGGTTAGGTCTTTTATTTTCCGTCTGTTTTCTAATGTTGGAATATTTAAAGTATTCATTAACGACGGGTAATGTATGTGCTCTAAAGGGATGTTAAGTTTAAAATTTACAAAACGTAGAAATTTTCTTTGAATTCTTTCAACAGTATGAATATGAATTTTGAACAAGGGCGACCAGAATATGGAGTTATATTCTATTAGGCTTCTAACAAGGGATGTGTACAGTAGTTTAATGATTTGTAACGATTCAAAGTTTTTAATTGTTCTTAATACAAATCCTAATGTTTTCATACCCTTATTTGCAGTTTGTTGAATGTGAAACGTGAAGTCTAGTTTCTCGTCCATTATTATGCCAAGATCCCGCATTTCCGATACTCTTTCTAATTTTATTTTATTTATTGAATAGTCGAAAAACAGTGATGTTTTTTTTTCTGGAAAAGGTCAAAGTTTTGCATTTTTTTACATTTAAATATAGATTGTTTTGTGAGCACCAAATTTTTAGCATGTCTATAATGGATTGAAGAATTTCACAGTGATTAAGGATAGTTATCTCTTTAAATAATGTCATCAGCGAAAAGCAATACTTTGACGTCTTTAAAGCAGTTGACTATGTCGTTTATAAAATCAAGAAATAGAATTGGGCCAAGATGACTACCTTGCGGTACTCCACTAGTGGCGGAAAATGGTTTGGATATAAAAGATTTTATTTTTACAAATAAAGTTCTACCTGATAGTAACTACTTAGCGAGCTCAACATATTTGCTCTGATTCCCAGAGCATGAAGTTTTCGGATCAGTATTTTGTGGGACACTTTATCAAAAGCCTTCGAGAAATCAGTATATATACAGTCAACTTGTTTGTTTTGTAGAAAAAGACTCCAATATATAGTTTTAAAAGAGTAATAAGTTTGTTGAAGTTGATCTACTTCTAATGAAGCCATGTTGTTTGTCATTTATTATCTCTGCTAACGTGGGATATATTTCATCAAGAACTAGAGATTCAAAGATTTTGGGTAATACAGATTGTATGCATATAGGTCGATAGTTTGAAATGTCAGTCTCATCGCCTTTTTTTAAGTATTGGGATAATATAGCTGGATTTCCAGTAGACAGGAAAATGTCCAGAAGATAGTAGCTGGTTAAAGAGAATGGTTACTGGTTTAGACAATACAGAAGATTAATGTTTTAGGAAAATTGGCGGGATGGAGTCTGAGCCTGCAGATTTGTTAATGTCTAAGAAACATAGTTTCTTTTTGCAAGATTCTTCTGTTATGTAGCAGTCTGTTAAATGTATGGTTTTGTTAAATGTGTATGAAGGAATTTTTTCTTCTGGTGTTTCCTCATCATAAACATTTTTAAAGAAATCTGAGAAAAGATTTACGATATCTTGTGTGCTGTTAGCACATTTGTCGTCCATATGCATTTGTTTGTCATTGTTTAGTGTTTTGATAAATTTCCAGAGATTACTTGAGTGCAAAGCTGTGTTTTCGATAGAGTTTATATATGTTTTATAACAGATTTTAGAAAGATCTTTGCATTGTTTTCTAGTTTCACTGAAAATTGCATAGTCGATCATCGATCGAGTTTCTTTGAATTTTTTATGAAGTTTTTTTTTTGTTGAAATGAGGCTTTTAGTTCTGGTGAGAAATAAGTTGGATATGTATGTTTTTTAGGAGCATATAGTGGTACATATGATTTTATGGTGCTAGACAATATTGAATATAAATTATCTAAGGATTTGTCAGTATTCACGTCCGATAAAAAAGACCAGTCGATACGGGAAAGATGATAATTTATAGATTCAAAATCTGCACGTTTGTAGTTGAGCGTCTCTTCAACGTGTTATGGTTTGACGCTACACACATTTAGCTTAATATAAAGAGGGGGGTGGTGGTTATCAACAGGTAAAAGAGGATCATTACATTTGTCAATGACCAATTTAGGATAATTTGATATTGCTAGATCTAGTAAGCGATTATTTGCATTGTATATTATGTTGGAAAAGATTTAAAAAAATTTCATATCCAAAATCTCACGTGTACGATCATTTTCGCCCTCATTTACAATTAAACCACTATCACTTGATTTCCACTTCAGGTTAGGGAGGTTGTAATCCCCAAGAATAATAATTTTAGAGTTAGGGTATTTGTATAGTAGATCTTCAACGTCTTCGCTGTGGCTTCGGTAGATTAGAGCATCAGATAGTGGCGGTGTGCACACAGTTGCAATTATTATTACAATTTGAATAAATAGTTGTTCGAGTGTATTATTTTTTGTTTTGAGTTTTCTGGATAACAATTTTTTTTAATTGCAATTAGCACTCCGCCGCTCCTTGTTTTGGAACTGGATTTAGAGTTTCTATCGCAGCGAAAGATTTTGTAGTTGTTAAGTTCTAGTTCTGTGGATTTTATTTCTGAGTCGAGCCAAGTTTCTGTCAGTACATATACGTCATAGTGGTGTGTAGATATGGTAGAACGTAGTTCATTTAGTTTAGTTCGTAGTCCACGGACGTTTTGATAATATATTTTCATAGTACTCAGTTTTTTGGATGAATGTTGACGATTTTGGGAGACGAATTTACGTATTTAATTGGGTAAAGAATTGATAATATGCTCTCTCATAGATTGGGCTAATTTAATTATTTAGGAAACCACATTTTTTGCAAGTTGTGCTATAAAATATTTATTTATTTATTATACTTTACATATTGTCACGATAATGTTTATTACACAGTAATAATTATTATCTGGCTGCATTTTTAATTGTTGAATCGCCGTGCCTTTTCGCTTCTTCGGTTGGCAACTCTGTTAACGAGATTTCCGGTGGAGAACTTTTTAATTACCGCCGTAACGGGAAGCCGGCGGGCATTCGACTTGTCACCTAATATCGAAACGAAACAGGCGCGCGTCCCCGCCAATGCTAGCTCAAAACCATAAATATACCAAACCACCCACCTCAAAACTGACAGCTAATAATGAAATAATAACCGCGTCTCGCGGAGTAATATTTTGTCATACAATTTTGTATAGCGGAAAAGAATAAAAAAAATCATAAAACTTGGGCGAATTACAATAAAAATCTAGATACGTTAAAGTATTTTTTATTCATTTACAAGGAAGAATCTGTATCATTTTTTTTTTTATCTAGATACGTTAAAGTATTTTTTTATTCATTTACAAGGAAGGATCTGTGTTATGTTTTGAGATTACTGAATGATTTGAAAAAAAATGTCTTTAGCGTAGGCATTTTCGAACGTTTTACAGAATTAAAAAGTTAATGATTAAAATATTTCATTCACATATAACATTAGACATTTTTCTAACTACCAATTTTATAAAATTATTTGTAGTATTGCTTGTGCTATTATAATACAAAGTGATTTTAGCGCTATTCGGGGAACTTGGCTCTTAAACGTTATAATAAAATAATAAATAAACTCTCAAGTAATACAGGGTGGGGCAGAGTGGAGTTACTAGTTTCAAAAAATCACTGAAGGCCCCCGGACTGAGCAGAGGAGCGAGGCGGGTGCCGTTAGGTCGGGGAAATGATGCCGTTTTTTTCATGATGTTTTGAAAATGATATCTTCTGGCGTGGCGGTCTTGGCGAGCAATATGCCTTTTGAGCCTTTCAAAGAAGCTTTCGGCCACTCTTCCCAGCATATCTTGCTGAATTCCAGCGATGACGTCCTCAATCGCCTCGCCTCAGAGCTTCAAGGGTTCGAGGTCGAAGTTTGTTTACCTCAGCTTTGACGTACCCTCACAGAAAAAAGTAACTCGGGGTCAAATCGGGGAATATCCCCCCCCAAAGAAATCAGGTGACCTGGAAAGAGCTTTTGCAAAATGTCGCATGAACGATGAACAGCATGGGCCATGGCTTCATCGTGTTGAAACCAGAAGGCTTCGGTGTCGTGTTCCTCGCCATACTTTTTCATTTTAGGACGTTTTAGGTTCTCCAACATCTCACAATAGTGAGATGAGTAACTCAATAACGGTAATGGTTAATCCTTCGTCGACAGTGCAAAAAACAGCGCCGAGGGATACAGCAGTTACAGTTGCAATGCAAGCATCTCTATATTTCACAAAATTTTGTGGGCTCAATTCCCGTGTACTCATCATCTTGTAGGGGTACAGATGAAGATCTGAGTGTAAGATTTGCCTTATAATTCTGGACGATATTCCAAGCGCAGCGGCATGTTTCCGTGCTGCTCGGGTTGGAGACTCTTCAATTGAAGCTCTTACTACCGCGATGTTTTCAGGTGTTTGCACACTTTTAGGTCGCCCAACTGGTATTTTAGGATCTGAAGTTCCTGTCCACCTTACATTACTGATCCATTTCCGAATGGTTTTTGGGGTCAGGAACACTGTAATCACGATTTAACTCGAACCAGACCCGGAAAGCTCCAAGCGTAGCCACAACGCTTTCTCCGTTTTTAAAGAACGTCTCCACAATTTATAAATCCCCGGTACTTATCTGACTATAGAATGGTCACTAACATAAACGGCATCATTTCCCCGACCTAACGGCACCCGCCCCGCCCCTCTGCTTAGTCTAGGGTTCAGTGATTTTTTGAAACTAGTAACTCCACTCTGCCCCACCCTGTATAAAAACATGATACATTTTTAAGTAGTAGCGACTCGTGACTTTTGGGTGTGCTGGAGTGCTAATATTTAAAAAATGGTATTATTGATGTTGTTGCAGCCGAAAAAAAATAATATTTGCAGTCTAGCACACCCAAAAGCCACGAGCCGCCACTAAGTAAGTAGTAAAAAAATCAAGTACTTATTCCAACCTAAACACAGATGCGTTCTGGTTGATTTTTTAAGTGCAGCACACGGTGTTCGTTTAAAAACCATTGAAAGCTCCGGTCTAAGATTAGATTTACTTTACAAAAAGGAATTACTGCTAAACCGTAAAATCTCACATTTGGCATTGTTCTTCGGGTCCGTTGGTATAGTCCCTCAAATGCAGGTAACGCATAAACCACTTTGGAACACGTTATATTTTTAGGATATGGTTTTGTTCAGACTGTATTAATATTATTTTTATTAATGTGGCAGAGGAACGGGAAGTAATTTTGTAAATATGACGGCACTGCATGCTGAATGCTGAAGGGCAAGTTTTTTAGTTCTGACCATTTTACAAGAAAATGAAGATGCATAAGAATGCATTTTATCGTAATGATAGATACCTACTACTCATTTCAAATTAAAGAAAGGTCAATAAACAATGATTAAACAATACTTGAACCTTTCAATAAATCTGAAAAAAAAAATAATGTTAAAAAATACCCTCACGTTATTCTGTAGCCTCCGTTTCCGGCACGCCGTACTGGTCACGATAAAAAGCATCACGAAATTTAACATCGGAGTTATTTGCAATGGTTTTGTACTCGGCTCCAAGGTTCTCATATTTTCTTTCATACTCTTCCTTCTTAAACATCTGGTCTGAGTCTACCCAATCAATGGTTTCGTTGCATTTATCTAAAATCATTGCATGGTCGCTTTCAAGTAAACCTAGTTCGTTATCAATAAGGATGCCTTTCATTTCGTAACAGAAGTCTTGCAGTTTGTTCTTTGCATTGATAGCAATTCTGGAGATTTCGTCTTCCCTGCGATGCTTTTCTGCTCTGCAAATCATGGTCTTGATTTTATCCTCGGAAAGTCGACATCTCCCATTTCTTATTGTCAATTGTTGGGTTTCATTGCTCCCAACAGCGACCTTTTTCTCGCGCGATATTGCTTCTTTAAACCTTTCCTTTAAAGCAATAAATTTTCCGGGACTCTCCTTTTTTTGTTGAAAATTTGCAGAATCGATTTTCAATATTCCATTGAAATCTATTTTTATCATCACGCTTATTTCAACTTCACGTAATGGTAATTTAGTAAAATAACTCAGTTGGTGGAAATCCTTTTTTTGATCCGGCTTACGCTCATACACTACAACGCTTATGGTGGTTTTTGTATCGGATTTGGTTGGGTATCCAGTCTTTTCGGCAGGCATTTGTGTATTACGTTTTAGCTCAGGGTGTAAATTAGTTATATAACTCAGTTGGAAGAAATCCTTTTTTTTACTCTTACCCACAACAACGCGGATGACGATTTGGTTATCGAGTATTGTGTATTCTTCTATGGTATTTTTGGAATGTGTTGGTGTATTACATTTTTTGATTCTACCCTTGATAATATCTGTTTTGATGGATACTTCGAAGCAGTGTTTGAATAAATCACGAAGTATGATTTTTACTGAATCGTCCCCAGCAAGGATAGCAGCTTGCACTGCGGCTCCGTAGGCTACCGCTTCGTCCGCGTTTATAGACTTATTCAGATTCTTGTCATCGAAAAAATTTCGTAAAATCCTCTGAATCTTTGGGATGCGAGTAGAACCCCCAACGATCACGACTTCATCAACTTCAGATTTGTCCATTTTGACGTCATGGAGACATTTTCTTATATGCTTAACGGTGGATTGGAAGAGTTCAGTGTTTAACTCCTCGAATTTGGCTCGAGCGATTGAAGTTTGGTAGTCAATTCCCTCGTATAAGGAGTCAATCTCGATTGTCGTTTGAGTGATTGAAGAAAGAATTATTTTCGCTCGTTCGCAGGCGGTTCTCAATCGTCTTAGGGCTTTTTTGTTTGTTGTGAGGTCTTTATCGTGTTTCTTTTTGAAATCCTCCACACAATGGTTTACCAATTGACTATTGAAGTCTTCACCTCCCAAGTGAGTATCTCCACTGGTAGAAAGGACTTTATAAATACCGGAGTCAATGGAGAGAATGGTCACGTCGAAGGATCCACCTCCGAGATCATATACAAGAATATTACGCTTTCCCACTTTCTCTTTCCCTAGTCCATAAGCAATGGCGGCAGCGGTAGGCTCGTTAATAATGCCAAGAACATTAAGCCCCGCAATTTTTCCTGCATCAATGGTGGCCAATCTTTGAGAATCGTTGAAGTGGGCAGGCACGGTGATGACAGCATTCTTGACCTTCATTTCGAGGTATGCCTCTGCGGTCTCCTTCATCTTCGTTAGAACCAAGGCGCTTATCTCTTCGGGGCAGAAATGATTCTCGATTTCTTTGTGCGTAACGTTAATATTTGGTGTTGATTTACAATTTATAACCTCAAAAGGATAATGTTGAATATCTTCCTGGACATTATCTTCTTTGAATTTCCGTCCAATCAGCCGCTTAACGTCTGTAAAAATAAATAGCTATTTTATTTTTTTTTAACTTTATGAGTAAAATCTCAAATTATAATATTTAATTAAATGGAGACAATATTAGCGAAACTCAATCGAAAATCTAGAGACAGAAAAATCAGAAAAAGATATTGGCTCCACTGGGGCTCGAACCCGGGACCCTTTGCTTACATGTAAGCAAAGGGTGGAGCCAATATCTTTTTTGATTTTTCTGTCTCCAGATTTTCGATTAAGTTTCGCTAATATTGTCTCCATTTAATTAAAAATAAATAGCGTTAATAAATACAATTCAACGGGTATCTTAAAAATGTGAAAAGCCCGTGAAATTTCATTAAGTACACTATAAAGTTAATATTCCCAATATCCATAAACTAGTACATAAATACAAAACATGTATGTTCAATCTTTAAACATCCACTGTTAATGGCATACTGCTAATATAATGCGTTTATTAATTCCTTTTTGGGAAAGTTGGCAGCTAATCTATAAACATTCCACTGCTCATAAAGAACGATAGAAGTGTGATAATACAAGTGATTTATTTTAGTTTTTGTGGAAGGGAAGTGGGGAGAATGAGGATTAAGATAAAGGGACAAAGAACGGGAGTAGATGGTAAGATAGATCGAAAAATCTAGTTTGTGTCCTATTGTGTAGTGAATTTTGTAAGGCCGAGTTAAAATTTTTAATCTTAAATGAATTCATGGATCTGTAGATAAAGGAGTTATATTAAAAATTGGCTTAGTGAGGAGGGAGATAAGAAGTAAGCGCAGGCCCGCTGTTGCGATTTGAAATATGGAATGGTAGGCGTTGAAGAAGATCAGAACTTTAATAGTTCGCAATGACATTCCTTGCAGAAAGACAATTCTCCAAAATTTTTCAACCACACACCCATAGAAACAGCGAATAAATAAAGATACCTACCTACTCTTAACATGTATCTTAATTTCTCCAACGTGTAACCATGTACCTTATTCACATTGTTCACTTTGTCTCGGGAAAATTTCAGCAGTTATTCAACTAGTCGATGAATTTATTTTTTATGTAAGTGTGTACATTGGTTTTAAATTACTAATACTTTTAGACAAAATAATAATACACCCTTTGGTTTGAAAATATCTGGAGTCGGTGAATTATTTTCCCATTTGGTCTCTGGTAGGTTGACATGTTGTTCTTGTATTGTTTTGTATCTATTATACTTATTGATTTAGGTAGAAAATGTTTCCGGAAACTATTGAACATATTATATCGGGATGTTCTGTATTAACGCCGTCAGAGTACATACACATTTAGGCAAAATCAGGTTTTAAAATAATAACTTGCTTGACTGCCGTAATATAGTACTATACATATTATGAATACGAACCAAATAAATTTTTAGAAAATGAATTTTATAAAATATATTATGATAAAACTTTACTAACATACAGGACAATTAGTCATAATAGACCTGATATAGTTTTACATGACAAAATTTAATATCATTGATGTCGCTATCCCAAATTCCTGTAATATTCAAAAAATTGTTTCTGAAAAAATCAGAAAATATATAGATTTAGGAAATGAGATTAAAAGAATTTGGCATTCTCAGAAAATAAGAATATTACCATTTGTTATTTCGACTACTAACAAAATACCGAGCTCTCTCATTAAAAATTTAGACTTATTAGATTTGTCAAAGAATTTATGTATAAAAATGCAAAAATCAATCATTTTAAATACATGTAGGATTACGAAAGATTTTTTAAATATTTATATTGAGGGATCAGTAGGATTTATCGGTTCAGTTACGAATTCATAAATAAAATGGATAAAAATTTATTTCATTATCTAGATAGCATTTAGTTCGAGTTGAATCTTGCAATCATATATGAAGATAGCAGCCAATAATATGTGCGTTAAGAAAATGAAGATAATGTTGGTAGATCTTAGTCGAAGTATGATACAGTTAAAAGTGACCGAATTTGATTGGGTTCCGTAGCTGAATCAGTAGAGCACTTGCCATGTAAGCAAAGGGTCCTGGGTTCGAGTCCCAGCGGAGCCAATATCTTTTTTCTGATTTTTCTGTCTCCAGATTTTCGATTGAGTGTCGCTAATATTGTCTTCATTTAATTAAATTTTATTTGTTTCTACGATTCCCTAAATTGGTCTATTCACAAGACTATTAAAGTATATTTAGACAAGGTCAATTCATCTTCTTCTTTTTTAATAAACTAACATTTTCCTCAATAGTGATGTGGAGCCAGGTATTTTTTTTTTAATGTCATGTATATTATCGAGGCTTCTGACTCAAATAATGTTGTCATTTTTTGCCTCATCTGTTTTTAAATTATAATATTATCATTATAATCTCTAATGAACTTTAATGGTGCCAGGTTGTTTGTACTGTTATTAGCCATTTTGCAACAACTGCCCTTTTGTTTCGATAATCAATGGATATGGATTTTATAAAAAGGTATGTAAAGAAAATCATAAAAGTGTCCCCGAAGATTTACATAATGAACAAATAGTGAAATAAAATAATATACGTCGATTAAATTAATTCGTATTCTATTTTTGAAAAGAACAATGGTATCAAAAAAACCGACCGTAAAATACAACACAGTTTTGAAGCTGAAAGAAAACATATTATTACGATACAATTTATTTAACGTCATTTCTGGAGCAAAAATAGTACATGCATTTGGAACTCAATAACGGAAATTAATTAACGGAGTTCAATGAAAATATCTGGAGTCGGTGAATTATTTTCCCATTTGGTCTCTGGTAGGTTGACATGTTGTTCTTGTATCGTTTTGTATTTATAATACTTGTATAGTGCACTTACGTAGCGTGGATTGACTAGATCATGGGTCGGCAACCTTTTGTTGTAAAAAGGCCAAATATTTTGCTTGGCTATTACTGCGGGCCGTACTTGGGTCACATGTCATTACAGTATACCTGATATTTGGTGACTAAGCAGGGGTACCCGGGTTCATGGGTTGAGGTATGTCCAGGTCTTGGCAAAGGATGCGTCTGCCCACCTGCTGCGTGGCAGGCCAGATCAAGAGAGACTCGTGGAGGGAGGCCTTTTGACCTTTCCAGCCGGACTCTCTCGACTCATCGCCTTGCACTGCAGTTGGAAGGATTGATTCATACGTAAATCACTCCTGGACATACTGACCCACCCCTCATACATTTTTCCTTCCCAGAACTTCCTATCCTTCCCTGCCTTAAAAGACCCTTGATGCACCCCCTGAGATGACAGAGGCCCTGGGGGAATTTATTTTCCTCAGGGCTTCCTGTGTGGAGCTATTGTACAAAAAACCCGCAATAATTGTGTACAAATATTTTTGTCTTAAAAATAAAACGCTTATTGTTTTTTTTACGACATTTATTGTAGTTAATAAAATCAATGAGATTTTTATGGTTGTATTTTGACTTGCAAGTTTTCTTATATTAGCTTCCATTTTTGAAGTAGCGTCGCGTAGTATTGCATCTAAATATGAATCCGATAACCAAGAATAGTGTTTTTTTTCTCGATAATTCAGAATTGAAAAAGCCTTGCTCACAAATTTATGTACTAACAAACATTAAAACAATACACTACAAGGAGTTAAAATTATTTGCTCAGCAAACCATTTTAACTCCTTGTAATTTTCAGAAGCCAGTCCACAAGTTTTTCTTTTAACATCCATTTTAAGTATTTTTTTTTATTAAAGAATACAACAATTTTATCTATTACAAAAAAGAAAATACAAAGATCGCAGCCCTACCCAATTGTCGTGCAAAAGACAGAAACCAAATGGAATGATGTAAAACAACAGTTACTCAATACAAACTTGATAAGCCTACTGGAAAACCTTGATGCAAATAATGCCTGGAGTAAATTCACTGAATATATAACATACACCATCGTATCAAATACCAAATCAATAGAAAAAAAGATTTCGCATAAAAACCAACATCTTAAGCCATGGATAACTCAAAGCGTTATAAATTGCATTAGAAAAATAGATGAATTACATAGGAAATCTAAATTAAATCCTCGTGATATTTTTATACAACGATACAAAAGATACAGAAATATTTGCAAAAATGTTATACAAACTGTCAAAGAAAATTATTATAAGAAGAAAATAGACGAATGTAACAATGACCCGCGCAAATTATGGAAGATCATTAATGAAATTACAAATGCAAAATCATCCCATTACTAGAACATGGAGGAATTAACAATTGAAAATACCCAAATCTCTTTCGCAAAGCATCCGGACAAAATTCTCAAATACGTAAACGAATTTTTTACTAATATAGGGTCACAATTAGCAAGAAAATCAGACAACCAATAACTAGCATTTTACCAGAAGAAAAGGAAAATATGAACCAGATAGATAAATTAAAGTTAACTGATGTAACCAATACTGAAATCAGAAATGCAATTGTATCCCTTAATATTAATAAATCATCGGGAAATGACATAATCTCAAATAAAACAATAAAACAACTACAAAATGAACTGACCTTCCCATTGACATACTTGACATACATACATTTACAATCTGTCTATATCTACAAATATATTCCCGTCATGCCTTAAAAAAGCTACAGTTATACCCATACATAAAAGTGGTAACAAAAAGGATATATATAACTACCGACCCATAAGTCTCTTATGCTCTTTTTCAAAAATCTTGGAAACTGTAATGAAGAAGCAAATTGTTCAATTTCTTGAACAAAACAAATTACTATCACCATCCCAATATGGTTTTAGAGAAAATCTGAGCACCAATGATGCCATAGAAAATCTAACAAGCATGGCCATAAAAAACATAGATGATGGGAAAAAATGTTTAACTTTATTCATAGATCTTCAAAAAGCTTTTGACGCAATAGACCATAAAATATTACTAACTAAACTAAAAAAAATAGGAATGGCCGAATCAACAATGAACTTATTGGAGTCATATATAACAGGGCGAGAACAACAAGTACAAATTGGCAAACAAAAGAGCAAACTTCTATCTTTAAACTATGGCGTTCCTCAAGGAAGTGTACTGGGACCGATTCTGTTCATTATCTACATCAACGATTTAACTAACCTTACCATTAAAGGAAACATAATCAGTTTTGCTGATGATACTGTTTTATTATTTCAAGAAGAAAATTGGACTGATACATTTAATGAGGCTGAAAAAGGGCTTAGTGCACTTCAAAATTGGCTTAAAATCAACTCGCTTACCCTTAATACAAGGTGTCCGAAAACTCGTAGTACAAGCGGAAAACTGGTGAATCCTCATCACATTTGGAGTCGATTTTGTAGTATAATTTTTTTTGATTTGAGCTTTCGTTTTCGAGTAAATCGAGTCAGAAGTTGATTTTTTTTTGGTCAAATTCTTATAAATTATTACTGACGATCATAGTACCTAACTAAAAAAAACTATTTAAAAGAAAACAAACAAAGAAATCCGGATTTAAAGCATAATTTTGAAATTATCCATAATTTTATTCCGTGTTTTTCGGTCATTTCACGGTTAAAAACAGCTGGCCTAATATTATTTTCGCGCTCGTCAGAGTGCAATGCGAAATTTGCTGTCCCTTTCTGCGCTCGGTTCGATGAACACAATTAGAAGAGGTAAGCTACATTTTTCAAAAAATGACTTGACCTTGAACTGTGAGCTCACGAACCAAATTCTTTACCCGAGAAGCATACGGATGCAAGTCCAAAAAGGTAAATGTTCAGGAGAGCCAAAAAAGTATTTTTTCTGTAACTATGGTCTCATAACTGCTAACCCTGTACAAATCGCAAGTGCGCCCCATGGCTGAATTTGGCAGCCACCTCTGGTCTGGAGCTCCAAAATACCTGAAAAATACCCTCGACTCTGTGCAGAAACGGGCGGTCCGTTTGATAGATTCTCCCATCTTAACAGACGGATTGCAATCTTTAGAGCACAGGCGTCGGGTGGGAATGCTATCCTTGTTCTACCGGTATTACAATGGAGGATGCTCCGAGGAACTAGCATCATTGATCCCTTCGGCCCCGGTACATAGTCGGGAAACACGCCAAACGCGTGCCCAACATTTGTACACAGTTGACATTTGGCCCTGAGGGAAATTATTTTCCTCAGGGCCTCCTTTGTGGAGTTAATGTAAAAAAAAAAAAACTTCTTCGGATATCCGTGCTGATAGATAACAAAAAAAGTTATTATTAAATCAATTAGTTTTGTTTTAAAAACGAGCAAATAAATCGAAATATTTTATAGTGAAGCCTTTAAAAATAGTTGTTTAAAAAAAAAACGCTGACTTGAGTCAAACAAAAACATGGACTTGAGTCCTACTGCCTCTAATTGAAGTGGACTATTTTGTTATGGCATGTGGTGTATTATAAAAGGAATAAAGTCCATGGTACATCCTTCTGCTTCTAAGATAGTTGTTGCATCATGGTAATTGCATCCATATGCAATTTAGAAAATCCTATTTTTCTTCATGATAGGACTCTTTCTGCCACTGATAAACATGATAATTTACTTCAAGTCTGCATCAAAAACTCATTTCTTCAAATTTTGGACTTGCATTCGTATCATCCTCGGGTACACAAACAAACATGGCCGCCAACAAAAATGGTCGCATGGTACAGTAGTGTTCGAAACGAATGTGAACAAGGTTATTATCATTTTTTTTAATAATGTAATAATTAGATTGAAAAAATAGTATAAAGCTAATTTTTTCTCCATCGACTACTATCATTTAGACAAGTGCTTAGCCAAAAATCCCCGCCCCTACCCCTCCTTGCTTCCCCCCCTGTGCCCCCACAAACATGAAGAGTGTAAGGGTTTCGTAAATCACGTCCATCTCGATTACTTTTTTTTTTTTTTTTTAATATGTTTATTTAGTATTTAATTGTACAATAATTTCTCTTACTTAAATCTTACAAAACTGATTAATCAGTTTGATTGTAAAAAATCTCTCATTTTTCCTATTTATTTACTTACAACATGTAAAATGTTTGATATTTTGGTGCTTAATACATATCTAGTAATTATTTAATAATATAATACTTAATATTAAAATACTTAACTAATTATTGTAATGCTTATTATAACATAAATTTTATTTTGAACAGTGGTTAAAAGATCTAGGTACCTATTCGTTCACAATATTATTTGTTTTTCATAGATTTAGGTATTTTTATACAATATTTTAGTTTTCATGTTCTATTGAAGTAGAATGATCTAACTTTAGTTTTGATTTTTGAATATGATGTCTCGTTTTTAATATTTTCAGGTAATGCATTAAATATTTCCGGAATTTTATGCCTTTTTGTTCTATCACCGTATACATTTGTAGATTTATTAATAATAAACATTTCTGCTTCTCTATGCCTAGTGGGGTAGTTATGGTTTACAGGTTTTTTGAATTCTGTATTCCAGAATTCATCTAGAGTTAATTGGTAATCTACCCTACTATGTATAGAGAGCACATTACACAAGGAGAACATTTTTTTATAATCGCCATCACATAATTGAACTTTTTTTTTGCCTGATATCAATTTTAGGAAACGGATTTGTAGTTGTTCTATTTTATTTAAGTACGTTTTGTACGTTAATCCGTAACTATTTATTCCGTATCCTATAATTGATTCTGCTAATGCGTTATATATACAGTATAATATATTTTTATTAACAAAGTTTTTTAGGTGATAAAATTTCCCTAATATGGATCTTAATCTATTACATACATTTTCAATATGAATTGACCAGTTAAAATTGACATCTACTGTAAGACCAAGGTATGTATACTGGTACACTTTTTCTATATTCGGGCAATTACACTGCAGGGATTGGTTTTTTGTGTGCAAGCAATCATATGAATGACTTTTAATGTGCAATTCCTTATCCTGACAATTTGCATGTGGTGAATGTATAAGCATATATTTGGTTTTTTTTGCGTTGATAATAATGCCATTGTCGTGGGACCATTTAATAATATTATTTAGGTCAGATTGTAAAATTTCCTGAATTTTTTGTGGATTTTTGTCAGCACATATAATGCAAGTATCGTCTGCAAACATGTAGCATTTACAACGTTTTATTACGTTTGGTAAACTGTTTACTTGCATAATATAACACGTAGGTCCCGATATCGATCCCGTAGCTACCCCAGTGTTTGCCAACATTTCATCACTTAAAATTCCGTCAATTTTAACTTTAATTTTTCTATTAAACAGATAGTTTTTAAAAAATTTATTTAAAGGACCTCTAATACCACATTCCTCCATTGCCCTTAGTAATGTTTCATGGTCCAATGTGTCAAAGGCCTTTTTAAAATCTATAAAAATTATGCCTACATAATATTTTTCATTCAAATGACAGTTTATATGGTCAGTGAATTTAGAAAGTAATTGTGTAGTACTTTTTTCTTTTTGAAATCCGTACTGTATGGGATTTATGATTCTATTTTTTTCTATAAAATTTTGTATTTGATTAAAGATAGCCCTTTCAATAATTTTATCAATACACGAGAGAATCGCTATTGGTCGATAGTTTGTGAAATCTTTGTGGTTTCCTGATTTATATATAGGTCTGATGATGGATGTTTTAAGTTCGTCAGGCATGATACTTTTACTTACACAAAGGTTAATTAGTTTAGTCAGTACTGGGATTATATTATCAGCAATTAACTTCAGGTCTTTAATTCTTATTTGGTCATTGCCTTCTGATTTTTTAACATCCATATCATTAATAATTTTTTTAACATCTTTTTGTGATACAGGTCTAAATCTCATCGACATAATAGCAGGAGTTGTATACGTGTTCCGATCTAGGAATTTTTTAGTACAATTATGTCTTATGTCTTTTATTTCATTTACAAATGTTGTGGCAAATTTATCGCATAAAAACTTTGTGTCTCCTTGACTTCCCATATGTTGAAGGATTATTTTATCTAAATTTTGTTTAGGTTTACCTATTAGATTATTTATTTCGTCCCACAGTTTCCTCGGGTTGCCGTTTAAGCTATTTATTACGTTTTTATGGAACGTGTTTTTAGTAATATTAATATGTTTGTTTGTTTTGTTTCTATACCGCGTATATTCTAAACGAAATACCGGGTTATTTGGGCTATTCCTGCATTTTCGGTAAAGATAATCTCTTTTTTTAATCATGTTCTTAATTTCTTCAGTAACCCATGGGTTGTTGTGCCTAAGATTATTTTCAAATAATTTTTCTTTTTTCGAGGACGCATAGATATTATCAAAAATATTTTTTAAATTATTGTACAGTTCTGAAGGACATTCAGTTTGTAATAATTTCCCCCAATTTAATAGTTTTAATTTAGAATATACCAATTTATTATCAATAATTTCACTTTTTTTATTTAAATCCTTTGTAAGTACCTCTTTACCTATTGCAACTCCTGTTATATAATGGTCGGATATTTTGTTAGTCACAATACATGAAAATACAGTGTTATTACGGTTGCGAACTGCAATATGATCAATACATGAATACACATTTTTTCCGTTTAAAATTTCATCCCGAGTCACATCTAATATTACATTTTCTAAACCATTTTCACTGAGTAGATTTTGATATTCTGAAATTACACTATTTTTTGTATCCAACAAATTCAAGTTGATGTCTCCACAATACAAGTAGTTTGAATCAGATGAAGTTAATTGCAATATTTGTTTTAGTTCCTTCAAGTATATTTTCTTGTTGCTGCTCGGCGGACGATAAACTGCAAGTATATTTATGACATCTTGATAAACGGTGGTGATTTCTCCAGATATTGTCTCGCAGCTTTTAAAAGAAATGTTTGTTTTCTTAAAAGTATGATGGTTTTTTAAGTACATGATTAATCCCCCTCCTCTTCTATTCTCTCGAGCATTTGCAATCGATGTGAAGTTTGGTATATTGAACATAGGTATTATTTCGTTTTTAATATTTATTTCCGTTAGAAAAATTACATCTATAAACTGCAGAACGTCGTTTACTTGTGCAATAAATGAATTAAAATTCTTTTTCAATGATCTTATATTTAGATGAATAGCCACAAACCTCATTTTGATGTTTTTATCGTTTATCCAGTTATCCAAATTATAGCACTTGATAAATTTGTGAGTTTGAAATGGTGTCGAATCTTCCATGACGTGGATTTAGTAACTGATAAAATAACTGTTCCGAGTCAAAAGGAATTTTGATTTTTTTTTTTTTCTTAAATGTATTTGTTTATATCATTCTCATTTTTTATATGGATAATTTTCCCATCACCTTCATACAACATATTGGATTGCAATTTTTTATATTCTCTTTGCTGTAACATTGTCTACAATTAATGTCCAGTTAACTTCCGTCGTAACTTTTACCGTTTGTTTGTAATTCGTATGAAAAGATAAATTTTTTTGGCACGTAATTTTACTTTTTGTCACAGAACTTTTTACGCCGACATTTTATGAAAAAATATTTCCTACAAAAGTTTTAGCTCCTACAATAGTTGATAAAAGGCAGATCGGTCTGTAATTGTTCACCTCATTTTTGTCTCCTTTTTTAAATATCGGAAATTATTGACGAACCTTTCGAAGTCTACATTTGACATCTTTGTTTGTACGCTCAACATTTGTTTTAAGTGTATTTGTGTGGATTTGGCGTAGAGCAAATGACCAGCACCATGCAAAAAAGGTATCATTTGCTTGACTGTATTAATGTGCAAATTCCAATCGCCGATTCTCTCCGCCAGAATAAAGTCTAGAACCAAATTCACCAATTTAAACTCTTGTAGCCACAGTTTTGAATTTCTACTAGTTTTAACCAAATCTTCACACACTTCTTCTAGTTTTGTCATTATTTCGTTGGTTTTAGTGCACTAAAGCTATGTGGAAATCGTGAACGTGAAATACTCGTGTTAGTGGGGGTTATTCATAATGGAGCTAGTTTATACTTCCATTCAATAAATAAAGTTATAGATTTTAAACTGAAATACTATGGCAACTTGAACTGATACCAGTTAGCATAATCTCACTTCTTCAGTAAAACCAAAATTTAAAACAATTGACAAAAAATACAATTAATGAGTTAAACATCATACATGAGTAGTTCGTTAATGAATCGGCTGCCGCAGAGCGATGCAGAGATGGTGAACCAAGCATTCACGGTTGATATCTGGCGTTTTCTAGCCATAAAGTACACATTAAAATATATAATTTTACAGCTCATAGAAAGGGCTACAATCTTTGTAGGAAACATTTTTTCATAAAATGTCGGCCTAAAAAGTTCTGTGACAAAATGTAAAATTACATACCAAAAAATATACAAATTTTTACCTTTTCATACGAATTACAAACAAACGGTAAAAGTTACGACGAAAGTTAACTGGACATTAATTGTAAACAATGTTACAATAAAGAAAATAAAAAATTGCAACCCGATATGTTGTTTAGTAACCGAGATAGACGCGATTTACGAAACCCTTACACTTTTCATGTTTTGGGGAGGGGGGCGTAGGCGGGGAAGTAAGGGGGGTAGAGGCGGGGACTTCTGGCTAAACACTTGTCTAAATAATAGTAGTCGATGGTTATTCAACTGGTGTTCTACGACATAGGCTGACTGGACTATTAATTATATTCCACCTCCATGGGAGGAATGAATTCATGCGTCCGTCACTCCTGGATACACGGACTCTCAGATTCCTACCAACCCCTCATACCCTTGGTAGGTATACCTCTTTTTGTTTGATGTCCGCAATAATTAACTAATTAACTCTGCAACAATCATGTGAGATCAGTGGTGTATCTGGGATTCCAGACTATCCCATCCCGCCCCATGCTATCCCATTACGCCCCCCCCCCGTTGAGGTAAATATGATCGCGACAATACGCTTAAAAACTGTTCAAGATGTGGTGAGATTTTGCTGGACTCCCCCCCCCATTTTGAGGTCACGTAATTAATGCCCCCTTAGTTAAACTCCCGAACAACAAGAGCAATATTTTTGTATGTAAATGCACTCGTGAGTAACTTAACAAAAATGCAAATAAGCCGTAAATTTTACCTAGGAATACAAAGGCCGATTAATTCTAACTGATAAGTTATAGGACAAAATTAAGTCGTACCGTATTTAAACTAGAAAGTTGGTTTCTAATTTCATATTATTGTTGAAAGTTATTGTTTTGATTAAAAGTGAAAAAATAAGTAAATAAACTAATAAAAAAATAAGTGAATTAAGAAAATAAAACAATACTCAATCATAAATGTCGTAAGTGAGTTCAAAACTGCAAATTTGGAATGTTAAATAAATTAAAAATAATATTCCCAGTGTTCAGCGCAAATTAAAACACTACTGCACGGGGAACACGATTCGACTGACCATAGCAACGACAATGGGACACGGGAACTCCCTTATCTGGGTAAATATTTTTACGCAGTTTAGTATGGGTCTTGATATCGTTAACACCACTTTGTGTTTTCAAACTTGAAAAGTGAATATTTGCGAATAACAGTAATTAATTTCGCTGGTTTTTAACAAACTTTTGGGGTATTTTCATATTGAGAATATTGTGGATTATAATGGAATATACCAACGCATGTTAATGCGTTTTTTGTGATGTACCAATGACATGTTGTGTTTTTTGTGATGTACTACCTACCTAGTGTTTTTGGATTAAGGAACGTTACAACATAATGTAAGTTTAGAACACACCTATGCTAGTAATTTTTCTCACAAGGCTTGTTCGTTGTTCGAATTGATCCAGTACGAAGTAAAGTACCTAGCGAGAGAGTTTTAGAGAGCATCTTCGCTCTAAAATCATGAGATTTCCGTGTATCGGAAAAAAACTTTAACCCTCATATAGCAGAAAATTTTTATTTTTTTTTTTTTTTTTAAATTTTAAATGTAAAAATGCTTAAATTGAATATCTTTATGTTTATTTGGGTTCTCTTTGTGATGCAGGTTCACCAGTTTTCCGCTTGTACTACGAGTTTTCGGACACCGTGTATAAGCAAAACAAAATATATAACATTTTCAATGAACTCAAGGGGCCAAACAATAAAATCACTAGAACTAAAATTACATGAATGCCATGGAAATAATATACAATGTTTCTGCCCCGTCATCGAAAAAACACAAAACATAAAATATCTCGGAGTAATAATTGACGAAAATCTTAGATGGGACCTACACATCAAAGGTATTACGGAAAAACTCACAAGCCTTATATATTTCTTCAAAAATCTAAGAAACGTGCTTAATAAAAAGGATATGAAAAAGGTCTACTATGCGTTATATCATTCTCGAATTGAATATGGAATCATAGGATGGGAATACGATTCAAAAAGGAATCATAAAGACCATATTGAAAGTACCAATTAGAACGCCCTCAATTGAAATTTTCAATAACTTTGACGTACCAAATGTACAACAAATAAATGCCAAAAATATATTTTTGAAGCTCTTCAAAAATAATGAATCCTCTACTAGACCGTGTATGCATAACACTAGATCGAATAAAAATGATATAAAAAAATATTCCAAGTTATAAAACCACATTTGGACAAAGAAACTATACATACTTTGCAACAAAACTCCATAACATCCTTCCCCAAGACATAAAACTAATAAAAAAACCAATTGAATACAATAAAAATCAAGAATAAAAATATGGCTTAAAGAGGTCAAAGAGAAAACCCTAGCGAAGACGCTAAAAACGACATAGAAGACAAATGAACTATATTTAAATAACTTTAGTCCGCCTCGGCACAGGACCCCCTAGTGAGGAGGACTAAGAAATACAATATTTTGTACTTAATTTCACATTGCATTTTGTATGTAAAAATTTTTATATATTCGCTATAATAAAAATAAAAAAATAAAGTTAATACATATCAACAAACAAGTCCTGCTAAGCTAATTAAATTGGCTTGTCAACGGGTGCTTATAGTTTAGTTACATATACATTTTAAAAGTTATAATTTACATCTTATATCTACAGATTCAACATTTTTTCATACATATCAATACAAATATTTTTTTTCCGATAACCAATTTTTCACCATATATTTAACCTTATTCACAGAATTACATTGCTTTATAGTGTCAGGTAATAAATTAAATATCTTCGGTATGATATATTCGAACGTTCTCTTTCCGTACTTATTATTAAATTTCGGAACTATTAACCCGACGTTGCGCGTGAATCTAGTACCGTATTTATTTCCTAATTTCTCTTTATTCTGCGGGGTAATTTTTTTTTTTTTTTTTTTTTAATGAAACATTTATTAAAGTTACAATTTAACAACAATATTTCATTTTTTCAAAAGAAGCAAACACATTGTGACTTGACATTTTAAATAAATAAAAAGAAAACACTTTGTTTATGTCACTTTATTATTTCTCCCGTCTACCGGTTTCGGTACCTCCGTACCATCATCAGGACTGAATATAAAATACTGACAAATACAGGGAAAAATACAAAATGTAAAAGAAAGAGACAGTAAATTAGAGCGGGACAGTGCGTCAGTTGTGGGAGGGAAGTGGGGGAGGAGCGATTGGGATAACGGGAAACATACTTATAATAGGGCTGAATGTTAAATTAAGTTGATTATTAATGATTTCAGCCTTTGTATTAACTGATTTTTTTTTATTTCTAAAGCTTCTAAGTTATTTAACCTTAAGCCTATCCCATTTTTGTGCAGGACTTTAATACCCGTATCCCGGTTAAAAGTATGGTCTTTATTAATTAGGTGCTCTGCGAATTCTGAAAACCCTGAACTGGTTAGGCACCTTATGTGCTCTTTTACTCTAGTTAGACGACCTCCGTAGTCCAGTGGGTAAGACTCTTGACTCAGGATCCGGAGGTCGCGGGTTCGAACCCGGCATGCGCAAATAAATTTTATTTGATTAATTTGTGTTATTTCAAAGATGTTGAACTATAGTAGTTCAACATCTATTATTTATCTGGTTATATATATATCTATTTTTTATCTGGTTATTATTATTAAAAGATGTTGAACTATAGTAGTTCAACATCTTTTAATAATAATAACCTTAACCGCGAATGGCGAAGAATTTTGTATATTAATAACCTGTCCTCTTCGTGTACAATTAAATTCCCACCCGAAATTAAACCAGCTTTTTACACGAATAACAACCTAGGAAAATTTTTAATTAATGCTAAAGACAATGAGGACATACTAAGCCACTCGGGCGTTTATAAAATTAGTTGCAACGATTGTCCAGCATTCTATATTGGACAAACGTCACGCAATGTGGAAACTAGAGTAAAAGAGCACATAAGGTGGCTAACCAGTTCAGGGTTTTCAGAATTCGCAGAACACCTAATTAATAAAGACCATACTTTTAACCGGGATACGGGTATTAAAGTCCTACACAAAAATGGGATAGGCTTAAGGTTAAATAACTTAGAAGCTTTAGAAATAAAAAAAATCAGTTAATACAAAGGCTGAAATCATTAATAATCAACTTAATTTAACATTCAGCCCTATTATAAGTATGTTTCCCGTTATCCCAATCGCTCCTCCCCCACTTCCCTCCCACAACTGACGCACTGTCCCGCTCTAATTTACTGTCTCTTTCTTTTACATTTTGTATATTTCCCTGTATTTGTCAGTATTTTATATTCAGTCCTGATGATGGTACGGAGGTACCGAAACCGGTAGACGGAAGAAATAATAAAGTGACGTAAACAAAGTGTTTTCTTTTTATTTATTTAACAATATTTCAATCACTCTACTAATAAAGCAGTTGCCTGTGTTTAGAAGACGACAACTAAATATTTTTAAATCTATATAACTTAAAAATATTATTACAAAAACTATTAGCATGAGAAAATACGATACAAGTAATAAAATTATAGGTTAGTTAATAATTGATTCAAAGGATTGATATAGCAAAAACATGTATTTAAACAATAAGTAAAGTATTATTGTAGAAAGCAATCACTTTGTGGTTTGACATATTTAATAAAATAAAATATTTTGGTTTAAAACCACTAAATTTATTCATTTATGAACCAACCGGTTTCGCTTATCTTAAGCCTCTTCAGGGTACAAATTAATACTAAACAAGAAGTACATAATTGGCCAAGGGATTGGTCCCTATTGGCAAAGGGATTAAAATATGAACTTAAATATTCTAATAATCATTTTAATGCTGCAATAGAAGAGGTCGCAGTAGATAAAGACACAGCTCTATGTAATAAACCAAAAAAATTCTGTTACAAAAGTGCTGAAACATTACAAAAAATAATACCTAAATTCAAACCTAACCCAAATCCTGAGTTGAAAATAATGAAGAATATTCGTGCCAAACTAGCTGATGAAGATTTGATCCTCACTAAAGCGGACAAGGGGAAAACAGTCATTATAATTCCCCGAACTGAATATCATACTAAAGTGGCGGACTTCATTGACCGCGACAATTTCGCAATACTTGCGAAAGACCCAACCAATAAGTTCCAATAAAATGTGAAACAAACCCTTCAAGCATGTAAAACTAAAATATTTCAAGATGAATCATATCACAAAGTAAAAATTTTAACTAAAAATCCCAAAACTCCTAAATTGTATGGGTTCCTTAAAATACATAAGAATAATTGCCCCATCAGACCAGTCCGTGTTGTAATGTCCCAAATTTTAAAATATCATCCGTTATTACTGATGTGTTTCAAAATACCAATGTTTTTTCACCTAAACATACACTTAAAAACTCTTTTTCATTGGTAGAAGAATTGAAAGATATGATTCTCTCTAGTAATTCTATTCGAAAATTTATTTCCCAATGTTCCCATAAATGAGAGTAAATGTTTAATTTCTGATTTGCTAAATCTCTCAATAGATTTTATAAAAGATTTAACTTCATTGTTTAATATGTGCCTGAATCAAAATTATTTTCAATTTAATAATGTTATATATCAGCAACGGGACGGCCTGGCTATGGGCAGCCCTACCAGTCCTCTGATTGCCGATATATTCATGGATAGCCTAGAGAATAAAATTTTGTCGAGTACCTCACCTCTTATTAAAAATGTTCTGTACTGGAAAAGATACGTTGATGATGTTTTGTGTATATGGTCAGGGACTGAGCGTCAACTGAATTCCTTTCTCAATCTTAAACTCTTTTCATAATCAGATTAAATTCACACTAGAGATAGGCAACAATTCAACCCTAAATTTTTTAGACCTTACCTTATCGATCGTTAATAACAAAATTAATTTTAAAATATTTCGTAAACCCTCCAATACTGACATTGTCATACACAGCACCTCCAATCACCCTATATCACATAAACACTCCGCATTCCATTCAATGGTCCATCGTTTAGTCACAATTCCAATGTCCGATAATAATTTTGCTAATGAACTAAAAATAATAAAAAATAGTACTGGACGTTGACGATAATTCTATCCAACGCCAACGTCGTTATCGTTGGCAATTTTCAACTGTTGAAAATAGCTGTTCAAAATAATGTCGACGTTGACGCAACTATAATAGGAGATCGACACGATACTAACAAAAAATATATCAAAATCGTATTAAGGAATCCCTTTTAACGGGTGGTTCCCCGAATCATTGATGTATTATTAATTATTATTATCTCTATGCCCCACGCGACACACACGTAATAATAATCCTATAATAACGTTGAAAGTTGAAACTGTTGGAAGACGTTGGTTTTGGTGTTGAAAATATTATCTTGTTGAAGATATATTTTGCTTGTCACTGATAAATTCGCTTGTTGCTTGGCGCTACGTATCGGCCGTATTGGACGGGAAAATAAAATTCAACGTGCAATAGGTATGTACATTACCAAAAGACCTTGTGTAATTGGGTATAATATCGTTCACGAAGTGTGATCTCTTGACCCTTTTGACTTAATCATTCCAACACCGTTGAAAACAATAGGTACAAAACATTGACAATTATCAATAGGTTATTTTTTTGCTTGTCGTTGATAAATTTGATTGTTTCATGGCGCTGGGTATCGGCCGTATTGGATGGGAAAAAAAAAAAACGTGCAGTAGGTACGTACATAACCAAAAGACCATTTAAAATATCGAGTAATGTTGTTCACGAAGTACAAACTCTTAACCCTTTTTATTTATTAGGCAGTTGAATCGTTGACTGCGTTGAATAATATTCGCATGTATGTATTATATTTCAACTGTTGGCGCTAATTATTTTCAACAGCGTTGGACGTTGAAATAATATAACTATTGTTTCCAACGGCAAGTTATATTTTAATACAGTACTAATAAAAAATAGCGGTAAATGATGGCTATGAATCATATTTTATAGATTTAATCTTAAATAAAAAACGAAAGCAAATAGCCATTAATCGCTTCTTATTCGCTAGTCCTTGTCCCCAAATCAATGATAATAATATTAATCATCAATGGCGGCGAATTTTGTTCATTAATATTTTTTCTACCTTAAGTGTAAAAAACCTTCCTTCTGAAGTCAGACCGGCCTTTTATACCAATAACAATCTAGGTAAATTTCTAATTAATTCTAAAGATAAGGATGATAAATTAAGACATTCGGGAATTTATAAATTAAATTGTAATAATTGTTCGGCTTTCTATATCGGTAAGATATCACGTAATGTCAATATTAGGATAAAGGAGCATCTTCGTTGACTCAATAATAACGGTTTTTCAGAATTCGCCAATCATTTGATCGATAAAGATCATACGTTCTGTCATAGCACCGGTGTTAATATCTTACATAAAAACGGGCATGGTAACAGACTAAAAAATTTAGAGGCGCTAGAAATAAAAAAGCTGTAAAAACCAAAAGTCATATACTTAATAATCAATTAGACATATCAAGTAGACCAATATTAGGTCTGTTTCCAATAAACCCTTAAAATAAAAATAAAAATTCCCAGTGCTCCTTACCACTACGCCAGTTGATGCTTTGTTTCTCCAAATTTAATACCCATTAGTCTACCTAATTACCTTTCTGTTTTTCCCATTACTTGAGTGCTTATGTTAATGTATTTTATGGCCGTCTATGTGTTTGTTATATTTGTATCATGTCGTCTCCCTCTATATTTTGTTATATATAAGCACACGTTATGTACTTGTTGTTTAGTATTAATTTGTACCCTGAAGAGGCTTAAGATAAGTGAAACCGGTTGGTTCATAAATTAATAAATTTCGTGGTTTTAAACAAAAAAGTATTTTATTTTATTAAATAAGTAAAGTTATGAGGTGGTACTAGAGTATTATAATTTTTTTTATATTTGTGGTAATTTTCTTCCGATCGTATATCTAGGGGTAATTTATTGAATAATTTTATACCCTTGAATATATAGTGATGCTGTGCTGTTGTGGTTCGTACTAGTGGCACGGTTAGTCCTCCAACAGAAAGGATTCTTTTGCTAATATTTATTTGTGGTATATTATTTTTATTAAAGAAATCTTTATGTAACCGTAGTAGTGCAATTTTGTCATAAATTTTTGTAAGTGGGGGAACCGGGAAATCTTGGAAAATATTTATTGTTGTTTAGTAATAGGGCTTTTTTGAGATGATCTTTATTCATATTTTTTTAACTGTTTCCAGTGGAATTAGGGATGATTTATGTGCACCCCCCTCCCCCCAAGCTACGATTCCATATTGTAGTACAGAGTGCGCAAGTGCGCTCTTTGATGGTGATAAGATAACTTTTTAACCATGTTTTGCCAGTTATTCCTATATTATTAAAATTTATTAATTCATTTTGAATGTGAGACACTGTCAAAAGCTTTACGGAGGTCAATGAATACACTTAACCATTTTTCACATTTCACTTATAGAAAGCTACATTATTTGCGAGTACTATAGGCTATATATATATATTGGTAAGCTCTGGCGTTATGAAATTATTTATCGTCAGAAAAAAAGCAAAAACCAATTATCGCCTTAGAAACGAAGTTTTTTTTTTTAAATTAGGCAATTCACCCTAAAAAAAGTGCTTTGTTGGCGTCGTACTTAATAACTATCTCTAAAAATGAATCACCGAAATGTATGTATGCCCATAAACCCGAACGACTGCACCAAATTGGATAATTCTTTTTTTTTGTTCGTTATTTTGTATAAAACTACGGTTGAGTTCTGGCATTATGAAATTTGTATAAAAATTAAAATAGGTGGCACGCGAGCAGTTTGAAAACTGAATATGTGTATATATGCTGAATTATAATTTTGTGCCATAGTATTGCCTTCACAGGTAAACTTTTGGCATTCTGAAACAGCAACGATGTATTATGACTCTTTTTGAAAATATTAGGGACGACTAATAATTTTACAATTGCGTTTTGTACAACTTGGACTTATTTCAGATTGGTTATGGTTATTATTGGACTTATTTCAGATTGGTATTGGTATTTCCCAATATTTTTAATCCATATCTTATAATAGATTCTGCCAGTGACATCAAATTATTTTAAGTGTTTCAATTGATAGGAAAAAATTTAATGTGTACAGCAATTGACCTGAGTCTTTTACAGGTTTTTTAAATTTGTTTATCCAATTTAAAAAACACAATCTACTGTAACACCAAGACGTATGTCTTGGTGTTATATATATTCCGTGACTAATTCTAAGCTTTCACATTTACAATTAGTTGGAATATTTTTATAGATGAAATTAAAATTATGAAAAATAATATTAGGAGTCCTGCATCATGTGACGATTTACAAAGATGATGAAAGTCAATTTGCATGAGTTCAATTGCAATCTTTAGATCTTTAAGTGATATGACCAATGTTGTATCATCTGCGAATACAAAATGTTTAACAAAAGAGAAAAGTTTTTTCATTATAGTTTAATTTACCTAAGATAATCTTTAAATAAATTTAAGACATCTCCTCTTCTTCCAATTTTTTTCTAGAGTTTTTAACAGTTTTTAGAGTTAATTTTGTCAAAAGCTTGTAATTGTATTGTATTGTAATGCTTGCAATGTAATTTATTATTTAATTGATTATTTATGTAATTGGAAAAATCTTGTAGTAGTTTTTCGGTATTTTTTTTGGAAGCCACGTTGATTTGGATTTATGATAGCGAATTTTTCATTGTAATCATTTAATTTACTTGATAAAAAAATTTCGAGAATTTTTTCTAATGCTGGTAGTTTACTAACAGGCCTATAGTTTCCCAGTTCAATATGTTTTCCACCTTTAAATATTAGTCTAGTAATGCTACATTTAAATTCTTGTGGAATCAGTTTGCAAACCTGTCACGTTGATTTGCAAATCGATACCCTTTGCTATCCCTTCACTCCCTTTCTCACTCCCTTTCACTCCGTTGTGTATGACATCGTCCGTCGCTTGTGTTGCTGCGAGAATCTTGCGGACCGCACCAAGTCGTCGTCGTCAACGGGCCGCAGGTTGCCGACCCCTGGACTAGATGATCATTTGTGAAAAAGTGTGTGGAAGGGTTTAGTTTTTCCTGCGGGGAAGATTTAACCCGGAAATAAAATCGTAAAATACAACTTTGGAGGTGGGTATGGGTACCACCGCCCGGAAACCATTTATTGGATAACCAACACATCTGCCATCGGTCACTCCAAGTGGTTCGCTACGTTTGGCGACTTTGCAGGGGTGCCCGGGTTCATGCAATCAGGTTTGTCAAGGTCTTGGCGGCCCACCTACTGTGTAGCCCATATCGAGAGAGACTGGGTGAGAAGGTCTTTTGACCTCTCCAGTCACAATCCCCCGCACCACAATTAAAGGGATGGATTCATATGTCCATCATTCCTGGACACACTGACCCCAGATTCCTACCCACTCCTCATACCTCTTCTTCCTATCCTTAAATAAACCTTCCACATAGCATTTCCTAAGATGACATAGGTACTGTGGGAAATTATTTTCTTCAGAGCCTCCTGTGTTGAGCTAATGAAAAAAAATTATGTGAGCTGGAACAAAATTTGATCTCTTGCGATTAAACGGGTTAAATCTCACCGTAAATAGTGTTTTTGTGGTTCATTGACATCTGGTGCCTGGCAGCTTCTCCAACGAGTCGCTCCGTATTCGTGAATGCCACGCACGAGGGCGTAGTGCGACTGCCCAGGTCATTGGCGATAATCTCCACTCTGCCCTTCCAGTAGACCGCCACGCACGAGTTGGTGGTCCCCAGGTCAATACCGATGGCTGGTGCTTTGGTCGCCATCTAAAAATATAATGTTTATTTTCAAACTTGACGATTATTCAATTGTGGGCCATAGTACCTGAGCCAAAGGTTCACTCCGGCCGGAATGTAAAATTTATCAGGAATTAATGTTATTGGATAAAAGAAAGGGGGAAGAACAATAACTTTATAAACTATGGACAAGTTGTAGAAATGTCAAAAGTGGCAAGTGAAAGACACGGTAAGTGTCGTACTTTCGATATTGAGTTTTAGTGCAAAACTCTCACGCGACGCGTGAGGTTGTGATATATCTAACCAAATGGCGTAAAAGAGTGCCAAAATGACCTAGTGTGCCGTGTGTGATAAGAAGGTGTTTCAATTATACGGCAAACACTAGTAAATTGGTTTTGTTGGATTTATTTGGATTTGTTCTTCTTAATGCGAGATCATTTACTAATGGAATTGCAATACGGAGAATATATGAGGCACTTGTCCGCAGCATCCATACATATAGCTCCATTATTTGGGCCCCTTCTGAAGAAATAGAAAAAGTTCAAAAAAGGTTTATGCGTTACCTGTTTATGAGGGAATATACATACTACCCATTCCTGTATCCATCATTGTTCTTAACAGGATAGCTCGATTCTAATACCCTAGAAGCCCGCGGAAAATATTTTTAAGCAAATATTTTTTTAAGTTAATCTCCGTTACCATACTAAATCTGCCAATTTTGAAAGACGTCAATTTATGTGTCCCTAACGCGTATACTTGTGGGAGACCCTTTATGCTCCAAAAACGAGAACTTCTGCCTATCAGAATGCACCATTTCAACTGCTTAACGACTCTGCATTGGCCATCGACATCTTCAGTGTCACCTACAGAGAAATCAGTAACTATCTCTTGGCATACTTCACAACGTCACAACTGCTTAACGACTCTGCATTGGGCATCGACATCTTCAGTGTCACCTACAGAGAAATCAGTAACTATCTCTTGGCATACTTCACAACGTCACAACATAGTTAAACTGTCTCCATGCTATTTTTTTTTTAAATTTTGTAATCTTCTCCATGATTTATTTATTGTATAATTGTTTTATGGAGAACTTGAATAAAATAAATAAATGCCAAGGAGTAACATTAAACTCGTAAATGCACGCTTACTTTTTATCATAAAAAATACAATTTTTCGATTATTTCCCATTATTAGATTTAAATTCCATTAGAAAAAGCAAGATAGCGAATGTAGCAACACATTATAAATTATAAGAAGGACAACCCACCGGCAGTAGTACCTACTACAACAATTAGATATTGTCTGAAGACCATAAATGTAGCTATATTCTATATTCATCTTAGTATAAGCCAACTTCGTCATATCAATCACACCAGTGGTATGGAGTGTACAACTTTACAAAAACGCCGCCCGATCCCACATCTGTTTTGTTCATACATAGATATTCTTTAAAGTCTATCTTTGTCGGGCGAAAACAACTTTTAAATAAGAATTATTTTATGTAGTGTTTTTAAATTGCCACATTTTATTTTAATTTTGTGAGATGGAGAAAGAACGACAATTTTGCTCTCCCCTGTTCGCATCGCCCTCGAATGACGCGACGCACTTTCACACGGGATCAGCTCGTCATCGCGTCTTATCGTATTTGTTTCAACAGACGACAAACATGAAAGAACTGTAAGAAGCTGTTCAGTCTCTCACTTGCAATTCTAGAGCGTTGGTTCTCGAAGTAGGTTGGGTTGATTTTTTTGCGACGGAACGACAACAAGTTGGAGGAGCCCAGAGCTGGTAGAGCATTTTGAAGGTTTTCCGTAGGGTGTTTGAGGTGAAAAAAGGCGTTGCCTTCTTGGGGCATTATTTTGAAAGTGGCGGCTCAGTTTGTTTCATAATATTTCGAATTTTGTGTAATACTTGTGTTGTGTTGCATGTGATCATGTCAAGGTATTGTGGAATTGATATTTCTGTGACGTGATGTTCGCGGAATATTTTTTCTTCGATAAAAATACCTGATTTCTTCGATAAAAATACCTGCCATGTTTCATCCAGTCTGCATAACACGTTCGATATAAATGGATTACTGAATAAGCTTAGAAGAAACAACTTCAGAAACGAAGGATGGAAAAAATTGACTTTTTTTATTAAAATAACGCTATATTGTGGACACAGGATTGAAAGTAGCAGTGAAAAGCAATCAGTTTTTATCAGTAAAATCAAAAAAGATTACATGAACCATGTATTTGCGTTTAATGATAACATATATTATATATTCTTCCATACACAAGCAAATGGCTGCATCCGAGTGGCTCAGTTCCCCATTAAATGAGCGATGGATGCAGATGATGAGGCGACCTCCATGATGGACGATCCCAAAATATCTTTTTATTTTTAATTCTGTCTACTTATTATTTATTTTAATTTTATGCTTATTTTTTGTTATTTGTGTGATGAATTTTGTTTTCATTTTATGCTTTAATTAGGTACCTACCTAATATTTAAACTCTTTTTTTTCTTTTGCACTACCCTCCCAGTCTTGCTGGAATAAAAACTTAAATAAATAAATAAATGCTTTTAATGGAAGATGAGTAATATCATAATATGTTCAATTTTTTTAAGATACTTAAATAAATAATTTAAAAAAAAAATACAAAATCACAAAACAATATTTAGTGTGATACGATTTTAGATTTTTGTTATTAGTTTTTGGGGTATTGTGCCGTGTTGCGCTACCTCCTTCTTTAGCCAAGGTTTCGGACAGCGTTTCAGTGTCCATCATCAGGGCAATGGACACAATGTCCATGGACACTGCAACGCTGTCCGAAACGTTGGCTAAAGAAGGAGGTAGCGCAACACGGCATAATACCCCAAAAACTAATAACAAAAATATTTAGTGTATTTAAATAATTTAACAGCGTCACTATCAAATATATTTTATTTAGATCCTTTAGTCTTCGACATACATTACAACATGAAGATAAATAAAGACAAAACAAAGCTGCTGACTGTAGGCCGAACGCAACATCAGATGAGAGTAGAGATGTCAGGAGTTCCACTAAAGAACACCAAGGAGTTTGTCTACCTCGGGAGCAAAATAAAAAGGGACGGTCGGTCTAAGAACGAGGTCGACAGCCGTATACACCAGGCTAGGCTTGCATTCAATAAAAGGTCGAAAATAATAGAATCGAATAATATAGACCTAAAACTGAGAATACTCCTCATCAAGACCTATGTATGGAGTATCCTGATGTACGGCTGCGAAACATGGTGCCTATCCGAAAGAGATAAACGGAGACTAGAGGCTTTTTAGATGTGGTCCTATAGAAGACTATTAGGAATTTCCTGGAGAGACCACATCACAAATGAGGAGGTTCTCCAAAGAATCGAAGGAGGAAGGCACCTGCTCAGGACCTTGTCCGAAAGGCGCGCAAGATGGATCGGCCATGTAATAAGACAAGAAGGCCTCTTGCATGCCATAATGGAGGGTATGACCGAGGGGACAAACGCTAGGGGATGCCCACGCCGAGAGAACCTGGAGGACCTGCTGGTGGACGTGCGCTGCTCATCATATGCAGACTTCAAAAGAGCCGCACAAGACAGGGAAGAGTGGAAGAAACGTATAGATGAAATTGCTGCAAACCAATCCCACGATTGAAACCAGAGAGAGAGAGAGTCTTCGATGCCTCAACATCAGAACATTTCTCAGTGCCGTAAACCCTGGTTACTTTGCATCACTTTTTTGTCACTTTTCACAAAAAATATATATCTTTTAACGGGAACGATTAGTATTATTGAAATTAAAATTCAAGGTAACATGAATCGTAAAAAATATTTTTTTTGGTTTTAAGTAGGTATAACTACTTATCAATTTCATAATTCACCCCAAGTGGTTCGCTACGTTTGGTGATTTAGCAGGGGTGCCCGGGTTCATGCTGTGAGGTTTGTCTAGGTCTTGGAGGCGGATGACCAGGACATACTGAACCCCAGATTCCTACCCACCCCTTAAACCCTTTTCCTTCCCAGAACTCTCCTCTCCTTCCTTTCCTTAAAAAAACCCTCCACACAGCATTCTCAAAGATGACATAGGCCCTGAGGGAAATTATTTTCCTCAGGGCCTCCTGTGTGGAGCTCATGTAAAAAAAAAAAAAAAATAAGAATAATATAATTAAGCATTAGGTCTACCATGGACGGAGGCCGAACAATCAACACAAGACAGGGACGTATGGAGGAGCCTTGTCGATGCAATGGGTCCCCGACCCGAATAGGACAAGGGGAAGAAGATGAGATGAGATGAGATGAATTAAGCATTTTTAAAAAGGGGTGCAAAGTAAATCTTATATGGGGGCGAATTTGCATCTCAATTATATTTCCGTAATTTCTCAATGGATATGGCATATTACTCCAATTTAACACCATAAAAATACGGTGGGGATACTTAGTAGTCGTTATTATTACGACACAAAAGAAAATGGTAAATATGCAGTTAGTCCACCTCACGGATAATACGGAACATTCGTGTTGTCAAAGTTTGATGCACGGATGATACGGAATATTCCTTTTTTTAATAAATAGATCATAGACAATCAAATGTGACATTTGCCGAAAGTACCAACATCATAAAATAAATTCTTGTCAAAATAAAAACTTATTTACTGAAAATATATTTTAGTCAAAATAAAATCTTACGTACCTAATTTGAATTGTTCCCTGTACCACTGGTACTGGGTTGAGGTTCAATCTGCGGAAGCTGCGTGTTGTCAACGTACGGATTGTATGTGCTGCTGACCATTGTAAAAAAAGAATGAAGTCTCTCTTGGCAATTAGGAAGGGATCTCTTCCATAAAAATTCACATAAATATCCCTCATAATGTTTTTCGGACCTTCCGTATCTCGGCACACTACTACGAACTTCCCTCCAACAACGTTCAATGTTTTGAGTATGTGCCCCAGTTATCGGATCCACGAAGTTTATGCTATGATTGACACTTATGTGTTGAAAACCTTCGTCTTTTAAACAATCGTAGGATTTCCAGCAATCTGAAATTATGGTTGTGCTTGGCAAAATATAGTTTTTGATTGAATTTAATAATGTTTCCTTTGATCTGTCCTCCACTGCACAAACAAACATTTTTTTGAACCACGTTCAAACCCCCCAAAAATCCATTGTCCCTTAATTGCTCTCCCCCTATTGTATTTACGTTTTCCTATTTTTGCTTCATCAATTTCGACCGTAATTCCGACACCTCCAATTTTTTCTTTCATTTTGTAACACCATTCAACACAAACTTCTCTACAAAAGTTCGACCACTCGACTGCAGTATGACTTGAAATCCCTAACTCTATTTGAATGAAAACCATTCTAGGTGGTCGCATAACTGCCCACATTTTCAGTCAACATTTCTGCCCAAGAAGTAGTTCAATGGATTACATTGAAGCTTCTCAGATGCATTGTAAAATGGGCTATTCTGAATCTATTTCAAGTTTAGCGCTATGTCTTAGATTTTTTTGTTAACAATTTGTTTTCGGTGGCTTCACGTGAAAGAAGGTTTTCAAAGTTAAAATTAATAAAATCTTACTTAAGGTCCACAATGAGCCAAGCGCGACTAACCAAGCTTTTGATTTTATCAATTGAAAGAGGCAGGCAAATTTTGATAATGTGATCGTATATTTAAAATAAAGTCTCGTAAGAATAATGGTGTTTAATTTTAAGTAGGGGTGCTCAATACAAAACCGCCCCGGGTGCCAATCTACCCTACGCCGCCACTGCATATGAACTTATGTTTAACTTATGTAGCTGGAGACCAACTGAAATGAAAACCGAAGACCTAAAAACTATTATGCAAGATCATCTTCAGCCAAAACCGTCAGTGATGGCGGAGAGATACAAGATTTGACAAACCAGGCAGCAGCGGGAGGAATCCATATCACAGTATGTGGCGACATTGAGAAAACACGCAAGATTTTGCGAATTCGGGGAGAAACTAGACGAAAATTTACGAGATCAGTGGGATGCGAACTTCGCAGCGATGTGATTCGATGGCGCCTTTTTGCTGAGGAGACGCTCACTTATGCTAAAGCTGTTTTATTAGCAAGCGCTCTGGAAGCAGCAGAAAAGAACGCAGCCGGATGTCGAGGGCGCAGAGGTGCTGGCAGCAGGAAGCAAGGAAGGACTAGCGGGGCTAGGTGCAGGCTCTAGCGGAGACGCAGATCAGGAACAAGGCGGGGAACAGACAGGGTACCGTAGGCAGGAGCAGCTGCCTGATGCACTTGAGGCGTGTTTGCCCTAAGTGAGACCAGAATGGGCGGCGGGCAACAAAGGAAGGCCGTCCCGAGAGGCGTTTAAAAGTGCGAGATTCAAGGGGAGATGTGGAACAAGGAAGGAATGTTCGAGTCAAGAACCAATACTTCGTCAAAGAAAACGAAGAGGATGAAGAAGAGATCCTCCAATTGTCCGTGCAATCGTGTCACTCAGTACGTAAAGTAATCAGTATAGACGATAAACCGCTGATTATGGAGATTGACACGGGAAGTGCCATTTCGTGTATTAATAAAGTAACATATATAATGAACGTTTGTTCAGGAGTTTGCCTATTAATAAATGTAATCTCTCTCTCTTAGATTTTATAATGGTTCTAAAATACAGCCGATTGGTGTTTTTCAACCTCATGTCACATGTAACGGTATAAAAAAAAATTAGATCTCTATGTAATTGACGGCGGCATTACTAATTTATTGAGGAGACAGTGGCTTGCCGAATTAAAAATAAATATTGCACTTGTAGAATATGACAATTACTTAATTAAAATCAGAAATTCTTCATGCGATAAAGACTTCAGACAATAGAAAAGCGTGCGGACCAGACGATATTCCAGTTGAGGTGTTGAAGCTCTTTAATGATGAAAATGTTGACTACCTGTTGAGGTTATTTAACTCTATATATGACACAGGGAATATACCCCAAGATTGGCTAAAATCCACCTTCGTGACATTGCCTAAAAAACAATACCCTAAGAAGTGCAGTGACTATCGATTAATAAGCCTGATGAGTCATGTCCTTAAATTATTCCTTAAAATAATACATGCCAGGATACGCAATAAGTGCGAGCAGGACTTGGATGACACTCAGTTTGGCTTCAGAAATGCGTTCGGGACGCGTGAAGCATTACTGTCTATCGACGTACTATTGCAAAAGTGTCGTATTGCAAAAGGAAGTATTTGCCTGTTTTATTGACTACAAAAAGGCATTTGACAGGGTAAAACATGCTGACCTAATGAAAATGCTTGCGGATTGTAAGGTTGACACCAAAGACCAGAATTTCATTATAAACCTGTATTGGTTCCAAACAGCAGAAATAAGACATGGGAATGAGAGATCTAATGCAATTGCCATTCAGCGTGGAGTACGACAAGGCTGTATCCTGTCGCCACTATTGTTTAATCTCTATTCCAACTATGTCTTTAAAAGAGCCCTAAGTAATACTGATAAGGGTCTGAAGATCAACGGAGTTGTCATTAATAACATAAGATACGCAGATGATACTGTATTACTAGCTGACTGTATCGATGACCTTCAAGACCTATTAAATCTTGTTAATAATGCTGGTGAGCAACTGGGCCTAACAATCAACGTCAATAAAACTAAATGGATGACATTTGGACGACTAGATCACTCTGAATCAGTGATACTGTTAAATGGTTGCAATGTCGAAAAGGTGGAAAGATTTAGATACCTCGGTAGTATTCTCACGGAGACTCTTGACCCAGATGTGGAGGTTAGATGCAGAATTGAAGCAGCAAGAACAGCGTTCATTAAAATGAAATCCCTCTTCTGCAATGACAATATCAGCTTAAAACTAAGGCAGAGAATTCTAAAATGTTATGTGTGGTCGGTCTTGCTCTATGGATGTGAAACATGGACCTTGAAAGTAAATACCATGAACAGGTTAGAGGCTTTTGAAATGTGGCTTCACCGGAGAATGCTCAAGGTCCCATGGACCGACATGATCACCAACACAGAAATTCTCAGGCGGGCTAGAGCAGATAGAGAACTGCTTACATTAATAAAAATCAGGAAAATTTCATATCTGGGTCATATACTTCGAAGGGAGAAGTATCACTTGCTCCATTTGATATTGAAAGGCAAGATAGAGGGTCGCCGAGGGCCTGGTAGGAGACAATGTCTTGGCTGCGTAATATACGAGAGTGGACCGGCATTAGAAGTGTGGAGGAGCTATTCCGGGCAGCGCAAGACAGAGAGACATTCTCAAGAGTGATCGCCAACGTCGGGGGGACCTGATACGGCACGCAAAGAAGAACAAAAATATTCACAGAATGTACAGTTTAATAATTGTTTTTCGCTATGTATACATAGAAGTTAACAGAAATTAGAAATAGCAAAATATAAACAGAGGTATAAAAAGAGATAACAAAAATAGTGATGATAAAATAAAGAGATGATAAAGATAAAAAAAAGATCGATATACGATGTACAAAAACAAAAAAAGTTAAGTACAAATAGAGTAAGAAACAGCCATTCAAGTTCAAGGTCAAATATAAGTATTTTCAATTCTCAATTACTTGTTAGGTTAGTCTATTGTTAAATTGCTTTTTAAAGTAAGCGAGACTATTTTAATAGATGTCTATATGGTTACATTCAATGGAATTATACAGACGACACATTCGAGACAGTTGATTGAAATATGCAAAATTGTTTTTAAATAATTCGAGATGTCTAGAATTACGTCTATTGGGAACCTTAATAAGAATATTGCCCAGACAATGAGTTGTTTCAAGGTTATCATGAATGATTTTGTATAGACTCATTAAGTCGGCAACTTTTCTTCTTTTTTCCAGAGTTATATACTTAAAATATTGGAGTCGTTCCTCGTAAGATTGGAGTAAGGCATTTAGTCCCCGTTTAAATGATAACAATCTCAGATTTTTTTTTGCACAGATTCAATAGTTTTTGAATATTTTAAGTAGTGTGGGTTCCAGATAACACTACCATATTCCAATTTGCTTCTGACCAATGAGTTGTAAAGGGTTATAATGGATTGGGGTTTTTTAAATGGTTTCGTTATTCTATGTATAAATCCCATCATATTCAAGGATTTACTCGTGATATCACTGACGTGTACATCAAATTTAAATTTTGAATCAAGAATGATTCCTAAATCTCTGATGGTGGAAACTGCATTTAATCGAACATTATTAATGGAATCCTTTTATATTCTGTTACGGGTGAAAGTAATAATGTAACATTTTTCAATATTTAGAAACTTATCATTCTGAATACACCAGTTATGTAGTGTGCAAAGGTCTTCTTGAAGCATAACTTAGTCAGAATCATTGGAAATTTTACGGTAAATCTTTAGATCATCAGCAAATAAAACAAAATCACAGCGTAACATGGGGCCAAGGTCATTAATGAAGATTAAAAAGAGCAGAGAGCCAAGATTGGATCCTTGGGGTACACCTGAGGTTACAATTATGGGAGATGATTCATACCCATTTATAAGTACGAGCTGTGTTCTGTTTTCCAAATAAGATTTAAGCCATCTTAATAGATTACCGTGAATACCTATACGATCAAGTTTCTGTAGTAAAATAGAATGATTTACTTTATCAAATGCCTTTTGAAAACCTGTGTAAATAGCATCTACTTGAGTTCTTTCATTAAACGCATTGCAAACGTAATCACAGAAATCGAGAAGATTGGAATTTGTGGATCTGTTAGGAACAAATCCATGTTGATTGATGCATAATTGTGGTTTAAAGTGTGTGAATATGGAACTATAAATTATAGATTCAAAGACTTTTGCAAAACATGTTAATATACTAATTGCTCGATAATTTTTCACAAAAGATTGATCGCCAGTTTTATGTATTGGAACAATATGTGCATTTTTCCACAAATCTGGGAAAGTTCCCGTAGATAATGATTCGTTAAATATAATGAAAAGTAGCTTAATCAACGCGCTAGAGCAAATATCGTCCGCATAAAGTGGTAGTGTTCCTTTAATACCCGTGACGTGCCCTGTGAAATGCAAAATCTTTTTTTTTTTTACATTAACTCCACACAGGAGGCCTCGAGGAAAATAACTACCTTTAGGGCCTATGTCATCTTTGAAAATGCTGTGTGGAGGGTCTTTTTGAGGAAAGGAAGGAGTGAACACGGGTCTTGAAGAGACCCATGTTGTAGGAGGGAGGAAACACAGAGGCCGGCAAAACGTTCCACAACCGAGCCGTTGAACTCAATAACGAGTCATAGAAACGACCCGTACTCATGTGACTAATGTCAACCGTGTACAAATGTTGAGCGCGTGTTTTTTTTTTTTTTACATGAGCTCCACACAGGAGGCGCTGAGGAAAATAATTCTCCTCAGGGCCTATGTCATCTTTGGGGATGCTGTGTGGAGGGTTTTTAGGAAAAGGAATGAGAGGAGAGTTCTGGGAAGGAAAAGGGTTTAAGGGGTGGGTAGGAATCTGGGGTTCAGTGTGTCTTGGTCATCCGCCTCCAAGACCTAGACAAACCTCACCCCATGAACCCGGGCACCCCTGCTAAATCACCAAACGTAGCGAACCACTTGGGGTGACCTATGGCAGAGGTGTTGGTTATCCAATAAAGGTTCTCGGGGCGGCGGTACCCATTCCCGCCTCCCAAGTTTGGCATGTTTCCCGACTATGCACCGGTGCCGAGGGGATCAATGATGCTAGTTCCTCGGAGCATCTTCTATTGTTATACCGGTAGAACAAGGACAGCATTCCCGCCTGACGCCTGTGCTCTAAAGATTGCAGTCCTTCTGTTAAGATGGGAGAATCTATCAAACGGACCGCCCGTTTCTGCACAGAGTGAAGGGTTTTTATGTATTTTGGAGCTCCAGATCAGAGGTGGCTGCCAAATTCAACCGTGGGGCGCATTTGCGATTTGTACAGGGTTAGCAGTTGTGTACTATTAAAGTATCTGCGGGCCCTGTACAGTACGCCCAGTTTCTGAGAGGCTAACTTAACTTTGGTTTCGATGGAGCCCCCGTACCTGAGCTGATCACTTAGAGTTACAGCAAGCATATCGATGGAGGTTTTGTTGTCATTCACATAGATTAAAAATCCAAGAATTGATCCCCGTGTTATTTTACCCAACTCACTCGTTTCTCCTCCCAGTTCTCAGAGGAGTACCAACAATACCCAAATGTTTCAGTTTTTCGATCAATACGTTATGTTATGATCCACCGCGTCAAACGCCTTCTTTAGATTAATAAATATTGCCGCCGTAAAATCCCCTCGATCAATATATTTCTGTACATTTGATATAAAATCGAAAGCTGCACATTTAGTATTAGATCGTCGTATGAAACCGTTTTGTTTTGACGTGAGAATTTTGTTGTATTCGAGATAATAGTCTTTCTTTAACTATACATTCAAAGATTTTAGAGATAGCTGGAAGTATAGAGATTTGACGATAATTTTGGACATTCTTTTTGCGTTCGTCTTTATGAATTAGAATTATTTTCGCAATTTCTAGTTTGTCTGGAAAGATACCTTTTGAAAGAGAGAGATTAATTAGGAATACGGGGTCATCCACCAGTTCCTCCTTGCAATTTTTTGAATGGGAGAGAGGTTATCCTATGAGAACCAGCTGCCGCTTTAGTTTTAAGTTTAGATATAACACGTATGGTTTCATTTTTTTTTGTCCTAATCATGTTAAAATATTTTTTTGCTTGGGTTCCGTGTAGATCGTGTTTAAATCAGTTTTGAAGTTTATATGAGTGATGTTAAACTTTCCCCAAATGAGAGAAAAAATGCGTTTAATGCAGTTGCAATCTCCTTTGGTCCCTTAACTTCTTCGTTATTTATGACTAGAAATTTACATTTTTTTTTGTGTTTTCGTGAACTATTTGAGAGAATGGAATTGATCGTTTTCTGGGTTCGTTGTGGCTTATTCGTGTTTTCATTGAGCAAATTTGTATAATCTTCTTCTTTCGTATGGTGGGGGGTCAGAGGGAGACATCTAGGTCTGCGAGCCAGTCTAGGGCCTCAGGCGTTGCCCTGTGGACCCTATCAATCCCGCCGGGGAATGAATGGAGCGGGCATTCGTTGACCACATGTTCGGTGGTCTGCACCGCACCGCATTCACACGTCGCCGACTCTTTAAGGCCCCATCTATGCATCATGTGAGCACAACGGCTGTGGGAGCACCTTATCCTATTGATGGCAGTCCAGAGTTTGCGAGGCAATGAGAACCCAGGCTGTCTCTCAGTGGGGTCTTGCACGAGATGGACGTTTTTGACGTTGGCTGATTGCCACTCAAGCTTCCACCTATCTTCTGGGGTGAGAGGTGTTCGAAGGGTTTTCGAGACTTTAAGCGGCATGCCGGGTGAGAAACGACATCATCGTGCAAGGGTATTTCGCTTTTTTGCAGTACTAAAAAGTCCACCTTTGAGAGAGATGTTCCCTCAATATTCAGGGACAATATTTTCAATTGTTCCCCGATATTTAATGTTTCCCCTTGGCCGGAAGACCTTTCGGTCTTCGGCCCCTTACGTGGCGGCATAATTATTTGTAGTCGGAGGCCCTCTTAATATTTGGTTGCCGCCTCACTCACAGCACTTACTACCTTACACGCGCGGTAACAATAATATTCAGATTGTATAATATTCAGATTTAATATATCTTCTGTAATTTGTGACAGTATTAGGAGCTTTATTTTTTTCTATTGTCAAATGAATACTTCCTTGGTTTTATTTCCAAAGTTAAAATATGCTATTTTATTTATTAATAAGTGAACCATGTTGGGCATCAAACCATGGATTATTGTTCAGTCTTTTGTCTCCTTTATTAGTTTTTACTTTTGTTTTGCATGAATTTACAGTATTTTGAAGATAGTCAGCGAAATTATTATAATTTTGGTTTACATCTTCAGACGAATAGGTAAATTTACAAGTTTTAAGTGACGTATTTAATTTTTGATAATTTATTTTGTAATAGTTTAATAGGTTGTTTGGAGACTTCTTAAGGGAAGATTTTTCAGGGAATTTTTGTAATCCAATATATGTATATTATGATCACTAAGGGCATCATCAATATTTGAAATTATCCCAAAAACATTTGCTCTTTTTGTGATAATGCGATCTATCAATGAGCGGGTGTTATTTGTTATCCTTGTGGGAAACCTTGTGTTACACACATACAAGTTGTACGATTTCAAGGTGTGAACATATTTCCGTGCAATATAAGTGTCTTTTGAGATATCGATATTGAAATCTCCCCAAAGCTATGTGTCTTGTTTATTTTGTCAAATCTGTTATATTTGAGTTGGGCTTTCGGTAAAAAACATACACATTGAGAGGTTTAATATTTTTTGCCGTGATTGTAATTCCAAGAAAGCTGTTTTTACTGCAACACTTTTCGATTTTCTCGTTGCTTAATACATGTAGACGGCGACTCCTCCTCGGTCCAAATCACGGGAAGCAAAGATTCCAGCATACTCAGTAATATTGAAAAGGGTTTCCTCTCCTTTACGTAGCCAGGTTTCAGTAATCACGAGAATATGTACCGTTTCTGTAATGTTTTTTAGGGTTTCTTCAATTTCGTCAATTTTGTTTCTGATGCTTCTAGCGTTCATTTTGTTTTCGCTACAAATATTTTGTAATTCTGGTATTATGAACAATAAACGCTTAGATATTCTCTGGGGAGGATTAATAACACCAAGTATATCAGCCCAATCAAAGAATAAGTCATCTTTAATGTTTGGTCACTTCCAAACTTCAAAATCCACTTTGGTCACTTTAAAGATTTCCTCATCGCACTTAGTGTTGCACTGTCATCATAAAAAATCTCTCACCCAAGGTACTGTTCATTTTCATATGTGAATACACAGTAAAGCGTGCCTAAAAACAAAAATTATTAAAAAATACGTTTAACAGCTTACCATCAGAAATAAAAATACGTTTAACAGCTTACCATCAGAAATAAAAATACGTTTAACAGCTTACCATCAGAAATAAAAATACGTTTAACAGCTTACCATCAGAAATAAAAATACGTTTAACAGCTTACCATCAGAAATAAAAATACGTTTAACAGCTTACCATCAGAAATAAAAATACGTTTAACAGCTTACCATCAGAAATAAAAATACGTTTAACAGCTTACCATCAGAAATAAAAATACGTTTAACAGCTTACCATCAGAAATAAAAATACGTTTAACAGCTTACCATCAGAAATAAAAATACGTTTAACAGCTTACCATCAGAAATAAAAATACGTTTAAAAGCTTACCATCGGAAATAAAAATACGTTTAACAGCTTACCATCAGAAATAAAAAAGGATCGGGGTAACATTTCGTCTGGTGTAAAGTAACCCCAAATCTACTGAAAACCCGACAGCATCAAGAAATATATTGGTTAAGATATTAATCTTAACATTTAGTAAAACATATTTATATATTCATTTTCACAATAAAATTTAACTTAACAAACCACTTTACTCACCTTGAGTCACCCAGTCAGATACAAACAAATTATTTTCACTCGAAAATTTTTAAAAACGGCACGTCCTTTCTTAACCTTTGATAACTCAATAGTGAAATGGAATTCTGGTTCAAACTTCGCATAAAAGGATAGTGGTTGGCAACATATACCGAATAAAGATTGAACCCGATTTAATTAATAGCAACGACCACAGACGGATTCATAATTTCTTTTTTATACAAAGTTCCCTTGTAAGATGCAAAGTAACCATAGTTTACGGTACCTTAATAAAAATAATAAAGAAAACAACTGAATAAAAATATTAAAACACAGAAAGACTTCTACTCTCATCGTCGACCTGGTAAAAGAGCAAGGTTCTGAATTGATAAAATGCTTGATACAGATTTAGCCAGTTTGGTGACCAGATCCAGATAGCCAGACACTTCCCCACCTTTCCCTCCTCCATCTCCTTCCCTCCCCCATACCCTTCAGCGTCACAACATACCATTGAGGTTGTCATAGTCTCATCTGTGCTGGTTAGCACGAAGCAGTTGGGACTTACACACAAGTTACGGTATTCACACACAAATACCTACAGGATGTTAAGGCACTAAGGGACTTCAAATAAGTAGTCCAAATTTTCATTTCAATACTTCAAATAATGTTAGGAATCACTGGATAAAGTAAGTAAAGTACTCTTACACCTCTCAACACCCTGCATAATATAAAATATGCACCCGTCTCAGATCAGAGCCATTGTCCAGCGAGATGGGTGACAAAATTAGATTATAGGTATTTAAAAAAAACTTTATAGGTATTTAAAAAAAAAATTTAAACAAGTTCATTGGTAAGGCCCTTGTGGATAAACATTACAAAGTAAATTATTTAATAATGCTATATTAACTCACGGCGTATTATGATGGTTCAATAACTGTGGCGTACATTTATAAAGATCGTTAATAATTACAATAATATACCAGTACTTAAAAATTTATCTTTAAAATTTCTTGATGATAAAAGAATTAGATAAGATAAGATATACCGACTTGATTGATTAATAATGCCATCTTTCTGAATTTTACCAAGATATTTATTCTTTTTGGCAGTTCTTTCAGGATTGTTTCGTTTGGTATAGGCATAGTTTGGCATAGGTATTGGTTGACACAAAAAAATGTTATATATGCTATATCCTGTTATATATGCTAAGCATTATATGTTTAAGAACAAAAGCAAAACAATCAGCGCATTGACATTTGATGTTTTTGAATTTTTGGAATTCACTCACTACTCAATATTATCACAATATTCTTGCAGTTCTTTCAAAAGATGAGAATTCGTTTCATACAAAATATACGAGGAAAAGAGTTTTCTTCATAACTTTTTTTTTCGTGAATTTTTCCGATGTTTTAATAGCTATTCTGCTCGAAGGCGGATTCGGGGCGAAGACAAATCCAACAAATCAAAGATCATAAAAATCGGTCCAGCTGTTCTTGAGTTATAAATGGTGTAGCTAACCCGACTTTGTTTTACATACATATTAAGATATGAAAATCAATTAACGAATTTTTTTCTATAAAGTGCCAGTCCGCCAGTCGTGCTGAGAATAGAATTACAAATTCCATTTATCTTCATTGTATATTTTATGCCTTTGTATTGTAGCTATTTAAAAGTTATTCTTCTGTGTCTATTTTGCTTATTATTGTGGTTTCTTGTAATATTTGTGATTTAATGTTATATTAATATTGTTCAATTGACCTGCTGTTTTGAAACTGCTTTGGCAGTTAAGCGGGTGCTTAAAATGAAGAATAAAAAAAATGATCTTTTTCCACGATGGACTCCAAAACTAAGTGAAATATGGAGTCTTCTCGGAATATATTGACAGTGTTGTGGATAACTTAACATCAAAGTCGAATTCATACAATCGATTTTTGAACCTTTTGTTTATAGCCGTGAAGAAGTTCAATCCTGGAGGCCACAGAAAAGTGTATATTCCAACGTGGAGCTCAAAAAATGAACGCTTTTTAGCAGAATTCGAGAAGTCGAACGACTCAGACACTGCTTCTGGTTTTCTCCAGTCTCTGGACGACACTCGAGTGCAAGAAACGGCGGAAGGAATTATAATGGAAGAGATGAATTTTGAACACTCGACCAGAGAACGTGACAAACACTCATGCGACTCGGAGCTACAGATCAAGCAACTACAACTACATCCAAAGTGTCACCAAAACTTTCTGAAACATGCTGGACCATGGACAAAACTATTAGGCCAGTGCAATTAGCGCAAAAAGGGGGGTCGCGTTCAGAATTATTCCGGTAGTCCCAATTTTTTTATTTGTTTTATACACTCATCTCCTGATGTAAAATCTCAGTTTTCGACCTTGGCTCACTTGAGCTTTCGCCGCCATTTTGAAAAAACCAGCCGAAATCGCGCTAAAATCTAGTTTTTCTCAAATATCTCGTTCCTTACAAAAATTTTGGCTAAATTAGCTTAACAAACTTAGTAGAACATAAAATTACCTACAATTTTTATATAAATAATTTTCTTCGTATCGAGAGTATCAAGATATACTGTCGTAAATATGGGTAAAAGTTTATAAAAACGGTGTTTTTTGTACGTACCTCTTTTCAAGTACAATTTTGTGAAAATATTACTTTTGCCAATTTTGTAGACAATAAAATTTCTAAACAGAATTGTGATTTTTATGTTTTTTGTAGTTTTTTACTAATATAAAGTATGTATAAACAAACATCGGTACTGAAAATTTATCACGATATTATCACGTTATTCGATTTTTGTTCACATTACATTTTTACATAAATTGACTAGATTAGGGGAGTTCATCCCCCCTCCTTTCCCCCCTCACCCTCCCCCCTCTCTCCCCCTCCCCAACCCCCCCGGGTCCCTGCAGTTGGCGCCAATTAGCCACTCCATGACGGGCCATCGGGTGTCACCAGTCAGTGTCACGTCTAGATCAGTGTTGCCAACTCTGCTCTATTAGAGCTACATTTAGTTCTAAATTGAGGTCGCCAGCTTCAGAAATGTGGTTTAGCTCTTTTTAAATACAAAGGTCATTTTTAGGGTTATTTCCTTGGTAATCGGTTATTTTTGTATTGAAATCTTTGTTTTTTTTTCTTTCTTACAAGTTATCTATAGCTGCCAACCCCCATGAAACTTTTGTCGGTTAAAACTTAGGCTACACAGGATTACCAAGAGAGGGATAACAATGACGTGCAAACTCTCCTTGAATGGTTTGCTTGCCGTAAACCATTTCCTAAAATAAACGTGATTGTACGATGAAAAGAATGGTAAAAAATGGGGAAATTGAAGTTGGTCGCCGCACGTGTTCCTTTAAAATATTATTGCTGACCATCTATTCAAAGAAGAGTAAACAAAATGTACAAGGCGATTCTCGCGAAATGTTACATAAAATACTGCACGTGTTATTCAAAAACCAAGTACTTAGCTTAGCAACCAACACGTCTTGCATTATTATTGATGAAAAAATTCTGCATTTTAAGACATAAAACAACAGGGGCACCCGAGAGTAGTGAGGTCGACTCATGCAAGAAAACACTGCGCGTGTCCGAACCAGTTTGTTATTCAAAACAGGTGTGCGCAGAATTTAGTATAAAAACCGTCTGAAAATAAATACTTCATGATTACTTCCCAAAAGCCCTTTGAGTTGTTATTTATAAACTATCTCCCGAAACCGAAGTGACGATTGGAGTCCAGCGCCCTATTGTTTACAGTATTTGTATGGAACAAATAAGTGGTCTCATACAAATTGGTCCGTTTCGAGCCAGGATCCCACGTCATCAAATCTTTCTCAGTGGAGATGCCATCACTACGCAGCGGCCGTAAAATCCTGGCTTTAACCGAGACATCACGGCCCTGCCTCGCAAACACAGATGCATCTATATCTACCGCCGATGCAGATGCTACCTGAAGCCTATGCTTCCACCATTAGAGATCTACAGGAGGCTGATGAATATGATAAAAAAAACTGAGCAGCAACAAGATATGCAGCTTCCACACATGCAGCAACGAGATACGCAGCTACCAGATATGCAGCAACGAATCCAGCAGCAACAAGATATGAAGCTCCCACACATGCAGCAACAAACTATGCTTCAACCAACCCAGCAGCAACGAGATATGCAGCTACCAGAGAAGCAGCAACGAGATATGCAGCTAACGCATACGCAGCATCAAACTGAGCAGCAACGAGATGTGCAGCAACAAATTGAGCAGAAACGAGATATGCAGCTACCACACAAGCAGCAACGAGATATGCAGCAACAAACTGAGCTGCAACGAGTTATGCAGCTAGCACTCAGGCAGCGATGAGATATGCAGCAACAGACATGGAGCAACGAGATATGCAGCAACGAACCCAGCAGCAAGGAAAAAGGCAGTTACCATATGCAGCAACAAGATATGCAGCAACAAACTGAGCAACAACGAGATATGCAGCTACCAGATATGCAGCAACGAACCCAGCAGCAACAAGATATACAGCTACCGCATATGCAGCAATAAACTGAGCAGCATCGAGATATGCAGCAACAAATTGAGCAGCAACGAGACATGCACCAACAAACTGAGCAGCAACGAGAAATGCAGCTACCACACAAGCGGCAACGAGATATGCAGCAACAAACTGAGCAGCAACGAAATATGCAGTTGCCACATGCAGCAACAAGATATGTAGCAACAAACTGAGCAACAACGAGATATGCAGCTACTAAATATGCAGCAACGAACCCAGCAGCAACGAAATATGCAGCTACCGCGTATGCAGCAACAAACTGAGCAGCAACGAGATATGCAGCAACAAATTGAGCAGCAACGAGATATGCAGCTACCACACATGCAACAACGAGATATGTAGCAACAAATTGAGCAACAACGAGATATGCAGCTTCCACACATGCAGCAACGAGACATGCAGCAACAAACTGAGCAGCAACGAGATGTGCAGCTACCACACAAGCGGCAACGAGATATGCGCAACAAACTGAGCAGCAACAAGTTATGCAGCTACCACTCAGGCAGCGGCGAGATATGCAGCAACAGACATGCAGCAACGAGATATGCAGCAACGAACCCAGCAGCAAAGAGATATGCAGTTACCACAAGCAGCAACAAACTGAGCAACAACGAGATTTGCAACTACCAGATATACAGCAACGAACCCAGCAGCAACAAGATATGTAGCTACCGCATATGCAGCAACAAACTGAGCAGCAACGAGATATGCAGCTACCGCACATGTGGCAACGAGATATGCAGCTACCACAAATGCAGCAACGAGATGTGCAACATCAAATTGAGCATCAACGAGATATGCAGCCTCCACACACACAGCGACAAGATATGCAGCAACAGACATGCAGCAACGAGATTTGCAGCTATCACATGCAGCCACCAGAAATGCAGCAACAAACTGAGCAGCAACAAGATGTGCAGCTACCAGATATGCAGCATCGAATCCAGCAGCAACAAGATATGCAACTCCCACACATGCAACAACAAGATGTGCAGCAACAAATTGAGCAGCAATGAGATATGCAGCTTCCACACATGCAGCAACGAGACATGCAGTAACAAACTGAGCAGCAACGAGATATGCAGCTACCACAAAAGCGGCAACGATATATGCAGCTACCACTCAGGCAGCAACGAGATGTGCAGCAACAAATTGAGCAGCAACGAGATAAGCAGCTTCCACATTTTATGCAATGAGACATGCAGCATCAAACTTAGCAGCAACGAGATATGAAGCTACCACACATGCGGCAACGATGTATGCAGCTACCACAAATGCAGTAACGAAATGTGCAACAACAAATTGAGCAACAACGAGATATGAAGCTCCCACACATGCAGCGATGAGATGTGCAGCAACAGACATGCAGCAACGCGATATGCAGCAACGAACCCAGCAGTAACGAGATATGCAGTTACCATATGCAGCAACAAGATATGCAGCAACAAACTGAGCAACAACGAGATATGCAGCTACCAGATATGCAGCAACGAACCCAGCAGCACCGAGATATGCAGCTACCGCATATGCAGCTACCGCATATGCAGCTACCGCATATGCAGCTACCGCATATGCAGCTACCACATATGCAGCAAAAAACTATGCAGCAACGAGATGTGCAGCAACAAATTGAGCAGCAGCGAGATGTGCAGCTACCAGATATGCAGCAATCGGCCTGACCCTAAGTGCTAGTCCCGGATACACTGAAAACCCAGACCGTACTCACACTGGGTGGACACATCAAAACATAGATCCACTGGTCCAGATCACCTCCGCGATAGTAGAAGCACTCCACATTGCCAGAAGCAAGTCCTATTAGAGACTACAACAGCTGGCCTGCCACGCAAAGCAGATTGCTGACCTGCTCGCGGCCCTTAGCAGTGCGACTCCACGTCAAGTTGATCACCAACCTGCCTGAGTTAGCAGTCCCATACTAGTCTGAGCCGCGTCCTGTCATCCCATTTTCATGATAAGTTATTCCTTTATATTGTTTACTCAAGTACTGAAACCAGCTAGCCCGCCTCCCTTGTTTGCGACGAGATACGCAACTCAAGTAATGGTTCCAGCTAGCCCGCCTTCCAACTTGCTTGCGACAAGATATACAATTCAAGTAAAGCCAGCAACTAGCCCGCTTCCCAACGAGTTTGCAACGAGATACGCCACTCAACCGAAGGCCAGCAAGGCTAATTCCATCTTCTAATTTTGATTCCAGCTCTACCTTGCTGCCACTGCCAGAATAGTGGTGCTCTTCATCACCGCAGCCAAAGCGATCAAGCCTTACCCCAGCAGTGCCACTGCCAGAATAGTGGTGCTCCGCATCACCGCAGCCAAGGCGAGACTGGCCTGAACCATTCAAAAGGAAAGCCAAGCCCTGATAATTCAAACCGATTTCTGGACAGTTTCAACAACCGTATTGTATTGGCTGCGCACCGATCCACACACTTTCGTAGCAAACAGACTGAGCCAAATAGTGTCAAACAACCTGAATCCCGCCGACTTTGGTACACGGATCCAAACACCCGACGAACGAACACTAGAAGTGAGGTCCCACTATATCGGTCTTATGTCAACCCCAGGGGAGGCGCTTCCTTCCATTGAGCAATTCTCCTCGTGGAACAGACTAATCCGTGCAAAAGATTGAGTTCTCCGCTTTATAAATCGATGTAATAACTATCATAGTTGGCAGACATCAAGAAAAACGCTAAGCCACTATCTTCACTTGCTTCTTGACACGCGCTGTCCACCTAGAACTTGTTGCTTCTCTAACCGCCGACTCTGCTATTATGGCCATACAACAAATGACTGCACGAAGGGTCAGCCCGTTACCATGTACTCAGACAACGGGACTAATTTCCATGGAGCCGAAGCCGAGATGAGAAAAGCCTTGTGGTTTCAAGACGTTAATATGCTTGATGCCATGACTACCCAGGGCATCGAATGGAGATTTATACCACCAATGACGCCGCACAGGGGATGAGTATGGAAAAGACTGGTGCGGTCGGTGAAACGGGCAAAGAACGAGCACCTAAAGAGGAAACTCTTCTGACTACCTTAATTGAAGCTGAACTCAAAGTGAACATCAGACCACTAACCCATGTATCAATGGATCCTCGCGATGAAGAACCTGACTCCTAACCAGACGCTCTAACTTGTTCATGTACGAAAAAGGGGATGAAGAAATATGTCTCCACTGACAGTGGCGTGTCGGCCAGAGACTGGCAGACATGTTTTGGAGACAATGACACCACCCTGTTAAAAGGGATGATCCTGCACTACCTCGAAATCACTAGCCTCGCAGCCGCGTCATCGAGACGATAACCGCAACCGACAGATAAGTCAGAACTGTTCAAATCCAGACTGGTTCCGGTGTGTACCTGGGACCAGCCGTCCAAATCGCCGTCATCTTACCAGCTCCTACACATGCTGAGTCATCTTCCCCTCCTCTCCACAAGGACACATAAAGATACCTGCATCAAGAGTGCGTCCAACGAACTAGCTTGGTGCAATCAACAGATTACACCGGGGGGGAGAATGTAACAGACGTCTCTTGATGCACTTGCCAGATATTGTTTACGTGAAAAAATTGAAGTTGGTCGCCGCACGTGTTCCTTTAAAATATTATTGCCGACCACCTATTCAAAGAAGAGGATACAACATGTATAAGTCGATTCTTGCGAAATCTTACATAAAATACTGCACGTGTTATTCAAAAACCAAGTACTCAGCTTAGCAACCAACACGTCTTGCATTATTATTGATGAAAAAATTCTGCATTTTAAGACATAAAATGACACGTGCACCCGAGAGTAATGAGGTCGACTCATGCAAGAAAACACTGCGCGTGTCCAAACCAGTCTGTTATTCAAAACAGGTGTGCGCAGAATTTAGTATAAAAACCGTCTGAAAATAAATATTTCACGATTACTACCCAAAAGCTCTTTGAGTTGTTCTTTATAAACTATCTCCCGAAACCGAAGTGACGATTGGAGTCCAGCGCCCTATTGTTTATAGTATTTGTATGGAACAAATAAGTGGTCTCATACACATTGAATTAGTAAAAAACATTTTATTCAACTTTGTTTTTTTTTATTTATTTTTTTTTATTTATTTTTTTTTTTATTTATTCCATTTTTACACGGACATATGAATATATCTGGACCTGCCCTAAGTGATAAAAACGTAATATTTCCCCCTCCACATGGAACCGGCTATAAGCTCCGCCTTGGCGCCAGCTCGCTCCATGGGGAGGGGAGAGAATCTAAAATATGTGACGTCATCATTCTTGTAGTGACCAGCGCGAAAGTAACGTCTATACGTTTTACAAAATATCACGCCAAAAACGGCAGCTTGCGCTATACATTATAGGTACATATTATATAGACATAGCGAATGTGGGCGGTTCTCCAGTATTCTCGTCGCTGGTTACAGGGGTAAGTAAATTATGAAACATTTGTAATAGTGTTTTAACTAAACACGGCAACAAAATATTGCTATGTGTATTGGGGCGAGTCTTTTTGCGGCGAGCATTTGGCCTTAGCAAATATGTTATTATCGTGGCAAGCAATTCGCGCTCCCATGTAAAAAGGTCTATTCATTCAAAGCAGATTTTGCTTTTAAGAACTAAATGGTGATATTGTAATGCGAGATGCCTATTTACTGTCAGATTGATTGTATAACGAATTACAGTCATCTTTCCCCTCTTCCCCCTTCATAGTTTGGTTTTACCCCCTCGTCTGTATCTTCTGGTCTATTGAATTCTGATGTCTATGCATTTTTACAATTTTACAAAGTTAGGTATAAGTACAATTATTTTTTTAATTATGTACATGTAATGCAAATATTTTTTAATTGTGGTAATAATACCTCTCTAATTTCAACCGGTTTCAGAACAAACGTTCCTTCTTCAGGGCAAGCGTATACCCTGAAGAAGGAACGTTTGTTCTGAAACCGGTCGGATTTACTCATTATATAAGTGGTTCAAACAAAGTTGAATTGTTTCATTTTTATATAATGGATAACCACAAAGTTATAGCTTCATTCAAAAATATAACATTTTATTCATTCATGTCATAAGTGGCTGTTTAGTGCTCTGTTTGGTCAAGGTATATTCAAATTTTATAATATTCTTCTCAAGAACCACTCAGTGAATAAAACTTGTTCGTGTATTTCAAGGTACAAAAGCAAAGCAAGAAACAATCACTTAGGCTGCCGAACAATTCTTTGCGCTTTTGTGTGGCGGCAATGAGAAATCAATTTGGAAAATTTAAGGTACATTCTTTTTGTCACAGGATTGAAAAAGAACAAATTCATTTTATCCAGGCTACCACCCACCAAAAATGCAGTCCAGCAACGTGCTTCAAGAATATACTTCAAAGTGCAGACTTGGCTTGGTCACCATAAAGACCCAACTGAATATGGGGTGGAAGGACGCTGTTGGGTTACTAACTCCAGTACCAATGGTGAAGGAGGGTGCACCTCAGGCGTTGCTGAACTTTATGTCATGCCAATGAAAAAAAGGAATCGCTGGAAAGTGCACATGTAGAAAGTCGGGTTTAAAATGCTCCCTCCTCTTTATTCACTACAATGGCAGCTTGTATTATATAACAAATAAAATGAAGAATACGTATTCATTTTTTAAGGCAATGATCCATAAATATTCTATAAAAACTTTTAGCTTGTTGCTATTCTTTTATTTGAATTATTATAGGTCACCCCAAGTGGTTCGCTACGTTTGGTGATTTAGTAGGGGTGCCCGGGTTCATGGGGCGAGGTTTGTCTAGATTGGAGGCGGATTACCAGGACACACTGAATTCCTACCCCGATTCCTACCCACCCCTGAAACCCTTTTCCTTCCAGAACTCTCCTCTCCTTCCTTTCCTTAAAAAAACAAAGATGACATAGGCCCTGAGGGATTTTTTTTCCTCAAACATTACCTAGCGAGAACCATAAAGAAAAAAATACTTGTATTCTTACTTCAAGTATTGGAATTACTTTAATTTTGGGTGTGTTCTAAAAATTAAAGTATCAAAATGTTGTCACATCAGAACAATATTACTAAAAACGGTTATAAAAAACATAATAAACTCACTCAACTATCGTTGAAAATACTGCAAAAGATTTATAAAAACCTGTTCAGTTCATTTTTTTAAACGATTTATTCTGTAAATTTTTATTTTTTTGGAGATTATTGACATTCGAATACGGGGAAATACAGACCATTTGACAAGAGAATGAAGTTGCAGAAGGATGCATTTTATTATAGCAACCTACCACTCATTTTAAATTAAAAAAGTCAATAAACAATTATTACAAAAAATGCTATGAAATCATCAAATAATGTTGGAACTTAAATCTTTCAAAAAATCTGATATGAAAACAGAATGTTAAAAACTACCCTCATGTTATTCTGTAGCTTTGCTCTAGAGACGTTTTCGTTACACCCTACTGAGAGGGAAAACAGCGCAACCAATTTTAATATCAGAGTTATTTGTAATACGTCGTAAATACTCGGTTTCAAGGTCCTCGTGTTTTCTTTCGTACTCTTCCTTTTTAAACATCTGATCTGAGTCTACCCAATCAATGGTTTCGTTGCATTTATCTAAAATAATCGCATGGTCGCTTTCAAGTAAACCATGCTCTTTATCAATTAGGATTACTTTGATTTCATAGCAGTAATTCTGCAGAATATTTTTCGCAGTAATAGCGTTTTTGATGGTCTCGTCCTCCACACGATACTTTTCTGCATGTTTAATCATGTTTTGAATAGCTTTCTTGGAAAGCCGATCACTCTCCTTTCTGATAGTCCAAGATACGTTTAGTTGGGTCATATTTTCAATTGCAAAGACACGTATTCCATTGTGATCTAATGTGAACGTCACGCTTACTTTAACTTCACCACGGGGCTTAGGGGGCATACTAGTTAAAGTGGAAGAACCCAAATGGCTGTTATCCTTTACTAGATTCCGCTCACCCTCATACACTGCAATGAGGGCGGTAGTTTGGTTGTCGTTCGTGGTCATATACATTTTATTTTGTTTGGTAGGTATTGGAGTATTGCGTTGTATGATTGTACTCATAATACCTCCTTTGACTTGTATTCCCAATGAAAGTGGGGTTACATCATGTATCATGACATGTGCTGAATCGTCCCCAGTGAGGATGGCGGCCTGTACTGCGGCTCCGTAGGCTACCGCTTCGTCAGGGTTTATAGACCTGCTCAGTTCCTTGCCGTTAAAAAACATTCGTAAAAGCTTTTGAACCATTGGGATGCGGGTAGATCCTCCAACGATCACAACTTCATCAACTTCAGCTTTATCCATATTTATATCATGGAGACAATCGTTTATATGATGAAAGGTGGACATGAAGAGGTCAGAGTTTAACTCCTCTAATTTGGTTCGGGTGATTGATGTTTGGAAATCAATTCCTTCGTACAAGGAGTCGATCTCGATGCTCGTCTGAGTGATTGAAGAAAGAATTATTTTCGCTCGCTCACAGCCAGTTCTCAATCGTCTTAGGGCTTTTTTGTTTGTTGTGATGTCTTTATTGTGTTGCTTTTTAAATTCCTCCACGCAATGGTTAACCAATTGACTTTTGAAGTCTTCACCTCCCAAGTGAGTATCTCCTCTTGTAGAAAGGACTTTGATTATACCAGCGTCAATAGTGAGAATGGTCACGTCAAATGATCCACCTCCGAGATCATATACAAGTATATTACGCTTTCCAGCTTTGTCTTTCCCCAATCCATAAGCAATGGCGGCAGCGGTAGGCTCGTTAATAATTCCAATAACATTAAGCCCTGCAACAGTTCCTGCATCTATAGTGGCTAATCTCTGGGATTCGTTGAAGTAGGCAGGCACGGTTATGACAGCATTCTTGACAGTCATTCCAAGATATGCCTCTGCGGTCTCCTTCATCTTCGTTAGAATCATGGCGCTTATTTCTTCGGGGAAGAAAACAATCTCCGTTCCTTTGTGCATAACTTTAATCTTTGGTGTTGAGTTATCATTTACGACCTCAAAAGGCCAATGGTGAATATCAGCCTGCACATTATCTTCTTCGAATTTCCGTCCAATCAGCCGCTTAACATCTGAAAAAATACGAAAAGGAATGAAATTTCTTATTTAAAAATAATGATAAACACGGAAAACGCCAAATTTAATTTATCTATGGACTTTGTGTCTTCGATCTGTTCATTGGCAAATAGGTCGGCCGGCGTGATCTAGCGGTGAGGCTCTTGACTCGCACTCGGAAGGTCGCGGGATCGAATCCCTGCGTGGGCAAATAATTTTTATTGTTATTGTTATTTCACGATTAGTTCATTTAAAATAATATAAAGTATATTTGCGACACGTTCCAGAGTAGAAGATACTACCAGTATCGCCCTGGTGTAAGGCCACTATTTAGATTTGAAACGTGGCTTGAAATGGCTTTAGCCCTGTTTGGTGATCAGATCTGAATAGCCAGGTACTTTCCTACCTTCCTCTTCCCCAAATCCTTCCCTTCCCCACTACCTTCAGCCTCACAACGTACCCCAATTGGGAATGCAATAAACTAACTGGCTCCAGACTTTTGTGAGGTATTCATATAAGTATCCTAAGCACTTTCTCAAAAATCCTGGAAAAAATTTTGAAAAGCCAAATCATCCACTTTCTGGAATTTAATAAAAAAAAATCCCCGACACAATCTGGATTTCGGGAAAGTTTGAGTACCGTGGACGCCATTGAACATTTTACAAGAATAGCCATAAAAAGTTTAGACGTTGGAAAAAATGTCTGGCTGTTTTTATAGACCTAAAAAAAGCCTTTGATACGATAGATCATAAAATTCTTCCCACAAAACTAAAAAAAATGACATATCTGGCACTCCACAAACTTACCGACGACGTACTTGACAGGACGAACACAACAAGTACAAATAGGTCAACAAAAAAGCAATCCTCTTCCAATAAACTACGGCGTCTCTCAAGGAAGTGTCTTGGGACCTATCTTATTTCTCATCTACATAAATGAAATTACCAAACTTCCCATCAATGGAAACATAATTAGTGTTGCCGATGATACTGTTATGTTATTCCACGAAAAGGACTGGATGGATACTTATAAAGAGGCTGAACATGGACTAACTGTACTTCAAAATTGGCTTCGCATAAACTCTCTTACGCTTAATGTAATTAAAACTAATTATCTAGCCTTTTCAATAAACTCAAGAGGTCAACCGGGTAAAGAATACACTCTCAAATTGCACGAGTGTCAAAACAATAAGTCACATTGCTCTTGCCCTATTATAACAAAGGCAAAAAGTATTAAATATCTAGGAGTGGAAACAGACGAAAACCTTAGATGGGACATACACATAAATGGAATCACTAAAAAGCTTACGAGACTTGTATATTTCTTCAAAAACCTAAGAAACATACTACCTAGGAAAGACATCAAAAAAGTATGTTATGCTTTATGTCATTCCCGTCTTGAGAAAGGAATTTTAGTGTGGGGATTTGCTTAAGCAAATCATATTAACCACTTAGATATTGCTCAGTAAAGCATTATAAAAACCAAACTAAAATTACCCATCACAGCCCCCTCAAAAGATATTTTTAAGTGTTTTGACATTCTAAATTTAAAACAAATATATGACAAGAATATTCTTATACATCATTTTAAAAACAGAAAATCTCCTAATGAAACTCGGATACATGACACAAGAGCCTCAAAAAAGGATATACGAGATGTTCCAAAATTCAAGACAAGTTTTGGCCAAAGAAACCACATATATCTGGCAACCAAACTTTACAACATCCTTCCTCCAAGTTTGAAAAAGATAGAAAAGATAAATAAGTTTAAGGAAAAAATCAAAACATGGGTGAAAGAAATTAATGCAGACATACTAGGGAATGTATTAAAAACATCATAGAAACTAAATAACGGAAAATCAAAGAAATCTACCAGTCCGCCTCAGCACAGGACCACCTAGTGAGGAGGACTAAGAACAAACACATGAAATATTAATATACATTATCATATCTTGTAATTCTCATCAAACCTGTAATTAAATAGTCACTAATAAAAAATAAAAAAATAAAAAATAAATAAATAAAAAAAAGGTCTGGTTCCCACCCAGGCATCATAAGTGTTTTTCCTTTTCATCATTAATTTAAGGTCCTCATCATTGCTTGTAGTGATGGTACTGGGAATTTTCAAATACCGTCGCGTTTTTTGTAACCAGGAATGTACGTATTTTTATTATAAAAATTAGGGTTCCATGGCAGTTCTTCATCAAATTAAGATTTTTGTAAATTTAGTAATGGATTACAGATGTTGTCAAATTGGACAGGGGACTAAAATAACAAAATATTGTCTAATTCAAATATGAAAACGCTGAAGGCTTTCACTTAATTGACGTTACAATATACCGCGAAAAGCCTTCGTTGCTTCCTTGCAGCACCCTAAAGATGTCTTATTTTAGATGTAATAGATGAAGTGTTCTAGGTCCGCTCCTATTCCTCATATATATGAACTCCCTATTGAAACTGGACATTGATGGCAATATAATATCTTTCGCCGATGACACGGTTATCATATTCATTAGCAAAACATAGAAGACATCAATAGAGAAGGCAAATTATGGTCTTAACAAAATTAAAAAATGGCTAGACTCCAACCTCCTCACCCTAAATGTACAAAAAACACAATACATTCACTTTTCAATCCGTAAATTCACACTCCCAGAAAACCTTCCTAAATTAATCATTCACACTTGCTCACAAAATCTAGACACATCTCCACAAACACCCAATAATAACTGCTCATGCCCAAACCTTAAACCATCAAATGAAATAAAATACGTAGGTGTCATTATAGATAACCAATTACGCTGGGAGGCCCATATTAACTCCATAACTAAGAGACTCCGTAAGTTATGCCATATTTTTTATTCTCTACGATCAATCCTTGATATAAACACTCTAAGAACTGTATATTTTGCTCTATTTCAATCGATAGCAAAGTATGGCATTATAGGATGGGGAGGTTGTGCAGCATCCATCCTCTACCCTCTAGTGACAGTAGAAAAACTTTTGCTAAGGGTCATCTTCAAATGTTCCCCCTCTCATCCATCAGAGCCACTTTTTAAGAAACTCACAGTCCTTGACATTCGCCAACTGTATATCAAGATAGCTCTTATCCATATCTGGAATATGGATAAGAGCTATCTTGATGATGGATTGATAAACTCTACGCAAACGGACATACATATACGCTACTCAAAGCATGGAAAATGCATAATTCCTGTAACAAAAACCACTTTTTCACAAAGGCAGTACTCATACATCGCACCTAAAATATTCAACACGTTAAATAACGACATCAAAACATCAAAAACACTTACTCACTTTGCAACCGGTGTGCATAAATGGATATCTGAAAAGGGGCGAAATTTCTTTAAGGAACATATGAACCTATACCACCAGTAAATAATTTAAATAACTTGTATATTACAGAACAATATATTTCTCTTTCATATTCATCATTAAAAAATGTTTAACACCACTGACATGTTTCTTATACTCAAGTATTTATTACGAAAAATATTATGAAAATAATTCCATATTTGAGTACATATTTTTAGCCTTAGCTCAAACGTGGATTTACGCAAAAACTTCTGATATATATCTATATACCTATGTTACCATAACACGCACATGCAAATTGCTCATCAAGATATAACTTATCCCTACTCTCTTACCAAATAGTACTTTCTTTGATTTTATATTGTACTTGTATTTTTTACAAACACACTTGTACTTAATGTACTTGTATTCTTATTACATTTTAATAGTATTTTAATTACACAAATGTACTTGTATTTCTTTATTTTTTTTTTGATACATGCTCCTTGTATTATTTTTAATTCAATAGTACGTATTTTCTTTCATACACTTTTCATATTATTTTTAATTTTTCTGTTTTTCCATACTTATTTTTTTTATTCATATATCTTAAACTTATGTAGATATTTTGCATTATTTTTAATTCCTTTATACATCATACTTGTTTTAGATGAATAATTTATTTTATTTTATTTTTATATTATTTTGTTTTACATTCAACTTATTTTTAATTTGTATTATTATACTTAACATAAAATTGGCCACTACAACACGGGCATGTACCTAGTGTGATGGCCAAAAAATTATCCATTTACTGTAATGTATAAACTTTACTGAATAAAGAACATTAAAAAAAAAAATTAATAAGCAACAAATTTTCCTAAACCCTCTTTTGAACATTTTCCACTTAACCCGTCTTTCCCTTCTATTGACATTGTAATCCCTATTAACTTCCCTCACTCTTACCCCACATCTTTCCTTCTACCCATTCCACTCTGATCTCTCATTTCTCGATGATCTGAAAAAAGGTAAGAAGAAAATTATTTTCCCCATACATTTTGTAAGGAACGAATTCTCAACTTTTGAAAGAGCTGCAGGAATGTTGTGATAAATATAATATTGAATAGTGAGTGAATTCAAAAATACGAAAACGTCAAATGTTAATCCGCTAATTGTTTTGCTATTGTTCTTAAACATATAATGCTGCCCCTCTTTCTTTCACACTAAATGTCAACAGTCAAAAATGGGACAAACGGTGAACGTATGTCTGCAGCCTTCCACAGGAAAAAAAAAAAATTTAAATTAATATCCGTCACACGTATTTTAATTTTACATATAATTAGCTCCACACAAGAGGTCCTGAGGAAAATAATTTCCTTCAGGGTCTATATCATTTTAGAGGATGCTATGTGGAGGGTAATTTTAAAGATGAGAAGGATAGGAAGTTCTGGGAAGGAAAAAGATATGAGGGTTGGGTTGGATTCTGGGTGTCCACGAGTTACGGACGTATGAATCCACTCCTTCAACTGAGGTGCAAGGCGATGGGTCGGGAGAGTCTGGCTGGAAAGGTCAAAAGGCCACCCTCAACCAACCTCACTCCTCAACCTCCGGCCCGCCACACAGCAGGTGGGCAGACGCATCCACTGCCAAGACCTGGACAAACCTCACCCCGTGAACTCGGGCACTCCTGCTAAGTCACGAAACGTAGCGAACCACTTGGGGTGACCTATAGCAGAGGAACCATTTACTGGATAACCGGTTCCGGATCGGATAAATGGTTCCGGATAATTCCGAAAATCGGATAAATCGGATAAATGGTTCCCGGGGTGGCGGTACCCGTACCCGCCTCCCAAATTGATATATATGTATATGTGTGTAAATGGCAAAGTAAGAAAATCACAAAAATTATAAATCTTTAAATTTTATATTTTTATTTTACACCCGCAGTGTATGTAATATAAAAATTAAGAATGATAATTTATTTATTGGAAAATCAATATCTAATAATAATAATTAATCTTTATTGGAACCAGAAAGGAGCAGTAAGAGTAGAGCAATGTCTAACAGACGAAGTAGAAATAAAGAGAGGCGTGCGACAGGGTTGTATTCTTTCACCTATGCTCTTCAACTTATATTCAGAAGAAATATTCAATGAAGCTCTGCAAGAGGCTACTCAAGGACTTGTTATAAATGGGAAGATTCTGAACAACCTGCGTTATGCAGATGATACAGTACTTCTATCAAGTAACATTGAGGATTTACAACATTTGCTGATTCAAGTAGTGAAGACTTGTGAGAATGTTGGGCTGGAACTGAATATAAATAAGACAAAATACATGCTCATAAGCAAAAATAACGCATTGAATGAAAATCTTTATATTGCTGGAACAAAACTAGAGAAGGTACAGAGTATTGTATACTTGGGCTGCAATGTAAATGATAGATGGGATCCTTCAGTTGAAATCAAATGCCGCATTGAGCAAGCTCATGCAATCTTTATCCGCATGAAAAAAATGTTCTTCAGTCATGATCTCAACCTTGGATTACGAATGCGAATGGTCAGATGCTACGTGTTTTCGATATTATTTTACGGAATGGAAGCATGGACGCTTACTGAAGAACTTATTAGGCGACTTGAGGCATTCGAGATGTGGATCTACAGAAGAATACTTAAAATAAGCTGGAATAACAGGGTTACAAACGAAGATGTTATGGTTCGGATGAATAAAGAAAAGGAAGTAATTAAAACTATAAAAATCCGAAAACTTCAATATCTTGGACATGTGATGAGACATCCAGAGAAGTATGAGATCCTGCATCTCATAATGCAGGGAAAGATTGCCGGAAGACGGGGCCCTGGAAGAAGGAGAACCTCATGGTTGAAAAACCTGAGACAGTGGTATGGCCAGTCTACCGTGGAGCTGTTCCGGGCTGCAGTAAACAAAGTCCGCATAGCCAACATCATAGCCAACGTCCGTTGAACGGACAGGGCACAAGAAGAAAAAGAAGATAATTTAATACATTAATTTTACCTATTGCACATGGATTTTATAATATAGAAGTGAGTTTAATGATTTATAAGAATGCAAGAAGAAATACTATAAGAAAGATGTTTAAGTGGGAATAGGGAGGGGGCAGGATTGGTGTGGGGTTCGGTCTACTTGAATCGTATGTATTCTGATAATAAAATGCATAACCCAGAAATGAAGTTCATTGAATGGTGGAAGGGTTCGTTCAGTATCATTCAGTATCTATGGTTATGAAGTATTGAGAGATCGCCTGTGCGACTAAAGGAGTGTGGTGTGCAATTAAAAATGTGAATAGTGTGTATTGAAAAAATGTGATAGATGAAGGAGTTTTGCTTAGAATTGGTGTTGCATGGGTGAAAAAAAATTATACGAGATGAAACATATTCTAAAAGATAAGGAAAATGAATATATTATGAGAGCTCCTGCTTAAATAAATTTTAAGCAAATCGCACGAACATCCGTTTGGAGTTCCTACGTTCCTTTCTAGTAATTCGTGGCTCGGTCGCGCTCATGTTCGCAAATGTATACGCAGCATAAGATTTAAACGTTAATAAAAGCTCACCGAATATAGTGTTTTTGTCGTTCATTGCCATTTGGTGTCTGGCGGCTTCTCCCACGAGACGCTCCATGTCTGTGAATGCCACGAACGAGGGCGTGGTGCGACTGCCCAGGTCGTTGGCGATGATCTCCACCCTCCCGTTCTGGTATACCGCCACGCAAGAGTTGGTGGTTCCCAGGTCAATGCCGATGGCTGGTGCCTTGGTCGCCATCTAAAAATAGAAGGTTTCGTTTCCAAAGGATGACAATAATGAGGTAATAGTGCGGGCTATGTAAAAGGGTTGATTCTTGCCGGAATGTAAAATACATCAGGAATGAATGATAAAAATATATAATAAATAACAAAAAAGGGGAAGGATGTCGACTTTGCTCTCCCCTATCCAAATCTCCCTCAAACAACGTGAAAATTTGGAATAGTAGCAAGTATTCACTTTTTAAAGTATCTAGGGCATCATTCTTATTTTCGTGTCGCGTTTATTGAAAAATTAACTAACGTGAATGAACAGAAAGATTTTGGGTACCGCCGCGAACCGACCTGGAAACCGTTTATTGGATAACCAACACCTCTGACATAGGTAACCCCAAGGGGTGAGGTTGATGCGCCTGCCCACCAGATGCGTAGCGGGCTGGACCAGAAGTTCAATTCGTGGGAAATAGTTTAGATGCAGGTGAGTTCTCTAGTTGTTGTTTGTATAATTCTTGTTATACTTATATATATTTATATATATTTTATATAAATATATATATATATATTTTTTTTTTACATGAGCTCCACACAGGAGGCCCTGAGGAAAATAATTTCCCTCAGGGCCTATGTCATCTTTGGGGATGCTGTGTGGAGGGTTTTTTTAGGAAAGGAAGGAGAGGAGAGTTCTGGGATGGAAAAGGGTTTAAGCAGTGGGTAGGAATCTGGGGTTTAGTGGGTCCTGGTCATCCGCCTCCAAGATCTAGACAAACCTCACCCCATCAACCCGGGCAACCCTGCTAAATCACCAAACGTAGTGAACCACTTGGGGTGACCTATGGCAGAGGTATTGGTTATCCAATAAAGGTTCCCGGGGCGGCGGTACCGCCCCGGGATTGCCGCCTCCCAGATTGATATCTGTATCTGTATTTTCTCCCTAAAAAAATCGGATTAGAGAGATCTTTGACCTATCTAGCTGGATTCACTCGACCCATCGCCTTGCACCGCAGCAGTGGTAGGGATGGATTCATACGACACTCCTAGTCACATTGACCCTTAGATTCCTACCCACCCCTCATATTATTTTCTTCTTAGGAACTTGCTTCTAAAATCATGAAATATTGAATTCTTTAATAGCCTATATTTTATAAATTAAAACACAATAAAGAAATCAACACAGATAACATTTTTGAAAATAAACGTAAGAGGCAAAAATTTTGTGATCGGATATTATTAAAAAAATTCAAATATTATATTGAAAGCAAACTAACTAACTCACCGTATGTTATGGTACTTCAACAACTGTGACAAATGTCGTTAATTGTTAAATTTAATCTATCGAATTTCTTTGCGATAAAAGCGTTAGATAAGATTAAAAATTATACCGTCTCGTTTGATGAAGTCAGGGATGCCACCTTTCTGAATTTTATCCGGATGTTTCGTTCCTCGTAAAACTTTTTTTTTTATTCGTTAGAAAAACATCATGTGCGTTCTGAATATATGTGGGTACCCTCCTAATCACATCACCTTGCGGGAAAAGCATTTTGAATTTGGAACAATGATAAGAAAAATAGCCAATTCGAGTGCATTTGTATTTGAAAAAACAGAAGAAGAATAATTGTGACTACCTTGGAAGCAAGTTGCTGATGTCTTTTGTGTCCATAATATCGTTTTTGAATTAAAAAGAAGGTAAACCAAAAAAATTATTGTTTTTACTTATTCGTGTTGTTGTGGCGTTAATTACCACGAGGTATCGCGGTGGAACTATGAAGTAGTAATAAACTATATAATATATCATGATTGTGTTGTGTGCTCAGTGTACAGTGGTACGTGGTTGCATATCCTTCTTCCTTGCATCCTTAGTTTTTCCTACACATATTATGACCCAATTCAATCAAACACTATTTCGTTTCATATCATTGTTAGTATTGACTTAATATTGACGGCAAGCGTGGTGCAGCGGTAAGGCTTTTGACTCGCAATCCGAAGGTCGCGGGATCGAATCTCAGCGTGGGCAAATACATTTTATTTGATTAATTTGTGTTATTTCACGATTAATTAGTTAAAAATAATATATGGTATATTTGTGGCACGTTCCACAGTGGAAGATACTCTTCGTATCACCATAAATGGTGTAGGACCACCATTCAGAATTGAAACGTTGCTTGAAATGGCATTAGCCGTATTTGGTGACCAGATCTGAATAGCCAGGTACTTCCCTACCTTCCTCTTCTCCATCTCCTTCCCTTTCCCACTACTTTCAGCCCCATAACATACCCCAATTGGGGATGCAATATACTCACTGGCTCCAGAAGGGAGCAGCTGGTACTCTTGAGAGGTATTCATAAAAAAAATACAGTTACCTGTAATTCGTAAGCAGTTTGGATGCAACAGTACCGATAATTATTATAAAATTTTATTTGTGCAAATCTGTTAAATTCGTGGAGAATTTTACCCTACCAAACATAACTTCGAACGGTAGGTACAACCGGACAATATTTAAATAAATCATGCTTTCAAAATGAATAAAACTCAATAATGATTGCATGATACTAACATTTGTGATTAGTGGACTGATGGACGAGAATGAAAAAAAATTATCACGGTTCTCGGTTACTCTATCTAATCCGTTACTTATTATCACGGATATATGAATATATCTGGACCTGCCCTAAGTGATAAAAACGTATTATTTCCCCCTCCCCATGGAGCCGGCTAGAGCTCCGCCTTGGAGCCAGCTCAAATCTAAAATATCTCGCTTGAATCTAAAATAGGTGACGTCATCATTCTTGTCGTGACCAGCGCGGAACTAACATTCATATATTTTACGAAATAACACGCCAAAAACGGTAGCTTGTGCTATACATTTATACCCACATATTATTGGACATAGCGAATGTGGGCGGTTCTACAGTGTGCTCGTCGCTGCTCGTGTGCTTACAGGGGTAACTAAATTATGAAACATTTGTAAAAGTGTCTTAACTAAACACGGCAAAAAAATATTGCTATGTGAATGGGGGCGAATCTTTTCGGGGCGGGCATTTGGCCTTCGAAAATATGTTATTAACGTGGCAAGCAATTCGCGCTCCCATGTAAAAAGGTCTATTCATTCAAAGCAGATTTTGCTTTTAAGAACTAAATGGTGATATTATAATGCGAGATGCCTATAATAATAATAATAATATTTGGATGATTTATATAGCGCCGTTTTTGTGAAAAATCACCTCAAGGGCGCTGTATACTGTCAGATTGATTTTTTAACGAATCACAGTCTCTTCTTCCTCTTTTCGCCCCCCATAGTTTGGTTTTACCCCTCATCTGTATGTTCTGGTCTAATGATTTGAATGTCTATGCTTATTAAAAATATATTTCTTCTATTCTCGTGTTTCTGGTTTTGTTAATTGGACGATAATTCAGTTAATAAATAAATAAAATACCAACCATTTCGGAGGCGGAAATGGGTACCACCACCCGGGGAACCATTTATTGGTTCATGGACAACATCTCTGCCATAGGACACCCCAAGTGACCGTTTGGTAACTTTGTCGGGGTGCCCGGGTTCATGGGGTGAGGTTTGTCCGGGTCTTGGCGGCGGATGCGTCTGCCCGCCAGCTGCATGGCTGGATCGGGAGAGATTATTGTTTTTGTGTTTAATTCGTAGAACTCCACTAAATTTTCACAAAATTAGTAATGTAGGAGCAGCACACCTGGCACCTGAAATGAAGTAATGATTTTATTCTAGTTCAGTGACTCAATAAGTGCATCCCATCTCTCCACCCATACGTTAACACATTTTTTTAGGCACTCAAAATTCAACTTGTTTGATACCAGGTCGGAATTCCAAACCGGTCTGGTAGTAATACCTTGCAAACCCTCAAGCACTTCCTCTCGATCATCTATCATGATCAGACAGTGCCACAGAATGTGCATGGCCGTTTTGTTTTCATCTAAAATTTACGCGCGATCACCTTCAAATAAACCGTTCTCTTTATTCGTAAGGATGATCTTCATTTTGTAGCAGTAATCTTGCAGATTGTTCTTTGCAGTGACAGCGGTTTTGATGATATCGTCTTCTTTGCGATTCTTTTCTGCTTCGTAGGTCATGCGTTTAATAACTTTCTTTGAAAGTCAGCCTCGTTTCTGATTTTTGTGTAATTATTTATACTTGGTTTTTACGGATTGGTCTCACACATGTGAGAATAACCCAGTTATAAAAACTCAGTAAATTATACAAATAAAACAAATAGGTAAAAATCTATTTAAAATCAATTAGCCAAATTATATAATGGTTAAATTTTGAAACAGTTTAAATAAAACTTAGATAAAATAAAACAAAAAAACATTTAGAAATAGAAAATTATAAAAATAGAAAGTTTACTCCAATGAAAATTAAAGGGAGGCAAGACAAGAGACATAATTAAAGACACAAATGATACATAATAAATTAGCACATATTTTTCAGTAATCGCAGAGTAATTTTTTGAAACCATATAAATTAAAGACAAAAATATCTACTTCAGCACACTCTATCTTATTATATAGTCGACACATTTGGGTCAGAGAGCTAAAATAGGCGATATTATTTTTAAACCTATTCATGTTAAACATATTATGGCGTCTTAAACAATGGGAATTGGGAACATTGATATCAATATTGTTAAGACACAATGAAGTATCCAGATGGCCGTGAATTATTTTATGTAAACATATTAGATCAGTCAATTGCCTTCTAATTTTAAGTGTATTAATTTTCAAGTCGCATATCGTATGATCTAAGATGTTCTTGTAAACCACATTTAAAATATAACAGTCTTAGCAATTTTTTTTAAACTGATTCTTCAATGTTTTCATATTTGCAGTAATGTGGATTCCAAATTTTACAACGGTTGGGTCTAACCTTGCGGAAAACATCCTAAGCGTCACTAAGGAAACTAAAGATTCACTGGCATCTGCAATAGAAACAAAACACAATTTTTTTTCATTTCAATTCCCACCTACAACAAATGAAGAGGTTTTAAAAATTATTGACAATCTTAAAAACACACATTCAAAAGGTCCTGACGGTCTTAACACTCATATACTAAAAATTATTAAACACAATATTGCATCACCTTTATCGAACATCTTAATAAAAGTTTTACTTCAGGGGTTTTCCCCGACCATCTTAAAAAGTCTTTAGTAGTACCAATCTACAAAAATGGACCCAAAAACCACGTGGGAAATTATAGGCCAATATCCCTGTTGAGTGCTATCTCAAAAATTAGAGAAAAAAAAATAAAAACAGATTAAGTAACTATGTAGAGAGCCGAAAACTTTTAAGCAAAAATCAGTTCGGCTTTCGGCCGGGGAGGGGAATGGACGATGCGATAGCGCAACTTACAGAACATATTTCTGGAAATATAAATCGAGGAAAGAAAAACATTCCACTGTACTTAGACTTAGCCAAGGCTTTTGATACAATTTCTCATAAATTACTCCTCAAAAGATTAAAAAATATTGGCATTGTAGGTATGCCCTACGAATGGTTAAAGAGTTACTTAACGGGTAGAAGCCAGCAACTCAAAATGGGCAAAACAGTGAGTAAATCACTAGAGACTAACTTTGGGGGTACCGCAGGGAAGCACATTGGGACCTCTTCTATTTATAATCTACATGTAATGTCCGTGACACTGACAAATATAATTTATTAAAAAGGTCTCGTTTATACTAATGAATATTTATTAAGTCAATTAGGGAGATGTACAATGTTAACGCTAGTAAGGTAATTCGCGGAATGCCGGCGGCCGCCGAGCGCTCCCGGCACCTCTCGCTAACCCCTCGGATCGGGACCCTTCGGCTACCTTCGGCCAGCTCCGGCACCCGGTCCCCCCGCGGGTATGCAGTGCGGGACACCACACTACATAAATGAATTATGCGAGCTAAAAGTAGGCGGAAAAATTATTACATTCGCTGACGATACGGTAGCTATATTTGAAGGAGACGACTGGACTCAAACACATAAACATGCTGAAAGTGGAATCAAAGCGATAAGACAATGGCTTGACAAAAATCTACTTACACTAAATATATCAAAAACTAAATACATAAGATTCAGCTCAACTATAAAAGGACAACCTAGTACATCATATACAATTAAAATACATAAGCGTAACTGTAATTCCGATAATATTGATTCTATCTGCAATTGTGAAGTTTTGAAAAGTGTGAAAAACATCAAATATCTAGGCGTTATTATAGACAATCACCTTAAGTGGAAATATCACATTGACAACCTCACAATAAGGATAAGAAAATTGATCCATATATTCTTTGTATTACGAAATATAATCAAACAGCAAGATCTAAGAAAAATATATTTCGGATTATGCAACCCCATCTTAACGTGTGGTTGTATTGGTTGGGGAGCGTCAGGAAGAACAATTTTAGATCCACTAGTGAAGGCCCAGAAATCCATAATTAGAGTTATTATGCGTAAACCCTATAGTTTTTCTAGCGATCAGCTCTACAAAAAATTTGATGTACTTGACGCTCGTCAAAACTATATAAAAAAAGGTTATTATCCACGTACACAAAAATCTAGAAAAACTTGATAAAATTGATCATAAATACATCACAAGAAGTCACACCAGAAAGGATCTTGTGGTCCCAGGGAGCAATACGTCGAAGTTCCAAAAGACATATACATATCTAGGACCGAAATTATATAATAAAATCCCCCCAGAATTAAATATTAAAACATGCAAAATGACATGCATCGGTTCAATAATAAATAAATGGTTGATTGGCTTAGGTAGGGTTGAGTCTGAAAAATTGTTAAATTACATCACTTAAAACTTAAGTGACGTTATTTAAAAAAAAAACACTTTGTTTTTTTTGTTCAGAATACATTTTTTGCATTTTTCACCAGCATTTGGTTCCTTAGAACGGGCAATCTGCCTAGCTAGGAACTAATATAGACAAACAAGATATATTTTTTTAATTTAATATAGATATATAGTGCAGTGGTTTTATATAAATTACATATCGGTACACAAATTATTTAAAATTGCAATCTCACCAAAGAAGAAACTAGTTCTTGTGCTTGATGAGCGTGTTACACTAATTATAACAGAAATAGAATAACATTATGCAATAGGTAAGTATATAATGGGAACAATTAAAACTTCTGGATTATCTATAAGTGTAGGTGTACATACATGGGATACGGTTACATACTAAAATATTGTGCACTTAAGTGAAATTCGAAAAATCTAAATAAAATAGAGATGAATATAGATTGATAATACATAGAAAGAAAGAGAAAAACATGTACTTATTAAGTTAATTATTCCCGATGAAGTGTAGCTTCAGTTAGAGTTTCAGTTTATTGATGTCTTTGGTTTTTTTTATTTCAATCGGAAGGTTGTTGAAAAACTTTATTCCTAAATAGATATAATTGTTTTGCATTAGTTTGGTATTAAATTTTGGTATTTTGAAGTTGTCTTCATATCTTTTTGATTGATGGGTTTCAAATTTTTTGATGATATTATCTTTGTAAATTTGGATAATTGCATTTTTCTTGAAGATATTCTCTACTCGAGGCACCGTGAAATCGGCGAAAAGCGTTTCTGTTGGATAAGTGGAGGGTTTCTTTAGGATTGCTTTAATGATTAGCTTCTGGATCACTTTGATCGGAGTTAGAATATTGTTGTATGACCCCCCCCCCCCATCCAATAATTCCATATTGAATTGATGACTGGATTTGTGCATAGTCTACTCTTTTTAGATTGTTGAGTTTTAAAATATTTCTTAATCTTATTTATTTATTTAATACATGAATTATCGAGAGTACATATAGTTTTTTGTGATATTTCACCCTCCATACTAGGGATGACCCTGTGTTATGGCGGGTGAAGTTTACAGTTTGCGGATATACATTCGCTAGTATAGATTGAAATTTTTCACTAATTGATACTATCAACACAAATTCTCCTACAATAAGAGAGTTTATGTAGTTATATTGGATTACAAGAATAAGGTGAAGAAGTTAAAGAATTATTGGAAAAGATAAGTTATTTTTAGTAAATTAAGGAATTATTGATATATATATATATATAGTTCACAGTAATCAGTCTTATATATATAATGCTGCTTAGATAGTAAATAAAGATATTTTATGTTTTGCCTGCTCTATAGTAAGAAAATGATATACTTATAGTTAGATTGGGTTACAAGAAGAAGATGGAGAAGTTAGAGAATTATTATAAAATGAGAAATTTGAGGAGTTGTTAGATATAGATCATACTAAATAATCTTGTACATACATGCCGCTAATTTATAAAATAGAGATATATTATGTTTTGTCTGAAAAGTGATTAAATCGATAGAGTGTAGAGTGAATGGGTGTTAAAATTGTAATGTATCCCATGTGTAAGGATCCATTTCGTTATTTGTTTTTTTAAAGGAATGGGGTTGACTCAACGTTTTTAAGTTTTCAGGGATAAGGTTAAAGATTTTAGGAGCTAGGAAGAAAAATTGTCTTTGAGCTGACGTGGTGTGTAGTGTAGGTACATTGTAGTGTCTGTTGGTTATTGTTCTGGTGGTGTAGTTGTGTTGTAAGAGAGTTTTGTTTTTGTATTTGAACAGGAAATGTATTAGCATAAATTTTAAATGGAGTTGCCGTATGTTTAAGACGTTATACTCGATGAGGAGTCGTTTGGAGGGGTATCTTGTCGGTCGCTTGTTAATGACACGTATTACCATTTTTTGGGCTTTTAGTAGAGGTTCGATGATAGATTGTGCCCAGCCACCCCAAGTTATAATGCCGTATGCTAATAGAGATTGGCAGAGAGCGTAGTAAACAGTTTTAAGAGTTGAGGTAGTAAGGATATTTCTTAGGGTTCGGAAGACATAAGAGAGTTTGCGGATGCGTGTGGTTAGACTGGCCAAGTGCTGATTCTAACGAAGGTGTTGATCAATGATGACCCCCAGATATTTTATGTGGGTGGCGTGTTCCAAATTTGGGCAATTACAGGAAGTGCAAGTTCTTAGACAGGAGTGAATCATTATATTCTGATTGTTGGTAGGTTGGGTTGCAGCAGAAAGACTGAAGGTTAAGAATTTTGTTTTTCCAGCATTAAGGGTTAGGAGATTATCATCTAACCATTTCTTTATCTGGCGTATGTCGTTTTGAGCTATGTCGAATGCTCCTTTCCAGGTTTTGTGTCTAGTTATCAGTACAGTGTCATCTGCAAAAGATATTAGTTTCCCAGTTATGGGAAGGTTACAGAGATTGTTGATGTAGATGAGGAACAGAATAGGGCCTAGAACACTTCCTTGTGGGACTCCGAAGTGGATTGGTAAGGGGTTACTTGTTATGTTGTTAATTTTCACAGCTTGCGATCTGTCGGTTAGGTATGATGAGAACCAGTTAAGAGTTCTACCTCGGATGCCTATTTGAGATAGTCTTTCTAGAAGTATGGGGTGGGAAACCGTGTCAAATGCTTTGGCTAAGTCTAGGAATATGGCTAGGCAGGAATCACCTTCGTCCAGGCTGTTAGTGATCTTATTCGTCAAGTCTAAGATTGCAGATTCTGTATTTAAATTATTTTGAAAGCCAAACTGATTAGGCGAGAGAAACTTCTGGGTTTCAAGATGGGAGACAAGTCTACTTTTAATAATTTTTTCAATGATTTTTGACAGGACACTTAGCAAAGAAATGGGTCTATAGTTTTCAATATTTGTTTTATCGCCACCTTTATAGATTGGGATAACTGTTGCATGTTTTAGTAGGTGTGGGAAAGAACCGCTTTTAAAGCTTAGGTTAACGATATGTTTTAACGCATTTGTAATAAAGTGAACTATGTGTTTTATTATATAAGGAGAAATATTGTCATTACCAGCAGCACTGTTTGTTTTAATGGTGAGTATTGTGTCAACTATTTCTTTATTGGAGGTAGGGGCTAGGATTAGTTCCGGGTGCAAAGAGCTCTGTTGTCTTACCCGTGAGGTTAAGAGATTTTGTGTTTTGTTTGTTGCTTTTAGAATTTTGTTGGCTAAGTTCGTGCCGATGTTGCTGAAAAAATGGTTGGCATGATCGGCTAAGGTTTTTGGGTCATCATGGACTTGGATATTTTTCCCATTTATGGCGAGTGATTGCATTTTGAATGAGGTTTTATTGTTTTCTGAGATGTCATTGACTACGTTCCAGATTATTTTACTGTCATATCCCGATTCTTCAATTTTTTTTTGTAATAGTTTTGTTTGGTTATTGTTATGAGATTATTGCAAATGTTACGATATTTTTTATAGAAGCGCAAGAGTTGAGGGTCTGGGTTGTTTACGGATTGTTTATGGAGTCTGTCTCTTTTACGTATACAGAAGATAAGGCCATTTGTAATCCATGGTTTTAGTTTCTTTTTTTTGTTCGATGCCATTATAATGGGGAAAGTAGCGTGGTTATTGTGGGCAGTTAGTGATGCAGAGAAATTTTCAAGAGCGTCGTTGACATTTTCAGAAAGCAGGGTAGATTCCCATTTTTCTTCTTCAACATACTTTATCAAATGATCCATATTAACAGTTTTATGGGAAGGATTACTGGACTTAGGGGGAGTAGATTTTGAGTTGTGTAGTTCGAGAATGGTTGAGTAATGGTCAGTTACAGTGGATTCGAATACAGCTGATTTAGCGGTTCGCTTTGATCTAACCATAATATGATCTATGCATGTCTTAGTAGTGAGGGTGACTCGTGTAGGTGTGTTGATGTGTGGTATAAGGCCATGTAGTGCCATTAGGTTTAGGTAATTTGTAGCGTAGGGGCTGGATTCATTTAGGATGTCTATATTTATGTCACCGATTATGATGAGATCCTTAGTTTTTTCATCGATATTTTTTTCGAGAGAGTAGAGAAAAGGGGTGACATTGTTGGACTTTGGGGAGCGGTATATTGCGAGTATATTTAAGTTATCGATTGAGATATTAAGACAATTTGCATGGTCGACTGAAATTTCGGATACTGCATGTTTTAGGTTAGACTTGACATAAACTATGACCCCATCGGATTGGGACCTGTGCTGAGACGTGTTGTACACAGAGTAGTTGTTTAATAATTTCGGGATGTAATTAACGTTAATCCAGCACTCTGACAGAACAATGATGTCAAATTCATTTCCTATGTCAGTAAGTTGAACAAGTAGGTTATCAAAGTTTTTGTTGAGGCTACGGATATTCATGGCAAATACTATACTATAAAGAGCTTCTGGTTTGGAGATAATTTTTTTAATGCATTTGTGTTGTTTGTCGTATGTGCCGTGATATTAAGAAAGTTATCAATTGGGTTAATTGGGTCCATTATGGGCATCTGTGTATGGTGGGTGTATATTCATGAACTCAAACATATATATATATATATATATATATATATATATACATTTTCTGATACGCTTAACCAATTCGCAGATATGGCTCTTCCACTTCATATGTTGTTCTATTATCACTCCGAGATATTTAATTTCTGATACTGATTTTAATGTTTAACAGCCTTGGATACATGTTATTTTATTACATTTGTTATTATGGATAATTATTTTAGTGTTGGGGAATGTTTTTAGTTTGTTGATTGAGAAGTGTATGTAGTATGTTTTGTTAGTATTCAATGAGAGAAGATTTGTGTCAAACCAATGTTTTAAGGTGTTCATGCTATTATTTGCTTGTTCGTTTGCTCTATTCCAGTCGATCCCATTCACTATGATAGCTGTGTCGTCGGCATATGATATTATGTCTGCGTTAAGTGGTAATTTATAAATATCGTTTACATAAATTATAAATAGTAGGGGGCAAGGACTGTGCCTTGAGGTATCCCGAAATTACTTGTTAGTGGTAGACATAGGGAGTTGTTTATCTTGACTACTTGTTGTCGTTCTAATAAATAGCTTTTTATCCATTTTAGAGCTTTATCGTTTATCCCAACATAGTTTAATTTTTTAATAAGTTTATCATGAGAAATACTATCGAAAGCTTTTTTAAGATGTTTTTTATTAAATACGTAAGTTTGTTTTTGTATGCTTTTAGGTATTTTATTAAGGTTTCGTTTGTAGGTTGTCGGATTAATTGTTTGTATATTGCTTCTTTGTGTCTGATTGATACAATTAATCCAAAAGTTATCCATGGTTTAACTGGTTTGAATTTTGATGGTTGTTTTCTGGAATCAATAGAATGTGCAGTACTTACGTGCATTGATAAATATTTTTCAAATAGTTCGAAGCATTCATTCGTATCATTACAATTAAAAATATCGTGCCATTTCTCTTTATCTAGATTATGTACTAGGACATTTATGTTGAGCGTTTTGCGTCGGAAGTTTTCATTCTCCGGAGTTTGTGTTGGTAAAGGTGAATATTTATTTTCGTAATTGTACGTAAAAATGCACCCGAAATGATCTGTGATTGTCGTTTGTATAACTGCAGATACTATGTTTTTTATGTCTTGAATATTTGTGAAAACATGATCTATGCACGAAGGTCGTTGACCTGGAATAATTCTTGTAAATGAATTAATACACGATATATAATTTAATTCTGCCATCATATATTTATTTTTTTATTTTTTTTTTAATTCGTTTATTCCAGATCTCGGGGAGGGTGGTGCAGTCCCACGAGTTCCATATTATACATATATAATACATTAAATTAAAATATTTCAAGAAGAAAGATATATTTTTTTTTACATAATGAAAGGAAATAAATAAAAGAAAATAATAACAATACAAAAATTAAAATAAAATTTGAAAAAAAAAAGTTAACTTTTTGTTATCTATTTCATCAGGAAGTGGCTCCATCGCTTATAAATGGGACCCTGCCAGAAGTGGAATGCTGCCATCACAAGAGTGTTTTCGCTCGAGGCCAATCGCGTTCTGTAGCTGGTGATCCGTTTTTTTATTAGTGTTCGGAATCCGGGATCGCGCCCTTCTTCAAACATCTCGGTGGCACTGCAGTACCAGGACAACCCAAAAAGCGTTCGATATGAATTGTTGTACTGTATTTCCATTCTTTTTAGTGACGCTTTGTTGAAGTTGGTCCACAACTCCGAGGTATATAGGCTCGTGCAGTACGTGTTAAAAAGTTGCCTTTTTGCAGCTGGGCTGCACTTGTTAAATCTTCGAGAAATCATATTTGCCCTAATGCACAGTGATCTTCTCTGTCGCTCAATATCCGAGTCATCACTGAGGTCCGCTGCTACGATGTGTCCCAAGTATTTGACCTCGATTTTTTCTATTATTTTTGTGTCGTTTAGACTGACGGGTAATACTTTCATGGTGCCTGCACCTGACTTGAATACGAGCAACACAGACTTAGTGGGGTTATAGACCATATTATGTTCAGCAGCGTATTCTTCACAAATCTTTAACAGCTTTCTCAGTCCTTTTATACTTGGTGACAAAATGACCATATCATCTGCATACGCAATGTTATTTACACAGTTATTTCCCAGGTGACAGTCTACGTTTGCCGAGGTGAGTTTATCGCTTAAATCGTTCATGTAGACATTAAATAAAATCGGTGATAAGCTTCCCCCTTGTCTGACGCCGCATTCCATATTCACAGGTGTTGACATTTTATTTTTCCAAATAACTTGGTTCTCTTGTTCATGATGCCAGACTGCCAGAATGTTAATTATTGAACCTGGCACCTTCCTTTCTTTTAGTTTTTTCCAAAGTAGTGCGTGAGAAACCCGATCGAAGGCTTTACTTAAATCAAGAAAACAAGCATACACTGTTGTTTTTCTTGCCTTATAATATTCGATACATTGTTTTAAGCTGAATATTGCCATATCTGTAGACAATTTAGATTTAAAACCAAATTGATTGTCGGATGTGAATAGTTTGCCTTCTATTTGAATTTGTATAACTCTTTCAAATATTCTGGATATTATTGTGGCAAGAGATATCGGCCTATAGTTGGAAGTATTGGATAAGTCTTCTTGTCTGGATTTAACTAGTGGTACTATAATTGTACGTGAGAAGTTTCTTGGTATGTGCGTGTGTTGAAGAATCTGTGTAAATAATGTTGCTAGAAGCGTGTATATTTTCTCACCAGCGTTTCTTACATGTTCTATCATAAGACTAGTTTTATCATAAGACGAATAATCATTTGAAATATTGAGGTTAACGTCTCCGACAACAATGGTTTTCTTATTTCTGTTCGAAAGAAGTATGCGTTTTAGTTCATCTACATATATTGGTAATATTGAGGCGTGAGTTCTATATATAGCGAATATGCTAAATGTATACTTTTGGTAACTGATTTCCATATTTAGGACGTTTACATTGTGGATGTGGATTTCTCTGTTAAAAGTCACAACATATTTATTTGAAATAAATATTGCGATTCCGCTGTTCTTGTTAATTCGGGTATTATTTGCATAGTATGTTTAACCCGGAATATTATAGTTTGTATCGCTCGATGAGTGCGTCTCTGTTAATATTAAACAGTCCAGTATGTTAAGTGATTTTATTGTTACCAGGAGTTCGTCTAAATGACGTTCGATGCTTCTTACATTCACATGAAATATGATTAAGCTAACTTCGGGATTCATCGGTAAAATGTTGTTTAAAATGTTGTTTGAATAACACTTGTACCCATTTTAATATTTACAGTTATTTTGAAATATTATTATTATGTTATTTTACTGTATGAATGTATCTTATGTAATAAAATAAATAATAAAATAATAAAAAAGTAGTGCTTCCATATTCAACTTTACTTCTAATTAAGGCTTTGTAAAGGGTTAGAATTGATAGAGGATCTTTGAAAGGTTTACATATTCTGTGAATAAATCCCATCATTTTAAATGATTTGCACTTAATGTCATTAATGTGTACATCAAATGTGAATTTAGAATTAAGAGTGATTCCTAGATCTCTTATGGAAAACACTTTTTTAAGAATAGTATTATTAATAACACAGGAATAATCCTTTATAATTAAATTCGTAGTGAAGTTTAAAGTGTAATATTTTTCAACATTTAAGTGCATATCATTGTCAGTACACCAGTTATTGAGTGTGTCGAGGTCATTTTGAAGCAGTTGATGATCAAAAACTGACTTAATTTTACGGAAAATTTTAAGATCATCGGCGAAAAAAGCTTAATTACAATTTAATTTTGAACCAAGGTCATTAATGAATATTAGAAAAAAAAGAAGGCCCAGATTTGACCCCTGTGGTATACCAGAAGTTACATTTATAGGGAATGATTTGTATCCATTAATAAATACTAGTTGCGTTCTGTTACATAAATATGATTTCATCCAGCGAAATGTATTCTAAATATCTCCATGTATTCCTATTTGATCAAGCTTTTTAAGTAAGATGGAGTGGTTAACTTTATCAAAGGCTTGTTGGAAATCGGTATAAATTGGGGGGGGCAGCCCGCCCGGAGCGACACTTTTAAGGGGGGCGGAAAATTTTCACAAAAAATAATAATATTATCTTCGAAAAATTTAAACCATTTCAAATCATTATTTGAAAATGTTCTATGATACTTTCGTTTACGAATCCAACTCCTTTTTTCATTATTTATTAAAAATATCTAAAATTATATTTTTTTGAGGTGCAAATTTCGCAATTTTGCAGTTTTCGCAATTTTGCAAATTTCGCAATTTTGCTTAGATATGTTCTGATCACAAACCAGAATTGTGTTCAGAACGTATTAACGAATGAATTTCAGTTGTTCATTCATCTGCTGATACATTTCGAAAGAGACCATTATTTTACTCGAAGTGCAGTTAAAAAATTCTAGTTGCAGACTATTTATGTGCTGTCAGAAAAAAAGAGAAACCTTTTTCATATTCTGGGTGTAGTTTTAATTCGCCAAATACAGATTTAATTTAACCCGTCTACTCACAGGACACGAAAATTGTCCCACACACTTAATTTTGAAATAAAACTGTGAAATTATGTCCACACATTTAATTTAAAAATAAAATTGTGATTGCGATAAAAAGTTAAGATACAGTTTTATTAAAAAAAAAAATTAAGAAAAGGAATCTGTATTTATAATATTAAGTTTATTCTATTTTGGGTATTTTAATAAGAATATTCGCCGGCGTGTATTTTTGAGCCAATTCACATATCCAATATCAAAATTTTAATATTTAGAAACAATAATGTTCTAATAAGCACGCCGGAAAAATTACTTTATCTAGATTTTAGAACAGTTTTGAATTTTGCAAAAGGGTAAAAAAACAATATAAGGAACATTTAAACTGCATGGGAAGAACCGGAAATTTTGTGCGCAAACATTGACAGGCAAACGTTTATAGATATTTTTTTCTTATTATTCGAAGGGTTAAGCCAGTTTTCAGAATGTAAAATTCCATTTGAGGATTCATCTGCTGACACAATTCAAAGGAAAACATTATCTTATTCCAAGTTCAGACATAAAATTCTAGTTGCAGACTCTGTGTGTGCTGCCAGAATCAAAGAAAAAACAATATTCATTTTCTGAGTATACTTTTAATTCGCCGTATATACCGACTTAATTTAAACCAATTTTGTGTTCAGAATGTAAATTGTGAATGTACAAGGCATATCCAGAAAGTAAGAGTACTGAATTTTTGTAGGTTACAATTTTTTTGTTATTGAAACAAAAAAATTACATGGTTACCGTAGTACATATGTAAGCTTGTTTTCGACACAGTCGCCATTCCTCTCGATACATGTGGTGAAGTGGGGTATCAACTTTTTGATGCCTTCCTCAAAGTAGTTTCCCGCCAACCCCTTCGTCCACTTCTCCACCTCCTCCTTTACTCCTCGTCGGGTGAAAACCTTTTTCCACCCATGTGCAGCTTCAGGGAGGTAAAGAGATAATAATCTGGTCAGGGGAATAAATCAAACAAGAATTTATAAACATGATTTTCGTTGAAAGAATATTAAACTAGTCAAATGTGATTTTTTTTTAAATCTGGCTCGTATATAAATAGGTTGTAATAAAAACATAGGATTTCCATATACAACCCCCACCCCCCCCCCCCCCCCCCCGGCCGCTTGAATATAAGAAGATGTATGTGCCGGCAGAATCAAAGAAAAACCATTTTCATTTTCTGAGTGTAGTTTTAATTCACCGCATATGTATGTGTGATGACGGTGAGAAATTCTATCACAAGCATACCATTCTCGGTTTCTAACTAAGAGCAGTTATATTTAAATTTGTAGTAGAATTTATAAGCATGATTGATTTTATTGGAAGAGGACTCGGCATATGGGATTTTAAAAATCGCCAAAAAAAATTGGATATCTACCCCCCCCCTCCCCCCCCCCTTCCCCACAGTCAGCTCTTGAAAATCTGCGGAAAAGTAGTGGGGGGGGGGGGGGGGGCGGCAAAATTTTTCTCCGCCCCGGGAGGCCAAAACCCACGCTACGCCACTGACCTTACTCATTACGCTTACATCAGCCTTGCATTCTTTGTAATATCTTTACAGAATTAATACTCTATCGACTCTATCCGTCTAAACAACTTTCCAATTACCACATTATACGTGACCATTTTTTTAGAAGATAGAATGGGTTTATTCGCACTTCTAACAATATTATCGTTATGTTTCAACCAATTTACACAAAACCTTGACAAATTATATACCTAAACATTTGATCGAATATACACATGTCATAAGTCTGAAAAGTTGTACATTCGAATTATATCGTAATCATAATATGTTATGTGTGGTATAATTACACGAGTAGGATAGGGTGGGGCAAGTTACCAAATTCTCAAAAACTATCATTCGCTCAACAATGGGGGTATCAAATGGCAGAAAGAAGAGGCCGAACATAGCGCGCCATTTCCATTTACCGCGTGGCTATCGACCAACACATACGGGTACCTACTTTGTTTTTTGTTTTTGTTTAGTGAAAGTAACGAACTAAATGAAAACTTAAGTAAATTAATTAATACGAGGGAAATGTCGTTTATGTAAGATATTTCAGAGTTGCTCATCCTGTAATAAGGGTCTGGAAAGTTGTGCAAGTGTAAGCGGCACCATTAGCAATAAAAATAATAAACCTTATATTATTACGATAGCTCCATATATCTACAATAATTAAACAGCAGTTTATAATAAGTCTATTTTTTATTTTAATTTAATACTCCATCCTCTTGCACATACATGTTCATACATCCATCATTCCTCGACACACTGACCTCCAGATTCCTACCCATAACTTTTTCCTTTCCAGGACTTCCTCTCCTCCCTTTCCTTAAAAATACCTTCCACACAGCAACCCCTAAGGCAGTGGTTCCAAACCGGTGATACGTGAACCACAGGTGGTCCGCGAGATCTAAAATGTGATCCACGAAACATTTATTCATTTACTTATTAAAATTAAACCTAATCAAAAGTAACCAAAAATTGATTCGTAACCCTTTTGGTATTAATGATGGAGAGGTAGCTGAAGAAGTCCACGAAGAGCACATTGAATAGCAAAATGACAGTAATTGCAAGGATGCGTTTAATTATGTGATTAATAGATTTTCATTATTGTGGGTACTTTGCTGTCCCTGTAAGAATAAATAAATGTCATAGTGATCCCTGATCAAAAAGGGGCCGGGAACCACTGGCCTAAGATGACATAGGCCCAGGGGGAAATTATTTTACTCGTGGTCTCCTGTGTGGGGTAATCTGGAAAAAAGTTTTCATTGAAATCTTTCTCTTATATGTCCACATCCTACAAAAAGTAATAATATATTTTGTAAAGAAAAAATAATGTGGCTAGTAGACACTGCGCAACTGACTTGACATTTTGATATTGAAATTAGTTTATGAAAACTGTCTAATGCACCGCATACTGGACATGACTAAGTGAAAAGTTGCTCAACTAGCCTACTTCATTAAAATTACACTGGTGTCACACCAAGCGTTAAAAGCGCCAGCGTTATTTGGCTTGGCCTATGAAATAGGTCAAGCCAAATAACGAGTTCGCTTTTAACGCTAGGTGTGATACTAGCATTACAGAAACGTAAAAAAAAACATTAATATCAAATAACACAAAATATTTTTAAAACTTCAATTTATTTTTATACCAAAACAAAGAAACAACAGAATTTTTAAAACTAAACACGTTTACATAATTCCTTAGCCAGGATTAAAAAGAGGATCATTATCAGGAACATCATCATCAATTTCAAATTGGTTACCGGAGTTATTTTTAATAGACCGTTCGTACTCGGCTTCTAGGTCCTCGTGTTTTGTTTCGTACTCTTCGTTTTTAAACATCTGTTCTGAGTCTATCCAATCAATAGCTACTTTGCATTTATCTAAAATTATTGCATGATCACTATCAAGTAAACCATGCTCTTTATCCATAAGGATGGCCTTGATTTTGTAGCAGTAATACTGCAGTTTGTTCTTTGCAATGATAGCGATAGTGGTCTCGTCCTCTCTGCGACACTTTTCCGCTTCAAAAATCATGCGTTTAATGTCGTCCTGGGAAAGTCGTCTCTCGTTTTTGATAGTCAGACATTTATTTTGTTGGGTCGTATTTTCTATTGCAGAGACGGTGAGAATTCCATTGAAATCTATTATAAAGGTCACATCAATTTCAACTTCAACGCGAGGCTTGGGGGGTATAATCAATTTGAAACAACCCAGACGGTGGTTATCCTTTACTAGACTCCGTTCACCCTCGTACACTACAATACGGTTGACGGTCTGGTTATCGAACGTAGTTGTGTAATTTTTAGTCTTTTTGGCAGGTATTGGGGGGTTACGTTTTATGATTGTACTCATCATTCCTGGATGGACTTCAACGCCCAAGGAAAGCGGGGTTACATCATAGAGTATGACGTGTGCTGAATCATCTTTGGTGAGGATGGCTGCCTGTACTGCGGCTCCGTAGGCTACCGCTTCGTCAGGTTTTATGGACTTGTGCAGTTCCTTGCCACCAAAAAACTCTTTTAGGAGCTTCTGAATCTTTGGGATGCGGGTAGAACCCCCAACCATCACAACTTCGTCGATTACAGCTTTGTCCATACTGGCATTATGGAGACATTGGGCCCATGGGCCCATTTAGGCCCAAGAATAGACCGAAAAAGTTTACCGTTTATGTCCTCTAATTGAGCTCGGGTGATTGTTGTTTGGTAGTCAATTCCCTTGTCCAAGGAGTGAACCTCGATGTTTGTCTGAGAGGTCGACGACAGAATTCTTTTCGCTCGCTCACATCCAGTTCTCAATCGGCCTAGAGATTTTTTATTCGTTGTGAGATCTTTTTGGTACTTCTTTTTAAAATCTTTTATGCAATGATTGACAATCTCAGTATCGAAGTCTCCACCTCCCAAGTGAGTATCTCCACCTGTAGAAAGGACTGTGAAAATACCGGCGTCAATAGTAAGAATAGTGACATCAAAAGTTCCACCGCCTAGATCGTGTATGAGAACATTACGCTTTTCTACTTTGTCTTTCTCCAGTCCATGCAATGGCAGCAGCGGTGGGCTCGTTGAGAATATGAAGGACATTTAGTCCTGCAATAGTTCCTGCATCTTTGGTGGCCAATCTCTGCGAATCGTTGAAGTGGGCAGGCATGGTGATGACAGCATCCTTGACCTCCATTTCGAGGTATGCCTCTGCGGTCTCCTTCATCTTCGTTAGAATCATAGCGCTTATCTCTTCGGGGTAGAAAATCTTCTCGCTTCCTTTGTGGGTTACTTTAATCTTTGTTATTGAGTTATCATTCACGACCTCAAAAGGCCAACGTCGAATGTCTGCTTGGACATTATCATCTTCGAATTTGCGTCCAATCAGCCGCTTAACATCTGATGAAAAAAAGAACTTTTAGAATTTGAAAATGGGTAATGAGAAATGTGAAAAACCAAAACAGGTGTATTACAGAGAATATATTTTCTTTTCTTTTTGTGTCATGTATATTATCGAAGCTTCTGACTCACACAATGTTGTAATTTTTTGCCTCATCTGTTTTTAAATTATAATATTATCATTATAATCTCTAATGTTCTTTAAAAGGTACTTAGTCCTATTAATTTTCTATAAAAATTCACTTTCAAATATTTTCCAGTTTACATGATCTAATAAATTTCATTATTCTTGATATGGCATGAAACTCGGTTGAGGCTATTAAATTCTGAATTTATTTTCATATATCAGACCCACGATTGTATTTAAATATCTATATAAATTATTACAAGAGTTTACTTGATATTCATGTACTCATTAAGCTCATTGTCGTACGAAAACGTAAAAGAAGGATTAACCGGCGTTTTTTAAATAAAATATATGGTGGGTCCAAAACTTTACATTTTCCAGAGTGTTTATAAAATTTAAAAAAAATACTTCGTTTTAACGCACCAGATTTAAATGTCCGGGTTTAATTTTCCCCACAGGAAAAACTAAACCCTTTCACACACTTCCCAAATGATCATCTGGTCAATCCACGTTGGGCAATTGCACTATATAAGTATTATAATTACAAAACAATACAAGAACAACATGTCAACCTACCAGAGACCAGATGGGAAAATAATTCATCGACTCCAGATATTTTCATATCAGAGGGTTCGGCTCTGTGGAATTCCTAATTGAACCTATAAATCCTACTGATCCCTCAATATAAATATTTAAAAAATCTTTTGTAATCCTACATGTATTTAAAATTACCGATTTTTGCATTTTTATATATAAATTCTTTGACAAATCTAATACGCCTAAATTTTTAATCAGAGACCTAGGTATAATGCCAGTAGCCGAAATAACAAATGGTAATATTTTTATAGTCCGAGAATGTCAAATTCTTTTAATCTCATTTCCTAAATCTGTGTATTTTCTATTTTTTTCAGAAACAGTTTTTTGAATATTACAGGAATTTGGAATAGCTACATCAATGATATAAGTTATTTTTTTTAAATTTTGTCATGTAAAACTATATCAGGTCTATTATGACTAATTGTTCTGTCTGTTAGTATAGTTTTATCATAATATATTTTATAAAATTCATTTTCTAAAAATGAATTTGGTTCATATTCATAATATGGTACTTTATTACGGCAGTCAATCAAGTTTGTTTAATTAACAAACTTTGGTGGATTATTTTTAAAACCTGATTGTGCCTAAATGTATACTCGGACGGTGCTAATATAGAACATCCCGATATAATATGTTCTATAGTTTCCGGAAAAACCAAACATTTTCTACATAAATCATCAATTTGATTTATATCTTTGATTATATGCTTCCTATAATTTTTAGTATTAATGACTCTATCTTGAATGGCAAGCATAAATCCTTCTATTTCTGCGCTCAGCTCTCCAATACTCAACCATTTGTTTGACGAAAGTTTGTCAACATACGTTTGGTTGAGATAATTGAAGTGTTTTGCATGAATAATTTTATTTGACCAGGAATCTAATAATTCCTGGTTATTATTTATAAGAATGTTGGCATTCTCGTCATATAAATTTAAAGGTGTAATGTTTGTATCTGCCTTGCAAATTATTTTGTGCATTTCTGAGCTATTAGCTTCCCTATGGAAAAAATTTCTAAGCATTTCTACCTGATTGTGTTTCAAAGATATTATTTTGACTACACCTCTACCTCCTAAATTTCTAGGTAAATTAATTCGTTCTATAGCTGAATTTGGATGATGGCAATTAAACTTTGTTAACGTTGTTCTAATTAATCGTTCTAAACTATCTAAATTTGTATTGGACCATTTAATTATGCCAAATGAGTACGTTAATAGAGGTATTGCCCAAGTATTTATTGCTGTTACTTAATTTTTAGCAGATAGATTGCATTTTAAATTTTTTCTGATCCTAGTTTGAAATTTAATCCTAATATCATTTTTAATACTAGTGTAATCTAATCTATTCGATTGCGGGTATCCTAAATATTTGTATACCTCATCCCCTTTCATACTTTTAATTTTGAAATTTCTAAATATACCCTCGTCTCCATCTACATTTTTGCCTTTCTCTATATGGATCGTTTTACATTTATCTAAACCAAAAGTCATTTTCATATCATCTAAAAAAAATTTAACTACCTTAATCATTATTTAAGTTATTCCTAATCCTTTTTAAGAAGCCAACTTTTTTAGCAATTTTCTTAGATATGTAATCGAAGTGTTTGTCGAATTTTAATTTATCGTCTAATATTACACCCAGATATTTAATATTGTTAACCCTTTCTATATTTATGTTATCAATGGTTAGTATTGCATGTTCAGTTCCACCTTGACTATCAATAATCAAAAATTTAGTTTTCATAACATTCAGTTTTAGTTTGTTTATGTTTAACCAAAGCGTTACATTATTTAAGTCATTTTGTATCTCTTCAATGGCATCCTGTAATTTTTTTCTAGCTATATATAACAATGTATCATCGCAAATAATTTAATGGCACAATGCTTTAAAACTTTAACAATATCATTTATATATATAATGAATAACAATGGACCTAGGACAGATCCCTGTGGAACGCCTTTGCTAGTATGACGTGGATCCGATGTTATTCCACCATATTTTGTTACTTGCGTTCTTTCTGATAGATAATCAACAAACCAATTAATTTCTTTACCGTTAATTCCAATATTTCTTAATTTTTTTATTAATCTGTCTCTATCGATTGTTTCAAATGCCCTTTTTAAGTCTAAAAATACTGCAATAATTTTACTGTTTTTATCTCTATAATTTTTCCAATTGTGTGGAGTTAATGTAAAAAAAAAACGTACCCTCTTCGAATGATGCGATGAAACCCGTGAAGATTTGCACTAATTAGTAGTTCCTTGCCTTGTTTTCAGTGGGATACTGCCGTCTCATTCTAGGTTAGGGATAAAACGGAATATTCGGTACACCGGACAAAGAGGAGTCCGTTCCTTTAAATGTATGTGTGGTCTCAGCACGGGTAAGTCGCCCAGTGAGGCCGACATTGTTATTAACTGTGAAATATTGTATCATTTTCTCACAAAAACGGTGCTTTGTAAATTAGCCAAGTATTATTATTAATTAAAAAAAAATACTAAATGACGAGCTCAGGCCCGGGGCTCCATTGAAACCACGGCAGGGTCAGGGGTTATTGTACAGGGCCCACAGATACCGTAGATACTGTAGATAGTACTCAACTGCTGACCCTGTACAAATCGCAAGTGCACCCCACTCATGCTAACTAACTAATTGACTAATTCTTGAATTCAACAGATCGGCTTTGGAATGATTTGCCGGTCACTGTGTTTCCTCCATCCTAAGACATGGTGTCTCTGAGACCCATGTTCACTCTTTCCTCTCCTTGCCTTTACAGGTAACCTCTGCGATTCTGAAATTATTTGTACACTATACCTTCACGAAGGCACAACGGATTGATATAATATCAGTTCCCACTTAATCTTATATACAAAAACTTATATTGTTTTTTTGTTCATATTTTGCGCTGCCGTTCATCCGATTGTGATGAAACTTGTTGTGCGCACCCCCGCGAAGGTTTCCATATATAACGGTCAACTCTGGCGTTATGAAATTTACATAAAAATTTACTACAGGTGGTGGGCAATTGGTTTGAAAATGTGTGAATAACATATATTTTAGCGGCACGGAGGGAAGGCAGGAGGGAGTGGGTAACGAAGGAGGTGGGGTTCGCGGAAGTGTTAAGGCGCGTTGTACCCGCTCAAAAAGAAGAACATGGAGAGATATGTAAATACGAATGTTAGAGAGAACGCGTTAATATTAAAAAACGCTAATACAAGCGAAAATTGTGAAAATGTTTAATGAAACGCGACTCGTTTAAAATAGAGCAAAAATCTAGTGGGGACTTTCTAAAATAGCATTTAATGAAAAACTGCTAATTTGTTCATAAAAGTTATATAACTTTTAAAAACACTGGTAAAACGTGTTTATAATAATTTTCGGGGCATACTATGCATTTTTTTCTATCGAGGGAGTTTCATACAATTGCCGTTTCAGCGTGGGGAATGTACAGATATTTATTAAAGAAAACATGTGTTTTTAAGAGCTTTAAAATTTAAAGTGTTTACAGAAAATATTAATAAATCGGTAGAAATGCGGGAAGCCGGACATTAACAAGGGAGAGGGATGGTGCGGAAGGAGGACGCGGTGGGGAAAGGGGACGCGGGAGGGGAACGGGGATGCATGGGAAAGGACATGCAGGGAGAAAAAAATTATTTCTTTGAATGGCATTACAACGCATGCCGGGTACCAGCAAGTTTTATATAATATTCTTATCGCTATCCTTCTAAAAATTAATTTTAATGCGTGAAAAGTAATCTAAAATACTTACGCAAAAAAACTGAACATGATTGAGAAATGCCTAAAATAGAGAAGATAAGATTGTCTTGTCTGAAAATGGTGATTATCTCATACTTACTTGTGTTTTATAAATGTGAATCAGGTTTTATGATAAAACCGAATGCATTTTTCGGGCCTTTTCTGAACCCAGCGCCAGAGACGTAAACGTTCATAGAAATATTTTTGACAAAGCGGCGTTTGACGGCCTCCACGGTGAAGGGGTAAGGCTCTCGACTATGAATCGGTGGTCGCCGGTTAAAATCGCTGCGTGCGCGAGGAAATCTCATTTAATTCATTTGTGTTATTTCACTATAATTTTTTTTTATTATAGAGCGGAGAGATACAACTTTGGCCATAGGAACGGCTTTATTTCTCCGAAACAATCCTACTAATAATATTCTAAAGGCGAAAGTTTGTATGGATGTATAGATGTCTGGATAAATGTTTGTTACTCTTTCACGCAAAAACTACTGAATGGATTTTAAAAATTTCACTAATAGAAAGCTACATTATTTGCGAGTACTATAGGCTATATATATATATATGGATATATTGGTAAGCTCTGGCGTTATGAATAATCTCTGGCGTTATGAAATTATTTATCATACGTTTTCTGTCCCTACCAAAATCGATTTATTGCAAACGTCAGAAAAAAAGCAAACCAGTTGTCACCTCGGAAACGATTTATTTTTATTTTTTATTAGGCAATTCACCCTAAAAAGAGTGCTTTGTTGGCGTCGTACTTAATAACTATCTCTAAAAATGAGCCACCGAAATGTATGTATGCGCATAAAGCCGAACTACTGCAGCAAATTGGATCATTTTTTTTTTGTTCGTTATTTTGTATAAAACTACCGTTGAGTTCTGGCATTATGAAATTTGTATAAAAAATTATAATAGGTGGCACGCGAACAGTTTGAAAACTGAATGTATCGGGAATGTACGCGTGGAATGCGAGAGGGGAGAGGAGGGAGTGGGGAGGGGGGTGAGGGTGTTGGGAGGGTGTTGGTGGAGGGGGGAATGGGAGGGGGAGGAGGGTGGGGGGAGGGGATTGGGGTGGGGGGAAGGAGGAAGGGGGGTTTATGGGGAGAGTAGGTGGAGGGAGAGGGGGAGGGGGTTGATGGGGGGAGTGGAGTAGAGAGAGGGAAGGTGGAGGAGGCGGAGTGGAGTGGGAGAGGGGGGAGGTAAGGAAGGGGAAGGGGGAGGGGTGGAGGAAGGTGATGGGAGGTGGAGTGGCGTGGGGTATGGGGTGGGGGAGGGGTCGGTGGAGAAGGAGGGGGAAGTAGAGGGGGGTTGATGGATGAGTGGATTGGGGAGAGGGAAGGTGGAGGGGGAGGAGTGGAGTAAGGGGAGGGGTCGCTGGAAAGGGAGGGGGGAGGGAGGGAGGTTGATGGGAGGAGTAGAGTGGGAGGAGGGGTGGGTGGAGGGTGAGGGGGGGTGGGGGGAGGGGGGTTGTTGGGAGGAGTGGAGTGGGGAGAGGAAAGGTGGAGGAGGTGGAGGAGGTGGAGTGGATATAACCCTAATTTAGGGACGGCGAACCTTTACGTACCAACGTGCCATTTTTCTAAAGAAATGTTTAATGAGGTCATAGACGTGCCATCAAATAATTTTGACTGTGTGATTATTGGGAAAATAATAATAATAAATATCTACCTACTGTCAATTAAAAACTCTTTATTTACTACAAAAAATGGGAACATTTTGCATTATACGCGTAATTTACATTAAAGTAAAATTAAAGTGACTTCATATGTTAGGGTTGTAAGGTGTTACTTTTAGCAGAATGTCAGCTGAACTGGAGTCATCTGTCAAACAGTTTCTAACCGAGTCTTTAATGTTATTCATCTCTGAAAATAATGACTCACAGGCAGGTTGATGAAAATATTGTTAAAATAGCATGAGCCAGCTTCTTCAAACAATTAAATGTGTCTGGTAACGCATTCCTTGTTTCCAAAATATTTGTTTTTAGCATTTTCACTTATGTTACCTGTCAATCTCTCTGTTTCAATTAATTCTAACTCTTTCCTTGTTTCAACAAATTTTTGAATCCATATTGAACTAAACTTGAAATCAGTGACGTGCCCAAAATATTGTGTCGCGTGCCATTGGTTCGCCATCCCTGCCCTAATACCATCGAGCGCAGCCGCGGGAAAAGCTAGTATTTTGTATTTTTGAAGTTACTTGAGAGCATCATGTACGCATTACGTCATCGGTCGATGTTTTATATAAATTTATTATTAACTAAAATACAAAGTAATACGTCACTATCGAATAAACGAGCTTTAGTCAAATAATTTTTATCATAAGCAATAATTATCAGCCTGAAATACTCATCTACATTGAAAAATCTTCCGAGAAAAGATACTTGCCGCCAACGGGACTTGAACCTGTGTCCTTCTGATTGCCGGTCAGCTGCTCTTGACCACTTGTTATAATAATTGTTACCCTTTGTGCTATGCTATGCTATGCTATAAAAATAATAAAATAATTTTTGCTAAACCAGAAGATATCGTTTATAATTCGGGATCAAACAATAACATTCCTCGTGTAGATGGCGGTATGGTTTAAATTTCCATTTAACACCAGCCGTCTGTTTTGATTTTCTTCAACAGAAAAACGTCGGCAAAAAGCGTGCTTAATTTTACTTTGAGAAGTTCGGGCACAATTATTTAAATTTTTTATCGTTTTTTAAATAATTTAATTTTCCAGATTGTACAATAAAACCATAACTGAAAAGGGTATGTCGGAGATTTGATATTTAAAGCATATTTTATTTGTATACTTATTTTTAAAGCAGATTTTATTGTATACTTATTTTTTTCGGGGCTTATAAAAAGATTAATAAAAAAATTCTGGATTATTTTAAAGACAAATATGTGTTCTACTCGCAGCTCATTTCCAAACCAAAATCGTGTTTTTGGATTACTTAATAGTGCATCGCCTTAAATACCAGTAGAAACCTAATTTGGTTCCATATTTCAAATCAAACACAGAAAAATGAACAGTTTTTCAGTAAATATGTTATATTAGTCTCATAGCATACTTGCGGTAATAGATTTTTAGATTTCTAATCTTAAAATCACCCTGGTGAAAGGCCAGAAGGTCAGAATTGAAAGGTTGCATGCAATGGCGTGATCACATCTGAACAGCTAGGAACTTCCCCACCATCCACATCCCCATCTCCTTCTCCTACCCACACCCTTTAGCCTCCCCCCTCCCCCATACCCTGACCGGTTTCGGGTTAGAGGGAGTGGTTGTGACTCTTGTGCGGTATTCACACAAATAAATACATTAAAAAAACATGTGTGCAGTTCACAAGCGGTAGAAGTGAAACCTTCCGAAAACTAAACTTCGAGAGAATGAGATGAATGCAGAGTATCGTTACTATTACCAACGGTATTGTCAACAAGTTTAAAAGTTATTCTACGAAGCACTGCACAAATAGAAGGCCGATAGGCTACAAAGCATCGCACAAAAAGGATACCGATTAGTTTATCTCATTTTCTCGCAGGCTAAATCCTGTTGATATATGTGTTTGTCTCTTTTTAGTGTCGCTCGTTTCCGTTTCATAAAAGGCCTAAAGGATACAAAGCATCGCACAAAGAGGATACCGATTAGTTTATCTCATTCTCTCGCAGGCTAAATCCTGTAGATATATGTGTTTGTAGCTTTTTAGTGTCGCTCGTTTCCGTTTCATTGAATTTCAAATCAAAACGGTGCTAAAGAATTTTCACTTCAAAATTTACCCGTCTCAGAGCAGATATTGTCCAATCTAGGGGCCCTAGCATGGTCGATCGATAAGGATTGATAAGGTAACTTTCGGTAAGTAGTTCTCATCGTTCCCTAGCATGATTGCGCATCGCCAACCAATAAATAACAGAGGAGGTAGCGCAACACGGCATAACACCCCAAAAATAAATGACAAAAATACTTTTTTTTGTATTTCTTGGGCATTAACTATGTAACAATTTCTAGACATTTTATTTTTTTGAAGAGTTTTATTAAATGTACATTTGTTACTTAAATTAAATTTTTCCGCGACCGGTTTCGATACAACCGTATCATTCATGAGCAGAATTAAAACCAACTTAAAAAATAAATGCAAGTACCAAGGATTAATTAGGTGGGAATAGTGGGAGGGATGATTTTGGGGGGAGGGGGAAAGCGGTGGGAGGAGTCAATATTATACGGAAACATGGTTAGTAAAGGAGATTTGCAAGGCGCTATTATTTTATTCACTAAATTAATTTTAGATTTAATTTTTTTGTTTATTTCGAGCGTTTCTAAAGCGCAAAGATTAAAGTATGAATTTATATTGCAATGTTTAAATTTTGTTTTTTCTTTATTAAAGCTATGGCCTGACTCTATTAAATGATTCGCAAATTCGGAATAATTATTATTTCTTAAACAAAGTTCATGTTCCCTGATTCTAGTTTTGAAATTTCTAGTTGTCATACCTACATACTGTGCGTCACAATCGTTACATTCTAAAGTGTATATCCCGTTTTTTTCAAATTTATTAGAAACATCCTTATTATATATCAACTTTACTAACCATGTTTTCCGTATAATATTGACTCCTCCCACCGCTTTCCCCCTCCCCCCAAAATCATCCCTCCCACTATTCCCACCTAATTAATCCTTGGTACTTGCATTTATTTTTTAAGTTAGTTTTAATTCTGCTCGTGAATGATACGGTTGTATCGAAACCGGTCGCGGAAAAATTTAATTTAAGTAACAAATGTACATTTAATAAAACTCTTCAAAAAAAACAAAATGACAAAAATACTTTTGGCCGTGAAAATCTAAAATCATATCCGCCCAATAATAACAGTTCACAATGACGAAGTTTTATTAATATATTCGACTTCAACTGTTCTGTACGTGATCTGCAGTTGTTCTGGTGAAAGATGAGAAGTTACCGAAAGTTATCGATTCAATCCTTATCGATCCACCGTGCCAGTAGTTCAGGGAAACGAAATTATGTTACATAAAAAAAATCACTGGAGGTTTGGTGGTGGACATTATGGTTACATTGTATTAAAAAATTAAAATATTTATAAACCAAATTAACTCACCGCATGTTATGATACTTCAACAACTATGACAAATATCTTTCATTCTAAAAATTAATCTTTCTAATATCTTAATTAACTTTTATTATTTTTTTTTTTGTTTTTCTCATAAAATATTTTCTCATCTAAACCTCACCAGTAAAATTTATACTTACTTTATAATATTTTTGCAGTTCTATTTACACTTTGTTCTATGTCAGGTCTTATTATTATTGTTAATAATATGTATAAATATTTAAAGCTGAATTGTTTTAGTTTTGTGTAAGTACAACTTGTACTATTTCATTTCATTTCTTTTTTATGTTGTAATATTCTTTACCTAACGAGTCGATTGCATTCATATTTATTCTGTTTTATTGATTATGTAATACATGTAATTAATATTGTTAATTATATATTTGCTTCTTTTCTTGTAAAAGCCCACTAGGGCGTTAATAAAATATAAAATAAAATGATAAAGTTATTAGATAAGATGAAAAACATGTGCCATCTTGTTTTAAAAAAAGTCAGGGTTGCCACCTTTCTGATTCTGACCCAGATATTGCATTTTTGGTAGTTCTCTCAGGTTCCGCGTAAAATATCTTACTTTTGGTTTATTTGATATTCGTAAGTAAACACCATCATGTTTGTCCTAAATATTAATTAATATAATAATAATAATAATAATAATCCTAGGTCTGAAAGTGTGAAAGGGTTTAGTTTTTCCTGTGGGGAAAATTAAACCCGGACATTTAAATCTGGTGCGTAAATAATTATATAATAATTAGAGCACCTGACCGGCAATCAAAAGGACACGGATTCAAGTCCCGTTGGCGGCAAGTATCTTTTCTCGGAAGATTTTTCAATGTAGATGTGTGTTCCAGGCTGATAATTATTGCTTATAATAATCGTTACCCTTTGTGCTATGCATAAAAATCTTGTCTTAACCGTTAGTTTATTAATTATAAAAAAATAATAATTAATATTTGACAAGTTAAAGTATTTCCCCAAAAAATGTAGACATAATTTGTCTCGACGCCACCTAGCGAGAGATTTAACACTAACAATGTCTCTCTCGCAAAAATAAAGTTGGTTTTTTTCAGGTGGAAAAAATATAACACTAATTGTTGAATGAATTTGGCGGGTATTAGATAAACCACCATAGCTCAGTGGTCAGAACACTTGACCGGCAATCAGAAGGACACGGGTTCAAGTTCCGTTGGCGGCAAGTATCTTTTCTCGGAAGATTTTTCAATGAAGATGAGTGTTTCAGGCTGATAATTATTGCTTATTATAATAAATATTAAATTTTATTTTTACAAATCTGTTAAATTCGGGGACAGTTTTACCCTACCAAACACATCTTCAAATGGTAGATAGGTATATTTGTATAATCTATATTTATAAAAATGATTGTAAATTCGCTTGCTTGCTTACAAGTTTGTATGTGTTGGTATGAGTATCTATGATCTTATATTATTGTCTATGACTACTTTCATATGTTGTCTTTTCACTTGTCAACTGTCAGTCAGCACGGCTGGTTTAATAAATGATATTCCAATTACAATCGTGTTATTATATTCAACACAATATAACATGGTGTCAGGTGTGTCTGATTAAAAATATTGTGAGTGAAGTCAAGTCAGCAATCAATAATTTGTGGTGCGAATATGTTGTGGTGTCACAAAACCAAGGAATAAAATGTCGAGTCAGATTTTACAAATGAATATTGTTCCAAATATGGCGGGTGAGTGGAAGAGATTCAAACAATCATTCCGGATTTATATGATGGCGAATAATTACAATGAGGAAAATGAAATACAAAAAGTAGCAAGGCTCCTACATACGATCGGACCTAAAGGAGTGGAAATTTTTAACTCTTTTGGCCTAACATGGAAAAAAGCAAGCTCGAAGAAATAATACTACATTTTGATAAACATTTCATACCTACAATTAATGTATCGGTGGAACGATTTAAATTTTTCACGAGAAAACAAGACGAAAGTGAAACAGTAGAAGAATTTGTTCATATGAAGCGGATACTTTGTGATGTGACATTATTAATTTAAAATAAAACAATAACTTTATAAACACCACTTTTATTTTTATACTTTATGCCGACCGGGTTTCGCTACAACCGTAGCTTCATCAGGGCAGTATAATACTCTACTAACATTAGGTTACATTTGTGTTATAATATATATTTTACCAAAAATGGGCTGGGCTGGACTCGTCAAGTGGAGGAGGAAGAGGGAGGCATAGATGGAGAATTGGGAAGGGAACGGACGTGTTCTTTATCAATAGGGAACAATCTTAGTATGGGACTTTTATTTAAATTAAGTTGGTTATTTACTACCTTACTATTAGTGTTTATGGCTTTCCTAAGTTCAAGTACCTCTAAATTATCCAACCTTATACCGATGTCGTTTTTATGAATAAGTTTGGCGCCAGCGTTTTTGTCAAATTTATGATCGTTTTCAATCAAGTGGTTTGTAAATTCTGAAAATCCAGAGCTGTGTAAACATCGAAGATGTTCTTTGACACGGGTGTTTAAGTTGCGCGCTGTTTTACCAATATAAAAAAATGCGCAATCGCTGCATTGAAGTGAGTAAATTCCCGAGTGTGATAGACTGTCTTCCTTATCCTAACCGTTCATTTAAAGTTTGCCTATATTATTATTAGTGTAAAATGCTGGTTTGATTTCTGATGGGAGATTTTTAACACTTATTGAGAGAAATTATTGATGTACAGGATTCTACGCCATTGATGAGGTTGATTATTATTACTTGGTTTATTATTATTATGAGGTGGACTATTGTATAAAAATTTACTAGTGGATAATTTTTTAAATTTTTTATTTATAATGTTGTCGACTATATTTGAGTTGTAACCGTTATTTATTGCGATTTGTTTGATCGTAGATAGTTCTATTGCAAAGTTGGTATTTGATAAAGGTACTGTACGAGACGTGGCACTGTAGTCGCCACCCGCACAGACCATGTAGTGGGAAGTTGCCGGCTGGCCGTTCCGACGCCTGGGGAAAAAGGGAGAAAAAGTGAGAGAGAAGGGAAAAATGGGGTAAATGTAGGGAGAAAGGGAGAAATGGGGAGAAGGCGAGGGAAAATGGGGAGAAATTGCAAGGAGAAACGGATCGAGGGCGAGGGGAAGAAGGGAGGTAGAGCGGGGTAGAGGGGTAACCTGCGCCTTGATAAAGGCGTTTCGAAATTGTATGCGGTCTTCTTGGTGAGTGGTGCAGCCAGGGCCAAGAAAAAGTCCAACTTGTCAAGTAGATTCGATCGGAGAAGGCAGAAGAGTAGACGAGATGATGCTGGTGTGGTGGTGAGATCTGGAGCTCTGCCGATCTAGCGCAAAATCGGCCGTATTTAAAGGGCCCTGAGCCGGGAGTCTGCCCAAACTAGACCCTTTTTTCATCTCAATTCTCCGAACTGAGATGAGTTCTAGGAATTTTTGGCCGTTAGAGACCTTAAACGCTACTGCGGTTCGTTTTGCACTTGCCCAACGAAGCAAAAACGCCACACCGTCCAATCTCGCCTTACTCTGACCGCTTCCCCGATACTTCGTTTATTTGTGAGTTTGCACAATTTCAGGACATATTTGGAAGAATGCAGCCAATTTGTGCAAATTAAAATGAAACAATGTTGCACAAAAATAGAAATAGGCTTTGCATAAAATTGTAATTTGCGCAAATGTTGTAAGTATGTACAACAGCTCAAGAAGGCGTTGCACAAATCACAATTTTATGCAAAGTAGTTAGATAAGTAATGTGTAGGTATATACACATGAGATAAATCTTAAGTAACAAAGATATGTAAATGACAGAGCTTTGCGTAAATTGGATCTGCGCGAAGGTTTGTATAGGAACGGATTCGCACAGATCGAATCCACGCAAAGGGAAAAGGTTTAAAATAAAGAAGAGGTGTGTAGGTATGTACACAGAGATGAAATTTAGTAGTGTGTAGGTATGTACACAGAGATGAAGGTGGGGTCAAGCGTTGTTCTTTTGTCTTTAAACCGACTGCTATGACCCCTGATTAATTTTATTATTTACAAAACATTACATTATAATTAAACTTAAAATTACGTCCGGTACAGGTACTGTAACTAATCTATGCGTCATGGAATGAAACGCTGAATTTTTATGGGAGTTGGGATGGTTAGAAGAATTGTGAATCGTTATGTCAGTGAACGTCGGTTTGCGGTAGATTTTAAATTCGATTTTATTATTTATTATTGATAACGTAAGATCTAGAAAGTTTAAGGTAGAATTGGTTCCTATTTCTATGGTGAATTTAATTTGTTTATGGAAGGAGTTTATTAGAAACAGGAAGGAGTTGAGTTGTCTCTTGGTTCCCAACCAAACACAGAATACATCGTCAACATATCTCTTCCATAACAATAAGTTTTGTAATAATGGTGATTTACTATTAAAAATATTATTTTCTAAATTGTCCATGAATATATCAGCGATGAGGGGTGATGTCGGTGCCCCCATGGCCAAGCCTTCTTTTTGTTGATAAAACCTTCATTGTATTGGAAATAGTTTTGGTTAAGACATATATTAAACAGGTGAGATAAATCCTTAGAGAAATTATTTGGTAACTTTGAATTTTGTAGCAATTTAGATAAAACATTTTTACTTTCAGCTACGGGGATATTTGGAAACAGGTTAACAACATCGAAGGAGACTAATTTTGCACCATTGGGGATATGTAAGTTTTCTAGCTCATCAATCAAGTCAAAAGAATTTCTAATGGTGTATTTTGGAGCAAAAACTTTTGAGTTATTGAATGCATTATTTATAAATGAAGCTATTTTGAAATTTGGGGAATTGCAACTTGATACGACTGGTCTTATTGGTTTGTGAAGTTTATGAAGTTTTAAGAAGCCATATAATTTAGGGGCTTTTGGATTTTTTGTAAAAAATTTAACTTGTTGATATGAGTTGTCTTGAAAGATTACGGATTTACATGATCTTAGAGCACTTTTTATATTTTCTTGGAATTTGGTGGTGGGGTCCTTAGGTAGAATGTCAAATTTGTCCATGTTAATAAATTCTTGCACTTTAGAATTATAATCACTTTTATTATTATTAGCAAGTACAGCTATTAAAGCAAAAATGTACAAAAACTTTACTGTGAAATATCAAGTTACGTGTGTTGATATATACTTTTATAAACAGTGTCTAAAAATGCAAGTTTTTCCTAATTATCTGAATGCACAGTTTAAATATATGAATAATAATCCAGACATAATAAAATCACCTTTATTTCAAGCAAAACTTGCTTGGTTAAAAGAAGATCTTAAAAGTGCCTATAAAAAGCGAAATAATATCAAATTAACACTTAAAGTTTTACACATAGAGTTGGTGAACGAATTACACCCGGTTGAATGGGACTTGTTTGACGACAAAGCTCGAACCTTCGCCTCTATTAAAGCCTACAAGAAACGTGAAATTATGAACAAAAAACTGAAAAACCTGAATCTTACTCAACATACAAATAACAATGAAACAGTGAAATACACCCATCAGTTCTTCGATCGAGTCCAGAACCTCTCATCGGTTCAATTCCAACCAGACGAGTAAACCCTGTTATCTAAAGGCCTCAAATATAATTTAGAATATAGTAAAAATAACATAATTAGTGTAGTAGAAAACGTTGCCGTGGACATTGAAACTGCGTTATACAATAAACCCGGACCACCCCTGTATAAAAGTGCAGAAACAATAAAAAAGCTAGTTCCTAATCTTAAAGCTAGTTCTAACCGAGAAACTTCCACTATGATGAACATTCGTAAAAAATTAAAAAAAGAACAACTAATACTAACTAAGGCAGACAAAGGCAATACTGTCATAATATTAAATAAAAGTGATTATAATTCTAAAGTGCAAGAATTTATTAACACGGACAAATTTGACATTCTACCTAAGGATCCCACCACCAAATTCCAAGAAAATATAAAAAGTGCTCTAAGATCATGTAAATCCGTAATCTTTCAAGACAACTCATATCAACAAGTTAATTTTTTTACAAAAAATCCAAAAGCCCCTAAATTATATGGTTTCTTAAAACTTCATAAACTTCACAAACCAATAAGACCAGTCGTATCAAGTTGCAATTCCCCAAATTTCAAAATAGCTTCATTTATAACTAATGTATTCAATAACTCAAAAGATTTTGCTCCAAAATACACCATTAGAAATTCTTTTGACTTGATTGATGAGCTAGAAAACTTACATATCCCCAATGGTGCAAAATTAGGGTAAAGTTCGGTTTATGGGCGAAATTCCTAAAAAATAAAACTAGTTATTTTTATACTAATTTGGGGTCGGGGAATCCGAATCTGAAAGAATTAGGCGGCGGCAAGCAATATTAACTGAATTACACGACTTTAAAAATTTGTATACACACACAGGAAAATAGCCATTTTGGAAGCATTTTGATTCCTAGAAAATCAAACTTGTTATTTTTATTTTTTTATTTTATTTTATTTTTATTTTATTAGCGTTATAAACAGTCTGTACAAAATTCATAAATGACAGTGATAAAAATAAGTATGTCATAGACCAATAAAATAACGACAAATTTCAATTTAGAACCATAATTCAAAAATATACAATACCTACACCTGATATAAACAATTATGATAATATCTTCTTACTTAAATCTACAAAAAGTAATTAACTGAAAATTTTCAAGGGATTACAGTTAAATTTTGATGCATATCAATAATATATTTCAGGAAGTGATTTTATTTGAATTGGAACTGCTAAAAAAAGGAGAGAAAATATGGTGATACTAAAAATAAAAAAGAGAAATACAGAAATCAATGAAATATTAAGTTATTAGTTAAACATGTGGCATTCAATAGTCTTATTTTTTTATGCATGCTGTGAATTTATCAAGGTTTGTATTAAACACATCGATATTTTGGCATAATCTGTTAAAAGTGCTACAGCTTCTTCTTACAAATACATTTTCAAGATAATTTGTCTTGCTCTTAGGGATATAAAAGGTGTCTGGAGATCGAGTAACTCTTAATGGACATCTGAAATGAATATTTTGTAGTAAGTACGGGCTATCAATGAAGTTATGAATAATCTTATACAGCATTAATAGGTCTCTGATATCTCGGCGTTGATCAAGAGATTTAAGGTTTACGGGGACATAGTTTTCATCATTTCGCACGCGATAAGAGACATATTTCATAAACTTTTTCTGAACTCTTTCTATATTTGCTTTATATGTAGAACAATGAGGGTTCCACGCTGTAGAAGCATATTCCAGATGGCTTCTAACATAGGATATGTAGAGAGTCTTAAATGTTTGTGGATTTTTGAAAGCTGAACTTACTCTAAGAATAAATCCCAACATTTTCAAAGCCTTCGACGTGATATGCTCGACGTGAGATTGAAAAAGAAGCTTACTATCTAATAGAACTCCAAGATCTCTTATTACATTCACTCTGTTTAAAATATTGTTCTTAATAATGTAGGGATATAATATTGTGTGTTTCTTTCGAGAATAAGATATAACACTACATTTATCTGCATTCAAAAGAAGGCGATTTTCTAGACAATATACATTAACCAGAGAGTCAAGGTCATTCTGGAGCTCTAGACAATCCATCTTAGACTTAATGATTTTGACAATCTTTTTGTCATCCGCATATAGGTACAGTTGAGAGTTACGAATAGTTTTGTTAACGTCATTCAAAAAAATGTTGAATAAGAGGGGGCCAAGGTGAGATCCTTGGGGAACTCCTGAGGTTACGGGGACGAAACTAGAGCAGAATCCTTGTACAGTTACAGCTTGCGTACGATTGTCGAGATAAGAGGCTAACCAACGAAGGAGGTCACCATGTATACCCATTGCTTCGACTTTCTCAATTAAGATGCTGTGTGGGATTTTATCAAAGGCTTTGGAGTAGTCTGTGTAGACTACATCGACTTGATATCCGTTATCCATAGCAACAAGGACTGTGTGAACAAACTCACATAGATTAGTTTCTGTTGATTTTTTGGTGACAAAACCGTGTTGATTCGAAATTATGTGAGGTCGTATGCAAGGAAAAATGATATCAAAAACTATTTTTTCAAAAAGTTTACCCATTACATTTAACTTAGAGATTGGTCTGTAATTTTCAATATTATGCTTGTCTCCTTTTTTGAATATAGGCACAATGTATGAACTTTTCCATTTCTGCGGAAAAATTCCAGAAGATAATGAAGCTTTGAATATTAGACTTAGCGGATAACATAGAACACTAGCGCAATTCTTTAAGAATACAGAGTGTATACCATCAGGCCCACTGCCTTTGGTAGGGTCTAATGATTTAAGATATTTACAAACTAATTCAGTGTTTATATTAACATTATTAAGATTGAGAACTGAGGTGTTTGGATTATATGTTCGAGTTATAGACGAGGTGCACGGGGCGGGGGATTCGAAGGAGGATTGGAAATGCATGTTAAATAAGTTACTTATATCTTCCCCACCCGATACATGCTGAGAGCGAAGAAACATATTGTTAGGAATTTCAGAATTTTTTTGCTTAGATTTAACAAAGGTCCAAAAGTGTTTGGGATCGGTATTAATATTAATTTCAGCCATATTAATAAAATTATTGTAGCACACTTTTTCCATACACTTTTGTCGTTCTCGGAGAAGAGAGAAAGTTTGATAGTCAGAGTTACGGTTATAAATTTTGTATTTTTTATGAAATTTAAGTTTATCTTTAATTACTTTTTTTAATGCGGGACTGTACCATGGAGGATACCTGGAGTCTATGTTAATTGATCTAGATGGTACATGCGCGACAATTACCTTATTTAATTCAAAATAGAATCGTGCCGTAATTGAGTCTACATTGCTGCTGTTTAGAGTCGTTGTCCAGTCAACGGCTGCTAAGGCGCTATTAATCTGCACATAGTCAGCGTTGTGATAGGAGCGGACCGTGCGCGAGCGCGGCGTTTGGAGGGACAGCTCGCGGGATATGCGCAGCGACACCTCCAGCGTGCGGTGGTGTGCATCCTCTGGCACTAGCAGCATGTCGCACCCGATAACAGTGCACGCGCAATTCGATATCACCAGGTCCAGAACACGCTCGTTTACATTAAGCTGGCTGTTGAATTGACGGAAACCGGTAAAGTCTAAAAAATCAGAAAGAGTTGAAGTCAGTGCATCGATTGAGGATCGATTAAGTACCAGGGAACCGTCCGCGGTTGAAGGCGGAAGCCACGGGGCATGTCGTATGTTAAAATCTCCTAATAGAAGGAATTCATCATTGGGGAAATTGGTTTGCAACATAGATATAAATTCAAAAAAGTCACCTAATGATTTATTCTGCTCTGCACCTTGCACGAAATACGAACAGTATATACGTAGTTTAGAAGCACTTGCACCAGAGTCTAGTGCAAGAGTAGCTGTAGCTGTCTCTGAACGCTTGACGGGCGGGAGGAAGGGTGAGGGGCATGTGGGTAGTTCGCGGCGTACTGCAATAAGTGAGCCACCGCCGAGTGCCTGGTCTAACGAAACATAGTCGCGATCACAACGATAAACTACATACCGTTCATCAAATAATTCAGAGTCAAAAATGCTTGGCAAGAGCCATGTCTCAGTCAGGCATATCACGTCATAATTGGCATTCAAAACACCGGTTAGGAAAACATGGGATTTAGTTCGGAGACCTCTAACATTTTGATAATAAATATTCAAATCACCGATAATATACATTTGTATGGAACATATAGGTTAAGCATAGATATAAACATTAAGAGCACATACTTAATATAAGAAATTGTCAATAAAATTAATGCCACATTGTTATTATAATACCCGTAACTTGTAAAAATAAACAATAAAAATAATAAAGAGTTATTGTAAGTTCCTAAACCTGATCCTATGATTATGAAGCATATTAAAAGCACATATCTACGTTAATGAAAAATTAACAGTAAAAATGGTAACATTATGATGGTTATGTTTTGAATTTTTTTATGGTAATATTTTAATATTTTGGTGGTAATATTTTGAAGTTTAATACAATTTTGTTTAAATCCTCATTTTTGAGGATTGCTCTTATATGCGAGCCTTCTGTTTTCCTAATAAGGATTCTACAATTCCGGACCCAGACAAACCGATAGTGGTTAAGCTTGGCCGCTTCCTTCGTCAGGTGTAGCAGCCGTTTAGATGCGCTCGTCAGGTGGTCATTGGCGTAAACACGGGAATCACCGCCGCAACCGATGTCACTGCTGATTAAGTTTCGCTTCGATCGGATTGAGGCCAAGAAATCATCTTTTCGGTACCTCGCTTGCATCTTGATGATTATTGATTTATGTTGCCCTTTCTTAGACTCCTTCGGTGCCACCCGGGTGACAAAATCAATATCCATTTTTGGATCGAGGTCGAAACCAGTTTTTTTGGCAAGGCTGGTTATTATGTTTATTAAATTTTCATCCTTCTTCTCAGGAATGCCGACTAATTCAATATTTGAGCGGCGTGCCCACTGGTCGCGCTGCTCCATGTCTTCTTGAATGTTGGCGATGCAGGCCTTCAGGGAATCCACTTCATTTTTCAGTAGGTCGACCATCTTAAGCTTGTTCTCCAATGTTGAAATTTTTTTGTCAATATCCTCAACTACTTTGCTACTGAAGTCTATTGAGAGTTTCACTTCACTGACCTCGTCCCGCAATTCCTTAACGGCGGCCGGCAAGTAGGAAAGCGCAGCCAGCTGGTCGCTGATCTTCATAAGTTGCTCCATAACGGAGCTGGACGAATCATCCGCTGAAGGGTTGGATCTTGTTTGGCGATTTGATGTGGCCATTATAATGTGTGGATGCGTACATTTGGCTTGGCTACTGCAACGTTATATTTTGTGGAACAAATAATGAAAGCAATCACTGTCACTTATTATTGTTGTATGTTCCAGTAAGTATTTTGGAACTAGGATTTAGATTTTTGTTTAATGTTTTTTATAGTTAGGTGCACTCATACATACAAATAAATTATTTCAATAAATGCACCAGGAATCACTGCTGCGATTTTGCCACTTTTGAAGAAGTATGGTTCAATTTTAATTTAATTTTTTCTATTTATTTGCGGAGCAAAGGTAAAGCAACTGTCAGGCAGGTAGTGTTGTTAGTGTTGTTATACTAACTATGGGCCGGGGAATCCGAATCTGAAAGAATTAGGCGGCGGCAAGCAATATTAACTGAATTACACGACTTTAAAATTTTCTATACACACACACACATGAAAATAATCATTTCGCAAGTATTTTGACACACGTAGTACAAAGATCATAGAAAAACAAGATAACATAGATGTTTTTACCACACAAAATTAAGTGTTGCCATTAAGCAGTAATATTAATAAGGTAAAATAACATGTTTATATTTTAAGTACTTATTTTTTATAAATTATAAATTTTACTCACTTTTGTATCACAAACCATGTTACATAAACCCGGCGTAGCTGCTAAACTACTTGAAAACAGGGATGTTTTTTTGCCGTGACGCGAGCAGGCGGTATAAAGGGGCACAAACCATGTTACACAAACCTAGCGTAGCCGCTAAACTACTCGAAAACAGGGATGTTTTTTTGCCGTGACGCGAGCAGGCGGTACAAAGGGGCACAAACCATGTAACACAAACCTAGCGTAGCCGCTAAACTACTTGAAAACAGGGATGTTTTTTTGCCGTGACGCGAGCAGGCGGTATAAAGGGGCACAAACCATGTTACACAAGCCTAGCGTAGCCGCTAAACTACTCGAAAACAGGGATGTTTTTTTGCCGTGACGCGAGCAGGCGGTACAAAGGGGCACAAACCATGTTACACAAACCTAGCGTTAGGTTAGGTTAGGTTACGGATTTTTAAGACTACGAATTTTCATACTTTTGGTTTAAGAATACGGCCGTTGAGATAGTCGTAATTCATCAGGTTAATGTGTTATGTGAGGAATTATCGTGTCGGAAATTATTGATATAGGGATAAATATTTTTGAGAGCTGGTAACACTGCCGGCACATGTTTTTGTATATTCCTTGTTTTTCTATGATCTTTGTACTACGTGTGTCAAAATACTTCCGAAATGATTATTTTCATGTGTGTGTGTATAGAAAATTTTAAAGTCGTCTAATTCAGTTAATATTGCTTGCCGCCGCCTAATTCTTTCAGATTCGGATTCCCCGGCCCATAGTCAGTATAAAAATAACTAGTTTTATTTTTTAGGAATTTCGCCCATAAACCGAACTTTTTCCCAAAATTAGTCTCCTTCGATGTTGTTAACCTGTTTCCAAATATCTCCGTAGCTGAAAGTAAAAATGTTTTATCCAAATTGCTACAAAATTCAAAGTTACCAAATAATTTCTCTGAGGATTTATCTCACCTGTTTAATATATGTCTTAACCAAAACTATTTCCAATACAATGAATTTTTATCAACAAAAAGAAGGCTTGGCCATGGGGGCACCGACATCACCCCTCATCGCTGATATATTCATGGACAATTTGGAAAATAATATTTTTAATAGTAAATCACCATTATTACAAAACTTATTGTTATTTTTTTTTTTTTTTTTACAGTGAATACCGCACAAGAATCTCAACTGCTCCCGTCTGGAGCCAGTGAGACTATGGCATCCCCAATTGGGGTATTTTGTGAGGCTGAAGGTAGTGGGGAGGCGAAGGAGGTGGGGAAGAGGAAGGTTGGGAAGTACCTGGCTATTCAGATCTGGTCACTAAACACGGCTAAAGCCATTTTCAAGCAACATTTCAATTCTGAATGGTGGTCTTACACCAGGGCGATACTGATAGTATCTTCCACTCTGGAACATGCCGCAAGTATACTTTATATTATTTTTAATGAATTAATTGTGAAATAACACAAATTAATCAAATAAAATTTATTTGCGCATGCCGGGTTCGAACCCGCGACCTCCGGTTTGTGAGTCAAGAGTCTTACCCACTGAACTACGGAGGTCGTCAGGAGGTGTTATGGAAGAGATATGTTGACGATGTATTCTGTGTTTGGTTGGGAACCAAGAGACAACTCAACTCCTTCCTGTTGCTAATAAACTCCTTCCATAAACAAATTAAATTCACCATAGAAATAGGAACCAATTCTACCTTAAACTTTCTAGATCTTACGTTATCAATAATAAATAATAAAATCGAATTTAAAATCTACCGCAAACCGACGTTCACTGACATAATGATTCACAATTCCTCTAACCATCCCAACTCCCATAAATATTCAGCGTTTCATTCCATGACACATAGATTAGTTACAGTCCCTTTATCAAATACCAACTTTGCAATAGAACTATCTACGATCAAACAAATCGTAATAAATAACGGTTACAACCCAAATATAGTCGACAACATTCTAAATAAAAAATTTAAAAAATTATCCACTAGTAAATTTTTATACAATAGTCCACCTCATAATAATAATATACCAAGTAATAATAATCAACCTCATCAATGGCGTAGAATCCTGTACATCAATAATTTCTCTCAAAAAGTGTTAAAAACTCCCATCAGAAATCAAACCAGCATTTTACACTAATAATAATAAAGGCAAACTTTAAATGAACCGTTAGGATAAGGAAGACAGTCTATCACACTCGGGAATTTACTCACTTCAATGCAGCGATTGCGCATTTTTTTATATTGGTAAAACAGCGCGCAACATAAACACCCGTGTCAAAGAACATCTTCGATGTTTACACAGCTCTGGATTTTCAGAATTTACAAACCACTTGATTGAAAACGATCATAAATTTGACAAAAACGCTGGCGCCAAACTTATTCATAAAAACGACATCGGTATAAGGTTGGATAATTTAGAGGCACTTGAACTTAGGAAAGCCATAAACACTAATAGTAAGGGAGTAAATAACCAACTTAATTTAAATAAAAGTCCCATACAAAGATTGTTCCCTATTGATAAAGAACACGTCCGTTCCCTTCCCAATTCTCCATCTATGCCTCCCTCTTGCTCCTCCACTTGACGAGTCCAGCCCAGCCCATTTTTGGTAAAATATATATTATAACACAAATGTAACCTAATGTTCGTAGAGTATTATACTGCCCTGATGAAGCTACGGTTGTAGCGAAACCCGGTCGGCATAAAGTATAAAAATAAAAGTGGTGTTTACAAAGTTATTGTTTTATTTTAAATTAGTAGAAGAATTTATTGCTTCATTACAAAATCTCAGCCAAACTTGTGATTTTGGTAACCTACAGTCATCTTTAATAAAGGATATATTTATATGTAACCTGAACCGAAACCTCTACTACTTGAAGGAAAGACTTTTACAAGAACCGTTTTTAAACTTGGAAAAGGTGATTATTTTATCAAAAGCGATGTTGTATCGAGGGAAAACACAAGAAGTATTGAGGAGAATATTATACAGCAAGTTCAAAGAAGTCCGTCTTCATCTTCGTTATCAGCTACAAATCAATCTAGAAGATCCGGAAGTCCGAGCAGTCTATCCGGAAGTCAATACAGAAGTCAATCTGGAAGTCCGAGCAGTCAATCCAGAAGATCCGGGAGTCCGAGCAGTCTATCCGGAAGTCAATACAGAAGTCAATCCGGAAGTAAGGGCAGAGTCTGTACCAAATGTGGACAAATTCACCGCACAAACTGTCCAGCGTCATCAGCTAAATGCTTTAATTGTCTCAAGATTGGTCATTATTCGAAATGTTGTTTTAATAGGAAATTGAAAGGTAGGAAAATTAATGTTAATACTTTGTCACAAAGTGAGGTACTCAACCACGACTATACAATTGACACACTAAATTGCAACAATATAAATGCAACATTGAATTCATGGCACATTAATTTAAGAATAAACAATGTTATAATTCCATGTCTTATAGATACGGGTGCCAACATAATTGTTATGTCTTTTACAAATTTTAAAAAACTTGGTTTATCTGAAAAAATTATCACAGAAACAGCATTCAAAATAAATTCTTTCGGTGGTACACATATTCCTACAAAAGGAATGTGTAAGTTAAATTGTTTTTATGATAATGATAAAAATATGTCCATTTTCTTTGTAATCACTGAATTGAAATCATGCCAAACTATATTAGGGCTAACTACCTGTCATGCTATGGGAATAATAAAACGTGTGTACTCAAACACGAATGATTCTGAAAATATTCCCAACGATGATTTTTCAATGTATAACACGAACAACTTAGTAAAGAAATTTAATGATGTTTTTCAGGGTCTCGGATGCTTGCCTCATGAATGTCATCTATCAGTTCGAGCTGATGTTCAACCCAAAATCGATGCACCAAGAAAGATTCCATTCAAGCTGCATGATAAATTAAAAAAAGAATTAGATAGAATGGAGGAAATGAAGGTCATTGTCAAGGTTACAAAACCAACACCGTGGGTGAGTTCTATTGTTGTCGTAGAGAAAAAAAATTCACAGTTACGAATTTGTTTAGACCCGCGAAATTTAAATAGGGCTATTTGCAGAACACATTATCCAACACCTTCGATGGACGAGATTAGATTTAAAATTAAAGGAGCAAATTATTTCTCAAATTTAGATGCATTCTCAGGATTTTGGATGATACCTTCAGATGAAGAAAGTTCGGATTTGTGCACTTTCCAAACACCTTTTGGCAGGTACCAATTTTTAAGACTTCCGTATGGAATAAATTCCGCCCCCGAATTTTTCTCCAGAATAATGACGGAAATATTTGCGGATTTAGAAGGGGTGATAGTTTTCGTTGACGACATTTTAGTTTGGGGTGAGAACCTAGAGTCTCATAAACGTAGATTAGAAAGTAGATTAGAACGTAGGTATCGCTTCGAAGTAAATAAGCACACACTTCACGACTAAAAATTACACATCTACCGGATCTGCCGGATCTGCCCTGATGATGGACACTGCAACGATGTCCGAAACGTTGGCTAAAGAAGGAGGTAGCGCTACACGGCATAACACCCCAAAAACAAATAACGAAAATAGATTAGAAAGTGTTTTTAAAAGAGCCAGAGAAGTCAATTTAAAATTCAACCTAAATAAATATCACTTCGGCTTACAGGAGGTAACATTTCTCAGTCATATTTTTAACAGTGCGAGTTACCAACTCCCACTTGTAAGAAAGACTTACAACGCTTTTTAGGTATGATTAATTACTTGGGATCTTTTATTAAAAATTTGTCAAAAGAAACAGAAATTTTAAGGACTTTACTAAAAAAAGACGTCAGTTGGTTGTGGAATGCCAATCACGATGAGTCTTTTGCCAATTTAAAGAACATTATAAGTTCGTCTCCAGTACTTATTAACTTTGATATTAAAAAACCGCTAAAATTGTCCATAGATTCTTCAGTTGGGGAAGTCATTATGCATGAAAATAGACCGATTGCTTATGCATTAAAAACATTAAGGGTCGGGTTTGGAAAACATCGCTCCGCATTAGCAGTAGCATCCGCGTCTCGTAGCAGCAATACTAGAAAATTATATACGGGTAGTTAGAAAAATGTGTAAAGTTACTAGTGATTAAATTTTTTTTACTGTAATCTTACAAATTCTATAAGTTATACATACTGCAACTTTAGTTAAAACGTTGAAAAAGGCCTTCGCGATTATCTCTCCTGAACCTGTTGTAAACATTTTTACCAAAAATCCTTCCGTAATCTCAGAGTAAACATTATGTTAAAACATGCTATTAAATTAAAAGTGCTTCAGTGTATCTAGATTTTTATTGTAATTCGCCTAAACTTTCTGAATTTTTCAACTATTCTCCGCCATACAAAAATGTATGTCAAAATAATACGCCGCGCGATGTCTTATATAACGGTTGAATTTCACAGAATTCATTCAGTCGTGAGAGAGCGGTCAAGGTGGGACCACGCATATTTTTTTCGCAGCAATTTTGTTCGCTGTTTATTCGATTTTTGAAGGAATCATTGAGGAGATAGGTGTTACAGTAACCGGGTAAGTAGAAATAAAATATATCTAATAAATTATTTTTAACTTGATTTACAGTTTTACAGACTTTATTTTTATTTTTATTTTTAAACTTCAGGTACCTTCAAAATGGGTAAAAATAAAGGAATTCTTGCTTACCGTGCCATAAAAAATAGACCCTCCCACTGGAAGAAAAGGAGAATAAGGTAGATAATAATGTCAATTTTTTTTTTTTTTTACTGATTTCTATCAAAGGTAGTTTTAAGGTGGACTGAAGTCATTTTGCTTTTTGACTTCTAAAAATTTCGGCATCCATCTTGAATTTCTCTGTAGTTATCTACCGATTTGGTTCAATATCAGAATTCGGGCGTTTAGAAGTGCACTGAACTCGGATCTAATGTCAAAATGCAAAATTTCGGCATCCATCTTGAATTTCTCGTGTTCTCTACCGATCTGGTTCAAAATCAGTATTGGGGAGTATTGGCGAGCACTGAACTCGGATCTAATGTCCAAATGCAACATTTCGGCATCCATCTTGAATTTCACTAGTTATCTACCTATTTGGTTCAAAATCAGGATTAGGGCGTTTGGACGTGCACTGAACTCGGATCTAATGTCAAAATGCAACATTTCGGCATCCATCTTGAATTTCTCTAGTTATCTATTTGGTTCAATATCAGGATTCGGGCGTTTAGAAGTGCACTGAAATCAGATCTAATGTCAAAATGCAACATTTCGGCATCCATCTTGAATATCTTAAGTACTTTGACGATTTGGTTCAAAATCAGGTTTAAGGAGTTTGGGGTTCACCGAACTCGAATTTAATGTCAAAATGCATAATTTCGACGACCATTTTGAGTTCTCTACCGATTCCGTTCAAATTGTCACTAAGTTTTATTGAAAACAACGACAACATCCATTGATAAATCGAATGAATTTCGATGTTGGGTAAATTCTGGGTTGTATTATTACAAATAAATTTATTTTATATGTTTTTTTAGAAAAGCAGCAGAAGCAATATAAATGACGTCGTTATAACAGAAACTATCAGTGAACATGTAAGTTTTTTAAATAAACATAAGCGGCCTGAGTAATGGCCTTCCATATAAACTTTTTGCTATAATGAATGATCTACCACACTTTTTGTGAATGTTTAGAATTATCGATAATAGACCTGGAGAAAGGATGATGTCATTACAAAATGACAGTCTTATGAATAAATGAGGAGCTAACACTTATCACTCTGCATTGTTTTGTATTTTTTTATTAATAAGTTTACATTACAAATGTATAGTATAATGTCCTCCACGCTAGGAATTCACCTGTGTTGTGGAGGACATTTTTCAATTTTAAAATTATATAATAGTAAACAAGTATATAATAGTAACTTTGTTATTTTTGGATAATGCTGTGAAATAACTATAATAATTGTAAGTAATAATTAATTTATTTTGAACTTACATATAACATTTGCAATTTTACCTGTAACACGCACAACACGAGTTACAGCGTGTTTTATACAAAGAAAAAAAAACTTTTCAATAGCCTTCTATAAAAAAACAGAGTGGAAGATACTTTATGTATCGCCCTGGTGTAAGACCACTATTCAGAATTGAAACGTTGCTTGAAATGGCTTTAGCCGTGTGTGGTGACCAAATCTGAATAGCCAGGTACTTCCCCTATATTATTCCCCTCCCACCTTATTCAGCCTCACAACACACCCCAATCACTGGCCCCAGGCGATTGATAACAGTTGGGACTTTGTAAGGTACATAAAAATAAAAATAAAACATTTAGTTGTTTTATAAAAATTTGTCTGAACTTCTTTATATTTTTGACTGTCTTTTTCTAAATGTGCTTCGTTCTACTTTATGTATATCAAAGATAAATTGTAAAATATATTCTTTCTTACTAGGTATTAATAAAAATCTGTATGCATATAAATAAACTTTCAAAAACAAAACTACCTGTTTTTTAATTTCTAAGGCACAGAGTAAAAACTGATTGTCGTAACTTATTCACACCCATTATTTTCTGGTAAAATTATAAAAAAAATTAATAACATTATACAAACCATATATGAACCAGAAATTTTTTCTACATCAAAACACCATTAGATTCTATGTCACATTGAGTCAAAAACTAAGACGTCTGTAAAGGTCCAGGGGCTAAAAAAAGTCTATGTATCCTTGCCCTTGCATAATATGATTTATAGTCTGTCGAGCTGTATCAATTATGTTGGAAATAAATTAAAATTTTACAAAGCAAGTGTATTTTTATTCCGTATTTTATCAAAATGCTGAGCAGCCGTGCCTGAATCTAACCAAAATACACAGTAGATCGCGGCGGCCGAGCTTGTTTGCAACTACCAAAAATACCTAACTGCAGTGAATGGGCAGTTTGACCCAGGCGCAAATGTCTCTATGAGCTATCCACGCTATTCCACAATATGATTCTTAGTATGTTAAGCTGTATCCATTATTATAGTAGGAACTAAATTTTAATTTTAGAAGGCAAGTGTATTTTTATTTCCTAAGTCCGTAGTGTCTAGTATACCCACATCTCCTCTAGTCAGACGCAGCCGGTCAGCTGCGGCCGTGTTTGTCTACAAGTACAAGAAATACCTAACTGCAGCGTCAGCGCGGTTTGATACCCGACCCTTAACGTCCAGTCAGCATAATTGTGCGCAAATAGAGAAGAAATTATACGCCATTTTATTCGGGTGTCAAAAATTCCATCAATATATCTATGGTCACATTGTAGACGTGGAAACGGATCATAAACTTTTGGTGACACTTTTCAAAAAATCACTTTCTGAAGTTCCCGCAAGGCTACAACGAATGATGATGTCTCTTCAATGTTATCACTTAGACGTCAAGTATGTACCTGGTAAATTTATGTATATTGCCGACACGTTATCTAGAGCACCGTTAACTGATACAGAAGTAACGGATACAGAAAATCAAAATGACATCCATATCAATTTATTGATGTCAAGTCTGGCCGTTTCGGAAGAAAAACTGAAATTAATCACTGAGGCGACGAAACAAGACCAATCGTTATTTACTTTAATGAATTATTATAAAACTGGTTGGCCATCAAGTAAAAATAAAATTGAATCTTGCGTTAAACCATTTTGGAATTTTCAGGCAGAGATTCATGTCGTCAACGATCTGGTATTTAAGGGACCTAGTTTAATTATACCATCAATTCTACGTCCGGAAATTTTAAAAGATATACACAAAGGTCACTTGGTATGTCGAAAGCCAAAAGCCTAGTCAGAAATATGATTTTTTGGCCGAATATTAACTCGGATATCCAAAATGTTGTAGATCAATGTCAGATTTGTACTAAATTTAAACCTAATAACTCACCACAACGCTCGCAACAATAACATTTGGCTGCCATCAGTTCTTTTGTTTTGCTCTTTCAAAAAATATTCTTTAACCAATCTTTTTATTGTGTTTTGGCTTTAAAAAGTGTAGTGTGTTGGAATCTTCTCCCCCCTGATCTTCCAGGAGTCACTTCTTGCTGCTCATTTTCAGATATTTATATAATTTTTTTTACTTCTGTCACTTTTTATATTAGCTGTAATTTTTTGAACAATGGAGGAGGATTTCCCTCCTGTACCCCTTACAAAGCCCCCAGATCCCCCTCCTGACCCTCCAGATGGAGACATTTCAGACAAAATAGACTTTTCAGAACATTCAAACATTTCAGACAATGAATCTGTCATCCTAACCTCAATTAAAAAAAGAAAATTTAGTCCCCTTTCCCCAAAAAAACATGATTCGCCTTTGTCTTCTCAGTCCCCTCCAGCTCTTCCTCAACCTCCTCCAACAATCTTTTACTCTACTCATTCCCGTGGCCCCTACATTGTATATGCGCAAAAAACTGAACAAGGTAAAACCATCCATCCTCTTGAATTTGGTAAATTTCTTTCAAATAACAAGAACCTTTCGATTAAACCTGGAGGTGTTAAAGCCGAGGGTCGCTTCCGAATCTCTGTTGAATTCCTGTCAGGTTCAGCCGCCAACAACTTTATCAAAAATATATTTATTTCATCAAATTCTAAATTCAAGGCGTACATCCCAACTTTCAATGTCACTCGAATGGGCCTGGTCAGGGGTATCTCGACCGATCTGTCCATTCCAGAAATCCTGTCCTCACTTTCAACCCCCCAACATATCGGCAATCCCATAAAAGCCAGGAGGCTAAATTATAAGGACACCTCTGAGGGTATCGTTTCCTGGAAGCCCTCCCAATCTGTCGTCATCACATTCGAAGGACAATCTCTTCCCTCCCATATTTATTTATTTTTCAACTCCTTACCAGTTGAAATGTACACTTATCCCACCACTCAATGTTACAACTGCTGCCGTTTTGGTCATACCAAAGCTGCATGCAGATCCCCACCCAGATGTTTCAAATGTGGAGAAAACCACTCGGCTGACCAATGTTCTTCTCTCTCTTCACCTAAATGTTTTAACTGCTTAGGCGCTCATTCCGCCATTAACTCTTCTTGCCCCGAACAATCTCGCCAAAAAAATATAAAAATTTCTATGGCCTCTGAGAACTTGTCTTTTCTGCAGGCTTCTAAATTATTCCCGCCTGTCAAAAAATCATTTTCTGAGGTCTTATCCAGTAACTCTTCATCCAACCCTCTCGCCTCCTCCTCAACATCTTCCCGTTCAACAAAATTCACATACAAAAACCCTATCTCTAAACAGGCTCGTGGATACGATCAGCAACAACACAACTCACTTCTCTTAAATCCCAATGGTTCTCCTCTTTCACACGCCACAAATGGGTGCGCAAACAATTATAATTCATCCTCAACAAACTATCAAAAGCTTTCTGAACAACTCTCCCAAGATAATTCTTCATTTATTCAAACTCTTATTATGCTTCTAATTGACCTAATTTCTTCTCAAACTAATCTACCGTCCAACGCTGCTTCTATTATTTCCACATTAAAATCATTTATTCAAAATGGCTCTTCAAGATGTCAGAATTCTTCAGTGGAATAGCCGCAGTGCTATTTCTAACAAATCAAACCTTCTTAACCTATTAAATTCAAACCTTGTTTCTGTGGCTGCTGTCTCGGAGACATGGTTTACTCCATCCACCCACTTTAATGTGGGAGGGTACTCCTGTCTCCGCGATGATCGCCCGGAAGGTACGGGCGGTGGTGCTGCCCTTTTTATTAAAAAATCCCTTCCGTTTTTCCCAATAAATAATATCAAACCCCCCAATGCTGACTTTCAAATGGTTGCAGCTAAAATAAAGGACACTTCCTTTGTTTCTATCTATCTTCCCCCAACATCGCACTTCAATAAACAAGCGTGGTTGCAAATTGTCCGTCAACTAAGCCCTCCTTTCTTTTTATTGGGTGATTTTAATGCCCATTCCCCCGTCTGGGGTTCTGCTTTCTGTGATCGAGACGGTCGAAGTGTGATGGATTTCCTAGATGAATCCAACCTTTTTCTTTTGAATGACGGATCTCCTACTAGAATCTCTCGCCCCAACACAAACCCCAGTGCAGTGGATCTCTCCATATGCTCTATTAATATGGCACCTCTCTCCTCGTGGGTGGTGTCCCCCGACCCTTGCTCCAGTGATCATTTCCCGATCACCATCACTTATCAAACTTCTTTCCATTCAGACAAGTCCCATATTTCGACAAAGATCAAAACAAAACACACCAAATGGGACGAATTTAACTCACATATGGATAAGTTTATACAAAATTTATCCTATACCGATACATTATCTGTCAAAGATGACTACGATAACTTCAAATCAATGCTCGTAACTGCAATCAATAAATCAAATCCCCCCCCTAAAACCAAATCTCTCAAAAAACTCCCTCCAACTCCCTGGTGGGATGAGGAATGTTCCAAAGTAGTGAGAATTCGGAAAGCTAAATCTCTTTCCTATCGTCACAATATGACTATGGAGAACTATCTCATATACAAAAATGCCGAAGCCAATGCCAAAAGGGTATTGAGGTCAAAAAAAAAATCCGGGTGGTACAACTTCTGCAGTTCAGTATCTCCGAACACTCCAATTTCGGAAGTTTGGTCTATGATTCGAAGATTTCGATCCTCCTTCAGTCCAACATCTCCTCGAGCTTCTCATTCTAAATGGATAGACGAGTTCTTGGACAAAATTGCCCCCCCTTCTGTACCTAACTTAGATGAAATAACTCCAATCCACAACACTCCTATGTCTGATCATTGGCTAGACTCTCCATTCACTTTTATTGAATTAAAAAATTGTTTATCAACAGTCAAGGACTCATCTCCAGGCAGAGATGGTATACCTTATAGCATTATCAAAAATAGTAATGATAATGTTCTAAATCACTTTTTAAGCATCTTAAATAAAATCTTCCAGACTGGCATAATACCTGATGACTGGAGTTCTCAAATAATCATCCCAATTCTAAAATTAAACAAATCACCCAATTCTGGATCCAACTATAGGCCAATTGCTCTTTCATCCACCCTTAGTAAAATTTATGAAAAATTAATTAAAAACCGGTTAGAATTTTTTGTCGAGAGTAATCATCTTCTCTCTCCATCCCAATTTGGATTTAGGAAAAAGAAATCTACACAAGATAACCTTGCCATCATCAGCACTGATATTAATTTATCCATTTCTAACAAAGAAGTATGTCTTGCAGTCTTTATAGACATAGAAGGCGCCTTTGACAATGTTTCCATCCCAATTCTTAAAAAAAAACTTTTAGGCCTTGGCTTACCCCTCATGTTTGTCCAATCTATTATTAATCTTTTTCTCGATAGGAAAATTTTCATTGAGCTACCAGATGTTACTCCTCAGAGTAGGTCAATTTGGAAGGGTTTACCCCAAGGCGATGTATTATCCCCCTTACTGTATAATATATACACACACGATATGCATGTCACCATTCCCCCTCAAGTAAAAGTTGTTGAGTTCGCAGATGACATAGCTTTCTTCTTATCATCCAAAATCATTCCATCCGCCGTCAAATATCTTAATGAAGCCATGGATGCCCTTTGCACATGGCTTACTTTAAATGGTCTTGAACTTTCAGTACAAAAGAGTCAGTGTGTTACCTTCTCAAATCGTCATAATAACCCCCCTGTTCAAATTTTATTTAAAAACTCTCCAATCCCCAATGCTTCCGAAGTAAAATTTTTGGGAGTAACATTTGATAGGAAACTTAAATGGTCTTCCCACATTAATAATATAGTTACTAAATGTGAAAAAAATTTAAATATTATCAGATCATTGACTGGCGTTTGGTGGGGTGCTCATCCTATCTGCATTAAGTTGCTCTACAATGCACTTATTCGAAGTCATCTCGACTATGCCTGCCCACTTTTTAGTACTGCATCCAAAAATGCACTCAGTAAATTAGACAAAATTCAATCTAAGTCATTGCGAATAATAACTGGCGCGATGCAATCGTCGCCCATCAATTCCCTTCAAGTAGAATGTTCTGATCCTCCTCTTTATTTAAGGCGTCAATTATTTGCTGACAAATTTGTTCTTAAATGTTTAAATTCTAAAAGTCATCAGATTATTCCCAGAGTCTCGTTGTTCAACGACTCAACACATTCATCTACAATCAGAGCTCGAACTAAACCTCTCCCTGCCATCTGTAAAAATTTTCGCTCTCTCTCAGAGCTTCAAATTATCAAAAATGATCTTCTTCCTTTGTACAAATTAAAATATAGTCACGTCACCCTATCCCCAACGATATTAGAAGGGATCGGCATCCTTAAAAGTCATTCCAATCTCCCAGCCCGTACTGTCAATAATATGTTCAATGACATTATTTCTTCTAAATGGCCCAACTCTTCTCTTTTATTTACTGATGGCTCCAAATCTCCGGACTCTCCTAACTGTGGTATTGGTATTAACGTTTACCACAATAATTCTAATGAAAGAATATTTTATTCAATTTCAAACCAATTTTCAATATTTTCTGCCGAGTGCATTGCGATTATTGAATCTCTCAAATATATAATAAAAAATAATTTTGAACATTCTCTTGTCCTCTCTGACTCTCTCAGTTCCCTCCAAAAACTTAAAACAAGTCCTCTTCTTCATCCTGATGATCACTTTGTATGTCTTATTCGAGTATTGATAACCTCCATTCAAAGCTCTGGAAAAACTATCACTCTGATTTGGATTCCTGGACATGTTGGCATAGTGGGTAACGATATTGCTGATTCCTTGGCAAAACAAGGAGCGTCTAACCCTAGCGTTACCCTCGTAAACCATATTCCCCTGTCTGATATTTTTTCCATCATCAAAGATAGATCCCGCAATGTTTGGACAGAGTATTGGAACATTGCTAGTCAATCCAAGGGTGCGCGCTACGCCTCAATACAAAGGACTATCCCATCAAAACCGTGGTTTCAAAAATTCCCCCATTTTTCCAAAAAAGAAATTTCCTTACTTATTCGTATGAGAATCGGACATTGTTCCGTTCCTTCTCACCTTTATAAAATTCATGTGCTTGACTCCCCAGATTGTACGTTCTGTGGTCTAGATGTGGGAACTTTAGATCACATATTTTTTGATTGTCCCTCTCTAAATAAATATCCTCTCTTCTATCAAGCGTTATCAAAAATTGCCTCTCCTCCATTCAACATCTCATCTCTTCTAAGTCTGAACTCTACTCCAATCTTCCATAAAATTCTGAAATTTGCACATTTAAATAAAATTAATATATAAATTCACCTTTCCTTTCTCTGTAATTATAAATGATGGCCTAGAACACCCTTGAAGGGTGAAAGCCAGAAATAATTGAAAAAAAAAAACTCACCACAACCTCTTTTGCCACATGATATCACTATTTTTCCCTGGGAAAAGGTAGGTGTAGATTTAATGCATTTTAACAACACAAATTATCTCATTGTTACGGATTATTATTCGAAATACATTGAAAATTCAGTGTTGTACAATTATAATGCGGAAACTGTCGTCACACATTTGAAATCAATATTTTCACGCCATGGGATACCGTTAACGCTTGTAAGTGACAATGGGCCACCATTTCAATCAGCCATTTTTAAAAACTTTTATATGAGTGGGATATTGAACATATCACCACCAGTCCAAACTATCCTCATTCTAATGGGCAAGCGGAAAGTTCTGTAAAAATAGTGAAGAATATTTTAAGAAAATGCCTTGAATCCAAAACTGATCAATATCTTGCTATGTTACATTATAGAAATAGTCCAAAAAATAATTTTCCATCCCCTGCAAGTCTTTCAATGTCACGTCAACTTAGATGTAAACTGTCAGTAACATCCAGTCAACTTAAACCAAAAGTTGTAAGCTTTGAAGAATATGAAAATCAATTTAAGGATCGTCAAAACAAAATGAAAAAATATTTTGACAAAAGGGTTCAGAACTTGTCTGAGTTGAAGATAGGCGACAGAGTAGTATTTAAAAAAAATGTGTCAAGTTCATGGTCGCCAGCTACTGTAGTAGAAATTGTTAAGGGATGCCCAAGGTCATATATCGTGGAAACTGCTGATGGTTCAAGATACCGCAAGAATAGGAAACACTTGAATTTAGACAGGTCACGTCAGGAATCATCAGCACCGCGTAATCGAAATAGTTCATCCAAAGAAGGTGTACGTTTTGACAATGATTTTCATTCCATTCCGTTTTATTCTGGTCCTATAACTTCTAATGAGATGGCAAGCAATGAGACAAGCATTCGAACCCGTTCGGGCAGAACTGTCAATAAACCTGATAGATATAATCCATCTGATTATAATTAATTTGGTTCATTGTATTTCACTTGTATGGTTTATTAATATGTCATGAATAATGTAAAGATACAATTTTATATATGTATTGTTTCTGTTGTTATACTTGTTTTTCTTTATTAGGAAAAGAGGGATGTTGGTATGAGTATCTATAATCTTATATTATTGTCTATGACTATTTTCATATGTTGTCTTTTCACTTGTCAACTGTCAGTCAGCACGGCTGATTTAATAAATGATATTCCAATTACAATCGTGTTATTATATTCAACACAATATGTATGTATGTATATATGTTTTTCCTTATGGTTTGCTAAACCATTCATCCGATTGCGATGAAACTTTGAGGATTTGACGTGCGCGTGTCCGCGATGGTTTCTATATGTAACAGTGAGTTCTGGCGTCATGAAATTATTTCTTACACCATTCATCCGATTGCGATAAAACTTTAGTGAGTTGTTGTGCGCACGCCCGTGACGGTTTCTATGGATAGTGTTAAGCTCTGGCATTATACAATTATTTCCTAAACTATTCATCCTATTACGATGAATCTTTAGTGATCTATTGTGAGCACGCCTGCAAAGGTTTCTATATATTCAAATGAAGACTCCATTCGTCTACAAAACGATATCGACGGTATAGTAGAGTGGAGTCATCAAAATAAACTTCTTTTTAACAGTAGTAAGTGTACAATTATGTGCATTACAAGGGCAAAGCGTACTTTATATTTTAACTATAAAATGTCTGGTACCTCTATAAAACATATCTCGATAACGAAGGATTTAGGAATCATTTTTGACACACGTCTGACTTTTCGAACTCATATCGATTCGGTGTGCAACTCTGCAATGCGAATGCTGGGTTTTGTTATATGTAATTCGAAATCTTTTACGAATACGGCAGTCATAAAAATGCTTTATTTTACTCTGGTTCGCAGCATTCTTGAGAGTGGATCGATAATATGGGGACCCGAAGATACCCTTTACTCAAATGATGTAGAAAAGGTGCAAAAAAAGTTTATGCGATACCTCTACATGCGAGAGTTCGGATATTACCCTTTATTGTATCCCTCTGATTTTCTCGCTGGAATGCTGGGGATAGAACGTCTAGACGTCAGGAGAAATATTGCAATGGTGTTAGTGGCGCACAAGCTACTAAATGGGCACACTTGCAATCCAGATATTCTGGAACGAATTTCTTTTTATGTCCCTGATAATTTCATCAGAGCTAGACAGCACAGATTATTTATTTTTCCAAGGGGCAGGACCAACCTACCAATGATCATGCCTTTGGGGAGAATAACTACTTTGTTAAATCACATTTCTTCTGTGATTGACATTTTCAATTTGAACCAAGGAGAATTTAAGACAGCAATAAGCATACTATTTACCAAATCTGGCTAATCAGATAGTATTGATGTACTTACCCATGCAAATAAATGTATATACTTACTTATTATAAACTGTAATTTATAAACTGTTATTTGTGAAATGTAAATGGATTATACTGTTTTCCACAATAAATCAATAAATAAATATGCTGGTGAGTTCTGGCATGGTGAAATTTGTATAATAAAATTGCAATAGGTGACACGTGAGCTGTTTGAAAACTGAATATAACGGGACTGTGTATGGAACGCGGGAAGGGGAGGGGAACGCGGGAGTGGGTTCGCTGGACGGGGGATACGTTTGAGGGGAGTGGGGTGAGGGAAGGCGGAATGGGAACAGAAGAGGAAGGGGAGGCGGAAGGGGAACGGGATGAATGGGAAAGGACACGCAGGAAGAAACAATTTCTTTATTAAGTGGCATTGCAACACTTGCCGGGAATGCGCTAGTATTTAAATGAAACATGTTTTCAAAATGAATAATGAATACTCAGGATGATTGCACAATACAAAATTTTGTGATTAATAGATGAATGAAAAAAAAATCTTCACGGTTTTTTCTTCAATGTTACTCTCCGCTTTACTTTAAACTGATATTTTTATTCTAACGAATTACTGTGACTTTTTAAATATGATAGTAAATGCGAAAATAAATAAAATAATAATAACAAAAACTTTTAAATTAAACAAAACGATTTTTTTGTAGGTACAAAACAACCATAGTCACTATTTTGACATAGTTAAACTTATTACTTAATTCCAGGAAATGTACGTCTGTCCAGGTCACCAACTGCTTAGCGGGCCGGATCGGGAGACGCCGCAAGACGCCACCCTTTAACCCCTTCAGCCGGACCATCGACCCAACGCATGGCACCGCAGTGGGAGGTATGAATTCATACGTCCGTCACTCCCCGATTACTACCCACCCTTAATACCATTTTTTCTTCCCTGAACTTCCACTCCTTTCTTTACTTAAAAATACCAAAATCCCCTAAGATGACATAAGCCTTAAATTGGAATTGATTTTATTATTACTGTATGGAGTAACACTAATGTGTTTGAGCAAAATATGTTACAGTCTAAAAGAGATACATAATAACGATAATAATTTATTACAGAAAGTATGCAAGAGTTGAGCAATGCAATACATTCCATAGTTCATAGTAACAAAGAAAATAATGCAATACATTCCATAATTCATAGTAACAAAGAAAATAATGCAATACATTCCATAGTTCATAGTAACAAAGAAAATAATGCAATACATTCCATAATTCATAGTAACAAAGAAAATAATGCAATACATTCCATAGTTCATAGTAACAAAGAAAATAATGCAATACATTCCATAATTCATAGTAACAAAGAAAATAATGCAATACATTCCATAGTTCATAGTAACAAAGAAAATAATGCAATACATTCCATAGTTCATAGTAACAAAGAAAATAATGCAATACATTCCATAATTCATAGTAACAAAGAAAATAATGCAATACATTCCATAGTTCATAGTAACAAAGAAAATAATGCAATACATTCCATAGTTCATAGTAACAAAGAAAATAATGCAATACATTCCATAGTTCATAGTAACAAAGAAAATAATGCAATACATTCCATAGTTCATAGTAACAAAGAAAATAATGCAATACATTCCATAGTTCATAGTAACAAAGAAAATAATGCAATACATTCCATAGTTCATAGTAACAAAGAAAATAATGCAATACATTCCATAGTTCATAGTAACAAAGAAAATAATGCAATACATTCCATAGTTCATAGTAACAAAGAAAATAATGCAATACATTCCATAGTTCATAGTAACAAAGAAAATAATGCAATACATTTCATAGTTCATAGTAACAAAGAAAATAATGCAATACATTCCATAGTTCATAGTAACAAAGAAAATAATGCAATACATTCCATAGTTCATAGTAACAAAGAAAATAATGCAATATATTCCATAGTTCATAGTAACAAAGAAAATAATGCAATACATTCCATAGTTCATAGTAACAAAGAAAATAATGCAATACATTCCATAGTTCATAGTAACAAAGAAAATAATGCAATACATTCCATAGTTCATAGTAACAAAGAAAATAATGCAATACATTCCATAGTTCATAGTAACAAAGAAAATAATGCAATACACTCCATAGTTTGTAGTAACAAAGAAAATAATGCAATACGTTCCATAGTTCATAGTAACAAAGAAAATAATGCAATACATTCCATAGTTCATAGTAACAAAGAAAATAATGCAATACATTCCATAGTTCATAGTAACAAAGAAAATAATGCAATACATTCCATAGTTCATAGAAACAAAAAAATAATCAAAATCACAATACGTGGAATAAAAAACCGAAATCGAGTTAAAAAAATAATAAAAGGGGATTCCATCAATGCACCAATGGCAGGATTATTATAGTATTATTGGATTAGAAGTGCTCTGAAATAAAAAGAAAAGTATAGAGAAAAAGAAAAAGCTTATCATAAACATTCATGAAGTTCTACCCAAAATATTCAATTGTTTTTTAAATTAACTCCACACTGGAGGCCCTGAGGAAAATAATTTCCCTCAGGGCAATTATGTCATCTGGGATGCTGTGTGGAGGATCTTTTTGAGGAGTGGAAGGAATGAACATTGGTCTTGAAGAGACCCATGTTGTAGGAAGGAGGAAACACAGAGGTCGGCAAATAATTCTACAGCCGAGCTGTTGAACACAAGAACGAGAAAGAAACGACCCGTTCTCATGCGACAAATGTTAACCATGTACAAACGTTGGGCACGCGTTTGGCGTGTTTCCCGACTATGCACCGTTGCCGAAGGGATCAATAACGCTAGCTCCTCGGAGCATCTTCCATTGAAATACTGGTAGAACAAAGATAGCATTCCCACCCGACGCCTGTGCTCTAAAGATTGCAATCCGTCTGTTAAGATGCGAGAATCTATTAAACGGACCGCCCGTTTCTGCACAGAGTCGAGGGTATTTTTCAGGTATTTTGAGCTCCAGACCAGAGGTAGCTGCCAAATTCAACCGTGGGGCGCACTTTTGATTTGTACAGGGTTAGCAGTTGTGTACTATTAAAGTATCTGCGGGCCCTGTATAGTACGCCCAGTTTTTGGGAGGCTAACTTTACTCTGACTTCGATGGAGCCCCCATATCTGAGCTGGTCACTTAGGGTTACACCAAGCATATCAATGTAGGGCCTGTTCGGAAGATTGCTTCCGTTGAAAGAGACTAGATTTTCATTTCGATCCATTTTAGTAATCAGACAAGATTGGGTCTTTGAAACATTAAATTCAACGTGATTATTTTTACCCTAATAGAAAACACTCTCCAGGTAACCGTCCATTCTTTGCTTCAAAGCCCTACGAGCTGTTGGAGTTTGTGAGCCCTTTGGGGGCTTGTCAAACAAAAAGCTATCATGGACTGTAATTTTTAAATTACCAATACTATTAAATTAATTATCTAGTATCTATGGGTACTAATGTCATTTATAAATAATAAAAAAAAGAATTGTTCCGAGGTGAGATCCTTGGGGAACCCCACTTGTGGCTTTGAAGATATAAGATTCTACAGAATTTATTTTAACACAAAGCTTTCTTTTACTAAGATAACTGTTAAACCAGTTCAATAAGGTTCCTTTAATGCCCGACATACTTAGTTTATGCACAAGAATATGTCGCCTAACTTTAACAAAAGCTTTGGAAAAATCAGTGTATTTAGAATCCACCCGATGCTTAAGGACAAGGGAATCAGTTATATAATTTTCATAAATGATTAAGTTACTTAAAGTATTTCTACATGTGATAAAACCGTGCTCATTGGGAACAACTATATTATTGATTTGTTTTTTAAAGACATCTAGGACCAATGATTCAAACAAAGAGTTTGAGAATAGCGGACAATATACATATTGGTATGTAGTTTTATACATCGCTTTTATCGCCCCTTTTGTGAATAGGCGTTAAAAAGCTTTTTTTTCACTGATCTGGAAAACACCCTGATGTTTATTTATTTATTTTTTTTTTTTTACATGAGCTCCACACAGGAGGCCCTGAGGAAAATAATTTCCATCAGGGCCTATGTCATCTTTGGGGATGCTGTGTAGAGGGTTTTTTTAAGGAAAGGAAGGAGAGGAGAGTTCTGGGAAGGAAAAGGGTTTAAGGGGTGGGTAGGAATCTGGGGTTCAGTGTGTCCCGGTCATCCGCCTCCAAGACCTAGACAAACCTCACCCCATGAACCCGGGCACCCCTGCTAAATCACCAAACGTAGCGAACCACTTGGGGTGACCTATGGCAGAGGTGTTGGTTATCCAATAAAGGTTCCCGGGGCGGCGGTACCCTTTCCCGCCTCCCAAATCATTCAATTATTATTTGTAAGAAAATTTAGGGAACAATATTGTTCTCTCAATATTTATATTGCTCTCTTAATGAATCCATAATTTCTAAAATTATAACTGATAAGTATAAATCATACAACGATAAAAAAGACAAGCGATATAATAGGTATCCAAATAATTTAATTTTAATTCGACACAGGCTTGTCCTATAGAGGTTTAAAATTAAATTGTACATAGAAATAATATGTGAAGAAATATATCTATAATTATTATTTTTTTTTAAATGTATTTCAATTGTTTTAACGTTTTCTGTCAAACATAATTGTTAGATTTAAATGTGAATATTCAGTGTTCATTCGAAAGGTAATTCTAGTAACATCTCTAATAATTTGTCAACAAAAAAATTAAATGACAATAAAAAAACACATAAATTTGTTTAGTTTTTTTTATTGTAAATTATGGCGAGCCACAAAGTTAGTGCTTTTTACAAATAAAATTAAATGAATCTAAAATATTTACTTTTGATATGCAATGATCCCGAGCCGAATATTTCACAAATACTTTCAGCTTCACAAATCCTACGATGATAGCATCCCGTGATTTTTCAGGAGATTGCGCTAGTATAACATAAAAGTAGCTACAAAAAGAGTAACTACTTCAATTTGGGAAGCGAGATGGGTACCGCCGCCCGGGAACCAATTATTGGATAACCGATACCTCTGCCATAGGTCATCCCAAGTGGTTCGCTACGTTTGGTGACTTAGCAGGGTTCATGAGGTCAGGTTTGTCCGGATCATGACGGCAGATGTGTGTAAGCGTGGCAGGCCGGGTCGGGAGAGACTCTAGGAACATTGCCTCGCATTGCAGTGGAAAGGATGGATTCATTCGTCAATCACTGCTGGACACACTAACCCCCAAATTCCTACCCACCCCTCACACCCCCACTTCCTTCCCAGAATTTCCTCTCCTTCCTTCCCCTAAAAATGCCCTCCACACAGCATCCCCAAAGATGAAATATGCCCTGAGTGGAATTATTTTCCTTACGGCCTCATGTGTGGAGTAAAAAAAAAACAAACGAAATTCTACTTAGGTTTACATTAAAAAATGGATTTAATTTAATTCAAACTACTGGAAGCAAAAAAGGAAGAAAAGATGCTGAAAAGTACATTAAAGTGATAAATTTCTTTGTGTATGCAAATATATATTTGATAGAATTTATTTTTTTAAGTTAGATAATAATATTGATACGTTCCTTCGTTGCATTTAGGAAAAACATAGGAAACTTGGACAATTTGGCACCGGTGTTCGAACTCACATCACATATATGACGTCACGTCGTCTCAAATCGGTATTCAGCGTCACATAAATTTGGTCATCTTTTGAACGATCCCACCGATTCTTGCCCCGCAGTCCGCAACCATAGATACGACCTCCGTAGTCCAGTGAGTAAGACTCTTGACTCACAATCCGGAGGTCGCGGGTTCGAACCCGGCATGCGCAAATAAATTTTATTTGATTAATTTGTGTTATTTCACAATTAATCCATTTAAAATAATATATACTATATTTGCGGCATGTTTCAGAGTGGAAGATACTATCAGTATCGCTCTGGTGTAAGACCACCATTCAGAATTGAAACGTTGCTTAAAAATGGCTTTAGCCGTGTTTGGTGACCAGATCTGAATAGCCAGGTATACTTCCCAACCTTCCTCTTCCCCCAGACGGGAGCAGTTGAGATTCTTGTGCGGTATTCAAAAAAAAAAAACAAAAAAACCATAGCAAAACGGTCATCAATTCAACAAATTCAAAATCAATTCAAAAATAATAACCAATAAAGCTTTGAAAATGTTGGGATTTATTTTAAGGGTATCTAGTGATTTCAACAATGTCAATACTGTAAAAACATTATATATGTCACTCGTAAGGAGTCATTTAGAATACAATTCCACGGTTTGGTCCCCAAATTATGAGGTTCATTCACATGCGATTGAAAGAATCCAAAATAAATTTTTAAGATATGTGAATTTTAAAATGGGCATTCCTAGTGAATGCCTAAATTACGATAACGTACTTTGTTCATTAAATTTAATAAAATTATCTGATCGTAGAATCATTTTCGATTTAACCTGTTTGTATAACATCATAAATTCAATGTTTGATACCCCTGATTTATTATGTGTAATTTCTTTTCATACTCCAGGCAGGTCAGTCACAAGACAGTACCTAGCATATTATTGTAGCAATTCTAAGTCAACAAGTCAATATTATACTCCTATGCGACGGATTCAACAGCTTGGAAACAAATACTCCGATGTTGTTGATATATTTAGTACATCAATTTTATTATATAAGCATACCTTATTGAAGTTTTTTTCATCAAATAGGGGAATATTTTGCTAAAGCTATTAAAATTGACTAACACATGGACAGTATTTTGTTGGCTGAAAGAATAAAAACTATTTCGGATTTTTTTGTATTTTGTACCTACATACTGTGTGGTTCAAATTCAATACCTAATATTTTTACTTTGTATTTATTTTTGTGCAAGTGTTTTAAACAGTAGTTTCCTGCACTATTTACTAGTATAATTTCGTTAATATTGTTATATATATGTATGTAAAAGCCTAAAGAGGCGTAAATAAATAAATAAATAAATAAATAAATAAATTTTACCAAAACGTCTGCCGTGACTGACACGACGCGACGCACGGATCAATGTGTTGGAAGTTACAACTGTTACAATACAGATTTGATGACGACATGAGGGAACAATTTGGGGGGCATGTATGGGTATCGCAACCATTTATTGGACAACCAACTCATCCGCCATAGGTCACCCCAAGAGGGTCGCTACGTTTGGTGACTTAACAGGGTTGCCCGGGTCCATGTGGTTAGGATTATCCGGGTCTTAGCGGCAGTTGTCTTTTTTGGTTGTTTATCCTACAGCGTTGTAGATGGGTTCAGAAGAGACTCTTTGAGGGAGACCTTTCGACGTCTAGAGCAGAATTCTTTCGGAATATCGCCGGTTCATACGTCCGTCACTCCTGGACACACTGACCTCCATATTCCTATCCACTCCACATACCTTTCTCCTTCCCAAAACTTCCTCTTTTGTTTCCTAAAAACACCCTCCATACAGCATCCTCAAAGATGACATAGGCCCTTAGGGTTACCCCCAGAGTCTCCTGTGTGGAGATAATGTAAAAAAAAATGTGACCGGACATTTTTAAAACAGACAAAAAGTAGGTTTTTCGTACCTAACTATTCGCTGTACAATTTAAAAAAAGATATAAGACAAACAAATGTATTCACCGTGATGATAAAGGCAAAAAAATAAGTAACAGTTAAATAAGTAACAGTTAAATATGTAATATTTAACCAAGAATAATACAATCTTCAAAATTTCCTTAGTGAAAAATAACTAGCGTAGAAAAATCAGCATATTGAGATATTTGGAGAGTTTTTTAATTACATCAAATTTTATTACAAAATGTTGAAGTACAGATTTAACGCATATGTAAAATGTGGAATGAAAATAATAAAATAAAGCAACATTTAAAAAAAACCTTTTATAATGTATTATTTTGTTAGGGTCGACCGAGAAAGGTTTTTCGTTAAAATTAATTATGACTTATTTTTAAACATGTATAAAAATGTATTTGAAAATCTTTATTTATCAAGTCAATCAGTGAGAAATAGTTGGGGTGCAGGCGAATTCTCAAGTTATTGTTCATAATATTGTTTTGTTAATTATTGTCTGTATCTGTGTTTTCTCCTTAAATAAAATTTTAAAAAATTAAAAAAAAATCTCGGCCGAGACCGAGAGCCGAGACCGAGAATAGATAAATTGAGAAAATGAGTTATTTTTGCATAATATAGTACGATACATTTTTATGATTTGTTTTAAATAGTTTTAACAATCAAAATTGAACAAAACGGCGCGGCGCGGCGGCGGCATCAGCGGTAAGTAAAGCCCGCCTCGCTGCCGGCCGACCAATCACAATTGACAGCTTTCTCACGCACTGACACCAAGTGACGAATGTGGACGCGCGCGGTAGATTTGAATCCCATTATCCTACACCGTACCTACTTACAACGGTCTTGGTAATGGCCCAGAATCTCGGCGATTTTTCACCGAGAACCGCAACAGAGTTCTCGGTAGAATTTGTAGCCGAGAATGCCGAGACCGAGACCGAGGCCAAGATCTCGGTCGACCCTTATTATTTTGTAATATGGAAGAAAGGTAGGTATCTTGTTTTAAAGTGTCATGCAGACATGTTGTATGTAAGCTAGGTACATCGGAATGGACCGCTAACCATCGTTATAATCGAATACGAATACGTGAGAGGGCCCAAAAGATACGCATTCGTATTATATAATTTTATAATTCATATCATATAAATAAATATTATAATAAAGTATCTAACTATCACTTATGTTTTATTACTGAAACATAAAAAAATATATTATCATAACACGAAATGGTATTATTAGTAGGACTTAAATTCATGAATATTTAATCAATAATAACAGAATTTTCAAAACTACCCACCTTTACAAAATACCTTATTCGGGACTAAAACAAGCGCCTTCAAATTTGATACCGGAGTTATTTGTAATGCACCGTTTGTACTCGGCTTCTAGGTCCTCAAGTTTTTTTTCATACTCTTCCTTTTTAAATATTTGGTTTGAGTCTACCCAATCAATGGTTTCGTTGCATTTATCTAAAAAAAATCCTGGTCTCTCTTAAACAAACCGTGCTCTTTATCCATAAGAATGGCCTTGATTTTGAAGCAGTAATCTTGCAGATTGTTCTTTGCAGTAACAGCGGTTCTGATGATCTCGTCTTCTTTGCGATTCTTTTCTGCTTCGTAGGTCATGCGTTTGATAGCTTTCTTGGAAAGTCGGCCTCTCTCGTTTCTGATAGTCAAACACATATTTTGTTGTGTTTTTTTTACCGTGGCGGAGACGATAAGTATTCCATTGACATCTACTGTGAAGGTCACGTCCACTTTAACTTCACCGCGAGGTTTAAGGGGTATATTACTCAAAGAGAAAAAACCCAGATGGTGGTTATCCTTTGCTAAAACCCGCTCACCCTCGTACACTCCAATTCCGATGGAGGTTTGGTTATCTTGCAACGTTTGATAATCTTGCGTCTCTTCTGTAGGTATTGGAGTGTTACGTTTTATGATTGTACTCATAACACCCCCATTGATGACTATTCCTAGGGAAAGCGGGGTTACATCATAGAGTATGACGTCTGCTGAATCATCCCCAGTGAGAATGGCGGCCTGCACTGCAGCTCCGTAGGCTACCGCCTCGTCAGGATTTATAGACTGATTCAATTCTTTGCCATTAAAAAAATCTTGTATAAGTTTTTGAATCTTTGGAATGCGCGTAGAACCCCCCACGATCACAACATCATCGATGTCAGCTTTGTCCATATTGGCATCAAGGAGGCATTGGGTCAAAGGCTCAAGGGTAGATCGAAATAGTTTAGCGTTTAAGTCCTCTAATCGGGCTCGGGTAATTAGTTTTTTATAGTTAATTCCCTCATATAAGTAGACAACCTCAATGCTCGTCTGAGTTGTTGAAGAAAGAATTCTTTTCGCTCGCTCGCATTCGGTTCTCAATCGTCTTAGGGCTTTTTTATCGGTTGTGAGGTCTTTTTTGTACGTCTTCTTAAAATCCTTCACGCAATCGTTGACCATTTGGCTATCGAAGTCTTCTCCTCCCAAGTGAGTATCTCCACCTGTAGAAAGGACTGTGAAAATTCCGGCGTCAATAGTGAGAATGGTCACGTCAAAGGTTCCACCGCCCAGATCGTATATGAGAACATTACGCTTTCCTACTTTCTCTTTCTCCAGTCCATAAGCAATGGCGGCAGCGGTGGGCTCATTAATAATGCGAAGGACGTTAAGTCCTGCAATAGTTCCTGCGTCCTTGGTGGCCAATCTCTGGGAATCGTTGAAGTAGGCAGGTACAGTGATGACGGTATCCTTGACAGCCATTCCGAGGTACGCTTCTGCTGTCCGTTTCATCTTTATAAGAATCTTGGAACTTATCTCTTCGGGGCTGAAACACTTTTCCCTTCCTTTAAATTCAACTTTAATCTTTGGTGTTGAGTTGTCATTCACGACCTCGAAAGGCCAATGTTGCATATCGGTCTGGACATTTTGTTCTTCGAATTTGCGCCCAATCAGCCGTTTAGCATCTATTGATTAATAAACAAAAACATCTTACTTATGGAAAATTGCGATTAACTCACGACGTAAATAAGAACACATTTAATATTCATATTGTAAATAATAGAATGGCCTGTTGTACAAATAAACCAGGTTCAATTCGTTCAAATCCTTTTAATGTTCCCATCGCACCTTCGCTTATGTAACAGGGGGAGAAGAATACAAAATATCGTCTGATAACAAACTCAAGAGCATAAAAAAAAATCATAAAAACAAATCCATTACTGAAGCCCACTCGTTCCGAGCAGCATCCCTCGGAGGCCATTATTGCAAAGCGTGAAGTCGTAATCAATCAATGGAAAAAAAAGATTCGAAGTTTTAAGGGTATTTTAAACGCGTTTTATGTGCCCTACACAAAATGGTGGTCTTATTACCGGCTGATAATAACTTCATTCTGTAATTCCATTCTCTGTGGGAATGAAAATGATGTAAAAATGTTACTTTTCGCTTAGTGCTAATGTTATGAATGATAATAAAAAAAATTAGTAGAACAGGAAAAACCATTATATTGGTACGTATTTAAAAAAAACGTTTATAATAAACTCGTACTTGTATATATAAATAAATATCTAAACTTATAAGAAGTCAAAACATGTAGCATATGATAAATATTAATTGGATTCTTGTGACACTACCTAGAATAAATTCTAGTAGATTCTTGCAATCACATATAAATATAGCAGCAAAGAAAAATGCATTAAAAAAATGAAAATTATGTTGGTATTTTATAGTCTGGGGTTTTGGAATAGGGTCGGATTAGCTTAGTGGTCAAAGCAAAGCCCCGGCAAGGCTGAGTTCTTAGGTCCAATTCCTTGATGCAACCGAAACTTTTTCAGATTTTTCTATTTCAATTTTTTTTTTTACAGTTACTAATATTATTTTCAATAATTTAAAGATATAATATCTTCAGGTGGTGAAGGAAAATCTAAGGATTGAATGTAAGTAAAAAAGAAGCATTGTGGAGTAGGAAGAATTTTTGTTGTATTATGTAGTATCGCTGCCTACATCAGTTGCAGAGACGTGATAGATAATTTAACTGCGAAACAATGAAAAGTTGTGGGTAGTGATTTAAATGGTTTTCTCCTCACGTGGGGAAAGAGAGAGAACTATTATATTAAAGGAAAACATTATCACCATAAACAGTGTTTCTGTGGTTCATGTCCATCTGGTGCATGGCGGCTTCTCCCACGAGGCACTCCGTGTCCGTGAATGCCACGCATGAGGGCGTGATGCGACTGCCCTGATCGTTGGCGATGATCTCCACCTTCCCGTTCTGGTAGACCGCCACGCACGAGTTGGTAGTTCCCAAATCAATGCCGATGGCTGGTGCCCTGGTCGCCATCTAAAAGTAAAATGTTTCATTTTCAAAGTTAGATAACAGTGGGCCATCCAAATGTTTCAGGAATGAAAGTTAGTTGATGGAAGAAAGGGGAAAGAACGACGATTTTGTAATCCCATTTTCGTATCATTTTGAAGAAAAACAACAGTCAAATAACCAGCACGACAAACACAAAACTCATTTGACCGTCTAAACAAATTGATCTATTTTAAGAACAATGCTGGTGCAAACCTTCCTTCCAAATTCTTAGATTCTCCTTTCGCATTTGATTATTCCTTGGAGAAAGCTAGCTTTTTCAAAAGTACAAAAGTTTAAACTATCTCATCTTTCAAACAAAGGTTTCTTGATTGACCGCCTACCACCTTTGTCATCAGAAGGTTCCGAGAAAGGTTTGCTAAGAAATGATCTTCAAAACAATGACTTGTTATCATTTTCATCCAAACATTTAATACTGAAGTGACTTGTAATAAGGGGCGAGATAATCCACCCACCCATTCCAAATCACTTCTGGAAGTTGTGTAAACAGTCCCTTTGATAATTTATTTGAAATAAAAACATTTTCAGAAACTGCCGGGTTAGCCACTCAACCAAGTAGCAATAACCATACCTCTAGAACACCACCACCAAGAGCATAAGCAGCCCCAAGCCTCTGGCCTACACCGTGTTTACACTGTTCACACCCCAAGACAAGATATTGACTTATCCGCCGCAGGTCCAATCAAATGATAAAACTAACAAGATCAAAATGAGTACACTCAAAAGTAACGTCAATACAAATATTCCTAAATTGCCTCCAGACCATTTGAAAATTTGTATTCAGATGCTGCCCCAACAATGAACAATGACCTACAACCACCACTATCTGATAACTATGCGACGCCGAACGTGACCTTGTCCACATGATTCAATGACGTGGTGGCAATTATTATAATCGCAATTCTTCTGAAAAATAATTTCATATCTGGGAAAGTAATCTATAAAATTTGCTTAAACAATATAATATAAATTATTAATGCCTAAAATAGATAAGATAAGATTGTCATATTCTGAAAATCATGATTTCTATTGTAATGTTTTCGAAAAGTGAAACAGATTTTCTGATAAAACCCATAGAAAAAATAGTATGGAAATAGAAGTACCTGTGCTCATGGAGAAACTTAAACCTAACTAAAACTGGTTGGCAACTGCGGGTTACACACTATTTGACAACCAACCTTCTCTCACGGCGCAACTCAATTTTACGATTTCAGTAATTTTAACAGCTATTTCATATTATTACTAGCTTTTTCCCGCGGCTTCGCTCGCATGGTATTAGGGGATTCCCACTCCGCCTCCTCCACCTTCCCTCTCCCCACTCCACTCCCCCCATCAACCCCCTCCCCCTCCACCCACCCCTACCCCCACTCCTCCCCCCACCACCACCCCTCTCCCCACTCCACTCATCCATCGACCCCCTCTCCCCCCCCCCCCTCCTTCTCCACCGACCCCTCCCCCACCCCATACCCCTCCCCATTCCACCACCCCCCACCTTCCCCTTCCTTCCCTCCCCCACTCCCAACCCACTCCACCTCCTCCACCTTCCCTCCCTCCCCTCCACACCCCCCATCAACCCCCTCCCCCTCTCCCTCCACCCACCCCTCCCCTCACCCCCTACCCCTCCAAATTCCCGCTCCCCACACCACTCCCCCCCCATCAACCCCCTTCCCCCCACCCCCTACCCCTCCCCACACCCTCCTCCATCCTTCCCTTTTCCCCTTCCTTCCCTCCCCCCTCTCGCTCCCCTAACCCCCTCCCCCCACCCTCCTCCCCCTCTCCTTTCCCCCTCCACCAACACCCTCCCAACACCCCCTTCCTCCCTCCCCACTCCCCCTCTCACCACTCGCATTCCACACATTCATTCCCGATACATTCAGTTTTCAAACTGCTCGCGTGCCACCTATTATAATTTTTTATACAAATTTCACAATGCCAGAACTCAACGGTAGTTTTATACAAAATAACGAACAAAAAAAATTATCCAATTTGGTGCAGTAGTTCGGCTTTATGCGCATACATACATTTCGGTGGCTCATTTTTAGAGATTCTAGTACGACGCCAACAAAGCACTATTTTTATTGACTAATTTAAAAAAAAACATCGTTTCCAAGGCGACAAATTCGTTTGCTTTTTTTCTGACGTTTGCAATAAATCGGTTTGTTAGGGACAGAAAACGTAAGATAAATAATTTCATAACGCCAGAGATTATTCATCACGCCACAGCTTACCAATATATAGCCTATAGTACTGGCAAATAATGTAGCTTTATATTAGTGAAATAATTTTTAAAATCCATTCAGTAGTTTTTGCGTGAAAGCGTAACAAACATACATCCAGACATCCATACATCCATACAAACTTTCGCCTTTATAATATTAGTAGGATAACGTATATACCTAGGTAGTATATTCCTTACATTATTTATGCATTCCGCTCACTCGTTAATACGGAAAACTTTTTATCCAAACAGTTAGATTTAGCTTTATTATTGATTATTACGAAAAGTGAGTATTTATGTCGGGGGAGATCAAAAAACATGCAAAAAATATGCATTTAACATTTTAATTTTGTTAAAATTAATTGACTAGCGCGGTAACGCCATTTTATTCATCGTTTTTACTTTAAATTTCATCAATGCTGCCAATCATAGAAAAAATATTTTGGCGTAAAGCAAAGTGAATGCATCATTGACAAGTTTGTACCAGTATTTATAACAGTAGAACATGGAAAGAAATGTATTAAAATAATTACACAAACCCGCTAGACAAAACCTGCGTAGCCAAACAAACCATTCAAAACCTGGGATGTTTTTTAAAAGTATGATGAAAAGCGAGTTTATTTTAGAGAATTTGTTTTATAAGATTGGTACTTCCGACAAATGTCATATTTGATTGTCTATTGGTTAAAAAAAGAGCATTCCGTATTATCCGTGCATCAAACTTCGACAACACGAACGTTCCGTGTTATCCGTGAGGTGGACTAACTGCACATTTACCTTCCTTACAAATCCGATTCGATTTTCCGCAGGATCCGGCACGTTCCAGAGAGCAAGATACAGACAATTGAAAAATTGCTTGAAATGGCTTTTGCCATGTATGTTTGATTTAAAAAGCCAGATACTTTCTCACTTTCCATCTCCCACCTCTCTCCTCTACCTTCAGCCTCACAACAAAAGGCTGAAAAACAGTTTATAAAATTAAATCGAATACTTAATTGCAATAGTAATACCACAGAGGAGATCCAGAAGCGCATAGTGAACGCAAATCGCTGTTATTTCCGCCTACAAAACCAATTAAAATCCAGACTGCTGTCCAGAAACACGAAGATATTAGTGTAAAAAAACAATTATCAGACCAGTACTTACGTACGTAGCTGAGACTTGGGTACTAACTAAGAGGAATGAGCGACCACTGGACGTTTTGAAAGAAAAATTTTGAGGCGCATCTTCGGACCCGTTCTAGAAAAGGGATTTTGGCGCAGACGTTATAACAATGAGCTCTATACTTTGTTTAAGGAGCTAAACGTCGCAAAATTTATAAAACTGGGAAGACTTCAGTGGCTGGGTCATGTAGAGAGAATGACCGAGCATCAAGCACCAAAGTCCCTGCTGAACTCAAGACCAATAGGGTGAAGGAGCCTGGGAAGACCAAGACTAAGATGGAGCGACAACGTCCTCAAAGACATATCTATCTAGGAGCTTCTAAACTGGAGAGCACTGGCACAAAACCGAGATGAGTGGAGGAAGACTCTTGAGGAGGCCAAGACCCACCAGGGGTTGTAGAGGCAATAGTGATGATGATTGCATTACACATTTGATAATAATGGATAATTTATCCATAAATTTGTACTACACAAGAAGGTTGATATTTTTTTTGTGTGAAACCGCAGTCCCAATCAACCGTCTGGAGCCAGTGAATATTTCCGCTTTTTTATTGCTTAAAAAAATTAAGCAAAAAATTACCGTGATTTTTTTTTTTTACATTAACTCCACACAGGAGGCCCTGAGGAAAATAACTTCCCTCAGGGCCTATGTCATCTTTGAAGATGCTATGTGGAGGGTCTTTTTGAGGAAAGGAAGGAGTGAACACGGGTCTTGAAGAGACCCATGTTGTAGGAGGGAGGAAACACAGAGGCCGGCAAATCGTTCCAAAGCCGAGCCGTTGAACTCAAGAACGAGCCATAGAAACGACCCGTTCTCATGTGACTAATGTCAACCGTGTACAAATATTGAGCGCGTGTTTGGCGTGTTTCCCGACTATGCACCGGTGCCGAGGTGATCAATGACGCTAGTTCTTCGGAGCATCTTCCATTGTAATACCGGTAGAACAAGGACAGCATTCCCACCTGACGCCTGTGCTCTAAAGATTGCAGTCCGTCTGTTAACATGGGAAAATCTATCAAACGGACCGCCCGTTTCTGCACAGAGTCAAGGGTTTTTTGTAGGTATTTTGGAGCTAAAAACCAGAGGTGGCTACCAAATTCAACCGTAGGCGCACTTGCTATTTGTACAGGGTTAGCAGTTGTGTACTATTAAAGTATCTGCGGGCTCTGTACAGTACGCCCAGTTTCTGAGAGGCTAACTTAACTCTGGTTTCGATGGAGCCCCCGTACCTGAGCTGGTCACACCAAGTTACACCAAGCATATCGATGGAGGTCCTGTTCGGAAGATTGCTTCCTTTGAAGGAGACTAGATTTTCATTTCGATACCTTTTAGACGTTATCAAACATGATTGGGTCTTTGAAACATTAAATTCGACGAGGTTATTCTTACCCCAAGAGAAAACACTCTCGAGGTAACCGTCCATTCTTTGCTTCAAAGCCCTTCAGGCTATTGGAGTTTGTGTGCCCTTTGGGGGCTTGTCAAACAAAAAGCTATCATGGACTGTACTGTAATCCGCTTAACAATGAATCGGTGCACATGCAAGGGGTCATTGATGTGCAGCAGAAACAAAGTCGGTGACAGAACCGATCCCTGTGGGACGCCAGCATTTATTGAATGCAAGGAAGAGGTTAAACCGTCAGCAACCGCCTGAATCGACCTCTCCCTCCAAAAGTCGGCAATCCACGTACACAAGGATGCGGAAAGTCCGTAAGAAGGCAGTTTGTTGACAAGCCCTCGGTGCCAAACCCGGTCAAATTCCTTGAAAATATCCAGTGCAACCGTTTGGGTCTCACCGAAACGTTCCAGGCACCGCCCCCAAACATGCGTCACATACGCGAGAAGATCACCGCACGAGCGGTCCCGCCGGAATCCGTATTGACGGTCGTTAATAGTTTTGTTCTTCTCGAGGTATGTGAGCAGTTTGTCGTTGATCACACGTTCCATCACCTTTGACAAAGTTGATGTGATCGCTATAGGGCGGTAGTTGGCTGGGTTGGAGTGGTCACCCTTCTTTGGAATAGGGTGAATGATCGCTTTTTTTCAACCAGAGGGCACAGAGCCAGACTTCAGGGACATTTTGAAAAGCTTCGTCAAAACTGGAGCTATTTCTACAGCGCACCTTTGCAATACCAGGGCTGGTATTCCGTCAGGCCCACTAGCTTTATTAATATCAAGCCCTCGTAAGACTTGGAGTACATCCCGAAGCCGGATCCTCGGCTTTTTCATATGAAAACTACAATGAGGAACCGACGGCGGGGTAGCACCTTGATCATCGATGGTCGAGTTTTCCGCGAACATTTTGCCTAATAAGTTAGCCTTTTCGGCGGCGGTATTTGCTAGAGAGCCGTCAGGTCTGGTAAGAGGTGGCAGACTGGATTTACAGAAATTGCGACCTATTGAGCCCGCAAGCGACCAGAACGCTCTGCTGCCGTGCGGGCAGGCATTTTATTTTATTTTTATGTTGACGAATAAATTTTCTACAGCGAGTCAAAGTTTCCCATTTTTAAATTACCACTATAACGATATTTTGGGGCGGGGCTACCGTGTAACGTCATGAGCGTGGACGCTCACTGACCAAGCTGAGCGACGCTTGTGACGTCACTATCTGATTTGCCAACCACGGGCCGTTTAGATTTTGTCAGTTTTAGATCGTTTTTAAAATCAATAAAATTGAATGGAAACATTAAAAACAAACATTTTTGGTAGGATGATTAAAATCAGAAAAAATATCTTTACATATTACGTACATTTTCAACAGAATCCCTCGTTTGTGGAAATACCCCATTGGGATATGTTGTGAGGCTGAAGGTAGTGGGGAAGGGAAGGAGATTGGGGAGGAAGGTCATAGACATTTCAAGCAACGTTTTATTTATGAATGGTGGTCTTACACCAAAACGGTACTGATAGTATGTTTCACTCTGAAACGTGCCGCAAATATGTTATAAATTATTTTTAATTTTATTTATTTATATATGCATATATATTACAATACATTACCAAATGATACTTTGTCTGTCCAACTGGGAAGTTGGGAACAGTTGGGAACCCGTTTCAGGACATCCAAATAGTATATTTAGTTCATAATATTCTTAACAAAGGAATGGTTTCGTTCAAGATATCACAGGAATTTGCTTCTGTCAAGACAACTTTTGAGAACATTAAAAATTGTATTCTGAACGAAGGGATGGTTTTTTTATGTCTTTGAAAGAATCACAAAGATGTGATTTTTTTTTTCAAGGTCATTTTGGAGAACATTAATAATTGCATTCAGAGTGAATGAGTGGTTTCTTTAGTGAGATCACAAGTAGAAGATTCTTTCCAGGCCATTTTAGAGAACATTTACAATTGCATAATTAGAATTTACACATTTATAACCCCAAATTAAGATAATATTAAGATAAGATATGAAATATCACAAATTTAACAAATAAAATTTACTTTCGCATACCAGTATTTATGTCGACAGCCTTACCCATCGACCACGAATGCCGTCGAAATTTGATATTATTCATCGCAAAGCGCCATTGAGATTAACAAAATAATGCTTTAGGATGATGACGAAAACTTAATGTTTTGTAATAAAATCCTAAAAGAAAGGTCACATTTAGAGGCAAAACACTATATCACATTTTTGAAATAATTATTAAAACAGCACTTTTTGGCGACGAGCGTAGATATGTATTCATTTTATTTTATTTTAACCTAACCTAACCTCAAAATCGGGCTTGTCCTAGTGAGGTTAAAAATTAAATTGTGAATAATAGTACCAACGATGAAAAGAAACAATAAATAAAAAGAGCACAAAATAGAATTACTTCACTTTTAGTACAAAATTTCGCATTTAATGATTTAATTAACTTTAAAGCACATTCATACCGAAATCAGAAAAAAATATTGAAAACTTACTGTTTGTTGTGGTGGTTCAACAATTGTGGCGTACATTTCTAAAGATCTGTACTTAAATAGATAATATAAAGTACACGAATATTTATCTTTGAGTTTCTTTATGACAAAGAATTAGATAAAAAGAAAACAATACCTTATTAAGATTAGGTATGTACTGTCTCATTGTCGGGGTTATCAGTGTTGTTTTTGTTTTACATTAGCTTAGCACAGGAGGATTAGAGGAAAACTATTCCCCTCGTGGCCTGTGTCATCTTTATGGATGTTGTGTAGAAGGTCTTTTACAGGAAAGGAAGAAGAGGATGTTCTGGGAAGGAAAAGGTATGAAGCGTGGTAGGAATCTCGGGTCATTGAAGTACCCACCACTGTCCCGCCCCGGTATAGGCGACTTATGGTCGCCCCTTCGGAGCTCTCGCAAGAATCTAATTTTTTTTAATGAACGGCTCTACTATTTAATGAACGAATCTAGACCTTCAATGTCCCTACATACTTTGTTAGGTGGCGGAAATGTAGGATCGCCTACAGACTGTACTGTAATGGTCAGTATACTAATACTACAGGTGTTAGTGGTACATAAGAAATACGATATGGAAAACAAAAAAATAATATTTCAGCAACCATCATGAGTTATGCATGCAGTTGCTGATGAACGGAGGGAGACCACACACTCCAGAGCTGCAGGCTTCTGTATATGGAAAAGAAAAAAAAGCAATGAAATAAGTGTAGATATACAAAATTGAAACAGAAATGGTGAAAGTAACCAACCGGCGACCGGCAGTCCCCGTGAGAATGAAGAAGGTCGTGTGTCCAACGTTACGACATCCAAAGGAGTCGTCCTTTAGCCAGCTAGCCGGTGGTGCCTAGACGACGTAATTGGACGACCATTCAGAAGACCCTAGGGAGGAAAGCGTCGGGTAGCCGGAGGCGGGACGGACAACCTTCGGACGCCGCTCAGTCTTTCCCCCAACCCTTTCATGTCAGGGGGGGTGGCGCGGACGCCGGGTGGAGCCCACCAAGTCCAACAGGCCGGCCCAAACAAGTAAAATAGGGACAAGGCCCAAAGTCCAACCCCTTTATTGGGGAAAGGGACAAAACAAAATAGCCAACGGAATTCAGTTCAACCTCCAAATAAACTATATAACATAGGGAAAAAAGAAGAACAAAAAATAAAACAAATGAAGACAAAATAATAATACATCAATCATTGATGCTAAATAAGTTGATGTTGGAGACCCCCATGGCGCTCATGAATAATAATACAGAGCAATATGAATATAGCTTAATGGTAACAGTAAGTAGATGCTGTAAAAAAAGGCAAAGTATACTAAACATGAAAAATTGTAAAAATGAAATTAAAAATTAAACCGCAGAGCTGCAAAACGAAGAGTAAATATATATATAGCCGCAATCTTCCAAAATGTGAAAGTTTTGGTGAAATAGCATTACAATATAGAAGGGGAAGAAAAAAAAAATATATATATAATGTACATGTAGATTGTAGACTAAAAATGTTGACAATACTGCAGAGCTGCAAACAGTAAAGCTGTAAACTTTTAAATGAAAATAACAAAAGAAAAATAAATTAAAAATATAAAAGTATATACATCCAAGGCAAATGAGTGAAAGAAAATTTTTGAATCGTAGTCCGTGGTATATCAGGAACAAGTACACCTGGTGACCTATATTAAACTAATCAGCGACTCTGAGAGCAGGCCATCTTTCAACCCAGATCCTTGCAAATTTACGCAGGCACTCGAAATTCACCTTGTTCGAAACTAGATCAGTGTTCCACACTGGTCTAATCGGTACATCCAAACCGTCTAGCATTTCCTCTCTAGCATCCATCATTATCTCACAGTGCCACAGAATGTGCTCGGCGGACTGGTTGGTGCAACCGCACGCGCAGTTGGGATGAGGGGACAGGGAGAGGGTATGAAGTCTCCCCCTGAACTCCCCATGACCAGACAAGAGTTGGGTCACGTAGTGGTCCAGTTTTAGGAAGGCCCCTTCCATTCTGACTTTAACTGATGGGAAGAAGGAGAAGGTCCATCTTCCCAAATTCGACCTATCCCAACGGAGCTGCCACTCCTGGAGCGACAGTTCCCTCATTGATCGAAGCAGACAAGGGAGAGTCCCCGGACCATCCGGAGTTAAAACTACACCAAGATGAGTTGCCGGGGTTCCCCTGGTCAGCTTCTGCTTCGTAATCACCTCCCTGATTTCAAGATCGATTGGTAATAAACCGGCCAAAACAGGCAAAGCGTCCGAAGCAACGGTTCTATACGCACCGGATAGTGCCAACAGAGGCGTACGTTGGCCCCTCTTGAGAGCCAAGAGTATGAGCGAATTATCCAAGCGGTGCTCCCAAACAGATGCAGCATATGAAACTTGCGCCACATATACACATCTGTATAGAATTCGCAACGCCGGATTACGCAATCCCCACTCAGCTGTGGAGAGTCTCCTTAGCTTCAAAAAGAGAGCCTGAGCCTTGCTGGATACATCCTTGACGTGAGCCAGAAAAGAGGACGATCGATCTAGTGTAACGCCTAAGTATTTTACATTATCGAAAAAACGGATGTTGGACTCTCCCATTTTGATGGTCGGGTTTCTGTTTCTGCTGAGATAACCCTTCATCAGGAGACCCTTGGTCTTATGGGGAGCGAAGGTCATTTTATTTCTTTTTCCAAAATCCAGGAACATCTGCAAACCTTCACTGCCTTTCTTTTCCACTTCCTTTCTACTGTCCCCAGAGACCAGATACACTTTGTCATCAGCGTAATCGACAGAGATACATCCTTCAGGCAAGGGTAACCTAGAGGAGTCATCGAAGGCGATATTCCACAGGTCAGGACCAAGAATGGAGCCCTGCGGGCATCCCATGTCTGCTTCCCGCTGGATGCAAAAGTCACCAAATGAGATTGTAATAGTTCTGTCTGACAGATAGTCATCGATGACTTTAAACAGAAGTTTGGAACACTGCCTGTTTTTCACCTTCGTGCGTATCATTGCCCACCACGCATGATCGAAGGCACCAGTTATGTCGAGGAAAATTGCCACAACGTACCTCTTGGGACAAACCTTCACCCAATCAAGCACATACGACAGGGCGTGCACCGTGGATTTCCCGGGGACGAAACCAAACTGCATATCACTGGCCGGGGAGAGTGTTTTCCGTAGACGTTCCCTAATTAATTTCTCCAGAATTTTACCTAACACAGGGAGTAATGTTATAGGTCTATACGCTTTTATGTCTGATAATGGTTTGTCGTTCCCCTTGGGTATAATCCGGAGCACGCCGCGCTTCCATTCTGAGGGAAAAACACCTCTTCTCATGCATGTGTCCATCACCTGGAAGAGCTCCTCCTTGGCGTGGACCCAGACTTGCTTCGCAATTACGCCGTTGATCCTATCATGCCCTGGTGCCTTCTTAGGACCCAAACCCTTAATTATAACTTCAATTTCTGCCTTAGTGACTCTAGACATGTTATCCTCTTGGGCGAGGTCTCTAGGTGGTAGCCGTGCCAGATTTCTAATCTGTTTATGGTGGTCACTTTCCCCAATTACTGAATCTACAGGAACTAACTCGCCCAGAAGTGTCTCGAGGGTAGAGGCCACGTCCACCGTCTCAGCGTTCCTCCCATCAAAATTCCCAATTACAGTAGACAAATACCGGTCAGATCCTTTACCGGATTTCTCAATTGCGCTGTGGATATTCCACGGGTTGGCGTTACCCACTTCTTGGACCCAATTATGCCAAGCAGCTCGTTTCGCATGAAGAACAGCCCGCTTAAAAGCTGACCTGGCAGATCTAAGGTCGTCCCAGAGAGCGGCCATCTCCTCCTCCGTACGAACGCCGCTCCTAGCCGACCCCAGCGCCCTGTAGGCTCTCTTGTAGGCCCCCTTCAGCGAAGTCAGCTCAGGTGACCACCACGGCGTTCGAATGCTCGTCTTTGGGTTTAATCTGCCCAGAGACGAGTTGGCAGCAGATACAACCGCCTTGTTAAAAAAATTTCCCAAATTATCCGGATCAGTAGCAGCTACATGATGAAAATCCCTTAATGTATCTCGTAGCGCTATCCCAAAGTTATCCCAATTCGCCCTAGTGGTGTTGAAATTCCAGGAGGATCTAGGAATCTCAGTTTTCTTAACACCAACCGTATAAGTAATAAGTCTATGATCCGAATTTATTTCGCACTCATGGACTGTCCACCTTGAAATCCTAGTTGCAACTGACCCAGAGCAGAGAGTTAAGTCAATGTTGCTCTCACCATGTATGTTTGAAAAGGTAAAAAGAGAACTCTGTTCATTTATTATGCTAAGACCTTGCGCGGCAATCAGGTCTTCCACGGCGTCTGATCGTTCCGTCCTACAGTCATTAGTGTCAAACCATAGTGGTGAGCGCGCATTAAAGTCACCTCCGATAACAATGTTACGACCTTTAAGCGCGTTGAGTGCGCGCGTCAAACTCAGGATGTGGGGTCCTACCGGGTTCCCGTATTTAAAGTAGACTGAGATCAAAAAGATCTCAGTATCACCAAATCTAATACATACACAGGTTTGATACTCATCGGAATAGCCGTCCAGAAGGAGGGGGCTGATCAACGAGGTGTTGACCAGGACACCCGCCCCCGGAGATCTGCCAACTTCGAGTACCGCCCCCGGAAAACTAATGGGAGTCCTACCTTGCCAAGTGTACTGTTCCTGAATAAGCATGATGTCGATCTTACGGTCAGACATGACCCGCAGCACCTCCAAAGTGGCCATCCGGGAACGCTGTAGGTTTATCTGACCTAAGGATAAAGGATTAGTTAGATCCATAGTCTGTCATCTTGACTTGAGCATCGACGGCGGCTCTCTGAGCTGGACAGGACCTGTCTCCTGTCGGATGGTCAGCCGGCTTCCTAAACCTCGTGCAAGTAGCACAAACAGCGGGTTGTGTCTTCTTGGGGCACTCCTCGAAGTCGTGTCCCACAGCGGCGCAGTGGCGACAGGTGATCTTTTCTTGCGAACAAGATTTTGTTATATGACCATACTGATGACATTTGTAGCATCTAGTTGCTCCTGTGAAATCCCGTGTCCGGCAGGCATTCCAGCCAAGAAAACACATCCCGCTGTCAATGAGCACTCGTCGAGCACTGGGATGACAGGTGACTACCATGTTCATCGTGGGTTGATCTCTTTTACCAAAAAGTGATACCCTTCGCATTGTACGGAGATGATCCTCCAGCGAGAGGGTGGTCTGTCCGTCCAGATTATTCACGTATATTTCCTTGAATAGGTCCTGATCTTTAGTAGGCTCGCACCTCGGAACATTGTATATCACAATTTTCGGGAGTCTTCCCAGGGGACTCACGATTTTCAAGCCGCTAGCAGCAAGTTTGGACTCGGTTTTCTTTATGTTCTCCAAGTCACTTTTATTTTTGGCCTGAATGGCCATACCAGCTCCCTTTATTTTTCTTAGTCTAACGACTTGAAAGCCGTCGGAGCGCGGGTTGATCAATTTTTCTAAGTTTTTTTGCGTCTCCTCAGACGTTTTTCCTTCCGGTTTCTCCGGATATATGAGCACCGTAAGGGGTTTGGGTGGCAGGGGGCGCTCATAGCCATTCACAACCAAGGTTTTGGAGTTAGGGACTCCTGTAGCTACCTTGGCATAGGAAGGTGCAGCCACCGGGAAAGGGACACTGGTTGTTGTAGGCCGCGTCTGTACGATATTGTCGATCTTTTTCGACATTTCGATCTGGGCACTCATCAAGTCTTCTATAGTCGAGCTCCGAGTAGCAATCGTATTCATCTCCAACATCAAATGGGTGATCTCAGACATGAGATCATCCAATAAATTGTTAAGTGCGCTTTTAACCGATTTGTTCAGCTTATTCGAGCCCTCAAGAATAATGGTGCGCATTTGTTGGCACTTAGACAAAGCCGGGATGACTTTCCATTGATTCTCATTAGGGGAATCACTGATTCGAACCCTCTTCCTGGTTGATGCGTTAGGAGACCCGAAGGGAATAGCGGAGATTGATGCTCCACTGGGGCCTGCCACAGGTGTCACAGGGAGGGGGGGGACCGTGTCCATATCTGAATCCACGTTGGTGTCGGTTTCAGGGACATCCACTACGTCCGTCATAGTGGGATTCTTGCTCGACTTCTTCTTAGGAGGCTTGCAGTGTTTCAATTCTCGTTCAAGTGCAGCCATCTTACGGAGAATCACCGATTGACGGTCATCCTTTGAAGTGACGATGATGGGAGTGGCACCATCGGAATCGCCACTCGAAACTTCGTCCGAAACCATTTTAAACGGAAAATGGGGTAAATCGAGGGAATTTGAGGGAAATTCCCTCGAAATTCGAAATTTTCCCCAAAAATGGGGAAAAAAAATGGGGAAAATGAATTACCAAAACTGTCACTAAAATTTCGATATAGCGTCCTGTTACAAAGTTACAAACAAAAGTGGTCCAATACTTGTCCTTGAGGGACCCCCTAGGTACAAAATGTCTCTAAGAGATTTAAATTTGACAGTCCATCAAACTTAGCTAATAGAAAATATTAAATTGTCTGATTTTGGATATGGCACGAAATTGTAGTTTTAATCAAAATCCTTAACCATACTAAATCTGCGAAATTTAATAAAAATGTCTAACACTACGCCAGTCCTTTACTCAATCCAACTAAGTTCTTTCATCATTATGAAAAGATTTTATGGAAGTTTCTAGAACAATTTGACACGTGGTAAACTTTGAAATGTTAAAAAAGAGCACTTATCCTGCACCGATCCCAGTTACAAGGGTACCATCAGATGCAGAAAAATTTTCCGCTTCTGCTGGTGATAGTGAGGTCACTGTCCGCGGAAAATTTGACACTGTTTTATGATAAAAACACTTTAAAAAACACAAAAATTTAAATTGTATGTAGAACTCTTAAACTTAGGTTAAATTTGACGGGGTTTTTTGTGGCACTATAGTCTCACAAAACTGCACACACCCGCGATAATGGAAACCGGGAGATGCGGCGTGAACGCCCGAAAAATGCGTAACTTAGTTTTATACACTGTTTTTCACTTAACTATACTTAAAATCAAAAATTTTGAAAAATGAACACCACAGGGGTGTATCCCTGGTGGAGATGCACAAGTGTGCACAAAAAAAGATTACAATATTGCACTCTTTCTATTTTTAAAATTTAAAAAACACGGAGCAAAATTTTGACGTGGCTTCGGCTCGAAGGTTGAACTGAAAATGAGGAATCTCGGGTCAGTGAGTCAAGGAGTGAGGGACGTATGAATCCATCCCTCCCACTGCGGTGCGAGGTGATGGGTCGAGAGAGTCCTTCCTGGAGAAGCCAAATGGTATCCCTCATCCAGTTTCTCCCGATCCGGCTTGCCGGGCAAAAAGTGGGCAGAAGCACCTGCCGCCAAGACCTAGGCAAACCTCACCCATGAACCCGGACACCGCTGCTAAGTCACCAAACTTGTTGGGATCTATGGCAGAGGTGTTGGTTATCCAATAAATGGTTCCCGGAGCGGCGGAACCCATCCTCGCTTCCCAAATTGAATGTTCTGGTATCTACAGCAATCGTCCTTATTCTGGTGCGATCTTTACAAACTTCGATTTCACAAATCCTACCAATAATAACCCCTTTTTTCAGGTATTTTACCACAATGAAGCTCACACTCCGAGCCTTTCAGGCTGATTAGGGACGCACTTTTTCAATAAAATAATACTTTTCCTCGTTTATTTCATGATTATTTCTAAGAATTTGTTTGGCAAATGAGCGCGATGCTTTTGGCAGCCACCCTGTAATAATAATAATAAATTTGGACAACTTATATAGCGCTGTTTTTGCGAAAAATCGCCTCAAGAGCGCTGTACAAATTAGCATGGATTTTACATTAGAATTTACTTAAAAAAATGAAACAATACAACTTTGTATAAACCACTTATATGATGTGCAAATCCGACCGGTCTCGGAACAAACGTTCCTTCGTCAGGGATATTAATTATATTAATTTTATATTAATTTTTTTTTTGTTTTTGTTTTTATTGTTTCATTTTTCTATAATGGATAACCACAAAGTAATAGCTACATTCAAAAATATAGAATTTACTTAACTTAGGAGGCTCGATAACAACTCGTCTTGCAGCTATCAAGCGCATGGATTATTGGAATTCTAGCCCCCCGATAAATTAAATTAAATATCTTTTTATACACGTATTTCAATTTACTTAACTATGTAGGGGGCTAGATAACCACTCGTCTTGCAGCTATCAAGCGCATGGATTGTTGGAATTCTAGCCCCCCAATAAATCAAATAAAATATCTTTTTATATGTACGTATTTTAATTTACTTAACTGTGTAGGAGGCTAGATAACAACTCGTCTTGCAACTATCAAGCGCATGGATTATTGGAATTCTTGCCCCGCGATAATACATTTACCTTATGTATTTAGTAATCTACTTAACATCCTAAGTCTAGCTTAGTCTAACTTAATCTAACTTAATCTACTTTATCTAACCTAACCTAACTTAATCTTACTCACACATACTCAAAACCTATATTTAATATTATAAATCTGCAGTCCATAACAACAATTGCAAAGAAACCATAAAAATAACATGTAATCAACGCTAACGAAAATGTACATACTCGTAATACACTGTAATAATTGTCATTGTGAACTGTTTATTATTATTGATTGTTGTTTTAAACACTATCTCTTAGGTATTTTAATTTGTCATTTATCACTTCATACGTACGGCACTCGTAGAAACCGAAGGGCGCGGGATCAGTCAGATGACTTCCTAGTCCATGTGCTTAGGGGCGGGGGGCAGGCGCGGGCGGTTGGCAGCGGGGGGCAGCTAGGGATGTAGAGATAGCAGAGGTCATCTGTTTGTTCTCTTCTCTGGTGCGTTTCTTAGAAGGCCGCTTCGGTGGCCCACACACCGAACGGGTCATATGGTCCACAGTCGTAAATACAGCGACGTACCGGCGAGCAGCGGGGGTTGCAGTAAAGGTACGGGTGCGCAGGGGTACGGCTACGACACCCAACGACCGAACAAATGACCACATCTGGTAAATTCAGACATAATCGCGCGGTTAGTCTAATCGCCGACCTCCGTAGTCCAGTGGGTAAGACTCTTGACTCACAATCCGGAGGTCGCGGGTTCGAACCCGGCATGCGCAAATAAATTTTATTTGATTAATTTGTGTTATTTCACAATTAATTCATTTAAAATAATATATAGTATATTTGCGGCATGTTCCAGAGTGGAAGATACTATCAGTATCGCCCTGGTGTAAGACCACCATTCAGAATTGAAACGTTGCTTGAAAATGGCTTTAGCCGTGTTAGGTGACCAGATCTGAATAGCCAGGTACTTTCCAACCTTCCTCTTCCCCACCTCCTTCCCCTCCCCACTACCTTCAGCCTCACAACATACCCCAATTGGGATGCCATAGTCTCACTGGATCCAGACGGGAGCAGTTGAGATTCTTGTGCGGTATTACTATGGAGATCTTCTTCAGAGTTCAGTAGTGTTGCGGGTTGCGGGTTGCGGGTTGCGGGCACCGCGCGATCAACACGTCACAATGAGAGCACGCCTGAGAGCTAGCTATGGATCGCTTCGACACAGGGTTATTTATTGATGAAGTGAAGAAAAGACCTGCAATGTGGAATCTTCAGTGTGCGGATTATTCGGATAAGATTGCAAAGAACCGAGCTTGGCAAGAGTTGGTGGAGATATTTGGAATTGTTGAAGACACGTTGGAAAAAAAGGCTATTTTAGGTAAGTAAAATTTTAATGACATAATTATATTTTTGAATCTTGCCATGGAACACTCCCTTCATTCACAAAGTAATGAGCGAATTTATCTCTGATATTTAAAGATGACGGTGCCCATCTTCCTGCATGCTAGGTATTAAGACTAGTCATTGGTGCAGTATATAAAGTAACTTCCATCTCTACTCCTCACGTAGTTGTGTAGAATGCAACAGGCTTTTATTATGTCTTCGGCAAAGTCTATGTTCACATTTATAGGCCTATGAAAGATACGCCATTTGTTAGCCAAAATACCAAAAGTGCACTTAATGTTACGTCGGGCTCTCGATAACCTATAGTTAAAAATCCTTTTTTCATGTGATAAACATTTGCCTGCATATGGTCGCATTAAATTTTCTGATAAACCGAAGGCTTCATCCCCAACTATGACATAAGGCAATGGCGTTGAATCTACATTAGATATTGGTTTAGGTTGTGGTATATTTAATGATTTTTCTGTCAGTCGTTTATAAAATAAATTATTTTTGAATATTGCGGAATTTTTTTTTTTTTTTTAATTGTACAGCAGATTATTATCCAATTAATGTACAATTTTCTCATTTTGACAGTCTTAAACACCTAGGAAGATGATTATTATACAAAAAATCTTAAGGCTATCTAAGAGTAATATATTTTGTTTCATGTCAATCCCTACTAATCTCCCAAAAATACCTACTCAAACTCAAAACTAACTAACAAACTCCACTTACAACTGTGACTGTAGAATTTTTGCATCCCGGGCCTGTTTTGATTGAATTTTGATTGAAAATCCGTACCTAGAGAACAAATGTCAAATTATTTTTTTATGTTAGCGTCCCAAGAATAGCAGAGGATTTGCAGCGTTATACTAAAGGTAGGATCTTCCCAATTCACTGTATAAAGGTATATTTATGTACTAGGTACTAGGGAAGATGACGCGGGTGAATTCAGAAGAAATAATCATCAACAAACAAGTATAGATCGGCCGTTAGTAGGGGAGGAAGTTGCACGAACGGTAGCATTAGTTATTTTCAAGTTAGCTAGAGTCAGTCATTGTAAATCGGACCCTAGTGAATTGTAACACGCCATACCTAAAAGAACTAAGGGTTTACCACAAACAAATTATTAATTAAATTGGATTAACCATATCAAACCTTTAAAACAAAAAATGACACAACGTGAAGGGGTTAATTAAAGTTGATTAATTGAGAGCATCTCGCCACGTATACCTAAAACGTATTACGTAAAGGGGTGTCGAGGCGCTGCCAAAGGAATGAAGGGGAGAGAAGAGTGAGCGACGGAACTACAAGGCTACGAATACGACCATGGAGGCGACGAACTCTACGTACAGATTTAGTTAAGAAGGATTATATTCTTAAAGCTGTTAAATAAGTAGGGGGGGGGTAAGAGACACTTTATTACAAGGGAATACAGCCGACAGCGTTTCTAAGAAGGAAAAGCAGATTGAAAAGAAAGGCTATCTTTGTATGCCTCTGTTAACATCGCCGCACTACGAAAATTTTCAGAGATTTCGGAAAAAAGGTCAAGTATTATTTGTCGTGCAAAATTTACGCTACCTACTTATTTTTACATGATTTATTCAGATTTTGCGGACAGAATATATTTTTAAAATACACAGAATATCCTTACCGCATTACGAACTTTTTTTTAATGAATGATGAACAAATATAATACATGTAAAGGAAATATATTCCATTTAAATTTGAATCCTGTAGTGTCAGTTAGAACGCAATTATCAATTGTCACTTTTTTTGTTTCTCGATTATTTGATTGATAGAAGTAACCATTCAAACTAAAACAGATATTAACCCAGATGCCTTCTTAACGTTTTTTCGGGAAAAATTGAAGCCATTCGTGCCTCCACATCTCACGCCCCTCCACCAATATTCACTATAAATTCTAAATGAAATTTTTCTTCCTTCAAACTCACAACGCTGGAAGAAGTAAAAAAAATAATTTCAAGTTCGCCAAATAAGCAGTGCAGTCTTGACCCTATACCAACATGGTTACTAAAAAAATGTGTCATTGTCTTAGCCCCGTTCCTAGTTCATCTTTTTAATAAATCTCTGAGCATAGGTGACTTCCCTGAACCTCTAAAGTCTGCTGTAGTTACGCCGATACTAAAAAAATCACAACTTGACCCCGATAACTTAGGTAATTATCGACCCGTTTCAAATTTACCTTTCCTTTCAAAAATCCTGGAGAAAATTGCTGCTGCACAAATAACCAGTCATTTGAATTCAAATAAATTATTCACTAATCGTCAATCCGCATATAAAAGGTTTCACTCAACAGAAACCGGAATACTTCGTATGCTGTCAGATATAACTTTAGCCATAGAGTCAGGTAAGTTAGCACTTATCTCACTCTTAGACATGAGTGCAGCGTTTGACACGATTGATCATGACTTTCTCATTAAGAGATTAAAGGAAACATTTGGTTTGAGTTCCGATATTAAAAATTGGCTGGTGTCATATCTATCCAATCGCTTACAAGCCGTTAAGGTTGGAAATAAGCTCTCTAACTTCGCAACACTTTCTTCAGGGGTACCCCAAGGATCCGTTTTAGGCCCACTTCTTTTCATCCTTTTTACAAATGATGTCGCCAAAATAATCGAGTCATTTGGTCTCCTGTCCCACTGCTACGCTGACGATCAGCAAGTTTATTTTTACTGCTCTCCAAACGAAATCAACAGTCTCAAAATCCGCATAGCTGAATGCCTAGAAGCAATAACTCTTAGGATGTCTTCAAACAAGCTGAAGCTGAATCCATCTAAGACTGAGTTTCTATGGGCGGCCACAAACAAACGCCAACATTTCATAGACAATAGACCTATTTCCATTTCCGGCAACGATATTATTCCAAAGACAACAGTCAAACTTCTTGGCGTTAATTTAGTTTCAGACTTTTCGTTAAAAAGTCAAATAAATAGGACAGTAAGCACCGGTTTTTTTCACCTAAGACAACTCAAGTCAGTTCGAAGAAACCTTCCTACAGAGGCGACAAAACTATTAATTAACTCTTACGTAGTCTCGCGGCTCGATTACTGTAACGGCATCTACGCTAGTCTTCCAAAATATCAAATTGACAAACTTCAATCCGTGTTTAATGCAGCGGCAAGGCTCATAACTGGGGTTTCTAAATATTCGCATATTTCAGAACACCTTCGTAACCTTCACTGGCTCAAGTGCCCGGAGAGAATCCAGTACAAATTGTGCTGGATGGTTTTTAAATCAATCTACGAAATGGCCCCACCTTACATCTCCGAATTATGCGTCCCGGAAAATACCGGTCCGAGACAATTAACCCTTATATCAGCAACTTCATCTGCTAAAGGCAGACTAATAGAACCTAAACGAAAGCCAAATACTATGTTTGGAGATCGTGCTTTCGGAGTATATGGGCCTAAGGCTTGGAATAGACTCCCTCCGGAATTAAGATGCATAACAAGCCCAACACAGTTTAGGTCCAAACTAAAAACCTTCCTTTTTGGGCTCTCATACCCGTAATTTAAATATACCTATTTGAGAGTATCATACTTGTATTGTCTATGATATGTCTTAATCACACTTTTCTTACTGAATTAAAATTACTCGATTCCTTACACATCTATCTGTCTCTTGACGAATCACATTTAGAAAGATCAAATCCTTATAGGTACTACTGCACCACCCACCTTTACATGTTGCTTTTACTTTCCAAAATACACTCGTCAAAGAATACATTACATATTAATATTAAAATATTTTTCAGGATTAAATAACATGTGTTCACAATAACGTCCTCTGCGTGCGAACTCTATCTAAATTTCTTTAAATGGACTATATACAGTGTTCATTTCAAGCGACCTCCCAGGTAAGTATGGTCCTGTTTTCATTAAATTTTAGGCAGCATCGCGTTCATTGGTCAAAATATTGTACACATATTTTCGTATCGGTGATCAATGAACCGATGTTTGCAATTTTTAGCCATAAGTTGTTTATAATTGTTTGCCTAGCTTGTAGGTTTTTTAGATTTTAGAAATGTATTATTAGTTTGTACAGCGCCCTTGAGGTGATTTTTCACAAAAACGGCGCTATATAAATCATCCAAATATTATTATTATTATATATATCTAGTGTTTCCGATATTTCGTTTAACAGCACCATTCCTCTTGTCATGCTATGCTGTGCTAGAACATCTGTTCTGCCCTATGGTATTTTGAACAAGTCGTATCGACGACTACGACTGAAATTTTCAGGCACGTATAAGCCATAACATTCCAAGAGGAAACCTTGGTCCTTTGCTGTACCTTATACTTATAGATGACATCCAGGTTTGTGTAAAATATTGCAAATGTCTTCTATTTGCAGATAACCTCAAAATTTTGATGGAAATAATCTGTTACCATGACTGCTTAAAAATGCAATCTGACCTTGATGCTATTGCAGAATGGTCAGTAAAAACAAATTAGAATTCAATATAAAAAAAATTGTAACTATGACATATACCCGCAACCAGAAGCCCATAGTTTTTTAATACAACATTAAAGGGAAAACATTATGCCGAGTCAAAAGCTTTAAAGATCTCGATATCATCTTTGATCCCAAGCTGACATTCTCGGATCATATATCACGGCTCACTCCAGCATGCTACAAACTCCTGGGTTTCATCATCAGAATATGTAAGCAATTTGATGACCCAGATGCAATGATACCCATGTTCGATGGAGTCATAAGAAGTAAGCTGGAGTATGCTAGTGGTTTTTAAATGACCCATTATTAAATCTATTCCCCTTTTAAATTTTTAATTGTTCTATATTGCCCCTTGTCTCCTACACATTATTTTCTTTCAAATTTTATTATTGTTTATGTCTATTATTTTTCTCTATTACCTATGTAAGTCTATTTTTAAAATTAGTTCTGTCATAACCCCGAAGAAGTCAGCTTTGCTGACGAAACATGTCGGTTTTTGTAAATAATTAAGTGGTTAATACAAAGTTATCTATTAATTTGAATTTAAAATGTTACCACAAAATAATTTTGCACTATTAGAACAAGTAATTTTTTTTTTTTTTAAATCGTAATTGGTGGGTAGAAAAACTTCTTTCACAAAAAGTAGCTGTTTTAAAATAATGTTCCTAAGGTCAGTCAAAAAGTAATGCCTCCTATTTTTTTTCTTTAATTTTTTTTTTTTTTACATGAATACCGCACAAGAGTCCCAACTGCTCCCGTCTGGAGCCAGTGGGACTATGTCATCCCCAATTGGGGTATTTTGTGAGGCTGAAGGTAGTGGGAAGAGGAAGGAGATAGGGTAGAGGAAGGTGGGGAAGTACCTGGCTATTCAGATCTGGTCACCAAACACGGTGTTATGAAGTAGTTTCTTGAATCTTTACTTTCAACCCCTGTACAATAATTTGCGCTAGGTACTAAATTCAATAGTATTTTTTGTAAGGTTTGCCACACCGAGGTGCCCATTGATTGGCCCAGATTTCGGTGGGAGGGGCCAAAGGGACGAAGCCGGAAGGCTTGGGGGTTTTTGGCAAGCTCTTCTCGTCCCAGCTTCGCTAAGAATCGGTCACGCCACCTGCGTGGTTGGCATAGATCCTTTATATCATAACAGTTTTTTAAAAACACGTGCTTAGAAATTGAAATAAATTCAGTGACGTCTTTTTGACGAGGAGCGGCCCTGCCCAGATGTAAACCGTGCGAGATAATGTACGTAAGCCTTATTTAATTATGTTATTAATTCATTCCTTTGATTGGGTTCTAAAATCATTAACTAATCCGTTCACAAAGAGGTACACGCTTTTTCCTAGTAGCGTAAAATCACCAATAAATTCTTCATAATTTAAAGCAACAAGGAATCTTTTTATTTATTATATTATAACCCTTACCTGCAATAAATGAAGCGACGATCGTTTTGAATCACATCCGATCGAATTGAGAACACAATATCCCTGGGAAGAGCTAGCCGAGGTTTGTATTATAATTTGGTTTTGGTAAGTATTTAAATTGAACCATTGTTGTTGAGTCTTGAACATTGTGTTATTTAATTTCAAATTTGTTATAAGTTCGTAATCAGGCGGTTCGAGCCTGTCGATACGTAACACTGTCGCCTTTCAACGTGGAGCTATATTTGGTTCATTATGATATGTCGCTTTCCTTGATTTTTTTCATAAACTCCATGCTGTTTTTCGTGATGTATGTATAAATATGTAAATAATTATAATTTTTTTCCCCTTTAAATGTATAGCTAAATAAGTGATTGTGAATAGTTTTAAAAAGTTCAAGCGTGTTTGCAAACGCCGCCATTTTGATCCACGTGTTTTTTCAACCGCCGGTATATCAAGTGTTCGAGAAGTATTTAAAAAAGTTCACGCGTGTTTTAATGATCTGCCATCTTGTCGGCCGCATCTCCGGATTAAAAAAAAACCGCCACGTGTTTTCGATCGTTTAAATCAAGTTTTTTGTCGTTAACAGCCACCATTTTGGAAACATCTCAAATCTCCACGTGTTTTCGATCGTTTAAATCAAGTTTTTGTCGTTAACAGCCGCCATTTTGGAAGCATCTCAAATCACCACGTGTTTTTGACCGGTAAATATTTAGTCATGCCGTATTTTGAAAAGATTCGTTTTGTTTTACGCGATTCTTGAAACAAAATGGTTACCGGAAATCTCAGAATTAGATACCTCAGATTAAAATCTGCTAGCGTAGGTAAATGCATTGAAGGTACGGTATACCCGCTCAAAAAGGGAGATAGTGAAATTCGAGTAAAACCACAATTCGGAATTTAAGCCTTGCTTGAAATGGATTTAGCCATATTTGTTGACTGCATATTGTGATCTTCTGCTAAAAAACGGCGTTGTGGTTATTTGTTAGTTAGTTCTCAAATTTTCCTTTAGTAAGTGCCGCTCGCATAGCACGCCAATTTAAATTGTGTGACCTCAAGTTTAGTTTGCTTGACATAGGTTTTAAATATATTTGAATAATTTGAAATCGACGTAATTTACTTACCATGTTCGAGTTTAAAATTCTACAAAAACCCATCAACCGCGGTAAACGGTCGGAAGCAGGTACTCCTCCTAGGGTCGACGCTGGTCGACGGGTCCATTTTTACGACCGAGCACCGGATGAGATCTTTTGTCTTCACAAATAAACCTTTTTTCATAGGCAAAGAATTTATTTCAAATATCTGAAAGTACCTACCTAGTAGATGCGATTATTTTTAGAATAACGGCCATTAGTTTGAAACAGAAATTGACCAGTCTCAGAGTGTGTTGAGACCATATTTGAGACATATATTTTAGCGTTATTTTTCGTTGAAACGAGCTGATGATTTAGAGTGGTAAAATAGTATTTACCTATTTAAACATAGATTTTTAACAGTTAAAAAAAAAAACGAACGCAAAAAAAAATTTAATCGAGTTCAATTCTCGTGATTTACCAGTGAGATATAATTTTTAGTGTTCAATGATACCGCCTTCCTTATGGGATATAAATACCTACCAGTTCGAATCTGGAATGATAATAATGCAACGCACTCCGACGTAATTACCTTACTTCAAAATTCAGTCGCGGGTTCGATTCCTTGCGAAATTATATATCTCCGTAACCATGCCGATCTCTCTCTCGAAGAGTAGAAACCTATTAATGATTAGATAAATATGTTTGTGCCTATGATATTTTAGGGGATACTGTGTGGAGGGCCCTTTAAGGAAAGGAAGGAGAGGAAGGAAAGAGGGATGAGGGGCGGATATAAATTTAGTGGTCAGTGTCCAGGAGTGACAGACATAGGAATTCCTTTCTCCAAATTACGGTTCGACGGCAGGTAGTCAGTCCGATTTTACCCCATATGGACTCAGGCACTCGTAGCGAACGAAACACCCAAGTGTAGCGAATCCCTTAAGAGGATTACCTATAACTGAGGCGCTGGTTATACAATAGATAGTTCCGGGGCAGCGGTACCCATGCCCGCAACAACAAATTGATACGACAACGAAGTCTATGTAACGGAAGTACGATAGCTATTTTTTAAATAGATGGATATAATCGGTATCTGTTAATATTAATGTATAGGTATTACTATTAATTAATTATTTTACGGAAAAGTGATAGTGGGTTCGATTATTACTTTTGATTTTCGAGATTTTGCTCAGGATAGAACAAGTGTCTAGATTTATTCAACTAACGGTGTAGATTGATTGCATAGAAATCAATAGATGTTAATTGAAATTAAAGTTATTATTTGAAATAATAAAGATAAGAAACGAACTTATTTACAGATATTTAATAAGTTGATAGAAGAAGATCAAGACGGAATGCAACTATAATGTTGGCCCATACCAATTAGAAAATAGTTATTCAAAGAAAATCAAGATGGAATCCATCTTAGCCAAGTGGAAAATTATTTCTTCAAATAATTTTGAAATTTATTTGTTTGAGTAGAGTTTCGCGCTAAGCGACGGACGTGAATCGTAGTATTTTGACTGATTTATCACTCAAATGGTTTTGTAGGAACCGGAGAAATCAACGTATTGTGAAAATAAGATATGAAATTGACACCACACCCTTCCACACATACCTACACTCATCGTGCTGTTTTCGAAAGGACGCTTTTGGGATAGTGCATACACGTACATTACAATCGCTTCGGAGTAATTAACCGAATGTGATAACCACTAACATTCGCCACGCACACATACACTAACCTTGACACTGTTTTCGAAGGGGCCCATTCGAAGACAGTGTGTACACACCTTACATACACACTACACTTGTATTTTATAACTATTCATGTACATCATTCGACATTCGTATTGTATTTCATATATAACTAGCCTCTGCTTGCTATTATTTTCACCTCTCTTTCAAGCTCGAGAATGAATGTCGTTGGTGATTAATAATTGCGATTTGATGGTTTGCTCGTTCCGGGAAAAAACTAGCTGGCGCCCCGCGGCACAGCCCGCGTAAATGAAGTGGAAAAGTCCCTGACTTCTGAATTATTATTTCATTATTATTATTTTTGTCATCATTAAAAAAATACTCTAATGCGCTGACTAAAATAATAACTTTAAATTATTGTTGTCATCATTAAAAAATACCATAATGCGCTGACTCAATAACATCAAATATTGCCTTAAAACGCGATATATCGACGACAATTATATTACAGTGAATGTGATAAAACCTGAGGTATTATTAATGTGTTTTCTTGAAATGTTTGAATGGTCCTAAATTATAGGGCGTTGTTTGAATGGTCCTGAATTATAGGGCGTTGTTTGAATGGTCCTGAATTATAGGGCGTTGTTTGAATGGTCCTGAATTATAGGACGTTGTTTGAATGGTCCTGAATTATAGGACGTTGTATGAGTGTTCCTGAATTGAATTGATGCAGGACGCTGTTTGGGTCTATAAATGACTCTGATTTTTGTTGTCTATTTTGTTATCTGTTTTGTTTTAATATGTCATTAACCAGTAATCCGTACTGTTAAAAAGTGGATACTGACTTAACTGAGCCATTACCCGTTCTTTAAAAGGGGGTTAAATGTGCTTTTTGTTCTACGATATGTCAATACATACATCACGACATCTAATGTGGAGTTACCTTACGCTTTGATCTCTTGTTGCTTATACATTACCATTCCGATAGTTTTGTTTACTCTTGGTGTTCGTACTTTTCTAATTATGTCATTTTGTTTGCTTTCATGTTGACGTTACTCATTGAGTCGTTCCCTGCTGCTGAGAATCATTACTGTTGCTGTAGACGCCCTGATGGACATCACTGCCTCGAAAGCTGAGTTTAACGGTGTTCCTGTCAGCCGCTTGGACGTGTTGATTTTGCTGTTTTTTGATATTTTGTTCTAAACTTAATAACTTATCATGTGTCTGTAAACTGTACAACTTTTTGCCTAGGTTTTTTAATGCAGAATCTCTTTGTGAATGATGTTTTTTTTGTAAAGTTTATTGTGGGAATTCTTTGAAGGGTTAAAGTCAAAAAACCTTCGTTACAACGGCGGTTTTTTGCTGGTGTTTTCGGGGATGTGTTATGAAGTAGTTTCTTGAATCTTTACTTTCAACCCCTGTACAATAATTTGCGCTAGGTACTAAATTCAATAGTATTTTTTGTAAGGTTTGCCACACCGAGGTGCCCATTGATTGGCCCAGATTTCGGTGGGAGGGGCCAAAGGGACGAAGCCGGAAGGCTTGGGGGTTTTTGGCAAGCTCTTCTCGTCCCAGCTTCGCTAAGAATCGGTCACGCCACCTGCGTGGTTGGCATAGATCCTTTATATCATAACAGTTTTTTAAAAACACGTGCTTAGAAATTGAAATAAATTCAGTGACGTCTTTTTGACGAGGAGCGGCCCTGCCCAGATGTAAACCGTGCGAGATAATGTACGTAAGCCTTATTTAATTATGTTATTAATTCATTCCTTTGATTGGGTTCTAAAATCATTAACTAATCCGTTCACAAAGAGGTACACGCTTTTTCCTAGTAGCGTAAAATCACCAATAAATTCTTCATAATTTAAAGCAACAAGGAATCTTTTTATTTATTATATTATAACCCTTACCTGCAATAAATAAAGCGACGATCGTTTTGAATCACATCCGATCGAATTGAGAACACAATATCCCTGGGAAGAGCTAGCCGAGGTTTGTATTATAATTTGGTTTTGGTAAGTATTTAAATTGAACCATTGTTGTTGAGTCTTGAACATTGTGTTATTTAATTTCAAATTTGTTATAAGTTCGTAATCAGGCGGTTCGAGCCTGTCGATACGTAACAACGGCTAAAGCCATTTCAAGCAACGTTTCAATTCTGAATTCTGGTGTTATACCAGAGAGTATCTTCCACTCTGGAACGTGCCGCAAATATACTATATATTATTTTTAATTAATAAATTGTGAAATAACACAAATTATCAAATCCCGCGACCTTCGTAGTGTGAGTCAAGAGCCTTACCGTTGGACTACGCCGGCCATCGAGAATTGTCTAGAAATAAAAAATGCAATTACATGGCTAGAAAACCACACTGTTGACGATTAATTTGTCATTTTTCAATATAATCTCCGTCCATTTCCACAGCTTTGGTCCATCTTTTAATGAGGGCATGTATCACAGAGTTGTAAAAAGCAAGGTCACATCCAGAACACCATCGCCATAACTTTCCCCTCCGATCACACAGTTTTGACTTTTTTGTCCTCGGTGAGTTTTATGTTATGCCATTTCATTGACTGCCTCTTTGATTCAGGTTCAAAAAATGAACCCATATTATTTCGTCTCCGGTCACATTTTTTCCAGAAACAAAGCGCTGCAAGAGGCTATTGTTTTTCTTGTTTCTTTTTTCTGACCAGTTAATTTTCTTGGTACCCACCTTGCACAAACTTTTGTGGAATAATCAGTTGTCGAATAATCGTCATCACACTGCCTTTACTGAGGGAGAGAATGCGACATCTGTAGTTATCTGGGGTCACCACAGATGATGTCATTAACTCGCTTAATGTTGCGTGCAGTCACTGCAATCAACGGAATGCCGCAAGCCGCTCCGCTTTTCGTAAGCCAGTAGTGTTTTTCCTACAGCTTCGTTATAGCGATGAACCCATCATCTAGAATTGCTGATACCTACTGTTGCATCATGGTACACATTTTTCAGTCTTACATGAATGCGAATGGACGTTTCAACTTCTACAGTCAAGAATCAATCACAGAACGCTGTCTAATACGGACATCGATGTCGGCCATTTTGCAAGCGACTGCAGTGCTGCCACCTGTTGACGCGAAAAGTTACTACTGCAGCAGATTTTAGAAGGTTTGAGGAATAGCACCAGATTCATAATTTTCACTTGGTGGGTATTACCAAAAAAAAAACAGAAATACCTATGTCATTTTTAAATCAGATTTTAGACGTATTGACTCTTTTCCACAAAAAAATATAAATGGATTTCGAAAGATTGTTCTTGTATCTATGTAGCATTCGCATGTTTTAAATCGTGAGAAAAAAATGTTTATTTTTAGTATAATAAAGTTAAATCATAGGTCGTTGGCAGATTTGTAAAATTTTCAAAAAATATTTTGTATTATACCACACCTATTTCAAATCTTATAATCATGCAGCAAAATAAATCAATACATTATCTGGGTATCGCATGTTTTAGAAGTTTAATTTTAGTTTAAATAAAGTCATTAAACACATGTGTTTCTTGACGAAAATTGGTCCGTTTGTGTATTTATTTGCGCACTTACAAACTAATATATTTCAGATTTTTTTAACATTCTTATTTAACTTAGACATTATTGAAAAATGATAAATACTTATAATCAAAAAATAATTACAAATAGTACATTATTAAACACAAAAGTGTTGAACAAATTTTTGTATTGCTCAATATACCCAATGGAAAAATTATTATCGGCTGTGTCTATATCCCACCTGCATCGGATTTGCAAACATATAAAAATCACAATGAGGACATAGAAGTACTCAAATTCAAATATCCTAAAGCAAAATTCATTATTGCCGGTGATTATAACCTTCCTAACTGGACCAGCCAAGATGACAATGGACCTGCTACAAACCAAGCCGAATTACAGTGTGCTAAATGCAGTGAAATTCGTGATATGTCTTTATTCTTGGGACTAACTCAATCAAACAAGATTTTCAACTTTAACAATCGAATGTTGGATTTAGTGTTTTCAAGTGATTCGAAAATAGTAGTTGAGCTATCCGACGAATTATTATTACCGTTAGATCAACACCACCCACCATTGGACATTATCATAACAAATTTGCCTTTAACATCTTCAAAAAAAACAAGTGCCCCATCGTATAACTTTTCCAAAGCTGAATACCATCATATTACTGAGTACCTTATCCAAACAGATTGGTCCTTTTTAGATGAGGATAATAATATAAATGATCAATTAGAACACTTTTACACGATTTTAAATACCTCTATAGAACAATTTGTTCCCAGGGTTAGCTTCACATCATATAATTATCCGAAATGGTTTTCAAGGGAATTAACTAATTTAATTAATAAAAAAAATGTATCCACAGAAAATATAAACATACCAGAAATCCTAACGATTATATAACATTTACTAAACTACGAAAACAATGTAAAGAATTATCAATAAAATGCTATAATAACTATGTTAACGTAATAGAAAATGAGGTACGTCGTCACAATGTGAAAAAATTCTGGAATTTTACTAAATCTCAGCGAAACGACAACTGTGGATATCCTAATAGCATGTATTTTAAAGGAAAATGTGCCGACAGTATCGAGGGTATAGTTAATCTCTTTGCTGACTCATTTAAAAGTGTTTACGACAAAGATATTCCCGTCAATGCAGTCTCCAGTGCTTCAGTGGAAGAGTCATTAAACCTAAGCCAATGTTTCATAAAATTAGAATCTATAGAAAGGGGCATAAACGCATTAGATAGTAATAAATCTGCTGGACCGGATGGTATTCCTCCCATATTTTTAATAACTTGCATTGATAGTTTGATATATCCCTTACACAAACTTTTTAACAAATCCTTAGCATCTGGCTGTTTTCGGGCTCTGTGGAAAAAGAGTTATTTAACGCCTATTCATAAAAAAGGTGACAAAAGCGATATATCAAACTATAGACCTATTTGTATTATGTCTGCTTTACCCAAACTTTTCGAGTCATTAGTATTAGATACCATTGTAAAACCTATCAACAATATTATTGTTCCTAACCAACATGGCTTTATCAGAGGTCGATCTACCTTAAGTAATTTAACTATCTATAATAATTACATATCCGAATCCCTTAGTCTGAAACAACAAGTGGATTCTATATACACCGATTTCAGTAAAGCATTTGATAAGGTTCGACATCACATTCTTATATCCAAACTCCGGCTGTTAGGCATCAAAGGAAGTTTATTGACATGGATTATCAGTTACCTCAGTAATAGAGTGCTTAGTGTCAGGATTAATTTTATAGAATCCTATGTATTCGAGGCCACAAGTGGTGTCCCGCAAGGGTCCCACCTCGGCCCAATACTCTTCTTAATATTCATTAATGACATTGTAAACATATTTAAAGATGTACAAGTCCTACTTTTTGCAGATGATCTAAAATTGTTTAAAAGAATACGAAATATATATGATTGCCTAATTTTACAAGCTAATTTAGATGAATTTTTTAAATGGTGCGAACAAAATATGTTATTTTTGAATATTGAGAAATGTCAAGTAATACGATTTTCCAGAACTCATTCTCATATTTTACATGAATATAATTTAAATAATGTTAAATTAACACCAGTATTACAAATTCGCGACTTGGGAGTTATATTCGATTCAAACTTAACATTCACAACACATATAGATAATATAACTAATAAGGCTTTAAAGATTCTTGGCTTCCTTTGTAGAACCCTAACTGATTTTAAGTCCATGGATTGCATGAAAACACTCTACATTTCATTAGTCAGATGTCAAGTAGAATATAATTCACCTATTTGGTCCCCTTACTATAAAGTACACTCTAACAAAATAGAACGTGTTCAACACAAATTTCTTAGGTACTTAAATTTCAAACTCAAAATTCCAATAGAAAACATTAATTATTTAAGTTTAATGAATCGACTAAATTTAATTACGCTGTCTGACAGAAGAATTATTTCAGACCTAATTTTATTGTACAGAGTTATGAACAACCTAATTGACAGCCCTGCCATCGTTTCTAGTATTAAACTCCATGTACCGACAAGGAATACTAGACAAAATATAACATTCTTTTGCAACACATACACAACCAACTATCAATCACACTCACTTACCAATAGGATGCATGATTTAGGCAACAAGTTTGGTGGTATTGTAGATGTATTCGCTGATTCCCTTTACATTCTAAAATGCAATTTAAACCAACACTTTGTGGAATCCTACAAATTATTGTAACGTGGGTATAATATATTTAACGATTTGATGTGTTATTGTAATGTTTTATATTATATTTTGTTCTATGTTATTGTTAAATATTACATTGTTTAAAATATTTCACAGTTTTAAGCAAGAATATACAAGTGGTTTTTTCTTTAAAAACTACTTGTATATTCTAAGTTTTTTCACTTTTATAACGTTTGATATAAATTCTATGTATGTGTAATCCTCGATATCTTAAATATTATTTTATAATCTATGTAAAAGCCCCTACGGGCGTATAAGAACAATAAATAAATAAATAAATAAATAAATAAATAATTATTTTAATAGTTTTATCATCACGCCTTTCAGCAAATTTGGAATGAAATAAAATCTTTCTCATTGTAACCGCCCTGCATGATCGTAAGAACAACTTTCGACGAAATGTGGATTTTCGTCCGCTGGCTGGTTAAACTCTCTTAACTAACATTATTTAAGAAGAAAAAAATGGGAGGCCTTAATTACTTTTTGACTGACCTTCGCAATATTATTTTTATATTTCTTCATTTTATGTAAGATTGAGAAAAACACAGGAAACGTGATAAGTGTTTGAACTCTCGTCACATCACGTGTCTCAAATTGGTATTCAGCGCTATGTATATTTTGTCACTTTTGAACAATCCCTACTGATGCTCGGCACGTCCCCATAGCTCACCACACTGAGAACTCGAACGTGGAAAAACTCATGGTCATTGGTTGCAGTGTTTGGCAGAAGATGCAGAGGAAGGTCACCGCAGCGCTGGAGTGACCAAGTATCACTGGTACGTCAGTGTCCGCAGCTCTCCATGCAGCGCAGAACAACGAGGAGTGGAGGACCTTGTCCATTTTGGAAATTGGACTAGAGGTCACGATCCTCAGCCACGAGAAACCGACTTAAGAAAAGGCCATGACTAATTTCATGTCATCATTGAATTGATGACATGAAATTAGTCATCAATTCAATAAATTTAATTCAAGTGTCAAAAGAGAGAGATCTAATTTTAAAGAATAAAAATATTAAATCTATAGATTAGATGCTAGACTACCCATTTGATAACGAATATAACAATATTTGATAGCAATGCGACCGGAACCAAACAACCTGGTCTTAAAATCTCAGAACATTCGAAGCTTACAATTTGAGAGGCGGTATGGGTACCCATTTATTGGATAACCAACACCTCTGCCATAGGTCACCCCAAGTGGTTCGCTACGTTTGGTGACATAGCAGGGGTGCCCGCGTTCATAAGGTGAGGTATGTCCAGGACTTGGCGGCCGATGCGTCTGCCCACCACACGAAGGGTGGTGGTGGGCAGACTCGGGAACAGGATCGAGAGAGACTGGTTGAGGAGGGACACTTATCTTCTCCAGTCGGAATCTCTCAACCCATCGCCTTGCATCGCGATTGGAGGGATGGATTCATACGTCCGTCACTTCCCACCCAAAATTTTAAAAAAGCTTCTTACAATTCGCTTATTAACTGATCACCAAAGGGCTTATCTCATATTTGGAATTTTTGTGGAAGAGCCAAAAAGCTGGTTTTTGCCGGATTCTTCTATTTTTTTGTAAGTTTCGCAAATTTTTTTTTTACTATAGCTTCACACAGGAGGCCTTAGGGAAAAAAATCCTTTCAGGGCCTGTGTCATCAGGATGCTGTGTGAAGGGTATTTTTAGGAAAAGGAAGGAGAGGAAGTTCTGGGAAGGAAAAAGACATGAGGGAGGAGTCTGGGGATCAGTGTGTCCAAGAGTGATGGACGAATGAATCCATCCTTTCAACTTTTTTTTACATTAACTCCACATAGGAGGCCCTGAGGAAAATAATTTCTCTCAGGGCATATGTTATCTGGGATGCTGTGTGGAGGGTCCTTTTGAGGAGAGGAAGGAATGAACATTGGTCTTGAAGAGACCCATGTTGTAGGAAGATGGAAACACAGAGGCCAGCAAATCATTCCACAGCCGAGCTTTTGAACACAAGAACGAGTCGAAGGAACGACCCGTTCTCATGTGACAAATGTCAACTATGTACAAATGTTGGGCACGCGTTTGGCGTATTTCCCAACTATGCACCGGTGCCGAAGTGATTAATGACGCTAGTTCTTCGGAGCATCTTCCATTGTAATACCGGTAGAACAAGGATATAGCATTCCTACTCGATTGCAATCCGTCTATTAAGATGGGAGAATCTATTAAGCGGACCGCCCGCTTTTGCACAGAGTCGAGGGTATTTTTCAGGTATTTTGGAGCTCCAGACCATAGGTGGCTGCCAAATTCAACAGTGGGCGCACTTGTGATTTATACAGGGTTAGCAGTTGTGTACTATTAATGTATCTGCGGTCCCTGTACAGTACGCCCAGTTTTTGGGAGACTAACTTTATTCTGGCTTGCAAGGCAATGTTCCGAGAGAGTCCTGCTGGAGAGGTCAAAAGATCTCCCTCAACCAGTCGAATGGGCATTTAATAATCAGCTAATGGGGTTTTAAATATATTTTTTTTTACCAAATTACCAAAACATTAAACAAAATGTATAAGCCCCCGGCAAAAAAACAGTTTTTTGAATCTCACAAAAAAATCCAAATATGAAATGCGCGTGTTGGTCATCAGACCGGTGAATTGGAACAAACAATTTCTTCAAAGATTGACAAACACATTCTTCATCGAGATTCTAGATAATAGTCACGACATTAACTAAAAGGAAATATTACTTACAACTAAGCACCATACAACCAACAGCAATATTTTATTTATCTTATATCTTCTATTTATATAAAGTAGAATGACAGTGGCTGGCGGGTGGCTTGGGTTTTTTTTTAAGTTTTATTCAAAGATTGATCAAATGATTGTTGAACTTGACCTTCAAAACAAGAGAAAAACTCTGCGTAAAGCCAAAGCAACGACAGGAACTTCAGCTAGTAATCTGTAAATTTAATATTATAAGATCGTGCAAAAATCAGTATTTTGAGACAGTCGAACATTAATTTTGTTTATAATGTTTAAAAACACTTTAGTGTATGTGTGTGAGATTTTTCAAATCAGTGTGGAAAATATAAAATGTAGAACCAATCAATAAAAGAATATAATATTGATTTGTAATGAAATACTTGAGAAAACTTCTTATTTAGATTCTTATATATACTTAATCCTCGAAAGATAACGCGCGCCTCAGAGGCCCCGCGAAACCGATATATCGCTCTCTTTTTTTAACCGACGCGTGTACAAGCTTGTGTTTCCAAGCCAACCCAGTCGTTGGTCAACACTGCCGAGGGACGACTGTGGTTGTTCGGTAAGTACCACAGTTTTGTTGTTATGACAACGGTTTGCGCTCGAAAGGCGCATGCTTATCTTCTGTGTAACTTTTATGACTGTATGACAACTGCCGAAAACTTTGTATGTAACTTTTATGACTGTATGACAACAACTATCGAAAAATTTTGATTTTTTCAGTATTTTTTGTAATTTGAGACTGATAATATCGTAATTAATTAGTTAGTACCTAAGACAAAATAATAAAAAAGTTAACATTTTTTTTAAATATCCTTATATATTGTAACTACTATAAATACCTCTATTTTTTGTTACTTTTTGTAAACCTTCGTATTTCCTTAAAATTAAATAATAACAATATATTTTTATTTACTTATTAAAAATGTAACACTTGATTGAAGTTATAAAAATAAGTGAAATTGTTTCATTTTGTTAATAAATCGGTTTTTTAAACTGTGCGCCCCTTAGGCGCATGTTTATTTTTTCAATACTAAAAAATAAGATTATCTTTCAAGGTTAAAACATATGTGGTTTTGGTTTTAATTTTCGATATTAGGTATCAGAATGGATCGTCTAAACATAAATGTTAGAGGTCTTAAGAAATTCGCATTGAAATTATATCACGACACCAAGTAATGTACGATTAAATACGTAATTGGTTATCACTTCATTAAAATTACTAAAAAGTAAGAAAACATTTGCCATATTAATGATAACACAAAATAGTGCCGTAATTTAAATTTACCAATTTCAAATTAAAGCAACATAAGAATTTTAAAAACTACCTACATTTACCACAATACCTTATTCGGGACTAAAAAGACGGTCACCAAATTTGATACCGGAATTATTTGTAGTGTGGGGATTGCTTATTTGAAGTCGTCGGTATACTTACTCAACTCCAGGGAAGGATATTGCGTGTATTTATAATAATAAAAGCATTCTCCACGTTTTATAATTTATTACGTCTTAGTCAGACACATTTACAATTCTATACTTCGCGGGTAGAAATGGAAATGAGATTGATTAATATTTAAGCGCGTGTTCACGAGCCAGGTCCCGTAACTGGAATGTCGCTTCTCTTCCAGCGGCAGTTGGAGGAACTACATTGGTCACCTGATCAATGTTGCCACGACATGGTTTAACTAAAGGTTTTTAGAGATAATTAATCGGGTACTTAATCGCATTTCCATAGCCTCCCCTCCAGTGCTAACGATAAACATGAACAATAGAAAATCGTTAAGAGAGACTATACCAGTGATGCTAATCCTATTCTGACTGCGGCACCTTCAATCAAAACAAGAATAGTCTCCAATGTGTTCGGAAAATTGTGAGGGTTACTCGAGCAGAGTAGAATGATTAGTTATTTTTTGGAAGTAGACTGCTGTTATACTTTCAAGAACACATTGGAAGATATTAATGGTTTAACCAAAAAAAAAAATATTTACTGAAAATCTTACTTCTAATACATGAAATCATAAAATTAAGTGTGTAACAATGAAACGTAATGTTGAGATTACTATACTATTGTATCTTATAAACCATTTTATTTGTTGCTGAAATCAGTTAATTCTTAGGTGTGAGTATTTACAAGTTAGTTTTAAATAATGTTTTTAAAACTTGTCAAGCTCTATGAACTCTTTACTTTATTTACAGTGCTAAACGCATCGACGAACTAGGTGTTCGGAGCATTGGTGTACATAATATAGCGTGGTACATTGAAATTGAGAAATGATTCCAGCTGATTGTAGTGGTACATGGAAGTTGAGATATGATTCCAGCTGATTGTAGTGGTACATGGAATTTGAGATATGATTCCAGCTGATTGTAGTGGTATATGGAATTTGAGATATGATTCCAGCTGATTGTAGTGGAACATGGAAGTTGAGATATGATTCCAGCTGATTGTAGTGGTACATGGAATTTGAGATATGATTCCAGCTGATTGTAGTGGTACATGGAATTTGTTGCCTCAATGAACTATGTTCAGAGTTAGTAAAATTATTTTACCAGTCATGCGTAATTAGAAATGCTGGTTGTAAAATCATTGTACATTGATTGTATACAAAAAATATTTAAAACTATGACTTAAAGTAACCTTAAAATAACATTATACATGTTTGAAAAATCGCAAATGTATGGTTAAAAGTTGTAATTAACTTGATAAACATTTCGATGGTAGGTTGTATATAGCGGAATGCTGTATTTTGTACATGAGTTATATTGAAAAAGAAAACTATAGTAGAAGGTATGTTTATCTATAGTAAGCTATATCTAGTGTAAGAAATATTTAAATTGATACATAAGTAGATATGGTAGAGTTTTCTTAAGTATTATATTTTTGGAGCCTTAGTTAGGCGTTCATCATAAAATTATAAATAATAAAGGTTTATGCGAATCTGTAGCGAAAAATGACGATTTTTAAGTCAAAGAAGCTGCACATTGTCCTCAGTACGTAAAAGTGTGTTTTTTGTTGATGTAAGTCGAATAACCATGTTCCTTTACGTACGTAAGACAAAGTGGCTTTAACTTGTAAGTGTATAATCGTGAAAGAAAAAGTATATTTAAAAATAAATAATTTCAACCACATGATTCACTGGATGTATAAAAGTGCCGTGTACATCCAGGGAAGCATGGTTAAAAAACAAAAATGCATAAATAACAATGTTTACCATGTGGTAAAGAGTCACCTACTATGTACATAGTTTGTAGAGTAGATAGTGTGTACATTGGTACATACTGTATAATATGATGATTTAAATTAATTGTGCGAAAAGTTGATTATAATCGCTATTACGATAATGCCGTAATACATGTAGTAACGCATAAATGCGGTTGTTTGATGTGAATTTTACATTTTTAATTATAACATTTTTAAGAATTGTAAAAACACAGTGGTGTTTGTAGTACCTTTGAAGTGCACTAATTATGCAGTTGAATGATGAAAAGTTTTCATCTAATTAGAAATGATTTTATGTTATGTTTTTTTTAAGTTGCATGAGTTATGCAGTAAAATGATGAATTGTTACATCGTATTGAAGGTGTTTCACACTTGTGAATACACAATAATGATCTAAGTTTTAGATTATGTTAATTGACAATTTACAATATTACAGGTAGGATTTCCCTAAAAAAATCTGTGCATTTTAATATTGTGTTGTTCGCAGTATTTTAAAGAAAAGTATACTTTATGAATATGGTTTGCAATACAAAGCTAGGTGAAATTTATAATTTAATTTCAATCATGAGTTATGAATGAGAAAAGTGCCAAATAAAAATATCTTTTTGTGCATTATTACGTCCCCAGTCTCTTTGGGAAATGTACATGCCGACCTGAACGCGTTGTGATCTTGGTTATCGGTGTAACGGGAACTGGTGGGTGTATCGTGACGTTTTCTTCAACCGGAACGAAAGCAGGCTTGAGTCGGTCTATGGAGACGCGTTTGGATTTGCCTTTTATTGATATGACAAATGTTTTGTCATCACGTTGTTCTACCTTGTAAGGACCCTCGTATTGGTTCTATGGAAATGCGATTAAGTACCCAATTAATTATCCCTAAAAATCTTTAATTAAATCATGTCGTGGCAACATTGATCACGTGACCAATGTAGTTCCTCCAACCGCCGCTGGAAAGGAAGCGACATTCCAGTTACGGAGCAGTGTTGCCAACTTAACGGATTTCCCGTCATATCTGGCGGATTGGAGTGTCCCGAAACGGGAAAATTTTGTGTATAACGGAATTTACAGTATGACGGATTTTCTGGCGGATTCGAAAAAAGTGACAAATTACATACTTTTATAGGCGAAAATCGCCTATATTTATGGATTTATGGAGAAATTTTGATCCCTGAAATTCTCTAGCCACCCCCCCTCCCCCAGAATGGTTGAAAATTTGTGTATCTGACGGATTTCTGACCGTTGATCCGTCACGATTTAGCGGGAACAAAGATTTCGAGTTGGCAACACTGTTACGGAGCCTGGCTCGTGAACACGCGCTTAAACATTAATTAATCTCATTTCCATTTCTACCCGCGAAGTATAGAATTGTAAATGTGTCTGACTAAGACGTAATAAATTATAAAACGTGGAGAAGGCTTTTATTGTTATAAATACACGCAATATCCTTCCCTGGAGTTAGAGTAAGTATATCGACGACTTCAAATAAGCCATCCCCACAATTGGTGACCTCCGACGATTAAAAATGGTCACATCTAGTGCCTTTCGACGTTTTTTTTCAACGTATAGACCATTTTTAAAATTCTTTTTGCACGTGTTCTCGAGCCGCAGTTCCGTAGCTGGTTTCCTGGGAATAATCTGGTGAGTACCGTTTCAATTTTTATATACTTAAGCAATCTAATATATCCCAGTATTTAAAAAATTTATACCCTATGTTTTTTGGTTTTCAACGCAGAACGAATAATATCACAGATTTGTACAATTACGTAATAAATGAAGTTCGTGTGTTTTCGGGTACCGATTCACACGTGTTAATGGCCATTTTGTTCTACCCAACTTTGCTAATTCAACTTGAAATAACAAACTGATGCAAGACTTTGTGGTAAAGCTTGAATATTCTCCAATCTCATGTTTTCACACTCCCAACTCTTGTGTGAATTTGATTTACGAGCATGTTTTTTTGAACGTTCGGATTCATCACAGGTTATGTTCGTATGCAAACACACGTATAAATCTGCAATTTAAAATGACCCTACTTGTGAACACTTATATATGTCCTGTTCGTATCTCGGATTAAGTGCGTGTTACCCTCTATTCTAGGCATCGAACATCTTCAGCAACGCGTGATGCTACATAAGGGAGCTTCTACAGACGAGTCGCCCTTCCTGCAGCCCTGTCTACAGCTGGACGCAGCCCCCATTGCCTGCATCAGCTGCGGACACCCTCAGAACGCGAAAGGGAGCATCTAACTCCGAGTCTCTATTTCTGCAGCCCGATCAACAGATCGACGCAACCTCCACAACCGCAGACATTCTCGGAAACCAGACCAGCATCAGCTCAACAACGTTCAGCCACGTAAATTTTTGACTCAACTTCATTTCATTACATACACAATACACTCTGCAAAATAACATGTCACAATTTATACGACATTTCTAGTAATAATATCTTGCATACCCACCACAAAATTTCACAAGATAATATGTTACAATTCCGAACACATGTTTTGAAATAATAGTCCTTGATACCCACATCAAATGCTATCGCTTATTATGGTTCATTATTTATTATCGCATGTCGAAGATCGCTACTTGAATGCTAAATGTTTATTTTCGTAAAGGTTTGCACCTCGGATATTTTCTAGTAACTTCCGTAGATTTTACATAGATGTCAACATCTCTTAAAAATAATTTTTTCTTTGCGTGCTTATTACCGTTTAAATGTTGAAATGACCTCGGATGAAGAATCTCCAGCGACCACATCAACTCATCAACTCAAGACTTTGTTTCAAGAATCGATAACTCCGCAACCAAAATCAACCAACATGGAATCAACTGGTGAATCTAGTTCTGCGACAGCAGTACATCACGTGTCCGTGAGATTACCAAATCTGTGGAGGGATCAGATTTCACTTTGGTTTATACAGGCAGAAGCTCAATTTGCGAATTCGCGCATTAAAGAGGATTTCACGAAGTACAATATCATTATAGCAGCCTTGGATTCACAAACCTTACAATGTGTGAGCGACATTGTGACACATCCACCGAACAATGACAAATACGCCAATTTGAAAGCAGCCCTTATAGACCGACTCCAAGACTCGGCTGAGAAACGCCTCACACGCCTACTCACAGGAATACAACTTGAGGATAGGAAGCCAACCGGTCTATTGAGACATATGCTGGAGCTAGCAGGACCTACCTTAGCGGATAACGCAATTGTGCGTACACTGTGGTTACAACGCCTACCACAACATGTGCAAGCAATCCTGTCAGCACTACCCGACAACGACATTAACCAACTTGCCACAGCTGCAGACAAAATTCTAGATGTCTATCAATCAACCGATTGCAGCGCCATGGAAAATCGCAGCTTACCCAGTTCATCTCGTCAGGAACCAGCTGAACAATCCTTACTACTACAACTGCAGCAACAAATAACAGCACTTTCGCGTGAAGTATCCCAGCTACGCATAGCCAAAACCAAGCCCACATCAACCTATAGAGGACGGAGAAACCAGAGCCCCCGTCGTGAACCTGGCCGCTCAAGATCCGGGTCACGCAATCCATCTCCCAATAGGAATCAAGATGGAAAATGTTACTACCATGCAAGATTTGGAGAAAACGCACATAAATGCTCCAAACCATGTTCTTATGTAAAGAAGAAGTCGGGAAAACGACAACGGGAACACCCAGTAGAGACATGTGAGATCCCTAATACCTCTTGTCGTCTCTTCATCTATGACCGGCGAACAAGTCATAAATACCTAGTGGATACCGGCGCGGACGTCTCTGTCATCCCTAGGAATATGACTTTTGAGAAAGGCTACTTAACCTCCGACAACTGCCCTACCACATTATATGGGGCAAATGGAAAACCAATAAAAACATACGGCACGAAAACAGTTGAACTCTACTTTGGCCTACGCCGCACAATGAAATGGCGCTTTATAGTAGCCGATGTTTCCAAACCCATCATTGGCGCAGACTTTCTTCACAATTACAACTTGACAGTCAACTTGAGACGAGCAAAACTTGAAGATCAGTCTACTGGATTAAAAATTAGAGGAGCTACCTACAGAGGACCAGCACCGGGCATCGCCACAATTTCCTCTTCTCAAAAGTATCTTGACATATTAAAAAAATACCCTACGTTGACAAGGCCTACTATGCAGACACCGGATGCAATTAAACATTCTGTGACTCATTGCATAGAAACCAAAGGCCCGCCAGTATCTGAACGTGCACGCAGATTAACACCGGCACTCCTTGAGGCAGCCAAGCGTGAATTTAAGTACATGATGGAACAAGGGATTTGCCGCCCTTCTAAAAGCAACTGGGCCAGCCTTTTACACATGGTAAAGAAGCCAAACGGCGAATGGCGTCCGTGTGGTGACTACCGAATCTTAAACTCAAAAACGGTCCCTGATAAATATCCCATAGCGCAACTTCAAGACTTCGCCCACAAACTGGCAAAAGCGAAGATTTTTTCAACCATCGACTTATCGCGCGCTTATCATCAGATACCCGTGGAACCAGAGGACATCCCTAAAACAGCCATCATCACACCGTTCGGATTGTTTGAATTCACCTCCATGCAATTTGGACTATCAAATGCAGCTCAGAGTTTTCAACGATTCATGCATGCAATAACAAGAGATCTAGATTTCTGTTTTGTCTACTTAGATGACATTCTGATAGCTTCCGCTGACGAAGAGGAACATAAAAAACATCTAGATTTGCTTCTCAAACGACTCGCTGATAACGGACTTGTCATTAATATCCAGAAATGTCAATTAGGAGCCGCAACAGTGAACTTCCTCGGACACACAATAACTCCAGAAGGCATGACTCCAATCAAGGACAAAGTCAAAGCAGTGACAGAATTCCCACAACCTAAAACTGCGAAAGAACTACGTCGCTTTTTAGGTATGTTGAACTACTACCGCAGGTTCCTACCAAATTCGATCAACACCCAAGCAATTTTATACGACAGTATTGCCGGTTACAAAAAGAATGACAAGAGGATTCTCAACTGGAACCAGGAGCAGACAAAGGCATTTGAAGATTGCAAACAACAACTAGCGAACGCAGCTCTACTTGCGCACCCAGACCCAAACGCAAAGCTTGCAATGATGGTTGACGCCAGTGACAAAGCATTAGGCTCTTCATTGCAACAATCAAAAGGAAACACCTGGGAACCGCTAGGATTCTTCTCCAAAAAGTTCACTCCTGCTCAACAAAAATACAGCACTTTTGACCGCGAACTTACCGCCGTTTATGAATCCGTGAAATACTTTAGGAATCACATCGAAGGCCGTCATTTCAGCATTTTCACAGACCACAAGCCAATCACCTTCGCATTAAACAAAAAACGCGCGTCTAGCTCTCCCCGGCAAGAGAGACAACTTGATTACATAGCGCAATTTACAACCGACATCAGGTATGTCTCTGGAAAAGAGAACGTTGTCGCGGACACCCTATCTCGCATCGATGAGATCAACTGTCCCACTGTAATTGACTTCGAGCAAATGCGGTTAGAGCAATGCCAACCTGACGGACAATTCAAGGCAAACGATGGCAGCACCCTTGCTCTACGTCAAATGGTGATCCCTGGCACTGACACTCGATTGTGGTGTGATATTTCAACAGGTCATGTTAGACCACTTGTTCCACCCAGCATGCGACAACAAGTCATAGCAAGCATACATAATGTTTGCCACCCTGGTATCTTGGGAACTACAAATACGGTAAAACAAAGATTTGTTTGGCCCTACATGGCGAAAGACATCAAGAGTTTCGTCAAACAATGTATACCTTGTCAAAAAGCTAAGGTAACAAAACATACGGTCGCACCTCTAGCAACGTACATATTACCTGAGGATAGATTCCGTAACATTCACATCGACTTAGTCGGACCACTACCGCTATGCAATGATTACCAATATATACTAACCATGATCGATAGGTTCACTCGATGGCCCGAAGCAATTCCCCTGAAGAATATGTCAGCAGAAACCGTAGCCACAGCATTGACTACGCATTGGATCGCTCGTCACGGAACACCTGACAGCATCACCACTGACCAAGGACGACAGTTCGAGAGTTGTCTCTTCAAAAAGCTCGCAGAAAAGTTTGGCATCAAACACTCAAGAACCACTGCTTACCATCCTCAAGCGAACGGTATTATAGAAAGATGGCATCGTACTTTAAAAAGTTCTCTAATTGCATGTGGAGAACAAAACTGGGTTGAGAACCTACCTCTAATACTTCTCGGTTTGAGAGCTACAGTGCGTGAGGACCTAAAATGCTCCCCCGCAGAACTTACGTATGGCAGGACATTAAGACTTCCCTGCGACTTCTTCTCAGAAACTCCTCGCGAGGAACCCGATACGTATGTAGGACGCCTACAGAGAAAGTTCGAAAGTATCAAATCGACCCCTGCCAGTAATCACAGCGCAAGGAAATTTTTTGTGCACAAGGACCTACCTGTCGCCACTCATGTTTTCCTGAGAACAGATAGCGTAAGAAGACCCCTTCAGAACCAATACGAGGGTCCTTACAAGGTAGAACAACGTGATGACAAAACATTCGTCATATCAATAAAAGGCAAATCCAAACGCGTCTCCATAGACCGACTCAAGCCTGCTTTCGTTCCGGTTGAAGAAAACGTCACGATACACCCACCAGTTCCCGTTACACCGATAACCAAGATCACAACGCGTTCAGGTCGGCATGTACATTTCCCAAAGAGACTGGGGACGTAATAATGCACAAAAAGATATTTTTATTTGGCACTTTTCTCATTCATAACTCATGATTGAAATTAAATTATAAATTTCACCTAGCTTCGTATTGCAAACCATATTCATAAAGTATAATTTTCTTTAAAATACTGCGAACAACACAATATTAAAATGCACAGATTTTTTATGGAAATCCTACCTGTAATATTGTAAATTGTCAATTAACATAATCTAAAACTTAGATCATTATTGTGTATTCACAAGTGTGAAACACCTTCAATACGATGTAACAACTCATCATTTTACTGCATAACTCATGCAACTTAAAAAAAACATAACATAAAATCATTTCTAATTAGATGAAAACTTTTCATCATTCAACTGCATAATTAGTGCACTTCAAAGGTACTACAAACACCACTGTGTTTTTACAATTCTTAAAAATTTTATAATTAAAAATGTAAAATTCACATCATACAACCGCATTTATGCGTTACTACATGTATTACGGCATTATCGTAATAGCGATTATAATCAACTTTTCGCACAATTAATTTAAATCATCATATTATACATTATGTACCAATGTACACACTATCTACTCTACAAACTATGTACATAGTAGGTGACTCTTTACCACATGGTAAACATTGTTATTTATGCATTTTTGTTTTTTAACCATGCTTCCCTGGATGTACACGGCACTCTTATACATCCAGCGAATCATGTGGTTGAAATTATTTATTTTTAAATATACTTTTTCTTTCACGATTATACACTTACAAGTTAAAGCCACTTTGTCTTACGTACGTAAAGGAACATGGTTATTCGACTTACATCAACAAAAAACACACTTTTACGTACTGAGGACAATGTGCAGCTTCTTTGACTTAAAAATCGTCATTTTTCGCTACAGATTCGCATAAACCTTTATTATTTATAATTTTAGGATGAACGCCTAACTAAGGTTCCAAAAATATAATACTTAAGAAAACTCTACTATATCTACTTATGTATCAATTTAAATATTTCTTACACTAGATATAGCTTAGTTTAAAACATACCTTCTACTATAGTTTTCTTTTTCAATATAACTCACGTACAAAATACAGCATTCCGCTATATACAACCTACCATCGAAATGTTTATCAAGTTAATTACAACTTTTAACCATACATTTGCGATTTTTCAAACATGTATAATGTTATTTTAAGGTTACTTTAAGTCATAGTTTTAAATATTTTTTTGTATACAATCAATGTATAATGATTTTACAACCAGCGTTTCTAATTACGCATGACTGGTAAAATAATTTTACTAACTCTGAACATAGTTCATTGAGGCAACAAATTCCATGTACCACTACAATCAGCTGGAATCATATCTCAAATTCCATGTACCACTACAATCAGCTGGAATCATTTCTCAAATTCCATGTACCACGCTATATTATGTACACCAATGCTCCGAACACCTAGTTCGTCGATGCGTTTAACACTGTAAATAAAGTAAAGAGTTCATAGAGCTTGACAAGTTTTAAAAACATTATTTAAAACTAACTTGTAAATACTCACACCTAAGAATTAACTGATTTCAGAAACAAATAAAATTGTTTATAAGATACAATAGTATAGTAATCTCAACATTACGTTTCATTGTTACACACTTAATTTTATGATTTCATGTATTAGAAGTAAGATTTTCAGTTTTTTTTTTTTGGTTAAACCATTAATATCTTCCAATGTGTTCTTGAAAGTATAACAGCAGTCTACATCCAAAAACTAACTAATCATTCTACTCTGCTCGAGTAACCTGCACAATTTTCCGAACACATTGGAGACTATTCTTGTTTTGACGGAAGGTGCCACCGTCAGAATAGGATTAACATCACTGGTATAGTCTCTCTTAACGATTTTCTATTGTTTATGTTTATCGTTAGCACTGGAGGGGAGGCTATGGAAATGCGATTAAGTACCCAATTAATTATCCCTAAAAATCTTTAATTAAATCATGTCGTGGCAACATTGATCACGTGACCAATGTAGTTCCTCCAACCGCCGCTGGAAAGGAAGCGACATTCCAGTTACGGAGCCTGGCTCGTGAACACGCGCTTAAACATTAATTAATCTCATTTCCATTTCTACCCGCGAAGTATAGAATTGTAAATGTGTCTGACTAAGACGTAATAAATTATAAAACGTGGAGAAGGCTTTTATTGTTATAAATACACGCAATATCCTTCCCTGGAGTTAGAGTAAGTATATCGACGACTTCAAATAAGCCATCCCCACAGTTCTGAAGGGGTCTTCTTACGCTATCTGTTCTCAGGAAAACATGAGTGGCGACAGGTAGGTCCTTGTGCACAAAAAATTTCCTTGCGCCATTACTGGCAGGGGTCGATTTGATACTTTCGAACTTTCTCTGTAGGCGTCCTACATACGTATTGGGTTCCTCGCGAGGAGTTTCTGAGAAGAAGTCGCAGGGAAGTCTTAATGTCCTGCCATACGTAAGTTCTGCGGGGGAGCATTTTAGGTCCTCACGCACTGTAGCTCTCAAACCGAGAAGTATTAGAGGTAGGTTCTCAACCCAGTTTTGTTCTCCACATGCAATTAGAGAACTTTTTAAAGTGCGATGCCATCTTTCTATAATACCGTTCGCTTGAGGATGGTAAGCAGTGGTTCTTGAGTGTTTGATGCCAAACTTTTCTGCGAGTTTTTTGAAGAGACAACTCTCGAACTGTCGTCCTTGGTCAGTGGTGATGCTGTCAGGTGTTCCGTGACGAGCGATCCAATGCGTAGTCAATGCTGTGGCTACGGTTTCTGCTGACATATTCTTCAGGGGAATTGCTTCGGGCCATCGAGTGAACCTATCGATCATGGTTAGTATATATTGGTAATCATTGCATAGCGGTAGTGGTCCGACTAAGTCGATGTGAATGTTACGGAATCTATCCTCAGGTAATATGTACGTTGCTAGAGGTGCGACCGTATGTTTTGTTACCTTAGCTTTTTGACAAGGTATACATTGTTTGACGAAGCTCTTGATGTCTTTCGCCATGTAGGGCCAAACAAATCTTTGTTTTACCGTATTTGTAGTTCCCAAGATACCAGGGTGGCAAACATTATGTATGCTTGCTATGACTTGTCGCATGCTGGGTGGAACAAGTGGTCTAACATGACCTGTTGAAATATCACACCACAATCGAGTGTCAGTGCCCGGGATCACCATTTGACGTAGAGCAAGGGTGCTGCCATCGTTTGCCTTGAATTGTCCGTCAGGTTGGCATTGCTCTAACCGCATTTGCTCGAAGTCAATTACAGTGGGACAGTTGATCTCATCGATGCGAGATAGGGTGTCCGCGACAACGTTCTCTTTTCCAGAGACATACCTGATGTCGGTTGTAAATTGCGCTATGTAATCAAGCTGTCTCTCTTGCCGGGGAGAGCTAGTCGCGCGTTTTTTGTTTAATGCGAAGGTGATTGGCTTGTGGTCTGTGAAAATGCTGAAATGACGGCCTTCGATGTGATTCCTAAAGTATTTCACGGATTCATAAACGGCGGTAAGTTCGCGGTCAAAAGTGCTGTATTTCTGTTGAGCAGGAGTGAACTTTTTGGAGAAGAATCCTAGCGGTTCCCAGGTGTTTCCTTTTGATTGTTTCAATGAAGAGCCTAATGCTTTGTCACTGGCGTCAACCATCATTGCAAGCTTTGCGTTTGGGTCTGGGTGCGCAAGTAGAGCTGCGTTCGCTAGTTGTTGTTTGCAATCTTCAAATGCCTTTGTCTGCTCCTGGTTCCAGTTGAGAATCCTCTTGTCATTCTTTTTGTAACCGGCAATACTGTCGTATAAAATTGCTTGGGTGTTGATCGAATTTGGTAGGAACCTGCGGTAGTAGTTCAACATACCTAAAAAGCGACGTAGTTCTTTCGCAGTTTTAGGTTGTGGGAATTCTGTCACTGCTTTGACTTTGTCCTTGATTGGAGTCATGCCTTCTGGAGTTATTGTGTGTCCGAGGAAGTTCACTGTTGCGGCTCCTAATTGACATTTCTGGATATTAATGACAAGTCCGTTATCAGCGAGTCGTTTGAGAAGCAAATCTAGATGTTTTTTATGTTCCTCTTCGTCAGCGGAAGCTATCAGAATGTCATCTAAGTAGACAAAACAGAAATCTAGATCTCTTGTTATTGCATGCATGAATCGTTGAAAACTCTGAGCTGCGTTTGATAGTCCAAATTGCATGGAGGTGAATTCAAACAATCCGAACGGTGTGATGATGGCTGTTTTAGGGATGTCCTCAGGTTCCACGGGTATCTGATGATAAGCGCGCGTTAACTCGATGGTTGAAAAAATATTCGCTTTTGCCAGTTTATGGGTGAAGTCTTGAAGTTGCGCTATGGGATATTTATCAGGGACCGTTTTTGAGTTTAAGATTCGGTAGTCACCACACGGACGCCATTCGCCGTTTGGCTTCTTTACCATGTGTAAAGGGCTGGCCCAGTTGCTTTTAGAAGGACGGCAAATCCCTTGTTCCATCATGTACTTAAATTCACGCTTGGCTGCCTCAAGGAGCGCCGGTGCTAATCTGCGTGCACTTTCAGATACTGGAGGGCCTTTGGTTTCTATGCAATGAGTCACAAAATGTTTAATTGCATCCGGTGTCTGCATAGTAGGCCTTGTCAACGTAGGGTATTTTTTTAATATGTCTAGATACTTTTGAGAAGAGGAAATTGTGGCGATGCCCGATGCTGGTCCTCTGTAGGTAGCTCCTCTAATTTTTAATCCAGTAGACTGATCTTCAAGTTTTGCTCGTCTCAAGTTGACTGTCAAGTTGTAATTGTGAAGAAAGTCTGCGCCAATGATGGGTTTGGAAACATCGGCTACGATAAAGCGCCATTTCATTGTGCGGCGTAGGCCAAAGTAGAGTTCAACTGTTTTCGTGCCGTATGTTTTTATTGGTTTTCCATTTGCCCCATATAATGTGGTAGGGCAGTTGTCGGAGGTTAAGTAGCCTTTCTCAAAAGCCATGTTCCTAGGGATGACAGAGACGTCCGCGCCGGTATCCACTAGGTATTTATGACTTGTTCGCCGGTCATAGATGAAGAGACGACAAGAGGTATTAGGGATCTCACATGTCTCTACTGGGTGTTCCCGTTGTCGTTTTCCCGACTTCTTCATTACATAAGAACATGGTTTGGAGCATTTATGTGCGTTTTCTCCAAATCTTGCATGGTAGTAACATTTTCCATCTTGATTCCTATTGGGAGATGGATTGCGTGACCCGGATCTTGAGCGGCCAGGTTCACGACGGGGGCTCTGGTTTCTCCGTCCTCTATAGGTTGATGTGGGCTTGGTTTTGGCTATGCGTAGCTGGGATACTTCACGTGAAAGTGCTGTTATTTGTTGCTGCAGTTGTAGTAGTAAGGATTGTTCAGCTGGTTCCTGACGAGATGAACTGGGTATGCTGCGATTTTCCATGGCGCTGCAATCGGTTGATTGATAGACATCTAGAATTTTGTCTGCAGCTGTGGCAAGTTGGTTAATGTCGTTGTCGGGTAGTGCTGACAGGATTGCTTGCACATGTTGTGGTAGGCGTTGTAACCACAGTGTACGCACAATTGCGTTATCCGCTAAGGTAGGTCCTGCTAGCTCCAGCATATGTCTCAATAGACCGGTTGGCTTCCTATCCTCAAGTTGTATTCCTGTGAGTAGGCGTGTGAGGCGTTTCTCAGCAGAGTCTTGGAGTCGGTCTATAAGGGCTGCTTTCAAATTGGCGTATTTGTCATTGATCGGTGGATGAGTCACAATGTCGCTCACACATTGTAAGGTTTGTGAATCCAAGGCTGCTATAATGATATTGTACTTCGTGAAATCCTCTTTAATGCGCGAATTCGCAAATTGAGCTTCTGCCTGTATAAACCAAAGTGAAATCTGATCCCTCCACAGATTTGGTAATCTCACGGACACGTGATTTACTGCTGTCGCAGAACTAGATTCACCAGTTGATTCCATGTTGGTTGATTTTGGTTGCGGAGTTATCGATTCTTGAAACAAAGTCTTGAGTTGATGAGTTGATGTGGTCGCTGGAGATTCTTCATCCGAGGTCATTTCAACATTTAAACGGTAATAAGCACGCAAAGAAATTATTTTTACGAGATGTTGACATCTATGTAAAATCTACGGAAGTTACTAGAAAATATCCGAGGTGCAAACCTTTACGAAAATAAACAGTTAGCATTCAAGTAGCGATCTTCAATATGCGATAATAAATGAACCATAATAAGCGATAGCATTTGATGTGGGTATCAAGAAATATTATTTCAAAACATGTGTTCGGAATTGTAACATATTATCTTGTGAAATTTTGTGGTGGGTATGCAAGATATTATTACTAGAAATGTCGTATAAATTGTGACATGTTATTTTGCAGAGTTTGAACGTGTAGTATGTATGTAATGAAATGATGTTGAGTCAAAAATTTACGTGGCTGAACGTTGTTGAGCTGATGCTGGTCTGGTTTCCGAGAATGTCTGCGGTTGTGGAGGTTGCGTCGATCTGTTGATCGGGCTGCAGGAATAGAGATTCGGAGTTAGATGCTCCCTTTTGCGTTCTGAGGGTGTCCGCAGCTGATGCAGGCAATGGGGGCTGCGTCCAGCTGTAGACGGGGCTGCAGGAAGGGCGACTCGTCTGTAGGAGCTCTCTTATGTAGCATCACGCGTTGCTGAAGATGTTCGATGCCTAGAATAGAGGGTAACACGCACTTAATCCGAGATAAGAACAGGACATATATTGGTGTTCACAAGTAGGGTCATTTTAAATTGCAGATTTATACGTGTGTTTGCATACGAACATAACCTGTGATGAATCCGAACGTTCAAAAAACATGCTCGTAAATCAAATTCACAAAAGAGTTGGGAGTGTGAAAACATGAGATTGGAGAATATTCAAGCTTTACCACAAAGTCTTGCATCAGTTTGTTATTTTAAGTTGAATTAGCAAAGTTGGGTAGAACAAAATGGCCATTAACACGTGTGAATCGGTACCCGAAAACACACGAACTTCGTTTATTACGTAATTGTACAAATCTGTGATATTATTCGTTCTGCGTTGAAAACCAAAAAACATAGGGTATAAATTTTTTAAATACTGGGATATATTAGATTGCTTAAGTATATAAAAATTGAAACGGTACTCACCAGATTATTCCCAGGAAACCAGCTACGGAACTGCGGCTCGAGAACACGTGCAAAAAGAATTTAAAAAATGGTCTATACGTTGAAAAAAATGTCGTTAAACGTCGAAAGGCACTAGATGTGACCATTTTTAATCGTCGGAGGTCACCAATTGTGGGGATTGCTTATTTGAAGTCGTCGGTATACTTACTCAACTCCAGGGAAGGATATTGCGTGTATTTATAATAATAAAAGCATTCTCCACGTTTTATAATTTATTACGTCTTAGTCAGACACATTTACAATTCTATACTTCGCGGGTAGAAATGGAAATGAGATTAATTAATATTTAAGCGCGTGTTCACGAGCCAGGTCCCGTAACTGGAATGTCGCTTCTCTTCCAGCGGCAGTTGGAGGAACTACATTGGTCACGTGATCAATGTTGCCACGACATGGTTTAACTAAAGGTTTTTAGAGATAAGTAATCGGGTACTTAATCGCATTTCCATAGTAGTACATCTTTTGTACTCAGCTTCTAAATCCTCATGTTTTTTTTCGTATTCTTCCTTTTTAAACATCTTTTCTGAGTTTACCTAATCAATGGTCACCCTGCATTTATCTGAAATTATTGTATGGTCACTATTAAGTAAGCCATACTCTTTATCCATAAAAATTGCCTTAATTTTGTAGCAGTAATCCTGCTATTTCGTCCTGGGAAAGTCGGCCTCTCTCGTTTTTGATAGTCAGACATGTATTTTGTTGGGTCGTATTTTCTATTGCAGATACGGTGAGTATTCCATTGACATCTATTATGAAGGTCACATGTACTTTTACTTCACCGCGAGGCTTAGGGGGTACATTTAAAATGATACTACCCAATGGGTGGTTATCCTTCACTAGAATTCGTTCACCCTCGTATATTACACAGCGGATGGTGGTTTGGTTATCGGACGCGGTTATGTAATCTTTTCTAGTTTCTTTGGTAGGTATTGTAATGTTACGTTTTTTAGATATGTCGGAATATCTTTGCTTACCTCTCAGAGATATCCCGCATCCAAAGGTCACGGAACTCATTTAAATTATAACTCATTTAAGATGAAAAATCACTTTTTCATCTTCAAAAATGTTCTACTAATCTCAGACAAAATGCTTTTATATTCAGAACATGCAATGTATTTGATAAGAATTTCAATAATATAGACATATTCTCATGTAATTTCAGTACCTTAAAAAAGTATGTCATAGCCAACATTAAACATAGACTCAACCAACGCACATACTTGTAAATATACGAATACAATTAGATTTAATAATTACACTATCTTGAACAAAATAAACAAAAAACATGCCACACGCATCACAGAAAATACAAACACAATCATAGATCATATACTTACAGATACAAAACTATCGTATTCACTTACGAATTGTGATAATTCCATATCTGATCACAATATACTACTCCTTGATGTAATTCACACATATGTTAAAAACACATCTTTAAAATCGTCCCAAAAATACACACATATTAATCTTGATAATCTAAAGAATGATGTCATGCAAAACCCCTTTCATTTAAATTTGAATGACAACTCGATATTAAATTATGATAATCTTGTAAACTACCTGACAACAAAAATTAATTCTAATAGTACCACAAAAATTAAAACCAAAAACATAAATAACCCAGACTGGATAACCAAAGACCTTATAAAATTAATCAATAAAAGAAATAAATTACATCTGAAACTAAAAAAACAACCAAATAACACATTACTAAAAGCAGATTTTTTAAAAATAAGAAATAATATCACTACAAAAAAACGAAGCTTAAAACAAACACACTACAGTAATCTCTTTAAAAAATGCGAAAATAACAGTAAAAAATCTTGGAACTTAATTAATAATATTCTTAAGAACCAATCTTACACCTCAAGAAATTTTTGCAATAAATTAATCATTAATGATGAAATAATCACTAACAATGTAGAGATATGCGACCAATTTAATAATTTCTTTTGCAACATTGGCTCCTCCCTAGCCGATAATATACGTGGTAAAGTCAAACACAATCCAGCCAATGAAATAACGTTAGTGCATGACAGCATTGAATCTTTATATCTTCAGCCCACTACGGAGTTAGAAATAAGCCAAATATTAAAATCTCTAAAACCAAATGCAAGTGCAGGTTACGATTCACTCACATATAAAACAGTGCTAAGTATCTCCACAGAATTGATTCCTACTCTAACAAAATTAATCAATCAATGTTTCAAAGAAGGAACTTTTCCCGATAGCTGTAAAATTGCTAAGGTGATACCAATTCACAAAGGTGGGTCCAAAACAAATACCTCAAACTACAGACCTATCTCAATCTTACCAATTTTATCAAAAATTTTTGAACGTGTAATTTACGAAAGATTAAACAATTTTCTGCTAAAAAAATCATTCTTATATAAAAAACAATACGGCTTTAGGAAAAAATCGAACACACTAGGAGCAATAAATGACTTAATCAGTAAACTTAGAAGCGGCATTGATGGTGGAAATTATATTTTATCTATATTAGTTGACCTTCAAAAAGCCTTTGATACAGTTAGTCACGACATACTTCTCAAGAAACTCAAGAAAATTGGTGTAGTTGATCCTGCTCTTAATCTGCTCAAATCATATCTTAGCAATAGAACGCAATTTGTTAGCATTAAGAATCAAAATAGCAAATACGTTCCAATAAACTATGGAGTTCCGCATACTGGGTCCACTACTGTTTCAAATTTACATAAATGATATTTCGCAATTAATTTTAAATGGTGAAATCTTTTTATATGCAGATGATACAGCAATTTTTTACTTGGGTAAAGATTTAGATATTTTACTAGAAAATGCACAAACAGATCTAGAAAAAATCAACAGTTGGCTCCAATCAAATATGTTAACAATGAATGTTAAAAAAACAGGATACATGATCTTAAACTCACCCCGTAAAATAGTTCCTCCTCATGTACCCTTAAAAATTGAAAACAACGAACTTCAAATCCTGATCCAGGAAAAATATCTTGGGCTGTGCATTGATCAGCATTTGACATTTAAACAACATATACAAGGTATTAAAGATAAAATCATTCCCTTAATAAGCGTATTTAGCCGGATATCATATCTGTTGCCAAATAAATTTTAAAAAGGTTTATATTATAGTCTCGAACACTCACATTTAAATTACTTGATTGAAATCTGGGGAAACGCATGTGAAACATACATCAATGAATTACAGATAATACAAAACAAGGTAATCAAAAAACTATTTAACTACAAGCCCAGAACACCCACAAAAAATATATATATGGAAACAAAACTACTAACATTAAGAAAACTATATGAATACAATACATGTCTCCTTATATACAAAATAAACAATAAACTCGTACACACAAACACAGAATTCATTAAAACGTCCCAAGTACACAAACACTTTACGAGACAACACGATAACATACATTTAAACACCATCCACACTAACTATGGTAAACAATCCATTGGTTACGAGGGAGGCAACTTATATAATTGCCTCCCAAACGACATTAAAAACGAAAAGAAGCTGGGTAAATTTAAAAAAAAATTATTAATATATATTCTTGATAAACAAAGTAATGATGTTGAATAGCGCTGTATTGAAATATTTACTTTATTTTAATTTGTATAATTGTTTCTAGTTAAATGAGTGAAAATGTAATTTTCTTTTAACTGGAATAAAAAAAAAAAATAAAAAAAAAAATAATTTTTTGACCGTATTGCAAGTTACCATGTTATTGCTGTGAATCCTTTCCAGTTGCATACTTGTCATTCGACTAACTATTGTATTCACTCTTGAGTTGTAGGTATGTACAATGTACATATTATTATTATTGTTGTTGTGGAGTGAGAATAGATTTCTGACTCTGAATACTTCATGTTTGAAATTTAGTAAGCAGATTATTATAGTTTATATTGTGTTTTTATATATTTTTTTGAATAATTTATATATATTTTTGTTAAGTTCTTACGTGTACTGGACCCTTACTTTTTTGTTTTCTTTTTAATTATAATTTTAATTATGTGAAAATCTGTCATTGGATATTATTAATGTTATTATTATAAGTGTAAAATATTAATTTAAAATAAAACAATAACTTTGTAAACACCACTTTTATTTTTATACTTTCTGCCGACCGGGTTTCGCTACAACCGTAGCTTCATCAGGGCAGTATAATACTCTACTAACATTAGGTTACATTTGTGTTATAATATATATTTTACCAAAAAATGGGCTGGGCTGGACTCGTCAAGTGGAGGAGGAAGAGGGAGGCATAGATGGAGAATTCGGAAGGGAACGGACGTGTTCTTTATCAATAGGGAACAATCTTAGTATGGGACTTTTATTTAAATTAAGTTGGTTATTTACTACCTTACTATTAGTGTTTATGGCTTTCCTAAGTTCAAGTGCCTCTAAATTATCCAACCTTATACCGATGTCGTTTTTATGAATAAGTTTGGAGCCAGCGTTTTTGTCAAATATATGATCGTTTTCAATCAAGTGGTTTGCAAATTCTGAAAATCCAGAGCTGTGTAAACATCGAAGATGTTCTTTGACACGGGTGTTTATGTTGCGCGCTGTTTTACCAATATAAAAAAATCGCTGCATTGAAGTGAGTAAATTCCCGAGTGTGATAGACTGTCTTCCTTATCCTTACCAATATTTAGGTTAGCGTTTATATGTCTTAGTCATAAGCCACTAGCTATAAGTCTTAGATGTATGTCACTAGTAATAATTGTAAATCTTAGTTGTAAGCCAGTAATTTTATTATTTTATGTATTTATTTGTACAGCGCCCTTGAGGTGATTTTTCACGAAAACGGCGCTATATAAATTAGCCAAATATTATTATTATTATTATTACCGTTCATTAAAAGTTTGCCTATATTATTATTAGTGTAAAATGCTGTTTGTTTTGTACTAGCGGGGAAGAAGGTCGGAGACGTAAATAGTTTTTTCTTGTAATAATTGTTGAAATGAAGTATAATTTCCGTAATCTGTGCATAAAAGTGCGGCGGCTTATCCATAAATTAATCGTATCTTTAATAATATCGTTTATCTTTAGTAAAAAGCCTTTTTAAATTAAAATTTTTAACATTCGTTCCTAAAAATAGAAACATTACAAATTAAAATAAAGTTTTACAAAATATCCGGAGTGCATGAAACTCTCAGTATCGCCCTTGTGTAAGACCACCATTCAGAATTGAAACTTTGCATGAAATGACTTTAGTCGTATTTGGTAACTAAATCTGGCTAGTTTTTCCCACCTTTCTCTTGCCCATCTCCTTCCCCTCACATACCCCAATTCGAGATGCCATAATAATTATCGTTTAACAACAATTCCGCTATCATTTTAGTAATTATTAATAATTTAGATCATGCGTAGGTAATAAAACTAATTTACTAAAAACTTGTCGTTTTAAATAGATACTAGTATATAAAAAATAGTAAATATAAATAATGTCATATGTATTGATTTGTTCGCAGTTATTTAAATTGTTTATACTGTTTCAGGTGATTATTCTTTCTCAACGAACTCTTCCATTTCTCTGATTTTACCGATAGTTTTAAAAAGGGAATTATTGGAAGAAATCGTATTATGTCACGATTCAGATGATTCATACTTCTATAATAGTGAGTCGTCAATAGCGAAAATCGCCTTTAAAAATGAAAGCAATTTTGTAGTTCCAGAATCTCCTGAAACCCTGCAATCATCAGACTTAAAAAATAGTGGTCCTATCAAATATCTAGAGGTAATTAATTAATGGAATTATTATATGATTATAATTATTAGATAATACCATGTTAACATTTTAATACTGTTAGCAAGTAGAATGGTGGATTTTCTGTGTGAATACGTAGGTACTCGTAAAACAGAAAACCCACCTTTCCATACACTGCTTTTTGATGGTGTAATAACGAATAACTTTTTATTTTTTTGTATTTTATAACGTTTTATTTTTATTTTGGTTTTGTTACTACCTGTATAATTTTTTAGAGTCCCGATGGCGGAAAATATGAAAATACTGAAACGCTGGTGGAGAACGATGAAGAGGACTTACACAATTACCTTTCTCCAACGAATGTGTTCGATTACATCTCTGACAGCGAACCCTCGCCGCCTTCAAGAATGATGTCACGAAGTGCGAGACGGCTTCAAGCTGTTGAAACATATGCCCCGAACAACACTGATAATACTTTAAGTGATAATGTTGGAAAAATGCAGGTGAGTCACTTTTTAATGGTGTAATAACTAATGACTCTTTATTTGTTGTTTTTTATAACGCTTTATTTTTATTTTGGTTTTGTTACTACCTGTATAATTTTTTAGAGTCCCGATGGCGGAAAATATGAAAATACTAAAACGCCGATGGAGAACGATGAAGAGGGCTTAGACAATGACCTTTCTCCAACGATTGTGTTCGATTACATCTCTGACAGCGAACCCTCGCCGCCTTCAAGAATGATATCTCGAAGTACGAGATGGCTTCAAGCTGTTGAAACATCTGCCCCGAACAACACTGATAATACTTTAAGTGATAATAATAAAAAAAGGCAGGTGAGTCACTTTTTTAGTAAATTAAAAAGGTTTTATTACTTTTCTCCAGCTGTGGAAGGACTTTTCTAGCTTTTGTCGATATTTGTTTTCGTGGTGTTATGGCATGTTGCGTTACCTTCTACTTTAAACAACGTTTCGGACAGCGCTACAGTGTCCATCATCAAGGCAGATGTGTAATTGATAGTGGTGAAGTGTGTGCTTACGTACGTAGAAGCATGGGCGTAGGCACGGTGGAACAAGGTGAGGCGTTTGCCCCACCCTGGCTGGCCGATGCAAGACCTCTGGGATGGTCAACCAAGTCGCGTTTTCAGAGTTCCAGCACTTCGTAGGATGGGTTTTCCTTTTTCCATTCATATTTTTTACATTCATAGAGCCTAAAGTATTAATATGTTGTAGAAGCCTGCTTTTTTCGGTATCTACTCTAAAGTATTAATATGTTGTAGAAGCCTGCTTTTTTCGGTATCTACTCTAGATTTTTATTTTTTACCTCACCCTAAATCGAAATGTGGCTACGTCCATGCGTAGAAGCGATACCGTATTGCTAGCTCCATTCATCTATGAGCTGGTATTACAGTACACTTCGAAATGGTTATCTGCGTTTAGCTTCGGTGTAGCCGTCAATTACCGGATACCGAGAACTATTAAGCTTAGCTCGGTCGTTTCTATTAATATTTATTATGAATTTCAACTGTGAATTTAATATTTATTATGAACTGCCTCCATAATCAGGCGTGTTCTGTGAGTTTTGGGTCTTCCCAGGACTTCAAGAACAAATCCAAAATAATGACCGGTTTCGATTAAATGCTCAGCGATTGCCGATTTGTCAGGGTGGCCGAGTTTATATGGTCGAAAGTGTTCTAATATCCTTTTGGAGATCGTCCGCTCTGTCTGGCCTATATAAACCACACTCTGTTTGGTCTACATAATCCGGAACAACTGATTTTATACACTCCATTGTTTTCATCACCCTCTGTTTGTGATGATGAACACTGTAACGCTGTCCGAAACGTTGGCTAAAGATGGAGGTAGTGAAACACGGCATAACACCCCAAAAATAAAAAAATAAACGAAAATACTTTTGGTCTTGAAAATCTAAAATTATATCCATATTCTAAGTGATTCGTGTTTAAATTATTATTGTTTTTACTCTGAATTAAGTCAGAATATAATAAGTATAATGCAGGTATGTAAATTAATGCCTGTTTTTATTTTTAGGGATATAAAGCAACATCGAAAAAAAACAGAGAGGAATTGGGACCGAAAGAATGCTTGCATCTATTGCGAACTTTTGGTTACTAATTTTACAAGACATATCAGGAGACAGCATCCGAACGAGACGAAGGTAATTCAATATTTGTCAATAGACGATAATGATCCAAAAATAAGAAAAAAGAAGAGACAAATTATTACTGACTGGTTAAGGAACCGTGGAAACTATGTATACAATAGTAAAGTTTGCTTTGAAAGAGAGGGAGAATTGCTACCGAACAGGAGGTTTCAGGAAAAAACAGCAACAAAAGCAAGTCCCTCCAATTTTCTAATTTTCAAAACCTGTTTAGGCACATTTAAACGGTCTACATTTTATAGACATAATAAAAAATGCAGAAAGGACGATGAAGTAATAAATGAGGACATAATGGAAGAAAACTACAAACGACGTGTAATTTCAAAACATTCGATATCCATAGTGCCAAATCTATCTTCGGCTTCACAAGAACTGCGAGAGACCATTCTACCTAGGCTTAGAAACGATGATACATCGCTTTTAATAAAATTTGATCCGCTAATTATATCTTTTGGATCAAGACTCTTGAAGAAGAAAAAAGAACGTAGAAGCCGAAAAGGTATATGCTCGAAGTTGAGGGATTTAGCAAGCTTATTGAGCATAATCAGAAAAAAAGACCCTGCCGTGAAACATCTGAAAGATATTATTGACTCAAAAAAGTACGAAATATTTGTAGACGGAGTAAAAGAAATGTGTGGTTTTAACGAAAGCACAGGCCATGTAAAAGTGCCTAGTATTCCAGCAAGACTCGACCATCAATTTTTGGGGTGTATTGAAATTCTATACACGGAATCATTAATGTCGAAAGAGTTTTCTACAGCTTACGTAGAATATATTAAGAAAAAACTAGATAACTTCAAAATACTTTTGGAATCAAACTGGCAATGGGAAGTGGCATCTGATGCTGAGAAAACAAGAAAAAGAAATTTAATGGTCAAAGCGCAGGTGCTACCGCTCGATGAAGATATTGAAAAGATAATGGTGAAAATACATGCACTAGAAGAAAAATATTATCTGATGTTGAAAGATGATATTACAATACTTAATAATGAAAACTTGTGTGAGGTGACAATCGTTCACATTATATTGTGAACGATTGTCACCTCACCTCAGATTGTTCAAAAATAGCCTCATCACCAACACAAACTGAAAAAATGGCAACATCAAATCGTCATCATAAAACTAGATCCAACTCTTCCTCGGGAGATTCATCCAGCTCCGTTATGGAGCAACTTGCTAGGATCAACGACCAGCTAGCCGCGCTGTCCTACTTGCCAGCCGCCGTCAAGGAACTGCGGGATGAGGTCAGTGATGTCAAATACTCCATCGACTTCAGCGAAAAAATAGTAGAGGATATGAGCAAAAAAATCACGGCAATGGAGAATAAGCTGAAGCTGGTCGACTCATTAAAAAATTAAGTCGATTCCCTGAAGGTCCGCTTAGCCAACATTCAAGATGACATGGAGCAGCGTGACCAGTGGGCGCGCCGCTCCAATATAGAATTAGTCAGCATTCCTGAAAGGAATGGAGAAAACCTAATAGGTATTGTTTCCAGCCTTGCTCGAAAAACAGGGTTCGACCTTGATCCCAAAATTGATATAGATTTCGTTACACGAGTGGCACCGAAGGAATCGAAGAAAGGTCAACATAAGCCCATAATTATCAAAATGCAAGCTAGATATGGAAAGGATGATTTCTTGTCTTCAATCCGAAAGATGCAAAATTTAACCGGCAGCGACATCGGATGTGGCGGCGACTCCCGCGTCTACGCTAACGACCACCTGACGAGCGCGTCAAAACGGCTGCTGCACCTGACGAAGGAAGCAGCCAAGCAAAATAACTTTCGCTTCGTCTGGGTCCGCAATTGCAGAATCCTTGTCAGAAAATCCGAGGGTTCTCACATCAGATCGATCCGAAAGGCTGAAGACTTAAACAAAATCTTATAAAACTTACACCTACACAAATGTTAACATTTTTATTTCTTATTTTTTATTTCTTCATAATATCTCTGTTTTTAACATATAATTGCCCCTTAATCTCAGCACTGCATAACAAAATCTCTTCTAATAATTTTAACTCTCTTGTCTCGCTCACTACCATATTAATGAATCATTTACTTTGCTGGAAGTACTTAACAAAAATAATATTATTGTATTACTCCACTGTAATCACTGCAAACGTACGTTATTATTGTAACCATGTAAATTTAATGGGTTCGATTTCAAAATCAAGATTCACCATAAAATCTTTAAAAAATGTATACTATTTTACAGTTTTCAATGTCAAATTGTCAATTATAATATTATATTCAACTGATTTTTGCTACGTTTCCATAGTCCAACATACTGTATTATTATTATTATTGTTTTCACATAATATGTTGACCTACATGTTCCATTCAAATGCATGCTCTCGGTGAATTAAATATATATTATCAAAATGTTAGAGGTCTCCGAACCAAAACGCATGTGTTTTTTTCCAGCATTCTTAATGCCGATTATGACGTGATATGCCTAACTTAGACATGGCTTCTGCCAAGTATATTTGACTGTGAATTTTTCGATGAACGTTATGTAGTGTACCGTTGTGATCGCGACTACATGTTGTTAGGCCAGGCGCTCGGTGGTGGTTCACTGATTGCAGTACGTCGCGAACTGCCCGCGTGCCCCTCACTCTCCCTCCCACCCGTACAGCGCGCAGAGACATCCACAGCTACTCTTGCACTAGGCTCTGGCGCGCGTGCTTCTAAACTACGCATATACTGCTCATACTTCGTCCAAGGTGCGGAGCAGAGTAAATCTTTAAGTGACTTTTTTGAATTTATATCTTCGTTGTATACCAATTTCCCTGATGATGAATTCCTTCTATTAGGAGATTTCAACATACCTCATGCCCAATGGCTTCTGCCTTTGACCGCAGACGGTGCCCTGGTACTTAATAGATCCTCAACCGATGCACTAACTTCAACACTTTCTGATTTTTTAGACTTTACCGGCTTCCATCAATTTAACAACCAGCTTAAAGTAAACGAGCGTGTTCTCGACCTGGTGATTTCGAGTTGCATGTGCACTGTAAGGGGGTGCAATACACCGCTAGTGCCGGAGGATGTACACCACCGCTCGCTAGAGGTGGTGCTGCGCATGGCCCGCGAGCCATCCCTCCAAATCCCACGCTCGCGCACGGTCCGCTCCTATCACAGCGCTGACTATGTGCAGATTAATAGCGCCTTAGCAGCCGTTGACTGGACAACGACTCTTAACAGCAGTAATGTAGACTCAGTCACGGCGCGCTTCTATTCAGAATTAAATAAGGTAATTGTCATGCATGTACCATCTAGAACAGTTAACATAGATTCCAGGTACCCCCCATGGTACAGCGCTGTCTTCACATAGATAAAAAAATAGCAACGGTCCAAGAATTGATCCCTGTAGCACTCCACATGTTATTTTACCCATCTCACTCGTTTCTCCTCCCAGTTCTACTGCCGAAAAGCGATTTGATAGGTAAGATCGGAAAAGTTCCAGAGGAGTACCAACAATACCCAAATGTTTCAGTTTTTCGATCAATACGTTATGATCCACCGTGTCAAACGCCTTCTGTAGATCAATAAATATTGCCGCCGTAAAATCCCCATGATCAATATGTTTCTGTATATTTGATATAAAATCAAAAGCTGCACATTTAGTATTAGATCGTCGTCTGAAACCGTATTGTTTTGACGTGAGAATTTTGTTGTGTTGGAGATATTTCAATAGTCGTTCTTTAATGATACATTCAAAAATTTTAGAGATAGCTGGAAGTATAGAGATTGGACGATAATTTTGGACACTTTTTTTGCATTCGTCTTTATGAATAGGAATTATTTAGTTTGTCTGGAAAGATACCTTTTGATAGAGAGAGATTAATTGGGAATACAAGGTCATCCGCCAGTTCCTCAGTTATCATCCTCAGTCAAGGTCATCCGCCAGTTAATAGTCTGAAACCTCAGGGAACACGAAGTATAATATATATACAGGAATAAAAGAACTATAATAGGAATAAATTGTGTACAGCATTACAAAACAAAAATGGATCTGCGATAACCAAGGAAATTTAGACAGAAAAGCTGATGAACTAATAGGACACCTGAAAACAGTAGTTCATTTACTACTGTTTTCAGGTGTCCTATTAGTTCATCGGCTTTTCTGTCTAAATTTCCTTGGTTATCGCAGATCCATTTTTGTTTTGTAATGCCTACAACGAATAAATCTTCTCTTATATATAAAAATGAATCGCTTAATGTGTTGCTAAGCGCAAATCTCGAGATCAGCTGAACCGATTTCGTTAATTTTTTTTTTCGAATATTCCTTGAAGTACGAGGATGGTTCTTACGGAGAGAAAAAATAAGAAAATTGCGCAGAAAATTGGATAATTTTAGAAAACCTATTACTAACCTAAACGACTATCGCACGTTTGACAGTACGCGTATTTGAGAAGGATATTTTGCAAAACAATGATTGTTAAATAAAATTCTATTTTTGAAAATCTTTAAGTTGATAAATTTATTTAAAGTAGTTACTCCCCTAATTTTTTTGTTTTTTTAATGGCTTTTCACCCCAAAGGAGTGTTCTGGCCAGTGTCAAGTGAATGCTTTTGTGAGTGTAATTTTGTGGGTGTATTTTTTGGTTAATATTAACTAATTGATTATTATTATAGGTTATTATTAACTAATTAACTAACAAGAACCTATCTACAGTTTGAATCGAATCAAGAATTGTTATGATGCAGTACAAATCCGTTTTACTTTAAATATAATTATTAACATCTTTATTATTTGTACTGCATCCTAACAACTCTACCCGTTGAAATCGTAATTAGGTAGGAACTTGTTATTAATTATTAGAGTGCCAGCTCTGACTTTATCGACTGCCCGGGGCGACCTCTGGAGCAGTTTCGCGGCAATACGTCACTTTTTTGTGTGGGTAGGTTTCGGAGAGTTGGGGCCCGCAACCTAGCTACGCGACAGTCAATGGAGTTTTTGTGAGAATTTAGTATTTGAACGGGAAAATAATTCCTTTTTACTTGAGAAATGCCGGGCGGTAAAAGTGATTACGTGAACGTATTGTGTGATCGCGAGTTTGCATTCCTTTGGTGGGATTAGTTGAGATTCCGCACCGTAAACTTGTATGGCGGCCAGGCGTGCCAGAACCGGGAAAGATTTAATCGATGAGAAATACGTCCGATCACACTTGGGTCAGAGCCCGTTTCGACGGATGATTGGGGTTCCATTAGCTCGCGATGCTATTTGCCGATCTTTGTGGCGGAATAGTAAATTTACGCCGACATTGACTCTCGTCTGGACCGAGGGCGGCCTCCCCACATGCCAATCCTTCTAGCGAAAGGCCCCCTGATGATTTTCCTTTGGCGGCGGGATGACTTGCTAATTTGTTCGCGGCGAAAGGCCGCTTGACGACTTTCCTTTGGCACGGAACTGTCTCCAGATCTCGGCTTCGGTGAGGGCTATCCAGATCCTGCATGGGGATGACTTGCTAATTTGATCGCGGCGAAAGGCCGCTTGACGACTTCCCTTTGGCGGAGGAACTGTCTCCAGATCTCGGCTTCGGTGAGGGGCTATCCAGATCCTGCATGGGGAAATGCCGCCTGGGCCTTGCAGCTACTAGATGGACAGTATATTAGCTAGCTAGCGATAGTGTTCATAATAAAAGAGGTCGGTTCATGGGGGTAAGTGAAATTACATATTTAAAACCCTGATTGCTACTTGTTTTTAAAATTATAAGCTTGTTCTCACAACTCTGCCTTTTAAATTATGTACCTGGCACACCATCCCTTGGAGAGCGACACATATCGTGGTTTAAGATCCACCCCCTGAGCATATTTGGGAACCACAGGTATTCTTGACGGGATCCATAACCCGTCCAGAATTGGTGCTTCCTACGGGATAAAATCTGTGGATACCTGACCAGCACTACAACACTAAAGTTGTTTTACGAAAAGTATACTTGGCTTTGCCACTTGGCGAAAAACCCACGTAGCAGAATTTTAGATATTTTAAATAGGTACCTATGTTAGGTACCAAATTTAATATACATGAAAAATGGAAATTTGAATAAAAATTGTAAAAGGTGGCAAGCGGGCTGTTTAAAAACTGAATGTACTGGGATTGAATATGTGGCGACACATCATAATCGTTTCGTCATCAGAAAAAACGTACGAGAAACATCTAATATTTGCGCGGCGCCGGCACTTGCCTAGGTACCTACCTATGCCTGTGTACTTTGCTCGCCTGCCGTGGCCGTCTCGTCGATTAATAATATCGCCACCGCCTAGAAAGGTCTGGAGTTTATAAGCCGCCTGAATATTCAGCACCGGGTATGTTCCAGTACCTTCCAGTGTACACATTGCCGGCGAATGGAACATTACTCCACCGGTCGCGCTGGTATATATAAAGCGACTAAACTCGACGCTCGCTCAGTCAGTCTCACACTAACAGTCAGTTCAGTCCCAGACCATCAGTCGGTCAACATCTCAGCATGTAACTGATCTCCGCACAAGTGCTCCCGCATGGCATCTCTACATCTCCAGGGCAGCTTCCCGAGGTCCATCACCCCGTCTCAGCTCAAAGGCCCACCGTGTCTTCAGCTACGCAGAACAGCTACATCCCGCGACTTACAGGGTTTGACGCCACCTTCAGTCCAGGGATTAGCTCACCATTTCATGGCACCCCGAAGCGCACTGTGCTTCGCTGCCATGGAAACACGCTCCGCCTCGCCAGGACTACCTGCTGGTGGCTCAGTTCAGCCACTCACCGTTCATCTCCGCGACTCAAAGCGTCGAGCAACGGCCTGGAAGATAGGTCATCTCCACCACCAAGGTGTTGAGCAACTCGCTGACCTTCACCACACCATCTCCATCTCCTCCGAGCGCCTGCAGCATCTCATTTACGGCACTCCACATTACATCATGTTACCGCTTCACCGACCCTCGCTACGTAGCCTAATAAACGACTGACTCACTACACCGACTGAAGCCTTTTATTTCTCAAATATATGGAACGCGGGAGGAGGGTTGGCGGTACGAGGGAGCGGTAAAGGGAAGAGGGAAGGCGGGGAAGTTGAATGGCGAAGACGAGAGGGGGGAGGGGAACCTGGGAGGGGGAGGGGAACATGGGAGGGGGAGGAGAACTCGGGAGAAGGGTTTGCGGGACGGGGGAAGGGTGGGGGGGAGTGGAGTGGGGAGAGAGAAGGTGGAGGTGATGTAGTGGGAACGCGAGAGGGGAAGAGGACCCAGGAGAAGAAGGGGAGGCGGAAGGGAAACGGGACGAATGGAAAAAGACACTCAGGGAGAAACAATGTCTTTAAAAAATGGCATAGCAACGCATGCCGGGACCAGATAGTATTTATATATAACATGAATTCCTGTTTCCCTTGGTCACGCCTTCATTTCACTTTTTTTTAAAGTTTCCCAATACTTTGTAGAAAGTTCTTACGGGAAGAAAATTTAAGAAAATTGCTCAGAAAATTGGATAATTTCAGAAAACTTAACGACTATTTTAACTTCACACGTTTGACAGTTCGCGCGTTTGACGGTGTTTTTTTGTAAAAAAAGAATTATCTATGGGTTATTTAAATTATAGATATTTTAAATAGATACCTACGTTAGGTACCATATTTGATTGATTGTTCTTATATTATATAAAAATGAATGTTTGTTTTGAATGAAAAGTGACAATTTGAATAAAAAAATTGTAATAGGAGGCACGCGAAATGTTTGAAAACTGAATGTACTGGGACTGTTATATGGAACGCGGTAGGGGGATTGGCGGAACAGGGAAGTGGAAGAGGGGAGGGGGTAGGTGGGGAAGGTGGAAAGGGAACGCGGGAGGGGAAGGAAATGCGGGAGGGGAACAGGGAAACAATTTATTTCTTTAAAAATGGTATATCAACGCATGCCGGGAAATTAAAAGATACAAATAAATAGTAAACCTACGAAATCCCTAAATCTTCTAAAAAAAACAAAGGGATACAGCTTATAAAGCCTGTAAAATACAATTTCCAGAAGAAAGGTTGGAAACCTGTAAGAAACTTAGAAACATGTATAGGTACAGAAATAAAACATACCAAAAATCGTATTCGAGGCTAAAAATTATTACCTCTCAAAGAGATTCAATAAAAATGTGGGCTACACTTAAAAACTTACACTTTCAAACAGAGGGAAAACATTAAGGAAGTTCGGTTCCCGATGGAGTTGAAGATGATAAAACTAAAATAGCCAAATTTAATACTAAGTGTCGAAAACATAAATAAGAGTATTTCATTATTCACAGATACTTCTTCTCAATCAATCATCGGAAAGAAGAGAGAATAATAATATTTTCAGGTAACAGTGAGTATTTAATGAAAAATTTTAATACAATGACGCAAAAATCATCGACGTCTGGAATTACTATAGGCATAATTAAATTTAAGTAGTTGCACTAATAAATTAATCTGTGTTAAAGGGAATTTTTCCGCAGTCGTGGAAAACTTCCATAATAACACCAGTGCCCAAAATAATAAATGCTAAAAATTTCGAAGACCTCAGAAAAATAAATGGATAACCTACATATGAACAAATACTAGAATCCATAGTTAAAGAAGAGATGAGAAAATTTATTGAAAAAAAATAACATTCTTGTAAAACAGCAGGGTTTGACGACCTCCGTAGTCCAGTGGGTAAGACTCTTGACTCACAATCCGGAGGTCGCGGGTTCGAACCCGGCATGCGCAAATCAATTTTATTTGATTAATTTGTGTTATTTCAAAATTAATTCATTTAAAATAATATATAGTATATTTGCGGCATGTTCCAGAGTGGAAGATACTATCAGTATCGCCCTGGTGTAAGACCACCATTCAGAATTGAAACGTTGCTTGAAAATGGCTTTAGCCGTGTTTAGTGACCAGATCTGAATAGCCAGGTACTTCCCAACCTTCCTCTTTCCCACCTCCTTCCCCACCTCCTTCCTCTCCCCACTACCTTAAGCCTCACAACATACCCCAATTGGGGATGCCATAGTCTCACTGGCTCCAGACGGGAGCAGTTGAGATTCTTGTGCGGTATTCACTGTAAAAAAAAAAAAAGGTTTAGAAACAAATATTCATAATGGAAAACCAGTATGGATCAGAAGAAAAATACAATAGTAGTGTTCTTCGATTTTAGACATGTTTTGACAGAGAAATACTAATAATAAAATTAAAAATAGAAAACAAAGAAACAAAATTGGAGATGCTATATCTGAAGAACAACAAGTAAACCTCGGAGTTCCTCAAGGATCTGTATTGGGACCGCTCCTATTTATTAAGTATATATATTAATGATATAGTGAAGTGCCTAAAGTACTGTTCTATCAAACTTTTGCTGATGACACACTTTTATATATTATACCAAATAATATCGAAGATGCATTGCCAAAAAAAGTTTTTTTTAAAAAAACACTTCTATATTATATATTAAAAAAAAAAATTCTTCGAATAAACTGAAAATAAATGTAACTAAAAGTAAATTCATGGTATTAGAGAAGAAACTCAACGAAATTACTACCCTAAATATAGAAAATCAAAATATTGAAGAAGCAGAAGAAATTAAATACTCAGGAATCATAATTTATAACAAATTAAAACTAAACACTGACTTTGAAATGTTAAATTAAAAAATTGCACAAAAGATTAAAATGAAAAAGAAAAGTAGGATAAAGGGAAAGTTAGACGTCAAAACACGGAAATTGGTCTACAATACCACTGTAGCGTGTCACGTGAATTACTGCACAAGTGTAATCTTTCTGAGCAATAAAACCCAAGTAAAAAAAATAAAAATAATTCAGAACGGTTCCATGCCAACTCAGAATTAAGCCGTCTCAGAAAAACCTCAGAAAGGTCATTAAAAGCTATGAAAAAATACATTTAAAATTGCCGGTAATCCTAACCTAACTTAATCAATATTTTTTTTATCATCACTCTTTAATGACCTTTATGAGGTGCTTCTGAGTTGGTTTCATTCTGAGTTGGCCGGTCACGATATAGACCAATACACGCTGATTCTGAATATATAAGTTTTATTTTATAATATTAAACGCAGAGTTTTTAAAAAATTATTAAATAGTCCATTTTTAAACCTCTCGTCAAAACACAGCGTCAAGTTGGCATTACTGAAAGAGTTAGTGGTGACGTCACTGCTAACTATTTACCTGGTGATAGCGTGTTGAAGTTGTATTATTGTATTGACATTTGAAATCTTACGCCACGTAAGACACGTACGCCATTCAACATTTCGTGTTTTTGGTTATTTTCATACTGTTAAAGAGATTTAGATAAATAATAGTTGTTGTGTTTATTGGAAACATTATTTAGGCCCTTAACAATTAAAATGATGAGGGAAAAGGGACAATTTGAGGATTAATATAGTCATAAATAGGTCATATTTGACATTTGGTTTACGATACATCGTATCAAGGGCTTTTTATACACATATAAGTTATTACACAATAGTCATGATCAGTGTATTATAAATACCAGTGTTTCTGTATGTGTTCTACATAATACCATGTACAAAGTCACGCCTGAACACAAAATTCGAAGGCATACGATGTCATTTGTATTTGCAATGAAAAAGATGATTTATTGTTTTTATATTGCACTTTGGTAAAATACAATAAGTAGTGATGAAATGTGGACGTTTTACCAATGTTTTTCTATATTAAAAACGGTTAATCTTGAATAAAAAACGCCTCGACTTCTCACTCCTAAAGTCATCCAAAAGTCATTCCGCCATTGATTCTTCGATTCTTCCATTCAAAACAGGGATGTTCTGCCAAAAAAAATTATTTCCCTAGATTTCGAGGTGAAATTTCCCTAGAATTTCACCGTATTTCGCAATTACCTACGTAGTCACCTGATTGTGTATCACTATTCCTGTTATATATTAATTAATATGATTAATTAATTGTAAAGATATCGGAATTTGGTAAATGTACTTCTAATAATGTGCGTTTCCAAATAAAACACTTTTTGCTACGTGAAATAATAATTTAAAGTACGAATACACTCACCACTGAATTAGAAACTGAATTCCAAATAAAAAAAACACTTTACACAATAAAAATCAACCGCAATCACCAATAAAACGGAACATAAAACATAAATTAATTTTTTTTTCAAAGGTCCCATTTATCTTTTTAGATACATAATATTATTTTGAGTTGTCAGTGTTAAAAATAACATTGCATGTAAGTACATAAAAAATAATTAAGATTCATGGGAATTCCAAAAAATATACATATAAGACAATTTGTCTATTGGTTGTACTTCTTTATTGGTAATGACAAAACAAATCGTGTGTTGCTCTGTTAACAAAGAAACTACATTTGAAGTTTATTCGTCGATCTTAAAAACATTATAACACTTCAACACTTATTCTTCTGATATCTTGATTAATTGAATCTCTGCTACATAGCTCGTCAAAAACAATAATAATGTGTTTGTATGTCACCATGACAACACATCAATGAATTGCATTTGAAAAGTAATTCATTATTTGAATACGAAGGAATCCCTATGCATTCGTAGGTATTCCTTTACATCTCCCCCCTAGGGTTAGACAATTTTCCTAGAGATTTTCGCTTCTTTCAATACCTTTTTTATTTATTTTAAACTTCATTTTCTTCTGGTACGGGGGCAGGAATAAGTTTGGTAATATGGAAAAAATTTGACTCCATCTTTCTATGCCCTGTATTAATCTTGTATATTGATTGTGATAGTTTATCTTCGATTTTAAATGGACCAATCCTTAACTCATCTAATTTTTTTCTATTTAGTTTGCGACCATTTTCAACATATACCATATCGCCTATTTTAAAATTTTGTATTGTTCTTTTTTTATCAATTAACATTTTATTATATTCATGTGACTTAATTATTCTTTATAATGCAAATTTTCTGTCTCTAATCCAGTCATCTGTTTCTTTTTTAAATTTAAGTTCATTTGGTACGAATGAAACATCAGTACCATCCAATAGGTATCTCGGTGCAAAGTCTGTTATATCTATCAACACAATTATGAGCAATAGTCGTCCATGCTTTAGTTTTTAGATTTTCATTTACTTTGCACCTTATTTTATTAACGAGTGTTTGGTTTAGCCTTTCGTTCAGTCCATTAGAAAACGGTGAATTTACTGCAGTGAAAATTAGTGTGATTGATCCTTCATTAAAAAAAGTTTTAAACTCTTTTGAGATAATTCCAGGATATTGGTCGGTGAGAACCATGCCAATTTCATAAAAATTTGGTACAATATTTATAAGTTTTATAAAATCTTTTGCACTCTGTGTCTTTGGGGTTAATATATAAGCATATCGAGTAAAATGGTCGGCTAAAAGGTGCAAATATTTTTTGGTTGATCGAGAGCCACCAAATCCCCCAATTGTCTCTATTGAGACAATTTCAAGTGGTTTTGTGGCAGGGCCTAAGTGCGACATTAAACCATATTTAGCCTGTTCTCTTGTCTTATTTTTTATACATATTTCACATTGTTTGCATAAATCGGTGATATTTCTAGTTAAGTTCTTTGCTGCGTAAAGTTTTCCTATTTTCATTTGCATTTGTTTTATACCTATATAACACATATTTTCATGTATTAGTTTTATAAATTTTATATATAGTTCCTCTGATAGAAGTATTTTTTCTTGCTTTCTTACCCTCTTATAATATATATTGTGTTTATATATTAACTTGTTCTTGTATTTTTTTATATCCTCATTTTTCTCTTGATCCGTTAATATATCTTTTTTTATTTTTTATTCCAGTTAAAAGAAAATTACATTTTCACTCATTTAACTAGAAATAAAGTAAATATTTCAATACAGCGCTATTCAACATCATTATTTTGTTTATCAAGAATATTAATATTAATAATTTTTTTTTAAATTTACCCAGCTTCTTTTCGTTTTTAATGTCGTTTGGGAGGCAATTATATAAGTTGCCTCCCTCGTAACCAATGGATTGTTTACCATAGTTAGTGTGGATGGTGTTTAAATGTATGTTATCGTGTTGTCTCGTAAACTGTTTGTGTACTTGGGACGTTTTAATGAATTCTGTGTTTGAGTGTACGAGTTTATTGTTTATTTTGTATATAAGGAGACATGTATTGTATTCATATAGTTTTCTTAATGTTAGTAGTTTTGTTTCCATATATATTTTTTTTGTGGATGTTCTGGGCTTGTAGTTAAATAGTTTTTTGATTACCTTGTTTTGTATTACCTGTAATTCATTTATGTATGTTTCACATGCGTTTCCCCAGATTTCAATCAAGTTATTTAAATGTGAGTGTACGAGACTATAATATAAACCTTTTTTAAATTTATTTGGCAACAGATATGATATCCGGCTAAATACGCTAATTAAGGGGATGATTTTATCTTTAATACCTTGTATATGTTGTTTAAATGTCAAATGCTGATCAATGCACAGCCCAAGATATTTTTCCTGGATCAGGATTTGAAGTTCGTTGTTTTCAATTTTTAAGGGTACATGAGGAGGAATAATTATTTTACGGGGTGACCTTAAGATCATGTATCCTGTTTTTTTAACATTCATTGTTAACATATTTGATTGGAGCCAACTGTTGATTTTTTCTAGATCTGTTTGTGCATTTTCTAGTAAGATATCTAAATCTTTACCCAAGTAAAAAATTGCTGTATCATCTGCATATAAAAAGATTTCACCATTTAAAATTAATTGCGAAATATCATTTATGTAAATTTGAAACAGTAGTGGACCCAGTATGCGGAACTCCATAGTTTATTGGAACGTATTTGCTATTTTGATTCTTAATGCTAACAAATTGCGTTCTATTGCTAAGATATGATTTGAGCAGATTAAGAGCAGGATCAACTACACCAATTTTCTTGAGTTTCTTGAGAAGTATGTCGTGACTAACTGTATCAAAGGCTTTTTGAAGGTAACTAATATAGAAAAAATATAATTTCCACCATCAATGCCGCTTCTAAGTTTACTGATTAAGTCATTTATTGCTCCTAGTGTGTTCGATTTTTTCCTAAAGCCGTATTTTTTTTTATATAAGAATGATTTTTTTAGCAGAAAATTGTTTAATCTTTCGTTAATTACACGTTCAAAAAATTTTGATATAATTGGTAAGATTGAGATGGGTCTGTAGTTTGAGGTATTTGTTTTGGACCCACCTTTGTGAATTGGTATCACCTTAGCAATTTTACAGCTATCGGGAAAAGTTCCTTCTTTGAAACATTGATTGATTAATTTTGTTAGAGTAGGAATCAATTCTGTGGAGAGACTTAGCACTGTTTTATATGTGAGTGAATCGTAACCCGCACTTGCATTTGGTTTTAGAGATTTTAATATTTGACTTATTTCTAACTCCGTAGTGGGCTGAAGATATAAAGATTCAATGCTGTCATGCACTAACGTTATTTCATTGGCTGGATTGTGTTTGACTTTACCACGTATATTATCGGCTAGGGAGGAGCCAATGTTGCAAAAGAAATTATTAAATTATTAGATTATTTCATCATTAACGATTAATTTATCACAAAAATTTCTTGAGGTGTAAGATTGGTTCTTAAGAATATTAATTAAGTTCCAAGATTTTTTACTGTTATTTTCGCATTTTTTAAAGAGATTACTGTAGTGTGTTTGTTTTAAGTTTCGTTTTTTTGTAGTGATATTATTTCTTATTTTTAAAAATTCTGCTTTTAGTAATGTGTTATTTGGTTGTTTTTTTAGTTTCAGATGTAATTTATTTATTTTATTGATTAATTTTATAAGGTCTTTGGTTATCCAGTCTGGGTTATTTGTGTTTTTGGTTTTAATTTTTGTGGTACTATTAGAATTAATTTTTGTTGTCAGGTAGTTTACAAGATTATCATAATTTAATATCGAATTGTCATTCAAATTTCGATGAAAGGGATTTTGCATGACATCATTCTTTAGATTATCAAGATTAATATGTGTGTATTTTTGGGATGATTTTAAAGATGTGTTTTTAATATATGTGTGAATTACGTCAAGGAGTAGTATATTGTGATCAGATATGGAATTATCACAATTCTTAAGTGAATATGATAGTTTTGTATCTGTAAATATATGATCTATGATTGTGTTTGTATTTTCTGTGATGCGTGTGGCGTGTTTTTTGTTTATTTTGTTCAAAATAGTGTAATTATTAAATCTGCAATTCGTATATTTACAAGTATATGCGTTGGTTGAGTCAAGCAGATTTATGTTGAAGTCTCCAAATACAATACCTCTTTTATACGATTCGAGATGAGAGGACAGTGTTTCCAGGAAGTCTTTGAAAACAGTATTTGGTTTTTTATACACTAAACCTATTTTTAAATTGAGCTTGTTTACATTAAGCCATAGAAAGTTGTTGTCGGGGTCTCTAGTGTTATTAATCACATTGTATTCCAGGGAATCTTTTATAAATATAGAAACGCCGCCACCAGCTCCCTGCGGCCTGCAAGATGCTTCGTGTTTGTATCCTTCTAGGTTGACGTACTTTAGGTCTGCTCTTTGAGCCAGGTCTCACACAGGAGGATAATGTTGAAGTTCGATATCGTGGATTTTAGTAGGCATTTGATGTCATCTAGTTTACCTTTCAAGCTTCTCACATTTAGGTACATAAAGGACATTGAGGTTTTTCCTTTTGATGTGCTCGGATGTTTGTGACGTGATATATTTTTTATTCTAATGTGTTTTTGTAGTTTTTCTGCAATATTTTTATGATCAAAAAGATTCTGGGTATGATTAAAGATTCCCACTTCTGTGTCAATCAGGTCCTGGAATTGTGTTCGTAGTCCTCGTACATTTTGATAATATATAAAATTTTTAGTGTTTAGTTTTTTTAGTGTGTTTTAACAATTGTAGGATTGTTGTTTAGGTATTTAATTGTGATGTCCGCTTCACCAGAAGACTTTCTTTTTTCTAATTCATCTCTTAAGTCAGTTAATTGTTTGCGTTGTAGAAAAGTCTGGTCTTGGTCTTGTATTATATGTCCGAGGTATTTTACCGAATTTGTTGCAAATCGAGATTTTGTGAGTTTGAGTCGAAAACCTTCCTTTTTTATCGCCTTTAAAAGCTGTGATAAATTATTTATGTGCTCGGTATAGGTTTCTGAAAATATTAAAATGTCGTCAATGAAATTTACAGCAAATTCTGTTAACTTGTACTTTCTCAGTATGTTGCTTAGTATTCTTTGAAATATGGCTGGAGAAGTTTTTAAACCGAAGGGTAAACATGTTCATTGGTAGTGGCCTTCCTGGGTTACAAAAGCAGTTTTCTTTCTATCTTCAATTCGCAGGGGAAGAGACTAGAACGCAGAATTTATATCCAATGTTGAAAAGTACTTACAGTTTCTGGTTTTTGTTACTAAGTCCTCAATCAAAGGAAATGGTTGAGCCTGAGGTACCACCATTTTATTTATTTCTCTAAAATCGATACACAATCTTGTTTTTCTATTGTCTTCTTTTTTGAAAGCTAAGGTTACTGGTGCTGCAAAAGGGCTGTATGATTCCTTTATAAGATTTCTTTCATGCAATTTTCTTATTTGTTCTTCTATCTCTAACTTATCCTCTATTGAACATCTGTAGGATCTTTTACTGCAGTATTTGTCCACAAGTAGATCAATGCGTTCTTCATAATCCTTTACTGTTCCAATATCATATTTATCCTTTGCAAAGCTTGATTTATATTTATCAATAAGTTTATTTATTTCAGATTTTTGTTGACTATTTAAATGACTCAGCTCCACTGTAAATTCTTTTTTTTTGTATGTTCCTTAAAGTTTATAAAGTTCAAGTTCTTTTTATCTTCATTTTCATAGGGATTGTTTTTAAAATGTATTTCCTCTTTTTTCAAGCTTTCTTCAGATTTCTGATCAATTTCGAAATTTTCATTCTGAATCAAATTAAACTTTTTTATAGTATCAAGTCAAATTAGAAAATTGTATTTGAAATCTCTTCCATCTACAATATAAACATCAATTTTCTTCTCTTTATTAAATATCTTAATTTTTATTGTTGTTAAGCCTTTTGTCTTTTTTACACCATTAATTGTTAGTAAGTTTATATGGTTGTGTATATATTTTCCTTCATCCTTTATTTTTAATAATTTAGAATTTATTAAAGAAACATTAGATCCGGAATCATATATACCAAATATGTCTAATTTTCCTTCTAATGTTAGTTTTACTTTAATTAATGGCGTATTTATTCGTTTTTTGACTCATTATCACTCAATTCAACATCTAATACAGTATTGTTTACATTCTTATTATAGTTTCTCTTGTTCTCATAGTCATCATTTTGTTTAAATCAGCATTTTTCTTCAGAGTCAAAACGGCTACCTTTATTTAATTTTTCACAGTTTTTGCAAGGCTTCATTTAATCAATTCTTACTCTATTATCAAATGTATTTCTCTTGAATTTATTACAATTATTTTTATCGATTGTTTGTTCATGTTTACCAATTTCATTGAATAGATTTGCAGTCGATTTTATTGATTCCTTATCCATTTTGTACATTATGTAATCTGGTAGACCCATAACAATAAGATGAATTAATGTCTGAGAGTCAATATTTTTATTTATCTCTAATAACAATCTTTCTTTTTTTGTGGCATATTCCCGTAATGAACCTCCTTGAAATTTAAATGCAAATGCATATTTAACTTGTGACCAACCTTTGTTTCCGTATGTTTCACAAAAAGTTGTTTTCCATATTGCCCATCCTGCGCTTACTGAACATTTTATTAACATACTAGTGTACCAATCTAGCCACTGTTTTTCAAATAAATACTTTAAAGTCTCAATTTTTTCCGTCTCCTTTAATATCTCGAAACGTGAATATTCATTCTCAAAATCATTGATCCATTGGTTAACATTTGATGTTTTTCCTGAAAACTTCAGGAGTAAAAATCTTTCTGCTATTTTTCCTAGATTTTTATTTTCAGTGCCTTTACTGATATTATTGTGAGAAAGTTTCGTTTCATATGTAATTTCTTCCAGGTATTGGTCACCAAATTGTAAATTCTCACCTTCATCTAAATAAATTTTCCACAAATCTTCTGTTAAGGGAATCCATATTTTACGTGTTTGGTATCTTTTCTTTAGACAATTCTTTATTTTGGCATAAACATCCGTGGTCGTTATGGCGGTGTGTTTGCTTGCATGTTTGAAATCATCGGGAATATCAAATATGCGTCCATCAGGTGTCTCGATTGAGGTTATGCAAATTATATTGGTTTTACCATCCGATGCTGCTGACACTGTAAATGTGAATTGTAACTTTTCCATTTCTAACGTTATTGTTTCTCTTCACTAAAAATGTAGTTTTATAAGACAATTTGTCTATTGGTTGTACTTCTTTATTGGTATTCTTTATGACAAAACAAATCATGTGTTGCTCTGTTAACAAAGAAACTACATTTGAAGTTTATTTGTCGATCTTAAAAACATTACAACACTTTAAAACTTATTTTTCTGATATCTTCGTTAATTGAATCTCTGCTACATAGCTCGTCAAAAACAATAATAATGTGTTTGTATGTCACCATGACAACACATCAAAGAATCACATTTGAAAAGTAATTCATTATTTGAATACGAAGGAATCCCTATGCATTCCTAGGTAGGTATTCCTTTACATACATATGTATATATATATATAAATAATACCAGTAATTTTGTCAAATGTAATAAAAAAAATTGCCAGAGTTCGAAATTTCCCTAGATTTTGTCCTGATTTCCCTTTTCCCTAAAAATATTTTTCTCCCCTAGATCTAGGGAAATTTCCCTAGACATAACATCACTGATTCAAAATGACAACTTGAAAGTAAATAAAACTATCGGTGGGTGATGACGTCACACAATCCACCATAGATACGGTGGTTTCCGGGGGGTCTTGAAAAATTAAAACTTTGACAATTATTTTAACTTTTAAAACTAACTATAAAAATAAAAATGCAGTTCTTAAAGTTTGAAGGTCTTTATGCATTAAAAAAAATTAACTGGAGTTTTCTATTAACAATAATAATTAATGTGAAGGGCGAACAAACACGATATACAAGTTGCGTCTTGACCGGGATTAGTGATCATCGTCGCAGCGCTAGCGAGAGTTTTGTGACAGAGATTGATTCCAATCGGATTGCCGCACGACTGCAGGTGCAGATCCATGACATTGTTCGACCTCCACATAGTTATAAAGATAGAGGAATGTGTATATATTATTATAAACTTAAATATTATTATAAACTTAAACATGAATAATTTGTTCTAAAGCTAGATTTAAAAAACACAGCTAAATTAGCAGAGCGATAAATAGTACATTTGAAAAAAATACATAAGTTGCATTCATAAAAGGTTATACAAATGAGTTCGATAAATTATAATTTGATAGTTTAATAGGGGGACATACATTAATTATGTCAGTTCATGGGGAGGAGGGGGAGTCCGTAAAATCTCACGTCTACTTGAAAAAATATACGAAGTGGCCCCAATTTATCTCACCAAGGGGGGGGGGGTCTGGATTGGAAGAAAAATTGCTCACGTAATTAATGTATGCCCTTAACGAGAGTAAAAAAAAGTAAGTACTTAGGTAGTCTATACACAAGTATTTGAAGTTTGTTATTATTGTATCGATCTTGAAGAGACCATGGAATATAATATTATCAATAATATATTATAATAGCAATGGTACCAAGATATAAGTAGGAATATAATTAATTAATGTTAGTTAGTTATTATAATTATAAAAATAAAAACAAAAGATTGTTATCAATTTTGTTTATAATTAGCAACCTTTATTACGCATATACGATAGGAGTTTTGCGGATCATAACTTCATAAATATTTAGAAAGGAGGTGGAAATGCTCGATATTTATAGTTTTATTATACATTTTCTAATATGCTGAATTTTAGCTTCAACACCGATTGGTGACGATAGATTTCTTCAAAAACAGACAATAATATTCTTCATGGATATAATAAAGACACAAGTAAAAGGGAAATATTACTCGCACTTACGACCAATCATCACACAACTTACAGCAATATTTTATTTATATCATATCTTCTATTTATCAAAAGTAGAGTGTCCAGTGGCTGGCAGGCGTCATGGATTTTTTTTTTAAATCTACAGTTTTATTCAAAGATTGATAAATTTTTTTCGACTTGGCCTTCAAAACAAGGTGAAGGTCGCTTTCCATATCTGATTTTTAAAAAAACTCTGCCTAAAACCCAAGCAACGCCGGGGACTTCAGCTAGTAATCTGTAAATTTAACTATCGATAGTATAAGATAGTGCAAAAATCAGTATTTTTAGACAGTCGAACATAAATTTTGTTTATTACATCAAATTGTTTTACAGAATGTTAAAAAACACTTATGCGTATGTGTATTAGATTTTTCATTGCAGTGTGTAAAAAATAAAATGTAGAACCAATCAGTAAAACAATATTATAATGATACTTGTAATATGATGAAATGCTAAAGCAAATATATCTTATTTAGATTCTTACGTACTTAAAACAGATGTGGTTTTGAAGTTTTAATTTTCCATGTAAGGTATCAGAGTGGATCGTCTGAAGTTTTGATCGAATACATATACAGAGTGTTAAGGGACGTACTTGACTTACTTTAACCAGTGATTCCTGACATTATTTGGAGTAAAAAATGTAAATAAAATTTTGGTCTCTGGTGACATTTTAGATGTTTTTTTTATTTTTTATCTACAAAAACATTACGGTTATTGTACTTAGCATACTATGACTCATAACGTTACCCAAAGGGTTCAGTAGCTCTCGGTCTATAACTTAAATTTACCAATTTCAAATGAAAAAACATCATCATTTAAAAAACTGCCCACATTTACCACAATACCTTATTCGGGATTAAAAATAGGATTCTCAAATTTGATACCGGATTTATTTGTAATACATCGTTTGTACTCAGCTTCCAAATCCTCGTGTTTTTTTTCGTATTCTTCCTTTTTAAACATCTTGTCTGAGTCTATCCAATCAATGGTCACTTTGCATTTATCTAAAATTATTGCATGGTCACTCTCAAGTAACCCATGCTCTTTATCCATAAGGATGGCCTGAATTTTGTAGCAGTAATCCTGCAGTTTGTTCTTTGCAGTGACTACGATTCTGATGGTCTCGTCCTCCCTGCGACCCTTTTCTGCTTCGAAAATCATGCGTTTAATTTCGTCCTGGGAAAGTCGGCCCCTGTCGTTTTTGATAGTCAGACATTTATTTTGTTGGGTCGTATTTTCTATTGCAGAAACGGTGAGTATTCCGTTGACATCTATTTCGAAGGTCACATGTAATTTAACTTCACCGCGAGGCTTAGGGGATATATTAAAGTGGAAACAACCCAGATAGTGGTTATCCTTTACTAGAATCCGCTCACCCTCATACACTAAAATAGATATCCTGGTTTGGTTATCTGAAGTAGTGTAATCTTTTCTAGTCTTTTTGGCAGGTATTGGAGTATTACGTTTTAGGATTGTACTCATGATATCTCCCTGGATTTCAATTCCCAAGGAAAGCGGAGTTACATCATAGAGTAAAACATGTGCGGAATCATCCTCGGTGAGGGCGGCGGCCTGTACTGCAGCACCGTAGGCTACCGCTTCGTCGGGGTTTAAGGACTTGTACAGTTCTTTGCCATTAAAAAACTCCTTTAGAAGCTTCTGAATTCTTGGGATGCGGGTAGAACCCCCAACTATAACAACTTCATCGACATCAGATTTATCCAAACTGGCATCAAGAAGACATTGAGTCAAAGGCCCAAGGATAGACCTAAAAAGTTTAACGTTTATTGCTTCTAATTGAGCTCGAGTGATTGTGGATTGGTAGTCAATGCCCTTGTACAATGAGTCAACCTCGATGCTCGTCTGAGAGGTCGACGACAGAATTCTTTTCGCTCGCTCACATCCGATTCTTAATCGCCCTAAAGATTTTTTATTCATTCTGAGGTCTTTTTGGTATTTCTTTGTAAAATCTTTTATGCAATGGTTGACAATTTCGGTATCGAAGTCTCCACCTCCCAAGTGAGTATCTCCACCTGTAGAAAGGACGGTTAAAATACCGGCATCAATAGTGAGAATGGTCACGTCAAAGGTTCCACCGCCTAAATCATAAATGAGAACATTGCGCTTTCCTATTTTGTCTTTCTCCAGTCCATAAGCAATGGCGGCAGCGGTAGGCTCGTTAATAATTCGAAGGACATTTAGTCCTGCAATAGTTCCTGCATCCTTGGTGGCCAATCTCTGGGAATCGTTGAAGTAGGCAGGCACGGTGATAACAGCATCCTTGACCTCCATTTCGAGGTATGCCTCTGCGGTCTCTTTCATCTTCGTAAGAACCATGGCGCTTATCTCTTCGGGGCAGAAAATTTTCTTGCTTCCTTTGTGTGTAACTTTAATCTTTGGTATTGAGTTATCATTCACGACTTCAAAAGGCCAATGTTGGATATCTGCCTGGACAGTGTCATCTTCGAATTTGCGTCCAATCAGCCGCTTAACATCTGATAAAAAAAGATATTTAAGAATTTTAAAATGAATAGCGTGAAATTTAAAATGTGGTAAACTCATGTATTACTGCGGAAAAAAATCAAAGACAGTTTAAAACAATAACGTTTTCCAAGTTAAGATATTTATGTGACTAAAAATGCTAATCTAAAACACAAAACTCATACGTGGATATTCAACAAAGGCGTTGTATACTGCGGGCAGATAATTTATACCATATAACAACACACTAAACTGTATCTTTCTCTTTTCCTCTCAAATATTTGTTATTATTTCTAAATTTCTTAGTATTCTTAAGTATATAATCATTTTATATTTCTTATTAATTTTATGAATATTTTTTATGTTTCTCAACTTTTTTCATTTTCTTTTTCTTTCATTCTATTTATCTTTTCATGTATAAATTAAAAATTTTATCTTATTCTTTTCTTACAAGATTAAGTAATCAATATTTGACTAAATTCCAGCCACCTCGGAACAGGCTCAGCCTAGTGAGGTGGTGTTTACCAAAAACAAAAAATATGAATTACACTTCAAACTGTAAAAAAAAAAAAATGTGTTTGTGCTTATCTTGGTGAATAAATAAAAAAAAAATTTAAGTTTTTTTTTCCTACCCGTTAAATTTTCCCATATATATATCAAATTAATATTTATGTAAATAATGAATTATGGGTGAAAATTGGCAAGGGAAAAATAGAAGAAAACAGAGATTCTAAAAGTGTGACACATAACTGAGAAAAATATCCATGTTCACTGCTTCCCTGCTTAAAAATATAATAAATTGAAATATGTGGCAGGGTATTTATAAGAAAATAGTCTTTCAGCGTTGGTCAGTTTATTTCTCTTATATACAGGGTTCACAGCTTATAGTAAAAAAAAACAGAGTACAGGGAAGTTGTAGCACAAAGTAAAATCACTTACAGCCTTACTAAAAAACCCAGTGAAAATTTTATTCAATTGACAAACGGCCGCGGATATGAAAACATTACTAATTAAAAAATTGTTCCTGGGAAAAATACACGTGGTTTACACGGCCTGGGGGGTTAGTTTATCTCTGTTTTATTAATGGCGTGGGAACGAAATTTGGAATTTTTCCAAAGTATTTTGAATGTTCTATATATTTCTTTATTTTGAAGGTGTTGTAAAAACTAATACCATTTATAAAAATAGATAAAATTAAATTTTAGATTTGCGTATTTGAAATACACTTTAGTTTTAAAAAACTGCCATATTTTAAGATTCAAACTCGGAAAAAAGTGTAAAAAAATTTCCTCCCACAACATTTTTGACCAAAATGTAGAGAAATTTAAAAAAAATCAAAATTTAAAAACCATAATCCTTTTATGTAATAAATTTGGAAGGAAACTACAACGTCATTTTTTCTTTTCATCGTGCATACAATAAAAAAATAATAAAACATTTCAAAGTTTTTTTATTGCCAAAAAAATAACTTAGTAATAATACCGAAATTTAAAACAGATTTCTTGCATCTTTAAAAACTTTAATTTTTTTGATACGTTTACAAACACATGTATTAGATATTAATATTATAAAAAATTATCACTTTTAAGAAATTCTCTTAAAATAAAGATCTTAAAATGTAAATTTTATCTTTTAAGTAACCTATAAAACAATATTCTGACAGTTCAACTTTGAAAGTACGGCGTTTGTACAATAACTTGATTAAACTGATGTAAAACACACAAATAACATGGTAAATATATCAATTATGTGAACAGAAGAGTAAATTCGTCACTACAATAGAAATTATTAAGTAAAATCACAACATTTAGGTATTAACAAAATTTTCGATATCCCGCCATAAAACACATTTTGTCATCGCGGGCTGTCGCGGGCCGTTAAGAACTAATGCATAGGCGCGTCAATAATGCCCCTTGCGGAGAAAAATTAAAACAACATTGTTTCCTAGTAAATTAAAACCATATACAACGTTGTCTTCGTGTCGTTGATCTTCAATGCATTTTAACAGCGTGATCACGTAAGAAAGGTTATTGGTAATAAAACGTGTTTTGGTGTACACGGGGTTTATTTATGTTATTGCAATAACACAGGTTAACGTGAAAAGTTTTTTTTTAGTAAGGCTGTTAGAGTTTAAACAATGTTCACTAACGTTCTCGCTAAACACTAAGCGTAATAACCTCAACAGAGGACCGTGGTCTCTTAGTTGGGTTAAAGGTTTTCCCGACAAGTAATGTCCCCGAGGGCGCTGTTACTTGGATTCCCAAGGAGGACCCAAAGGGCTCTCTCGACTTGGTACTGGGGAGGATTGGGGGAAGGTTAAGGTTTCCCTACAATTAATGTCCCCGAGGGCGCTGTTACTTGAATTCCCAAGGAGGACCCAGAGGGCTCTCTTTACTTGGTACTGGGGAGGGTTTAACTTGAGCAATGACCACTAGGATTCTGTTGCTTGGTTAACCAGGAGAATGGATACTCTGGCACCATCTAGGCCTGCACGATGTTGTATACCCTTTACGCGGGGTAGTGCCAGCCGATGATGGAGGGGTGGGGGTAGCTCGGCCAATGGGGTGTCTTCTTGTCCAGATGGTGAGCCGAAAGTCGCCAAGCAAGACGGCGCTATGCGTGTGAGGGAGAAAGTATTCGGATTCGTGCGTCGGACCAAATACCGCGCGCTACATCCTCCCCCTAGGATTCCAAAAAGCGCCCCGCTTTGAGATCCTTTTATTGGTTCTGCTGTTGGACGAGTGGTGTCTTCCTGGGTCTTCCGCGTCTTTGTAGGGGAACCAGGAGCTCTGGGACTTCACCAGAAGATCTCTTGAAGGCCGTAATTGTTGAGGAATGATAGGTCTCAATCGGGACTGTCGGGGCTTCCTGGGTTGTGACTTCATAACTGGTGGGGCTCTTGCGTCTCAGTATGATGTGGGAGCCGTCCCGTCGAGGGGCTAACTTTGAGCTGACTTCTTTGTTTGTGTTGCTCAACACATGGGTGGTGATCCAGACTAGATCTCCTTCTTGGAAACTTGATCCGGTCCTTTTCCTTGTTTCCTTGCGCCGGTCCTATAACTGTAAGTGGACGCGAATTCATTATGCACTCAATTTGAAATAGCACAGTCTGTAACTCCTCATAGGTGAGTAGCTGAGTTCCAATCACACGGTACAAGTGTGTCTTCATGCTCTTTATGTTCGACTCCCACATACCCCCAAAATGAGGCGCGCGTGGTGGAATCATTTTCCACTCTATACTACGCTTAGCGAGTTCGCGCTTTAATGAGGGTTCATATCCAGATTCAACCAAAAACTTGTAGAGATCATCTAATTGTGCCTTGGCACCCACAAAATTAGTACCATTATCTGAATACAAGCATGTTACCGGGCCACGCCGAGAAATAAAACGGCTGAAAGCAGCCAGGAAAGCATTTGAAGTTGTAACAGATTTTAACTTGTTACCCCACTTGTTAAGTCAGAGACCAACTCAATATGAATAGCCTTGGTCACAAGGCATACGAATAGACTTTTGTGAATGTTGTCCTCTCCGACGAGTCAGCGTAATACGGAGGGGACCTGCGTAATCTACACAGGTATGTACGAAGGCCTTTGCTTCTGCAGCCCAATATGACGGTAAATCTGCCATCTTCGGTGTAGGATGCGATGGATTTAAGCGGAAGCAACAATTGCAATTCCGCACCTTCGTCCTAATAACAGTCCTAGCATCTAATATCCAATAGCGTTGACGTAAGATAGACATAAGAAGTCCTAGGCCTGTATGACAGTTCACGACATGAAAGTGAGCGATGATCAGATCGACAACACAGTCATGCTTGGGAAGTAAAACCGGATGCTTAACCTCAAAAGGTAAATCCGATTTATAAAGCCGCCCCCAAAACGAAACAGATTATCTCCATCAAGAAATAGAGATAAACTCTGAAGCCTTTTGGAATGAAATTTGCCTTTCTGGAGTGCAGTAATATCTCCTGCAAAATGAATACTCTGCACCGCACGAATCACAGCCTTTTCAGCAGTCATAAGATTATTGATCGTTCCAGAGGAAAGTGATATCTTTTTTATGAATAGGAGGACATAAACGACAATCCTTGGTAGTTTATCCCAAGTGGATATACGCTGAGCCAGTTCACTCTGGACCGATTTTTCACCCTGAAATGTTGCAGTGAGCACATTAGCTTTGTGTTCAGGCATTTCACCAGTATTGGTAGGGTGAAACGGTTTTAATGGCCATTCCGAAGGTGGGCTGCGAATCCATGATGGGCCGTTCCACCATAAATCATGTGAAATGAGTTGGGAAGGAAGCATGCCACGAGAAAGGCAGTTGCTCGGGTTATCACTACCAGCAACGTGGTAAAAGTTCTCTGGAGACAAATTTTCTTGGCACTGAGCCACGCGATTACTAACAAACACTGACCAGCGATGCGGTGAAGAATGTATCCAAGAGAGCGCAATGGTAGAATCGGAAAACGCATATGTTCCTGCAATAGGAAGACGCTCAGAATAATTATCTTGAACCGTCCGTATTAATTTGGACATCAATACTGCGGCACAGAGCTCCAAACGAGCGAGGGTCGTCACCTTGGTGGGAGAAACCTTTGATTTTGCGCACAACAATCTCACTGTAATTTTTCCAAACAGATCAGTGGTGTGCAAATAAATCACACAGCCGTAACCATTCATGCTTGCATCGCAGAAAGCAATAACGAGCACCATACTGTCTTTCAGGACACCAACATGGCGAGGGATTTTCATCATTGAAATTAGAGGAAATTCCTGTGTAAGCGCCGAAAACCGATGAATAACGCTATCAGGGGGTGTATCATCCCAACCAATGTTGCACAGCCATAGCTCTTTGATAAGTAATTTAGCGTACAGAATAACAGGGGCGACCAAGCCGAGGACATCAAATAAGCGGGCGACTATGGAGAGTTTTTTTTTTTTTTTTTACATGAATACCGCACAAGAATCCCAACTGCTCCCGTCTGGAGCCAGTGGGACTATGGCATCCCTAATTGGGGTATGTTGTGAGGCTGAAGGTAATGGGGAAGGGAAGGAGATGGGGAAGAGGGAGGTGGGGAAGTACCTGGCTATTCAGATCTGGTCACCAAACACGGCTAACGCCATTTCAAGCAACGTTTCAATTCTGAATGGTGGTCTTACACCAGGGCGATACTGAGAGTATCTTCCACTCTGGATCGTGCAGCAAATATACTATATATTATTTTTTTAAATGAGTAAATTGTGAAATAACACAAATTAATCAAATAAAATTTATTTGCCACGCCGGGATTCGATCCCGCGACCTTCGAAGTGCTAGTCAAGAGCCTTACCACTGGACTACGCCGGCCGTCAATGCTCCGCTTGGACTCAGTTCTCAGACTCTGCTGGTCAGTATGCTCCGCTTTGTGCACTTCTCCTGAACATAAGATGTCGTAAAGAAGAAGCTGTCATCAGCTGGTTCCCACGAAAGGCCCAACACCTTAGAGGTATTGTTAGAACCAACAGTGAAGTCCACTGGGCTGCGGTGAGAATCCGGGAGGTTCTCAAGTACAACTTGAGAATTACTAGTCCATTTTACTAAATCTAAATCGAGAAAAACGTATGGCGCTGGGTCTCATCTGCAATAGAATAGACCAGGTCGTCCATATACAGCTTGGACTCTGCCACTTTGGCAGCGTCCGGGTAATGTGGTCTCATATCCTGGGCCAACTGGCGAACTGTCCGCATTGCTAAGTATGGACTTGCCGTCAAACCGAAAGGAACTCGATTGAAATGAAAAGTTCGTATGAGACCATTATTCGAGAATCTAAATAAGATCCTCAGGTATCTACGATGCTTGCTAGGAACTTCAATCTGTAAATACATTTGCTTTATATCCGCAATCATAGCGACGGTAAAAAGACGAAAGTCAAGCAAAAGCAGAAACAAATCGGCTTGCAGATTGGGACCAGTATGAATAATGTCATTCAGTGACAGCTCTGTGTGTGTTTTAGCACTAGCATCGAGCACGATACGAGACATTGGTTTGTCTGGACGAGTGACAGCATGATGTGGGATGTAATATCCATCTTCTGTGATATCCGACTCTGAGACTTCTGATAGGTAATTATTTTCAATATATTCACTGATAACCTTGTTATAATTCTCCTGCAAAGCAGGGGAATGTTTAAATTTTCGCTCCAATGCCAAAAATCGGCGTTGGGCAGCAGTACGAGAATTACCCAATTGTCTTGGATCTTTACAGAAAGGTAAAGCAACAGAATATCTACCATCATCAGTGCGAGAAATCGATGAAGTAAAGACATTCTGTCTCCTCCGGACTTAGAAATTTTATATTAGGTATCTCTTCTAACAGCCAAAATTTTTGCACTAAATCATTCAGTGCGAGTGCCGAAAATGATGTGTTTGTGTTGAGCACATTATTGGGGTAATCACCCATCAACACGAAACCGAAAGCGGTCGATAACGCGGGGGGTGCACTAGTACCCGATTCAACCCTGTTCCCTAAATAAATATATGGGAACAGTTGTGCACCTATGACGACATCCACGCATCCAGGAATATTCCACGTTAAGTCTGCGAGAGGTATGCCCTCTAAATACCTCATGTCACCCTTGGCTGTATAGTGATTAGGTAATTGGTCTGTGATACTGTCAACGACAAGCGCATGTATATTATATTTATTTTCTGGATATACGCGGGACTCAATGTTTAAATAAACGTAACCGAAAATTGGTCGAGACGTTGATCCAATTCCTTTGACAAATGAATTACTCAAAGGAATTATTGGCAAATTCAGCTCCTTACAACAATCGACCGTAATCAAATTATTTTGAGAGCCATTATCAATTACGCACCGAACAATAACTTTATTTCCGTTTTTAAGCTTCGCGTATACTTGTGCGGTCGAAATTAAAATAGAAGAGTTCGGTGTTACTTTGGCAGAAAGCGAACACAAAGGATTGACATTCGCGGTCCCCTCCACTTGCTTATCTCAAATACCAGTTCCTGGATGACACTGGATGATGACACTGGAGGGGAGAATAACGGTTCTTCACTGGTAGGTACTTGCGACGTATGTACATGAGTATTGGGTTTTCATCTTATTCACACTGCCGAAATGTAAGAATGTATGATGACTTTATTGCACAAATTACAAACTAACCCCGATTTGCATGACTTGAATGTATGTGAACCACTAAGGCAATTTACACAGGCATTTTTCGATTTTATAAATTCAAATCGAGCCTGTGGGGAACTCATACATTTAAACTTTGAGCAAACGTTGACTAAATGATCAGTTTTGTTACACAGAATACAACCTTTCGGCGGAGCTGGGAAGCGCGGAATATTCGCATTACTCGCGACGAACGATTTAGTATTATTTGATCGAGAGGACGAAAAAAGATGTGTTTTATTTACGACACCATGCGAATCACTCGATCGTTCTAAAATCTTTACTTGATCTTGTACAAACGAAACTAACTCATTATAAGAAGGAATTTCTTTATTATGAACTGTCAGCTCAAAGTTCTAAGCCGTCTGTGAATCAATTTTTCTTACCGCGCAGTGAAACAAAATAAAATCAGTTAAATCCTCAATACCTAACTGCTTTAATGCCGACACTGACGAAGAATATCTTTCAATGAAAGAATTGAGACTGGCAGATGTATTTGTGCAGTTTTTCGCATCGAGAATATTATTTAAATAATGTGTTCCTAGTGCACGTTTATCTTGAAATTTTTTAACTAAACTCTCCCAAATGATCTGATATGTATCACCCGTAGGCACAATGCCTGCGCTTGCGTTCAACGCCCCATGTGTGAGTTTTCCAACTAAGTACTGCACACGCTGCGAGTCAGTTAGCTGTCTATTATTATGGATATTGGCTTTAAATGACTCAAAAAATTTCGGCCAGCTTTCATTCTTACCATCGAAGGTTGGAAGATCTATTGGAGGAAGATTAATCATACACGGCTCCCGCGAATTATTTTGTGACGTAAGTGATTCTCTTACAGAAGTTTTCATATTCGATCTAGTTCGTTTGACCTTCACAAAAAGATCCTCAAATGCATTTAAAGCTTGAAAATCTGGTTTAAATTCTGGATTTAAAGTTAACTGACGATCATTGATGCTATCTATAATATTTTCAAATTGACTTCGCATTTGATCAATCATCTCTGACTGAGCCATAAACACTTCGTTATTTCTTGACTCAAAATTAGATTTGACTTGACGACCTCCGTAGTCCAGTGGGTAAGACTCTTGACTCACAATCTGGAAGTCGCGGGTTCGAACCCGGCATGCGCAAATAAATTTTATTTGATTAATTTGTGTTATTTCACAATTAATTCATTTAAAATAATATATAGTATATTTGCGGCATGTTCCAGAGTGGAAGATACTATCAGTATCGCCCTGGTGTAAAACCACCATTCAGAATTGAAACTTTGCTTGAAAATGGCTTTAGCCGTGTTTAGTGACCAGATCTGAATAGCCAGGTACTTCCCAACCTTCATCTTCCCCACCTCCTTCCCCTCCCCACTACCTTCAGCCTCACAACATACCCCAATTGGGGATGCCATAGTCTCACTGGCTCCAGACGGGAGCAGTTGAGATTCTTGTGCGGTATTCACTGTAAAAAAAAAAAAAAAAAAAAATGTTGCCAACCACAAATTCTTTGTTACATTATACAGATCTTTCATACGAAAAAAAAGATTTTCCTTTTTTGCGGTTAAAAAAATAAGCGATCTGTCTTGAGCCTCATCAAAACCCTCCTCCGTAATTCTTGGCATTTTTTATATATGCGAAAAGATTACCACAAAATTTAACAATAATGTTACAATGTTAATAATTAATTAATAATAATGTTGCAATTAATTATCCAAAATTACGACAATTCTGCGAACAATGTTAATAATTAATTAATAATAATAATGTTGCGATTAATTATCCAAAATATCGACAATTCTGCGAACATCTAAATATGTCATCCAAAAGAAAAAACAAGACCAAGTTCTCAAAAATGAGAGATACTTCAAATTTACCAAAAAAAAAACGTAAATCCAAACGTCCATGTAAAATAGGCTATAATCTAGAATTGAAATTAAAGTATGAATGAATAATCCAGCTCGGAGGACCAATTAAAATACGTAGGGGCATGTAAATAGCCCCAGACACGAGGGAATACTACCCTATTTAACTAATGAAAGATGAACTCTTCCCTATGTGACACAAAACAGATTACACAGCAATTCCAAAATCCTCAGTGAAAACAAAACAATACTCACTCAGAAATTGCAGCTCTCGCACGATGTCCAGTCAAACGACACTAGTTTCTTTCAAATATTGATTTCGCCAAGGTGGTAAGTGCACAATCTCAACATGTGATTATCACAGGAAGGAAGTTCAAACAATTAATATAAATTTGCAAATTAATACTACGTGCCAAAAATCTTACGTACAACAATAATTCAATTCTGGGTGAATTATTTGATTATGCCTGACATCTCTTGGCTTTCACCAACACTCACGTCGGAAGTAATTGCTTGCTCCACAGAGGTAAGAAAATGCATGAATATACTGAATTAATCAATGTCACATAGGTAAATTCAATATAATGCAACCACCATAGATGGCGCCCCCCATGGTCCCATAGCATAAATTATTAATTTAAATTAGACTAATGCCCAAATGTATTTAAATATATTTTATGGCGCGTATCCACGGATAGCTTACTATACCCATTCTATCTTCTGAAAAAATGGTCAAGTACAGTGCGTTAATTGGAAAATTATTTATACGGATATAGTAATAATCTTTATCAACTTAAAAACGTTAGTCACCTCAAGCATTTCAAGCACATTATTATAATCTTTCGCACCATCTCTACGTATTATACATTAAAGTCCTCCGCGGCGTTTGTCTGTCTCTTCGCGATAAACTAAAGATGGCGGTAGTTATAGAGTTTCGATAGCCATCCAGTAGATGGCGTCGTATTTAATTACCCTCAGCAACGCGTGGCCGGGTTAGCTAGTTGGATGTTAACACTGATAAAACTTGTGCTGTCTGTAATTCCATAAACAGCTGTGGCCACATCATTTTTTTAATTTTTGTTACATACCCATTGATACATACCTATGATTCACAATTTGGGACGCGGGTATGGGTACCGCCGCCCCGGGAATCATTTATTGGATAACCAACACCTCTGCAATAGGTCACCCTAAATGGTTCGCTACGTTTAGTGACTTAATAGGGGTGCCCGGGTTCATGGGGTGAGGTTTGTCCAGATCTTGGCGGCGGATGCGTCAGCCCACCTGCTGCGTGGCGGGCCAGATCAAGAGAGACTGGTGGAGGGAGGTCTTGACCTTTCCAGTCGGACTCTCTCAACCCATCGCATTGCAACGCAGTTGGAGGGATGGATTCATACGTCTGTAACTCCTGGGCACACTGACCCCCAGATTCCTACCCACCCCTCATACATTTTTCCTTCCCACGACTTCCTCCCCTTCATGTTCATTAAAAGACCCTCCACACAGCCTCCCCAAAGATGACATAGGCCCTGAGGGCAATTATTTTCCTCGAGGTCTCTTGTGTGGAGCTAATGCAAAAAAAGAATACCAGTCACTGGATTAATCATCTCGATCAAAAAATGATATTCATCCTCACCTCGGCAAAATATTAAGGGGTATATTGAATATATTGTATGGTATTGATATGGTCAATACCATACAATATATTCAATATACCCCTATATAAAGCGAGTGCGTGAATAATACAGAGTATTATTCACGCACTCGCTTTTCATATTATGACATTTAAAAAAAAATCTGATTTAAAAAAAAAAAATCATACAAACCTTGTCCTGACAATAACGAACACAACAAAAAAAAGAATTATCCAATTTGGTGCAGTCGTTCGGAAGTTATGCGCGTACATATATTACAGCGATTGATTTTTATACATAAAAAAATAAGATTTTCGCAATTTTCGCTCAAATATTATCGTTTTTAATATTAGCGCGCTCTCCCTAACATTCGTATTTACATACGTCTTCATCTTCTTCTTTTTGAGCGGGTACACTGTGCCTTAACATTAATTATTATTATCTTTGCACTAACATAGAAAATAAGGTAAGTATTACGGCATCGCGTGGCCGGTCCTTTATTCCGGGACAATCCTGACCACTTTTCATAAAACGCGGGCAATTGAGTGGATAGAACTGATCTTTCAGCTTACGATTAATTCGTAAATCAATGCAAAGGAACAACAAGAAAAGAAATCTGAAAAACATTTACTATCCGTAGACAGGGAATGTTTATAAGATATTTGGTAAAAATGTGTAAATCCACCTAACGGATAATACGGAATGTCCTTGTCGAAGGTTGATTCACGGATAATTGGTATAATACAAAATATTACTTTTGGAAGTGAAACTTCTTTAACCCCGTTGTGATTTTAAATTCGGATGAAACGAAAATGACGCATTACAGTACCTACAACCCATCAAACTGCGCTTATTGGTCGTTGATTATGACCTCACGGCTCAAGGCTCATTCAAGGCTCCTATTGGTTGAGATATGAAAGGACGAATTACATTACCTAATAATAAATAAATAATACTTATAAATAAATTCTCTTCAAAATTAAAACAAAAAAGTACCTACTTCGAATTATTCCTAGTACTGGTTGAGGTTAAAGCTGCGAAAACAGCATGTCATCAATCAATAAGATATACATCCTAAGTTTTGAATAGTTTGTATGGCAAGCAGGGTTTGTCGAACGGGTGTGTGTAATTATTCTAATACCTTTCTTTCCGTGTTCTTCTGTTATATATACAGATTCAAACTTGTCAATAATGCATTCTTTCATAACATTAATAAATTATTGTTTTATATATATTTTTTTATATGATTGGCAGAATTGATCGATTGTCTATGAAATGTATACCGCGTGTGCGAATTATTTAAACAAAAGTAAAATGTAACATACATATTTTTTCGTCTCCCCCGACATAAATACTCACTTTTCGTGATAATAAAGCATAATCTAAATGTTTGAATAAGAGAAGCGGAGTAAAACATAAATAATGAATATCTACCAGCTGGTTCCATAATCAAAGAAATACATTGTTTCTCCCTGAATCATCTTTCCCGTGTGTCCCCGTTCCCCTTCCGCGTCCCTTTCCTAGCTAGCTTTATAAATTTTATTCTGATGTATGCGCTATATTATTGTAAAGTTTCATTACAATCCATTCTGCAGTTTTTGCGTGAAAGAGTAACAAACGCACATACGTCAATACAAACTTACGCGTTTATAATATTATAGTAAAATTCTAATAAACGTAAATATTCTTACCGTAAATAGTGTTTTTGTGGTTCATGGCCATCTGATTCATGGCGGCTTCTCCGACGAGGCGCTCCGTGTCCGTGAATGCCACGCACGAGGGGGTGGTGCGACTGCCCAGGTCATTGGCTATGACCTCCACCTTTCCTTTCCTGTAGACCGCCACGCACGAGTTGGTGGTTCCCAGGTCAATGCCTATGGCTGGTGCCTTGGCCGCCATCTAAACATAAAATTTGCAGTTTCATACTTCATACATGGTTTTAAAACATATCTAAAGCTTATAATACACTAACAAGATTATATGAAATGAAATAAAACCAAGGTAAAAAATAAAGGGAGCCTCTGCCTTCTGCCTCTGATTTTATTTGTAGGTACTTTATACTTTCACAAAGGCACATCGGACTGAAATAATATCGGTTTTATTTTACATAATATTGTCATTATCGCAATCCTTCTGGAAAATAATTTCAATGCAGGGAAACTAATCTAAAATATTTACGCAAACAATGTAACGTGACTGAGAAATGCCTAAAGTAGAAAAGATAAGATTGTCATTTCTGAAAATGATGATTAATAATAATAGCAATTAAATTTAAATTTGAATATAGAAACGCTGTTTGAAAAAGCTTATGCCGTATTTGGTAACCAGATCTGAGTAGCCAGGTGCCTTCCACCTTTCTCTTGATATCTCTTTCCCGTCTCTATTACCTTCAGCCTCACAACAAATATCAATTGGCGAAACTGTAGACTGACGGCTCTGAGCAATTGAACTTTTGTGCGGTAGTCACAAAAAATAGAATACCTAATAATAAAATAAAAATTTCACGATTTTACATTTCAATGAGCTTAGAGCATAAACAAAATATGGTGCTTGCTAAATTTCCAGAAGAATGTTTCAATTAAAAAATAATATAATCTTATTAACTCACTGTGTGTCGTTGAACAACTGTGGCGTAATTTCTATTGATTTTATAACACATACCTGCTCGCAAATTTATCTACAAAATTTCTTTGTGATAAAAGGATTAGATAAAAAAAAATTAAAACGTACTTACTAGAATATACGGATTCTTTGGTTTATTCAGGGTTGTCACTTTTTTATATTTAACCCGGATATTTAATATTGTCGACAGTTTCGAATTTGTGGTTTAACTTTTTTTATTTGAACTTTTGTTTTCGTGTCTAACGAGTCCGGAGCTGGAACTAATTAAGGCAAAAAAAAAATCGGTATCTTAATATCCTTCATTAAAAATGTCTTTTAAAATTAGACATGACTCGTATTGCATATATACGAGTAGATACATATTTAATAAACTGACACATATTGCGCAAAAGCAGAATGAAAAACTGGGCGTGAGGCTAAAAACCAGAAGGGCGATTTAGGGTGGTTTTTTAAGCATTTTAAAATTTTCTTCATTAGAGATAGATCAACTACAACAAATTTATTACTCTTTCAAAACTTATATTCGAGTGATTTTCTAAAAATAAACAAGTGGACTGTGTATACTTAGTTTCAATCCTATATATTTTTAGTTTCACTATAGACTGTATATGTATAGATATATTTAGTTTCAGTTTCAATCCTAGTGTCAACAGGAACGATCGCGCACAGTGATTACATATCTCTACCCTAAAGGATAAACCACGTAAATCCATAGCTAAGTCTATAGCTATGTGTGATTTATCCTATAAGGGTCGATCGATATCCTATAAGGATCGTGAATGTCATGTTTGGATCCCCCGGAAATAAAAAGTAAAAATGTACTACTGGTAACTGATGCTCAAGAATGGGGTATTTTAGAAAAATTCTCATCGCTAACCAAATTAAAAAGAGTAATCGCTCAAGCGTTAAGATTTATAAATAATTGTCGAAACCCTAAGGATAAAACATATGGCAACTTAACTGTCTCCGAGCTGGAAGCAGCTTTAAAATGTCTACTGATATCATCGCAAGAACATTCATTTAAAAGAGAATTGAAGGATTTAAAGAAGCATGGGTTAGTAAAAAAAAAACAGTAGATTGAAAGCTCTCAATCCCTGTTTAATGGAAGGTTTAATTTGTGCAAGTGGACTATTAAAATTAGCTACTTATTTTTATTGGCCGATATTAGTGAGAAACACTGTTAAGCGTATCCTACATAAGTGTAACAATTATTATAAGCAATAATTATTAGCCTGAAACACTCATCCACATTGGTGTTGGTTAAATTAAATATAATTGAAGTGAAAACTCTCCATAGAGACAATGAGACATTACTAATTAGTCAATTTCACAAAATTGTTATTAATGTTGTGATTTTATTATATTTTATAAATTTTTTGCATGATTTTTTAGAAATTTAGAAATTTTTAGGTTTATTTTAATTGTTGGTTAGGTTCCAGGACCCGTCAAATATAGATAGTTACACATCTTGTAAATTTTTTAGTATATTGTGTGTAAATTTAGGATATTTGTAGTTTGGTTTTTAATTTCAAAAAAACTTGTTGTTTTTCATCATTCCCCGCCGGGCAGTATGTTTAAAAAGTGAGGGCTACTGCCATCTAGCGGCGTATTTTTGTAGCTTCCTGTTTTGATTACAGATTACAGAGTAGCAACATAGTGCGACATTGAATTAAATACTAGACGATAAAGCACATTTCTTGATTTCTGTCTCGTATTTACAATGACTGACACTTTGGCGTTTTTCTGTTAGTGTGAAAATGTGTGGCTATAAATAGGACAATTTTTAGTTAAAAACGCTATCTTAATTTGTGGATCTCCTGTAAATAGCTAGCATTATCTAGCAAGTGGTCGAGTGACCAAAGTCAGTGTTTTGTCGGGTCGGGAACAAAAAAGTATTGTAACATGTGCTGTGAATAAATGAGAAGAATCCCGCCATTGAAGGAACATGGTTTCATTTGAAGTCCTTCTGCCAAATACCAATTTATAACAGATCTAAAAAAAAATCATAGTGGAAACCCAGTAAAATTTCGTAAAATCAAACCGTGGATGACGCATGGATTTGTTGTGTCTATTAGACACAAATAATGGCTTTGAAAGTAAAAAAAAACATTAGACATAAATTTTAATAATCATTTTAGAGAATACAAAAATAAACTATCTTCTCTTCTAAAAAACACTAAAGAAAATTATTATAAAGATAAACTTAAAAACTCTGGAAATGGCAATAAGATAGTTTGGATAATAATAAATTAAATCTTGGAAAATAAACAGTAAACTAAAAATAATAGAATTAAAATTAGAAACAAATTTAGATCACGGAAATAAAAACGTTGAACTATTCTTAGATTTAGCCAAGACTTTTGATACAATTTATCATAAATTACTCCTAGATTAAAAAATATTGGTATTGTAGATATGCCCTACGAATGGTTAAAGAGTAACTTAACGGGTAGAAGTCATGAACTCAAAATGGGAAAAACAGTGAGTAAATCACTAGACACTAACTTTGGGGTACCGCAGAGAAGCACATAAGGACCTCTTCTATTTATAATCTATATAAATGATTTATTCGAGCTAACAGTTGGCGGAAAAATGATTACATTCGCTGACGATACGGTAGCTATATTTGAAGGAGACGACTGGACTCAAACACATAAACATGCTGAAAGTGGAATCAATGCGATAAAACAGTGGCTTGACAAAAATCTACTTAGCTGAAATTAAATACATAAGATTCAGCTCAACTATAAAAAGACAAACTAGTACATCATACACAATAAAAACACATAAGCCTAACTGTGATTCGCCGCAGGAAGACGGAAACTTTCTGATTTATTGCTTCTGCACAAAATTATGCATGCATCAGTTGATACACCAAACAATTTATCCCAAATTAACATTAACACACCGTCAAGAAATTCAACAAGGAGGATGCAAGATATTTTCTATATATCTACCTACCACACAAATACAGGATATTTCTCCCCTTTACCACGAACATTAAGACATTATAACACTATACACTGCTCTAATAATGAAATTGACATTTTTAATAACCCATTCAATCACTTCAAAAAATATATTTTTCCATCAATCGTATAAAGCTGATATTGTGATGAGGCCCTTTATTCAAAGACAGGAAATATTTTACCTACTAAATCATTGTCCCATCAGCACAGGTGCCAATAATAAATTGTTGGTGATTCTTTTGTACTCTACCTTTTACTCATTCTTGTTCGTCATTCACTTTTGCAAATTTACGAGTAGCTAATTATATCTGATATTATTTTTGTTATAATTTTTTGTAATTTATAACTGGGGTTTCTAAATATTCGCATATTTCAGAACACCTTCGTAACCTTCACTGGCTCAAGTGCCCTGAGAGAATCCAGTACAAATTGTGCTGGATGGTTTTTAAATCAATCTACGAAATGGCCCCCCCTTACATATCCGAATTATGCGTCCCGGAAAATACCGGTCCGAGACAATTAACCCTTAGATCAGCAACTTCATCTGCTAAAGGCAGACTAATAGAACCTAAACGAAAGCCAAATACTATGTTTGGAGATCGTGCTTTCGGAGTATCTGGGTCTAAGGCTTGGAATAGACTTCCTCCGGAATTAAGATGCATAACAAGCCCAACACAGTTTAGGTCCAAACTAAAAACCTTCCTTTTTGGGCTCTCATACCCGTAATTTAAATATACCTATTTGAGAGCATCATACTTGTATTGTCTATGATATGTCTTAATCACACTTTTCTTACTGAATTAAAATAACTCGATTCCTTACAGATCAATCTGTCTCTTGACGAATCACATTTAGTAAGATCAAATCCTTATAGGTACTACTGCACCTCCCACCTTTATATGTTGCTTTTACTTTCCAAAATACACGCGTCAAAGAATACATTACATATTAATATTAAAATATTTTTCAGGATTAAATAACATGTGTTTACAATAATGTCCTCTGCGTGCGAACTCTATCTAAATTTCTTTAAATGGACAATATACAGGGTTAATTTCAAGCGACCACCCAGATAAGTATGGTCCTGTTTTCATTAAATTTTAGGCAGCATCGCGTTCATTGGTCAAAATATTGTACACATATTTTCGTATCGGTGATCAATGAACCGATGTATGCAATTTTTAGCCATAAGTTGTTTATAATTGTTTGCCTAGCTTGAATTTTTTTTAGATTTTAGAAATGTATTATAAGTTTGTACAGCGCCCTTGAGGTGATTTTTCACAAAAACGGCGCTATATAAATCATCCAAATATTATTATTATTATTATTAATGGCACAATACGTAAAAACTTAGTGTATATGTAATTTAGAAAAAAAAACTTTTTTCTTAGAACACATTTTTGGCTTTTTTCACCAGCATTTGGTCCTTGGCAATCTGCCTAGCTAGGAACTAATACATTGGAGGACCCACCACTTACCTGCCCTGGTATAGGTAACAGATGGTTACCCCTTCAAGACTCTTGCAAGGACTCTAATTTTTTTGGTAAAAACGACTCTACATTTGAAAACGAAACTAAACCTCTAATGTCCCTGCATACGTTGTTAGTAAGCAGCATGCAAGTGCTTAGCGGGAAATACAGATACAATATGTGTTAGTATGACAAAATATAGACAAGACAGTGGGAGAGGTTGGTGAAAGTCCACGAGGTGGCAAGCGCTGGGTGATTGTATCCAGCGTATCTTACAAGCACCTGTTCGGGAGGAGGACACAGTAGATAAGTAATAAGGGCATTGCAAACGGTTGGGAGTTCTCTCCAATCGATTGTCAGTCCCAGCAAGAATGCGCATGACGTTCGGTCTAGTCGTGAACCACACTCGGCTTCCGCGCCCCTTAGCCGGTTCCTCGGTGATGCCTCAAAGAAAAGTAAATGGGATATTGGGGGTTTGGCAGTAAGAGTGGTATGGTAGTCCTGCCAGAATACTTACGTGGGCTTCAGCTCCGTTGCCAACAAGGTGGTCGGTATATTTTAATAAATAGAATGACAAACGTTGGACTTGCATTTATTTCCCAAACCGACACAGGTTATTATTACAATTTATCAGAAGGATTTTTATTATACGAAGAAGGCAGCGTACAAATGCGACTTGACAACCGGGCCGTGAAAACAGAATGGTCGGCCAGTTCGCCGTGGTTCTAGTGCCCGGGTTTCTAATGTTGCCCGTTCAACAAAACATTTATAAGGCTATTCAATTCGTTCGCTGCCTTCCGCTACACACCTCTACCCCAGTTTGTAAAACGATAACAAAAGTAAAAAATATATGGTTGTGTTCATGAAACTTGGGTTAAATTATTTTATGTGTGGTATTATATCCATTATACATTATTGACTGTTACCGAACTTTCATGAACAAACAAGTGTACATTAATGTCAATTGCTTAACGAAACGTGATGTTATTGGAGATGTTATGTATTTTTTAAGACATTTAGACATGGTATGCCTAAGTCAATGACAGGTATATAATTCACCTTTTAGAACTATTGAAGTTATGAATTAATAATAATTAATAATGAATTTAGTTAATAATAACATTATCATGTTTCCTTGAGCATTTGAGATGAATCATTATCATATGATAAAAAATTTCCAACCCGTTCAATCAGATGTGGACATCAAGGAACATCTGGTTGCACGCGTTTGAAAGATTTAAAAAAAAAAAAACGAAACATTTTAACATAATGGAAAACTTAGTAAATCTTAAAATTAGGTACATATAATACTTGAATTTAAGAGTTATATAAAATTTTTAGAGTATAGTTTTTAACTTCGACGCGTACAGCGGAGTGGTTAGAAGTACATGTTACTTTTTAAATCGCAAAGTGCGTAATGTTCTAAAATTTTTATGTAGTAATGGAAATATGTAATAAATATGTGTTATATTGAGTTTGTGGTCAATATAAGACATATTATGTTCCGATAATGTAACAGTGTTAGAATAACTGTAGCTTCTTATTCATATAAAGTATATACTCTATTACTGAAATATGATGAGGTACATGGCTAAAACTAATTATTATACAATACAGGTTTAGAATGTTTGATCTTAAACAAATCAAATATTTCAGATTTGGAAAGTAGTAGATATTATAAATGTACAAAATATTCCTTCTTTATGAACATGAGATATGAAATCCTTAATCTATCATTTTTTAGAGTAATAATATCTCATCAATTGTTTACAAGTGTAGTTTATATAATTTTTATACTGGTTTTTATAAATGAACTTGATATGTATTTGCTAATACCTTTGTAAACATTTAAGGAGTAACTTATAGATAAAAAATATTTCATGAACACATTCTATCAGGTGAGGGACATGTACACTTGATAGGATATGGATAAAAAACAATCATATTGTTATAAACAATTACATTTCATTAAAAGAAATGGTATAAAAATTATTGTATGATATAAATGTTAAAATCTCAACATGTTCATTCGGATGTTTGGATGTCAACAAACTTTCGACTGAACATGGTTAAATTCCATAATATTATAAAAGTACGTAAAACGTAATCAACATTAGTTAAAAGTTACTAAAAATACATGTGAAAATCAACGCGTCTAGCGGAATGGTTTGAAACTTGGATAAGTTATTCATGTATGGATACATTAATGTGTGTTATTTTGTTAACATGATCAATATTACATACATTATGTTCTAGTTATATTTAAAAGATATCTTAAGTACATGTTGAATTATATTAGGATATAAACGATATGTGCTATATTAAAGCATGATATATTATGTTTGTTTCTGTTATTGTAAAACCTACTAAGATAACGCTTATCTTAGCGTTAAATGATTTCTTATACATAGATGTTTTATCGTGTGATATACGATTGTAAAGTTGACTTAAAACTAGCTACATGTTATTTACATGGTTGAAGAATGAAAAAATTTTCATTAGCTACACGAATTATTATAGTACTAATACTAGAGCTCAAAATTTTATCAAAATTTGTAGACTTTAGTATCTGTTCAGTAATTTTTAAAAAAGAAAATCTATGCTTTTTGGAATTCGAATGAGTTTTTCTATGTGTTTTATAACATGTAATCAACGCTAACGAAAATGTATATACTCGTAATACACTGTAATAATTGTCACTGTGAACTGTTTATTATTATTGATTGTTGTTTTATACACTTTCTCTAAGGTATTTTATTTTGTCATTTATCACTCCATACGTACGGCACTGGTAGAAACCGAAGGGCGTGGGATCAGTCCGATGACTTCCTAGTCCATGTGCTTAGGGGCGGGGGGCAGGCGCGGGCGGTTGGCAGTGGGGGCAGCTAGGGATGTAGAGATTGCCGGGGTCATCAGTTGGTTCTCTTCTCTGATGCGTTTCTTAGAAGGCCGCTTCGATGGCCCACACACCGAACGGGTCATATGGTCCACAGTCGTAAATACAGCGACAGTGAATACACCCAACGACCGAACAAATGACCACATCTGGTAAATGTTTGCTACCCATACTGAGTTTTAAACACTTCGCATCTAATGAATCACGATAACAATCTGCACATATTCTTAAAACTCGTTATACGTCCACACTACTCACGATTAAATTATTTTGAATTCATATATGTAATTTACACACAGTAATGAACATTATTTGATACTTTTAAGGTCTCAAAAAGTTAATTATCTCTCTTAAGGGATAACGAGACCGGCCAGAATACGTCAGGCTGCTCCGAGCGCCTGACGCACGTTGAAGGAATTTTTATGACAGATGCGACTTCTTTTACGAGAAGGAAGGAGAGAGAAAAGGAGATAGAAGAGAGAGAAAGGTAGTTAGAGAAGATAAAAGAAATGCAATTAAAATACTTTACATCAATTTTCCACTTTAATTATATCTTTAACTTGGAATTTCTCAACCAATTTCCCGTTCAAATCTTCCAAGATATATATTGTATTAGAATTTTTTTCTCTTATTTTGTTACATACGAAGCGAGGAGTCGATTTCACAGAAAAATATTCACCAGCCTTTGACTGTTTTGTCTCCACACCAAATTCCCAGTTTCATAAGTTATTAGTCTACGTCTTGAGTTGTAACGTTCTATATTTTGAGTTTGCAGTTTGATTAGCATTTTGTTTATTGTCCAATTCGGAACATTTTTTTTTAGCTCCACGCAGGTGCTGGGTAAATCGAACATGAATAGTTTGTTATATCGGTGTAGTAACCCGTTTTTGACAATATAAACTAATCTGTTTCAGGTAACGGAGTAACAATTATTATAAGCAATGATTATCAGCCTGAAACACTCATCAACATTGAAAAATCTTCCGAGAAAAGATACTTGCCGCCAACGGGACTTGAACCTGTGTCCTTCTGATTGCCGGTCAGCTGCTCTTGACCACTGAGCTATGGGGGCTTATCAAATACCCGCCAAATAATTCAATATATACTAGTGTTTCATTCAACAATTACCGCTTATTATATTTTTTCCACCTGAAAACAACCAACTTTATTTTTGCGAGAGAGACATTGTAAGTGTTAAATCCCTCGCTAGATGGCGTCGAGACAAATTATGACTATCTTTATTGGGGAAATACTTAAACTTGTCAAATATTAATTATTATTTTTAATTTATAAACTAACGTTTAGACAAGATTTTTATGCATAGCACAAAGGGTAACAATTATTATAAGCAATAATTATCAGCCTGACACACACATCAACATTGAAAAATCTTCCGAGAAAAGATACTTGCTGCCAACGGGACTTGAACCCGTGACCTTCTGATTGCCGGTCAGCTGCTCTTGACCACTGAGCTATGGGGGCTTATCAAATACCCGCCAAATAATTCAATATATACTAGGGTTTCATTCAACAATTACCGCTTATTATATTTTTTCCACCTAAAAACAACCAACATTATTTTTGCGAGAGAGACATTGTAAGTGTTAAATCCCTCGCTAGGTGGCGTCGAGACAAATTATGACTACCTTTATTGGGGAAATACTTAAAGGAATTGCATTAATTTCTGCACCGGTGTCAACAACAACAACAACACTACCTGCCTGACAGTTGCTTTACCTTTGCTCCGCAAATAAATAGAAAAAATTAAATTAAAATTGAACCATACTTCTTCAAAAGTGGCAAAATCGCAGCAGTGATTCCCGGTGCATTTATTGAAATAATTTATTTGTGTGTATGAGTGCACATAACTATAAAAAACATTAAACAAAAATCTAAATCCTAGTTCCAAAATACTTACTGGAACATACAACAATAATAAGTGACAGTATTACTTTTATTATTTGTTCTACAAAATATAACGTTGCAGTAGCCAAGCCAAACGTACGCATCCACACATTATAATGGCCACATCAAATTGCCAAATAAGATCCAACCCTTCAGCGGGTGATTCGTCCAGCTCCGTTATGGAGCAACTTATGAAGATCAGCGACCAGCTGGCTGCGCTTTCCTACTTGCCGGCCGCCGTTAAGGAATTGCGGGACGAGGTCAGTGAAGTGAAACTCTCAATAGACTTCAGTAGCAAAGTAGTTGAGGATATTGACAAAAAAATTTCAACATTGGAGAACAAGCTTAAGATGGTCGCCCTACTGAAAAATGAAGTGGATTCCCTGAAGGCCTGCATCGCCAACATTCAGGAAGACATGGAGCAGCGCGGCCAGTGGGCACGCTGCTCAAATATTGAATTAGTCGGCATTCCTGAGAAGAAGGATGAAAATTTAATAAACATAATAACCAGCCTTGCCAAAAAATCTGGTTTCGACCTCGATCCAAAAATGTATATTGATTTTGTCACCCGGGTGGCACCGAAGGAGTCTAAGAAAGGGCAACATAAATCAATAATCATCAAGATGCAAGCGAGGTACCGAAAAGATGATTTCTTGGCCTCAATCCGATCGAAGCGAAACTTAATCAGCAGTGACATCGGTTGCGGCGGTGATTCCCGTGTTTACGCCAATGACCACCTGACGAGCGCATCTAAACGGCTGCTACACCTGATGAAGGAAGCGGCCAAGCTTAACCACTATCGGTTTGTCTGGGTCCGGAATTGTAGAATCTTTATTAGGAAAACAGAAGGCTCGCATATAAGAGCAATCCTCAAAGATGAGGATTTAAACAAAATTGTATAAAACTTCAAAATATTACCACCAAAATATTAAAATATTACCATAAAAAAAAATTCAAAACATAACCATCATAATATTACCATTTTTACTGTTCATTTTTCATTTACGTAGATATGTGCTTTTAATATGCTTCGTAATCATAGGGATCAGGTTTTGGAACTTACAATAACTCTTTATTATTTTTATTGTTTATTTTTACAAGTTACGGGTATTATAATAACAATGTGGCATTAATTTTATTGACAATTTCTTATATTAAGTATGTGCTCTTAATGTTTATATCTATGCTTAACCTATATGTTCCATACAAATGTATATTATCGGTGATTTGAATATTTATTATCAAAATGTTAGAGGTCTCCGAACTAAATCCCATGTTTTCCTAACCGGTGTTTTGAATGTCAATTATGAGGAGATATGCCTGACTGAGACATGGCTCTTGCCAAGCATTTTTGACTCTGAATTATTTGATGAACGGTATGTAGTTTATCGTTGTTATCGCGACTATGTTTCGTTATGACCAGGAACTCGGCGGTGGCTCACTTATTGCAGTACGCCGCGAACTACCCACATGCTCCTCACCCTTCCTCCCGCCCATCAAGCGTTCAGAGACAGCTACAGCTACTCTTGCACTAGACTCTGGTGCAAGTGCTTCTAAACTACGTATATACTGTTCGTATTTCGTGCAAGGCGCAGAGCAGATTAAATCATTAGGTGACTTTTTTGAATTTATATCTATGTTGCATACCAATTTCCCCAATGATGAATTCCTTCTATTAGGAGATTTTAACATACGACATGCCCCGTGGCTTCCGCCTTCAACCGCGGACGGTTCCCTGGTACTTAATCGATCTTCAATCGATGCACTGACTTCAACTCTTTCTGATTTTTTAGACTTTACCGGTTTCCGTCAATTCAACAGCCAGCTTAATGTAAACGAGCGTGTTCTGGACCTGGTGATATCGAATTGCGCGTGCACTGTAATCGGGTGCGACATGCCGCTAGTGCCAGAGGATGCACACCACCGCTCGCTGGAGGTGTCGCTGCGCATATCCCGCGAGCTGTCCCTCCAAACGCCGCGCTCGCGCACGGTCCGCTCCTATCACAACGCTGACTATGTGCAGATTTATAGCGCCTTAGCAGCCGTTGACTGGACAACGACTCTAAACAGCAGCAATGTAGACTCAATTACGGCACGATTCTATTTATTATAATAAATATACATAAAATAATAAATTGACATAAAATTACTGCCTCAACACAGGCTAGCCTAGTGAGGCAGGTTATGAGAAACCTAAATTTATAATTATAAGTCTCTATTCTTTAATTACCTACTGTATATACGTATTTTGTTTTTTAATATTAACTTTCGTACGTATGCAACTTTTAAACTGTACTTTTACTGTACTTATGATGTACTTTTTGTTTTTGTAGTTATAAATCTTCATTTTTTTTTTGTTCAATAAAGGTATATTATTATTATTATTATTTTGAATTAAATAAGGTAATTGTCGCGCATGTACCATCTACATCAATTAACATAGACTCCAGGTATCCTCCATGGTACAGACCCGCATTACAAAAAGGTAATTAAAGATAAACTTAAATTTCATAAAAAATACAAAAATTATAACCGTAACTCTGACTATCAAACTTTCTCTCTTCTCCGAGAACGACAAAAGTGTATGGAAAAAGTGTGCTACAATAATTTTATTAATATGGCTGAAATTAATATTAATACCGATCCCAAACACTTTTGGACCTTTGTTAAATCTAAGCAAAAAAATTCTGAAATTCCTAACAATATGTTTCTTCGCTCTCAGCATATATCGGGTGGGGAAGATATAAGTAACTTATTTAACATGCATTTCCAATCCTCCTTCGAATCCCCCGCCCCGTGCACCTCGTCTATAACTCGAATATATAATCCAAACACCTCAGTTCTCAATCTTAACCCTTTCCCTGCAGGAAGCGCACCACTGCGCCGCCCCGTACATGCCCTGTACGCGGGCGGCGCGTCTGTGCGCCGCGAAGTTTCTCCGGCGTTATGTATACGAAACTTACTTGAATATGGTAAAATTTATACTCCTAAAAATTCTCAAATCCTTACCCTACTGACATCTTGCAATATTTATCCGTAATACGTATTCTAATCAGAGTTACAGAGATTTGAAGGGACCTCCCAACTCAGAGCGAAAATTGAATCAGTTTGAATTCTTCCCGCGTCTTTACACACGCTACTGCGCAGGCGCCTCTCATAAGCACTCGTAAGATTCTCAAGCGAAGAGGCTCGCCGAGTAATACATTATTATATCGAATTAATTTTTCCTTTTTTGTCGATGTGAACTATTGTGATAAACGTGGACATTTATCTGATTTATCATATTTAAAAATAAGTTTTTTTTATAAATATACTTTCAGACTGTGGTAGAAATATAAAATTTGATCAGTATTAGATTATTTTTTTTAAACAAAAATAAGTGATTCAGAGTGTTTTTAGTGGACAATCAAGTGTAGTGATTTTATAACTCTTTACGAAAAGTTGAAGACGCTTGAATTTTTATCAATAATTGAAATTATTTTTATTACCAACATACAAAATGTCGGGTCGTAGTCTTAATGACGACGAAATAATTAGGCAACTTTAGAAATAGATTATGATTTCCAACTTAGTGAATGTGACGAATATTACAATTACGAAGCTGCAGTTGTTTTTATTATACGGCCCTTTTTGAAGTGTGTGTCAATATTTCATTCATCCAGCCAATCGAGACATCGCACCACAGTTGAAGAGCTGTACTCCGGTATGATATGCTTATTGTGTTGACCTTGAAATATTAATATGGCGGCCTGACCCAAACGTATTCATAACACTACTGAGATAAGTGTCGAAGATTTATAGAGTCCCATTGATAAACCGAATGTTTATTTACACTTGAAAAAATACTTCAAGACATAAGTGATTTATTTTTTAAAACAAATATTAAAATCCAGTCGTGATTATTGTTTAAAGCCATAAATTAGATTAGTGATAAATAGCCCCGCGTGTGAACGAAGTGACACATATTTTTGACGCAGAGAAAAGGTTAATAATGTTAATATAAACACTGAATTAGTTTGTAAATATCTTAAATCATTAGACCCTACCAAAGGCAGTGGGCCTGATGGTATACACTCTGTATTCTTAAAGAATTGCGCTAGTGTTCTATGTTATCCGCTAAGTCTAATATTCAAAGCTTCATAATCTTCTGGAATTTTTCCGCAGAAATGGAAAAGTTCATACATTGTGCCTATATTCAAAAAAGGAGACAAGCATAATATTGAAAATTACAGACCAATCTCTAAGTTAAATGTAATGGGTAAACTTTTTGAAAAAATAGTTTTTGATATCATTTTTCCTTGCATACGACCACACATAATTTCGAATCAACACGGTTTTGTCACCAAAAAATCAACAGAAACTAATCTATGTGAGTTTGTTCACACAGTCCTTGTTGCTATGGATAACGGATATCAAGTCGATGTAGTCTACACAGACTACTCCAAAGCCTTTGATAAAATCCCACACAGCATCTTAATTGAGAAAGTCGAAGCAATGGGTATACATGGTGACCTCCTTCATTGGTTAGCCTCTTATCTCGACAATCGTACGCAAGCTGTAACTGTACAAGGATTCTGCTCTAGTTTCGTCCCCGTAACCTCAGGAGTTCCCCAAGCATCTCACCTTGGCCCCCTCTTATTCAACTTTTTTTTTGAATGACGTTAACAAAACTATTCGTAACTCTCAACTGTACCTATATGCGGATGACAAAAAGATTGTCAAAATCATTAAGTCTAAGATGGATTGTCTAGAGCTCCAGAATGACCTTGACTCTCTGGTTAATGTATATTGTCTAGAAAATCGCCTTCTTTTGAATGCAGATAAATGTAGTGTTATATCTTATTCTCGAAAGAAACACACAATATTATATCCCTACATTATTAAGAACAATATTTTAAACAGAGTAAATGTAATAAGAGATCTTGGAGTTCTATTAGATAGTAAGCTTCTTTTTCAATCTCACGTCGAGCATATCACGTCGAAGGCTTTGAAAATGTTGGGATTTATTCTTAGAGTAAGTTCAGCTTTCAAAAATCCACAAATATTTAAGACTCTCTACATATCCTATGTTAGAAGCCATCTTGAGTATGCTTCTACAGCGTGGAACCCTCATTGTTCTACATATAAAGCAAATATAGAAAGAGTTCAGAAAAAGTTTATGAAATATGTATTAGCTTAAGCTCTTTTTCAAAAATCTTGGAAACTGTAATGAAGAAGCAAATTGTTCAATTTCTTGAACAAAACAAATTACTATCACCATCCCAATATGGTTTTAGAGAAAATCTGAGCACCAATGATGCCATAGAAAATCTAACAAGCATGGCCATAAAAAACATAGATGATGGGAAAAAAATGTTAAGCTTTATTCATAGATCTTCAAAAAGCTTTTGACACAATAGACCATAAAATATTACTAACTAAACTAAAAAAAATAGGAATGGCCGAATCAACAATTAACTTATTGGAGTCATATATAACAGGGCGAGAACAACAAGTACAAATTGGCAAACAAAGGAGCAAACTTCTATCTTTAAACTATGGCGTTCCTCAAGGAAGTGTACTGGGACCGATTCTGTTCATTATCTACATCAACGATTTAACTAACCTTACCATTAAAAGAAACATAATCAGTTTTGCTGATGATACTGTTTTATTATTTCAAGAAGAAAATTGGACTGATACATTTAATGAGGCTGAAAAAGGGCTTAGTGCACTTCAAAATTGGCTTAAAATCAACTCGCTTACCCTTAATATAAGCAAAACAAAATATATAACATTTTCAATGAACTCAAGGGGCCAACCAATAAAATCACTAGAACTAAAATTACATGAATGCCATGGAAATAATATACAATGTTACTGCCCCGTCATCGAAAAAACACAAACATAAAATATCTCGGAGTAATAATTGACGAAAATCTTAGATGGGACCTACACATCAAAGGTATTACGGAAAAACTCACAAGCCTTATATATTTCTTCAAAAATCTAAGAAACGTGCTAAATAAAACGGATATGAAAAAGGTCTACTATGCGTTATGTCATTCTCGAATTGAATATGGAATCATAGGATGGGGATCTGCTGCAAATACGTACCTACACAGCCTGAATACGATTCAAAAAGGAATCATAAAGACCATATTGAAAGTACCAATTAGAACGCCTTCAACTGAAATTTTCAATAACTTTGACGTACCAAATGTACAACAAATATATTCCAAAAATATATTATTGAAGCTCTTCAAAAATAATGAATCCTCTACTAGACCGTGTATGCATAACACTAGATCGAATAAAAATGATATAAAAAATATTCCAAGTTATAAAACCACATTTGGACAAAGAAACTATACATACTTTGCAACAAAACTCCATAACATCCTCCCCCAAGACATAAAACTAATAAAAAATCCAATTGAATACAAATCAAGAATAAAAATATGGCTTAAAGAGGTCAATGAGAAAACCCGAAATGATGAAAACTATGTCCCCGTAAACCTTAAATCTCTTGATCAACGCCGAAATATCAGAGACCTATTAATGCTCTATAAGATTATTCATAACTTCATTGATAGCCCTTACTTACTACAAAATATTCATTTCAGATGTCCATTAAGAGTTACTCGATCTCCAGACACCTTTTATATCCCTAAGAGCAAAACAAATTATCTTGAAAATGTATTTGTAAGAAGAAGCTGTAGCACTTTTAACAGATTATGCCCAAATATCGATGTGTTTAATACAAACCTTGATAAATTCACAGCATGCATAAAAAATAACACTATTGAATGCCACATGTTTAACTCATAACTTAATATTTCATTGATTTCTGTATTTCTCTTTTTTATTTTTAGTATCACCATATTTTCTCTCCTACTTTTAGCAGTTCCAATTCAAATAAAATCACTTCCTGAAATATATTATTGATATGCATCAAAATTTAACTGTAATCCCTTGAAAATTTTCAGTTAATTACTTTTTGTAGATTTAAGTAAGAAGATATTATCATAATTGTTTATATCAGGTGTAGGTATTGTATATTTTTGAATTATGGTTCTAAATTGAAATTTGTCGTTATTTTATTGGTCTATGACATACTTATTTTTATCACTGTCATTTATGAATTTTGTACAGACTGTTTATAACGCTAATAAAATAAAATAAAATAAAATAAAAAAACAATCGCTCGCAAAACAGTGTTACCAATAATCAGATCTACGAATATCGGTTCCGGCCCCGCGCCGTCATGTAACATAAAAACCGAATTCTATCGTTTATTTTTCTTACCTACATTAATTTTACTGCTTTTACATAAATTACTAGGATGGCCCGATTGCATCGATTACAAAAATTATTCTTTCAGCAATCCTTTTGCAAATGACTCGTTTTTCCGCACAAAAAACATTTTTTTAATGCAACATTTACTGGCGTCTTACTACGCACTGCACTTATAAATCTGATCGGACTATCCAACCTGGATTTACGGGCAAAATTACTATCCTTATGCACAACATTTAAATTCGAATCAAATTTCTTAAGATTAACAACATGTTCCCATGAAGCTGCTAACTTTATGCATTCCAAAAAAGAAGTATTGATCCCCTCAACCAACAACTTATTGTAACAGTAATCATCAGTATGGACCTTCTGATTATTCTATTTAATGGTAGAGTGAGAGATTCTCTTCAGGATTGTGGGAATAAACGAATACAGGTTCCAACTTGTGAGGTTTCATTGGTTTAAGCAATAAAAGAGTTCATTTCCAAAACAACCAAATCCCAGTATATTTTTATAAAGAACATAACAATGTTGCCCTTTTGAGGGGCCGGGTATCACATCCCCAAAAACATAACAGATTCTGACAATTTAACAGGAACATAATTAAACAGAAAGAAATGTCGTACCTGCGGACCATGGATCTTTATCTAAATACTTCTACAATGACGCGAACTCTTAATTTACTTGAAGATAGCGCGTTGATGAACCGCGGGCCATATTCTCACGCAATCTCCAGGATGGGAACCAGGAAAGACTCCCCAGGAAGGCCAGAGTTTGAGGACTCTCCGCCAGGGAGTAGGGTCCAAGATCAGCACCAGTGCTCTGGTTGAACCCCTCGGATAACCACGATTTCCGTCAGCACGCCTCATCAGGAAATGAACGCCAAGTAACCATCCGTCACAAATATGAGCAGCAGTGACCGTACCAGGTCATAAGAGCTCTACCTCGCGACGCTCTTCAATATGCCGGTCGCGATTATATAGGTAATTTACAACATCGTTATGCCGCGGACAAATATCGGTCACAATGGCGGCGGCCAAACACATTAGAAAACAGCGTTCCGATCACATCAGAAAGGAGCGTTCGCAAATAGTGCATCGATGTGCATCACGATTAAAATCGTTTTAAACAAACAATTTGTAACAAAGGGATTAACCCATTTTTAAATCCAGAACTATCACTAAAAAGACTAGTCGAATTTGCACCGGCTTCCTGTACGATGCGAATCCAAAAAGTACCGCCGGAAGTTTAACAATAATGTTGCCAATCGAAAAAATCCAAAATACGGCGATTCAACAATTAAAGTAAGCGGCCAGGTGAAGGTTTACTAAGTCAGGCTAATAATTATTATGAAGTAATAATTATTATCGTGACAATTCCCCCCTTCCCGCGAAAATGTTTGCCCACAAACATGAAAACTACGCCCGCAAAACCGAAGAAACTAACTAAAGGTAGGTCCAACAGGTACTTAAAAACAATTAAAATTAATACTTAGTAACTAAAGACACAATCTTAAAACTAAGTCAATTAAATCTAGATAAATTAGAAAACAATAACAACAATAAAATGGTACGAGAATAGGCGGTCCACAAGCACCCTCAGCATTGATGATACTAGGTGTTGATGAAATTAGCTGTCGCTCAAAACCTTCCATTCTCGGGTCATCTTAACAAGAGGAACAACATAAGAAAAGGAGAAAATTAAAGGGAAAAAAAAAATTGTTATGCTTAAGGCATCACTTCTCCTTTAGTAGGACACTTTGCCATTATTAGGCTTCACTTCAAGGGTGGTCAACCATCCCTCACTTCACTGAATTTAGGCTATTTATTAATAGCGAAAGGGTAACTATTCTATCTACCTAGGTCCAACAGGTCGCATCGAAAAATATATATAATACCTATGTATTATTGACTTAGTTAGAACGAGTTATAAAAACTGTCAACTAAAAGTGTAAGTGGTTAGAATAGGGATTGCACATCAATTACCTATCTATCAAAGTTATTTTTCAGATTAGGATTTACAATTACGAAAGAAAAAACCTATCTATCAAAGTGGTTAAAGTAGGGTTTACATATACAAAAAACCTATTTTCCAAAAAAATTAGATCAGGATATTCAAAAATAGAAAACAAACCTGTCTACAAAGGTGGTGATAAAGGTTATCGTTAGGAACACAAAGAAAAGCAAAACAGAGTCTAGAATGTTAGGCTTAAAGCTTAGGAATTACAAAATTATCAAAATACCTAGCTATAACATAGTGAACCAACAAAAGTAAACTTGAACCAATGCAAAAAGAATAATAAAAATTAATTACAATTTACACTGCTCGGGGAAATATTGTTGTAAATAAACAAGCAATACTTATCATGTTTTTTGGTGATCGATCTTATCTTAAAGATAGACGACACTATTAAGGATGAGTACAATCAAAATCATTTGATTGACCCTAGGAATACACTTGCAAAGTAAAACACTGGTATTAGCAGTAAGTCACAATTCCAAGGAATATACTTAAAACTAAAATGTTTACACATAATAAGCTCTCCCATGATGGGGTAGAGTTCAAATTTCCATTTTGAAAATTCTTAATATGAAGTATGCCGAAGCATTACTTTCTTCTGAATTTATGTATAAAAATAACCTTAATTAATTTATTTATTTTTTAAGACAAGAACTTAAATCTAAGAAATACCAATACAAACACCAATAATAATAATAACAAACTTCGTGTATTGGAAAGTTGCTCAGATTTTCCCATACACGAAATTTAAGAATGGTTTTCCACAAATTTCTTGGAAAAGCAAAGGGAGCCTGGAAGCCTCTAAACAAAAACATAAATAATACAATTCCAAAGAACTTGAGGAAGTACACTGACTTAACTCTAAGGCAGATAATAATAATATACATAATATTAGCGAGATGTGACGAATCGTGTGTTATAATATAAATTGTAGTTGTAAAGACAAAGACGAAAGTCTGCAGTGTAGAATACTCTCTTAATTTTAAAAGAAATGTAGCTAATTAAAAAAAAAAATTCTAAAAGTTAAGGTCAATAGACACAATACAAATTAAACATAAAATTTTGGGCGCCACTGATCAGAAGATCAGATTCCAGCTAAGTGAGGGTAAATAATGTATTTATCGTCAAAAAACTAGAACGTAGTGCTCATTCTGAGCACATGCCTCAAAGGTACCAAACTTTAAGACATGTGAGCAGAATAATCACACAAAGAAACAAATGAAATGACGTGAAGGGTCGGTAATCCTGCACACCACCACATTGGTTTCCTGTTATAAAAAAAAATAAAAAAATAAAAAAATTATAATATCAATTAGTCCAAGCGAACAATATCCTTGACATGAAAATTTCCCACAACTTTCCCTTGCATATCCGCCAAGGTGTAGACTAAATCTGAGATTTTACCTATAATGATATTGCGAACAAATCTAGGCGCCAGTTTATGAGAAAAATAATCTGGACCACTAGATTGGGCGAAATTTTTCCTCCAGACGACATCACCAACTTCATATATCACCGACTTACGGCGCAAGTTATAGTGATGAGCGTTCTTTTTAAAAGCTTGCAACAGCGCGTTCGAAACTTGATCGTAAATAAAAGCTAATTCTTCCAATTTCTTAGCAAATTCGCCTCTAGATTTTTCTAAGGTAGAGTCCGCGACACCAGAAGAAACATTAATGTTGTGAAATTTACCGTCAATGATTTGTTCTCTTCCATGCATAAGGAAGAAAGGCGTGAAACCTGTAGCAAAATTAACCGTATTATTTAGAGCTGATTGAATCTGTGGCAGAAATCTAGACCAATTACGTTGGTCAGATTCGGTCAAAATAGACAACGCAGTTCCAATAGTTTGGTTATAACGTTCAACGACATTATTTTGCGGGGTGTAATAAGCGTTGTAATAAGGCATAGGAACATTATAATTAACTAACAATTGTTTGAATTCTTTAGAAACAAATTGTTTACCATTGTCACACACAAAGGTTTGTGGAACGCCGTGTACAAGAAAAATAAATTGTTCAACGTTTTTAACGATGCTTTTAGTGGTTGCATTTCTAAGGGGAAAAATCCAAGTATATTTGGAAAAAACGTCAACAACCGATAGAATGTACATAAATCCAGCGTAACTGCGTGGAAGAGGTCCTACAAGGTCAATAGACAACATTTGCATCGGTCTGTTGACTAATTTTGGATTCGTAGAAATTCCAGCCGGCGCCGATGTATTTACTTTATGTGCTTTGCACGTCTTACATTTACTAACAAATTTCTTTACATCGCTATACATACCAGGCCAAAAATAATGGAGTTGAATTTTTTTGTATGTTCTAAAAACCCCTGGATGACAAGAAACATTTGACTCGTGTTCCTTAGACAAGATAGCGTTCCGATCCTCAAAAGGAACAACCAACTTCCAAGCTGTATCCTCCTGCAGAGCGAAACGAGACTTAGAATGACGTAATAAATAGTTATCTTTAATAAGAAAATTATTAAACCGCTGAGGATTGGTTTTACAATCTGAAAATAATTTGTTGTACCACACATCAGAGCTAGGGGGAACAGTATCCAGGGGGGAAACAGCTAAATCGTTTTTACGCGAAAGGGCATCAGGTACAGTATTTAACTTACCTTTTCTGTGAACTACATCAAACGAATATTGGGAGAGACGGGTGGACCAACGTGCAAGTCTACCTGAGGGATTCGATAACGATACTAGCCATTGTAGGCTGGAATGGTCTGTTATCACTGTGAAGTGAACTCCTTCTATGTAGGGCCTGAAGTGATTGACCGAATCTAAAACCGCAAGGAGTTCGCGCTCCGTTACGCCATAGTTACGCTCGTGTTTATTTAGACACCTAGAAAAATATGAAACAGGGTGTTCCTCTCCATCGAAATTTTGTGTCAAAACCCCTCCAATCCCAACGTTACTTGCGTCACAGTGGATAGTAAATGGTAACGAAAAATCAGGACAGTTAATTACTGGAGCCGAAGTTAGGGCTTTTTTTAATTTTTTAAAGGAGTCTTCCGCCTCCGGAGACCAGGTAAAGTTGCTCACGCCATTCCGTGACCCAGTTAGTTTTGTCAGAGGTGCCGCTATAGTTGAAAAATTTTTAATAAACCGTCTATAATACCCACAAAGACCAATAAAAGCTTTCAATTGTTTAGAATTTATAGGAGTAGGATAGGTTCGAATTGATTCTAGTTTTACCGGATCCGTGCGGAGACCCTTTGCATCAACTATATAACCAAGATACTTTAGTTCGTCTTTGCAAAACTCACATTTTTTAAGATTAACTGTCAGACCGGCCTCTTTTAATCGATTAAAGACCTTAGTCAATAATTCTAAGTGTGACTCAAAATCCTCCGATATTATAATCAGGTCGTCCAAGTAACAAAAAACGTTTTCGTTAAATTCGGGGCCAAAAAGAACATCTGCAAGACGCTGTAATTCACTCGGAGCGTTCTTCAATCCAAATGGCATCCTAACAAACTCATAAAGGCCACGCCCTGGTACAACGAAAGCCGTTTTAGCGCAAGAGTCTTTGTGTAAAGGAATTTGCCAAAAAGATTTCGAGAGGTCTATAGAGGATATGAATCGTGCACCCCGAAGATTATCTAATATACGTGAAATATAAGGCAAAGGGTAGGAATCTGTCCTGGTGACACTGTTGAGCTTCCTCGAGTCCAAGCAAAACCTGGGAGAACCGTCCTTCTTTGGTACTATCAAAACTGGGTTTGACCAAGCCGAACAAGAGCGGCGGACTACACCTAAGTCTAACATTTCTTTAAGTTGCGCTTCTAATTGATCCTGACGAGTTTTTGACAAAGGATAATAGCGCTGCTTAATAGGCTCCCCCGTTGTATTGATTTTGTGCTGTACTAGGTGCGTGCGACCCAGACCACATTTTTCGAACGAAATAGATTTAAATTTCTCTATAACAATGTTTAATTTACGATTATCTTGGGGAGACAGTAGGGAAGCTGACGTGATTTTACAAATCTCACCCACAATATTTTCAGAAACATGACTATCGTTTACTTTTGGAAACAATTGAGGAGCTACGTCGAATTGCTTCCAAAAGTCAACACCTAAAACAATGACAGGAGAAAGAGATGGAATTATGAAAAACTTAATATACTTCTTAATATTATTATATGAAACAAGTATTTGCATAGTACCTATAACATCCTGACGTTTGCCATCCGCGGTGGTAACGTAGGAGTCTAATCTTTCTAACTTAAATCCTAAACTAATAAAAAAATTGAAGAGTGAGCCCCCAAAACAACTGACAGAGGCTCCACTGTCCAAAAGACCTGAAAAAACTAAATTTTTAATTTGAATATTAGCATGAGGTCTAACATCTTGTCCGGAACCAGTCACCGGCACGCTTGCGTCCAAGTCACGCCTAATGAAGTGGTTACCCGGGCCAGAAACTGAGAGCGGTCTCCCGACATCCTTGCATGCAGAATGCAGAGGACCACACTCTAGTTTTTTGAATTTGGACGAGTGGTGCCAGTTTGACGTTTGTCAGAATCCCGGTTAGATTCCGACTTCCACTTCCTACAATAAGGCTTAATGTGCCCCTGCATATTGCAAAATGTGCACCGAAGTTTACTTTTATTAAAAGTAGTTGATTGTGTAGAAGAAGCAGACGAAGAAGAAGTAGAACAATGTTTTGAAGAAGACGTGGTTGGTTGAGAAGTTTTAAAGGTAGGCATTTTTTTAAAATAAACCTCCTTGGTATCCGATGAGTCCGACAAAGGTAAATTTCTTTCAAAACGTTTACAAACTTTAATTAAAGATTCTATGTTCTTGTCGTCAAAATAAGCTATTACAATAGCATACTTAGGAAGTAAGCTATTACACACCAAATCTACTATCTGCTCATCCGGAAGAGGTACGTTGAGTTTCATGTTGGCTAATTGTACGTCCTCAACGTAATCTACAATGCTCTGATTGTACCTCTGCTTCATCATGAGAAGGGCTTTGAGAGCCTCTGTTTGACTGATATTTTTGTCGAAACGCGTCAAAAGTAAATTCTTTAATTCCGGCCAGGTTAACGATTCTTTATAAATAGTACGAAACCACGATAGAGCCCTTCCCTCTAAAAGGTCAGGAAAAGACGTAACGACCGCAGGAAACTCTATATGACGGCTTCTCGTTAATTCTTCAACACGAAGTAAAAAATCTTTAATATCCGATGACCCATTAAATTTAACCCCCCAATTATGAATGGAAGGGCTTTGGCTAACATTGGAATAATAATTATTCACAATATTCGTCGTATTTGTAGTAGATTTGTTTGTACCCTCAACTTCAGATTCAGCTGTCGGGTCAGGACATTCTCTAAATTTTTTATTATACTCTCTCGCTTGTTCTCTCATAGCGGCTACAGTTGACTCCGGGACGATATGTACGTTTTCCAAAAGTAATGTCAACTCATCTTTAGTTGATCCATTAATGTTAGGAATCGCCATCTTGTATTTTTTTTTAAAAAGAAAAAAAAAATCAAAAAAAAATTAATAAAGAAAATATATTAATTTAAAGTAAATTAATAATACTATTGCAATTACCGGATACCCTGTAATGAAATTTTCCAAAAATAATTATTTGAAAAATAATCGAAATTATTTAAAAAAAAAAAAAAAAAAAAAATACATATATTTTATAATACGAAGTACCGGACAACCTGTAATGTATTGAAAACAAGTACAGTTTTGTAGTTTAATTAAATTATTTAGTTTCAAACTAATTAAATTTTAAGTTGCTTGCCGAAGACAATGACAGCATTGCAATACGTAAACAAACCAACTGTATTGTGATCTATAGTATTTAAACGTCATACAAAAGAACAAAAAAAAACAATGACGGGAAGTTAAAGTTTTTTTTCAAGTCCTTTAAATAATTTAAAAAACAAATATGAAACAGGTTTCCAATAATAATAATCGGACCCACGTCCCTGTATACTGCCGAATAGATTTATATTTTGACAATAAGTCGGAATAATAATAACTCCCAGCGCGGTTGTTTGTTGCAACTAAAAGATTATTAAAAGAATAATTTAATACAGACTGCAATGGGAATTACGGTTAACTGTACGCAAGATACGAACTTACTAAAGTATTCTATTTGCTTCAATTAGCATTTACTTGATAAATATAGCTGAACGGATCCTTAGTTGATAACAAACAAAAACATTTGACATTTTAACAGCCCGTAAGTACTACTTGAGTCAAAACCAAAGCTATCATGTTGAGATTGTAAACAAACACTTCAAATCTATGAAATGTCAGATTGACATTTACAAAAACTCTTTTATTTGGAATCAAAATTTACTTGTCTACCGGAATAACATAATAGACAACGCAATATGTTTTTGTAAACACCAAAAACATTCATATGGACGAATAATTTATAACTACCGCCGAAGTCAAAGAAAGCGTATGACGAACATGGCTACCAAATAACAGATTTAATCGAACCAGAAATGGTAGAAATTCGTACACTGCCGAAGTCAAACATAATTAATTCGGCCGACAATAATGGCTGCAACCGGAAATTAGTCAAATTCACAAAATTATTTGAGAAATACGTCACATCTCGGTAATATTGATATTTTACACAAAAAATCAAGTAAAAATACCAGAAAAAAAACTGCATTTCCTAGGAGCACCTGAGAAATTATTAATTGAATAGATATATAATTTCCTAAAACGGTCGAGCGCTAATTGCAACATACATATTGACATGTAAAAATAAAACCGATGTAACACACAAAAAAGAAACTGTATTTATTACGTGCACCCGGGAATTTATCCAAGACGTTGGGCGTTACTGTAACAGTAATTTTAATTTTACTGCTTTTACATAAATTACTAGGATGGCCCGATTGCATCGATTACAAAAATTATTCTTTCAGCAATCCTTTTGCAAATGACTCGTTTTTCCGCACAAAAAACATTTTTTTAATGCAACATTTACTGGCGTCTTACTACGCACTGCACTTATAAATCTGATCGGACTATCCAACCTGGATTTACGGGCAAAATTACTATCCTTATGCACAACATTTAAATTCGAATCAAATTTCTTAAGATTAACAACATGTTCCCATGAAGCTGCTAACTTTATGCATTCCAAAAAAGAAGTATTGATCCCCTCAACCAACAACTTATTGTAACAGTAATCATCAGTATGGACCTTCTGATTATTCTATTTAATGGTAGAGTGAGAGATTCTCTTCAGGATTGTGGGAATAAACGAATACAGGTTCCAACTTGTGAGGTTTCATTGGTTTAAGCAATAAAAGAGTTCATTTCCAAAACAACCAAATCCCAGTATATTTTTATAAAGAACATAACAATGTAGCCCTTTTGAGGGGCCGGGTATCACATCCCCAAAAACATAACAGATTCTGACAATTTAACAGGAACATAATTAAACAGAAAGAAATTTCGTACCTGCGGACCATGGATCTTTATCTAAATACTTCTACAATGACGCGAACTCTTAATTTACTTGAAGATAGCGCGTTGATGAACCGCGGGCCATATTCTCACGCAATCTCCAGGATGGGAACCAGGAAAGACTCCCCAGGAAGGCCAGAGTTTGAGGACTCTCCGCCAGGGAGTAGGGTCCAAGATCAGCACCAGTGCTCTGGTTGAACCCCTCGGATAACCACGATTTCCGTCAGCACGCCTCATCAGGAAATGAACGCCAAGTAACCATCCGTCACAAATATGAGCAGCAGTGACCGTACCAGGTCATAAGAGCTCTACCTCGCGACGCTCTTCAATATGCCGGTCGCGATTATATAGGTAATTTACAACATCGTTATGCCGCGGACAAATATCGGTCACAATGGCGGCGGCCAAACACATTAGAAAACAGCGTTCCGATCACATCAGAAAGGAGCGTTCGCAAATAGTGCATCGATGTGCATCACGATTAAAATCGTTTTAAACAAACAATTTGTAACAAAGGGATTAACCCATTTTTAAATCCAGAACTATCACTAAAAAGACTAGTCGAATTTGCACCGGCTTCCTGTACGATGCGAATCCAAAAAGTACCGCCGGAAGTTTAACAATAATGTTGCCAATCGAAAAAATCCAAAATACGGCGATTCAACAATTAAAGTAAGCGGCCAGGTGAAGGTTTACTAAGTCAGGCTAATAATTATTATGAAGTAATAATTATTATCGTGACATTATGTTTCAATTTTTCATTGAAAATTCCAATAATGAATATGTCCTTCAAACAAGGTTCCAACCTCAATTCCAAATTGCACGTCAAACTAAGTCCTCTCAACTTAGCAGCGTAATCTTTAATAGATTCGTTAGCTAGCTGTTTACACTTATAAAACAACTCACGCGACTCGAAAATATTTTGAATTGGTTTGCAATGTGAATCAAATAATTTACATAAATCATCAAAAGAACAAACAGAAACCTTTTTAGGGAAACATAAATCACATAATAAAGAGAAAGTTTCTTCGGTGAGGCAACTCAAAAAAATGCTCTTTTGCGTTCTGGTGACTCAACTATGTCATCATGTCAAATGAGGGCCTGATCCAGTCGTTCCTTGAACAATAATGTCTCCCGTTCTGTAACAGAACGTCCCCAAATTCTTACAAACACCCTCCATTGGGAGAAGAGCTGAAACAAAATAATCAGGACTACTTATCTCAGCACTTCTAGAAGGCTACACTCCAAGTTCCACGTTCCACGTTCCACGTGCACGCCACTCAGAGCCGTGAATCAGCGTCCCCGTCTGGCTCCGTCTCCCGACAGCTGCGGATTCAAACCTCTCCTCCGAGGTCTTCCTTCCCAGACTGCAGCGACAGAAACCAAGTCCTGGTTTCCGGCTAATCCACTCGATGATGATCCGATCCTAGACCTGATCCTTGGTCCTTGACACGATCCTGTGTACCCCGTTACACGGTGTACCCTACGACAATAATTCTACAAACTTGTCGTACCCACACACGCGAATAACTGCGTGTGGCTGCTCCAGATTCTTCTTAATGCGATCGCTTCCTGCGATCCGCCAATTTCCTGACAACAATCTTCCCATCTTGGAATTTACCGCGTAGATTCTTCCGTAATTTTACGAATTACGGGCGTCAAAAAAAAACGAACTACCGAGCTGCGCCAACTGTGGTGTGTGCTACTTCGGGTAGTAAATAATATCCGTTAATGTTACATTGTTTATTGTCGAAGAGGTTAATATGGAGAGAGCGCACAACAGCCAGTACATCCCTTTTATACATCTCCATACTCGCTGTCTCGCTCTCATGCTGTCACACTCACACACATACATCACAACTTCCTTGTTGAAGTGTACCGAGTACATTGGGTACTCGGCCGAGGTGGTTGTCATCTTGGTGACTTTGACGGGGGCGAAGCCTTGGCTCGTCAGGTCTTCGGTTATCTCCTCTGTGGCCACGTTAGGCAGGCCCTTGATTACTGCCTTCTTCATCTTGTCGGCCTCCGCCGTGTATGTATGGAAGCCGCGCGCCTCCGCTCGCAGCCCGTTGGTGAGAGCACGGTGATCTGCCATGCTTCGCACGATGATGTTCACCTTTCCTCCTGGTCTGTATTTGATTTCGAAGTTCAGGTGTCCGATGTGGCCCTGCACCGCTGAGATGACCTGCCCGTATGTGAGGGTCCCCAGGGTCATCACAACCGGGGGGACACGGTCCTTCCTGGCGGCGCTCGTGGTACCGGTGGAAGAAGAAAAGTTATTATTAGTATGTGGGCGCATCGCCTGCGACGCGCCGCCGCCTTCTATTTCCTCATGTAAATTACCAAACCAGTTTCCGACTACAACCGGTTTCGTTTCCTGCGATGTGGGTCGGCTTTATCCAGCCTTCCTCCTGGCGGGACGTCTCCATCTCCTGGGCGGGCTGCTCGAATCTGGGGGGCGGAACGTAGCCCGAGGCTGGGCCTATTGGGGGGCGGCTGGTCCCGGCTGCAGGGGCGGTCTCAGGCATCTTGGGGGCGGTAGGGGGATAGCTGCCTGCTTCGTCCTCGGGTCAGCGGGATGGGGCTGCAGTGGCTGGGAGTTGGGGACCTTGATGGTCCCAGTCTTGGTCCGATAAGTGGTGGTGTCCTCAGGAATGACAGAAAGGAGCCGCGCGGGAGTCATCCGCACGGCAGGTGTTCGGTATTTTCGCTATAGGATTGCGGGGGTGGTCTTGGGGGCTTCTTCTATCGGTGGGGCCAGTTCGTCCTTCTTCATCTTTGCCTTGAAAAAGGCAGTTGGCGGCGCGGTGGCCTAGGCAGTGTTCGGGTCGGGGTCCGGCCGGCTGACAAAAATAGCAGGTGTCTGACCGTGTAAAACGAGCCAGACAAAGCGGTTCAGGAGCGAAAAGGCTGACGTCTCCAGAAGCGACTGTCGCGGACGGCAGTCACTCAGCGAATCTGGACTGGGGCTAGCCGGAGTCACCCGTCTTTTATAGCCACTCGATTCCTCCTCGATGTTCCTTCCACGCCGCTCGGCTGTTATCCCGTAGCTGTTTTGAGTTGATGTCTTATGTGCAATACATAACAGCACCTAGGATCGGTCTTGAGACGTCGGCGACGATGATACGCCATTTTAATGCTCGGCGTAGACCGAAATCGAATTCGACTGTTCTCGTTCCAAATGTCTTGATAGGGTTTCCATTGGCTCCGTACAACGTAGTTGGGCAGTTATCGGAAGTGATATTATTCTTATTATACAGAGGGTTTCTAGGGATGACCGAGACATCGGCCCCTGTGTCCAACAGGAATTTCTGTGGAGTTTGTAGATCGTAAACGAAGAGACGACATGTGTTTCTCGGAATCTCGCACGTCCCTACTGAGAGGTTCCGTTGTTGTTTCCCGAATTCTTCATTTTTAAAAGAGCAAGGCTGGTAGCATTTGTAGGCCTTTTCTCCAAATCTATTGTGAAAACTGCAGTACCCATCTGAGTTTCTTTTGGACGATCGACCATAGAATGTCGCATATAATGTTTTCAATTACATCTAAGTGTAATACTTAATGTAACAATCGGCTGCATAGGATTAATCCGAGACCCAAACCTTTGGAATTATTTGCAGGAATTGTAAAATTGTTAAGAATATTAAATTTGCATAAAATATAATATGTATTTCTTTTTTAAAAATCATTCAGGATTGATCACTAAATTTGGTTGAAATTACATAAAATTGTAAAAAATTATAAATCATTATCTTCATTTGCGTTAATAAACTGTAGGTAAGACTTAATTTTTTTGGTTAAGATATTTTAAAAGTTCTAGAAGTTTTTAAATGTGCTTGAAATTACAACATATTGTATAGAGTAGATTGTCGAACTACAATCAATGTAAATTTCAAAAAATTTCAGAAATGGAAATAAATGTTATATAATTTTGTTTACACATTTACGTGACCGGAACATTATTCTTCTGTGCTTGATCTTTGACTGCAATCTGGTGTTTCTTAGTTTTTCTCTGCTAGCCGTCTCAAAGCGATGAAACTTCGCCCTGCTGGAGCTTTGGACGGCCACGGCGCTGAAGAAATCCCTTGCTGCTGCTGGAATCTGCTACTCGTGTTCATTTTGGGAACCGGCTGCACGCCGGGCTTTGTTCACTGAAATTAATTTTAAACGCACTTAATGAACATTAAAGGAATGATGTTTTTTTTAAATCATTAGTTGGGAATTTTTTTTTTAAATCGCAGTATTTGATTGATTTGAAAAGATCAGTATGCAATCGTAAATTTTAAATCATAAAAGGCTTCGGAATTCCGGGACATATCTGATGTGGTCGTAACTTCATTAGGGCGTATCATAAGGTACTATTTTTAAATTTTATTGAGAACATGTATTAACATTACTACTACCCACTACTACCGTTTACAGTTGATAAATTTGGCTGTCTGTGATTATCGGGATTATCAAGAAAATAAATATCTGAATTTAAAACTCCGGTAATAAATCGATACAGATTTTTACGATCTATAAAGTGAAGTTATTATATCCGGCCAACAAGTTCTGAAAAAAACAATAATACCAAAATAAAAACCTAATAAGTCCTTGTAATAACGGTGAAGTGAATAATATTTTTCTCACTGTGAAGATCTCGCTCATTGGTAAACAATTCGTCACCCGCGCTGTCATTGGTGCATTTGAATTTAAAACTAGTCTCATTGGCTATTAATATCTCTCAATCTAAAGAGACGTTGCAACTTACCGCAGAATGAAAAATAATACGAGGGCAGGTAAACAATGTGCTGACAATAATGCCGTAAATATGAATGAAATCCTAAATCAATATTCAAAAACCTTTGACGACAGGCTTAAGGAAATGGAGAAAAACATTGTAAGTAAGCTAGAAGCAAGATTAAAAGACTTTACGGATCAATTAGAGCCTGTTATAAAATCAGTAGAATTTTTATCTGCGCAATTTGAATTATTGAACAATAAAATGTCAGTTGTGAGCAATAAAACCGCTAAGATTGATTTTCTAGGATGTGAAGTTAATCATTTGAAAGAAGTTATAAAGGACGTAAAATAAAATAAATCAACGTGAGCAATTCGACCTCCCAACCTCCAAAAGTGAAAACCTTCATAATACTATGGAGAATATATCCCAGAAGATCGGATTTCTGCTACAAAAAGGGGACATAGATTTTATTCATAGAGTGCGGCCATGGCCAACAGCAACTTCCTAAGTTGCTTCAACATCAACACCTACGCCCAATATCGCCATTCGTCTCCTTCGGCGAGATTGCAAGGATGCTCTGTTGACAACTGCTCGTCGCCACCGGACCTTGACCTCAGCGGACATCGGCCTTCCAGGAGTGGCAAGCCGCATATTTCTCAACGAACACCTCACACCTTCTAACAAGCTCCTAATGAAGAAAACCAGGGAACTTAAGGCCGAAAAACAATTCCAATATTTATGGACAAAAAATTGTAACATTTTTATGAGGAAAAGTGACGGTTCCCCCGTGTTACAGATTTCTTCGGAAGAAGAATTCAAGAAGATATCTTGACTTATACTTGTTTATACTATTTCTCAGTACTTTTCACTATGCATTTTACACTTTAATTATCACCTGTTACTATTTTTTACAGTTTCTTCTCAAAGCTCATATTTTCTTATCAAAACTTAAAAGTACAAAACAATATATATTTTATAATATTACCATGTTACTAAAACATCCCACTCCCTATCAAGGAATAGTATTTGACATTTTGATTATTTAGATGTTGACATTTTCCCTTGTACCCGTAAATCATTTAAAATCAAACTAACCGTACAATGTACTTAAATGAACACTATTATTTCTTGTTTATTACTTTATTTTCAATAACTTTTTACCTAACATTATGTACTATTATTTTAAACAAATACTCGAAACTATTATTTCTGTATTGATTATTATAACCTTTTTGATAATTTTTTTACAACGTGCTCACACCATATACTCGTACCTACTATAATTGTTAAATTACCACTTGATTCATAATCATTAATTAACCTTTAACAACTAAATATTATAAATGGAACTTAACTGGTTTAAATTTTATTCACTATTTTATGTACAATTACTTTATACACAACTGTATGCTTCCTAAATAAACATAAATAAAATAAAATAAAAACTAATAAAATTTGGAATGATAAAATATGGATATTTTATAATAATGATATTAATAAAATTTAAACTTACATAAGCTGTCTCAGGATCCATGGTTACACGCTGGTCCGGCTGTGTTGCATTGTGACATTTTCAGAAAGTATATTGATTTGCGTATAAAGTCGGGTCATCATTTATAACTGGAGGTGAATCGATCCTTACTCAATCGATTCGCCATGTTATTTGGGAATGTCACGGGAGCTGAAGTAATAAGTATAATTTGAGTTTACATACTTGTATGTATTTGAATCTCACATTTGTCTGACGGCAATACATGACAATAATTTCTACCTGAAGGGTAAAACATGAGGATAGTGAACCACGCAACACAAGCAACGTAACCAGCGAATAACCAAGAATTATATCCGAATTTTCGCCTTTCTGTCAGCAGCTGGTAGAAGGCACTAGAGTACCAGTGTTGCCATACAAAAAATAATGTTTTTTGGCTGTTGTGTGTTGTGCGTAGGTACTGTCCACAGTTTGTTCAGTTGTTGCGGGCGTGGTTTTCATGTTTGTCGGCAAACATTTTCGCGGGAAGGGAGGAATTGTCATGATAATAATTATTACGTAGTAATAATTATTATTATTCTTATTACGTAGTAATAATTATTATTATTCTTATTACGTAGTAATAATTATTATTCTTATAACGTAGTAATAATTATTATTATTCTTATTACGTAGTAATTCTTATTACGTAGTAATAATTATTTTCCTGACTTAATAAACGTTCACCTGGCCGCTTATTTTAATTGTTGAATCGCCGTATTTTAGATTTTTTAGATTGGCAACTGTATTCAAAAATTTCCGGCGTCACCTTTTTGAATTACCGCCGTTCCGGGAACCCGATTTTAATTCTTTAAGTTTGGTGTGTTCATTATGTGATAATATCACTTTTAAGAATTATGTCATTAACACTAACCGCGAGCCGAAAGTTGTTCCGTGTGCGGTACGGGTTTTTATTTTGAATTATTCTGGAGCGATAGAGAGATCGCCATGTTTTCGAGGCTAACACACCGCCGCGTTCAAATTTGATTGTGAATTATCTACGGAATCGCGGCTGGCGCGTTCGAGAGATTTACGTGGGCAAGGCTTTGTGACCTGCTACGGTCGTGGCGGTACCTATTTGTGGCGAATGAACGCCCGGCGCTCATCTCCGGATGAAAGGTGCGGTAATCGGGGTCTATCGAGTGACACTGGACCTGATGCTGGATCCTGCTCCCTGGTGAGGAGTCCCTATCATCTGGAGCCTTCCTCGGGGTCTTTCCCGGTTGCTGTCCTGGAGATCCCGCATGCACATGGACCTCGATTCTTCCACACGCTACGTGGTCGCTGGTTAATATGCGTTCGCGTCAAGTTAGAATTGATAGAATTTAAAAAGTTACATGGTCCGCAGGTATGCTCTTTTCTTTGTGTTTTACTTTTTTCCAGCTTAGTTCTCAGTATGGTTTTTGTTTCTTTTGGGAATATAAATCCCGGTCCCTTGAAGGGCACCCTTGTATTTAAGAATATATAAATATGGTAGTATTTATTACTGTGAGACTGTGAGATAATCTTTTTTATTCACCTAGCCTAACTAACCTTGCCGGAGGGAAAACTGTATTTTTCCTTCCCACCATGGTGAGGGAGTTTCCTATGCTCTATATATAAAAAAGGTACCAAGGAACCTTTACGTTACGTTGTGTGATGAAATATCGGTTTTCAGTTTTTTTGTTAGTAATTTTGGTTAGAAAAAACGTTAGGTTAGCCATTTTTAAAAACTTTTTATGTTTGCATTAAAAAAGTTTGTTTTATAAAGCACGCATATGTGTAGGTTTAATAATAAAGTTTAAAACCTATTTTATTACCTTTCAAAAACAGTTTTTGGTTTTTCGATAAGTTCAGAAATGTTTGTATTTTATCGCAAAGCAGAGCATTCTGAAAAAATATTCCCAAGACGTGAGGGGTTAATTACTTCAAAAGTGCAAAAATGTGGCAAAAATTAAAAAAATATTAGTAAATTACAATTGCTATCGATTTTTAAAATGTTTGGATGGAAGACCAAGATCACATTTCTGTATTTAATTGATGTACGCTTTTACTTATCAATACAACTAATGATGTTAAAAATATTATGTGAAAAATGAGTTAAATATCTGAGCATGATAAATCCTTAATTTTTTATTTTTTTATTTATTTATCTATATAAGGTGTGTTTACATTACATTATTCGATGCCTGTCTCACTAGGGTATACCTGTGTTGAGACAGGCGTAGAGGTACATAAATGAATATCATACATAAGAATATTTAATTATAACATAAGAATATTTAAGGTAAAATACATACTGATTTATACAATTAAAATAGAAAGACGATTTAAAGTGTGGGTAAATACCATAAAGAGAGCATTATATAGATGAAGGAAGAGATGAATAAAGTAGTAAATCCTGACAAGTCTATATAGGGAGTTATATTATACATATAGGATTTTACTATTTTGATTTCTTTAATATGGGTAAGGACATACGTAAGTTGGTAATTCTGTCTATTTGTAATTTATTTTACAGATGTTAGCAATAGTGTGACGTCCAATACTTATAATCCATTTCTTTATAGCTTGTTTGAATTTGGTCATTGATTCGGTTTGTCTAATCGTAGCAGGTGTAGTTTGCAAGCTATGTATTTAAAGCGTTTTTGTCCAAAGGTGGTTTTAGAAAAGGGAGTTGGGAGAAGTTATTTATTTTTGGCTCGGGTATTGTGTATCATTTGTGTTGGTTTATATAGGATTTTGTTGTTTTTATGTAAATAAACTAAGATGGATTTTACGTAAAGCTTTTTAATGTCCATAACGTTGAAAGTATTGAAGATCGTATCGGTGCTGGTAGTGAGAGGAAGTTTAAGAATTATTTTTATAATTAGTTTTTGTGCTTTAATGATGGGGTCGAGGGCATTAGAATAAGTGTTACCCCAAGCTAAAATTTCGTATTCGATGTGAGATTGGCACAGTGAGTAATAAACTGTTTTTAAAAGTTGTAGATTAAGGAAATTGCGCGTTTGTTTGAAAAAGTATATAGATTTGCGGATTTTGTTTGTAGTATTAAGTATATGTTGCTTCTAATTTAGATGTGTATCAAAGGTTAATCCTAAATATTTGATAGTGTTTACTTGTTCAAGGCATGGCAGTTGCAATTCCGGTTCAGAGATGAGTTATTACATTCGTGTATTTTTAATTTTGGGTGTAGGTTTGGTTTTGTGATATTGGTGAGACTAGACAGTAAGTATTTTGTTTTTTGTACGTTAAGAGTTAATATGTTCGAGTCAAGCCAATATTTAACCTTTCGAATTCTTACCTCCACTTTCGAATATACGGTAGGCCAGTCTTTTGCTTGGAATAGTAGGACAGTGTCGTCGGCGAAACTGACAAAAGTGGCATCGATATCTAGGTTACACAACTCGTTAATGTATATTAGGAAGAGCGTTAGACCTATAACACTGCCTTGTGGGACACCGTAACTCAGGCGCGGCCGGTGCCTTAGTGCACTTGTGCAACGAACCGTCAACAAAGTTGAAAAACAATTTACAGCTCATTGTAATCTTACTTGATGTTTTTAATTATCAAATTAAACAAAGTATTAAAAAAATCTTTTAAATTGCAATTAATAATATACTAAATGTAAGAATATTGTAGATAAATACGGCAAAAACACTCCACCCGCGCGGTTAACACTGGCTAGGGACAAGAAACCGAGGTACATATCAATCTGCGCATTAGACCTAAGCGCCCCGTTTGGCTAAATATTATTTTATATGCAGCCCATACGAAACATCTCCGGACCGTGGTTTTGACAAAACGTATCAAGAAAAATACCCCCGACAGTGCGCCGCACGGACGGCGGAGATATCCGAATGAAGAATTCCGAACGTACGGCTCGAGCGATGTAGGGTTTGAAGAAGTATTTAAGTAAAAGCATAATATTTCTCTTGTAAAATGCAACCTCGGGTCAACGGGTCACGGATCAGCTTGTGATAGAGTGCTACGGATTTACATACTTGACATTGACTTTATTATTTGCATTTTGTGCAGAAAGTAACCTTTTATTTGTGTGCGTTTTTTTTTTACTTATTGCAAACTTCATATCGACGCTCATTGGATCAGTAAACACCCGCCACCGTTTGCATCCTACGCTGCAAATTAAAATTGCTTGTGCTTGTCTTAATTATTGTGATATTAATTAATATCCGAAGGTCTTTCAAAATAAATACCTTCTCTTCTTTGCCACTAATCCTCTAATATTAATAGATATAATATAAAAAGAAATGAACCATAGTGTAAAATAGTAAATAATTTATGATTTCTGAAATTTTTTAAAGCAGTATCCCCGTTTGCAAAGTCGTATCTTCCAAGCATAAACTAATATAAATGTGTTTATCGGATAACGAATTTGTCAGGTGAGTATATCTTGTTTTTGTAACTTTATTTAGATGTAAGCAAATTTTTTCATACATCTAGTATTAAAAAAACATATAAAATACATAATAAAATAAATATAGTCATAAAATTATAACGGAAAGAATACAGTTTTAAAAAAAAATACAGTTACTCCAGTTAGAAATACAAACAATAGGGTTTAAGACATACAGTTAATACAAATAAATACAATTCATAAATTTTTCTTAATGTATGTAGCACATGTTTTACGAAAAGTGCTAAGACTTGAGGCTTCCTTTATGGAATTTGGTAGGTTATTATAAAGTTTTTGACCTTTATAAAACACGCTGTTTTGTGTACACGTCAGTTTAGTTTTGGGAAGCCTGAAGTCTCGGCAACTCCTCGAAGGATAATTGTGAATATTTTCATGGTACATAATATTAGTTTGCAGATATTTAGGGAGCATGTTATTTTTAAGCTTGTACATCATTGTTAACGTATTATATATTATATGTTGTTTAGTTGTCATCATATTTAAGTTTTGTAACATAGTTTTAACTCTAGTAAAGATATTACATTTCAGAATCATCCTCATTCCCCTATTTTGTATAACCTGTAGTTTATTATTTTGGGTCTCGTTACATAAGAATAGAACACTAGAACAATAATTTAAATGAGGAGTTACAATAGAATTATATACAAGGTGCGTTGTCTTGAGATCCAAGTTATTCCTAATCCTTTTTAAGAAGCCAACTTTTTTAGCAATTTTCTTAGATATGTAATCGAAGTGTTTGTCGAATTTTAATTTATCATCTAATATTACACCCAGATATTTAATATTGTTAACCCTTTCTATATTTATGTTATCAATGGTTAGTATTGCATGTTCAGTTCCACCTTGACTATCAATAATCAAAAATTTAGTTTTCATAACATTCAGTTTTAGTTTGTTTATGTTTAACCAAAGCGTTACATTATTTAAGTCATTTTGTATCTCTTCAATGGCATCCTGTAAATTTTTTCTGGCTATATATAACAATGTATCATCAGCAAATAATTTAATGGCACAATGCTTTAAAACTTTAACAATATCATTTATATATATAATGAATAACAATGGACCTAGGACAGATCCCTGTGGAACGCCTTTGCTAGTATGACGTGGATCCAATGTTATTCCATCATATTTTGTTACTTGCGTTCTTTCTGATAGATAATCAACAAACCAAACCAACAAACCAATCTGTCTCTGTTTGCAAATAAAATTGGGTGATTGAAGTCTTCGCTCGGCAAAAGGATCGAAGAATTGATCTTCTCTGTAAATAAGTAAGATAGGTAGTGCATTTATATAAATTATATACATTACGTTTTTGATGAAATCGGTGAATCACCAAAAATTTAAGGCACCGGCCGCGTCTGCCGTAACTAAAAGGTAAATTCTGACTCTTTGTAGCTCTGAGTTTAACGCATTGGGATCTGTCCGATAAGAAGCTGGAGAGGAGGCTTAATTCATTATTCCTAATACCTATATTGAACCATTTGCGTTCTAATTTGATGTGTGATATTGTATCAAACGCTTTACAAAGTTCGATAAATACCGATAGACATTTCGAGCCCTTATCAAGGTGGCCAGAGATATGGTCAGTGACGGTGGCTATGGCATCGTTTGTGCTTTTATGGTTTCTGAAGCCAAATTGCCGCGGTAATAGTAGGTTGTTGGTTTCAAGGTATTCCATAAGACTATTATTAACGATCTTTACAAATACTTTAGACAGGGAATTGAGTAACGTAATAGGACAATAATTACTAATGTCAAGTTTGGAGCCTGTTTTGAAAATAGGGATAATAAGACCTTGTTTTAGAATGGCGGGAAACAATCCTTGGCGGATGCTAATATTCATGGTTGTATTATAACCGGGGCAATTTTTTTAAGAAACTGTTGGGTATTTCGTCAATGCCGGTGGATGAAGAATTTTTTAAAGAGTTTATTGCCGTAGAAACTTCTTTCTCTGTAACCGTTTTGAGAACAAAGCGGGTTGAGAATTCATCATTGGAAGGGTGGACGCTAGAGCCAAGCATATGGTTGCTTGTTTGGATTTTTGTTGCTAGTTCTGGACCTATATTTGCAAAATAACTGTTTATATGATTGACAATTGTGTTGGGGTTCGATATAAAGTCTACAATGATATCATTGATATTGAGAGAGTTTAAGGCGTCGGTGGCTTTATTTGAATTGGTAGCTTCCTTGAGGACTTTCCATATTTTTTTAGGATCATTGTTGCATTCGGAATTTTTTATTGTAGTATAGATTTTTGGCTTTCCTAATGACTTGTGTGCAAATATTTCTGTATCTTTTGTAGAAATTATGGAGTGTAATATCATACGGATTCGTGGCACATTTTTTTATGTATGGAGTTGCGTTTCCGAAGGCAGTTGATGATAGTATGGTTAATCCATGGTTTCAGAGGTTTGATCGCTCTAGGAATGGTTTTTGTGGTGATTTTGGTGTTTTGGACAAGGGTGTCTTGTATGTAGGTAGAGAAGTAGTTCCATGCCTCTTCTATGTTTGAAATCTTATAGAGTCTGTCCCAGGATTTAGAACTAATTGTTTTGTTGAGGTGGTCATAGTTAATTATTTTCTTTGTTATTTCAGTTGATGTTTTGCTTTGTTCGTTGTGTTTGGAACTCATTGTGAAGGAGGTGGCGCAGTGATTTGTAATTGATGACATGTGGATTTCTGAAGTGTATTGGTTTGATGTTTTAACCATAATATGGTCGATGCAGGAGGAAGAGTGTGGTGTACATCGTATAGGTGAGTTTATTGTACTTTCCATTCCGTGAAACTTAATGGTATTTAAGTAATCTTGGCACTGGGGATATTCGTTGTTTTTTAGAATATTAATGTTAAGGTCTCCAATTAAAACTAGGTTTTTTGTTTTTTTAGCTCGGTAAGATAACAGTTTAAGTCTCGCAAAAAGGGGGAGATGTTAGGTTTGGAAGGAGAGCGGTAAAGTGCAATAATACATGTGTCTATGCTGTATGTTATTGTAGTGAACATATGTCTTGCAGTATGAAAGAGACATGCGTGTATGAGTGAGACAGCATGCGGAACGTATAAAAGGCGTGAATGTTGTCCATTCGTCCTCTCTTATTATCAGCTCCCTAAGAAGAACCTTGTACAGTATTCTCGGATTAAATACACATTGTCTACCCACGTCTATTATTGACATACACCCCCTACTGAGATCATCATATCTGAGGAATCTGGATCCATCATAAAGGAGTCCAGAGGTAATGGGATAACCGGCCACGGTCATCACATTTGGCGCAGCCGATAAAGGACCGGATTTACGCAGCAGCCAAATTGACATTTGGCAGATTTACGCGTATTGAGGCTACAGTGGTCAACAGGTGATCGGGCAGAGAAAGGGCCAGATCACGACTCCACATCATTGCGGAGCAGGAAGAGCAAGAGCAGAAGAATCGGCATCCTAAAGAACATCAAGGCGCTGGATAAGGTTATTCAGTGCCGAGAACCTGGAGGAGCATACACGTAAGGCGTGGATGGAGAAGTCCGGGTCTTCAGGAGAAGATCAGAGACCAGGTGCAGACCTCACGGAAGGCGTGCCGGGGCATTAGAAGGACGACCAGGGTTCAGGAGCCAGGAGACGGTCCGCGGAAGGGCGAGATCGGGCAGCATCCAGTCATCAGAGTCGTGAGTTGAGTGCTGTTTGTAATTTTTTCTATTTTTTTAATTGATTGCATCTGTGTGGAAATGGAGGGGGGAGAACTGCCCAGGTTTTGTCATTTGAGGGACAAGCTGGAGACATTCGTTCTTAAGTACGAACAGTTCATCCTCGTCAATGATGACAAATTAAATTCGGTAGAGAAAAGAGAGCGGTTTTAATATCTCATTTACACACAGAGACAATAGATTTATTGATTGATTTGTGTTTTCCTAAAAAAATTACAGATATTACGGTCGAAAATTTATTGTTATTACTAGAGAATCATGTAGGTATCAAAAGAAATGTGTTCAAGGAGCGCGAAATTTTTTTTGCTACGAAACAAAAAAGTACAGAATCTGTTAATGATTTTATAGCACGGTTAAGAAATCTCGTTAGATTTTGCAAATTCGAAGACAGACTTGAATATAATTTAAAAGATGTTTTTATCACCGGTCTTCGAGTTGGTCGTATTAAGGAGAAATTATTCATCGAGGCTGAAAACTTTTCATTAAAAAAATATATAGAATGTGCTATTGCCATGGATTCGTTCGAGGTAATTAATAAGCAAATTAAAACGGAAAGGGTAGATATAGTTTTTAAAAATAGACTGAACAATTTGTCACAAAAACAAAATTCGGCGGGTAAACATTTTTCTAGACCTACAAATAAGAATGTTACATTTAGGAACCAAACTAGATGTAAACATTGCGGCAGTTATCATGAGTCGATAAACTGTAAATTTAACGAAGTAATTTGTTTTAAGTGTAAAGGCAAAGGCCACATTAATAAAATATGTCGCGGGTTTAGTAAAAAGGTTATTTCTTCTGTGTTTGTGAATACGCACGGAAGTAAGAAGAAGTGAGTGGTACATGCTGTGAACTGTGACCCAATTATGTGCAAAATCCTAGTGAACAATGTGATTTTTAACGGATTCTTGGATACAGGATCGGCAGTTTCAATATTAACAGATCTAGATTATGTTAAACACTTCAAACATTTGGATTTAAAACCAAAGGATTTAACCTTGATGGGTTACGCTAATTGTAATTTGAATTTATTGGGTTGTATTTCATTATTAGTTGATTATAACGGTTATAGAGAAATGTTAGAATTTTGTGTAGTTAAAAATGGAACAACTACGGTTCTAGGTCGTGACTTTATAAAAAAATTTAATATTGGATTCACGGGGTTACAATCAATTTCATCCCAGGAGGGTAGTGAAATTGTTTCTCACAATGTATTGGAGAATGATAGAAGTGACTTAGATAAAAGTGAATTACAATCAATTTCATCCCAGGAGGGTAGTGAAATTTTTTCTCACAGTGTATTTGAGAATGGTAGTAGTAAAGTGAATAAAAAAATTCGAAAATTCCAGGAGGTTTTTTCGGAGAAAGTGGGTAGTTTTAATAAAAGTAAAGTGCAATTAAAATTAAATGGGAATGCGGAACCAAAATTATGCAATCCGACAAATATAACTTTTGAATTTGGAAGGAAATTAAGGTCAAATTTAAACAATTTTGTACCGAGAGGGGGGAGAGATAAGTGTCAGGAAAATCAGAAATATTATTACAAGAGAAATAATAAACGATCCAAGGGGTTTTCAATTGATCAAAATGTAATGGTAAGGGATTTTAAGGATAAAAATAAGGATAAATGGGTACCAGGGAAGGTATACAAACAATTAGGTAAAAAAGGTTATTTAATTGAGGTAAATTTGTATGGTAAACTTATGTATTGGAAAAGGCATTTTGATCAGCTGTCTAATTTGTGTGTATCATGGGAAAAAAAACCCAGCAATCCTTATATCGCGTCTGAGACGAAGAGACTGTCGTATGACGATTACGATGTCTCCAGCTTTGTGCCGGATGACAGACTAATGGGTGTTTCTCCTTCTCCTTCCAGCTCCAGTGATCCAGTGGCTTCCACGTCGGGAAATTGGAAGGACCGACTACGACCACGGACACACAGATGAGTCAATGAAGACAGGACTCAGCTCTCGACTCAACATGAGACAAATGAATTACTTACATTGTAAATATTGGAATATTGTATGTATTGTAAATAATTATCGGCATCATGTTGTGTAACTGTCTTCAGATTTAAGTGTGGAGGGATGTAGTGAACGTATGTCTTGCAGTATGAAAGAGACATGCGTGTATGAGTGAGACAGCATGCGGAACGTATAAAAGGCGTGAATGTTGTCCATTCGTCCTCTCTTGTTATCAGCTCCCTAAGAAGAACCTTGTACAGTATTCTCGGATTAAATACACATTGTCTACCCACGTCTATTATTGACATACACCCCCTACTGAGATCATCATATCTGAGGAATCTGGATCCATCATAAAGGAGTCCAGAGGTAATAGGATAACCGGCCACGGTCATCACAGTTATTTGAAGACAGTTGGAGTTTTTAATGGTGATTTCTTTGACGTTATATGTGTTGGGAGTGTAGTTTAATGTATATACTACTACGCCATCGTTTTGTCTGTAGTAATTCGAGGTGTGATGGTGGGTATAATTGGGAATGTTTTTGGGAGTATAGTAAGGTGTTAGCCAACATTCTGTCAAGATAATTAGGTCATATTTGGTTATAGTAAGTTCGAGTTCGATGAGAAAATGGCCAAAGTTTTTGTTTATCGATCTTATATTTTGATGGTAGATTGATAGGTCTGATTTGTTAGACATTATATTGTTAGAAAAAGAATCCACTTCTGTACGATGTGAAGATGTGATGAAATATGAGAGGATAATTTCCCAATATTTAAGTTTTTTTTTTAAATCATCTACATGTTTAATATAAATAATTTTTTCGTTCGTGAGGTGCCTCATCATGATTCTACCATAGACATAGGTATAATTTTTTTCTTTGTCAAAATATTTTGTTGGCCATAAAAGTTCTTTATGATACGCGGTGAGTTCTTCGCCAATGTAAATCTTCTTTTGGCAAGTCCTTTGATGGCGGCGTAGTTGATGTTTTTCTTACGGCGATGAGGTTGTCTCTTGCGGTTTTGTTGTTGAAGTGAACCAGCACTTTGGAAGGGCGTCAATACGTCTGTCAGGAATTCTTTTTACATCGGTTATATCTCCATTTTTGATCTCCAAACCAGCCGTTGCAGCCACTCTTTTAACTATCTCAGTCGCTTCTTCGCCACTTGATTGTTTAATGCCTGCTACCTTCAAATAGTTAGATCGGAATTTTGATTCTAGTTCAGATAGTTTAATTTCAAGATGTTCAATAATAGTATTTACGCCTTGTTGTTCTTTTTTGAAGTTTTCACTTTCACCTTCAATTTTTTTGTTTTGTAAGAGAGTTTGGTCAATCTTTTTTATTAGTTCATCATACTGGTTACTTATAAATTCGATGCTTTTTTGAGTTTCTGAGGTGATTTTTTTCATTTTAGTGATTATTTCTTTTTTACTTTTTGGGTTTATATCAGGTACCTTCCGAAATAAATATCACAAGGAAATATATTATATTTAAATTTGAATCCTGTAATGTCAGTTAGAATGAAATTATCAATTGTCACTTGTTTTGTTTTTGCTATTATTTGATTGTTAAAAGAAACCATTCAAAGAAAAGTGATATAAATAAACATAAAAGTAGTTTCGTTGTTAAAAACTTTGCAACACAAGTGTTTTATTTATAAATTAATAGAAAGGGATTAAACCTCTCAACATATTATACAACATTTCGTTTTAATCCAAAAATGGAGAAACTTCAATTTGAATTTACGCTATTACCTGGAGGCGATGGCAGATCAAATATTATTAGCATTACAAAAATAGTCGCAAGTGATGAAAAAGTGTAAAGAAAAGTGTTCAGACAGCTCGCCACACAGACGTGTAGTCCTACGTATCATGATTTGTTTAATATACAGGTACGTAAATAATAATATTATTTTGCGAAAATGGTAAGACAACAACAAAAAAGTCGTATTTCTAAGCGTAAACATTATCTAAAAAATCGAGAACGTATGATGGAATGTATAAGGTAAGAAGAAAAAAATAAAATTTTGATTTAATTAATATAATACATACTTGTATTATTTACTATTATGTAATATTTATTATAAAAATAAATTTTCAATTTATTTGTGTATTATATAACAAAGGTGACAGTTATTGTTTTATTTTTTACAGAATGCGTACTTTGGGAAATAAATCTATTTTCAATGCTTCGGAAACTGAAATTTCCGGGCAAGTTTTTTTAAATTAAATTACGTTTTTTTTTAAATGACCATTGAATGCAAAAGCTTTTATTTTGCTCATTTATTAAAATTATAGGACATAATAATAAATAATACATTTTTACGGATCAAACTGCTAACAAAAATCTGCTTTCAAAAATTACCTTGTTTTTTTACAGTAATTCCACACAGGCCCTGAGGATTTTTTTTTCCCTCAGAGCATATGTCATCTTTGGATATGCTGTGTGAAGGGTGTTTTAATGGAAAGGAAGGAGAGGAAGTTCTGGAAAGGATAATGTTATAGGGGTGGGTAGGAGTTTGAGGGTCAGTGGGTTTGGGTGTGACGGACTTTTGAATCCATCCCTCCCAATGCGGTGCAAGGCGATGTTCCAAAAGAGTTCTGCCTGAGAGGTCACAAGATCTCCCTCAACTAGTCTCTCCCGATCTGGCCTACCACGCAGCTGGTGGGCAGACACATCCGCCACCAAGATCCAAACCCGGGCACCCCTGCTAAGTCACCAAACGTAGCGAACAACTTGGGATTATCCAATAAATAGTTTCCGGGGCGGCGGTACCCTTACCCGCGTCCCAAATTGTTACGGACAAGGAAATATGTAATTATCATCATACGTATTATTTTATTACTACCTATTATTAGATGTTCGTTGGATAATAAAACCAAAATGCGTTACATAAATGTAAGTAAATAAAAGTTTCGCTTGTTTACTAAAACCGACTACATTGTTATAAGTAATTACTTTGACCTTTTTATAAATGTTTAATAATTTAGATCCCATCGGTTAATTAGTCCTAGCAAAGCTGTAGTTTGCTGATAGCTTTTAGGGCTGCCACTTCATAAATTTCTACATAAACCTCGGGAGGTACATGATCGTGAATGTAAAAAAGACAAATAACTTTTTTCTAAATTCAATTTTTTCCCTATACAAAATTATTTTTCCACAGAAGAATATTATTTTTTTTCATACAAACAACAAAACTTTTTTACCCGTAACTACCTTAGAACGTTTTGAAAAAAGTTTCGTGTCTTTTTTTACGGATTCTGTCGTGCAGAATTACCTCTCGAAGTTTGTGCACTTTACCCCCGGATATAAATAAAGAGCGAAAAGGTGCATGTAGGCAAAAACAGGTTGTGCCAAACTCAGTCAGTGGTTTGATGCACATCCTCCCTTCCCACAAACCAGTGAAATAATGTCAATTTTTGTGGAGTGGAATCGTCGGAGACGCCACAATAACTTGCTAAGATGCTGTTCAAGTTGGTGAAGATTCATTAAACTAATTGTTTTAGAAACTAAATGATGAAATAATAAATTTAATCCAAGTCCCACAATCTGTTACAAACAAAAGTGGTGTGTCAGTAATAAGATTAAAAAAATTACGACATTTACTAAAAAACTTTAAATTCCTGTAAATATTTACTGGTTGAAGATTAGTTTGCAAATGTATACATATTATCTAAAAGGGAATTAAATTCTTTACAACTTCTTTCAAACAAATTTCTTTCTTTGATAAATATTTTAGACGATATGAAGGAATGTTTGATGAAAAATGTGAGGTAAAATGATTTTATTCAAAAATATCTACATTTGTGGAGCATGTAAGTCAAAAACGGCTGGGATTTCGAAAATTACGTATAGAATAAAAGTTGTAGATAATTTTATGAGCTTTGCCTTATTCTAAAAAAAAATCCTTTGAAATGCACCGTTTCCGAAATATAAGCGTAAATCCAAAAATTTGAACCTTCTCCCCCCCCCCCCCCTCCCTCTCCTAGCTCACCACCTAGACGTCAGAACTTTTAGTATGTTCTCACCCTTAGCACCCTGACCAAGTTTCTGAAGGAATCGCTTAGGTGCACTCTACACCTCCTTTTGGCCCATTAATTTTTTTTTCATGAGCTCCATACAGGAGGCCCTGAGGAACATAATTTCCCTCAGGGCCTATGTCATCTTTATGCTCACCTATGATGCTGTGTGGAGGGTTTTTTTAAGGAAAGGAAGTAGAGGAGAGTTCTGGGAAGGAAAAGAGTTTAAAGGGTGGGTAGGAATCTCGGGTTCAGTATGTCCTGGTCATCCGCCTCCAAGACCTGGACAAACCTCACCCCATGAACCAGGGCACCCCTGCTAAATCACCAAACGTAGCGAACCACTTGGGGTGACCTATGGCAGAGGTATTGGTTATCCAATAAAGGTTCCCGGGGCGGCAGTACCCATTCCCACCTCCCAAATTAAAAATTGACTGGATTATAAACAAATATGATTAAAATGTGCACTTTACTTAGTTGAAATTTGAAAAATGGGTCGGGTTAAGATGTCGCGGGTTCAATTCCTCTTTCAATGCACAAGCAACATCTTCCGCTTATTATGATGCTGGTAGGAGATTTTCAAATTCTCAGGTTATTCGTAAACCGGGAATACGAATTATGACTCTTTTTCTTTTAAAAAAGTAGTACCCAATAAATAGATAAGCCTCACCCCATGAACCCGGGCACCTCTGTTATCCAATGAATGGTTGCCGGGCGGCAATGGTCGCCTTCCAAATTGACACCTCATCCCATAACCCGGGAACCCCTGCTAAGTCACCAAACATAGCAAACCACTTGGGTGACCTACGGCAGGGGTGTTGGTTATCCAAGAAATGTTTTCCGGGGCGGCGCGGCAGTACCCATCCCGTGCCGTCTCCCAAATTGATAAGAGAAATTAAAGAGAAACAACGATAAAAGTAGTTCCGTTATAATAAATAATATAGCTTTGTTTTGTGAACGGTCACCTCAAGTGTACATTACACTTTATAGGTAATCTAACGTAATACATTGAGAAAATAACAGATATTTTCATAAATATTATGTGTATTTTAAAATTGTGGCAGCCCTACAAATATTATCAACAAACATTATTATCTTGTCGAGATTATTAGCCAAGTTCCAAACCAGACCTTTTTGTAATAATAATGCGCGCGCTTTCCTATTGACCCGCGCGCTGCAGATACACCTCCTGTCGAATGCGTCAAAAGTCAATTTCACGACTCCTCCGAAATGGTTTTTTTTTGTGCGGAGAACGGGGCCTTAACACAGAACTGGTTTTAATTATAAAGTGAGTTTGTACACTGAAAATTAACTCCACTTGGAACATAAAAATGGCTTTCCACTAATTCTGGCAGCACAAAGTATGCAAGTAGAATTTTATAAATGCACTTCTAACACGAGGAATGCGTGAAAAAATTAAACCCCACCTAGAATTTTTTCGTTGCATTCTAAACACAGAACTGGTTTCAGTTATAGGGTGAATCTGTACGCGGAGACTTAAAAATACAAAGTGTAGCCATTTTACTGAGTACATGAAAATGTCTTTTCCCTAATACTGGCAACACAAAAGCAACTAGAATTTTATAAATGCACTTCAAAAACGAGAAGGGGTTTCTACGAAATGCGTAAGCAGACGAAACCACATATGAAATTTTTTCATTGCGTTTTGAACACAAAACTAGTTTTTCCGTCAGAGCGAATTGTATTGTGTGTCCCCAGCTTTAATTAATACTGCACCTAGAACACCAAAAAAATGGTTTTACCTTCGAAATGCGTTAGGGTTAGCATATGAATCCGCAACAGGAAATTGCATTGTGAACACAAGATTGGTTTTACCTTTAGAACGAATTTGCATAGAAGTCAACCAGCTAAAATTAAATTGTACTCTGATTACGTGAATGCTTTTTCTACATTTTGTAGCATATTTATTGACCGCAATATAATTTTATATTTACTTTACTAATTACAATAAATTACATGAAATGTTTTTTTTATGCCAGAAGTGTGGCAATTATCATGGCATTATTGTTTGTATTATATACAAAATTTGAAGGGACATGCTTGACTGAATTTAACCAGTGCTGGAAAATGCATAATTTCGAGTTACTTTCCACAGCCTTAATTTAGTTTCAAATGATTTCACGTTTCATTCATCTTCTACTTTTCTTTTCTTCGTAGTTGTCATTAATAGAATTCAATTGATTTACTATTCACTTTACTTCCGCAACGATGACAGAAAATAATGTTTATGACAGACTGCTTAAGATTCCTCTTCGAATAGAGTTGCCATCAATTCTGAAATATCGGGACTGTCCCGTACAAGAAAATTAAAAGTTCCGATGGAATTTCACTTTTGTTTCACAGTAAAAAAATTAAATAAAAGTAAAATGGGAGGTTTAATCACGTTTTTCTTTGTATCTAAACTAATTGCTAATAACGATTTTGTGATAGCGTCTTAAAAATGCATCTGAAATACCGTGAAAAAACCATCCCGTTCTGTAAAAATTTTTGTGGTTCTTTCAGCGGGCCGCACCAAAAGTGCCCGCGGGCCGCAGGTTCCCCACCCCTTATTTAAATGATGATCAAAAAATAGAAATAAATGAATTAATAACTAACAGTGTTTGCTAACAGTAAATATGATGTTAGCACTGTTAACCGATATGAAGCGAAGATAGGCTTATTAGTGGATAAATATTGTAGTAAGAGGCCTTACAGATGCAGTGTAGAAGATAAAAAGGAAATAGAAGAGCAAATAGCAAAATTGTTAGAAAATAAACTGATAGAAGAGTCGTACAGTCCATTTGCTGCACCGGTTACTCTAGCATTTAAAAAAGAAGAATACAAAAGATCCAGATTATGCATAGACTTCAGAGACTTAAATAAAATAGTAATACCTCAAGCTCAACCATTTCCATTGATTGAAGACCTAATGACAAAGACCAGAAATTGCAATTTTTTTTCAACGCTGGATATAAACTCAGCCTTTTGGTCTATTCCGTTGAGGATTGAAGACAATAAAAAACAGGATTTGGAACACAGGAGGGACATTATCAATGGACCTGCCTGCCTTTTGGTTTGAAGACTTCTCCGGCAATTTTTCAGAGGATATTAAGCAATTTATTGAGAAAATATAAACTAAACGAATTTGCTGTCAATTACATAGATGACATTCTTATTTTTTCAAAAACTTTTGCTGAACACATTGATCATCTGACAAAGCTGCTCAATGCAATCAAAACAGGAGGTTTTAGATTAAAGTTTACAAAATGCACATTTGCATCAGACATGGTTATATATCTGGGTCATATAATTCAGAATAATTCAGTCAAGCCAGTAAAGGATAATTTGATTTCAATAAAGAATTTTCCTATTCCAAAAACACAGAAGAATGTAAGACAATTTCTAGGAAAAATCAACTTTTATCATGAGTACATTCCAAAGAGTGAAATAATACTTCATCCTTTGCAGAATTTATTAAGGAAAAATCAAAAGTTTATTTGGACTGATAAATGCCAAAATACTTTTGAAACGATGAAAAACCTGATATGCTCTCAACCGATCTTGGAAATTTTTGATCAAGATTTACCAATTAATATATATACAGATGCTTCTCTAGAAGGTGTTGGAGCTATTTTAAAACAAACACAATCTGATGGAAAAGAAAAACCTGTTGCTTACTTTTCGAAAAAAATAAATGGCACCCAGAAAAAGAAAAAAGCAATTTACTTGGAATGCTTAGCTATAAAAAAAGCAGTGAGATACTGGTAATACTGGTTGATAGGTAAACTATATACAGTTTATTCAGATCACAAACTACTGGAAAATATGAATTTCAAATCTAGAACCGATGAAGAGCTGGGTGACTTAACATATTACCTATCCCAATATGATTTTCAAATTAAATATTCTCCAGGAAAATATAATATTGAAGCTGATTGTCTAAGCAGAAACCCAGTCTTAGAACCAGATGAGAACCAAGATGAGCAATTAAAAGTTGTCAACTTAATAAAATTAGAAGATATCTTAAAAGATCATGTCTAAAATGAGAAGATACAGTGCAGGAGAGATAAATTGATATCGAAGAATAATGTTTATTACAAGAAAGTAAAAAAAAGAGAAAAAATAATTCCATTAGAAAAATTCAGCATAAACTTCATCAAAAATGTTCAGACAGACCTAGGTCACATAGGAATTAATCAAATGCAAAAAATGATCAGCTCGTGGTACACATCAGAAAACAAGACAAAAAATAGCATAATAACAAAACATAATAACAATACTCAGATCCATATATTTTGCACTTTTTCAATCCATTGCGACATATGGAATACTGGCTTGAGGAAGTGCTACAAATGTAGCAATAGACCCAATTCAAAAGATACAAAAGGTGATAGTTAAAATAACTCTGCAAGTGCCTTTCTACACAGATTCAACCGAAATATCCAAAACATTAGAAGTCATGTCAATAAAACAACTTTATGCCAAATCTGCTCTGCTATACTTCCTCCAAAACAAACTCCATATTCCAATTCAACCCAAAATAATAATAAAAACCAGGTCATTAACAAATATAACCCTGAACATACCAATAACACACACCACACACGGACAAAGACATTTTCAGTATAATGCAACCAAACTTTTTAATTATATGCCCATTACTCTGAAACAACAACTAATTGCAAATACATCTACAAACATCCACAAAAAACATATCACAGCCTGGATCAAAAATCAAGATATTCACTTTATTCAAAATACTTTAATCCCTAACCAAACATAACCAAACTATAACAAATGTAAAATAAATAAACATGTCTATCAAGAATTTACCAACTATTCATATGTACATATAATATACATATATACCTTATATATATATATTTTTTTTTTCTTCTAAATAATCTATGTACAATTACCATTAAAATTTAAAAAAAAAAAAAAAAACTAACTTTCTACTACAACACATAAATACCTGTACCTGTCACACTTAATCATAAACACGTAAACACCTCAGCACAGGTTCTCCTAGTGAGGTGTTCACGAAACATACAATTTTACCAACCAACAGTTTCACCTTCTCAAACCTACCTAACACACAACATAATGAAATGTAATATTAATATGTAAAAATGTTTTCAAAATATATTACATACGTAAAAATGTTAACAATAAGGTGTAAACTGTAATATATGTACAGATATAAATAAATAAAATTAAAATAAAATATAAAGAGAACCTGCGAAAGTTGTGCAGTATGTTTAAAGAACAAATCAAGAGGTCAAAATAAATATGGATTGATGTCCCGCAACAAAACCTTTTGAAATATGTTCCATTGATACGATTGGCGGTTTTGGAGGTTCATGGTCAACAAAGAGATACTTGCACCTGCTATCAGATCATTTCATGAGGTTTGCATATATTTTGACGTCAAAAACTCAAAATACCAATGATTTCATCAAACTCTTAAACTCCACAGAAACTAATGACATTGGCATGATACTCTCAGACCAATACCCGGGTCTTAATTCTAGAGAATGCAAAAAAGTTTTGGATGAAAAAAAATATTCCAATAATTTTTAATGCAGTAAACTCACCTTTCTCAAATGGATTAAATGGAAGATTAAATCAAACGCTGGTCAATAAAATTAGATGCAAAATCAATGAAAATTACTCAAAAGTGGCTTGGACAACTAAAGCGCATAATTGTGTAAAAAACTATAATGAAACGGAGCACACCGTCACTGGATATGCGCCACAGTACCTACTTAAGGGCACAGATGTTACGATTTTGCCAAATGAGTTAAAAGTTAAGAAGACCGACATCGATTTGATTCAAGACAGAAAAAAAGCTCTGGAAAATACTATAAAGTCACATAATTACAACAAGATAATTTACGATAAAACCAGGAGACACATTAACTTCAAAGTTGGTGATACTGTTTTTGTGGAGAATGGAAACAAACTTAATAGGAAGAAACTCGACAAATTGAGAATCGGACCCTACAAAATCATAGAAAAATTCTCAATTTACAAGATAAACACTGGTCGACAAAAATTATAATAATTTTTTTTCCACATCTCGAAGTTAATTCCAGCACCTGCATAGATGAACCATATCGATATCGAAAATGAATGAAAATTTTTGAAATAATTTTCTTTCCCGGGGGGGGGGGGAGATGTAAAGGAAATATATTCCATTTAAATTTGAATCCTGTAATATCAGTTAGAATGCAATTATCAATTGTTTTTGTTTTGTTTTTGCTATTATTTGATTGTTAGAAGAAACCATTCAAAGAAAGTGATATAAATAAACATAAATGTCGTTTCGTTGTTAAAAAACTTTGCAACACAAGTGTTTTATTTATAAACTAATAGAAAGGAATTAAACCTCTCAACATATAAACTTAAGGTTACGCTAGCTCATTTGACGGAGATTTTTTCTTCACGACCTGATAGGCCTGGACCAAGAGCAATTACAGGTAGAAAAGTTGGGTCAATCGCACCAACCTGCTATGTAAGTATGCTTCAACTAAAGGGGTACTATCAAAAAAATAAAGCGACTTTGTAAGATCAAATTTGTTTTTTCTTTTATTGTATCGAAATGATGTGTTTGGCCCCACTATGCGGCGTTCAAGCCGGAATTGGCTGGAAGCCGGGGTATTGTGAAACCATTGTTCGTTGCCATAGGAACGGTTTTTGTAGAAGTGAGGTGCAGGCCAGAAGGCAAAGGAAAGGAGGGGGCGCTGGTTTGTTGTGGGTTCAGGCCTAAGAGGCTGACTTTGCTGCTTCGGCAAGGGGTGGAAAATCTTTATTTTGGCGTTGACTTTGGCGGTTATTCTGGCAGTGATTAAATGAGTAATAGTTTCTATTATTTACACAATTAGCTGGGACCTGGTAGGGCAACCCTTCTAACTAGTTATATGTTCGCCCTCGCAGAGGGCGAACATATAACTACATTCTGAAGATCCTTGTATTTTATACACCGCTCAAGTCCGTGGCAGCAGTTTGCCGAATGTCCGTGAGCTTAGCAACGAAAATACTTCCCCACTCTTGTTTTGTTGCGCAGGCTTTCAGGCTTTAGTTTTGGAGGGAGCAGAAACGTTGGGCAAACCTAAAAGTAGAAAACGTTGAAAAAAAATTTTTTTTTTGAAATCTTGAATCCCCGTTTCTAATACGGGTACTTACTGATCTACAATTGTACACTTACAGCCGTGTCCAATCCTAATGAACAACTGATGAGCCGAAATCTCGGCTCAACACTACTCAAATGCACAAATACGTTATTCCCAAAGCGCATTTATTGCCACGCACTACTCAACCTCGGGAAGGCCTAGTTATAAAAACTGACAACAGAGTGCAATATGATAAGACAATATGCAAAATATCTAGCACTTATCAGATCTGAAAACATTTTATTATGCTTTGCTTATTTCTTTTTTAGAAATTGCCCAATTTTACCATGTGATCTAATTTCGCTTGTAGATTTACGATTCTATGCAACTGGAAGTTTCTACATTACAAATGGAAACTTTTTAAAAATTTGCCCATCTACGACCAGCAATTTCGTAAAAAAATTACTCGTGTTTTGGCAAGCTTGAGACCTCTCCACATAAAATTGTCAATATGGGAAGTGGTGGAAATAGTGAAAGGGAGTTCCATGAAGTAGCTAAATTCCCAGACTTTTTTGTTCAATTAATTGCAAAATACGTGGGTAATTTTCCGACATACGAAATGTGTCGGTTTTTCCATTTTGAATTAAAACATCAAACGACAGGTAAAGAAAAAAAGACAGTCAAGCTGACACATTATTTTTAACATATTAAATAAGTGTTATGAAGCAATTTTAAATATTTTATTTCCTCAAGTACTTTCTTAAGCTGCGGCTTTTAAAAAAAATAATAATGTTTCTTTGGGTTTTTGTCTATGCAAAGCGCGCGGAGTGGTTCCGGTTCCACTTTTTGATTTGCAAGCGGAGAGAGCGGCCCACTTTCGAACCGACTTGTCACCTAATTCTAGTTAAGAATGTGCTAATTGATTCGGGCAAGTTTGGATCGAGTATACGCGGGCGACAATAGTTTACTAATTTGTGATACAATGGATTTATCAATTAATCTACGAAAATACGCGAGTGTGTTCGTGTAGATCGAACGCGGGCGATATTTTTCCGCGTGTTTATGTGGCGGGCCTCTTGGATTAATTGAGATCGGTAATGATCCGTGCCATCCTGACGTGTAATAAAGCGTTACGCGCATAATTTCCACATTCCGCGGCCGGCAAACCCGGTAGAGAACACCATTTTACGGAAACTCGCCGTTTCCGGGAGAGTGTCGCGACTATTTGAGCAGAATTGAGTACGTAGTGACGGGGAAGCAGAAGGGCAGTCAATCCGCAGAGAGTCATGGGATCCTACCCAAAATAGCCGATCGGTTCCAGAGCCGAGGTCTACCAAAGGTGGAGAGAGTGCAGGGCCTCCCCTTCTCCACGATCCATCATCAGGCGTCACCGTGAGAGGCCACCTGGGCCTACTCCTTCCAGACGCAGACGTGTGTAGGTAGTTAGTATAGGTTAGGTGGAATCGATGGTCCCGGGTGAGTCTTTGCAATTATCATTTTGATTCTGTCACAGGTGTTTTATGTTCTATATACTTATATTTATATTCTCACCTACTACTTGGCTTCAATGGTGTAAACCAACTACCCTGATCCTTTCCAGGAGTGTCATGATAAGATATGCCCAAGCCCTGAAGGGAGCGTTTCGCGCCTGCTGCAAATCGACATTCTACGACTATATAGTCGTAGATTGGCGTCCTAGATTCCTTCGGAATCAAAGTTGATTTGTGTTTGCAGGAGCGATTTTAAAATTGACTTTCATAACCTATACATAAAGTGTCCAACGCATACTGTGTTTTTACTTAGTATAAGTTTGTTTGAAAAATATAAAAGGTCTATATATGTATTACACTATTTAAAATAAATTATCTGCATAAATAATAAATACAATTAATATTAATTTAATATGGAATGTTTCTACTTTGACGTCATTTTATAGTCTATGAAAGTAAACAGCGCCACACACGAGCCGCTCCACATTATCTACTTTCAAAATGTCGGGAACAGGCAAATTGAAGCGTTTCTTTATGATCACTTAACTTAGCGGCCGCTCCTCGCGGTATGCTCAGACACAACGGCTGTTATTATTATATCCCTGAACGACTTTATGATCACTTAACTTAGCGGCCGCTCCTCGCGGTATGCTCAGACACAACGGCTGTTATTATTATATCCCTGAACGACTTTATGATCACTTAACTTAGCGGGCGGCTCCTCGCGGTATGCTCAGACACAACGGCTGTTATTATTATATCCCTGAACGACTTTATGATCACTTAACTTAGCGGGCGGCTCCTCGCGGTATGCTCAGACACAACGGCTGTTATTATTATATCCCTGAACGACTTTATGATCACTTAACTTAGCGGGCGGCTCCTCGCGGTATGCTCAGACACAACGGCTGTTATTATTATATCCCTGAACGACTTTATGATCACTTAACTTAGCGGGCGTCTCCTCGCGGTATGCTCAGACACAACGGCTGTTATTATTATATCCCTGAACGACTTTATGATCACTTAACTTAGCGGGCGGCTCCTCGCGGTATGCTCAGACACAACGGCTGTTATTATTATATCCCTGAACGACTTACCTGTAATAATATATCTACACATATAAAAACCTACTTATCACTTTTTTCAATTTACTGAAAGGTCAATTAAACATTTACACAATATTAAGCAAGTGATAACACAAATAGAGTCAGAACTTAAATTTATTAATATTAAATCTGAGAAACGAACGTATTTATATATACCAAGGTACTCACATTTACGATATACGAGTACCTTATTCGGAGATATAAAGAACACCAAAGTTGATACCAGAGTTATTTGTAATATATCGTTTATATTCGGCTTCTAGGTCTTCGTGTTTTTTTTCGTACTCTTCCTTTTTAAACATCTGGTCTGAGTCTACCCAATCAATGGTAACATTGCATTGATGTAAAATTATTGCATGGTCATTCTCAAATAAACCGTGCGCTTTATCGATGAGGACAGCTTTGATTTCGTTGCAGTAATCCTGTAGTTTGTTCTTTGCAGTAATGTCATTCCTGATGGTCTCGTCCTCCTCACGATACTTTTCTGCGAGTTGAGTCATATGTTGAATCGATCTCTTGGAAAGTCGGCCTCTCTGGTTTCTGAGGGTCGAACACATGTGTTGATGGGTGATATTTTCCGTTGCAGAGATGGTGAGAATTCCATTGTGATCTAATGTGAAGGTCATGCTAACTATAACTTCACCACGGGGCTTAGGGGGTAAATTAATCAAATTGAAATAAGCCAGATAGGAGTTATTCTTTACTAGGTTCCGCTCACCCCCGTATACTGCAAAGCGGATGGAGGTTTGGTTATCCTCAGAGGCCTGAAAAGTTTTCGTCTCTTTTGTTGGTATTGGAGTATTACGTTTTATGATTGTACTCATAATACCTTCGACAATTTCTATTCCCAATGAATGCGGGGTTATATCATAAAGAATGACGCTTGCTGAATCGTCCCCAGTGAGGGTGGCGGCTTGCACTGCGGCTCCGTAGGCTATCGCCTCGTCGGAGTTTATAGACTTGTTCAGTTCTTTGCCATTAAAAAACTCTTGTAGAAGCTTCTGAATCTTTGGGATGCGGGTAGAACCCCCAACCATCACAACTTTGTCAACTTCAGCTTTGTCCATATTGGCATCACGGAGACATTGGGTTACGGCCTCAATGGTGGACCTAAATAGTTCAGCGTTTAACTTCTCTAATTTGATTCGGGTGAATGGTGTTTGGTAGTTGATTCCCTCATACAAAGAGTCAATCTCGATGCTCGTCTGAGTGATTGAAGAAAGAATTATTTTTGCTCGCTCACAGGCAGTTCTCAATCGCCTTAGGGCTTTTTTATTGGTTGTGATGTCTTTATTGTGTTCATTTTTTAAATCCTCCACGCAATGGTTAACCAATTGACTATTGAAGTCTTCACCTCCCAAGTGAGTATCTCCACTGGTAGAAAGGATTTTGAAAACGCCGGTGTCAATAGTGAGAAGGGTCACGTCAAAGGATCCACCTCCGAGATCATATACAAGAATATTTTGCTTTCCTACTTTCTCTTTCTCCAGTCCATAAGCAATAGCGGCTGCGGTAGGCTCGTTAATAATGCCAAGGACATTTAGCCCCGCAATAGTTCCTGCGTCAATGGTGGCCAATCTCTGGGAATCGTTGAAGTGGGCAGGCACGGTTATGACAGCATCCTTGACAGTCATTCCGAGGTATGCCTCTGCGGTCTCCTTCATCTTTGTTAGTACCATAGCGCTTATCTCTTCGGGGGAGAAAATCTTCTCGCTTCCTTTGTGTGTAACTTTAATCTTTGGTTTTGACTTATCATTCACGACCTCAAAGGGCCAATGTTGCATATCTGCCTGGACATTACCATCTTCAAATTTGTGTCCAATCAGCCGCTTAACGTCTGTAAAAAAAATTAAATTGGGGTTTGAAAAATGAGATAAATACAGAAAACGCCATTAAGTACACTATCAAGTTAACATCTAACCATGAACTGATAAATAAATACAAAAAATATATAAACAATCTGTTCCCATTCATTGACAAATGCATCTGGTTCCCACCCTGGCGTCATGAGTATTTCTGATCGAGTACGTGAGAGCCAAAAATATATTTTTTAGTTTACTTTTATATTTTTCATAAAATAATTAACAACTTTATATAAAATCTACTCAGGCGAAACGATAGGAAAAGTTTAAATTTGGTATTCGTAATATAAACCAATTCGTAGTGAAGATTAATCGAGTATAGTGTTTTAGAATTAACTTCGCATTAGAAAATGCGTGTCAAAATATCGACTGACTACAAGGATGTAGTCACTTTCAGTCCGCCACACGAATTTATTTAAAATATATGTTTTTTTTTCAACTTAGAACATAAAAAATCAATCGATATTGGACAATCACGGTCGGGATGAGGGGTTGGACATTTACTCGTGTGACGACATGGGAAAGAATATTTTTTGTAGAAAAATGAAACAATACAACTTTGTATAAACCACTTATATGATGTGCAAATCCGACCGGTTTCGGAACAAACGTTCCTTCGTCAGGGAAAGCTTATACTAATTTGACAGTTTAGAACAATGTTTTATTGTGGTAGTTGTGGAGCCGTTGTTAGTTAATAATGTAGATTGGGTGGGTAGGTATTAGTGTAGAGTGGGTGGGTAGGGGAACAAATCCATGATTGGGCTATATGACAATATTTTTTGTTTGTTGATAATAGATTCATTATTTTTAAATATAAAAATAATGAAATCAATTATAATTGATTTCATTATTTAAAAATACAATCTAAATTATTAACTAACAACGGCTCCACAACTACCACAATAAAACATTGATCTAAACTGTCAAATTAGTATAAGCTTTCCCTGACGAAGGAACGTTTGTTCCGAAACCGGTCGGATTTGCACATCATATAAGTGGTTTATACAAAGTTGTATTGTTTCATTTTTCTATAATGGATAACCACAAAGTAATAGCTACATTCAAAAATATAATATTTTTTGTGTTCAGTTTTAAGAAAAAAACATCCAAAAAGTCACCGGAGACCAAAATTTCAAGTACGTCTCTTAATACTTTAATACAGAGAGTAACCGCACGTACCCGAGCATGATATTTTTTATTCAATTTAAAAAAATAAAAATATTTCTTCATCACACGTCAGTATTCCGGTATTCATAGTCATTGTAGCCAAGCGGGTTAAGTTATACCATTCCATCTCGTTTCAGCAGCACGGTAACACACGAAACGGCACGTGTCTCGCGTAAACCGACGCGGTGTCTGATCAGTGGCGACGTGTTATCGAAAAATGTTATTGTTATGTACACGTGATATTCCACACGTTATTATTATGTCCGATGATATATTTTTTAATAGAAAAAAATCACCGGACGGCAAAATGACATCCTTTTTTTTAATTTTAAAAAGAAAGACAAACATTCTCGGGTTACGCATAACCCAACATTGTTTGAAAATCTCCTACTACCACCACACTAAGCGGAAAATGTTGCTTGTGTCGTGTGGAAGACTTCGCCAGCCGAGGAATCGAAAACGCGACGCCCGGGTGGGACCCAAACGTGAAGCCCACTCAGTTACGGAACTTTCATCTACTTTTTGGACTTCAAATATAATAATAATAATACATTTGGACAACTTATATAGTGCTGTTTTTGCGAAAAATCGCCTCAAGAGCGCTGTACAAATTAGCATGGCTTTTACATTAGAATTTACTTACCTTAGGAGGCTAGATAACAACTCGTCTTGCAGCTATCAAGCGCATGGATTATTGGAATTCTAGTCCCCCGATAAATAAAATAAAATATCTTTTTATATGTACGTATTTCGGTTTACTTAACTATGTAGGGGGATAGATAACCACTCGTCTTGCAGCTATCAAGCGCATGGATTGTTGGAACTCTAGCCCCCCAATAAATTAAATTAAATATCTTTTTATATGTACATATTTTAATTTACTTAACTATGTAGGAGGCTAGATAACAACTCGTCTTGCAGCTATCAAGCGCATGGATTATTGGAATTCTTGCCCCCCAATAAATTAAATAAAATATTTCAAGATTATCGGAATATACATAATTACTCTCTCGACATTTGATCCTAGAAATAAGAATTAGCTACCGGCCGCTCTTGTTTAATAAACAAATAATAATGCCTGCTATGGACACAATCGTATTGCAGTCTTACTAGAGGTAATGCAAAAGCATTGCACTCTTATGTATTTAGTAATCTACTTAACATATAAATATGCCCAGGAATGCTGGTTAAAATCCTATGGGTACGTACCCTATATATGTATATGTGGAAAAGTTTGTACACGAAAAATTAAGTATAAATAAAGAAAAAAAATCATATTCCTCGTCACTGGGGTTTCCTGTTCTGAGGCGACCTGCAGTTTTTATGTTTGTTTTGTATTTAGTTTCTAATTATCTTTACATATTCTTCATATTTTTTCCAAGTTCATTTTCACTTTGATCTCTCAGCCACGTTTTTACTTTATTTTTAAATATATTAATTTCTGTTATTTTTTATTCGGTTTGGTAGAGCATTATAATGTGATTTTGAGGAACGACATTTATAGTGCTTTTGAAAAAACAACCAATAATCTCTTCAGCATCATTGCTCAAAATTTGCGAAGTACCAAACATTGAAGACCTCTACATAAAAGGACCTCTTTATAAAAAGACCTCTATATAAAAAGACCTCTATATAAAAAGACCTCTATATAAAAAGACCTCTATATAAAAAGACCTCTATATAAAAAAACCTCTAAATAAAAAGACCTCTATATAAAAAGACCTCTATATAAAAAATCAATATTACAAATATTTAAAGAAAATGTAATAAAAAAATTTTAACTTAAAACTTAACTCATCATTAAGGCATAAACATTACATTCAAATTCCTATATTTTCAATACAACAAATGCACAATGATTATATTTACAAAGGCATAAAATATTTTAATAGTCTTCCGGAAGAATTTAAAAAATAACGGTTTTGGTATCATTCAAGAAAAAGGACAAATTATTCTTAAACAAAATAATATCCATAACATCACCAATCAAAATTCTGTAACTTCCTTTCACCATATTATAATTTTGAACATTACAACATCCTAGTAGGTACTTAAGATTATATTTATTGTATACTATATTATATAATTTATTAAATAACTCCTAAACCGAGCTCAAGAGCTAGGCTCTCTTAATTGACGTAGAAATCCATAAAAATGTCTATTTCACTACTTTGTTTTTGCTATTTTATTATGTTTATTACCGTAACAATGTTATAATTTAAACAATAAAATTTGGGAGACGGTAATGGGTACCGCTGCCCCGGGAACCTTTATTAGGTAACCAACACCTCTGCCATAGGTCACCCCAAGTGGTTCGCTACGGTTGGTGGGGTGAGGTTTGTCTAGGTCTTGGAGGCGGATGACCAGGACACACTGAACCCCAGATTCCTACCCACCCCTTAAACCCTCATCCTTCCCAGAACTCTCCCCTCCTTCCTTTTCTTTAAAAAACCCTCCACACAGCATCCCCAAAGATGACATAGGCACTGAGGGAAATTATTTTCCTCAGGGCCTGCTGTGTGGAGCTCTTTAAAAAAAAATTAAAAAAACAAAAATTAAAATTAAAAAATGTTTCTCTGTCCAAAAGATGTATTTAAACTGGAGGTAACCAGTATACTTTGGCTTATTGCCCTGGTTGAGTATTTATGTTGGCCAGTAGAGTAGGTATTCCGATTTTTAATATTGGTTTAAATAAATAAAAAATTACATATTTATTTAGTATTTCGTCAACCGGAACTTTCAATGTTATTTATCTTTAGTATTTCTTTTTGGGCTTTATTGAGCCGCTCTGTGAGGAGTGCTCAAGACATTGGAGGTTATCCACCACTTACCCGCCCTGGTATAAGTAACAGATGGTTACTCCTTCAAGGCTCTTGTAAGGACTCTAATTTATTTGAATGAACGAATCTACATTTAATTTCGAACGAATCTAGACCTCCAGTATCCCTGCATACGTTGTTATTAAGCAGTATGCAAGTGCTTAACGGGAAATCAAGATACAATAAGTGTTAGTATGACTATAGACAAGATTAGCGATAGTCCACGAGAAGGCAAGCGCTGGGTGATTATATTCAGCGTATCCTGCAAGCACCTGTAGGGACGAAGATACAGTACATAAATAATAAAAGTATAGCGCTGGAAAACGGGTGGGATTACTCTCCAATCGATTGGCAGTCCCAGCAAGAATGCGCATGACGTTCGGTCTAGCCGTAAACTACACTCCGCTTCCGCCCCTTAGCCGGTTCCTCGGTGGTGCCTTAAAGAAAGGTAAATGTGAAATTAGGGGGAAATGCCCGACGACCCTAAGCAATTCGGCGTTGATAAGCCGGAGACAGACCAAGACAGACAGACAGACAGACAGACCAAAGATATTGAAATGATCTATATATTATAAGCTATCCGTAGTTTTTACTGGATGGGACTGTGTTTCCTGGTGTTACCGATATTTTTAACCAATACTACTGTATACCTTTAAACAATCAACTAAAGGAACGAATTCTTTCCGTGTTCAAACTATATTATTATCCAATACTACTGCACACCTTAGAAAATAAACTACTTTCCGTATTCAAACTATTTCCAATCGGAAATAATCAAGCCGACAGTCAGGCGGACACCATAGCCTATCTCTTGTATTATATCTCCTGGATACCCCTGATTTAATAGAACTAATACGATTTCATTGCCCTGGTCGCGCTAACAATAGACTGACTCTACCGTTCTACTATAATAACACACATACATTATCACATTATTACTCACCAATCAGTCGATTACACATTTTGGGAAATGAATATGCTAACATCGGCGACATTTATTTCTTAAAATTAGCGCAATATAAACATGCACTCAAAAATTATTTTTCCATAATGTAACTTTATATACGCAATATGGACATGTTGAAATGAAATGTGATATTTCTCATTGTTCTTTTTTGTTGTGATACACAAAATAATTGTATGTTATTTTAAAGTTTAAAACAACTATTATGTAATGATATTATTTTTCTTACTCTATTATATATTTTATATTATTTTGTACTCTATTATATGTTTATTTATAAAAGGCAGTATAGCCGTTTATGTATTTAAAATAAATAAATAAATAATATCTCATAGAATATCTTTGCCCCATCCAATTAACCTATGCTCTATTATTAATTATGTTGAGGTTATTGCGGATGTTTCTAAAGAAGTACCTACTGATATTTTTTTGTTATTACGTCAATGTGGGAAATCCTTCGGTGATTTTCATCAATTTCAATTTCTAAGATATTATAGCTTTTGGAGTGTGCCATATAGGGTTAGGGCATTATAAACCTTCATTATGTTCATAGAATCCTTGCCATTTACCTAATTTGAGAGTAAATTCGTTCTATAATTTCAAATTTCAAAATCCAAAATCTAAAAATTTCAAAATTCTAATTTTTTTAATTTCAGTAATATCATCGGTCAACTGGATGTTACAGAAAATGTCGAATATTTGTTTTTATTAGCATTAAATTTAAGGTATTTTATTTAATTTTTATTTTTAACTTTATGAGTAAAACTTCAAATTGTAATATTTAAATGAATGAAAAAGGTATGTAAGGTATTTTCTTTTAAGTCAGTTTTGCCCAGCATGTATCACCCAAACTGGGCAAAATGAGTCCTGTAGAGAAAAATTCCTGGCCCGGAAAAGAAAACAACTGCTACCTACGCTATCATAACACAATAATAAAATTATTAAAAATTTTAATAGTATAACTGTCTTTTTACAACTTTGTAGGTTATTCCCATTAATGTAACATATCATTGAAGAAGAAGATAACACTAATAATCTAAACGAACATATGAAAGAGAACAAGACACAGAAAAATAGAAAAAGTTAATGGTCGTAACTAGGTCTCGAACCCAGAACCTCTCGTCTTTACCAATTCAACCATTGCCACCTTCCATCAAACCGTCATAATTGTCAATCCCATATTTTCAAATTCTAGAATTAACAATATTATCTTCGACTAATTGTTCCACATCGTACTACCCTTTTTATTGGAAACTGTAACCTAGATAGCACTCGGATAAATATATCCGATTTTATTTATGGTCTGTCTATGCGTTGATAGGATAGGTTATAGGATGTCTGTTTACGCATTGCAAAGGTTTCCGATTCATGTTGTAGACCAGGTGAGTCGAAAATTTTAAATTTTAACATTTTCTCTACATTTCTTGTTTTGTGAATCCGGAAAATTCTCTCTTTCAACGGACGCGACATGATCTTAGTCCAAAATATTAAACAATTATTTATTCACATCCCAAATTCACAAAGAGTTTCACATTTAATTTTATTTGTGTAGGGAATATTACAGAGTATAGCTAATAAAACACTTTCTAAAAGATAAGTTAAATTAATATATAAGAGCTTTAATTAATATATAATCCCTCAGGATAATTCGTTCGCTTTTCGGAACAACGCACATATTATGTTTCATAGAATTCAGTGTGTCTCTTTTGACACAGCGAGACATACGATATAAAGGGTGTTAGTAAGAGAAAACACCACGCTTCATATTGAAATCAATAAATAAAAGTTAACTACAAAAGAAGTAAAATCTACACCTTTTTGAATGCAAAGTTTCGGATCGCAATTTTGAAAAAATATATAAAACTTCTCATTAATTATTTTTCTATGGAATGAAAAATATGAGGCGACAGTAACGTTTATAATGCATTTGTCTAAAAAATATGTGCGTGTTTTAATTTTTTTTGTTTGTCAGTAGTTTTAGTTAAAGATAACGTGAGCCATTTTTAAAACTTTTTATTTGAAAATAAAACAATAACTTTGTAAACACCACTTTTATTTTTATACTTTATGCCGACCGGGTTTCGCTACAACGTTTTTATTTCTACTATCGTGGTACGAGAACACAACAGAATGGAGTTGGCAGGAAAACACTTCTTTTTCTTCTTCTTCAGCACAATTTATTTAATGCAATAAATACAATTATTACAAGAGGGTCTATCTACCCTCACTCGGGTGGTCCACGACCACACCACACTGACAAATATCGAAGTCTCTACTTCGATCTCTCTATTGTCAGTTTTTCCAATACTGAACCGTAGGTACGACTCGTACCTCCCAGCTTCAGTATAATTACACAAGTGAAGGCACACAGCGTGTACCTTCTAGCTTTACTCTACTAGCAAAACTAACGCAAAGGGCCTATCTTCCCTCTGCCAACTGAAGAAACACCTCGTGTATCTTCCAGTTCCACCGCAACAACCACACTGCTTCACTCTAACAGCAAGACTAAACTCTGTTCCAAAAATCACAATATTTAAAGAAAAACATACAATGGTGAGACAGCATATTTAAGCTGCTTCCACCACGGGATTTTAAAATCCCGCAATAAAACAATTACGCTAAAGTCAGCCCAAAAGGGCCACCCATAAAACTAAGTACATCATAAAACACTTAAATGTAGAAATGCTTGGGACTAAGATTAAATATTCCCATATCTCGAATTCTTAAACTTAACCCATAATAAAACAATAAAATTACTTTTAAAATTTGCCAAAACGGGCACACCATTAGGTACAAACTAACTTAATGTTAAGGTACTTAAAACTAAGATTAAGTTCATTTAGTTCAGGTCATAAAAGAGCCGCCAGCAAACCCTTTCTATGGGTTCTATTTGCAATGTACAGGTATACATAACTACTTAAAAATAAACAATTTAAGAAATTAACCATTTGTTCCTTATCGGCAAAGGAATGTCCCCATATAATATCAGGCAGAATACATTTATTTCTAAAGGTTGAGAGCTTATTTGAAAAACCCAAGGGAGAATTTTTATTTGCAAAGGTGAAAATACGTTTAACTAAATAACTGAAATAACACGAATGATACGACCAATTATTTTACTTAAAGCGAAATGGATAAATCGCATTCTGGAACGAACATACCCCTTCCCGTGAATTTACTTCACTAAAAAGGTAAAGAATGCGATTTTAGTGTCTTTAATAGGTACTACTGATAAAAAAAATATTTACAAAGTGTGATCAAATGACGGCGTACCTACCCCCTTTTATGCAAGGGGCGTCATTTCTGACACACTGATAATTAATTAACGGGTTTGTGGCCCGCATCTCGAGAAAAACCCTATCAGGTTTTAGTTTATGCTTCGTATAAACGAACAAACTTTTAATCGCTTTTACGGCGATTATTTTTCCCGTGTCTTGTAACCAATAGAATTGTTCACATAGGAAAACAAACAAAATAATAGTTCTCATAAATTCGTCAATCGGTTTGCCGTTAAATGCGGAAAAAAATTTAACTATGGGCCTGGTATCATATGAAAACATTGCCTTACCGATTGATTGCGCGAAATGGTCTTCAATTATTTTAGACGTCGGCCTCTGTAATCGGCCCTGCGGCTCAGGCCGCTGCTGCGGGTCGCGTTTCTCTGCTTTGCTGAATGATTGCTCCCAGCAGCTACTTCTTGGCGGCTGATGCTGCATCGACTGCAGCGGGGGAGGTTGCCCTATCAAGGGCTTCTGATGCGTTGATCCTTTGTGCGGCGATACCTCGTACCGCCCATCATGTTGCTGCTCCATCCGCCGTTCCAATTCCAGCGGAAGAGCCTGCTCTTCCCGAGGCTCCGATGGCGACGGGAGAGTCCGCCCTGGCAAGGGCTGTTGATATGCAGATCCTTTATGAGGGAGTAGCTCGTACTGCCCACTACTGTGCTGCTCTAACCGCTGTTCTAAGTGCAGCGGAATATCCTTCTCTGCCCGATCCTCTAACTGTGATGGGAGAGACTGCCCTGCCAAGGGCTGCTGATGTGAAGTACTTACGGGCGGCTGTAGTGAGAACCGCCGTTCCTTTTGCAGCTCCGTTTGAACTAGGGGACACTGCTCATCGTAGTCTCCAAGTTCTGACGATGATCCGTGGCTCGACTGGTCCACCCAGTCATTGACTTGACCATCCCGAGTCCGTCGGAAAGTCCTTGATGCAACTTCCAGAACCATTGCTGCGTGCTGCTCCTCTGCTTCCAGGACCGCCATTTCGGCAGCCATCTTTGTTTCCGCCATCTTTGCCTTTGCTTCGGCCATCTCTGCTTCAGCTAACTGTGCTACTAGGCGGGCCTTTCTTCTCGCGATGTCCACCTTGATATCTGCTGCTTTCAGTCGCGCCTCGTACCAGCTCGTGCTGGACCCCGCCTTGCTGCCGCAGATGGATGTCGTCTTTGATTGTCGTCCCGCTTCCATGATGTCTGTATTCTCGATCCGGCTCGAAGGACCATATATTTCTACTATCGTGGTACGAGAACACAACAGAATGGAGTTGGCAGGAAAACACTTCTTTTTCTTCTTCTTCAGCACAATTTATTTAATGCAATAAATACAATTATTACAAGAGGGTCTATCTACCCTCACTCGGGTGGTCCACGACCACACCACACTGACAAATATCGAAGTCTCTACTTCGATCTCTCTATTGTCAGTTTTTCCAATACTGAACCGTAGGTACGACTCGTACCTCCCAGCTTCAGTATAATTACACAAGTGAAGGCACACAGCGTGTACCTTCTAGCTTTACTCTACTAGCAAAACTAACGCAAAGGGCCTATCTTCCCTCTGCCAACTGAAGAAACACCTCGTGTATCTTCCAGTTCCACCGCAACAACCACACTGCTTCACTCTAACAGCAAGACTAAACTCTGTTCCAAAAATCACAATATTTAAAGAAAAACATACAATGGTGAGACAGCATATTTAAGCTGCTTCCACCACGGGATTTTAAAATCCCGCAATAAAACAATTACGCTAAAGTCAGCCCAAAAGGGCCACCCATAAAACTAAGTACATCATAAAACACTTAAATGTAGAAATGCTTGGGACTAAGATTAAATATTCCCATATCTCGAATTCTTAAACTTAACCCATAATAAAACAATAAAATTACTTTTAAAATTTGCCAAAACGGGCACACCATTAGGTACAAACTAACTTAATGTTAAGGTACTTAAAACTAAGATTAAGTTCATTTAGTTCAGGTCATAAAAGAGCCGCCAGCAAACCCTTTCTATGGGTTCTATTTGCAATGTACAGGTATACATAACTACTTAAAAATAAACAATTTAAGAAATTAACCATTTGTTCCTTATCGGCAAAGGAATGTCCCCATATAATATCAGGCAGAATACATTTATTTCTAAAGGTTGAGAGCTTATTTGAAAAACCCAAGGGAGAATTTTTATTTGCAAAGGTGAAAATACGTTTAACTAAATAACTGAAATAACACGAATGATACGACCAATTATTTTACTTAAAGCGAAATGGATAAATCGCATTCTGGAACGAACAGTTTTTATTTTAAATTAATAATGTCACATCACAAAGTATCCGCTTCATATGAACAAAAAAAAAAAAAAAACTTTTTATGTTTGCATGCAAAAATTTTATGTTTCAAAAATTATATGTTTATTTCGCTTTATAAAATTTGAAAGGGTATTTTACCACCTTGAAAACAGTTTTTAGTTTTCGGATATGCTAAGAAATTTTTCATTTATTTGGATTTTATTGTAAAGCGGAAATATTTTTACTCTCTCTGACAATATATGGTCAAGGCGTGAGGGGTTATTTTTTTTTACATTAGCTCGACTTTCCTTTAGGAAAATAACTTTGTTTGGTGGGTTTTTTAAGGAAAGGAAGGAAAGGACGTTCTGGGAAGGAAATAGGTAGGAAGGGTGGGTAGGAATCTGGGGTTCAGTGTATCCAGAAGTGACGGACTTAAGAATTCATTCCTCCAACTGCGATGGAAGGCGATGGGTCGAGAGATTCTTGCTGGAGGATAAAAGATGTACCTCAATCAGTCTCTCTCGATCCCGCCCACCACGCAGCAGGTGGGCAGATGTATCGCCAAGACCTGGACAAACATTACCTAGATAGTGTCTGGATAAATATTCATCCTAGGCTTGCAGAAAAGTCGATAGATGTCGCATATTAAAAATAAAATGGATAAAAAAAAATTCCAGACACTTCTAGATAGCATTTGGTTCGAGTTGAATCTTACAATCATGTATAAAGATAGCAGCTAATAATATGTGCGTAAAGAAAATGAAGATAAGTTCTTAGTCGAAGAATGACACAGTTAAAAGTGACTGAATTTGATATAGACACCTTAGCTCAGTTGGTAGAGCATTTGCCATGTAATCAGAAGGCCATGGGTTCGAGTCCACAAAGGTGCCAATATCTTTTTCTGATTTTTCTGCCTCCAGATTTTCGATTCAGTTTCGCTAATATTGTCTTCATTTAATTAAATAAATTAATACATTTTTAAAAAATACACAAACTCGCACACCTTTAACATTCATTATCATTAGTTGAAAGTTCATAATTGGCATAGGTACTTCACTATTTTATTATTGTATGATATAATTTAATAATCGATGTCAATTTTCCCACAAGTAAATTAGTAAATCTAAGGCTGCGGGTACAAACGAAGCAGAACCTGTGAGCAGAACCACTAATTATGGGAAAGAAACGAAGCAAGCGTTGTTTCGTTTTGTTCGTGGCTCGGCTTGGGCTTATGTTCGCAAATGTATACGCAGCGTAAGATTTAAACATTAATAAAATCTCACCGTAAATCGTGTTTTTGTGGTTCATTGCCATCTGGTGTTTGGCTGCTTCTCCCACGAGGCACCCCGTGCTCGTGAATGCCACGCACGAGGGCGTGGTGCGACTTCCCAGATCGTTGGCGATGATCTCCACTCTGCCCTTCCAGTAGACTGCCACGCACGAGTTGGTGGTTCCCAAATCAATGCCGATGGCTGGTGCCTTGGTCGCCATCTAAAAATAGCAGGTTTCGTTTTGAAAGGATGACCATAAAAAAATAGTGCGGGCCTTGCACCAGCGGTTCATTCCGACAGGAAAGTAAAGTAGGAATGAACTGTAATAATATAGAGAATGGAAGAAAGGGGGAAGAGCGCCGATTTTGCTCTTCCATGTTAGCCTCAAACAACGCGATGCTATACGTGAAAATTTGAAATAGTAGCAAGGCGTCAGCGCCTGACTCAAGAGTCAGAATAATAGAGGAGTATATGTGAGACGATGTATGAATGTGAATGAGGCAAAAGTGTGTGCCGAAACCGAGTAGTTCGGCGGTCCGTCCTCTCTGCCTGCCTCTGCGGAGAAATGGCGTGATGGTTAGTTAGTTAGTTAGCGTGAGTGCCTGTTCACTTTCCTGCAGGACAAGGGCGTAATTCTTGTTGTCGTGTCGTGTTTTTTCTGCCGTAGGTCACCAAAAGGGGTTTGCTACGTGACCCGGTTTCGTGGGGGAGCTTTGTTCGGATATTGGCGGTGGATGCGCCCAGTACCGGATTTACCCTAAGGCAGAGTAGGCAACTGCCTAGGGTGCCCGCATCGGCTATGGGCCCCGCGTCCCGAGAAAAATGACTTGCATTAATTAGTAAGCAACGAAGTTTCGGAAAAAATCAGCTTTCAAGATGTTTAATTTTTTTATTAGGAACATTTACAGGTTAATAATATTAGGTACACGCATTAAAGAAAACAACACATTATAATAAATATGTTTAAAATATAAATTTTGTACAGCTTCAGTATGTACTACCTATCTGCTTGCTAAAATTCTTTTGGGAAAGGTTGTCTGGAAGAGATCACTTTAGTAACAAGACGGCTCATTGTAATGTTTTTTTTTAATAATATATATTTTTGTTTCTATGTATGTGTCCTTTTATGTGCAATAAAGGGTTATTGTATTTTATTGTATCGTATTCGTTTTTTTATTGAATAGGGTTGTAATAAAATTACTCTTTCCCCCCCCACCCCCCCCCCCCCCCTAATAATTAAAAGCTTTATTTGCTGTTCCTTCAAAGCACATTTGAATTAGAAAAATTTGAACAAGCTCCTTGTGGACGCTCTCTCCTTGGTCGCGGCACCACTGTTATGTATCCGACTCTTGCTCCTGTAATTAATTAATGTTCCTTTTCCTTTTTTTTTAAACGTGATTTTATTGTTTCTTTCTTTCTACATCGTTCGTAGGATCTGCAACGCAAGCTCTGTACGTAGAGTTCGTAGCCTCGAATTCGTATCCGTACAGCTCCATCGATCACGCTTCTCTCCCCTTCGTTCCCTTGGCAGCGCCTCTACACCCCTTTACGTAATACGTTTAAGGTATACGTGGCGAGATGCTCTCAATTAATCAACTTGTAACTAACCCCTTAACGTTGTGTGATTTTTTATTTCAAAGGTTTGATATGGTTAATCCAATTTAATTAATAATTTGTTTGTGGTAAACCCTTTGTTCTTTTAGGTATGGCGTGTTACAATTCACTAGGGCCCGATTTACAATGACTGACTCTAGCTAACTTGGAAATAACTAATTCTACCGTTCGTGCAACTTTCTCCCCTACTAACGTCCATTCTATTCTTGTTTGTTGCTGATTATTTCTTTTCAATTAACCCGCGTCATCCTCCCTAGTACCTAGTAGATAAATATACCTTTATACAGTGAATTGGGAAGATCCTACCTTTAGTGTAACGCTGCGTTTCCTGTGCTATTCTTGGGATGCTAACATACAAAATAATTTGACATTTGTACTCTAGTTACGGATTTACAATCAAAATTCAAGCAAAACAGGTCCGAGATGCACAAATTCTACAGTCACAGTTGTAAGTGAAGTTTGTTAGTTAGTTTTGAGTTTGAGTAGGTATTTTTGGGAGATTACTAGGGATTGACATGAAACAAAATATGTCTTGCTTCAATTGGACTCCTCCATTTCCGCAACTGACTTGGTGAGGTTAAATTAAAACCGCCAGGTCAGCCTCCAATTCCAACAACCTCCAGAGAATATTTTGATAGTCGCAAGCGATGAATGTAAAATCGACATGATGGTTTGATGTGTGTTTCTGGTTTGTAGGGTGATAGTGGGAGGGTTCTCAACCAATACGCCGCTAAATTATAATGGTGATAATGCTAATGTTGCTTGATGAAATGTCATCTCATATCGCTTGATGTGAAGATCTGCTTCGATTTATGGTGTGTTAGCCGATGTCCGGAAGTATTCAGGATTGCGTGGGTGGCACGAGGTTTTAGATCGTGACATCCTCAAAGCCCAATTGATGATGATGATGATGGTAATGGTGCTGTAGAAGTCTTTCAGCATGTCGATGACTAGAGTTCCGTTCACTCCTATAGCATCGAACATGAACATTAAACCGAAGTGGATTAGAGAAGCGGCAATGTCAGGAGGCCGGTGGAGCCGCTCCCTCCTCTGATCTCGTGAAGTTTGAATTTAGTAAAGGTGGATTTTGATGTCATCGACCCTCGCCTCTGCAGTCACACAGCTCCTCAACAGTCCCATTCTTCGTCCAGCATACCGCCTCGAACCAGTAGAAATGGAACCCAACTTTCTTATTTCTTTTTTTTTTCGCAAGGCCCGTACTAAAAATGTCGGTAATTTTAAACAAACTTACTAAATTATCCATGCTGCACATTCCGATTTAATTTCCACATGCACTTTCGCAAGACACAAACTCCTCATGCAATTTTGAACTGAATTGAAAACAAATGAATTCTGAATTTACGCCTGAATATTTTCACAAGGTTGCGAACTTCCCGGAGTTCATTAAATTATTTTCGTCAATTTAAAAATTATTTTCTTTATTCTTCGCGATCCGTATTTCACCAATTTGGCCCGTCCTCGACGCTTTCAAAACTCCTACGCGCTCTCCAAAACCGAACTATCCCTCATTTGCGTAGATTAATTTAGTTATCCGATAACAATTATTACAAGCAATAATTGTCAGCCTGAAACACTCATTTACATTGAAAAATCTTCCGAGAAAAGATACTTGCCCCCAACGGGGCAAGTATCTTTTCTCGGAAGATTTTTCAATGTAAATGAGTGTTTCAGGCTGACAATTATTGCTTGTAATAATTGTTACCCTTTGTGCTATGCATAAAAATCTTGTCTAAACGTTAGTTTATAAATTAAAAAATAATAATTAGTTATCCGACTCAATTTTGTCAACTCAAACGAGATGCTCCTTTGTTTTATGTACCCTAACTACCGTTATAATTCCCTGTGTAACTAACTGAGACCGTCCTTTCACTTCTGCGACCTTTCTCCGCGACCCTGACTCTCAAAACCCATCCGTCTCCGAGACCGAATCTACCCTGACTGTCCTTCAAAAACCCCTCTTCTTTTCGTCCCCCTGTACCTTCATTTGATCCCAAGTGTATGGTCCATGCCTTCAAAGCTTAAATTTATTACCGTTTTCTAAAATCTTTCAAATATTAGGCTTAATATCCAATATCATTACCGATATATTTAACTTAATGACCGAACTTGTCAAATTTAATCACCATTTTCGGATAATTCTGACGTTGTTCCATGTTTCGTCAATTCTTTTGCTTCAGAACTTATACAAATCTCACAATTATTAACATGTACTTGAAAGCCAGAATGTATCCCAAAACGACACGGTTACATGTGGCACCAAGCCCCTTTTTTTTGCATTCAGAATGGCCTTCAACCCCGAAATTATTTTAAGTTATACAGCGCTCTTACAAGAAACTTGGTGCCATAGAAATCATCCAGCATAATAATTATTATAATTATTATGGCGAGTTCATCACAGGGTGATGGCATACCTTTCGTAATGTAGTAAAAGTACCATTCAGAATTGAAACGTTGCCTGAAGTGGCTTTCGCCGTGTTTGGTGACCAGATCTGAATAGCCAGGTACTTCCCCACCTTCCTCTTCCCTATCTCCTTCCCTCCCCACTACCTTCAGCATCACAACATACCCCAATTGGGAATGCCATAGTCTCACTGGCTCCAGACGGGAGCAGTTGGGACTCTAGGGCGGTATTCATGTAAAAAAAGAACAGATTAATTATGAATAAAATTACGTTTTGGTAGAAAAAGAAATATTTTGGAAGTTAGAAAAGGGTAAAGTGCAGTGGCGGACTAAGCTCGTCAGAAGCCCGCACTCTGGAGTCAAACGGTGCATATCATCTCATAATTCGCCCTCGGTAATTATGCCGTAGAATTAAAACAACCATTGATTCTTTATGAAAAATCCATACCCTTTTTTATATTGTTATAACAATTTTGTATTCCCTTCCGTTAATTTATAATGACACATTAAAGTTGAACTTTTAAGGAATACGGATTTATTTCGAAAATTTATATAAAACTTTGAACACACATATCAAGCGTTCTAAGTTTAATAAAGCAAATATTTTAATTTTATTACATAAAAATGCTCTCCCCTTTATATACAAACCAGCATTTTTTTGGGAAATGGTAATTACTTATTAAATTTAATTATACGAATAAATTCTTCAAATTTAGGACAATTATTAACTTTCACTAAACCTTTCGTTTCTTCCGAAGCTTCCCGAAGGTTAGATATTATGATTTTTATATTCCTTAGAGTATTAACTTTAAGAATTAGTAATAATATTTTGCCCCAACTTGCCCCCTTTTCTGAAATTGACTTAATACTGATAGCGAGCGCTGCGTAAAAAATCGAAAACAGAGAAAATGCCTTATACATCACAATAATGTTATTATTAATTACATGATATTCCTTTAATTACTTCACATTTTATTATTTTTACATATATCTATGAACACAATACATACGAATCATTAATTTGAAATTTGAAAAAAATCAATATTTTGTCCTCTGAATCGAAGAACAGTACGTTAAGTTGGCTTGATAATGATGGACAAAGTTTTTAAAATTTTAATTTTATTTAATTAATTTGTACATTTAAGTTTATAAATTTCTAATTAATTAAAATATTTCATACTGCAAACTAAATTTTATGTAATTTTATGTAGCTCCTACAAGTCTTGAACTTTCCAATTGGTGTGGACTTTAAATTTTCTGGTAGCTTGTTATATATTAATATGAAACCTTAGCTATCTACGTGTACTTAAATTTATCCAGGAATAATTACCAACTCTTAAAAAATGTTCTAGATGACAAAAAAAAATTATGTACCTACGCCCATCCGCCAAAAAAATATATACAGAAGTGAAAACAGAATATTATCCTGACGGTATTACTGAAACCGATTTTAAAACAAGTGTAAAACTACAGGATCTTTTAAATCATACTGTGAAAAGAATTTTCAAAATCGGCTGTATTAATACATCAGATGCCTTAGAGATGACATTCTGAAATGGGGGTGTGATGGATCCTCAGGACACTCAGAGTATAAACAAATTTTGAACAATAATGTGAACTTCTTTCAGATGCTAATCATTTTATTACTTCTTTAGTTCCTATAAAGTTAGTTAGAAATCGTGTAATATGGGAAAATCAAACTCCATCGTCCAACAGAAATTGTCGTCCAATATTCATTGAATTTACAAAAGAAACTCCAGCTAAAACGAGAGAAGTTATATCAGAAGTAAAAACTAAATTTCTTTACTTCATCCTGCTCACATTTTTAAATCTGAACATGAAACTGTTTCTGTTAACATATTGGTAAAATGCACTAACTTTGTGGCTCGCCATAATTTACAATAAAAAACACATAAATTTGTTTAAGACCACTTTTATTTTAAAACACTCTACCGGTTTCAGAAGCACCCTTCCTTCGTCAGGAGAATATTATAACTAAACTATGATACAGAATGTTAGGTGTTTGAGTGGGAGGTGAGCAAAGGGGTGGGGGTAATTGCGGGATTTCCGGAAAGAACAGAGCGGTTAATTGGAAAAATATTTAGAATGGGAATGAAAGATAAATTAATTTGGTTATTCAAAATACTAGCATTATTATTTAGTGCTTCTAAATTATCTAATTTTTTGCTTTTATTGTTACAGTGAAGAATTTTAACCCCTGTGTCCTTATTAAAAGTGTGATCTGTAGAAATTAGGTGATTAGCAAACTCTGAAAAATTATTATTATTTAAGCATCTTAAATGTTCGGTGATTCTAATGTTTACATTTCTAGTTGTTTTACCTATGTAGAACGAAGGACAATCATTGCAACATAGTTGGTAAATGCCTGAGTGGCTTAATTTATGATCTCTATCTTTAATGTTTTTAAGTAATTTACCTAAATTGTTATCAGTATAGAACGCGGGCTTAATGTGGGCAGGTAAGTTTTTTGTACTAAGTGAGGAAAAGTTGGATATATATAAAATTCTGCGCCATTGAACGGGATTTATTATTTTATTATTATTTTCAGGTGTACCAAATAAAAATGTATTAGTTGAAATGAGTTTAAGTTTCTTATTTAGGATTTTATCAATTAAATTTGTGGAATGACCATTATTTAGAGCAATTTGTTTAATTTTTGAAAGTTCAATCGCGAAATTAACAGATGATAGAGGGATTTTTAATAGCCGGTGCACCATTGAATGATAATCAGAATGTTTATGAGAAGCTGGATGATTTGACATGTTATGTATAGTTATATCTGTGTACATCGGTTTACGAAAAATGTTAAAATCAATTCTATTATTTATTGAAGTAAGTGTTAAATCTAAAAAATTAATCGATGCATTACTGCCTACCTCTAAAGTGAATTGGATGCTTTTATGGAATGAATTGATAAGAAGAAGGAATTTAGACAGTTGCCGCTCTGTTCCTGTCAAAATACCGAAGATATCGTCCACATATCTCTTCCAAGTTAGAACATTATTTAAGAGTGATGAATTACAATTAAAAATCTTATTTTCTAAGTTATCCATAAAAATGTCTGCTAACAGCGGACTCGTTGGAGCCCCTATCGGAAGGCCTTGATTCTGTTGGTAGACACTGTTGTTATATTGAAAATAATTTTGCTTAAGGCACATGTTGAATAACCGAGACAGGTCATTAATCATATCAGTATCCAAATTGGAGGAATTTAAAATATCTACAATAATTTTTTGGCAATCAGTAGTTGGAACATTTGGGAATAAGTTAATAACATCAAAGGAAATTAGTTTGGCATTATCAGGAATAACCAAGTCCTTAATTGCATTGATCAGTTCAAACGAGTTCTTAATTGTATACTTTGGGGAAAATACATTAATATTCTTAAAGACGTTAGTAATGTGAGCAGCTATTTTGAAATTCGGGGAAGCACAACATGATACAACAGGTCTGATGGGTTTATGGCTTTTATGTATTTTCAAAAATCCGTATAATTTGGGGATTTTGGGATTAGATTGTAAAAATTTATTTTCGTTAGGATAATCATCTTTGAAAATTCGAGATTTACATGCTTTAATTGAATTTTCAACATCTATTTGAAATTTATTAGTGGGGTCTTTCGTTAAGGTAACGAAATCGTCACCTTTTACAAAGTCTTCCATTTTACACTGGTAGTCCATTCTATACATTACTATCACTGTGTTTCCTTTGTCCGCCCTGGTTAGCACTAAATTAGATATTTTAAATTCCTCCAATTTGGATACTGATATGATTAATGACCTGTCTCGGTTATTCAACATGTGCCTTAAGCAAAATTATTTTCAATATACCAACAGTGTCTACTATAAGGACACAGGGGTTAAAATTCTTCACTGTAACAATAAAAGCAAAAAATTAGATAATTTAGAAGCACTAAATAATAATGCTAGTATTTTGAATAACCAAATTAATTTATCTTTCAGTCCCATTCTAAATATTTTCCAATTAACCGCTCTGTTCTTTCCGGAAATCCCGCAATTACCCCCACCCCTTTGCTCACCTCCCACTCAAACACCTAACATTCTGTATCATAGTTTAGTTATAATATTCTCCTGACGAAGGAAGGGTGCTTCTGAAACCGGTAGAGTGTTTTAAAATAAAAGTGGTCTTAAACAAATTTATGTGTTTTTTATTGTTTCTGTTAAATTCGAAATGTTTCTGACAATGATTGATGGGAAGATTACACAAGTGTTGACAGATACCCCGTTTTCTTCAGCGTGCACAATATGTCTGGCAAAACCATCCAAAATGAATAAATAATCTAGAAGTTATTAGAAATAAACAAAACAGGCAAGAATTCTACAGAATCGGGCTCTCAACATTACATTGTTGGATCCGATTTATGGAATGTATTTTACATATTTCGTATAACTTACATTTCAAAAAATTTGTTTGTTGTATGCTGATGATGCGGTGCTGATTTCTAACACTATGGAAGATCTACAGTCTCTCGTATCTAGGATGAACGAAGTATGTATGAAGAATGAGTTAATGATGAATGTAAGTAAGTCTAAAGTCATGGTGTTTGAAAGAGAGAATACGAAAAAAGTATGCAACATAGTTGTGAATGATGAATACTTGGAGCAGGTGGATGAGTTTGTGTATCTGGGTAGTATGTTTACGAGAGATGGGAAGGCTGAAAGAGATATTGAAAGAAGGGTGAATGCCGGTAACTCCATTAATGGTGGACTGAATGCCGTTGGCGCTAATAAAAAAAACTGTCAAAAAAAGCGAAGCTAGCAGTTCACAATGGAGTCCTGGTACCTACCCTGATGTATGGCAGTGAGGCATGGAACTGGCAGAGGAAGGATGAAAGTAAACTGAATGCTGTTGAAATGAGATCCCTGAGACGTATGTGTGGTAAAACAATGTATGATCGTGTGAGAAATGTGGATATCCGCAAAGAATGTAAGGCTGATGTAAGCATAATGAGTAAGATTAAGAAAGGGACCCTCAGATGGTTTGGGCATGTAGAGCGAATGAACGAAGGAAGTAGTGTAAGAAGAATATACGATGCGAATGTGAATGGTAGAAGAAGTCGGGGACGCCCGAGGAAGACATGGCACGATCAAGTGAATCAGATACTTGAGTCGGGTCATGTCAAAAGTCAGAACAATAGAAGAGAATGTATGAGACGATGTATGAATGTGAATGAAGCAAAGGGTGTGTGCCAAGACCGAGTTGTTTGGCGGTCCGTCCTCTCTGCCTACCCCTGCGGGGAAACGGCGTGATGGTTAGTTAGTTAGTCAAAAAATTGTCAGTTCGTAATGAAGAAGAAAAAACTCTTAAAAAAGAGAAAAAAACGGATGCCCAAAAAAGTTTCAGAGTTTGTGCTTCTTATCGACAAACCCCGTCAACCCTAATGTCGGACACACGGCAAGGTTCTTTGTTAACTATTCATATAGCGTAAATACAACTAGTGTGAAAGAAGAACTCCTCAAGAGATTTTTTCATAATTTTATAAACCACCGCTAATGGAAAACCTACAGACTCGAAAAAATTCTGAGAATATGCAAGCGCAACAGCTGAATATTATGTACAGGACTATGGATGGTACTATATACCTGTTTTGTACATAAGATACTCAGTGGCGTAGCGTGGGTTTCGGCCGCCCGGGGCGAAGGAAATTTTTTTCTTTGATTCTGGCAGCACATACCTAGTCTGTAAATAGAATATTATAACTGAAATTCAAATAAGAGCATGTTTTTCTTCGAAATGTGACAACAGATGAATCTACAACTGGAAATTTACATACTCAACACAAAATTGGTTTAATTAAGTCTGAATGCGGCGAATTAAAAGTACACTCCAAACATGAAAATGGTTTTTCTTTTATTCTAGCAACACATACAGAATATGCAACTAGAATTTTATAACTAAACTTCGAATATATGGGAAGATGGACCTTCTCCTTCTTTCCATCAGTTAAAATCAGAATGGAAGGGGCATATCTTTTAATGGACCACCATATCACCCAATTGCTTTCTGGGCATGGGGAGTTTAGAGGTAGACTTCACAGACTGGCTCTATCATCCCATCCCAATTGCACTTGTGGTGATACAACCAAACAGCCGAGCACATTTTGAGGCACTGTGAGATTTTGACGGATGCTCGAGACGAAATGATTGATGGTTTACAAGTTATTACAAGACCTGCTTGGAATACAGATCTCGTCTTGAATAAGGTGAATTTTGAGTGCCTGAGGAAATTCACGAAAGTCTGGGTTGAGAGATGGCCTGTTCTTAGAGTCGCTGAGTAGCTGTAAAGTAACTTTAATTTCCGGACAGTTGTAAAATTGCAAGGGTTATTCCAATATATAAAGGGAGCGTGAAAACTCAAACATCTAACTATAGGCCCATTTCTGTCATACCGATTCTATCAAAAATATATGAAAGAGTAATATACGATATTCTAGACAACTTTCTGAAAAAAAAATCATTTCTATATTCCAAACAATACGGTTTCAGAAAAAAATGTAATACTCTCTCTGCAACTAATGATCTCATAAATAAACTTAGAACTAGCATAGATAATAAAAACTATGTCATAGCAATTCTCGTAGACCTTCAAAAAGCCTTTGACACCGTAAGTCATGAAATACTGATTAAAAAAATAGAAAAAATAGGTGTAACCGGTCCAGCTATCAAACTAATAAAATCCTATCTGTCCAATAGAAAACAATGTGTTAACATAGGAGATAAAAATAGTCAACTCGAGAGTATAAACTACGGAGTTCCACAAGGATCAATACTGGGGACACTTTTATTCCAAATATACATAAATGACATCTGTCAGCTAAAACTACATGGTGAAATTTTCTTACACGCAGATGACACGGCAATTTTTTACTACGGCAAAAACTTAGAAAGTCTATTAGAACAATCTCAAACGGATCTTAATGTACTAAACGATTGGCTAATACAAAATATATTAACAATAAATATTAACAAAACCGGTTACATGATCTTAAGCTCACCTAAAAGAATAATACCATCGCATAAACCATCACAAATAGAAGAAAGAGACCTACATATCCTAGATAGCGAAAAATACCTGGCCTTATATATTGATAAACATTTAACATTTAAACAACACGTAGAAAAACTAAAAACTAAAATCATCCCATTAATTGGTGTATTTAGTAGAATTGCTCATCTTCTACCAACAGAGGTAAGGAGGGGCTTATACTTTAGCTTAATCCAGTCCCACCTAAATTATTTAATAGAAATATGGGGAAACACATACATTACGTACTAAAACGACTTACAAATAATACAGAACAAAGTTATTAAAAAACTCTTCAACTATCACCCAGACACTCCCACAAAAAAACTATACCAGGAAATGAACCTTTTGAAAATAAGAACATTGTACGAATATAACATATGTCTTTTAATCTACAAAATACAAAATGGACTTATACACACAAACACAACATTTATAAAAACATCACAAGTACACGAACATTATACTAGACAACACAATAAATTGTACACAAATACTGTCAAGACTGAAAGTGGCAAGAGAAGTATTGGTCACGAGGGAGTTCATATATATAATCTCCTTCCAGATAGCCTAAAAACGGAAAATAACATAAAAACCTTTAAAAAAAACTATTTAAACTCAAAATGTTGGAACAAAATTAAAAATATTTCTTCTTACTACTGTACTATATATGCTCTGTATTTAAGTTAAGAAAGCGAAATATTATGTTTCTTTTAACTTAATAATAAAAAAAAATTTAAAAAAAACTTAGGTACCAGGTGTATTTTGCTTCTGAATTCACGGAGACTCTTCATTATTCCTTTACATTTACCGCTTGGATTTATTTTTTATGATTTTTGTGTTTTGTGCTTCTGTAATATGTTATTTCTTTTATTTTATTATATATTATGAGTTATATGTTATATTTTACATTTGCGTTATGTTATTTTGTTTATTATATTTTCAAAAATTTATATAATTGCTTTGCGATTTGTTTTGTTTATATTTACTATACTACCTGTTAATTAATTCCATGTTCCTTGTTTTGTTTTGTTTGTCTTTAACCATTTCAATGTTCTTTGGATGAACTGAACTCCAAAATTATTTTTTTTCCCTATCCCCATATGGGGGTATGCTGGACCTCGTCCCTGCTTCATCTTTAGTTACATTATTAATTTTGCAGATCCTTCTCAAATCTGTCTGCGCCTCCCCCAATGACATGTGTAGGCTTGAGGTTTGATCAGACGACCTTGACTGTCCTTAATCCTGCCTCTGACTACCCAACGCTGAATTTTCTTTTAGTCTTCGGGTATTTTACCCCAAATATTCAGTTAACATTCTTTGAGGCTTCACTGAGTGGTTGGCTAAGGGACACGGAATCTAAGTGTAGTTTATGGTCAGACCGAAAGCCATTCACATTTTTTGTTGGTACTTGCCAATTGATTTGAGATTTATTGTATTTCTTATGTTCTCTATTTTATGCAGGTGCTTGCAGGTTTTTTACAGATGCAATGCCGCGTCATGGAGTCTCATGAATGAGTTTTTCTTTTGCCCTGTTTAATTTATCTTTGTCTTACTAACCTATTTTTTGCATTTTGTTTTTCCTGTTAAGCACTTGCATACTGCTTACTAACAACGTATGCATGGACACTGGAGGTCTAGATTCGTTCAAAATAAATAAATGTAGCTTCGTTTAATCGAAAAATTAGAATCTTGCGAGAACCTTGAAGGAGTAACCATCAGTTACTTATACCAGGGCGGGTAAGAGGTGGATTACCTCCACTGAACTTCGAATAAGATAATGTTTTCCTCTAAATTGTGTCAGTATATGAATCCTCAAATAGAATTTTCATTCTGAAAACTGGTTCAACCCTTCGAATAATAAGTAAAAAATATTATTTTGCCTGTCAATGTTTGCGTACAAAATTTCCGATTTTTCCCATGCATTTTAACAGCCTTACTAAAAAACCCAGTGAAAATTTTATTCAATTGACAAACGGCCGCGGATGTGAAAACATTACTAATTAAAAAATTGTTCATTGAAAAAATACACTTGGTTTACACGGCCTGAGAGGGTAGTTTATCTCTGTTTTAGTAATGATATCCTAACGAAATTTGAAATTTTTCCAAAGTATTTTGAATGTTCTATATATTTCTCATTTTTGAAGGTGTCGTAAAAACAAATACCATTTATGAAAACTAGATAAAATTATCTTTTAGGTTTGTGTATGTAAAATACACTTTAGTTTTCAAAAACTGCCATATTTTAAGATCCAAACTCGGAAAAAAATGGAAAAAAAATTTTTACCCAAACATTTTTGACCAAAATATACAGAAATTAAAAAAAAAAAAAAATTTCAAAAACACAGTCCTTTTATGTAACAAATTTGGAAGGAAACTATCACTTCACTTTTTCCTCGTGCATACAATAAAAAAATAATAAAAAATTTCAAAGTTTTTTTTATTGCCAAAAAAATAACTTAGAAATAATAACGGCATTTCAAACAGATTTCTTGCATCTCTAAAGATGTTACTTTCTTTGATAGGTTTACGAACACATGTATTAGATATTAATATTATAAAAAATATCACTTTTAAGAAATTCTCTTAACACAAAGATCTTAAAATATAAATTTTATCTTTTAAGTAAACTATAGAACAATATTCTGACAGTCCAACTTTGAAAGTACGGCGTTCATACAATAACTTGATTTAACTGATGTAAACCACACACATAACATGGTAAATATATCAATTATATGAATAGAAGAGTAAATTCGTCACTACAATAGAAATTATTAAGTAAAATCACAACATTTATGCACTAACAAAATTTTTTGACATCCCGCCATAAAAACACACCGGGCTGTCTTCATCGCGGCCCGTTGAGAATTAATGCAAAGGCGCGCCAATAATGCCCCTGGCGGAGAAAAATTAAAACAACATTCTTTCCTAGTAAATTAAAACCATATACAATGTTGTCAGATCGTCAATGCATTCTAACAGTGTGACCACGTAGAAAAGGTTATTGGTAATGAAACGTGTTTTAGTGTATACTGGGTTTATTTATGTTATTGTAATAACACGGGTTATTGGGCGTGCTGTGGTTTTTTTTTAGTAAGGCTGTAAATGTTTATAAATTTATTGGTTTTTTATTACCCTTTTGCAAAAAACAAAATAGTTCAAAAATCTAGATAAAGTAATTTTTCCGACGTGCATATTAGAACATTATTGTTCCTAAATATTAAAATTTTGATATTGGAAATGTGAATTGGCTCAAAAATCCATGCTTGCGAATATTCGAATTAAAATATAATAGAATAAATTTAAAAAACATGTTCCTTTTCTTAAAAAAATGTAAAAAAACTGTATCTTAACTTTTTATCGCAATCTCAAATTTATTTTAAAATTAAATGTGTGGGATATCAGTTCACGATTTTATTTTAAAATTAAATGTGTGGGACAATTTGCGTATCCTGTGATTAGACGGGTTAAATTAAATCTGTATTGGCGAATTAAAACTACCCTCAGAATATGAAAATGGTTTCTCTTTGATTCTGGCAGTACATACACAGTCTGCAACTAAATTTTTTTTTTTTACGTTAACTCCACGCAGGAGGCCCTGAGGAAAATAATTTCCCTCAGGGCCTATGTCATCTGGGATGCTGTGTGGAGGGTCTTTTTGAGGAGAGGAAGGAATGAACATTGGTCTTGAAGAGACCCATGTTGTAGGAAGGAGGCCGGCAAATCATTCCACAGCCGAGCTGTTGAACACAAGAACGAGTCGAAGAAACGACCCATTCTCATGTGGCAAATGTCAACCGTGTACAAATGTTGGGCACGCGTTTAGCGTGTTTCCCGACTATGCACCGGTGCCGAAGGGATCAATGATGCTAGTTCCTCAGAGCATCTTCCATTGTAATACCGGTAGAATAAGGATAGCATTCCCACCCGACGCCTGTGCTCTAAAGATTGCAATCCGTCTGTTAAGATGGGAGAATCTATCAAACGGACCGCCCGTTTCTGCACAGAGTCGGGGGTATTTTTCAGGTATTTTGGAGCTCCAGACCAGAGGTGGCTGCCAAATTCAAACGTGTGGTGCACTTGTGATTTGTACAGGGTTAGCAGTTGTGTACTATTAAAGTATCTGCGGGCCCTGTACAGTACGCCCAGTTTCTGTGAGGCTAACTTTACTCTGGCTTCGATGGAGCCCCCATACCTGAGCTGGTCACTTAGGGTTACACCAAGCATTTCAATGGAGGGCCTGTTCGGAAGATTGCTTCCGTTGAAAGAGACTAGATTTTCATTTCGATCCCTTTTAGACGTAATCAGACAAGATTGGGTCTTTGAAACATTAAATTCAACGAGATTATTTTTACCCCAAGAGAAAACACTCTCGAGGTAACCGTCCATTCTTTGCTTCAAAGCCCTACGAGCTGTTGGAGTTTGTGAGCCCTTTGGGGGCTTGTCAAACAAAAAGCTATCATGAACTGTACTGTCATCCGCGTAAGTGAATTGGTGCGCATGATAAAGGGTCGTTGATGTGCAACAAAAACAAAGTCGGAGACAGAACCGATCCCTGCGGGACGCCAGCATTTATCGAGTGTGAGGAAGAGGTGAAACCATCGACTACCGTCTGAATGGACCTCTCCCTCAAGAAGTCGGCGATCCAAGTACACAAGGATTATTTTTATTTTATTTTTATTTTTTTATTAGCGTTATAAACAGTCTGTACAAAATTCATAAATGACAGTGATAAAAATAAGTATATCATAGACCAATAAAATAACGACAAATTTCAATTTAGAACCATAATTCAAAAATATACAATACCTACACCTGATATAAACAATTATGATATTATCTTCTTACTTAAATCTACAAAAAGTAATTAACTGAAAATTTTCAAGGGATTACAGTTAAATTTTGATGCATATCAATAATATATTTCAGGAAGTGATTTTATTTGAATTGGAACTGCTAAAAGTAGGAGAGAAAATATGGTGATACTAAAAATAAAAAAGAGAAATACAGAAATCAATGAAATATTAAGTTATTAGTTAAACATGTGGCATTCAATAGTGTTATTTTTTTATGCGTGCTGTGAATTTATCAAGGTTTGTATTAAACACATCGATATTTGGGCATAATCTGTTAAAAGTGCTACAGCTTCTTCTTACAAATACATTTTCAAGATAATTTGTCTTGCTCTTAGGGATATAAAAGGTGTCTGGAGATCGAGTAACTCTTAATGGACATCTGAAATGAATATTTTGTAGTAAGTACGGGCTATCAATGAAGTTATGAATAATCTTATAGAGCATTAATAGGTCTCTGATATCTCGGCGTTGATCAAGAGATTTAAGGTTTACGGGGACATAGTTTTCATCATTTCGCACGCGATAAGAGACATATTTCATAAACTTTTTCTGAACTCTTTCTATATTTGCTCTATATGTAGAACAATGAGGGTTCCACGCTGTAGAAGCATATTCCAGATGGCTTCTAACATAGGATTTGTAGAGAGTCTTAAATGTTTGTGGATTTTTGAAAGTTGAACTTACTCTAAGAATAAATCCCAACATTTTCAAAGCCTTCGACGTGATATGCTCGACGTGAGATTGAAAAAGAAGCTTACTATCTAATAGAACTCCAAGATCTCTTATTAAATTTACTCTGTTTAAAATATTGTTCTTAATAATGTAGGGATATAATATTGTGTGTTTCTTTCGAGAATAAGATATAACACTACATTTATCTGCATTCAAAAGAAGGCGATTTTCTAGACAATATACATTAACCAGAGAGTCAAGGTCATTCTGGAGCTCTAGACAATCCATCTTAGACTTAATGATTTTGACAATCTTTTTGTCATCCGCATATAGGTACAGTTGAGAGTTACGAATAGTTTTGTTAACGTCATTCAAAAAAATGTTGAATAAGAGGGGGCCAAGGTGAGATCCTTGGGGAACTCCTGAGGTTACGGGGACAAAACTAGAGCAGAATCCTTGTACAGTTACAGCTTGCGTACGATTGTCGAGATAAGAGGCTAACCAACGAAGGAGGTCACCATGTATACCCATTGCTTCGACTTTCTCAATTAAGATGCTGTGTGGGATTTTATCAAAGGCTTTGGAGTAGTCTGTGTAGACTACATCGACTTGATATCCGTTATCCATAGCAACAAAGACTGTGTGAACAAACTCACATAGATTAGTTTCTGTTGATTTTTTGGTGACAAAACCGTGTTGATTCGAAATTATGTGAGGTCGTATGCAAGGAAAAATGATATTAAAAACTATTTTTTCAAAAAGTTTACCCATTACATTTAACTTAGAGATTGGTCTGTAATTTTCAATATTATGCTTGTCTCCTTTTTTGAATATAGACACAATGTATGAACTTTTCCATTTCTGCGGAAAAATTCCAGAAGATAATGAAGCTTTGAATATTAGACTTAGCGGATAACATAGAACACTAGCGCAATTCTATAAGAATACAGAGTGTATACCATCAGGCCCACTGCCTTTGGTAGGGTCTAATGATTTAAGATATTTACAAACTAATTCAGTGTTTATATTAACATTATTTAGATTGAGAACTGAGGTGTTTGGATTATATGTTTGAGTTATAGACGAGGTGCATGGGGCGGGGGATTCGAAGGAGGATTGGAAATGCATGTTAAATAAGTTACTTATATCTTCCCCACCCGATACATGCTGAGAGCGAAGAAACATATTGTTAGGAATTTCAGAATTTTTTTGCTTAGATTTAACAAAGGTCCAAAAGTGTTTGGGATCGGTATTAATATTAATTTCAGCCATATTAATAAAATTATTGTAGCACACTTTTTCCATACACTTTTGTCGTTCTCGGAGAAGAGAGAAAGTTTGATAGTCAGAGTTACGGTTATAAATTTTGTATTTTTTATGAAATTTAAGTTTATCTTTAATTACTTTTTTTAATGCGGGACTGTACCATGGAGGATACCTGGAGTCTATGTTAATTGATCTAGATGGTACATGCGCGACAATTACCTTATTTAATTCAAAATAGAATCGTGCCGTAATTGAGTCTACATTGCTGCTGTTTAGAGTCGTTGTCCAGTCAACGGCTGCTAAGGCGCTATTAATCTGCACATAGTCAGCGTTGTGATAGGAGCGGACCGTGCGCGAGCGCGGCGTTTGGAGGGACAGCTCGTGGGATATGCGCAGCGACACCTCCAGCGAGCGGTGGTGTGCATCCTCTGGCACTAGCGGCATGTCGCACCCGATTACAGTGCACGCGCAATTCGATATCACCAGGTCCAGAACACGCTCGTTTACATTAAGCTGGCTGTTGAATTGACAGAAACCGGTAAAGTCTAAAAAATCAGAAAGAGTTAAAGTCAGTGCATCGATTGAGGATCGATTAAGTACCAGGGAACCGTCCGCGGTTGAAGGCGGAAGCCACGGGGCATGTCGTATGTTAAAATCTCCTAATAGAAGGAATTCATCATTGGGGAAATTGGTATGCAACATAGATATAAATTCAAAAAAGTCACCTAATGATTTAATCTGCTCTGCACCTTGCACGAAATACGAACAGTATATACGTAGTTTAGAAGCACTTGCACCAGAGTCTAGTGCAAGAGTAGCTGTAGCTGTCTTGATGGGCGGGAGAAAGGGTGAGGGGCATGTGGGTAGTTCGCGGCGTACTGCAATAAGTGAGCCACCGCCGAGTGCCTGGTCTAACGAAACATAGTCGCGATCACAACGATAAACTACATACCGTTCATCAAATAATTCAGAGTCAAAAATGCTTGGCAAGAGCCATGTCTCAGTCAGGCATATCACGTCATAATTGGCATTCAAAACACCGGTTAGGAAAACATGGGATTTAGTTCGGAGACCTCTAACATTTTGATAATAAATATTCAAATCACCGATAGTATACATTTGTATGGAACATATAGGTTAAGCATAGATATAAACATTAAGAGCACATACTTAATATAAGAAATTGTCAATAAAATTAATGCCACATTGTTATTATAATACCCGTAACTTGTAAAAATAAACAATAAAAATAATAAAGAGTTATTGTTAGTTCCTAAACCTGATCCTATGATTATGAAGCATATTAAAAGCACATATCTACGTAAATGAAAAATTAACACTAAAAATGGTAACATTATGATGGTTATGTTTTGAATTTTTTTTTATGGTAATATTTTAATATTTTGGTGGTAATATTTTGAAGTTTTATACAATTTTGTTTAAATCCTCATTTTTGAGGATTGCTCTTATATGCGAGCCTTCTGTTTTCCTAATAAGGATTCTACAATTCCGGACCCAGACAAACCGATAGTGGTTAAGCTTGGCCGCTTCCTTCGTCAGGTGTAGCAGCCGTTTAGATGCACTCGTCAGGTGGTCATTGGCGTAAACACGGGAATCACCGCCGCAACCAATGTCACTGCTGATTAAGTTTCGCTTCGATCGGATTGAGGCCAAGAAATCATCTTTTCGGTACCTTGCTTGCATCTTGATGATTATTGATTTATGTTGCTCTTTCTTAGACTCCTTCGGTGCCACCCGGGCGACAAAATCAATATCCATTTTTGGATCGAGGTCGAAACCAGTTTTTTTGGCAAGGCTGGTTATTATGTTTATTAAATTTTCATCCTTCTTCTCAGGAATGCCGACTAATTCAATATTTGAGCGGCGTGCCCACTGGTCGCGCTGCTCCATGTCTTCTTGAATGTTGGCGATGCAGGCCTTCAGGGAATCCACTTCATTTTTCAGTAGGTCGACCATCTTAAGCTTGTTCTCCAATGTTGAAATTTTTTTGTCAATATCCTCAACTACTTTGCTACTGAAGTCTATTGAGAGTTTCACTTCACTGACCTCGTCCCGCAATTCCTTAACGGCGGCCGGCAAGTAGGAAAGCGCAGCCAGCTGGTCGCTGATCTTCATAAGTTGCTCCATAACGGAGCTGGACGAATCACCCGCTGAAGGGTTGGATCTTGTTTGGCGATTTGATGTGGCCATTATAATGTGTGGATGCGTACGTTTGGCTTGGCTACTGCAACGTTATATTTTGTGGAACAAATAATGAAAGCAATTACTGTCACTTATTATTGTTGTATGTTCCAGTAAGTATTTTGGAACTAGGATTTAGATTTTTGTTTAATGTTTTTTATAGTTAGGTGCACTCATACACACAAATAAATTATTTCAATAAATGCACCGGGAATCACTGCTGCGATTTTGCCACTTTTGAAGAAGTATGGTTCAATTTTAATTTAATTTTTTCTATTTATTTGCGGAGCAAAGGTAAAGCAACTGTCAGGCAGGTAGTGTTGTTGTTGTTTATGGATGCGGGAAGTCCGTCAGAATGCAGTTTGTTGACAAGTCCTCGGTGCCAAACCCGGTCAAAGGCCTTGGAGATGTCCAGTGCAACCGTTTGGGTCTCACCGAAACGTTCCAGGCATCTCCCCCAAACATGCGTCACATACGCGAGAAGATCACCGCACGACCTCTGCAGTACCAGGGCAGGTATTCCGTCAGGCCCTCGTAAAACATGGAGTACTTCCCGATGCCGGATCCTCAGCTTTTTCATACGAAAGCCGTAGTGAGGAACCGACGTCGGGAGAGTAACTTGGTCATCGAGGGTTGAGTTATCCGCAAACATTTTACCTAGTAAGTTAGCCTTTTCGGTGGCGGTGTTTCCTAGTGAGCCGTCAGGTCTGGTAAGAGGTGGCAGACTGGATTTGCAGAAATTGCGACCTATAGAGCCCGCAAGCGACCAGAATTGCCTGCTGCCATGTGGGCATGCAGCCAGCTTTCTGCTGATCTGCTGGTCGTGCTCGAATTTTGACCTATTTATGATTCTCTTGGTTTCCTTTGCCATTTTCTTGTAAGCTGTTCTGTCTTCGGATGTTCTAGATGTGTTGTAGGCTCGGTAAGCCGCGTTTTTTCATCGCACTGCTTCAGCGCATTGTCGACTGAACCACGGCTTTGAGCCTACACCAGTTTCCTTAACAGTAGATTTGATGAAGCCATCCATCGCGGATGTGATGACTTCACCAATTTTCTGGGCACATCTTGAGGGATCCGAAGTCCGAAAACAGACAGCTGACCACGGAAAAGCATTAAAATGTGACCGCAGACCGAACCAATCTGCTGACCTATAGTGCCACACTTTTCTCTTCAGCCTCTAGTTTGGTGGTCTGAAGTTTACAAGGATTGATGTCGTCACCAGGCAGTGGTCGGACGATCCTAAAGGCGCTGTAACTTCAATCTTGTAACCGTGTGGCACAGTAGTTAAAAATAGGTCTAACAGATTGGAACGGTGAGTCTGGACATCAGGAACCCTTGTAGGCTCCTGAACCATTTGCTCCAATCCATAGAAAAGGGCAAAGGATTCCGCTTGGCGTCCAGCCGAGTCTGTTGATGCTGAAAACTTCAACCAAGGTTCGTTATGAACATTGAAGTCCCCCAGGACCACAAATTCTGCCGTAGGGTAGCGGGGCAAGAGGTCATCAATAGTATCGCTTAAATGTTTGAAGAACTCGGACGTGTCTGATTCGCTAAGGTTCGGTGAGCGGTATAAACACGCGTAGAATCTTACCGTATTGGCAAGATTGACGCGTACCCGCATTACATCGAATCTGGAGTTTTCCAGATTCGACAGTCGCACACAGTTGACGTCAGCTCGACTATAGAGACAGACACCTCCTTTAGGTCTGAACTTGCCTGCGAGGGTGAAGCCCGGGCAGTCCAGATAGGAGGCGTCTACAGGCTCGGCTATCTGTGTTTCAGACAGGAAAAGAAGGTTCGGACGTTCAGAAAAAAGGTGGTGATGGACAGAGTTTAAATTGGTGTGCAGGCCGCGAATGTTGGTGTAATTCACCAACAGTTTTGGCCTGCACCGGGGACTCCTGCTTCCCGCCGTTATAAAGATGTTGCTTATATTTCTTGTTAAGTTCATGATTTGAGTTGAGTTTTGTTTTTATGAGGAGAAAGGAAGGTCTGGGAAGGAAAAGGTATAAGGGGTGGGTAGGATGCTGGGGATCAGTTTCCAGGAGTGACGGACGTATGAATCCAACCCACCCACTGCGGTGCAAGGCGATGGGCAGGGAGAGTCCGGCTGGAGAGGTCGCCCAATGCGCCCCAAACGCTGCTGCTGGGTCCCCTCCGGTCACGAACCGGCACAACAACAGCGGCGGAGTTTTTGCACTCGTTGATGGGGCAGCCCACCCTCAGTCGTGAGCCTGAGGGTCGGGCCCCTGTACAACCGAGCGGCCCGGACAACGGTAACTGGTTGTAAAGGGTCTCCCTCAACCAGCATCTCCCAATCCGGCCCGCCACGCAGAAGGTGGGCCGACGCACCCGCCATCAAGACCCGGACAAACCTTACCCCAAGAACCCGGGCACCCCTGCTAAGTCTCCAAACGTAGCGAACCACTTGGGGTGACCTGTGGCAGAGGTGTTGGTCATCCAATAAATGGTTCCCAGGGCGGCGGTACCCATACCCGCCTACCAAATTGAAGATTATAACTGCATTCGAATAAAATAATGGACTCATTCAAAATGAATCAGCAGATGAATACACAACTGAAATTCATTCATTAATACATTCTGAACACAAGTCTGGTTTTAAGTAAGGGTGAATTTGTTTTAATTAATATTACTCTCATAATATACGGACGGTTTTCCTACGATTTGCGAAATTTGCAGCTTAAAAAATATATAATTATTGATATTTTTAATAAATAATAAAAAAAAAGTTGGATTCGTAAACGAAAGTATCGTAGAACATTTTCAAGTAATGATTTGAAATGGTTTAAATTTTTCCAAGATAATTTTATTTATTAATTGTGAAAATTTGCCGCCCCCCTTAAAACTGCCGGTATTCAAGTGTAGAATCCCGATGTGCTAAAATGGCGGCTTGACCGAACAAGTTTAATCATAATCTTCGATTATATACACCATCCGTCATCCGACGAGATGAATCACCAATAATACAACGACACACAATCCGACCGCCTATTCCACGCCGTATATTTCCAACCTGATGGGACCTGAACCATATTATAATGGAGGACGCCGTGGGCATGGCGTTCCCATACTCAACAATTACCTAAGATGGATGGAGAAGATCGAAAAACCTGGCGATGATGCAATGTTAGGGGGGTAGGGTCCCCTTGCTATGTATGCATCTGAATTCGTCGCAGCAACGTTATAGGTTTTAGCTAGTAGCTCTTTAGATACGGTCCACAGTTATGCTTAATCTTTTAATATACAAATCTTTGTTATACATCCACTCTTTTATTTTATATTTCCAAGTTTCACAACATTGACAAAAATAACAGTGCCTACGCTCTGATGGGAGTAATCCATGCCTACCGGCACAGTTCAGCATATCTCGAACCATCGAGATTTGGAGTCCAAGATCCCATGAGATTAAAGCTGATAACTGTGTACCCTTATGTATAACCCTGTTTATAACATTTAATACACCCCTCAATAAGAGGTGTATATGTCATAATAACATGACCACAAAGTAGGTACAAATCAATATAAAACACATCCCGTGTCATACCATATTTTACATCATACCCTGATATTTAGATAACCCTATCAATCTATTAATAAACCTACCCTACTTCTATTCCTTAACCATAACAAAGCTGTCCGCTAGAATCCCACACACTCCCTCATACCTTTTTCCTTCTCAAATACTTCCTCTACTTCCTTTCCTTATTATGACCCTCCACACTGCATCCCCAAAGATAGCTCCGGCCCTCATGTATTCCCAAGAGCTTCAAAAACAACGGACGGGTAAAATTTAATTTTTAAATTAAAATAACACAGGTTGGATTATGTGAACATGGAATCGAGAATATCAATGGAAAGCGATCTGAATCCATCACTAAAATCAAATTGTTTTCATGTCAATCTGTTTTATGTAAGAGAAAGCCACAAGCCAAAAATGTGTCCATTTTTAGTGTGCCTTATTCCACCAAGAATATAGGTTATAGACTTAGAAGTCTGGAAACGCTTATCTTTAAAGCAAACATGATTTTTATTTGATTTGTCAATAATTTTATAAGAAAGAAAAAAATAGTTAATGAAAACTGTCACAGATTATCTTAGCCACAGTATTGTTTTTTTTTTTGTTTCTTATGTGCTATTTAAGTGATCCATTTCTAATGAAAAAAATATTTTTTTAGATGTTTACGCTTATATTTTTCATAAAGTATATTAATTCTACTCAAGCAAAACGTTAGGAAAAACTTAAATTTATCCAAAAACTATTCATGGAACCTATTCATAAGATTAACCGATTCGTGGTAAAGCTTAATCAAAAACAGTGATTCCACGTTAAACTTCGCCTTCCATGATTTACAAAATAATCATTTGTATGTTGCCAAAAACACTTAAATTTGTAGAACTCGAGGTTGCGTGTCGGAAGTCTTTATTGAGTTCTAACAAGATTACAATTTTACAAATCAATTCTGAACTGGACAGCGGAACAAATTAAATACACTACCTTTACTAGGTAAACAAACGAACGTGGATTTTTACTGGGTCAAGGTTAACTGCGGTTGCGTGAGGCGAGAATACTAAACGCTATGTAAACACTGTAATTGTGTGCGTTGCTGAGCGCCTTTATATAGTCCAGCGAGTCGGAGTAATGCTTTGTCTGGTAGTTATTCTTCTTCTTTGTCTGCAGCTCATTATCGATGCGACAGGTACCTACACATCCAGCCATCGTAATGCCGGCGCTAGGTGTAGTTAACGAGAGGCGGCCGGAACGTTCTCGTTAGTTCGGTATTCGAACACTTTAATATAGGCGTCGCTTCTGGAAAGATCTATATATTTCGGAAACAGAGCATGTGGTAGCAGAGGCTGGCTGCTACAAATTTCTTACAGGCACTTTAATTTTATTCAAACTCTACCGGTTTCGGAAGAACCCTTCCTTTATCTCATTTCCACCGATCATACTTTTAATTGTAATCACCGTAATAATAAAAGCTTAAAAAAATATATAACGTAGAAGCACGTGAAATTAGAAAACCCCCCAAATAATAACTGCACTATACCAAATTAATTTATAAAATTAATTAATCTTTTAGTCCTATTCTAGCATTGAGGTATATAAATAGAGAAGCAAACTTCATAACCGCTCATCGAAAAAAGCGTAACCACTCTACAACTGCAACGACGTAGCTTTGGAATCACTAAACATTTGAAAGTAAACATATATTTGTCTCACTTGCACAAGTCACGAGAACATTACCACCGCTAGGATTAGACAAAGCCAGAAGCGCAAACCTGCAATAGCGGCTTGGTGTTGCCTACTATTTGAAATTTTACCCCAAACAAACAATGAAACGGTTTTTTTTACGTTAGTTTGTATTAAAATAAACTTATTTAAATTATTTTTAATTTGTATTTTTCATTATATGACTAAAAGAATGCACAACTAATGAAATAATGAAGTGTAACAATTATTATAAGCAATAATTATCAGCCTGAAACACTCATCCAAATTGAAAAAATACATTTTTTCTCGGAAGATTTTTTCAATGTGGATGAGTGTTTCAGGCTGATAATTATTGCTTATAATAATTGTTACCTTTTGTGCTATGCATAAAAATCTTGTCTTAAACGTTAGTTTAACAATTAAAAATAATAATTAAATAATTAAGTCATTATTTGTTCCAATATCTTTTATTGAACCAATAGGATATAATACTCAAACAGAAATTGTTTCAAAAGTGTTTTCAAAGTTCTTTTCTCGGCAATCGAATTATTTCCACCCACTTCTCACGGCGTGCTGCATCTTATGGTGCCCTGAAAAATTATTAATATAAAATACGTAAAAAAATATAATTACTTCCTAGATTATTCATTAATAAACTAAAATAAGTTTTAATTAAGTTTGTTATATGAAGATTAAAACATAATTTTTATTAAGTATTTTAATATGGTTACCTCCATAGTAACTTATTCCATAAATTATGTATTCTCCCATTAATGTGGGAAAACCAAAACGACTTTTTAGTGGCAACACTGAACCTATATTAGAGTATTTGACATTTTCTGTTTTTTTTAATTTAATGTGAATATGTAAACAATAAACTTAGGTGTGGAAAGTAATTCCACTTGCTTTATTATGTTGAATCGCATTTTTTCGCGACGCATTTAACCATTTTGGTGATAGTTTTGATCGCGTATCGTCCGGCACAAGTCGGTCTGCGTCACAATGAGCACTGGACTGACGTTAGCGGGGCATATGCTTATGGACATATGTACAGTGGCAATGCTTTGGCGCGGTCATTAGTCATCTAGTATATATATATCAATGTATTCTAGACATATTTCCAATAAACCGTTTTGTTCTTACCGGAAATCCCGTAATTGACCCTTCCCCTTTGTTCACCTTCCACTCAAACTTCTAAATTTTTTAAATATACCTGTCAATATTTAATATCGTACGTTTGTTTTAATATTCCCCTGATAAAGCATGGGTTCTTCCGAAACCGCTATAGAGTTTGAATAAACTCTATAGCTTTACGTTTGTTTTAATATTCCCCTGATAAAGCATGGGTTCTTCCGAAACCGCTATAGAGTTTGAATAAAATTAAAGTGGTCCATAATACGTGTTTTTTTATTGTTGATAGCTGGATATCACTCAAAGAAAGTATTAAATCTCAATAATTCTGTTTATTGAGCTTTAGGATACACCATATTTTTTATTCTTCGTCTGGTGCGTACAAATAAATCAGATACCTTGCTCAGCACCGAACGAGTACAGTCGCGTTATTTTGTAAGAAGTAAAACAATAAGTATAGTTACTCACATTAATTACTCGCCCACCTGGGCGATTCCATTCATTTAACATGGAAACCGAAGAAATTTTTAAAAATATTAAAGACTTATTTAATAAGATCACTTCAGTGAAAGACTCAAAAATAAAATTAACACTGGAACAAAATATTGTATCACTGGAAGAAAAAATTCAACACGAACTAATTAGCCTACAGAAGAAAATCAAAGAATTACAAGAAATTAATATTAAAAATAATCATCACTACACACAGAAAATTAAAGAAATCCATAAAAATAACAAAAAATCATACGCAAATGCACTAGGTAACAATAAAAACTTCGTAGAAACTTCATATAATGCAGAACAAAAATACCCCATTTTAATTACCTCAAAAAACACCTTGAAGGCCGAGGACATAAAAATAAAAATTCAAAAAAATATTAATTTAACAAAAATAAAAGTTGGAGTAAATGGAGTAAAAAAGATCGGAGAACAAAAAATAGTGATTTCTTGCCAAAAAAAAAGGTGCAGAAAAATTAACCGAAGAGATAAATAAAGTAATTGGAAAAGAAGTATCGGCCGAAGAAATAAAAAAAAAGGAAACCGTGCTAAATATTGTAAAGGCTGCAATGCCAATTGACTGAAGAAGAAATTATAGACGGGATTCTACAACAAAATGAAGGATTAACCCTAGAAGACAAAAAAGACATTAAGCTTATCAAGGAATTAAAAAATAAGTACAATGAAGGAAAAGTAAACGACACCACTAACTACATTATCGAAACAACTGGAAAATTAAGGAAAAAATTAATAGATAAAAAAAAAATTAACATCAAATTCCAAAGAGTGTACGTCAACGACTGCAGCCCGCTCACACAATGTTACCATTGCTTCAAGTTCGGCCACACAGCTCAAAGATGTCTTGCCAGGACGCAGCCTCCCATTTGCCCTCATTTCACTAAGGAACATATACTATCCAAATGTGAAAACAAAGAACAAACTCCAATCTGCAACAACTGCTGTGTGTAAAACAAAAGGTTTGATATGAACTATTCCACCGATCATTGAGTCGATAGCATAAAATGCCTTTACCGGCAAAAAATGCTTTAAATTGCTAAAGAGCGCATTGACTACGAATAAATATTGTAAATTTTCATTTCGTCAAACTCTTATCTATAAATTAACAATGAATATTTTTTTATGTAATGCATTAGGTAAAAAAATATGTATAGAAGAAAATTTATATCACTCTATAAGAGATTTCTATTTTATTTGCACTGAAATAGGATTTACTCAATTTCATAAAAATATTAAATGATCTATGTACATCATCTTCCAATCCTTGTAACACCTTAACACAATTCATTGATGAAATTAAACAGGCTATTAATGAATTAAAAGGTACTTCCCCTGGTTATGACAATATTTAAAAAAATTCTGATTTACTTTGCAAACCATTGGCACACATCATAAATACAAGCTTCGAAAATGGCAACTTTCCTTTAAATTACAAAAAAACTCTTATTACGCCCATTTTCAAATCTGGTGACCCCACTCTAAGCAGTAATTATAGACCAATTTCTCTTACCTCAAATAAAGCAAAATATTTGAAAATTTTTTTAAAAAACAGATGTTTAAATTTATAAAAGAAAATAATATATAAAGTGCACATCAGTATGGTTTTAGGGAAAATTTGAGCACTCAAGATGCTATCGTAGATTTAACAACTGAAATATATAAATATTTAGATAATAAAAAAATGCATTGCATATTTGTCGACTTAAGAAAAGCATTTGACAGTATATCACATTCTAATCTTGTCTCTAAACTAACGAAAATTGGTATAACCAATAATGCCTTAACATGGATTAAAAATTACCTATTTCATAGAGAGCAATTTGTGAAGTTAAATGGTTTTCTGAGTGATTCACAGACCAGTAATTTTGGAATCCCACAAGGGACAGTACTAGGACCAATTATTTTTATCATTTATGTGAATTATATTTTTAAACTCACCATAAAGTCAAAAATAATACCATATGCTGATGACACAGCGATTTTGACTTATGGACTAAACTGGAGTGAAACTCAGAAAACGGCTAAACTAGATATAAATTTGATTAAAAAATGTTTTGATCAAAATCTACTATCTCTAAATACAGAAAAAACTTTTGTAATACCATTCACTCTGAATAAAAATGCTACCCCTGGGAATCTAAACATATATATACACTCATATAATTGTAATCCAAAGTCATGTCTATGTAAACCTAACTGCTCTATACGCACTGTTAAAACAAATGTAAAATACCTCGGTGTGACATAAAATGGAAATTACAAATCAATACAACAGTAGAACGGTTAAGAAAATTAGTTTACATTTTTATTAGAGTACGTAACATATTAAGTATTACAATATGGAATTGTTGGCTGGGGTGGTGCTTTCAAAACTTCTCTATTGCCTTTAGAAATTATCCAAAGAATATTAATAAAAATAATTCTAAAAAAGCCATATGATTACCCTACCATCAAATTATTTCAGGAATTTAAAGTCCTCTCACTTCATATTATTTATAAAAAAATTACGCTTTTAGAAATACATAAAGATTGTTTCAATAATGCAAACTTAACTCTTTTTACGAACAGCAATAGAACAAATATCCTTGGTTCTCTGACTATACCGCGCTGTTACACCACCACAGCCCAACAATTCTACAAATATATTGGAGTTTAAGTTGTCATTTTGAATCAGTGATGTCATGTCGAGGGAAATTTCCCTAGATCTAGGGGAGAAAAATATTTTTTCATGTACTTACATGCAATGTTATTTTTAACACTGACAACTCAAAATGATATTATGGAACGTACCCATACTACGTGACACGTTCGGGGGGGGGGGTCTTCAAAATACCATGCTTGGTACAAATGAGCGGCGGGTTGCTTATGATTTTTATTTTGCAAAGTGTTTTTTTTTTTATTTTGAATTCAGTTTCTAATTCACTGGTGAGTGTATTCGTACTTTTAAATTATTACTTCACGTAGCAAAAAGTGTTTTATTTGGAAAATCACGGTATTATTAGTATATTTACCAAGTTCCGATATCTTTCCAATTAATTATCATATTAATTAACATATAACAGGATTAGTGTTACACAATCGGGTGGCTACGTAGGTAATTGCGTAAATGTGAAATTCTAGGGAAATTTCACTTCGAAATCTAGGGAAATAATTTTTTTGGACAGAACATTCCTGTTTGAATGAAGAATCATGGCCAGCGTTGCCAGAAGGTTACTTTTGTAACCTTTTAGGTGATTTTTTACTCTGAAAGGTTTCTTTCGGGTTACACTACTCAAAAGGTTACTTTTAGGTGATTTTTCAGAACCAACGTCAAACGGAATGCTCTTTTTTTTTTTTTTTGTGTTGGCTAACGGCTTGCTAAATCATGGACTGTACACTTATTGCAAAACTTTACTTCTTTCTCTTTCACACTATTGTGAAAAAGGAACACGTTTCGCTCAACATTAGAATTCGGATCAGTCATATGGAATCCCCAATACAAAGTAAATATTGAAAGGTTAGAAAGAATTCAAAAAAAGATATTGAAACACCTAGACTTTAAATCCTTTCGAACATCAGAAAACCTAAAAGACTCATTAACATTCAATAATTTATCAACTTTAGAAGATAGAAGAAATATATCCGACCAAAAATTTTTATTCAAAATCATTAACAACGTTGTTGACAACAACTGTCTTCTAGAAAACATTAATTTCCACTGTTCAATAAGAAACACAAGATCAAACCAACTATGCCACATCCCACACTCAAAAACAAATTACACACAACATTCATTTCTCTGAAGGACGTGCACAAAATTCAATGATATCTTTTACGACTCTGATATTTTTCATTTGTCCTCAGGTCAATTTATTAAATCAGTAATAGAAAAAATTTAAACAAATTGTTAATTACGAACTCTTCACCCCTGCTGCATGTTATTATTTTTTTTTTTCATTCTCATTATGTTTGTTTTCCTTCTTTTTATTATAATAATAATATTTGGATTATTTATATATCCTATAATATGCTTTATAATTTGTATGTTTTTTTTTCATTTCTGTTGTATATATATATATATTTTTTTTTTTTTTTTTTTTTCTACCACTTTATGATTTCTTTAATGTTTTAATCTATGTTTTTATATATATATTATAAATTTTACCGGAAACTTCGCTGGTTAATGCAACCATGTAATATGTTACTTTATTATTAAAATATGTATTACTGTTTGTTACCTCAATAAACTAAAAATAAAAAAAAAGTGTAAATTACAAATTAACCATAGCTTCTCGCTCACTCGACAAATCTGATTGATCGCTCAATCTGACTTTTTGCATTTTGAGTACCCGCTATTTACGCCGGCAAGGTTATGCAGGTAGAAAAAATATCAGATTTTTCATACCGGTATATACAAAACAAAAAACTCGCTCTACTCAAAAATAATCCAAATGGCTTATGTCCCACTTTAATACTGAGCTCCTCATGATGATTGGTTTATTTATATCCTCATGTATTCTATCAACTTTTTACCATTCCACTGGAAAAAATACGAAAGGTTATTTTTCACACAAAAAGGTTACTTTTTTTATATATTTTAGGTGACTTTTTACAAGACACGGCTGGCAACACTGATCATGGCGGTCATGGCAGAATGCTTTGTAATGACTTTTAGGTGTGAGGTGTGTTTTTTATTCAAGATTAACTGCTTTTAATATAGAAAAACATTGGTAAAATGTCCACATTTCACCGCTACTGTTATTGTATTTAATCAAAGTGCAATATAAAAACAATAAATCATCTCTTTCATTGCAAATACATGTGACATCGTGTTTTGTGTCAGGCGTTACTTTGTATGTGCATTGTTTTATGTATAATACATATAGAAACACTGGTATTTATAATACACTGATCATGACGAGTGTGTAACAACTTGTATAAAAAGTCCTATACTAAAAACAATTTGAAAATACATAACCAAATGTCAAAATAGGACGACTTTAACCTCAAATAGACAAAATTTATTGCAGATTGTCCGCAAATATAGCCCTTTTCGTAAATTGTTGAGGGCCTAAATTATGTTTCAATAAACACAATAACTATTATTTATCTAAATCTCTATAAACAGTATGAAAATAAACCAAACACACGAAATGTTGAATTGCATAGGTACGTGTGCACTTCAAGTCATTTCAAATGTCAACACACTATCACCAGGTGACAGATTAAGTGTGACGTCACCGTTAACCATTTCAGTAATGCCAACTTAACGCTGTGTTTTGAGAAGAGGTTTAAAAATGTACTTTTTAATATTTTTTTAAAAACTCTGCGTATAATATTATGAAATAAAACTTATATATTCAGAATCAGCGTTTCTTGGTCTATATGAAAATATTTTTTTAAAGCCATAATATTTTTCACTGGAGTTCCTTATTGTCTTGCCTCTCATATCCAACTTTGAAACTCCAAAGTCAGCATTGGACAGGGTATAGTGTAAGAATTTTTGGCTAATATCTAAAGTATTCAGTAAGAACTTCAGGCAAACTTGACGTCGCCCTTCCCCTTCGTTTATAAAATAAAAGTACGTATGGTTACGTCGGCTTAGCTCTTTGACTCTTTTTCTTTTGACTTCTTGTTTTTGCGCCATCGCAATGAGCCAATCACGCCTCCTGGTTGAGTCCAAGTTCCAAAAAAAATTGAATATGCTTTGTCTTTTCTCGTCTGTAATTTCACTACAACCTTTACCACAGGGTTTGTCTTTGCAGGTATTATTTTGAATTTTTTTTTCTGGTACTTCAGAACCATCTTTTCGCTCATATTTTTTACCACTTTGAATCAAAATTAACCTTTGCTTTTTTTATTGATGCGTTTTCTTTTTTTCACATTTTCGCCAACCTTTCCATCTACATCGGTTTTCTTTTTTTCTGAAAGTCTCTTTTTAGTCGATCCTTCTTCAATATTCCCAACTACGGAGTCGGAGCTTGATGAACCACTCCATGACGTGGAATCCCACTGAAAATCTAAGGCATCTTCATCATCTGACAAAAAGTCCAAATAATTTTTTTGCTTTTTATTTCTGAGGCTTTTGAGTGCCATTTTTTGTTCAGTTTTTTTAGAAGAGCTCGTATTTGCTTTAGAGCATTCCTTTGGGTTTTTTAAGAGACATGATTGTTCTAGTTATTCTCCATAAAAGTTGATATGTTCAAAACCTTCATAGTGTCGTTCATTAATAATTGATGTTTCAACGGCCGTAGATTCTGCAATCGGTTCAAATTCGTCTGTGTTTTTTCGTTGAGGATCGTTAATTTTGGAGATTTACGGTAATCTGGTAACTTCCACATTTTGTTGAATTTCTGGAACAAAACTGTTCTGTATTTCAGCACGGAAAAGCATTGATTCAGAAAGATTTGGTAATTCCAATTCTTCGTCTTGATGAAACGGCAGATGTGTCACAGTTTCGTTTAGCTCTTCTTGGAATGCCGTTACGGTGTGTAGTATTTCAGGCTGGATATTCTTTGAGCAATATTTTTTTATTATGAATTATTAAGTTTGTAAAGTATTATTTGCCTGGATTGCATGCGTAAGGAAACACTTTCCTACCTGATAGTTGCACAAAAATAATATATTATTTATATGGATACAAATGAAATTGGAGAAAATCTTCTAACTAAAAATAAATAAAAAAAACTATTAAATTTAACAGCTATTGTAGATACTCGTTTGCTCATGCTAGGTATTATAATCTTGGAATTTCTGGCCAGTAAACCAGTTTTAATTATTATGATAATATTACCTACTAGAATCATAAAAAAACCTTTGATGAAATGTAACTTGCCTGCTCATCTGCTTCTAAAAATGGGAGACGTTTTCGTACTCGCCGGGAACATACATCCATTGAAATTTTTGATACTCTCTTTGTACCTTGAGCGTAGCACTCGTCTTGCTTGTTGAACGGCATTTTGCTTTTGGCCATAGCCAGATTAACTAGGGCATGACCCCGTCCCTTTTTTGACATTTCTAGAAAAAAAAAAGATTAATTTGTGGAAGAAAACAGTGCAATATCGCACAGATTGATATCTTATTTATTTATTTATTTTAAATTTTAATCCAGCAGGACTGGAAAGGGGGTGCAATCCCAGACTGCCATATTACATGAGATATAATATAGGATTACATTAGCAGAGAAAAAATAAAAATAATTATGACAAAAGTAAAATATATAACTAAAATTAAAACATAATAGGTATGTAGTACCCAATGATAAGAAAAAATAATAAATAAAAAATCATATAAATTAGTCAAGCTAATTAGAATAAAAGTTATGTGATAATTAGTGTAGGTATATAACTCTACTTAATATAACAAAAAACAATGCAGTATAATATTTTATGTATGTTAATTATTACTTAATATTTTAGTATGATTTTATAAATATACCCACTAATACATAACATTATAAATTGTACATCAGCACATGTGACGTAGGAAGAACTTAATTATACATTATTAAGCTTAATTTTGCTACTTACCTCACTCGTGATAAAGCTTACTGTGATGTATCGTAAAAGCTTCCGACTTGTAGCGACAGATGGCGGTGACATCAGCTATCGGTATAATCCGCTAGATGGCAGGCAGTGTAGTGCCTAAGCTCTCCGGCAGGGGATCGGGGAAGCGGGGAAGGTGTGTTTGAATTATCACTGGGCAGAACCATTTTAGCCAGCTCCTAGTTAGGTTGATAACCGAAATCCATTGTATACGCGAAGTATAAATAAACGCAGATAACGAACCAGATTCTATTTATTCCTAAAGTTATCTCCATCCAAAGTGTGTTGGAGAATCTGCTAGTGTCGATCAATATCAGAACACTACACTTGCACAACAGAATAAATATATCCGATGCACGAACTCGTAAACTGTTAACAATGAACCGCGCAGCAACGGACGTGCGCTCACCCGCACTGTTCTTGGATGACTAACGCGCCCGTGGAATCCGGAACTATATTTATAGGTGGGTGCTGCCGACTAAATCGATGGTAAAATGGTAGATCTATGCGACAGTAGAAAAATGATCCATCAATATATTTAAAATGATTTATTCGCCAAATCAACTGTAAAACGTGGCAAGCATAATTAACTAAAGCGACAAATCTTATTTTTTTTGGAAAGGAAAAACGGCTAAAGCGACATTGTTATTGATTTTTTATATGACCTATTTGACTTAACAACAAATATATTATTAAAACGGGTAGGGAAGAAATACTAATGTGAAATATATATTTTATTATGGTAGGGAACGTGTGCTTAAGTAACTTCCATAGCCATTTCATGGTAATGAAAAAAAACTAATTCTACAAGTTATCCTAAAACATGGAAGGTAAAAAAAGCTTACAAACAATTTGGATAAAATTCTGGAAAGGAAGAGTGATGTAACCTTCCACCACACGTAATCTAAGATGACTTAAGTCGCACTCATATTAAAAGACCATATTTGCTGTCGTTTAAGTCGATGAAATTTAAAAAAGGTAGCTATTTTCTGGTGACTAAAGCGCCTTAAAAGTGCTCGGATCGCAATGAAACTAGGACCAATCGATACAGAAAAAAAAAATAAGTTGGACTGCATATATAACTCATATTCACCCGATGTGGCGTTTTAGTCAGTCTTCCTTTCCAGCGTCGATATATATATATATAAATACGATTTTTTTCTTATTTTCTGTTAATTATCTATTTTTTATTTATATATTTAAAAAAATATTATTTTTCTTTGCTAAATTGGGGTTAACATGCGTTTATCCGCCTTTTTAACACGAGCTTTGCTCTTAAAAAGGGTGTAAAGCGTATTATTAAATGTATTTTAATAGAAAACTTTATTTAATGTTTATAAACATGTAATTGATACTATTATATTAAATTAAAATAAAATTAAATTAAAAAAATATGGTTTTCCGACGGGAAATGGATGACGGCAGCAGGCCGCAAGCAGCTGTCCGTGTGAGAAGCGTGGATTTTAAATTTATCACCTGCTATCCCTTACCGCTAGTATGTCTCCTTCGCTATCTCTATCCCTTCTCCACCCCTCCGTCACCCATCGTCTGCGTGTTCATTCCCATGCGTCCCAATCCCGCTCCCTTTCCCCTACCGCGTTCTCTCCCCCTAACGCCAGTGTGTATATATAGAAAACTTCGTACACAACGTAAAAAAAGTATAAACCTCTCTCTGGGACTACTTTATCCCATTTCATTTTTAGCCAATATTTAGTCCTTGGTCCAGAGTTAGCGCTCTTATTGCTTGTCGAATGTAATAAAGACATGAATAATATACTAATCCCAGAAAAAGATTGAACGTCGATAACTTCCATACAAGCTTTCACTGGGACTAGTTTAAAATCCTATTCTTATAACTAACGAAGTTTCATCGGAATCTGATGAATGATTTAGGAATGCATAAAACAATTAAAAATTCATTTTTACATATTAAGATTATGGCGAGACACAAAGTTAATGTTTTTTATTAGCACAATATCCTTTGCTATGAAAAAAAGAATAAAACTATTTATGGTCGTAATTTAGATAGGCGAGAAGCATCGAACGTTGTTAATATCTCAGCGTCTGCGTGGTTGAATTTCAGAACCCAGTTTTGAGTGCATGTTGACGCCACGCCGTACGCGTTGTGCCACAAATAAAATCTGTGTACGTGGAATTTCAAAGAAAATTACCGCTGTAATTCGGGTTTTAATACAAGAATTCGTAACAAGATGCACCACTTACGTTAGCAGCTCACGTGGTGATGTGTCTTTCATAGGTTATGGATATATAGAATTTAAGTATCGATTCCCCAAAAGTTGGAAACACGCGCACGTCATTCTCATTCCAAAACCTGGGAAGGACCCGAAATTCTGTGAGAACCATCGTCCAATCAACCTTCTCTCAAATGTTGGTAAAATATTCGAACAAATTCTCCTCACTCGGCTCTTAAAGCACATTCACGAGGTGAAAACCCTCCCTGCTGAACGATGTGGCTTCAGATCTCCCACTCAACCCTTCATCAACTGCTCAGAGTTTCCGAACTGATCCTCGGCGGCTTCAACTCCCAACGGTCCACTGGTGCCATTTTCCTGGACATAGCCAAAGCCTTCAACAAAGTATGGTCAAACGGACTGCTTCTCAAATTGCACAACATGGACATCGATCCCCATCTCCTCGGTGTCTTAAAATCATTTCTTCGGCACCGGACTTTTCAGGTAAAGATCCAAGGTGCACTCTCAACATCCAGATTCATGACAGCAGGCGTCCCGTAAGAGTCCCTGCTTTCCCACCCTATTCAATATCTACATACACGATATTCCACTCACGGAGAATCAATATTCTTATAAACCCTGACGACACCACCGTTATGATTCGATACAGTTCTCCCAGGATGATCACACTTCGTTTACAACACACATTTATCAGCTTCATTCAGCATTAGCACATCATTTATTGACTGCATGCATTTTTCGGGATTGTATCAATGTAATGGAATTCCAAATACCAACGGTCACTTTCTTGACCTCGTTCTATGTAATGACCTGGTACCGGTCTCTGCTTGTGATGAACCATTAATTTTAGAAGACCCTCATCACACCTCCGTAATAATGGAAGTTTTTTTCTCTGAACCCGCTCCACTAGTGGAAGAGCCTAGAAGGAAGGGCTTACATCTATAAGCGCGGTGATTACGACCAAATTAACACATCTCTCGACCAGGTAAACTGGCACGAGCTACTTTCGTTTGGTGACGTGAACGCAGCATTAAATAAATTCTACTCACAATTAAATCATCTTATAGACGCCCATATTCCTATGAAATTATGTAGGAATTCGAAATACCCGCCATGGTATAACTCTGCCCTTATCAAATTAACAACAGAAAAATATAAATACTTTAAAAAGTTCAAGACATATAAAAACCCTTCTGACTATGCCACTTTCTCCCTACTAAGATCACGTCACAAAAAACTTAACTGGGAATGCCATAATAAATACTTACTTAAAATAGAACATGATATATCCTCCGACCCAAAAAAAATATGGAATTACATTAAGTCAAACTCCAAATCCCATGGCGTTCCGAATACCATGATGTTCAAAGACGAAAAAGCTGAAAATGGATCTGATATCTGCAACTTATTCTCTAAATATTTCACTTCAGTCTACAATAATAATGCTCGGATTAACCAGATCCTGCCAGACTACACCAGTGAGCCCTGTATTGCTAGCATTCATAATATTGAAATCAACCAGCATCACATACAGAAACAACTTGAAAATTTAGATCCCAATAAAAGCGCAGTCCCAGATAAAATTCCCCCTTTCTTCATAAGCAAATGTGCGCGCAGCCTTTCTAAACCGTTATTCATAATTTTTAGTCGCTCCCTTAATGAGGGAATCGTGCCAAACACTTGGAAAACTGCATTTGTAACTCCCATTTTCAAGAACGGCCAAAAATCTGACGTTGAAAATTATAGGCCCATATCAAAGCTCTGCATTTTCAGTAAAGTTTTTGAAAAAATTGTGTACGACCAGATGTTTACAGCCTTGAGATCGTCACTTAACAACAATCAGCATGGATTTATGAAAGGAAAATCTACTACCACTAACCTAACGGCATTTGTCGAAATCTTACAAGACAATATGGACCAACGCGTACAGGTAGATGCAATATATACAGACTATAGCAAAGCCTTTGATTTAGTAATCCATGATGTTTTGTTGACTAAACTTTCACTAATCGGCGTACACGGAGATCTCCTCAGATGGCTCTCGTCGTATTTGAAAAATCGCAGCCAAGCAGTAGTCGTCGGTGGCTATAAATCGAATTGGGTAACCGTACCGTCAGGAGTACCCCAAGGGTCATTATTGGGACCATTGCTCTTCAATATATACATTAATGACATTGGAAAATGTTTTCTCCACTCCAGAACGTACTATACGCAGACGACATGAAAATATTCTCTCCTGTTACAAGTATCAATGACTGTACTCGCGTACAAGAAGATTTAAATCGCCTAAATAGCTACTGCACACAACACAACCTTCAAATAAATGTTAAAAAATGCGGCGTCATCAGCTTTACCCGAAACAAAAATCCCATTTCGTTTGATTATTCCCTTAACGGCACAATACTTAAAAAAATGATGGAGGCCAAAGATCTGGGAGTAGTGCTAGACCCAAAATTACTTTTTGACCGACATATCTAATCCATAGTTGCAAAAGCTTCCAAGGTACTTGGCTTCATACTCAGAATCTGCAAACACTTTAAAAAGGTAATCACTATGAAAATGCTGTACTTTGCGTATGTACGCAGTTCTCTGGAGTACGCCTCTCAAGTCTGGAATCCTAGGTACACAACATACATAGAAAGGATTGAGAAAATACAAAATCGTTTTCTACGATACCTTGATTTTCGGGGATATCGTCCTCATCTAAGTTATGTGGAGTCAGCCACGTTTTTCAAAATCTCGTCACTAGAAAATCGTAGAAATTCTGCAGACGTAATATTCTTGCAAAAGATAGCCACCTCTGCGATAGATTGCCCGGAATTACTTGAAAGAATTCAATTAAGAGTGCCCACCAGACAAACTAGACTAAATCACACACTTAACACACCTCGATGCAATACTAACTCTAAACAAAACACATTCATTAACCGCGTTTCACACTTTTTTAACAATTCATACAATGAATTCGACTTATTCAACACAGCAACCCAAATTCTAAAAAAAATAAACAATAAATAACTTCTAAACATATACAAACTATTATACTCCTATACAAATAACTTATTCACTCCCAGATTAGATCCGTCCCCTTCCCCTCCCGCCCACCATCCCATCCCAATAAGCTATTATAACTATTATAAGTTTTATAACTTTTTAATCTCTCTAATTAATACACACCAGTGTTATTATTATTGGTTCAATAACATATACATATGTAAATACACCTAAGTAAATAATGTAACTGTTGGTTTTCCAAATAAAATAAAATAAAAAAATAAAAAACATAAATATACTCCAAGACTTTTATAACAAATGGCGTATAGACGTGAATCCTTCCAAGAGCGCTGCTATTTTCTTCTCACGAAGAAATATTCGCAACACTCCTAAGGGTCAAGTTTCCATGTACAACCAAGCAATACCCTGGCAAAGTAACGTTAAATACCTTGGAGTCACCCTTGACAAAAAACTCACATGGCACACACACATCAAACATACAATTTAAAAAATCAAAAACGCTGCTGCATCCCTTCACCCGCTTTTACATTATAATAGTCAACCGTCGCTACAGAACAAAATTCTCATTTACAAAACAAAATTGCTACCCATTATGACTTACGTCGCCCCAATTTGGGCCAAAAACAAAATACTAAAAGTCTAGAAACCTTCCAAAATGTCTTGCTTAGAAGATTCACCAAAAGCCCTTGGTTCGTCCGAAATAGCATTATTAATTCAGGCACTAAAATCTCTCCACTTAAAAAACACATAATAGACCTAGCCAAAACATTTTTCTCCAAACAAGCTTCAAATCAAAATGGCAAAGGAAACCAAGAGAATCATAAATAGGTCAAAATTCGAGCACGACCAGCAGATCAGCAGAAAGCTGGGTGCATGCCCGCATGACAGCAGGCAATTATGGTCGCTTGCGGGCTCAATCGGCCGCAATTTCAGCAGATCCAGTCTGCCACCTCTTACCAGACCTGACGGCTCACTAGCAAACACCACCACCGAAAAGGCTAATTTATTAGTTAAAATGTTTGCCGATAACTCAACCCTCGACGACCACGGTGCTGTCCCGACGTCGGTTCTTCACTGCGGTTTTCGTATGAAAAAGCTGAGGATCCGGCATCGGGAAGTACTCCATGTTGGGTGGGAATGCTATCCTTGTTCTACCGGAATTACAATGGAAGATGCTCCGAGGAACTAGCGTCATCCCTTCGGCACTGGTCAGTGGCGTAGCTAGCATGGGTGGCACCCGGGGCGGAAAACGTGATGTCACCCCCCCCCCCCCCCCTCCCGTCCCCCCATTAAAGTTTACTTTGAGAAATTCAAAATGCAAGTTTCGACCTCCTTAAATATAAAAACATTACAAGCTAGTCAAATGTCTAAACAAAAATTTCGCAATCCTCAAAATTAAAACACTTCTAAAAACACTAACAGAATAACAACTTTTTCAACAATCAATAGTTAATAATTCCCTTCACAAGTTCCCGTTAATCGCAATGTATGAAAGAAATCAAAATGACACAGGTGATAAGTGAGGAATATTTCAGGGGAATCTCCCACAAAGCAATAGCAAGAGCTAGAAATGAAAATAAAACAACAAAAAAATTTTTGAGCAATAGCGCTACAAATAACTGAGTTCCGAGTGGAGTCTTTAATTCTAATATGCTGCAAAATTCTAAAGAAAATCATTTGCTGGCATGAAAACATCATTTTAACAACCCATATTTAAGTTAAAACCAGTTTTGTGTTCTGAGTGTAACGATAAAATTTCAATTGTGAAATAGTAATGGTGTAAGTCCTCAGCTTTAATTATTTATGCAGTACACGAAAATGGTTTTTCTCCGATCTTTGCAGCACATAGTCTGCAACTTTCAAATCTTTCTAGAAAGTTGCAGACTTTTGCACGTGGAAATCGAAAATGGTTTCCTTTGAAATTTCATTTGAAACTCTGTTCATCCAAAGAAACCATTCCCGAGTTCCACTATTGCAAGATATTCCCCGAGTTGCAAGATATGAAGGTTTCAGACTATGTGCTGCAAATATCGGAAGAAAACCATTTTCATGTTATAGATGTAGTTTTAATTTTTTTTTTTACATTAACTCCATACAGGAGGCCCTGAGGAAAATAATTTCCTGTATGGAGTCATCTGGGATGCTGTGTGGAGGGTCTTTTTGAGGAGAGGAAGGAATGAACATTGGTCTTGAAGAGACCCATGTTGTAGGAAGGAGGAAACACAGAGGCCGGCAAATCATTCCACAGCCGAGCTGTTGAACACAAGAACGAGTCGAAGAAACGACCCGTTCTCATGTGACAAATGTCAACCGTGTACAAATGTTGGGCACGCGTTTGGCGTGTTTCCCGACTATGCACCGGTGCCGAAGGGATCAATTACGCTAATTCCTCAGAGCATCTTACATTGTAATACCGGTAGAACAAGGATAGCATTCCCACCCGACGCCTATGCTCTAAGGATCACAATCCGTCTGTTAAGATGGGAAAATCTATCAAACGGACCGCCCGTTTCTGCAAAGAATCGAGGGTATTTTTCAGGTATTTTGGAGTTCCAGACCAGAGATGGCTGCCAAATTCAACCGTGGGGCTTACTTGCGATTTGTACAAGGTTAGCAGTTGTGTACTATTAAAGTATCTGCGGGCCCTGTACAGTACGCCCAGCTTTTGGGAGGCTAACTTTACTCCCATACCTGAGCTGGTCACTTAGGTTTACACCAAGCATATCAATGGAGGGCCTGTTCGGAAGATTGCTTCCGTTGAAAGAGACTAGATTTTCATTTCGATCCCTTTTAGACGTGATCAGACAAGATTGGGTCTTTGAAACATTAAATTCAACGAGATTATTTTACCCCAAGAGAAAACACTCTCGAGGTAACCGTCCATTCTTTGCTTCAAATCCTACGAGCTGTTGGAGTTTGTGAGCCCTTTGGGGACTTGTCAAACAAGAAGCTATCATGAACTGTACTGTCATCCGCATAACAGTGAATTGGTGCACATGACAAAAGGTCGTTGATGTGCAACAAAAACAAAGTCGGAGACAGAACCGATCCCTGCGGGACGCCAGCATTTATCGAGTGTGAGGAAGAAGTGAAACCATCGACTACCGTCTGAATGGACCTCTCCCTCAAGAAGTCGGCAATCCAAGTACACAAGGATGCGGGAAGTCCGTAAGAATGCAGTTTGTTGACAAGTCCTCGGTGTCGAACCTGGTCAAAGGCCTTGGAGATGTCCAGTGCAACCGTTTGGGTCTCACCGAAACGTTCCAGGCATCGACCCCAAACATGCGTCACATACGCGAGAAGATCACCGCACGAGCGGTTCCGCCGGAATCCGTATTGACGGTCGTTAATAATTTTGTTCTTCTCGAGGTATGTGAGCAGTTTGTCGTTGATCACACGTTCCATCACCTTAGACAGAACTGATGTGATCGCTATGGAGCGGTAATTGGCCGGATTAGAGCGATTACCCTTCTTTGGAATAGGATGGATAACTGCTTTTTTCCAACCAGAGGGCACAGAGCCAGTCTTCAGGGACATTTTAAAAAGCTTCGTCAAAATTGGAGCTATTTCTGCAGCGCACCTCTGCAGTACCAGGGCAGGTATTCCGTCAGGCCCACTAGCTTTATTAACATCAAGCCCTCGTAAAACATGGAGTACTTCCCGATGCCGGATCCTCAGCTTTTTCATACGAAAACCGCAGTGAGGAACCGACGTCGGGACAGCACCTTGGTCATCGAGGGTTGAGTTATCCGCAAACATTTTACCTAGTAAATTAGCCTTTTCGGTGGCGGTGTTTGCTAGTGAGCCGTCAGGTCTGGTAAGAGGTGGCAGACTGGATTTGCAGAAATTGTGACCTATTGAGCCCGCAAGCGACCAGAATTGCCTGCTGCCATGCGGGCATGCAGTCAGCTATCTGCTGATCGGCTGGTCGTGCTCGAATTTTGACCTATTTATGATTCTCTTGGTTTCCTTTGCCATTTTCTTGTAAGCTGTTCTGTCTTCGGATGTTCTAGATGTGTTGTAGGCTCGGTAAGCCGCGTTTTTTCGTCGCACTGCTTCAGCGCATTGTTGACTGAACCACGGCTTTGAGCCTACACCAGTTTCCTTAACAGTAGATTGGATGTAGCCATCCATCGCGGATGTGATGACTTCACCAATTTCCTGGGCACATCTTGAGGGATCCGAAGTCCGAAAACAGACAGCTGACCACGGAAAAGCATTAAAATGTGCCCTCAGACCGAACCAATCTGCTGACCTATAGTGCCACACTTTTCTCTTCAGCCTCTCGTTGGGTGGTCTGAAGTTTACAGGGATTGATCTCGTCACCAGGCAGTGGTCGGACGATCCTAAAGGCGCTGTAACTTCAATCTTGTAACCGTGTGGCACAGTAGTTAAAAATAGGTCTAACAGATTGGAACGGTGAGTCTGGACATCAGGAACCCTTGTAGGCTCCTGAACCATTTGCTCCAATCCGTAGCAAAGGGCAAAGGATTCCGCTTGGCGTACAGCCGAGTCCGTTGATCCTGAGAACTTCAACCAAGGTTCGTTATGAACATTGAAGTCCCCCAGGACCACAAACTCTGCCGTAGGGTAGCGGGGCAAGAGGTCATCAATAGTGTCGCCTAAGTGTTTGAAGAGCTCGGACGTGTCTGATTCGCTAAGGTTCGGTGAGCGATATAAACACGCGTAGAATCTTAAGATTGACGCGTACCCACATTACGTTGAATCTGGAGTTTTCCAGATTCAACAGTCGCACACAGTTGACGTCAGCTCGACTATAGAGACAGACACCTCCTTTAGGTCTGAACTTGCCTGCGAGGGTGAAGCCCGGGCAGTCCAGATAGGAGGTGTTTACAGGCTCAGCTATCTGAGTTTCAGACAGGAAAAGTAGGTTAGGGCGTTGAGAAAAAAGGTGGTGGTGGACAGAGTTTAAATTAGTGTGCAGGCGGCGAATGTTGGTGTAATTCACCAACAGTTTTGGCCCGCACTGGGGACGCATACATCTCGCCGCTGTAATGACGTTAATTATTGTAGGTTGCAAGTTCATGATTTTAATTGTTGGTTTTTTTTATATGATAGGAAGGAGGGTCTGGGAGGGAAAAGGTATAAGGGGTTGGTAGGATGCTGGGGTTCAGAGTTTCCAGGAGTGACGGACGTATGTATCCAACTCACCCACTGCGGTGCAAGGCGATGGGCTGGGAGAGTCTGGCTGGAGAGGTCGCCCAATGCGCCCCAAACGCTACTGCTGGGTCCCCTCCGGTCACGAACCGGCACAATAGCAGCGGCGGGGTTTTTACACTCGTTGATGGGGCAGCCCACCCTCAGTCGTGAGCCTGAGGGTCGGGCCCCTGTACTACCGAGCGGCCCGGACAGCGGTAACCGGTTGTAAAGGGTCTCCCTCAACCAGCATCTCCCAATCCGTCCCGCCACGCAGAAGGTGGGCCGACGCACTCGCCATCAAGACCTGGACAAACATTACCCCAAGAACCCGGGCACCCCTGCTAAGTCACCAAACGTAGCGAACCACTTGGGGTGACCTGTTGCAGAGGTGTTGGTCATCCAAAAAATGGTTCCCAGGGCGGCGGTACCCATACCCGCCTACCAAATGTAAAACGAGTTACGAATACAGATTCAATCTTAAATTGAAACCAGTTTTGAGATCTGCTTAAAATTTGAGTTGCACACCGTACACTCCAAAATTCGGAAGAAAACCATTTTGCTTGTTCCGTCTGAAACTTTTATTCAAGCTTTTGGATTTTCACACAGACTCACTCTTAACTTAAATCTGGAAAAATGTGAGATTAGTATAGGCCGGGTCAACGCCATACTCACGTCACCGTCAAGACGCCATACTCACGTAACGTCGCAAATCAAAAATCTTTTTATTTTCAAAATTAGGACTAAGGCAAAAATCTTATATAAGCATTACTAGTTTATTGATTATACAATTAAATTATTAAAAATATACAGTATCTTTATTTTTAGTAACTCGAACTAGATTTTGGATAATACCCAACCTAATATTGGATAAAATAATTTAGGTATTAAGATTTACAGCGCTAGTAATGCGAAGGTGACCTCTTACCAAAGAATCGACAACTGATCGAATTCTGAGGGTGCTCTTACATTTGGTAGACGAATTACCTTAGCGGAAAAAAAAATAGATTGCGAAACTACCCCAGGTAAGCAGCTAATCGTTTGGTATAAATACTCTCGGCAGTTGACTTGGTAATCGGTGTAAATAGCGCCTCGTCAACAAATTCAAAACGCATTCGAATTCATAAAAAACCTTTTCTGAAAACTCCAAATTACCTATTATTCCTTATTTATTTATTGATGTACACAAAACAATATAATACAGATAAAAAACATAAAGATGATTGATAATTTTTCTTCAATCAGTTATCAATCGATTCTGGTGTAATTGTGTTCAAGTTGTGCGTCTATTAGAAAAGTGAACTATCAAATCCACTTACCTTGTTTTTTTTAAAAGGATCTTTCAGCACTGATAAAAACGATATCAGAATAACAACTTTTTCACTAATTCACGTCAGTCAAAAGATAACAATTCACTTCACGAGTTTACGTTTACGATAACAATAACATTACGAAATTAGAATGACACAAGGAATTTTTCAGGGAAATCCCCAACCGAGCAATAAGACATTTGTCATAATATGAGAAGCGGTCGTTTCTTCGACTCGTTCTTGTATTTGCCGGCCTCTGTATTTCCTCCTTCCTACAACATGGGTCTGTTCAAGACCAATGTTCATTCCTTCCTCTCGTCAAAAAAACCCTCCAAACAGCATCCCAGATGACATAGACCCTGAGGGAAATTATTTTCGTCAGGGTCAGTGTGGAGTTAATGTAAAAAAAAAAAAATCCGAACCTAAGCACCGCATGTCTCGGGCAATCAATCTCCCCCCACCGCCTGCCCATATCCATCCTTCATCCACCTTGATGCGCGGGCTATAATAAAATTTACCTTTTTTTATTATTATTAAGTTAACAGAAATATAATATTTCGCTTTCTTAACTTAAAAATAGAGCATATACAGTATAGTAGTACAAGTATAGAAGTAATATTTTAAATTTTGTTCCAACATCTTAAGTTTAAATAGTTTTTTTAAAGGTTTTTATATTCTTTTCCGTTTTTAGGTTATCTGGAAGGAGATTATATATCTTGCCACTTTCAGTCTTGACAGTATTTGTGTACAATTTATTGTGTTGTCTAGTGTAATGTTCGTGTACTTGTGATGTTTTTATAAATGTTGTGTTTGTGTGTGTAAGTCCATTTTGTATTTTGTAGATTATAAGACATAATATGTTATATTCGTAAAATGTTCTTATTTTCAAAAGGTTCATTTCCTGGTATAGTTTTTTTCTGGGAGTGTCTGGGTTATAGTTGAAGAGTTTTTTAATAACTTTGTTCTGTATTATTTGCAAGTCGTTTAAGTACGTAATGTATGTGTTTCCCCATATTTCTATTAAATAATTTAGGTGGGACTGGATTAAGCTAAAGTATAAGCCCCTCTTTACCTCTGTTGGTAGAAGATGAGCAATTCTACCAAATACACCAATTAATGGGATGATTTTTGTTTTTAGTTTTTCTACGTTTTTTCTTTGTTCTCTTATATAAAAAAATAGGTAAATATTTATTTATATATTTATTATGCTATACATATTTGTCGTTTATGAATACATACATGCGTGGGTGTACGTAAAAATGTCTGTATGGGTGTGTATTGCTATGCAAAATGTAAACCACTCACAGATAAACAAACCATCAAAACATATTATTAATGGCCTTCATCTTGCCCAAGTTAGCCCGAACATCGGGTAAAAAAATCCATCAGGTGACATTACTACAGTTTGCAAGACAAAGGGGTTAATTTCTCCCTGTAACTTGCCAAAAACCAATATATAATATATTTTAAGTATATTTCCGGATACGGCGTCATAACATATTATAAAGTAAAATATGTATTTTGTTTGTTTAGAGTCCATTATATGTAATATTATTCCTGCTCCAATCTAAAACATGTGTCCCATTAATATTTAACTATCCATCAACAAAAAAATCCAGAATATTATAAACATAATAACATTTAAAAAGGCAATAAGACATGACAACAGGAATATGGGTTGTCAATAATTCATAATACTTTTAAATAAGGCATTGCGCCCTTGAGGTGATTTTTAACAAAAACGACGTTCTACAAATTATCAAATTATTATTATTATTCCCCAGAAAACAATAAAGTAATCTATAAACCTGAGATAATTGTCTACTTCTAATAACCAAATAACTAGAAATCCAATATTCAAAGACCACACAGCCACAAATATGGAAAAACGATATAAATTAAATTAAATTCTTGTAGACCACTCCCCCATGTGTAATGTATATAAATTGTAGATTAAGAAACATTTGTATCAGTCTGTTAGATGGTTTTAACGTACTGTTACCGGTTACAGTCACAAATAAATTATGTGGAAATAAGTTTTTGTGTGTTTTATATTATTATTTCAATTAGTATGTTTGAAATAACTTGACAACATCATGATACACTAGGACAGGGGTCGGAATTTGCGGCTCGCAAACCACATGCGGCTCTTTTCATAGGCTTGTGCGGCTCTTCAGACATCAATTGCAATTTCACCTCTGCTCAACCGGCGGCGTTATGAGATGGAGGAAAATGGAAAATGAATCCGCAACTGGAATTATTTTTTTGCATTCTGAACACAAAACTGCTTTTAATTTAAAAAGGAATCTATGTGCGATTTTTTTTAGAAGCATTTAAATGGGCAGAAATGTGATATTAGAGTAAGAATGTAAATAATACAAAGCAAATCGTAATTATCGTTCCACTACATTTACTACAGTACGATTACATTATTCTAGCTGGGGTAAACGGCATGGCTCAGTGATTTGATATGAGATTGAACTAACGACGGACCTTGCTTTTTATATACACCTACCAAATGGTATCCCCACCCATACAAAAAGGCTTCGATTGGTCCACAATGTTCCAGAACATTCCACAATATTCGAGAGTGTTCTGGAATATTCCACAATGAATTGGGATATTCTGGGATGTTCCCGAACATTTCTGAACATTCCAGAATGTTCAGAAATATTCTAGAAATTTCTAAAGCGTCAAACTTCCAGCCCTTATAAATATATGAATACATATCTTCAAAAGCATGCCCTTCAGGTAAAAATGGGAACCTTCTTCATGGATGGCTGATAGAGGGCTATCACACCGTATAACTCCCTTGATCGTACCGGGACTCGTTTCTGAGTTTTAGCGGCACGCACATTGTATACACTTTCTTTTGTTATGTATATTGATTCGTCTAATTCCCACTCTCAGTATAATGCTGGTGAAAGACCACCATTCAGAAAAGAAAAAATGTTTAGTGACCATATCTGAACATACTTCCCCGTGTCCTTCAGCCTCCCTACATACCCCGATTGGGGATGCCCTAGTCTCACTGGTTCCGAAGGACTATTTGTGACTCTTGTGAGGTATTCACGCAAAGAAATATAATATAAATATCCACCCCATCTCAGAGCAAATATTGTATATTGTTAACGAAATTATGTTAAGTAAAAACATCACAAGAGGCAAAAACTTTGTGGTTGAACATTATTAAAAAAAATATATATTATGTAGAAACCATATTAACTCACCGTATGTTATGATATTCCAACAACTGTGACAAATATCGTAAATAATAAAAAATAATCTTTCGAATTTCTTTATGATAAAAGCATTAGATAAGATTAAAAAAGTACAGTCTCGTTTGATAAAGTCAGGGATGCCACCTTTCTGAATTTTATCCAGATGATTAGTTCCTCGTAAAACATCTTATTTTTTGGTTTCATGTAAACTCAGAATCAAGTCAACTCAACACCTCTTTGAAATGTCAATAAAAGCTATGAAAAAAATTTGAAAAATAGCCCATAATCTAACCTAACGTAACCTATTTTATTTATTTTTTTATATTTTTTTTTCATCACCTTTTATGACTTTTCAAAGGAGATGATAACTTGATTTCATTCTAAGTTTTTCGGTCACCGATTTTTGATATTCGTAAGAAAAAAACATCATATTAAACCTAAATATGTGTAGGTTTGGTTTTGAAATGAGAATACGCATATTTTTTACCGGGATATCATTTATCCAGTACCTGTTTTTTGTGTCATTTATCCTATTTTTCGTATTTATAATCTCGTTTTTGGACTAAAAAGAAGATAAACCAGTAAGAAAACAAAATAGTTTTGTACTTATTCGTGTTGAGGCATCGCTGTGGGACTACATAGTAGATAGTAGTAATAAACTATATTGTGTTTGTGTCGGATGCTTCTTCGCAGAGGTACAGTAATTGGTTATCCTTCTTCCTTGCATCTTTAGTTTTTCCTACATATGTAATCACCCAATTCCAGCAAATATTATTTCATTTCGTGGCATTGTTATTATTTACAGTCCATTTCCAATTGCATCTGAAGCTGTAATTCGTAAGCAGTTTCAGATGCAACAGCACCATGATTATTACAAAATTTTATTTTTACAAATCTGTTAAATTCCTGAACAGTTTTACCCTACCAAATACATCTTCAAATGGTAGGTACAATTGTGTAATATTTAAATAAATCAAATTTCAAAATGAATAATACTCCACAATGATTGTATATTACTAAAATTTGTGATTAGTGTATTGATGGATAAGAATGAAAAAAATATCCATCACCACGGTTTCTTGGTTACCTGTCTAATCCGTTACTTATAATTTATATTTGTATTCTTATCTCGGATTACTGATTTTGTAAATTGGACAGAATTTTCGTGAATCTATCTTCCATATGACAACAATAATACGTCAGATTGTAAACAGCGTGCTTAACATTGTGTTATGAAGCAGTGCTGAAATCATTACCTTTTCTTATTTTAAAATATGAACACTGCTTTATAAGGTCGAACCTAGCGGCACGAACTATTGAGTGAATTAATTGTTGATAGTTACAACAGGAGGACTGGCAACACAATTCGTTATGGAAGGGGGAGTTTTTTTCTTTTCCGGGTCCGGTAATGGAACCCACTCTCGCCGGCATGATCTTTTGGGCCAGATCATGGCTGTGACAGTCGGATAGTATTAAGTTATTAAAAGGGACGAAGTTTTAAATTGCAGTCGATTGGCGCGTAAAATTAATGTGGAACGATCTTTGATACAGGATGCGAAAGTGCACCAAAGTTTTAAATGAATAATGTCGCGAGATTGCTCTCCGCGGTAGTTCTTATATTACGAGAAGTTTACCGTAAAGTTATCAAGGCGATCGGTATGAGTATTTTCGCCGCACGAGACGCGCCGGTATGTACTTGTCGGGTGCCGACAATAAAAATGCCGCATTAATCGCGTGGAGAAGAATAATTCCGCTCACCGGCTTGTATTAGAGAAAATGCACGTGCGGGAATACTAACGGTCCCGCTTGCTTGCTACGTAAGCCCCGTAACATCGTTCCCTTGGAGTTCCACCTCCCTTGGAGCCCTGGCTTTGCTGAGAGCCCTGTCTTGCCAATCATCTTGTTGCGAACTTGCCGAATATCCTGATGCGATCTGTTAAGATGAGGATCGGCTGGAGGTCCTGCCGATTATCCTGTTGCGGACTGGCCGAGATGAGGATGGGCTGGAGGTCCTGCTCAACATCCTGTGGCGAACTACGAGACGCGGTTCGGTTAGGAATATAGTGAATTAGCTAGATAGTATAACCTCAATTGGTCCCTGAGGGTGAGTAGATTCACTTTACGTTTATTGTACCTGACATTATTAAAATAATATATAAGTTCTTTAACATTTAAATTGGAAATGAGATACTTGTATTTATTTAATTCCCTAACACGAAGGAGATCACATACATATGCCCCCTCCTGAGATGTAGTTTCATGTTTTTATTTCACCACGGGCATAATTCTGCACAAAGCAGTATTTTGGCGCTCGGTAAAACCGTAAAGTTCGTGGTGAAAACATAGACCATACAGTATTATACTCAACGCTTAATTACAGCGTAACAAATTGGGCCCAACGTGGTTTAGCTCGTTTATTTGATCTCCTGCGGGTTACATTGGTGTTTGGTGTTTTACATTGGTCATGTTTTGTATTTTTTCGTGCTCAGTATCCCAGTGTGTGGTTACATTGTCAACATGTCAACATAACCTCAATTTTTGAAATGATATTTTCATAGAAGTGTCAGGTTTCAATCATAGACAATGCTTCTTCTATGATAAGTTTGAAAAAAAAGTATATATTTATTCAAAAAAATAAATTATTGTCTATGGTTGAAGGTTGATGATAAAAGGTAAACATCATCTATGTAAGTTGATGTTTATTGTGGACAAGCGAATGTCAAAAGTGACAGATTACGGTATGTTGTGTTTATAACGTAGATGAATTCTTAATACAAATTTAAATGAACTACTAAACTAAATAAATAATTCATTATAATCAAGTGAATGGAAATTAATGAGATTAAATTTATAATCTATTACGTTAAATTCCATTATACACAAGAGTGTCATAAATTATCAACAACACGAGTACATCTTATACTGTGAAATAGTTTGACATACTTAACTAAATTGTTGGGATATTTTTATTTTATTAAAAAAAAAAAAAATTTTTTTAGTATTTCAAATGTGGGATTTTATTTTGTAACCACGATTTTTATTGTCAATTTTAAATTAAATCGACTAAACACATTAATATCTCGATTTTTTTTTCAAAAATCAGGGTCGCCAAAAACTTTTTTTTTTTTCTCCCTCGTACTTTAAAATTTTTTTTTTTTTTTACATTATCAACAATCAATATTGTACGTCATCAATAACAATGTCAACTCCTATTTCGAACGTCAACAACGCCTCTAAAGAGGATCTCATAAGAGAACTATCAAGTCGTTCTCTCGAACCGGCAACCACCTCTCACGCGCTGCGCTCGCAGGCACGTGCATATAATAAAGTCCTTAAGATGCCAACAATATCAGAAATAGATATGGATTCTTCCGATTCAGATTCAGAGAGTAGGACCGTTCACAACCCTACAATAATTAAACATACAAAAATTATTTATAGAGAATCACCCTCCATCAATGCAGAAAATTTGAAGATTAAATTTGACGGTAAATCAAGCATAAGAGAATTTCTCTTATTGATTGAAGAAAAATGTAGGACAAAAAATTTTAGTCATGGTACGCGTTTTTCCTGATCTTCTAGATGGCCTAGCATTACTTTGGTTCAGGTCAATATATCACTCGGAATTGAAATGGGACGAGCTGTCTAAACTTTTAATCAATCAATTTGAGGCAAATGACCTACAAACAGATTTAAAAGTTAAACTTTTCAATATGAGGCAACCCAAAGGTATGTCGGTACTTGAATTTTCCCTTAGGATGAAATCCCTAAATAACATGTTGGAAGCTAAACTTCCTGAGCAGGAACTTTTGCGGCTTGCCAAAAAGGCGTTGCTGCCAATGTACACTAACATTTTAGTTTCTAGAGATATAGATACATTCGATCAGTTAACAATCTACGCAGGGAACTTAGAGTCTTATGCGACACCACCAGAGGAATTTGCTACTTCTTCAACTTCTTTTTCGAAAGAATCTAATGAAAACTACGGTACTAATAAAGAGGATAGATTTGTGCCAACTAATAAAACTTTGACAAACAGTAATACCGGTACTGATAGACGTACTGGGTTCTCTCAGAATAACTATAGACGGTCGTTTAATAGTAATAGTTATAGTCATGCTGGGCGTAACTACGTTAATACCAATGCTGGTTGCAACAATAACAAACCTTCGTCTTCGTTCAATACAAATAATCAAAATACTGAACGAACTTCTAGAACCTTTGTTAGGACTCAAGTTTGTCTATATTGTAATAAACCGGGACATGTTGTGGCTGACTGTAGGAAAAAAGCCGCAGCGGGAAATAATTCTAAAGTGGGAGCAGTTAAAGGAAGATTTAATAACAGTAAGTCGGAAAACTAGGGCGGAGTCTCTCTTACCACGTCCCATCCTATGCGCAGAGGAATCGGGAATGGAAGAGTTGGCTCCGACTAGTACATCAGTTTCTTTCGGTCCCATCGTCTGGAACAGTGGGCCCACTGCCACAGGGGATGGAGATTGAAAACGATGGTCGTCCGTATGTAAATGTATATATAATAAACAATTTTTACAGCGCACTGTTGGACAGTGGCGCCTCATTATCGTGTTTGGGAGGTGATAGTTATAAAATTTTTATTAAATTAGGTGTAGAATTAGTTAATGTTAATTTTTGTGTATCAACAGCGGACGGTGCGAGCCTGTCCTGGGTACAATGTCGTTGCCGGTGACGTACAAATCAATTACCCGGACAATTCTTTTCTACGTCATCCCGACATTGTCACCATCGTTTATCCTAGGTATAGACTTTTGGAAGCAATTCCATATCGCACCGGAGCTGCTTCCAAAAGCTATCGGAAAACAAAATCAATGGGTTGCGGGCAATTCAGCCAGCCTCATCTCTAAGTCCCTCAGAGAATCGGTCACTCTCTGCTATTATTAAAAAATTTGAATCGATTTCTTTCGAAAAGCGCGGTTTAGGTCTAACGCATTTAGTCAAGCACAAAATTAATACGACAGGGCCTCCGATCAAACAGAGGTATTATCCTTTATCTCCAGCAAGACAAAAACAATTGGAAGCAGAAGTAGATGAAATGCTAAAATTAGGAGTTATACGTCCCTCACGTTCTCCATGGTCGAGTCCGGTATTGATCGTTACAAAAAAGGACGGTACAGGTCGTTTTTGCTTAGACTCTCGCAAAATTAATAATGTCACGATTCGCGACGCGTACCCTTTGCCATATATATCGCGGATTCTAGACAAGCTAGGTGGAGCTAGGTACGTCTCTTCTATAGACCTTTCAAAGGCCTTTTGGCAAATTGCCTTAGACAAGGACTCTTGCGAAAAGACAGCTTTCGTCGTACCTGGACGGGGTTTGTTTGAGTTCACCCGTATGCCTTTCGGACTGAAAAACGCCCCTAGTGAGTTGCAAAGATTGGCAGATGTTCTTTTTGGTCCGGAATTTGACGATAATGCTTTTTGCTATCTGGATGACTTGATCTTGATATCAGAAGACCTGGATTCACATCTTAATCTGTTGAATCGTGTATATGAACGTTTGCGAGACGCAGGCCTTATAATAAACCTTAAAAAATCCGAGTTCTGCAAATCTGAACTTAAATATTTAGGGTATTTAGTAGATTCGCAGGGTCTCCGTACGGATCCAATAAAAATAGAAAGCATCAAAAATTTCCCGGTCCCGAAAAATGCGAAACAAATCCGGGCATTCATTGGTTTGTGCGGTTACTTTAGGAGATTCATTAAAGGATTTTCGGGAATAGCTGCCCCTCTTACTAAACTCACAGGTTCAAAAAATGGAATCAGCAATTTCAAGTGGTCCCAGGAAGCTGAAACTGCTTTCAATGATTTAAAACGCGCGTTGACGACGGCTCCAGTTTTATGCTGCCCGGATTTCACCAGGCCTTTCTCTATCCACACCGACGCGAGCTCGGCGGGAATTGGAGGGGTATTGATTCAGAACGTGGACGGGCAAGAGCATCCCATTGCTTATTACTCACGTTGCTTAAATGCGCATGAACGCAATTATGGCATCACTGAACGGGAACTCCTAGCTGTGCTAGACTCGGTGACTCACTTTAGACCTTATATAGAAGGAGCTCATTTTACGGTAGTTACTGACCACTCAAGCTTGAAATGGCTAGGGTCCTTGTCTAACCCTAGTGGCCGTCTTGCACGGTGGAGCTCTCGCCTTTCACAATTTTCTTTTGACGTTGTTCATCGCAAAGGGACACAGCATGTTGTTCCAGACGTACTCTCACGAATGGACCTTGCCGTATTAACAGGTGTGGACATTGATAATACAAAGGATACGTGGTATTTGAAAGCTTGGAAAGGATGCGAAGAATTCCCACAACGATTCCAGAACTTTCAAATACGTAATAATGAATTGTTCCGACACACAAAAACTCGTCTAGCTCTGTGCGAGGATACTGCCTGGAAAAAAGTAGTTCCGCAAGAAGGTAGACAGGCAATTCTATCTAATTTACACGAATCTTCGCGAGCTTGTCATCCTGGGGTATTCAAAACCTACAAAAAGGTGCAATTGCGTTACTATTGGCCTAATATGTACAAGGATGTTAAGCAATTTGTTAATCGTTGTACAGTCTGTAAGGCCCACAAAATAAGTACAGCCCCACCTGACGGAATCTCCTCAAACCCAAAAAAGGTCACAACACCCATGCAAATGTTGTCGATAGATTTGGTAGGTCCTTTACCTAGGAGTTACTCAGGTTTTACCGTAATCCTATCATGTGTAGACGTTTTTTCTAAATTTACATGGCTATTTCCGCTGCGCAATGGCACCGCGAGAAGCATAATAAAAATCTTAGAAGAAAACATCTTTCTTGTTCACGGCGTACCACGAACTATCGTCTGTGACAATGGTCGTCAATTTGTTTCGAAAGAATTTAAAGAATTACTTAATAGTTATAACATGCCGCCACCATTTTACAATTCATCTTATACGCCTCAAAACAACGTAGTCGAACGTTATAATCAAACCCTGGGCACGGCGTTATCCATCTTAGTTGAATCAGACCACCGAAACTGGTCTAAATTTCTTCCGCAAGTTCAATCAGCGATGAATAACACGGTAAACTGCGGTACAGGTTATACACCTTATTTTCTGATGCATGGTCGGGAGCAGATACTAGACGGTGATCTGCACCGTAATCCAATAGCGGATGAGGAAACCAATTCGCAAATTGGTGCTCAACCTAAGGTTTATGCACAGAAATTGGAAGAGTTGTCATCGGTTTATGAGCAAGTCTCGAATGCTCTTCTTAAAGCTTTTCAAAAAGGAGCTGACCATTACAACCTGCGCAGAAAACACATTACCTATCAGGTTGGTGATGTGGTGTGGCGGAGGAATTTTGCGCAATCTAACGCATTGAATTATTTCGCACAAAAATTGGCACCCCGGTTTGTTCAGAACGTGGTAGTAAAGAAAAAATCCAACTTAATTTATACACTTGCAGACTTAAACGGAAAAGTTGCGGGTGATTTTCATGTGAAAGATATAGTAAAATCAAATAATATACCGGTATAGTCTTATTGTGGCAATACTTCGGAGGGTCTGGCCATCCCTACCGAGTACTGCAAATTATCATATCTGTTAGCTAATATTTGATGCTTGGGAGTTTTAACCCGGCCTGATCAACCGAGTTGAAACGACCCGACATTCTGACAGTCAAAATCCTGTCATAGGAATATTTCTTTTGTTCATTCAGGTTTTCTTGGGGCGCGTTTACGCAAACTCACGTAGTTTGTTATGATTCATTGCAATCAAATTCCACTCTGGTAAGATTTACTCGAGTTGTTTTATAAGTTTTCGCTTTCGTTAGGCGTAATAATCTGTAATTTATTTGGAATAAATTTTGTAAAGTTTTTGGACTGAGCACGAGCAAAATAACAAAATAAATGACATAATTTATTTTCCTTTTGTCTATTATGTTTGTTAACCACGAATACAAGGGGAACACATGCCCACTTCCCCTTGTGTTCAGGGTACATCCCATTGAACTGCGTTCATGGTTATTGAATTTTGTGTTTATTCTTAAGTTTTAACTCGGAACACACAGGGATGCCAGCCCTACACCTCTTTGTGTTTTGAGCATTGTTTTTCTGTTTATCTCTTCCCATCTGAAACATGATTGTTTTCAAATATAAATAAATTCTGAGAAATGTTGTGAATTCAACACGTAATAACAACTCACATGCTTAATAATAATAATAATAATATTTGGATGATTTATATAGCGCCGTTTTTGTGAAAAATCACCTCAAGGGCGCTGTACAAACTTATAATACATTTCTAAAATCTAAAAACTACAAGCTAGGCAAACAATTATAAACAACTTATGGCTAAAAATTGCATACATCGGTTCATTGATCACCGATACGAAAATATGTGTACAATATTTTGACCAATGAACGCGATGCTGCCTAAAATTTAATGAAAACAGGACCATACTTACCTGGGAGGTCGCTTGAAATTAACACTGTATATTGTCCATTTAAAGAAATTTAGATAGAGTTCGCACGCAGAGGACATTATTGTGAACACATGTTATTTAATCCTATAAGGATTTGATCTTTCTAAATGTGATTCGTCAAGAGACAGATTGATGTGTAAGGAATCGAGTAATTTTAATTCAGTAAGGAAAGTGTGATTAAGGTATATCATAGACAATACAAGTATGATACTCTCAAATAGGTATATTTAAATTACGGGTATGAGAGCCCAAAAAGGAAGGTTTTCAGTTTGGACCTAAACTCTGTTGGGCTTGTTATGCATCTTAATTCCGGAGGGAGTCTATTCCAAGCCTTAGGCCCAGATACTTCGAAAGCACGATCTCCAAACATAGTATTTGGCTTTCGTTTAGGTTCTATTAGTCTGCCTTTAGCAGATGAAGTTGCTGATCTAAGGGTTAATTGTCTCGGACCGGTATTTTCCGGGACGCATAATTCGGAGATGTAAGGTGGGGCCATTTCGTAGATTGATTTAAAAACCATCCAGCACAATTTGTACTGGATTCTCTCAGGGCACTTGAGCCAGTGAAGGTTACGAAGGTGTTCTGAAATATGCGAATATTTAGAAACCCCAGTTATGAGCCTTGCCGCTGCATTAAACACGGATTGAAGTTTGTCAATTTGATATTTGGGAAGACTAGCGTAGATGCCGTTACAGTAATCGAGCCGCGAGACTACGTAAGAGTTAATTAATAGTTTTGTCGCCTCTGTAGGAAGGTTTCTTCGAACTGACTTGAGTTGTCTTAGGTGAAAAAAACCGGTGCTTACTGTCCTATTTATTTGACTTTTTAACGAAAAGTCTGAATCTAAATTAACGCCAAGAAGTTTGACTGTTGTCTTTGGAATAATATCGTTGCCGGAAATGGAAATAGGTGCATTGTCTATGAAATGTTGGCGTTTGTTTGTGGCCGCCCATAGAAACTCAGTTTTAGATGGATTCAGCTTCAGCTTGTTTGAAGACATCCAACGAGTTATTGCTTCTAGGCATTCAGCTATGCGGATTTTGAGACTGTTGATTTCGTTTGGAGAGCAGTAAAAATAAACTTGCTGATCGTCAGCGTAGCAGTGGGACAGGAGACCAAATGACTCGATTATTTTGGCGACATCATTTGTAAAAAGGATGAAAAGAAGTGGGCCTAAAACGGATCCTTGGGGTACCCCTGAAGAAAGTGTAGCGAAGTTAGAGAGCTTATTTCCAACCTTAACGGCTTGTAAGCGATTGGATAGATATGACACCAGCCAATTTTTAATATCGGAACTCAGACCAAATGTTTCCTCTAATCTCTTAATGAGAAAGTCATGATCAATCGTGTCAAACGCTGCACTCATGTCTAAGAGTGCGATAAGTGCTAACTTACCTGACTCTATGGCCAAAGTTACATCTGACAGCATACGAAGTATTCCGGTTTCTATTGAGTGAAACCTTCTATATGCGGATTGACGATTAGTGAATAATTTATTTGAATTCAAATGACTGGTTATTTGTGCAGCAGCAATTTTCTCCAGGATTTTTGATAGGAAAGGTAAATTTGAAACGGGTCGATAATTACCTAAGTTATCGGGGTCAAGTTGTGATTTTTTTAGTATCGGCGTAACTACAGCAGACTTTAGAGGTTCAGGGAAGTCACCTGTGCTCAGAGATTTATTAAAAAGATGAACTAGGAACGGGCTAAGACAATGATACATTTTTTTAGTAACCATGTTGGTATAGGGTCAAGACTGCACTGCTTATTTGGCGAACTTGAAATTATTTTTTTTACTTCTTCCAGCGTTGTGAGTTTGAAGGAAGACAAATTTCCTTTAGAATTTATAGTAAATATTGGTGGAGGGGCGTGAGATGTGGAGGCACGAATGGCTTCAATTTTTTCCCGAAAAAACGTTAACCTTTCCCTTACTGTGCTAAAAAAAATCGCGCGCTCCGGTGCTGTGTAATCAATTCACGTGTCAAAATTAGCGATTTTATCTCGGAAATATATCAACATTCATAGCTAATCGCTTTTGTTTATCATAATTTGTGTTAAAAGTGATAATAATTGTAGTTTAATTGCTGAAAACATGAAAAAACCATCGTCCGTTGCTCAAAAAACGGGCGAGGAGACCATCTCAAACGATTGCCCGCGAACGACTGAGGCGCTAGAAGCTAGAATAGTGCTAGACTGCTACCCAATACATAAAGCTATGCATGTGGTCGAAACACAACTGCGCACGGCGGCGGTCTCTGTTTCTCGTGTTCCCGTATAGCGAAGTAGAGCGAGACGTCACATGGCGTGTCATCTCCCCCCGCACACTCTTCGCGTATCACGGTCCACACTGGCACACGGTTGATTGTATTTGTAGTTTATTCCCGATATTTAACAAAATATCTCTGATTTTGAATTAAATTTGCTAATTATTTAAAATATTAAATTTTAATTCAGTGCGTAAATGTATAACGGAGGAATACCTTAAATTTGAACCCAGAATTCATTATAGTTATAGAGATATAAAAGTTATTAGCAGCAATGTGTAGTATTTACACTTTACAGACCAGGAAAGGTTAAGAAGCATCTGGGTTAATATCTATTTTAGTTGGAACAGCTTGTGAGTATACTTAAAGAAAAGTTTAGTGATACATATATTATTTTATAAAATTCGTTGATTAGTCTTAGTATCTACAATACTACTTTACTTCATATACTCGCTCGAACGACCGATTTAGGTAGAATAGGAAACTCTTCGTAGTGAACATTTCTTATATCTCCTAAAAGGGACGTAAATTCAGTGAAGTGAGGGTTGCTTGCACCCTAAAGTGTTGCCTAAATGGCTTTCTAAAACCCTATTATGGGTCAGTGATGCATTAATGCATATGGTGGTGTTTAATTAATGTGCTGGACACACATAGGTATAATTAAGGTTAAGGATGTGTTGTCCACTGATTAGTGTTTATACTTACATAATTAATGATTTTTATGCTGTAGATGTAACGTTAACGGTAGTCCAAGACATAAAATCAGCTGTTCCTCACCCAGTATTTTCAATGCTGTGGGTGTTTGCGGACCCCGTTCACGGAACATTAGTTCACATTGTTCTTTAGATTAAGTTCTTCTAATTTTAAGTGTTGGTCTTGAATGACTGCATTGTGAAGCCACCATCTTGCCGGACAACATGGGTGCGATTGGAATCATAATGAACTCATTCGTATTTATTTGATTTTTCTTTTTCTATCACTATTAGCTTTTGCTAATATCAATTTTAAGTTTAACATGGTGTGCCTACCACATTTGATGATTCACTTTTTCATTTTTATTCATGTGTATTTTATAATTTCTTTTTTAGAACACCCTGAGGATTGACCGGAATAGCTTAGGAATTTGTTAGTTAAACGAAACATGTTTGAGGGCAAACATTTGTGTGGCGCGGGGGGTAATGTTATGAAGCAGTGCTGAAATCATTACCTTTTCTTATTTTAAAATATGAACACTGCTTTATAACGTCGAACCTAGCGGCACGAACTATTGAGTGAATTAATTGTTGATAGTTACAACAGGAGGACTGGCAACACAATTCGTTATGGAAGGGGGAGTTTTTTTTCTTTTCCGGGTCCGGTAATGGAACCCACTCTCGCCGGCATGATCTTTTGGGCCAGATCATGGCTGTGACAGTCGGATAGTATTAAGTTATTAAAAGGGACGAAGTTTTTAATTGCAGTCGATTGGCGCGTAAAATTAATGTGGAACGATCTTTGATACAGGATGCGAAAGTGCACCAAAGTTTTAAATGAATAATGTCGCGAGATTGCTCTCCGCGGTAGTTCTTATCTTATCAAACCAGCATTTTACACTAATAATAATATAGGCAAACTTTTAATGAACGGTAAGGATAAGGAAGACAGTCTATCACACTCGGGAATTTACTCACTTCAATGCAGCGATTGCGCATTTTTTTATATTGGTAAAACAGCGCGCAACATAACCACCCGTGTCAAAGAACATCTTCGATGTTTACACAGCTCTGGATTTTCAGAATTTGCAAACCACTTGATTGAAAACGATCATAAATTTGACAAAAACGCTGGCGCCAAACTTATTCATAAAAACGACATCGGTATAAGGTTGGATAATTTAGAGGCACTTGAACTTAGGAAAGCCATAAACACTAATAGTAAGGTAGTAAATAACCAACTTAATTTAAATAAAAGTCCCATACTAAGATTGTTCCCTATTGATAAAGAACACGTCCGTTCCCTTCCCAATTCTCCATCTATGCCTCCCTCTTCCTCCTCCACTTGACGAGTCCAGCCCAGCCCATTTTTGGTAAAATATATATTATAACACAAATGTAACCTAATTTTAGTAGAGTATTATACTGCCCTGATGAAGCTACGGTTGTAGCGAAACCCGGTCGGCATAAAGTATAAAAATAAAAGTGGTGTTTACAAAGTTATTGTTTTATTTTAAATTAAGTTTTACGTTTCAATCATAATAAACTTTAAGTGCCCAAATACAATCGGAAAATAAAAGAGTTCTGCAATATAACCATATCAGTGTTGTGACTGATTCAGTGTGCGGTACAATAAAAAATGAACTGTGAAGGCTGCCTAACCAAAATCTCCAAAAATGACCATGCTCTCACCTGTGCCAACTGCAATATCTCGTTCCATAATCACTGCGTTAACACCTCGGATATCAATTTCAAAAGAATGGCGGTGAAAAACAAACTAACATGGAACTGTCCAAAATGTAAAAGCAGACCAAGCTCACCAAGTGCGTCATCTGGTTTAGAAGCTGATGCCTTGTATGTTCGTATCACGAAACACTTTGACAGTAAAATAACAGAAATTAAAAAAATGTTCGAAGAAGAAATCAGCGAACTAAAGAGGAGCAATGAATTTATTGGCAACCAATAGACTTAGTCGCAAGTTTCAAACACATGCAGGATCTACAGAAAGAAACAAAAATTTTACGTGAGGAAAACGAGAAGAAAAACAATAGAATATGTAAATTTTGCAACTCTGTCTCTCTTCTAATCCTACAACAAAATATTAGATCAATTTCAAAGAATTTTGATGAATTTCTGTTACAACTTCATAATATTGGAACCTTTTTCCATATTCTCATTCTTACTGAATGTTGGCTATCAAATAACTATATACCTAAAATGATGAAAGGATATGACCATCACAGCACTTCAATGCATACAAAACAAAATGATGGAGTTGTTGTGTATACTAGATCTGACTTAATTGGTCTATCTGTCAAAGAAATCCAAGTCAGCGGTGCAAATTGCTTACAAATAAATTTCAATAACGACACATGTATCTTAGCAATATACCGTTCTCCATCCTCTTACAATATTTTACCTTTCTTAAAATCGATCAATAACTGTTTAACTAATTTATGTAATATTAAAAATTGTATTATTGCTGGTGATGTCAACATAAATATTCTGCCCACAAACGAACATCCGCAATGCCAAGAATACCTAAACACACTCTCATATCATGGATTCCAAAGCACCATAAGCACTCCTACACGCGCCATTCTGGATTTCATCTCATGTATTGACTACTTCATGGTCAAATCAAACTACCCAATAACATATATCGTATACGAATCTACACTAACTGATCACTTTACCACCATACTTGCCTTACAGTTATGCAACCAGAAAGACAAAAAACAAAAAAAACACAACAAACATTAAAAAAAATAACTACGATGGAATTCTTCATTCGCTAAGGAGTAAATCGTGGTCAGAACTATTTGAAATTACAAATCCAGATGATGCCTGGACATACTTTATAAATTACCTACAAACTACCATTAACCAACAAACTTATATTAATGTAAAACATGTACCTAATAACATCTTACCAATTAAGCCATGGATAAACCAAACTATTATTAAATCTATTCGTAAACGTAACAAGCTCCACACAAAAGTTATTAATAATCCTTACGATATACAACTTCAAAACTTTTACAAAAGATATAGAAACATATGAACCCAAGTAATAAGAAAGGCCAAAGAGATACATTACAAACAGAAAATAGAAAATTGTAATAATGATCCTAAAAAAATTTGGAAAACACTTAAAGAAGCCACTCATTCTCAACCTAATCCTATAAATGACTTGAAACAACTCACTATAAATGCTAAAATAATTAGTTTTTCTAGTAATCCCAATATTATTGTTAATCATGCAAACCAATACTTTTCAAAAATTGGTGAAGAAATCGCAAAAAATATCGGTGAAAGTTCTCCCAATTCCAGCACACAAGGCTGTAATACAAATTGGCCCAAAAACTTGAATTTTAGTCTTAAACAAATTTCGAATGAAGATACTAGGACGATCATGAACTCATTAAAGAACTCATCTTCAACTGGTTTGGATGATATTTCAAATTTTACCTTAAAAAAAACTTTTACCCGAAATCACCATTCCCCTTACAAATCTCATTAACTTAAGCATCGCAAAAGGCCAATTCCCCGATAAACTTAAACACGGAATCATAATTCCAATACATAAAGGAGGCTCTAATACGGATATATTTGATACTATCTCACATTCCAAACTAATACAAAAACTATCAAACACTGGAATAAATGGGAATGAACTTAGTATTATTCGAAATTACCTTTCAAACCGTAAACAAAGTGTAAAAATCAACAACTGCCTTAGCAATCAACTGCCAATTAGTTTTGGCGTGCCTCAGGGAAGCGTCCTGGGTCCCACGTTATTCCTAATTTACATAAATGAACTGTGTAATCTGCCTATTGATGCCAAAATCGTTAGTTTCGCTGATGATACGATTCTCTTCTTCAAATCAAGTAACTGGTATGATCTTTATATAAAAGCAAACATGGGCATAGCTATTGTTAAAAGACAATAATACGCTAACAATGAATGTGTCAAAAACCAAATACATTGAGTTTAGTATTAATCCGTCCCTAAGTAACCCAGAAAATAATATTCAAATATGTTCTTGCCCCCTGTCAAAAGCTAATATATGTGATTGCCCCCATCTAGGACGTGTTACAAGAATCAAATACTTGGGTATTATTTTTGACAGTAATTTAAAGTGGAAAGAACATATTATCAATACAGCAAACAAACTTCGAAAATCTATATGCCTTTTTAGACAACTCGCAACTTTCTTAACTTGAACCAACTCAAAACAATTTACTATGCACTATGTCAATCTCTAATCGAGTATGGTATCATAGCCTGGGGAGGAGCAAACGCTGCCGCCATTGATCCGATCTCTAAAGCCCAGAAACTAATTATAAAGATTATTCTAAAACTACCGATCACAAGCAGTTCGGATGAAATCTTTAGGAGAATCGGTGTTTTGGACATTAGGCAACTTTATGCCAAAAAATACTAATTTATCTATTCAAACATAGAACTGTTTTTGACAATATCCAAACTGTTCGTGATACAAACCAAAATTTTTTGGTTTGTATCACGAACAGCCCTTTGGTTCTCAACTTCTGTTGAGAACCAAAGGGCAAAATCTCTTACTTATCCCTTTCGCCAAAACAACGTTTGGTCAAAGAAACTTCAGGTACTTTGCAACAAAACTTTATAATACACTTCCACTGACCATTAGACAGCACACTAATCACATAAAATACAAAACAGATACCAAGTTTTGGATCACTACCAAAGACAGATCATATATCAACAATATTTTTAGAACCTCCTAATGCATGCTAGCCCATTGATACGATGCTGATTGTCCTTGTACTTTTACTCTAAATGTAAATAACATTGTTGTTATCCTTTATACACTATTTTTAAACTATTTATGTTAAAATGCGCCTGCTCTCAACGCAGGAACTCCTAGTGAGACAGGCACAACACAATTACCTAAGTAACATAAAAAAATTAGAATTATAATAAAAAAAATACGTATATATATATATAAAAATCTAAAAATGTTTGTATGTGTGTATATGTAGGTTTGTATTTGTATGTATATGTAGCATCCGCTACGAGTTGCTAAACCATTCATCCGATTGCGATGAAACTTTGGGGATTTGATGTGTGCATGCCCGCGATGGTTTCTGTATACAATAGTGAGCTCTGGAATCATGAAATTACGCGTTGATAAACCGTTCATCCGATTGCGATGAAACTTTGGGGATTTGATGTGTGCAACTGTGCATGCCCACGATGCTCTCTGTATACAATTGTGAGCTCTTGCATCATGAAATTATGCATTGCTAAACCATTCATCCGATTGCGATGAAACTTTAGTGAGTTTTTGCGAGCACATCAACGAAGGTTTCTATATATATATATATATAGTGGTGAGTTCTGACATTAATTTATTTATTTATTTATTTAAACGCCCTTTAGGGCTTTTACATAGAATGCAGTACATTTTTTTTAATTACAGTGAAAAGAATGGGTTTACAAAATACAATACCTATACAAGTAACATAATATTTGTTAACTAACTAACTAACTAACCATCACGCCGTTTCCCCGCAGGGGTAGGCAGAGAGGACGGACCGCCAAACAACTCGGTCTTGGCACACACTCTTTGCCTCACTCACATTCATACATCGTCTCATAAAAATCGTGGTAAAACAATGTATGATCGTGTGAGAAATGTGGATATCCGCAAAGAATGTAAGGCTGATGTAAGCATAATGAGTAAGATTAAGAAAGGGACCCTCAGATGGTTTGGGCATGTAGAGCGAATGAACGAAGGAAGTAGTGTAAGAAGAATATACGACGCGAATGTGAATGGTAGAAGAAGTCGGGGACGCCCGAGGAAGACATGGCACGATCAAGTTAATCAGATACTTGAGTCGGGTCATGTCAAAAGTCAGAATAATATTTGTTAAAAACCAAATAAAGGTTACATAAAATATAAGCGTTAACAAAATACAGGTAACATAAAATATAAGAAACAAAATATAGTCCATAAAATATAGGAGTTGACGTAAAGTAGGTAATGCTTAAAATTGTTGTTCTCATTAGTTTATGGGATAGGTAGAAATAAATAGTTGGCACATATGGCGTTTGAAGTTTGCAAAGTTCAAATTATTGTCAAATACATCCAGATTGTTTAAGTATTTGTTACCAAGACTATGCAAACGTTGTATTGGAGAATATAAACCATAGTTCGAATGAAATGTACGTATATAAAATGTCAATGTTTGTCTAGTTGTTCGTGAAGATACATGTAGATTTATAAATTGCAGGAGTTCACAACTGTCGAATTTAGAGTTTAATAATTTTAATAAAAAGGTTGGGTCGTTTATTTTTCGTCTGTTTTCTAATGTTGGAATATTTAAAGTATTCATTAACGAAAATTTACGGGTAATTTATGTGCACTAAAGGGATGTTAAGTTAAAAATTTACAAAACGTAGAAATTTTCTTTGAATTCTTTCAATAGTATGAATATGAATTTTGTAGAAGGGTGACCAGACTATGGAGTTATATTCTATTAGGCTTCTAACAAGGGATGTGTACAGTAGTTTAATGACTTCAAACGATTCAAAGTTTTTAATTGTTCTTAATAGAAATCCTAATGTTTTCATACCCTTATTTGCAGTTTGTTGAATGTGAACCGTGAAGTCTAGTTTCTCATCCATTATTATGCCAAGATCCCGCATTTCCGATACTCTTTCTAAATTTCAAACTCATCCACCTGCTCCAAGTATTCATCATTCACAACTATGTTGCATACTGTTTTCGTATTCTCCCTTTCAAACACCATGACTTTAGACTTACTTACATTCATCATTAGCTCATTCTTCATACATACTTCGTTCATCCTAGATACGAGAGACTGTAGATCTTCCATAGTGTTAGAAATCAGAAACGCATCATCAGCATACAACAGGCAACATATTTTCAGATTACTCAATTTCGCGCCCAATCCCACCTCTTTCAATTCTTGCATACAATTATCCATGTATAGATTGAATAACCATGGTGACATTACGCAGCCTTGCTTGACACCTTTTGTGATGTCAAACCACCCCGTAAAACCATCGTTCACCCTAACACATGCAACGCTTCCCTCGTACAGAGACGCAATTGCCTGTATGAGGTTTGTATTCACTCCACAAACCAGCTTAATATGAAGATATTTTTGAAATAACGCTTTGATTTAATTTTATTATTTTAAAAGCTAACTATTTACATCCGGGGAATGGAAAATACTACATTTAAAATTACAATTAGGGTAAAAGCGGGATAGTTGCGCCACTTTTCAAAAAAGCTCTATTATTAAAAAATATGTAGGTACTTACTAAGAATAATGCAACATGCATATTAAAATGTAGGTCTTTATTCATATATAATAGCTTACCTTTGTAAACATAATTAATACAGGTTTTGAGTAAATCCTGTTTTACTTGACCTCTCAAAAAAGGAATAGCGGCTATCCGCTAAATTAGGCTCTCCGCTACATAAGTCTAACGTTAAAAATGCTTCAGGGGATAGAAGCCTCGTGCGGAGATAGACGGCCTCACTATGATTTTTTTTAGACAGAAACAAATTTATATCAATTCAAGTAATCAGTCTTTATTATTGACTGAGATCCTTTATTAACTACTGATCAACATATTCATCAACATTATAAAATGGTATTAAGTTTTCGTGTTTTAAACTATAAAAATACAACAAAAATAGCCTCCTAACTTTAAGTTACCTAAGTTATTAGTAAAATATTGTTATTTATCTTGAAGAATATAGCAATTATAAAAACAAGCTAGGAATTTCAACTTTCAACTTTCCACATCTCATGCAATGGTTTTCAAATGTTATACAAGTTTCATGCGAGCACATTCGTCACATCTCATGTTGTATCCAATCTGATTTAGATTTAGTAAAATTGTAATTCTCAAAACATTCTGCGCAATAATCACCAACTGAAACTTTTTTTATTCTTATTAGTGTTTTTCACTTTTAATAATTCAAGATTCCCTTAGAGCGACTATCCAGCTGCAAAAGTAAACAGGGCAACTATCCCTTTTGATACGGATTCCTGCACATTTTATTTGCGAATTAAATAAAAAAAACTGAATTATTATGCCCTAGCTCAGGGGTCGGCAAACTTATTAGGGAACGTACCCATACTACGTGACCGACTTTTTGCAATTTTTAAACCCCCCCCGGTGACCATAAACCTAAGCCCGCCGCCGCTCATTTGTACCAAGCGTGACATTTTGAAGACCCCCCCCCCCCCTCCCCTAAACGTGTCACGTAGTATGGGTACGTTCCCTTAGCCAAGGAGCCAAAAAAGGGAGCCAAAGCTGTTTATTGGTTAAATAAAATTTAAGCACTTTAATAAATTACGCGTACGTTGAATAATATTTGGTTTCTACTACAACTTTGGTACTTAATAAAGATTTTATTTATTGATAAAAAAATAATATATAAATAAGAAATCAATTAATTTAAATCCTGACAATTACTGACAAACGCTTAATGCGAACAATGTCCTTATATCTCCTTGGAAAGTTTGAGTAAGTCAGGTTTGTATGTAGTTATTTTTAATTTTAGTCACGATTCCAGGTTCTCATCAATAGTAACAACTTTATCAGTTCACCTTGATAAAGTTTATACTTGAAAAAGATTGTTCGTTTGAATATGTAGAACCAAAAAGGGAAAGAACAGCAAACGCGAAAAAAACTAAGAATAAAACAAAGAAGCAAACGTGAGTTTTTTCAGCTGATCATAAGACCCGGCGCAAACATCAGATTTTTCCATCCGATCGTCTGATCAGACAAAATTCTATTGGACGGTAGGTGCGGAAAGGCGTGGCCTATTTTCATTACCGCCGCGCCGGCCGTCCAATCCGGTCCGACAATGGAAAAATCCGACGTTTGCGGCCGGCATAAGAGTCGGGAATTCTACTCCAGGCGTTGGAGATGAACATGTCTTCCTTCTCCAGATCTTTCAAAGCAAACCACTTGTGTTGTGGTTGTGAACTAAGCTCACATTTGTTCTTCTCCTCTGCTCATATTTCCAAATCAACACAAAGACGTTTCATCACAAATTTAAAGCTCCGTATTTCCTTGTTTTCTAAAACCAGCAATTGTGTTTCAAAGAGCCGCACTTTGCCGACCTCTGCCCTAGCTGGTTTCACATGGTTCTATTTGCATGTTTAGGTATGTTCTAAAAGGTTAAGTTTAGGTCCTGTTTAAATATTTTCCTTTAAAATATGTTCAATTAAAATACTTTACACAAGATTCAACCTCAAAATCGGAAATTGGTAAAGAGATAATGAGTGCATGTCTTTGCAAACTTTGACTTCTCATATCTCAGTTCAAGGTGCAGCGAAGTTAGAACCTTATGCCTATCCCAAGCAGAGCTCTGACGGCGCGGTAGACATTTCAACGCAACGTAACGCCATTTTACGTAAATTTATAATTCTTAGTTTATTGGTTTAACATTTTATAATGCGCTACTCGTCGTTGGTAGTTCCTTTTAAACGACTGGCTCCCTTTCTTTATTTTAAACATCCACTTTGGTCCTACTTAAATTCACGTGTTATTTTTTTATTTTATTTTATTTATTTTGGAAAATCAACAGATATTTTACACATATAATAAATCATTAATAATATACATTATATCCAATGACAGATTTTCACATAATTAAAATTATAATTAAAAAGGAAAACAAAAAAGTAAGTGTCCAGTACCCGTAAGAACTTAACAAAAATATAAAAATTATGAAAATTATTTAAAAAAAAAAGATATAAAAACAAAATATAAACTATAAAATCTGCTTACTAAATTTCAAACATGAAGTATTCAGAGTCAGAAATCTATTCTCACTCCACAACAATAATAATAATTGGCGTTAATTTAGATTCAGACTTTTTGTTAAAAAGTCAAATAAATAGGACAGTAAGCACCGGTTTTTTTCACCTAAGACAACTCAAGTCAGTTCGAAGAAACCTTCCTACAGAGGCGACAAAACTATTAATTAAATCTTACGTAGTCTCGCGGCTCGATTACTGTAACGGCATCTACGCTAGTCTTCCCAAATATCAAATTGACAAACTTCAATCCGTGTTTAATGCAGCGGCAAGGCTCATAACTGGGGTTTCTAAATATGCGAATATTTCAGAACACCTTCGTAACCTTCACTGGCTCAAGTGCCCTGAGAGAATCCAGTACAAATTGTGCTGGATGGTTTTTAAATCAATCTACGAAATGGCCCCACCTTACATCTCCGAATTATGCGTCCCGGAAAATACCGGTCCGAGACAATTAACCCTTATATCAGCAACTTCATCTGCTAAAGGCAGACTAATAGAACCTAAACGAAAGCCAAATACTATGTTTGGAGATCGTGCTTTCGGAGTATCTGGGCATAAGGCTTGGAATCTCCCTCCGGAATTAAGATGCATAACAAGCCCAACACAGTTTAGGTCCAAACTAAAAACCTTCCTTTTTGGGCTCTCATACCCGTAATTTAAATATACCTATTTGAGAGTATCATACTTGTATTGTCTATGATATGTCTTAATCACACTTTTCTTACTGAATTAAAATTACTCGATTCCTTACACATCAATGTCTCTTGACGAATCACATTTAGAAAGATCAAATCCTTATAGGTACTACTGCACCACCCACCTTTACATGTTGCTTTTACTTTCCAAAATACACTCGTCAAAGAATACATTACATATTAATATTAAAATATTTTTCAGGATTAAATAACATGTGTTCACAATAACGTCCTCTGCGTGCGAACTCTATCTAAATTTCTTTAAATGGACAATATACAGTGTTCATTTCAAGCGACCTCCCAGGTAAGTATGGTCCTGTTTTCATAAAATTTTAGGCAGCATCGCGTTCATTGGTCAAAATATTGTACACATATTTTCGTATTGGTGATCAATGAACCGATGTATGTAATTTTTAGCCATAAGTTGTTTATAATTGTTTGCCTAGCTTGTAGGTTTTTTAGATTTTAGAAATGTATTATTAGTTTTTACAGCGCCCTTGAGGTGATTTTTCACAAAAACGGCGCTATATAAATCATCCAAATATTATTATTATTATTAATAATAATATGTACATTGTACATACCTACAACTCAAGAGTGAATACAATAGTAAGTCGAATGACAAGTATGCAACTGGAAAGGATTCACAGCAATAACATGGTTACTTGCAATACGGTCAAAAAATTATTTAATGTCGGCTATGACATACTTTTTTAAGGAACTTAAATTACATGAGAATATGTCTATATTATTGAAATTCTTATCAAATACATTGCATGTTCTGAATATAAAAGCATTTTGTCTGAGATTAGTAGAACATTTTTGAAGATGAAAAAGTGATTTTTCTCTGGTTCTAACGGAGGGGACTCTAAAATTAATCTCAGCCAAAAGGGGCGACAATCAATAAAACCATTGATAATTTTATCAAGATATATTATATCTGCGGAGTCTCTTCTAATTTTTAATGATTTAAGTCCATAAAGGTCCTGCAAGCTGTTTATGTCATGATAACCAATATTAAACTTGAAATTTAAATGATGGACAAATTTTCTTTGGATGGCTTCAATGCGTTTAATATAATTATTATATTGAGCATTCCATATTTGAGAAGCGAATTTAAGATGACTGCGAACATATGAAAAATACAATATTTTGCTGCTGTTGAGGCAAGCATTCATAGACAATAACGGAAAATAAATTTACGTGCTGGCCGTCAAGCCGCTTGATAGTCTACAAGCGTTCTGGCAAGCATTTGTCTATGCCTAGATGTGATTTTCGATAGTTTGTTTGGTTTATTTATGGTTGACAGTGAATTTTGTGCGGCTGAAATAAAATGGAATATAACGGAGACAAAGCATTCTTAGCTCTTGGGTTATCTTTGTATTTTAATAAAAATAAACGAATTTGGTGTCATGAATGGTACAATTTGTGATCCCGCTTTACTCATAAGCATTTACAGAGCGTATTACAGGCACGGCACCAAATGATTAGTTACACGCATTTTTTTCAAAATAGATGATCGTACTTACGAAGCATTCTTGTATATTTCCGTTGATATTATGAATAAATGTTGTAATTAATATTTTAATATAACATTAATTGATAAAGTTGATAAAGGAAAATTATTTATTACCTATTTCTCAGATGTTCACAAGACCTAAACAATATTTTAAATCAGTCAAAGCAGTTACATCATTAACAATAAGAAAACAAAAAATACTTGCAGAACTGAATACTTAATAACATTAATAGCAGTTACAATATTATTAAACAATGAGAGAAAAAAAATACTTGCAGAACTTAATAATAAATAATACTAGCTGGTACCCGGCATGCGTTGTAATGCCATTCAAAGAAATAAATTAATTCTCCCTGCATGTCCTTTCCCGTGCTTCCCCGTTGACATCCCGAGTCCCTTTCCGAGAATACTTCACAAGAGTCCCAACTGCTCCCGTCTGGAGCCAGTGAGACTATGGTATCCCCGATCGGGGTATGTTGTGAGGCTGAAGGTAGTGGGGTGGGGAAGAAGATAGGAAAGAGGAAGGTGGGGAAGTACCTGGCTATTTAGATCTGGTCACCAATCACGGCTTATGCCATTTCAAGCAACGTTTCAATTCTGAATGGTGGTCTACCAGGGCGATACTTAGAGTATCTTCCAATCTGGAACGTGCCGCAAATATAGTTTATATTATTTTAAAGAAAAAAATGTGAAATAACACAAATTAATCAAATAAAATTTATTTGACACGCCGGGATTCGATCCCCCGACCTTCGATTTACGAGTCAAGAGCCTTAGGTACTTACGTCAATTTTTCTTTCCGTAAGATCTTTCCACAAAGTATCGGAAGACTTAAAAAAAACTTTCAATTCCTTCCCCTCCCTCCAATTTTCTTTCCGGAAGAACCTTCTACAAAGTATTAGAAAACTAAAAAAAAAGATGAATGAAATAGGTAAAGTGGTTCTGAAGTTATAGCGTGACCAAGGGAAACAGGGATTCATTTGTAGAAATCCATCTGATTTTTCTACAAATTAAACACAAAAACAATAATTAAAAACGTAGAAATGCATCTGATTTTACTTTTAAATTACCTAATGTAAATAACATTTCCATTAATTTAAGAGAAAAATCAGATGCATTTCTACAAATAAAACACAAAAACAATTAATTCTTATTTTGTATTAATTTATTAATCTAATTTATAGAATTGTTTCATGATGCGTAAAAAATGTAACAAATTTTGAAAAAAATCTTTTCTTTTATGTCGAAGAACGCTAACTATTAATGTACATGGGGTCCTATTTTATGATTCTGCGATTGTTTCGAAAATGTAATTAATTTCAAGAAATGGCCAAGATCACCTTTAATGAGTGATAGCCAAATAAATAATTTAAAAAAATATATCAATTCGCATCAAGCTCGCCACCATCACGTAGCTTGCTTCAAGCGTCCTCGGTAGACTGTCAAAACGCTTGGCTCAAACGAAAACTACGCGCAGTGTTGCCAGCTTAACAAAAAACTACGTGCTTGAAAGAAATTGCTATTGATAGTGTCGGAATCTCTTAAGGCCAAGTGTAATCATTTATTAATTTTAAATAATGATAATATTATTACGCAAATCGATAAACATAAAGTTTTTAATATGAAAAATATTTTTTATAAATTTTTAAAATTTACATAGGCTTAGCATTTATCAAAACCAAATCAGAAATCCGACCTTATTCTGACCTTTTTTCGTAAATTTTACAAAATATTTTTAACTGCTGAATATCCTCAAAGTATACCTTTAGGGGTTTTCTTTAAAACCTCGAAAAGAAATTTAAAATAAATAGATAAATAAGTTTTTAGTTAAATTTTTTCATAAACACCAATTTTCGTGTTTTTTTAAACGCTGAGTACAAAACTTTGGATTCGTTTATTTACCAAAACGTTACGAGAAATTGTTGGTTTAAATATTTCTTCAATTTTTAAAGACAATTTTAAAATTTTAATCTTCAAATTAAGAATGAAATATAGGATTTTTAATTACTAGCAAAAGCCCTCTGTCGTGTGGCGCCCATTTATCTTTCTCTACACGGTACAATTTTGAACTAAAACCCTTTTTCAAAATTTTTCAAAAGATGGCAGTAATCAATCACTGTGAGAATCTAAGATATTATTATATTTATTTTTGGAAACGATGATACTTATATCATCTATCTACCTATACATTGTAGGTACCTATTCGTTTTAATATAATAACCTGACTACTGTTTTATGTCGACGTCAAGCTAGTAGAGTGCAGCTGTTCCTAATTTTAAATGGTTATTATATTATTAAAATAATACTTACGTAAATACAATAAAATAACACGGAAGTGAGTGGTAGAAGAACTCCGTGATGCCCGGTGGGTAAGAACTTGGGTCACCCAACACGGCTGACGCCTTTTTTTAAATATATTTCTTATCTATTTTTTTTTTAAATAGAAGCACTAATAATCTAAACGAAATTATTTAAAAATAATATATTGTGGAATAACACAAATTAATCGCATAAAATGTTGATAGGTACTTGCGCACGCCGGAATTTTATCTCGCGACCTCCGGATTCGTCTCCTTCCCCTCCCCACTACCTACAATGAAGCACAAAACATAGGTACGACTGCCATGTGTCATGTTTTGTGCATGGTGAGCCAGCGTCATCACGAAACGTCCATGTGGATAGGTAGGTAGGTATTATGCATGTGTTTGTGAGTTAAAGACTGCGTTTGTCAAAAAATGAAGGGAAGGAGATGGGGAAGAGGAAGGTGGGTAAGTACCTGGCTATTCAGATCCGGTCACCCAAAACGGCTAAAGCCATTTCGCGCAACGTTCCGATTTTTTTTTAAATATATTTCTTTAAAAAATATGTAGTTACCAATTTTCAATTTTTTACAAGAATAACGCTCTTTTTATAACTTTTGAAGTTTGTTCCCACCAATGTTATATATCATTAAAAAAGAAGATAGCACTAATAATCTAAACGAAATAATTTAAAAATAATATATTATTATTATTATTCGTGATTACGGTTGCTTACCCTTGGTCGGAATCTGCCACGTGTAGACATGTATACTTGTATGCAATACGTCTCAATGGAAACATCAAATGTTTTTATGGTCGTTTTTTATTTCAGTTATCTGCTAGTAGAAGTGTCGACTGGCGTTCAAATTTGAGCGAGAGATTCAAATCCCAGGCCATCCAATTTCTTTTCTAAGTTTTTAAACGTTTTTGAAAGTAGATGGTAAAAACCTTTTTTACGGTTTTTTGTAGGTTTTAACATCAAAGAAAAAAAATATTTTGTGGACTGATTTTATAAAGTTTCTTGAAATGTAATTTATTTATTTACGCCTTGAAGGCTTTTGCATGTAACATCGGTAAGTTGTACAGTAGCATCATAACATAACAGTTTTTCTCTAAAACGATGTTCGTAACTTTTTTTTAAAATTTGAATCAATCACATATGTTGGTAAATGAGAGTTAAATTTATTTACATTTTCTCCTAATTTTATTTGCTTTGGTATAATAAAAATAGTGATGAACGGGACGTAGTAGGTAGTTACTCTCATTATCGTCCTGGTGTAAGACCACCAAACACAATTATTGAAACGTTACTTGAAATAGCTTTAGCCGTGTTCGGTTACCAGAACTAAATCACTAGGTACTTCCCCACCTTCCTTTTTCCCATCTCCTTCCCTTCCCCGCTACCTTTAGCCTCACAACATACCCCAAATACCAAACACACAACATACCAAAATATAAAACTATTATAATGACTTCAGGCATTGAGCTTCAGATAGTTTTTCTGAAAACATTGCCTAGTGGACACGTGCGTGCATGGCACCCACTGAGGGCACCCCCAGCCGGCCGAATTTCGACAAGCGACCAGATGCGACATTGTCATGTTGAAATAAATACACATAATATTTATTTTTCTAGTGGCATCTTTCGGATTTTAACGAAACTTTTTGAAAACAAAATAATCTCAAAATGAATGATAGAGACCATTTAGTCCGCCAGAGTACTCTGATGCTGTTTTGTACTAATATTATACCTATTCCTCTTCGCGTTAATAAAGTAAAAGTGAATATCACAAAACATCCCTGACACCGTAAGTCCTGCATCTATGTAAATAAGTTCGAAGCTTTTCTGCAACTTGCACACGAGTTTAGTAATGAGATGATCGCTGAAGCGACGGCGCAGACGTAGAAATAGTAGTTATAAATTCCGTCGCCTGTCGCTAGTGTTGTTCCTCCTGTCACCAGTTTAGAAATGGCTGCCGCCGCGGTGGGAGCTCGGTCGAATTTGTGTTTACGTTTTCAAAAGTTCTAGCTGACATTAGATTTAAGTGCCGCTCCGATTTGTGTATAGTGACATCCCGCAACGCGGAATCTAGTATTTAGTGCGAGTGTATAGAGAAATTCCGTCAAGTTTCACGGTTGAATACAATCATTTGTTGCATTCGTTTGAAAATGTGTCAAAAAACATTGTCATTATTTACTCTGGTGGTGCTTCGGTAATTTGTGTTTTCTTAGTGTTTGTTGGTTGTTTGTGTTTTTGAGCATTACCCAGTAGACTTGCAAGATGAATTCCCGCCCGCATTTGCAGCCGTTCTTCAATAATTCCTTGTCGATTCGACAGGAGATACAGCGCTTTGAGAGCGTACATCCATCAATATACGCCATTTACGACCTAATTGAAATGGTACCTGATGGAATAGTGGCTCAGCAGATCAGGGATCACGTCGTCTGCATAGAAGGTAATCTAGAAACAATTTTTAAAACACGATCACAAAACTAGACACAATAAATCTAAATTTATTGTTATTATTAAAAATGAATGAAAAGTCTCAAATTTAAGGTTAATTTTTGACCTGTCAAGCGCCCGAATTTGCCGTCTCGTGTCATTTTGCCGTGCTGTGTTATTGTTCTCGTTTTCCAAAACGTCGTAAGCGACCACGTTTTTGTGACGGAAAATTCGCTCGGTGTCACAAGTGTGCTTTGAATAATAAATACAAACACCTTTAGTTGTTAGTTGTCATTTTCGAGTGGGCGGCCACGTTGATAATGAAAAAAATACTGCTATACCAGGTAAATACCTAACCTGCAGCGTTCGTTACGTTTTTGTTAATCTGCACGCAGACATAATGGCGGCAAGATTTAATAGTAAGTATTTATGTTTACGTTTTTTTTTGCGTATGATTATCCCCATCTTATTCTCTATGTTTTGTTTTCTATAAAATGTCAATCTTGCACGCTGTACGCGGTTGTCAAAATACAGTCGTAATATTGTATATGTGTATTGGTTATATTATGTACCCAGGTAAACCTATACCATATACCTATACCATATACCTATCTGCAAACAGGTTACATATTATTTTCAATTTTATAACATCTAAAAAATGGTAGGAAAAAAAGTTGTACACTTGAATTCTGCTGTGGGTACGTACCTACCTACCTATAGGTATATGTATTTTTGTTTATTTATTCTTTATTAAATCGTAGTGCAATTCCGATACGTACGAGAGTGTTTGATACCCTCAGTATCGCTTTGGTGACCACCATTCAGAATCGAATCAGTCGTGTTTAGTGAATAGATCTAAACAGCCAGTTTCTTTTTAACCCTCCCCATCTCCTTCCCCTGCCCACTTTCTTTAGGCTCACCCCAATAATAAGGAGAGCCAATTCCACTGGCTCTGGGCTGTTGGGCTAATGTGCGGTATTTTTATATATTTTAAAATATCATTGTGTTTTTCGAAATTGCTTTCGCCATAGAGTCCGGCCAAACCTACTTGGGTGTTAAGGGACGTAGGTAGGTACTTGACTTTAAACTAGTGATTCCTGACATTATATGGAGTCAAAAATTTAAATGAAATTTTGGTTTTCGGTGACTTTTTTTGACGACTTTTTTTTTCAAATTTTTTTTCTTCAAAATCAAACAAAAAAAATCTTCCGCATGTCGTCACTGGTCACTCAGCCGGGTGTCCGACGAATCCCTTACCCCGCCTCCAACTGTTCAACAACTACCATTTTTTATGTTTTTGTAGAAAAAAAAACCTCAAAAATTTCACCGTAGGCCAAAATTTCATTTACATTTTTTACTCCAAATAATGGCAGGAATCACTGGTTAAAGTAAGTCAAGCACGTCCCTTAACACCCTGTATGTAGTGACAAACAAGGCGACGGAGTTCAAATTCCACGACGACTCCATCTCAGCACAAGTAGATAGTTGGTTCTTATGAAAAGGTTCCTTAAAGTTCTTAGTATTTTGGTTAGTGAGTTTTTAGGGTGCCCATTGCCCTTTCAAAGCTTCCGGTTTCTTCGGAGAAAAAACTAGTCTAATTCTTTAGTGACTTAGCAGGGGTTCATGGGGTAAGGTTTGTCCGGGTATTGGTGGCGGATGCGCCTGCCCTACATCACCATCACCGCCGGCCATCACCAGTATCCGACCTCTCCTGACGTCCTCCCCAAAAGGTAGGTATGATAAAGGCCAAAAGGGAAACTATTTTCTCATGGACCTCTTTGTAGAATTAATGTAAAAAAATATTGTACCTAGTAAACTTAATTTTGCAGTCAAAAATATTTAATTAACGGTTCCAAACTGTTTTTAGAAATGGTTCACTTTACGTTATTTTCGGATATAAAAGTGTACATTTTTTTTTCTGGTTATCTTTTAGATCTTTTAGATTTATCACCGTTTAGGTGTTACGAGTAGAAACTTTTACATAAATGAACCAACAATAGGGTGTGCCAATTATTTCAACTTATGAATTCAGAAACGCCCGGGATCTCAAAAGTTGCGTCCTACAAAGAAAATGAGAACTGCATTTAATTTTTTTTTTTTAATGGTTATTAACCCGCTAAAATTCAAAATTCATTGAAAATCAGAAAACAAACCTAAGACAAAAAAGTAAGACGAAAATGAAAAAAAAGTTCAAGTTTATGAATACAAGTAAGTCAACAAGAATTACAATTATAACACATCATATACGTTTAAAAAATTTTTTTTTTTTTTTTTGGGTTCTTTGTAAGTACTGCAGTTATGGAATGAAAAATAATTTTCGGTACAAAATATAAAATACGAACCCTTTGTTTTATTTTTTTTCCAAATCACGAAATCTATTTTTTTTTTCAAAACTTCCGGCCATTTTGGCGGGCTAATAGTGAACAATAATCATCAACTGAAACTTTTTTATTCGTATTACAGTTTTTCACTTTTAATAATTCAAGATTTCCTTAGAGCGACTATGCGCAAAAGTAAACAGGGCGACTATCCTTTTTGATACGGATTCTTCCCCTTTTTATTTGCGAATTAAATAAAAAAAAAACTGTTCAACAATAAAACGTAATAAACAGTGCTATTTAAACTCTAATGCATGCATTAAAACAAAAAGTTGACCGAAACCACAATCAGTAATAAAAATATTCAATAGAAATTACTTACCATTATAATTTTGATGCCCTTCAAAGTTTCGCCGCGGAATATTTTCGTTCACACAAACAAAACGCGTGCACCTAGGTACTCTGACGGTTTACATGTCACTAAAGGTACTGACACACATGCTCACAGAAGCCGGCTTATGAGCATACGTTTGGTAAAAAAAATAATATTTTTTTGGGTTCTTTGTACTGCAGTTTTGGAATGAAAAATAAGTTTGGCGCAAAATATAAAATATGAACCCTTTGTTTTATTTTTTTTCCAAATCAAGAAATCTATTTTTTTTTTTCAAAACTTCCGGCCATTTTGGCGGACTAATAGTGAACAATAATTTCATTTATTTTTACGTTTTCGAATAGCTACAGATCATACGAAACTTTTGAGACCCCGGGCGTTTAAATATAAGGCCTTTTTTTCTCTCTATGGAGAGCGACACAAGCTAACCAACGCGTCTTTGTTAATAGGATCGTCAGCGTTTTTTTTGCTTTTGTTTCAATCAAGGATTTCCAATCACTCACATTTTTCAAATCCGGCGGGATTGCGGGATAGAATTTCTAAATCCCCCGAAATTAAGTAATAATTCCATCATTTCATAAATATTTTTTTATATTTGCGAATAATTAGTTTGGTACTAAGTAAGTACTGTATTATAAAAAAGACGTTGAAAAGATAACATAGTAAGTAAGTTATTGAGGACTATTCGTGTCAATCGTCGTTGTAGAAATATTGTTAAAAGATTTAAAAAGATAACATATTAAGAATTTTTATAAATATTATAGAAATCTAAATAAAAATAAAAATGAATCGCCGAAATGTATGTACGCGCATAACTTTCGAAATACTGCACCAAATTGGATAATTATTTTTTTGTGTTCCCTATTGTCAGGACAAGGTTTGTATAAAACTACTGATTTGTCTGGCATTTTGAAATTTGCATATAAAATTGCTATAGCTGTTTTAAAACTGAATGTGCCGGGACTGAATGTATGGAAAGCTGGAGGGTTGGGGGGGGGAGGGAACTCGGGTAGGGCGTTCGCGGGAGGGGGGAAGGGAAACTCGGGTGGGGGGTTCTTGGGACGGGGGAAGGGGGGGGAGTGGAGTGGGTAGAGGAAAGGTGGAGGAGGCGTAGTGGGAACGCGAGAGGGGAAGGGGACGCGGAAGAGGAATGGGACGAATGGGAAAGGACACGCAGGGAGAAACAATTTCTTTATTAAATGGCACAGCAACGCATGCCGGGAACAAGCTAGTAAGAAATAAATCTTGGAAAGACTGAAGAATCCTGTCACCCATTTGTGCCGCACAGTCCAACGCGGAAAATGCTCTCTGTGCTTCCACACCAGGTGGTGGAACTGCCATCAAGGTGTGGGCTAACTGATACCTCCGGTCTCTCTTCAAAATCCATTCCAGGTCTAGAAGTTTCAGAGATACATATGCGACTCCGTCTGCCAAAGATTGACAACCGCTTATTAATATAAATATCTTGTTTTTATATAAGTTTAGTATGTTTTTCAATCCCGCAAATGAAAATCTCGCAAATTCCCGGGATCAAATATTGCTGAAATTCTGCTGCATTGCGGGATTGCAAAACCCTAGTTGCTATACACCTATGCTTCGTACTAAGTTTGTCTTAGATATTATGGAAGAAAAGTGTGTAAAATCAGTTGTTTCGAGAGCAAAAATCAAATTTTTGAAGTGAAAACTTCTTTAGCAGCGTTATGATTTGAAACTCGATGAAACGAAAAAAACGACACTAATAGAGACAAACACACACATCTATAGGTTTTACTCTGCGAGAGAATGAGATAGTATACTCCGTCTCCTCTTCGTGCGGTACTTCGCAGCCTCCCCACTCTTCACTTTAGTATATTTTAGTTTTCTGAATGTTTCACCTCTACCGCGCGTGAATTGAACGCAAATATTTTTTTATAGTACTTATGTTGCTAATAAATGCGTAATGACAATGTCTATCAAAAACACATCTATAGCGTAAACCTTACCGGAACTTTACTAATGCAATCTATCAGAAAAATGGGATACACTAATAAAGGGAGGCAACTACTAATATCTACAGGAATTCCAAAAACTGAACAAATCGGACTAATATCTATGAGAACCAAAGTGCGTACGAATATCTACAGCTCAAAATACTGACTAATATCTATGAGAACCAAAGTGCGTACGAATATCTACAGCTCAAACTGCTGACTAATATCTATGAGAACCAAAGTGCGTACGAATATCTACAGCTCAAAATGCTGACTAATATCTATGAGAACCAAAGTGCGTATGGAATATCCACAGCTCAAACTGCTGACTAATATCTATGAGAGCCAAAGTGTAGACGAATATCTACAGCATTGGCAGAGGTTGGATTTGCAATTATGTAAAGCATATTGGAATAACGTAATATTGCGTATGCAGTTTAAAAAACTTAATTTATGTATGTATGTATTTAAAAATCCCTAATATCGGATATCGGACTATTGGACACATTTAGCTGATTATTAAGGATTTGGGTTTTTGTTTTAACAGCTTTCTTTATTTCGAGTGCTTCTAAATTATTTAGTCTGTTACCGTGACCATTTATTTTTATGTCAGTTAGGTTAGGTTGTGGTGCCCTGTATTTCAAAATAAATAAATATCTTTGTATTGTGACCTGCATGTTTGTTCAATAAATTATTGTCCTCGTAAATAGCAAAATACGTAAGTAATATTATGCAAAAACTTCATGTACGTACTTTAAACTTTTAGTTTTAGGTTAGAATCTATATGTCTTAGTCATAAGTCACTAGCTATAAGTCACTAGCTATAAGTCTTAGATGTAAGTCACTAGTTATAATTGTAAATCTTAGTTGTAAGCCAGTAATATAAGTAGCTATAAGTCTTAGATGTAAGTCACTAGTTGTAATTGTAAATCTTATTTTTAAGCCAGTAATATTAATTCTTTTATATATTTATGTGTACAGCGCCCTTGAGGTGATTTTACACGAAAACGGCGCTATATAAATTAGCCAATTATTATTATTATTAAACGTTTAAGCCTTTACGTAATTAGTAATTACGTAATTGAAGTAATTTATACTTTTCCGTACAACATCTTGCTCAGCTGCCCTCTGTAGATATTAGTCCAACCTACGCTCCACAGATATTATAGTCAACACTGGGACCGTCATAGATATTCGTCCGACCTTAGCTCTGTAGATATTAGTCCATACTCTGAAGTTCGTAGAATTTAGTCCAACATATGAGCTGTAGATATTCGTCCGACATACAGGCTGTAGATATTAGTATCTGGGGTCCTAGCATGGTCGATCGATATAGGTTTTATCGAAAATGTCGGTAACTTGTCATCGCTCCCGAGCACGACTGCAGGCCGCTAACGAACAAACAATAGTTAACAACGACTAAGGGTTTCTAATTTATTTGACGTGAACTGTTATTTCTTCGTTAGTGGCCTGCAGTCGTGCTCGGGAGCGATTTCAAGTTATCGACATTTTTGATAAAACCTATATCGATCGACCATGCTAGGGGGGCTGGAGTCCTAATAAAGGTGGTAGGACGACCATTCTTAATAGAAACATCAAGTTCGTAAATTCTCCGGTACTGTTTAACGCAGCCGTTTTTTCACTAATTATTATTTCGCTAGACGGAATGAAATATGGTTGTTACTCTCCCCCTTGTTATTACAGCCCTGATGTCTCTCCCCTTTTGTAATGTTATTCATTCACACTTCTCCATCCCTCCTACTCCTACCTCCTACGCCTTGTCGCAATAACGTGGCACAGTTGTGTCTGTCTTGTCTGCCTTGGTCTGCGGACTATGGCGGACACAAGAACAGTGGTATGCGAGCCAACATTAATTATGTAGCCAGATTTGTTGTTTTTTACAGCCGAAAAGAGTTAAATTATTAAAATTCATAATTTTCTTCTGCTTGTCCTAGTAGGGTCAGGAATTCAGCCATACGACATCTCCAGGGGTCTTTTTCGAATTCGGGCCATCTCTCCTTACAAAGTTGCTTTTCCAGTTAAATCCGGGGCGACCTTCTCTCTGGAATTGATGCCAGTATATTGTGCAGAAATCATTCATTTGAAATTTAACAGTGTTGTTTTGTTCGTTTTGCGTTTTGCATGTCTGTGAATTTGTTTGTATGTTCCGTTTCAAGATGGTGGCCGTTTAGTTCATTAAGGATAATTTTTTTCAAATTTGAAATCGTCGTGTTTATTTGAACTTTCTTTTTCGCATTTTTTCAGTGATATGCCTAAAGAAAGTTTGAAAAAAGAATTGTTATTTAGGTAGTGACCAAGGTTCTTGGAAAATGCGTTTAACAAGGTTAGCTCATATAGTCCTTTTTCGAAAAAAAAACTTGTAGGGCCACTTTCGATATTTCGAACGCGTGACGTAGCTTGAAGTAAAACATTGCCGCTTGTATTGCAGTTAATTCAAATCGGTCCGTGAGTTTTTAGTGAGCTAGAGTGCTAAGATTAAAAACACGACGTTGTTGATGTTGTTGTAGCTGAAAATGATTTTTTTTTAAATTTCTATATTTTGTATGAAGATTTTCTGAAATGTATATATCCTGGATGCGCCGCATCAACATTTCAGTATATCTTCATATAAAAAGTTGAAATTTTGAAAAAAATAAAATTCATGTTCAGCTACAACAACACAATAATGTCATATTTTTCAATCTTAGCACTCTAGCTCACTGAAAAATCACGGACTCGCTGCGCTCTACCCCCTCTATTTTCTATGAACTTAGGGTAGTGACGTTTCTTTGGAAAAATGTAGATTCCTTATTTGAAATATATTTTTTTTAAATAATCACATGAAATATACTTGTATTAAGTACACTGAATACCGCACAAGAATCTCAACTGCTCCCGTCTGGAGCCAGTGAGACTATGGCATCCCCAATTGGGGTATGTTGTGAGGCTGAAGGTAGTGGGGAGGGGAAGGAGGTGGGGAAGAGGAAGGTTGGGAAGTACCTGGCTATTCAGATCTGGTCACCAAACACGGCTAAAGCCATTTTCAAGCAACGTTTCAATTTTGAATGGTGGTCTTACACCAGGGCGATACTGATAGCATCTTCCACTCTGGAACATGCCGCAAATATACTATATATTATTTTAAATGAATTAATTGCGAAATAACACCAATTAATCAAATAAAATTTATTTGCGCATGCCGGGTTCGAACCCGCGACCTCCGGATTGTGAGTCAAGAGTCTTACCCACTGGACTACGGAGGTCGTCAACTTATATGTTGTTAATTAAGTAGGTTGGTATCTAAGTACTAGCAGTTTTTACCTTTGTGGATATTCAGTGCTCTAATAATGTTAATAAAATTACCCTTAAATGCTCGAATTGGTATCCCAGAGAGTATGCTGTTATTTAATTAATACTTTTAAAAAAGGTTCCGGGCTTCTGGTCTGAGGCCAACCCAGTTCCCAGTTCCCGCTGCCATTTCATTACTAAAAGGCAAAAAGGAGAGAAAAATGAACTCATAATAGTCTTGATGATTCATATTCGCGTGCGTCTCAGGTAGCGCGGTCTACGCTAGGTTAAACATACTAAAAATTAACTGGCTCCGATTGGAAAAGGTCACTGTAACTTTTTCTGAAATATCAGATCGCTCTCCATATCTCAGAGCTTTTTGTTGAAAATTTGCTGGCTTCGTTTTTTTTTTTTAAAGTTCGCCCTTTCCAGGTATGTTCCAATTTAGAATGTTTTTAGCTAATGATATTGGCTTCTTTATCGCTACCTCGGAAAAGACAATAGACAAGAAGCGCTATCTGCACATACAACTTTTTGGTTTTAGACCGTGTTAGTTACAACCTTTATCCAAATAATTTTTTTCGCATTAATATGAAAACCTTCGTTGCCAAGACGTTAGGTAAGAGTGAAGAGGTTCTAACCCAAGATTTGAGATGTGAGAGCTCCATTTCGATGGAGAGCTCAAACTTTTTAATTAATTTATTTTTAAATTTGACATATTATCTAATGATGCCTACTAATTTCTTATTTTTATTTTTTATTTCTCTTATTTATTTTTATTTTAACTTTACTCAATTTTATAAATATCTACCTATGTTTTTAATGTATGTACTTACTCTCTACATAGGATGTGTGGGATTGCACTCACCTCCTCACATCCTGGAATAAAAACCATTAGTATAATTATTATTATAAAACACACGTTTTTCAAACAACTCGCTCGTCACCTATTGTAATTTTTTTATGCAAATTTCATAACCCCGGAATTCACCAGGATATATAGAAACCTTCGCGGGCATGTGCACAACAACTGAGCAAAGTTTCGTCGCAATCGGATGAATGGTATAGGAAATAATTTCATAACGTCAGAGCTCACCATTATTTATAGGAACCTTCGCGGGCTTAACACAACAAATCACCAATGTTTCAAGCAATCGGTTAAATGGTTTAGGAATGCATGAAGGACAAACAAAAAACATTAAATTTTTTACAAAAATTACCACGAACTCGCAGACTATCTTCCCTCTTCCCTGAAGCTATCAAGTGACCTGAATAACTTTCTGTTTAAAGCAGAAAACATTTTTATTCTACACTCGCTCTTGTTCACCTGGTTTGTTTATCCCGTGCAAACTGAGTTAGTTGGAAGTTGGAAGCGACTCGCTTGGTGACTGGTGACGTCGCCGGCCGCTTCTATTTCGGGACCTCATCCCGTGCGAAGCCGAAACAGATATCTACTTAGTATTATCATCCAATGTTTGGGTCACCCATTCATGGCCCGCAGTGTTGACTGCACATTACACGATGCAACGGTGTGGGCGGTGGACCAGAGGAAGGGTCTCTTTCTGGAGGAAAACCAATGGTCGACGAGCAAATATTTGACTTTTTGGCACAACTGTACAGTGCGAGTATTGTAAAGGGCTTTCAGATACTATAATAGTACACTTCTGTTGACGCCTTGTATAAAGCATACTTTCACTATACACACTATTTTTGAATTTGGGTCAGGAACACACTTTACACTATGCAGAAACTGGGTCTCTATTCTCCAAGTGTCGTCTCTCGTAATCGCCGTCGAAAGTACGTCCGTTGGTCGACTTGGTTATTCTTGAGCTTGGTCGAAGGAACATTCTTAGACGCCAAACGTCAAAAGTCATTCCACACAACAACGAGTGGGGTATACCAGTCGAAACGAGCAGCGAGTGGTAGGTTGTTAGCGTATCTACGCAATTAGCTGTCAAAATCTGGCATTATTGTTTTCCCGCGCGAACTTTCGCACCCGCAGAGACATCGTCTATTTTTGTAAAGTCATTTTGCAATTTTAGAATGGCTGATTTACCGGCGATGTTGGCTGTGATTAACCATGTCGACTGTCAAGAAACAACTGTTTCGAGACTGACAAGAATGTTTCGTCAGATCAATTCGATTATTTATCAATGCATGTTTGGTGCTTCACAAAATGTGTGTAAAAGATAAATTTGATCTTCCAGAATACCTGACCGATCATAATCTAGATTTAGGGCTGGAATGGCTCCACTTGAGCCCGAGGCTGTTTAGAAACCCAGATTTAGTGGCTGGTAGAGCTGTTCGAAATAGGATAGTTCAAAATTATTTCTGTGTTTATACAAATTATTTAAGTAAGTACCTAGTCTTTTTATCCTTTTGTTGTTCTGTTCACTGTACATCATTTGTCAAGTGTCTAGATCATATTATTAAATGATATTAGCCACACACAAATAATGAGTGGTGAGGTGAGGGGTGAGGCTACATGAAGCTGCGTTATAACAAACACTTCAAATACAAATCTTTACAACAAATACTTCAATACCCATGATTTTTTTTTTACATTAACTCCACACAGGAGGCCCTGAGGAAAATAATTTCCCTCAGGGCCTATGTCATCTGGGATGCTGTGTGGAGGGTTTTTTGAGGAGAGGAAGGAATGAACATTGGTCTTGAAGAGACCCATGTTGTAGGAAGGAGGAAACACAGAGGCGGGCAAATCGTTCCACAGCCGAGCTGTTAAACACAAGAACGAGTCGAAGAAGCGACCCGTTCTCATGTGACAAGTGTCAACCGTGTACATTATGTTGGGCACGCGTTTGGCATGTTTCCCGACTATGCACCGGTGCCGAAGGGATCATCATCCTCGGAGCATCTTCCATTGTAATACCGGTAGAACAAGGATAGCATTCCCACCCGACGCCTGTACTCTAAAGGTTGCAATCCATCTGTTAAGATGGGAGAACCTATTAAGCGGACCGCCCGTTTTTGCACAGAGTCGAGGGTATTTTGGAGCTCCAGACCAGAGGTGGCTGCCAAATTCAACCGTGGGGCGCACTTGTGATGTGTGCAGGGTTAGCAGTTGTGTACTATTAAAGTATCTGCGGGCTCTGCACAGTACGCCCAGTTTTTTATTATAATAAGTAATTTTGAAAGCATCACCTTATTTTGGTTGCAAGCCAACTGATTTCTTTAAGGCCAACAAAATACCATCTAAGTTGTTGCTGTACAAAATAATAAGCCCCATCACCAACGGTAGACGCCAGACTCTTGTGGGTGGGTCTCGCCCCATGTGCAGTATATTTGTGTAATTTGAAAAGTGAATTTCAACAAGGTTTTATATATTTTGTGATAATATAGTGATGTAAAATGTAAGAAAACAATGGTGTGATCATAAAAAATGTATTTAATATTAAGTATATTATAATTATTATCAAGTAATATAGAAACAAGACAGTTTTCAATGTACAATGTCAATATATTTTGTAAAACAAGCTAAAAATAAAGAATTAGTACACTGATGAAATAATCAAGTATGTTATTTTCTAGTAAATTAAAAAACAACTCTGGTGTTAAGTAGTAAAACATTATATTTATCCATGATAGAAATAAAACACTCTCATTCATTACGCTGATACGATGATAATGAAAACATTATATTTATCCACGATAAAATTAAAATGCTACTAATAAATAGCATCACAATTTTTATCACATGGAGCAGAAAACATTACAGTTTCAGTTGTTCAATTACAATTATTATTTCAACATATTTTGTGTTATAAGTTATAAGCTAAAGAATGATAAACAAGTCTGATATTGTCTATTAAATATCTTCGTTGTTAAATTTAAATTAAAACATTATATTTATCCACGATAAAACTAAAAATCTTCTAAATATTTAAGTTATTAGTTTTGGGGTGTTATGCCGTGTTGCGCTACCTCCTTCTTTAGCCAACGTTTCGGACAGCGTTGCATTATCAGGGCAGATACGTCTAATCTGCCGGCTCTGCCCTGATGATGGACACTGCAACGCTGTCCGAAACGTTGGTTAAAGGAGGTAGCGCAAAGCGTAACACCCCAAAAACTAATAACGAAAATACTTTCGGCCGTGAAAATCTAAAAACGTATCTGCTTCTAGATAGTATCCCAATTTTTATCGTATAACACAGAAAACATTACAGTTTCAGTTGTTTAATTACAATTGTAATTATTTCAACATATTTTGTATTATAAGCTAAAGAATAAGAAACAAGTCTGATATTGCCTATTAAATATTATCTTCAATGTTAAATTTAAAGAAAAATATTATATTTATCCACGATAAAACTAAAACTAACAACTGTAATTACAATTGAAATTATTTCAACATATTTTGTATTATAAGCTGAAGAAGAATACAGTAGATACTGACAATAAATCATAATTTTGGTTTTAATTAAATTTAAAATGAGGGTATTGAAGAGATTCAGTACACTTCGGAGTCTGTACGGGTGGAGGATCAATGGTAGGGGGTTCCACAAGGGGAGGTGTGGCCTTCAAGAGCACCTCCAGGGCACCTCGGCAGACTGTCAGCTGCTGCAGCCAGCAACAGGCTGGGGTCTTCCGAGAAAGGAAAAGTCCAAGTTGATCTCCTTACAGCCCACACTGTAATCACACTGGGTTGACTGCTTGTAGTATCAGCCCATCACATCTGCTGCTGGCACTGCGTGCCGGTGGCGGTGGTCCGCCTCTAGTCTCGGCCGCAAGCCGCCTCAAGGAGGCATTCTTTATTTCGGCCTTTGAGCGTAAATCTTGCCGTGCCTGAAAATATTTTTGAATCATATTAATTATTTACACTAAATATTAGTGAAAAGAGACTTTCTTATATCGTAGAGTATTCAAAAAGAAGGACAACGTCAAGATCACACAATTTTACTTGAATTTTGAAACGATTGGCTTTGAAGTAACGTAGCCCCATTGTAATTCTTTTCAATATTGTGATATTTAACATACAAATTAAGACTTAAAACGAACATCATGTGAGCGATGAAGTCATAAGTGATGATACAAAAATATAAAAAATAGGGCTATTTCAAAATAATTTGTTTCATAGCTTTTAATGACTTCTTAAAGAGATGTATTTGACTTTTTGGTAGGTGATTTGGTGGTTTGTTGAGATGAATGTGGGTAGATCCAATAATGTCATCTGCTATTTCCGTTCAGCGATCCGCGTGGTTATACTTACCTCACACTTCTCTGATCTGACTCCAAGGGTTACCAAATATACCAAAAATGAAAGGAATGTTTCTGAATACTGAAGTTACATTTATTTAAATTACGAGATACTACAAGTATTAACTTGGAAGGTTTATAGGGAAGATACTCAAGCAAACAAGCTAGCGCGTCAGGTAGCCGGGAAACGAATGAATTCCGTTCGCTTGGCCGGAACGGAATTCGCGCAGGCGCGGTGATTGAGTTGCCCGTGCATAAAAATCAATTATTAGGCTGTTGAGCATAATTCCCTACATACCTCCCGCCCAGTTTTTTAGCGATAAAAAATGAAATAAACCTAAATAAGACATATAAGAGCAATGCTTAAATGTATAAACCAGTATGGTTTTTAAATTGTTTAAAACAAAAAAAAAAATTTATTATCTTCAATTGTTTACTGGAGCACTTATTAATTAACTCAACATGTTTATGGAGTTTTATTGTAATTAAAGAAAACTAGACAGGGTATAGTTATCATCCAGAGTGGACCTATTATTACTTTTATTTTAAAGCTATTGCAAATAATTATTAAGTGATTAGTAGCTTTTACATGCTTCAGTAAACAGTTGGAAAGAATTATGATAACATAAGTATTAAAATTTGAACAACATGTTCATGCGGTGCCAGTTGAAAACGATAGCAGGTTTATTAAATATTTATACAAGAAATATGAACTTAAATATACATAAAAGTTTTATTAAAACCTAAATATTTGAAATGACTCAACGAAAGCAATAAAGGATTACTAACTAGGATAACGCTTCAACTAGTTGTTAATAGGTGAGTATACATTTTTGTTTACAAAAGTTTTTTTGTTTGAATTTATAAAAATGGTAGTTATGAAACCAAAATATCTAAGTTTCCTATAAGTTAATTAATATATTAAGTTATTAAAAAAAAACAAAAGGAACATATATGTGTACATTATACGATTAGCCATGTATTTAATATAGCCTAGAAATATGTTGAAATGATTATATAGTGAAGTCATTGTAGGTACCAATGTAGTACTTCGTATTTCTATATTATAATAAATATGTTACATCACTTTTGTGATACAAAAGAATACCTCACATCACTCTGAATGTGGAAAATTTTCAGTAAAATTTTTATCTATTATTTATAATAAAGTAAGTACTTATAAGAAATTACACTAATTTTTAATGTACTGTTACATAATTTAAAATTTGATACAACAAAACAACTGTCATGTGTACATAGAAGTTGATCAACTACTTGATCATTTTTTACGATTTTAAATTTTATTATACTTAAATGCACATACAAGAATTGTTTTTGTTTTCCTTTTTTTTAAAAAAAAAAAAAAAACGAATAAAAATTATCTTCAATTGTTTACTGGCGCGCATTTATCAACTCGACATACAAATGGAGTTTATTATTATCAAAAGGAACTAGACTGGGTATGGATCGTCCAGAGTAGATCTGTTATTTTCTAAAAATTATGGCAATTAATTATTAATTGACTAATAGCATTTAGTCGCTACCGTAAACAATTGAAAAGAATTAGTACATATTATTTATATAAAGATTCAACAAGTGTTCAGTCAGATGGTGAGTATCATTTTAAAACACATCTGAGTGACCATGGTTAAAATTACCAAAGGTAAAAACATTTTCACTATACATGAATTGATAAAAATCTTAATGTTTAAGTTGAATCAAGAATTGTTTTATATATATGACATTTATGTTAGTTAAAAGTTATTTAACAATGTTAGATACTAGGTTTATATGTATATGTTAATATATTCCATATTGGGAACATGTTCAATATGGAATATATTAAGATTGTATTACACAATAATTATACATTATTGATTAGCGATTATTGCTGGATAAGAAGGTTTCATTGATTGATATACAATGTTTTTTGTTTGCTTAAAAATAGATAGATACATGTAAAAATTTCATTCTAACATTCTATACACGTTTATAAAGGAAAAGTTGTATAAAATTTATAAAAACTTCAACGCATAAAGCGGAGTGGCTAGATTTACTACTTATATATTCATCGCAAGCTGCGGAATGTTTTATTTTTAAAACAAGGTTATTATTTACGTTAATATGTCTTATATTGAGTATGTGGTCAATACAAGACATATTACGCTTTGTTAATATTAAGTTTAAAAAAATGACTATTGTCTGAGTACATCGTTTTTTACACACTTTCAAGCGTTAAATTTTTCTTAAAACTAGTTACATGGTTTACATGATTTTAAAAATGAAAAATTTCATTGGTTAAATGGTTCATCACTTTGATGACCGATATGTATTGTATACAACAAATAATAGTACTAGAGTTCATAATTAATTATCATTAATAATAATTATCATTATTAATAATTATCAGTAATTTTACAGATATACGGTTTAAGATAATACAAGCTTTGTATATGCTTTTTTAATATTATTTTTTGGTAGTCATTTTTAATTTGATATGGGATCTGTAGGAAGAAAAAGAATTAATTATATCTAATTTTGCCAATTATTTGCTTTCCGACCGGTAACGGTCGCCAAAATGGACTCTACGACCAGATCTTGTTCTTTTTATTTCTGGGAGTGGTTCCTGGACAGTTGTAGCAACAGGAATATTTTCTTCTACTGGTACCTTTTCCTCTACAGGTAGGAAGGCTGGTTTTAACCTATCTATGGAAACACGTTTATTTTTGCCCTTTACGTTGATTACAAACGTTTTATCGTCGCGTTCCTCCACTTTATAAGGTCCTTCGTATGAATTTTGAAGGGGCCTTCTTCCACTGTCTGTTCTAAGAAAGACATGGGTAGTTAGAGATAAGTCCTTATGTACAAAGCATTTCCTTGATCCATGGGCGGTGGTAGGTGTTGGCTTGATATTTTCAAATTTTCTTTGAAGTCGACCTACGTAAGTGTCGGGTTCTTCTTTAGGTGTTTCGGTGAAGAAATCACATGGCAATCTTAATGTTCTACCATATGTGAGTTCGGCTGGGGAACATTTTAGATCTTCGCGAACAGTGGATCTCAATCCGAGTAGTATGAGCGGAAGAGTCTCCAACCAGTTCGGGTCACCGCTCGCACTAAGAGCGGCTTTCAGAGTACGGTGCCATCTCTCTATTAAGCCATTGGCTTGTGGGTGGTATGCCGTAGTCCTTGTATGTTTAATTCCCAATTTTTCCGCCAGTTTCTTAAAAAGAAAACTTTCGAATTGACGGCCCTGGTCTGTGGTTATCGTCTCCGGGGTCCCGTGACGAGCTATCCAGTGGTCCATCAGTGCATTTGCGACGGTTTCTGCAGACATGTCTTTCAATGGTACTGCTTCAGGCCAACGTGTGAATCTGTCGATCATTGTCAACAGGTATTGGTATCCATTGCATGCTGAAAGAGGTCCAACTAAATCGATATGTACGTTGCGAAAGCGGTCTTCTGGTAAGATATAAGCTGATGGTGGAGCTACTGTATGTTTTGAGACTTTCGCTTTTTGGCAAGGGATACAGTTTTTAACGAAAATTTTTATGTCTTTCGCCATCTTGGGCCACACAAACCTCAATTTCACTGAGTTTGTTGTTCCGAGTATGCCTGGATGACAGACATTGTGTACGCTTTCTATGACCTCGGTTCGCATAGACTCTGGAACGAAAGGTCGGACATGACCAGTTGATATATCGCACCATAACGATTTATCTGTGCCAGGTATCACCATTTGACGTAGGGAGAGGCTGGTGTCATCTTTTGCCTTAATTAGATCGTCAGTTTGACACTGCTCTTCTGCCATTCTCCCATAGTCAATTGTAGAGGGACAGTTTATCTCCTCGATTCGAGACAGGGTATCCGCTACTACATTCTCCAGTCCGGAGATATGCCTAATATCAGTCGAAAATTGTGCGATGAAGTCCAGCTGTCTTTCCTGCCGTGGAGAGCTGGAGGCTCGTTTCTTGTGAAAGGCATAGGTGATTGGCTTATGGTCAGTATATATACTAAAATTACGTCCTTCAACGCTATTGCGGAAGTATTTTACGGCTTCGTAGACACCTGTTAACTCGCGGTCGAATGTGCTATATTTCCGCTGAGCTGGAGTGAATTTTTTAGAGAAAAATCCAAGTGGCTCCCATGTGTCGCCGTTTAACTGCTGTAAAGAGGCTCCGATCGCCGTATCGCTAGCGTCTACCATGATAGCGATTTTGGAGTTGGGATTCGTATGAGCTAGTAACGCTGCATTTGCAAGATGATTTTTGCAATCCTCGAACGCTGCGGTTAATTCCGAGCTCCATGTAAGTTCTCTTTTGTCATTCTTTTTCCATCCGGCTATACAGTCAAATAATTTTGCCTGGGTGTGGATAGCATTAGGTAGGAACTTTCGGTAGTAATTAAGCATACCTAAAAAACGGCGCAGACCTTTCGCGGTTTTAGGTAGTGGAAATTCTGTTATCGCTTTCACTTTTTCTTTAATAGGGGTCATCCCCTTTGGTGTAATTGTATGCCCCAGAAAATTTACGGTAGAGGCACCAAATTGACATTTTTGGATGTTTATGATAAGACCATTTTCAGCTAGGCGTTTGAATAAAATGTCTAAGTGTCTTTGGTGTTCTTCTTCACTTGAGGATGCAATTAGTATGTCATCAAGATATACAAAACAAAAGTCCAGATCCCTGGTGATGGCGTGCATAAAGCGTTGGAAACTTTGTGCCGCGTTGGATAACCCGAATTGCATGGTGGTAAACTCATACAATCCGAACGGTGTGATGATAGCCGTTTTCGGTATGTCTTCAGGTTCTACAGGTATCTGGTGATATGCCCGCGCTAAATCAATGGTCGAGAATACTTTTGCTGATGACAGTTTGTGAGTGAAGTCGTGGAGCTGAGGGATCGGATATTTGTCCGGAACGGTCTTTGCGTTTAAACGCCTATAGTCTCCACAGGGACGCCACTCACCGTTAGGCTTTTTTACCATATGCAACGGACTGGCCCAGTTGCTCTTGGAAGGTCGGCATATTCCCTGTTCCATCATAAATTTAAATTCGCGTTTGGCCGCTTCTAGAAGTGCTGGTGCTAACCTGCGCGCACGTTCGGTTACAGGAGGGCCTTTAGTTTCGATACAATGGGTCACTGTATGTTTAATTCCTGTTGTCTCCATGTTAGGCCGCGTCAAGCTTGGGTATTTACAGAGGATATCTCGATACTTCAGGGTGTTAGATATTGTTGAAATGCCTGAAGAGATTCCTTTGTATTTCGTGCCTCGAATCAGCAATCCTGTAGACGAGTCCGTGATCGCTGCCTTTTTTAAATTTACGGTAAGGTTGAAGTTGTGCAGAAAATCGGCTCCCAAAATAGCTCTTGATACATCTGCCACTATAAATTTCCACTTCATTGTCCTACGTAGACCCAAGTTGAGTTCCAGTATTCTTGTGCCGTAGGTTTTAATGCAATTACCACTGGCGCTGTACAAAGCTGGTGTGCGGCTATCCGAGGTAATGCATTTTTTATTGTGGTTAAAATCTCTAGGGATTATGGAGACGTCAGCTCCCGTGTCCACGAGGAACTTCTGACGTGTTTCGCGATCAAATAGAAAGAGACGACAAGTATTAGCAGGAAGCTCACATGTCTCTACTGTGGTCTTCCTCTGTCGTTTCCCTGGTGTTTTTTTTGGAAAAGAACACGGTTGGTAGCACTTGTATGCCTTTTCACCATAAATGTTTTACAATATCCCTCAGGGTTCCTGTTCGGAGATCTCCCACGAGACCCTGACCTTGGTCTTCTAGCGGGGTTTTGTCTAGATGGGGACTGGTCGTGCGAATTTCGGCGAAAGTTTTGTCTATTTCGTCCTTTAAAATCGGATTGTCGCTTGGCGTTGTTTTGGTCTAACTTCAATTGTTTGATTTCTCTTGTAAGTGTGAGCACTTGTTTTTGAAGTTCTAGAAGTATGGAATTCTCAGGTTCTTCGGCTCGCGATGGGCTTGGTCGCTTGTTACGGTCAACCGCGGTACATTCGGTTGCCTGGTACACATCAATAATTTTATCCGCCGCTGAAGCAAGTTGTTCGAGATCGTTGTCTGACAGTGCGGACAGTATCGCCTGGACATGCTGTGGGAGTCTCTGCAACCATAGCGTTCTGACGATGGCGCTCTTTGCCAAAGCGGGTCCCGCTAACTCCTGCATGTGCCTTAGTAGACCAGTTGGTTTTCGGTCCTCCAACTGGATGCCGGTGAGAAGTCGAGTTAGTCGCTTCTCCTCCGAGTCCTGAAGACGCTCGATGAGAGCTGTCTTGACGCGTACATATTTTTCTTGGGCTGGTGGATTAATTATTATGTCGCTTATTATCTGCAGGGTGTCAGGATCAAGAGCGGCAATTACGATGTTGTACTTGGTGAAGTCATCTTTTATCCGAGAATTCACGAACTGTGCCTCGGCCTGGGCCAACCAGAGAGCAATATTAGACTTCCAACAGCTCGGTAAGCGTACTGAAACTGGGTGTACGTCCGATGCTGGTCTGCTGTCTCCTTCCATGTTGTTTTTGCTGTGATTGCCGCTTGGGATTGTGGGAGGATCAGAAACGCTTGAACTGCTGGCGTTTCCTTCGTTGGTTACGATGTGCTTACTTGAGTTTGATTCGTTGGAGTTTTCTTCTTTATTTTCCTTTTCGATAGTAAACATCTCCCAATTTGGTCAGAACAATTAGCAGCAGATATGGCAAAATTTCAAAGGAAGTTAATGTATGAAATAATTTTTTTTAATTTAATACCCATATAAGTTTAAAAATGATTTCTAAAATTGTTTGTTGCAAATTGTTAATCTTTTTATTTTAAAAGTTAAAATTTTTGAAATCTGTTAAAAATTATTTTAAAAGTTTAAAAATAACCGAAATTTTTAATATTTTATTTTAGATGATGCCAGAAAGTAAGAAGACAAAATCATCCGTACGATTAATATTGTAATACTATTATTAAAATTTATTACTTGGCTAAAAATATGTATAAAAATCTCCAAAACTCATGAAATTTAATATTATCATCAAAATGAAAAGTGCTAAACTTTAATAATATTATTGAAATATATTAAATGATGATAAATTTATTGGTAGGTAGTTACGTTTTCGAGATGCAATTAGATTACAAGAGCTCTGCAGATTTTTCAAAGGCAACACATTTAAGTTGTAACATATTGTACACGCATCAATTAATGTAACAATTTTCTAAAATGCTGGAAAAAATAATTAGATTAATGTAAAACTTTTTTAAAAACTTTCACGTGTCTGATGAGTCATCTTTTTCGTGAGATCGGTTGGCTGCCTTTCTCTCGGCAAAACTGGTCCGCGAAACTCGCCGGTGTGGCTCTGCCTTTATCCGGAAGATTCCAAGCGGTGATGTGTGTCTCCGCCTTTAACCGCTCGCCTTTGTGAAACTAGCTGAAATGGAAGGCCAGCGAATTTAGTCCTTTTTAATGCACAAAACAAGGAAATATACATAATCTTTGACAGGGATTCATGAGACAGCTAGATGATATCAGACAAAAATGGTTAGCAACGGTTTTATACCGTTTTACTTCAAAATGTTGTGATAAAAATGGCGGGTTTCACAATCCGCGACTAATTCAATTTACATTTCACAATTAGAATTATTAACTTGAAATTTGTGGGTATATGAAAAAAACATTATGTTTTAGCTGAAAAACAAAGCACGTTGTTAATTTTAATAGAAGTTAAACTCATTTTAAACCTTATGCTCGTTTATCACTGTCATTATTTGATAGCATAAACGAAGCATATTATATTTGTAAAATACTGAGGTCCCCCCCGGTGGTCATTGAACGTAATTGAAGCTAAATTAAGAAATGCTTTTAAATATTAAAAGAATAAAATGCGACTCACCGGGTGCGTGATTTCTCAGGATTCGCTTCCCGACTCCTGACGGCTGCTGTATGCGAGTTTCCCATTTCTTCTTGTGTGAGTCGGGTCACCAGTTTGGTTGATTATTTGGTGGTTTGTTGAGATGAATGTGGGTAGATCCAATAATGTCATCTGCTATTTCCGTTCAGCGATCCGCGTGGTTATACTTACCTCACACTTCTCTGATCTGACTCCAAGGGTTACCAAATATACCAAAAATGAAAGGAATGTTTCTGAATACTGAAGTTACATTTATTTAAATTACGAGATACTACAAGTATTAACTTGGAAGGTTTATAGGGAAGATACTCAAGCAAACAAGCTAGCGCGTCAGGTAGCCGGGAAACGAATGAATTCCGTTCGCTTGGCCGGAACGGAATTCGCGCAGGCGCGGTGATTGAGTTGCCCGTGCATAAAAATCAATTATTAGGCTGTTGAGCATAATTCCCTACAACTTCATTCTGAGTGAGCATCTTGTTCGTTTTGTTGAATAGAAATTCGTCATAGGCGGAGCTTCATCTGAACGAAGCGTTGGGATAACAAGTAGACATTTTAAATGTACTTTACACAAATTAATGGACATGAATAAATACTGACCTTTCTCCAGTGTTTGAATTCCGTCGAGATTCGCCGAAGGTGAGTGAAGACAAAAACTTTCCTCTCATTAAATCCATATCCGAACTTACTAATTCGATTATTAGCAGTTGCTTTTGACAGTTCGTAATTCATAAATAAACCAATCATTTATATCCTGCAAACCTGTAACATACAAATTAAGACTTAGAATGAAGACCATGTGAGCGATGAAGTCATAAGTGATGATACAAAAATATAGGTTAAGGGCTATTTCAAAATGATTTGTTTCATAGCTTTTAATGACTTCAAAGAGATGTAGTTGACTTCATTCTGAGTGAGCATCTTGTTCGTTTTGTTGAATAGAAATTCGTCAAAGGCGGAGCTTCATCCGAACGAAGCTTTAGGATAACAAGTAGACATTTTAAATGTACTTTACACACAAATTAGTGGACATGAATAAATACTAACCTTTCTCCAGTGTTTGAATTCCGTCGAGATTCGCCGAAGGTGAGTGACGACAAAAACTTTCCGAACTTACTAATTCGATTATTAGAAATTGCTTTTGGCTGTTTGTAATGCATAAATAAACCAATCATTTGTATCCTGCAGCCATTTCAAATATTATCAGCATATCAATTCATAAATATGCTAAACCCGACTAATATCAACTGTTTGACGTTTGACATTCACACCACAGAAATCTCAAAAACATCAAGAACATAGACAATATTCACAGGGCTGCCAATATAATCATCTCTTCGATCGTTCGACGTTCAAGAATACGTAAAATTGAAGGATTCGACAAAGTTGGTCGCGACGACGAGTAATTTTTGGTCGCTGCGAGGCGCATAACGAGTAACGTTTGATCGTTTGCTCGGGAATAGAGACCCTGGCAATGCGTTTGATAGAATACCCTATCTCGGCAGACGGATATTACAGGCAAATGGAGCTTGGATTCAAAGTTTTTAATTTTATTCCAAACTCATTTTTTACTGCTTTTTTGGATTCTTTATTTATAATAGCTATGAATTCCCCATAATTTCGGTTTTATTATAAATTCTGTAGGATAAGGAACAAAAAAATACAACTCTGTTACCAGTAGGTGTAGATAGTTTTAGGCAACAGAGTGGTAAAACTAACAGTCCTTGAACGATTTATGTCAATTAAATCGCGCGGATCGTGACAATTCCTGGTTATACAATATAAACTCTAAACACTACGAAAATATTGTAAACTCGTATAGAAATTACTAATCACTTACCCAATAATATCGGTAACAGAATGGACGCGGAATAAACACATGCACTACCTTTGACGCCGCGTGGCCGCTGGCTAGCGTTGTGATCCCCTCCGCCCTTGCGGACGCGTTTATAATAATAAAATAACGGACACTGCACCACAACTGACAGAGCTTTGCATATAACGATATCAGTATTTCTTCACTGATTTTTTTAATAATAACAGAGTGGTACTATTTATTACTTTAGACTTTAGACGATTCGTGGGACAAAACTTTGAAAAATCATATAAATGCTAATTTCATGACAATCTAGTGTACGACCGCATTTGATGTAATATTATAACGTCTTTATAAAATACGCTATGAATGTTTATATATTTACTTATGTACATAACGGACAATAAAAAAAATCATGCCTATGTATATTGTACTTACCGGTACTTGGGACCAAAGAAAAACGTATGAAAAACAACTCTGTTACCAAGATCGACCACATCGTTATGACTAAAAAATAATAAAATTGATATATTAAGTAATATTTTTCAATTATAAGATCTTGAATTTTAGTACAGTTTACAAATTAATTGTTGTAATGTTTAGATCTTTGTATTATTATTTTTTTTAAATATAATTTTTTCTTCAGGGACAACTTTACCTGCGCAAAATTTGAAGACGACCCATACACAGTTGCTGCGCTTGTTTTACCTGTGTTTTAATGGAAGGTGCTCAGAAGAACTTATTCTTAATTTATACTTTAAGACTCCACACCTCTGCCCTTTTGTGTTTCTTCTCTTCGTCTTTTTAAGACCCTTGTTCTATCGCTAAAAAAATAAATAAATAATATAACACATATATTAGGTATTATATATATTTATATATGGTATTATAAATATATATATATATATATAATTATATATATTTATATATAATACCTAATATATTATAAATTAAATTATTATATAAATTTTAAATATTATAATTATATTATTAGAAATCATATAAATTATATTTATAAATTAAATTAGATTGCCAACAAGGAAAAAAACGACGCACTGAAATGTCTGTATCAGGCGGGCCATCCAATATATATAATAATAAAATTTCCGGAAGAAATGATTGCGATTGAAAATATTATATATAATTTAAAAAACCAACCGTTTTTTACTACGATACATCTATTTTCAAATGTCCTTTAAAACTTTTTTTTGGGAACCTTCCTACCCAGTGATCGAAATTAACCACGCTACTAACTCTATTTTCAAATGTCTTTTAAACTTCTTTTTTGGTTTGACTGAGTTTTGAACCTTCCTTCCCAATGATAGGAAGTGCTTTCATTTCTTCGAATTTCAGAAAAATGCGTGTATGTACGCAATTGTGTGCCTGATTGCCACCAAAGGAATCGAACTCGATCGGTTCAAAACCGGACAATTCTATTTTTCATTTGTTTGTCACGCTTGTTTCAATGAAAAGTGTTTGTTTATCAAGACTACGTTATGTTGTTACTCTGACTTGACAGCTCGCGACTATCGCAACGCTATGGCAGAATAAATGGTACTATAAAACACTGCTACCATCTTGACAAGAAAAACCGGACAAAGATGTGGTCGATGATAAAAAGGACCTCACTACTTTTAATCAAAAATTGACATTTCGATTTCTGTAAAAATGTATGTAACACGAACAAACTCAATACACGATTAAAAAAATCACTAATAAATGTTTTTTTATCGTAGATTAAGATTTGATATTCAAAAATAGAGAGGCTATTTCTCAAAGTTCCGATTAGTAATATTGTATCCTACTAAATCATTACCGAAATTTTATTGCCTTTTCTCGCCTTTAATTGGCGCTATCCGCCTCGTAAATAAAACAATTAAGCAACAGCTTAAATACTCGGTACTCAAGGCAATCATTATCCCGTGATTAAGCTACAAAGTGTGTCATAAAGTATTTGACAGCTGGAAAAGTGTCAAAGATAAGATTCATTTCTTATCGGTTAAATGGAAATCGCACGGAAAACCATCTTAAAATAAAAAAATAAAATGACCAAATTTTCAACATGTTTGACATGCCTACTAGATATACGCCAAATATACATAAAAAACACTACTACACTAAAATTTTGAGCACCCCTAAAAGTCGCCGTTTTTGACAATGTTTCCTTTGACTCCTCCACCGTTCTCCCGGCAACATGGCATAACACCCCAAAAATAAATAACGAAAATACTTTTGGCCGTGAAAATCTAAAATCATATCATATATATGAAAAAAAAAATTGTTCAAAACCCACCCAAAAATTTCTTTCAAGTCATCGTCACCAAGTCGAGTGAGCGTACAACCCCTCATCTTGACCCTAACTGTCCAACACCTACTGATTTTCTATGTTTTAATTTGAAAACTGTAACATCAAACATGTCACTGGAAACCAAAATTTCATTTGCATTTTTTACTCCAAATAGTGCCAGGAATCACTTGTTAGTAAGTCAAATACGTCCCTTAACACCCTGGGTGTAAAAATGAAAGTTTCTTTATTTTTCTCTTATTATTATTTACTAAACCATTCATCCGATTACGATGAAATATTGGTGAGTTGTTGTTGGCAGGCCCGCGAAGGTTTCTTTATACAATAATAGTGAGATGCATTCATAAAAATATTCCAACTAATTGTAAATGTGAAAGCTTAGAATTAGTTTCGGAATACGTGTATCTTGGTGTTACTGTAGATTGTTTTTTTAAATGGGACAAACATATAAAAAAAACCTGTAAAAGACTCAGATCGATTGCTGGCAGAATGTACACATTAAATTTTTTCCTATCAATTGAAACACTTAAAATAATTTATATGTCACTAGCAGAATCTATTATAAGATATGGATTAACAATATGGGGAAATACTACTATAACCAATCTGAAACAAGTGCAAGTTGTACAAAACGCAATTGTAAAATTATTGGTCGTCCCTAATATTTTCAAACAGAGACAAAATAAACCGTTGCTGTTTCAGAGTGCCAAAATTTTACCTGTTAAGGCAATACTTTGGCACAAAATTATAATTCAGCATATATTTACCCCGCAGCATAAAGAGAAATTAGAACATAAATACAGCACTAGATTCACGCGTAACGACGGGTTAAAAGTTCCGAAATTTAACAATAAGTACGGACAGAGAACGTTTGAATATATCATACCGAAGATATTTAATTTATTACCTGACACTATAAAGCAATGAAATTCTATGAATAAGGTTAAATATATGGTGAAAAATTGGCTATCGGAAAAAAAAGATTTATATTGATTTTGATATGTATGAAAAAATGTTGAATCTGTAGATATAAGATGTAAATTTTAAATTTAAAAAATGTATAAATATGTAACTAAAATATAAGCACCTGTTGACAAGCCGATTCAATTGGCTTAGCAGGACTTGTTTGTTGATTATATTATGTATTATCTATTATTACAATAAAAAAAAAAAAATAAAAAAAAAGATCTGGTGCTATGAAATTGGTAAAAAAAAAATACAATAGATGGCGCGCGAATTGTTTGTTTTCACATAGTTTATCGTCAGGGAGTGAAGGGGAAGGGGATGGCGGGGTATGTGAACGCGGGAGAGGGGATAAACTAACTCAATTAACAATAATAAAATTTTTAGAAAATCAAATTAATCAGCTCATGACATTTTATATCATAAATTATATACTCTGTAAAGAAGAAATATTATTAGGTATCTACGTAAACAGCTTGTGTGTTTGAAATTAATCTAGATAACGAACAAAACGCAATCCAACAGTGAAATAGAAGATTAATGTTGTACGTTTTTTACCGTAAATTTACAAATAACTCCATCCAAAACACCTAAATCGCGCAGTCACTGGAGCTGAACTAACTCGAAAATACAATAGCGTGACGTATAACTAACCGGAGAACACAGCAGTACCTAGTGTAAACACTGCGTTATAAGTTATAATATAGTTTGCTGTAGAACTAATTCTAATTACGGGTTAGGCCGGGGCCCGGTAACAGTTAAGTTCACTGCCGTGAATTTAACGGGTCGAAAGGTCTAACTTGTTAAACTTACGAAAAAACAGTTATTTTACCGTATTTTCATCACTTACTTTTGAACAATACCGTTATTACGGAAATTGTACGCGTAATAAAGCGACTGCTTTATAATCTAATAAAAAGGTTGTTAACCTTCAAAATTATGTCAGTTTTTGGAAAGCTCAAAGTAAAGAGATTTGTAGCGCGATGATTAAATAAAACCCACAAATTTGGTTGTAAACATAATTAGTCTTTTATTAGGAATAGGTACAATCAATTTGCAAACATGGCACAGTTCAATAATAGTAAAACAGTACAAAACTACATTTAAAAAACAATTCATTTTAACAAAAAATAACCCAAAGGAAACTAATTGTTCCCTCATTCGCTTTTTAAACCTTTTAACAAATGATTTACGAGTGTTCGCTCTATGTTAGCTGAAAGTATTTCAGTCCTGCCAGATATTTTTCCTTGAAGATGCGCGGGTAGGACAGGGAGGCAACCTAACTTTCTAAAGTTAAGAAATGAGATTTTATCGGTCACACCATCTGTAAGTCTGAGCCGGTGGGGTGCAGAATCTAACCAATAGCATCCCTCGACTCCTATCAGTAAAAGACGAAGCGATGCGGAAATGGGAAAGTATTCGAGATTGAATAACTCTCAATATACGCTCGGAAATAAATAGATTTGTTTCGGGTTGATATTTTGTTCTTGATGCCTGCAGTTCTGTTCAATTCGTCAGTGCTTCTCATATGCATGTGATATCCGCTTATTTTTCTCAACCGTAGGCCCTGTATATCAATTGATTTTAAGGTCGGCTTAATAATAATAATAATAACCTAGTATTTATAGAGTGAAGTTTTGTGATATTTCGCTTCAAGTGCGCTTAATTATAATAAACTTAAAATTAATCCTATAGTGTTCCTTACGAGTCCTTACAAAATTGATTAAATAATGTGAAAGAAAGAATATACAGCATATACAAAGCAATTACTAAAGAACAATATTAACAACAATAGTGAGTGCTGTTTTGACACAGGACAATATATAATGATAAACCATAACGGTGCCATTCAACATAAAATAGTCCATACATATAAATTAGGCAATTTACATACATTTCGGTGAGATATAATTAAATTAATTCCGGGGGGGGGGGTAGAGAAGTGCAATGCACATGAAAAAATCTAAATCATTAAAACACGCAACTGAAACTACTGTTTTCATTATTTTTAGATGTAAAATTGCAAAATACGTGACGTAACACTAGGAAGGAGAGTGTCTCACAAATGTGACGATGTGTGACAGAGACGGGAGGGGGGGTCAAAAAACCATGAAATTCTTGTGACGCAATTTATGGATGGCCCCTTACCGGGGTTCAGTGCCCGAGTCCGCCGGTGGCAGTTTGCGTTGTGGACATCTGAACCCGGCTCTAATGTATACGATTTCGTATGTTTACATACAAACATTCTTGTCAGCCCGCCTGCGCCAATCGGCCGCCCATGCGCCGACTAATCAGAAAGCCGATTCCGGCGTTCTTTGCGTTTCTACACTTACACTGTATCGGTGCGTGTGAATCTAATTATTATTGATGCTTATCGATATATAAAAACGTGATTCTTGTAATTTTATGATAGTTCGGGAGAAATTGTATTCAAAGCCTTTGAATGTGCTCCGCGATCTTCAAACACAAACCAATATCTTGACCGTGACTGATGACGCTGCTGACCTAACTGTCGGCTGACGTAGATTGTAACTTTCAGGAATGCTTGTTCAATAGGTTCATACGTTACAATGCTGCACTTCAGGGCCTTCGCTGTTATTCTCATCGAAGTAAGTACACGACAAAACAAAGTATAAGGTTTCCATCGACATTTTATCAGATCCAATCTTAATCATAAGTCGCGATTATGTCGAAATTTCATAGGTGGAGAAACTACCTAAGAAACCTTCGGTATTATTACGGCCTCTTGCTGAACTTGACAGGTCTACTGTATCGCACCGTTTCCCCGAAGGGTAGGCAGAGAGGATATACCACCAAACTACTCGGTCCTGGCACACGCTCATTGCCTTATTCACATTCATACATCATGTCATACATGCTCTTATATTATTCTGACTCTTGGCCCGACTCATGTATCTGATTTACTTCATCCTGCCTTGTCTTCCTCGGGCGTCCCCGAATTCTACTATTCACACTTTGCGTCATATATTCTGCTTACGCTCCTTCGTTCGTTCGCTCTACAAGCCCAAACCATTCGAGCGTCCCTTTCTTTATCTCCCTCATTCCCGCGTTCTTCCCTGATCTCCACATTTCTCACACGATCATACATAATTTTTCCATAGCCTTGCATTATTTGCGGATCTCCTTTTATCTCCTTCAGGATCTCATTTCTACAGCATTCAGTCTACTTTCATCCTTCCTCAGCCAGTTCCATGCCTCACTGCCATACATCAGGATAGGTACCAGCACTCCATTGTGGATGTTAGCTTCGCTTCTTTGGAAAAATAAGGATCAAATCAAAGGATAAAATATGGGTTATGCAAGGTGCTTTTGTGAGTGGAAGGGGGTGCATGGGCCAGATTTTCTATTTGCCTAGGCTTACTGTACTTGCATTACCTTAAAAAGTAGGTACACAATCGTTAAGATTTATCCGTGATTTTAAGTTATAGCTGAATTTTATATCTCAAAAAGTAAAATTGAGTTTTTTACAATTCGTACTTCGGTAACAGCAATGTTGTTTGTGAAATTTGGCTAAAAGACCGCGTAGTTTTGTAGAAGTTTACGATGCTGAACGTATTTTGATGTCAGAACGGAGTCAAAGCTGACCATAAAATAAAAATTTCTGCTCCAAATCCCTGACTCAACCTTCTCCTTTTTTGTCGTGTAACAGTTGTTGCACTCTCGATAGTTTTTGCAAGTGAACAGTTTGTGAATTAATTATTTGTCTAACGCGCAGATGTGGGCCTTGAAATTATGCAACGGAACGCAAGAGACAATCGGTAATGGTATTCAATGAAAAGCATTTTGCCACATAACTTAACGATACTGTTTACTTTTGATTCGGTTTACTTATGATTCTGTTGAATATTAGCAGGAGTAAGATGTAATATTTTATTGGCAGTGTACCAACTGCGGTTCGTCTTCAAAGTCATTAAATGGTGTATTAATAATAATTTATAATCATACTTATTTTGAAACATTAAGTGAAGGAAGTTTTACAAAGCTAGAAATTAATTTATTTTACTTACCTTAAAAATATCTAGTTACTCTCGCAGGTTAGCCGTTGACGGCCTCCGTGGTCGAGGGTTAAAGCTCTTGACTCACAATCGGAAGATCGTGTGATCGAATCGCGGCGTGGGCCAGTAAATTTTATTTGATTAATTTCTGTTCCACACAGGAGGCCCTGAGGAAAATATTTCCCCACAGGGCCTATGTCATCTTTGGGGATGCTGTGTGGAGGGTCTTTTTAAGGAAGGAAGGAGAGAAAGTTCTGGGAAGGAAAAAAATATGAAGGGTGGGTAGTAGGTAATCTGGGAGTCAATGTGTCCAAGCGTGATGGACGTATGCATCTATCCCTCCCACTGCGGTGCAAGGCAACGTTTCGAGAGGGTCCTGCTGAAGAGGTCTAAAGATCTCCCTCAACCAGTCTCTCCAGATCTGGCCTTCTACGCAGTTGGTGGCCCGACGCATCCGCCGCCAAGATCCGGATAAGCCTAACCCTTTGAACCCGGGCACCCCTGCTAAGTCACCAAACGTAGCGAACCACTTGGGGTGACCTGTGGCAGAGGTGTTGGTTATCCAATAAATGGTTCCCGGGGCGCCGGTACCCATACCCGCCTCCCAAATTAATGTCACATTGTTATGTCACAATTAATTCATATAAGGTAAAATATTGTACTTATATTTGCGACACTTCCAGAATGGAAGACACTCTCAGCATCGACCACCATACAGAATTGAAACGTTGCTTAAAATGGCTTTAGCCGTGTTTGGTGACAAGATCTGAATAGCCAGGTAGGTACTTCCCCACCTTCCTCTTCCCTGTCTCCTTCCCCTCCTCACTTCCTTCAGCCCCAAAACAAACGACAAAGAATTCATTCTGAAAAATGTGTAGTAAAAAATGTACATGAAATTTTGGTCTCCGGTGATATATTCAATAATTTTTTTTTCAATGTAAAAGTGTAAAACATTAAAAAATCATTTAAAATGATATCTGGTTTTATAGATTCCAAAACTATTTTATTAACAAAGATTTTCACCATTTAAGCATATGTATTTGTTTTACTCATCGCCCTTGAGGTGATTTTCCACGAAAACGGCGCTATATAAATTAGCCAATTTTATTATTTACTCTACATAATTTGGCGCTATAATAAATATGTTGTCCGAGTATTTGTATGAAAAGAAAAATTTTTAGGTCTCAAAATTAACTTTGATAGAGTAGGATTTGGAGTTCACTGAAGATCTGAGGCCCCAATGGGGTATTTTCACAAACTATGAATACCGTTAAAAATGTATGCAATATTTTAAGTTTATTTTTCTGATTCTGATCATTGTACTAAAAATGTATAATTTTAAAACATACTTTCATTCATAATTGTTTATTTGAAAAACCTCACTCCGATACAGTTCCAACTGGCTACAACTCAACTTGACGTCATATCATGAATAAAAACGAACATATAATTTTGGTGGCAAATCGAAAATGGATCTTTTTAAATTGTTACAGAAAATGTATTCGTCGACATAAAAAAAGTAAATAAAAATCGCTTAATTTTTTTAGTCATGCTTCTGACTCATGATGTTATCATTTTTTTGCCTCATCTGTTTTAAAATTATAAGATTAAGTAATTTATTATCATTAAAACATCTAATGCTCTTTAAAAGGTAATTAGTCTTTTATATAATAATTCAATTTTTTTCCAATTTACGTGGGCATAGAACAAGGTTGAGGCCTTTAAATTATGAACTTCCGATGGAGGAACTTCGAGGTCATCAATATTGTCACTCTCTGTTTTTAATACCTAACGTACATCGATAATGTATATTCGAAATAGACACATACGTACATACTTATAATGAATAAATACCTTCCTTATCGTAATTTTTATTTTTTGTACAATTAAAAAACAGTAAAAATACCGTTTTAATGCATTTCTACTTATTAGAGTAGTTACCTACTACCAATAATAATTAATATTTTCCTATAATTTAATTATGTATCATCACGTTTAAATTCGATGCCAGTTTTGAATAATAACTAAGAGGGAACAACAGGCGGAGTTATTCATGCATTAAAATTAAAGGCTCTTGCGCACAGGGGATATAGAACCGCAAAGCAATTTTCTCTATCCTGATTGTGTATTGTATCTGACAGGAGTGGCTTCTAAAAACTGTAGGGAATTATGTTAATTACAGAATATGCCAACTTTAATATGGTACTGTTAGGAGTTAACCAACCATCACGCCGTTTTCCGCAAGGGTAGGCAGAAAAGGCAGACCGCCAAACAACTCGGTCTTGGCACATTTCGCACTCATTCGCACTCATACATTGACTCATACATATTCTTCTATTTTTCTGACTCTTGACAAGGCCCGACGCAGGTATCTGATTACACTTGATCGTGTCATGTATTTTTTACACTACTTTCTTCGTTCATTCGCTCTACATGCCCAAAACATCTGAGAGTCATTTTCTTAATCTTACTCATTACGCTTACATCAGCCTTTCATTCTTTGCGGATCTCCACATTTCTCACATGATCATACATGGTTTTATCACTGTTCATGCCAGCCGGGAGGCGTATTTCCAAAACCTATACCGATTCAGTCGCGGTAGCGACAATTTATATTTTAAATATACCTCTATGTTGGTTATTTTTTATCACATTGCAAAAACAAAAAGTGTTCTAAAATCTAGATAAAATAATCTTTCTGATGTGTATATTAGAAATTAATAATTTTTTTTCTTAATATTTAAATTTTAATATTGTTCCCATGTATTGTAAATACACCTCTACATTAATCATTTTTTATCACTTTGCAAAAAAAAATGTTCTAAAATCTAGATAAAATAATCTTTGCAATGCGTATATTAGAAATTAATAATTTTATTTCTAAATATTGAAATTTTGATATTGAAAATGTAAAGCGACTGAAACGCGGTAGGGATTGTAAATACGCAGCCGGGAGAGCAGTTTCGTTGTTAATTAGAATCACTTCGAGTATCGATTTATTTAACATCAATGAAGCACAATTTAGACGGCAAGCTTTGTTGCTGTTAGTCTGATTATGCTTCATTGATGTTTACATTGCTTAAATCTGCTTAATCTTGTATTGAATCACATCTCACTCCTATTTCAACAGTATTCAGTCTACTTTCGTTCTTCCTATCAGTTCCATGCCTCACTGCCATACATCAGGGTAGGTTCCAGCAGTATATTGTGGACTGCTAGCTTCGCTTCTTTTTGACAGTTTTTTTTTATTAGCGCCAACGGCATTCAGTCCTCCATTAATGGAGTTGTCTGCATCTACCCTTCTTTCAATGTCTCTATCAGCCTTTCCCAAGTGTTAAAAGATAAGTATGGTTTATCGATTTCTGCTTTCATTTCGAAACAACCTCAATCATGCACTATGCACCTGAAGATAATTAAACAAAGCAATATTGTGAATCGCAACGGTAGCCATTAGCCATTGGAAACTTTCACTGGGGCACATAATATTATTACACCATAGTACAACGCACAACAAACGGCGGCACAAATTGGTAAATCGTATTGATACAGTTTGAGGAACATTGGGGCCGTAGTGCGGTCGGTTTCCGATAATCTCCAGTGCAGAGGAGCGAAACTATTATTATTTATGTTGCAGAACGGTAAGTTCCTTGCTTCTGAACAGGTAATATTTGAACAGCGCCCTTTAAGTGAGTTTCACATAAAACGCCTATTGTTGTTTTTAGTGGTCTTTAGTTTAAAACCATAGAGATATTACATTGGTCTTTATGGGAACCAACATCTTGATCAGGAATTACAAACCTTGATTCTGTGTAATATTATAATGTTTGTAATTTCATATTTTGATTTTAATGGGAGCAGCTTAATGTTGAATTTATTGTTATTAAAAACGCGTTTAAATAAAGCTTACGTTTCAGGCACGTGACTTTTCAGTGATCCAAAGTGTTAAGATTAAAAAATACATCATCATTGATTTTGTAACTAAAAATACTTATAGTTTTATTTTCAAAATTATTACTTTTTATGATCATTTTCGGGATTCTTTCAGTTTGGGGAAATTCCAAAAATTTTATTGAGAAAAAAATCTTATTTTCAGCTACAACAACATCAATGTGGTATTTTTCAATTTTACCACTTAAGCTCACTGAAAAGTCGCGGACCGCCACTGCTACGTTTATGTTTTTTATTGTCCATTTGAAACGCAGGTCAAATAAAAGTACCTACCTCATCCGCACGTAATTTGTGCATTATTATTTTATCAAAGCCATTTATTTTTTTACATTTTATATGGCCATGTTGGATTGATTCAGTTATATTATCCATGTAATAGACGTTGCAATATCCATGTAATAGACGTTGCAACAGATTGGACAAATTTACATTAACTTAGTGGGTTATCTCGGCTTTAATACTAGTAAATCAATTTTATAATTAACCGAGCAAATAACACGTTGCATAAATATACCTCACGCATACTTTCCCATGTATACGAGCCAACCAAAATTGAGGTATAAAAATGTATGACTGAATGTTTTTTTTTAATGAAAGATAAACAATGCTGGGTTACGAATAACCTGACAATATTATTAGAAAAATCTCCTACTGACTAACTAACTAACTGTTTCTCCGCAGGGGTAGACAAAGAGGACGGACCGCCAAACAACTCGGTCTTTTTTTTTACATTAGCTCCACACAGGAGGCACCGAGGAAAACAATTTCCATAAGGGCTTATGTCATCTTTGAGGATGCTATGTGGAGGGTTTTTTAAGGGAAAGGAAGGAGAAGAAGATATGGGAAGGAAAAGGGTATGAGGGGTAGGAATCTGGGGGTCAGTGTGGCCAGGAGTGACGGACATGTGAATCTATACCTCACACTGCGGTCCAAGGCGAAGGGTCGGGAGAATCCGGCTGGAGAGGTCAAAAGGTCTCCCTCAATCAGTCTCCTCCGATCCTGCCCGCCATGCTGTGGTTGGGCAAACGTATCCGCCACCAAGACCTAGACAAACCTCATCCCACGAACCCGGGCACCCCCGCTAAGTCACCAAACGTAGCGAACCACTTGGGGTGACCTGTGGCAGGGGTGTTGGTTGTCCAATAAATGGTTCCCGGGGCGGCGGTACCCATATCCGCTTCCCAAATTGTAAACACACAGTCTTTGCCTCACTCACATTCATACATACTGTTCTATTATTCTGACTTTTGACATGGCCCGACTGAAGTATCTGATTCACTTGATCGTGCCATGTCTTCCTCGGGCGTCCCCGACTTCTTCTTCCATTCACATTTGCGTAATATATTCTCCTGTATTAAAGAAAATAAAATGAGTGAAAGAGATACGTTTCTTTAGTTTTTTTTTTTCATATTAGCACCTTTCTTAATCTTACTCATTATGCTTACATCAGCCTTACATTATTTGCGGATATCCACATTTCTCATAAGAAGGGTGACCAACTCGAGTGTTGTAATTGCAGGGGCATAACACTATTAAACACCGGCTATAAAATTATGTCCAACATCTTGTACAAAAGATTGCTTCCAATGTCAGAAGAAATCATTGGCAACTACCAATGTGGCTTCAGGCCAGGCAAATCATGTATTGATCAAATTTTCTCCTTAAGACAGATCTTGGAAAAGACGCTAGAACACAATGTCGAAACGCATCATCTCTTTGTAGACTTCAAGGCCGCGTACGATAGCAAAAATAGGAATGCATTGTACAATGCAATGAGTGAGTTTGGAATACCGCGTAAGCTGATCAATCTGGTGAAATTAACAATGTCCCCAGTAACGTGTAGAGTCAGTGTTGGCTGTGATCTGTCCGAGCTCTTTGAAGCCCTCCACGGGGTGAGACAAGGAGATGGATTGGCCTGCTTCTTATTCAACATAGTCTTAGAAAAAGTTATTCGTGACTCAGGCATCGAGATATGAGCAACGATATTTGACAACTCTGTGCAACTATTGGCTTACGCTGATGATATCGACATAATCGCGAAAACTCCAGATGCTTTACGTAACGCCTTCATAAATCTTGAAAGTTCTGCCAAAAATATGGGTCTCGTAGTAAACCAGCAAAAGACCAAATACATGGCTGTAGGATGCACCCAACAAATCCCAACTCTCTCATGTGGAAACCAAAATTTCAAAACGGTACCAAGATTCACATACCTAGGCTCCCTGATAACAAACGACAATAATACCACAGAGGAGATCCAGAAGCGCATAGTGAACGCAAATCGCTGTTATTTCCGCCTACAGAACCAATTAAAGTCCAGACTGCTGTCCAGAAACACGAAGATATTAGTGTACAAAACACTTATCAGACCAGTACTTACGTACGCAGCTGAGACTTGGGTACTAACTAAGAGGAATGAGCGAGCACTGGACGTTTTTGAAAGAAAAAATTTGAGACGCATCTTCGTACCGGTTCTAGAAAATTGATTTTGGCGCAGACGTTATAACAATGAGCTCTATACTTTGTTTAAGGAGCTAAACGTCGCGAAATTTATAAAACTGGGAAGACTTCAGTGGCTGGGTCATGTGGAGAGAATGACCGAGCACCAAGCACCAAAGTCCCTGCTGAACTCAAGGCCAATAGGGCGAAGGAGCCTGGGAAGACCAAGACTAAGATGAAGCGACAACGTCCTCAAAGACATTTCTATCATGGAGCTTCTAAACTGGAGATAGCTGGCACAAAACCGAGATGAGTGGAGGAAGATTCTTGAGGAGGCCAAGACCCACCAGGGGTTGTAGAGCCAATAGTGATGATGATGATCCACATTTCTCACACGATCATACATGGTTTTACCACACATTCGCCTCAGGGATCTCATTTCAACAGCACTAAGTTTACTCTCATCCTTCCGCTGCCAGTTCCATGCCTCACTGCCATACATCAGGGTAGGTACCAGGACTCCATTGTGGACTAATAGCTTCGCTTCTTTTGACAGTTTTTATATTAGCGCCAACGGCATTCAGTCCGCCATTAATGGAGTTACCTGTATTTACCCTTCTTTCAATATCTCTATCAGCCTTCCCATCTCCTACTGCCGTCCGAAAATGTTATTTGTGTCGTGATAGAGAACTTTTCCAATCAAGAAATTGAACTCACGACGCCAAATCGCCAAGAGTGAGACCAAGACGCTATGCCAACTCAGCCACTGACCGCTCAAATATGTGCAAACCACAGCTACCCTAATCCAGCAATTCTTAATAAATTAATGAAAGAAAATATTATCCTTCTAACGGTCGTAAAACCTAAAATGAAGTCGGTTCTAAAACGAAAATAAACATGCTGGTGTATTTTTACAAGTCTGTGTATATTTTATTCCATCTTGGGGAGAATTTATAAAAAACTGTGCTAGAAAAATGCAAAAACAAGAACCCACCCAAATGGGACCACAAACTTAACCCAACCCAAGATTTCAGTAAACAAGCAAAAAAATAGACAAAAGGCAAAAGTTACAGTCCGTAAGGAATTGGTTTTTTTAAATACACGTCTGGAAAATGTACCCGTTTACCAAGTGTCTTGTCTGAAACGAAGGGTGTTGGAACGAGCGGCGCGGCGGTTTGTAATACGGCCATAAAAAGCGAGAAGTTTCTTTCAACAAAAAATTCTGAAAAAATACGAGGAATCACATAAAAACCCTGTCCGAACAATGGACCCGTGAAGAATGATGACACAAGAAATGGGTGTAGTTTTTTTTGTTCTCTTAAAAAATGCTATGGGGTAAAATAAAATACTGGTCAGTCTATCAGTAACATAAATATTTCTGGTAGGAAGAATTCTGTGTAGGAAAGGAAGATATTTATTTAAAAAAACACAACGAATCAATCACCCTGAATCAAACTGAAGAGGGCATTACCAGAGAAAGCCTGAAATACGTCATTTTCAAAAAAGTTTTTAGACGTATTGACTCTTTTCCACAAAAAATTATAAATGGATTTCGAAAGATTGTTCTTTTATCTAGCATTTGTATGTAATAAATTTTTAGAATTTTTAGTATAATAAGGTTATTCCATAGGTCGTTGGCAGATTTGTTAAATTTTCAAAAAAGTTTTTGGATTATACCACACCCATTTCAAATAATGTAATCATGCAGTAAAATAAATCAATACATTATCTAGCAAAGTTATGTATTAGAATTTTAATTTTAGTTTCAATAAAATCATTAAAAAATATGTACGTACATGTGTTTCTTGACGAAAATTGGTCCATTTGTGTATTTATTTGCGCACTTACAAACTAATATATTTCAGATTTTTTTAACATTCTTAATAAATTTAGACATTATTGAAAAATGATAAATACTTATAATCAAAAAATAACTACAAAAAGTACACTATTTTAATAGTTTTATCATCACGCCTTTCAGCATTTTTGGATGAAGGTATAAATTAAAGCTAATTTGGATTGAAATAAATTCGATATTGAGTTATAATTTAAAAAAGCTGGTACGGAGAATAATTAATCTTTCTCATTGTAACCGTCCTGCATGATCGGAAGAACAACTTTCGACGAAATGTCGATTTTCGTCCGCTGGCTGGTTAAACGCTCTTAAGTCAGAAACCTCATAATTTAAATCAAACTATGTACCTAACCATCCCTCCGTTTCTTGGCATGGGTAGACGGAGCATAGACCGCCACACACAACTCTATCTCGGCACACTCCTTGCTTCATTCACATTCATACATCGTCTCGTATATAATTTCGGCGTACCTCAAGGTACAGTTCTGGGACCGTTACTATTTATTATCTATGTAAATGTCATACCAAGACTGTACGGAAAAATAATATCTTGTGGTGACGACACTGTCATAAAAATTTAAGGTATTGATTGGAATACTGTTAATGACCTAGCAAATACTGATATTTATGTTTAAAAAAATAGTCTTGAATTCTGACTATTGACATGACCCAGCCACCAGAATCAGGTATAATAATAATTGGATGATTTGTAGAGCGCTGTTTTTGTGAAAAAATCACCTCAGGTATATTCTATAATATTTAAATCAATAAGACAAACTTCAATATCAGCTTTTATTACAGATATAAGACGCATTGCTATCGGTTACATGTTTCTGTAAATTATAATGTACCTGCCCTCAATAGGTTAAATTATACGTCAACTTCACATGATGTACAAGTACAATTAAGATTTCCAAGTCATAAAATTTATTTTTCTAGTACAATGTACCGAACGAGATTGAGTAATAAAATTGTATTACCGGGGCACGATTCATATTGGGCATGAAAGGCCCGATGCTCCCACAACAAAGTAAAAATTTTATAAGGTTAAAAAGAACTAGTCTGGCCGTACTGTATAAAGCCAGGGGCCTCAAAGGGATTGGTTAGTGCGGGTCTTGAAGAGCGGACCTCTAATAAGCTAATGAGTAGTGGAAGAGGGAAAAATGAACACAAGGAAGAATAGATGGAACGTGGAAGGACTCGTCCTTATGCTACTAACAACGCCTATGCCCTTTTTCAAAGATTTTCAATATATTTGGTTTTTCTTTTTTTAAATTTTATATTTTATGTAAATACCGCGCAAGAGCCCCAATGTAACCTAACCTAGCCCAACTCTCTAGAGCCAGTGAGTCTACGGCGTGGCATCCCCGTTTATGGTATGTTGTGAGACTCAAGATAGTGAAAGGAGGGAGGAAAGATGGGAAAGGCGAAGGTAGAAACTAAAAGCTACCTAAGTAATTGCTTTATTATCTCCTTTCGTTCGTCCTTCTTCTTGAAATAATGTTGATTGAAATTGTTTCTAAATTTGTGATTTCAGTTAAATAATAATGTTTTTTTTATTAAGTTTGTTGTTGGGCAATGTTTCTGTTTAGTCCAACATAACACAACACAATAACAACATAATAAACAAGAGTTGTCGGGATCAAGTCACACAATGAGCCCTAATGGGAGAATTGAACACGTTCCTATTCTGGAACCGTTCTTTGTTATTTACTTTTGTCATTCAACCTGAATAGGGATAGTCCACATGGAATGTGCAGTGGCGTACCTAAATACTTCCGTATTCTGCCCATGGGCTAACCTGTGAATCGTGCCCAGTTTTTTTTTAGAACTTTTTTTACCCCATTTTCCTAAGACCATGGAACTATGGCATTCCCAGCTTATTTTACCCAGGAGTATTTAGTGAGGCTGAAGGCACCGGAGAGGGGAAGGAGATGAGGAAGAGGAAGATAAGTAAGCATCTAATATTTACATCTAGTCACTAAACACGACTATAGCCATTTCACAGGCGATAAAATAAGCAAAGAATTGTTTTAAAAAAATCAATTAGATTATCTTAACATCTTAAATAATCTCTTTCTTATCAGCGTAGGTTGTTTCATAAGATTTATTTATTAACTAGCTAATAAATAAATATGTGATGTAAAGTAGTCCCCGGCGTTGTCCGGGCTTTACTCAGAGTTTTTCGAATTTTCATGTATACAGTGCCCTTCCTTTTGTTGTGTATTTTTTTACGTATCATGCGTATCAATTATGCAAAATTTCGTTAAACTCGGAATAGAGCTGTGGATTTATATAACAATCAAACAAACGTCGCCCGTCCGCCATGGACACTCCTTTATACAAATAGATTTATTCAATCGTTCTCAGTCTGTAATAAGAACATATGAACTTTTCATCTAATTCTTATGCACACTCCCACTTGTATTTTTCTCATTTATATATTTTATACCTACATTTTTCTTATCTTTGTATATTCTATATCCATATTTGAAATTATTGTACTTAAGTAATTCCTATGTAATAGGCGTAAATCAGCGTTAATTAATATTTAGTAAATATATAAATAAATAAAACTAAAACATCACTCATCTCACTGGGGCAGTCTTGGTCGAGATGGGTAGTTTATGCGAAACAGAATAAGCCTACATACAAAATTTAATTTATTACAAACATAAACACACACTACAGTTTTCCAAGAAACAAATTCTAGTTATCTATTCCTTAACATTTCAGTATACGGTATATTTTTCGTTACGTCACAAAATATCATTAATCTGTTCCTGGCTCGGTCCCCTTCAATACTTAAACCCCCGGGCAGCCGCCGTTGAACTGTTGCTACGCCACTGGGGAGATACAGAATACACTTTTCGGTATTCGCTTCCAGTACATCACCGTCATGCAGTCTATACAGAAATGACGTCTGTAATAATGAAGTCCAGCGGTGAGCTGTAGGTACAGGTGGAAGGTGGAAGTAGGGAGTAAGATTGGGAATGGGCAAAGGTATTCTATTGTGTTCGTAGACAATCTGCATGGAGTCATGGAATGCACAATTGACTTCGACTCCGGTAGATAATTCCTGTGAAAGCGCAAAATATTTATCGGCAGAAGTGCATATATAAATTAATAAGAGATTTCGCCCGATATCCGAGAAAAGTGACCAATAAAAAACGCATGAAGGCCTTTTCAAATAAAATAATAATAATGATATTTGGATGATTTATATAGCGGTCGTTTTTTGTGAAAAATCACCTCAAGGGCGGTGTGCAAACTTACAATATATTTCTAAAATCTAAAAAAACTACAAATTACAACTGCCAACTGCCAATGGCCAAAGCGGTACCTTTTCGCTTGTTTTGCGAAACAGACGGCATCGCTATCCATTTCAATAATAAGATTTTTAGAGAATATCGCAATCCACTCGGTTTTCGCTACCCACAGCGGCAGCGAGTATCGCCTACATGTAAATGGGCCTTAATATCTTATATATTATCTAATATCTTATATCTTATATTTGTACTTTATATTATTTACAAAGGTAACTTATAGTTTATATTATTTCCTGCCTTTCAACTTTTTATCTTAACTTTTTACTTTTACATTATACTTTATATTTTATAGTTTACACTTTTACTTTATACTTTCATTTTATACATCATAATTCTATTTACTACTCATTACCTTAACTCCTTTCTTTTACCCTTTGTTTTTATATTTAACTTTACATTTATATGTCACTTTCTTATGTTATTGTATTATAATATATATAAATATAATTATGTAAATGGCACATGTTGTGCCGTATGTTTTGAAATAAATAAATAAATAAATAAATAAATATAAAAATCTCGTGTCACGGTGTTTGTGGTCGCACTCCTCCGAAACGGCTTGACTGATTTTTATGATTTTTTTTTTATGTATATTTGGTAGGTATGAGAATAGGTCTTAAAGTATATTTCACACCGCTAGGTGATTAGGATGTCCCTATCCAAAAAAAAAAATCTATTTTTTTTTGACAATTATGTTTGTATTTTTTTTAATTTGGCATCAAAAAACACCTATAAAACCGATTTTTTACCCTCCTACCCCCGCCCTCCCATTTTTTAATCGCGATTTTAGTATTTTTGTGTGAACTAATTTAACCGTCTTTCTATTTCAAACTGAACGAATTTATTTATAATAATAATAATATTTGGCTGATTTATAAAGCGCCGTTTTCGTAAAAAATCACCTCAAGGGCGCTGTACATATAAGCATATAATCAAATAAAATTAATACGATAGGCTTACAACTAAGATTCAAAATTATAATTTGGGACTTACATCTAAGACTTACATGTAGCTAGTGACTTACGACTAAGACTTATTACTACTGACTTAAAACTAGTGACATACATGCAGGGCTGGGCAGTATTTGAATTACTTGTAATTGAAATACGTTTTTGAAATACAAATACGTATTTTGTATTTGTATTTCAATTACTTCCTCAAAATGTATTTTGTAATTGGTATTTCAATTGCGTGCTGCTGATGTATTTTGTAATTTGTATTTCAAATACTTATGGCTTAAAAATACATGTTCAAATACATTTAACGATCTTAATAAAGATAATGAAAAATAAACTGACATAGATAATACATGGACTAAAAATGCTAGAATCCTGTACTATTGTCCTGTTGTATATGTAGTTCTCTTATCATTGCTTTATAATGTACTTACTGTACATTTTTTTTTATGTCATGCTAGTTATTATTATTGTCCTGTGCTATGATAGCACTGTTATTGTACATTTTGTATCAAATTATATTATACTTGTCATTGCTTTGTATTGTACATTTTTGTATCATTGTATTAGATCAGGGTTTCCCAACCAGTGGTCCACAAGAGGCTAGAAGATGGCCCGCGATGGTCCGCCGGTCAATTAGCGAGCCAGCGCGCGGGCGGTCCCTGGTCGAGAAGTCTAAATAAAAAAAATCGGAACAATATTCAGTTTACAATTATTGTACTTTGTGGCCATTACGGTATTCCGTTTCGCCCCGCCCCATCCTACCCCGTTCTACCACCTCCGTCGTGGTAAATATTCTGCTAGAACCCGTGCTAGCTTACGCCACTGACCACAATCAAGGAACGGATAGGGCGGACAACGTGGTGAATTAAAGTTGACAAACACAAATTTCGACTTCATAAAAAAAAAATTGGTACTGGGCCGGGGGGGGGTGGGGGGGGGGGGTGGCTAGAGAGTTGTGGTCTTGGGGAGTGAAACTCGCCGCCCCCCTCGCCACGCCGCTGCTTGTGGTCCCTGTCGAAAAAATAAACGTGCAAGTGGTCCTGGGTCAGAAAAGGTTGAATTAGATCAAGCACTATAGGTAGGTATAATTTCACTGAATACTAGATTATTTTAAAGTTAATTACTGTAGAGCACACTTGAAGAGAAATAACACAAAACTGCGCTATACAAATGTCATCTATGTATACATGTAAAAATGAATCCTTGATTCCCTTGGTAACGCCATAACTTCAGAACGACTTTACGTATTTCATTCATTTTTTTAAGATTTCTTATACTTTGTACAAGGTTCTTACGGAAAGAAAAATTAAGAAAATTACGGAGAAAATTTGATAATTTCAGAAAACTTAACGACTATTTTAACTTCGCACGTTTGACAGTTCACGCGTTTGATGAAATTGAATTTAGCAGGCAGCTGTTTTTTTTGTAACAAAAGAGTTGTCTATGGATTTTTTAAATTATAGATATTTTAAATAGGTACCCATGTTAGGTACCAGATTTGATTGATTGTTCTTATAATACACAAAAATGAATATTTTTAATATGTGAAAAATGAAGATTTGAATAAAAAAATTAAAATAGCCTGCACGTGAATTGTTTCAAAACTGAATGTACTGGGACTGAATATATGGAACGTGGCAGGGGGGTTGGTGGGACGGGGGAGCGGGATAGGGTAGACGGGTAAGGTGGAAGGGGAAGGGGAAAGGGATGCGGGAGGGGAACGGGGATGCACGGGAAAGGACATGCAGGGAGAAACAATTTATTTCTTTGAATATGGCATAGCAACGCATGCCGGGAACCAGCTAGTATAATTATAATAAATTATTATTATATAACACCTAATCCTATACCACAACACTTTACAAGTGGAGCGGAGACGAGATGTGTCTTCTGAGCAATATGATTTAATTTTTGCACGTCTCTGTTTTACTCTGCTCAGCTTTGCTTTTATGGAAACGCAACCTTAGATAAGGGCACATGCGACAATTTATTGCAACCAAAGGTTCTGCCAAAACCAAATGTATTTTGTATTTGGAATTAAAAAATGGTTAAAATACTGTATTTTGTATTTCAAATACACTACTTGAAAGTATTTTGTATTTCGTATTTTAAATTCATGCGAAAAAGTATTTTGTAAATTGTATTTTAATTACAGCAAGCATGTATTTTGCCCAGCCCTGCATACATGTATATTTACAACAGTGAATTAAAATTAGAGATTTACAATTAAAATAGGTATTTAAGTACATATAACAATAAATATTTCCAGTTTTGCCAGATATCTAATATTACCAAGTGATCAAACAAAACTCTACAGGTGTGGGTACAGATAAGCTAACGAAGAAGTATGTTATTGCTGCAAGTCGAAGCAGTTAGAGGATTTTATATATACATATATGTATACATATACATATTTTATTCTACACATTTTACAAATTATTTTATACCCTTTTTCGATATTAATATTGTTAGCGCCAGAAGAAGAAGGAAGTTCGTACATAATATTACAATTTTATAACACGGTTGTGAAAATGATTTTAATGGGTTAATTGTTTTTAAGGAAAGCATAGATATCTTAAATGTGTGAATGAAATTAATCGTCGATCTCAACCGCAATAAGATAATTCAGCACTCAACAACGGATTGGATCAGAATGTTTGAATGGAATACCGAATTTATGGAAATGGGTGTTTGAATAGGTGAGTTTTGAGTTTGGATCTAAATTCCGTTGGGCTGGTTATGCATCTTAATTCCGTAGGAAGTTTATTCCAAGCCTCAGGGCCGGATACTCCGAATGCGCGATCACCAAACTTACTGTTCGGATTTCGCTTAGGTTCTTTCAACCTTCCGATTGCAGATGATGTAGCTGATCTAAGAGTTGACTGCCTTAGACCAATATTTTCCGGAATGCACAGTTCAGAGATATCACAGGTGGAGCCATATCATTGATAGCTTTAAACACCATCCGGCATAACTTGTACTGGATCCTTTCAGGACATTTCAGCCAGTGAAGATTTTGAAGGTGTTCAGAAATGTGCGAAAACTTGGGTACCCCAGTAATTAGCATTGAACACTGATTGTAGTTTATCAGTTTGGCATTTAGACAGTCTTGCATAAATGCCATTACAGTAATCAAGACGTGATACTATGTATGAGTTCACAAGAAGCTTAGTTGCCTCCGTTGAGAGGTTCCTACGAACTGACTTAAGTGTCCTTAGATAGAAGAACCCAGTACTAACGGTCCTATTTACCTGACTTTTTAGCGAAAGGTCTGAATCCAGATAAACACCTAGAAGTTTGACGGTTGTTTTTGCAATTACGTCATTGCCGGAAATAAAAATGGGAGAGTTGTCGTTGTTTGTAGTTCGTAGTTGAGTTGTTGTTGATAAAAGTGAAAGAAGTGCCAACTTACCTGATTCTATGGCAAGGGTTATATCTGACAGGACACGAAGTAATCCGGTTTCTGTTGAGTGGAACTTCCTATAAGCGGATTGATGATCAGTAAATAATTTGTTCACGCTTAAGTGGGAAGTTATTTGAGACGCAACAATTTTTTCAAGAAGTTTCGCTAGGTATGCTATGAAAGCTTTCGCTAAGAAATTTCGCTATGTTGTTGAATGATAGATAGCGCTACGTCCGCCTCATCGAACTTTCATCAAACCATCGAGCTTATTTGTGTTGGATAAAGACGGACTGACAAAAAATATCGTACACGCAATTGCTCTTCGAAATTCATATTGATTTTCTTTATTTCATTTTCCTACTTTAGTTGGTGTGTGTTTTTTTTGTTTTTCTCGGCGGTCATGGTCTACAGAGCTCCATTCCTCTTTTTGTCATAGATCCCATCCCCACACCCAAAACATTGGTTTTTTTTTATTTAACAATCAAAATATTCACTAGAAATAATTTATATGGCAGAACAACGTTTGTGGGGTCAGCTAGTATTCCTGTATAAAGGTTTAAGAAAACAATTTTTTTCTTCGTCTTCAAACGTTCGAAGCTATAAATAATGTTTTGGTAGTTGTAGTACTCAAATGAAGTTTTATTAAATAAACAACAATAAATCAAGTGAATAAACTTAACTTTCGCGTGCTTTGAAGTTAATACCTGTCAGTGGCGCGCTTTGCTCCATGAACAAAGGTATTGAATTATTGGCTGTGTGTTGTTCAAGATAGAACAACAATTTAGACATATTTCGTTTATACTTTTTAAGTTCTTTTTTAAGGAAACTCTTTTAAAAATCAAAAATTATACGTAAACTTTTATGTACGTAACGCATTTCTCTCATTTTGTATGTGCAAAATAATTTTGTTGCATATATATTTAACTACTTATTTAAATGTAAAAATATTTGTAAATATATTTAACAGAATATATTAATGAAATAATTAAAAACACTTTGTTTTTACCACAATAAACTTTATTTAAAAGTCAACATGTTTCAGGAACGATGTTCCCTTCATCAGGACATAAAATGTACTAAATACTAAATGATCAAACATAGAACGGCGTGGGTAGAAATGGAAGTAGTGGGGGAGGAGAAAAGGTGGAAAGGGGAGGTGCTTAGAAGATCAACAAGAGGGAGGGGGGGGGGGGGTGGAAAGGGGGTGCTTAGAAGAACAAAGACAAAAAATTACAATGGAAATATGTATATTTTTCAACCTAAGTATACAATTAAGAATTCCCTGCAATTAGTTGATCACTTGAAATGTTTGGAAATCCCGGATAATGCATTATTAGTGTCTTTTGACGTCGTTAACCTGTTTCCAAGTGTCCCAGTTGAAGAAAGCAAAACAATTATAAATAACTTACTGAATTCCTCCAAATTACCTAATGACTTATCCCAGGATTTACTTAAATGTCTTAATGTAGTCTTAAACCAAAATTTCTTTCAATTTGATAATAAAATTTTCAAACAAAAAGATGGCTTGGCCATGGGGTCAAGTACCAGTTCGTTAGTAGCAGATATATTTTTAAACCATTTAGAAAATAAAATCTTTAATAGTTCTGCCTTATTACTAAAATATATGTATTTTTACAAACGTTACGTAGATGATATTTTAGTTATATGGACCGGTACCAAAAGACAACTTCAAATGTTCCTTAATTTTTTGAACAAAATTCACAAAAACATTAAATTTACATTAGAAATAGGAATTAATTGTAGCATAAATTTCTTAGATTTAAACCTAACTATAATTAATAATAAGATTGAATTTAATATTTTTCGAAAAGAAACATACGCTGATATAATTATACACAACTCATCTAACCATCCATTTTCACAAAAACTCTTAGCTTTCCATTATTTGATCAATAGATTAATTAATATCCCATTATCCCCAAATAATTTCAAAGCTGAACTTAACACCATTAAAATAATTGCTTCTAATAATGGTTATAACTCCAAATTAATAGACGATTTATTAAACAAAAAATATAAGAAAAAATTTCATTTGTCCTACATTTACCCATTGCTTACTGATAATATTAAAAAACAATGGAGAAAAATATTGTTTGTAAATCATCAAACCTCCAATTTAATCATGAAAAAAAATTCCTAATACAATACAGCCTGCTTTTTATACGAATAATAAATTAAAAAATTATATTTTAAATAACAAGGACAAAGACCAAAAAAATTATATTTTAAATAACAAGGACAAAGACCAAAAAATGAAAAAATCTGGAGTTTACCAATTGAATTGTAATGACTGCAATCATTTTTACGTAGGTAAAACTTGCAGAAATTTTGAAACGAGGATTAAGGAACATTTGAGATGTCTAAATAGTAATAATTATTCGGAATTTGCTAACCATTTAATTGAATTTAACCATTCATTTGATATAAATACTGGTTTTAAAATTTTACACACTAACGTTAGTGGTTTTCACTTAGATCTTTTAGAAATATTAGAAATTAGGAAAAATGTCAATAGAAATTTAAATATTATTAACAATCAAATTAATTTTGTGAGTAACCCTATCTTAAACATATTTCCATTGTAATTTTTTGTCTTTGTTCTTCTAAGCACCCCCCTTTCCACCCCCCCCCCCCCTCCCTCTTGTTGATCTTCTAAGCACCTCCCCTTTCCACCTTTTCTCCTCCCCCACTACTTCCATTTCTACCCACGCCGTTCTATGTTTGATCATTTAGTATTTAGTACATTTTATGTCCTGATGAAGGGAACATCGTTCCTGAAACATGTTGACTTTTAAATAAAGTTTATTGTGGTAAAAACAAAGTGTTTTTAATTATTTCATTAATAAAATGGTGCCACAAAGTGAATTTGCTAAATTTGAAGAAAAGAATATATTAAACAAAAAATATAAGAAAAAATTTCATTTATCCTACATTTACCCATTGCTTACTGATAATATTACAAAACAATGGAGAAAAATAATGTTTGTAAATCATCAAACCTCCAATTTAATCATGAAAAAAATTTCATAATACAATACAGCCTGCTTTTTATACGAATAATAAATTAAAAAATTATATTTCAAATAACAAGGACAAAGACCAAAAAACGAAAAAAATCCGGAGTTTACCAATTGAATTGTAATGACTGCAATCATTTTTACGTAGGTAAAACTTGCAGAAATTAAGGAACATTTGAGATGTCTAAATAGCAATAATTATTCGGAATTAGCTAACCATCTAATTGAATTTAACCATTCATTTGATATAAATACTGGTTTTAAAATTTTACACACCAACGTTAGTGGTTTTCACTTAGATCTTTTAGAAATATTAGAAATTAGGAAAAATGTCAATAGAAATTTAAATATTATTAACAATCAAATTATTTTGTGAATAACCCTATCTTAAACATATTTCCATTGTAATTTTTTGTCTTTGTTCTTCTAAGCACCCCCCTTTCCACCTCTCCCCCCCCCCCTCTCCCTTGTTGATCTTCTAAGCACCTCCCCTTTCCACCTCTCTCCTCCCCCACTACTTCCATTTCTACCCACGCCTGTCTTTCTATGTTCGATCATTTTTTAGTACATTATATGTCCTGATGAAGAGAACATCGTTCTCGAAACATGTCGACTTTTTAATAAAGTTTATTGTGGTAAAAACAAAGTGTTTTTAATTATTGCATTAATATTTGTAAATGTTTATTTATCCGCTGTACAAGTCAATCCGTGAGAAATAGTTAGGTTAGGTTATCGATGAATTCTCATTTTATACAGTCTTGTTAATTACTGTCTGTATCTGTGTTTTCTCCTCAATAAAAAGATCGGTTTTGAGTCATGAGCATTGACGTAAAGGTTAGGAGTTATATTTCTTTAATTCCATTTATCTTCTTCCTTTGATTGGTGTAATAATAATAATAATTGGCTAATTTGTATATCGCCGTTTTCGTGGAAAATCACCTCAAGGGCGCTGTACAAATAAATATATACCAGAATTAATATTAGGTCCTTACATATGAAATTGGCGTTTTGCCTTACTGGCAACTTTGATCTCAAATATCTTCTCTTTGGTTAGGAATTCCAAATTCAAATTTATACAGCTATTTACTCATGTATTTGTGTTTCGAAAATTATAATTCAATTGTTTTTTCCTTAATTGTTTTTTTTCTTTGCGTCACTTAATGGAAAACTTGAAATATCGCGTTATTTATGAGTACGAGTTCCACCGTGGCACCAGTGCTGCAGAAACGGCTCGAAGGATTAATGATGTGTATGGCGACGGTGCCGCAAAATAAAACACAGTACGTTTTTGGTTCCAACGTTTTCGTTCTGGAAATTTCGACCTGCAGAACAAGCCCCGTGGACGGCCGGACACCAAAGTTGATAATGAAGAATTGAAGGCTATTGTAGAAGCGGATCCATCGCAAACCACGTCCGAGCCACCGAGCAGGCTGCGGTGTTAGTGATAAAACTGTTTTAATCCACTTGAAGCAAATTGGGAAGGTGAAAAAGCTTGAAAGGTGGGTACCTCACGAATTGAGTGAAGCAAATCAACAAACGCACGTTGACCGCTAGACTACACACTGCACAACAGATAGCTACCAAATTAGAGGAGCTTCAATTGGAATGTCTAAGTCATCCATTGTACTTTCCGGACCTTGCCCCAACAGATTACCATTTTTTTCGAAATTTGGATAACTTCTTGCAAGAGAAAAAATTCAACTCCGATGGGGCAGTCCAAACCGCCTTCAAAGATTTTATTGATTCCCGTCCGAATGGTTTTTTTAGTAAAGGTATCGATGAACTACCTACGAGATGGTAAAAGTGCATAGATAGCAAAGGTACATACCTTTATTAAATAAATATATTACTTATATTTAAAAAAATCGACTTTATGTTCCTCCCATACAAAACACCAATTTCATATGTAAGGACCTAATATTACTGGCTTATAACTAAGATTTACAATTACAACTAATGACTTACATCTAAGACTTATAGCTACTTATATTACTGGCCTACAACTAAGATTTACAATTATAGGTGTAGTCTGAATTAATGAAAGTATGTCCGTGTTCCTTACCAAATTCATTAAAAAAATACAACTTGGTAAAATATTTATCGCATTTACTTTATTTATTTGTGGTTCGTTTTTCTTAACCCTAGTATGATAATTTACGTATTAAAGTAAGTCTCGCTCAAGAATACTCAAGAATTGCTGTCTTTTTTTTTTATTTCGCAACCTAGCGCGCTATCTATCTCAGTTAGCTCACTTGCCGAACAGAGCGCGGGGCTCTGTCACGTAAGTACAATAATTACGGAGAAATAAATACACCGTACGTCCGAAAGACGTATGATTGCCTTTTGGGTAACTTTCAGACTTGTTCGTGTAAATGTGATTTAGCGAACAAAAATTTTTATTACTTTTAAGTATAACGACTGATTAGTATTTAAATTTTCAAAACCTATAAAAATACGATTTAGATATAAAACGAAACATTATTTTTCATTTGAAAAAAGACTTAATATTAGGTAATTGATTTGTAAGGGGTTTACAGAATTTTGTTATTTTTTAATTACAATATGTTTTTTATAATTATTTTGGTTTTATTTAAAGTATGACACCCTAAACTAATTATTCAACTTACTTTAAGTGTAAGTGCAAGTACATATGATAATATGTCAAATGTACACATTTAAACTTCAGTACGTTTCTAAGACGTACTGAAGTTTAAAAATGTATAATTATCTTTAACGTGGGTAAAAATTAGATTATCTTTCTAGGTTTAAGATGGGCACAGTATTTCAGCCTTTATGGACTGCACGCCACGGGTACTGTGGACGTCAATAAAAGCTATACAGTGTGTAGAAACTTTGAACTTCTTCGGGTTCACTTTGAATCGCAGCTTTATGGCGCCCTGTATGACATTGAAAGTCTGCCAAAAAACCAGCATCTGCACTGCAGCCTTTGCCACGTGTTGACATAATTTTTGTCGGCTGAATAGAAGTTATTCAGCTATACGTAAATAATGTAGTTACTGTAGTACATAATTCAGTGAGGGCCTACTACTCAAAATATTTCTTAGTCGTTATTAATTCATTAAATTGAATTTTCTTTATATTTATTTCGTTTGTTTTATTCTTTTCAATATTTTATAATAACTACATTGCTTCTGTAGACGAAAAAATGGTATTTGATAGAATCAAATGATTATTACGAGGAGTTTTTTAATGTGAATATCGCACAAGTGTCCCAACTGCGCTCAACCGCCTTGTGCCAGTATTACAATGGCATTACCAATTGAGGTATGTTGTGAGGCTGACGATAAAGGGGAAAGAAAGGAGATGAGGAGGAAGGTAGGGAAGTTCCTGGATATTCAAATCTGGTCAGCAAACACGGGTAAATCCATTTCAAGCAACTTTTCATTTCTGAATGGTGGTCTTACACCAGGGCGATACTGAGTGTGTCTTCCACTCTGATGCCGCAGATATACCTTATATTATTTTTAATGATTCAATTGTCAAATGTCACGAATCAATTCAATAAAATTTACTTGCGCATGCCGGGATTTGAATCCGCGACCCTCGGATTGCCAGTCGAGAGCCTTTCCTCTTGACCACGGAGGATGTCATACGACGTAACTATAGAACAACGTTACATTTTTTTATTATTTTCTTTATTAAGATCTAGAAGAAATGTTTTCAATTCCTCTAAAGTTTAGAGTGTAAACAAATAGATAATATTTTTAATTTAAGAGATATTACCAAGAAGTGCGTTCTACATAGATTAAAAAAAAACGATGTCAACAATTTGCATAAAACTTTTCGAATCGTTCGTTCCAGACAGGTCAATGAAATTGATTTTCTGTTCAAGAAAGTTTTAACAATCAGCTGTCTTTAACAGTGACTTTAAAAATAATGTCACTCTTTACATTTATTGCTTATTTCCCGTGAATTTATGAATTACCCTTTGATCTCGGAACAGATTGAATTGTTCCCTCTTTGAGCCTTCCCAATTCATCCCTCACCCCAATATCTCAGTTTTATTGGTACGCCCTTAGCCTCTCTCGGAGGGATTAGGGGGAAATTTGGATGACCCTTTTCCACTTTTCTTGGCTTTTATGTTTACGAAATTATTATTCTAGAACCTTCGACCTTTGTAGGGAAATTTTAATGGGTCTACGTAACCTAGATCCAAGATAACAGCCTCTGTGGCGTTACGGTGTACCATTTGGCTCAGACTCAAGTGGTTAGCGGGGTGGATTTATTAAATAATATATTGTCATCATCTCTGAACAGATAATCCCAGAAGTGTGTTCTATCAATGTTTATATATGACTACAGCGCCCTTGAGGTGATTTCTCACAAAAACGGCGCTGTATAAATTAGCCAAATATTATTAAATATTATTTTTATTGAGCAGTATATCGTTATAACCTCGGCTTGGTTGGAATGTCGAGCTTAGCACAGCTTGAAACATAATCCTTATATAGGTCGAAAACCTACACCTCCCCAATATTACGTGTATTGTCTATAAATTTAATAGAGGAACGTGTTTCTTTTTTCTTTGAAAAACAAATCTACTGCCTACATAAGTGGTATATATATGCTCTCTGTTGTCATCTTCACCGAGACGTTTTTTAAAGTTTTTTTTTACCAACTGTATTAGAAGAAAATATTTTATATCTGTACTTTTGCTTTTTTAAGAATACATTGTATAGTTTGAATTTGTACGTTTCTTTTAATACTGAACATCTGTCGATGGCGTTCAAACCAAGCAATTTTAACGATATTTGGACATTTTTTTGGAGGGTATACTGGGGTTACTCCTCTAAGAAGTAAGTTATCAAAAGAAGCAAAACGTACCGTACAGCTAGTGATCAATATCTATATTATATGCTTCAGATTTTGTATCCGGTTTAAATCGTTCCCGCAGGAAAAACTTAACCCTTTCACGCATTTTTCCACAAATGATCACCTAGTCAATCCACGTTATGCACTTGCACTATATAAGTGTAACAAATTCAAAAGAATACAAGAACAACATGTCAAAGAGACCAAATGGGAAAATAATTCATCGACTCCAGATATTTTCATAACAGAGGGTTCGGCTCTGTGGAACTCCTAATTGGACCTATAAATCCTACTGATCCCTCAATATAAATATTTAAAAAATCTTTTGTAATCCTACATGTATTTAAAATGATTGATTTTTGCATTTTTATATACAAATTCTTTTTAAAAATCTAATATGCCTAAATTTTGAATGGGAGAGCTAGGTATGATGCCAGAATTCCAGATGCCGAAGTAACAAATGGTAATATTTTTATAGTCTGAGAATGCCAAATTCTTTTAATCTCATTTCCTAAATCTGTATATTTTCTTATTTTTTCAGAAATAGGTTTTTTAATATTACAGGAATTTGTAATAGCCGCCTCAATGATATAAGTTTTTAATTTTATCATGTAAAACTATATCAGGTCTATTATGGCTAATTGTTCTGTCTGTTAGTATAGTTTTATCATAATATATTTTCTAAAATTCATTTCTAAAAATGAATTTGGTTCATATTCATAATACTACTACTACTACTATATTACGGTAGTCAATCAAGTTATGTTTAATTACCAAACTTTAGTGGATTATTTTTAAAACCTGATTGTGCCTAAATGTATGTATACTCGAACGGCGCTAATACAGAACATCCCGATATAATATTTTCTATAGTTTCCGGCCAAACATTTTCTACATAAATCATCAATTTGATTTATATCTTTGATTATGTGCTTCCTACAATTTTTAGTATTAATGACTCTATCTTGAATGGCAAGCATAAATCCTTCTATTTCTGCGCTCAACTCTCCAATACTCAACCATTTGTTTGACGAAAGTTTGTCAACGTACGTTTGGTTGAGATAATTGAAGTGTTTTGCGTGAATAATTTTTTTTGACCAGGAATCTAATAATTCGTGCTTAGTATTTATAAGAATGTTGGCATTCTCGTCTTATAAATTTAAAGCTAATAGCTTTCTTATGGAAAAATAATAATAATTAATATTTGCATTAGTATCGAGGAAATTGATCAAATGAAATAAATTGATGAAATCAAATCCGGAGAGGAAATTGGCAAATACGTTTGTACGGACAAAACGCCTTTCAGTTTCCTTTTAAGACCGCCATTAGGTTGTATGACTGCAACTGATGCCATCTTCACAGCCCGGTTTTGACTATGCGTGTACGCAGAATATTACTATAGCTAGATTGCCAACAAGATAAAATAAAGTTTTAATGTTGGTATTAATAACTAATTTATAGAACTCTAAGTCCATGGTCACGAAACCCGCTTTATCTTTCCTACCGTGTTGTGTTTTTGATTGCACGTGAAGATAATGATAATTTTAATGCGTCATCAGATTATTCTGATTTCCAACGGTAAATAAGTTGTTTTCCGTTCCAGCCACTCTATTCGCATGTTGGTAATTCTTTTATTACTCATAGGAAGTTCGATAATTTGCCATGCAACACACGTTTCGCTATCAATTCTGACAGAACTTGGTATCTACGGTGCATCCTCTCTGATGTCATTCCGTCATTATTGCTTTTGCTTCCGATGTGATTGGTTTTAAAATTGTGTAGCTTTTGTGACCATCTTACAAACAAGGTGACGATTGGCTCTTTACTTTGGTGCAATATAATTTATATTTAGCGTAATTATATAATTATAGATATATCGACTGCGGTTTGATACAACCCTTCAGGCCAAAATAATTTCCCTCAGGGCCTATGTTATCTTTGGGGATGCTGTGTGGAGGTTTTTTTTTAAGAAATGGAGGAGAGGAGAATTCTGGGAAGGAATAGGGTTTAAGGAATGGGTAGGAATCTGGGGTTCAGTGTGTCCAGGTCATCCGTCTCCAAGACTTAGACAAACCTCACCCCATGAACCCGGGCACCCCTGCTAAATCACCAAACTTATCGAACCACTTGGGGTGACCTATGGCAGAGGTGTTAAAGGTTCCCGAGGCGGCGGTACCCATTCCCGCCTCCCAAATTGAAAACTAATCAAAAATTTAGAAGTTTATATGGGTTGTCTGTTTTTCGAAATTTTGATGTAAAATATTACAATTCTGTTTATAATTATAAAATAATTTAGGGTTGAATAGTGTCATTTGTGGTTATTTGAAAATAACCTTAAAAGAATTTACGCATTTTAAAATTTTTAGTTTTAAAAATGCCTATACAAAAATAATTGATCATTTTGTACTACCATTTACCAAAACACAGTGGATATATAAATTAAAAACAATGCATTTAACTTAAATGTTCTTCCCTTTCAATATTGTTTTACATTTTTATTTGATTTTTTGTCTAAAAAGGTAACTATGCATTGAAACTCATTGAACTCAAATTCCTGAAACTTCAATTTTATTCTAGTATACGACGATGGGCCATCACACTTTTTTTACATTAGCTCCACTCAGGAGGATTCCCATCAGGGCCTAAGTCGTCTTGAGGATTGCTGTGTGGAGGGTCTTTTTAGGAAAGGAAGTACTGGAAGGAAAAAGGTATGAGGGATGGGTAAGAATCTGGGGATCAGTATGTGCGAAAATGACAGATAAAGGGATTTATCTCTCCTACTGCGGTGCAAGGCGATGATGTTCCGAGAGAGAGTCCTGTTGGAGAGGTTAAAAAGACCTCCTTAACTAGTCTCTCCCGATCTGGCCTGCCACGCAGTTGGTGGGCAGACACATCTGCCGCCAAGATTCGGACCAACCGCACCCCGTGATCCCGGGCACCCATGCTAAGTCACCAAGCGTATCGAACCACTTGGGGTGACCTGTGACACATGTAGTACCTAACACAAATTAATCAAATAAAATACGATTTCATCCCGCGACCTCCGCATTCGTGGACAAAGATACTAAGCATTCAACCACAGGGTGCTATTTAAATATCCAGGAATAAAAAATAAAATAAGAAAATAAAAAAGAAAGTAAGACAAATATTCCCGGGTTACGAATAACCCAACAATGTTTGAAAATCTCCTACTACCACCACAGAAAGCCGAAAATGTTGCTTGTGTTGTGATGGAGGGCTTAGCCAGCCGAGGAATCGAACACGGGACCCCCGGGTGGGACCCAAATGCGATGCCCACTCAACCACTGACCTGTATCTGTTAAGATACAGAATTCTGAATGGCGATGACAGAGATCTTTCAAGAATATGCATCGCGTTGTTATATTTTTCATAAAGAATATATAAATATACCTATTGAAATACTGGCGTACAGAGGTCCGGGCCAATAAGGCCATTTCACCATGAGTTTATAATAAAATTATGTTTGAAGATATACCTGTCTAATATACTTTGAATATTCAGCAATATTTCACCCACAGCTTACGGAAACACCTGAATTTGCCAGGAAATGGCAGAAAGCAATTTAGAAAAAACCTTTTCCGTAATCCCTCTTTTTTGGAATCGATTTAAAACGTTCCGGGAATAGTATTCGTAAAATTAACCTTCGCTCGTCGTAACTGGCTCCACCCTCGTCAGAGCTCAGGTAGGTACCCTCTCAAATAATTACCTTTCTTCCTAACAAGTGTACGCGACTTATCTCTCTCCCTCCTCACTTCTCTTCCCCTCAACTTTAGCTTACTTGGCACTGTTCTCCTGTAGCGGGATTCCCGAAACTCTCAAAGAGCTTTTTGGCACGATGCAATTTTCATCATCCTGATTTAGTATAGAATCTGACAGTAGTGCTCACAATGTATTTTCGTGCAAGCACCATGCAAACTAGTTATGGGATAGTATGCGCAGTACTTACTTATTTGAAATTTGTAGTAGTTGAGTGAGATATCGTTTATTTTAGAGTTAAAGCGTTAGTACTCGTGGATTCTCAGGTGTTACTTATTTGGAGCAATCTATTTTAGAGTTTAGTATTTTTGTTGTAAAGTCTATTTTCTCAACATTGGGAATCAGGCCGCTAACAATAACACTCCTTATGTAGATGGCAATAAGGTTCCCGCTTTAAACTAGCCTTCTATTTTGACTAATGGTAGAAAGATAAACATCGCCGAAAAGCGTGTTTTATTTTATTTTGCGAAGTTCAGGCACAAATATTTAAATGTTTTACGATCGCTTTATAAAGAACTTAATTTGTCACTTTGCGATAAACATACCATAGCCGTAAATGGGTTCGTGAGTAAGATATTTTGAACTTTAAAGCAGTTTTTATGGACCTGATACTTTATATTTTTCTGGGCTTATAAAAATCCTTTCAAAGACCAAGATGTGTTTTACTTGCAGTATTTAATTAAAGCATCTCAAATATTACTAATCGATCAAATTTTTAATTTGTAGTTGAAAATAATATGGTTATTTGTATATTCGAGAGGGATATTATAAACATTTTCTAGACGTCATTTGGATGTTTTCAAATGATTGTCGTTTCAAAGAAAACGAAATAAATCGATCATTTTTTCGAATTGGCACTCCATACTTCTTCTGATCTGAAAGCAGTGATAAAAACGTATGTGCTAAATAAGTGATAACGCAAAAAATTGCACTTGGGTTACAGTGAACAAAGCGATGACTTCCACACTCAAAACTTAAACGTATTTTCCTTATTTAATATTAAATATATCAAACTGTTATATTTTGCCTTTGTTAGAAGTTATTTTGAATACAATTCTCCCGTCTGGAACCCACATTATAATAAGCTTTCGGATTCCACCACGTAGGTAATACTAGAAGTCGGGATTTATTGCAGTGCAGAAATTCCGGGACTATAGTCAAACAGAAACTAAGTGAACGGTCAAAGTCCAGAGTCAGTAATATTACACGTAAAGCAACAAGAGAAGGTTCACGATTTAAAATTAATTTTACTAAACAAAATGTTTTTATTATGTTCGGGACTGAATTAAAGTCTGAATAAGGATTGAATGAAAATGCGTAGGTGTTTAAAAATACCTACAAGGTGTCCGGTAACTCATATTACATATATATTTCAGAATCAAGAAATTTCTTAGACAGTTTTTATCAGATGCTAATTAATAAAGCGGTAACCAATTTATGAGACATTTAAATTTTAATTGTAGAGCGTTTGTAGAACATTTAAATTGTAGAACATTTAAATTGTAGAGCGAATGAACGAAGGAAGTAGTGTAAGAAGAATATACGACGCGAATGTGAATGGTAGAAGAAGTCGGGGACGCCCGAGGAAGACATGGCACGATCAAGTGAATCAGATACTTGAGTCGGGTCATGTCAAAAGTCAGAATAATAGAAGAGAATGTATGAGACGATGTATGAATGTGAGTGAGGCAAAGAGTGTGTGCCAAGACCGAGTTGTTTGGCGGTCCGTCCTCTCTGCCTACCCCTGCGGGGAAACGGCGTGATGGTTAGTTAGTTAGTTAGTTAAATTTTAATAACATTTGAGTTTTACCCCCGGCTGGGATTTTACAAATTTATTTTTTTAAAGACAAAAATACCTAAATGTGCACATCAACATAAAGCAACATACTTTTTACAATACAATGAACTTTTTACATCGATAAATTTTTATTTGTGATTAAAAAATATTTATTTTACATTCCAATCACAAAGGATTCTTCGAAGAATGTCACAAACTTATTTTCAAACCAATTTTTGAAGACTTTGGAATTCATTTCGGAATGGTAATCTGTATTCGACCTAACCTTTTTCGTACGGAATACAAATTTACTCCCCGTGATAAAACCCGTTTTTGCTGAACCACAATGCAAAATGATCAGCCGGCTTCCTTTTCCGACTGGCACTTTTATACCCCCATTGCCCTCACTATTTTGCCACATGTGTGTAATCGAGTGATTTTGATTCACCCAAGTCTCATCCAAATAGACTATTTTTTTACATGAGCTCCACACAGGAGGCCCTGAGGAAAATAATTTCCCTGAGGAAATTTATTTTTTACAATAGTTTACCTTTTAACGTTCATTGGTTATTAACGCTTACTGAAGAACTAATAAAGCGACTTGAGGCATTCGAGATGTGGATCTACAGAAGAATACTTAAAATAAGCTGGATGGACAGGGTTACAAATGAAGATGTTATGGTTCGGATGAATAAAGAAAAGGAAGTAATTAAAACTATAAAAATCAGAAAACTTCAATATCTTGGACGTGTGATGGGACATCCAGAAAAATATGAGAACCTGCATCTCATAATGCAGGGAAAGATTGCCAGAAGACGGGGCCCTGGACGAAGGAGAACCTCATGGCTGAAAAACCTGAGACAGTAGTTTGGCCAGTCTACCGTGGAGCTGTTCCGGGACGCAGTAAACAAAGTTCGCATAGCCAACATGATAGCCAACGTCCGTTGAATGGACAGAGCACAAGAAGATTCTACGCCAAGATAGATTGCATTGCATTGCACAACCCCTGCATATAACCCGGAATAAAATAACAATTATTAAATTCTCCAAATGAAATAATTATAATTTGCCTTACTTTCATAATGTAACTAACAGAATTACCAGAATACAAAGGACATACATAATAGGGTGTGTCAATTATTTCAATTCAGATACGCCCGGGGTCTCAAAAGTTGAGTCTTACAAATAAAATGAGAACTGCATTTAATTTTTTTTTAAATGGTTATTAGCCCGCTAAAATGCATTGAAAATCAGAAAACAAAGCTAAAACTTAAAAAAAATATATTTTAATTAATTTTTTTTTTCAATAATTTAACCTTTTAGCGTTAGTTTGTTATTAAAAAATTCGTACAGCTGACAAAAAAGTTTATGAATACAAGTAAGTCAACAAGAATACTGATTTTATCCAGAAAAAGTGTTATTTTCCCCTTTTATATTTTGAACAAACACATCACATATGTATCAACAACAAAAAAATGCGATCTTTATACTGCAGTTATGGAATAAAAATTAAGTTTAGTACAAAATATTAAATATGGACCCTTTGTTTTGTTTTTTTGGTAAATTTTGAGATCGCTGGCAATGGTTAATACGCACTTTTTTGAAAAAATCTTTTGATTCACCTTAATTACATTAAAAGACAACTATTTGCATTGGGGGAAGTGGAAAATATTTCATTCTAAATTTCGATTACGTAAAATTAAAATTAGCTTTCATTCTGTGAAACGAGACCGTCCATTTTCAAACATTATTTTCAAATGTCATTTTGTTATGTTGGTACTGTACGAAAAGATGCTAGAGCAAAGCGTAGCAGACTTCATGGGAATTCTAGGTTTGTGTAACATGGTTTGTGATACAAAAGAAAGTGCCGCTTTATAACGCCTACTCGCGTCAAGGCAAGAAAAACATCCCAGTTTTCAAGTAGTTTAGCGGCTACGCTAGGTTTGTGTAACATGGTTTGTGATTCAAAAGAAAGTGCCCGGACCTTCAAAATCTTCTAGCCGTTCGTTATACATTCAAGTGTATCAGGAATACCAACATACCAAAGTGACAGCGAATGAGCTAATAGCTAATGGCGTACAATCTCACAAGACAAAAGCTAATTTTAATTTTACGTAATCGAAATTTAGGATGAAATATTTTCCACTTCCCCCAATGCAAATAGTTGCCTTTTAATGTAATTAAGGTGAATCAAAGGGTTTTTTTTTAAAAAGTGCATATTAACGGTTGCCAGCGATCTCCAAAAATTAATATTTTTTTCCAAATCACGAAATCTTTTTTTTTTTTCAAAACTTCCGGCCATTTTAGCGGGCTAATAGTGAACAATAATTTCATTTATTTTTACGTTTTCAAATAGCTACAGATCATACGAAACTTTTGAGACCCCGGGCGTTTAAAAATAAGACCATTTTTTCTCTCTATGGAGAGCGACACAATACATAATACATGAAGACTCTTTTCAGAACCTTGAGAAGAATCAAGAATTTCTCAGATATTAAGTCCTCTTGATACATTGATACCTACTCCAACCACATCTGCTCAGGCTCATCTAGTAGACCTAGACAAATCTGTGATATCTGGATTTGACCCAAAGCTTATTTAACGAACGAGGTAATGGTGTAACGGTATTATTAAAGGTGCACTAATGAACCTAAATACTTTTTTTAATACTAAATCTAACATGATGATGGACATTGCAAGACTGTTTAAAACGCTGGCTCAAGGAGACAGTGCAACACAGCTAAACACGCAAAGGTTATGTTATAAGTTATAATCACTTATAAAGTCTTGCCTGTCGCGATTACTATTTCCCGGTGACTAGCTGTCATTGGATCACAGTGGATCGGAGGAGCGGGCTATTTTTGGAACAAGTTCCTATCGGATTTATAAAATGGTCACTTATACTCAAACTGGGCGAAGACGAACCGAAAGCCGCCCGCAGCGGGTTTTTAGCTGCTCGTAAAATATTATTAATTATAGTTTCGACAATTTTCTTTTTAGAAATCTGCTTCCTGAAAAATCGAAACATATGCACAATTACATTAATATTATATATTACTAGCGCAGACCCGTGAAAAATCACGGCATATTATAATTACAATTTAAAAAAACAATAAAAATAATTAATTTTAATTTTCTATTAGTGTAATATTATTTAACCGGTAGGTAGCAAACGTATGGCTTGTCTGAATCCTTCAGAAAGTAAGTTCTTGACACTTAAATTCAAAGCAAATCCGTTGTCTAGAGTTCATTGAAAGAGAGTTCCAACAGCAACTTTTTAATGATCTGAAATTAGACCGAACCTTGAAAATCCAGAAAAAAAATGTGTGAAAATTTCAAAATTCAGCAATCCACCGCCCGAGAATCAATCAATTGCGAGACATTAAAACATTCTTCTGCTCTATGGCTAAGATAACATGTTTAACTTTGTGTTTACACACCGTTCAACCAAAACAAGGCTATTACAATCCTACCCTTCACATCTTCATCCATTCACGTATGTGTTAAACCTGGTCCATTACATGCATAATATGAATCCGTCAGCATTCCAAATTGCCGTTTCTCCCCTCGCTGTGATAACACCCCCTTCCCCCATCCACCCCTCTGGGAAATTGGCCTGAAAACCTTACGGAAGTGGGTAGTTGCTTGCTCCATTTCCAACCCCCCCCCCCCCCGCCCCCAGCCGCCTGCCGATGCAACCCCTAAATTGCCACGTCTAAGGGTTATACTTGCCACGACAAGTAGCTTCCCCTATCTACTACGAACTGTCGAGTGCCTACCTCAGAGTTACTCCGAGGTGCCTACCCAACTTCATGACATCCTTTGGTGGCTACTTGTGGCGGAATTTGTTAGTAAGTTGTCACGTGTCTAGTTTATCAAATTGAATGTTATTTATATCAGAATACGAGATAACCATCGACCGACAAAGTCTAGACAAGGCGTGTGGATGTTTACAATTATCCCGAAAACAAAATTATTGGTCCCAAAAATTGGGTTATGAAGATATTTACCATGAAGAAAGTGCAATACTTCGCGGTGACCGGACAACTGAGAACCTCCTTTGAAAAGTCATTAAAAGTGATGAAAAATAATGGTTAAATAGGTTACGTTAGGTTAGGGTTATGGACTATTTTAAAACTATTTTTTTCATAGCTTCTAATGACTTTTTAAAGATGTGTAGAGTTGACTTGATTCTGAGTTGGCATGGAACCATAATTTGCAGTCAAAAGATCATAAGAACTAATTTGTTTTTTTTTTTAATCTTGTGTTTATCTTCAAGGATCAAATTTGTCTTCCAAGATTTTATGCTTTTGAAGTGAGGCGATAGAATCAGATGGAGAGTCAAATATTTGACCTAATTTACGTAAGATACGCTATATTGACCGGTCATTGGTTGAGTGGGCATCGTGTTTGGGTCCAACCCAGGCGTCCCGTGTTCGATTCCTCGGCTGGCTAAGTCCTCCATCACAACACAAGCAACATTTTCGGCTTTCTGTGGTGGTAGTAGGAGATTTTCAAACATTGTTGGGTTATTCGTAACCCGGGAATGTTTGTCTTTCTTTTAAAAAAGAAAAAAAGAGTTGATATATCGATTGAGGTAACTTTTTTTTTTTAACATTAACTCCATACAAGATGCCCTGCGGAAAATAATTACCCCCCTGGCCTATTGTCATCTTTAGGGATTCTGTGTGGAGGGTCTTTTTGGGGAAAAGAAGGAGAGGAAGTTCTGGACAGGAAAAATGTATGAGGGGTGGGTGGGTAGGAATCTGGAGGTCAGTAAGAATCTGGGGGTCAGTAGGAATCTGGGGGTCAGTGTGTCCAGAAGTGACCGACGAATGAATTCATCTCTTCCACTGCTGTCCAAATCCTGCTGAGAGTCCTGCTGAAGAGGTCAAAGATCTTCATCAACCGGTCTCTCTCGATTCGGCTTGCCATTGCCACGCAGTTGGTGAGTAGACGCATCCGCCGCCAAGATCCGGACAAACCTAACCCCCATGAACCCGGACACCCCTGCTAAGTAACCAAACGTAGCGAACCACTTACGGTGACCTATGGCAGAGGTGTTGGAATAGGTCAGCAGATCTAGATGTTACTAATCGTTTAATCGAACTTTCTAGGTCAAATCGAGCCGTTTATTATGATCGATCTTTTCGTGTAACTGGCCCGCTCATTTGGAACAAACTTCCCTCAGCTCTTACTAATATCCAGAACTTGGCTGAATTCAAAAGAGCTTTAAAAACAAACTTATTTAAAAAATCGTACCTTTCATGAATTTTAACTCGTTTTCAATCTACTATAATAAGCCATGTTCCTCAAGTTTCTGGTAATTGTTTGGTTTCGATTACCTCCTTACTTTTAATTGCACTCTTTTATTATTATTTCTAAACGTAAACTGCCTCTTATTCTTTATTATAATTTAGTTTTAATGAATTCTTTTTGTTAATATTGTTCTTTAGGAATTGCTTTGCATATACTGTATATTCTTTGTTTCACATAATTTAATTATTTTTTTTTATTTTTTAAGGACTCGTAAGGAACACTATAGGATTATTTTTAAGTTTATTATAATTAAGCGCACTTGAAGTGAAATATCACAAAACTGCGCTATATAAATACTACGTTATTATTATTATTATTATTCAAGGAATGGTTCCCTGGGCGGCGCACTATGGAATAGTCCGGAACAAGACCGTCTCATAAATCGAAAAAAGGTGCATTTGTTTTTTAAATATACCAAAGCGCTTTTAACAAGATAAGTGATCGAAAAAATTTTATCCATTGGAAAATTTTTTTTTTTTGTACTTTTCTATACTTAAAATAATATCAAAGTACGGGCTCAAGCTGAGATATTTAATTGAATCAAAATGTGGCATATTTTGTGGTACAAATTTAAATCATTTGCGCTAGTTTATATATACTTTATTATATATCACCGGAAAGGTTGTTTATTAAGTTTTAATAATATTTATATTTTTGAATGTAGCTATTACTTTGTGGTTATCCATTATAATAAAATGAAACAATGCAACTTTGTATAAAAAAAAAAAAAAAATTTTTTTTCATCACTTTTAAAACCCACCCACTCTACACTAATACCTACCCACCCAATCTACACTAACAACGGCTCCACCCCTACCCTAATAAAACATTGTTCTAAACTGTCAAATTAGTATAAGCTTTCCCTGACGAAGGAACGTTTGTTCCGAAACCGGTCGGATTTGCACATTTTATAAGTGGCTTATACAAAGTTGCATTTTTTCATTTTAATAATATTTATTTATAATATATTATTTTTAAATAATAGTGATTTATAAGCTCCCTTTAAGCAAACAACACCGAAACCAGATTTTGAAAAAGTTCAGGTAAACTTTCAACTAGTAGCATGGTTTAGATCTGTAGCTATGAAAACACTATTATATAATATAAACCTTTTTTTAATATGTTCATTAAAAAAAATTGCGGATTTTTTGCGTTTTAGCGTCAAAAACGGTTTTGCCGCTACTCATTTTTATCAGAAAATTACCTTGTCGCAAGGATAAATTGTTTTTGAAATGTCTTGTTTAGAATCAAAATATTAACAATTAAATAAATAAAAATATTAAATAAGGAAGCATATAATCAAAGATATAAATCAAATTGATGATTTATGTAGAAAATGTTTGGCTTTTCCAGAAACTATAGAACATATTATATCGGGATGTTCTGTATTAGCGCCGTCCGAGTATACATTTAGGCACAATCAGGTTTTAAAAATAATCCACCAAAGTTCGGTAATTAAACATAACTTGATTGACTGCCGTAATACAGTACCATATTATGAATATGAACCAAATTCATTTTTAGAAAATGAATTTTATAATATATATTACGATAAAACTATACTAACAGACAGAACAATTAGTCATAATAGACCTGATATAGTTTTACATGACAAAATTTAAAAAAAATAACTTATATCATTGATGTAGCTATCCAAATTCCTGTAATATTCAAAAATCTGTTTCTGGAAAAATAAGAAAATATACAGATTTAATTTGGCATTCTCAGACTATAAAAATATTACCATTTGTCATTTCGGCTACTGGCATTATACCTAGGTCTCTTATTCAAAATTTAGGCATATTAGATTTGTCAAAGAATTTATGTATAAAAATGCAAAAATCAGTAATTTTAAATACCTGTAGGATTACAAAAGATTTTTTAAATATTTATATTGAGGGATCAGTAGGATTTATAGGTCAAATTAGGAATTCCACAGAGCCGAACCCTCTGATATGAAAATATCTGGAGTCGGTGAATTATTTTCCCATTTGGTCTCTGGTAGGTTGACATGTTGTTCTTGTATTGTTTTGTATTTATAATACTTATGTAGTGCAATTGCAAAGCGTGGTTTGACTAGATGATCATTTGGGGAAGTGTGTGAGAGGGTTTAGTGTTTCCTGTGGGGAAAATTTAACTCGGACATTTAAATCTGGTGTGTAAAAGATGGTTTAGTTTTACATCAGCACACCAAATTTTATTTTTTTATGATAAGAAACAGATTTATGAGACCATAAAGAGCATTTGCAACCACTGTCATTATGGAATGGTCCGGAACAAGACCGTATCATAAATCGAAAAAGTATACTTTTTTTCGTATATTATTACCTATGGTGGTTTTAATAAGATAAATAATTGATTAATTTTTATTTCTTGAAAAAAAAATTTTTTTTTTGTTCTTTTGTATATCTCTACATATTATAAATTAAAGTCCCCCTCGCCGTCTGTCTGTCTGTTCGCGATAAACTCGAAAACTACTGAACGGATTTTCGGAAGTGTCGGAAAAAGTCAAGCCGCCTGGTAGCTTTCATCGAAAACGCTGCCTAATCCTTTTGGGATATAACAAAACAATGCATGGTGGGATATTCCTCTTTTATAGATGTACAAAAAAGTCCGTGAAGGCATATATCTATCTTTTACGGATAGCTTACTATACCCATTCTATCTTCTAAAAAAATGGTCACGAACATTGAGGTAATTGAAAAGTTATTTAGACGGATACAGTATTAATCCTTATTAACTTAAATACGTTAGTTACCCCAACCATTTCATGCACATTATTATAATCTTTCACACCATCTCTACGTATTATAAATTAAAGTCCTACGCGGCATCTGTCTGTCTCTTTGCGATAAACTCAAAGACGGCGATGGTTATAAAGGTTGGATAACCATCCAGTAGATGACGTTGTGTTTTATTAGCCACAGCAACGCGTGGCCGGATCAGCTAGTTTAAAATAATGTCAAAGTACGGGTTCGGGCTGAGATATTTAATTGAATCAAAATGTGAAATTTTTCGTCCTAAAAATTTAAAGCATTTTTGATCTACTTTATATGTAGTTTATTATATATCACCGCCAAGGTTGATTTTTAAGCTAAAATAATGTGTATTCGAAATATTTTAGTTTTAAGTAATAATGATTTATAAGATCCCTAAGCAAATGATACCTAAACTGGATTTTTAAAAAGTTCAGGTAAACTTTCAACTGGTCGCAGGGTTTTCCCCTGTGGATATTAAAACTCCATTTTATTAAAAAAAACATTTGTTTAATGTTTTCATTAAAAAAAATTGCGGATTTGTTGCGCAACAGCGTCAAAAACGGTTTTGCCGCTGCTCCTTTTTATCAGAAAATTACCTTGTCGCAGTACTAAAAAGGGATAAATTGTTTTTGAAATGACATGTTTTATATCAAAATAAAAATATGAAACAAAAAGATTGTTTCGTTTTTAATCAGCATACCATTTTTTTTGTTTTATGACAAGAAAAAAAGAAGTTACAGATTTATGAGACCATAATGAGCATTTCCAACCACTGTGCGGCGGTACCCATACCAGCCTCCCAAATTGAGATTTTTTAAATGTAAACTAACCAACTAACTAACCATCACGCCGTTTCCCCGCAGGGGTAGGCAGAGAGGACGGACCGCCAAACAACTCGATCTTGGCACACACTCCTTGCCTCGTTCACATTCATACATCGTCTCACACATGCTCTTCTATTATTCCGACTCTTCACATGGCCCGACTAATAATACCCTTTTAATGTAATATTAATATTTGGACTGTATTTCGTAACTATTTGTTTTTTTTTTGTATTTTGCCCCCAGTCATATTGTATCTTTCTCAAAAAATGTAATTTTGAACATGGGCGAAGTTTTGTTGATTTTTAGCATAGCTAGTTGTTGTGCGTTCAAAATTCAGCCTAAAAAATTACTAAACTATATAATTAAGAATCATTTTAAGATAATATGAGATTAATCATTTTTAGAGATGCGCATTAAACGCGGCAGTTAATTTTTCATTGAGTCAAATTAGACTATACGACTAAAAGTTCTTAAAAATTCCTACCCAGCTGAATTATATTCACGTAGATACAATTTGATGTTACAAATAATTATTTTACAAAATCCTAAAAATATCTTTGATGCAATTCGGGAAGTCAAAAAATTACGTAAAACCGTCGATGAAAGCTATACAAAATCGTTATCATTACAAGTTTGGTTATATCAATTTTTCCATAAATATAACCCCCTTATAAGCAAAAAAAAGGTCTATTTCTTTTTGGTTTTCAACATTCATAACAATGTCGAGCTTTGGCTAAATAACTGAACTCTCCAATCTTCCATATAATTTTAAAATTTGTACATTTAAATAAAATTAATATATAAATTCATCTTTCCTTTCTCTGTAAGTTTAAATGATGGCCTAGAACACCCTTGAAGGGTGAAAGCCAGAAATAATTGAAAAAAAAATGTTTTAATTCTTAACGGCAGTCTTACACCAGGGCGACACTGAAAATATCTTCCACTCTATAACGTGCCGCAAATATACTTTATACAACTTTTCATCACCAAAAAACCAAATACAATTTACCTGCGCACGCCGGGATTTGAACACGCGACCTCCGGATTGCTAGTAGAGAGTCTCAAGTAATAAAAATAATAATGTTTAATATTTAGGAGGTAGGAATTGTCAAGAAGCTTCTTAACAATTCCTTACGAAGACATTTTCAGTGTCGCCCTGGTGTAAGACTGCCGCTAGGAATCAAAACATTGCTTGAGATGACTTTAGCTGTGTTTGATGACCATTTCTAAATAGCCAGGTACTTTCCCACCTCCATCTTCATCTCCTTCTCCTTCAATAACATACCCCAATTGGAGGGGTTCGAAACGGTTGAAAATTTTGTGCGGTGTGCACATTAGCGATGTGTCAGTTCAACTGTAATGAACTCGGGTGATTCGCGGGAAGCTGATCCTACTCCTACTCCTACTCCTACTCCTTTTTCAAATCGACTACTCCCAGAAAACCCGGTCCAGGGCTCGGACCCAACCCCAGAACTCGGAGCCGGACAAGGGATGCCATGTTCGAACCACTTGCAACACTCGGGTTCGAGTTCTTGTGCGGGTTCCGGCTCCGAGGTCCGGCTCCGGCCGAACCCGTGCTCCTGGTAGCCGCAATAGTACCCAGTACCCAGTCCGCACCAAAGAACTCGGACCCGGGACCTGCTCCCAGAAGTCGAGTACTTTTAAAAGGAAGCAAGCGGAGGTAAGGATTCAAGGTTTTTAAAAATATCGCTATATATTGAATTAAGTCGATATCGATATATCGGGCTATCAGGCCGATATACCGATATTTCATATATTTTTTAAAGCTTATAGAAATCCAATGATGTTTTAGTTGTATCAAACGTTTATCAATTATGTACTCGGTATGTATATAATTTTTTATACTTACCTATGTGATATCACAAAATTTTGTTCGGTGTATAAAATGTGGTTTTTTTTCATAAATTTATTAAAATTAAAATAATTCCAGTAGGTATATTGTAATCGTCACTATTTATTAATTAACTATGTATTAAATAGTAACTTGCAGTCCGCTTCCTCGTAGCCGGTTTCTGCTTTGAGTTGTTCGGCAGTAGTGGCTTCTGCCTTTGAAAAAAAAATTTTTTTTCGATATTTCGATACGATATATTGAATTTTTCGATATCGATAAATACCGATATTTTTAGGGGTCGATATATCGATATTTATCGGTTTTTCGATACATCGTTGCATCCCTACTCGGAGGCGTCCGGCAAAATCCGGAACTTTTCCATCGCTAATGCACGTAAAAAATAGATGCTTTTAGGCAACCTTTAACAATTTCAATGTTCTCGGTTAAGGGAACGTACCCATACAACGTTACCAACTTTTTGCAATTTTTAACCCCCCCCCCCCCCCTAAAAACCTAAGCCCCCCCCGCCGCTCATTCGTACCAAGCGTGGTATTTTGAAGACCCCCCCCCTGAGCGGGTCAGTATGGGTACGTGACATACGTTCCCTAATGGGCATATTAGACCTTTCAATTCTGCTGCGCAATTAGGTTGTAGATACCAAATTGCACCGTGTAAACAAGACATTGCATGTTTCCATGTCATTGCGCGTCATCTTTCCACCGCATTGAAAATATTCAACTTGTTTAATATTTTCAATGCGATTGGTTCTGTTGTCCTTCGTGCGCATGCGCGAATGCGGCGTTGCATGCGCGCGCAGCACTGTGCGCGCGAATTGAAGTGCCAAACTGTGACTGTTTATTTTGTAGTGAGTTGTCAACATAGAAAATGGTTTCTAAATGGAGGGAAGAGCATACGCCTCTGTTCTTAGAGCACTTTAAGAACTATCCAAGCCTGTGGAACATTAAATCAGAGGGATATAATTCCCGCGCGCACGTCCTGTTTCGAAGACATTCTAAACTCTATGACAGCAATGTGATTGTATGGTCCACTTCTGTCAAGTACGTCTAAACAGCACACTCTTTCAATTATACGCCGTTCAACCAAATGGCATCAATGTGGTTGACGTGTGTAATTTCACCATATACTGCGTAGAAAAAAGTTGTGTTCCTTGCGAAGTTGATATTTCGAAACTGTGTCGGTAAAACAGGAAACACATTCGATTGTATGAAGTCTGAAGACAGTCGTTTGGTAGCCGGACAGTTCAGGGGGCAGGTCGAAATGATAACGGTACGGTACTTAGCCGCGCGTGCTAATGGCAGAGAAGTGGAGGGAATAATTTTACCTTATCTTAACCGAGTCGCCGCTGGATTTGTGGTACCTACCTGCCGTGCTGTGACCTTTGACTAAGATCCTGACAGATAGACGTAATGTTTCATAGGTTGTAATTTAGTTCGGATCTCAACCTCTATGTATAATTGTGAGACACAGAACATCCAGAAAATGAACCAAAATAAATTGAAATTAGTGGAAATTATATCTTATGGTTATTTTATTTTCACGTTTGATACATACATGATTCTGCCAAACACACTCCTCATAGATTTTTGGAAGGCGGGTAAGGGTACCATTTATTGGATAACTATAGGATATGCCATAGGTCACCCCAAGTGGTTCGCTACGTTTGGTGATTTAGCAGGGGTGCTCGGATTCATGGGGTGAGGTATGTCTACAGGTGGGCGGCGAATGCGTTTGCTCACTTACAGCGCAGCGTAGAGACTTATTGAGGGAGACCTAACCTAGATCTCTCCAGCTGGACTCTCTCGAACCATAGCATTGCACCGTAGTGGGTGGATGGGTTCATACGTCTGTCACTCCTGGACACATTGACCCCCAGATTCCTACCCAACCCTCATACCTTTTTATTTTCCCAGAACTTCCTTTCCTTCCTTTCTAAGAAGACCTCAAGGATGACAAAGGCCCAGATGGGTTTTTTATCCTCATCTGTGGAGAGCTAAATGATTTTACTATCATCTAAGCTTTTACATCGATTATTATAATAATAATAATAATGATTTATTGTCTTCATTTCTTAGTAACAAGTAGAGATAATGATATCCTCACTGGGATCTCCCGTGCTGAGGATTTCATTTACATATTATAATTTAATTATAAGATATTAATATGAATTGGACATAACATATATCATGTAGTATTTTTTTTAAATAATTATAAAGTAAATAAGATAGTGTTTTTTTTTATAATTCTGTTCACTAGATTAGGTTTTAATCTGTATTTGATATCAGTATATTTTCTATTTCTGATCTCCCTATATTAAATGTTATAACGTTGAGGTTTTTGAGTGAGAGTGGTATTTTATTGTAGAGTTTAATGCCATAATATAAGAAGCTTTTTTGCCCAAATGTTGTGTTAGTAGTTACTTGTTGGATATGTTTTTGACCATGAGATCTAGTGTTTCTAATGTACACACGTGTTAGTTGTTATTTCTTGGGTTTTGTACTTATGAATGTAAATGAGTATAGTTTTAGAATATAGTTGTTTAATTGACATGATGTTGAGATTGTTGAAGATTTCGTCAGTGCTAGTATAACAGCGGGTTTCAAACCTTTTAAGAGGGCATTTACCAGAGAAAACCAGAAATATGTCATTTTCAAATCAGATTTTAGACGTATTGACTCTTTTCCACAAAAAATTATAAATGGATTTCGAAAGATTGTCCTTTTATTAGCATTCGCATGTAATACATTTTGAGAATTTTTTTTAATTTTTAGTATATAATAAGGTTATTCCATAGGTCATTGGCAGATTTATTAAATTTTCAAAAAAGATTTTGTATTATACCACACCCATTTCAAATAATATAATCATGCAGTAAAATAAATCAATTCATTATCTAGCAAACGCATGTTTTAGAATTTTAATTTTAGTTTCAATAAAATCATTAAAAAATATGTACGAACATGTGTTTCTTGACGAAAATTGGTCCATTTGTGTATTTATTTGCGCACTTACAAACTAATATATTTCAGATTTTTTTAACATTCTTATTAAATTTAGACATTATTGAAAAATGATAAATACTTATAATCAAAAAATAATTATAAAAAGTACATTATTTTAATAGTTTTATCATCACGCCTTTCAGCATTTTTGGATGAAGGTATAAATTAAAGCTAATTAGGATTGAAATAAATTCGATATTGAGTTATAATTTTAAAAAGCTGGTACGGAGAATAATTAATCTTTCTAGTTGTAACCGCCCTGCACGATCGTAAGAACAACTTTCGACGAAATGTGGATTTTCGTTCGCTGGCTGGTTAAACGCTCTTAAAGGCCCGGCCGCGTATTTACAAAACCTATACCGATTCAGTCGCGGTAGCGACAATTTACATTTTAAATATACCTCTATATTGGTTATTTTTTATCACATTGCAAAAACAAAAATTATTCTACAATTTAGATAAAATAATCATTCTGATGTGGATATTAGAAATTAAGAATTTTATTTCTAAATATTTAAATTGTAATATTATTCCCGTATATTGTAAATACACCTCTATATTGATAATTTTTTATCACTTTCCAAAAACAAAAATTGTTCTAAAATCTAGATAAAATAATCTTTCCAATGTGTATATTAGAAATTAATAATTTTATTTCTAAATACTTAAATTTTGATATTGAAAATGTAAAGCGACTCAAACGGTATAGGTTTTGGAAATACGCGGCCCGGCCCCCTTTTAATTGTTTTTTTTAACTCACCACTTCGCGACCGACTAGCCTTTTTTATATGTTAAATCAGTGATTAACCTTTTCAGCCGGAGGGCCAATTTATCCATTTTCCGTTTGTTCGCGGGCCGTATGTGGTAGGGTTGAATTTTGTTAAACGGTATGTGGCTCAAATTTTATGTCACCTAGGTCAAATATTATTATCATTATCATTCTGAAATATTATAGAATGTATAAGAAAGTACGAGTACTTTCAATTTTGGGCGGTTCCGGCTGCTTCAAAATAGACCGACAAAAATTTGCCGCGAAAGAGGGCAAAATTGCCACCTGCCAAAATTTTACTGTTTTCAGAGATAAACATTAAATATAAGATGTCAAATTTTATATCTAAATAAAATACACAATAAAAAAAGAGGTTCAAAGTCAATCCAATACATGCTATTCATCATTATCGTTCGGAAAGCACAATATTTTGTTATGAAAAATATTGGCATTTTATAAAACGTAACCCTTAATGCATCAAACATAGACCTCAACGAAAACGTTCTCCACTGTTCTACAAAAAAATTCTGCAATTTAGTTCGAAAATGTGTAACCAGGAAATTCTGTCTTTTGAAGAATATGTAAAAAGACTTGTACTATTTTATATATTTTAGGGAATGTTGACAGCAAATCTGAGATTATACAATAATACAATAGGATACATAGATAATTATGCCAATTATGAACTTTCCACTAATGATAGTGAATGTTAAAGTGTGACATTGTGAGCGTTTTTCCTTAATTAATTTATTTTCGAGTTACAATATATGAAAGGGGAGGGGGAGGAGGAACATAGGATTAGGATTAAGAGGGAAAGGACAGGAATATATAAGGATTAAACTTTCTAGTTTGATTCATGTTGCTTAGTGAATTTTCGTTTTATATCACGTTAAGTCGAGTTAAAAATGTCAATGTGGTAATAATTTAAGTGAGATAATTCGAGCGACTTATGAAGAACCAAATTTTCCGCTATCCCTTTTGCAAAAATTTTATTTTTATTTTTGAGGTGACCGGACAACTCAACAACATGCGACTTCATCACCCCTTTGAAAAGTCATTAAAACTGAACTAAGGTACTAAAGAAAACTAGGTTAAATAGGTTAGGTTAGGGGCTATTTAAAAATAAATCATCATTTTAATGAATTTTCAAAGAGGTGTTGAAATTCTACTTTATTGAGTTGTCATTTTTTTTATTTATTTGTGTACAAAAAATTTACAACATTACAGATATTTTATCTAATTCGTTGTAATAGTACCATTTTCACAGTGAGAATGTAGCGCCAAAAACCTTACAGACTCATTGAATTCAATCAAACGTTCGAATAGTAAACGGATAGAGTAGATGTTACTTTCCGTTCCTTTCTTGTGCGTGAAGGGCTATGGTTTGTTGGTATGGTTTGATCTGCGAAAAAACCATTCGTTGACTGAAATATGGTTTGGCCATAAGTTTGGATCCATAAATGTGGCGAATTTTGATTCCGGGATCCCGATACGGAACGAAGCGTACTCAGACCGAGACGGTAGTCTGGCAACGTCACACTTTAAAGTGTTGTCAGTATTGCGCAGGAATTTTTCAATGTCATCGGTTGAGGTGCTGGCGTCGAATTGCCAAGCATGAATGTACTTCAGCCTTTCGACGGCAACCAGACCGGTAGGTTCTTGAGGGGTACCTCGTAGAATAGGACGTCTCTTACTCCTATGCGTCACTTTCTTCCAATCGCTGGTATTGTTGACTGGCGGCTCGGAGGTGGAGGAGGTATGCCCGGTGGTAGAGACCAATTTCGGTAGTTTGAGTCCCTACCGATGGATCTGGAACAGAGGATGCCGTTGAAGCAGATGCTATAGCAGGTTGAGGGTCATAGAACCGTATTAGGGAAAAACGTAGTACGGTTCAACCTAATCATTAATCAATCCCTAGTAGATTTTGATTAGGCACAGGTAAATGGAAAAAGAGACTTCCCATGAAGATTTGAAACCAAAACGCAACGTTTTACGAGACTTTTTTTAAGTCATAACATTTTCTTTATTAGACTTAGGTACTTATTTTCTGTGTAATTAGTTTTTCATTGCGATAAAGATGTGTAAGCAATAGTTGGCGGTATAACTATTTATAGCAGTTAGCAGTGTATTAAGTTCATGACATTCAGTACCACGATTCCTAGTGCAGTCAGTCGTCGCCGCCGATTCGCCGCTAATGACTCGTACCTGCGGTGAATGAATACACCAATTAGAAGCAATTAACACCTTCTTATCATAATACGTCATACTTGTTTGTAGCTATATGTCGACCGTTCAGAGACACTGAGCATGTATAAGCACCCACCACAAACAAAACGTATTATCCACGTCAGTTTTAGTGCGCTTCTTATTTTAGAAGTTTAACTACTCCTATAAGGAAAGTGAGAAAGTCAGATTTTTTTTTAAATAATTTGTCTTAGAGGTCGCTTCAAATTTTTTATAATAAAGAATGCAGGTAAGTAATTCTTGCTCTAGAAGAAATAGACCGAGTAAGATATCTAGGAATCATAATTGAAGTAACCTCAGGTGGACACATCATATTAAACAAATCACGAATAAACTCCTGAAAACATAACACCAAGATTTATTACACATAAAAAAGCTACACTAAAGCTAAACTTTGTCAATTCATAATCAATCATAGGTCACATTGAAATCACACAGAAAAAATCTATGCATCCAAGGCATACTTACGTACAACATGCAGTCGGTTTAGTGAAAATACGGTAAACCCACTTATAACTAAGTGACTGGCGGGGTGTGTAGAGGGAATGTACCGCCGAATAACAAAAGTTTAATAAATATTTTAATTTACACTATATGTTATGGTTAAGGTTTTCACGGGTTTAAGAGTAGAACAATTTTCTCCGTTTACCCGCGTAACGTAGTCCTCAAAAGGACTTTTTAACTCCTGACGTTTCGGACGAATCTCACTGTCCATCTTCAGAGACCTTATGTCTTGAGTTTTTGTCTCAAACTGATCGCTTTCGCGTGTCTGTTCGGTCCAGAAGCTAAGACTTAAGTGAGTGATTATCAATTCTTAAGTCTAGAACAGTGGAGTACCCGTTATGGAGTACCCGGGTTGAAGGTGATTGATAACAGGCGGTTTGCGTATAGAGATACCTGATTGGATTGTTTTAAACTAATTGGAGGTATATCTGATTATTTTGGAAATGCCGTTTTTAGGGGATTTTCAACAACGTTACTACAAAATGTAAAATGGAAAATGGTTCTACACTACACTATACCAGCGTATAAGTACAAAAAATCGACACTGTATATAATTTAGTTTGATATTCATTCCAACTTATTATTAAAGGTATTTTGAAGTCGATTTTATGTTGTATTATTTTATGTTATAGAAATTGGTAAACAATGCGTAAAAAATTAAAATTTTATAGTAAATATCATTTAGGGGGGCCAATTGTCGGCGAATCAACTGTAGGGTCACTCTTTTTTATGTGAAATCCGCACAATAGTCCCAATGCCAGTGACACTATAGCATCCCCAATGTTGTGATACTGGAGGAAGTGGGAAGAGGAAGGAGTACTCTTACGCAAGGATCAATTGCGCTAGTTTATCTAATTCTTTAATTTATTTTACTTCTTCTTGCTGAACAGAGTGCTAATACACCGATTGAGAGAGTGAAAAATGATAAATAATTAATTATAATTTTAATGCTTCCAGTAGCATATCATCCTACAGCTCTCATCAAAGAACATTATTTTATCTAATTGCCTTGAGTGCACTTATCTTACAAACGTTCTGTAGGTTAAGGTGTCTGAGTATGAACCGAACAACTCGGCACTTGAGAGTGAGGAATTAATTAATATTTTATGATTTGCCGAGTGGCGAGAGAACATCCTACCAGTTCAGCAGCCCCATAGTTAGTAGGTATTGAAGGTTCATTTTAATTTATTTTTTATTGTCATACTTAATTAATTCTTCTTTTAAAAAATGAAACAATACAACTTTGTATAAACCACTTAAAAAATGTGCAAATCCGACCGGTTTCGGAACAAACGTTCCTTCGTCAGGGAAAGCTTATACTAATTTGACAGTTTAGAACAATGTTTTATTATTTTACCATAATAAAACATGAAACAATACAACTTTGTATAAACCACTTAAAAATGTGCAAATCCGACCGGTTTCGGAACAAACGTTCCTTCGTCAGGGAAAGCTTATACTAATTTGACAGTTTAGAACAATGTTTTATTATTTTACCATAATAAAACATTGTTCTAAACTGTCAAATTAGTATAAGCTTTCCCTGACGAAAGAACGTTTGTTCCGAAACCGGTCGGATTTGCACATTTTTTAAGTGGTTTATACAAAGTTGTATTGTTTCATTTTTTTATAATGGATAACCACAAAGTAATAGCTACATTCAAAAATAATTCTTCTTTTGTTCACTGAAACAAAAATAAATCAATTTCCTCTCTGGATTTTGACCCTAGTGCAAATATTTTTAAAAATAAAATATCGATTTCGACCACTAGCGTGTCGGTACGTTTTGGTTTTTTCAATATGTTAATTTTTATAGGTCTTAAAGGACCCTCCAAAAAATAAAAATAAAAATTAAAAAAGTTTAAATTGTCTGGTTTGAACGCCATCAACAGACGTTCAGTAAATAAACTAGACAATGTATTTCTTTAAAAGTCTGTCCTCATTTGGAGTAGAAAAATGGGTAAATACAAAACCTCGATCTTGTTGAATTTATTTAGGTATTATAAGTCTGAGGTATAGTTAACTGGGAATAATCACCAAAGCCCATTTTGGATTTTGGAATAATTTCGGTAAAGCGTCGCACAACACGAAAGGCCAATCGCTTTCTTTAATTTGCCAAGCTCCAGCAGGGATGCACTTGTTTTAGTTTTTTTTAGAGCCATTAATTCGCTTCGATGAACACTGACATGCCTCGAGTGCTCGGTTAATGTTCCCGTCAATCGTCAAACACAATCCATCGTGTTTCCGCGGCTCCCGTACAAACAGCCCATCGCTGCACCACTCCGCCACTTCACAATATTGCTGTTGTACTAGACGTTTGTACATAAACTAAATATAATAGGGAGCTGGCCACAATGACACGCCAATGGAGTTTGGTACGCCAGTGGATTTTGGAATGCCACTGGTCTTTTAAATGAATTTACTACTTTGACAAAAAATGCTTCTAGGTATAATGGCAAAACTGATTTGAGTACTGGATTAAAATAAATATTTTTCACTTTGGAGACTGTGGGAGACTGGGGTTTTTAGGATTTTAGGTTACTGGGATACTGGGAGAGGTAAACTGAATCTAAGACTGATTAAAACACTTGAAAAGAGGTTTGAACTTGGAGACTGTTGGTATCTTGAGTAGGTATTGTTTCTTCTTGGCTGATAGTTTTGAACTGACTTCCTACCGGTTTGACTTCTATTTTTATAGGGCAAACTCAGGTCGGATTTTTGGGGGACAGAACCTCCTTAATTTTTCTAAGGTACTTGTTTTAGGTAATTTCCCTGGTCGCTACGATTGGAAGTCAGCTGTGTTAAAATTATGTGTGATAGTTATTGCCAAGATTTTACCAACTCAGGATCCCAAAGCTTCACATCATTTTTATTGTGTTTACAAGAAAAGGTACAAGTATACATATGTGATATAAGGTACAATTTTAAACAGTAAATATTTTTCTTAAAGTGCAACAATCACTGATAGACGTCAGTTTTTGGGTTGTTTTTGTAGTACATACTCATTTTTAGGTGATGATGTTTATTTCTTGATCCAAATTATTCCCAATTTCTCGAAATTGAGCTCCAAATTTTTCGGAAGATGAATTCGCTGTCGTAAATATTTACGATTCAGATTTTTCCTTTGTTCAGAATTGACCAATAGTGGCTCGGCTGGTCGCATGGTGGGGGTGACGTAAATAGTCAGCCATTTCCTTGGCGTTGATCATTGCTGTCTGGAGTCCCTTGTGGAGGCATTAGGTGGTTATTCAGATGTGTTTTCCAGTCCAATGAGGCTGCTGCATGTATTCATTATCAATTTCATTTATGTTTTCAATTGATTAGTTAGTTAAAGGACATAATAGCGTTGTAGACAAGTCATTTGGAAGGGGCACCACATGCACATAATTCCGCTAGCCAATAGCAGCTCTCAGATTGTCGTGCTGGCGGCATGGTACTCTGTGGGAGCGTAAATTCCATTCTTGAATTTCCATGGTTGTCAAAAGCTTTCGCGCACTCGTTAGATGCACACGGATTCCTACGACACGTTCCATACACTCCCCTCAGTGCAGTCTCGACTGTGCTCAGCTACTTCGTCGGGCGTGTCCTTTTCCGATGTCTGAGTTTTGAGTCGGGTGTCTTCGCAGAGTGTACAGTTTCATCAGTTGCTGGCGTGGCAGGCAGAATGACGGCGATTTTGACTGCCGGCCTTACGTATATCCCAGTGCTGGTTTGGATCCGGGCAGTTCTGACTTGTCCATCAGCTGCAGGTATTGCTTCGATGATACGGCCACGTGGCCAACTGTTTCGAGGCAGTGCTGGGTCCATGATGATCACTAGGTCATCCTTCTTAATTGGTGTAGTTGGATGGTGCCACTTTTGCCGGACAGCCATGGTAGGTAGGTATTCCCGCAGCCATCGCCTCCAGAAGGTGTCTGCAAGTTGTTGTCCGATGCGCCACTGGCGGCGTAGGCATGTTTCCTCTTCTTTTTTGTCGTAGAAGGATAATTGAGGGCGCTTCCCGGCTGACCCTAGCAAAAAGTGGTTGGGTGTTAGAGGTTCTTCATCACGTGGGTCAACTGAAATGTGGGTGAGTGGACGATTATTTACCACAAACTCAGCTTCTGCAAGTGCGGTGAGTAGCGTTTCTTCTTTTGGTGCTCTTTCCTTTAGTGTAGCGCTTAGGGCTTTCTTTACTGATCGTACTAATCTTTCCCAAGCTCCCCCCATGTGCGGACTTAGTGGTGGTATGAAGTGCCACTCGATGCCCTGGGTAGCTATTGCGTCAATCATTCTGGCGTCTTGACTTATTGACAGCAGGGCGTCCCTCATCTCGGTGTCAGCTCCGTGAAAGTTTGTCCCGTTGTCCGAGTACATGGCTGCTGGTTGTCCTCTGCGGGCGGTCATTCTTTGTAGGGCCATGATGGCCGAGTCAGCAGTCAGTGAAGCGGCTAGTTCTAGGTGAATGGCGCGTGTCGAGAGGCAGGTGAAGATGGCTCCATATCGTTTTTCTCGATGCCTACCGACCGTGATAGCCATAGGGCCGAAATAGTCAAGCCCACAGTGTGTGAATGGGCGGACGTGATGCATCAGGCGGGATGGTGGTAATGCGCCCATCAGAGGTGGAGTCGGTTTGCTGCGTCGTATGAAGCAAGTGGGGCAGGCGTGCGTTATCTTCCTGCTTGTTGTGCGTAGTCGTATTATGAAGAAATGATTGCGTATTTCTGCTACTGTTTTCTCAGTACTAGGATGATCCGCCTTTTTGTGGTAGTGACTGATAAGAAGTCGAGTGTAGGGTTCGTCGCCGTCCAGTATTATGGGAGTTCGGGCCACACTCTTTGTTCTTTCCAAGGCTTGTAGTCGGGTCCCCATTCGTAGTAGGTCATCTGGTCCAAAGAATGGGTTCAGGGAGTTGAGGCGGCTGCCAGCAGGCAGTTTTTGACCTTGTCGGATGATGTGTAGATCAGTTGTGAAAGCGTCTTCCTGGGACCTTTTGATCCATCTGTGTTCTGCTGCTTTTATCTCATCGGCTAGTAGTGGGCCTTCTACTGGTTTATTGGGCCCCATCTTGCATCGTCTGATAAATCGGAGGATCCAAGCTGTGGAGCGAATCAGCCGGTGCCATGAGGAGAACCGCTCTACTGATGGGAGTGCTTCGCCCCTGGTGGACACAAGGCCAACGTAGTGAGGTTTGACTTCTAGTGTCAGGTCGTCAGGCCTGTGGGCGGGTGCCCGTTCTTTTGGCCACGCACCCTCCGGGGAAGTGAGAAAGGCTGGGCCAGTAAACCATCTTCCTTCTGGTGTTAAGTCTGGCACCTCTAAGTCTCGTGTTCCTATGTCAGCGGGATTGAGTTTTGTGGGTACCCATTTCCAGTCGGGTATGTTGGTTAGTTCGTCTATTTCCCCCAATCGGTTTGCCACAAAGGTTGAGTAGGCGCGTGGGTCGGTGCGTAACCAGCATAGTACAGTTGTGGAGTCTGTCCAGAAGCAGGTGCGGGATATCAGGGCTTTGCTTTCTTTTTGGATCGTCTGGGCTAGTCTCGCTGCTATGAGGGCGGCTTGAAGCTCGAGGCGTGGAATGGAGAGAGGCTTCAGTGGCGCTACCTTGCATTTACTTGCAAGGAATGTTACTCGTAAGGATCCACCTATTTTTTCGGTGAAGTAGGCCACGGCACAGCAAGCTTGCTCCGATGCATCGCAGAAAAGGTGTAGTGTTACGTTGTTTAATTTGTTGTAGAGGCAACGTCTCGGGATTGAGATGCTGTTCGTGTGCAACAGATTTAGCCAGTCTGTCCATCTCTGGGCGTGTTCAGGGGCAATGGGTTCATCCCAGCCGACGTTTGAGCGCCACACTGCTTGCAGTAGCATCTTAGATCTGATGGTAAGGCAGGCAACGAAGCCGACTGGGTCGAAGATCTTCATTACTATAGATAATAGTTGCCGCTTGGTAGGTTGTGTGGCCGTGTCGTGGGAGATTGCCTCACGAAATGAGTACAGGAAGCGGTCTGTGGTGGGGTCCCAGATTAAACCAAGCACTCGCTCTGTTTCCGGACCTCCGCTGCTGATTTGTATCGTGGAGCTGGCACGGTCTTCTATAGGTACGCTAGCTAGGGCCGCCGGGCTGTTGGACGCCCAGTTTGTCAAGTGGAACCCTCCTTTCGCGAGCAGGGCACTTACACTTTGGGCGAGTGCAGCAGCTTCATTGGGTGTGTCTGCTGCATCTAGGTAATCGTCCATGTAGAACTTGGTGCGTACGGCTTTTGCGGCGGCCGGGTACTCGTGCTCGTATGTTTCAGCCACTTTATTTCGGACGAATTGGGCACTGCTTGGGGAACAGGTGGCTCCGAACATCATCGATGACATTTGATAGGTGTCTGGTTCGTGATGGGGTGATGTCCTCCACAGGAATAGCTGGGACGACTGATCTTCTCGCCTTATTTTTATTTGCAGGAACATTTCTTTGATGTCTGCAGCAATAGCGATGTTTCCTTCCCGGAAGCGTATTATATTCCCCAGGAGGGAGGACAGCAAGTCAGGACCAGTAAGCAGCTGGTCGTTGAGGGAGGTTCCTCGGCATCGGCTTGCGGCATCGAACACCACTCTGATTTTTCCTGGCTTATTTGGGTTGATTACTGCAAAGTGGGGCAGGTACCATTTGCGAGGTGTGGTGGTGGAAGCTTCATGGCTTGATAACTTCTTGGCATAGCCTTTGTTGATAAGTTGATTTATTTTGTCGTTGTAGGCCACTGCTAGATTTTTGTCTTTTTCTAGCTTTTTCTCCAGGGACAGAAGTCGTTTCAGCGCACACTGCCGATTGTCAGGTAACGTGGCTTCTGGTTTGCGCCATAGTAGACCGGTTTCCCACCTTCCTACAGGAAGAGGACGGGTAGTTGCATTCATAAGTGCAATTGCCTGTTGTTCGCTTGCATTGACTCTGGTGGCTGATGTTACTCCGAGGGAGTCGATGGCGAAGTTGGTTTTTACTAGCTCCCTCAACTGTATGTCTGCGGCCGTTTCTGGTTGTAGTGCCAAAGTGGTGGTCGTGTTATTATCTCTGGGGTTGACTCCCCCATGAGCGATCCATCCTAGTGCGGTGCGTGATGCTATTCGCGTAGTATCATTGCATTCACGAACTTCCCTTGACACGATCAGGTGAGCGTTATCTTGGCCTATTAGCAGCTTCGGGACGACCGACCTTCCTTGGGTCTGTTGCTCCGGCAGGTTGAGGTTGCTTATTGTGCTGGCAGATATGTGGAATGTATTACTGTTGCCTGCACCTCGTATTCTTAGTCTCACTCGTTGGGAGAGATTGTCGGAGGTGCACATTCCTTTCGCGCCGTGGATTCGCAGTCCGTGAACTGGGCCGTTTGCTCCGACTTGTATTGCGGTGTCAGCGTCGACAAGTGTTACTGTGGATCCTTCATCCAGGAGAGCGAACACTGACACTTCTTCTTTGTTTGGAGCGCTTAATATGACTGGCGCAATTTTTAATAGTACTCTCTGTCCGGAGTCCTGGCGTCACAAGTTGACATTTTCCACGGCGCTTTTTCGTACGAACTCGGGATTATGTAGCAGGGGGTGGTGTGGGGATCTGCAATCTCCTACTTTGCACCATTGGTTTATTTTGCAGCTTCGTGAGTGGTGTTTTTCTAAGCACTTGCGGCATAATCTTCCCGTGCGTACAGTTTCCCATCGGAGTTCAACATCTTTGGCTGCGAATTCTTTGCATTCGCGGGTTTTATGATCACCGCCACATTGGGCGCAGCTTTCATCAGCAGTTTTTCTTTTTCGGCTTGGTCCAGGGTAAGTATGTTCCTCGTTTACTTTGCGTTTTATGGGGGCAATCTTTTCTTTTGGGCCATCCCTGATTTCTTCTTGATGTCCGGCATGTATTTGCTCATGGCTCGGTAGAAGTCGCATGCGATCACTCTCTTCTTCCTCCTGGTACCCGGCATGTATTTGTTCACGGCGTGGTCGAGATCGTATGTGGTCCACCATCCCACTGTTTGGAATTGCGTTTGACACCTCTTTCAGAAAGGCAGCGAGCTGGGTTATGGTGGCCGGAGCGTGTTGTTTGCGGATCTCGATTAGCCATGCCAGACGCAGGGAACTTGGCATTTTGTCAGTGACGTCATTCATTAATGCAGGATTGGTGAGATAACCTTCGGTTTTCAGGATCCGGAGAGATGCCACCAGGTTTTGTACCGTCCCGGAGAAATCTGCCAGATCCTCGAGTGATACCTCGGTCGTGAGGTAAGGTAGTTTTTTAACCTTGTCTAGCATAAATTTTGCTATGGAGTTAGCGCTGCCGTATCGCTGCTCGAGGACGCTGATGATCTCTGGGACTTGCGCAGGATCCATTAGTAGGGGACCCACGGTATCTCGTGCCTTGCCTTTGAGGGCGCGCTGCAGCCGAATGAGATTTTCGCTCGGAGTCATTTGGCAGGTGGCGGTGGATTGAGCGTACTGTGCCTTCCAGGTGGGCCACTCAAGGGGGTCTCCGGAGAAGGTAGGCAAATCTTTTGCTGTGGATTGCCTGGCAATGAGGGCAGCCATTCTTGAATCATCTTCTAATGTGCGGGGGCTATCTTGCGTTCTGGAAGAGCGAAGGGCCTCTGCCATCACAGAGGCGATCTGGGCCAGTGGATCGTTGCCATGCTGCAACCATTCTCGGGTGTGCCGTGCTGTCTGATTGGCTGTGTGCGGTGGTGTAAATAATGGGGAATCCTGGCCGGAGGAGGCTGGCTGATGCTGGTACCCTGCTGTGTTGTAAAGTGGGCGCTCGGGTCCGATATGGCTGTATTCGGCCGTAGGGATGTTCTTCGCAGGGCCCGTCAGTAGTGTGTACTCTTGGGTGGCGGCGGCGGCGTATCCGGTTGGATCGGTTACAGCAAATTCATTGGTAGGCTGACCGGCTGGTGTGTCCATTTGAGTAGTTGCATATCTCGTTGCAAACTCTTCGGCCGGCTTGTGAACTTGAGTGGCATATCTCGTTGCAAACTCATTAGTAGAAGGGCCGGTTGGTGCATGCACTTGAGTAGTTGCATATCTCGTTGCAAACTCTTCGGCTGGCTTGTGTACTTGAGTGGCATATCTCGTTGCGAACTCATTAGTAGAAGAGCCGGTTGGTGCGTGAACTTGAGTTGTTGCATATCTCGTTGCAAACTCTCCGGTAGACGGGCCGTCTGACGTGTGTACTCGAGTGGCATATCTCGTTGCGAACTCGTTCGTAGACGGGCCGGTTGGTGCCTGGGTTTGAATTACTGCCTGACCGAGGTTGGCTCGCAGGGTCGGGCTGGTTGGTGCGGGCTCCTGGGTAGGTTGGCTGACTGCTTGGCGTGTTGCAGCGTTCAGGGCTGCGAGCAGATTGGCTGTCTGCTTGGCGTGACGTCTGTCCCGGATGCGCATCTCTCGGCGCAGCAATCGCAGGGAGTCTTCAGTTGATTCAGAAGTTGTTTCGCTGCTTTTACTGTTGGATCCGTGGAGGCTCTTGGCGACACATTCTGGAGCAGGTTGGTCAAGAGTGATGAGGTCAGGGTTCCTGGCAGGGTTCGCACCAGATAGATCGTGGCGGGTTCCGCTGGATGGCGTCTCATCGATGTCTACGGTGCGTGGGCCCGGGGTCCGACGGGGTGCCACTGGCATGTTTCGGCTTGTTCCCGGGGCGTTAGGTTTAGACAGCGATGTTTCGGAAGATGTCGGGGTCTTACGGCCACTGCGAAGAGACGGCATTTCCACTGGGTAAGACTGAAGGCGTGTTATGTGTAGATCCGGCTCGAAGGACCAAATGTACTAGACGTTTGTACATAAACTAAATATAATAGGGAGCTGGCCACAATGACACGCCAATGGAGTTTGGTACGCCAGTGGATTTTGGAATGCCACTGGTCTTTTAAATGAATTTACTACTTTGACAAAAAATGCTTCTAGGTATAATGGCAAAACTGATTTGAGTACTGGATTAAAATAAATATTTTTCACTTTGGAGACTGTGGGAGACTGGGGTTTTTAGGATTTTAGGTTACTGGGATACTGGGAGAGGTAAACTGAATCTAAGACTGATTAAAACACTTGAAAAGAGGTTTGAACTTGGAGACTGTTGGTATCTTGAGTAGGTATTGTTTCTTCTTGGCTGATAGTTTTGAACTGACTTCCTACCGGTTTGACTTCTATTTTTATAGGGCAAACTCAGGTCGGATTTTTGGGGGACAGAACCTCCTTAATTTTTCTAAGGTACTTGTTTTAGGTAATTTCCCTGGTCGCTACGATTGGAAGTCAGCTGTGTTAAAATTATGTGTGATAGTTATTGCCAAGATTTTACCAACTCAGGATCCCAAAGCTTCACATCATTTTTATTGTGTTTACAAGAAAAGGTACAAGTATACATATGTGATATAAGGTACAATTTTAAACAGTAAATATTTTTCTTAAAGTGCAACAATCACTGATAGACGTCAGTTTTTGGGTTGTTTTTGTAGTACATACTCATTTTTAGGTGATGATGTTTATTTCTTGATCCAAATTATTCCCAATTTCTCGAAATTGAGCTCCAAATTTTTCGGAAGATGAATTCGCTGTCGTAAATATTTACGATTCAGATTTTTCCTTTGTTCAGAATTGACCAATAGTGGCTCGGCTGGTCGCATGGTGGGGGTGACGTAAATAGTCAGCCATTTCCTTGGCGTTGATCATTGCTGTCTGGAGTCCCTTGTGGAGGCATTAGGTGGTTATTCAGATGTGTTTTCCAGTCCAATGAGGCTGCTGCATGTATTCATTATCAATTTCATTTATGTTTTCAATTGATTAGTTAGTTAAAGGACATAATAGCGTTGTAGACAAGTCATTTGGAAGGGGCACCACATGCACATAATTCCGCTAGCCAATAGCAGCTCTCAGATTGTCGTGCTGGCGGCATGGTACTCTGTGGGAGCGTAAATTCCATTCTTGAATTTCCATGGTTGTCAAAAGCTTTCGCGCACTCGTTAGATGCACACGGATTCCTACGACACGTTCCATACAGCTGTGATGTTTCTTTCAAGCGATCCGTGTAATACACACCGACGGGAGTGTTAATGATAATAATGCCCTTTTTAAGTGCCATCTCAACTCGGATCTGGGCGAGGTTAAGCGAATTAGTAGAAAGGTTTATATTAACAATTTCATCGTTTTTGTGAAATGTTATCTAAGGGGTGGTTTATATATTTAAACAAAAAACTTTTAAAAAAATCAAATTTAATGTTATACAATACTTCACTTCGGCATTTAAGATCGTTATGAAACTGTGAAAGTGTATGTCACTTTGAAAGGAAGTTAGGGCCTCACAATTTGACTTAATAAGCAAATCGGTTTTACCGAAAATATTGCGATCGGGTAGACCGGTCAGTAGCTGACTTGGCGTCGCGTTTGGGTACCACCCAGGCATCGTGTGTCCAATTCCTCCATCACTACACTTTTCCATTTGCTGTGGTGGTAAAAGATTTTCAAATATTGTCCGGTTATTCGTGACGTATTATTATTATGTTCATCTTTATTTTTAAAGAAAAAAAGTCGAGTGCAGTTAAAACGCGATAGAAGCGAAACTTTACCAAAAAATCAACATGAAGAACCAAGGAGCCTTGAAAAGTGAGGTCATAATCAAAGCGGCCAATGAGCGCACATCTAGCGTCATTTCCGTTTTGTATCTCAACCAATAGGAGCTTTGATAGGAGTTTGATGCTTCGCAGGTGCTGTAATGCGTCATCTCCGTTTCATCCGAATTCCAAATCACAACGTTTCACTTTAAAGAAAATCACTTAAATATGTTTCACTTTAAAAAAATCACTTTAATACCTGCGAATAAAAAGACGGTAAATATAAAATTGGTGACTAAGTATTTCATTTGAATTGAATTGAAATGGTGCCACAAAATAAGTTTGCTGTGTTTGAAAAAAAACGATGTTCAAGTTAGCCATATGATATATTCCATTTAGTACCTATGCTTCGGACGAACATGTTTCTTCTTCTCAAGTGCGTTCTTCATTGCTGAAGATCGTGACCCCTACCCCAATTTCCATGGTGGACTCTTCGCGGTCCTGCGCTGCGTGGAGAGCCAAGGGCCAAGGATACCCTAGTACCAGACGCTAGTGATGTTTTATCTCTGCAGCGCGTTGGTGACCTTCCTCTGCTTCTTCTGCTTTTGCCGTTTTGCCGGCGACTGTGAGTTTCTCCAAGTTGGAGTCCTCAGTTGGCGAGCAACGTGTCCAATTTCCATGGTGGACTCTTCGCGGTCCTGCGCTGCGTGGAGAGCCAAGGGCCAAGGGCCAAGGATACCCTAGTACCAGACGCTAGTGATGTTTTATCTCTGCAGCGCGTTGGTGACCTTCCTCTGCTTCTTCTGCTTCTGCCGTTTTGCCGGCGACTGTGAGTTTCTCCAAGTTGGAGTCCTCAGTTGGCGAGCAACGTGTCCAATTTCCATGGTGGACTCTTCGCGGTCCTGCGCTGCGTGGAGAGCCAAGGGCCAAGGATACCCTAGTACCAGACGCTAGTGATGTTTTATCTCTGCAGCGCGTTGGTGACCTTCCTCTGCTTCTTCTGCTTTTGCCGTTTTGCCGGCGACTGTGAGTTTCTCCAAGTTGGAGTCCTCAGTTGGCGAGCAACGTGTCCAATTTCCATGGTGGACTCTTCGCGGTCCTGCGCTGCGTGGAGAGCCAAGGGCCAAGGGCCAAGGATACCCTAGTACCAGACGCTAGTGATGTTTTATCTCTGCAGCGCGTTGGTGACCTTCCTCTGCTTCTTCTGCTTCTGCCGTTTTGCCGGCGACTGTGAGTTTCTCCAAGTTGGAGTCCTCAGTTGGCGAGCAACGTGTCCAATTTCCATGGTGGACTCTTCGCGGTCCTGCGCTGCGTGGAGAGCCAAGGGCCAAGGATACCCTAGTACCAGACGCTAGTGATGTTTCATCTCTGCAGCGCGTTGGTGACCTTCCTCTGCTTCTTCTGCTTTTGCCGTTTTGCCGGCGACTGTGAGTTTCTCCAAGTTGGAGTCCTCAGTTGGCGAGCAACGTGTCCAATTTCCATGGTGGACTCTTCGCGGTCCTGCGCTGCGTGGAGAGCCAAGGGCCAAGGGCCAAGGATACCCTAGTACCAGACGCTAGTGATGTTTTATCTCTGCAGCGCGTTGGTGACCTTCCTCTGCTTCTTCTGCTTCTGCCGTTTTGCCGGCGACTGTGAGTTTCTCCAAGTTGGAGTCCTCAGTTGGCGAGCAACGTGTCCAATTTCCATGGTGGACTCTTCGCGGTCCTGCGCTGCGTGGAGAGCCAAGGGCCAAGTATACCCTAGTACCAGACGCTAGTGATGTTTTATCTCTGCAGCGCGTTGGTGACCTTCCTCTGCTTCATCTGCTTCTGCCGTTTTGCCGGCGACTGTGAGTTTCTCCAAGTTGGAGTCCTCAGTTGGCGAGCAACGTGTCCAAAGTATCTCAAGATACTTTGCAGGCAGATATTTGAATTGAAAACAAATGACTTTGTGTAAACACCACTATATAATCAATAGATATTATCAACATGTTTCGAAAACTACGTTTTCTTCGTCAGGATAAGATTAATTTAATTAAGATCAGATTAATTAATCTTATCCTGATAAAGAAAACATAATTTTTGAAATGACGCCACAAAGTGTATTTGCAAAGTTTGAAGAGGATTACCGTGGATGGCTAGCTCTTCCAGGATGGACCCATTTGTGCGTCTGGCTGTCCATGGAATCCTGAGCATTTTTCTCCAGCACCACATTTCGAGAGCGTCTCTCCGTTTTCTTTCGCTGGCTCTAAGTGTCCATGTTTCTACTCCGTGGAAAATCGGAGGTACATGTAAGTTGTAAGGGCAACAAATTTTGCTATGTTCATTACCCAGATTTGTATTGATGAGTTCTCTGAACCTTCTTCTGTTAGTATTTTTTATCCTTTTCTATTGCTTTAGTTTTAGGAGTTTAATCTTTACGATATCTTCCATCACATAAAGAAGCTCTCAATATTTTCCCTCCTAAAATTTCATGAATAACGTATTCATTGGTTGCCTGTTTCAAGCTGAAATCTATTGCATCGTGTTTGGCCGCATATGTGGGATTCCATTATTATAAACTAAATAAATGGATAACCTCAACACATCGTGGAAAGTAGTTTTTCCAAAATAAAACGTTCATAAATAATGGCACTTACAAAGTGGAAGGTAAGGAGCTGATGATAAATGACCCACGTTTTGGCATTCTTTCAAGAGGCCGGCTGTTCTAAAAAAGTTCCTGGTCCATTCATCGGGTAAACATTTTTTTAGTCATGCACCGAACCCGTCCATCTTCACGCTTCACATTAGGTGAATCGTGAATCGTGGGAAATTCAGGAATCATCTCGGAAATAACTGAAACGAAACTCGATATTAGTTTTGTAACCGTCAACACTTTTACATTTATTGGTTTCGCTGTTATTTATTTGAGTTTCTTCACAATTTTCTATAAATGTTTTTTCTTATTGAATATTTGAACAATAACGTATTGTTGTCTACTTTCACTTAGATGAATATCTTAATCCCTCGGGATAATTTGTTCGCTTTTGGTACACAGCTCATATAGGTCTCAGAGACATCTGTGTGTCTCCCTTAGTATCATTGTGAGAAATTTTATCTTAACTAACACAGTAACTTTCAGATTTCAGTGTAACACAAAAAAAAATTGCTTAAAAAAAATCTTTTTTACGAAAACTATTTACATTGATAATTTAATTACATGCAGTATGGCGTCATTAAATTTATTTTTTTACGTGAAATTTTCTTAGTTCTTTCAGATGACAACGTTATTTACATTTACATCAACACCAATCAACTGCATGTAAACAATTGGTCAAAATTCGTATGTCGTATTCTATGCTCCATATTTTTCAAACGTTAGACATAAAATTTGTAGATATCGCGGAAATTTGAAATTCTATAAAGGATAATATTCTGTAAAGGAGGCATGATTTTTACTTAAAAATGATGTCTCCTATTTTTTTAGATCTATAATTATGATTTTTTTTGTTTTAAAATAACATTGAATAGATCTTTTAGAATACTTTTATTATAATTTATTTAATAACCGTATGTTTTAAATTTTATATTTTTGAGAAAAAAATCCTCTTAAAATGCACGGCGTAAAAGACGCGCTTATTTTCCTAGAAACATTTCGAGGACGCAGATCGAAAGAGAGAAGGAGAAAAATGACGTATTTAACTAATTTTTGGATTTATTTCCTTTTACAGCGTTTCAAATTTCAACCAAAGTTTCCTTTATCAAGATTCAAAGTATACTTATGTTTTTATAACTATTTTCATTTTATTAAAATCATAATAAAACACGAACAAAGCCTGGTCGTAAAGCTTGTATTTCCTAAACGATATAACTTTTCCAACAGCCTTTCATCAAACACTCAAAAATCTCGACAACACTCAACAAAGCTTTTTTACATTAAAAAACACAAACCAATCAAATCCAGGATTATAAACTGTAATATATGTATTCCTGCCAAGAACCCGGCGCCATACTGCGGTCCAAATAATGTTACCACGTTGACGCACGTGCTGTAAAATAATGTTCACATTTAGTTTCATCCAATCAAGATGCAATGCTTGGAAGAGAGTACCTACGCGGGGTATAAATAGAACTATATTCTGGTCCATTCTCTCGCGGCTCGCGTGCGGTGATCCTATTATGAGCCATACGTTCTGTTATTAGAAATATTCAATATCATAACTGTTTTTTCGCCTCCTTCTGTTGAATCGTCTGTTACAAAACATACAGCAGGCCTTGTTGCTTGTTGCTATGGGCCTTTTTCTATTGGCTATTTGGCTAATGGTGTTTGGTATTCGTATCTGCAATTTAAGTTTCACGGTTTAGATAAATATTTGTTTGTTTGTAAATAAATAAGATCTTTAGTATGAGGTTTTTGGGTTGAGGCCGTGAACTGTCGGTTTTTTAGGGTAATGTGATAATTGAGAAGGAGTAGTATCCAGTAGTAAATGTATTTATACGCAAAAATAAATACGATTAACATATCTAGCGTAAACGCTGCTTTAAGAAAATTTTAATGTTTTCAGTATTAAAAGCGTATTAAAAAAATGCTCTATTTAAATTTAAAGAAAAAAAACCGAGGAGCCTACTGAAAATCTTAAATTTAAATAAATCTTTTGACCAGAAAACCCATAAATTCCATACTACAAAATTAAACCCCGCAGGCCTCAGGCATATTCTTTCATAAGATCAAAATATTTGCACTATGCAATAAAATCCAAATAAATTGATTATTTTTATTATTAAATCTAAAAACTTATTGGTTAAACTAAAAACCGTTTTTGAAAGGAGATGAAATACACTTCCAATTTTTATTATGAGAAATTATCATGTATTTTTTAAGTATAGTTTTTTTTAATGCAAACATAAAAAATGTTTGAATGGCTCAACATTCGTTTTTTCTAACTAAAATTATATTAAACGAAAAAATAATTTTATTAGATCAATAAATGTTATCATCACCTCATGTTTTTGTCATTTAATGTAAAAATATATTTTTTTAAATTCACAAAGTTTTATTAAACTTTTTCACATTGCGGTCGGATACATTGCTTTTTATAACGGTGTAAATTTTAATTTTAACATAAAGCGTGGTGTTTTCTCTTTCTAACACCGTTTAGATCTCGTTTCTTATAATGATAGTAAGTGAGACAACTATTTCTATGAGACCTTTGTGAGTTGTTCCCAAAAACGAACAAATTAGCCTGATGGGTTACATTAAAATTAAAATAACATTTAGTTGAAGAAGTAAAAATCAACAAAATATGGCTCAATAAAAATAAAGGTGATGAAATCATAAAAATATGAAGTACCTAACACCAACATAACCTAAAGCCAATAAACAAGAAGATGTGGAAATTAACATACAGTTAAAAATTGAAGATGAAGAAAATGAGGAAATTCTGATGTAACACCAACACCACTATCTAGGTCCGCCTTGGAACCGGAATCCCTAGTGAGGAGGACTGTAAATAAACTTCCGTGCTTCGTTTTTAAATAGTCATTTACCCTTGAAACGTGCCCTGGAACACAAATCGATAAAAAGAATCGCCCTAAGTTTTTAATTTCGCGTCGAATCGTTTCGTCTGCCTAAGAATGATGAATTGTGCTTCCCCACGCGTCGCGTCGCCCTGACACTTCAAAATCAAAACTAACTGCGTTTAATTATAAAATTTCATGTTTTATAAATGTTTTTCTAAAATACTACAGAATGCCTGATTACCTAAGTTACAATAAAACTTTTTCGGCTTCTAGAAGTTTATAATTGTACCAATATATTACCCCTCTCCAGGTAACCGAGCGTCTGCCTCCTTTAGTTGCGTGCAAATACCTTATCGTCAGCATCTACTGTCAAAGCAAGTTACTTTTGAATTACAGACGTTTAGCTTGTACTTAAATTTTATAATAAGTTCAATCATAACCATAAATTGTTTTAGACACTACCTACTTACTTGAATAACGATATTTTTTCAATTATTATTAAAGTAATTTTCAACAATTTTCAACCGAGAAAACTTTTGCCCGCGTTTGCCCATTTCTTTATGTAGAACGGGGGTGGGAACCTGAGGACCGCGAAGCTTTTTGGTGCGGCTCGCGAGCACTTTTGGTGCGGCCAGCTGAAAAAAAAATTCCCTCAGAATGCACGGTAAAAAAATTACACTCAAAATTACAATTACCGGTTTTCTTTCACAGTGTTTCAGCTACATTTTAAAGTTATTGTTACTAAACCCAGAGAAAGTTACAACACAGCTGACAGGTTTTTTCTTACATAGCATCTGTGTTCCTAGAAATCAGGTTCACAAATTTTTTACACAAATTCATACGTAATCCAACATCCTTTTTTAGTTTCATTTTAATTTCTTATTATTATACGATAGTGAAATTAATATCGAAAAAAAAAATTCTGTAAAATGCAGGAAAACCATTCAAGTGTTTTGAGTACAATATAATTTAAGCTGGTGGACTCCTACGCAGATCCACTAAGTTAAACCACTTTTGTGCGCATAATGCAAATTCGTGTTGCGGATTCATCTGCTGGCGCAATTCGAAGGAAACCATCCATGGATTTCTAGTGCAAAAATTATAGGAAATCCATTTTCGTGTTCTGGGTGTTGCATCAATTAAAGCTGGGGACTCGCATGCAGATTCACTCTTAAGATAAAACCAGTTTCATGTTCCGAATGATCTGTCAAAATTGCAGTAGCGGATTAATCTACATTTCAAAGAAAACCATTCTGATGTTTCAAGTGAAGTTAAAAATTTTGTTTTAAACCATATGCTTCAAAATTCGTAACCATTTTAATGGTTTTTATTTGATTTCACTACATACAGATTTAATTTAAACCAGTTATGTGTTCAGAATATAACGATAAATGATATAATAAGTTGCAGATTCATCAAAGGAAGCCATTCCCATGTACCGAGTGAAGTTTTACATTTGGTTGCGTGTTGTGTTGTGTGTAAAGCAGAATCAACCGTGTACTAATCATAATGTATAAATTCGAGAGGTTCTAGAAATTCGAGAAATTCTGCTGCCGCAATTCAAGGGATACCATTCTCGCTTTCCAAGAGCAGCTATACATATATTTCTAGTTGCAGAATTTGTGTACATGATTTTTTTATTTGGAGAGTATTCGGTATATGTGATATAAAAAAGCGGTATGAAATAAGGTCATAATAAAAAAAAGGTTTCTACCCCCCCCCCCCTCCTTCCCCCACCCGGCGCTTGAAAATCAATGTGCGTACCGCGGGTTATACCAGAGACATCCAAATGGTCCCCGACGCCAAAAAGGTTCCCCACCCAGAACATAAATATATATCGAAGTATTAGACTGGAGTAAATTAGAACCATCTTCGTCCATCACTATTTCTTTTGATTTTTGACGTATGTTTTTTTTTTTAATTTTGAGACGTTTTGAAGCATAAAGAGAATGTCGAGACATTCCGCAAATAATTTCATGCGATTTTCCAACAGAGAATTGTCACATTCAACTTGAATCGATTCACTCGGGCGAATCATTCCGATTGTTTTCATCGAGAAATATGTATGACATCATTTTTTATTTGAAACCACCAACCATTATCTTATATCAATTTGTTATATTTTTATTTATTTATTACAATAAATTGTTTACATATTATTATTTTAGAGGCACTGCTAAAAAACAGCTATTTTCCGGGAGAAATCCTGAATGTATAGTTGGGCAGTGACCTTTTTGTCAATATAATCAATGATGAGTAAACAGGATGTATAAAATAAGACCTTTTTGTCAATAGAATCAATGATGAATAAACAGGATGTATAAAATAAAATTGTAAATATCTATTGATGAATCAATGTTATTATTATTATAACTCAGTACAAAGCATATAATACGATCTAAAATAATAGTAGAAATGAACGAAGAAAATGGTAGGTTTATATTTACAAATCAGCTATGTATGATTAAAGCAATGAAAAATTATTCAAATATGTACTATGTAATATTATGACTTCTGAACATTTTTTTTATGAAAGAGAAACATTCCTGGGTTACGAACAACTCGACAATATTTGAAAATATCCTACTACCACCACAGTAGGCGGAAAATGTTGCTTGTGTCATGGTGGTGGACTTAGCCAGCCGAGGAATCGAACGCGGGACGCCTGGGTGGGACCCAAATGCGATGCCAACATTCATGCTCAACTCAAAGCTGAGTTGACATTGTTGTGATGAAATAGATGATCAGTGTAGTCCATCCCTAATGTGTGCAGCCCTGAATGTGAGGCTGTATACAGAAGTAGGTGTAACAGCAAACAGCACGCACCTGAAGGATTTTAACCAGCAATTCCTGAGCATATTTGGATAAAAAAAATGTAGATAAAATTTTACTATCCGATAATATTTTAAGTATTTAAGACTAAACTTATGTATCTGTTTTTAAGACTATGGTGGAATGTAATTAAAATAGCATGTTATTACAATAACTGTTTAAATTTCTAATAAATCGCTTTTGATTTCGCTCTTTACTACTTACTTAATTGTTTATTTAAAAAATATGGAATGTTGTATTTTTTTATACTGTTCCCATTGTTGGTAATTTAAGCTGCTGCGAGTCGCTTGGCGAATTATTTTTATGTCCACCTCCCAATCTAAAACGATTAAAATTCCTTTGTCAAACTGTTGACGGTACATCGCACACAGCAGAGCTGCTGACGTAATCCACGCTGTTCGACAATAATTCGGCTATGTGCATAATCAACACTAAACACAATCATTTTTAAGTAGGCGCTAATTTTATATATCCGGACATGGCACATTCTTGTAAAACCGTAGAATGCAAAAATATAATTTATCGTTTTTTTTACATTATTCATTTCTATTATGTCTCACTAGGAACTAATGTGTTGAGAGCAGGCGTAGTTTATACCAGAAATACAAATAACCACACAAATTACGTTTAAAATAAAAGAATATCAGCATTGATTGTACCATTGGAAATGCATACTTATAACTTTTTGATATTTGATCTGTCTTGGCTGATGATCCAAGACTTGGTGTCTGATTTATATTTAAAATAAGTTGTGTTCTGTCTAATAGTCAAGGAAAGTGCATTGTACAGTTTGTATTTTAATGTTAAAAAGCAATTTTTGTAGTGTGCTTAGTGATTAAATGGCTGTGTTGAAAAATAGTGGAAATCTGTAGTTTTAAGGGGTACCTAATAAAATATTAGTGTATACGCGGACTTTTTTTATTTATAGTAACGGCGATTACTTTCTGGACAGACCTCGTGTTTGTTTATTTATCTGGATATAAAATATAATTAAAGATGATATTTCAACGCCTTTCTCACCGGGAAATTCTTGTTTCGCTTCAGATTTAAAACATATACAGAGCACATACGTGAAGGATTTTAACCAGCGATTCCTGGGAATTTTTGGAGTAAATACGTAGATGTCATTTTGCTCTCCGATGATAGATTTCATGGCTATTTTTAATATTTTTTATTCAAGAAAAAAAAATTAATATCACACGTATCACACGTCGCCATTGATCCCACTCGTACACATCGCGACGGGATCACGACGTAATTCGAGCGCTGTTTCGTGTGTTACCGTGCTGCTGGAACGAGACGGAGTGCTTATTAAGTAAACCGCTAGGCCATACCCGACTGCTCAATTGCAACGTGTGTTGGAAAATTATTTTTTACTCCAAATATGCTTAGGAATCGCTGGTTAAAATACGTCGGGTAGCACGTACGTGCTTTTACTCCCTGTATAATGGGAGGAATTAAAATACATATCAGATTACAATTCGTTACTTCCTTTACAAAAAGTTATATTCTTGAATAAATAGTTACGGTTGGTATCGTCTCTTTGATGCTTAGAGTTCAGAAATACCTACCCTTATTTAAGACGTTATTACGGAAATTCCGTTCGTGAAAACATGAAAACGCGAGTGCTTCACTTACATATTCCTCGCTTTGACCGAAATACTTTTTGCCACTTTCCTGCGAACGGCATTCCGAATGCTAAATTGAATTGCATCATTTGTGGATACGCCGCAGCCGAACCGGTCGCAATAAAGAATTCATGTTTGGGAAAAACACATAAAGGCATAGAATTTTCCCGGCCATAAAGCTTCCCAAAGGATCTCCATGTCCCCGGGGTGTAATATCCCTAACCTGAAGGAAACGTAAAAAATAAAGCGGGAATATATATTTTTTATTATTTTCCGAATGGCACTCTGTTTTATTAGAGTCGCGCACAAATCGATCTGCCTGTTTAAATAATATCTCACTTGTGGAAATTCATTTGAAGACTTTCTTCTCGTTTTTATATTAGTCTTTATCGACAGAAATGTTAGAACGAGACAGTCCACAACAGAAGATGAAATATCTTTTAAATGGTTACGTTAGGTTAGGTATTTCGTTAATTATTTATTTAACACTTGAAATGGAGGGGATTTTTTCCTCAGGATCTGGGTCATCTTTGGGGGTGCTGTGTGAAGGGTCTTTGTGAGCAAAGGAAGGAGTGAACCTGGGTCTTAAAGATTCCCATGTTGTAGGAGGGAGGAATCACAGATACCGGCAAATCATTCCACAGACGAGATATAGAGCACTGAACGAATCTTAGAAACGACCCATTCTCATGTAAAAAAAAGTCAATTGTATACAATTTTTGGACGCTTGTTTGGCGTGCTTCCTTCCGGAGCTTGCTGAAGAATCAATGACGCTAATTCCTCAGAACACCTTCTGTTCAAATACTGAAGAACAAGAATATTCTATTGCTTTTATCTGTTGATTTCCATTTTAGAAATGCGTCTTTTTCCATTTCTAATTGAGAGTTTTTTTATGCAGCACCAAAGAGCCATCCTCCCTTTACCTAAAACTAAGTAGAAGGTGCAGGGAAGCTCAGAAATAAATGAGTACACCTGGCTATTTAGATTTGATCTCTAAACCTAGCTAAACCCATTTAAAGCTTGGTAAGGGGTAATTCAGTAATTCAGCAGGGTAATTCACAGGAGTAACTTCAACTAAAACGAAAGAGATACGTGACGTCTTTTAAAGTCTAAATTTAGAGATCTTGTGAACCTCCCTTTTAAGGCTCTGCAACCGGGCCCGAAAACAAGAAGATGGAGAGATACGAAATTACGAATGTTAGAGGAGAGCGCCAACATTTACAGTGACAAAATCAATGCGAAAATTGCGAAAATGTTTAATAAAACACGACTCGTTTAAAATAGAGCAAAAATCTCGCGGGCATTACCTTAAACAGCATTTAAAGAAACCTGTGAATTTTTTCATACATATAACTTGTAAAATAACTGAAAAAAACGTGTTAATAATAATTTTTGGAGCATACTTTGCGATTTTTTTCTATCGAGGGAATTTTATATAATGCGTTTCGGCGCGGGCAAAGTCTAGGTATTATCTTCAAGAATAACATATATATATATATATATTTTTAAGAGCTTCAAAACTTACCGTGTTTAAGGGAAATATGTAATAAATCGCTACAATTCCGGGTTGCGGGCCCTTAAGTTTTCCTGTTAAATTTACCCAACTTGAGATGGACTTCTAAGTAGTTTACGAGTATATATTAAGAGCTTATTTATATTATAACTAACCTCTTACGTCGTGTTACTGTATCCATGTTTTAATGAACCGTATTTGAAACCACTAAAGGCATGTTTATATGGTAATTTGGAGGTTTTTGTATTTCCAGATTGTGTAGTTTTTCATAAATATGATATAATAAAAGCTATTTTTCCCAATCCTCAAGGGTTTTCTCCATTTAAACTAAGGTTTTAGACAATTACATAGACTACATGCAAACTCACCCAAGGCTTTTTCAAACGTGTGATTCTTCGTGGTACATTAAGCTTTTATGGTGCGATAACACTACTTGGGTTAAATCGCAAGTAGTGTTATTAAGATAATTTGAGATAAAATCTCTGTGACGGTCTAGATATAAAAGGGTTATCCCTTTAAAAACAACCCGTTTGACCGGCCTATCAAAGATTTGGAACAAATTTTGCTTTTATGTGGTTTTTCGTTGGAAGTTGAATTTTAAACTGCGAAGTTATTTAATTTTGTAACTCAGCTTAATTTAATAATATTTATCGGTAATTGCTGTTTTTAATTGATCTTGAAGTGGTCGTCATAGAATTTGAAGAATTAAAACACCCCAACAATAATTTGGGAATAGTGTAATATTGTAAATAGATGTCGGTAGCGGAAATTTGAAATTCTGTAAATGACGAGAATTTTTTTCGGTCCGTTTTTTTTCTCTTTCCATATACCTACTCGTAAAATAAGAGTGTCCTTTACGACATGCTTAATAATTTTAATTCAAATAAATTAAATTCTGTTATTATAGAATTTTACAAAAAGTGTTCAATTTTCCGAAAGATCTATTCAATGTTTTTTTATAATAAAAATTCATCGTTATAAGTCTAAAAAACAGGAGGTTATGCTCTCCTGAACAATTAATATTTGGTCCTTTACACCATTTCAAATTTCCGCTATGGATATTTTAGTTGAAATAGCAGAAAATTTCTTACGAAACTTTCTATGCATTTATTTATTTTGAAACATCTCAATAAAACAGTTGCACACCATAAAATTTAAGAGAGGAAATGGAAAAAAAATTCTGTAAACAGAGTTGTAGAGTTTGAACGAATAGTATATAAGTAACGTGTGTATATTGAATGAGAATACAAAAATAATCAAAGAAGATGGATAATCATTATATTTTATGCTTATTGTTGAAGTAGGCCTGGCCTAGTGGTTAAATTGTTTACGTCTACACTTAAATATCTTTGAAGAAAGAATATATTTGCATGGCGTTCCATCCTCTCTCCCAACCTCAACAGTATTCACAATTGTACTCATTTCGTATTATCTATAAATGAATGATTGTTTACGTCATTCTAAATTCAATTCAGTAGCTCAGTGCTCAGTTTGCATCGAATCTGGTTCCCCATCCAGGGGTCGAGGCTCGCTACAAAGCAATATTTTGCGTTAACTGTGATGGTAGTAGGATATTAAAAAAAAATGTTGTCTGGTCTTTCATAACGAGGAATGTTTGTATTTCTATTTAAAAATATATGAATAGATTATACCGTGTTTTAAGATTTTCACGGCCAAAAGCATTTTCGTTATTTGTTTTTGGGGTGTTATGCCGTGTTGCGCTACCTCCTTCTTTAGCCAACGTTTCGGACATCGTTGCAGTGTCCATCATCAGGGCAGATCCGGCAGATCCGGTAGATACACATCTACCGGATAACAAATAACGAAAAAGATTATACCGTGTTTTCTTTATTGTCTTGTGAAAGTGCTTACTTACCTAATACGAATAGATTATACCGTGTTTTCTTTGTTGTCTTGTGAAAGTGCTTACTTACCTAATCTTCCGTCCTTTTATTTATTTTTAAATTCTGAGCTGTTTATTTCACAAGTCTGTGAAACCTTTTCACATCCCACACCACCAGTTTTATGTGGTATGTGTATAACGATAATTTAATTAGTTATAGTTTTATTTATTAACGCTGTTTTTAGAGGATTTTACATAGGAATTGTTAATACAACTATACACAGTTGGTGTATCTCTATAAAGCAGTACATATTATTTATGTATTAATGCCCTTTTAGGGGCTTTTTCATATGAATAGTAACAATTATACGGTATTTATTGTGTATGACTGAAACGCCCCAGTATCGACATTTTTTATTTGATTAGTGATAAATTGATGATATAATTATTTCCCTTCGTTAGTATTATTCTAGGCAAAGATAAGAATGATAGTTAGACCCAGAATTTGTGCGCTGAAATAAATCCCGACTTCTACGAGTAGTAAGTATTTTATTAATCCAAGCAATAAAAGACCACAACAACACGTTTGTGTGCCTAGCATGGTGGTCGAAAAATCTACAAATTATATAACCATCAAAGCAATGTCTGAACTCGCAGGCAAGTTCAGACCTAAAGGAGGTGTCTGTCTCTATAGTCGAGCTGACGTCAACTGTGTGCGACTGTCGAATCTGGAAAACTCCAGATTCGACGTAATGTGGGTACGCGTCAATCTTGCCAGTACGGTAAGATTCTACGCGTGTTTATACCGCTCACCGAACCTTAGCGAATCAGACACGTCCGAGCTCTTCAAACATTTAAGCGACACTATTGATGACCTCTTGCCCCGCTACCCTACGGCAGAGTTTGTGGTCCTGGGGGACTTCAATGTTTATAACGAACCTTGGTTGAAGTTCTCAGGATCAACAGACTCGGCTGGACGCCAAGCGGAATCCTTTGCCCTTTGCTACGGATTGGAGCAAATGGTTCAGGAGCCTACAAGGGTTCCTGATGTCCAGACTCACCGTTCCAATCTGTTAGACCTATTTTTAACTACTGTGCCACACGGTTACAGTATTGAAGTCACAGCGCCTTTAGGATCGTCCGACCACTGCCTGGTGACGACATCAATCCCTGTAAACTTCAGACCACCAAACGAGAGGCTGAAGAGAAAAGTGTGGCACTATAGGTCAGCAGATTGGTTCGGTCTGCGGGCACATTTTAATGCTTTCCCGTGGTCAGCTGTCTGTTTTCGGACTTCGGATCCCTCAAGATGTGCCCAGGAAATTGGTGAGGTCATCACATCCGCGATGGATGGCTTCATCCAATATACTGTTAAGGAAACTGGTGTAGGCTCAAAGCCGTGGTTCAGTCGACAATGCGCTGAAGCAGTGCGACGAAAAAACGCGGCTTACCGAGCCTACAACACATCTAGAACATCCGAAGACAGAACAGCTTACAACAAAATGGCAAAGGAAACCAAGAGAATCATAAATAGGTCAAAATTCGAGCACGACCAGCAGATCAGCAGAAAGCTGACTGCATGCCCGCATGGCAGCAGGCAATTCTGGTCGCTTGCGGGCTCAATAGGTCGCAATTTCTGCAAATCCAGTCTGCCACCTCTTATCAGACCTGACGGCTCACTAGAAAACACCGCCACCGAAAAGGCTAACTTACTAGGTAAAATGTTTGCGGATAACTCAACCCTCGATGACCAAGGTGCTGTCCCGACGTCGGTTCCTCACTGCGGTTTTCGTATGAAAAAGCTGATGATCCGGCATCGGGAAGTACTCCATGTTCTACGAGGGCTTGATGTTAATAAAGCTAGTGGGCCTGACGGAATACCTGCCCTGGTACTGCAAAGGTGCGCTGCAGAAATAGCTCCAATTTTGACGAAGATTTTTAAACTGTCCCTGAAGACTGGCTCTGTGCCCTCTGGTTGGAAAAAAGCGGTTATCCATCCTATTCCAAAGAAGGGTGACCGCTCCAACCCGGCCAACTACCGCCCCATAGCGATCACATCAGTTCTGTCTAAGGTGATGGAACGTGTGATCAACGACAAACTGCTCACATGCCTCGAGAAGAACAAAATTATTAACGACCGTCAATACGGATTCCGGCGGAGCCGCTCGTGCGGTGATCTTCTCGCGTATGTGACGCATGTTTGGGGGCGATGCCTGGAACGTTTCGGTGAGACCCAAACGGTTGCACTGGACATATCCAAGGCCTTTGACCGGGTTTGGCACCGAGGACTTGTCAACAAACTGCATTCTTACGGACTTCCCGCATCCCTGTGTACGTGGATTGCCGACTTCTTGAGGGAGAGGTTGATTCAGACGGTAGTCGATGGTTTCACTTCTTCCTCTCACTCGATAAATGCTGGCGTCCCGCAGGGATCGGTTCTGTCTCCAACTCTGTTTTTGTTGCACATCAACGACCTTTTGTCATGTGCACCAATTCACTGTTACGCGGATGACAGTACAGTTCATGATAGCTTTTTGTTTCACAAGCCCCCAAAGGGCTCACAAACTCCAACAGCTCGTAAGGCTTTGAAGCAAAGAATGGACGGTTACCTCGAGAGTGTTTTCTCTTGGGGTAAAAATAATCTCGTTGAATTTAATGTTTCAAAGACCCAATCTTGTCTGATTACGTCTAAAAGGGATCGCAATGAAAATCTAGTCTCTTTCAACGGAAGCAATCTTCCGAACAGGCCCTCCATTGATATGCTTGGTGTAACCCTAAGTGACCAGCTCAGGTATGGGGGCTCCATCGAAGCCAGAGTAAAGTTAGCCTCCCAAAAACTGGGCGTACTGTACAGGGCCCGCAGATACTTTAATAGTACACAACTGCTAACCCTGTACAAATCACAAGTGCGCCCCACGGTTGAATTTGGCAGCCACCTCTTGTCTGGAGCTCCAAAATACCTGAAAAATACCCTCGACTCTGTGCAGAAACGGGCGGTCCGTTTGATAGATTCTCCCATCTTAACAGACGGATTGCAATCTTTAGAGCACAGGCGTCGGGTGGGAATGCTATCCTTGTTCTACCGGTATTACAATGGAAGATGCTCCGAGGAACTAGCATCATTGATCCCTTCGGCTCCGGTGCATAGTCGGGAAACACGCCAAACGCGTGCCCAACATTTGTACACGGTTGACATTTTCCACATGAGAACGGGTCGTTTCTTCGACTCGTTCTTGTGTTCAACAGCTCGGCTGTGGAATGATTTGCCGTCCTCTGTGTTTCCTCCTTCCTACAACATGGGTCTCTTCAAGACCAATGTTCATTCCTTCCTCTCCTCAAAAAGACCCTCCACACAGCATCCCAGATGACATAGGCCCTGAGGGAAATTATTTTCCTCAGGGCCTCCTGCGTGGAGTTAACGTAAAAAAAAAAAAAAATGAATTATGAAAAAAATAAACTATCAACTACATCATTTAAAATTTTATACAGAAATACCAAGTTAATGAAAATCCTTCTATCTGACAATTTTCTGATATTCTCTTATAATTTAAAAGAGTGTTGTAGTTCAACAAAATTGATGGAATATTCATTTAAAAAATTAGAAAACATTAATAATTATAATAATAATTTTTGTTTTTGTAATTTGTACATTTAAGTTTACAAATTTGTAATTAATAATAATAATTCATATTGCAGCTAATTAATTATAATATTTCATATTCACTATATTTTTTCTAGTTTTATATAGCTCCTACAATACATCTTGAACTTTCCAATTGGTGTGGACTTTAAAGTTTCTGGTAGTGTGTTATACTGTAAACTGTTCTGCGTATTCGCTTTGTCCTTTTTTGTAGCCTAATTTCCTTGCACGTCCTTGTGTTATATCTGTGAATGTCCTTGTTGTATACAATTTTATTGGAGAAGTATTTTGGTAACATGTTGTTCAATATTTTGTGGATAAATACCATCGTGTTCAATCTTCAGCATCTGTTTCACGGTTAACCAATTTAGTTCCTTTAACATTTTAATTGTTTTTGAAAATCTATTTCGTCGAAGTATTATTCTCATTGCCCTGTTTTGGAAACGTTCTCTTTCGTTACATAGGAAAAGTATACTTGAGCAGTAGTTGAAGTGTGGAGCAATAATTGAATTGTAAATGGTGATTGCAGTTTTTCTAGAAATTTTTGGCCGAATTCTTCCAAAAAAAGATATCTCTTTGCCAATTTTCTTTTTGGTATATTCAGCATGTCTATTGAAGTTTAGTTTGGAATCTAATATAACTCCTAAGTATTTCATTTCAGTAACATTTTCAATAATTTCTTGTAATCATTGTATAATTTCCTTACATTTTTTTGTAATCTTTCAATAGCTTGTATATGAAATTATAATGTGGGATCCAGACTGGTGAATTATACTCGTGTTGACTTCGAGCAAACGCAAAATACAACAGTTAATTAAACAATGTATAAGAGTATTTCACAGTAACGTGTTATTCAGTTGGGAATAGGGAACAATTTCAAGAAAGGGTGATTTTGAGTTTAGCTCTGAACTTTAGTTTACAAGGAACGTCTTGCAAAATAAGCTTTCCTGGTGAACTTTATAAGCAGGAAAGCGGCAATATTCTTATTATTTGATTAATTCCACGAATGTCTTTGTTGTGGTTTCTTTCTAAACTGTCTGACTGCTGTTCCCGTCCTCTGGTTAAATATTAATTTTCTCATTTCCTTTGTTCCAGGTGAGTGGCTGCGCAGTATTCCTGCCACGGAGAGGTCTCTTAACGACTCTGGGATGTTTTATCTCCCGAGCAACACATCAATAACGTATGACATCAGAATCGTAAAATAAAACTACCCCTAATAACGTTTAACCTCTCGGGTAATGCTCGAATGATAAAATTTGTATCCATTTACTAACATTATATAACTTGGTATTTACATTTTAATACTTTTTATTCGTAGAGCGTTACTAAGTTAGTCCCTATCATTTATTGCAGGCATACCAGCTAGGAACTTTTATAAGAAGACTAGCTGGTTCCCGGCATGCGTTGCTATGCCATTTAATAAAGACATTGTTTCTCCCTGCGTGTCCTTTCCCATTCGTCCCGTTCCCGTTCCCCTTCCTTTCCCGCGTCCCCTTCCCCTTTTGCGTTCACACTCCATCTCCTCCACCTTTCCTCTCCCCATTCCACTCTCCCCCTTCCCCCGTCCCGCTAACCCCCCTCTCCCCTCCCACCTCCCGCATTTCATACATTCAGTCCCGGTACATTCAGTTTTCAAACAGCTCGCTTACCACCTATAGCATTTTTTTTGTACATATTCCATAATGCCAGAGCTCACCAGTAGTTTTATACAAACCTTGTCCTGACAATAACGAACACACAAAAAAAATAATTATCCAATTTGGTGCAGTCATTCGGAAGTTATGAGCGTACATACATTTCGGCGATTCATTTTTATTTATATAGAATATGGAAAGATAGATTAGAATATCCGGTCACAATAAAATAATTGTGTCGTCAGCGTAAGAGCGAGTCATTTCTTCGGTTGTTTGTTTTTTCTTTATTTAGTCTGTGCCTCTAAACTCTAAACAAATCCCTTTCTGCACCACCTTAACCTTTGACGATATGGTTGAGCTATTGTGAGTTTTTTTTTTTAACATAATTTAATGATATTATCTTAGAAAATCTAGTTAGTTGGTAAATAATGCTTTCTTGAAAATGGAAAAAAGTCAGACTATTGAAAAATCACGAAATCTGATATTTCTTGTCAAGATTAACTCTAAGAAATTAAAACCGAAACGAAACACTCTTGTGGAATTAAAATAATTTTCTGGTAAAAAATATTGTATAATAGGCGGTTTAATGACTTGTCTGAATTATTGAGATATCAGTTCCGATTTCGGAAATGACATTTTTTTTTTAACAACATTGGGTAATTATTTTCCTCGTGGCCAATAACAACTTAGGGGATGCTGTGCTGAGGTTGTTTTAAAGAAAATGAAGGAGAGGATGTTCTGGAAACGAAAAAGGTATGAGGTGTGGATAGAAATGGCAGTGGGTCCAGGAGTGTCGGACGTGTTTCCATCCCTTGCACTCATTGCGGTGCATGGCATTTTCCTTTTCAATTTTGGAGGCGGTTATGGGTACCGCCGCCCCGGGAACCTTTATTGGATAACCAACACCTCTGTCATAGGTCACCCCGAGTGGTTCGCTACGTTTGGTGATTTAGCAGGGTTGGTCGGGTTCAAGGGGTGAGGTTTGTCTAGGTCTTGGAGGCGGATGACCAGGACATACTGAAACTTAGATTCCTTCCCAACCCTTAAACCCTTTTCCTTCTCAGAACTCTCCTCTCCTTTCCTTAAAAAAAACCCTCCACACAGCATCCCCAAGGATGACATAGTCCTCCTGTATGGATCTCATGTAAAAAAAATGGCGATGGGTCGATAGTATCCTGCAGGAAAGGCCAAATGGTCTCCCTCAACCAATCCCTCCACATCCGGCCTGCCACGCAGTAAATGGGCAGACGCATCCGCCGCCAAGACCTAGCTCGCCCCCATGAACCCGGGCACCACTGCCAAGTCACCAAACGTCGCGAAGCACTGTAGCAGAGGTGTAGTTTATCCAATAAATTATTCCCGGGGCGGCGGTACCCATACTCACACCCACCTCCCAAATTGATTACTTAAACTCAATACAAATCCGAGTTCATTGAACCAGAGCAACCAGAGTTACAATCACTCACAGACGGAATCACGATCGCAGTTAGTAAATTTATTGATTTGCACTGCTTTGAAGTGTATATTGCTTTAGTTACCGGATCTGAATAGCAAGATATTTTCCGTCCTTTCCGCTTCCCACTCTCTCTCCCGTCCCTCACTACCTCCAGCCTCACTACCTGCCTAAACTTTGGGATGCTGCAGTCTCACTGACTGAGCATTTGGGACACTGGCCCAGTTTCGCATTAAACGAAATAAATAAAACTTTGTTGCTCAGTTTGTTCTAGTGGTAAGTATATTTATCTTGATAAATGATTCACAGGTGCCGTAAATAATTAATAAAATTTTCCCGAAGCAATCACTTAGAAGACTTCGTATTGTAATCAATCTATCAAACCTGTTTGCTTCGTGAGAGTGACACGAGTATTATCGCGAACCCCCTATAAAATGAGATAATGTTGACGATTTTGGAGATGTGAAAATATAAGACGATAGATACTAAATCTTACATCCCCAACCCTCATCTCATATCTCATTCTCATTCGTCATTAGTCCCCTCGATTAATTTCCTGCCACACATGTGTGGAGTAATTTGGGGAATATTGGAAATGGGGAAATATTCCTCAAAGACACACTAGGAGAACAGATTCTGGCCACTTGTGTATTTTTGCCACACATGTATAAAAAAGCACGCACTAATATTTTTATTTATTTTTATGACACAGGCGGCCTTGAGAAAAATGATTTTCCTGTTCGCTAATGGGCGATTTTAATATTCTGAAGGCGATGGCATGGCAAACGGCAAAAAAGGCAGAAAAACTTACGTTCCTTAAATAATAGTGAGATAAATACTCGTAATAATAATAATAATAACGTAGTATTTGTAATAGCGCAGTTTTGTGATGTTTCACTTCAAGTGCGCTTAATTATAATAACCTTAAAATTAACCTACAGTGTTCCTTACGAGTCCTTAAAAAAATAATTAAATAATGTGAAATAACGAATATACAAAAATATACAAAGCAATTCCTAAAGAACAATATTAACAACAATAGTGAGTGCTGTTTTGGCACAGGACAATATATAATGATAACCATCACGGTGCCATTCAACAAGAATCATTTAAACTAAATTATATAGAACAGGAGGCAGTTAACATTTAGAAATAATACAAATTCAGAGTGCACATAAAACTATAGTAAGGAGGTAATCGAAACCAAACAATTACCAGAAACTTGAGTTTAAATGTTTAAATGTGTACCAAAGGAAAAAAAAGTAATAATTTTCTTTCATCTCCCTTACTTATATTAAAGAAATGCGACGCCACGTGCCGTGAGAATTATAAAAGCACCCATTTCCCTCCGCAACGGCACGGCGCGGCGACGCGACGGCAGCAGCATGCGGTATATATATCATTTATTTAATACGACTGAGGGAGACGCATGATAATGATTATATTTCTCCTTCGGGGAAAGCAGGAAAACGTACAATCCGAACAAAACGCCGCTTGCGGTTGCTTCATTCCTTTTCCGTAATTCCTGGTTCGGTTCACGAAAATACCTACTTGTTTATACGCACCATAAGAAAGAGCTGCAGCATTTTTGTGCCGCTGCATCGCCATGAGAATTATAAATTATTAAGCGCCCTATGGCTTATGTCGTTTTTGTGCCGCTGCATCACCATGAGAATTATAAATTATTAAGCGCCCTATGGCTTACGTCGTTTTTGTGCCGCTGCATCGCCATGAGAATTATAAATTATTAAGCGCCCTATGGCTTATGTCGTTTTTGTGCCGCTGCATCGCCATGAGAATTATAAATTATTAAGCGCCCTATGGCTTATGTCGTTTTTGTGCCGCTGCATCGCCATGAGAATTATAAATTATTAAGCGCCCTATGGCTTATGTCGTTTTTGATGATGCTGTGTGACGGATCTTTTTTGAAGACGAAAAAGTAAACCTCAAGCTTGTCAATTTAACTTGTTAATTTAGTTCCTTCGCGATAATTACTTCATTCTTTGATTTGAACACAAATCTACCCAAATAAAGTAGGTAAAAGAATGCTAAGCAAACGTTTCTCAACAAAATAATTTCTTGAATCTTGAGTAATCTTTCTATTTACGTAAAGATGGATTGATTTTTTATTTGATTTGCACGGATTTGATTTTTATGATGACGGTCTCCGTAGTCGAGGGGTAAGTCTCTTGACTTGCAATCAGAGGTCGCGGGATCGAAACCCGGCGTTCGCGAATAAATTTTATTTGATTAATTTGTGTTATTTTACTATTAATTAGTAAGACCACCATTTGTAATTGAAACCTTGCATGAAATAGCATTAGCTGTGTTTGGTGACCAGATCTGTATAGCCAGGTACTTTCTCACCTTCCTCTTCCAATCTCTTTTTCCTTCCCACTACCTTCAGCCTCACAACATACCCCAATTTGGGAAGCTATAGTCTCACTGGCACCAGACGAGAGCAGCTGGGACTCTGTGCGGTATTCACATACTTGATATTTAATACAAGAAAGCCACTGTATATATTTAATTTCTAAAATGAAAAGCACGGGCATCGCCGGGGACTTCATCAGTATAATTTTATCTTTTCCTTTATCATAACCCTGGGAATACCATCTACTAATAGTTATTATTATGGTCGGTACACACTCGTTAATTTTATGTTCTCATTTTTTGTACAACATAATTATTTGTCCTTATTATCATTGCCTCTCCACCAACTAAACGTGATACCTCTCGTAAATTCAACTTAATCGCATTATAAATGATGAAATGTCGTGATTTTATATGTCAATCAGAGCCCGCAGCGTGCAACCACTGAATATAATACTCCCTAGAAATGTATTCTGTATCGTTTTGAAATAGAACGGTGATTACCAATTTTAAATTAAATTAATAACTCATGGTATTTGAACGGCAATTTTCGAGTGGTGGGTACGTACGACCATGCTAGGTACCCTGATCCGATCGAGCGCCTTTGGTAATCGAAACATTGTTGCTTGAAATGGATTTAACCGTGTTTGGTGACAAGATCTGAATAGCCAACCTTCCTCTCCCACATCTCTTTCCCTTTCTCATTCCCTTCAGCCTCACATCATACCCGAGCGGGGTTGGCATGGGCCCCCTGGGTTCGGACAGTTTTTTTTACGTTAGCTCCTCACAGGAGGCTCTGAGGAAAAAAAATCCCTCACTGCCTATATCATCTTGGGAATGCTGTGCGGAAGGTATTTTTAAGGGAGAAGAAGGAGAGGAAGTTCTGGGAAGGAAAATGGTATGAGGGGTCGGTAGGAATCTGGGTGTTCAGGAGTGACGGACGGATGAATCCATCCCTCGCAATGCGGTGCATGGCGATGGGTCGAAAGAGTCCGGTTGGAGAGGTCGAAGGGTTTCCCTCAACCATATCTCCAGGTCCTGTTCGCCACGCAGCAGGTTGGCAAACGCATCCGCTGCCAATACCTAGACAAACCTCACCCTCATGAACCCATATATACCCCAGCTAAATCACCAAATGTGGCGAATCACTTGGAGCGGCTTATCGCAGGGTTTTTGGTTATTCAATAAATTTTTTTTCCCATACCGCCTTCCAAATTGGAAGCAGTTGGGGGGAGTATTGTGAGGTATTAACATTTAGCCCATTTGTTCATGGGGCAATTGAAAAAAAAACAGTTGGCAACTCAATCGGTATCCACAGGAAAGCAACTTGCGAATTTCATTGGCGGTCCGCACACAGGCAACTTAAAAGAGTAGTTTTGAAGGGCGACGCGGCGACTCGCAGTGTTAGGCCCTCCGTTCATGGAGATACTTACAATCTACGTAATTGTGACGAAACCACAAGTACCCTGCTGATATACCACTTTTTAATGCTAGTCTCCGTACACGGCGCTATCCGAAATGTACTGAACTTGATCATTTTTCTCGTGCAGCGGTGGAGTGAACACGCTGTCATGCGATGTCATATGATTTTTTTCCAACATCAATCCATGCCTTCTCCACTAAATCGTTTCTTACGTATTCTGGTAAAGTATAGTTATGTAAACATGCATTTTTTCCACTTCCAGAACAAATGTAACATTACTTTCATGTTCCGACGCCATTTCTGTCAAACGACAAACGAATAAGTATCAGACACAAATGATGCGAGCGTCGCGCGCGATCAGCACTGTCGGTATCGTGATACTGATTGTAAACCGACAGCCACCGTATAGCGCCGTGAACGGGCACCAGCAAAATCGTACGGGGGGTACTCACGATCGACGCGTATGATACGCGCACGAGGATCGAGTATCTTGTAAGTATCTCCGTGAACGGAGGCACTTAGTCGCCGCGGTCTGCGCGTTTCATTTGCCAGGTTGCCGTGGTTGCGCCTCGCGACCACGTCAAGTTTTAGAATAATTTCCGATATGTCAGAGCATCGAATCCCGGCGTGGCAAATAAATTTTATTTGATCAATTTGTCTTATTTCACAATTTATTCATTTAAAATAATATATAGTATATTTGAGGCACGTTCTAGAGTGGAATATACTCTCAGTATCGCCCTGGTGTAAGACGACCATTCAGAATTGAAACGTTGCTTGAAATGGATTTAGCATTGTTTGGTGACCAGATCTGAATAGCCAGGTTCCCCACCTTCCTCTTCCCTATCTCCTTCCCCTCCCCACTGCCTACAGCCTCACAACATACCCCAATTGGGGATGCCATAGTCTCACTGGCTCCAGACGGAACAGTTGGGATTCTTGTGCGGTATTCATATAAAAATAAAAATAAAATTACTGAGATCGTAAAGTTGAGTTGCGCCTTGAATTCAGTTGCCAACCAATTTTCGGTTTCTACTTGAAAGAAGGCTCTTAAGAAGGAAATATTTTCGATATTTGAAAAAGTTGGATCGATTTGACCCGAAGTAAGGGAAATTTGAACATTCTTAGGGAACACGAACGCACACTTCTATTGTAATATATCTTCGGTAGGTGCAAGTAACTCTTTGATTGTTCAGCATTAGAGATAATGGCAATTTATCGCTTTGTTTACCTTCAGCTCGTTGGCTAAACAAACGACTGTCATAACATTTGTGTTTTATATATCCCGCAATGGACATGTCACGTGTAAGCCGCCGTTAATGAAGTTTAATGCCGTACTTCAGCAATTTCATCCAGGCAAAGTGCAGCCTCGTAAAACTCAGGTAAATCATAATATCGTGATGGTTCGTCGTTAGTTAACATTTTTCTGTACGGGATGTTAAGGTGATGCACCAAGTATTGCAAAATCGTGCGTTTTTGGTTTGAAAATTAGATAGTTTAGAAATATTTTACATGTTGATTTTTAGATACTCGAGTGCAAATGCCTTTGAAATAATTAATATTACAAGTGTACAGTTCACACGCAGTTCACAGAAGTGAAACCTTCAGAAAAACTAAAGTAGACAAGAGTGGGCTACGAAACACAGCACAAAGAGGAGACTGATTATTATGTCTCATTTTCTCGCCGGCTAAATTCTATAGATGTATGATTGTCTCTTTTTAGTTTCCATTTTTGGTTTCATCGAGTTTCAAATCACTTCACTTCAAAAATCTTTGTTATTTTGTAGACAAAAGTGGGAGGCTACGAAGCACCGCACACAGAGGAGACCGATTATTTACGAAGCACCGCACAAAGAGGAGACCGATTTTTCTATCGCATTCTCTCGCAGATCCTATAGATGTACCTAAGTGTTTGTCTCTTTTTAGTGTTGCTTTTTCGTTTCATTGAGTTTCAAATCACAACGGTGCTAAAGAAGTTTTCACTCGATTTTTTTTATTTTTTTATTAAGACATACACAGTACATTATAATAAAAGTTATAAGGCATGTTAAATTAAATTATTACATGGTTATGTACCTATTACGTAAGTCCATAGAATTTCATTTGGTAGTTACGCCTGAGATATGAACGGGTCTTAAAACTTAATTAGTGGATGAATGAGTAATAATAATAAAAAGGAAGAAAGGGGGGGGGGGAGATAAAGAGACATTTTAAAATCAAGAATTATATGCTCACTAATTGTAATTGACTGATTAAAGTTTAATGAAAAGTTAAGTGTAAGTAATTTTAAAACACTTTATATCACGCCAAGAAATTTGATAAATTAGTTTCGTATGTTTGCAAGGAATCATGAAAAATGTCTAAGTGTAGTAATTTTTCGTAGTGGGTATAAGTTATGATTGCGCGAGTAATTGGTGAGTTATTTGCTGCATTAGTGTTATTGGATTCTATATGAAAAAGAGAAGTGTGCCTGGTACGCCTCATTGGGACATTTAAATCAATAATGGATAGCAATTCAGGACTCTCTATTTTATTATATACCAGGTTATATAGAAATAACAGATCCGATAATGTGCGTCGTTTTTGTAAACTTAACATCTTATTTGTAGTTTTGTTGTATTTCTTGAGTAAATGTTTTGAGAATTTATTCTGTGTATATTCTACTGTATCTATGTATTCCTTATATTGAGGATTCCATACCGGGAACGCAAACTCCAGTGAACTTCTGACCAGTGGCGGCTCGTGACTTTTGGATATGCTAGGGTGCTAATATTAAAAAAATGGCATCATGGATGTTGTCGAATGCGAAAAATACTTTTTTTTTTTTCTTAAATCGGTGTTTTGTATGAAGATTTTTCAGGAAATCGGTGCGGCACACCGCCAAACTGAAACTTCCTGAAATTTTTCATACAAAAAACTGATTATCTTATATAATTTTTTTTTTCGGCAACATCATTAATGCCATTTTTTAAATATCAGCACTCTAGCGCACCCAAAAGTCACGGGCGGCCACTGCTTCTGACCAATGAACAAAACAATATTTCTAGAGTCTTAGCACTTTTGAAAACTTTACATATTCTTAATATTAATTTGGGAGGCGGGAATGGGTACCGCCGCCCCGGGAACTTTTATTGGATAACCAACACCTCTGCCATAGGTCACCCCGAGTGGTTCGCTACGTTTGGTGATTTAGCGGGGGTGCCCGGGTTAATGGGGTGAGGTTTGTCTAGGTCTTGGAGGCGGATGACCAGGACATACTGAACCCAAGATTCCTACCCACCGCTTAAACCAACCATACTCAATCTGCGGTCCGCCAAGCTTTTGTGTTCGGCCCTAAACACTTTATTATCAGGAACTTGATTTTAAAAAAATCTATCATTCTAAATTTCGTATATCTTGAGATTCGTTTCGACTTTTACACACAGATAGTGACACCCGAAAAGGATTGTTATTATGGTCCACATGATCTGGTATAAAAGTGAGATACGTTTTTTAGATTTTCACGGCCAAAAGTGTTTTCGCTATTTGTTTTTGGGGTGATATGCCGTGTTGCGCTACCTCCTTCTTTAGCCAACGTTTCGGACAGCGTTACAGTGTCAATCATCAGGACAGATGTGTAAGATTGTTGCTATTGCACACGCTAGATTTATTCCCAAAAAATAAATATTTGACACACAAGTACCTACGCGCGCAAATAATTTGTAGATAAAAGTACCACTTCTAGAAACCACCGCATTAATTATAATACATAAAAAACTGGTTAATTTCATTCGTTAGTCACCTACTTGCAAAAATGTTAACAGCATATGTCTTGCTGTTACTTAGTATTATTTTGTTATAATTTAAATACGCATAATGGCGGGAGTGTCTTCAAAATGCAATCGAAAAATGTCCGACGAAAAGACAGCGTTTCAAGGCAAATTGTGAAGAAGAATATTTCTTTGTTGTGGTGGGGGGGGGGGGGGTGTATGTCGCCGAACAGAAAAAATGTTGAGTATAATTGCCTTAAACCCTTTTCCTTCTCAGAACTCTCCTCTCCTTCCTTTCCTTTAAAAACCCTCCACACAGCATTATAGGTGAGCATAAAGATGACATAGGCCCTGAGGGAAATTATGTTCCTCATGGCCTCCTGTGTGGAGCTCATGTAAAAAAAAAATAGGAAACCTAGCATCTTGTAGGATTTTGATATAAAGTGTTCGATACGCTTATCCAAATTTAATTTGCTGTCTAAATAAACACCTAGATCTTTACACGTAGACGTAGATTGTAAAGGATTATTATTCAAGTTGTAAGGATATATGATTTTATTTTTATTTCTAGTAAATGTAATTGAGTGACACTTAGAAGTGTTTAAGGGCAGTAAGTTTGATTGCTTTGTAATTCTATACAATCAGATAAAGACTGCACAGGTTTAAAAATTTTCGTATCATCCGCATATAACACAAAGTAACTATTTTGAAAGCATACATAGATGTCATTTATGTAAATATTAAATAAGAGTGGTCCGAGATGCGACCCCTGGGGCACACCCGAGACGATTTCCGTTAAACAGGATGCGAAACCGTTGACAACCGTGATTTGGTGCCGATTACATGTAATCGTCATGACATATGATGCGATCCATCTATAGAGATCACCGTGAATTCCTAGACTTAATAACTTCTGTAAAAGAATATAGTGATTAGCACGGTCGAATGCTTTGGAGTAATCCGTGTAGATGGCATCTACCTGGCATCACATATCCATTTGAGCATGAAGAAAATTTATAAAAGACACAAGATTCGAGGTTGTAGAGCGATTTCTCATAAAGCCATGTTGATTAGTTAAGAGTGAAGGTGAGATGGTAGAATATAATTAAATAATTTTTTCCAAAACTTTACTTAGAATGAGTAATTTGGATATAGGTCGATATTTGGAGGCATCATTTTTACTACCATTTTTAAAGATTGGGGCAGGCTGTTTTCCAATTTTCGGGAAATGTTCCTTCAGATAGCGATAGTTTGAATATGGCAAAAATGGGTGGTGTCAGTTGTTTACTACAAAAGTTTATAAAGATCCCCGGAAGTTAGTCGTTCCCCGGTCCCTTTTTGATATCGATGGACTTGAGGTATTTGAAAGTTATGTCTTCATTGATCTCGATTGAGCTAATTACGCTATTTGAATTAAAACAGTCACTGGCATAGCTTGTATGAGCAGGTTGAACATTCGAAAATACAGAACCAAAATACTCGGAAAATAAATTGGCTACTCCTTTACTGTCATTAGCAGTTTTTTCACCATAAATCATATTATGATCGGGGGATGGTAGGAGATTTTCTTTGAGAATTGACATAGGACCATATTTTTCTAACAACATGCTGTATGCCGGATTCTATCGTAGAAATGTAGGTTTTTTAAGCCGCTGAAGCGACCGTTTTCTGTCTTTTGCGAAGCAAAGAAAATGAGAAATAATCAAGAGGGTTCCGATGACACTTCAAAACATAAACTTAAGAAACGTATCCTTCACTCATTGCTTTATTTTCTTATATGCAGGGTGTTAAGTGATGTACATGACTTACTTTAACCAGTGATTCCTGACATGCCTAAGATTTTTTTTTTATTTGACTTTGAAGAAAAAAAAGTCGTTGAAATCGTCACCGAAGACCAAAATTTCATTTACTTTTTTACTCCAAATAATGTCAGGAATCATTGGTTAGAATAAGTCAAGTGCATCCCTCAACCGGTATTTCTACCGATTTATTACATATTTCCCTTAAACACGGTTAGTTTTAAAGCTCTTATAAAATATATGTTATTCTTGAAGATAATATCTAGACTTTGCCCGCGCCGAAACGCAAATTATATAAATTTCCCTCGATAGAAAAAAATCGCAAAGTATGCTCCAAAAATTATTATTAACACGTTTGTTTCAGTTATTTTACAAGTTACATGTATGAAAAAAAAACACAGTGTTTCTTTAAATGCTGTTTAAGATAATGCCCGCGGGATTTTTGCTCTATTTTAAACGAGTCGTGTTTTATTAAACATTTTCGCAATTTTCGCATCGATTTAGTCGCTCTAAATTTTAGCGCTCTCGTCAACATTCGTAATTTCGTATCTCTCCATCTTCTTGTTTTCGATCCCGGTTGCAGAGCCTTAACACGATATGAGAAAAAAATGAGTGATAGTTTAGTTTTAGTTTTTTGTTTTTGTTGGTTTTTTTTTGGTTTGGTTTTAGTTTTTAAATATTTGCGCGCTTCCTCTAACATTCGTATTTACATATATCTCCCTGTCAAACCATCTTCTTCTTTTTTTGAAAGCTTACTACGGCGCCTTAATCACAATGTCGAGCCACCAAGTAGTTTGTATCTTCGACGATTTCTTACCCATAAAAGCTTTGTTTGCAATCTGTGAAATGCTCAAAATTATACAACTTACAATAAAACTTGATAATATATTTCAGCACGATAATAAGTTGTAATATTCCACTACCGATAAATATATGAATTACAAAGGAATGCGATATCTTTGAAGCTACTGATATTGATGCAAACAGGAAGCGGGAAATGCTTCGTAAATGATCGCTAGCGAGGCCCCATCTATTTTCTATATTTGAAATGTATTACTATTATCATTATGATATTGTTTACGCTATATCCCATCATTGATCCAACGGAAGCCGGAAGTTTAAGTCCTTTTTCTTACTTCTAACTTAGAGGATGTTTAGAAACTTTATATATGTGATAGTGGATGTACGAGTATTTATAGGGAAAAAATTGAAAATATTCGAAATGCATGTTTCATTAGTTATTTTGCGACGAATCTTTGTAAGTTCGTCTTGAATCGAATGGATCGATTCGTCAATGAATTGAGTTAGAATATTAATACATACATAATTTTTTTTATTACACAATAACAATTTATAAGAATAAACGATAATTCACAATGTTTTTCTTACGAGGGGTTCCAGTGCCGAGGTGGACTAGGTTTTATTTAAATACTGTTTGATTCAGATCCTTTGACGTTTTTTTTTCAAAATTTTGTATAATTCTTTTTTGATTTTTTTAAGTCAGGCTGTAATATATATTTTTAAATCACTTTCCTTTTTGAAATTAATACTAGAGCTTAGTGGAGAGATATTTGTACTTCATTTGTCCAAAAAGTTTTAAATTTGGGTATTTCATAAACTTTTCTTAATTTCTTTTAAAAGTCAAAATGCATCTGCTCCCTAACGAATGGAACCAATTAGACTATGTCATCCTCAATTGGGGCACTTACTGTCTTTCACCAGGTTTATACTCAGAGTGCCTTCCACTCTGGAACGAGCCGCAAATATAGCTTATATTATTCTGAATAATTCATTTGTGAAATAACACAATTAAATCAAATAAAATTTACTTGAGCACGCCGGGATTTGAACTCCCTACCTTTTGGTTTGGTAGCCGTCGACCTCGGAGGCCTTCAGAATTTGATGTTACTTTTATTAGGCGTGGGTGAGGACAAAATTCCGTTTATTAATAAATAAATATTGCAATTGAGCTTATAATGTAAGTTATTGTAAATTATTGGACTCTGTCCCATCGTTCAATTGTGAAACGCGTCTATTAGTAAACATCCATACGAAAAAGAACGATTCTTTATTCAATCAACGGTTTATGACTTAATTACAGATTGACATACTTACATAATCAATCAAGTTTTTACCTTTCTTCCAAGGTAAGAACACCGATTTCTGCAAATTGAAACATTAACAAATTCGTTCCTCCCTGCAAATAATGTCCCACCCTAAACATCAAAGGCCATCGCAGATCTGATATAATGCTGGTTATAGCGTGCTGACGAATAGGGGTCTGTTAAAGGTAGGGACTGCCTAGCGCCTAGTGCCTACAGAAGGTTGCGCCATGATTCATCCATAAACTTGAATCAATCCAAATGATTGATCTAATATCCCCCGAGTCTTTTTCTGTGCCACCCCTTTCAAAATAGCGAACTTCGCTTCTAAAACAATTTTCCTCGTTAAAATTCGCACTGTAACAAAAAGGTAGAAAACAATTTTATCATAGGTTATTAATTTGAATTTTGATGGTGGAACTTTTTGATGGGTGCACTTAAATCTCTTTGTATATTTTGTCTGTTTGTAGACCGGATTCGTCTGTCACGCCTTGCAATATCCGCTGTCGCGATTTTCGCACTTTCGTGTTCTAAATTCGAAAAAATTTATCGATCTTTACTGGCGTCAACCATAGATATGGAATTCACTAGATTATCACTTTAAGCTTTAGGTACAAAATATTTATATCTATGATACTGACAATTCGTGGTGGAATTCCATTATAATAATAAATTAAAATACATATTAAACTGATTTCCACTTAATTTATTTGTGACCGTAAGCGGTTTCAGCCTGTTAAAGCCATCTTCAGACTAGTGTAAATGTTTACGGTTTATATACATAACATGTGGGGGAGAGGGAGGGAGGTAGTACGAAATATTGTTTAGACCGTAAACCGACCTCCTCCCCGATATTATGTAGCTAATTCGTACTTCAAAGGAAATTTATCTCTCGGATGTTGGTAAAAATTTATTACAAGTTTGAAAAAAAATATCGTGACCTTTTGAGAGCAAGCTTTTGGTTTAGTCTCTAATGGTGTATTATTTGACAGTGCTCTCACACAAACGAAGTATTGAATTCTGTACAGTTTGGCAATTAAGTGTAGAAAATAAATGATAGCGCTGCGATCGTTTTTTTGGTTTTAAATGACAACACCAAGATGGCTCATACATAATACAATGAATATATTATTAAAAATTAATATTTATAAATATAATTATGAAAATCAATATTAAATTGCATATTTCATTACGTATTTGTATTTTCAAAAAATTTGTTTAAAAAACTATAATTTAATAGAAGTAAATAATCGAAGTAAAGTTGTAATTTAATATAAGTAAAATAAAACAAACAAATTTTAAGTGGGCGTTTATTTTTATTTTTATTTTATTTTATTTTTTTTTTTTTAAGTGAGCTCCACACAGGAGACCCTGAGGAAAATAATTTCCCTCAGAACCTATGTCATCTTTGGGGATGCTGTGTGGAGGGTTTTTTTTTTAAGGAAAGGAAGGAGAGGAGAGGTAATAATAATAATATTATTATTCGTTATAAGGTAATAATAATAATATTAATACGGCATTATAGGATGGGGAGATACATAATATACAAATCAAACACAAACAATTTACATAATCACAAAAAATAATAATAAAAACAATTTAAAAAAAAACCCTACTCATATTCGTCATAAATTTTATTCAAACAATTTAAGGTCAGAAAATTAAGTGCATTATACTTTTATCATGCAACATTACAAAGCTATAAAGATAATATTCAAAATAAAGTGGCAAAAGTTATAAAGAAAGCCGATGAAATGCAAATTTTTTCGTAAATATTCCCGGCTTCCATCAAATCCAATGTCTTTTTTTAGTATGGTTAGTAAAGTTCTTAAAGTTGGGACTTCTTTACGTACTATGTAAAAAAAAAGAATTTTTTGACCAATGGCACAAATATCAAAATCATCCAACTCTTTTTAGGGCGCCCCATTTTCCGTTTTCCCGGTATTTCAATTTTTCCATCTGCTTTTTCCCCTTCCTTGACGATTCGCCTTACCGTTGATTGAGATTTACCTGCGTGTGAAAAACATCATAAAAATTATTATTATAGGCATTTAAAAAAAACACAGTAGATAATATTCATTAAGAAAGAAAGAGAAAATTAAGAAAAAAGTTACTTTCCATGAATTTAAAGAAGTTGCATATATTATTATTTTTATAAAATTGAGTTATTCCCTTTATCTTGTGGCTTCACATGCACTGTCAAATGATAGTGTCAAATTCGAATTTTTAAACATAACCTCAAACCAGATTGTAATGGTTATAATCGCTCAAAAATTGGCATAAACCTTGTCATACTAATGAATTTTATTAAACAAACTATACTACGTATCAATCATTTCTGCAGTTCGTTTGCAAACATCTTCTTAATTAGGCAGAACCTTCTTCGCATGATACTCGGCTAGGCAGCGTTGAAAATATACATATAACCCCCATGGCATCACTATGTAATGGTTAATTCATTTTAATTAAATTCAGGCAAACAATGAATAAAAATATTATCAAATCAGCGATCTTCTACTCAGATTTAAGACAGTAAATCAACCGTAACATGCGATAACATGACAGCCATAGATAGTAAACGTCATAGCAAAGCGAGTCATTCGGTGCTGCCATGGTAATGAAAACGTTTAGTTCCAATTTATTTAATTTCTACACTTTATTGCCAAACTATAAGTCTAAACTTTAGGGCACGCTGCTATCCCATAATATCGCGTTTTTCAACAAATTTAAGTATCTTTTTTTTACTTCTTGAAAGAATACTTTTCATTTGGAAAGTTTTCATACAAAAAGTTGTGATACGAAGTAAGTTTCCATTTGGGAATTCAAATTTCAGAAAAAATTTGGTTTTCCAAAATCTAAATGTAATCTGTAAAATATGAAGGTAAGTTTTAGTGCCTAGTACCAATCTACCAATTATTTGACCTGTTAAAAAAAAAACGATGAGTGAGTCCACCGGTTTAGTTTTATATTGATGGGCCATCTTGTGTTTTCTACGTAAATGTTCTGTTAATGCGTTGCCCTTCTTTTGCCCTTTTGCTTCATTAGATAATTCTATTGTGACAGATTATTAAGCGGTTCATTTTGAAAACAGCCATAGGCCGTATTGCTGTTGTAAGTAAAAACACAGTCTCTTCCGTGATAATCACGTGGAAGATACTGTGTTTTTACTTACCACGGAAGTATTGATACTCGATACACTGATGGATCTTCAGGCGTTTCACCATTCCTGATATTATGACGGAGTAAATTATAGTTTCAATCACAAATAATAAATTATAGCTGGTTCCCGGCATGCGTCGCAATGTCATATTCAACGAAATACATTGTTTCTCCCTGAATCACCTTTCCCGTGCGTCCCCGTTCCCCTCCCGCGTCCCCTTCCTAACTAGCTTTATAAATTTTAGCCTATATGTTATTCTGATGTATGAGCTATATTATTGTAAAGTTTCATTAATATCCATTCAGTAGTTTTTGCGTGAAAGAGTAACAAACACACATACACCCGTACCTTTCGCGTTCATAATATTAGTAAAATTAAATTTTCTTACTAAATTTCAAATATGGCATCGACCACATAATAACGTAACTTGGATAATTGGTCTACACTTATTTCTGGGTTCATGGTGACACTTTGTTCTTGCTATGGTCGACTATACTTCTATATATGTATCTGGCAATACTTAGTTTTAATACAGTGCATAACACAGAACTTCTCTCCTTCCTGTCCTCAAAGACCCTCCAAGCGGCATCAACAAAGTTGACATAGAACCTAAGGGGAATTATTTTCTGTGTGTAATCTGTAACACATTGACCCCCAGATTACCTTTTTTCTTCACAAAATCTTTTTGGAATGCTGTGGCTTACACGTGCCTGAAAGCTTCAGCCATAGTCGTCATCACGACTTGTTCAAGATACCACACGGCAGAAAACATGTTCTAGCACAGAACATAATTACAGATTACACACAGAAAATAATTCTCTTCGGGACCTATGTCATATTTGGGGATATGCGTGGAGGGTCTTTGAGGAAAGGAAGGAGAGGAAGTTCTGGTAAATAAAATGGTATGCGGGGTGGACATGAATCTGGGTGTCTATATGTCTGTATGTATCCATCCCTCCCACTGCGGTGCAAGGCGATGTTCAGAGATAGTGCCGCTGGATAGGTCATAAGGTCTCACTCAACCAGTCTCTCCCGATCCCGCCTCCCACGCAGTTGGTTGGCAGACGCATCCGCCGCCAAGACCCGGACAAACTTCACTCCATTAACCCGGGCACCCCTGCCAAATCACCAAACTTAGCTAATCACTTAGTTGACCATGTGGCAGAGGAGTTGGTTATCCAATAATGGTTCTCGGGGCGGCGGTAATCACACCCAAATTGAAAGTATTATCTGTTAAGGGTGTGTAATGAGGACCCACGGGTAACATCGCCGTATAACGGACGGTAGCCTCAGTATCGCCATGATAATAGGCAAGCATTTAAAATCGAAATTTACTTTAATTCCAGGCCCCCTAGCACGGTCGATCGATAAAGATTGATAGGATAACTTTCGGTAACTTCTCATCGTTCCCTAGCAAGACCGCCAACAGATCACCAACGAATAAGTAGTAACAGTGTTCTTATAATATCGACGTTTGTTCTTAATATAACTGTCGTTTGTACGTTAGTGATATGCAGTTGTCCTAGAGAACGATAAGACGTTACCGAAAGTTATCCTATAAATCCTTATCGATCGACCGTGCTAAGGAGCCAAATCTGAATAACCGCACACTTAAGTTAGTTCGTCGTATTGAAAACCCAAATTTGAATGGGTATTGAAAACTCAACAAATTGATTTGATGATTGCCACCCAACAATAATTCCAATTAGAATACAACATCTGTCTGCCTCTGCCAAGGGCCCAAAGCCACCATTTTCGCATTAATTAATTTAATTAAGGCTTTATTTATGATTCAACAGAAACTACCAGTAACTAACCCAACCAACCCTTGGCGTACTTTCAACTATTGTCGGTTTTAGATGATACCCAGAATAAGAAAGGATCAAGTTAAAAATAATAAGTTGGTTTTTGATATCAACTTTATTTTTATCATTTCAACCACTAGAAGGTAATGAGTAATGGCTAGCAGGCCAGCAGTCCGCAATGAAGTTCTGATGCCAATCTTGATGGCACTAGCACAGGAAGGACAGAAGTATTACAATTAGACAATAAGTATTCGCTGAAAGTTCGCTGCCTATCTAAAAAATCACCCCCTTCTTGACGACAACTAGCTTAAACCTTTAATAATAATAATAATAATAATAATAATATTACCATTTGTCATTTCGGCTACTGGCATTATACCTAGGTCTCTCATTCAAAATTTAGGCATATTAGATTTGTCAAAGAATTTAGATATAAAAATGCAAAAATCAGTCATTTTAAATGAATGTAGGATTACAAAAGATTTTTTAAATATTTATATTGAGGGATCAGTAGGATTTATAGGTCAAATTAGGAATTCCACAGAGCCGAACCCTCTGATATGAAAATATCTGGAGTCGGTGAATTATTTTCCCATTTGGTCTCTGGTAGGTTGACATGTTGTTCTTGTATTGTTTTGTATTGTTTGTAATACTTATATAGTGCAATTGCATAACGTGAATTGACTAGAAGATCATTCGGGGAAGTGTGTCAAAGGGTTTAGTTTTTCAATGGCGCTTTACAATTTATTATTAATTCTTAGGCTTTATCTAATTTTATTATTTACAAATATGTACAGAAACATGCTTACCTGGCAGGTCACTTCCGATAGACACACTTCATTAGAAAGTTTATTTTATTTTTTTTTACAGTGAATACCGCACAAGAATCTCAACTGCTCCCGTCTGGAGCCAGTGAGACTATGGCATCCCCAATTGGGGTATGTTGTGAGGCTTAAGGTAGTGGGGAGGGGAAGGAGGTGGGGAAGAGGAAGGTTGGGAAGTACCTGGCTATTCAGATCTGGTCACTAAACACGGCTAAAGCCATTTTCAAGCAACGTTTCAATTCTGAATGGTGGTCTTACACCAGGGCGATACTGATAGGAACATGCCGCAAATATACTATATATTATTTTAAATGAATTAATAGTGAAATAACACAAATTAATCAAATAAAATTTATTTGCGCATGCCGGATTCGAACCCGCGACCTCCGGATTGTGAGTCAAGAGTCTTACCCACTGGACTACGGAGGTCGTCATGCTTGGGGAAGATACGACTTTGTACGTGGAGGACATTATATTTAAAATACTAGACATTACATGATTTACCTTTGCTACCCTCGTTACTGCAGGTTTTACATTTATAAGAAGATTGTTGCCAAAGTTGAGTCAATATTTATTTTGAAAGACTACAGAATTTTTGAGTTTTTATGGAGATTTCGATGAAATGACCTTTACAAGAGCTTAAAATAAGAATTTGTTTGTATTTTTACACAATTAGTTGTTTAAAATGTCGCGGGCCGTGACGGCGAAGGTGAAAAGTTTTTTTAACTTATGGATACGACGCAACTGTCTGAAAAGGTGAGCTGTAAATTCCACTGAATCTGTGATCATTATTAACTTGTGTGGCAGTCCTTTCCAGGCTTTAGGTCCTGACACTCCGAAAGCACGCTCACCGATTTTAGTATCTGGTGTGCGCTTTGGTTCCTTCAACCTGCCGATAGCTGATACATAGAAAGAAAGAGTTATAGATTAAATTAGTTTTTATAACTTTCTGAACTCCTGGGAATATATTGCGTATAGCTTTATATTGTATTTTTTTTAAATGTCAGTTTCAGGATTACGAGAAGTGAATTTAATACTTTATTTAGGATGTAGACGCTAGAGTAACCCGTTTTGGCCTTAGCTTCGCTAAAATATAACTTTGCTCCTTTCCCTCTCTGAATTCTAGTTCCGTTCCTTACCACATTATTCCAAAGTCTCGTCTCCTGTTTCCGGGGTAAATTTGGTCTGCGTCCTCAAAGCCTCTAATGCGCGCGTTGATGTGTTGTATATTAACTGGAGAGATACAGATGGCGAGACTGTACAAGCCAAAAACAAAATCGCTTAAAAACTAATTAGTGTGGAGATTATGAATAAAATTTTGCAATAATCGAGGGAAAATGGGAATACTGTTTTATAATTTGTTTTTGATACACCTTATGTTCATTCGAAGCGAACATTTTATAACTCACTAACCCTAAAGTCATCTATACACAGGAAATATCTATAGTCACAAAATTCCTTTCTGGCATGTACTCCATGGATCCACATTCTTAGATACTCGTCACGTCTTCTGTGACTCTAATTTTTGTTATGACCTAACTCAAAAAATTGATTTCGTTTTCATAACTTTATCTATTCTCCTGATAATTATTTTTCGTGTACCCGCTTCACATGTCCGAACCATCAAAGTGTCCCCTTCTTGATCTTGTTCATTACGAAAACTTCTGTTCCGGTCTGCAATTCACTTTCAATCACGCTGCTACACAATATTCTCGCTATGTTCTCTTTAAGGTTTGTGCAAATGTAATTTTTTTTACATTGGCTCCACACAGGAGGCCCTGAGGAAAATTATTTCCTCCAGAGCCTATGTCATCTTAGGGAATGTTGTATGGGTTTTTTAAGAAAAGGAAGGAGAGGAAGTTCTGGGAAGGAAATAGGTAATAGTGATGGGTTAGAATCTGGGGGTCAGTGTGTCCAGGCGTAACGGACATATGAATCCATCCCTTCAACCGATGTGCAAGGCGATGAGTCGAGGGATTCCGGCTGGAGAGGATAAAAGACCTCCCTCAACCAGTGTCTTTCGATCCGGCCTGCCACGCAGTTGGTGGGCAGACGCATCCGCCGCCAAGATCCGGACAAACCTAAACTTATGAACCCGAGCACCCCTGCTGAGTCACCAACCATAGCAAACCTCTTAGGGTGATCTATGGCATAGGTGTTGGTTATCCAATAAATTGTTCCTGGGGCGGCGGTGCCAATACCCGCCTCCCAAATTAGTATGGATTTTTACAATAGCATAACACCAGGTATGTGCTTTGCCAATAATGTCCTAATGGATTAATGGAAATGTGATTAATAATAAAATTGGTAAAAGAAAATTACCAACGTTTACAGAACACGTAATAACACCACCACCCATTTTTTGGTCTCATTATCTCGGATATCCGTTACCCGTTACCCGCTAATGGCCGAAACAATATTATCTTTTATAGTATCGTGCACGTAACACGTTTATCGTTAATTATATGTACACTGTAGTTGGTAACATTTGTAGTGGACAATCACGTGATGACCCACGGGCATCGTTAGCTTAATTGAATGTGTCGGATGTCACCGACTAAATTAGTAGATGCGTTTAGCCCTTGATATCCTCTCACCTACCCCTTTAAATGTGGGCTGCTTGCCATTTGCATACAAAAAATCATCCGTAGATTATTTAAAAATATACATTTTAATGATCTTTCACTTTTTCTTATTAGTTTAACATTTTTCGAAGCTTTACTCTGTTCGATCAACTCAATCTGTTTGTTAATGAGGGAAAAATCACATTTCGGAAGATGAATTCTGAACAAATCATTGTACCGTACCTCTATCACAAAATTTTCTCTTCCTTTCAAAATCTTAATATATAAAAATTAACGTTTCTTTGTTTGTCCCTTAAGCGTTCCTAAACCATTCATCCGATTGCAATAAAAGTTTGGGGATTTGATTTGCGTATGCCCGCGAAGGTATCTATATACAGGGTGTCCGGGGGTAAAGTGCATTAACTTCGGGAGGTGATCGTACTTGATGGTAGGAATAAAAAAGTTAACAACTTTTTCCGAAATTCCAACATTTTTTTCCCATACAAAAAGACGTACCTACTAAAAATCCTTAGTGTGAGGTACGATCTTACTTGCTGAGAGCCTGCCGGGCACGATTGTGGCAACAGTCGTGGTTGTGATTGGCCCGTATCCTAACAGCGGATCATAATAAAGCAGGTCGCACACGCCGGTCTAATTTTATCTTTTTACCACAAAACTACCCCTAAAAGTCGGAATTGGGAAAAAAGTTATTTAACTTTTTTACTTATAATATCGTGTAGAATCACCTCCCGAAGTTATTGCACTTTACCCTCGGACACCCTGTATAATGGTGAACTCTGGCCTGAAATTATTTTCCTCAGGGCCTCCTGTGTGGAGTTAATGTAAAAAAAATATATATATATATATATATATATATTTCAAATGTATTTCATTAGAAAGGGGGAGGGGTTCGCAGGATGGATTGACGCCGGAGCGGGAGAAAGTTGGGAAGGTGTCAGAAGGACGTGGGAGGGGAATGGGAACGGTGACGCATGAGAAGGGAGACAACGATTTCTACGATACCTAGTTCTTACATCGAACAAATATTGTGCTCTTTGTGTTTTTTTTGTATTTTCTTTGTAGGACTCTATAAATTTTAAATTAAATGTTTCACCTGTTGCATCAGATTCATTCAGTTTTTATTTGTTAAATTGCCAAAAAATCTAGCTTTTTTGTGTATAAAAAAACCCCTTTCATCTTGTATACAAAAATCGTAAAAGTTAATTTGAAAATATTCGTGTTGTTTTTTTTTTTTTCTCTAAATTATATTTTCATTATATTTCTTATGAAAGATCCAATTTTGACTTTCGTGCAGTCAGTCTGTAAAGAAGTTTAAATTTTCATTTTGACATATTGTTGGTCTTATGAAGCGGGGTGTCATTACTCACTTATTAACTTCTATACGCGGCGGATAAAAAGATATTCTTTCTGTTTTCCGTGTCGCTCATTTGCTATCTTTCCCGTTTACTTTGTCGGCGTTGGAAATACCTCCAGGTGAGAGAGATTGCTAGCGGATAAGGTCCCGTAATTGAATTTCTTCCTTCCTGAGTTGGAATTAATTTCCCCCCTATTCTCGTGTTTTATAAAATGAATGTGCCCTATAAAATGAAAAAAATTGAAGATTTAGAATTTTGTAAATTCCTAGCTTCATTTGCATTCCGAATGCGTTTATTTTGCATTATTTCGAAGGAAGGTACTAAGTATTTAATCAACCAATGTTGTATACATTATGTTCAAGATAAAATATTGCCAAGAATTCGGTTTATACGAGCACGCTAAAATCTTCCTTGACAAATTATATCTTTATGGATTTGGTTTTCTTTCGTGTTAATTCCCAAAATTATCCATAAGCACAAAGCTAGGATACAAATTTCGGTGGGGGGGGGGCTTCCTAGTTCAAATAATAGAATTTCATTCTATTAAATTATCCTTGAGACGCTAGCTCATTAGTTTCCTTTCTAGCTTTCTAGGTTAAAAAAAAACCTAGTTCTGTCCGTTACGAGAGATGGGAAGGTTGATAGAGATATTGAAAGAAGGCTAAATGTCAAAAACGTAAAAAAACTGTCAAAATAAGCGAAGCTAGCAGTCCAAAATAGAGTCCTGGTACTTACCCTGATGTATGGCTTTGAGGCATGGAACTGGCAGAGGAAACATGAAAGTAAACTGAATGCTGTTGAAATGAGATCCCTGAGGCGTATGTGTGCTGAAACCATGTATGATCGTGTGTGAAATGTGGATATCCGCAAATAATGTAAGGCTGACGTAATCATAATGAGTAAGATTAAGAAAGAAACCCTCAGATGGTTTGGGCATGTAGAGCGAATGAACGAAGAAAGTAGTGTAAAAAGAATACATGACGCAAATGTGAATGGTAGAAGAAGTCGGGGACGCCCGAGGAAGACATGGCACGATCAAGTGAATCAGATACTTGAGAGGGGCCATGTCAAAGTCAGAATAATAGAATAGTATGTATGAGACGATGTATGAATGTGAGTGAGGCAAAGAGTGTGTGCCAAGACCGAGTTGTTTGGCGGTCCGTCCTCTCTGCCTACCCCTGCGGGGAAACGGGGGCGTGATGGTTAGTAAGTTAGTTCTGTCCGCACATAGCTAGTGTCACTAGTTTACTAGCAACAGCTTGCTATCCTGGTTGAAATACAAGCTTCGTGTGCACCTGCCGTAAAAGCGGTAGATACCGACATTAAATAAATGAATGCGCTCAATATCTTGGATGTGAACTTTGTGAACGCGATACCACACACGTAGTAATCTACTGTAAAAACCGATTCTATTATTTTAATTATTGACCTATCATATCGCGGCCCTTTAAACTTTACTGTTTATTCTTTTGGTACCCGCGGCACTGAGAACGAGAAGGCACTGAGCGGCGCTTTTCATTAGGTAATTCAATACCGCTCTGTCATTATCAAGTGCAATCGTGTGTGCACTTCAAGCGGTTGGTATGTGCTGTACTTCAAATGTACACAATTATATGGCCTTTATTATCGTTGTATTAATATACCGAATGTTTATGTAGACAGAGTTTTACTGGACAACGTGGAAAAGGTATATGAATCGGAGCTATCAAGTAGTTATATTAGTACTAAATTATCTAAGAAATCAATCACTTTCGGTCTTGATATTGTAATCAACTGAAAACTTTCTTTGTTTTTTTACCATTCTATTGTTGTACGCGTATAAAAGGTAAAATTTTTACCTATTGCGAGCAGTACCGGATTATCCCTAAGGCAGAGTAGGCAACTGCCTAGGGGCCCCGCATCGGCTGGGGGCCCCGCGCCCCGAGAAAAAATGACTTGCTTCAATGGTTTGACTTTCTATCAGTAAGCAACGGGATGCCGCGCCGGAGTTTTGGTCGGCTTAGAAAAGATCTAGCGAGGTACGAAAACACTGGTTAAAATATTATAGAGTAATTAATTCTTCAGACACAGAGTAATAGTTCAGAGATCTCAGGGAAAATCTAGATATCGTCAATTCTAGATATTTATTCCAAATCTGAATGCATTATAAATGCACACCTACTGCTACATGTATTTATTTATTTTATGCCCACTTTCATAAGGTTGACAGTATTGTTTGGCATGGCAAAGAGCATTGGGGACCCCGGATTTGGGGGAGTCCCCGATTGACTCAGATTCGTTCGATACGTATGTTGTGTGTTGTGTCATGTGTCGTAAACAAACTTCATTTCATTTTCTAAAAATCGGCGACCCGACGAGTGTAATAAACTGAAGTTACATTACGATACCACGTATGTTTAATTACCAGATTTTATTTAACATACTTATTTCATTTAATATTATAGAATTTGAATTGTGTCGTAAACAAACTTCATATCGTTTTGTCTTAAATTACGATTTGGGAGTTTTGCGACAGTGATTTAATTTAATCAGTTTTACTCTGTTCGATGTTTCAAAACTTTCGAATTTTGTTAAGAAGTGTTATATTTTTATTGTTTGCAAGTGCTTCGAGAAAAGCGGCGAGACGACGAGTGTAATAAACTGAAGTTACATTACGATACCTCGTAAGTTTGATTACCAGATTTTATTTAACATAAGTATTTATTTCATTTAATATTATAGAATTTGACGAGTGTGAAGTTTTTTTTGTTAAGTTTTTCTTGTGAAGATATTATGAAAATTGTTACTGTTTCATCTCGTGCCGTTTTCATTTTCTCTCCGTCCGCCTAATAAAACCTACCTAAGTAGTAAGTTAAATTCATTGGCGATAATGTCGATTGAAAATGATATTTTGGAAAAGGTCAACTTTCAAGATGTTTTAAACGATTTTGTATCTAAAAAAGTTAGAAGAGTTAATATTTAAACATCATTGTATTTTTGTTATTCGTTTTTTGGGTGTTACGCCGTGTAACCAAAGAAGGAGGTAGCGCAACACGGCATAACATCCCAAAAACTAATAACAAAAAACTTTTGTCCGTGAAAATCTAAAAACATTGTTGTATTTTACTTTACTTTACTTTTATTCGTTAAGCAGCATTACTTAGTATCAGGCAGGTGCCGAGTGTGGCTTTTATTCGTTAAGCAGCATTACTTAGTATCAGGTAGGTGCCGAGTGTGGCTTTTATTGGTATTTATACTGTTATTCGTTAAGCAGCATTACTTAGTATCAGGTAGGTGCCGAGTGTGGCTTTTATTGGTATTTATACTGTTGTGGTGTTATTAACTACCTACTGCGTAGGTATTGGCAAACGTCACTTACAACCGGCCAGTCCGGAATAAATATCCTTGCGACCAGATGTGCATTTATTTTACCTCCGTATTCCCGTACATTACATTGGCGACGAGGATGAGATTTTGTTAAAAATTGCGTCGATTGTGATAATAGTGAACAACGATGGCTAAGTTCAGTGAATATGATGTGATCAACGGAAATTGGACCACTTACTGTGAAAGATTAGAAAGCAGTTTTTTGGTTAATAATACGGTCCAAGATTTAAAAGTACCCACATTAATTTCAGTGGTGGGCGATATTGCATATGAACTTATGGTTAACTTATGTAGCCCGGTGAGACCAACTGAAATGAAATATGAAGACCTGAAAAAAATTATGCATGATCATCTTCAGCCAAAACCGTCAGTGATGGCGGAGAGATACAAGTTTCGACAAACCAGACAGCAGCGGGAGGAATCCATTTCACAATACGTGGCGACACTGAGGAAATACGCAAGATTTTGTGAATTCGAGGAGAAACTAGACGAGAATTTGCGAGATCAGTTGGTGTGCGGACTTCGCAGCGATGTGATTCGACAACGCCTTTTTGCTGATGAGACGCTCACTTATGCTAAAGCCGTTTCATTAGCAAGCGCTCTGGAAGCGGCAGAGAAGAACGCAGCGGACGTGGAGGGCGCAGAGGTGCTGGCTGCAGGAAGCAAGGAAGGACTAGCGGGGCTAGGGGCGGTATATGCTCTAGCGGAGACGCAGATCAGGAACTCAGCGGGGAAGAGACAGGGTACCGCAGGCAGGAGCAGCTGTCGGATATGCGGAGGCCAGAACCACGAAGAGGTCAGATGCAAATTCAAGACCTACATCTGCAGCTGGTGTAAGCAGGAAGGCCATTTGAGGCGTGTTTGCCCTAAGCGAGACCAGGATGGGCGGCAGGCATCAGAGGAAGGCCGCACCGAGAGGCGTTTAAGAGTGCGAGATTCGAGGGGTGCTGTGGAACAAGGAAGGAATGCTCGAGTCAAGAACCAGTACTTCTTCAAAGAAAACGAAGAAGATGAAGAACAGATCCTCCAATTGTCCCTGCAATCGTGTCACTCGGTACGTAAAGAAATCACTATAGAGGATAAACCGCTGATTATGGAGATTGACACGGGAAGTGCCATTTCGTGTATTAATAAAGTAACATATGAACGTTTGTTCAGGAGTTTGCCTATTAAGAAATGTAATCTCTCTCTTAGATTTTATAATGGTTCTAAAATACAGCCAATTGGTGTTTTTCAACCAAATGTTACATGTAACGGAATTAAAAAAAAAATAGATCTTTATGTAATTGACGGCGGCATTACTAATTTATTGGGGAGACAGTGGCTTGCCGAATTAAAAATAAATATTCCACTTTTAGAATATGACAATTATTTAATTAAGAATAATCAAAAAAATATTTTCGATTTTTCTAGGTATAAAGATGTGTTCAGAGGAGGCTTGGGGCGTTTCACCGGCGGGCGTGCGAAATTACATGTACAGCCGGGCGCGAAGCCAGTCTTTTGTCGCGACCGTTCGCGCTACGGGAGCGCGTTACCTCAGAACTTAAGGCGATGTTGGCAGCGGGCGTGATTGAACCAGTGGAGACATCAGAATGGGCTACCCCCCTGGTACCCGTTTGTAAGAAGGATGGCTCTTTAAGGGTTTGTGCTGATTTCAAAATTACTTTGAACCCGGTCTTATTGGTCGATAGGCATCCTTTACCCAAGATTGAGGAGTTATTGGCAGGTTTAAACGGAGGAATTTATTTCTCTAAAATTGATTTATCGACCGCCTACAATCAGATTGAATTAGATGAAGAATCAAAAAAATTCACGGTAATTAACACTCATCTCGGGTTGTTTAAGTATAATAGATTAGTGTACGGTTTAGCGTCTAGCCCAGGGATTTTTCAGAGATATATGGAAAATTTGTTTAAAGGGATACCGAACGTTTCCGTTTTTATAGACGATATTTTGATAACTGGAAAAACTCCTCAGGAGCATAATGAGTCATTATATTCGGTTCTAGATGTTTTACAGAAAAAAGGGTTGCGCGTGAAACAAAATAAATGTGTTTTTTTTGCAGACCGGGTATCATATTTAGGGTTTATTATTGATAAAACGGGAATCAGTACTTCCCAAGAAAAAATTGAGGCGATCGTAAACATTGCTGAACCGACAAATGTCTCAGAATTGAGATCATTTTTAGGCATGGTCAATTTTTACGCAAAATTTGTAAAAAATTTAAGTTTATTGTTAATGCCCTTATATAGACTGCTTAAAAAGGAGTGTAAATGGCAATGGGACAATTCGTGCAGGAAGGCGTTTGAAAAAGTAAAATCATTATTGACCAGCACCGAAGTCTTGGTGCATTACGATCCTGAGCGGCAATTAATTTTAACATGTGACGCATCTTCGCGGGGACTGGGGGGGATTATTTCTCAGCGCGGGGCAGAGGGGGAAATGGAACGTCCGGTGGCATACGCCTCACGAACCTTGAATAGTGCCGAAATTAATTATTCACAAATTCACAAGGAAGCGTTGGCAATTATTTTTGCGGTTAAAAAATTTCACCAATATCTATATGGACGTCATTTTTTATTACGTACAGATCATAAACCTTTGGTGTCAATTTTTGGGCCAAAAACGGGGATTCCACAAATGGCAGCTAGTCGTTTACAACGATGGGCCATAATATTGTCCGCTTATGATTACGATATTGAATACGTACGTTCGGCGGATAACGGAGCCGATGGACTGTCACGATTACCGGTTAAAAACAGCGGGGTGATAGAACAGGAACAAGTCGAGCAAACATATTTGCATTTTGCCGAGAATAGTTTGTTATTGGATCACGCGGTATTAAAAAGAGAAACACAGCGCGATAACATTTTAGGCAGGGTTATCGGGTACATTAAGTATGGTTGGCCGGAATACGTTGAAATAAATCAGTTAAAACCGTTTTTCAATAGAAGAAAAGAATTATATGAAGAACTAGGATGTGTAATGTGGGGGCATAGGTTAGTCGTGCCAGAAGCCTGCAGGTCAAAGGTTTTGACGGAGTTACATGAAAGCCACATGGGCATTGTAAAGACGAAGAGCTTCGCGCGGAGCTATGTTTGGTGGCCAGGTTTGGATGAAGCTATAGAGACGAGATGCAAGGAGTGCGAGGTATGTGCAGCTGAAGCGGCGGCCCCGCCGGCATCGGTTCCGCGTCCATGGCGATGGCCGGAACGCCCTTGGCAGAGACTTTATCTCGATTTCCTGCAAATTGCGGGACGCACGTACTTAGTTTCCATTGATGCCACTTCGAAATGGATAGAAATTTGTCACGTGATACGGACTACGGCTGAAGTCACAATTGATAAATTACGGGAAATATGGGCACCTTTTTGGGCTACCGCGTCAAATCGTTTCAGACAATGGTCCTCCCTTTACTAGTGAGAAATTTGAAAGCTTTATACGGGGGAACGGTATAAACCACGTATTTTCAGCACCTTACCATCCGGCGTCTAACGGTGCGGCCGAAAACGCTGTTAAAATTTGTAAAAACGTCATTAAAAAAGCTTTGCGGGATAAAGTAGACGTAAATATAGCATTACAACGATTTTTGTTAATCTATCACAACACAGAACATTGCACTACGGGGGAGACACCGGCACGAGTATTACAGGGCAGAGCACTACGTACCCGTTTAGATGCAATGAGACCGGATAGGGCAGCTATAGTAGAGGCGGGTCAAGCGCGACAAGTCCAGGCGGCAGGTGGGGCCAACCGAGCAGTAGGCGCGGGTGATAAAGTTTGGTTCCGTGATTTCGGTCCAGGCAAGACATGGGCAGGGGGGCAAGTAATGGATAAGGTAGGGACTAGGAATTTAAGAGTATCAGGGCTAGATGGGGCAACATACAACAGGCACATCGACCAAATAAGACCGAGGAGTTCATTGGTGTTCCCGTCTGTTTCCGGAAACGGAGACCAGGGGGGGTTGAGTCCGGAGACGGAGACCACTGTAGAAACGCTGCCCCCGCCTCAACCCGTCAGCCCCGAGGAGCCGCCCCAAGCCTCAACTGAGACTACGGTTAGTCGCCGTTATCCAGAGCGGGTTCGGCGCCCCGTTGATAGGTTTAACATACGTAACGACTAATATAATTTTATTATGTATACATAATAAACATATGTATTTATTTTTTTTTTCGCTGTCCAAGCAAGGTTAAAAATGTTTATTTATTATTATTATTATTTTTTTTTTTAGTTCTAGGCTGATACGTTACTTATAGTAGTATTTAGGGGTGAAGGTGTGGTGTTATTAACTACCTACTGCGTAGGTATTGGCAAACGTCACTTACAACCGGCCAGTCCGGAATAAATATCCTTGCGACCAGATGTGCATTTATTTTACCTCCGTATTCCCGTACATTACAATTCATTAAGCAGCATTACTTAGTATCAGGTAGGTGCCGAGTGTGGCTTTTATTGGTATTTATACTGTTATTCGTTAAGCAGCATTACTTAGTATCAGGTAGGTGCCGAGTGTGGCTTTTATTGGTACTTATACTTTTATTCGTTAAGCAGCATTACTTAGTATCAGGTAGGTGCCGAGTGAGGCTTTTATTGGTATTTATACTGTTATTCGTTAAGCAGCATTACTTAGTATCAGGTAGGTGCCGAGTGTGGCTTTTATTGGTATTTATACTTTTATTCGTTAAGCAGCATTACTTAGTATCAGGTAGGTGCCGAGTGTGGCTTTTATTGGTATTTATTTTGTTTCAGTTTTTTTTTTTACTTTTTATTTCTAATTATGTGTTTAAAATATAAATGTTATACAAGCTTATCTCCATACCAAGGTGGTCTGGAAGAGATCACAAGAGTGATAAGACCGCTGATAGTACCTTTTTTTTTTAAATATATTTTTGTTTCTACAACGTGTCCATAAACTTGTAGTACAAGCGGGAAACTAGTGAATCTACATCACACAGAGAACCCAAAATTTTTTTTTTTGATCTGAGCATTTCGATTTTTTATTATTTTTTTCAATTTTTTCGGCAACTAAAGGGTTAAAAAAACCTTTTAACCTGGTTTAACATTCGATGCATTTTAAAGGAAATTTTACAAAAAACTTTTTTTCTGATATTTACTGCAAGTGTTCGATTTTTCCAAATATGACCAAAAAAATTCCAACTTCGGACCCGATTTACTCGAAAACGAAAGCTCAAATCAAAAAATATATCACGAATCGACTCCAATTGTGATGTAGATTGACCAATTTCCCGCTTGTACTACGAGTTTCCGGACACCGTGTATATCTGTGCCTTTTTATGTCTAATAAAGAATTATTGTATTGTATTGCATTCGTTTCAATTTTTTTTTATTGGATGGGATGATGGCATTACTTCGTAGCCGGCCGGCTTAGTCCAGCGGTAAGACTCTTGACTCGCATTTCGAAGGTCGCGGGATCGAATCCCGGCGTGGCAAATACATTTTATTTGATTAAATTGTTTCATTCACAATTTACTCATTTAAAATAATATACATATAGTATATTTGCAGCACGTTCCAGAGTGGAAGATACTCTCAATATCGCCCTGGTTTAAGACCACCATTCAAAATTGAAACGTTGCTTGAAATGGCTTTAGCCGTGTTTGGTGATCAGATTTGAATAGCCAGGTACTTCCTCACCTTCCTCCTCCCTATCTCCTTCCCATCCCCACTACCTTCAGCCAAAATATACCCCAATTGGGGATGACATTGTCTCACTGGCTCCAGACGGGAGCAGTTGAGACTCTTGTGCGGTATTCATATAAAAAAAAATAATAAAAAAATAAAAAATAATAAAAATAATGAATAAAAATACGTTGTGGTAGAAAAATATTTTTGATAGTTTGAAAAAAGTGTAGGTAGGGGCCCCGAGACGTGCACTGCCTACGGGCCCCGACATGCTTAATCCGGCCCTGATTGCGAGTATTTATTTATGATAATGGATAAGTTGTTGATAGCTTATCAAAAGGATGGTGAAATACCCCCTTAGTTTTTATACACGTAGTGCATAACTCTATTGATAGCCCATTCCTTTTGGAATGCCATATCTTATTCGTGCCCGTAAACTTCAGCCAAAGTCGTTGTCATGGCTTGTTCTTCAAGATGCAACACGGCAGAACATGTGTTCTAGGACAGCTTAGCATGACAAGATTAATGGTGCCATTGAATGACATTTCTAAAATAGTAGATTTTAATATTTAATTACTCTTTAAATAACATTAAAAACTTTCTATAGGTGCCTATCTTCCCAAATGTTAAGAATGTTAAAATAAGAAATGTTGTAGAGTCACGTGGGGTAACCGTACGCAGAGTGTAAGTGTTCGCAATGATGTTTCCGAGGTGGTTGTGCCTGTTTCGCGCCCGCACGTTCCTTAATTCAGTAGCGTTTTGGGTCGCATTGAAGCAGGATATGAGTACAGTGAATTCTAATTTGAAAATAAAAATTGGTAAGTAAATTACTGTTTTTCGTGCTTTTTCTTAAATTTTGTCATCTGCTATCGACATGTTTGCTTACCGATGTGTGCTATTGTGTAACCAACTGAGTCAGAGCGATGCGGTCTATGATATTTTTGGGTAAAATATTGTTAGTTACACGGGTGCAGAGTGATAATTCTATTAAAGATAACCACTAATCTGATTTGAACACTTCTCTACGGTATGCGAATACTTACCCCGCACGTGGGGTAAGTGTTCGTAATCGACATGCATGTAAACATTTTTATATAACATTTTTAACATTTTTATATTTTTATTTTTGATTTATGAACTACATAAGGTTTTTATGTTTGTTTGATATGCCTTAATGATCAATCATATCAATAAACAAAAAAATGAGCAAAATACCTAAAGCGTTTTAATACAAAAATCCCAATGTAAAAACTGCTTACGGTTACCCCACGTGACTCTACTGTAAATGGATAATTAATTAATAATTATTAATCTGCATTACATATAATGTTAACAGTAGGTAAGGCTATATTTGCGGCTTTGTGCGTGAGGTTGTATTGAGTATTGGCAAGAATGGCCCACCAGCCCATACCGTTGGTTGTCAGGCTCTAACTAATTAAGCTGAGAGCCATACTACCCGCCCTGCAATAAATATGGCCGTCCAGATTCAAAGGCTCATTCGATTAATCTTTTGTTCCGGTATTATTTTGTTCGTATTTGATGGATGTTGTTCCACGTGTGTCGGTCATTTATTATTATTTTCTAAAGGCCTAAGAACTAGCTCTGTGTTTTGAGAAACAAATATTAAGTTAGTTCAAAAGCCTCCCTGCGGGCCCTGTATAGTACCTACCTATCTCCAGCCTCTCAGTTATCGTATTTTTTTTACAATAGCTCCACACAGCAGGCCCTGAGAAAAAAAAATCCCTCAGGGCCTATGTCTTTTTTGAGGATGTTGTGTGGAGGGTCTTTTTAGGGAAAAGGAGTGGAAGTTCTGGGAAGAAAAAGTATGAGGGGTGGGTAGAAATCTGTGGTCAATGGTGTCCAGGAATGAGAGACGTATGAATCCATCTCTCCCACTGCGGTGCAAGGCGATGGGTCGAGAGAGTCCAGCTATAGAGGTCTAGATTATCTGCCTCAAGCAGTCTCTGTCGATCTGACTCGCCACGCAACAGGTGAGCAAACGCATTAGCCACGAAGACCTAGGCAAACCTCATCCCGAGAACCCGGGAACCCTTGCTAAATCACCAAATGTAGCGAATAACTTTGGGCGACCTATGTCAGGGGTTTTTATCCATTAACCGCTTCCCGGGGCGTCGGTACCCATACCCGCCTATACATCATCAGTTAATCGCGGCAATCTAACTCTAATTTATGTTTCATAATTATGTATATCTCTATTTTAAACAATTTCATCTTACTTGAAGTATTTTGGCATTTGGTTTTTCATAATTTTATGCACAAAAATTTACATAGCAGTAGTTGAAAAACGTAGTATTTCACCAGAAAGTGGTTGATGATTAATTTCATTGACCTAGTTTCAATAAAAGTTTCACGAAACTCTAAAAATTGAATTTTAGATAAAAACTTTTTTGATTTTTACCAACAAAGCCATAGTAATTTTTAATTAAGAAGTTTCCTTGGAAACTTCTTAATTAAGTTTAAACCTTAAGTACAACTCTTGAGTTGTACTGAAGGTTTAAACGTTTTTCTGTTCTTAAACTTCAAAAAAGGTTTCACTAATTGAAAAAGTCTATTTTGTTTTCACCGTTGTTTATAAGTTAGATTAAGTCATTTTCTTCACCAAACGATTAATTGATTATAAAATGTGAGACCATGTTAAAATATTGACATGAGTTAAAAGCCCGTCGAGAATGCGGTTGAAAAACGTGCATTTTATTTTCGTATCAAAGCTAAGCAACCTAATCAAAATCATATTTTGAAATTTGAAATGTGTGATTATAAATTGGTCTGCTTGTTCGTTAATCGTTGAATACTAAAAAAATATTATTTTTTTTATTGCAAAGGTTTAAAAACGGAAGTGACAGTTTGCTTACCATTTTCCTAAACAAATGGAATGTGTTTTCTGAATATTAAATTCTCAAAAGGTCGTTTGATGTAAGTCAAAACGCGTCAGTAAGTTTTTTGTTCACATTTTCATGTTTAACAGTTGTGTTGTTGGAATTTGTAGGTAAAACATATTTAGAAGCCTGAAAGGTTTCAATGTTTCAGCGCTGGGAATGGTATATACTTTTTAACAACATATTGAGATCCGACATGTAAATGTGTGCCGCAGGTTTTTCTTTATGTCTAATTTGGATTTAGCAAATAGAAAAGCAACCTAAATACCTAGTATATGCTTTGTCTTTTGGCGACGAACTCCCTAAAACATTTAGTTCTCTGATTTTGGAGTTGTTGACGCATCATTTCACAGCCTCGAAGTGTCGACTACCGGGACAGATTTACGAGTAAATCACAAGAAAAGTCATTCACTAGAAGTCTAAAGCAATTAAGAGCAGCAGTACATTCACCTATTCAACTAAGCAATAGACTAAAACGACGACAAACTGAAACCAATGACACAATAAAATATTCTATTTGCGGCATAAGTGAATTTGGATCGTTGTAACTTTTATTTGAATCCACGTCCGGTGCATTAAACTGGTTATTGCCAGCCGATATACTCAAACGCAGCAAGACCGACGCTGTCCATAAATGAATCGAACACGAGTATATATTTGGTAGGCAATGCAAGGCAGGACTGACGCTAATAAATGTCATTTGTGATTCCACCTGTCATGTCACATTCATCGATCGGTCTTCCTGTGATGTGCAATTCAAATTCTGCCTGCAATAATAGTTACCTACGAGTATGGATCGTTATGCATTTGATTTTTTTGGTGTCTTCCATTATTGACGCTTTGATTTATTATCAAAAGAGCTTTAACGTTTTGCAAATGCTTTATTATACCCATCTTGTTTTTGCATGTCGTGTGATGCTGTAATAATACGATTATATGAGGTTTTCCTGACCGGACGAGGCATTAAAAGTGAGTAAAAAATAAAATTTTAAAACTTGGTAAAATAGGTTACGTTAGGTTAGGTTACGGGCTATTTAAAAAAAATCACTTTTAATGACTTCAAAGGGGTGTCAAAATGTCACTTTGTTGAGATGTCATGGAACCGGCCAATATCATAAAAGTGTCCATTGGACCTTGATTCGAATAATACCGCGATGTCTATGGTTATTTACCTCGCAATACAACACATTGTGTTGGTCTTATTAAAATAATAAACGTTCAGCCGTTTTTTAAGCATTACGAAGTAGTTAGTAGTATTAGTTGGTGGCAAGTATCTTTTCTCGGAAGATTTTTCAATGTAGATGAGTGTTTTAGGCTGATAATTAATGCTTATAATAATCATTACAAAGTATTTGGAAGAAAACTTTTAGGTTTAATAATTTTAAATTGTGTCTTATAATTTCGAGGCAGAATCTGGAGTTGGAAGAAAAATTACTGTGTCCGAAGGACCGCAAAGGGTTTATGCTTACTTTCCCGTCATCAACTTGAACCCCTGTTTCCTTCAACATGAAGCGGCCGCGGCCGGTCTGACGTCGCAAGGGGTCAATGTTCACCAGCTTGGTCGACAAATCATAGTTCATACGGGTTCCCCCACGGTCCACGTATGCTACCATTGCTAGTATTGCTACCGGATACCGCAGATTTAGCTTGCGATGCGGATGGCGGAATTGCAGAAACACTTTGACATTTTAATAATAATCTCCAGTAATACGCAATAGCCGACCAGAAACTGTTTATTATTGAGGATTTCCTCGGATTGCCTTCCTAAACTCATCTTCTGTGACAGTAATTTTAACATCGCGATGTTCGCGATCGTTTCAAATAATTGCATATACATAATGCATCCTGTTCTGCTGATAATTAGCAAGTTATCCTCTGCCTCTTATCTTATAATTAATTTATTTTGTTAAATTTCCACGGAAAATTTAATGTTCATTGAAGGTAAGTGCAATAATTTGTTTTATATCGATTATTACAAGCAATAATTGTCAGCCTGAAACACTCATTTACATTGAAAAATCTTCCGAGAAAAGATACTTGCCGCCAACGGGACTTGAACCCGTGTCCTTCCGATTGCCGGTCGAATGCTCTGACCACTGAGCTATGGCGGCTTATCAAATACCCGGTTGTTCCTATTGCATTATCTTTATTGTTTCCCATTGCATATATCGGTTGTTCCTATTGCATTATCTTTATTGTTTCCCATTGCTTTAGATTTTTAATAGTTATTATTTATGTAAAAGTAAAAATGATCTTCATTCATCTAACTCAATTTCGGGATTTTGTACATTTCAAAATAAATAACACAAAAAAGCCTCCGGTTGTCAAAAAAAATTGATTTTGTAAAATTCCTGAAACAGAAGTTCGAAAAATATCTACTTAATAACTCTTCATCAGGTAACGTAGGAGTATTTTCAAAAAATATTTTTATGACTTTCTTACATAGCCTCAGAAATAAATAGATTTCCCGAGCTTTTTGAAAATTTCAACTCGGTAGGATAGCTTCGCCTCATACAGATGTTCCTACGTAATGTGTTGAGGAAACGTTTTTCTCTCCACATAAATGTTTGTAGAAAGTTTTTCGAACGGAGAACAAAGAATAAACGAACGAACCCGCCTCCCAGTTCTGGAATAGATTGTTCTGAGAACTTTTCTTGTTCAAGTAATTTCCAATTTAGTTGATGCAAGCATTCAAAATGTTATGATTTAACAAGAATGTCTACAAAATAATTTGTACAACAAACCAAAAACAAAATTCAACTATACTTTTCCATAAAAATTCGTCTCATTAAATTTTAAAATCAAATAAACATTCATAATTATTATTTTTTAATTTATAAACTAACGTTTAGACAAGATTTTTATGCATAGCACAAAGGGTAACAATTATTACAAGCAATAATTGTCAGCCTGAAACACTCATTTACATTGAAAAATCTCCCGAGAAAAGATACTTGCCGCCAACGGGACTTGAACCCGTGTCCTTCCGATTGCCGGTCGAATGCTCTGACCACTGAGCTATGGGGGCTTATCAAATACCCGCCAAATAATTCAATATATACTAGTGTTTCATTCAACAATTACTGCTTGTTATATTTTTTCCACCTGAAAACAACCAACTTTATTTTTGCGAGGAAGACATTGTTAGTGTTAAATCCCTCGCTAGGTGGCGTCGAGACAAATTATGTCTGCATTTATTGGGGAAATACTTAAACTTGTTAAATATTAATTATTATTTTTTAATTTATAAACTAACGTTTAGACAAGATTTTTATGCATAGCACAAAGGGTAACAATTATTACAAGCAATAATTGTCAGCCTGAAACACTCATTTACATTGAAAAATCTCCCGAGAAAAGATACTTGCCGCCAACGGGACTTGAACCCGTGTCCTTCCGATTGCCGGTCGAATGCTCTGACCACTGAGCTATGGGGGCTTATCAAATACCCGCCAAATAATTCAATATATACTAGTGTTTCATTCAACAATTTGTAAAAAATATAACAAGCAGTAGTTGTTGAATGAAACACTAGTATATATTGAATTATTTGGCGGGTATTTGATAAGCCCCCATAGCTCAGTGGTCAGAGCATTCGACCGGCAATCGGAAGGACACGGGTTCAAGTCCCGTTGGCGGCAAGTATCTTTTCTCGGGAGATTTTTCAATGTAAATGAGTGTTTCAGGCTGACAATTATTGCTTGTAATAATTGTAAACATTCATAAATTTACTTAGTAAACCTAAGAGATTTCTTAGTAAACCTAAGAGAGATTTCTTAGTAAACCCAATAGTGATTTTTTTAGTAAACATGAGAAAGATGTCTTAGTAAATCTTAAAGGTATTTCTTAGTAAATCTAAGAGGAATTTCTTAGTAAACCTAAAACGGTTTTCTTAACCTACAAAACTTTTTTCACTTATTTTCTTTTACTGGACACTGTCTTATTATCTTCTTCCTGGTGCTTCCCAGACCTCTTTTCATTTTGTGAAGTGAAACTTCCATAGCCCCGTTAGCGATTAGGAATTCGGATGACGCGTACAGCACCTGCGAAGCATTATACTCCTATCAAGGCTCCTATTGGTTGAGATGTAAAACGGAAACGACACGAGGTCTGCGCTCACTTTTCAAGGCTCCTTGGTTCTTTGAGATTGTTTTGGTAAAGTTCGGCTTCTACCGTGTACAGTTAAGACTGCACTCGAGTTTTTATAGTGTACACAACTGACGGAGGGTTAACATTAAAACTTCAATATATTAAGTAAGGATAAAACAGTAGGTACCCATGCAAAACAATTACAATAAAAACAAGGTACAAGAAAGCTTGGGTCAAGTGAAGTTAGGTTATGTTAAAAAGAGAGAAAATTTTGTTTTAGTTTTTAGGGGCTATCACTAAACAAGTCCAGAATCTTGCAACTGCACTGGATTTTATTAATATAGTCGACACATTCACTCAAGGCTAAGGAAAAGGTTACGCTGGTTCTTTGGAGAGGAATATGGAAAATATCGGGGTTTCTTAGTACACGGCGATTGATACTGATTTTTTGAAATATTTATTTATTTACTTTTGAATGTAGCTATAACTTTGTGGTTATCCATTATAGATAAATGAAACAATGTTACTTTGTTTGAACGACTTGTATATTTTCGTTATTTCGATCTGCTCTGATGATGGACACTGCAACGATATCTGAAACGTTGGCTAAAGAAGGAGGTAGCGCAAAACGGCATTTCACCCCAAAAACAATTAACGAAAATACTTTTGGCCATGAAAATCTTAAAACGTATCTGACTTGTATATTTGTTTGAAGCCGACCGGTTAACGGTTATTCCGAAACCGGCGAAGGCTGCGGTCACCAACGTGTTGTCGGAGGCCCTTAGTCGCATCCTGGCTCCAGTGACCCGATGTCTCATCAGGCCAGCGAATCCATTCAATCGTTGCTCCGTGATCATTATATATCTTCTTTATCCAAATATAATTAATTCTACAGGCATTCTTATATTGGATTCGGAGTCGTTCCATCGAGATTTTGATTGTGGCGAAGACGGAAGATTCTAATTTAAGACGACAATTTTGAAAAGAAATTTGATGTCGTTTTGTCATGTCGCGCAATTCTATTGAAATATTCTTACCGGTTTTTGTGAATCGGCAAGCAATATGAACGATCCCTTTTCTATATTATAAAAATGCGCGATTAATATCTTTTGAACTGATTCGATCCTTATTTTGTGAATTATTCGATCCTTATTTTATTCCATCCGCTTACGACAGCATACATTCTCCGTACCCACATCTCTAAAGATTCTGCCTTCCGTGTCAATGCACAATTTAGTGTGAAGGTTCTCGTGCCTCGCAGAAGAATAGAGAAAATAAAAGATAGAACTTTTCTCATCAAATTAAATTTAAGGTCTCGTGTACAAAAAAGTTTTTTTTAACCATAATGAAAGTAATAATGACATATAAATGGTAAAGAGTTTATATATTTATTTGATACGTTAAATTTACACATCTATGAGAATGTGGGCCCCACTGGGAACACTACTATATATTTTTTATTATTTTTTTACTCGTCTTCATTAATTCTGGTTCCATGACAACTCAGGATCATGCAACTTCAACACCCCTTTGAAAAGTCATTAAAAGCTACGAAAAAAAGCCTACAACCTAACCTAACGTAACCCATTTAAGAAGAATTTTTTTAAAATAAATGAAGACAATATAAGCGAAATTCAATCGAAAATCTGGAAACAGAAAAATCAGAAAAACATATTGACACCTCTGGGACTCGAACCCAGGACCTCTTGCTTTCCTGGGTTCGAGTCCCAGAGGTGTCAATATGTTTTTCTGATTTTTCTGTTTCCAGATTTTCGATTGAATTTCGCTTATATTGTCTTCATTTATTTAAATATTACAATTTGAGGTTTTACTCATAAAGTTAAAAATTTAAAAAATAAAAAGATTTTTTTTTCATCACTTTTAACGACTTTTCAAAGGGTTGTTGAAGTTGCATGATTCTGAGTTGTCCCGTCCCCTTTCTGTCTAATGGCAACTGAAAGTGCATTGTATAGCTTTGTTGCAAAATATCTAAAATTTCTTTGGCCAAAATTTGTTTTAGTGAAAGTGATAAGTAAGTGATTATGACCTTTGGTTCTAGTATCTCGAGCAGTTTTAACATCTTCAAAAGCAGTTCTGTATTTGATGAGGTACTTTAATTCAAAACACAGATTCTCCCAAAGATTTCATCCGAACTGCTTGTGATAGGTAGTTTTAGAATAATCTTTATAATTAGTTTCTAAATTATTAATCCAATTTTTAGAGCTTTAAAAATCGATTTAATAGCGGTAACGTTTTGCACAGGCTGTAATATCGTATTCAATTAAAGATTGACATGGTGCGTAGTAAATTGTTTTGACTTGATTCAAGTTATAAAAGTGGCGATTATGTCAAAGGAGGTATATTGATTTTATAAGTTCGTTTGCTGTCGTGATAATACGTTTTTTCCACTTTGAATTACTGTCAAAAACGATACACTTAAGACTAAAGTATTTGATTTTAGTCACCAATTTAAGTAATTGTTTTATCAACAAATTAAAATGCGAATACCTTCTCAAAAGTAAGCAATTTGGTATAAATTCACAATCCAGCTATTCATTAATGACTCTATAATACAATATTATTCTGCAAATAAAGAAAACGTATCGGGTTTCTTTAATAGAGTTTTCTCACTGAACGCACTGCGGGTATCAAATGGCTCGCCAAATGGACCGGCCAACAATGCCCGCTAGATTTTATGGCTCGTAATGCGGACACGACCCATTTGTTCAGATCGAAAGGAATCTAACTTATTATATTGTTATGGTACGAAAATAGTTGTATTCAATAGATATAATGGTGCATAAACTTGCTACAGTGGGCCAGTGGCAAAGTGAAGAAGTTAACTAAACATCTTTTTAAATTTAGACACCAAGCAAGTAAGTAAGCATTTTGGACTACCTATAACATTTCTAGTTCATAAAATTAAATTTACTTTTATTGAGAAATCCGTCGCTCAGTTTCCATTTGTAAAAACAAAAAAATGTTTTTAAATGATTTTAAATATTTGAGTTTTATCTAGAAACTTAAACATGATGCTTTTCTATAAACACGGTAATATAATGGTTATTTTATTACTACTAAGCAATGCTAAATCATTTATTTTTATTTTTTATTATTTATAATACAAGAAAAGTACGTTTATGTAGTCCCACAAAGCTGTCACACATGACGACTTGTCTGTAGGTTCTTCAAAATAATATATATACATATATTTATTTTTTTAATACATGTATGTAGCAATCAGACGCGCTAGGTAAACGCGTAAAGAAAACACTGGAATTAACTGTTGATCGTTTATTAATAAGAATTAATAATTCAAAATATTACACGGAGCGAGACAGTTGTAAATAACGGTACAAGTTGTTTGGCTTGCTATTCTATCGACTGACTGGGTCAAACCATTACTCCGGCTTTTATAATGCCGTGGCGGAGGTAACGGTTTAATAATTCGGCTGGTAATATCGAGAGAATACGATACGTACCTCGATGGTTCTGACGCCTAATTTACAGGGAATGTGAATGCTCCGGTACTTTCCATAAAGTGCGACGAGATTCCAAATATTTCAGCGCAGGTAGGTAAGTATTCTTCGTGTTCTGTTCCCAGTGGTACCAGGCGGCGATATCACCATGCTGCACAGGTACATACCTTAAGTAGGTACGTACCTGAGTGTTGGCTTCACCACATGTATAACATAATATTATATATAAAATAATATTTTATTTTATTTATTGTTTCTTTATACTGCAGGTAAAAATGTTTACAATACAATTTGTCTCCTCACTAGGACAAGCCTGTGTTGAGGTTAACAATTATACAAATTAACAAAATAACACAAAATTATACAGATATTGAAATAACAATATTGTTGTATTTCTTACAGGTTGAGATTATGGATACCTACTAAACTGATGGCGCTAGGTAGTACATTAATGTAAACATGTACAGCCTTACTAAAAAACCCAGTGAAAATTTTATTCAATTGACAAACGGCCGCGGATGTGAAAACATTACTAATTAAAAATTTGTTCTTTGAAAGAAATACACATGGTTTCCACGGCCTGAGAGGGTAGTTTATCTCTGTTTTAACCATTGATGTCCGAACGATATTTGTAATTTTTCCATAGTATTTTGAATGTTCTATATATTTCTTATTTTTGAAGGTGTCGTAAAAACAAATACCATTTATAAAAACTAGATAAAATTACCTTTTAGATTTGAGTATTTGAAATACACTTTAGCTTTCAAAAACTGCCATATTTTATGATTCAAACTCGGAAAAACATGGAAAAAAATTTCCTCCGACAACATTTTTGACCAAAATGTAGAGAAATTTAAATAAAATCAAAATTTAAAAAACACAGTCCTTTTATGTAGTAAATTTGGAAGGAAACTATCACCTCACTTTTTTATCGTGTATACAATAAAAAAATAATAAAAAATTTCAAAGTTTTTTTTATTGCCAAAAAAATAACTTAGAAATAATACCGAAATTTAAAACAGATTTCTTGCATCTCTAAAGACGTTAATTTTTTTGATACGTTTACGAACACATGTATTAGATTTTAATATTATAAAAAATTATCACTTTTAAGAAATTCTTTTAAAATAAAGATCTTAAAATGAAAATTTTATCTAAGTAACCTATAAAAAACAATATTCTGACAGTTCAACTTTGAAAGTACGGCGTTTGTACAATAAATTGATTAAACTGATGTAAAACACACAAATAATATGGTAAATATATAAATTATGTGAACAGAAGAGTAAATTCGTCACTACAATAGAAATTATTTAGTAAAATCACAACATTTAGGCACTAACAAAATTTTCCATATCCCGCCATAAACACACCGAACTGTTTTGTCATCGCGGGCCGATATGCACCGGCGCACCAATAATTTATTTATTTATTTATTTAATACAAACGGCATAAGTATGCCATAAACATTAATTACATGTCACAAATTCATATTCAAAATATTAGTAATGGTAAAACAGTGTATGTATAACAGTTAATTGTGACGATACATTGGGAAGTGACACCAGAGATACATTTACATGCAAAAATCTATAATAGAAATAAAATTAATAGTGACTAAAAAAATATGATAGCATAGCCGTCTTGTACCTCTGTTCCGTGCAGTTAAATAGATCTATCACATCTGCATATCTATTAGTAACTTCATGCAACCTAGGTAAAAGTGAGTGTTTCGTATACTCAGTCCGATTATTGTTACATTTAAAAAGGGTTTTAGAACGAGTGGTTCTCGTGGGAATATGAAATTCAATGAGCTTAGTTAGATCAGGACTGTCTATTCTACCATTTACAATTTTGAACATTAATATTAAGTCTGATATAATTCTTCGATCTGACAGTCTTAGTAAATTTAATTCTTTCATCAAGTAATTATAATTTATGTTTTCAATGGGAATACCGAGGTTAAAATTAATATATCTTAAGAATTTGTGTTGAATTTTTTCGATTGAATCTGAATGTATTTTAAAATGGGGGGACCAGATCGAGGAGTTATATTCGACTTGACTACGTACTAAGGATGTATACAAAATTTTTAAAGTTGAAATATTCTTGAAACCTCTGGAATTTCTAAGAACGAAGCCAAGCATTTTGATACCTTTATTATAGATTGAGTTTATATGGGATATGAAGTTTAATTTAGAGTCGAAAGTTATGTCCAAGTCACTAATTTCTTCGACAGAGGTAAGGGTAGAGTTGTTAAGTTCATAAGGATGAATAATTGGTTGACTTATTCTGTAAAAACTTATTGAATAACACTTATTTATGTTCAGATAAAGTTTGTTAATAGAGCACCAACTAATTAATTTGTTTAAATTATTTTGTAGACAGGCACAATCTTCAGCGGTTTTTATGATTTTAAATATTTTTAAATCGTCTGCAAAAAGCAATACATCTACATCTTTATCAAATATGTCAACAATATCATTTATGAACAATAAAAACAAAATTGGGCCTAAATGGGACCCTTGAGGTACACCACTGGTAGCTATAAATTGATTGGAATAGAACAAATTAATTTTTACAAGTAGAACTCTATCAGATAGATAGCTTGCAAACCAGTCTAAAAGTTTTCCGTCAATACCGAGCTTACGTAGTTTAACCAGTAGAATTTTATGGCACACTTTGTCAAAGGCCTTGATAAAATCTGTGTATATGGAATCGACTTGAGTTTTGTTAGCTAATGCATTTGATATAAAGTTTTGATATAATGAGAGATTTGTCAGAGTTGACCTGCCAGACAAAAATCCATGTTGATTTGGAACAATGAGATGGTTAATATATGGGGAAATTTTATCAAGAAGTAATTTTTCAAAAAGTTTCGGAATTATAGATAGCTTACATATAGGTCTATAGTTAGTGACATCACTTTTATTACCCTTTTTTAGTATAGGTGTTAGATAACAACGTTTCCAAATGTCCGGGAAGCAACCTGTATCAAGCGATTGATTAAACAATAGACAAATCGGCTCAGCCAGTGAAGCAATGCAATTTATGAGAATATTGGGGTGCACGTTATCAGGTCCGGCCTTTTTGTTTTTGTCTAGAGATTTAATTTTAGATTTAACGTCGTTTATATAATAATAATAATAATAATATATCTTTATTGAACAAAAAAAAAATGAAGATTTATAACTACAAAAACAAAAAGTACATCATAAGTACAGTAAAAGTACAGTTTAAAAGTTGCATATGTACGAAAGTTAATATCAAAAAACAAAATACGTATATACAGTAGGTAATTAAAGAATAGAGATTTATAATTATAAATTTAGGTTTCTCATAACCTGCCTCACTAGGCTAGCCTGTGTTGAGGCAGTAATTTTATGTCAATTTATTATACTGTGAACATACCTACACTTACATTAGAATAAAATCACACAATAGAATGGTTGCATTAATAATAACAATAACATTGGTACAATAATAACAGCATTGGTTCAATATTAATTTCGAATTTGGGTGAGTGCACCGGTAAATGCTCTATCATTATTTTTTATCCAAATTTTTATGTTTTTTTTGAAATTTTTTTGTGAATCACATTTTTTTATACTAATTGGAAGAATGTTGTAAAGTCTTGTTGCAAGGTATCTGAAGCTTCGTTGACCAAAAGTAGTATGAGTTATGGGAATTTGTAGTAAATATTTGTTATTGTTTCGAGTACAGCGAGTGTTTAATCTTTTTTCATAGTATTTGTGTATATTTGTGTATAGATGAGTGAGGATTGTTTTTGCATATATCTGCCGAACGTCAAACACATTCATAATATTGAAGATTAAGTTGGAGTCTGTAATTAGAGGTAGTCTAAGAATTAATTTTATAATAGTTTTCTGTGCCTTTATGATTGGGTCCAGTGCTGATGCAGTACCGCCTCCCCATGCTATGATACCATACTCAATAATGGATTGACAGACTGCAAAATAAATCATTTTCAAGTGTTTTAAGTCGAGAAAGTTTCGTATCGTTCTGAAAAAGTGCATGGTTTTTCTTATTTTGTTAGCAATTATTTGAGTGTGAATATTCCATTTGAGATATGGATCAATTGTGAGGCCGAGATACTTCATCTGTGTAGTGCGCTCAATGTAGGGACACTGACAAGATTCATCGGAATTTAAACATGTGTGTATTCTAATAGAGGCGTCATCACGAGGTTGACCTGTTATATTTATGCTTGATGTGACATATTTAGTTTTCTCGGTGTTCAATGTGAGCGTATTTGTATCCAACCACTTTTTTATAATGTTTATATCCGTTTCAGCTTTTTTGTAAACAGCTTGCCAAGTGTCAGCTTCAAATAGTAAAACAGTGTCATCGGCAAAACTAACTATTTTTCCCTGAATGTTAAAGTTACATAAGTCGTTGATATATAAAAGGAACAAAGATGGTCCTAATATGCTACCTTGAGGTATCCCATAGTGAGTTGAGCACTGATTGCTAAGTGTGTTCATTATTTTCACTTGTTGCTTGCGGTCATCAAGGTAGCTCTTAAAAAAGTTAAGTTCGTTGCCTGTAATACCGATTATTTGAAGTTTGTTTAATAATTTACTGTGTGATATTGTATCAAAGGCTTTAGAGAGGTCTAAAAATATTGAAATACATTTTTTGCTTTTATCGAGGTTTTTCACAATGAAGTCAGTTACGGCGGCAATAGCGTCAGAAGTACTCTTGTTTTCTTGAAACCCGTATTGATTTTCTGAGAGTACTTTATGGCTCACCAGAAATTTTACCAACTGAGCATTGATAATTTTTTCAAATACTTTGGATAGTGTGGTCAGTATAGTTATTGGTCTGTAATTGTTTATGTCTGTCTTGTTACCTGTTTTATGTATGGGAATAACAATACCTTGTTTCAAGTTTGAGGGGAAGTGTCCTTGACTGATACTAAGGTTAATTAGTGTGTACAGCAGGAATATGCATGCTCTCAATAAGGGAAGGTGGTGGTATGTAATTTTCTGGGATATCTTCGTCATATACACTTTTGAAGTAATCAGCAAAATAGTTAACCTTAACTTTCATATCAGTGCTACTCTTATCTTTGAAGTGCATTGAAATGGGTAAACCTTGTTTGTTTTTTCTAAGAGAGTTTACATGTGTGAAAAAGTTTTGTATATTAGAGGGTATAGATTTTTCGATTCCATTTATATAATTATAATATGATTTTTTTGACAGTTTTTTACATTGAGTTCTGTAATTGTGAAATAACTTATAGTCGTTAAGGGATTTAGATTCTTTAAAGTTTTTGTGTGCAGTTTTTTTGCAAATAATCAGGTTGATTAACTCGCTGTTGAACCATTTCGGGAACTTCGCTTCTTTGAAATGTGAAAGTGGTACATAGTTTTCAATGGCCCTGTTGATAATTGTGTAAAAAATTTCAAGATTGTAGTTAATATTATTGTTGGGGTGAAGAAATGACCAGTCTTCATTTTTAAGATATTGGTTCATATTAGGATAGTCAGCTTTGGAAAAATTATAAGTAAAGTTAGGAAGAATAGTTGTGTCGTCTGGTGAGTTATTCAACAAGATAGTTATGCTTAAAGCGGGGTGGTGGCAGTCTAGGGGGAGGAGCTCGTCAACTGATTTAACAATGTGAATTGAGAGATCACTACAGAATACTAAATCCAGCAGCCGGTTATTGGTATTGTAGACTTGATTTACTTGATGTAGAGCGAGTAAGTTCGTCATATCTATTATTTCACGAGCATTTTCTGGTAGGCTTAAGTTGTTATAAGAGTTTTTATTCATCCAATCAATGCTAGGGGTATTATAGTCACCAAATAAAATTGTTCTGGCATCAGGGTATTTATTTTTAAAGGTTTCGAGGTCATCAATGTGGTTTCGGTAGACTGTGATGTTGGATCCAGGAGGAATGTAGACACATCCCAGTAAAATTTTACTTGATTTAGTTTTTAGTAATACAAATACCTGTTCTACGTCTAGATGTTTGCAAATTAATCGAGTGGATGGCAGTGATTTTTTGACGGATATGAGAACTCCTCCTCCTCTGGTTTTATTGCTGGTGGCTGGATTCCTGTCAAGGCGGTAGGTGTTATAAGATGAGAATCCAAGTTCCTCGGTGTGAATATCAGGATCAAGCCAGGTTTCAGTAAGGAGAAATACATCGACGTTTTGAAGTAAAGGAATAGAAGTTTGCAACTCTAAGAGTTTGGTTCGGCAGCCGCGGATGTTTTGGCCGTATCCATTGATGTGTTTGAGTTTTTTGGATTTTTCTTAACTATTGTCGGCTTGCTGTTGATATATTTGATTGTTAGTCCAACTTCACCTTCCTCTATCCTACTTTCCATTGATTGACGTAGGTCTGATAAATATTTTCTTTGGTTCGGAGTTTGGTCGGAAAAAATTTTGACAGGGGAGTTGTTAAGATAAAAGTTTTTTTTTCTGAGAATATTCATTACTTCAGTTGAGTTTCTTAAGATCACTTTAATGGGCCTCGATTTATCAGGCCTCACTGCTCCAAGACGGAATGTGTTGATGGAATTTGGTTCTATATTGTTGTCTATTTTCTTCAGAATGGTTGTAATTTGTAAATTATCATCCTTGATTTTTTCAATTTGGTTCAGTTGTGTGCTTTCGGGAACGTTTATAATTATGAGATTATTTGCTCTGTTTTTCCTCTCTTCAAGCTCATCGGCCGCTTCACATGTAGATTCTAATGGGTTAGGTTTGTTGGTTAATGCTTTGAAAGCTATTAGCTCGCCCTCGAGTGCTGCCATTTTTGTAGCCATTTGCGCTATGGTTCCAAGAATAGCATTAGTTTTTGGAATCATTTTCGCAATTTGATCTTTGTGATAATGCCCCTAGCGGAGGAGAATTAAAACAACATTGTTTCCTAGGAAATTAAAACCATTTACAATGTTGTCAGATCTTAATGCATTTTAACAGCGTGATCACGCAAGAAACGTTATTGGTAATATAACGTGATTCAGTGTATACGGGGATTAATTATGTTATTGCAATAACACAGTTAATTGGTCGCGCTGTGGTTTTTTTTTAGTAAGGCTGGTAGACTTTTAGGGTGACTATAGTTTAGTGACCTGATTTAAAAAAGGATTAAGTTGTAAATAATAAATAAATGTATAAAATATAAAAAACGATTTAACCAAAAATAATATTAATTTAGCTAATTATTATAAACATAATCATTTAACTAATAATTTAGAAAGGACAAAGTAGAGAAAATCAATTGGCAATCCTCGACCAATACAAATAATTTAAGATTCTTTTTAAAAGTGTACAAGGAATTAGATGACTTTATATATTCTGGAAGGCTATTAAATATGAGTGGAGCTTGATAAAAATAATTTCTTTGACCCAAGGAAGATTTAGTTTGAATTGCCATAAAGTTCAGACCAGAGCCAATTCTCGTAGTACGAATTTGCTGTGTTCTTTCTGCAATATTAATACCTATTATTAAAAAATCTGCAAAGCGTTTGTGTAATATATGTATAACTATTTTACATTCATTACATTACATTCCTTAAAAAGTAAACGAGTTGGATATTTAATTTTTTTCCTGAACATAACTTTAAGAATCATTTTTTGGGCAATATTAAGTGGTTCTATATAAGTCTTTGGGCAGGATCCCCAGCATACTATATTGTAAGGAAGCAAAGACTGGATTATTGCAAAATAAACCGTTTTTAATTTTTCTTTGTCTAGTATATGTCTCAGTTCTTTAAAGATATAGGTAAGTCTCCTAGTATTATTTACTAACGTATTGACATGATCATTCCACCTCAAAAATGTATCTATTTTTACACCAAGGTATTTGATTCTGACTACATTTTCTAAAGGGTTGCAGTTACATGTTTGCAAACAATTGTGAATAATCAAGTTGTGAGTTTCAGAAGGCTGACTTTTACTTGAAATGCTAAAAGTGATAAATTAAAAGTGGTTTTTTGTGCATTCAAAGTTAATATATTATTGTTTAACCAACTATTTACCACTCTTAAACCTGTATTACTTTTTTTTTGGGTGTTATGCCGTGTCGTAACACATAACCTCCTTTAGCCAACGTTTCGGACAGCGTTACAGTGTCCATCATCAGGGCAGATGTGTAAATGTTAGTGGTTAAATGTGTGCTAAGTACTTCGAAGCAATACCGTGTTGCCAGCTCCACTCCACTGCGAGCTGGAATTACAGTAAACTTGAAGATGGTTTTCTGCATTTAGCTTTGGTGTAGCCGTCAATTACCGGATACCAAGAACTATTGAGCTTAGCTCCGTCGTCTCTATTAATGTTAATAGGATTTTAATGAATTTCAATTGCCTCTGTAATTAGGCGTGCTCTATAAGTTTTGGGTCTTCCCAGGACTTCAGGAACAAATCCAAAGTAATGGCCGGTTTCAATTAAATGCTCGGCGATTGCCGATTTGTCAGGGTGGCCAAGTTTACACGCTCGAAAGTGTTCCGATATCCTTTTAGAGATCGTCCGCTCTGTTTGGCCCACATAGACCTTATCACATCCGGAACAGCTGAGTTTATATGCTCCATCTGTTTCTAGAGGAAACTTGGTCTTTGACCTCAAAAAGTCTCGTATTTTTGTAGTGGTTCCGAAGACAGTCTTGATGCTTTCTTTTTTAAAAAGCCTGGCAATTCTGTCTGTCACATTGTGAACGTAAGGCAGGAAAGCGCAGCCCTTTGACTCTTGTTCAATTCTGTCTTCGTTTGGTGCAGATTTGGCTCTTATGATTTGCCTTGTCTGCCTTGCCGGGTAACCATTACGCTCCAGTGCATCGGCGAGCTTTGTAAGTTCCGCTCCGATTTTCGTTTCTTCACATATTCTGGTCGCTCGGGTTACCAACGTGTGGATAAGTCCTCTCTTCTGCGCTGGGTGGTGATGCGAATCGGCATGTAGATACCGATTTGTATGAGTTGGTTTCCTATACACTGTGTGTCCTAGGCTACCATCTTCTTTTCGCATCACTTCCACATCTGCCCTAATGATGGACACTGTAACGCTGTCCGAAACGTTGGCTAAAGGAGGAGGTAGCGTAACACGGCATAACACCCCAAAAACAAACATCAAAAATACTTTTGGCCTTGAAATCTAAAATCATACCTATATTACTTTTGTTGAAAGTTTCATTCCAAGTTTTACCCTCAAATATTAAGGCAGTATCATCTGCAAAACTAACAACCAGGAATATTCAGACTACATAAATCATTTAAATGTATAAATAAGAAACAATATTGGCCTAAGCACACTACCTTGCGGGACTCCAAAGGAGATTGATTTACCCTTGCCATTTTATTTATTTCCACTTGTTGTGTTCTGTCACTAAAATAAGAACTGAACCAGCCCATTGCTGTATTATTAATGCCTAAAGACGATATTTTTTTAAGGAGCAATTCGTGGGAAACAGTATCTCAATGTACCTACCTACATACAAATTATTTAGGCAGGTACGTTGAGATGTTCAGAGATACATTGATTCGTCACTTATTAGCCAACGCTTAGTGTTTTTGGGGTAGGGTCTATCTATCATTATTCTGAGGTTTAAAAAAAATATTGAATTTATTGTAAATCTCTGGTATTAAGTATTTAAGCGTTCGGCTTCCATATTTATTTGTTACTCTTGGAGTAATGAGGCCCTTATTTTCAGTGAATCTTGTGGTGTGATTATGCACCAGTTGCTTTTTATACTTGCTTTCTCCCTCATTATCCATTATAATAATGCACCAAAGGAGACTCGACCCTTAAGATTTGATTTTGGTTTTGAAAATTAAATCGCTTTGAAAAATTTTAGGTGCTTTAATTAAATGCTGCGATTACAACACATATTTGCTTTGAAATAATCGAGCATTTTTTTATTAGGATTTTAAGGCGCCTATATATAGTAAAGGGAAAAATCAAAACGTTCGTTTGTAAATTTTCAACCATATTTTAAGGGATTCCATGCCAACTCAAAATGAAACCAACTCAGAACCACCTCAAAAAGGTCATTATAAGCTATGAAAAATTATTTTAAAATCACCGGCAACCCTAACTCAACTTAACCTATTTAACCAATTTTTTCATGTTTTTTATCATCGCTCAGTTGATTTCATTCTGAGTTGGCCGGGCTGGTGCCCGGCAAGGGTACCTAAATGCCAGAACATTTCATTGGATTCTCTGGAGTAAATACAGTAATTTGATTATAAACTCAATCGTAAGAATTTCTCTAATTGATTGTACCTACATAAAGATAAAAATAAATCGGTAAAGGCAAAAAAACACAAGTCTTCTCGAAAAAATCGTACAAAGAGCAATAACTTCGAAGACAATTCTCGAATGCCAACAATCGTCAAGTTAACCACGTAAATAGGTTAACGTACTTAGGAAACTCATTCGACTTGAACAATACCTCATAGCTTCCACCTCCTCCGTCCAACACTTGAGACCTGAGACGCAATTAGCCACCGACTGCATTGACAATGATAGTAATGATTGGTCCCGCTCGAGCTCCGTTTGAGTAACCGTTAAACCGTTTTGATTTTCTGCTTCACGCTTGGCCCGCTTGACTTCTGTTCGCACCTCGAGTCACTAACCTGTCACCTGTACGTGTACCTGTACCGGTACCGACCTACAGCTACCTGTATTCACGGACATTATTTCGTGCAAGGCGATTGCTGCACGCTAACGGAGTACCTTTATACTCAATACTCATAATATAAAAATGAATGTATTTTTGGTTGCTTGTTTGTTTGTCCTTTATGTATTGCTATATTCAGCATAGGAAATGTTCGAAACTTTCAATATCTTTCCACCCTCGCGAAAGTTTTTGGATTATTACAACCACATGACATTTCATCTGAAAAGTTTTTCAACTATTACAAAAACTCTTACGAAACTGTCAACCATGTCACACTTTGAGATTGACATTTTGCAAACCATCGATTGTTCTTAGTCAAAATATCAATGAAATTAAAATCTTATTAATGAATTTAATTGAAGTACCTACTCACCCAAACCGAATACCTACTTTGATTCTAACCAAGAATTAAAGGTATTTAAATAGGTGTTTATGTACTTTAGGTACCAAATTTGATTGATTGTTCTTATATCTTCTTATATATGAAAATCTCGTGTCGCGGTGTTTGTGGTCGCACTCCTCCTCGAAACGGCTCCACCGATTTTTTGAAATTTTTTATGTATATTTGGTAGGTTTGAGAATAGGTTTTAAAGTATATTTCATACCGCTAGGTGATTAGGGTGTCCCTATCCAGAAAAAAAATCTACTTTTTTATAATTTTTTTTTTTATTTGGCATCAAAAAATACCTATAACCCCAAATTTTAACCCCCCACCTCCACCCTCCATTTTTTAATCGGGATGAACAAATTTAACCGTCTTTCGTATTTTAAACAGAACGAAATTATTTATATTTGTTGTTGAATGACAAATGGCGCTACGTCCGCCTCATCGAACTTTCATCCACACATGCGCAAGACATTCACGAGAAGCGTCATCGCGTCGTATTGATATTTCATTCGGCACCATGTTCTCGCTTGGGCTGACCATCGAGCTTATTTGTGTTGGCAAATAATGAAATATATTTAATCTTATATATAAAAAATCTCGTGTCACGATGTTTGTGGTCGCACTCCTCCCAAACGGCTCAACCGATTTTTATGAAATGTTTTATGTGTATTTGGTAGGTATGAGAATAGGTCGTAGGTCGTAGGTCGTAGGGTGTATTTCATACCGCTAGGTGATTAGGGTGTCCCTATCCTGTAAAAAATAGATACCGTATGTTTCCGAAGCGTTGTGGAAGCCGAAAAGGGAAGAAAGGTGGAGGGGAAACGCGTGAGGGAAAGAAGAGGCGGAAGGGGAACGGGGACGAATTGAAAAGGACACGCAGGGAGAAAAAATATCTTGATTTAAGTGGCGTTGCAACGCATGCCGGGTTCAGCTAGTAATATATAAATAGGTATTTATTTAAGTTTGTAATATTTTAAAAATGAAAATTCGCGGGTTCGTGGAACGGGGGAACGGAAGAGGGGTGATGGAAGTCGTGGAAGGTGGAGGGGAACGTGTGAAGGGAAGGAGTAGGGGAACGGGAGGCATGGGAAAGAACACCCGGGGAGAATTATAATTGTCGAAATAGTTGTATAGAAATAATATACCTAACTGATTCGTTGACCCTCAAAGTGGGGATTCAACCGATTCCATGTGGATTTGAAGAAAAATTGAAACCTGCAAAAAGGTGGTTTTCAAAATGAAGCCATTTTTGAAGGATGAAGACCTCCATTGGTAACCGTAAGCTTCTGGTCTATTTTAGAGTTTTAGTATCTAGAGCCGTGGTCGTCAAACTGCGGCCCGCGGCGGATATTTGTGCGGCCCGCACAAATACCTGGCGTTTTCTTTTTAAATATATATTTTTTCAAGTACAATTATACTATCCGTTTTTTTGCGGCCCGCACAAATATCCGCCGTTTTCTTTTTAAATATATTTTGTTTCATGTACAATCAATAATATTATCCGTTTTTTTACTATTAATTATATTTTAGTTTGAGACTTTCAGGGGGGCAGTAGAAGATCCAGAGAGAAATAGAGGGCGTAGAGATGGTACAGTGAGGGTGTAGGTAGGTAAAAAAAAGGTCTAAAAAAGACCAAAAAACACGCTAATCGCGTACTAATAAAGCAAAATAAACTTTAATATTAGTTAATTTTTGTTATTGTAATTATTTTTATCACGTGTGCGAAAATTCACGCATTCCGATAGTTCGGGAAGTAGATGAAAATTGAACTGAAAGATTCCAGTACACATCTACACAATTTTTTTAAATATAATATAATGATTTCACGTATATTATTATTATTAAGAATTGACACTATATCATGAACACAAGAAGGAAGGAAGTAGCAACCCGGTACTTAAATACAAAATAATTGCTTTTTTAACTTGCTAAACAAAAAGGTACGGCCCGCGGTGATACCTCACATTGTCCTATGTGGCCCTTGACCAGAAAAGTGTGACGACCGCTGATCTAGAGTATTAGTAGATACTTAGCAATGTGCGAAGAAATAGATTTGCGCCATTCCATCCTTTATACTTACCTACCATTTATTATATTAACAAGTTATGTTTAGGATTTAAGAATTTCACGGCCAAAATTATTTTTGTTATTTGTTTTTGGGGTGTTATGCCGTGTTGCGCTACCTCCTCCTTTAGCCAACGTTTCGGACAGCGTTACAGTGTCCATCATCAGGGCAGATGTGATGATGGACACTGTAACGCTGTCCGAAACGTTGGCTAAAGGAGGAGGTAGCGCAACACGGCATAACACCCCAAAAACAAAAAACAAAAAAAAAGTTATATTTAGGTTTATCCAATGCTGTTAATATTTCATTAATTAAAAATGGTTCCAAAAAATATTACGACGTGGAGGTAATCCACCTCTTACCCGCCTTGGTATAAGTAACTGATGGTTACTCCTTCAAGGCTCTCGCAAGATTCTAATTTTTTTTGTTAAACGAAGCTACATTTATTTATTTTGAACGAATCTAGACCTCCAGTGTCCATGCATACGTTGTTAGTAAGCAGTATGCAAGTGCTTAACAGGAAAAACAAAATGCAAAAAATAGGTTAGTAAGACAAAGATAAATTAAACAGGGCAAAAGAAAAACTCATTCATGAGGCTCCATGAGGCGACATTGCATCTGTAAAAACCCGCAAGCACCTGCATAAAATAGAGAACATAAGTAATACAATAAATCTCAAATCAATTGGCAAGTACCAACAAAAAATGTGAATGGCTTTCGGTCTCATCATAAACTACACTTAGCTTCCGTGTCCCTTAGCCAACCACTCAGTGAAGCCTCAAAGAATGTTAACTGAATATTTGGGGTAAAATACCCGAAGACTAAAAGAAAATTCAGCGTTGGGTAGTCAGAGGCAGGACAAAGGATAGTCAAGGTCGTCTGATCAAGCCTCAAGCCTGCACATGTCATTGGGGGAGGCGCAGATAGATTTGAGAAGGATCTGCAAAATTAGTAATGTAACTAAAGATGAAGCAGGGACGAGGTCCAGCACACCCCCGTATGGGGATAGGGGGAAAAAAAAAATTGGAGTTCAGTTCATCCAGTAAAACATTGAAACAGTTAAAGACAAACAAAACAAAACAAGGAACATGGCATAAATTAACAAGTAGATAGAAAAAAAATATTACGACGTAATATTTTTTGTAACTTTGCGTTTTTAACTTACAAAATTCTCTTCCGTCGATCTTCCTAAACTCCCACTCCAGTCAACCATAACAGCCAACAACCCTTACTGAAACAACAAACGCTCCTTGATAATCCCGTTTAAAACGTACCCCCTTGCTAACGGTCCTTGTAATTCGACTCCTGAAACATAAATACTGGAATAGCTTTGACAGAGATGTTTGTCATTCTCCATCAGACTCTCTCATTCTGTCGCCGTCTGATTAAGTCCACAATACTCGGTGATCATTAAAATGTTCCTTCAACGCCGGGAATTTTGGTTTTTTTGAAAATCTCATTTGAGTTATTTAGAATTAAATGTATGAAAGCTGTCCATGGGGCTATTTTTGACATTACTCGCCATTATATCGCTACATGCTTTATAATAATTTTTTTTGATAAAAGCATTTTTTTATATCTAAAAGGGTTAATTTTTCCATGCCGTCATTTTTCTCTTACATTTTGTTCTCAAATATTTTTTATTTTTTTATTTATAAAACACATGATACATAATTAAGATACATAGAGTAGTAGATATATTAGATCACCATACTAGGCGGCTGCCGTTTCATGGTGACCAATGGAGTATAGTTACTTTATATGAAGTCTAGTGTAAACATATGGATTTAGTATAAATGACGCTAAAAATTGGAAACATTATAATAAAAAGTAGAAAATAAAAATAGAAAGAAGAAAAGAAGTAAATTAGCATTAGGTTATAAAAATGTACATAACTTTTTTTTTCCAATATGTGTGCATGCAAGTACACACTATATATATATACAGGTGCACACATCTGTATAGATATAAACATAGTTAAATTATTTAATTTTTTATTATCTAAAAAAAAAATTGTATGTTTAACAAAAGTTGCAATAAAAAATAAATATGTAAGCCTCTAGATCAGTGGTTCTTAACCTGGGTTCAAACGAACCCCAGGGGTTCGGTGAGTCAGTCTCGCGGGTTAGGCGGAGGTCAAGACACACCCCTGACCCATGTGATTCGGTTCGATTTCCAATTAAGAAGGGTTCGGTGAATGCGCATATGAAACTGGTGGGTGTCAGTACCTCCAACAAGGTTAAGAACCACTGCTCTAGATGAAATTTGCTTAGCGATGAAACGGCGTAACACAACTCAAAGTAACAAAATATTAACATGGGTAGTTAGTGTAGATATTTTAAATAAAAAACTATATTAATCATGTAATCAAGCAAGGAGCTAAGATAGAATTGTGTATCGGATATTCATCTCTGCCTACCCCTCCGGGAAACTTCGTAATAGAAAGGATGTCTTTTTATGACCGCGTGATGATACTTCTCGTGGAATTTTGTAAAGGATATTTTTCACAATTTACCCGCATTAAAAGACTCGGATACCAATTTTTCCAATGTTGCCTCCACCGCAAGCGTTTCCATTTGAATACACATTTAATATTTCCATCAATCAGGCGTTTTTTCAATTACTTGTCTCTTTTCCCCGCTATGACGCCCTGTTACGCCCCTCTGTTATTCGGGATGCTCAACCAGTGGTCCGCTAGCCACACGCGGTCCATTTAGAAAATTGTATACTATACCCCTATAGAGGGTGTTAAGAGACGTACCTAACTTAACCAGTTATTCCTGAGATAATTTGGAGTTAAACATGCATATTGTCTTCGGTACCTTTTTTGAAGTAAATCTTCTTTACGCAAGCTTGACTTGAGGAGTAAGCTGGGGAATGCGTGACGAGAGCGTTACGAAAAGTGTGATCGGGCAAGGCAAACGGTCGGGCCTTTTCGCACGCTTGCCTTGGGGAGTAAGCTGGTAAATGCGTGACGAGAGCGTTATGAAAAGTGTGATCGGGCGAGGCGAACGGTCGGGCGAAGGGAACGAAAGTTGAGAGGGAGATATAAGTTTTGCAATATGTAAAACTTATATCTTTAAGTACTTTTTTGAAGTAAAACTTCACATAGAGGTTTTACTTCAGTCGTGTGGTCTAAAGTACACTGTTTTTTTTTCATCCTAAAATGTTTTAAAAATCAATAGGTATTGGACAGTTAGGGTTGGGTTAGGAAGTTCGACTGTGACTCGGCTGAGTGACCAGTGAAGGAATAAATATATTTTTAAATAAGGATCAAAAATATCAATTTTTAAAAATTTCTTCAAATTTTTTACTTCTAATAATGGCTGGAATCATTAAAGTAAGGGAAAATTAAAGTAAGACAGGAACGTCTCTGAATGCCAATAAGTATATGTAGGCCTAATATGAACCAAAGCTGAAAATATTTTGCTTCGTGTGGATACTAAATAATAATACGTAAAAATCAGCAAGTTTTTTTTACTTGTACATATGTTTTTAAATGTCTTTTAAAACTTAAAAAAATATCTTTTGGTGGTTTCAGTGAAGATTGAACCTCCCTACTCAGGAACTGGAGTCAACCACGCTACCAACTGAGCTAAATGCCGATTGGATAAGACCGACATTTACTTTGTGGATTAAGAGCGTTTAACCAGCCAGCGGACGAAAATCCACATTTCGTCGAAAGTTGTTCTTACGATCGTGCAGGGCGGTTACAATGAGAAAGATTAAGTATTCTCCGTACCAGCTTTTTTAAATTATAACTCAATATCGACTTTATGTCAATCCAAATTAGCTTTAATTTATACCTTCATCCAAAAATGCTGAAAGCCGTGATGATAAAACTATTAAAATAATGTACTTTTTGTAATTATTTTTTGATTATAAGTATTTATCATTTTTCAATAATGTCTAAATTTAATAAGAATGTTAAAAAAATCTGAAATATATTAGTTTGTAAGTGCGCAAATAAATACACAAATGGACCAATTTTCGTCAAGCAACACATGTACGTACATATTTTTTAATGATTTTATTGAAACTAAAATTAAAATTCTAAAACATGCGTTTGCTAGATAATGTATTGATTTATTTAACTGCATGATTATATTATTTGAAATGGGTGTGGTATAATAGAAAATCTTTTTTGAAAATTTAACAAATCTGCAAACAACCTATGGAATAACCTTATTATATTAAAAAAATTTTTTTTTTTCTCAAAATTTATTACATGCGAATGCTAATAAAAGGACAATCTTTCGAAATCCATTTATAATTTTTTGTGGAAAAGAGTCAATACGTCAAAAATCTGATTTGAAAATGACATATTTCTGGTTTTCTCTGGTAATGCCCTCTTAAGTGCTGTAATGTCATCGAATTTCAGAAAAATACGTGTATGTCCGCGTTTGTATGCGTTATTGCCACCAACAAGTTGAAAGAATGCATTAATAATAATAATACTTGGATGATTTATATAGCGCCGTTTTTGTGAGAAATCACCTCAAGGGCGCTGTACAAACTTCTAATACATTTCTAAAATCTAAAAAAACTATAAGCTAGACAAACAAAAAACAACTTAGGGCTAAAAATTGCATACACCGGTTCATTGATCACCGATACGAAATATATGTACAATATTTTGACCAATGAACGCGATGCTGCCTAAAAATTAATGAAAACAGGACCATCCTTATCTGGGAGGTCGCTTGAAATTAACACTGTATTGTCATCGACAACGAGTCTGTCTGTCGATTTTCAGCTTGATTGGAGGTTGGGAAGTGGGTTACTTTCCAATTTCAAGATTCCACTTCCTTCTTACATTCATGCAATCAAGGAAACAAAAGTCTAATTCAAATCGATGTTTTGATAATTAACGAGATTTTTGATTTTTTTTAACTACCTTCCTTAAAATTGTTTTTAAGTTGTGTTGAAAACTGTTGTGTCTGTTACCCGGTGTGAGTATAAAACTCGTCTCGTCCAACTGCTAGTCCATAGATTCTCAACTTTTTTTGCCCACCGCCCACTTTGAGAATATTTTTATTTCTAGCTCCCTCTAACTTGTGAATCCAAAACTGCAATTGTCGTCACGATTATATTTACCACAATGGGGGGGGGGCGTAACGGGATACCATTACAGGGTTACATTTGCCACAACGGAGGGGGCGTAATGGGATAGGTAAATTATGTTTGTGGCAGTCACATGTGTCGCAGTCGTTTTGTGCATATGACGTCACAAATTTCAAGCCCCCCCCCCCATACTCCTTGTCGCAGGTTGGCCCCTAATGGGATGGGATGTGGCAAGATGGGATGGTGTGGGATATGGATTTCTTTGGGTCTTCTTCCGCCCCCCTGAAATTCTGAAACGCCCCCCAATTTTCGCTTGGTCTTCTTCCGCCTCCCTGTAGGTTTGAAACGCCCCCGAGGGGGCGTTATCGCCCACGTTGAGAACCTATGTAGCTAGTCGAACGTCCTTCCCACCGATCCATAAACCATCTTCACCCATTTTTACAAATTGCAGTAAGGGTGTAGTATATTAGTGTTAGTTTTGCCAGAAGATCATCATAGCACATTGTTTCTAAAGCAATATTATACACTTGTGTACTTTGCAGTCAATGAACGATCGGAAAATATTTTGATAATTGGCCGCATTGTAAAAATGTTGTGCATCACTGATTTATAACTCTCCCCTACTTAGGGAGTGTCAATATTATTTCATACCTTCCATTATTAAAACGGAATGTTTTTTTACGCATTCTGCAATGACTCACTTTTGTTTTCAGGCGCCAAGGAAACATTTAGATACGAGATGAAAAAATAGCATTGTTATACGCACTTTGCTAGACATAAACAAACAACTTCGCTCTCTCATTCTTTAGATCCTTTCATGTGGGAGATACACACAGACACAGATGAATGGTGATAGATCTTCTCTTTTAGTATAAAAAAACTTTACTGCATATGATGGGAATGACGTTGCTATCTGAAAAATATCCGTCGCATTGTCCTAGAAATTCAAGACAGAAAATGCTGTGCAATTGTTTAGTCCGCGGTAGGTACTCACCATTAGCGAGTTTTCAGTGAGACATAGTACGCAAACAGATTTTCAGCTCTAAAATAATATTTGGATGATTTCTACAGCGCCGTTTTAGTGAAACATCATCTCAAGGGCGCTATAAAAACTTGTAATATATTTCTACAATCGTACTTCCAACTACAAACTAGATAAACCATTAAAACAGTTTATGGCTAAAAATTGCATCTATCTGTTCATCGATCACCGATATGAAACTATATGTACAATGATTTGACCAATGAACGCGATGCTGCGTAAAAATGTACAGGTATTTTATTTTTATTTTTACTCGGTACAGGCTACAGGCAGAAAATATACAGGACCATACTTACCTGGGAGGTCACTTGAGATTAATGAAATTCCCGAAATGAGTTTTATTAAATTCGTTGGGAGTAATGTATTAAAAATTTTATGTAATAATTTTGTAATATATTATCTCTAATAAATAAAAAATAAAATAAAACAGTTTGTTGTTTATTTAGAGAAATTTAGGTACAGTCCGCACGCAGAGGACATAATTCTTCATAATTCATAATCCTTATATATATATATAAGGATTAAATAACATATATATATATTTCAATAATAATATTCTTTAATGAGCGGATTTTGGAAAGCAAAGGCAATATTTTATGATGAGCGCTACAATAGTACAAGGATTTGATTAGCATATTTTTCTTCCTAAATGTGATTTTTCCCTCGGTAAGGATTCGAATAATTTTAACCTATAAAACGTATTGTGGACAGTACCGACGCACATCACACAACGGCCAAAAAACATTATTTTTAGTATGGTAACACTGGTACTCTAGTGCCTTCTACCAGCTGCTGACAGAAAGGCAGGATATTGAATATTAGGTAAATTTTTGAGATCGCTGGCAATGGTTAATACGCACTTTTTTTTTTTTAAATCTTTTGATTCACCTTAATTACATTAAAAGACAACTATGTATTTGCATTGGGGGAAGTGGAAAATATTTCATTCTAAATTTCGATTACGTAAAATTAAAATTAGCTTTCATTTTGTGAAACGAGACCGTCCATTTTCAAACATTATTTTCAAATGTAATTTTGTTATGTTGGTATTCTTGTTACTGTACGAAAAGATGCTAGAGCAAAGCGTAGTAGACTTCATGGGAATTCTAGGTTTGTGTAACATGATTTGTGATACAAAAGAAAGTGCCCCTTTATAACGCCTACTCGCGTCAAGGTAAGAAAAACATCCCAGTTTTCAAGTAGTTTAGCGGCTACGCTAGGTTTGTGTAACATGGTTTGTGATTCAAAAGAAAGTGCCCGGTACCTTCAAAATCTTCTAGCTGTTCGTTATACATTCAAGTGTATCAGGAATACCAACATACCAAAGTGACAGCGAATGAGCTAAAAGCTAATGGCGTACAATCTCACAAGACGAAAGCTAATTTTAATTTTACGTAATCGAAATTTAGAATAAAATATTTTCCACTTCCCCCAATGCAAATAGTTGCCTTTTAATGTAATTAAGGTGAATCAAAAGGTTTTAAAAAAAAAGTGCATATTAACCGTTGCCAGCGATCTCCAAAAATTAATGAATATTATTCTTGGTTATTCGCTGGTTCAGGTTGCTTGTGTTGCGTGGTTCACTATCCTCACGTTTTACCCTCCAGGTACAAATTATTGTCGTTTATTGCCGTCAGGCAAATGTGAGATTCAAATAGATAAAAGTCAGTAAACTCAAATTCTACTTATTACTTTAACACCCGTGACATCCCCAAATAACATGGCGAATCGATTGAGTAAGAATCGATTCTCCTCCACTTATAGTAGGCAATTCAAGAATGAATTTGATTAAGTACCTAAGTGTTGTATGTATACAAAGTGATTTGTTTTCATTTACTTAAAATGATGCCATTATATTTGCGAATATTGAAGAAATAGCAATACTTGTTTGTAAATGCAAATAATGGTGTTAATCGTAAATGCCTGGTTTTAATATAGTTGTAAGTCACAATACGAGTAAAGCAGTATTGTGCAAATACCCACTCGGTCATAAAAATAAGTATAGTTTTAAGTCACTAGTAATGTATAATTGAAGCTCTAAAGTGCCTTTGAGGTGATTTTCTCACTATAGAATTCATCAAATCATTATTATTTGAACGTGTCCTCTTTAAAATGATTTAGCTGTATCTTGTGAAATGAATGTGAGTTATTATTCTTTCGTTGCGCAATTCTTAGAAATTACTTTGATATAACGTCGCTGCTTCTGAGAGATATTTTCCCTCCCCTTGTCTGATGAATTGCCTAGAACCTTCATGGAATATTACGATCCTTGTAATAATTGAAAAAACGAAATACACACATTGAGTAAATAGTAAACCCAACCAAGATTGACAGCAGAATCAGAATTGGAGAAGACTGAGAAAATCGTTTTCTTTTCATGTACTATCATTATTATTTAGGCACATACTCAAAATGACTGAAAACCTTTGGCGCATTCTTACAAAAAGAACACATACAAAAAAATGTGGGACAGTTTTAGTTACCTAAATAATCAATGGGGGCTAATATTTCAGAATAACCTTGTACCTTCCATTAACGGCTGTGAAAAGCCATAACAAAAGATATCGAAAATTGCGAATGTTTACAAAAGAGCAATATATATCTAAAAACCGAATTAGCGTAGTGAAATATCTTTTTATGACATTCACCCCTCACGGGAGGCCTTTGTCATCTTTAGGGTTGCTATGTGGAGGGAAATGTAGAAAATAAAGTTCTGGATAGATAGGAATTTAGAAGTGGCGTAGTATGAATCCCTCCCTCCCACAGCAGTGCAAGCCGATGTCCCGAGAGAGTCCTGCTGGAGAGGTTAAGCGGTCACCCTCAACCGGTCTCTCCCGATCCAGCGTACATCCACCGCTAAGACCCGGACCAATCAAACCCGGGCACTTGGTGTGACCTATGTATGTTGCTTATCCAATAAATTGCTCACGGGCGGCGGTACCCGTACCGGCCTCCCAAATTGTTATTTCTATCTAGTTATTTCGCTATTTAAAAATTTCTTCCAGGCAAATTTTTCCTTTTGTGAAAAATATAATTTTCTACTATCCTAATAGTTAAATGGGTTTGTGATAATATTAATTTGCCATTTCAAGGCAGCTACGTAGAGGATAAAAATATAAAAATTGAACGTTTAGGGATTCTTGCTAGTCACCTACATGTCTCGCCCTGCCAAGCCTTCGCGATATTCGTCTTTCTACACAATTGGTATGTGCAGTGTGCAGCTCGTGGTTGTACCTACCTTGTCCGCCGGACATTACATTTCTTGTTGAATTTAAAACAAGATCTTTTGTGTATGAACTGCCTGTCGGGTAACATATTTGTACTGTCAAATCGTCGAGTCGCAACTATACCTGGTGCTTTCATACATAATGTAACATGAAACTCTTTTTGTATGATTTACATTTCCCCGAAGTAATCCACCTGTATTTTGTTTAGCTTTCCACGGAAAACTGCCGCGGCTACGCGACTCCGCAACACTTCCACGTATCGTTGAGTTTCCCGGGAAAAGTGTGTTGTTATTTCAGTTATTTTTTTGAACGAAATCGTGTCGGTATAGCTTGCGTTTTCATTATTTCGCATGCATTATGTCTGGTACGCGATGCTACAAAAACGATAATTTGCGCGATATCTTCTTTAATATGATGTTTACGGGTATCACGCACAGTATCAGGTGTTTTTTCCCGGGACGTGGCTTTCGGATGATTTAAATACGCGACGTTTTAATATAACTTCTTTAGAACCAAGGGAAATCAGGCATTGTTTTATCGCCTCTTGGTGATAATATTTACTTTTTGTATCACGTTGAACTGTTCCTCTTAATATTAATTCTTAATACAACCAAATTGGTTTAAATAAACTACATTTTAATATAACTTCTTTAAAACCAAGGGAAATCGGGCATTGTTTTATCGCCTCTGAGTAATAACATTTACTTTTTGTATCACGTTGTACTGTTCTTCTTAATATTAATTCTAAATACAATCAAATTGGTTTAAATAAGCGACGTTTTAATATAACTTCTTTAGAACCAAGGGAAATCGGGCATTGTTTTATCGCCTATTAGTGATAATATTTACTTTTTGAATCACGTTGAACTGTTCTTCATGACATTAATTCTGTATGTAATTAACAGAGCAATGATTACAATTTTTTTTTTTAAATGAGCACCTATAAAATTGTCTAATTCACAAGTAATATGAGTTACTAAAATCCATACTTTATAAATATAATAAGGATGTGACAACAAAATTAGGTCATTAGTAACTCATATAACTTGTAAGGTTTTTCCCTAATCATCATTGAAGTGAGCTGCAAACCCAATGTATTTAGCTTATTGGAAATACCAAAATATTTAGAAATTCGATAGTCTAAAATGACTCAGCAATAAATATAATTATTACAATTGATTAAAATCCTTGTAGACCACCCCTCTTCCCCTCCCCAATATGTTGTGTATAGAAACCGTAGACTAAGAAATATTTGTACCAGTCTGAAGATGGCTTTAACGAGCTGAAACCGGTTACGGTCGAATAAAATTAAGTGGAATAAAGTTTATATTCGTTTTATTATAATATAGAGTAATCTAATAACGACCCCTGCCATTTATTCATCAAATTCGTTGAATATTCATTCGTCAAGTTGATCAAAGTGTTCTCACTCTCTTGTGTGTTGTAGCGGTTACAATAATTTGCATACATTCCTCGCAATGCAGTTTCTGATCGCAGCGACACGTCTCAACGACTCCATTCAAACACAATACCTGCTTTGCTCACCATTCGCTTTCCGTTGTTCCCACTTGTTCATGACCACAAACACTGGCGGGCTTCTCCTAATAATAATAAATATAATAATATTACGGTTCGTTATTGGCTGTTGGCACTCCAGACATTGTCATTATGTAACTCAGTTATTGCAAAGGAAACAAAGTGCGAATTTACGGCCAATAATAGAGTAATTTGTAATTCCTTATTGTGTAGGTAACTACAAGTTTATGCTATTGTGCAAGGGACGAATTCAAATCTAAATAGAATTCTTGAAATCGAAGTCACCCCAAGTGGTTCGCCACTTCTGGGTTCCCTGGTTCACGGGTAGTTGTCTAAGTCTTGGCGGTGCGTGCTTCTGCTCACCTGTGTGGTACGTACCTCTACCTTGAGAAAGCCTCTCATTCATGTAATATGTGGTTACTTGTTGTACTATGTATTATTCAAATTGAGATCTTTATTCTTAAAAAGTCTTGGAAATATAATATATTACGCGAATGTGAAGTACGAAGAAGTCGGGTACGTCACTAAAAATACATGACAAAATGTTATCATTTATCATCGGATCATGTCAGGTTTTTTAATAACAGAAAAGAAGACGTATACCTGTATATGTATAATATGTATTATAGTTATATGAAGATGTACCTATAACATGTGCGTTCAAGAAACAGATGTGTGTCCTTGGTATTTTATTCTATTCATTTGCGTGTGACATATATATTCTTATACCTAGAAATATGCTTGGCTTCATTCTTCGAAATACCAGAGGTTTTAGGAATATTTCAACTGTAAAATTTTTGTATACATCCTTAGTTCGTAGTCAAGTCGAATATAACTCCTCGATCTGGTTCCCCAATTTTAAATTACATTCAGATTCAATCGAAAAAATTCAACACAAATTCCTAAGACATACATTTTAAACTCGCTATTCCCATTGAAAACATAAATTATAATTACTTGATGAAAGAATTAAATTTATTAAAACTCTCAGATCGAAGAATTATATCCGACTTAATATTTATGTTCAAAATTGTAAATGGTAGAATAGACAGTCCTGATTTAACTAAGCTCATTTAATTTCATATACCCACTAGAGCAACTCGCTCCAAAATCTTGTTTCAATGTAACAACAATAGGACTGAGTACACGAAACACTCGGTTTTACCTAGATTACATGACGTTAGTAATAGATACGCAGATGTGGCGGATCTATTCAACTGCACGGAAGCTGGGTACAAGAAGGCTATTCTATCATATATCTTCAATCAATATTAATTTTATTTTTACTATAGTATTTAATGTAATTGTAGCCCTTTGTGTCATTTCTTAATCAAATACCACAATTAACTTACCTCTTTTTTAAAATTATTTCCTATATACCTACAACTAATATTTTGTGACATGTAATATGTATTTATGGTATATTTATACCGTTAATAAATAAATATATTATTTTGAAGCAATTATCAGGCTCTTACTATGGGCCGATATATAAGTTGCTTTTTTACTCGTTATGAGAGATATTTACGTCCGTCGTTTTTCTCTCTTGTGGGTCAAGATATGCTTATTGATAGATACCATTGCTAAAAAATACCGATAGACCGACCCTATGAGGTTTATTGTAGACTGGCACCTACCCTTGTGTATGGCAGTGAGGCATGAATCTGGCAGCGGCATGATCAAAATAGACCGAGTGCTGTATAAAGTAGATCCATGAGGTGTACCTCCTGTATGTGGAAATAATTAGGTATGGTTGTGTGAGAAATGTCGAGATTCGAGAAGAATGCAAGACTTGCAAGCGCAATAAAGCCTAAATTAGCCTAAGAAAGGGACACTTAGACGGGTTTGGCATATAGAGCGAATGCTTTAAGAAAGGAATTTATTGAGAATGAATGGTAGAAGACGTGAATGACAAAAAAAGTCAGGGTCACCGAGGAAGACTTGAATTCGGCCATGTGAAGATTCAGAATACAACAACAGTGAGAAACACATACGGGTATGAGGCGATGTATGAATGTGAATGAAGCAAGGAGTGCCAAGACAACAGTTTGGCGGTCCATCCTCTTTGCCTACACCTGCGGTGAAACTCGACAGCGTTTATTCCTGAAAACGAGTTGGTACGTGCTTGTAAATTGCATCCAGGTTCATGAGGTAAGCTTTATCTAGGTCTTCGCAGCGGATGCGTTCGCCCACCTTCTGCGTGACGGCCGGATCGGGAGAATTTGGTTGAGGGAGACCTTTTGAACTCTCCGGCCGGACTCTCTCGACGATCGCATCACCCTTGCACCGCAGTGGGAGGGATGGATTCATACGTCCGTCATTCCTAGACACATTGGCCCAAGATTCCTACCCACCCTTCATACCTTTTCCTTCCCAGAACTCTCATTCCTTTCCATAAAAAGACCCTACACACAGCATCTCCAAAAAATTTTAATCAGGGCAATTTTTTTCATCAAAACATTTTTCTGTAATTATTATTACATTTCTGTAATTAAAATCACAACTATCTAAATTATACGTGCTGTAAATATTGCCGTATAAATTCTCCGTGTTCATAGGTATCATCACAAATATATACAAAATAAAATATAATAAACCTGTTAATTAACATTTCATACGGGTTTCGTGCATCATTAAAATGTTTGTCAGAATTAGTTAACCTTGCTTGCAGGTGCATACGTAATGCCCCCTCCCGCGCACTCGTGTGAATTGCATACTAATTGCAATTGCAGGGAACACCGTCAGTAGCGGTCGGCAACCAAACGGGAGCAGCCCTGAATGGTGCTAATTGCTGCTGTAAGCCGCTCCCGGTGCTAAACTAACTTTGGCAGGCCGCTAATTCAACTATTACTATTTAATCTGGGACACATGCTGAATGTACCTACATACGGTTGTTGCGGTGGTTAATATGACAAACACGAATTTATCGTGGTTCTGTGATATTAATGGAAACTGAGTTTTTTTTATATTTATTTTCAGCTTTATAATGTACATTTCTACGTAGGTGATGTACTGCGCCTGTCTCGCTAGTAAATCCTGTAACAATGTCGTTAGTATAGGTAGTTAGTTTTTATTTTATTTATTTTTTTATTAGTATCTATAGCAAAAGTTGTACATAATGTATTTATACATTATATTATATTAAGGTATTAAAAGGTTTTTTTTCACAGTCCTCCTCACTAGGGTTTCCTGTTCTGAGGCGGCCTGTAGTTTTTCCACATTTGTATGTAGTATCCAGTATTTAGTATTTAGTTGTGTCTCAACGATAGCGAGCACGGCACTGGCGATGGCTCACTGGCGAATTAATTTAGAACGGACGTTAAGTCTAGTTAGATATTCATTTAAAATATGATAGGATTATAAACAAGACTATTTAAATCTCACGATCATCCGATTTATATTACACATTTTGGGAAATGAATATGCTAACATCGGCGACATTTATTTCTTAAAATTAGCGCAATATAAACATGCACTCAAAAATTATTTTTCCACAATGTAACTTATATACGCAATATGGACATGTTGAAATGAAATGATGATATTTCTCATTGTTCTTTTTTGTTATTTATTGTTGTGATACACAAAATAATTGTATGTTATTTTAAAGTTTAAAACTACTATTATGTAATGATATTATTTTTCTTACTTTTGTACTCTATTATATGTTTATTTATAAAAGGCAGTATAGCCGTTTATGTATTTAAAATAAAATAAAATAAAAATATTGTTAATTATAGGAAATAACAGTACACGGCAATAACATTATTAAATTTGATTTACTTCTAATTTTTAAAAAGAAATTGAAAAACTCCACTTGGTCTCATTAGTTTTTCAACTCAACCCGTCCTGAATGGGTGCTAATAATTGCTTGTGCTAACATTGGCAGGGTGTTAATTCAGCAATTTATATTTAATCTAGGACTTGTGGGACACGTTGGTTAGTATAATGTACGGTTATTGCGGGGTTTAATATGATCAACGCGAATTGATTGTGACTGCGATGTCAATGAGTTTTGTCATTATACTTGTTATTACCTCCCGTTTTCGCTAGTTTCATAACTTTTTGTTGTCGCAGTGACACACACCCGGTACGATATGGTATCTTTTTTCGTTGTTTCACCTGGAGATGACGTTGGAAGCTGAAAATTCTTTAGTTGAACTTGCAAATTTGGACAAAAAAACTAAACAAATTTCATAATTTATTTTAATCTTTATGGTTTATGGTTTGTCCGACCGAAACAGGACTTTCCACCGAAACCGAATCTTCGGTGTCTGTCTCAGTTTCGGCCGAAACCGAAACCGAACCTTTTTTAGACCTGTTAAAAATCGATTGTTTACTGTTAATTGGCTCATTTTTTTACATTTATTCAGCCAGTTAACACCTGTTAAATTAATAAAAAACAATAATTGAAGTACGTAAAAAAATATATTATTTTTTTGATATTACTGCTATAAAACAAATCAAAATTAACAAACATGTTAACTACTTCTTGGAACAAACATTTGTCAATAATCAATACTTAACGGAAGGACCTCATTAATTGAGTATTTTGCTGATATGGCGGGTGACATACGAGCCACGAACTCACCCGAAGTCAGCCGAATGAGAAGTTCCAAGAAGTAGTTAACATGTTTTGTTATTTTTTATAAATTTTGTTTGTTTTATAGAAGTAAAGTGAAAAAATATATTATTTTTTCTCATTCTTCAATTATTGTTTTTTTTTTATTTATTTAAATTAACACGTGTTAACTGTCTGAATAAGTGTTAAAAATAAGACAAATACCAGTAAACAGTCGATTTTTAACATGCCTAAAAAAGTTTCGGTTTCGGCTCATTTTCTGCCGAAACCGAAACTGATGCCGAAACTAGATTTTTTTGCCGAAACCGAACCTTCGATCGGTCACCACTTATTAGCACCTATTTGGATCGTGGTACGGAAAATATAACTGATTTTTCTTCTCTAAGGTACAAGTTTTTTTCTACAATTCGTTAGCTTTAAAACATGTTCTCCACATCATGTATGGTGATTTAGCAGGGGTGTCCAGGTTCATGGGGTGAGGTTTGTCTAGGTCTTGGAGGTGGATGACCAGGATACACTGAACCCCAGATTCCTACCCACCCTTTAAACCCCTTTCCTTCCCAGAACTCTCCTATCCTTCCTTTCCTTTAAAAAAAACCCTCCACACAGCATCCTCAAATATGACATTGGCCCTCAGGGAAATTATTTTCCTCAAGGCCTTCTGTGTGGAGCTCATGTAAAAAAAAAAAAATCTTTTCTTGAATTTATTAAAACTATTGTTGGCCCCGTTAAAAGCGCTCAGAAAGAAGAAGGTTACTTGGAAGATGGTTTGATTAAAACACTTTATAATAATGGGCATAAGCGATTGTTGTGAAAATGTTAAATAAATCACGACTTATTTAAATTAGAGCACAGACCTCTCGACATCTGTGTTAAGTAGCATTTAAAGAAACGCTGTGATCGACACACATAATACATGTTAAATAACAGAACCAAATGTGTTTTGTTATAATTTTAATTGATTTTCGGAGCATATTTTTCGTTTTTTTTCTAACGAGGAAATTTCATATAATTATTTTTTCAACTCGGCATCTTTAAGGGGATTATCTTTAAAAAAAAATTTAAGTGTTTAAAACTTAAAAGCGACCAAGGGAACTATGTTATAATGTCGGTTGAATTTCAAATATTGTTATCTTTTCAATACCTCAAGTGTTCTTAGATTCTAAAGTTCCCAATTTGCTAAATTTTGTATATTTATTTATTTAATTTCAACCGTGAACAATAATGTACACCATGAACAATAATGTCACCGTTAACACAATAAGCGTAAAAATACTAGAAATGTATAATTTTTTTAAATAATATTTAAGTGTGGCATATGATCGTGAAATGACATCAGAAGAAATACAAGTACTTGCAAACTTGTATTGATTGAAAAGTATCACACCGACTACCATATGCGTACTTTCCCACATCGGATTTCGGATCTACGACATGTGGATTCAGAGCGGGGAGTTTTCCACTCCGCCACGGAGGTCGATAAACTTATCATTTTAATTACAATTAAATAAATTAAAGTGTATCCACTGCGATTCCCATCGGTTTTAAATTTTAAACTATGTTCATTTCCACGTTGTCTCCAACTGTATTGTGCCAACTCGCGTGCACCTATGAATACATAATTAATATGGTAAGGGACCAATTGAATTTGAAAAAATGTGCTTTTTAATGTATCGTACCTCTACATCACGTAAAACCCCTTTAGAATAACGTGGAATAAAACGTTTCCATCGTTTGTCTCTTATCCGTAATTCTTATAAAATAGGTGGGTACCTACGGAAAATTAATATTATACCTGTGCTTTATGTATATTTGTTTGCTCTTTTTTACTTTTACATTTTGCGCATAATGTTTACATTTTTTTGCCTAAGAGTTAGTAATAAACAATAGGTTAAAAAACCTTAACTTACATGTACAATTGGATAAATTTGAAGAAAATAAAATGTTGACAGTATAACATTTTTTTTACCTTATCTCCACACGGAAGGCCCCGAAGAAAATAATTCCCCTCTGGGTCTATGTCATCTATCGCGATGCTTTATAGAGGGTCTTTTTAGGAAAGGAAGGAGAGGAAATTCTGGGAAGGAAAAGGTTATGAAACTGGGGATCAGTGTGTCCAGGAGTGACAGACGTATGAAACTCTATCCCTTTCAAGGCGGTGTTCCGATAGAATCCGGCTGAAGATGTCAAAGGAACTACCTTAACCATTCTCTCCCGGTCCGGCCTGCCATGCAGTTGGTGGACAGACACATCCGCCACCAAGACCCGGACAAACGTTACCCGTGAACCCGGGCACCCCTGCTAACGTATCGAACCACTTGGGGTGACCTACGACAGGGGTGTTGGTATGATAAAAAAGCTTTAGTATGTTTTAATCATAGAAATTGTTGTGTTAAAAATGTCGTTATTATTTGCATATATATGCTCTTGGGATTTGCAATTGGGAACAATAAACGGTTCCCGGTGCGGCAGTACCCATACCCGCCTTTACTGCCGCCTTACCTACTCGAGTATTCAATATTGTTATCTATTGTTGTTAATATATATTAATTATACAGTTGATAAAGCTCGGGTGCAAAGGAAACCTGGCCGGCATCTAAAATAAATAAAAAATGCTTTTAAAAGAAGTAACCCTTTTTCTTTTCAGATTTGTTTCTCAGGCTTCTTGAAAGCTTGCTACGTGATTCCATTTCTAACGAGCTTACTTCAATTCGTTTTCGTTCAAATATCGCTCCTTTCGTAACCAATTCGCCGAGATGAGTTGAATCTCTCTATCAAATGTTGAAACGTTTTATTTCCTAGCTGTCTTAAACGAAATATATATTTTATACTCGTTTAGCGCTCGTGAATGCTCTTTTTTCTCAAATGCTCCTGTTTATACGGTGTCCGGAAATTCGTAGTACAAGCGGGAAACTGGTGAATCTACCTTGGAAAGTGGGTATGGATACCGCTTGTACTAACAATTCAACCCAACTGGTTCGCTACGTTTGGTGACCAAGCAGTGGTTCATGAGGTGAGGTTTGCTAGGTCTTAGGTTTGCTAGGTAGGAGAGACTGGTTGAAGGAGATCTTTTGACCTATCCAGCCGGACTCTCTCGACAGATCGCCTTGCTCCGCAGTGGGAGGTATGGATTCATGTTTTCGTCGCTTCTGAACATATTTAATCCCTGTTAGAAAACTTTTCCCCAGGGCCCCAGTTTCCTACTCACCCCCTCACCTTTTCCTTTCCAGAACTTCCTCTCCATCCTTTCCTTAAAAAAGACAATATAAATATAATAATAAGATATTGAATAAATCCGTCATCAACATTTGTCAACATTTGCGTACACGGTCAACAATTGGTACGAGATATTCCGACCGATGCGATGGTTGACAAAATCTGACAAGTTTCGGTTAATGTTAATTGTCAATATACGTGTGGCGGCCACTTGTGCCGAATTCATTGCGCCGCCACTGGACTCCACCGAACATTCAGGATTGACATACCTACGGCGTACAGGGCGTGCTGGTACATGTCTACCTACAGCGGTGAATAATTCCGCCACTTACGCGAAAGGCCTAGAACGTGTGGCTGTGCTATACAAATGCCCGCAGAAAGTTCGAGTGATATCTCAGCTTTGCTTGAGTTCACCCAATAATACCTGGCGCGCTAGCCAGCTACTCTGCCGATCGCGCGAGTATATAAGCAGTAGATTCACTCGCCCGCTCCAGTCAGTCAGTGTACCTAGTCTTCATTCATCGGTCGGGTAAGCAACACAGTCCGACCAGTGCCGCGACCAAGTACGTGCCCGGGGCACTTGTGCGCGCAGTTAGCAGCAAGTGAATAACGTTTGTCCAGTGTGACTCCAGTAACTTTACCAATACCTTCGAGGATTCCTTCTCCAACCACCATCCGCTGTCCGGCCCATTCGCGCCTCGACATGAGATGTCTCCGTCCGCAGCACATAAAGCCCGCCGTGCTTTCTGCTTGGGATGCAACCCGTTCTCTGGCATTCGAACCCACCGCGTTCCGCTGCCAGAGATCATCCTCATCGCCTTTCAAGGTTCCTTCCTGCATCACGTGTGTGCGCCGACTCAAAGGACACACAGCTGCCATATCTCGTCAGCACGACGACGATCGACCGCCTGGACCAAGGTTACATCTCCACCGCCACGGTGTCGAGCAACACGCCGGCTCCCTGAAGACCTGTGATCTTCACCGCCGTAGTCTCCTGACCTTCTTCACTCATCAGCAACGCAGCAGCAACACTCACGGCACCACTGTCACTCCGCTCCGCTCCGACCCTCGCTACGTAGCTCAATAAAGACTGACTCATTACACCGACTGACGACTTTTATTTCTCGACCCGTCTCTACCGATCCGGCCCGCTCCCTCATACGTATATATTTGAATAATGTCGTTCGTCGTGCAAAATTACTGGTTTATTAATGAACGGAGTTCTACTAACGAAGCTCTTAAAAATTAAAAGAAGTTTTATACGCGATCCATAAACTTAAATAATCCATCTAAGACGCCACCAACTTGTTCCGTTCGATCTTTGAGAAACGCGAGTGATTGAAATATGACCTTATCAACTAAATAACTCCCATTTAGTGTCAAAAAGTAAATGCGGACTGCCAATGCAAATTTAAGTTAGGTAGTATGCCAATTCAAAATTGCCAATAAGGAACTCCAGTGAAAAATATAATGGCTTTAAAAAAATATGTTCATATATGTAGACCAAATAAATGCTGATTCTGAATAGGTATATAAGTTTTATTAAATTGACTTTTTAATAATTTTTAAAAAATTATTAAAAAGTCAATTTTTAATCGGGTCATAGGAACACGCCGTCAAGTTGGTATTATTGAAATGTTTAGTGGTTACGTCACTGAACACCAAGTCATTGTATGGGAATGTAGGTATGACACAAGCCATCGTATTAACAACGTTTCATCTTATTCGTTTATTTACATACTGTTTATAGAGATTCAGTTGTTGTGTTTACTGAAACATTATTTAGGCCTAAATAATTCAGTTTCAAAAATAAAGGTATCTCTTATTAGTTTATCTCTATTATTGAAAATATTCAAAAACTACTGCACAAAAAAATAGTAATGCTACTCTAGGGAGAATACTTCGAACTCTGAATTTCAAAATGGTGCCAGTTGAACAGCTGATTGCCCGATCTTCTAGTAAAATTTCGGGAGCGATGACGTTACACCATTCACTACACATACGGTGGTTTTCGGGGGATCTTGAAAAATTAAAACTTTGACAATTATTTTAACTATTAAAAATAACAAAAATTAAACTGGAGTTCCTTATTTATAAAATTTTTACGTAGTTGTTTTCCGAAATGTCAATTCTCGTAAAACACCTCCTGTGTTTTTTTTTTTCAAGAGTCTCAACTGCTCCCGTCTGGAGCCAGTGAGAGCAATTGGACGTGAGAGCGTTGTGAGGCTGAAGGTAGTGGGGAGGGAAGGAGATAGGGAAGAGGAAGGTGGGGAAATACCTGGCTATTCAGATCTGATCACCAAACACGGCGAAATCCACTTCAGGCAACGTTTCAATTCTGAATGGTGGTCTTACACCAGGGCGATACTGAGAGTATCTTCCACTCTGGAACGTGCCGCAAATATACTATATATTATTTTTAATTAATAAATTGTGAAATACACAAATTAATCAAATTAAAATTTATTTGCCACTCCGGGGTTCGATCCCGCGACCTTCGGATCGTCAAGCTAGATCAAGCGCCTTACCGCTGCACTACGCCGGCCGTCGTTGCCAGCGTATATCGATTTCTTATTTATTCCCTGTCTATATCGGTTTTTGCTGTCAACAGTGAAACTGCTCTCAGGACATCGATATAAAATCGTCGGAAGTTACCGATAGTTGATCCGATATTGTAAAGTTATCGATTTCATTGTAATGAGCAAGTTGCCCAAGCTGTCTAGGTGTAGTTTTGAATATGACCATATTCAAAACATCGTACAATAGATCAAGGTCTCTGTTTTGAAACGTTGTACCGTCAGCCACAAGCCTCCATTTAATATGCATCCCGCATCTCTGTACCTACGAGAGGAGGCTCGTAATTCCTCTAAATCCATGAGACTTGGCTCTAATTTGATTTGCACACAGAGTAATCTCTCACCGCTCCGTGACCGAGCCTCCATTCCGGACCATTCATCTCACGGAAGTTAATCCTTCTCTTCATACCAAGAATAAAAGGCATCTTTTAACGTGATTTATTAGGAGTTTGATCTTTTCAAATGGGTATTACGAATACGATTTCATTTATGTATTAAAACAAGACTGGTTATTTACCCGTCGGGCTAATTTGTTCCTTTTTCGGTGCAACTCGTATATATCATGTAGGAACTACGATTTTTTTAAAGCTTGCAATATTTGTCGAACTATGTTGCGCACGGGATCGCAGACTCGATGACAGCACGTTTCTCAAATACAAAATTATTCCTTTTTTATCGTCGGCTGCGAGTAGTTCGTAATTCTTTGTATCATGATTATAAATATGATCTAAACGATGTTAGAAAGAGAAAACATCACGCTTTGTATTAAAATTTAACTGTTGACCAGAAATTAATTAAAATTTACATATTTTGGAAATCAAAGTTTCGACTGTAATTTGAAAAATAATTAATAAATTTTGAGATTTTTTTTTAAAATTATTTTTACATGAAACGACAAAAAGTGAGTTAACGATAACGTTTCTAATACATTTAATAAATTATTTACGTGTTTTTTTCCGTTATCGTCAATTTTAGTTAGAAAAAATATAAGGTGAGCCATTTTTAAATTTATTTATGTTTGCCTTCAAAATTTTTATGTTTCAAATATTATGTGTTTATTTCGAATTATAAAATTTGAAAGCATATTTCATCACCTTTCAAGAACAGTTTTTAATATTGGGATGCGTTGAGAAACATTCCGTTTATTTGGATTTTATTGCAAAACGGAAATACTTTGACCCTCCGACAAAATAGGTCTGAGGCCGGGGAGGTTGACTCTATAACAAAGTAAAAACCAACTACGAAGTATTTCTATAAAACAATGAATAGATAATAAATACAGTTGAAGATGACCTTCATGTCAGATTTGCCCTTAATACAGTACCTACCTATCCAATTTCAATAAAATAGTACTTCTGCCTTTTTGCACTCTTCTACAAATTTAATTGTTTTTTAAAATACTTTATCTGTATTTGAAACGGTATTGTGTACCGAACGCAATCCCGCAAGGCCATATCAATCCAGGTATTTGCGGGACTGAACAATCTTAGTCCCGCTGGATCCAGGTATTTGCGGGATCCAGCAGGGTGGACTTAGATATCTAATCAATCGTATAATAAAGACCTAATACCTTGATCTACCAACCTTGGTTTTAGAGTGTTTTAAATTTATACCTAATCAAACAAGTTCTTTGGGACATTTTAAATGGTTTATTAATATACCTTTAGTTAGACATAGGTAAAGTTTAAGTCATAAATTGGCAAAGAAATAGATAAGACATAAATTTACATAACAACTTAAATCTAAATAATAACGTTCACACGATAAACAATATTCTTGTACAATAAGCATCATAAGTTTAAACATTATTTTGGAAATAGCTTCGTAAAAAAGTTTAAGTATTAATTGTGTCGTCTGATAAACGGCTTCTGATATTGGACACAAGGTAGCCAGCGGCTGAAAAAGCTCGTTCAGCTTCCACGCTGGTTGGCACAATAGTCATTAGCGCATTGTAAGTAAATTGAAGGTATGTGCCTCTTAATCCACCGGACTCGAAGTAATTCATTTCCTTCTTAATCAAAACCTCAAGGTTGCTCATATTGCCAGATCTAGGTTGTTGGGCTGTTGATCTCGAACTCTTCATACTAATCAAAGTAAGTTCGAGTTCGTCTTGAAGTGACATTGGTGCTGCTGCTGCTGCTGCGTATGTCATCATCGTCATCGTAAGGATCATCAGCGTCAGCAGGAGCAGTGGTTTCTGCGTTGTTACCCGTGTCCGTGTACTCTAGCCTTTCAACTACAGTTTTGATTGCCTTGCGTATTACACTTTTTGAAGGTAGACTTAGGGTGGGTTTCTTCATTTACCGAGACTGCTAAATGCAATGCTAATTGTAAAAATAAACGATCGAAATTTAAAAACTTCTATGCATTTGACCGTTTACTTTTACAATTAGCATTGCATTTAGCATTCTCGGTAAATGAAGAAACCCACCATAAATGTGTCATCAATATTAATAAATTGACTTCTGTCTTCTTCGTACTTATATGGATCATGTATGTATAATAAAACCGCTGTTAAGTGAGTTCGCCGCTCTGAAATCCGTATGAACTACGCTTCTCTGTAATCCCGTCAGTCCAGCGGGATCCCGCAAAATTTTCGAGCGAGATTAGTCCCGCAAAATGTCTGCGGGATCTCGGTATTTCGGGATCCCGGTATACCGGGATTGCATTCCCTAGTATTGTGTATATAACTTTATTTTTTAATACGCTCATACCAGTTACGACAAAAATGCGCCAAAACCGGTTGGCATGTGCAAGACGATGTACACAAAGTTATAGCGTTTAATTTAAGTTTGACTTGATTCTCTGTCAGAAATGCTAAAGATAACCGTATTTTACTAATCATTATGAATAGATGGTAAGTATTTACCTTTCCATCGTGTTTAAATAATTACGATAAGTCACAAGATAAATAGCGTAACTTGTTGGTGCACGTGATAATCTTTACATTTTACACTTACCTCTCATGCGTTTGACGCAATCGTTTAATAGTCCATGTTGGAGCAGGAGCTATTCGCGGAATCAGGTGGGGCCTGACAAATATACCTGTCGGCGAGGGACCGCGCGACAGCCTTGTGGGACGCTTTTGAAACTGCACTATCCCGTTTGTGCATTAATATTGATGAAATTTGCATGCTGCGTTAACTGCATAGACTGCCCCCGCAAATGTACCCACTCCGAGATGCACTGAGGGACATTTCTGCACCGTTCTCCGTACACTATTTATCAATATACTTACATTACGTTAGCATGAAGTCAGTTTTAATATTTTTTTGCATTTTATTCAAATGAATATTACATTATGATCATGTTATTTACATCACGTTGGTATGACCTTTTCGCATTATCTGCGCTAGTTAAATCTTTTAATTCAAATTGATCGATTGATAAATAGACGGAGAAAATTTAGAAAAAATGGTGGGATACTCAAAGTTCTCAACAAATTACTAAAAATAGTTTATCATACTTACCTATATTAAACGAAAGCTTACACAAAACTAATAAAATAACATACTGCGATGTCGCCAAATGTAATTAGGATGTGTCAATGTAGTATTGCCAAATAAAATACGGCGAACTTTTGTTCGGGATCGATACGGTAGTAATACAGACACAGACTCCGAGATTGTTGGTGTCATAACTATGGTACCTACTACTCCGGTGGTGGTCTGCAGGTAAAGATAAACTGATTCCTTTCGCGTTGAACATTTAAATCAAATTTGTTTTTAAGAACTCCGATCCACGATTATTACACATTGTTTCAAGGACGGATTTTTGAGGTTCATTTTCATGTTCTGTGTAGGTCCTATTCAAGTGTTCAATATATATTGATCTATAAGTAGTACGTAGATTTAGATTTGAAATACAATTTTCAATAAAAGTGTGAATGAACGTAAATTTAATAATATCTCCCGACGAAGTAAATGTGGTACATGATTTAATTAAGTTTTCTTAAATATCAAGAGGCACATATTAGATTTATTTGGTTTTACACATTTTCGCGAATTGCTTCTCTGTGCGATGGTCACGTAGAGACAGAGACAAGGGCGGACCGGATCGATAAATGCTATAACAGTTAATTTTATTCAACCAACATTATGTAGGCACTTTCGCTGTAATGGCTTTTTGGAGCGATGATTTGTTGTTTTACACGGCTCCGGAAGGGTGCTTCATGCGTCACATTAATGGTCAGATCTCACCCCGCTTTAAAAAATATGTTTTGTAGTTTGAAAAAATATTGACATCTCACGGTAAATAATATTCCAGGTGGAGTAATTTGTTAGTATGAATGATTGTAAGAGGAATGAAAAAACTTGAGAGGGATGAGGGGAGTGACACCAGGTTATTTATTTGCGTTGTACGCGGTCTTTATAAATACATATCTGACAGTCCTGACAAGGAAGATTTTATCATTGTCCAATAAAATAACGAAATCTAAAATAGAAAAAGAGAAGAGCAGAATTATATAAAACAGTTCAATTTGGGAGGCGGGAATGAGTACCACCGCCCCGGGAACCTTTATTGGATAACCAACACCTCTGCCATAGGTCACCCCAAGTGGTTCGCCACGTTTGGTGATTTAGCAGGGGTGCCCGGGTTCATGGGGTGAGGTTTGTCTAGGTCTTGGAGGCGGATGACCAGGACACACTGAACCTCAGATTCCTACCCACCCCTTAAACCCTTTTCCTTTCCAGAACTCTCCTCTCCTTCCTTTCCTAAAAAAACCCTCCACACAGCATCCCCAAAGATGACATACGCCATGAGGGAAATTATTTTCCTTAGGGCCTCCTGTGTGGAGCTTATGTAAAAAAAAAAAAGTTCTGAGCTACAAAACGTGCGATTATGAAATACTGCCGAGGTTGAAGGATATGTACGTAAATATATGTAGTAATAATTATTTAATTTTTTATAAGAAAAACTCTCTTTTTATAACGTTTGAAGTTTATTCCTATCAATGTAATATATCATTGAAGAAGACGATAGGAATAATAATCTAAATGAAAATATGAAAGAGAACAAGACACATAAAAACAGAAAAAAGACAATGGTCACAACTGGGACTCGAACCCAGACCTCTCGTCTAACCGGGACGTGCGCGTTAACCAATTTCAATATGAGAAGATTAGTTGAAGATAGTATTGTTAATTCTAAAATTTTAAATATGAGATTGACAAATACAAAGGTTTGACAGAAGTTGGCAATAGCGAAATTGGTTAACGCGCACGTCCGGGTTAGAAGAGAGGTCTGGGTTCGAGTCCCAGTTGCGACCATTGTCTTTTTTCTGTTTTTATGTGTCTTGTTCTCTTTCATATTTTAGTTTAGATTATTTTTGTTATCTTCTTCTTCAATGATATATGTAGATAATAATTATACCAAGAGAAAGTGATTTTATTCGTTTCAAACTACTAAAAGGAAGGGACGATTATAAAAAAATGCTTTAAAATATTTAGTTTTTTGTATATTTTTGACCGAATGTTATTTTTTTTTAAATGTGTTTGAATACCGATGTCTGTGCAAAATGTAATGTATTAAGAATTTCTCGATCGCTGGATACATTTTGTATACCAAAAAGCAACACTAATTATCTTCAAAATGTATTTATAAGAAGAAGCTGTAGTACCTTTAATATTATTAAATGTGTACATTTTCCAGATAATGAATTAGTATTGGTTTTTGGAAAATGAAATGTATCCTGCGATCGATTTAACGGACATCTGAAATTCAAATTTTGTATTTGGTACGGACTATTGATAACACCTGTGAATTATCTTGTAAGGATATAGTATTACTGTCTCTAATATCTTGGCGTTGATAGAGAGTTTTAAAGTTCACGAAGTTTCGTCATTTCGCGTGCAATAAGAAACGTATCTCAAAAAGTTTCTGAACTCTCTTATATTTATGTAGAGCAGTGAGGATCCACACTGTTAAAGCGTCCTAAGAGTGACCTCTGACGTAAGGTATGTGTAATGGAATAAAACCATATCAATGACACTCATTTTTAGCCCTCGCAGGGTTTTGAATTCGAGCCCAGGGGCTAGAAAATCATTATTTTGTCTTCAATTCTTCGGTTCCGGTTAAAACAGATTTTGAAGTTAATGTTTCAATATTGCAAATTTTTGGAAACCATTTGAATTTGAACTCCTGAGCCGTTAGTTTTTCCATTAAGTCTGTTGAAATAATAGTTTTTCCGCTACATAAATAATCTCGTTAGTTTTGTTTCACCAGGCCGAGGCGACATTATGTTGACGTTCGACAAATTGGATTCGCGGGAACATTACCAAACAGACCGCGGAATCGACGTTTTAAAGGGGGAACTGTTTTCCTTCTAATAATGATACATGTATATCTGAGACGTAAATCGTTTTTTTTTAATTTAAAATATACATACATATAATAGATTTACATAAGGAAAATATAGGTTCTTAAAAATAATTACAAATAAAGTAATTTCTTGTTAATGAATCTACCCAATTTAAAAGAGAAAAACATTTCTCGTGTTTAAATTGGGGAGTCGTGTCATTACAGAAAAAGATAAAGAAATAAGATATACTTTTTTTTTAATTAAGAAACAAACAAACTTATGAATAATAACAAATATTAATAAAGAAATATACTAACGTAGCAGTTATTAAAATTAGATACACATGTAGTATAGATATTTTGAAGTAATAATAATGAAACAAATAAACTTATGAATGATAACAAATGTTGATAAAGAAATATACTAACGTATCAGTTACTAAATTAGATATATTTACGTGTAGTTTAGATATTTTAAAGTAATAATATAAATAGATGTAGTAAAAATAAAAATAATAAATAACTTATATCATTGATGTAGCTATTCCAAATTCCTGTAATATTCAAAAAACTGTTTCTGAAAAAATTAGAAAATACACAGATTTAGGAAATGAGATTAAAAGAATTTGGCATTCTCGGAATATAAAAATATTACCATTTGTTATTTCGGCTACTGGCATTATACCTAGGTCTCTGATTCAAAATTTAGGCGTATTAGATTTGTCAAAGAATTTATACATAAAAATGCAAAAATCGGTAATTTTAAATACATGTAGGATTACAAAAGATTTTTTAAATATTTATATTGAGGGATCAGTAGGATTTATAGGTTCAATTAGGAATTCCACAGAGCCGAACCCTCTGATATGAAAATATCTGGAGTCGGTGAATTATTTTCCCATCTGGTCTCTGGTAGGTTGACATGTTGTTCTTGTATTGTTTTGTAATTTTAATACATATAGTGCAATTGCATAACGTGGATTGACCAGATGATCACTTGGGAAGTGTGTGAAAGGGTTTAGTTTTTCCTGTGGGGAAAATTAAACCCGGACATTTAAATCTGGTGCGTAAAAAAATTAAAAAAATTGCATTTCTCTTAATACGTAGGTGTTAGATGGTAAGTACATAAAAATTGTCATATCTGCGGACAAGGAAGTAACAACATTAATTACGCCGATGACATGGTGCTCCTTGCACCTTCGATTAAAGCGATGAGACGACTTGTGCAAATATGCGAAGAGTACGCAAACTCTCATAACCTGTTGTACAATTCTAAAAAGTCAGTCATCGTCGCTTTCAAACACATTAAGGAGCCATCACATATTCCTCCAATATATCTAGAAGGAATTGAACTGCTTATGGCCTCACAGGTTAAGTATCTGGGACATAGCCTAACCGAAGACATGAAGGATATAGAAGATATGGAACGACAAAGAAGAGCAATTAATATACGGGCCGGAATGCTCTCAAGGCGGTTCTACCACTGTAGCGAAGATGTCAGAAAATTACTATTCAAGACATACTGTACTGCCCTGTACACGTCAGAACTGTGGACACAATACCCAGCAGCGCAATGGGACAAACTGAGGGTGTGCTACAATAATGCATACAGGCAACTTATGCAACTACCGAGGTTCTGCAGTGCCTCCACGATGTTCACCGAGGGGAGGGTGCACTCATTCCCAGCCTTACTTCGCCACCGACTAGCCAGCTTCTGGAGCAGGATACGGACTTCAACCAATATCATTGTCGTGGCTGCATCCGAGTGGCTCAGTTCCCCATTAAATGAGCGATGGATGCAGATGATGAGGCGACCTCCATGATGGACGATCCCAAAATATCTTTTTATTTTTAATTCTGTCTACTTATTATTTATTTTAATTTTATGCTTATTTTTTGTTATTTGTGTGATGAATTTTGTTTTCATTTTATGCTTTAATTAGGTACCTACCTAATATTTAAACTATTTTTTTTCTTCTTTTCTTTTATAGTTGTTTATGTAATATGGCAGACTGGGATTGCACTACCCTCCCAGTCTTGCTGGAATAAAAACTTAAATAAAATAAATAAATAATAATAATAATAAAGTTGATTCTAACAATTTGATTAGCTGATAATATGGCAGGAGTAGGTACATAATGTTATTTTACGACAATAATCGCTTCATTAGTTCAAATGCTGCTGAAATATCTTAAGAGGATATGTGATATCAATAAGAATACATTAATTTATATTTTTTTTGTTAATTAATGATGGAGTTAAATGATTAATTTTGGAATAAAGTACATAATATTATAATTTAGGCTTGATCAATTTTTACTAATCGGTACATTGTAATAAAAAATATACGTACAAATTCGTTCTATGAAATTAAAACTTACAGTTAGTGTTTGGTTGATCTAGCAGTTGTTTTATTTGTGATTTAAAGGCTTTATAATTTTCTTCGGATTTGATTTTATATGGTAGGGCATTAAAAATTTTTATGCCTTGATAAGTATAATGTTGTTGAAAAGCACTCGTTTTAAATTTAGGGATTTCTAGGTTACCACGTGATCTTCATCGGTTACTTATTTTTGTGATTGTTGTTGTTGTATTAAAATGATATTTGTGTGTTTGTAACAGTGTGTTCTTTTTGAAAATTTTATTTAAACTGAGTACCCTAAAAGAGTTAAATAGTTGTATTGTTGGAAATAAAGATGGTTATCGTGTGATAACTTTTAGAATCAACCTCTGTACCCTTTCTACAGGTTGGAGGTTAGTTTTGAAAGTTCCCCCCCACCCGATTATACCATATTGTAGAATAGATTGGGCAAGAGAGAAATAAATGGTTTTAATCATACTAGATGATGGAATATTTCTCAATCTAATGAATATGTAAATAAGTTTTCTTACTCTTTCGTGTAAAGATTACATAGAAGCAATTAACAAAATAAACGAAGACCTACAAAATATAGCAAAATGGCTGAAATTAAACAAGTTGAAACTGAACGTAAACAAAACAAAATATATGGAAATAGGCAATAAAACACGTAACACAGTGTTAAATTTGACAATTAATGGTGAAAAAATTGGAAAAGTAAATGAAATCAAATACCTGGGTGTAATACTCGACTCAAAATTGACTTTCACGGCAAACTTTGAATATGTGCTAAAAAAGGTATCAAAAAGGGTAAATTTTCTTAGAAGACTAAGACGTAAATTAAATAGAAACACTACGGAGCTTATTTATAAAACTATCGTTGCTCCACATTTGGACTACTGCTCTACGATGCTATATTTGGCCAATGAAGGAAATTTGAACAAACTAGAAGTTATACAAAACAAAACTATGAGATGTATACTGGGGAAAGGCAAATACGCAAGGATTAATCAAATGAGAGAGGAGCTAAATTGGATTCCAACAAAAAAGAGACTACTATTTAGTGTGTTAATTTTTGTGCATAAAATTATGAAAAACCAAATGCCAAAATACTTAAAGGATGAAATTGTTTTTAATAGAGACATTCATAATTACGAAACAAGAAATATAAACAGAGTTCGATTACCACAAATCAAGAAATCAAAATCACAGAACTGCCTAATGTACAGAGGACTAAAGATGTATGATGAAATGCCTGAAAGTATGAAGAATGAAGAAAGAATGAATGTATTTAAAAAGAAATGTTATGCTTACTGTAAAAATATTTAAATTTATCAAATGAAATGTTACATTGTGCTTATTAGTTTATAAACTAACTCAATAAATAAAAAAATAAAAAAAACTCTGGTTACCGTATTTTCGACTTGTTCGTTCCATTTTAAGTGTCTGTCTACAATGACAACCAGATACTTAATACTATTTTTGCATGTTATTGGTAGGCAATTGTCTTCGTTGCATTCCTTTTTATTTTAACACTGTGATGAATGGATTTTAATAGTTATATTGTTCTCGACATTTTTTTCTTTCAAAGAGAATGGAATAAAATAAGTTTTCTCTGTATTTAGTGAGAGACAATTTAGGTCAAACCATGTTTTGAGTATGTTTATATTTGTATTAGCTTTACTCATTGTTGAAATCGTAAATGGTGTATTTACTAATTACGTCCTGCAGCACAGTATGATGTATTTAATTAATCTAACATTAACTCTGAGTTTAACCCCTCAGGCTAATTTATTTTTGTTTTCGAAACAACTCTACTTTTGTCAATAATCTTGTAAATACAATACTAATAGTAAAAATGTAATACTAATAGTGATAGGGGTAGCAAATGTAAAGTTATGCAATGTCCAGTATTTTGGATATAATGTCCTCCGCGTGCAAAGTCGTATCTTCTCCAAAATTTCTAATTAAAGTGCGTTTACGGAAATGACCTGCCAGGTAAGTATGTTTCTGTATCTATTTGTATATAAAATTAGATAGAACCTAAGAATTCTCAATAAATTGTACAGCGCCCTTGAGGAGATTTTTCACAAAAACGGCGCTCTACAAATTATCCAATTGTTATTATTATTAACTCATTAGTCTCACAGAAGTCATTATCTCCCATACTATCATTATTAGAAGTATGATCTTACCAATAGATACATTTGTTTAATAAAAAAGATTAGATTAGATTAATTTGCTAAATCCCCGCTTTTGTATCCAGGGTAATTTTCATAATAATTTCGATATTAAAATATGTAATTAGTTTAGAACATTCCAACTCCAATGTAAACATGTATCACTTCAAAAAGCAATAAAAATACCATACCTCATAAATATAATAACGATTTGACAATAAAATAAGGTCATTAGTAACTCATATTACTTGAAAGGTTTTTCCCTAATCATCATTGAATTGAGCTGCAAACCCAATGTAATTAGCTTACTGGAATTACCAAAATATTTAGATATCCGATAGTCTAAAACGACTTAGCAACAAATATAATTATTACAATTGATTAAAATCCTTGTAGACCACCCCTCTCCCCCTCCCCAATATGTTGTGTATATAAACCGTAGACTAAGACATATTTGTACCAGTCTGAAGATGGCTTTAACGAGCTGAAACCGGTTACGGTCGAATAAAATTAGGTGGAATAAAGTTTTATGTTCGTTTTATTATAATATAAAAAATGTGAGCCTTTTTTATTTATTTTTCGTTATCAATAATTTTAATTAGAAAAAAAGTTAAGTTATCCATTTTATGTTTGCTTTCAAAAAAATTATGTGTTTTTTCAAATTATAAAATTTTAAGTTTTTAGATGCGTTCTGAAATATTACTTTTATTTGGATTTTATTTTTATTTTGATTTAAATTGAAAACTGTGTGATATTCGATGAACCAAGCTATTAAGCTAACATATTGACTCTTTTCCACAAAAAATTATAAATTGATTTTGAAAGATTGTTCTTTTGGAGAAACGCATGCTTTAAATTTTGAGAAAAAATGTTTATTTTTAGTATAATAAGGTTACACCATAGGTCGTTGGCAGATTTGTTAAATTTTCAAAAAAGATTTTGTATTATACCACACCCATTTCAAATAATATAATCACGCAGTAAAATTAATCAATACATTATCTGGGAAACACATGTTTTAGAATTTTAATTTTAGTTTAAATAAAATCATTAAAAAATATAGACGTACATGTGTTTCTGGGCAAAAATTGGTCCGTATGTGTATTTATTGGCGCACTTACAAACTAATATATTTCAAAAAAAATATATTCTTTTTAACTTAGACATTATTGAAAAATCATAAATACTTATAATCAAAAAATAATTTAAAAAAAATACATCATTTTATTAGTTTTATCATCACGCCTTTCAGCATTTTTAGATGTAGGTATAAATTAAAGCAAATTTGGAATGAAATAAAATCGATTTTGAGTTATAATTTTTAAAAGCTGGTACGTAGTATAATTAATGTTTCTCATTGAACATTGGATCCGCCCTGTACGATCGTAAGAACAACTTTCGACAAAATGTGGATTTTCGGCCGCTGGCTGGTTAAAGGCTCTTAAGGCGTTAAAATTTCATTGACATACATCAAACAAAATCTTTCCACAATACTGTTCAATCTAATGCATTAAAATGTCATTGACGACCTCCGTAGTCCAGTGGGTAAGACTCTTGACTTACAATCCGGAGGTCGCGGGTTCGAACCCGGCATGCGCAAATAAATTGTATTTGATTAATTTGTGTTATTTCACAATTAATTAATTTAAAATAATATATAGTATATTTGCGGCATGTTCCAGAGTGGAAGATACTATTAGTATCGCCCTGGTGTAAGACCACCATTCAGAATTGAAACGTTGCTTGAAAATGGCTTTAGCCGTGTTTGGTAACCAGATCTGAATAGCCAGGTACTTCCCAACCTTCCTCTTCCCCACCCCCTTCCCCTCCCCACTACCTTCAGCCTCACAACATACCCCAATTGGGGATGCCATAGTCTCACTGGCTCCAGACGGGAGCAGTTGAGATTCTTGTGCGGTATTCACTGTAAAAAAAAAAAAAATTGCATTAAAATTCTCAAACAAAATCTTACCTCAGCACTGTTGCATTCATTGTATATCAAAAAGGTTACGGATTCATGCGTAAATTTTGCAATGCAAATCGACAGTCGGTTAGCAAGATAATAATATATTAGGTACACTAACCAATTGGGCTATTTCTGACTTCAGGAGGAAACGTGACGTGATGATGAAATCAATAAATACTTATGCATATTGCGGGAACCGCAACCGGTGTTAAATTCCTAAATCATCCCCCTCCCACATCGTGGAAATAGAACTTTTGTCGTAAATCATCTAGGCGCACCTGGCTTAGACTGCAACTCTCAAATTCACAAATCTCACTCGTATATTGCTAGACTGTTTCAATGGAAGTATTGTTACATGTTCTGTGTTCACTTCACCCCCAAATATCACCCCAACTCTCCGGGGAAAATGGCTAATGTATTAAATCTTGTTTCGTGAATCATGCGATACTCGGGAGACAATAAAATTGTTGTGTATTCATGCTTTTTGATTTGATTACATGCTGAGTTTAGTGGTTTTGATTTATATTGCTCTTAATATTATGATGTACATACAGAATGTACCATTATAGCCCTACACAACTTTTTTTGTTAATTTATCCATTCTGTTTCATTTAGTACCTGTGTACATCAGTGTCTTGGTTACAAAACCTTGTGATAACAACATGATTTCTTTAGATTAAACTGAAATTAAACTTGAGAGCCATTAAGTGTGTTAGAGCACATAAAGAAAACAAAATTTAATTGATATATCAGGTATTCGCATTAATGTTTATTTATTTATTATAAGAAACAAACAGCAATTTTTATACAGGTGAGTTATACAAGAGGTTAAACATGAGGTAAGCCAAAAAAGTTTATTATGCTAATGTTGGTTATTATGATATAATACAAAATTGTAATTGGTTATAACCATTAAATGAAAATGAAAATAACAAAAAAAAATATAAATATATGTATACTAGCTGACCCGGCGAACTTCGTACCGCCTAAGAATCAATAACTGTTGTGTCAACTTATTAGCTGATTTTTTCTTAAAGTTAAAATTAATACTCAAAATGAATTAAGAAATGTAATTCACGTGGCAGCAAGACATTTGCTTTATTAAAGCGAATCGAAATGATTCACGTGGCATTATTGTACTACTTTCTGTTAAAACTATTTACTGGGTGGGTTGCACTTGGGTCGATTCCCTTCATTGAAGCACCTTGTGATATCCAACATTTTTCGTTTTGTTGTCGTTAGATATCTTCCCAGTTCCACCGTCGCATTGAGGGAAAATAATCCACCATTTCCATCATCAACTGCCTTCATTAACGAATCGTGCACTTCCTTCTGTTGGGGGTACAACAGTGGTACATTCGTTCAAACTGATTGGTTCAATGCATCTTGATCATATTCACGTTCACGTACCAATTCTTGATTGAAAGCATCATTCATTGCAAGTTTCATTGCATTCATGAAGGGTCGATCTGGCGTTGTTATTCCTAACTTGACTAACAAACTGCCGCACATGAGGTAACAGATGTCTTCGATCAAAAACAAAGCCTGTTTATGTATATCCTCATTCACCTCGAAATCAGGATTCCCTGAACTGACATGAATTCGATGTAAAATGTATTCTGACATGTCATCTTTGTACTTGTTCCATAGTTCATGTGGATTCGATGGGAAACATGTCTTTATTTTATTTTATTTTATTTTAGTTTATTTAGGAAACAAACAGTTATACATATTTTATAAGAAAGTAACATATTACATGATTGCATTAACCAGCGAAGTTTCCGCTACAATTGTCGAAATAATGATAGCAAATAATGTGCGTATCAGACTGGAGATGCAGAAATAATTGCTTCAGTGATTGTCATGTCCCAATGAGTATCGTTTTCAAGCAAATTGATCTGCTGACATGCAACACGAATTGTTGGGCACACTACACCATTGACTTGTGATTCAAACGATGTCGGCCCACGAACATTCACCAGCAACAACCGAAAGTAGAAGCATTCGTTACTTTTTACATGAACTGTGTAAATGCAACCAAGAGCATCAGTAGAACGCACAACCCGATGATCAGTAACCACACTTCCGACAATAGTATATAGAAATCTCTTCGACAAGGCGTTCGACAAAGTGTAATAACGTAGCATCTCAGAGTAGAGCAACGTCCGGGCAAACAGATCGCATTGTTAAATCGAAAAGAAACAGGTCAATGTTGTTGCTGGAGGTGTTTCAGCACGTTTGGCAACAATCGATGTAATGAAATAAACTCGTTGATCATTCTCCAGATGCATCGCCAAATATACAACAATGGAATGTCGTTCATGAATGGGGAATGAGAATATGCGCCAAATCGCCTCATTGTAGCTCACAAACTTAATAGCGTGTGATTTCATCGTTTTTTATTTGTAGTTTTAACGCCAAAAACCGCCATATCGCTGACTTTTGTGACAAATTTGCAGATGTATTTGATTGACTTCACCGAATTGCAATAGGTACCCCACGTCACAATGCGCCTTGAATGTTTTGAAAAGAAGTGGCTGTTTTCCTGGAGTTGTGCAGACATACGTTCACCATTTGTCCCCCTTACGACTGTTGACATTTAGTGTGTAAGAAAGAGAGGCAGCATTATATGTTTAAGAACAAAACAAAAACAATCAGCACATTGACATTTGAGGTTTTTGAATTTTTGAAATTCAAGCAAACTGCAATATTATACCTACCTACCACAATATTCCTTCAGCTCTTTCAAAAGATGAAAATTCGTTCCATATTAAATGTATGAGGAAATGAATTTTCGTCGTAACTTTCTTTTTCGTGAATTTTTGCGACTTTTTAATAGTTATTATCCTATCCGGGGCGGACACAAATCCAACAAATCAAAGATCATCAAAATCGGTTCAGCTGTTCTCGAGTTATAAATAGTGTAACTAACCCGACTTTGTTTTATATATTAAAATATAATATAAGTATATTAGAAGGAAGAAGGAATAGGAAAGGGCAAGAGGCAGAGGAAGATGGGATGGGGGCAGGAGATGCTCGTGCTGTACCTTTTCTATAGTTGTGCATTAATTCAATTAACATTTGTGGTCGTACGCTTGACTTCGTTTCGGTATTTCACAAGAGTATTATTGAGAATATCGATATTGTTAAATTGCGTGTTATATTGCGCGCATATACGGGGGGTCGGAGAATTTTTTCTAAGGTTGGTTCTGCATGCGGGCAAATGAAAAAATGGTTTAGTCTGGTTGGCCTTGTAGGTATGTGAATTCTTAAATAATTTACGAGTTCAGGAGAGTCCAGGCCGTTATTCAGAATTTTGTATAAAAATATATGATCAGATATTAATTTTCGTGTTTGAAGAGGAGTAAAGCTGTGAAATTTTAAGGATTCGGTGTTATTTGCAAAGAGTAATTTGAATTTATAATTTATGTGTTTAAAAAAATTGTTTTGCACACTTTCTATTCTGCGTAAAAGATAATTGGTTGCTGATAATTTGATAATGAAATGTTTACGATTAATTTGTTTAATTTACAGTATGCGAAAAGACGATTTAGGTCTTCTTGAAGTTTTATGCAGTCATTGATAGATTTGATTACTAAGTATATTTTTTTGACATCTGCATATGCTAGGTAGTTAGCATGTAAAAAACATTTATAAATATCAAATATATATACATTAAACAATAATGGCCCCAAGTGAGAACCTTGCGTTACGCCCGTTATGTTACTGGTAGATACTCTAATTTAATAAGCGCACACCAGATACTATGTTCGGTGAGCGTGCTTTCGGAGTGTCAGAGCCTAAAGTCTGTCACATAATTTAAGAATGATCACAGACTCGGCGGAATTTAGAGCTAAACTTAAAACTCACCTTTTCAGACAGTCGTATCCATGATGTCAAAAACCTTTTACCTTCACCTTCACTGCCCGCGCCATCGTAAATGACTAATCTGGAAAAATGTAAACAAATTCTTTTTGGAAGCTTTTGTTAAATTCATTTCGTAAAAATCCTCCAGTTCTAAAGAGTCCTTAATTCTCAAGTCTTTCGAAATAAATATTAACTCTACTTTTGGCACTAATCTTCTTAATGTAATATCAAGCGATGGGGGTGGTAAATGTAAAGTCATGCGATGTCCAGTGTTTAAAATATAATGTCCTCCGCGTGCAAAGTCGTATCATCCACTTTCTAAGTAATTAGTGTGTTAATCGGAAATGACCTGCCAGGTAAGTGTGTTGCCATGTTTTCGGTATCTATTTATAAATAATAAAATTACTTAGATATAGCCTAATAATTCATAAGAAATTGTACCATGCCCTTGAGGTGATTTCTCACAAAGACGGCGCTCTACAAATCATCCAATACTTAATATTATTATTATTGTATTTCAATTGTTTGTCTGCATTTGTTATGACTTATGTACTTGGAGTATTAAATGGCATATCCCTAATATATTTTGATATGCCGTTTATCCTTGTTTTACCCACAGTGAGTGAGTAATACAATTTGAGAAAGTTCGTGTTAATTAAAAATGAATCGCATTAAAAATTAATCCTTTTGATGTATGACCCACTTTTACACTCATCGCGTACGCCATTGATAACTTATTTTCGAAATAACGGTACTAAATGCCATACCCCCTATTCCTTATTCTAAATAATAAGGCTTCATGACGTTGGTATTATGACGCGCTTGAATAATACGATGCGAAACTGCGTAGGATGGTATCTATTATTGTGAATAGGAGTTCTTCGAAAACCAATTCGTGAGGCAGTTTGCTTTGAGTGTTCCGTTTATATCTCCTCCTACGAACGCCGTCAGGTTCCAGGTTAATGCGGAAAGTTCGCCTCGCACGTCTCCTAGGCTTACAAGAATTATCTTTCCACGGAAACTCACTTCAGAGTTTTGCCATACAGTTATAAATACTCGCAGGTATATCTTTCTGATTTTGTTTACGGGTTATAATAACGGTAAACGTGTCTCTATGGCTTTCAAAGAAAAGTTTTCCTTTGAGATTAGAGTTGTTTGATGATCAATCAGTGGGAAGACCTGTGTATGAGAAATAAGCAAATGCTTGTCTATATTCATGGTGGCAGGTGAGAAGCAGCTATCTATATACAAAATACCTATAAATATTAACACGTTTCTAACCAGTTACCTATTGTACCCAATGTACCTACCCAATTAGTGATTAAGAAATGAAAATCCCGTTCTTCCAATTGAATGAAGAGCACCTGATAGTCGGTACGAGAGCAGACTTCCCAAGCACCCCTTTACATGTAACGCAGTTTGCTATTGGATATAGCTACTGCACTTGTCTGGTGGGGTTCGGGGGTTAATTTAAATTGCAGGCAATTTTTCCACTCAACAAGGCGGGATGTTTTTTCGACTGGCAGTCAATTTACATCATGTTTCAAGTGGAACTCCGGGACGGGCGGGTTAATTCGAATGAGATGAACTAACGAAATACTCGGTAAAAACAACCAAAATGTCATCATAGTTTTTTTTTTAAATATTTTTTCGTGTTTCTTTTTTTAAGAATGTCTGTCGGTTATTGACGCCCATATTTCCGAGCGATTAATTCGACAACATCGGTCGATTATCACTGTATTTATATAGTCATAATTCATAATGTTTTACGATGTTTATAGCATGTTGTTGAAATATTTTTGGTCTTCTACCCTCTTTTATGACTTTGCAAATAAACTTGTGATAATCTACTACAGTGGATTTTTTTAAAATCTAAAACTGCAATAATGTATATCTTAGTTTGTATATTAAACTAACTTTATTCGTGGTGCTAGAAGTCGCACTAATAATAAGATGATAAAATAGCCATTTTCAAATATTCAATTCACAATTCATACCGGTTCACAGCTCACCCTTGGTCGTAGATCATACTCGTAAATATAATACTAATAGTGATGAGGTTAGCAAATGTAAAATCATGCAATATCCACATATTCTGTGTTTTAAATATTATGTCTTTCTCGTGCAAAGCCGTTTCTTCTCCAAGCTTTCTAATTAAAGTGTGTTTGTCGGAAGTGGAAGTACCGGATAATTGTTATGTTTTCTGTATATATTTGTAAATAATAAAATTAGATGGAGTCTAAAAATTCATAATTAGTTTTATAGCACTCCTGAGGTGATTTTTCACAAAAACGGCGCTCTACTAATTATCCAATTATTATTATTATCGATAACACCACTTCAATACATGAGGCTGAATACATGAGGCTTCAATACATCTGTGAAGGAAAAACGAATGAGGGGTGGGTTGAGAATCCGGAGGTCAGTGTGTCCAGGAGTGACGGACGAATGATTCCATTCCTCCCACTGTTATGCAAAGTGATGTTCCAAAAGAGCCCTGCTGGAGAAGTCCAAAGGTCATCCTCAACCAGTCTCTGCTGATCCGGCTTGCCACACAGTTGGTGGGCAGACGCATCTGCCGCCAAGATCCGGACAAACCTCACTCCATGAACCCGGGTGCCCCTGCTATGTCACCAAACGTATCGAACTACTTGGGGTGACCTATGGCAGAGGTGTTGGTTATGCAATAAATGGTTCCCGGGGTGGCGGTAACCATACCCGCCATGAAATTACACGATCAGGAAATTTCCGAAAGAAAATTCCACGAGGTTTACGAACTGCAAAAATTCAGTTAAAATTTCTCCATTTTCGCATATTTTTTCAAATTTACTAATCCTCAATTTTTAGAGCTGCCATCTTTATAAAAAAATGCTCGAAGTATAAATCCGAAGTTTCTGTTGCCTGTTCATATGCCTACATTGAAAAATAATTGCTTTTATTGTGAAAAATGTACACATTTTAGTAAGATTAAAGACAGCCGTTTACGAAAATTTAATACACAATTCATACCCGGTATTGAAAACTATACAGCCTACATTTGGTCATAGATCAATACACACCACTGCTAGGTTATAAAAGTAACCATATTAGTAATACTAGGTACTCATCTGATATTTGTCAACACCAGATTATTAAATATTGTGTAAAAGTGTTTAAAGACAGAATTTCCTTGCTAAATGTATGTAAGTTCAAAATGTTCAACCTTTCCACGTAATAGTAAAGATATTCAAATCACCATCGAGCAGCTATCTCCCAAATTATCCTAAATATGTTCCGCCTTAGCATAAAACGTTTTTCCCAATTTATCTTCGAACAAAGCCGTGCTTTGTATGCAAAGACGTAACTTGACTGCGTCTATTGCTTCGCTAAAGTTTTCCTTGTGGAGTTGTTGGATTCTATTTTTATGGTAATAAACATTATAATTGAAGGGGTTATTTTCTGTATGTTTGAAGTCCCTTTAGTGGTGGAAGTTTTTTGATTTCTTTTAATCACTCTGAAAGGCGTGAAAATAATTTTTTAAACAGCATTTTTATTTTGTTTTTAACGCTACCATCTAACTTTTCAATTTAATCTATCCAATAACTGCATAGTAGTTCTGTGAATAGTAGTAGCCCTTGCGTCCAAAAAAATGTGTTTCTAACTTTCTTTTGTTTAATATAAATCAGAACCAAAATTTCCTCTGAAATCAGAAAATTTGTAAGTCTTCGAACGGGTCATTTCACATAATTTTAACAATTCCATTCAAGTTGTCTTATTATCCAAGTGCTGTGAAACAACTGGCTCACGATGAAACAATAACAGAACTTGAATATAACTTTCACAGTACTTTAATTTATCTTTGAAATTCAGCGGATTTGTTCAAATTCTGTTTACAGACAACAACCCTACTTTAAAAAATAATAATTAATATTTAACAAGTTTAAGTATTTCCCCAATAAATGCAGACATAATTTGTCTCGACGCCACCTAGCGAAGGGATTTAACACTAACAATGTCTTCCTCGCAAAAGTAAAGTTGGTTGTTTTCAGGTGGAAAAAATATAACAAGCAGTAATTGTTGAATGAAACACTAGTATATATTGAATTATTTGGCGGGTATTTGATAAGCCGCCATAGCTCAGTGGTCAGAGCATTCGACCGGCAATCGGAAGGACACGGGTTCAAGTCCCGTTGGCGGCAAGTATCTTTTCTCGGAAGATTTTTCAATGTAAATGAGTGTTTCAGGCTGACAATTATTGCTTGTAATAATTACAACCCTACTTACTTAATAAAATCATTACACATTTCAAAAATAATCTTTACTGAACCACTGGTAGATTTTTTTTATTCATTTTTATTCCAGTAAAAAGAAAATTACATTTTCACTTATTTAACTACAAATAATGAAACACATCAAACTAAACTAAACATAACAATATAGCGCTATTGTATGTATTTACTTTGTTTATCAAGAATTAACTTTAATAATTTTTTTTATATATATCCAGCTTATTTTCGTTTTGAATGTCGTTTGGGATGCAATTATATAATTTGCCCCCTTCATAACCAATGGATTGATTACCATAGTTAGTGTGGATGGTGTTTAAATGTATGTTATCGTATTGTCGTGTAAAGTGTTTGTGTACTTGGGACGTTTTAATGAATTCTGTGTTTGTATGTACGAGTTTATTGTTTATTTTGTAAATAAGGAGACACGTATTGTATTCATATAGTTTTCTTAATGTTAATAGTTTTGTTTCCATATATAATGTTTTTGTGGATGTTCTGGGCTTGTAGTGAAACAGTTTTTTGATTATCTTGTTTTGTATTATGTGTAATTCATTTATGTATGTTTCACATGCATTTCCCCAGATTTCAATCAAATAATTTAAATGTGACTGTACGAGACTATAATATAAACTTTTTTTAAATTTATTTGGCAACAGATATGATAGCCGGCTAAATACTCTAATTAAGGGGATGATTTTGTCTTTAATACTTTGTATATGTTGTTTAAATATCAAATGTTGATCAATGCATAGCCCCAGGTATTTTTCTGAATCAGGATTTGCAGGTCCTTATTTTCATTTTTTAAGGGTACATGAGGAGGAATAACTTTACGGGTTGAGCTTAAGATCATGTATCCTGTTTTTTTTACATTCATTGTTAAAATATTTGATTGGAGCTAACTGTTGATTTAAAACTACGAATAAAAATAAACGGAAAAGATTTGGAAGTGCCTATTTATTGGTGCGCCCCGATATAATAACCGAGGAAAATTATTGTGAAATAATAACAAAATTTTAGTATAAATAACAAAAAAATACCTCCTATCACATTAAATATTAAAATTCATTCAAAAAAATGTTCCATTAAAATATTAACATGCCAAAATAATGACTGTCTATGCATAGCAAATAAAAAAGAAATAAAATATTTGGGTGTAATAATAGATAGTAACCTTAAGTGGAAGACTCAAATTACCAATACTACAAATAGATTAAGAAAACTTATATACATATTTATTAATTTAAGAAATATACTTAACTTAAAAATTCTTAAAAATGTATACTATGCTCTAGCCCATTCGATAATACAATACGGTATCGTTGCATGGGGAGGAGCTTACAAAACCTCAATTTTGCCGTTGAAAATTACTCAAAGATTGATAATAAAAATTATTACTAAGAAACCATCAGATTATTCAACCTCTCAACTTTTCCAAGACTGTCAAGTCCCACCTCTAAATAATACATTATATAAAAAATACGCTGCTTCAAATACACAAAGACTATTCTAAGAAGTCTCACCACGCCATGGTACGCGTTGAGATCAATAAGCAAAACACAGTGGGTCGCTTATGTACGCCATTAATGCATACCAGTTTTGCACAACACTACTACACGTACAATTGAGTGGTGTGGTTTAATCAACTAGCAGTACTAGCAAAGAGCTGAGTTTAGAATCTGACTACAATAAATTCAAAAATAAATTAAACAATAATATCTTAAATATTTTAGCCACTTAGAGCCGCATTAACCTTTAACTAACAATACTTATTCAATAATTTATTTTATATTATTTTTTTTTTTTTATATTATTTTATTCTTTTATTACATTTGATTTATGTAAGTACGTATATATAATGTATGTGTTATAATTTTTAATTTTAATTTTTCTAATTTAAAAAAAAAAAAAAAATATATATATATATATATTTATTTTCTCTTCCCTTTACACACGAGTAGTTACACTCTCATAAAGCTTATATATTATACGTATACATATAAATGTTTATACTGTTTCTAATCAATGTTGCATGTTAGTATTAAATGATTTGAGTTTTTTTATTTTTTTTATTATTAAGTTAAAAGAAACATAATATTTCGCTTTCTTAACTTAAATACAGAGCATATATAATACAGTAGTAAGAAGTAATATTTTTAATTTTGTTCCAACATTTTGAGTTTAAATAGTTTTTTTAAAGGTTTTTATGTTATTTTCCGTTTTTAGGCTATCTGGACGGAGATTATATATATGAACTCCCTCGTGACCAATACTTCTCTTGCCACTTTCAGTCTTGACAGTATTTGTGTACAATTTATTGTGTTGTCTAGTATAATGTTCGTGTACTTGTGATGTTTTTATAAATGTTGTGTTTGTGTGTATAAGTCCATTTTGTATTTTGTAGATTAAAAGACATATGTTATATTCGTACAATGTTCTTATTTTCAAAAGGTTCATTTCCTGATATAGTTTTTTTGTGGGAGTGTCTGGGTTATAGTTGAAGAGTTTTTTAATAACTTTGTTCTGTATTATTTGTAAGTCGTTTGAGTACGTAATGTATGTGTTTCCCCATATATCTATTAAATAATTTAGGTGGGACTGGATTAAGCTAAAGTATAAGCCCCTCTTTACCTCTGTTGGTAGAAGATGAGCAATTCTACCAAATACACCAATTAATGGGATGATTTTTGTTTTTAGTTTTTCTACGTGTTGTTTAAATGTTAAATGTTTATCAATATATAAGCCCAGGTATTTTTCGCTATCTAGGATATGTAGGTCTCTTTCTTCTATTTGTAATGGTTTATGCGATGGTATTATTCTTTTAGGTGAGCTTAAGATCATGTAACCGGTTTTATTAATATTTATTGTTAATATATTTTGTATTAGCCAATCGTTTAGTACATTAAGATCCGTTTGAGATTGTTCTAATAGACTTTCTAAGTTTTTGCCGAAGTAAAAAATTGCCGTGTCATCTGCGTATAAGAAAATTTCACCATGTAGTTTTAGCTGACAGATGTCATTTATGTATATTTGGAATAAAAGTGTCCCCAGTATTGATCCTTGTGGAACTCCGTAGTTTATAGTCTCGAGTTGACTGTTTTTATCTCCTATGTTAACACATTGTTTTCTGTTTAATCCGATTGTAACCTGAAAATGTAATTACTCATGATTATATTACATGTATATGTATATAAAAACTAATAAACAAAATAATAATAATAATTAATATTGGTGCGCACCGCATAATTATAGTAGCCTTACCTTTTTTGTTCTTATCTTACAGGACCTACGGTTAAAAAAAAGTACTTACGTATATAAATTCACTAATTTTCAATTCAATGTTTTTCGTTGAAGAGGTAAAACAAAAGAAAGATCTTTATGTATTTATTTAGTCCTTGAAATTCTTAAATTTATTTAAACCCTTAACCCCTGCCTTAGTTTGAATAAATACCGTAGCATAAGAATTTCAACTACCAGTCTGAAAATGTCCGTAGTAGGATGAAACCGGTCCTGGTGAAAATAAATAAGTGGAAGAAAGTGCAAAAGTGTCAATTCTAATACAAACAGGAGAGTTTATTAAAACGTAAAAACACGAACGCCCAGATTTATAAACATCTATTTCTGTGTCTACTTATTCATTAATGTAAGCATCGAATATTATGTAATAAATTCTACTAGTTTTTGCCCTAAAACCGTATTACAATACGCTTTTCAATTTATGATTCTAACTTTAAAGTTTGGTTTTATTTTTCAATTTCTCAAGAATTCTTTAGTGTGGCAATTGCAACGTGCGCCATAGGTAACTACTTAGTACCTACCGAGACTAGGCTAGTACCAGTCAGTGTAGGTACGAGTTAGGTTCTCGATGAATAAAGAATTCAGAGACTTTACGGAAAGCGAGCAGGTACCGACTTAGCAGTAAGTGCACATGTTCGTAAGAAGGTATGAATTCAATGCGTTTCCTTGTTATTTCTCTCTACCTCTTTTTCCTACTTTCCCGACATAAATAATATAAATATCTCACGTTTTCTTTTACCGTCTTTCTTTATTTTTGTTGCCTTCCGATTTGGCAAAAATATCACTAGTTTCTGATGTCTCGGTGAATGCTAGGTTCTCATATCAATTTATTTTTATTTTACGCAATTACAGTAGTATATTTTTACAAATGTTCGATTGTCGCAGTTGATGTAAAGCCATTTTTATCTTCATTAATTTTTTGCGCTGCGGTGGTGGGAATTAAACCCACAATCTTGATTGCACCACCATTAACAGGATTTTATGACCCGTAAAATCAATTTATGTAACCGAACCGAATGTAATTATTGGCCTCTTCTGCGAGTGCTGTTCACCGGCTCTTGTAACTTAGTCAATCTTCTCCAGTTTCCGGGTCTTGCTATCCTACTCTAGTCTTCTTCTATGCAATCGCCCACATCTTCCTTAGCTCTGGACCCTAAGGTTGAGGGTGCAAATCCTAGCGAACACAAACGAAAATGTGATAGTTAATTGGATTTTTTAGTTTTTAAATTTGTTATATTTGCACGACTTTTTGGAGGCAAATCAGAAGAGAAACTTTACTTGAAAAGACTATAAAATGTTTGTCTTCTTACGAGTTCAAAATTTTTTTTGAAAATATATAAATATGCAGATGTACCTAGTTTTACATAAACTATTTCGATTTGTTTTCATTTAAAATCGACAAGATTGTCTTAAAAACAAGGATTTTCATTTGAGGTAATGTAGAACTTTATGTGAAATCTCTTGAAATTTTAAGCTCTTAGCTCCGAAAATTTGCGTCGGTTTTATTGAAGTTCCGATGCGTGCCGTCCATCTGGTGCGGATCAGTGGACGTACTTGTGTACTTGTATGACTAACTAAACAAAGAATTGATGCGATCCGTCCGATGCGCACGATGCGGACCTGTGGACGCTCACCCTTTAGTTGGCTCCGTTCACCGAAAGAAAGTAATTTTACCCTAATTAAGCAAGCTGCTTTATATTATACCCACCCAATGCGAATAAATTACAATTACCGATACCAGAAATTTTTTAAGGCAAAAAATTCGGTGAATCGTTCTCCTACATTCGCCTAAGATCCTCCTCCCCCAGAAGTCTCGAACCTGATACCTGAGGCCATTAAATACAAAGTACTCTCTCCCTACATAAAAGAACTACGTCCACTCCGCTCTCATGCTTTCACGCCGCTGTAATTTGAGCACATCTCCTTTGTTGGTTTACAAAAAGCTTAGCGGAAGAGACGAGATTTTTATAGCGGTTAGTGTTAGTACGACATCATCTGATACGCCCGCGCAGTTTGTATCTACGGTATCATATTATTGTGGTTAGACAATATTGTTATTTTTTGCCCTTAATAAAATGTGCACTCCTAGTGATTCATGCGCTAATATTGCGACCTACGGTGTGAGATTGCGGGTTCCAATCTTGTCATGGCATATAAATAATATTGTCGTTCTTTTTTCATTTAAGTATTAACAAACTGACGGCCGCCATGGTCGAGAACGTAAGGCTCTTGACTCACAATCTGAAGATCGCGGGATCGAATCCCGGCATGTTAATTTAATTAATTTGTGTTATTTCACAATTAATTCAATTGAAAATAATATATAGTATACTTGCAGCACGTTCCACAGAGTCAGAGTAAGACCACCATTCAGAATTCAAACATTGCTTGAAACGGCTTTAGCCGTGTTTGGTGACCAGATCTGAATAACCGGGTACTTCCCCACCTTCCTCTTCTCCATCTCATCCCCTCCCCATTTTTTTTTAGTGTAAATGTTTGGGCATCATGCCTGTCTTATGTGACTAGTGACTGAAATCTCATCCCCATGAGCATAACACTGAAGTTTTTATCAATTATTTAACTAGTCAATTTTCCCGTAGGGACGCGGAATGTGTTAACTTTAATACATATTTTTTCTATTATTTCGACTTTCTATAAGTTTTCGTTTTTAAACTTAGGTTTGATATAATATTTAATTATGTATCTGGTATTTTAGATTGTGCGAACTCTCTAAAACACGATATTTATTCTATGAGGACGAAGTTTTTAAATTCATCCCAAATATCCGACGAGACACTGAAATAATTCGTAGAATATACCATTTTCCTCAGTTCAAATATGCCTTTTCTTCTGGGTATGTAGGCAGGATTTCTTTGTCAATAATTCAAACATCGCCGGACACATACACAAATAGCAGCGGCGGGCATGGCTTTTTGGCTATGTGAAAGCTTTTGAAATCAAGATTGAATTGTGTATTTCTTTGCTCCGGAAGCTTTGTTTTTACATGTTACAGTAATAAATTTTTAAATTCTCAAGGACTCACCAGATTAGTCGTATTATTGTATACAAGGCGGGAGTGGATACCGCCGCCCCGTTATTGGATAATCATCACCTCTGCCATAAGTCGCCCCAAGTCGTTCGCTACGTTTGGTGACTTAACAGGGGTTCATGGGGTGAGGTTTCTTCAGATCTTGGTGAGAGAATGGTTGAGGGAGACATTTTACTCTCTCCAGCAGGACGCTCTCGGAACATCGCCTTACCGCAGTGGGAGGGATGAATTCATATGTCATGGATATACTGTTAACTATTCACACTCCTGGATATACTGACTCCCAGATTCCTACTCATCCCTCGTACCTTTTTTCCCAGAACTGCCTGGCCTTCCTTTCCTAAAAAGACCCTCCACAAAGCATCCTCAAAGATGACGTAGGCCCTATGGGGATTTTTTTTCCTCAGGGCCTCCTGTGTGGAGCTAATGTAAAAAAGGGAACAAATCCTGTTGTACGCGCGCATATAACGTACTTGGGTAAAGAATGGCCTGGTAGAGCCACTCAGAGCAAATTGACGGGCTTTAATGCGATTATGTACAGATCACCAAACAAGAACGATATACACAATTATGTAGTAGGTATGTAGGTACTCACTGCAGTTAACGATATCTCCTGGTTTCATATTCATTCCGTGACGTATGCACTTGTGAGAATCACGGATATAATCCCTAGGGTGAGCGCGATATGGTTTTGGGTTATTCACAAACACGATAAAACATCTGATTCCTGTAGTCGATGTAACACGGAGCAAAACTATGAAAATAACGATAGGAATCCTTCATGTCGCGAATTACGATTAGACCTTGCTCGTCATCCAACGTTACGATACGCGATTCTTCCCACATCTACCTTGCAGGTACAACATAAAAGGGCGGAATCCAACAATAAGAATTCCTGTCGATCTCATAGGTTGAACGGAACACAAATACGAAAGAAGCCAACCAGGGTTATGAAACACCTGTAATTAAATTATACAAACATTTTGTTTATAAACGAACGCATAACATAACTTGTTAGTAAATAAACATTACATAGCAGTACTGGTTTATAAATAAGCTATTTTTGTAAAATAAATAATGGTATAATTGATTACATAAAAGAATTGAAAAATTAAAATGGAATTGTACAAATCAAACTTGAAAACAATATATAAAGTTTTTTACGTTAATATTTCTTGAGGATTTTACCGCTTTTCAGCATTTTTGTACCGCACGTCACTGCATGTATAGTACCTTCTCGTTTAGTTATAAATACATTGACCTTTTGTATTCCGGTTCTATATTACAATGGGGACACCATTTTCAAAATATCAGACATTGTATTACATATTTATGCTTTTCTACGTGATTTCCATCTTTTCTTTAAAAAAATACAAGCCTTTTTACATTTTTCAGGTCTTCGGTCTATCGCAAGATACCCTTTTGCCTTTATTAAATATTCACGAATCAGGGTTTCATTTTCTAAGGGTCGGAAATATTGCGTGAAAAATATCAATGGATACCATATTTTTCGTTACCCACGTGTGGCAGGGAGAATTATAAGGGCCTTACAAAAGGACAGGGATCCTTTCAGGGGGTCTTTGTGAAGGGAAACCCTCGGGGATTTACTGGATTTTCTAGCTATGAATCTGTGATCCACCTGGAAAACCAGAACCTTAATCTTTAATATTTGAAAGAAATTCATGGCATGAAAGGTTCTCCCAAATGTCACTTTGAAACTAATAATCCCTCCCTTTCATGACAGAATAGGGTTCATTTTGATTGACAAAATGAAAGTCAGAAATGAAAACAGATTCAAGGCAGCGTGAATTACTGAAGTGTCTTTTATACTAGTATAAGCCTTAGCTTAATCCTAGAGTTATTGCATTAATAATTAAATTTTGCTCACTTTGTTTAAAACTTAGTCTTAATATCATTTAAATTTAAGCTACGAGACATTTCATCACTTTACATCATTTTAAGTTTTGAGTCCTTTTAAAGAAAATGTAATTTGAGGTTCCTTACAAATTAGTTTTTGAATGCCAAACTTTAAGTTTATTTTCACATTAAAAGTTTTTTATTCTGAGAGAAACTATGTTTCGAAGGTCTTCTCATGATTCAGTAAAAGAACAGCATGAGATATTGCCTTGCCAGAATCACAAATAAAAACGTTTGCATTCAAAGAATAATATGAGATAATATTTTTTTATAGTGATTCAACATTTTCATGAAGTCTAGTGCACTCAACCGGGGGGTTTTTTACTGTGGGAAAATAGAAAGTTCATCCTTTACGAGTATCTATTGTATAGCTATAAAAATATCTTCCAGTCTTATCTGTCCTTGTCAGATTTATAAATGATAACGGATCACTTTGTACGAATTAACCAATTAAAAATAAACGGTAGTCTGTTGATATTAGTGATGTTTGAGTTTGAATGATTCGTTATTCTTTAACGAATCATCGTAAAACTTTACTTGATTCTATGAGCCAGCTGATTTTTGTGAATTTGCTCACGAGTTTTAACGTTTTATAAGAATGATACGTTGACTGTGCTCGTGTTTTACGTTATGAAAAAGGTGCCTTGTAAAATCTTCCTTATTGCAAACGAATTATTACGTTGGTAGGTGTTCGTTTTGATCTATAAAAAAAACGTTTTGTGATCTAGAATTTGCCATTATATCTAGGTACTTGTTTTGTATGTGTTGATTGAAAAAATGACCTATTTCATTTTCTCAATTTCATGATAATTTTCGCCATCTCTGTTATATCGCGTTTCTTCGAGCGGCGGCCAAGCCGAACGATTTTGTGTTTTTTTCGCATAATTTCTGAAGTTGTCGCCTCAACTCTCTCGACCACGTTTTCAATAAGTCACTCAAGTGTGAACTGAGCTAATCGAAGGCGAAGAGTCTCCAAAAAAGCGTCCAACTTTGCTTTTATCTGAGTAGCGGTTTTGCATCATGAATGTAAATTTTTAAGATCGCGATATCTTGTTTTTAACATTTTTGTAAAAAATTTCAAACTCTTCCTCCATAAGCCTCCGCAACCGGGCTCGAAAAGACGAAGATGGAGAGATAAGAAATTACGAATGTTAGAGGAGAGTGCTAACATTTACAGCGACAAAATCGATGCGAAAATTGCGAAAATGTTAAATAAAACACGACTCGTTTAAAATAGAGCAAAAATCTCGCGGCCATTGTCTTAAACAGCATTTAAAGAAACACTGTGAATTTTTTCATACATATAACTTGAAAAATAACTGAAACACACGTGTTTATAATAATTATTGGAGCATACTTTGCAATTTTTTTCTATCAAGGGAATTTTATATAATTTGCGTTTCGGCGCGGGGAATGTCTACATATTATCTTCAAGAATAACATATATTTGAAACATATGATTAAGGGAGATATGTAATATGGAGCACGATATTCTCTAATGAATCAATCTTTGACATTTGGAACCGCTATGTCCGTATCCTTTAATTCTCAATTTGACCGGTATACTTTACAAATTATCTCACAAATAAATATTTTTTTGCTGGAATCTCACACTCACAAAGGGTTCCTCTTTGCTTTTTTATATTTTCTATATTAATAAACAATATACAAGTCGCACAAACCTATATGTACTTGTATTCTCCCGGACGGAGACCAAACCCCTGTTTTAGTACGGTGGATGGAATTTTTTTTAAACCTACAGTTTTTCATGTATGAGATTTTTATGATGTTTTAATGAAAACAAATAACTTTGTATACACCACTATATAATTAATATTATCGACATGTTTCAAAAACAAAGTTTTCTTCGTCAGGATAAAAACTTATTCAAACTTCGCAAACACACTTTGTGGCGTCATTAAAAACAAATAACTTTGTGTACACCACTATATAATTAATATCATCAACATGTTTCAAAAACAAAGTTTTCTTCGTCAGGATAAGAGTTAATATTAATCTCTTATCCTGACGAAGAAAACTTTGTTTTTGAAACATGTTGATGATATTAATTATATAGTGGTGTACACAAAGTTATTTGTTTTAATTAAATCAATAATGACGCCACAAAGTGTGTTTGCGAAGTTTGAATAAGTTTTTATCACGTCTTTAATATCTACGTAACTGGTATGAGTGCAGTTCCGTGGAGTTGTTTCTGTCTGCAGCCTTCAAGGTGAAGATTGTCCTGATGATAGGTAACCAAGTTGGGAGGCGGGTGAATACCGTCGCCCCGGGAACCATTTATTGCATAATCAACACCCCTATCATGGGTCGCCCTAAGTGGTGACTTACGAGGGGTGTCCAAGTTCATGGGGTGAAGTTTGCCAAGGTCAGTGGCGAACGCGTTTGCCCACCTACTGCGTGGCGGGCCAAATCGGGAAAAACTGGTTGAGTGAGATCTAATCTAGACCTCTCCAGCTGTGTTTTCTCGACCCATCGCTTTGCACCGCGGTGGTGGGATGGATTCATACGTCCTTCTCCAGATTTCTATCCACCCCTCACACCTTTTTCATTCTCAGAACGTCCTCTACTTCCTTTCCTAAAAGACCATCCATACAGCATCCATATACAGATGACATAGGCCCTGAGGGATCTTTTCCTCAGGGACTCGTGTGTAAAAATCATGTTCTCATTGTAGAGTAGGGTTGAGATCTAAATTCTGTTATTTTGTAAATTATTCTTTCACTTCGTTCAAATTAAATGTCGAAGGTGAGACTTATCAAAGGTAAAAATATATCTACTTTCGGGTAACTGCCACTGATAGATACTTTACCTGATATCATGCTACAGCGGGAGCCGATAAGTACGATTTAATCGGTGAAAGTAAAGTACCAGAATTGATAATAATAGGTATCCTACTTCCTAGTTTCACAGCAAGTTAATCAAAGGCTCTGTCATTATCTCCGCTTGGTATCGGGTGACTGATAATATGGTTTATCGTTCTGGATTCTATTATAATTGAATATCTACCAGGCTTTGGTTTCAATTAATTACTTAATCAATCAGGTTGCCAGATGACTTTTACGCCTTTGATCTAGGTAGACTAGTCTATCTAGATTCCAGATTATATTATGTTGACTTACTATCTAGTGGTTATTGATTGTTCAAACTAACCAAAGGATAACGACTAAACGCACTAGTATTAAATTTAAGAGGAAACCAGGCGGCATACATACAAACATGTTTCCCAATTTCTTCTCTGGATTTCGACAGTAGTGCAATCGTTACCGACCACTAGCGGGTCGGTACGTTCCAAAAATAGTAAAATTTGCCTGGTTTGAACGCCATTTACAGACGTTCAGCATTTAAACCAGATTACCTATTTAAAAAAGGAAAAACGTACAGATATAGAATATTTCCTTGCCCTCTGGTGTACCGGTCTCACCGGGACAGTAGTGCTCCTGGCTGGGGTGGTACTATGGTATCGTATCTAATACAGTAGCTAAAAAATCTTAAAAATCCGTCCAGTTTTGGAGGAGAAAAATGGGGAATACCAAACCTCGATTTTATTGATTTTATTTAAGTGTGATCAGCCTGAGGTGGTGCTGCGCGTTTTCATCTCGCGACAAAATATCCTACGAACAAAATATCTTACGAACAAAACATCCTCCAACAAAATATCTACTAAAACCTAACCTAACCTTATTTTACATTTTACTTTTTTTGAACAATAATTTATTGTTTTTTTGTTATTTGTTTTTGGGGTGTTATGCCGTGTTGCGCTACCTCCTCCTTTAGGTAGCACATCGCGGCATAATACCCCAAAAACAAATAACAAAAATACTTTTGGCCGTGAAAACCTAAAATCGTATCCAATAATTTATTGCTTCTTAATACGGAAAATTTATTTTATGGCACCATTTTAACTCAAAATTAAAAGATTTCTTTGTTTTAACCACTTTCAAGACATAATGTTCCGTACTTTTACCAAAATCTCAAAATTCTCTCAGTAAGAGCAATTCTGTGGTATAAAATTATATCTCAGCATATAAATAGCCCTATATACATACATAAACTGGACCACACTTACAATACCCGTTTTACGCTAAATGAAGGACTAATTGTACCTGAGCACTTAAACAAATATGGACAAAGAACGCTGGACTACATGATACCAAATTTATTAAATATGTTACCCGCTGAAATTAAAAAAATGTACAAATGGTAAAACAAATATTATATTGAAGAATTGGCTCGCCGAACGAAAAAAATTGTATTAGACCCTAACACAAAAATTGAAACTGCAAAATAAAGTAAAATAAGATTATTTCTATCTTCAAAGTAAAAGCACCCATTGACAAACTACTAAAAAGTAGTTTATTGGGACTTTTCTTTTTTCTGTAAAATATTTATATTTTTTCCTGTCATATTGTATTACCTTGTCTTTATAATAAATAATAAATAATAAATAATAAATAATAAATAATAAATAATAAATAATAAATAATAAATAATAAATAATAAATAATAAATAATAAATAATAAATAATAAATAATAAATAATAAATAATAAATAATAAATAATAAATAATAAATAATAAATAATAAATAATAAATAATAAATAATAAATAATAAATAATAAATAATAAATAATAAATAATAAATAATAAATAATAAATAATAAATAATAAATAATAAATAATAAATAATAAATAATAAATAATAAATAATAAATAATAAATAATAAATAATAAATAATAAATAATAAATAATAAATAATAAATAATAAATAATAAATAATAAATAATAAATAATAAATAATAAATAATAAATAATAAATAATAAATAATAAATAATAAATAATAAATAATAAATAATAAATAATAAATAATAAATAATAAATAATAAATAATAAATAATAAATAATAAATAATAAATAATAAATAATAAATAATAAATAATAAATAATAAATAATAAATAAAATGTCTATAAAAACGACATGAAAAGTAGTTTAAACAAAGATATCTTTTAATTTTGAATTATTTATTGTCTGTATTAATTTGTCCCGTTATACCGACTATTTTTGAACAATAATTTATTTTCTTTACAGGATGTCTTTATCATTTTTGTCATATTTTTTTGTTAGGTTGGGTAAGGTTAGGTTGTAGCAGATATTTTGTTGTAGGATGTTTTGTCCATAGGATATATTGTCGCGGGTTGAAAAGTTGCGGAACCGCCTGAGGTGCACTTGTCCCTTTCACTTAGTATTCGGGAGTGTAAAAGCGACAGTGACAGAAACTATTTGGTAAAAAACCTACCTATTATTCAAAATTTTCTCGCGAGCGGGTTTCCTCTTAAATCCCTTGTCTTCGTACGAGTATATTGAACGTTCTGTATTTAGAATATAATCTAACGGGCAAGTCTGTTTAATTGTTGTTAATTAATTGATTAAGTGACTCGATCAATATTTTCTAACTAGGTTAGAACCTACTGTGTAAAATGATACAAGCTTGACAGTTTTATGGGTGTTCCGTCAGCATATCAGTGATTTAATTATTTTGTCTACACTAGCATTATACTGGAATTTGCGTAAATAAATGAGTGGGAGAAGGAGTGCATTAAATAATTGCGGACATGTGTGATTTGGAAACGTGAAATAATAAGCTTTTAACTCGAGATTATATGTATATATTGTGTACACTAAATACTGTACACTAGGTATCTAATTAGTGAGCATTACACAATATAATGTACACTGCGGACATATACCCATGCATTATGTCCGTAAAGTGCACTAACTTCGGGAGGTAAATCTACACGATGGTAGACAAGTTTTATTTCCTTATACAAAAAATCAACTTTTTTTTGTACTCTAACCCATCAGGCTAATTTTGTTCGGTTTTCGGAACAACTAATATTGAGATGTGATTTTAGATTTTCACCGTCAAAAATATTTTTGTTAATTGTTTTTGGGGTGTTATGCCGTGTTGCGCTACCTCCTCCTTTAGCCAACGTTTCGGACAGCGTCAGTGTCCATCATCAGGGCAGATATGTGATGATGATGATGGATGATGACGATGAACGTTGGCTAAAGGAGGAGGTAGCGCAACACGGCATAACACCCCATAAACAAATTACAAAAAAAAACTAATATTGATCTCATGGAAATCATTGTGTCTCGCTTACTAGCATTGTTAAAAATATGATTTAAAGTGTGTTAGAAAGAGAAAATACGACGCTTTATATTGAAATCTAAAAGTTATCCGCAAAATAATTAAAATTTACACTTTATGAATCCAAATTTAAAAAAATATATATTGAAGTTAGGGAATTTTTTATTAGTTATGAAACGTCAAAAAGTGAGTTGACGATATATTTTTTTCGTTATCAGCAATTTTAGTTAAAATCGTAAGGTGAGGCGGTTTTTTAAACTTTTTGTGTTTGCATGTAAAATTTTAATATTTCAAAAATTATTTGATGTATTTCATCACCTTTCTAAAACAATTTTTTTTTATTTTAGAACATGTTTAGAAATAAACCATTTATGTGGATTTTATTGCAAAGCGGAAATTTTCTGACCTTCTGACGGAATATGCACGAGGCATGATGGATTAAACTTCCATATTGTACAGATATTATGCGAGCAGTGTAAAGTAATACCACATTCCTAAAAGCAACATTGAAACGTGCTTTCATGACTTTAATTAAACTTTGATGAACTTCTATAATTATTTAAATCTCTAATTGCATTAGAGCTCTGAAACTTTAGACAAACTATTGACCCCTAGAACTTAATTACTGGAAATCTCACCCCTTCGCCACCAATTTGACCACAAATTCCAATCAAAGCCATCGTAATTCCACAAATTGATTTAACACCTCGCTGCATTCAACAAGCCGACTCTGTTAATTGACCAGCCAGACTCGGTTCTATCTGCGACCCTTAAATTCAAACCAAAAATAAAGATTATCCACCCCTGGAGATGGTACAGCCTACATAGAGTGTCTACAAAGGATGCGGAGCAGACGTAAATATTGAATTCACAACTACTGCAAAATTCACATTCTTGCAGGGGTTCCAAATGCAACCCAAGGGTAAAATTAAAATAATCCATAATCTGCTCATTCACAGACAGCGGTTATTTAATTATTTCAGGAAAAAACCCCTTTTGCAAATTATGCTGTAAAAATTAAGACGATTTGTTTGTTTGCGCCTGTAAATACGCAATATGGGAATTAATTAAAAAAATATATGGAAACAAACCTGTTAACATTACGAAAACTATATGAATACAACACATATCTACTTATATACAAAATATATGATAAACTCAGACATAAAACACAGAAATCTTTAAAACATTCCAAGTACACGCACACTTTACATGATAACGTACATTTAAACACCACACATACTAACTTGGTAAGCAATCCATTGGTTACGAGGGGGGCACGATGGAAGTATGAACGTCTACGCTAAATTTATTAGCAATGCGTCTAATACACCTGCCGTTAATTATCTCGGCGCTCTCTCGTCTACTAGATTGTGCACTGTCATTTACGTTGTCCAATTACATTTATTAAAATAAATAGTTCTAGAGTTCTAACTGCCTTTTCTTTCATTTCATCAGGGCAATTTATAGAATTACCTTCCAGACGACATTAAAAATGAAAAGTGTGAGTAATTAAAAAAAAAAACATTAATGTTTAATCATAATCAACAAAATAATGAAATTGAATAATATTGTATTGGAAAGTAGTAAAATGTATGTAGTTCAATTTCTAGTTAAATTCGTACAAATATTTTTTTCTAGAATTAAAAAAAAGTTTTGGTCGTAGAAAACCCAATTATTTTCTGGAAAGAATTGAGGTTTTTCTCGAATATAATTATTTATACCTGTTCATATTGCATATTTACGGGCGCAAACAAACAATTCGTCTTAATATTTTACAGCATAACTTGCAAAGAGGATTTTTTCTGAAATAGTTGAATTACCACCATCCACGAAAGAGCAGATTATGAATTATTTTATGTTTGATGTACGAGTTTTAAAAATCAACTTTACGGAAAATCGGTCTTTTAAAAAGCTATCAATCGCATAAACTATGTAGAAGCTATTTGGTTGTTTCTAACACAAGCGATTAAAATACTTTTTTTTTAAAACGAATAAGCAAAAAAAAAAAATTGTAAAGTAAAATATTGTAAATAAGTAAATCAAATTTATTAATGTCATTATTAGGTTGTGCAGGTGAAGAAAAAGGGATATTTCACAAGCAAGTAAGTACCTACACGATTTTTGTTTTTTTGTTGTTCTATCATCTTTCTAATTTTTTTGGTTCTTGTTAAATATACCTACTTAAATATCTTAAATAATTTTCGCTCAATGTTTTATTTTATTTTAATTTGTAAAACAATGTAAGAATTTCAAGGATTGTCATTGGAATTTGTTGCGAAGGGAAAAATTAAAGTTAGTTAACAAAATTGAACATTAAAAATATAAGTAGGTATCTTAGGAACAATGTTGTCAGTCGATAGTCCTTGAGAAGCAGACGGTTGCCTATCTCTTGACTGTACTGTCTAGAAGTCTGGAGTGTCTAGGAGTCTAGGTGAATGGTGCATGGGGTCTGATCTTTAATTAAATTCTCGCTTTGCTGCAAACGTTTCCAATGGTCGCCCTGCCTTTCTGGCTCTGTGCCCGATTCGCTGCAATTTACATTTGCTTTGTCAGCGCGCACTTGATTTAGTTTTTCAATTCATGTAATTAGATTCCAAATTGCATGTCTGACGCCTCTGACAATGTCTGTAAATATGGAAAGGGGTTTTGTCCTAGTACTTTTTTTGTGTACTCATCGTCTAAATTTTGTGATAAGGGTGTTTTCTTTTCCAACACATTGATTTTTATATTGTTGTTTTATACTTATTTTACCTTATAGACAGTTATTGTTTTGTACAGTGATTTAGTATACTGATTGGTATTTTGTATTCTTTATAGCTCTACTATAACATTACATAACTTAACACACAATAAATTACAGTTAGCTATCAGGAAACCTCATCCGAAATATCACAATTCGGCTTTCGTTTTTTAATCAGTCTCACACAAAGAAAACAATAATCACAATTCAATCACTTCATTGTATGTACCACATCTCGTAAAACTGAAGAAACAACCTGAAAGTGTACTTATTTTAATTAAAACAGTACAGAAACTCATAACATACGACAATAATTTTCAAAAATGATCGTCTTACCTTTAATTAAATAACGTCCCGTAAAATATGCCGGAATGAAAATGACCATATCGAGGTGAAAAGTTGTCCGGTCCCAAAATAAAGGTAGAAACCAAAGTTATATTATAAATTGCTTTTTTATATTAACTTCACACAGTAGGCCTAAATCATAATTTATGTGAACAAAATTTTCTTATTGCTATTTTTATACTGCTACTTTTTTATTATTTTCTTACGAATAACGCCTAATAATATAATGTTGATGGGAGTCAAGCGTAACTTTGTTCACTATGCTTATCAAGAACAATACAGGCGACCTTGCTGGACACAATAGGATTATCAGCTAGTCTTGCTTTATATGTGGGAGGTCGTGACTGAGTTATCAGTTATCAGTCTCATTGTGCACAATATTGGACATGTTGAGGTCATTTGTTTATTATTTCTTTTATTTGTATCGTATTCGGGGTGTTCTATTCTTCAAATAATGTTGGCGACCATCCTGAAATGCTTCTCCCTGTCTTCAGTCAACCGGAACAGCTCCTCCACATCTTGAACGCCTGTCCACTGGTGAATGTTTTTTCTGTAATAAATATCTTATATTATATTATATTCCTACTGCCTCACTTTGGTAAATACTGAATTTGGGGTATTACGCCGTGTTGCGCTATCTCCTTCTTTAGCTAACGTTTCGAACAGCGTTACAGTGTCATCATCTATTCCTCGAAGAGCTGATATTGAAGTACAATTTTTAATGGTTTTCTGCGGTTAATTTTGGTGCTGCCGTCAATTACCGGATACCAAGAACTATCCCCGTCGTCTTTATTAATTTAATGGGATCTTTGTGAATTTCAATTGCTTCCGTAATTAGGCGTGCTCTATGGGTTTTCAATATTCCCAGGACGGCAGGAACAAATCCAAAGTATTGAGCCGTTTCAATTAAATGCTCGGCAATTTGCCGATTTGTCAGGATGGCCGAGCTTACATGCTTAAAAGTGTTCTGATATAATATCAGTGATATCCTTTCGGATATGGTCCTTGATGTAACTTGAGCATCCTTTGTTCTACAGAGCACCCTGATACTCTCAACATACCGTCACCCCATTTGGTTGCATGTTTAGGTATGTTCTAAAATTTTAAGTATACGTCCTATTTAAATATTTTCCTTTAAAATATATTCAATTAAAATACTTTAACAAGATTCAACCTCCAATCAAATCCAAATAGGGTGCTAACTTCACTTTACCTTGTTCTGAGATATGAGGTGTCAAAGTTTGCAAAGACGATTTCTCATTATCTATTTACCGATTTCTGATTTCGAGGTTGAATCTTGTTAAAGTATTTTAATTGAATATATTTTAAAGGAAAATATTTAAATAGGACGTATACTTAAAATTTTACAACATACCTAAACATGCAAATAGAACCATATGCAACCAGCTAGGGCATAATTATTATTCATTGCATTAGGTTCTTATTACATTTCCCTAATGCAATTCCAAGCTAGGGCCACGTCCTATTTAAGTACTTTCCATTAAAATGTGATAAACTAAAATCCGTTTGGCCAGATTGAACCTCTAAATCAAAAATTGTTAAATAGATTATGAAAATTCGTCTTTACAAACTTTGAAACCTCAGAACATGGTAGGCACAGTTAGAATCCTATCCAAACAAAATGACGAGCTATAGTGCGTTTCGCAACAACGATCAACTTGTCATGTACAAACAAAATAGAGAGTGTAAGTGATGTTAGAACCTTGTAAAATAAATGGTTATTTAAAATGCTTGATGTTAGAACTTTGTCGTACATTTATCACGAAAATACAACACAGATGGTTCTGAAAATTATTTTGGGTATAGAAATGAGCAAAAGAAATACTTTGGAACTCAAAGGTCATTTTTGAAAAATATGTCAATGTGTGCCAAGACCAATATGTTTGGCGGTCCGTCCTCTCTGCCTACCCCTGCGGGAAACGGCGTGATGGTTATTTGGTTAGTTGTCAGTTGGAACCCTATCCAAATGAGATGACAATAAGTAGTTGTTGCTGACCCCTTTTTTATAAATAATGTTATCACTTGAAGGGTATCATTGGCGTGAACGATGATGGATATTGTTTCTGTTTTCATTTAATAGAAATAATTCTTAATAAGATGATCGCTCATTAGCCTAGAAGGAGCAATTCGCAGACAATATTCCTAATTATTGTATTTTTTATTTAATGTAAATTAAAATCCCGATGAAATTAACTACGTAATTTGATAATGAAACTTTTTCCCAGTACAATTTTCACGGATTTCGTTTTATTCGAAGTTTCCTTGGGAATCTTTTGTGCTATTGGGTAATTGGGCTGCTTTGGAAAACTTTTTAATTGTTTCACTTCGCTAATTAGAAATTTCACAGAAACAAGTTTTAAACTTTCCTCGCCTTTCAAATTACCTACCTTCCGAGTATCGTTAGCGAATAATAAATCTATGAAAAGTGCTATAAATTATATCACGTTTTATTGCAGCTTTGATTCACTTTCACTCTATATATTATTATATTGTTATTATTACTACGGTGGTAAACTTTTATTCTCAGTATTAGCGTAAGAAGCGAAGCTAGCAGTCCACAATGGAGTTCTGGTACCTACCATGAAGTATGGCAGTGAGGGATGGAACTGGTAGAGGAAGGATGAAAATAAACTGAATGCTGTTGAAATGAGATCCCTGAGGCGTATGTGTGGTAAAAAAACTATGTATGATCGCGTGAGAAATGTGAAGATCCGCAAAGAATCTAAGGCTGATGTATGCATAATGAGTAAGATTAAGAAAGGGACCCTCAGACGGTTTGGTCATGTAGAGCGAATGAACGAAGAAAGTAATGTAAGAAGAATATACGACGCAAATGTGAATGGTAGAAGTCAGGGACGCCCGAGGAACACATGGCACGATTAAGTGAATAAAATATTTGAGTCGGGCCATGTCAAGTCAGAATAATAGAAGAGTATGTATGATACGATGTATGAATGTGAGTGAGGCAACAAATGTGTGACAAGACCGAGTTTTTTGGCGGTCCGTCCTCTCTGCTTACCCTTGCGGAGAAACGGCGTGATGGTTAGTTAGTTAAGTTAGCCTTAGCGTAAGACCACCATTCAGAATCTTAGCTTTGCTTAAAATGACTTTATCTTTGCCGTGATTTATTTTTGGTGTTTCATGCCTTGTTGCGGCACCTCCTTTAGCCGATGACATTTCGAAATTTTAATTATTTGATTGATTTGTAATTACACACCCTCCCCTGATGATGGACATTGTACCGCTGTTCAAAAAATTTAAGGTACGAGTAAAGAAGAAGATAGCGCAAAATACTCCAAAAATAAATAATAATATTCTTTTGGCGGTGAAAATCTCAAATAATATCTGACTTTATCTTTATTTGGCGACCAGATAAATAGCCAGTAACATCCCCTTCATTGCCACACTACATGCCCCAATTGAGGATTCCGTGTCCCACTGAACATATTAGCAGTTCGCACTCTTGTGCGGTATTCAAATTAAAATAAAACCAATATTGGATGTACTTTTATTTGACGAGATTTCTGAATATGTTATTTGAGCTCAAAAAACTACGTATTTATTTGTTGATAATATTATAAGATCACTGATCTGAAAGCTGTCGCGATAGCTTAGTGGTGTAGGGCAGTCACCCGGTTACGGCTATGGCCATTTGCCTCTTAATAATAATAATATTCCAAGTAAACCTTGGTTCCACCACAAAAAAATCCAATAGATTTACTTCCTCATTTCGAAAATGAGAATTGGCCACTGCTCTATTGCAGCGCATTTGTTTAAAATTCAAGTCCTCGATAGTCTGTCTACTCTGCCAGTGTGGTGTGGAGAAGGAGACTCTTGACCATGTCTTCTTCAATAGAGAACTCCAGTCCAATTTTTTTTTAATGAATAACCTTCTAACTTAAATAACTGCATTTTTATTTTTATTTTTAGAGTTAGTTTTAATAGTTAAAATAATTGTCAAAGTTTTAATTTTTCAAGACCCCCCGAAAACCACCGTATGTATGGTGAATCGTGTGACGTCATCACTCCTGAAAAATTAGTATAGGATCGGGCAATCAGCTGATCTACTGCCGCCATTTTGAATTCCGTTGTTCGAAGTATTCTCCCTAGAAATAGCATTACTATTTTTTTTTGTGTAGTAGTTTTCGAATATTTTCAATAATAGAGATAAACTAATAAGAGATACATTTATTTTTGAAACATTATTTAGGACTAAATAATGGTTCAATAAACACAATAACTAAATCTCTATAAACAGTATGTAAATAAACGAATAACTTAATACGATGGCTTGTGTCATATCATACATTCCCATACAATGACTTTACGGTGACGTCACGACACGTCGGCCAGTGACGTCACCTTGACGGCGTGTTTTTACGACCCGATTAAAAATGGACTTTTTAATAATTTTTTAAAAACTCTGCTTTTAATATTATTAAATAAAACTTTTATATTCAGAATCAGCGTTTATTGATCTAAATCTATATGAACATATTTTTTTAAAGCCAGAATATTTTTCACTGGAGTTCCTTATTGTAAAAATCATTCTTCCTTCAAAAGCATATATTGTTTGCTTATTAAAATCACCCACCATTCTCCCCTCAGTATTCCGTATTTGCTCAACAATTCTCGCGTTTTTTTCAGTTCTGTATAAGTTCATAGACTTGAATGACTTCATTATTTGATTTGTCCTATTCCCTTATATAATATCCTCCAAATTATAACTTTCTTTCTTAACTAGGGTGAATTGCCTATTTCAACAAAAGAAACTTATTGCTAACAGATTGCATCCACCGGTACGTTGATCACCAATACAAAACTGCACGTACAATGCATTGAACATTATGCTTCGTTAGAATGTATAAAAATTTATTATTTAATTATATTATATTATGTACAGGCGAAAATATACAGATCATACTTACCTGGAAGTGACTAGAAATTGACACTGTTTGTAGTTTATTAGATAAATTTAGTTATCTTTGGTTAGTTTTTAATGCGTATAATGACGTAATTATTATTATTTTCGTAAGTTAAATTTTTAAGTCACATAATTCAAAATAATTATGGATGGGTTCTTTCCACCCTCTTCAAAGCCGATATGATTTATATTTCCAAACCGAAGTACCTGGAATATCCTTTTATCCGGAAAAAAACTTTTTTTTTAATTCTACCCCTAATAGGTACTAGGTGTCCGGTTTTTTTTTTATTTTATTAATAAAATTCCTTTATTATTTATTTACAGTTTTTTACATTTTTAAATTAAGTCCCGTTAAACTGATTGATATCAGTTTGTCAACGGGTTCTTTTGACAATTACTTTTTTTTTAAATTGAGACAGGTCTTCGACCAAGTCGAAGAGACAGGTACATAAAATATACAGGTACATGAAAAAAAAAATGTTAATAAAATTTATAAGAAATACAGAACAGAGAAAATGAAAGAAATAAAAGAAAAGACAAGAAAAAATAATAATGGAAAAAACATTTGTTTTCCTTTGTTTTCATTCCGGCTGTAAATATTATCCGCAAAGGAAGCCGCCCGTTTCCCGGAGGCTGGGTGCTTTATGAACTCATTTCCCTGAGGCGAAACTTGTTTTCCCGGAGAACTATAGTTTTTTTTTACTTTGTTGAACGTGCACCGCGCCGTTTAGAAAACTGCGATCAACGAACAATGTTCTCTATTCCGTTTGTAACTGTCAAATGAAGAAAATATTCGTTACGTTTATATGCACTAAAATTTTTATTCAAATACAATCGATTAATTACAAATATTTTTTGAACAATTGTTTAGCACCGTTGTGGTTTGAAATACGATGAAACGGAAACGAGCGACACTAAAAAGAGACAAACACATACATCTATGGGATTTAGCCTGCGAGAGAATGAGATAGTAATAAAATATTTAAGACTTAAGATCTCCAACCACCCTGTCTCACAAAAACACTCCACCTTCCATTCCATGATACACCGCTTAGTAAATGTCCCAATGTCTAATAATAACTTCCTTTCTGAACTTTCTATAATAAAACAAATTGCTGTAAATAACGGATATGAACCAAGTTTAATTGATAACATCCTAAATAAAAAACTTTGCAAAATTTAAAAAAATAAATATCTATGCAATTCTAATAATATTAATGGTAAAGAATGGCGTAAAATTTTGTATATTAATAATTTTTCAGTTCAATGTTGCAAAAATCTCCCTTCTAATATTAAACCAGCTTTTTATACAAGAAATAATATCGGTAATTTTTTAAGAAATACTAAAGATAAAGACCATAAATTGACTAATTCCGGAATATATAAACTCAAATGTAATGATTGTCCCTCATTTTATATTGGAAAAACAACTCGTAATTTTTAAATCAGAATTAAAGAACATTTAAGGTGTCTTAATAATAATAATTTTTCTGTGTTCGCTAACCATATCATTGAAAATAACCATAGTTTTGAAAAAAAATACAGGGATAAATATTCTTCATATTAATCATAAAGGAAAACGTTTAGATAGATAACTTAGAAGCCTTGGAAATAAATTAAAAAAATCCCTTAAAAATAATGAATCTATTATCAACCATCAAAAAATATTGTCTTATAGCCCAATCATGGATTTGTTCCCCTACCCACCCACTCTACATTAATATCTAGCAACGGCTCCACCCCTACCATAATAAAACATTATTCCCATCCACATTTCGAAACTGTCAAATTAGTATACGCTTTCCCTGAAGAAGGAACGGTTGTTCCGAAACCGGTCGGATTTACTCATTATATAAGTGGTTCAAACAAAGTGAAATTGTTTAATTTATTAATAAAATATTTATTTAATTTACGGGTACTCAGTTCCGATATAATACGATAAATCCACAGTCCTGCAAGTCTCCTTTGGAGTTGTGGTATAAAGCGCCTAACAAAAAATCCAAAAATATGTTTTTTTTTTGTAAAGTCAGTATCCAATCTTCAAACCACTCCAAAATGAGCAGGCAAAATAAAACGACATCTAGCTACTCCGAGGAAGAAAACACAAATGCTAATCAATATTTCAATATTATATTATAAAAGAACATCCTAAAAGCGTGCGGAACGCAAAAACTCAGAAACGAGTGCCGGTACGATCGAGAAAGTACCATAAGGTATGGTAGATCTTTATCCCCCCTAGGGAATAAGGGTATTCGTTTTTACCTAAAGATATAAGGGCTGGAAGTTCTAAGAAGACTCTAGAAATTTCAAGAAGAGTCAATTCGATAAAACTCTGGAATGTTCTGGAAGAAGTGGAGGAGTATATCAGCGAGTCTAGAAGGTTCCGGAAAGTTCAAGAAGGTTCGATAAAGCTGTAGAAAGTTCTAAAAGGTGTGGCGTAGTATGTCAGTGAGTCTAGAAGGATCTGATGGTTCCAAATGCTTTAGAAAATTGTGGATGGAGAAAGTTCTAGAAGCTTTCCGAAATAATTGGCAGTGAGTCTAGAAGATTCCGAAAGCTCTAGAAGGTTCGATAGAGCTATACAAAGTTCTGAAAGGAGTGGAGGAGTGTGTCGGTGGGTCTAGAAGGTTCGATAAAGCTGTAGAAAATTCTGAAAGGTGTGGCGTAGTATGTCAGTGAGTCTAGAAGGATCTGATGGTTCCAAATGATTTAGAAAATTGTGGATGGAGAAAGTTCTAGAAGCTTTCCGAAATAATTGGCGGTGAGTCTAGAAGATTCCGAAAGCTCTTGAAGGTTCGATAGAGCTATACAAAGTTCTGGAAGGTGTGGCGGAGTATGTCGGTAAGTCTAGAAGGTTCCGGAAAGTTCTAGAAGGTTTGATAAAGCTGTTGGAAGTTCTAGAAGGTTCGATAGGGCTGTACAAAGTTCTGGAAGGAGTGGCGGAGTATGTCAGTGAGTCTAAAGGGTTCCGGAAACTTCTAGAAGGTTCCATAAGGCTGTAAAAAGTTCTGAAAGGAGTAGAGAAGTGTGTCTAGAAGGTTCCGAAAAATTCTAGAAGATTCCACAAAGCTGTAGGAAGTTCTGGAAGGTTCGATAGGGCTGTACAAAGTTCTGAAAGGAGTGGCGGAGTATGTCGGTGAATATAGAAGGTTCCGAAAAGGTCTAAAAGGATCGATAAAGCTATAGAAAATTTTGGAAGGAGTGGCGGAGTATGTCGGTGTGTCTAGAAGGTTCCGAAAAGTTCTACAAGGTTCGATAAATCTGTAGAAAGTTCTAGAAGGAGTGGCGGAGTATGTCGGTGAGTCCAGAAGGTTCCTAAAAGTTCTAGAAGGCTCGATAAATTCTAGAAAGTTCTGAAAGGAACGATGGAGTGTGTTGGTGAGTCTAGAAGGTTCTAGATAGTTCTGGAAGCCTCCCTAATGCTCTAGGATTGTTTGGAAGGAGAAAGTTCTAGAAGCTTTCAGAAATGATTGGCGGAGAGTTTCGTCGAGTCTAGAAGGTTCTGGATTTCTAATTTTTTGTTCTAATTTTGGTTGCTGATTTCTGGTTCTAATTTTTATAATTCTAGAATTTCAGATAATATTTATCTTTAATATACATTTTTAAAAAAGTGTTCAATGTGCATGCCGCTAAAGCTCAAAGCCAAGTCCCGGTATGATAACGGGAGTTATATTGTGTGATAGCCCTCTATCCCACATCCACGAAGAAAGTTATCGGTTTTACCTGAAGAGCGTGCTTTTAAAGATATAAGGGCTGGAAGTCTCGCCCCCTTGAAATTTCTAACAGTTCAAAACATTCCAGAGTATTCTTGAGCATTCCAACACATTCCGGAACATTCTGGAATATACCAGAATATCCCAGATCATTGTGGAACACTCCAGAATACTTCTGAATGTTGTGGAATGATCTGGAACATTTGAAGTTTTTTTATGGGGCTACCCATATGGGGTATATAAAGCACGATCCGTCGTGGATTCGAACGTCAATTCAATCTCACATCAACTTCCTGGGCGAAGCCAAACACCCAGTCAGAGTATTTGAGAGCATTCCACAACTTTCCAGAACATCCTGGAACATTCTGGAAAATTGTGGAAAGTTTGGGTATAGGGAATCGGGAACATCAATGTGAAACATTTCAGAATACTCTCGAATGTTGTCCTGAGCGAAGCCGGGTAACCCAGCTAGTAAGATGAATAAATGTATAGGAAAAAGTGCACTGGAATTCGACAACAAAAATATGGAAAAAATCATCTTTCACATTGATCATGCAAGTGACCCATCTTTTTTTTTTGGAATTTGTTTGTGGGATTCAGAATCTTTCCCTTTGGTTTACCTTTGCACTAAGTGTAAGGGTTTTCCTAATTGATTTAGAATGACGTTATTGCTATGACTCATTTAAGTGCATTATATTGTTACGTATGTATACTAAGTAGTGGGGAATAAATAATTTTCCTTACTTTATTAATTAGCGTTATGTTGGGGTCGTTCGTTCGTTTATCCATCTTGTCTACTTTTCTTTTAAAGGTTTCACTTCTACCGCATGTGAATTGCACACTCTGATTTTTTTATCTATGATTTCACCTCTTTACTCATGTTTAAGGTGAACGTCTTTTTGAAAAATTTCAACCTTCCTCTTACCCATCTCCTTCGCCTTCCCACTCCCTTCAGCCTTACATGCCTATAGTCCCACAGCCTTCGAGCAGTTAATAATACTCTTCGCGATGTTCACCTTTAAATACAAAAAGCATACAGATGGTGTTTGACGTTACAAAATTGTGATCATTTTTACTTCACTGCAAAAAAGTTTGCTTTTCAAAAATTTGTTAAGCTTCCTTAATATTATTTCTCCATTATTTATTTATTTATTTATTTATTTGTTTATCAAGACATACACAGTACATTATAATACAGATTATAAGGTATGTTAAATTAAATTATTACATGGTTATGTACCTATTACGTAAGTCCATAGAATGTCATTTGATAATTACGCCTGAGATATGAACCGGTCTTAAAACTTAATTATTGAATGAATGAAGTAATAATAATAAAAAGTAAGAAAAGAGGGGGGGGGGGAGATAAGGAGACATTTTGAAATCAAGAATTATATGCTCACTAATTGTAACTGACTGATTAAAGTTTAATGAAAAGTTAAGTGTAAGTAATTTTAAAACAATTATATCACGCCAAGAAATTTAATAAATTAGTTTTATATGTTTGCAAGGAATCATGAAAAATGTCTAAGTGTAGTAATTTTTCATAGTGATTATAAGTTATGATTGCGCGAGTAATTGGTGAGTTACTCGCTGCATTAGTGTTATTGGATTCTATATGAAAAAGAGAAGTGTGCCTGGTACGCCTCATTGGGACATTTAAACCAATAGTGGATAGCAATTCAGGACTATCTATTTTATTATTTAGCAGGTTATACAGAAACAGCAGATCTGATAATGTGCGTCTTTTTTGTAAACTTAACATGTTATTTGTAGTTTTGTTGTATTTCTTGAATAAATATTTAGAGAATTTATTCTGTATACTTTCTACTATATCTATGTACACCTTATATTGAGGATTCCATACCGGGGACGCATACTCCAGTGGACTTCTGACCAATGAACAAAACAACATTTCAAGAGTCTTAGCACTTTTGAAAACTTTACATATTCTTAATAGGAAACCTAGCATCTTGTAGGATTTTGATATTATGTGTTCGATATGCTTATCAAAAATTAATTTGTTGTCTAAATAAACACCTAGATCTTTACATGTAGATGTAGATTGTAAAGGTTTATTATTCAAGTTGTAAGAATAGATGATTTTATTTTTATTTCTAGTAAATGTAATTGAGTGACACTTAGAAATGTTTAAGGAGAGTAAATTTGATTCACAATACGCGCACAAATGATCAAGATCGCTTTGTAATTCTATACAATCAGATAAAGACTGTACAGGTTTAAAAATTTTCATATCATCCGCATATAACACAAAGTAACTATTTTGAAAGCATACATAGATGTCATTTATGTAAATATTAAATAAGAGTGGTCCGAGATGCGACCCCTGGGGCACACCCGAGACGATTTCCGTTAAACAGGATGCGAAACCGTTGACAACCGTGATTTGGTGCCGATTACTGACATATGATGCGATCCATCTATAGAGATCACCGTGAATTCCTAGACTAAATAACTTCTGTAAAAGAATATAGTGATTAACACGGTCGAATGCTTTGGAATAATCAGTATAGATGGCATCTACCTGGCATCGCATATCCATTTGAGCATGAAGAAAATTTATAAAAGACACAAGATTCGAGGTTGTGGAGCGATTTCTCATAAAGCCATGTTGATTAGTTAAGAGTGAAGGTGAGATGGTAGAATATAATTGATCGTAAACAATTTTTTCCAAAACTTTACTTAGAATGGGTAATTTGGATATAGGTCGATAGTTGGAGACATCATTTTTACTACCATTTTTAAAGATTGGGGTAATCAAGGCTGTTTTCCACTTGTCAGGAAATGTTCCTTCAGATAGCGATAGTTTGAAAATGGCAAAAATGGGGGGTGTCAGTTGTTTACTACAATAATTTATAAAGATTCCTGGAAGTTGGTCGTTCCCCGGTCCCTTTTTGATATCGATGGACTTAAGGTATTTGAAAGTTATGTCTTCATTGATCTCGATTGAGCTAATAACGCTATTTGAATTTAAACAGTCACTGGCATTGCTTGTATGAGCAGGTTGAACATTCGAAAATACAGAACCGAAATACTCGGAAAATAAATTGGCTACTCCTTTACTGTCATTAGCAGTTTTTTCACCATAAATCATATGATCGGGGATGGTAGGAGATTTTCTTTGAGAATTGACATAGGACCATATTTTTCTAACATTATGCTGTATGCCGGATTCTATCGTAGAAATGTAGGTTTTGTAAGCCGCTGAAGCGACCGTTTTTTGTCTTTTGCGAAGCAAAGAAAATGACAGATAATCAAGAGGGTTCCGGTGACGCTTCCATGCTCTAAAGAATTTTAATTTTTCATTAGTTATTTTTATTAAGGCTGCCGTGTACCATAGTGGATATTTTCCAGATTTCACAACTTTCTTGGGAATAAACACATCGACAATTTGTTCAATTATAACGTAAAATGAATGTAACGCTGTATTTACATCCGGTGCATTTATAACGGTAGACCATTTGGTCTCATTCAGTTTCTCATTAATCTCGGTGTAATCTGCTTTATGGAATAATTTTATTGTTCGAGGAGTTGAGAGGGTTGCATTAGTGGATGGAAATTCTAGCTCTATAACCAATGATTTATGATGAGCATCCTCTTTAACTAAAGGGTGATCGGCAAGCGACACCTTAGCTGGAGTGTTACAGAAAACGAGGTCCAAAATTCGTCCATAGTTATTAGGTAAATTGTTAAATTGGGTTAAATTTGCAAAATATAAGCAGTTAAGTAACGTGAGTGAACATTGGTCTCTGTTAGATGACATTTGTTGATTATTCCATTTAAAATTTGGCATATTATTTTTTTTATTTTTTTTTTTTTATGATAAAATTGCTTAGTTATATGAGTTTTATCATGCTAACTAATTTTTATTTTATTTTTATTAGAGATAATATATTACAAAATTATTACATAAAATTTATAATACATTACTCCCAATGAGTTTAATAAAACTCATTTTGGGAAGGACAACATTATACATCTAAAGGAAAATTATTTTTACATAAGAACACGGAAATCAATGAACAATACATAGATTTTTAAATGGACTAGACACACTTGATACAGGTAATTGAAGAATATACAAGAGTTACAAAGGAAGACAGATAAATTCGTCACTGGTTAATAAAGTTGCTGAGAAAATATCCTTTTAGAGCCTTTGCCAATATTTTTTTGTTTGATTCTGGTAGTTTTAGGACATTAGGTAATGCGTTGTATTGCGTATGTGCGATGTATTGTAAGGAGTTAATTCCAAATTTAGTTGTGTGTGTAGATGACGATAGGTGTATTTGATTTTGTGATCGTGTTTTGTGCTGGTGTATATCGGAATTAAAGGCTGGTTTAGTGGTGGTGTGTGACGAGTGTTGAATTATTTGTAGGATGGCAGTGGTGATGCTATATTTTGGCAGAATGGTAAAGGGAAGAATTTGTGTCAGTGAGTCTTTGACATGCGTATCCCATGGTAGATGGTATATATTTCTTATGGCTCTATTTTGGATTACTTGTATTTCAGATATTTGTTTCTTAGTAATGGTGCCCCAGATACTAACCAGATAACTTAGGTGAGAGTGGATCAAAGCATAATATGTGGCACGCAGTAAAGCTGTGGGGAGCACATCTTGAAGTCGATAGAGTACACCAGTTATCGGGGAAATTTTGGATTTAACATATTCAACATGGGAGTTCCACGATAGGTTTGAATCTATGAATAACCCTAAATATTTCGTTACTTGTACATTTTGGAGCTTTTCATTTCCAAGAGTAATATTCATTGTCATATAATCTTTTTTTCCGAAAGTGAGATAGTGAGTTTTTTTGACATTGAGGCTTAATTTATTTATCCGCAACCATTTAGCTAGCTTTGCGAGATCTTTATTCATTAGAGATTCAAGTTCCCTCAGATTTTTACAACGATAATAAATCACAGTATCATCAGCGTAAAGTTGAAGTTTTCCCAAGATGCCGCATTTAGTTATATCATTGATATATAGTAAGAAAAGTAGGGGTCCTAGAATCGAGCCCTGTGGCACTCCACATGTGATTTTTCCAAAGCCGCTTAGGTTCCCTTCGATGTCGACAAGACAATATCTATCAGATAGGTAACTTCGGAGGAGCTTTAAAGATTTTCCGACTATACCCAAATGTTCCATTTTTTGTAGGAGTATTTCATGATCTACTGTATCAAAGGCTTTTTTTAGATCTATAAAAATAGCTGCTACATATTCGCCCTGGTCTATGTATTGCTGAATGTTCGAGATGAAATCGAAGGTGGCACATTGGGTACTGGAGTTTTTTCGAAAGCCATATTGCTGTGGTGTTAGGATATTGTTGTTAGAGATGTATTTTAGAAGTCTATCCTTGATAATAGTCTCGAACACCTTTGAAAATACTGATAAAACCGATATTGGGCGATAGTTAGAAATACATTTTTTGCAGCCTTCTTTATAAATTGGTATAATTTTTGCTAGCTTTAATTGATTTGGGAATACTCCCGAGCCTATGGAGGAATTGATAAGTTGCGCTAGGTGCTCAGCTAGTTCTTCTTTACAGGTTTTAAGGATGTACGGGGTTACTCCATCGATACCTGCCGCTGCATTCGACCTAAGTTTCGAGATGATCTTTAATACCTCAGCCTTATTTGTCCTAGCCATATATAAGGATTGACTTGCCTTTGCTTCTACATATATAGTATTACAGTCATCCGGGAATGATGGAATGGCAGCTGCCAACTTTTCTCCAACTGATAAGAAAAATTCATTAAATGCTGAAGCTATTTCACTGGGTCCCCTAAGCTCACAATTATTTACGATGAGAGATTCGATGGTGTTGGAGGGTTTATGTGCACGGTTAGATAAAATTGAGTTAATGGTTTTCCAAGTTTTTCTAGGGTTATTCAGGTTTTGTTGAAGGCTATTGGCATAATATTTGTTTTTCAAACTTCTCCTATAATTAGTTATTAAGTTTCTCAGTTTATTTTTATGGACTACAAGAGACATATTTCCTGGGTCTTGTTTCCACTGCTTGTGAAGCTGGTTTCTTTCTTTGATCAGCGAATTCAGTTTAGAATCGAACCACGGTGTATTTAAATGTTGTCGATTAGCTATTTTCACTTTAGGTGTCGTTTTACCTGCTTCTATTGCATTTTTGACATAATCGTTAAAATCTTTATAATTGTCTTCTTGTTTGGTTGAGTTGATGGTAAATTTGTTAGCTGCAAGATAAGATTTTACTGCCATATTGTTGATGATAGGTTTTGTAAGGCGTGGCTTGTTCCTATTATTAGACCATTTTTTTAGGTTATTCTTGAAATCAATAATAAGAATGTTATGGTCACTAAGTGAGTCATCTATGTTCGATATGGTAATTGGAATGTTTAGTCTATTTGATATGATGTGATCTATGAGGGTGCTGCTTGTGTTAGTGACTCTAGTGGGAAATGATTTGTTTTGTATTGAGAAATTGTATGTTTCTAAGGTGTTGAGGTAATTTAAAGAAGAGGATGTGTTTATGGTAGTGTCAATATTAAAGTCTCCGAGTATTAATGTATCTTGTCTGCTTTTGTCTAGTATTTTTTCCAAATGTGTCAGGAAATCATGTATATTAGGGTTGGGTTTCCGATAGATGGCATAAATGTTAACCGGTTTCCTATCCTTGCTACATACACTTATACCTAAAAATGAATTTTCGTTGGAAAATTTATCAATGATGGAGAACTTCATAGAATCCAGTACATATATGGCTACACCACCTCCTGCCTCCTTGGGGCGAGAAGCAAACGCACAATTGTAGCCTTTTAATCCAAAAAACTTTTCTTCTCCAACATCTAGCCATGTTTCAGTGATGACAAGGACATGAACAATATCGCGTAATCCTCTGAGTTTTTCTTCAATTTCATCAAGTTTGTTCCGGATGCTTCTCGCGTTATAGTCGCCTATGATTAGAAACTGGTCATTGGGAAAACGGATTGTTAAGTCAGAAATAGTATTTGTATGACTGGTAAATAATGCTAATCTTTCTGAAGACGTTAATTTTGGACCGACACTAGGTAAGTACACGCAGCACATATGGATGTTATAACAATGATGATTTGATTTTGATGTATTGACAGTTATCCAAATATCTTCAGCGTCTGAATTCCAAGAGCGGGGGGTAACAAAAAAATCTTTTTTAATACCTATGATTACGCCTCCACCAGTTGATTTACCAGTTCGATGGATATCCCTATCATTTCTGTAAACAGAATAGCGGTTATCAAATAATTCCTCATCTAGGATGCTATCAACCAACCAACTTTCGGTAATAAAAATCAAGTCATAATTATTGAGCAGCACATTCTGATGAAATTCCAACGTTTTTGAGCGCAAACCTCTTGCATTTTGATAAAAAATTATTAAAGAATCAAGCATTGAGAAGTATTGTTAATTACTCATGTAACCTTGTTTTCTGTAAAATATTTTTGAAGAACATCATATTCATGAATTATGTTCACAGTCATAAGTCCACTGGGCAAAGCAAAACATAAAACAAAGTAAAACATACAACTATTGTAATCCATATTGTAATCCATGTTTAAAAAAATATATATCTATGCAGAAATGTTTTTTTTTTAATTACGTTATTATTTATTATGTGTGTGATATTTTTTTTAAATAATATCAGTTAATTTTTAGTTAAGTTTGTTTCACAGAACTTGAACAATTCTTGAGGTATTCAAGTTTTGTGAAAGTTTTTTCAAGACTTTTTCAAATTATGTTATTATTCCAATACGGGCTAATTATTTCGCGGAACTTGAATAAACTTTCTCAGAATTTGAATATTAACTTTGAAAGTCGCATCTCTCAGTTTTATTAAAAGGTGTTCTGTCATGAACCAATTATAATTTGTGCTTTCAATAGGAAGTTCAAGTTTTTAATTATGTGTTATATTAACCTGTGTTTGATAATAATAAAAATCGAGTGCCGTTCACACGTGGTATAAGTGAAACCTTCGCCCACACAATCTCAACCAATAGTAGCCTTGAAAAGTGAGCTCATTATCATGATGTAACACTAAGTAATTTTGCTATAATTGAAGAATAAAACATTAACATTTGTATTTTCTTTCTTTCCAGGTAAGCACTTATCGGTGTTCACAAACAGAGATCGTTTCGTCGTTTGACCTTTAACTCAGACGTAAGTAACACCCACACTATTTATTTCCCTTGAAAGTAATCTTTTAATTTGATTCGGTGAAATTGCACGCCTTTTATGATTCTATTCTTCGTTTTCTCCGGCAATCCATTACACTTCATCATTTCATTAGATTTCCCCGTTTAACCTTGTTAGGTACCGGGGCTAATAAAAAACCTCGTAAATCTTGCAGAGTGCTGAATTTGCGATGAGGGCGGCTAATAAAAATACATTATGCGAAATTATGGAGATCATAATAAAGGAGAGGCTACGTGGCTTTTTGTTAGTATGGGCAATATGGACATAACGCTGATAGGTTCGTTGTGACCAGTGTTTTTTTTTTTACAGAGAATGCCGCACAAAAATCTCAACTGCTCCCGTCTGGAGCCAGTGAGACTATGGCATCCCCAATTGGGGTATGTTGTGAGGATGAAGGTAGTGGGGAGGGGAAGGAGGTGGGGAAGAGGAAGGTTGGGAAGTACCTGGCTATTCAGATCTGGTCACCAAACACGGCTAAAGCCATTTTCAAGCAACGTTTCAATTCTGAATAGTGGTCTTACACCAGGGCGATACTGATAGTATCTTCCACTCTGGAACATGCCGCAAATATACTATATATTATTTTAAATGAATTAATTGTGAAATAACACAAATTAATCAAATAAAATTTATTTGCGCATGCCGGGTTCGAACCCGCGACCTCCGGATTGTGAGTCAAGAGTCTTACCCACTGGACTACGGAGGTCGTCAAATGTCTCAGAAATAAACAACCATATTTCTGGGACGAAAAAAACACGTTTTACCGTGTTTTGATGGATTAAAAACCATATTTTTCATAAGCTTTTTATTGAGAATATAAATAAGAAAAAACGTCACCTAAGTAAGGAATTTATAATATTTTATTAAAAACTAACACTTAATCATTTTTCTTCGAATAATAGGAAAAATATATAATGTTTTTGAAAAGAAAAATACCGTACATGTTATATTTTTTTTTATTAAAAAGTTTTTATTCTAAAAAGAGTTTTATACCGTTATCAAGTTTATTTTGTAGTACCTACTTATTAAAATAGGTCGCTGAGATAAGGGAGAAAAAATTCCCCCACAACTTCGATAATGTTTTTTATCTACAATTCATAATAGTTTATTGTAGGTACCTAATGAAAGTTAACTACGTGTTACATGTATGTTAATTTATTTTTATGAATGTATTCATGTTACTTATTGACAAAGTTAAAAAAAGAGATCATGTTAACCCGAGCTGAAGTTCAAGAACATCATTTCAGATTTCAGGATTTTTCCATGCGATCCGTGCTAAAAAAACGTGCCCCACTCAAAAATACTTTCAACTTTTGTTTATCTGTAAAAAAACATGCCTTGGTTTTTTCTAGACCATTAATACCCAAAACCACCATAACATGGTAAAACGCAGTTAATGATGGATGTCGAAGTCCAAATTTAATGTTTTGCTTTTGAAAATATTTTCCAAGTTCCGTGGATTACCCTAATACAATTAATATTATTTTTGAAAAACCAAGCAGGTAGAAATATGATCCAAAAACCATGAAAACATGCAAAACATTCAAATGGCAATACTGGTTGTGACGTCCCCCTCTCTCCTTCTCATAGAACAACGCGAACAACAGAATGAGAGGTTGCAACGTAGCTCTCATTGGCAGCACTAAACGTGTGCCCGTGTGCATATGTGCCCTATATGTAGTGTGAAGCGTGCGATATTATAAATACACTACTTATCAACATAATATATCGTTTAACGTTTTATGTTATATGATATGTATTCTTCTACATAGATTAAAAACCTCGTATGCGTTAAACGATCGATGTACTTATAGTCGTTATACACGATGTTTTTTTTTCGCATCGATGCCCATTTGGAAACTATATCGTAATGAAAAATATTTGCTTTACACGACTATTTTTTATATTTACGGTTTCTTACAGATTGTTGCCATTTGGGAAAGTACTAATTCATAGAAAATAGCTAGACCTTGAACATAACAATAGATCGATAACGTGATTGCAAATCATCAAAAATGCATGCGAAATATACAATACCGATTAGTAATACACGTTCACAATCAGTAATAAACAATAATTATAATATTTTTGTCAATATTTTAAATGCAAAACGAAATAAGCGTGCAAAATTTCCACCTTGTTTTGTTGACCTTGTTTCCCAGTTACAATAAAGACAACGAGGATCGACGGAATCAGATGTCCCTTCAGTGTAAAACGCCCATTTTTTTCAAACGCCCAAACTTTCCTCTGCCGTACAGCAGGGCTAGTATCAGATCTCCGGCCTCCGTGGTCGAGGGGTAAGGTCATCGACTAGCGATCCGGTGGTCGCAGATTCAATAAAAATAATATAAGATATATTTGCGGCACATTCCAGAGTTGATGATACTTTCACTATCGCCCTGTTGTAAGACCACCATTCGTAATTGAAACGTTGCTTGAAATTGTTTTAGCCGTGTTTGGTGACGATCTGAATAGCCTGGTACTTCAAGACCCAGACTCACTCCTTCCTTTTCACAAAAATACGTCTAAACAGCATCCCCAATAATGACACATGTTTAGAGTTAATGTAAAAAAAAAAACGAGTGTGCTTTAGCACACGACTGAAGTAAAACTTCTTTAGCTCTATCTATATGATAGGAAGAGAGAAAGAAAATGTGTGCGCATACTGCTCTCTCTTGTTCCTACAGTGTGATACAGACAATAGGCCTGCACTGTGTCTTAGATATACGAAACGTAACTGGCTATGAGAGAAAGAGAGAAAGAAAATGTGTGTTTGCATCTCTCTCTTGCCCCTACAGTAATATACGAAACGTAACTCTCTCTCTCTCTCTCTTTCTATCTTAACTAACTTATATCTCCCTCTCAACTACCGTTCGCCTCGCTTTTCGTTACGCTCTCGTCAAGCATTCACCAGCTTACTCCCCAAGTCAAGCGTGCGTAAAGAAGTTTTACTCCAAAAATAAAAATTGAGGATATCTAGCTGTTACGATGGTATGTATATATTTTGTCACTTGCAGTCAATGTTTGTCATATTTAACTCCATCTTAACGTCTTTATAGGTTTTGTAATGCACACTAAATAATACGAGCTAAGTCTGCTAAAAATCCTATGAATTATATACAATTTTTTAAGAAAGGCAAACATTCCCGGTTACGAAAACCCTAACAATATTTGAAAAACTTCTGCTATCACCGCAGTAAGAAGAAAGATGTTGCTTTTGTAGTGATGAAGGACTTAGCCAGCCGAAAAAATGAACGCACGACGCCTGGGTGGGACCCAAATGCCATGTCAACTCAGCCACTGACCGGTCATAACAGTAAATTGGCAGAATTCATCTGTATGAATTGTAATATTATTATATTATAATAATATAAGTTTTCAAATTATTATATTGCCCCTCGTCCCCTACACATTATTTTCTTTAAAATTTTATTATTGTTTATGTCTATTATTTTTCTCTATTACCTATGTATGTCTATTTTTTAAATTAGTTCTGTCAAAACCCTGAAGAAGTCAGCTTTGCTGACGAAACTTGTCGGTTTTTGTAAATAATTAAGTGGTTAATACAAAGTTATCTATTAATTTGAATTTAAAATGTTACCACAAAATAATTTTGCACTATTAGAAGAATAAATATAATTTTTCATTTGAAAATATATTTCATTTAAGCATATCTTCATCCAAACCAATATTTAAACTTGTGAAATTGCATTGTTTATAAATACTTTCATTATTTATGTGTACAAAAATCGAGGGATCTTTCACAAATCAATGTATCAAATAATAATAATTGGCAAGTTTCCCAGATCAACCTCAATTTCGAACATGAGAAGACTTAGATAATTTGACCTGCACACAATTACATTGCATAACATTGTATTGCAGCAAGATTGCGATTGTAAAACGATACAAATAATGGCAACAATGCTGCTACAGCAGTTTGATTCCGTGCCGATGTAGAATGCATTAGTTTACGAGGAAGTTAGCATTTCACTACCGGCATTATCTCCTTCGAGCTCCGAGCCCGAGCCGGCCACTCCGCCACTTGGCGCCGCGGTCTGACCTATATTCCGAGAGGTAATCGTGTCACGACTCACGACTGGCTCTATAGATGCTCTACAAGAGTTTTTTTTTAAATGGCAAAGTGATGAAATACTATAAACAGTATTATGATTACTAAATAGATGTTAATACCAGTAATACCAGGTTTGTTTGCTATGAACAGATCTAGGTAGTTTGATGTCTTTATCGAACATAACCTTTTTTAAATATAGGATAAGGTAGAAGTCCTATATGAACGAATGCGAGTTTAACGTGAAACCACTATTTTGGATTTATATTTCAATCGGTTTTACATTATGAAGACCAAAAACACGCTTTAGATAAATTGAAGCTTTCTTTTCATTTAGCTTGATTACAATTAAAATTAATTGTTAATTACTTTATTAAAAATAGCAGCATAAGCTACTAAAAGATGTATTTTTTCAGGTGACCAGAAAACTCAGAACCTCATCAGAAAAGTAATTAAAAGTGACGATAAAAATATATTTATAAAATTGGTTAAATAGGTTACGTTGGGTTAGGGTTGAGGGCCATTTTAAAATTATGTTTTTCATAGCTTTTAAGGGCCCGAAACCCGAATTTCTACCGATTTCTTACACATCTCCCTTAAACACGGTAAGTTTTAAAGCTCTTAAAAAATATATGTTATTCTTGAAGATAATATCTAGACATTGCCCACGTCGAAACGCAAATTATATAAAATTCCCTCGATAGAAAAAAATCGCAACGTATGCTCCAAAAATTATTATAAACACGTTTGTTTCAGTTATTTTATTAAATTCACAGTGTTTCTTTAAATGCTGTTCAAGACAATGCTCGCGAGAGTTGTGCTCTATTTTAAACGAGTCGTGTTTTATCGCTGTAAATGTTAGCGCTTTCATCTAACATTCGTAATTTCGTATCTCTCCATCTTCTTCTTTTCGAGTCCGGTTGCAGAGCCTTAATGACTTTTTAAAGAGGTGTTGAGTTGACTTGATTCTGAGTTGACATGGAACTATTTCTTCATTAGAAATGCATGAAGGCATAAAACAAATAACTAACTAACTAACTAACTAACTAACTACGCAGGGGTAGGCAGAGAGGACGGACCGCCAAACAACTCGGTCTTGGCACACACTCCTTGCCTCGTTCACATTCATACATCGTCTCATACATGCTCTTCTATTATTCTGACTCTTGACATGGCCCGACTCAAGTATCTGATTCACTTGGTCGTGCCATGTCTTTCTCGGGCGTCCCCGACTTCTTCTACCATTCACACTTGTGTCATATATTCTCATTACACTCATTTCCTCGTTCATTCGCTCTACATGCCCAAACCATCGGAGCGTTACTTTTTTAATCTTACTCATTACAGTTTCTTCAGTCTTCAGTCTAAAACAAATTTAAAAAAAAATTAAAAAATAAAACAGTTTTATGGCTAAGATTATCTATTAACAGTTTCCCTTGATCAAATATTTTCTTTCTCATAAAATTATTCACAATATTAATAAAACCACCACTGCGCTTGAAATTGGGCGCTTCGAGACTACGTTTGCCAAGCGAATTTTATGCCTATTTCCTGTGTTCTTGGTGATATAAGGCACAATATAAAGAGTAAAACCTCAAATTGTAATATTTTAATTAATGAAGGCAATATTAGCGAAACTATCAAAATTCTGAAACAGAAAAGATAAAAAAAGTCACTTCTAGGACCTAGATGTGACCGTTTCTGTTTCAGATTTTTTATTGTTTTTGGATATTTTTTTATTAAACGCTTAAATTGGAAGAGAGCATAAAGGCATTTAAAATTAAATTGCGAAAATATGTGATTGATTTGGTATAGATGTGTTATTTTAAGTGTATGTATATATATATAAGGATTGTATTAGGACTTAGATAACTATGTACCTATTTAAAATACCGCAAGATATAATAAACTTGGTAACAATATTATAATAATTAAACCCTACAATTATCCTACTTCTGATACTCTGCATTCGTCTCATTCACTCGAAGTGTAGTTTTCTGAAGTTTTCACTTGTACTGCGTGTGAACTGAACACATGTTTTATCGAGTTTCAAATCACAAGGGTGCTAAAGATATTTTCACTTCAAAAATTGACGCCAAGGTGCAGTCATAATATCTTTAAGGATTAATTGCAATAATTAGAACGTTGGCGTCAGGTTGTATTTTATGCGATGCTTTTCATATTGATATTTCTACGGAAGGTTCCCCGAACTTAGTATTATTGATCCCTTCGGATCGGTCGCGGTACACAGCCAAACGCATGCCTAACGTTGTACCTACCCAGTTGGCATTTGCAGCATGACAACAACTTGATCGATGATTGATTGTTCGGCTTTTGTGTTTCTCTCTTGGCCTCTCATCAAGGCCATGTTAAACATTGGTTCATTCCTTTCACTTCAATTACCTTTCACACACCACACACCATCCCCAAAGATGATTCTTGTATTGAACGCGAATTCAAATTCTGGCATTGACTTAATTCCATTTGCCATCCTCTTAGAATTTAATATGTAATTTTATTGCATAAACAGTATTTAAAACAATTGAATAGGAACTTTTTCATAGTAGCTAGACACGCTTAATGTTATTATTTTTTTTTTGAAATAACACTTCGATTAACTTAATTACTACAAAATATTATTTTAAGAAAAGATAAACAACTTTGTATACATCACTTTTATTTGTACACAATCTACATGTTTCGTGAACGATGTTCACATCATCAGGATCAAATGTATACTCAATGATGTGAACATCGCTCCTGATGATGTGAACGTCGTTCACGAAACATGTAGATTGTGTACAAATAAAAGTGATGTAAACAAAGTTGTTTATCTTTTCTTAAAATAAATAATGTCATCACAAAGTGAAAACCTTTCCGAAGAAGTTTTCTTCGAAAAATTAACAAAATATTAATTTAACTCTTCTCACACTATTACTTCCGTTTAATCACAGGAGACCAGATTTGTCCCAACGCACATAGGTCTCACATAAGACGCCGTAACTCCCTTACTATCATAGTTAGAAATATGTTCTAATCGGTGTTAGAAAGGAAAAACATCATGCTTTATATTCCAATCTAAAAAATAGCCACCAAAAAAGTAAAATGTACACTTTTATGTACACAAAGTTTTGAATCGCAAATTGAAAAAAGAATTTGAAACTTCTGAAATTTAAAAAAAAAAATTCATAGAGCGACAAAAAATTGAGGTTACAATATGTGTTTGTTATACATTTGTCTAATAAATTATGCATGTGTTTTTATTTTTTTTTTATTATCAGTAACTTGAGTTAGAAAAAACATAAGGTGAGCCATTTTGAAAACTTTTTTATGTTTGTATGCAAAAATTTTATAATTTAAAAAAAATATATATTTTTAGAATTCTATAATTTGAAAGCGTATTTCATCACCTTTCTAAAACAGTTTTTGGTTTTTGAATGTGTTCAGAAATATTCCAAATATTTGCATTTTATTGTAAAGTGAAAATATTTTGACCATCCGAAAAAAAAGCCAAATTTTTCAAGGGTTAACTAACTATTCCCGCTTTCCGGAAAGCGGGAATAGTTAGTTAGTTATTCTATCGATTTATAACATGTTTAATTTATGTTCCTAAAAAAATGAAATTTTTGAAGATATTAAATACCTACACAATTGTAGAGCTAAAACGGTTATTAATAGCTAATTCTCTCAATTAGACATCAAATAGTATGCTCCAAAAATTATGAAAACCACACTTTGTTACGTTTCATATTCATATCACAGCATATCTTTAAAGACAACTTGGACATTTGTCAAGAGATTTTTGCTCTATTTTGATGAGTCATGTTTTTATTAATTGTTTTTATGTTTCATTCGTAGTTCGTCGTTCTCCATTTTAATTTTTGGAAATTTAATTAAAATTAAATTTAATAATGTTATTATCCAGTTCTGCAAGTACTATAGAATCTATTTTAGTTACAGCTGTTTTGACGTGTAAGGTCATTTTCAAACTGTGGTGAAGCCACTTACGAACGACTTATTTAATATATTTTAAAAGTGAATTTTTGAAGGTGTCTAAATTGATTTATTACCGGTTAATCCAATTTGCAGAGACAATAATTGAGAGAGTGATTATGTGGGATTCAGAATCTTTCCCTTTGGTTTCCCTTTGCACTGGTTTTCTTAATTGATTTAGAATGACATTATTGCTATGACTCATTTAAGTGCATTATATTGTTTAGGTTTGGTAAACTTACTAAGTAGTGGGGAATAACCTTACACGTTGAAATGACCATACACGTCGAAACAGCTGTAACTAAAAGACATTCCAAAATACTTGCAGAACTCGATAATAACATTATCAAATTTAATTTTAATTAAATTTCTAAAAATTAAAAGAGTCATGTTTTATTAAATTTTGCCAAAATTTTCGCTTAATTTTTGTTTGTTTATTTGTTTTTTGTTTTTGTTTTTTTATTTTTATTAGTGTGCTCCCTATACCATCGTATTTACATGTGTCCCTTTCAAACCATCTTCTTCTTGCATTTGAGCGTTTACCACATAGTCTTTAAGTTGCAATTTTCGTCAATCAAAGTTTCAAAATTTTGTATATTTTGACCGTTTCGTAATAATATGTTTGACATATTCGTAATAAGGGCCTTTAACCAGCCAGCGGCCGAAAATTCACAATTCGTCGAAAGATGTTTTTACGATCATACAGGGCGGTTCCAATGAGAAAGATTAAATATTCGTCGTACCAGCTTTTTCAAATTATAACTCAATATCGATTTTATTTCATTCCAAATTTGCTTCAATTTATACCTACATGTAAAAATGCTGAAAGGCGTGATGATAAAACTATTGAAATTATGTGCTTTTGTAATTATTTTTTGATCATTAGTAATTATTATTTTTCAATAATGTCTAAGCAAAATAAGAATGTTAAAAAAATCTTAAATATATTAATTTGTAAGACCGTAAATAGATAGACAAAATAGAAAATTTTTCGTCATAAATAAGTGTTCGGAAATTTTTTTATGATTTTATTTGAACTAAAATTAAAATTTTGAAACATGCGTTTACTAGATAACGTATTGATTTACAATAATGTATGATTTCATGGTATGAAATATGTCTTGTAAAATAAAAATTTTCGTTTGAAAATTTTACAAATCTGCCAACGACCTATGGTATGACCTTATTGTCCTAAAAATAAATATTTTTTCTCAAAATTTAAAACATTCGTTTACTAGATAAAAGAACAATCTTTCGAAATCAATTTATAATTTTTTGTGGAAAAGAGTCAATTCCTACGTCTAAAATTTGATTTAAAAATGACGTATTTCCGGTTTTCTCTGATTATACCCTGTGTCCAGCTATTCTGAAATTTTATCCCTGGAGTTGAATGTGACCATGAATTTATTCCATTAGATGATTTCTTTGTGTGAAAACTGTGACGAAAATAAGGAATTAGCACGGATGTAGGACTTTTTGGATAGAAAATAAGAAAGATTTTTTTTTTTAAATATATTTCTCTCCCGAGTCTAATCTCCGCCATAATCTGTGCCTCTTTGAGACCAGGATTAGCAGGTGGCTTTTCTTCCCCCTTCTCAGCCGGGCTTATTTGGAATTGTAACATTTTATAACACAGCACTGCTTTTGCGTTAATTAAAGCTATATTTTCAGAAGTTTCATCTTCCTTATTTACACTAAATCTTTGCTTTCCAGGAAATTAATGTCAGGTATAAAATAAAATACATTCATAATATTTCGTCGTGTCTAGAAAATATTTTAGCTTGTCTTTGAATATTTTAAATTTCCTTTAATTAGCCGATAGATATCTTTTCAGTTAATAGGTACGTTTAATATTAAAAATATGGCTTTCACCTAGTTTTTTAAATATATTTTTTCTTAGAATTTCTGTTTATTGACTACTAGCTTTTTCCCGCGGCTTCGCTCGCATGGAGTAAGGGGGTTCCCACTCCGCCTCCTCCACCTCCCCCCCTCTCCCCCTCCCCCCCCCTCACCGCCCTCCACCCCCCCTCCCCCCCTCCCCCCCCTTCCCCCGCCCCCTCCCCCCATATCTCCCTCCCTCCCGCTTTCCATATATTCAATCCCAGTACATTCAGTTTTTAAACAACCCGCGTGCCACCTTTTACAATTTTTATTCATATTTCCCTTTTTCATTTATATTAAATTTGGTACCTAACATAGGTACCTATTTAAAATATCTAAAATTCTTGATTCGATTGAAACTATTAGGGAGTAGGTACCTACTTTAAATAAATTTATCAACTTAAAGATTTTCAAAAATAGAATCCTGATTTAACAATCATTGTTTTGAAAAATCTCATTCTTAAACACGCGAACTGTCAAACGTGCGATAGTCGTTAGGTTTTCTGAAATAATCCAATTTTCTGCGCAATTTTCTTAATTTTTCTCTCCGTAAGAACCACCCTCGTACTTCAAGGAATATTTAAAAAAAAAAAGAATTAGCGAAATCGGTTCAGCTGCTCTCGAGATTTGCGCTTAGCAACACATTCAGCGATTCATTTTTATATATAAGAAGATTACCAATACATCATTACAATCCAATATTTAGGCGAATTCATATTTCTGCAGCCGTGTTGAATTTTGGCTCACGACATACCAGACAAACTGTACAAATCGCTAGTGCGCTCCACTGTTGAATTTGACAGTCACCTCTGGTCTGGAGCCCCAAAATACCTGAAAATCCCTTGACTGTGCATGTCCGTTATTCCGTTTGATAGATTCCCCTATTTTAACAAGCGGATGGCAATCTTTAGAGCACAGGCGTCAGGTAGGCATGCTCCTAGGAACTAACGTCATTGATCGCTTCAGCACCAACCGGTGCATAGACGGGAAACACGACCAACGCGCCCCCGACTTATGTACAAGGTTTACATTTGTCACATGAGAACGGGTCGCTTCTGCGACTCGCTCATGAGTTCAACAGCTCGAGCAACAGCTTCAGTGTAACGATTTGCCGCCCTTTCAAGACCCATGTTCACTCCTTCCTCTCCTGAAAAAGACCCTACACACAGCGTCTTGAAATTACTTGTGTAAAATAAGACATACTTACCATCGTTTCTTAAAACACTTCGGTTGGGGGTATTCACGATTTGACAAATTATGTTATTTTTGTATATTTAGAGCTGCTTTGTCATTTTTTTAATGTCCTGTCAACTAATTAAAGTCCAATGTTTCACTCTCAAATATCTACTTCAACAAACTGCATCGCTTGTCAAGAGAAATCCAGGCTTCATATTATAATTATATTATCTATTTTGAAACAATAAATTAATAAATATTCACGCCCTTAAAAGCACCCTATTTTTACACGATCGCTATCCCTATACTTTCACCATACAAATTACACCTATTTGTTAGACGGTGATCTCGGCTCTCCACGACGTTATTATACAGGGTGTTCCAAAAGAAAGTTGATATTTACTGGATCGATTTAAAAAAAGTAAGAGTTCTATCGAAAAAATGTTTATTTAATACTAAAATACACAATTTGGGAATTTATTTCTGAAAAATAATATCGTTCAAATGTACACCCTCACGTTCGCGGCATTCATTTAATTGAAGAGTAAAATTTCTTATGACGGCTCGCCGGGTAGGCTTCATGATGGATGCCATTTCGTGACGGATATTTTCTTTTAATTGCATCAGGGAAGTCGGATTTTTGGCGTACACTTTAGATTTGAGATAACCCCACAGGAAAAGTCCATAGGGGTTAGGTCAGAACCACGAGGAGGAGGAGGCCAATTTATGTCACCTCTCCTGGAGATCAATTTGCCAAGGAAAATTTCACGAACTCATGGCAGAGGCGTATTGGACGTATATTATGTTGCTCCGTCTTGCTGGAACCATGTTCTTTGGTTATAGCCAGTAAGTAGTCATAAGTCACTAGCTATAAGTCTTAGATGTAAGTCACTAGTTATAATTGTAAATCTTAGTTGTAAGCCAGTAATATAAGTAGCTATAAGTCTTAGATGTAAGTCACTAGTTGTAATTGTAAATCTTAGTTTTAAGCCAGTAATATTAATTCCTTTATATATTATTCGTCGATCCCGAAAATATTTGAATCTGCTCTGCTCTCTAAACTATCTCCTGAGATTAATAAAGTAATTTCACATAGACAACACGGTTTCATGTCAAAAAGGTCTACTCTCACAAATTTGATGATCTATCAGGAATACTTATTTAATAATATGCACAATCGTCTTCAAACAGACGTGGTATACACTGACTTTAGCAAAGCTTTCGACAAAGTCTCACACAAAATACTTATGCACAAATTAAAATCCCTTGGAATAACGGGGCATATTTTGAGATGGTTTGAAAGTTATTTATACAATAGAAAAATTTCAGTCAAACTCAACTTGCACTTTTCAAATCAATTCGAAATCTTCTCCGGAGTCCCCCAGGGGTCACATCTGGGACCAGTGCTGTTTTCCTTGTTCATCAACGACATAACTACAATCTTTGATGGAGTTATGATACTTTTATTTGCTGATGATCTTAAAATTTACAAAACAATTACTAATCTCAATGACTGTTGCGTATTACAAACAAATCTTGTGAGGCTACAAGAATGGTGCATCCATAATGAACTCTTCCTTAATATTGAAAAATGTCAAACAATAACTTTTGCCCGAATTAAAAATCCTATTAAATATGAATACAGCATCAACAACATATTTCTAAAAAGAGTTGAACAAATCAAGGACCTAGGTATTATTTTTGACAATCAATTATCTTTTGTTTCTCATATAAACGAAATAACTAACAAGGCCATGAAAAGCTTAGGGTTTATATTGAGGACGGTAAAAGATTTTAAAATAATTAATTCATTTAAGTTGCTGTTCACTGGGTTAGTGAGAAGCCATTTAGAGTACAATTCAACAATCTGGGCTCCTTTTTATAAGATTCACCAACAAAAAATTGAGAGAGTGCAACATAAGTTTTTGAGATTTATAAACTATAAATTAGGAATTCCAATCGAAGAACTTAACTACACATTTTTAATGGACTTACTAAAATTAAATGAATTAACTTCAAGACGAACAATGAGTGATTTAATTTGTCTTTTCAATATTTCAAATGGCAGACTGGACGCCCTGGATTTAACCAAACTAATCCAACTGCGAGTACCTACCCGTAATACAAGATTGAATGCGCCGTACTTCGTTAACGCGCCTACTAATAATTACTTCGAAAACTCGCCTATCGAAAGACTTCATCGACTAGGAAATAAATATAACTCAATCGATGTTTATCGTCATCTGTCAGTGTCCAAATTTAAATTCAGTATATTGGAACAGTTACAATAGAACTATAAATCCCCATCTTGAAATTTTGTGTGCACAGTTTATTGTAAACCCTCATAGTTAAGTTCCGTCAAAACACCTACAATATAGGGCGTAATAAAGGTTAGTAATTTATAATTTATAAACAAACCTTATAAAAACTGTTCTTGTTTATCGTTGTAATAGGTAATAATAACAAATTTACTTTAACGACTTATACTTTGATTAACATTTTAATTTGATTGTAATTAGATACTCTGTTATATTATATTATCGAACTCATTTGTCCTCTCCGTGATAGTTTACTGAAGTATCTGACATTATTCCATGGTTTCAGTATAAAGGGGATTGGTATATTTATGGTATAAAGTATTTCGTCTTCGGAAATTGAATTCCTTGCAGAAATTCTGACGATAAAGTAATTGGTCAAAATGCAATTGTTTTGTATATTAATTTTAGTGCGGTGCAAGTCGGTAGTATGTATTTTTGTTTAAAATCAACTTCGCCATGTATTCAACACATAAATTGCACATATATTAAAAACTCACCATTATTATTATTTGTTATATACGTATATACATATAAAACTGATTTTTTTCTCTTTATTGTATAATGCTATACTTTTTACTTACCAGCTTTATTTATATGTACCATGTGTAAAAACTATTCATGTTTTCTTTGTATTCTAAACACACCTGTATGCACTAAAACATAAAAATGTAAATGTATGTAAAAGCCCATAAGGGCGTTAATGATTAATAAATAAATAAATAAATAAATAAATAAATAAATATTATTTGTACAGCGCCCTTGAGGTGATTTTCCACGAAAACGGCGCTATATAAATTAGCCAATTATTATTATTATTATTATTAGTAAATTAGTCTTCATTAAAAAACAAGAAACACCTAAAGAAATAAACTTAATAATCCACTCTGTGACAAATACAGAAAACCACAAATGTAATATATCAGTTCAAAAATAGAAAGCAAAACTGATATTAAGTACCTGGGCATAACAATAGACCAGCGTTTAAAATGGTCTCCACACATAAATATTCTGAACAACAGAATAAGGAAACTAACATATATATTTAGATGTTTAAGAGATATTTTAAACGAAAAATTACTTAGAACCACATACTTCGCTTTCTGTCAATCAATTATACAATACGGCATTATAGGATGGGGCGGTACATATACAAATCAAACACAAACAATTTACATATCACAAAAACTAATAATAAAAACAATTTTAAAAAAACCCTACTCATATTCGTCAGAACTTTTATTCAAACAATTTAAAGTCAGAAAATTAAGTGCATTATACTTTTATCATGCAACATTACAAATTTATAAAGATAATATTAAAAATCAAGTTGCACCATTTAAAAATAACAGAAGTCTTAGACAAACATCAATACTTCCCACTCCAAAATGTTAAAAAAAAATTGGACAATTGAGTCATAAATATCTCGGAGCAAAATTTTTTAATTCATTACCAGAAAAAATTAGAAACATGAATACCAATATAAAAATTTTAAAACTCACCTTAAAAATTATACTGAAAACTTCGTTTAAATGGTAATTTAAATGTGATATAAATAAACTGAATGATATAAAAAAAGCAATACAATAACACCCCCCCATACACACAAGCCTTGCTTAATTATGGGGGTACATCAAATATATCTACTATGTAATTAAATACTGTATAAAATTTATTTGTAATTTATGTACCTTCTATTACTAATAACAAAAAAAAAAAAAAAAAAGTCTGTAGGGGTGCAACATTAGGTCTTTGTGCAAAACGCTGTGTAACTATGATCTATGCACATTTAAAGCACTTGCGCGCTTCCGAATCGAAAAGTTTGAGTCGTCACGAAAAGACTGATAAACACTCTCTACGTTTTTTACCGTTCTCGATGACCTTGGTCACCCGGATTTTGGTTTTGCCAGCGTTGTACCGATCTCTTCAAACTTTTTGACCCATTTTCGAATGCGAGGAATGCTTGGCGTATCATTGAATTGACAAAAACCTTAAATATTGCAGAATATTCTACGCGCTACAGTCGCCGAATCACCATTTTTGTAAAACTCACGCACGCACAACGCGCGGTCGCTCCCGAGAAATGCTTCATAGCGACTAAATTCCCAAGAGCCAAACTACTAATTGACATACCCCCCGCGCCCCTCGGTAAATTTGCGTTCACACAGAGAGCAAAATAAATATCAACTTTCTTTTGGGACACCCTGTATTCTTACATCATTCCACAGGCGATGAAAGCGCGATAAGCTTGGAATTCCACAAGTTTGGCACGAAGTTAGCACGTTAAAAGTGTACCCCTATGAATCATAATTTCTCTATTAGTAGCCCATTAAATTGACCTAGATAGCAGTGTTTATTTTCCGTGCGCTTTTAGGTACTTGTGTTGAAGCGTGGAGGAACCCTTTGTTTTATCGAGATTCTAATTTAAATTTTTAACAATAGATACTCGTGATAAATGTTTTTAGATCCTCCTTTTTGAAATCATTTTGTTTTTAGCGGAAACGGGGCCGCCCTACGCCCACGCGTAGCTTTATTTTTGGAAAAGTTTTAAGATGAGTTGAATTGAATGGCTTCCTCAGGGAATTAGTTCCGACCTTGTTTGTTGTGTTGGTAAAATTGTCTGTTTTATTTTATTTTTATAATCTGTACTTTATTTCGCCTTATTTGCCATTTTGTCTTTACTTTTACTTGGGAGGAAGTATTTCCAGGCATTATTACGATAAATATTTTAAAAAACATTTTCACAAGTAAATAATGTGATACCTTCGTATTTATACTTTTCTCTTAAAATAATGTTTTCTAGGTCGGTACCTACCTACTTTACAGCTTATCTGAATACTTCACACATGAGTTCCAATTTGGAAAATGGCACTTAAATTCAAAGCACACCCGAGTTTTAGAGTTTATTGAACCAGAGTGACGGACAGACTAAATACCGATTTTTTTTATGTGGATACCGCATAAGAGTCCCAACTGCTCCCATCTGGAGCCAGTCAAAGAGGAAGGTGGGGATATATCTGATTATTCAGATCTGGTCACCAAACACTGCTAAAGCCTTTTCAAGCAACAATTTTTCAAGCAACAGTTTCAATTCTGAATGACGGTCTTACACCATGGCGTAACTGAGAGTATCTTCCACTCTGGAACGTGCCGCAATACTATATATTATTTTTAATGAAATAATTGTGAAATAACACAAATTAATCAAATAAAAAATATCTTAATCTTATCTTGATCTTATTGTGTTCTCATACGATATACGAGTGACTTATATTGAAAACAACACCTTTACGAACATAGAACGCGTTTGTTTAATACTTCTAATAACTGCAATATTTCAAATAAAAAATAACTCTAAAGCTGCGGACACATTTGCGAACCGAGAATGGAGCCGATGAATATGCTCGGAGCTTGCAGGCATATTTCGCGTATTTATACGCAGCCTTACGCTGACGCGTGTTACTTGCACGCTTGTGTCATTCGTAACTGTCAGATTCGATTCAAGCAACACTACGTCTTTGTATCATTTTTATTATGTTACCTTCGAAACCATCAAAAGGAAAATGGTATTTTTGGAGGTCATAAATCATCCCCCCTCCCTTGAATAGAATAGACCGCATTTTCACCAGACTCATATTCCTCTTCCCTTAGACAGGCTTCAATATTCATCCCCTGTCTGCTAGAATATTCAACCTCCCCGGGTTTCATTACGGGGAAGATATTGCAACCGTGATGTGATGTATTATGTACGGACAGAGTTTGCCTTCTATACCTAACCTCAGTTCGTTGCTCTTTGGCGGTCAATTCTGCCCGAATTGCATCCTCGGGAGTGGCTCTTACTTTAAATTACATATAGGAATATATCGATCGTCCAGTTGATTAGACAGACATCTTCGAAAAATCGAAATTTGAGTTGAGTATGCGGTTACAAGTAAAAGCGTACCCTCTATCTGGTACAACTCTCAGATTTCTTATAAATACCACCAAATCAATAATAATGCACACGTGTAGTACAATAAATAAAAAATTGCTGACCGGATGACTTAGAAAGAAATCAACTCAAAACCTCCTCTGAAGTCATTAAAAGTGATGAAAAAAAGGTTAATTAAGTTATTAATTAACCATTCAGGTTAGGTTAGGTTAGGGTTATGAGCTATTTTAAATTGCTTCTTTTAGCTATTTTTCATTGCTTTAAATGACTTTTCAAAGAGGTGTTTAGTTGACTTGATTCTGAGTTGGGATGGAACCCAAACATTGTGTTTTCTGGGTGACTGGTGGGAAATTTCAAGAAGTTAAACTTTTTTACATTTTTCCTCATGGCCTCCACAAAGGAGGCCCTGGGGAAAATAATTTCCCTGAGGGCCTATGTCATCGGGGATGCTGTGTGGTGGGTCTTTTTAAGACGCCGCTACCCCAATTTCTTCCAATTTCTTACATATCTCCCTTAAATATTTGAAGTTTTTAAGCTCTTAAAAATATATATGATATTTTTGAAGATAATATCTAGACGCGTTCCATGCCGAAACGCAAATTATATAAAATTTCCTCCATAGAAAAAAATCGCAAAGCTTGCTCCGAAAATAAATTATTATAAACACGTTTGTTTCAGTTATTTTACAAGTTGTAGTTGTGAAAAAAATCACAATGTTTGTTCAAAATGATACTTAAGATACCTTCCACGAGATTTTTGCGTTTTTTTTAAACGAATCGGGTTTTATTAAACATTTCCACAATTTTCGCATCGATTTTATCGCTTTAAATGTTAGCGCGCTCCTCTAACATTCTTAATTACATATCTCTCCATCTTCTTCTTTTTGAGCCCAGATGCGGCGCCTTAAGGGCCCGCCTCCCAAATTGATATTAATGTGCCGGGCCGTTCTGCTTCTCAGTGTTATTTTATAGCATATTTAATATGCTACTACCACACCGAAGCCAAAAACAAAAACAAAACTAATGCCACGACCCAGAATCGATCCCCGATCAACTGCCTCGAAGGGAAATATGCAATCCATTACACATTACACCTCCAAATATGTATTGCAAGAGCGGCGGCAAAAATTCTTTATGTTTAGGTAGGTGTTGAAAATAGAATTGGTTTTTTTGAGTTTTAGAACGTTAAATTCGTCACATCGAAATTGAATTGTTTAATATTTTGAGTTTAATGACAATATAATATAATTACTAATTACGAATAGATTAGTGTGTGACAAAACTGTGCCTCTTTGTGGTCATTAGGTGTAATAATAGTAGGTATGTAAAATAACACAATAGGGAAATTTGATTGGTATGTTTATATTATAATTAAATTGTCATTAAGTAGTATAATTTCAAGCAGGCACATCACCAACAATGAAATTAATTACACACTACTAATATGTATGGAGTAATTGTGTGACCGGAAAAATAGAGATTTTTTTATGTGAATACCGAAGAGTCCCAACTTCTCCAAATCGCCTGGAGCCGGTGAGACAATGCATTTTGTGAGGCTGTTATTCCCAATAGCATGTTGTGAGGCTGAAGATAGTGCTCAGGATAAGGAGAGGGGAAGAGGAAGGCGGGGAAGTACCTGGCTATTCAAATCGAGTCGTCAAACACGGTTAAAGCCTTTCCAAGCAACGTTTCAATTCTAAATGTTGGCCTTTCACCAGGGCGATAATGAGAGTATCTTCCACTCTGGATTGTGCCGAAAATATATCATATACTATTTTTAAATAATTATATGGTGAAATTGCACAGATCAGTCAAATAATTTTTTAATTAAATGAATACGATATTAGCGAAACCCAATAAAAAATGTGGACTCGGAAAAATCTGAAAAAGATATTGGCACCTCTGGGACTCGAACCCAGGACCCTTTGCTTACATGGCGAGTGCTCTACCAACTGAGATACCTTGGTGCCAATATCTTTTTCTGATTTTTCTGTTTCCACATTTTCGATTGAGTTTCGCTGATATTGTCTTCATTTTATTAAATATTATAATTTGAGATTTTACTCATAAAGTTGAAAATAAAAACAAATAAAATTTACTTACGCACGACGGGATTTGAAATAGCGACCTCCAGATCGGTTGTCGGGAGCCTTACCTCTCGACCATGGAGGCCGTCTTGTAGTAAGGCTCTCGACCCAATAACCAATAGAGACAGAAATAGGAGTGGGGGGAAGAACGATGGCTATTCGGATTTCTAGAATTACATTGATGCAATGCTGATGCGCGTCAATTGCTATTATTGAATTGTGATTTTTGTTTATTTTTGACAAAAAAAAAATGTTAGCAAAAATGACTTATAATTTATTAATTACTTGTCAATTTTTTCAAATCTACTTTCCACACTAAATTTTCCATTCTCACTTTTACCGTATTTTCCATACATCCTCGAGGCATGAATTTTCTTCCTCAGTTACACAATCTTCTATTTCCCTGGGATCACGTGCAAATTGTGTCGGCTTTTACGACCCCGAGTCCATCAAAGCTGGCAGAAGCTAGTAGAAAGTACTTCTCCGTCCATACATTCTCTATGCCTTGGGACTCACCCAAGAGTGTATGGTGACCCGCGACTACTTAATCTTGCACGTGGATTCTCTTTCTACCGACACGCGCGGGTGAGACGGCCATAAAGACACATGCTGGACACAGTATGAAATAATTTAGGAGGATGTTGTAGTCTAGTCAAGGCACCTTTAAAAGTGTTTTTTCAAGGATTCTTTACGATAGCTTGTGCATTTCGCAACACACTTTTGTAGGGATATTATTTTAGATTTTCACAGCCAAAAGTATTTTTGTTATTTATTTTTGGGGTGTTATGCCGTGTTGCGCTACCTTTTCCTTTAGCCAACGTTTCGGACAGCGTAACAGTGTCCATCATTAGGGCAGATGTGTACGATGCCGTGTTGCCAGCTCCACTCCTCTACGAGCTAGTATACTTATTCACAATGGCTACACCAAAGCCAAACGCAGAAAACTATTGTGAAGATTTAAAAAAAAATTTTTTTTGACCAAACCAATTTATCCCTCGTAGGGAGCACCTTTAGATTGGTAAACACATCGGTAAATAAAACTGCTTACATATTTATAACATCTGAGTTCTAATAAAAAAAATTGATTCTATAATTGAGCCCTTGCCCGGAATAATGTTGTATCCAACAATAGGTATTCTAGTTCCGAGTTGAAAAAACTAAACCAGTTATGTTTCATAAAATTTTATTTTTAAAATACATAAAATATACAATACTTAAGAGTTTTAATTGAAAAGTCGTCTAGAAAATAAATTAAATTAGAGTTTATTACTAGAATTTTAGCTGAATTTTTTGAATAAATGTTGTATATGAAAACCTTCACATACAACGTTATTCCACATAACGGTTTTTTTTTTACAGAAAGCAACAAAAATGTCATTGATGTTTTTGAGCTTAAAAAGCAAAAAAACAATACGAATAAATATAAGCCTGCTTTTTAGCCGTTGAAACAGTTTGGTGGAATAATATTGTATGTTGTTGACCTCAAGACAATATCTAAAACGTAATTTATTTATTTACGTTTTAGATATTGTCTTGATGTCAACATACAACATTATTCCACCAAACTGTTTCAACCGCTAAAAAGCAGGCTTAATAATATGTTTTCTGAACAAATTCTACTTTCCTGCATTCTTCATCTTCTTGGCTTTGAAGACTTTCCAGTTGTAGCCATACGACGTTTCATTATTTTCCATTTGTTCCCATAAATTAAACCATGCGACATGATTTTTATAAATGGCGTTATACAACATTCTTCTACAAAACAAACATTAAAAGTCTGCCACAAGCCTAATGTTTTTTTCATAATCATAATTCCTACCTTAAAAGATGCGTATTAATATGCCCAACATTATTCCATCAATAACTCAACATTAATAGTTTTGTTGGATACAACGCTATTCCGGGCAAGGGCTCAATTATACATGGTGCGTATCCGAAAACTCATACTACAAGCGGAAAACTGGTGAATCTAGGTACTTCAAATTTGTGGTTCAACTTTTTTGATTTCAGATTTCGTTTTCGAGGAAATCGAGTTCTAAGGCCTAAACTACACGAGCGGTTCCCCCGCCGCGGGAAACCGCTCGAGAAAGCTGGCGGCACATCAAACTACACGGGTGGCGGTTTTCCGCCAAGCTACACGAACGGTTCGACCGCCGCGGGAAACCGCCCAATCCTTTACGCGCACGAACGATCAACAACATTCTCGCACGAAACGAAAACCGCCCGTGTAGTTTGAACTTGGCGGTTTCCCGCGGCGGGAGACCCGCTGCATGTGGCGGGCGAATTTCTCCCGCCTGTGAACCGCGAGCTCCCGCGGCGGGAGAACCGCTCGTGTAGTTTGCGCCAGACAACGCTAATAGTAAATTGTGTCTGCTGCGGTTTCCCGCGGCGGGAGAACCGCTCGTGTAGTTTAGGCCTAAGGCGCAAACTACACGAGCGGTTCTCCCGCCGCAGGAAACCGCAGCAGACACAATTTACTATGAGCGTTGTATGGTGCAAACTACACGAGCGGTTCTCCTGCCGCTGGAGCTCGCGGTTCAAAGGCGGGAGAAATACGCCCGCCACATGCAGCGGTTCTCCCGCCGCGGGTAACCGCCACGTTCAAACTACACGGGCGGTTTCCCGCGGCGGTAGAACTGCTCGATAGCATGGCGGGAAACCGCCACCCGTGTAGTTGGAAATGAGCCGCCAGCTTTCTCGAGCGGTTTCCCGCGGCGGGAGAACCGCTCGTGTAGCTTAGGCCTTTGTTGAAATTTTTTGTTCAAATAAGAAAAAAACTGTAGCTAGTTAGTTATCAGCTTTTTTATTTTAAAATGCAACTAAAAGTAGTAGATACTGCCTCCAAAAGATTTTTAACCCTTTAGTTGCCGAAAAAAATTATAAAAGTAAAAAAAAAAACGTTCGGATCATAAACAAACATTTTCCAGACATGTTACGCGTTACTTTTGATTTTTTTATGGTTCAAGCCGAAACCATCAACCTTCGAAATGAATTATTTTAAGCAATAATTATCAGCCTGAAACACTCATCTACATTGACAAAATCTTCTGAGAAAAGATACTTTCAAATTCAAATTCAAATTATTTATTTATTCTTTCAAAAACATTACAAAATAAAAAATTTTAATGTGTTTTTAAAATACAATTGTAACATTATTACATTAAACATAAATGGTAGAATGGTAGGCTAAAAACTATACAAGCATTAATAGAGCTTGCCTTTTAAAAGCAGCTTCACTAACGCTAAATATGTCGATATCCGAATTGATTCTATTCAACAGCAAGATTGCTCTCCCGACCGGCATGACCATTGGCAAGTTAGTCCTGCAGGCCGGAAGATAGAACAGCCTATGCTGTCGGTGGCGAAGATAACCATCGGGAACATAGAAATGAATGCTCTCCAAGATAGCTGAGTTTTCAAACCATCCGCGAATCAATTTGAAGAAATGCGTAGCAATGTGTACATCCCTTCTGACTCGTAGATGGTTCATTCCGAGCATACCCAAAAGAAAGTCAGTAGGATAGAGCCACGGGTAATAGCCGTACTCCCTCATGTACAGAAATCTCAGAAATTTTTTCTGAACTCTCTCCAACATGAGGGAATATTTTACTTGGTGCGGACTCCAAATTACTGACCCACTTTCAAGTCTACTCCTTACTAGGGAATTGAATAGGATTATGAGAACCCGGGTATCTCTAAAATTCCTTGCAGTACGCAGAATAAAGCCCAGCATTCTCAATGAAGTGCTACAAACCATCTGAATATGAGTATGAAATGTCAGTCTACTATCAAACATGATTCCAAGGTCCTTCATGGTGGAGACACGTTTTAGACTTCGGGCATCCATCGTATACCGGTAATACCAGGTATGACACGCCCTAGTGAATGACAAAATTAAACATTTAGATATATTGAACTCAATCCGATTTCTTTTACTCCAGTCAATAATTCTATCAATATCTGACTGGAGTCGTTTGCAGTCTTCTAGAGTTAGTATTTCTAAGAATAGTTTCAGGTCATCAGCAAAAAGAAGAAACCTGGAGTGCAGAATTACTTCTGAAATATCATTAATAAATATGGAAAAAAGGAGTGGGCCTAAATTAGAACCTTGGGGTACTCCTGATCGTACAAAAAATAGAATAGACTGGAATACTCCATGAGAAACAAACTGTTTCCTGTCTGCAAGATAGCTAGCAAAAAAGGTGAGTAGTCTCATGGAGAATCCTATTTCAGCCAGTTTATTGAGTAAGACGTCGTGATTAACAGTATCGAAGGCTTTTGAAAAGTCGTTATATGAACAGTCTACCTGATGGCCTTTATCTAAAGATTTTGATACGTAATCAGTAAACACTAATAAGTTGGTTTCTGTAGATCGACCTTTTCTAAATCCGTGCTGTTCTGAAATTAAGTACGGCTCCACTTGTGGCAGTGTGTATTTATGAATAATCGATTCGAACAGTTTGGCCGGTGCAGATAGTATTGCTACTGGCCTAAAATTTTCTACAGAGGTCTTTGTACCGCTTTTAAAAATCGGACAAATCTTCGAAATTTTCCAGGAATCAGGAAATACACCGGTTTCCAGGGAAAGATTAAATAAGAAACTAAGTGGCTTTTTTAAAAACTCGGCACAACCTTTAAAGAAGAATACTGGAAGAAAATCTGGACCAAGTGAATATGTATTTTTCATATTTCTAATGGAAGTTTCTATATCTGATTCATCAATTTGATTAATATCGATATTCTGGGCTCCCTTTATATTCAACTTGGCAGCAAGATTTGTATCTAGTAACTAACTAGTATACTTGCCGCCAACGGGACTTGAAGCCGTGTTCTTCTGAAATTAAGACTCGCAGGAAAATGCGTAGCGTCTGTTGACCCTACGCATTGAATGTTAAATGGCTTCCTCATCCTGTGCTAATATTATTATCATGTGCGTTTTATGAAATAAAGCATAATTTTTTTTGCTTGTTTCTATTTCTGGCAGTATCATAGTAGTTCTGCAATTCGAAAGAAATATTCGTTCGCGAAATGTCTTTATGAATTTGGTATCAATTATGATTAAGAGGGGATACCGTGTGAAGGCTTTTTATTTTCTCTTTTTTGGGAATTTTTTCAAAATTAATATTTATTCGTATTTTGAACACACTGTCTCGGATAAACAGGAAGCCCGGAATCGTAGTATCTTCTGTCTTTTACGTTTTTATAATAGACAAGTGAGAAGTAAGATTTTTAGGACGCTCGTCGATGGCGTGCATGCAATCTCTCTGGGAATAGTATAGATAGCAGTTTCAAGAATAGAAGTACTGATATCGACGTGTTTACTCTTTGTTCTATACGGCTTCTGTTTGCTTCAACGAATTAATTTATACTTATGATTAGTTTATCTGCTTCCTGCAGCAGACAGACAGAGATGAAAACTCTCCATTTGGCATCGTTTCCTGCTTTCAGAACTATCGTCACTTCCGCCTTTCGCAAACATTGCTTGCAGAATTACAGTGTATTTATAAATATCCGGTTTTTATCTGATTTAATAGTAGGGATTCTGGATTAGATTACATACATTTTTCATTAATTTAACGAGAGCGTGAAATTTGATTGTTGGGAAATGCGCAAGTAATCTACCATTGATAATGCCACTCTGAAAAATAATCTCTTTGTTTATTTATTTATTTAGATATACACAGTACATTTTAGTGATTAGGTAGGCACATTAAATTTTACATAGTTAAAATACCTATCACGTGCGTCCAAACAATGTCTCAGTAATTTCATCTGACTAATGAAAATAAAAAATAGAAAGAAACTGTGTAGGAAAATTTTGAAATCAAGAAATACAAATACCTACTCACGAATTGTAATAATTGAAAGTTTAATGAAAAATTAAATATAAGTAGTTTTAAAATAATTTGTATCACGCTAAAAAAAATTGTTTTGTATGTTGTAAGAAATTATGAAATCAATTAATCATTTTTGAATGGTTCTGCTCCTTATATCGCGATTGGTGTATTTTGCGCCCTTGAGGTGATTTTCTCACAAAAATGGCGTAATGAAAATCATCCAATAGTAATAATCCCCCTGAAAAAAAGCCATACAATTGTTTTTTATTTCTAATTTTAAAGCTTTATACGTAAGTAACGTATATTGGGTATAATATTATGATTTGTTTTCAATTTGTGATTGTTTATTTATTTTTGTAGTTGCTGACAAACTGCTTTGGTAGTTTAGCGGGTACCTACTTAAATTGAAGAATAAAACAATAAGAACTTAAAATCTTGTATAAAATGCTAAGTTTCTATTTTTTCGTTTTCGCTGAGTATACTTCTTAAGACTCGCTGTTTGCAATTATTAAGAGTTTTGATATCACTCTCATTTAAGATTAATGGAAAAATACTGCAAATAACGCAGCATTAACAACCGACATCTTAATTAAACTTTCACTTCTTGTTATTCTTTTTCCTATCTCCCAGTTCCCCTGGGAATTCTGAGCCAAGTGGAATGAAGCCATCATTAATAATGCTGCTATCATTAATAACAGTTTATTGTTCTTGGAGTGAACTCAATATGGCAACCCTTTTCTTTAATAGATTAGTTTTCTTTTTCCTCAATTACGCGATTTGTGTAGTCTTACTGCCGGAGCTAGTGGGACTGTGTCACCCCCGATTCGGAATGTTGTTTACCTTCTTATTCTTTGTGTGCCGTATCAGGTCCCCCCGACATTGGCGATCATTCTTGTATAAATGTCTCCCTGTCTTGCGCTGCCCGGAATAATTCCTCCACACTTCTAATGCCGGTCCACTCTCGTATATTTCGCAGCCAAGACATTTTTTCCTATCAGGCCCTCGGGGACCCTCTTGAATGAAATTTTCCGGATTTTTATTAATGTAAGCAGTTTTCTATCTGCTCTAGCCCACCTGAGAATTTCTGTGTTGGTGATCATGTCGGTCCATGGGACCTTGAGCATTCTCCGGTGAAGACACATTTCAAAAGCCTCTAACCTGTTCACTGATTTACCTGCCTAGCGATTCCGTATTTTTTGTGAGTTCGTTATTGGCTAACGGACGTAAATCTCCTGTCAGATTTGTGTGATTTTTATAGCTGTTATTTGCGTTTTCGTACAACGTACATTAAATGAGTAAATAATCATGCGTACTTGCAGTAATTCGTGTTTAAATCGATCTAAACTAAAATATGTGATGTAAAAATCACACAAATCTGACAGGAGATAACGTCCGCTATCCAATAACGATCTCACAAAAAATACGGAATCGCTAAGCTGATTACTTTTAATAAAAATTTAGCGTGTTTTATTATTTTATTATGCGAATACGCCCAAGGGTTCCAACTGCTCCCATCAATCTGCCTTCAGGGCTTTACTGAGGTATCTACTATTCTGAAACTTGCCGCAAATATATTTTTTATGGATTATTGTTAGAATGTTTTGAGGCAGATGTGTTGAGTTATGGGAAAATGGTTGTTCTGATTTACTAGTACTTTTTCTTATTAATTAACTGTGCCAGAATTGTTAGATTTAATTTACGAACTACCGTAATGAAGTTCCACTTATTTAATAATCCTTATATTTCATTCGGGTTTAGTTTAACCTTTATAAAATTACTTCCCAATTTAATCTATAACGAATAATATGTTGGAGTGTCGCCTAATTAGTATTGGTATATTATTGCATTGTAAATTGGGTTAAACAGTAGTTTACTGATATAATTCATTGTAATTCATATGCGTCCAAGCTGCTTTAAGAATTCAAACTGACGAATGTTATTTTTGACGTGGCTGACCTTCTTGACACCAGCCACGTGGAATGGGGCTAATAGGACGACACTCTTGGTAATATATTTCCCTTCTTTGGCCTGTGCCGCAATTCTCTTTAACCGTGACCTTTTACATCTCTTTTATATATAGGTTATAATTTATAATATAGATTGTTGATGTTTTTATAAGGCCTTGTAAAACTGCCCATCCTCAGCCATTAACCTCAATTGCATTATTTAATGGATATATCTAATGGCTTCTCTCAATCAATCCACTTCTTGACCTTGTCGCTTCCCCAATCGCCTCTAACACTGAAGCGGTTGTAAAATAGAAGTGTTTCAGGGGCGTTGTAAGCTATTGAATAAACATTGATTAATACAAATTTCTAAAAAAAAAAATCTTTTTTTATTAATTTTTAATTAATGACCGTGTACGAGTATATAAAGTACTTTATTCACAGTCCTCCTCACTAGAAATTCCTGTCCCGTGGCGGACTGTGGGTAGTTATGTTTTTGTTACATGATGATTTCGTCATCTTCATGTTTGTTGACTAGGTTTGTTAATTTCCTCGTCATCATGTATCATGAAGACTATGTTAGTTCATTTCTACATCTTCATGTTTGTTGACCGTAAGTTGTGTTGGTGTTACTTCATAATTTTTATGATTTTCTCATCTTCTTGTTTACTTAGCCATAGTTGATGGTGTTTTTAATTTCACTTAGAAGGGCATTATACGATTTCGTAGCATGAAATTTATGGTTCTTCTTGCCAAAAGATTTTGCCAAGAGGTTTTTGTCTTTGTGGTGTAAATGTGTTGGTCAGTAAGGTGTCTATTTGTAAGGTGAGAATATTTTTAGTAGAGTTTTATATTACTGAAAACATTAAAATTTTTATTTTAATTTTATTTCGATGCAGTTCTTACAGTACGATCAGGATTATTTTACTATTTTTTTGTGTTTTAACGAATTTCTTCATGTTGGTATTTGAGACAGATAGATCCTTTAAAAGAAATAATTAAAAATAAATAAATCAGACCTCATCCAACAATCCTTGATTCCATACGTGATTGCGAAGAGCATAGTAGACTTTAGTAATGCGTACGCTTCTAAAGAACTACACGATTGTTATTGAACTGGGAGTTCAAATGGCATTAATTTTCTTTGATATATTATAAATATAAATATAAGCACCTGTTGACAAGCCAATTCAATTGGCTTAGCAGGACTTGTTTGCTGATTACAATATGTATTATCTATTCTTAAAATAAAATAAAATAATAAAAAATAAAAAATAACTTTTTTATTTATTTATTTAACGCCCAAAGCCCAAAGGGCTTTTACATTTTGGATGATTTTTAAACATATACAGAAATAAAAAAATAAAATTAGATAATAAAGCACCCAAGTCATAAAAATACAGCGATTTCATAGGTTTTCAGAAAAACAGATATGTTTAAGAATAGTTTTGGAATAAGTTTTTTTACAAGATCAACAAAATTCGCCAAGTTTATGTTAAAATGTCAATATCACCTAAGTACTGATTTCTCATAGTGTGAAATCGTTGTATCGGAGAGTGGGCAATGTAGTTCCGCTTATGAATGCTACAGTAGAATAGTGTATTTTGTCGTGTAGTTACCTACTGTCGGTATTCGCAAGTTTATGAGTTGCAGTAGTTCGCAACAGTCAAATTTAGAGTTAAGTATTTTGAATAAAAATGTTAAGTCGTTTATTTTACGTCTGTCTTCTAGTGTGTGGATTTTTAGAATATTTAATAATAAATTATATTTTATTTATTAAATTATATTTTATTTATTAGATCACACTTCTAGGGATTACATCAGTTCAGTGCCCTTTATATTTTTCCACTCCGCATCTAAGAAGCGAATCTGACCTATTTTAGATACAAATCAACTGCGCATTATTTCAGCGCCTTGAGGATAGGGATGCAAAACACGTTTTTTTTCCTTATTATTCCGATGTCCAAATTTTTTTCTCGACAGTGCCAGCGTCTTAAAATCTCAGTTCATTGTCCTATCACCGTTGCTGTGATATTTAGTCATCCAATGAATAAGTGCCAAGTTTTGTTAAATGTTGGAGCTAGCGCAGGTATTTTTCTGTCTTTAAGATGCAAGAAATTAGCTTGCTTAAAATCTCCAACTATCTACTAAAATAAATACATTTTCAGGAAAACTGTTTTGCCTATCGGTTGGGAAACGTTGTGAGTATGATTTAGAAAAGATCTTTGGAAGGAATTCGTTTCTTTTTCAATATATTGATGATTTCGGATCTGAAGCCCTGTTTAAATAAATAAAGAAGGATATACAAATGCCGGAAGCTTTTCTAAATTCGCGCGATATGCCTCTTCTATGTTGCCGACATCAATATTGTTGACAGGTGTTGTGCTCTTACTAGCTGAGTTTCTCGTTAATGTGCCTGTGTGCAGAAGATCAATGCTGCATCTGAGCCGGCTCCATTTTAATGTCTGTAAAACAGACTTATTTAATATTAGCCCATTAGAGGTGGAAATCTGTAAACATTCAATTGTTTTATCAGACCTGCCGCTCCTTAAATGCTTTGGAGCTAAATCCCAGAGGTGGCTTTCACAGCACTGTACAAAACGCCTTGCTTTTTAACCCTCAGGCCTCGACCATATTGCAAATAGGTTTGTTTAATTTCAGCTAGCATTCAAATCCAATAAATGGAATATTTGTGAACGTACCCGAAAACTAAAAACTGTTTTTGTAAGGAGATGAAATAGACTTTCAAATTGTATTATTAGAAATACTCGTATTTTTTTTTTATATATAAATTTTGAATGTAAACTTTTAAAAGTTTTGAAAATGACTCACCCTAGGTTTTTTTTAATCTAAAATTACTGGTAATGAAAAAAATTTAAATACGTACGTATTTAGTGTTCGGAAGCTTTGATTTCATGAAGATGAATATTTTAATTATTTTGTGGTTAACTTTTAGATGTGAATATATATATATATATATATATATATTTACATGAGCTCCATACACAGGAGGCCCTGAGGAAAATAATTTCCCTCAGGGCCTATGTCATATTTGGGGATGCTGTGTGGAGGGTTTTTTAAGGAAAGGAAGGAGACGAGAGTTCTGGGAAGGAAAAGGGTTTATGGGGTGGGTAGGAATCTGGGGTTCAGTATGTCCTGGTCATCCGCCTCCAAGACCTAGACCAACCTCACCCCATGAACCCGGGCACCTCTGCTAAATCACCAAACGTAGCGAACCACTTGGGGTGACCTATGGCAGAGGTGTTGGTTATCCAATAAAGGTTCCCGGGGCGGCGGTATCCATTCCCGCCTCCTCCTTCTCCTTCCTCTCAAATTTATAGCGTGGTTCGTGGTGCAATTTGAATATATAGCGTGTTCTCGTTCCAATACCGTTTAGATCATTTTAGTAACCATGATAGTAAGGGAGACAAACGATTTTATGAGACCTGCGTATGTAAGTTGTTCCGAAAAGCGAACAAATTGGCCTGAGGGGTTAACATACATATAACCATAATATACGTGTTTAATAGGAAATGTGGTCAACACAGCTCAAATATACATTATTTTAATAATATTATATGTATAAGTGGAGTTAAACCGGGGTTTAAGCGGCACTTATCCCCAGGTTTAAGTGATCCAATATGGGGTCATTGGGTTTCCCTCTCATTTAAAAATATCGTCTTTACATAGGTTTTATCGTTCACGTGAAATGCCTTCCTACATATTTTATGAACCCTCTAAATTTTGGCGTGGCAGATACTTATGCGAATGAACGGTTTTTTGCCGTTGCTTTTCTAATATATTCATGAAAAATCGATATTTGTGGGATATGCGGGTTCTCATTCGTTCTTTACTAAATCAAGTACCTTTTGAATTTGAACTTGTACGTTATTTATTAGCATAATACGCTAGTTATTTGTGACTTTTCCAAGTTACTGAAGTTTTCTGAAAGTTTTACAGACATAACGACCACCCGTTGAAGAGCTGTAAGATCCTCGTCCCTGAATTTTTCAGTTTTATCAAATATAATAATAATATTAAGCCTTTTTTATTCTGGACTTCTATTAGGTATATACTAGACATGTTCTTGTTTGTTATAATATATCCCGAAGCTCAGTTTGCCTCTTGGCATGGGCATCCTCTAACATTTTCCATTGGGACCTGTCACTCGCTACTCTTCTCCATTGATGTCCAGCCGTGAGTTTTAGGTCGTCTTCTTAATTTATTTTTATTTTTTATTTATTTTTTTCGACGTATGTATGTTTGTTACTCTTTCACGCAAAAACTACTGAATGGATTTTAATGAAACTTTACAATAATACAGCTCATATTATATCATGTCATAGCCTAGAGCTCTGGCATTACGAAATTTATATTAAAAAAATGCAATAGGTGGCACGCGAGCTGTTTGAAAAATGAATGTAACGGCTATGGAGGGGGGTGAGGGTGGGATAGGGAGAGGAGTGGAGACGGGGAGGGGGGAGGGGTCGGGGGGAAGTAGGGGGAGAGGTGGCGGGGGCGGGGAGGGGGGGAGTGGAGTGGGGAAGATGGAGGAGGCGCTGTGGGAACCCCCCCTAATACTATGCGTGTGAAGCCGGGGGCAAAAGCTAGTAGTAATATATATATTTAAATTAATTAATTGTGAAGTATCTACGTATATAAAAACAAATAAAATTTATTTCCGCGCGCCGGGATTTGAATCCGCGACCTTCGTATTGCTAATCGAGAGTCTTACCCGCCGACTACGGAGTCCGTCCGCGTATATAAAGCCGGGATAACCTCATAATTATATTATATAATATACTGGTATATTTATTAATATAATGTTATGACAAACTTTCGTAGTTTCCTTCTTTCGAACCTAAAGTTTATTATGGGCCCCAGCGTGATACTAGAGCTACACATAAAGCCTTTTACTCACCAAAACGTATTTCCTGTATTACATTATATTTCTCCGTCTAATTCAACGCGTTCCAAGCCATAACCGATTCCTCGGAGTTTCATTGTTTTGATCGCCTTCACATATCCCGCTTCCCGCTTCCCTCCTCCCTGCAAATTACAATTCACTCGCCGTAAATTGGAATATACTCTTCCCTTGACAGCCCTTATCCCTTCCATACGTCATATAGTACAAATTATTACCTCCGATAACCATGATCCCTTTCTCGTTTTCACCCAATACCTCTTAAATAAAGGGCTGCCAGTTTTCTAACTGGCGCGCGCCTCTAGCGGCAGGTTTCTTCGTTTTTCGTATTCTACAAGTTTAGTACTCATTAAATAATTTGACAGCCTGGTCTATACTTTAACATACATGTTTCTTGAAATGACTTTATTCGTGTTTTGTGGCAAGAACTTAATAGCCAGGTACTTCCCCACCTTCCTCTCCCCACTACCTTCAGCGCCACAAATACAACAAACCTCATTTAGGGATGTCATAATCTCACTGGCTCCAGACTGTTGGGAGTTTGGACTCTTGTGCGGTACTCACATATTTTTTTAGTTAATTTTTTTTTTCTAAGTAGGTAAGTAGGTACTTGCAGATCGTTTGTATAATAGTCCCCGAGACAGGTGGTACATAAGTCACCGACGAAAAATCTTCATTTTATGAAAAAAGAAGATCTTAGAACGATGACGTCAAGTATGACCTCCCTGAACGCGAAACATTTGTCATGCGTAACAGTATCTACACAGCAGAACCTGTTCCTAATGCATATATGCGTAATGCGTAAAAATGTATATTTATATTATCAAATAAACTTAAAATTAAAACGCAATGAAATTAAACTTGATAACAATAAATGAACCAATGTTAAGTTTTCTTCGAATTTTACCGCAAAAAGCGAATTCCGTTTCTGAACCGTTCCTTTGTTTTATGAATCTCTTTTTATCGTTATCAAAATTTCTTTTTCCAACCCTTGTATAAAAGAATGCCCCAATTGTGAAAAGATTTCAAAAGGCGTTAACGATATAATTACCAACTCCTTTAACCCGGTAATTAAATTAACATCGTAAATCTGAAAAATTTTTCGGGCTTCTTTCTTTAGTACCGCATGCCCTTTGTCGCCGAGGGTTAAAATTTTCCTAATTAAATTCAATTCATTCCCTTGTAAAGTCGTGGCCTGCTAATAAACAGTACGGTACAATAATTTAGTGTCGTGCGATGAAATAAACTTTGCCGATCAAATGTTTGGCATTGCGCCGAAAGAGTTATGAAACTGATTTTATCTTATTCCAGTCCCAAACGAAATAGCCCATATATTACTTTGTAAAGTGCACTTCTTAACAAACAACCAGGGGCTCGATTCTCCAATCAAAACCGCTCGCTGTCGCCGTCGACAGTGCATACATTGGTCGACTTTGTTGTTCTTGAGTCTCGTTGGAGGTACATACCCCCCTTATATATTTTACCCCCTCCCGTCCTTTGCCTCTTAATCCTAATACTGTGTTCCTCCTCCTCACCCCCCCCCCCCTCCCTCACATATTGTAACTAAAAAATAAACTAATTAAGAAAACACCCTTACAAAGTCACACTTTATCATTCATTAACATCAGTGGAAAGTTCATAATTGGCATAATTAAACTATGTTATTATTTATTATAAGCAATAATTATCAGCCTGAAACACTCATCCACATTGAAAAATCTTATAATTGGGAGAGCAGCTGACCGGCAATCAGAAGGATACGGGTTCAAGTCCCGTTGGCGTCATGTATCTTTTCTCGGAAGATTTTTCAATGTGGATAAGTGTTTCAGGCTGATAATTATTGCTTATAATAAGTGTTACCCTATGTGCTATGCTTAAAAATCTTGACTTAAACGTTAGTTTAACAATTAAAAATAATAATTTATGTTATTATTGTTTAATCTATGATTTGCTGTCAACTTTCCCTAAAATAAATAAAAATAAAAAATAAATTCTTACACGCTAAACGTCAAATGTCATTCCACTCGAACAACGAGTGGGTCGAACCAATCGATCCCGGCAAAACTGTAAAAATCTAGTACTTTGTTTCTACCCTAACCTAAGGTTGTTTTCCGCGCTCCCACCGAAGGACAGGCACTGTACACATATTTTTATAACTATTTTTACGACTAAATATACATATTATTAAAATTTATTATACTGTACTTCATCTTATTGAATTTTTGTATTATAAAATGGGGGCCTACGCCACGTAGTGAAGCCAAAATTATTAAATTATAATATAAATTATTGTAACAAATATATTTTAATAATAAAACCTGTTTTAAGGTTCCATATAATGACTAATTTACCGGCGATATTTATTGCAACACATAATGTAGAGCAAACTGAAGCAGATTTTTTAGATCAACAAGAATGTTTCGCGGGAGTGTACATCGTTTTGAAATGAAAATTATCTTCCTAATATATCTGTTGCTATGTCGTTTAGTGTTAGGTGTTAGCAGCATTAAATCTCTTTTCCGCGGTTTTTGATAATACATACGCCAGTTATTTCGGAAAAAATGCGGTCGTAATTTCAAAATCACAACATAGAAACGTCAAACATCAGAAACATAGAAAATATTCACAGGGCTGCCAAGATAATCATCTCTTCAAGCCTTCGACATTCAAGAATACGTATGAATGAAACATTCGACAAAGTTCTTAGAAACAAAAAAAATTTCATTCGGAGAATAACAAATAACTCTTTTGTACAATAATCGCTTTTGGAGAACCATTGAGCCCCTGGCCAATCTTTTTGAGAGTCGTTGTCTTTTATTAGAGAATACTTTCTAAAGAATATATGTTTTTGTTTCTATATCTTGTGTTGCCAATATTTGCACCAACGCAGTCCAAACTAGTTTGGAGATTGCGCTTTCGGTACGTCAGGCCTTAAGAAGAAACCGGTCGGTGTTTTTGCCATACGAACGTATTCCCTAATTTCCTCTCGGGGTTTTTTGACACTATTGCAATTTTTGTAAAAATATAATTTAGATATCGACCACTAGCGTGTCTGTTAGCAATTTTGAAAAGTTACTTCTTATAAGAGTTGGACCCTCCAAAAATCGTTAAAGCTGCCTTGTTTGAACGCCATCAACAGACGTTCAGTGTACAAACTAGGTATTTTAAAAAAAGAAAAACGTACAGACATAAAGTATTTTCTTGTGAGTTGTGTCCGACAAAACTTAAGCGAAAGACAGCTTACTCTAAGGTCAGCTTTAGCTCAGATTTAGGGCGGCTTGCACCAACTATCGCTAATTTTATCTTAAATTGTATTTAACTAAATGAATTTAAGTCACTAAATACATTTAACTTAAATGTGCTTAGAGAACGTACCCATACTACGTGACACACTTTTTGCAATTTTTTACCCCCCCCCCCCGGTGACCACGTGTAGTATATTCCAAGACCCCCCCCCCCCCTACAGTTTTCACGTAGTATTTCATAAATATGGTTTCGAATCATTTTTTGCTAACAAAAAATAAAAAAATGCATTATTTGGCTTATATTTGTCTTGATAAATAATACGGCGCTTGCTGCGTGACAGCAAGAGTGCATGCATTACAAGTGGAAAAAATATTATCAAGATCAAACTTATGTCAAAATATATTGAAACCGGAACGTAATTTATGGAAACGAAAGTCTTGTTATTTTTATAAACATTTTTCATCTCAATCATCTTCAACAAACACGTTCCCTGAACTTTTTCACTTATTTGAATGTACGGGGGTGGGTTTTTAAGTTTGCGGATTGGGTAAGGAGTGGAAATAAAAACCGAAATTATTTTTCCTTTTCAACATATTCACCTAGGTACTACCCTAATACATTTTTCCGATCTTTAAATTAACTTAAAGGAACTTTTTAACAGCGCGGAACTCAATTTTCTCCACATTCACAATTTCTTTCCGATTGAAGTGTTTGGTTGACGATAGCTCAAAGACTAATGATGAAATTACGATAAAACCCGGTGTTTATCCTAAAAATGAGTTGTTCAATTAGTACCTAATTCAGCGGTACCCCCATTAATCACTTACCTTCCCATTCCGCGAACTTAAAAACCTCCCCTCGTAGCTCGAAAAAAAAACGCGAGATTTCTAGATTGACTACGTGATAAAAACCTAAGCCCCCCCCCCCCCCCCCCCGTTGTGACCAAGCGTGGTATTTTGATGACCCCCCCCCCCCCCCCCCTGAACAGGTCACGTAGTATGGGTACGTTCCCTTAGATTCGTCCTGCACCAAGCAGTTGGAGCGGTTATTTAGTTAAATATCATTTAGCGTCGGTAAAACAGTTAACGCGTCAGTAAAACAGTTGCATCGTTCCTTAGCACCACCCACACGCACACTTTTTGCACAGCGACTTGAAGTGGCGAGGGGCACGATCGCTCCGAATTGTCCGTGTGGGGGGTGCTTAAATTTGCGATTGTCAAAATATTTTGAGGTTATGTTGTGGTTGCATAGTGTATTATTTTATTTTGATCCAGAAAATGAGTGCCCAATAAATAAATCCCGAGCGAGAGGTCCTAACTTTTCGTAGGAGGAACAATTTTTGTTTTTTAATGTAATGGAGTTGGTTTAGCTACAAAAAGAGTAATTACAAATAGAAATTGATCACAAGAAACAAATTAACGAATCATCTAGATTTGAAGAAAAAATAAATAAATCAAACATGACTATGAAATGGGGCAAAAAGAGGTTTTGTTGTTAGATTTAAAAATAAAACAAATATCTGAGTAGTAATTTTGTTTTTTATTTATTTTATGTAGATTGTTTTAAACTATTATAAGAATGCTGTAGGTGTAATTTAAGTTTGCAACCTTCCAAAGTACCTATTCCACCATAAATAAATCAATACCTGTTCCTCAATAATGAGTATTGCGAGCACCTCGAAACTTTCTGGCACTGAAGTGGGTGGTTTGGTATATTTATGGGGGATTGGTTTATTTATGATTTATGGCACTGAGTATCAAATAAATTTGTTCTTGTGTTAACTTCTCTCACTATAAACGGTCTACTTATAAAATCTATAATTTCTTCGTCAACTTCAGAATAAAAAAACCCAAAATGTCCATCGTGAATACAAATGAATAAATGAGACAGATTTCAGAAATATTAGACAATCGGAAATCGAAGGAATAACTTTTAAAAAAATTGACAGATCTTGCTCGCTAAACATGTTTAACTTAGTTAAACAGCCATTTCTGGGTATTTAACTTTTACAGTTCTTTAAATGCGTTTAAGGACTTAAATATTGTGGTGCAAGACGCCAAGTCTACTTAAATCAAATAATGTGTTTAACTTGATATTTAAATTAAATTTAACTTTTGGTGCAAGCCGCCCTTAGATGTTACTAATCGTTTAATCGAACTTTCTAGGTCAAATCGAGCCGTTAACTATGATCGCTGTTTTCGTGTAACTGGCCCTCTCATTTGGAATAAACTTCCCCCAGCTCTTACTAATATCCAGAATTTGGCTGAATTTAAACGGGCTTTAAAAACTTTTTTTTTAAATCATACCCTCATGAATCCTAACATCCTTTCAATACACGAAATGAGCCATGTTCTCAAGTTTCCAGTAATTGTTTGCATTCGGTTTCCTCCTAATTGTACTTAATTATAAGAAGTTAGTGTATTATATTTTAATTTTTCAAAAGAAGCAAACACATTGTGACTTGACATTTTAAATAAATAAAAAGATAAAGTGACGTAAACAAAGTGTTTTCTTTTTATTTATTTATTATATTTTAGTTTAAAAGTTCCTGTTTTGTCCTGTACTGCAATAACACCGTTATTGTCTATTATTATTGTCCTGTGTGTGCTATAACAGCACTGTTTTTGTTAATCTTTGTTCTCTTGTCATTGTTTTGTAAATACTGTATATGCTTTATTTTATATTAATGGATAATAAGGAGCACTGTAGGATTATTTTTAATTTATTATAGTCAAGCGCAGTTGAAGTGAAATGATACAAAACTGCGCTGTAGAAATATAAACTTATTCTTATTATTATTATTGTTTAAAAAAGTCTTAAAAATCGGTCCAGTTTAGGGGGAGAAAAATGGGGAATACAGAACCTCGATTTTGAAGATTTTATTTCGGTGTTATCAGCCTGAGGTACAGTTGTCCCTTGTGCTCAGTATTCGGGGGAGTAAGATCGACAGTGATAGCAACAATCTGGCAAAATATCTATTGTTGAAAGTTCTCGGCGAGCGGGTTTCTTCTTAAAGCTTCAATAAACTTCCACGAACCAAGGCGGATAAAATCGTAATCGCAGAATTCAGAGCGATTCAACATACGCATATTTTCAGAACGTCATAATGTCACTAAATAAATAACAGTCAATAATTGTCTTCATTATTTTTTCGATTATTATGCCGTGTTGCGCTTCCTCCTTTTAGCCAACGTTTCGGACAGCGTTACAGTGTCCGCCATCAGGGCAGATTTGTAGCTTGTTATGAAGTGTGTGTTTATGTATTATGTAGAGTTAATTATCTAGAGCCGGTATCATAATTAGTGAAATGAGTGGTTTTCGGCGTTTAGTTTTGGTGTAACCGTCAAGTACCTGACGGCCTTCATGGTTGAGGGATAAGGCTCTCGTCTAGCAATGCGAAGGTTGTGGGTTCTAATCCCGGCATGCACTAGTAAATTTTATTTGATTGAATTGAGTTGTTTCACAATTTAATAATTTAAAAGAATACAAGGTATATTTATGGCTGGTACCACCCTGGTGTTATTCCACCATTCAGAATTAAAATGATTCTTGAAATGGATTTAACCCCAACCCTGGTGTTATTCCACCATTCAGAATTAAAATGATTCTTGAAATGGATTTAACCGTATTTGGTGAACAGATCTAAATAGCCAGGTAATTCCCCACCTCACCCTGGTGTTATACCACCATTCAGAATTAAAATGATTCTTTAAATGGATTTAACCGTGTTTGGTGAACAGATTTAAATAGCCAGGTAATTCTCCACCTTCGTCTTTACCATCTCCTTTCGCTCCCAACTACCTTCAATCTCATATCATAACTCAATGGGGTATTTCCGCGTTTTTTTTAATGCTTAAAAAAATTAAGCACAAAATTACGATGATTACACCATTTTTATTTTATTTTTATGTTGACGAATAAATTTTCTACAGCGAGTCATTTTCTTATTTTTTAATTACAACTAAAACGATATTTTGGGGCGGGGCTATCGTGTGACGTCAGCGTGGACGCTCACTGACAGTGTTTATTTGTGCTGGCCCAGCTGAGCGACGCTTGTGACGACGTCACAATCCGATTTGCCAACCACGGTCCGTTTTGATTTTGTCAGTTTTAGATCGTTTTTAAAATCAATAATATTGAATGAAAACATAAAAAAACAAACATATTTAGTAGGGTGATTAAAATCAGAACAATGATCTTTAAATATTCCGTACATTTTCAACAGAATCCCTCGTTTGTAGAAATACCCCTTGGGGATGCCATTGTCTCATTGGCTCCAGGCGGGTGGGAGCAGTTGGGACGGTTAACAAAAAATTAAAAAATATTAATCTTGGTCGTCCCTATTACCTACTACTTATTGGGTTTTTGTTTTCAATTGCCTCAGTGATTAGGCGTGGTCGACTATTCGTTTTTTCAGTACCATCTTGCGATTCATTTTTTGTTTCAATAAAAAAGTTTATATCTTTAAGTTTTGTCACAAATACGTATTTATATAAAAAAAACATTTATTTTTATTTTTATTATTAATAAGTTAGAAGAAATATAATATTTCGCTTTCTTTACTTAAATACAGAGCATATAAAGTATAGTAGTACAAGTAAATTTGACTTCTGCAACAGGAATTAATAAAAACAACACGGAAATACCGTCAATAAAAGTTGCCATCATTTTCAAGCCTAACCGGCGAAACTCGCGCTGAAAACAAAACTTCTCGAGCGAGTTTTCTTACGCCCCTTCGCTAAAAGAAATACTTATTGGGAACACAAATAACTTTGAGCCAAGCTGAATGAGGACGGAGAGGGAGGGAACAAATAAGCCCTTTCATGGATAAGTTCTGTAGAGGTTCTTTCTTTCATCACTCCTCCGCTTCTTTATTCCTTCCAACTCTACTTTCTCTCCCCTTGAGGGTCTATTGACTTTAGCCTTCTTCATTCTGGATCGGTATTTTGTTATTTTGTGGACTTAGGATTATTTGAGCGTTCTTGATCCGTGATTTTATTTTTAATTAGGTACTGCCTATTGATTTTGCCTTGCAGTTATTTTTGAGATTAGCTTGTGCTAAATTTTTATTTTTTATTTATTTATTTCATTATTTCAATATCACATTTGGTTATAACAGTGACGTAACACACTAGGTGTGAAACACCTGTGTTGAGATGCCAATTTACAGAGTTTTTGTTATCTATGATTTTGTTTACGTTATATTATAAATAATATAATGAACATGACAGCTTGATATAAAATAGTTTTTTTTTTCATATATGTACAATTCAAGTATGTTCTATGTATACAGGGTGTCCGGGGGTAAAGTGCATTAACTTCGGGAGGTGATTCTACATGATGGTAGGAGTAAAAAAGATTAACAACTTTTTCCGAAATTCCAAATTTTTTTCCCATACAAAAAGACGTAGGTACCTACTAAAAATCCTTAGTGTGAGGTACGATCTTACTTGTTGAGAGCCTGCCGGGCGCCCGACTCGATTGTGATTGGCCCGTATCGTAGCAGCGGAAAATAATAATTCTGGCAAAGTTGGAATTTCGAAAATAGTTATTTATCTTTTTCCTACTATCATGTAGAATCACCTCTCGAAGTGAATGCACTTTACCCCCGGACATCACCCTGTATATTACGATTACATAGAAGATAGGCATAAAAGTAAATATGTTATTAAATACTCCTGATGGATATGTAATTTGGGGTGATCAATGATTCTACTTTTAAACGAACTTTTGGTTTGCGTGTTTCTAATGTCAGAAGGTGGAGAATTGAATAGCTTTGTTGCATTATACATATTTAAAACTTCTTTGCCCATAAGAGGTTTGACCAACTGGGAAATGATGTTCAAAGATTGTACACGTGGCTCTCTTAAGGTTCTAGTGCTTATTCGTTCTTCAAACATGTGTGCATTTTTAAATTGATGAAGCAGGATATTTTTTTAATACAATTTTTGCAGGTTAGGAACATTTAGTGGAACGTTGTCAACGGAACTTTAAGAATAACCTTCTGAATTAAAAGAAATAAAAAGTATGACAATTAATCATACATACCAAATAAGCTTTTGATGGGAATAAACACACTTCAGGATCCCTAGCACGATCGGTCGATAAGAATTGTATCGATAACTTCTAATCGTTCCCTAGGACAACTGCAGATAGCTAACGTATACACAATATATGACGTCGAATGTTTTAAAAACACTTAACTTGTGAACTGTTATTTACTCTTTGGTGATCTGCAGTCATGCTATGGAACGATGAGAAGTTACCGAAAGTTATCTATCGACCGTGCTAGGGGTCCAAGAAAATAACTATATATTGGCTCCGCTGGGACACGAAACCAGGATATGGGTTCCGTAGCTCAATCGGTAGAGCACTTGCCATGTAAGCAAAGGGTCCTGGGTCCGTGTCCCAGCGGGGCCAATATATTTTTCTGATTTTTCTGTCTCCAGATTTTCGATTGAGTTTCGCTAATATTGTCTTCATTTAATTAAATATTATAATTTGAGATTTTACTCATAAAGTTAAAAAAATTATTTATTAATAATTTTTTAATGTTTAAGATATTGTTATTATTATTAATCGGAAGAAATTTTTTCATATGGTCAGCGAAGAGTAGAACATTTGAATAATTAAAGCATTTTATAATGTCATTGATGAAAATTGTGAATAGTAACGGTCCCAGGTGAGATCCTTGGGGTACGCCGAAAGGTATATTTACGAACTCAGAGATGAAACCATTAATTGTTACTCCTTCAGTGGCACTCATGGGATGGTTATCTCATGTCTTAATAGGCGCACTGGATCAGTGCGCCTATTAAGACATGAGATAACCATCGATACAAATCCCCGTTAATTCCCAAAGCTAGTAACTTAACTTAGAGACATTTTAAATTCACATTCCTGCGGTAGGTACTTACGTCACTGCAGCACTGGACTGCAGTCAGCTAGGTGAAGTTTTTTTTTACATTAACTCCACACAGGACACTCTGAGGAAAATTTCTCAGGGCCTATGTCATTTTTGGGGATGCTGTGTGGTAGGACTTTTTGAGAAGAGGAAGGAGTGAAGATGATTCTCGAAGAGACCCATGTTGTGGGAGGGAAGAAATTCTGAGGCCGACAAATCTTTCCACAATCGATCTATCTGTTAAACTCGAGAAACAGTCATAGAAACGACCCATTCTCATGTGACAAATGTCAACCGTGTACAAATTTTGGCGCGCTTTTAGCGTGTTCCCGACTATATACCGTTGCAAATGGATGAATGACGCTTGTGTCACGGAGCAACTTCATTTGAAATACCCGTAGAACAATGACAGCATTCCCGCATGACGCCTGTAGTAGAATCTATCAAACGTAATCAGTTTCTGCATACAGTCAATGCTTTTCAACATCAACGTTAAACTTAGGTATCCAGACCAGAGGTGTTTGCTAAATTAAAGGCTCCAAGACGAGAAGAACTAAATACAAATGGAAACAGCTTCACTTAATTGGATGCTAGATAAAAATTATTATAAAAAAATAAAAGTAGTTTTTTCGATAAGATTCTTAACTCTAACCTTATTCACGACCTTTTGCTCACTACTATAATCCATAGATTTTTCTGGCACAAATATTGCTTAGTGACATAATCACAACATACTAAATTGTCGCATCAATCTCTCTGTACTTTAATAGTTTTCATTGAGTCATTGTTTGTTTGTGATGTAACACACTGCCGACAATCGCACAATTTTATCTAAAATTTTGTTTAAGTTTGTGTATAAATCTTCTTAATATATAAAAATGAATGTTTCTTTGTTTGTCCCTTATGCGCTCCTAAAACATTCATCCGATTGTAATGAAAACTCTTCGGTGTTTCGATGTGCGCATGCCCGCGATGGTTTCACTATATATAATAGTGAGCTCTGGCGTCATGAAAATGCGTTGCTAAACCGTTCATCCCATTATGAGGAAACTTTGGTGAGTTGTTGTGAGCACGCCCGCGAAGGTTTCTACATATAATGGTGAACTCTGGCATTATGAAATTTGTGTAAAAAAATTGCTTTAGGTGGTGACTGAATGTATGAAATGCGGGAGGGGGAGGGGAACCCGGGAGGGGGGAGAAGAACTGGGAGGAGGGTTCGCTGGACGGAAGAAGCGGGCGAAGGGAGTAGGAAGACGGAAGGCGGAGTGGGAACGCATGAGGGTAAGGGGTTGCGGGAGAGGAAGGGGAAACGGAAGGGGAACGGAACGCATGGGAAAGGACACGCAGAAACAATTTCTTTATTAAGTGGTATAGCAACGCACGCCAGGAACTTGCTAGTAATTAATGAACATAGCAATAATGCGAAAAATTCACAAATCAACATATTTTATACTACAAGGTGGGGCAAAAGTAGTCATCCGATGTTTTTTTGCTGTAATTTTTTTATTAAATGAAAAACTTTGGTTCTGGTTGTGAAATTTGTTTATTTAATCCATTAGAATTTATTCCATCATGTCGAGAAAATGATATCGGCCAAGTGACCGCCGCCAGAGTTGATGACCATACGGGCCCGTTTTATGGCATTTTCCATCACTCTTGCCAGAACTTTGGGCGACAGGTTCTCGAATTCTTGGCGAATATTCTCCTTAGGGGCTTTAAGAGTCTGAGACTTGATGACGTAAACCCGCGACTTAAAAAAAACCATAAAAAGGAGTCTGGAACGGTTAAATAGGGTGATCTGGCCGGCCAGTGCAAATCACCAAAACGAGAGATTAGGCGACCCGGAAATTCTTCCTTCAGAATATCGGTTGTGGCTCGAGCAGTATACGCCGTTGCACCGTCCTGTTGTAACCACATGTTCTCCAGTCCCAATCCATCTAATTGAGGGAAAAAAATCGGTAATCATGGCTCTGTAGCTCGCGCCGTCCACAGTCGTCGTTTGGCCCGCGGAGTTCTAAAAAAAAATGGCCCGGTAACTCATCCAGCGTAAACAGCACACCATGCAGTAACTTTGAGCGGGTGTAATGGCTCTTCGTGGGTGATACTCGGATTTTTGGTGCCTCGGAAATGATTATTTTGTTTATTCACGTAACCGCTATTATGGAAATGAGCTTCATCGTTCATGACAATTTTCGATGAAAAATCGTCCACCTTTTCGTTGAGATTCAGGATGGCTTGAGGGTAGGTTATCCGCGTTTGGCGGTCAACAGCTAACAGCTGATGCACTGTCTGCACTTGTAAGGGAACATCTTCAAATCTTTCACCAAAATTCTGCGTAGGGACCGCCGGCTAATGCCCAATTGCGTGGCACGTCGTCTGGTCGATGTTCCGGGCTCATGTTCGACATCTTGGGCAACAGCAGCGATATTCTCAGCAGAACAGCTGCTCCGGGGCCGGCCAGCCTCGGGAACATCTCGTGTTGTCCCAGTCTCTTCAAGGCGAGTGGCCAAACGCCGCAGTGTTTGTCCAGTTGGTGTTGGACGGCCAGGAAATTTGCGACGAAATTCACGCTGCGCCAACACAACCGACGAATTGTTGCGCAAAATATGGGACCAATTATTCCGCGTTCTTGCGGAGTAAACCGATTCATGACTTGCCGATTTGTATTTTGCGTTTGTTTACTTCACAAATGTCAAAACCGAATTGACATTTGTCGCCATTTGCAAAAGTTATAGCGTTTTCCAATAGGATGATTACTTTTGCCCCACCTTGTACTATAGTGGGGTAATTAAATAAAATCCACACTTTTCTTCTATAAACACAATTAGACTTTTATTGGGTGGGTACAATCAATTACACAAGTAGCCAGTTCAATAATCGTAAAAACAGTAGTAACTTAAACGTACCAACTACAACAGTAGTTTTATGGTTATTATATTATAATAACTGTAAAGGACCCTAATTATCCTTAATTACCCACTCGTCACTTTATACAAAAGATTCACGAGTACCTGGAAGCCGCGCGAGATGTTCTCGGTAGGCAGACTTCGACTTTTACTATTTTCCTGAAGCTTGGCGCGGGACTCCCCGGCAGGCCAAAACTCAAAAGGCCCTGATCGACGGGCGAGTAAAACCGCGGTCTTATGGCTCGTCGGTAAAGCTCGCCGGTGTGTCATTGCAAAACCGCGGTTTTGTGCCTGGCTCGTGGCTCGTCATGTTTGCTTGATTTTTTACTCGGCTCTTCATTCAAAACTGCGTGTCGATCACGGCCGGCGAGCCAAGCCGCCAGTTATCGGCGACAGCTCTATAGGACGGACAAGGACGGACGTCACGTAATAATATAATGAATCTGCGAATTCACAGTGACGATTTCACGTAGAATTCATAAATGGCTTCCGAGAGTATCCCTGTTTATGGCAAATTAAATCAAGCGAATACAAAAACAAGGGAAATAATTAATAAAAAAAATATATTACTAAAAATTCTTAATTTATTAAATTTTTATTTTTTTTTATTTATTAATTTTTTTTTTTTTTTTTTTAATAATAATTTTTAATTCGTGGTATGCTATAATACCAAGATAACGCAAAGCTTCAGACTCCGAACAAGACATGTTAACCTCAATTCGACTACGATACGACTGTTTTACTCGCTAGTCGATCAGCACCAACGAGCCGCGAGTAAAACCGACGGTTTTTAAAACCGCGGTATAGGCTCGCCTGTCGATCACCCACTTTAAGGCCCTGATCGACGGGCGAGTAAAACAGCGGTCTTAGTCTTGGCTCGTCGGTAAAGCTCGCCGGTGTATCATTGCAAAACCGCGGTTTTGTGAGCTAACGTTTGACTGCTACAATGACATACCTGGTAGAAGGTAAAACGCGGTTTTACTCGCCCGTCGATCAGCCCCAACCAGCCGCAGCCGCGAGTAAAACCGACGGTTTTTAAAACCGCGGTATAGGCTCGTACGTCGATCACCCACTTAAGGTTTCGCTTGCCTTTATATACCTATGGTCCCGCTGCCCTAGCGGCAGCGGTAGTAAGAGACAACCAATGCAAGACAGAGAAAGTATTCGAGCGTGAACACTTCTCAAAATGCGCTCGAAATAAATATACTTGTTACACTACCAATTTTTGTACGAAAATTATCCTGGTTTTATGAATTTGATTATTGAATAATGTTCTAGGGCCTAGGGTATGCCCATATTGTTCATTAAGAGGGTTTTTATTAAATCTTTCAAGTTCCTTAAAATATTCCATGAAACGATTGCTTAAATAATTGATATTATCAAAAAGTTCTCTTCCGCTTTTTTTAGAATTCCCGATTTTCCCGCACAAATACTTAATTCTTTCCAAAAAGGTTTATTCTTAAAGAGAAGATAATTACAATCATTACTAATCGGTTTATTCTATACAAAACACTAGAACACACATAGATAAATATTAACCTAATACTGATCATTAACAATAGTAAAAAAATGTTCAGCGGAAATAACACAAAGTTTTCATAAATCTGACAGTTGGTTTAAGAGAAAAATCTTGCATACTCGCAAAATACCTGAGTGGTTTTAAAAAAGTACCGATATATCATTTGCTATTAGTAACGTTTGCCACATAAAACGTAGAATTACGCCCTCTGCAATGTGACAAATTAACGCCTTTCTTGACTTCGCCTTCCTTATTAAGGAAGTCTGTATGTTTAGAAGTCGTATTTCCACCCACCACTCATTCTTTCATCTGATTAGGCGAATTCCCCAACATTACTGTTGTACGTAAATTTTATTGTTTTATGTGTGTGTTACTAACAGAGCCGGAACTAAATTTTGACTCCTTGGGAATATTCATATATTATATTTAGATTTTTTTTTTACAGTGAATACCGCACAAGAATCTCAACTGCTCCCGTCTGGAGCCAGTGAGATTATGGCATCCCCAAATGGGGTATTTTGTGAGGCTGAAGGTAGTGGGGAGGGGAAGGAGGTGGGGAAGAGGAAGGTTGGGAAGTACCTGGCTATTCAGATCTGGTCACGAAACACGGCTAAAGCCATTTTCAAGCAACGTTTCAATTCTGAATGGTGGTCTTACACTAGGGCGATACTGATAGTATCTTCCACTCTGGAACATGCCGCAAATATACTATATATTATTTTTAATGAATTAATTGTGAAATAACACAAATTAATCAAATAAAATTTATTTGCGCATGCCGGGTTCGAACCCGCGACCTCCGGATTGTGAGTCAAGAGTCTTACCCACTGGACTACGGAGGTCGTCAACATAGGTTCAATTTGTGCTCTCAACAATATAACGCCGAACTACCGGAAACTACGACATCCGGTATAAGCGCACCGCTTATTGCGATCTAATTCTAATAGTATCTGGAAACACGTATTGACGAGATATTGTTACGTAATATCGCCTCTGATTGATTGTATAGATCTGTATTTGGGAATGGAAAACGAAAATGACGCATTGTTGTTTATCTCAATCTGAAAATTAAAAAAGAAGCTCTATAGTATAGTCAAGTACCTACGTCCCTTAACACGGTATAGAGTCTATACCGTGTTAAGGGACGTAGGTACTTGATTTTCTTTAACCGGTGATTCCTGACATTATTTGGAATAAAAAATGTGAATGAAATTTTGGTCTCCGATGACACTTGGTGTATTTTGTTTTCGACTGAAATCATTAAAAATCAGTAGTTTATGGACAGTTAGGATAGAGGACAGAGGACAATGAGTGATTATGTGGTTACTCGGCTGCGTGACCAGTGATGACATGCGGAAGATTTTTTTTGTGAGATTTGAAGAAAAAAAAATGTAAATAAAAATATCACAAAAGTCGCCGAAAACCAAAATTTCATTAGCATTTTTACTCCAATACTACCAGGAATCACTGGTTAAAGTAAGTCAAGTCCGTCCCTTAACACTCTGTATATGTGGTGTTCTATGATATTATGTGATCATAGGTAGGTTAGGTACTATGTGAAGAAAAACATGATGGTTTTTCTTTTGCAATCTTTTTACAACTACAAAGGCGGTCTAAAAAAATGTTTGGCGATGTAATTTCATTTGGCCGTCGTTAATCTCGAAAATGTTTAATGTTTCTTTTTGTCGTAACGTTTTACATAGCAGAAATTCGATTGTTTTCTTCAAATGGCTTAGACCAATTTGGGCGGGTTTGTAAATATTTTCTGCCAATTTTTGAGGTTGAGATGATTGCTTCAGATACTAAGAGTCCGAGTCACAAGCTTAGTTGCCGCCCTGTCCTTGCACCGGCCCTGGTTTGTATTACGTAATCAACCACTCGCAATTTGAAGACGTGCACACGTCTATATCATCCAAGCTTAAACTTTCTAATAAAACCGTTTATCTGAAGTGACCTGCCGGGCAAGTATGATTTCTGCATTTGTTTACTTATACACAATTAGATAGAGCCTAGGAAATAATATGTGTACAGTGCCCTAGAGGTGATTTTTAATTTAATTACGTTGTATATTTACTGTTTTTTTTTAACGTGTTTAATTTATATGTATCTTTGTTCACAGGTAAGCTGCAACTTTTGGCGTTTTCGAGTTATATACAGAGTCAGTTAAAAGATACAATTTCCCTTTGAAGAAGAAGGCAAGGTAGGTAAATATATAACATCTCATTCCACCTATAATTTGCATTCTCCAATACAACGTTTACAAAATCTGTATGGATGTATTTGACAATAATTTGAACTTGGCAAACTTCAAACGCCATATGTGCCAACTATGTATTTCTACCTATCTCATAAACTAATTTAAGTTACTAGGTACTTTGTGTCAACTTCTATATTTTATGCAACCTATATTTTGTTTCCTATATTTTGTCAACGCTTATATTTTATGCAACCTGTATTTTGTTTCCTATATTTTCTGTTTCCTGTATTTTGTCAAGGCTTATATTTTATGCAACCTGTGTTTTGTTTCTTATATTTTTTTACCTGTATTTTGACAACGCTTATATTTTATGTAACCTCTATTTTGTTTTTAACATATAGGTATTATGTTACCTGTATTTTGTCAACTCATTATTTTCACTGTAATTTTAAAAAATCTATGTAAAATCCCTGTGGGCGTTTAAATAAATTAAAAAAAAAATCGAGTGCAGTTTACAAACGGTAGAAGCGAAACTTTACCAAAACAATCTCAACCAATACTTGAAAAGTGAGGTCATAATCAGAGCGACCAATGAGCGCAGACCTAACGTAATTTCCGTTTCATATCTCAACCAATAGGAGCTTTTAAAATTGACATCATAATCAAAGCGGCCCATGAGCGCAGTTGATGCGTCGCAAGTGCAGTAATCGTCATTTCCGTGTCATTTTTTAACAGATTCGACATTAATCTTCTGCATTTGTTAGTTACGTTCTATCCTCTAATCACCATATATCAAACTAACATAATTACAATGTGACATTCGATTATTTTATTATGATAAAGCTCGGAAAATCATTTTTTTATGTTTAAAATTAATGACTTTTCACAACGAAACTAATATAAATAAATGACCCACTTAAATCATTTTTTATGTCTCCGGATTTATATTAGTCATTATTTGTGTCATTAGTCAATATTAGTCAGCACGCGATGCTAACAGGTAAATAATGGTTTACGGTCGCAGTAAAAATACTTCGCAAACCCGTGAAACATCACGGGATATTATATTTGTAGGATTCGTGAATCTGAAAGTATTTATAAAAAATATATGCGCCTCAGTATCATGGCTTTTCAAAATATTATCAAAAAATTACCTTTTGAACCTTTACCTTACCCTTACCCTGTTAGTAAACTTTAAAATATTTTGACATATTTATTTTGTCAAAAAATTGTAGAAAAGATATACACAATACAAATATTTTAATTTTATTTATTAATTTTATTTTAGTAATTTGTACATTTAAGTTTACAAATTTCTGATTAATTATAATATTTCATATTGCAAACTAAATTTTATGTAGCTCCTGCAATACGTCTTGAACTTTCCAATTGGTGTGGACTTTAAAGTTTCTGGTAGTGTGTTATAACTTCATCCCTTTGTTGAACAGTAAACTGTTCTGCGTATTCGCCTTGTCCTTTTTTTGAAGCCTAATTTCCTTGCACGTCCTTGTCTTAGGTCTGCGAATGTCCTTGTTGAATATGATTTTATTCGAGAAATATTAATTTTGGTTAAATGTTGATAATTATTTTACGTATAAATATCATCGTATTCAAGATCAGCATCTGTTTCACGGTTAGCCAATTCAGTTACTTTAACATATTGTTTACTTTTGAAAATCTATTTCGCCGTAGTATTATTCTCATTGCCAGGGCTGGGCAAAATACATGCTTTGCTGTAATTAAAATACAAATTACAAAATACAGGATTTTAACCATTTTTTTAATTTCAAATACAAAATACGTTTGGTTTTGGTAGAACCTTTGGTTGCAATAAATTGTCGTAAGTGTCCATATCTAAGGGTGCGTTTCCAAATCCTTGATCTTGATAGAAGAAAAGCTGAGCAGAGTGAAACAGAGACGTGCTAAAATTGACTAATCATATTGCTCAGGAGATACATCTCGTTTCCGCTCCACTTGTAAAGTTTCTTGGTATAGGACTTAGGTGTTAGATTATAATAATAATTATTATAATAAGAATAGCTGGTTCCCGGTATGCGTTGCAACCCCATATTAAAAAAGAAATAAATTGTTTCTCCCTGCATGTCCTTTCCCAGGCGCCCCCGTTTCCCTACCGCATCCCCTTCCCCTCTTGCATTCCCCTTCCACCTTCCCTGCCTACCCTCTCCCCTCTCCCGCTCCCCCATCCCGCCAAACCCCCTTCCGCGTTCCATATATTTAGTCCCAGTACATTTAGTTTTCAAACAACTCGCATGCCAGCTAATATATTTTTTTTGTTAAAATTTTCGTTTTTCACATATTACAAATATTCATTTGTCTATATTATAAGAACAATCAATCAAATCTGGTACCTAACATAGATACCTATTTAAAATATCTATAATTTAAAAAACCAACAACAATTATTTTGTTACAAAAAAAATCTGCCTGCTAAATTCAATTTCATACGCGCGAACTGTCAAACGTGCGAAGTTAAAATAGTCGTTGAGTTTTCTGAAATTATCCAGTTTTCTGCGTAATTTTCTTAATTTTTCTTTCCGTAAGAACCTTCTAAAGTATTATAAAACATTTTTAAAAATGAATGAAATAGGTAGTCATTCTGAAGTTATGGCGTGACCAAGGGAAACAAGGATTCATTTTATATATATAAATGGATGACATTTGTATAGCGCAGTTTTGTGTTATTTCACTTCAAGAATAATCGAGTAATCAGTCAAATTATTCCTATAGTGCTTGATCTATACTATGATACACAATTGTACAATACAAAGCAATGACAAGTATAATATAATATGATACAAAATGTACAATAATAGTGCTATTATAGCACAGGACAATAATAATAACTAGCATGACGTACAAAAAATGTACAGTACATTATAAAGCAATGATAAGGGGGCAAACGTTAATTATGTGAGCAGTTTTTCTTCCAAACTAGACCCCCCCCCCGATCCTTGGTGAGATAAATTTGGGCTACTTCGTTTATTCTTTTCAAGTAACGTGAGATTTAGCTGGACCCCCTCCCCTTTTTGAGCTAACGTAATTAATGTATGCCCCCTAAGAGAACTACAAACAATCATTAGTAAGAGTGCTATAGCAAAGGACAATAGTACAGGATTCTAGCGTTTTCAGTCTATGTATTATCTATGTGTGTTTATTTTTCATTATCATTATTAAGATCGCTAAATGTATTTGAAAATGTATTTTGAAGCCATAAGTATTTGAAATACAAATTACAAAATACCTCAGCAGCAGGTAATTGAAATACTAATAACAAAATACATTTTTAGGAAGTAATTGAAATACAAATACAAGTATTTCAAATACTGCCCAGCCCTGCTCATTGCCCTGTTTTGGAGAATTTAAAACTTATTTTGTTCTCGTTCGTTACATAGGAAAAGGATAGTTGAGCAATAGTTAAAATGTAGAGCAATAATTGATTTATTGATAGTGATTGCAGTTTTACTAGATAGTTTTTGTCGAATTCTTCCCAAAAAAGATATTTTTTCCCCAATTTTCTTTTGTGTATATTCAGCATGCTTGTTTAATGTTAGTTTGGAATCATATATAACTCCTAAGTTTTTCATTTCAGTAACATTTTCAATAATTTCACCACCAATTTTAATTTTGCTTTCACTGGATGTCTTCTTATATCCAACCACCTACATTTTTTTTTTTTTGTACTTAATTTAGGCTTATTGATTTTTAGCCATGTTGATACATTGTTTAGCCCATTATTTAAAATATTTATTAGTTACGCAAATATATAATAATTAATCTATAATTTTGATTCACCTATCGTTGTTCGTTTGTCTGAACATAAAGGGATGCACACCAAAGTTATTTTTAATATTCTGTGCTTGATGTTTAACTATCCCGACACCTTTTGACAAGAAGCAGAAGCCCTTAGAGCCGAGGCGCAAACCAGCTTTTACAGTTTGCCCAATATGCACTAGCGCTGAAGCTGTACATTTTCCCGAAGTAGTTACCGAAAAATATCCCAGATGGCAGTGTGCAAATTAAAATGACTTGCTCGACATTTTCGCAAAAATCGAGTTATTAGGCAGTTTGATGAAACAAATCCTGGTGGTTCTGATTTTTCCTCATTATTTATGTGTTTTCGGGTGGCGATTACGAATCCGAATATTGACAACAAAAAAAGCTTGGAATTTTAGTTTTAGCAAAAAAACTTGAAAAATTTTTTTTTCTCGGTTTGATATTATAATTCAAAAATAAAATAATAAAAAAACTTTGGGAAAAATATGTTTTGCACTAAAATAATACGCGTATTCCTTAAATATAATTTATTAAAAATAAGTATTAACTCAACTTTGGCATTAATCTTCTTGTAAAAATATACGTCACGTCACGTACGTTATAATCTACGCATTCACAGATGGCGCCAATTAAATTATTTTAGGTTTTTAATACTTTTGCACGTTTTGCTTTAAAATATTGAGGTGAATTAATTGTTTGCGCCCGTACATATTTAATATGGTGATTCCATTATCGCGGGTGCAACATTTAGACGCATATAAAGCTTCTTAATAATAAAACAAAAAACATTTTTAATGAAATTATTATTAGAAGAGCTACATTTTAACGTGTTAATTTTTTATTAGTTTGCAAGAATTTTATTGTAATATTTAAATTGTCAGGAGGGAGTTTCAAAGTGCGATCGCGGGTGCAACTAATTTGGCCCATCCTTTCCAGATCACAAGACAAAAACACAGAAGTCTGTTAATTGTGATACATTTTTTTATGTTATGCCTTGATATTTCGTAAGGCGTTAAACTAACCAACTAAAAAAATAAACAAATATATATAAAACAAAAACAAGCAATGAATTATTAGCTTTTCAAACAATCGCGGGTGCCACATCAAATTATCGCGGGTGCAACTCGTCTAGTTTAAGTGTATATAAACATCAACAAACCCTGATAGAGGAACGAAATAAGAAATCCAACAATGCTTATTACTTATCAGTACACTTCTGGGTCATTTAGGTTAATTATTTCTTTTCAGTTACGTCAAAATTCGCCGAAAATTCTATGATCATATTACATCCATCAATCCTTTTCAAAAACAAAAATTTGTTTTTTTTTTCTTATTTGGTAAAATTCCTTTTTTTCATTTTGTAACTTGTAAGAGGTTCCAGATTGTTATCATCCCAATCAATTTCTGTTTCAGTGGTGGTTTTCGGAGATTTCAAAACCAAGTGCATTTGAGACGAGACAGTGAGGTTCGCGCCACGGAAATGCTATCGCCGTCTTCAGATTGAAAGAAATGTTTTGATTGAATGCCTGATTTATTTTCAGCCCTTCCTATTTATCATCCAACGTGACCATCTTTTTTTAACTGCTTTTTTTAATATAAAGAAGATGTTTCAGAGAGACTGCGTGCCAAATCATAGAATTTCTGTAAAAAAAAGCTGAATATAATATAAACACACCTATTAAATATAAACCACTAGTAATACATAGCATAAGTTATTATTGAATGCATAAAAAACAATAAAATGTATGATAAATCACACAATAAGGGTAGTTGTCAAAGAGTTGCACCCGCGATTCTAACTACACAATCGCGGGTGCAACCAATTTGAGTCAACGTTTATTTCAATTCAGCTAGCATTATACTCTTAAAAACGTTTTATACAAGTTTGCCTGTGATTTCTTCTTACTTTTACAAAGTTTCAAAACGTTAGCACTTTATTTCTGTGAAAAACAAGAACTTTTATATCTTTTGTATCGCGGGTGCAACAAGCTAAGAGTGACTTCTCGTAGTCAATGATGCTTAAAAAATAACAACAAGTACTTACGTCTTTCGGCACATAAGAATAAATTAATATTGTCACTACACGTTTAGCAGTAGAATATAACTTCAAACTATCGGTAACAGCTGTTTCGCGCCAGTGTTGCATGGTGTGATTTTGCAGTTTATATACCGATTCTTCGAATGACAATGTTTCCAAGCGCGCCAAAAATTTCAATATGAAGTAAAATCTTTTTTTTTTAATTATTAAATATTGACCTTCTTCTTTGCACTGATATCAAAAAAGTAACAAATACTGCGATTTAAAAATTACTGTCAAGAATTGTCTATAGCGGAATCGCCCATATGAATTTTTTATAAATAGTCTTGTCCATAAATAAACCCAAATCTTTCAAGAAAGGCTGAAAAATACAATATTGGATTAGTCATTGAAACGTCACGTACGTTATAATCTACGCATTCACAGATGCCGCCAATTAAATTATTTTATGTTTTTAATTCTTTTTGCACGTTACGCTGTAAAATATTAAGGTAAATTAATTGTTTGCGCCCGTACATATTTAATATGAATATAAATAAATTGTAAACAAACCCAAATCTTTCAAGAAAGGCTGAAAAATACAATATTGGATTGAGTCACCGATACAAAATTGAATTTTTCAGCCTTTCTTGACAGATTTGGTTTTGTTTATGGACAAAACTATTTATTTATCATCATCATCATCACTATTGGCTCTACAACCCCTGGTGGGTCTTGGCCTCCCCAAGAGTCTTCCTCCACTCATCTCGGTTTTGAGCCAGCTCTCATTTATTTATATCTATTATTATATTTATTATATTCATCTCTTATTCACTCTCTATTCACTCTCTTATTTATATTCATATTAATTATGTGCGGGCGCAAACAATTAATTTACCTTAATATTTTACAGCGTAACTTGCAAAAAGTATTAAAAATCTAAGATAATTTTATTGGCGCCATCTGTGAATGCGTGTATTATAACATAAGTCACGTTTAACGCAATTTCTTGCAAAAGGTCAGGTACTTTTGAATTTTTGATACATCGTTTGGATTTGCCACAGTGATGTTATACCAATTTTTCGATCTCTTCGAACCCCGCCCCCGGCATTGTTACCTGGTAAAAACTGCAAAATTTTGCATTTGTTTTCGTTTTTGTCTTGTATTAAGAAAATAAACGTCTAAAATAAAAATCATTCGAATCATAATGAAAGTTTAGTAAATTTACTTCAATTTGAGCATAAATTAAATCCAACGTTTCTAAAAACCTTGCAGTATCGCTGGCGGCGATAGGCAGAGAGGATGGAACGTATTCTTAATTAACACAAATTCCGGCTATTGACATGAGAAAACTAAAATATGTATTTGATTTCCTTTCCTTATTTCTTTCTCCATTTAGATCACGAAATTTTTCTCTGAGAAAAAATTGTGCGTCATTTTTTTTTACTTATCCGCTAATAGGTACTTCTATCTTTGCCTATTCAATTTACGTATCCAAACGGTCCAGTTATTGTTAGCTTAAATAACCGAGGCCACGTTAAACAGTCTTGCTGAACACCTTTTGCGGTATCAAATCACCGGTGCTATTTACAAAGTACAAAACCAACGCTTACAGAGACTTGAAACCATTGCTGACAATGCTGACTGCCATTGATAAAATCATTAGGGTTGGTATCAGCACTTCTTTATAAACTCTTGACATCACCACCTTTAACAACTTCTTATTTTTGACTTTTGGATTCGATCCTCCTTTTATAAATTATTTTGCCTGCAATTATTTTTAACGCTTATTATTTAGCCGAAATGAAGTTCGTGAACACTTCTGCGGTCCTTGGCATAACGAAGTGCCCATCTCTCAAACTTCCATCAAAGCGTGGCCTTTTTCCTCTTTTATAATATTTTATTATTTTTGAAAACGTTCTAAACAAAAGGCTCGCGGTTTCGCACCAACAATGGCCGCTTTGTTGGTCCGGGCCCGAATAATATCGAGTGAATAAGTGTGGCTGTGTGAAGTGCGAATTGAAATAAGTTCGAACAATGGAGACAAAAAAAAAAGTTATGAGTCGCCCCTGAACTTCTGCTGGCTGTGAAGTTAGTTGTCAAATTTCGACGCGATAACAATATGCCTCAGAATTTCTAGATGCATATTTTTTTCTCTGTCGTTTTCGAAAATACCTTTCTAACGAGTTTTAAATAATTTAACCAGCTTAACATTTAGTAATTCTCTGCAGGGTTTGGTAGAGAGATTGGAAGTCCATTCGCTCCTTGTTTCATTCACATTCATACATTGTATATTTTACTGCATGCTTAATACAACTCTTAGGTGTATTGTAATTGACAATGAACACAAATTACAGCATTTATAGCGTTAATTTAAATTTTTAAATTTTCTTCTCTCTATACGAGAATCCAATCGAACTTTAAATTGATTTATATCCCTGTGTAGCTTTGATAAAACATGTTGTGGACGTTTGTTCCGTGCTTCCACTACTTCCACTACTCTATTACGCGAGGAAGTTTTTCCTATGCTCGATTGGTTGCAAAACATGTTTTGTTAATTTTTTTTGAGATTACATCGATATTTGCATTTATGTTGGTGATGAATTTCTTGAATATCAGGCAACTTTAACGTCCAGATAAAATTTTGCAAGTCTCCATAAAGTCACCCCTTTCTCTTCTTTATTTTAATGTTGGTAATTTTATTTACTTGAGTCTATCTTAATATTGCTGGTCTTTCAAAGCTCTTGGTATTTTTGTAAATCGCCTCTGTACCCTCTTAGATCAATATCCTTCGTAAAATATGGACTCCGTATTGGGTAAGCATATTCCAGGAGAGGTTGCAAATGTTTTTAACTTCACGTCCACGTCTGATACGATCAACTTATTTGTTTGATTCACTTTATTTGTCATAATATATCTTCCTTTGATGTCCCTGACTTCCAAAGCTATTCCTTGGGCTCCATGGGATCCTACGTTTTCATACGAAAATAGTGATTTCACTGACATCTTCACATTGTTTAGAAAGAAGTATTTTTTATGTTGCTTATTTATTATTAATTACTAACGTGTACCCGGCATGCGTTGCAATACCATTTAAAGAAGTAAATTGTTTCTCCCTGCATGACCTTTCCCGTGCGTCCCAGTTCCCCTGCCGCTTTCCCCTTCCGTCTTCCCCGCCTTCCCATCTCTCGTTACTCTCCCCCGTCTTCTTTCACTCCTTGCCGCTAAAATATATGAAATACACACATTTTCAAACCACTCGCGCACTACATGTAGTAATTTTTTTATACAAATTTCAAAACGCCAGAGCTTACCATTATATCTGGCATATAACCTTCGCGGGCGTGCGCACAACATATCGTCAAAGTTTCATCGCAATCGTATGAACGGTATGGCAGCGCATAAAATACGAACAAACAAATATTGATTTTTATATATAAGATAACACTACAATGTTGAGAAAACCGCAAAGACAAACATTGCTTTTACAATGTCATGAATAGGCCGGCCAATTTACCATAGTATCGCAACGGAAGCCACAAGACATACGGAACACGGGGGTGACTTTTAGTAATTGATTATCCGGCTCATTACATGCGACGTTCACAAAAGTCTTTTGATGTTTACCTTTTACCATAAAAAATATTGTGACGAATTAAAATTTAAATATTTTCACGGCACGTTGGACGCCGTAATGGTGAAACATGGGCGCAACTACCCCATTGGCCGCGAGCCCCCGAGCGTTACGGGTAAAGGTCAGGATGCTCGGAGACAAAAATAGGAACCCACTACCATAATGGCTGAGGGGACTGTTTGTTGCGTAATTTGAACCCATGCCACCAGGACACATCTGACGGTAACACTACGCCATAATTGGACTGCGGACTTTCTCAGGAGAAGAACAATTTAAACCGTAGTTGACCGCTCTTGTTTCTCTCAGCACCATATAATTGCGGGGGTGCCACAAGGATCTGTGCTGTCACCAACGCTATTTTTGTTGCACATCAACGATCTCGTTGAACCAATTCATTGTTACGTTGACGACAGCACAGTTCCCGAGGGTTACCTTTTCGATAAACCCCCTTCCACTCATGATGTCCGAACAAGTATGGGAAATTTTAAGACAAAAAGCTGACTGCCACAAACATTCTTTACAGCTCACGGATATGTGGTAAAATTGCTTGTTTAATTAATTTTTGCTCTCAGTATAACTCCGCCTAGACACAGTCATTCATAATGAATATTTGATGAAATAATGAGATTAGAGTTAAATCAACGAGCAATACTGTTTTTTTTCGGTCGTACTTATTACATTTTTTATTGGAATAAAAAAGTAGGTGGGTAATATTATATGAATTTCGAATATTGTGATATTTCGGTGACGCATTTTAATTCACCCTAAAATTTCAAAATTAAATCTACCCCTTTGTTTAAGGTAATAACTAAGAACACATTAATATTATTAAAGGCAGCCTTCGTCCTGGCTGTAGTAATTAGCTAATATGTCTAGGCGGAAAGGGTTTGGTTTAGGGTCCCGTAGATATTATCTCTCGCGGGGTACAGTAATTATAACAGTTCTGTTGAATAATACAATATTAATAATATCTACTCGACTAATTTCTAAAGTACCATGTTAGTTAAATATCACATTAGCTAGAAAATGCTTATAACTATGGTTGTACTCTTCAATTAAATTATAGGTAGGTATATTATTATGAATATACGACAAAACTTCTATATTCAAATTATATTCAAATCATTAAAGAAAAAGTCAAATAAGTATGTACTATTTTCGTTATTTGTTTTTGGGGTGTTATGCCGTGTTGCGCTACCTCCTTCTTTAGCCAACGTTTCGGACATCGTTGCAGTGTCCATCATCAGGGCAGATCCGGTAGATCTGCCGGATCATGGACACTGCAAAGATGTCCGAAACGTTGGCTAAAGAAGGAGGTAGCGCAACACGGCATAACACCCCAAAAACAAATAACGAAAATGCTTTTGGCCGTGAAAATCTTAAAACTTATCCAAGTATGTACTATTTTTTAACTGAAAACTGTTCGTACTCGACTTAAATATATTTTATCATGCCCAAATTAAATTCTTGTCATGCACAACATCATTGTACGTACCATGGAAGATCTTTTTTCAGTGAACTACTGAAAGAAATTCGAAGCTTAAGTGCCTCCGTTCACGGAGATACTTACAAGCTACTCGATCCTCGTGCGCGTATCTTACGCGCCGATCATAAGTACCCCCCGTACGATTTAGCTGGTGCCCGTTCACGGCGCTACGCGGTGGCCGTCGGCTTCCAATCGGTATCACCATACCGACAGTGCTGATCGCACGCGACGTCGCATCATTTTTGTCTGATACTTATTCGTTTGACATTTGACAGAAATGGCGTCGGAACATGAAAGTAATGTTAGATTTGTTTTGGAAGTGGAAAAAATGCATGTTTACATAACTATACTTTACCAGAATATGTAAGAAACGATTTAGTGGAGAGGGCATGGATTGATGTTGGAAAAAAAGTCATATGACATCGCATGACAACGTGTTCACTCCACGGCTGCACGTGAAAAATGATCAAGTTCAGTACATTTCGGATAGCGCCGTGTACGGAGACTAGCGTTAAAAAGTGGTATATCAGCAGGGTACCTGTGGTTTCGTCACAATTACGTAGATTGTAAGTAAAAAAATCTACTACCACTAACCTAACGGCATTTGTCGAAATCTTACAAGACAATATGGACCAACGCGTACAGGTAGATGCAATATATACAGACTATAGCAAAGCCTTTGATTTAGTAATCCATGATGTTTTGTTGACTAAACTTTCACTAATCTGCGTACACGGAGATCTCCTCAGATGGCTCTCGTCGTATTTGAAAAATCGCAGCCAAGCAGTAGTCGTCGGTGGCTATAAATCGAATTGGGTAACCGTACCGTCAGGAGTACCCCAAGGGTCATTATTGGGACCATTGCTCTTCAATATATACATTAATGACATTGGAAAATGTTTTCTCCACTCCAGAACGATACTATACGCAGACGACATGAAAATATTCTCTCCTGTTACAAGTATCAATGACTGTACTCGCGTACAAGAAGATTTAAATCGCCTAAATAGCTACTGCACACAACACAACCTTCAAATAAATGTTAAAAAATGCGGCGTCATCAGCTTTACCCGAAACAAAAATCCCATTTCGTTTGATTATTCCCTTAACGGCACAATACTTAAAAAATGATGGAGGCTAAAGATCTGGGAGTAGTGCTAGACCCAAAATGTTGGTTTTCCAAATAAAATAAAATAATTAAATAAAAAATAAGTATCTCCATGAACGGAGGGCCTTAAGGTCACCAATGCGCTGGAATGACCGAGTACCACTGGCGTCCGGTATGTCGGCGTCCGCAGCTCTCTACGTAGCATGGAGAGGAGGAGCCTTGTCCACTAAAGAAATTGGAGTAGTCCCCAGCCAAAATCCCCAGAATTATTAATTAAAATAATAACTTTTTTTACTACAAGTTGCAAATTATTGCAAAATGACATTATTTAACTGTCACGTCTTCAGATAAATTATTATGATGCCACCTCCAATCAAAATGCGTACCCCAAACAACCTTAATAATAATTACAACTTTGAGGTAATAACTCACGTGGCATTACCTTTAGCAGGTAAGCGCTTTGCTGCAGATGTTATGGGCCGACGCGTGGCCCGCAAGCACGCGGTTATAACTTATTTATTGTCGGGTAATTAATTACTCGCCCTCCTGGAAAGGGTTAATTACACCCCTTGGTGCGTGGGGGGTTAAGTGTAGGCGCGGGTGTATTTTTGCCAAGCTTCTTTATTCAGATATTCCGGGCTATAATTGCTTTTGAGTTTCTTCGTGCGATCTGAATTTGAAATGAGGTTAGTAACTAAATCTTAATGTCTTCATCCGACAAATTCCTACGTGCTGTTTTTTCATTAGAGTTTCATATGAGTGGTAAAAGCGGAGTGTTACAGGAGCGAAATATTCCGATGATTCTGAATGGAATATAAGACTGGATATCACTGAGTGAGCATGTTACTTTATAAAACCAAATTTGAATACGTACCTATTCATGTTTTTGGTGAACTTTGTTTAAAATGACCTGATAATATACTCACTGATGTCAATTCAAAAAGTTGATTATTTTGTGTTTTCTTTTTTTTTAGTTTTGAACTGGAAAAATATCTGATAACAGTAAATGTCACTAGATCGAAAATATTTTTGTACGATAAGTTTTTTACAAATAGAATTCCAAATGAGATGTAAAGAACATCTAGGTATAATAATAAAATCTGCTCTTCTGTATAATCCGTTTCGTATATTCCTAATTTTTTTCATAACAACGACAATGTGAGGTGATTTTTTTCACAAAAACGCGCTCTACAAGTTATCTAACAATTATTATAATTATTAATGTGGGTACATACACAATTTTTGCCATTTCTAGTTAACCATATATTATTTAAATATGTTCCTATGTATTATTATTAAAATCTTTTACTTCATACCTTATTGACTTTTACTGCATACTTTATTGACTTTTACTGCATACCTTTTTGACTTTTACTGCATACCTCATTGACTTTTACTGCATACCTTTTTGACTTTTACTGCATACCTCATTGACTTTTACTGCATACCTTATTGACTTTTACTGCATACCTTATTGACTCCAAATTTCTCACATTTGAGATACATTGTAAAGTTTTCACTTACGAATACGTGGTAAAATGTAAAAAAAAACAAATATTTCGCTAAAAGGGTTCTTGCTGATCTGCGTTCCGGAATCAATTAAAAAATATTAAAAAACGTTTGGAAAACATATTTAATTTATTGATTCTTTCATGGTACTGTGCGAATTAGATGTATTAAGTGTTGAATTAGATAAAATAATATAATAATAAATATTCTTTATTGAATAAAAAAGTAGAGAAAAAAATTACTATTGATTTTTTTCTTTATACGAAGTTTATACTGTTAAGGCAGGACTGCCTTAACTTTTATAACTTATTGTATCTTACGTGGCATAGAATCAACAATTTTCTTAATTTTAATCAAAATGGTGCCACAAAATAAGTTTGCTATGTTAGAAGAATTTTTTTTAACAATTTTCTGATATTTGCGTCTCTAAATGACTGCCTCAATCAGCGTTTTCGTTGTTCTTGTCTTGCTTTAACTACAGCCCACCGATTTTCAATTGGATTAAGATCCGGAAAGTTCCCTGGCTATTCAACGTATGTAAGTTTTTTGTCTTTGAAATATTAACAATCTTTGTGCGTTTTTAAAGAGAAATATCCATCTTTAAATATAAGAAACAAAAAGCTTTAGTTACGGCGATACAAAACCCTAATAATTTTTGCTTGCTCAAAACTCACATTTTAATCATTTCCGGCGAATTTGTAACTATAATAACTTTTTTTTATATTTTCATGCCGCACGAGGGATGCGAGTTATTTATATTTTAGATTAATAAAAAACAGTACCTTACAATTAATGTATTTTACGTACAACAATATTTTTTTTAACCCCACTAGGGTTCGCCTGTATTTTAAAACTTTATAACCCGTTTTTCAACTTTAAAGTTTTAGCAGATTGTATTTATCTAGACGAAGAATTAATTACTTCGGAAGGACAACATGGAGACACATTTTAAATATTTGTAACACGTTCTTCAGAATTAATTAAAATGAACGCGGCGGAAAGGTCGTATCTCCAGGCCTGCTAGGGTGAATTCGATCGTATGTTCGTCCAATACGCCGTGCCGCTGCGTATATTTGTTCACACGTTTTCTTCACTTACGTCGTTCATATTTCCACATTATTTTTTCTTCTTCGTCTTTTCTTTGATACGGCAAATTCGACAGCAGTTCTGTATAGACGGGTCGCGAGTCGCAATTTGTATACACGGCGTCTTTACTTATATTTATTATAAATAAATTATGAACAAAGTAAATGAAGTATTTACAGTGTAACTTTATATGTTTCTTAGAGGCAATACTACTAATCTGACGGAAGCTAATACGAGTACATAATAATATAAACATGTAGTATATTATAAGGGATATTAAAAAAATCATCCTCGAATAGAATACATTTAAAAAAAAAACATAGATTAGAAATTACCTACCCCCTGTTTTCTACACTTTATGAGTCTTCACAATTTCGTGATTTTCCAAAATACGTGTTTGTTTAACCACGAACTGTAACAAAACACAAAAATTCCCATCTGTCGGTATTTCTATTAGTCCGGTATGAATATTTCGCAGTTGTACGAACATAATATGATGGTATTTTTATGTGAGTTGGGGTGCCAACAGCAATTAAAGGCATTCTATGCCATTGACATGGAGGAGAATAGATGGCCGATTACCACAATTGAAATAAATAATGAAAACCAAACAGGCATTTTATAACAAATCAAATGACCCAATTCGGCAATATGTTACTAATGTTGATATGAATATGTTGATAATATGTTACTAATCTATGTTCCTATATTAACCGGTAAGTAGGTATTTTGAAATTTTAGTTTTGTGTATTATTTGACATCTCAATTAATTATTATTTTACAATTAATGGATTACTTAGTTCTAACCACGTTTATTGTTTAAAAAAACGACATGTTTCGTAAGCAATGCTTACTTCATCAGGGTTATTTAAAAATAAACCTGATGAAATAAATAAGAATAAGTCAGCATGGTTTACGAAACATAAAACGTGGTTAGAACTAAGTAATCTATTAATTTTGAATTAAAATAGTGCCACAAAAGAAGTTTGCTGTCTTTAAAGAAGTAATTATTATGTTTTAATACGGGTAAATGAATTAACTTTGTTACTATAGATTTATTTATTATAGATTCATTATTGATCTGTTTCTGTATGGATTTCATCGAATTAATTGTATCTGCAGATGGTTCAAAATCGAGCTCTCAAGAATGTTAGACTTCCATGTAGACATGGGCGGATTTATTCCCAGGAGTGAATTGATTCAGTCTGATTCTCCTGGCCTTTTGAATTGATTCCTTCTATTGATTCCTTCTATTCACTCCCTTAATTGAATTAATTCCAAAAAAAAAAAAAAATCTAATTCCGAAAACAAAGAAAACATAAGTGGGGAGGTTACGAAGCACCGCACCAAGAAGAGACTGATTAGACTAAATCCTAGTCATTTTAATGTCGTTATTTTTCGTTTCATCGTGTTTCAAAACACAATGGTGCTAAAGAAGTTTTCACTTCACAAAGCGCTCCTCCTAGGGTGAATTTGCCTATTTCACTTCTAAAAAAAAATTACGAATTATGTCGTTCTGAAAAATTGTACTGCGGGGTTAATGTAATATTTTAACAAAAAAAATTGACAAGAAAAATGTATTTACATTAGACTAGCAATAAAGTCTTAACATTAAACGGTGTTTTATTTCACCCCTAAAGTTTTACTAATTTTATTTTATTTATTAAACTTAAAATTATTTCACTTCACGTGATCTAATAAAAACAAACATTTTATCATTTAAAGACATTATTTTATGACAGCTGACCACAGCCGATTGCCGAAGTTCTGTGTCTCAAAGTAGATAGGTACTTGTATTCCAATAGCTTTGATACGTACCAAAAATAACGATAATAAATCATTCCCGGATTTCTAGCTAAGTTCGGATTCAAAGTCGGAAGTTTTCAATCAACTACGTAATGAAATTGACGGCTTGGCCAACGGAGAGGAATGAGTGAACCGCACGGACAGATTCGCGGCAGTATTAAGGAAGCCTCGCAGTGACTTGAAAACTCGCGAGTTGCGGACCTAGCAGGAACTACGTTTCGGTCCTGTTGGGATTGACGAGATCATAGAGGCGATGACGTCACAACTGAATTGAGATTTAATTCCTGAATTAGTGAAATAGATACCGCGGTCCCGACAAACTCTTTATCGACATATAAACTAGAGACTATTGTACGCGGGACGGGACGGGTACGAGACTGGGACGACGCGGCGGACTATAACTGGATCATGTACTGAATAGAACCAATGTATTAATTCTTGCGTTGTGAAATAGACAGATTCGGAACTAGTAACTCGGCCGATTCGCAATCGTATTTCGCTTGGGCTGACCACGATGAAGTTGGTACCTACGCGTGTTTTACGAATGGCGCGCGGGAACGGAATACTTTATGTGTTTTGCACTATTATTTAAATATTATGGGCGGCGCGTTCCTTTTAAAATTGAGAATAAGATCGAGTGTGTCACAAGATTGAATTTATTCATTTAATTCAGTCGTTCACGTCTACTTCCATGGGACACCCATGTCAGAAACTGTGACCGGCCAACTCAGAATGAAACCAACTCAGAAGCACCTCAGAAAGGTCATTAAGAGTGACGTTAAAAAATGGTTAAATAGGTTAAGTTAAGGTTACCGGCTATTTTAAAATTATTTTTTCATAGCTTTTAATGACCTTTCTGAGGTGTTTCTGAGTTGGTTTCATTCTGAGTTGGCATGGAACCGTCAGAGACATCTATTCATTTTCCAGTATTCTTCCAATCGCAATCCTTCCTCTAAACATGAAATCACAAGCACCACCCTACAAATTACTCAACAATCAACTCACACTAACATCAAGCCACTTTACAATCAAGACATCCACACTCACAATACTCGAAATAGCAACAAAATCCACGTTCCTCAAAATATGGAACACACTACAAAATATGGGATAAAATCTCTGCGCCATATTGCCTACACACTATATAATAAGCTTCCAGATTCGAACAAGTAAGGCTTTAAAATAATATTTTTTAAAGACGTTTAAGGATGAAACTATATAATTTTCTTGTCATGTTCTGTCTTGTATCCTTTTCTCATTTTTTGATCAAAATAATCATCCGACCTAACTTTTTTCCTGGTGTCAAGCTTTTGAGTTTGGTTTTTAAAAAGAATTCAATGTTATGAATTGGGGACATTTTTTTATTTGATTGTCACTGAGAGGAGGGCTTGTCTGTTTAATTTTATATCGATGTTTCTGTACTTGCATTTCGCGGTAATTTATTTCATGCGGGCTGGAATAACTGACAATTTGCCTGCAAACTTTTTACTTGAATTTCATTGCAAATGGCAATAATTAAAAAATACTCGCGCCGAAGTATCTATCATCAGGAGCGAGACCCTCAAAGTGTGGGTAAATAAGTACTAGGTATCTACGTCAGAGTTTCATTAAAGTTTCTCTTCGAAACGGAAGCCATGTTGGAGAAATATTTTGAACTTCCCCCAAATTACACAATTTTGTAAATTTATTAAATAAGTCTGAAATTTATTATAGGTAATTTTTTTGCGCATTTTACATTTTGTTAACAATTATGACATATTATTGAATTACACATAGATCTTTAACAGGACACATGTGCTTACCCTGTGTAAATAGTAAGTGCACCCAAATATTGAATTTGGCAGCCATCTCTGGTCTGGAGCCCCAAAATACCTGAAAACCCCCAATCTGTGCATGTATGGTCAGTCCGTTTGATAGATACCCCTACCTTATCAAAACCGATTGCAATCTTTAGATCACATGCGTCAAGTGGGAATGCTGTCCTTGTTTTACCGGCATTTTAATGGATGATCCCCCGAGGAACCAGCATATTTGATCCCTTCGGCACCGGTGCATAGTCGGGAAATATGCCAAAGCGTTCCCAACACTTGTATATGATCGATATTAAATTTGTTACCTGAGAACGGATCGTTTTTACGACTCATTTTTGAGTTCAACAGCTTTGCTTTGGAACGATTTGCCGGCCTTTGTGTTTTCTTCCTCCTACAACACGTCACTTCAGTCTTCATTCTTCTCGAAAAGACCTTCCACACAGCATCCTCAAAGATGAGTTAAATGATTTTCCTCGGGACTGATTTTCCTCCTGTGTGAAGTTAATGTAAAAAACAAAAAGGTTTTTTGCACCTCATTTTGGAGTGGAAAATGCTCTCAGTATCTCTCTGATAGGACACCCAATTACCGGATCTGACTTTTTTCTAAATTCATTCCTTTTATTAATCTAACTTACTTTATTCCCCTGACGAATTCATACTGCCTCAAAACTTTCGCTAAAATAGTTAATAGTTTCAATAAACTCAATCGAGGACTGTCAGAAGCTGCAAGATGATTTGCAACGTTTGAATACGTATTGTAATGCCCATTATCTGGAAATAAATATATCCAAGTGCTTCGTCGTGCGCTTCACCACAAATAAAAACGTTTTTATCCACGAATACTCAATTAATCATCAACCATTATCCATCAAATCAGAAATTAAGGACCTTTGGGTTATACTTGATAGTAATCTGAATTTTAATAAACATATCGACCACATAGTCACTAATGCATCTTCTACGCTTGGTTTCATAATCCGTTCTTGTAAACAATTCAAAGATCGTATTATTTTCAAAATACTATACTTCTCATACGTTCGTAGTATCCTTGAATACGCATCTCAAGTGTGGAACCCAGGCTACGCAATACACAAAAATAGAATCGAAAGTTTTCAAAATAGATTCCTAAGGTACCTTAACTTTCGCTCTTTTCGATCTCACGTTAGTAATGAAGACTCTGCAAAGTTCTTCAATATGCAGACGTTAACTTGCCGAAGAAATATAGCAGATTCGGTTATGTTATTTAAAATTACACATAACCTAATTGATAGTCTTGATCTTCTTCAACGCCTATCATTCCATGTTCCAAATCGCAACAGCAGACAGTCACTTATTTTTAATCTCCCTCTTTGCAAGACCAACTCCAAACAGAACTCATTTATCTATAGATCCACACACTCATTTAACTTAAATTATTACCACATTGACATTTTTAACGAGACTTTACATGACATAAAACGAAAACTCACTAAGCAACATGACTCAAACTAGAAAGTTGAATCCCTATATATTCCCATCCTTTGCCTCTTAGTCCTAATTCTATATTCCTCCTCTCCCCTCCCCTTTCATATGTTGTAAAAAAATAATGTACTTAATATAAGAAAACACCCTTACAATGTCACACTTTATTATTAATTCACTATCATAAGTGGAAAGTTCATAATTGGCATAATTAATTATCTTACTATTGTTTTACTGTGTAATCTCAGATTTGCTGTCAACTTTCCCTAAAATAAATAAAATAAAATAAAATGGTTCTGAACAATTGGCTATCACCTAAAATAAGTTATTGAAAGCTATTGTAGAAGTTTTCTCCTAGGAAACTACTGGTGATACCATAACATATTTAATTTTCCTACACAATGCTATGATGAATTTTGCTATTTTATTTATTTGTGTTTTTAATCCAGCTAAACTGAAGTGTAGTGCAATTCCAGTCTGCCTACACAAAATAAAAACATGATATTAATAACTAAAATTAGGAATAAAATTAAAGTAAGCTGTGCGTGGGAACCTTTTCTTGTTCTTCCTTAGATAAACAACATAACTCAAATTCATAAAAAATGTCTCCCAATTTCGAATCATGAAAATATATTAATGTTTTTAATTAATTATGACTAGAATGTCTAGGCCACGGACGACATCTGTTCCGTCTGCAAATTTATAAAAAAGTCATTTTGTAATGCAAAAATTTCACACAATAATATCACCTGCTTTTTCTATGCCCAGTGATCTTTTTTGCTTGTATTAAATTGTGTGGTAGGATGTTTCAAATTGTTTTTTCCTCTCAATTGTTTCGCCGGAATCTGCTAGCCAAATGTTTATTCAGCTTCTGCGTTGAAGAGAATTATATCATTTTGTATGGTGAGCCATTTAATAACACTAAACCAGGGAAATGCAACGATTAGGTTTAAAGACCAGTTTAGTTTATGCGTTAAATTTGGCTGCATTATGTATTTGGAAGGTTGTACGGAAAAACTTTTAACCCACGCCTTTATTTAAATCGATGTTTTATTATTATTCATTATTTTGCGTCATATTTCTAAAATTATCTATGCCATCTCTCGTATTAATTTCAGATGGATCTGTTCGGAATATTGTTATAATTTAATCTTCCCACAATTTTTCATTCTTCCCATTGCATTATCTGTGATATTTAGTTTATTTACGCTTTCAAATTCAAAACCACAAACATCGAAAATTGTGATTTTATCTTAATAATTATTGTATTCCCATTTAAAAATAATTATATTATTACAAACAACCAAAATCGGGCGGATTTTGTGAGAAGGTAAAAATATTTTTGCTTTGCAATAAAATCTAAATACCTAAATGCAATATTTGTGAAAGCATCCGAAAACTAAAAACTGATTTTGAAAGGTGATAAAATACGTTTTCCAATTTTATTATTAGGAATAACCATTTATCACAAGTGCGCCCCACGGTTGAATTTGGCAGCCACCTCTGGTCTGGAGCTCCAAAATACATGAAAAATACCCTCAACTCTGTGCAGAAACGGGCGGTCCGTTTGATAGATTCTCCCATCTTAACAGACGGATTGCAATCTTTAGAGCACAGGCGTCGGGTGGGAATGCTATCCTTGTTCTACCGGTATTACAATGGAAGATGCTCCGAGGAACTAGCATCATTGATCCCTTCGGCACCGGTGCATAGTCGGGAAACACGCCAAACGTGTGCCCAACATTTGTACACGGTTGACATTTGTCACATGAGAACGGGTCGTTTCTTCGACTCGTTCTTGTGTTCAACAGCTCGGCTGTGGAATGATTTGCCGGCCTCTGTGTTTCCTCCTTTATTAATTAATTATTTTCCTCAGGGCCTCCTGCGTGGAATTAACGTAAAAAAAAAATTTTTTGAATGCAAACTTTAAAAAGTTTTAAAAACGGCTCACCTTACATTTTGTCTAGATAATGAAAAAAAAATAAAACACACACATATTTTATTAGAAAAATAAATTATTATCCTTATAGTCTATTATAGTCTATTCACTTTTTTGGCGTTTTTGTAAAAATTATTCTTAAAAAATTTTTTTTTTCCTTTTTGCGGTCTGAAACATTCATAAAGCCTTTGTAAGTAAAGCTATGCAGTCTGAAACAATGGACTTAGGGGGCATACATTAATTACGTGAGCTTAAAAGGAGGGGGGGGTCAGCAAAATCTCACGTTACTTAAGAATATACGAAGTGGCCCAAATTTATTTCGACAAGGGGGGGGGGGGGGTCTGGATTGGAAAAAAAATGCTCACGTAATTAATGTATGCCCCCTTTAGCAAACGCATCGCAATTGCTGAAAAACTGCTCGAAATTTGTGAAAAAGTAGGTACCGGACTTATTAAATAATGAAATAGTTTCTCAGGCTGGAATAGATTCTACGTTTAAGCCAGTCCGATCCCGAAGAAAGCAGCGATTATTTGAATATGAAGCTGCAGTTGAGACTAATGATTGGCAGGATATATTCCCGAATGTGTGGACAGCGCTTCGGATTTTACTGACCATCCCTGTAACTGCCGCCAAAGGAGAACGAAACTTTAGTAAATTAAAACCTACTTACGTTCGGCTATGTGTCAAGAAAGAAAGACCATCAGATCTTTCAATTTTATCAATTGAGAATGATATTGCCCAAGGTTTAAATTATTCTGATTTATTAAAAAAATTCCCAAGCGCAAAAGCAAGAAAAGTTGTGTTCTAGTGTTTTTATTAATTTCGCAGATTTAATTAAATAAATGTAATCAAACACATATTTTTTCTGTTATTATTTCTCATCCGTCCTACTAGGCTCTTCAATTAAAGTTGCATAACTGCATAAAAATAGCTCTATTTTTCGTTAGGAGGGGAGGGGCGCCACCAAGAGATTTCGCACCACCTGATAATTTAGCTAGGGCCGCCCCTGCATAAATGTGTACATTTTCATTGTTTCGTGTTTAACTTTAAGATTTGAATATATAGCGAATATAATTGAATATATATCTTTCCAATACCGTTTGGATCATTGCTAGTAAGGGAGACACAACGATTTCTATGAGACCTATTTGAGTTAGGACAAATATAAAGGGGGTTAATGTATTGCCTACCTTTTTCACAACGAAATTACAACAGCCGATCAATGATACAAATAGAAAATGATTTTTATGATTTTTATGTGTGTGCGAAATAAATCCATTTTGAAATAGGTACCTATTATTATGCAGTTATAACCATTGGTACCTACTTCACGTTTGTTGTGGATTAGGAAATCCTGATTATTTCCGAAAATCGTGGAATAAAAATATGAATTTTGTAAAATAAGCAATATTTTAGACAGGTGGGTACCAATCAAAGACGCAATATTTTTAATACTTTTGATTGGTAAAAGCGTAACCATTTTTGCGATAATCGCCATTTTGTTCCCACTTTTTAACATGTTCTTCAAAAAACCCTCGGGCTGAATTCTGCCGTTTAGAAATTTATTCATAGCGATCCAGTTTTTTTCGTCCACTTCTCTCTCTCCTGCTCTCCTGTTCCTTCTGCTTCGTGCAATTGTAATATTCGCTACCTTTTTCACCTTCATCCATGCGAAACTTGACGGAAACATCTGCCACCGGCCACCTTTATACAACTGTGGAGTAGATACGAGTACAACTGTTTGTAGTGGATGCACGATACACCCAGTACATGTACATACATTATGTACGTGTACACTTTACATTCTATAATTCCACGAATGTATAGCGAGTCGTGTGATTGCTCTAATTTCAGTGTTCCGGTTCAAATGAGAATATTTAGTTAAATTGTAGTTTGCAGTCTGTTTTTTCTTTAGATTTTTTTTTGTAAATTGACAGGGATTTAGGAGATGTTTTTGAATTTTTTTTGTAAATTATTGTAATTAACGCTCCTTTTAGGACTTTTACATAGGAATAGTCAAAATTGTACGGTTTTTAAATATATCGAAGGTTGCGGGATCGAATGGCGGCATGGGCAAATAAATTTTATTTGAATAATTTTTGTTACTTCACAATTTATTTTTAAAAAAATAATGTATAGTATATTTGCAGCACGTTCCAGAGTTGAAGATACTCTCAGTATCTCCCTGTTGTAAGACCACCATTCAGAATTGAAACGTTGCTTGAAATGGCGTTAGCCGTGTTTGGTGACCAGAACTGAATAGCCAGGTACTTCCCCACCTTTCTCTACCCCATCTCCTTCCCCTCCCACTACCACTACCTTCAGCCTCACAACATACCCGAATGGCTCCAGACGGGAGCAGCTGAGACTCTTGTGAGGTAATACTATTAAAAAAAATCGACTTTCGGTTTTGTTTTGAAGTAGAAATAAACCCACTTTCCGACATTCAATCGAGCTAAAACTCGGCAGATAGATTCGTTGTCCATAACCACGCATTATATCCACTGGTGGCATTCACGCACACACAAGCAACTCTGGCTACTAGCCGTAGCCGGCCTTAGTAATAGATGTATTGTAATAAAAAAAAACTCTATATTAATTTATCACCGATTATTTTTTTCGTTTAGTTATTTATTGTATGAGATCCCTGAGGGGGATGTGTGGTAATACCATGTATGATCGTGTGAGAAATGTGGATATCGAACAAGTCGGGGACGCCCGAGGAAGACATGGGCACGATCAAGTGAATCAGATACTTGAGTCGGGCCATGTCAAAAGTCAGAATAATAGAAGACTATGTATGAGACGAAGTATGAATGTTAGTGAGGCAAAGAGTGTGTGCCAAGACTGAGTTGTTTGGCTGTCCGTCCTCTCTGCCTACCCCTGCGGAGAAACGGCGTGATGGTTAGTTAGTTAGTTCTGAACTGCCCCAGCCAGCAACATCTTTTGTATTTATTTAGTGCTAAATTAAAAAAAGTCCTTCTGACTGCACAGTTTTTTATCTACATTATTATTCTTGGAAACACGGTTTCTGCATTGAATTAAATCCAGACATCTAGTAATACGCAATGATATTCGAAAGCTTATCAATGCGAGCAATTCTGGACTATCTACATAATGTAGCATATAGAAATACCAAAACGGTGGAAATCCTTCCTTCCAACAATTTAATCACAATGAGATCATTTAAAAAAATGTTGTTGTTTAACAAAATTGATGGAATACCTACCCATTTTAAAACTTAGAAAGCGTAAGAATTTATTACGTATTCTTTCAAAAGCTTGTACCTACGTGAATATTTTAATGTGGGTTCCACTCAATAGAATTGTACTCAAGTTGACTTCTAACAAAGGCGAAATATAACAGTTTAATACATTTAATATTATTGAAATTTCTAGTTAAACTAATTATAAATTGTTAATTAGTTTTGATATTGGGGTAAAACGCCCTAGAGATGAAATTTTACTAAATAACGAACGACAATATTATTTTCTTACAGGGGTATTTTATATTAATACATCAAAAGAACGACGTGACAAGTTAATTAAAAGACGACCCAATTATTTTATCAACTGAACGAACTAAATCATAATATAATTGCTAGCTCAGCCCATAAAATCCACAATAAATTGACTGTTTCTCGCTGTCCTGTTGGGAATCCTCGGAGGGAGGTGATGATTGCTCAGAATATTTATATTTATTATCTAAGATAAAATTGATTCGGACTAATTGTTTTTTATATGAAAGGAAAATTGGGATCAATTAGAATCTTGATATTTACGCCCATTAAATGTTAAAATGGCTCTGAAACATTTGGAATACCTACCGATAAATCCTTCAACAATTCTAGGAGACCCTTTTATTTCTGGGTTTGCTGCGAACTCGGACTGCATCCGCGCTTGCAGATTCGTGGACTCTGGTGAGAGGTTTTAGCTGTTGTTACTTTCCGAATATGAAATAAGTTATTTCTACTTATATCGGTAGGTAACTAAGTACTTAGATTTCTTGATCAATTCATGAAATTCCCGAGAGCATACGGATGCAAGTCCAAAAAGGTAAATTTCAGGAGAGCCAATCAACTATTTTTTCTGTAACTATGGTCTCATAACTTCTTCGGATATCAATGCTGATAGATAACAAAAAAAGTTATTATTAAATCAATTAGTTTTGTTTTAAAAACGAACAAATAAAACGAAATATTTTATAAATATTATTAAAAAAAACGTATAAGCTTATTTTATACTTGCATCCATATGCTTCTTGGGTACAGATTTTTCGCTCTAGTATAATTAACACTCTAATTCATCTACCCTTCTGTCCTGAAGATTGACAAGGCCACGCCAAAGTGGCAATAGGCGATAGAATACCTAAAAACCAATTCAAAATATTAATTTTGATTGTCGTTCTATCTGTGACTCCGGTTCAATGAACTCTAGAACTTTTAGATTGAATTTAATTTTCATTTTCATAGTTGGAAGCGTTTATTTCGAGAATTCTATGAAGTTTATATTATACAGGGTGTTAAGGGACGTACTTGACTTACTTTAACCAGTGATTCCTGACATTATTTGGAGTGAAAAATGTAAATGAAATTTTGGTCTCCGGTGACTTTTTTTGACGACTTTTTTTTTTTCAAAATTTTTTTCTTCAAAATCAAACAAAAAAAAATTCTTCTGCATGTCGTCACTGGTCACTCAGCCGGGTGTCTGACGAACCCCTTACCCCGCCTCCAACTGTTCAACAACTACAATTTTTTTATCTTTTGTAGAAAAAAAAAAAACACCAAAAATGTCACCGGAGACCAAAATTTCATTCACATTTTTTACTCCAAATAATGTCAGGAATCACTGGGTAAAATAAGTCAAGTACGTCCCTTAACACCCTGTATATAATGTTTTTAACTGAAAATTATTGTTTTTGATATTTTCATAATTGAAACTGTTTTGTCGAGAATTCAGACTATCCCATTTAGGTGCGACAGGAAGCGATAAATATTGTTTCACTTTTTTTTACCTCCAATCAGTCCAATTTGATCTCCAACGCTCTAACGCCAAAAGACCGTAAACTACGGAATCGTTTCGACGAAATATTAGTACGCAATAGACCCTCTATGATTAACCGATGACTTTTCCGTGACAAACTTTATACAGCCTGAATAATTTTGAAATCTCTGGAAAGTATTATCGTCAGAACCTTGAACCTATTTGATTACGTATCTAAATTATATAGGTACCTATTAACTCATTAATTACCTAACCATACGCTTTCTTGGTTTGTTTTGATTACTTAAATAGTGCCAATTAATTTGTGCTACAGACAAAACATGGTGTAAACAAATGGAGCTTGTCTGGGTTCATAAATCATTAAAAGCATGTAAAATGGCAGCAAGGCATTTGTTCACATTTCGCCGCATTTGTAAGTAGTTTCAGTCGTTAACATTCCTTTAGCCAACTGAATAGCGGTGTCTAATGACTGCATTGTCTTCCTCTAACACGGTCATCGTGTCGAGACATGCTTTTACCGATGCAATTGTTGATTAAACATTTTTAATTATGTTCTTCAATGGACCGCGTTTGTAAAACATCTTGTACTTCTCACGGCCCGCTTTCCTTTTCTGGGTCGCTCGTTTTCCGATAATTTCTTACAGCGATTAGCATAGTTACACAGAATTTCAATTCAGTGCTTATACCTCCTGATATTTACCAGCTTCGCTCAGTGATATTTTTTCCATTTCCATTCTGAAGGTAATCCTAACTTGGGGCGTTAGCACAGGTGTAAATCCTTTAGGTAAAAAGTAGTTAACTATAGATAGTAAAGCAACGTGGATATTGGTATGAGAACCTACTGTCATTATTTAAATTAATTAACTAAATTAACTTGGTAGTAATTAAATTCATTCATGGGGTATTTCACTTCGCTGTTGATACCTCATTCAATTTACGATTTATTTATTTAAGTTCGAGATAACTATTCGGTTCTTGAAACCATGAATAGTGGCCATGTACGATAAGTTGGGCGAGTTTTCTATCTTTAATTCGAGTGAATACCGCACAAGAATTCCAACTGCTCCAGTCAGTGAGACTACGGTATCCCCAACAGGTTTTTTTTTTTTTTACATTAACTCCACACAGGAGGCCCTGAGGAAAATAATTTCCCTCTTGGCCTATGTCATCTTTGAAGATGCTGTGTGGAGGGTCTTTTTGAGGAAAGGAAGAAGTGAACATGGGTCTTGAAGAGACCTATGTTGTAGGAGGGAGGAAACACAGAGGCCGGCAAATTGTTCCCCAGCACAGGTATGTTGTGAAGCTGAAGGTAGTGGGTAGGGGAAGGAGATGGGGAAATACCTGGCTTGTAGTTCTGTGAACAGTAGACCTCGCGTCCCAAAATAAGGATATTTAATTAAGTACAACCTAAATTTCTTCTGAAATCATATATTCTTAAAAGTAGGTTTTTACCTACTGCTAATCTACTTAATTAAAAACCATATTATATTTCATGTAAGTAACTTTTTATTTATTTCAATTTAGGACTTATACAATTTTTTCGAATTTTTCACTTTTTTCACAATTTTTCACAATTTTTCACGATAATTGTTTTTTCAAACGCGTCGATTTCACATTTGAAAAAATGATCTTTACTGGACCATTAAAAAGGCCACCATCTTGTAACGGAAACAAATTTGCAGACAGACGAAATGCAAAAAAAGCTCGACAACAGGACTTCACTACGCTCCGCTCAGTCAATGATATAGTTCCCACGTTCCAGTCTTCGTGTTTTTTTTTTGTTTCATCTTTTCTTTTCCGCTTCTGACCATTTTCAACTGTTCTGTAGTCTTCTATCAACATCCCCTTTCTTACAGCAATTCACCTCGACGACCTTTGATCTATTTAGTTACTTAGTCCATGTATTTGGCTAACAAGCCTCTTGAGAGTGAATGCAAATTTGGACCACTATCATCAACAACTTCTCCTGTGTTGTCTAGCCTAGTTCCACCGGGATTTAAAGCGGCCGCCGATTACAATATGAATGGCCGTAATTCGCGAGACTTGTAAATCGGATGGATAATTTTATTATGTCAGAGAGTATCATTCATCGTTATATTAGCATGAAATTGGACTACAGGACACAAACAAGGATCTCCCTTGTGCTTGGGCCGTTAATCGCATGGGGTCCAAACTAGTTTCCAATCCAAGATGTTTCCAATGACCCGTTGACCACCAATATTATTTCGTTATAAATATTAAAGGTCAAAAATGTAACAATTTGTAATAATTTACCAATTCATACCAGTTCGCATCTTAAATTTGTCGCTAAACAAATACAAAATGTTGTTACAGAAGCAGTTCATGTACTATAAATACTGTATAATTTTTACTATCCGTATATAAAAGTTATTTGTCTTACACATATAGTTTATAATTACTAACCATTACTCCATTTTCCAGAGAGTAGGCAGAGAGCCTTCTTTTACATTTATAAATTCTCTGTTATGCTGACTCTTAAAATGACTCGGCTAAGTTGCGAAGCTTTCTCGACGCGTCTCAGGCTTCTTATTACGTCTACCTGCCGTCTCTATCAATCCAATTCGTTTAAGTTAGCACTTTTTACCTTTATCGTACACACAGAACAAATCGATAACATTACAGAAAATAGTGTGAACATTAGCAGAGTACAACATTTTAACTAACTTTTTTTATCGCTGAGCAATGCATTTTGTTTCCTGTTTATACCATATCATTGTTAGTACAGTTTTCCAACTTTTCTCCTTTGTCTGTTTCCAAATCTTCACTTAACTTGTAAAAAATTGTACATTAGATATTGTTAATTATTGCATTGCGTCAACTGGTTTTGTTCCAATGAAACCTTCGCAACGCCTGGCCAGTTAGCAGACAAAGGCACGTGGATGAAATAAACTGTATTTTTATATGAAATAAAACAACCTAATAAAAATCCGTCATTCTCACAATTGGCTGTCAAGTGGTACCACTGGTTTCTTCGGGACCTAGATTGGCCATCTTAGCCCCTTAACACGTTTTTAACCTTTTCAATGCCAATGGATCTCTTCACATTTTGTTCATCCTACATTTTTGGTGATTCAAGAGAAAATATTTTACATTTGAATATTCCGGGGTACGCAATGTAAGCCTAATGATGATCATTTATTTAATTTATTACATTTAAACGCCTTGATAGGCTTTTTTATGATTACGAGACACATGATTATGATACAAAGACAAAATCTTTAAATAAAATAGATTAAAAAAAATCTTTAAAAAAAGAACATATGTGGTAAGTACAAAGGTGCAAGTGAAAATAATCTTTAAGAAAAGAGAAAAAAAAACAGATACCAGATTTTAAATTACAGATGGCATAAAAATAATAAAATAGTGTAGGCTAATAATACAAAATTTACAGGCGAAAGTACAGAAATACATGACAAAGTGCATAAAAAAGAAAAAGAAAAGAGAATAATAAGTTTTTACTTTATAGATAAACCGAAATAATAAAAACTGGTAAACTTGAAATAAAATAATAAATATGTCGATATTTGAGGCGAAAGGAGGGATAATAAGATAGATGACAAATTTTAATTTTTAAAGAAGAATACCTAGTTAAAAATTCCTTCTCCTTCCCTCTGTTTAGCATACTGGCATAGTCCAGATTGGGGATTTTAGAAAGAGATGCACTGCCTGCGGGCAATTAAGACTCAAATCAAATAACAACACATTTTTGAAAATAAATTGTTAAGTGGTGGAATATATCTTCTTTTTTTAAATATTCTAGACTTAAAATTTGTGATGTAGCTAATTGCAGTGGAATGTCATTATTTCAACGAAAGTGCGAAAAAGTAAATTTTTCCTTTTTATGGTTTTTTTTAATAAAACTTATGATTTATTTATTATGTATTTGCTAAAATTATTTTCTGCAGTGCACCGGTTGATACGTCTACCTAAGAACCTCACTTATACAATAGTAATATGGGGTGACTTTGATCAATTTTCAACCTTCAACTTTGAAACTGTATAACTTTTTTATAAAACATTTGTGTCGGAAAAGCTTACGTCATATTACTTTCGAAATACACATATTTAAAAAAAATAGCTTCATATTTTAATCGACATCATTAGGAACCAATAATTTAACTCTTATTTTCAAGGCCTCATTTTATCTACGTTGTCTGAAAAAATATTAAAAAGAAGTGAGTAATTTCTGAGTGGCAGCGAGAATTAATTTTTTTTTCATTGGCTCCACGCAGGAGGCCCTGAGGAAAATAATTTCCCTCGGGCCTATGTTATCTTTGGGAGGGTCGCTTTAAGGAAAGGAATGAGAGGAAGTTCTGGAAAGGAAAAGGTATAAGGGGTGGATAGGTTCAGCGTGTCCAGATCATCCGCCGCCAAGACCTAGACATACCTCACTCGGGCACCCCTACAAAGTCACCAAACGTAGTGAACCACTTGGGGTGACCTATGGCAGAGGTGTTGGTTATCCGATAAATGGTTCTCGAGGCGGCGCGCGGCGTTTCTGAGTTTTAGCGAGAATTATGCAGATATCCGCGATGATCGAAGTCGCCCCGCATTACTGTAATCTGTCTTTAGCAGGGGATCTTCCCATTCATGGTCCACCTCTTTGTGTCGTATGAAAAGATGTTTGCGTGCAACAAATACAGAGATTATTATTTCGGCGAATATCTGTTTATATTCATGTCGGCTTTTTATTTGCCAGATATTATTTATTACCGAGCTTCTTGAATAGGCGCTCTTACAGATATAATTATTTAACGGAGAAACATTATAATAATTACAAAGCCTTACGGAAAAGACCGATTGTCTAGAAAAGGGTTTGATGGTGATTTAATGCAATTTTCTGCTGATAAAATTAGATTATAGTCGTATTTTTTGTTGGTATTTTTAAATGTCAAGCTTTTCTCAAGGATAAAGCAGTTAAATGTCAAGCTTTTCTCAAGGATAAAGCAGTTAAATGTCAAGCTTTTCTCAAGGATAAAGCAGTTAAATGTCAAGCTTTTTTCAAGGATAAAGCAGTTAAATGTCAAGCTTTTCTCAAGGATAAAGCAGTTAAATGTCAAGCTTTTCTCAAGGATAAAGCAGTTAAATGTCAAGCTTTTCTCAAGGATAAAGCAGTTAAATGTCAAGCTTTTCTCAAGGATAAAGCAGTTAAATGTCAAGCTTTTCTCAAGGATAAAGCAGTTAAATCAAACATTATTTTCTTATGATTTATTTCCTGATACTTGAAATTTGTGCTGTTAAAATAAAATTAATATTTAAATTCATTTCTACGTAATTTTAAATGATGGCCTAGAACGCTTTTGATGGGTGAAAGCCAGAAATAATTCCCTGACACTAAATATTATGTTATGAACATTTAATAACATTATGATAACGCACTTTTTACCTTAGTGGTGCAGAGATTTTCCCGACTGCAGCTTGCAGGGTGAAAATTGCCCTGATGATAGCAAACCTTCAATAGGAGGGTGCACCAGAAGAAAAAGAAGAATGTCGTTATGCCGTATAACTTTCTTCCAGATCTAGTGGTCGAAGATATTTTTAATTAAGTTTATAACAGGGCTTTTCGGAAAGTAACCCCTGCCCGTTTGGCTATAAATAAAAAAGCCCGCACAGATACAAATATTTTATTAAATTACTCTAAAGATTACTGCTTTTCGCTACTTTTTAACATAGTCTCTGTTTAAATTAAAGCACTCGTGTCATTGCGTTTCACCAATTCGCAATTCGCTCTGCCTACAAGTCAGCCGCATGGGTCGTTCGCCAACCTATTTACAACCTATTTTATGGAGAAATAATCATAACATTTTAAAGATCTTTGTAGTCATCGATGCGCTGGCCCCCAAGCCTCTTCTTCAGTGAACAGTTGAAGCCAAATTCGGGCTATACGGGACGAAGGACAGGGGGTTGGGCGGATGAGCTTTCATTTTAGCGCTCGTCGTTATTTTGTACTTGGTTCACATTTTCAGAATAAAAATGTGTCGTTTTACTGGTTTAAACGAAAGCTTGGTTTTATCAAATTTATTTAAACGAAAACATGGTTTTATCTTCATTTTTATTTCCTTGCTTTTGTAATATGGGTCTCTACAAGACCCAGGTTAAATTATTTCTCTCCTTAAATATATCCTCCGTCGGTGGGGTGATATTTGACCAAAAATCGCTCTCTAAAACTTAGCCTCGTAAGTATTGGATATTTTTATTATTTTACCTATATCATCATGCTGTGAGCTTTCTTTACATCATGTGCATTGAACTCGGTTAAGCCTTCCTAGCAATAAAAATAACAATCAAATTCTCATTCAACACTATCAAAAATTCGTTTCAAGTGATAACTCTCACCTCCCATTGAGCAACTCGTCTGGCCGGTCCTTTTATTTCCTTCAAATTGTCCGTGAAACGCGAAATGCGCTATAAAATTTCAAGTCGCCATAAACGTCCTGTGAATTGACTTGATCCTGTGTCCAGGTTGTTGGTTTGGTTGGTTTGAAGAGTACGTAGTACGGGAACCTGTGGCGTAACTAAACGCTGCAAGACCCCGAGGCCCGTGAGCACATTATAATATTATAATTAATGAACCTAGGTTTAATATTAAATATACAAATATTATGTACTAAATATCGATATTTTTAAGTAGTCTGACGAAACTTTTCAAAGCTTGTGATGAGGGAGTGATTTGAAATAATATTTTCATAATAATATGTATATCTGACATCCGAGAGTAAAAAATGTATTAAAAAATAAGTGCGATAGTTTTGGGCACACAATGAAATTAAGTGCGATAGTTTTGAGAGATGGCAAATAATATGTTTTAATACTTTCTTTAAATAATACGTTTCAAAGAAAAGCCAATAACCTCAAAGGAAAGCTATCATCTTGGAACAAGTTGATTGTGTTTTGGTTTTTCATAAAATTCTTGTTAAATTGGTTCTGCATTGTGATGATATATTACAATATTGAAGTTTATTGAATTTCAAACTTGCCATGATTTTTGCTTAAGATTATGGGGTTTTTATTATTCTCTTTAATTCGGTTTATTGTTGAGGACCGTGATCGCCAGTACCTACAATTTCCATGGTATACAAGGCTCATCCACTCCTCGCGGTTCTGCACTGCGCGTAGAATCAAAGACACTGACGTATCGGACGCCGGTGATACTTTGTCACTCACCTTCCTCTACGTCTTCTGCCTTCCACTTTTCCAGTGACTGAGTTTCTCCAAGTTGGAGTCCTCAGTTTGGCAAGCAACTTATTGAAAGTATCTTAAAATCGTTTTAGGCAAACAGTTGAAAGCCTTTTGTGAATGCCTTGCTCTTTCAGAATGGACATATTTGTGCATCTGGGTTTTGTTTTTTTTTGTTATAGCGCTCGGTATTAAGAAATTATAGCTAAAAGTGTGACTTTATTTCATTGGACATTAGTCTTCATCAGAAATCATAAGTCATCCCAAATTTTCAAAGCGTTCTGGGTTTTCTAATAATTATGGTGCAAGGCAATTAATGGGATTATTGGATAACCAACACCTCTGCCATAGGTCACCCCAAGTGATTCGCTACGTTTGGTGATTTAGCAGGGGTGCCTGGGTTCATGGGGTGAGGTTTGTCTAGGTCTTGGAGGCGGATGACCGGGACATACTGAACCCCAGATTCCTACCCACCCCTTAAACCCTTTTCCTTCCCAGAACTCTCCGCTCCTTCCCTTTTCCTTAAAAAACCCTCCACACAGCATCCTCAAAGATGACATAGGCCCTGAGGGAAATTATTTTCCTCAGGGCCTCCTGTGTGGAGCTCATGTAAAAAAAAAAAAAAAAATGGGAAGGAGGACGGATGTATAATTTTTTGCGGTACACCAAAATGTTAGTTGCGCCACTGACAGGTCGGGGATCACTCCCTCTGGTCCAGCGCTCCGATGCGGTCAGACGGCTGCTGGGCGCTAAATAGAGCCCGCTGAAAGCAGATGAATCCTTTATGACACCGCGAAGCCTTTATCTCCCCGTCATGTTAGCTATTTATGAGGTGGTCTTCGGACGGGTTGCTGTTGTTTATTTGCGTGTTTTACAACTACCCTCAATGGCTTTGTTTGACGTCCAATCTGCGTTCTGAAGGGGCTCCTTTTATTGGCCATTTTGATGTCCACGTAATTCTAACTGAATTTTAATAAGCACACAACTCTTTTTCGCGCAGTGCCCATTCAAAGTCATGTTTCGTCGCATATTCATGTCAAGTTTTACGATATATAATTTGATATTCAAAACATTTTTTAATCCACCATGTTCTCCTTCCATACATTCACCTACATCGTAATTTGAAATGACACTTTAATTTAGGTATTATTTAAAAATAAAATTTATTTATGAAATTCTCATAGGAACACTAATTTGCTTTTTCTCCTATCTACCTACTTTTTCTAAAAATAATCTTATTGGACAATCAAAAATTAAGATCATTAATTACGAGTGTCTTGTCTTATATTTTGACCGTTAAATGTTTATACAAAAGCTGCGCAGCTCATGAAGGAATGATTGCGCTGACCAATAATTTTCATTTTCCGAGAAGTTCAGAGCTTACCACTCGTACGATTCTTCCTCCTTACGTTTCCTGATTTATAGTTAACTTTAAGATTCTATGATGGAAGTGATTTAACTAGAAATTAGGTTTTTTTGTTTTAAAAAGTTTTAATTTTCCATGTACTTTAATTTTAATTTTTGCGACCGGTTTCGATACGTCTGTATCATTAACGAGCAAACTTAAAACTTTAAAAAAAACGCAAAAATTAAATTTAAAGTAACAAATGTACATGGAAAATTAAAACTTTTTAAAACAAAAATGTCTAGAAGTTGTTACATAGTCAATGCCGATGAAATACAAGAAATTAGGTTAATTATTTATCTAAGCCAACCCCTGCGGAAATGTAGTTTACTAATGATCAGTTCCGTTTGAGAATGGTTTCCTGTACCAAGAAAACACTCTCCCTTACTTTCGATTTGTATGTACATTAACAACTGCCAAATCAATAAATAATCAAGATATCTCCGTTCAATGGACCTACGGTTATGATCAAACGCTTTATGATCTGAAAATCTAATTGAAATCGCATGCAAAGTGATCATCTGGCAAGGTTCCAAGTTGATTCCGTATCGATATGTAGATTCTAATTTGAAACCCAATCATGCTACAATATTGTTCGGCTGCCGGGTGAAATTTCGCAACGGCATAAATAAACTCTTGAACTCGAGTATAATATTTTTAAATAAAAGGGAATGCTTTCATTGACGAATCATTAGGAGTAATTTGCAAAGGTTATCAGTTATCACCGATGAAACTGAGGAAAAGGTCGAGGATTTTGGCCGTTCAAGGAAATATCACAGTTGTTTTTTTTTTTAGATTTGCAAGGGTATAGATAGGGGAATGGTGATTCTGATAAAAAAAAATTCCGTTAAATATAAATTTTCCATTAAAGATTTGTTGATTTTCACAAGAAATTTATTAAATTTATAACTATATACATGTTTGAGAGTGAAGAGTTATTATTATAAAGAATTCGACGAAATATTTTTCAAGAAAGCAGCCAATTTTTTTTTCAATTGTATGTTGATTGTGTTCTTTTTGATGTTGTAGGTTCCTAGGTTATATTTTTTTTATGTTGCATTTGTATTGTATTTTTTTCAATGAGGAATCGAATTCCCTCAGAACCTATGTATGTCATATTTGGGGATGCTCTGTGGACGGTCTTTTTGGCGAAAGGAAGGAGAAGACATTTTGGGAAGAAAAGGGGTATAAGGGGTGGGTAGGAATCACGGGTTCAATAAGTCCAGGAGGGTGAATGAGGTCGTGTGAATCCACCCCTCCCACTGCGGTGCAAGTTGGGTCGAAATAGACTGAGAGTCCGGCTGGAGAGGTCAAGGGTCTCCCTCAACCAGTCTCTCCCGATCCAGCCCCCCAACCAGTAGTTGGGCAACGCATCCGCCGTCAAGACATAGACAAACCTCACCCCATGAACCCGGGCATCCCTGCTCAGTCACCAAACGTAGCAAACCTCTTGGGGTGACCTATGGCAGGGGTATGGTTGTATAATAAATTGTTCCTGGAGCGGCGGTACCCGCCTACCAATTTTTTAGCCAGATGGCAGTTTTTTCGGGGAAATTTTACCCCTATTTTTAAATTGTATTACTAACATAATCTTGTTAGTTTATCGTTGAAATCAATTATAAAATTTCACGGAAAAGGGTAAAAACTGTTCTGAAAACCTGCCATTTTCAATATTTATAATTATCCTTATTTTGTTGGCCATCCTGATTTGCCTTCCCGGTATCCATGAATTAATTATTTGTACATGGAAGCTATAATAATATTTTTTACAGAATTGCTCGACGCTTCTCAGTCGATTATTTAAAATGTAAAATATGATTTTATACTTAAACATTTCAATTTTATTTATTTTAACGAACTATTCAATTTATTGTAAATCATCCTTTGTACGTCACTTAGAATTGTATATGCCAACATGCAACAAAATTTATATACAACAATATTTATTTATCGTCAACTTCAGAATACAGCCAAACCCCAAAACTATTTTATCTAGATTCCTAATATTATAGAACCTGTTAACCCTGAGGTCATTAAAACCCGTTCGCAACGACCACCGTGCAACCTTTCCGGTACTCGATAAATTGGCCCGTATTTTATCATTAAGTACCTACCTACCTGCAGGTAATAAAAAACCCTTACTTTTAATTCTTACATATGTAAAAATAAGTAGCCTAGTAATAAAAATAACGATTTCAACCCTTAGTTTGTAATGAATTTTGTTACTAATGTAACTTCGAATGGCGTCCAAACAAAAATGATCCTAAATTTTAATATTTAATTGCAGTGGCGGTCCTTCCCTCAATTCCAAAAATTATAAGATGATAGTAAAACATAATATTATCATTTAAATCAAAACAACTGGTATTATTCTAATGCATTTGAAATCCATCGCTAGATAGCCGGCTGCGGCAAATAGTGACTTCTAACGTTTTAAATGGAAGCTTTCTTTTCCACGCACTACGGTTGGCTGGGTCAATTTACGAAATGTCCCAATAACATGTTTCTGTCTCTTTAAGCGCCATACAATAAACGAGATAGCACTATGTGGCCTAATTATGTCGCTGCGTTTTCGGATTTTGAAGACAGTTTGGGTCATTGCCGTGAAGGAGAGAGCATGATGAAATTATGCGTCTGAAAGAGATGGTTTGAAAAACGTAGGTTGATTTTGCATATTGTACGCCTGTCTCATGAAATAATTTACTATATGTAATTCTACTCTCAAATTGGTTAGGTACCCACGTGAAATGAGTATTATCGTATTTAAAATGATATTGTACCATAATATCAATTTTTTTTAAATGATCTTCCACTTCTGGACCCGTAGAGCCGCCTTTGTATTGTATTGTTTGACTATTTTTGAGTGGCACATGTTTTGTTGTCGGCAGTCCATGAATTGTCTTTTCATGAGTCGGGTTATGTCTTTGATCATGCCACCCATAGAGTGACAAAACTTTAATGCCACCCCTTCGAGTAGGACCTTTTCTATTTATTGACATGATGCATCCTGTCGTCCTGCTACCGGTTCCTTTAACTAGGCGTTTTGTTATTTTATGAACCATGGTTCCTCGCAGGTCCTGTTTATAAATAACACGCTCCTTGTCCTAATCCAGACTTCGTGAACTGCTGCGGTGGGCATGCATTATCTATTTTTATAATCTTACGGCTTTTTCATAATAATTAGTACCCTCGAACGTAATCCCAATTCATTCGACATAATTTTTATTCTTTTTTGTTGAATTAAAATTTGTTACATGTATATTAAATTGAAAACAAGAGCAAGTGCTCAATTTTACAAATTGATTTTTTTTATTATTTATTAACCAAGATATTACAATATAATATATTAAAAAATATATCAAAATACAATATACATTTTTTTTGTATATACCACCTCACTAGGCTGAGCCTGTTTCGAGGTGGCAGGAATTTAAACTAATTTTGATATCTTAATCTTGGAAGAAAAATAAGATAAAAATAAAAATATTTTTATTTAAAAAGAAAAATAGAATAAAAGAACAACAAAAGAAATGAAAAAGAAACGAGACATGAAAAATGGAAAAATAGAAAAAATATGAAAGAAACAAATTAGAAACACTAAAATAATTGTGAGGTTAAGAGAAAAAATACAGGCGTTGAGTGTGTTTTTGTATCGTTCAAGTTATCTGCCCGCAGTATGCAATACCTTTGTTGATTATCCACTTATGAATTTTGTGTTTTAGATTTGCATTTTTTGTCACGTGGATATCTTTAACATCCTTTTCAATTGAATTAAAAAATTTTGGAGCCAGATTATGATAATGTCTTTGTTCATATGTAGTATTTGTCTTCGGAATCATGTTATAATCGACAATACAGTTATTTAAAGACTTTGCTGTATGTTCAATACAGCAAAGTCTTTAAATAACTGTATTGTCGAGAATCTAAAAGGTTTTTTTGTAATAACTTTAATTAAGGCCTTTTGCGCTTTGTTGAGAGGGTCCATATTAGTTTTCGCAGCACCACCCCAACCGATCATACCGTGGGTGATAATTGATTGGCCTAACGCGTAGTATGTAGTTTTTAAAGTCTTCACTGGCATTATGTTTCGTATGTTCTTAAAAAATATATAATTTTTCTGACTTTACTCGCTGTTTTATTTATTTGTTCTGTCCACCTGAAATAGTTGTCAACGTAAATTCCTATGTATTTTATTATCTCAGTCCGTCTTAGCGGGTTGCAAAAGCAATTTTCTTTAGATGAGCAGTTTTGCATGGTTAAGTTTTCATTAAGAGGGCATTACCAGAGAAAACCAGAAATATGTCATTTTCAAATCAGATTTTAGACGTATTGACTCTTTTCCACAAAAAATTATAAATGGTTTTCGAAAGATTGTTCTTTTATCTAGCATTCGCATGTAATAAATTTTGAGAATTTTTTTAAATTTTTAGTATAATAAGGTTATTCCATAGGTCGTTGGCAGATTTGTTAAATTTTCAAAAAAGATTTTGTATTATACCACACCCATTTCAAATAATATAATCATGGAGTAAAATAAATCAATACATTATCTAGCAAACTCATGTTTTAGAATTTTAATTTTAGTTTCAATAAAATCATTAAAAAATATGTACGTACATGTGTTTCTTGACGAAAATTGGTCCATTTGTGTATTTATTTGCGCACTTACAAACTAATTATTTCAGATTTTTTTAACATTCTTATTAAATTTAGACTTTATTGAAAAATGATAAATACTTATAATCAAAAAATAACTACAAAAAGTACATTATTTTAATAGTTTTATCATCACGCCTTTCAGCATTTTTGGATGTAGGTATAAATTAAAGCTAATTTGAATTGTAATAAATTCTATATTGAGTTATAATTTTAAAAAGCTGGTACGGAGAATAATTAATCTTTCTCGTTGTAACCGCCCTGCACGATCGTAAGAACAACTTTCGACGAAATGTGGATTTTCGTCCGCTGGCTGGATATCTATACTGAATGTCATTTACTTTGTTTTGTCTATATTTAGTGTTAACAGGTTATTGTCTAGCCAATTTTTAATCCGGTTGATTCGTTCGGCAGCTTTTTTATATACATTTGTCCAGGAGTCAGAATTGAAAACAAGAACAGTGTCATCCGCAAAGCAAATAACATCTCCGCTAATATCTAACTGACACAGGCAATTGATGTGAAGTAAAAATAGGATGGGTCCTAATGTACTTCCTTGAGGAACTCCGTAAATTATGTATCTGTTTTAGCTTGTTACATTACCTAATTTTAGTGCGTGGCTGCGTTCAGTTATATATTATTTGAACCAGTTATATGCAGAGTTTTTAATACCTATGTTATCTAATTTTTTAAGGAGAATTTTTTGGGACACTGTATCAAAAGCTTTACTTAGATCTATAAAAACTGCAATGCAGCTTTTTCTATGGTCAACATTTTTTAAAATGGTTTCTGTCACTTTTAATATTGCATCTTGTACTCCCATATTCTTGTACTCCATATTTCTGATAAAATTTTATGTTTGTCTATATGTCTAGATAGTCTACCAGTTGGATTTTCACTAGATTTTCGAGAACTTTTTTATAGTTAGAGGGATTATTTTTTTCTCCGGATTTGTAAATAGGTACTATGTTTGCAATTTTAAAATGGCTGGGGAATATACTGCTAGTAATACTCAGATTACAGATGTGGGTGAAGGGAAGGGCTATTTGGTGTTTTATTTATTTTATTAGTTTAGTGTCAAGTTTGTCGGGTCCAGTCGCACAGTCGTTTCTCAGTTTATTTATGTGATGTATTATGTCTTTGGTTAGGAAAGTTTTTACTCTAAATGTATTGTTAACTTGTGCATTAGTGATATATTTATCAGCAAGTGTATCTTCGTCAGTGTTTGTTTTATTTAGTAGTGTTTGGGCTAATGTTTGACCAATGTCTGCACAGTAATTATTTAATGTGTTGGCAATATCAGTCTGATCAGTTATTACTGTATCGTTAACTTCTATTTGTTGATTTTTTTGCCCCTCCTTAGTTTCATCATGTTCAGGCTGCTACAACACTTCTAAACATTAGTTTCTAGTTTCTGCCCATAAACAAGCTTAATAGTACCTACTACTACGCTTTATAGAAATTCTAAAATTACTTAACTTTGAACACGATGTTTGTACTTCGGCCGATTATTAAATGTTAACGGTGCTAAAGATAGATGGCGCCTTATTATATATTTTTAAATAAATAAATTGAAGCATCGAATGACAATCTTTTTAATATATTTTTATTATTTGAAGAATTTTTCCTATTTGCAATTTATTCCACCCAATTCAGATTTACAGTTGGATTTAAGCAGTTTTCTCATAGCTTTAATTACTTATATTAATATACGCCTATACGAGCATTTAAAAAAAAACGCGTGATATACGTAATAATTTCGTGGAATGGTAATATGAGGCAGTAAATTCTAATTAAATTATATAGAACCCTTGCAGAAGAAAAGTTGATATTTTGCTAACATTTATTTATTGAGGTATGTCAAAATTGCCTACTACTTCTGAGAAATCATTTCCAACTGTATGCATTCTAGTTACTAGCGAGTATCTAAATGATTCAGTCCTAATATTGTTGTTGCAATTAAAAAGAATTTTAGGTCAAGTAGTTTTTTGGGTCGAAAATAAGGAGTCTAAAAATCTATGCGAGTGTTTTGATGAATTTAATTATTTTATTAAGTGGTTGCAATTTGTTGTTTACCGAAAGGGGAGTCATCAATTGAATTACTAGTTTTTCTTTTACTTTTTTCTCTTATCTTGCGTTGCTTTTTGATGGGAGACCGGAGTAAACATGTGCGATAATCGAAAATGTGATCAAATTTGTGAGAATGAAAAAAATTATCGAAAACACACGTATTTTGCAGTCTCTTTAGTTATACTAAAGGTATCATGGCAGGTTGTGTTGTGGTAACCTTAACTCATAATTCATATCCTGTCTCTAAACCAGCCCCGTTCATTCCTCTTCCCATCTCCATCTTGCAGAGTCACCTATCCGCATTCTTCCATCAACCCTCTATTAGTTGTACGTTATATTTACGATGAGCATAAAACCACCCTTCTGACGACAGGGTACACGGCGCCTGAGCGTCTAAGCACTCTGTCTGTCGCGAGTTAACGACTCTTGACTTAAATTCTGCCTGTATTATGAATAATCAACCAAGATGAAATTTATGATGAAAATCATCGCGTTTAGTGGTGGTCTCTCACTATAGTCCGTTTAATGACGGTTTTGATATTGTTGCCGGTAGTGCTGACCATTCGCACCAAGGGGGAGTTGTTCATGGATTTTAAGGCTAATTCACGGTCGTTAAACCTATTGTATGTTTAATTTTCCACCGAAAATACGATCTAGATCTCATTTTTGACATTCGTGTTTGTCTTTGTAACTTTTGCCAACAATTTTAATAGCTTTCGAAGTTGGTTTCAAATTTAGGTCTCTCATCTAAAGTCTTATAAATTTGGAGAAATAACCAACCCCCTGTTATTTCTCCGCACAGATTTCATCAACATGATTTGTCTCATAATGAAGTATTTTATTTAACGTTTTCTGCACTTAATCATTTTTCGTCCTCCTTTCACTAGCAAATAATACAATTTATGTTTTGCACATTACATTTCTCGATTAAAAAAATATAATAGTTGATACGGATAATAATAGTTTGTTTTCATCTTAATGGGGATTGCGTTTCTTGAAAATTGTTATTAATTAAATTAGTAGGTACAGGTACCTACGTAATAATTCACATGACTGACACGATCTTGCAATGGTTCATTTATTTTGTGTTGAATGACTCCCTTTCGGTTAAGAAATTTTGTGTTGAATTACTCCCTTTGGTAAAAGCTCGCCAATTAGTCAGCGGGGTATTTTATTCGCCCAGTCACGATATTTAATTAGCGTTCTCATTATGAACGCCATCATTATTTGTCATTTTATTTTAAACACCGAGGTACTTTTTCCATCACCTGAATTTACCGATTTTATTTTTTTATGTAAATTCACAATCTATCCTAATTGGTTCGTTTCAATAAATTGATACCTTAGGCTGCGTATACACACACACGCGAGCCGAACCTAAGCGCTGCACCACGCATCGCAAACGGTGCAAAGCGCCGCTTTGAGGCTCGCGTCTCGGTTCCCAAATGTACACACAGCATTATAAAATATATAAATGTGTTTTTCTTATTATCGTTTTGAAAGGTAGTTTTAAACTTCTTTGGCGTAATTATTCAACTCCCCGTCTGAATTTCTTGATTATTCTATAAAAAAAATTAACTTTCTTCGTTTAATTTTGATTCCGTGATAATTTTTTCACTTAATTTATTAAATTAATAGTTACACTAGTGGACTTAAGTATGGACACTCTTTATACATTTCTTGGATTTGATGTTCATTCGCTCTTTTTTAAATCACGTTGGTGTTTAACTGTAATTTTGTTAGCTAATTAATTCAACAACATATTATACTGTTATATTTTGAATAGATTTAAATGTTTTTTTCTAGAAAAAAAAAATGCTGAATAAAACAATGACATGGCAAAATACAAATTATTTTTTTAATTATGAAGATTTTGCATAATATTTCAAATGAACATTTAACGTTAGTATTTCTTTGGAAATCCTTTAAGTTTAATAACTTCCTCAATTCTAGGCATGGAGTCCACCAAACGTCCCTAATTTTCAGGTTTGATTTCTCTTTTATTGCTGGGTTTGCGGCGAGAAACTAGACCAGAGATTTTCAACAGGATTCAAGTCCAGATGGTTCCCTGGCCAAGGTAGAACAACAATATGGTGGTTCTGTAACCATTTCATGCTCGTTTTGCTATGTGGCATGGGGTCCATGCTGCTGGAAATTGCATTTTCCACGGTTACCCTAGAACAAATCATTGTGCTGGGCAATAATTTTGGCTCCAGAATCACATACTTGATGCCTGTTAGCCTTAATTGTGCCTTATACCACTCCCAGACATCCAAAAATATCCCTTATCATGCAGATCCACACCATTACACTCACAGGAAGTTTCATTGTCGCAGTAGTGCATTCTGGTATCACAACTTCAACTTGATGGCAATGAACAAATCTGATTCAATCCCTCACAAAAGTGAAAATGTTGGTCTCATCACTCCATATGGACTTTGCCCAGTCATCTGGATCCATTCTTTATGTGTTACAGGTTACAGCCCATTTCAAACGTTTGTGCCTCTGTTTCATGTTATGGTTAGACTTTTATTATTCGTGCCTAATTTCTTCCTAAATGTTATATCAGTAATATCGAGTCCAGCAGCTTTAACGACCTTGTTAATATCTCCAGGGTAACGCAACACGTGCAACATGCTCCTTTCATTTTGTGGCATAACCTATTGCTTTTGGACGATTTCGGACCGTTTTGTAGTTTTAATCTCCTTGTAGCGTTGGCAAACATTTCTTACTCCAGATTGGTACCTCCTCCATCCAATATTTTTTGCAATTTCTTCATATGTGTAGCCTTCTTCACGAAGTGCAACAGCTCTGCTTCTCTTTGGGTGACCAATCGATACGTCTTGGCACCTTAGGAGCCATTTTAATAATTTTTGTTTAAAAAAACAATTTCACTTTTCTTAAAACTTAAAAAAAAAACTTAATCGTGTTGCATCATAAAGTGTCCTGATTGAAGCACACGACGATCCTCTGCACTTTGCGGTTAGTTTAGACAGAACGCGAGACATTATAGGGTTGCCGGAATACAAAAAAAATTATTCTCAAAAATTGTTTGTTTTAAAGGCGTTTACTCCCATTTCTCATAAAGAGTGATAAGAATGTTAAATCAGCATATGGCATATCGTTTGGTATGTTTATCAATCAACTATAGCACAAGGAATACGAAAAAAATTTAGAAGGGTTCGGTAACAAAATAAGTTGTTTTTTTATAAGGCAAACTACAAGGTACAAGAAATCTCGAAAAGTGTCCATACTTAAGTCCACTAGTGTATATTTGAATGATTTGTATAGCGCTGTTTTTGTGGAAAATCACCCCAAGGGCGCTGATCTTGACTTACACCTCCTCTTATCCTAATTTTTGGTGATTCTATCAGCATTATTTAATTCAATAACATTATTCCATAATATATTATTAAATTCTACTAGATATATCAATTTTACGCGTGACAGCTATTTCGCCTTCCGAAGATATCGCATTAAGACGACTCTATATCCTAAAATATATTCAGAATCTTAACGATGCTACGTAAGTAAAGAAGCCGTGTATTCAAATTGCGATTCGCGACCCGTGTATTGGTCGGACCTACTGTCGAATTTGCCCTACCAAAGAAAAGAAGAAGAAAAATAATGTGGGAATCTTAACGACGTACGTGAAGAAACATGTAAACAAATATGCGCCCGCGGTACGGCGTATTGGACGGACGTACGGTCCAATTCACCTTAGCAGGAATGGAGATTCGACCTTTCCTCCGGGTTCATTTTAATTAATTCTGAAGAACGTGTTACTAATATTTAAGATGTTTTTAAATGAATACCTCCCGAAGTTATTAATTCATCATCTAGAAAAATAAAATCTGGTGCTCACCGCTAACTTTACTTGTACAACGTATTACAATTTTTAAAGGCGTTCATTAAAAAAATGATGGCAGCATACTGTTTTTATTATTCTAAAATATAAATAACTCGCATCCCTTGTGAGGCATGGAAATAAAAATGATGATGATGAAATAAAAATTCAATTAGGAATTCGCCGATTAAAATGTGAGCCTCGGGCAAACCCCCGATAAACGTGGTTATGTCTCGCCTTAATACATTCATAACATGTCGAAACGCCAAAACTTCTTTACTTTTAAAAGCTTTTTTTACTTCTTGAAGGTGGAGCTTTTGTTATTTTTGGTAGATTGGATTCATTATCTTATTTTCTATCTTTTCTCTAAACAAGTTTGAATTTAGTCGCAGTTCATTATTTGTCCTGATCATTTAAAATTTTACAACGTGTTCTTTTTTTTATTTATGGAGGATATTTCTATTATTTGAATTCGAGTAAATGTTAACATACGGCGATAAATCGACACATAATACCCACTCCAGTCATAGAATAAGCTTTTTGAAAAATCGCGCATTGTTCAGAGATATAAAATGTCGATTGCGAAATCTTGTTTTGGACCATAAAGTTTTAATGCCCCCGATAAAGCCAAAATGATTTTACAAATAAGGGGACAATGGGCTCCTGTTGCGGCAGTTAGACTAAGGATGTTTTAATAACACACTTTACGATGCATTATTATTATTGTTAGAAGATGTGACTAAAATGACTATGGGACGTGGTCTGGGAAACATTTAAATGCTCTGGTTTCAATGGATTGACTAATTAAAAATACTGAAGCTCGTTTTCAGTTGCTTTTGTTTGCTCTGTGTTATTATTTGTTCCGTTCTTTATTTTACTGGTAAATCTAATGAAAGTTTTTTTTATATTACAATTCAAAATAAAGTTTTTGGTTCACAAAAAAGAGATATCTTTGTCTCCCTGGTTAGAAATATTATCCAAACGGTGTTAGAAAGAGAAAATACCACGCTTTATATTCAAATTTATAACTTAACCCCAAAATAATTATAATGTACACCTTTCCTTTGAATCCAATGTTTCCTTCTGCAATTTGAAAAAAAATTAAATTAATTATATTAAAAATTATTAAAAAATAATTAAATTAAATTATTATTAATTTTATTTTTACATGAAACGACAAAAAGGGAGTTGACGATAACGTTTATAATATATTTGCCTAATAAATTATTTATGTGTTTTTTTTCGTTACAGTAATTTTAGTAAGGCCCTCCGTTCATGGAGATACTTACAATCTACGCAATTGTGACGAAACCACAGGTACCCTGCTGACATACCACTTTTTAATGCTAGTCTCTGTACACGGCGCTATCCGAAATATACTGAACTTGATCATTTTTCACGTGCAACCGTCGAGTTTACACGCTGTCAAGCGATGTAATGTGACTTTTTTTCCAACATCAATCCATGAATCCATGTCTTCTCCACTAAAACCTTTCTTACGTATTCTGGTAAAGTATAGTTATATAAACATGCATTTTTTCCACTTCCAGAACAAATCTAACATTACTTTCATGTTCCGACACCATTTAAGTCAATAATAATAAATAATAATATTTGGATGATTTTATAGCGCCGTTTTTGTGAAAAATCACCTCAAGGGCGCTGTAAACGTCAAAGGAATATGTATCAGACACAAATGATGCGATGCGTCCTGTGCGATCAGTGCTGTCGGTATCGTGATACTGACTGGAAACTGCCACCGCGTAGCGCCGTGAACGGGCACCAGCAAAATCGTACGGGGGGTACTCACGATCGGCGCGTATGATACGCGCACGAGGATCGAGTATCTTGTAAGTATCTCCGTGAACGGAGGCACTAAGGCCCTCCATTTAAGTACCCTGCTGATATACCACTTTTTAATGCTAGTCTCCGTACACGGCGCTATCCGAAATGTACTGAACTTGATCATTTTTCACGTGCAGCCATGGAGTGAACACGCTGTCATGCGATGTCATATGACTTTTTTTCCAACATCAATCCATGCCTTCTCCACTAAATCGTTTCTTACGTATTCTGGTAAAGTATAGTTATGTAAGCATGCATTTTTTCCACTTCCAGATCAAATCTAACATTACTTTCATGTTCCGACGCCATTTCTGTCAAACGTCAAACGAATAAGTATCAGACACAAATGATGCGGGTTTCGCGTGCGATCAGCACTGTCGGTATCGTTATACTGATTGAAAACCGATAGCCACCGCGTAGCGCCATGAACGGGCACCAGCAAAATCGTACGGGGGGTACTTACGAGGGCATTACCAGAGAAAGCCTGAAATACGTCATTTTCAAAAAAGTTTTTAGACGTATTGACTCTTTTCCACAAAAAATTATAAATGGATTTCGAAAGATTGTTCTTTTATCTAGCATTCGTATGTAATAAATTTTTAGAATTTTTTTAAATTTTTAGTATAATAAGGTTATTCCATAGGTCGTTGGCAGATTTGTTAAATTTTCAAAAAAGTTTTTGTATTATACCACACCCATTTCAAATAATGTAATCATGCAGTAAAATAAATCAATACATTATCTAGCAAAGTTATGTATTAGAATTTTAATTTTAGTTTCAATAAAATCATTAAAAAATATCTACGTACATGTGTTTCTTGACGAAAATTGGTCCATTTGTGTATTTATTTGCGCACTTACAAACTAATATATTTCAGATATTTTTAACATTCTTATTAAATTTAGACATTATTGAAAAATGATAAATACTTATAATCAAAAAATAACTACAAAAAGTACACTATTTTAATATTTTTATCATCACGCCTTTCAGCATTTTTGGATGAAGGTATAAATTAAAGCTAATTTGGATTGAAATAAATTCGATATTGAGTTATAATTTTAAAAAGCTGGTACGGAGAATAATTAATCTTTCTCATTGTAACCGTCCTGCACGATCGGAAGAACAACTTTCGACGAAATGTGGATTTTCGTCCGCTGGCTGGTTAAACGCTCTTACGATCGGCGCGTATGATACGCGCACGAGGATCGAGTATCTTGTAAGTATCTCCGTGATCGGAGGCACTTAGTGTGAGCCATTTTTAAAAAATTTTTAAGTTTGCATGCAAAATTTTTTGTATTTCAAAAACTATATGTTTATTTTCTAATTATAAAGCGTAAATAAATCCAAGCTTATTTCATCACCTTTCCAAAACATTTTTTGGTTTTCGGATACATTAAAAAATATTCCATTTGTTTGAATTTTATTGCGAAACGGAAATATTTTGATACACTGACAAAATACGGTCGAGGTTTGAGGGATTACCAATACGTAACGCTAACGGAAAAGTGTTATGATTTATGATCCTTAGTTCGTTTGTTTGAATCCTGGAAAAAATGTCTGTGGCTGACTTGGCATCGCGCCTGGTTCCGCGCAGGCGTGCGCGTGCATCGTGCCATCTTTATAGTCATGAGAGGTTATTCGTAATCCTGGAATTTTTTGTCATTCTTTAAAAAAATAAAATAAGTATAATAAAATATATCTAATAAAATAATTTTTAAAAAAGTAATCTTTTGTACCTCAATCCATAATGTAATAAACTCCCAGTTCGCCCTGAGGTGAGATCAGTATTCACAATTTCAACTTTGCATTGTATGGCTATAACTTTATGTTCAGTACCAGAATATTGAATATTTATTTCCTCTTATCCATCTCCTTCCCTTTTTCACTTCCCACAGCCTCACAATACTTTACAAATTCTTTCCCCGAATCCGGCAATTATGAATCTAGTGCTACATAACGCAACAAAATAAGAAATTCCTGATATCCCTAGATGTTTTATAATATATTTTTTTATCTGAAGTATTTCAAATATTTTTATTCTCTTTGGCATTATTGCTGTCGGCTTTCGGTAGAGAACTTTTCCTTTAACGACATATTAAGCGCGCGAAGTTCACTCGATTCTTAACCGATCATTAATCTTCCCTCTCCATCTCACACAATACAATACCTCGGGAGGTGTGCCTGTAGAAGGTATCTTCATTAATGGAATTTAGCGACAAAATTGATTTCCGTTCACCCTACCGCTGCCAGTGTCAGTGTGGTGTGAAATCTATTAAAAATCTTTTATATTTTTATTTTAGAAATTACACACATCACAGCACCTGAGAATACGGCATAAAATATAATAATATATCTTAAATTAAAAATTATATTGAATTGAAGAATCGTTCGCTATCCATTACATTGCTTTTTATTATTGTCTGAAGCAAATACGTTCTTTGGAAATATTAGATTTATTACATGAGCTCCACACAAGAGGCCCTGAGGAACATAATTTCCCTCAGGGCCTATGTCATCTTTATGCTCACCTATGATGCTGTGTGGAGGGTTTTTTTAAGGAAAGGAAGGAGAGGAGAGTTCTGGGAAGGAAAAGGGTTTAAGTTGTGGGTAGGAATCTTGGGTTCAGTATGTCCTGGTCATCCGCCTCCAAGACCTAGACAAACCTCACCCCATGAACCCGGGCACCCCTGCTAAATCACCAAACGTAGCGAACCACTTGGGGTGACCTATGGCAGAGGTGTTGGTTATCTAATAAAGGTTCCCGGGGTGGCCGTACCCATTCCCGCCTCCCAAATAAATTAAAATATCTACCTATATACATTTATTTTTATATGCGACAGTTTTTTCGCCTTCCAAATCATTCTCGAGCTGCTAGAAAGTTTTCACTGGTTTAAAATTTATAATTTTGTAATCATATCTATGTATTATACATATAAAGAAGAGCGTCTGCGGCGCGGCGTGGCTTGTTTTTTTATACCAATCTATAGTTTTATTCCGAGATTGATAAATTTTCACACTTTCTACGTGAGATTTCGATAAACCTTACCCATCCCCCTTTCCCAAGCAGATTTTTGATAATTCTTGATGAAAATTTTCACACTTGACATTCAAAATAAGAGGAAAATAACTGTTTACACTGATTTCGAAAAACTTGGCATAAATTTTGAGCAACGCTGGGGACTTCACCGCTTCCCACTTCTTAAAGTAGAATTTTGATATTTCTTGAAGAAAATTTGCACACTCGACATTCAAAATAAGAGGAAAATAACTGTTTACACTGATTTCGAAAAACTTGGCATAAAGTTTGAGCAACGCCGGGGACTTACCGCTTCCCACCTCTAAAGTAGAATTTTGATATTTCTTGATGAAATTTTGCACACTTGACGTTGAAAATAAGAGGAATGTCACTGTTTACATCGGATTTCGAAAAACTTGGTGTAAAGCCCGTGCAACACCGGGGACTTCAGCTAGTTTCATTTTGTTTTTGTAGAATGTAATAAAATTATTAAATGCGCTGAAAGGTTTTCGACAATCCTTAGGTACAAAAAAAAATGTTGAAAATGATTCAGGGGAAATAAAACTTTATTCTCACGCTATTTTGATTTGTTTGTGATTATATAGGCCCTTTTTTAATATGTATTTTTGGTTTTTCATTATTTCCTTCAATATTCCTTTACTGCAAATTCCAGTTTTTCGTATAATGCAACAAAATTATTCCATTACTCATTTTTACCATGTACCTATAGTGTAGTAGGTATCGAATTTCATCAAAACATAACTAACTAAATGCATTGACCCTTTGTGGGGTTCATTTTAAAATGGACTGAAAACCTATCATTAACTTTTCCAGGAGTCATCGTGACCATGCAGATGTTGGAAGAAGTTCCGTTGGGGGTTGGCGGAGAAGGAACAGGGAACAGGGGACAGGGGCGCAGCATGAGACGTAGGTTTGGTGTGAAATGTCGTGTAATTGATACTTTCAACGCCAAGCAATGAAGATCGATGTTCTTCAAGTGATAAATGACAATTTTAATGGAAATAAATGATACCTACCCATTTTCCAGAAAATGTTTTCAACACTTAGGCATATATCACCCGATCTTAGATGGTGTTAATATAATGCATTTTTGTACAGTGTTTTCATGTTTTGTGTTGCCGTCAGACTTTGCTTCTGATTTCAATTTATAACATATCTTTTGCTTTTATAATAATGATGCATTAGTACATAACTCATTAAAATATTTGATTTGAAATTGCACTCACGCCGTCATGCGTAATGCATGAAATTATTCAAGTTCAACAAGCTCTAATTTTAAAGATTTAAAGAATAAATCATATTTGACAACCGATAAAGTAGATACGAAATAATTTTAATAATTGATAATTGAATTAGAAAAATGAAACAATACAACTTTGTAAAAACCACTTATATAATGTGCAAATCCGACCGGTTTCGGAACAAACGTTCCTTCAAACAAACGTTTTGATAACTTAGAAGCTTTGGAAATTAAAAAATCCCTTAAAAATAATGAATCTTTTATCAACAAACAAAAAATATTGTCATATAGCCCAATCATGGATTTGTTCCCCTACCCACCCACTCTACACTAATACCTACCCACCCAATCTACATTATTAACTAACGGCTCCACCCCTACCATAATAAAACATTGTTCGAAACTGTCAAATTAGTATAAGCTTTCCCTGACGAAGGAACGTTTGTTCCGAAACCGGTCGGATTTGCACATTATATAAGTGGTTTTTACAAATTTGTATTGTTTCATTTTTCTATAATGGATAACCACAAAGTAATAGCTACATTCAAAAATGATAATTGAATTATTTAATTAAATAATATTTTGTAATTTTCAAGTCTTTATATGTTTGCCCTGAGGAAGGAACGGTCGTTCTGAAACCATTTAATTAATAAACTACATGTGGTTTTAAAAAAGAAATATTGTTTAATTTACTTTGTGTATTACTTATTATTATTTTTGGTTTACATATTTGATATGTCTAAATCTTAATCATTAATTATTTTTAATGTTTAGGTACCAACTTACGGTGTTGATTCGAAAGTTAATTCTCGACTTCTCTCTAATTATTTTCCAACAAAAAAGAAAAATTATAGGTACGTATAAATAACATTGACAATGTAATGTTTTTGTTATGCAGTGATCCTGAGGTGAATATTTTATAAACACTTTCAGCTTCACAAATCCTACAATTATGATATCCGGTGATTTTTCACGGGTAAAATAAATACTTTTTTTTACGAATAGTTGAAAATCTCCTACTGCCTTTCCTGTAAGCGGAACAAGTTGCTTGTGTCGTGATGGAGGTTATAGCCAGCCAAACGCGATGTCAACTCTGCCACTGACCGTGGCGTAATGTATATGTATATCTACTTTTATGTTGATAACTTTTCTTCCCACAGTGACATTCGCGTGACCAAACTAACTTACCGCTATATACATGTCATAAAGCTATCATATTTGTCACATATACATTTCTACATATAGGTAGTATATAGTTTGCTAAAAATAAAAATACATCACTGGTAAGAGAAGAGAAAGTAATAGGTAGGTACCTTACTAACAAAATAACTAAACATATTAAATTATAATATTAATAAAAGCATATGCAAGAAAATGAAAACTGTTAAAAAAATGAAATGGTTCACATGAAGCACAACGGTTGTTCAATGTTTTTTTTATAAACAATTTATTTTTTGAAACTCGTTAAAACAAAATTTTAGGTATGTCGGGGAATTTTTTTTTCTAATTAACTGGGCTTGCAATTTGCCATTGGAATTGCTTTAGCCATTAAAATAAAATCTCACCCGGCGGACTCATTGCACGTTTTCACACAGAAGCAAACAAAGCGCCTCGCCTTTCAGGGAGACCAATTAAGACAGCTTTCGTCAATATTTGAATAATGCATTCCTTAATCTCCATTGACACCTCTTCACTTGTAATCCTCTCCAGACAATTGGTAAACCAGCATCCCGCCTCTACTGAATCTGGTTTTCCGTCTTCAAAGCGGATTCTTTATTCCCACTGACAGAAACATTTTAATGTGAGTGTCGACTGACAAAAAATAACAACACTAATGACATGTTTTCATAATTTCACATATAGACGAATGCAAAGGATGCTTTATGAAATAGGATTTTAAGGGTTGACAATGACGGGGGTCTCCTACTGTCTTCTAGGGGTGGCTAGAACCTCCCTGTGGTATGCCGAACTAAATCGCCCAAGACCCTTTAAGTCTAATACAAAAGTAATTATTAGAAAGGGATGAATTTTTTGGTGTGGCGTCAGAACGACACCTTTGGCCCCTTCCAACGAAGTGAATGCAAATTGGCTCAGTAAAATACTTGGTTTAATCTCAAAGGCAAGGTGAGTTCAGGTCTAGCCTTTGAAAGCTGTTATTTATTATTATGTTCATTCATGTTTGAAATTAAATTAAAAGCCAGAAGCCTGAAATTACACGTTACTTTTTAATAATAATAATAATAATAACGTAGTATTTATATAGCGCAGTTTTGTGATGTTTCACTTCAAGTGCGCTTAATTATAATAAACTTAAAATTAACCTACAGTGTTCCTTACGAGTCCTTAAAATATTAATTAAATAATGTGAAATAACGAATATACAAAAATATACAAAGCAATTCCTAAAGAACAATATTAACAACAATAGTGAGTGCTGTTTTGGCACAGGACAATATATAATGATAAACCATCACTGTGCCACTCAACAAGAATCATTTAAACTAAATTATATAGAACAGGAGGCAGTTAACATTTAGAAATAATACAAATTCAGAGTGCACATAAAACTATAGTAAAGAGGTAATCGAAACCAAACAATTTCCAGAAACTTGAGGAACATGGCTTATTATGGCTTATTATTAATAAAAGTTTTAAGGTGTCTTTTACGTTGGCTTGAAAGAACCTTACTAAAAAATCTAAAAACTTATGGTTTTATTTATTTGTACCTCGAATAAATATTTGTAATGGGAAAAAATCAAAGCACCAACAAAATAATATATTCAGTTTTTTCCTTATATCAATATTATATATATCAATATTAATGTCTTCTATAGTAAATGCATTTTGAAAGCGATTTGTGTTTATAAAAGATTTCAGATTCTCAGTGAAATTATTAATGCTCGATTTATGAGTTCAAAAGGGTAGTTTTATTAATCTACTTTATATTTTAGAAATGTTTTTTTTTTATTACGACAATAGATTGTGATTATGTACCGCATACGAATCTTAATTTCATACGCTTGTCAATCATATTTCAAAGAAGAGGTACAGGTAAAAACGCTTCATTTTGATTGATCGGTACATGATCACGATCAGTATTAGTTTATTTGATTCACCGTTATGGTCTCCGCAAAGTAGATAGATTTGATTGATCGGTACATGATCACGATCAGTATTAGTTTATTTGATTCACCGTTATGGTCTCCGCAAAGTAGATAGATTTGATTGATCGGTACATGATCACGATCAGTATTAGTTTATTTGATTCACCGTTATGGTCTCCGCAAAGTAGATAGATTTGATTGATCGGTACATGATCACGATCAGTATTAGTTTATTTGATTCACCGTTATGGTCTCCGCAAAGTAGATAGATTTGATTGATCGGTACATGATCACGATCAGTATTAGTTTATTTGATTCACCGTTATGGTCTCCGCAAAGTAGATAGATTTGATTGATCGGTACATGATCACGATCAGTATTAGTTTATTTGATTCACCGTTATGGTCTCCGCAAAGTAGATAGATTTGATTGATCGGTACATGATCACGATCAGTATTAGTTTATTTGATTCACCGTTATGGTCTCCGCAAAGTAGATAGATTTGATTGATCGGTACATGATCACGATCAGTATTAGTTTATTTGATTCACCGTTATGGTCTCCGCAAAGTAGATAGATTTGATTGATCGGTACATGATCACGATCAGTATTAGTTTATTTGATTCACCGTTATGGTCTCCGCAAAGTAGATAGATTTGATTGATCGGTACATGATCACGATCAGTATTAGTTTATTTGATTCACCGTTATGGTCTCCGCAAAGTAGATAGATTTGATTGATCGGTACATGATCACGATCAGTATTAGTTTATTTGATTCACCGTTATGGTCTCCGCAAAGTAGATAGATTTGATTGATCGGTACATGATCACGATCAGTATTAGTTTATTTGATTCACCGTTATGGTCTCCGCAAAGTAGATAGATTTGATTGATCGGTACATGATCACGATCAGTATTAGTTTATTTGATTCACCGTTATGGTCTCCGCAAAGTAGATAGATTTGATTGATCGGTACATGATCACGATCAGTATTAGTTTATTTGATTCACCGTTATGGTCTCCGCAAAGTAGATAGATTTGATTGATCGGTACATGATCACGATCAGTATTAGTTTATTTGATTCACCGTTATGGTCTCCGCAAAGTAGATAGATTTGATTGATCGGTACATGATCACGATCAGTATTAGTTTATTTGATTCACCGTTATGGTCTCCGCAAAGTAGATAGATTTGATTGATCGGTACATGATCACGATCAGTATTAGTTTATTTGATTCACCGTTATGGTCTCCGCAAAGTAGATAGATTTGATTGATCGGTACATGATCACGATCAGTATTAGTTTATTTGATTCACCGTTATGGTCTCCGCAAAGTAGATAGATTTGATTGATCGGTACATGATCACGATCAGTATTAGTTTATTTGATTCACCGTTATGGTCTCCGCAAAGTAGATAGATTTGATTGATCGGTACATGATCACGATCAGTATTAGTTTATTTGATTCACCGTTATGGTCTCCGCAAAGTAGATAGATTTTATTTAGTCGGACTTGTCGCATCGATTCCTCACCTGGTGCAGGATTAGGGCAGGACGGTGTTAGGCCTTTCTTACCTGCGGGTTGACGTAACCTTTGTCGTATTCCGCGTCACTGCTTATCCCTTCTTCGCGATTGTCCCTTCCTCTTCCCCCTCTCTCCCGGCCCGTGCACTGTGCACGGTGCACCCCTCGTTAGCGGGAACCAACCCGCGATTCGGAAACCGGATTTTAATTTAAGAATTCAATTTAGCGCTATTCCTTCGTTCCTGCCTGGGGTCGGCGTCGACAATGGCGATTGTTATTCTAAATAGACGAAGGCAATTTTCCTTGACGGGTTGTATTTTTTCTTTCCGTTTCTTGATTTATTTAAGGATTTGGAATAGTAATATTTACAGCCAACAAACAGTTTCGTACTGCGTTTTTAAACTGCAGGCACTTCGGGTAACGATGGATAGCATACGTAGTTTTATTGCTTGTACATAATTATTTAAATATAAAATATGAGGAAGTGAACACACATTTAACGATCTTTTTGAGGTTAAATAACATTTAATTTTAAATGAAAAAGTTTTATTACTACATTCAAAACGTCCGCCTTTAGATCCCTTTTTAATGGACCGAGTAGTGCATTCATTTTGCAGAGATTTTCTTTAATAATTGCATGACACAGTTTGTGGACATTTCATAATGAAATGAAGCTATTCTGAAAGGATAAAAACTGAATTTTAAATAAAGCGGAAATAATTAAAATTATAGGTACCTACCACGGCGAAGCGAGTTTCTTGCATTTAATGCAAAATGCAGGTAACGAAGTTTTACAGCGAACAAAATATCTCACTATTGCAATTTTAAAACATTTCTCATTCTCTCGCAAAATATTTTTTTTATTTATCTCTTGCTTTACTTTATGTAAATTTATTATTTTTTCTTTTGAATGACCTTTACTTACAAATTGTATTTTTTCTGTCCATCTGCGACTTCATTATGTGTAGCATGTCGCAATCTATTCCCACCTTCCGGACAATCGTTTTTCGTACATTTGGAGTGCCGCAAGGACCGATAACTGGTCCATCTTTTGACTGATATTCGCAGCCGTTAGCCCAACAATGTCCGTCTTGTGCGGAGATTTGCAGACTGTTTTGTTACGGTCACTCCGGATCACAATGCGACCATTGTTGCGTCACTGGAACCAGACCATTGTTATCTCAATTCGCAGTCTGGCAATCTGAATTTCTGGTTCCTCTTGTTCTGTACTGATATTGTTGATTTTTTTACCCCTATCATTCTTCGTCTTGTTTGCTTGCTATATACCTACCCATTTCAGTATCAGCACTACTGGTTTTGTCAGTTTACCTTTTCTTGTCACTTATAGTACTAATAACTTATTAAGATTTCCAATTAATCCACATTATTATTTTAGGAGAGTAAAACAGTGTTTGAAATCGATTTCAATTGATTAAACATCGGACTATTTTTGTAAGATGCACTGTCACAGATTCAGATTTTTTTCGCTTTTGAGTATTGAAGAATTTTCACTTCTTAATCTTCATCATCTCTACTAATACTTACATGATGTATGCATTATAATACGTCTTTCAATAATTAGTATTTTAACGATAGTTCCCGCGTTTAACGACCGTTTTTTTATGTTTTTCCTGGCAACTAAAACGCTATGTTTCTGTTTCACTTTCACTGCTTTGCAATTTTTTACAGATGAACACAAAACAAACAAAGCACTTCGTCATTTTGTCATTTATCAAACACTACTTTCAAAAAGCGCCAGTCACAATTTACTTGAATCCGGTCAAATAATATTAACCTTTCAAAACATTTGAAGCGAAGAAAGTTTACTAAATCTGGCTCTACCTTAAAATGATTACAAAAAAATGGGATCAGACCATTCAGGAATAATATTGTTATTTATTATTATACTTTGTATAGCTTTTGTGGTTAGTCTGTGAAACTTTTTTATTCCTACTCCATAAGTGTTTGATAATGAATTCGAAAACAAGCAAGTTAACGGAACTTAATAGATTAAAAACCATATTATAGTTACAAAAAAACAGTTGTTTAGAGTTTCAACGGTTTACAGCTGAAGTAATTAACGTGCGATTTGTATTTCGTGCAAAAATAACCTTTTCGGTCCAACACGGTTACGTGTTCATTCTGTTGTGAGTTTCTTTCACACCATAAATAAATTTTATTGATTCTCTCGGTATTATCTTTAGGACATTTTACAGAAGAGTAATTCTTCGATTGTTCTATGCGGCCATCGCTTTATTTATTGCTCCCCATTTCGGAACAGCTTCCGACAATGGCTCCTTTCCTTTCATCCTTTGGTCCTTCGGTGCAATTCTTGTGTGTCTATAAATATAAACCATTGTACCTCTGGGATTTATCGATTATTTTTCCAAAACGCTGGGGCGTTATTCCTACTTGTTATTTACTCTCGGAACTCTTATTTTAATGAGGATGAAATAAAACCTCGTGAGATTTGACGGGTCTGTGTGCTCATACTGCTCATCATTCACCCGTCAATATTGTTGCAGAAATCCAAACGTCTCCATTGATCGCCTTTTGTTCATGCTTTCCTTTATTCAATATAATAATGCGCAATAAGTTTTGTATTGGAAAGATGGGTAATGCGTTTTTAAGGATGTTTTGTATCTCTTATTATACAAACATTGTCTTGTTTGTTTAAATTGTTACGCTTTATTATTTTTCACAAAGGGATGTTGACAATGATGTCAAATAAACTTTTCGTAATCACGGTATTCACACACACATTGGTATTGCGGATACAAAGCCGTATCTTCTCCAAGCATAAACTTTCTAATTAAAGTGTGTTTATCGGAAGTGACCTGCCAGGAAAGTATGCTTTCTGTATATATTTGTGAATTGTAAAATTATACAGAGGCTAAGAATTCATAATAATTGTACAGCCCCCTTAAGGTGATTTTTCACAAAAACGGCGCACTACAAATTGTCCAATTGTTTTTATTATAGTATGATTGTTTCAACCTGAATTGTAAAAATTTACATTCAAATAACCTTTCTCCTCTTTGTCTCCCTCGTCGACTATCTTATTTTCTTATTTGGCATTTTCCAAATGCGAAACAACCAGTATGGCGGCTTGTCTTATGTTTTTAACTTTCTGTGCATTTATTTGAAAGTTCCTTTTTCTTGCTACTAGTGTTGCTGCTACGAACCAATTTTCTTCTTTAAAGATAACGTCAAAATAGCATTCTTTTAACTTATATGATATGATATGTTATATCTGAAGGCAGATTTATCGTGAAAGCAACATGGGTTGTTGACTTATCATGTTTATTCCCCGTTTTCCCAGCAATTTCCTCCCTTGGTGTTGCAGCGTCCGGAATACGGGATTGCCATCGGCTACACCATCACCCGCCGCACGCCCACACCCTCTCGTCTGCTGCCCGGAAGTGAGGCGTCCCAAGAGGAAGCGGATGTTTCTGCGATTTCGTCTAGTTTGCCACTTCCGGATTAGCACGGAAGGCGAATACCAACATTTGATAAACATTTTATGATCATTTTTAGAGTTTTTACAAAATTTGCTTTTTGCGTTGTGCACCTTGATTCTCGCGTTTCCTCGATGCTTTATCTAATAACAACTAAGAATTATTCTATCAAATTTGGTCCACGCGCTTTGTAGCTAGCGGACTTTTTCTGTTTCATGGTCTTTTTTTGCCGAATAAAATGGCAAAAGTGAACTCCTTTTTTGTGGTGTATCTTATAACGCCAAAATGTATTTATTATTATTTATTTCAACTCCCCGATACGGGCGTATCGGCTTGACGCACAGTTTTTCGAAACTTCATGGCTTTCCCGACATCTTCTACCATTCACGCCACTCAATTTAAAATTGGGAGGCGGGTATGGGTACCGCCACCCTGGGAACAATTTATTGGATAACCAACACCTCTGCCATAGGTCACACCAAGTGGTTCGCCACGTTTGGTGACTTAGCAGGTACCCGGGTTTATGGTGTGAGGTTTGTCCAGGTCTTGGCGGCGGATGCGTCTGCCCACCAGCTACAAGGCAGCTCGAATTGGAAGAGAATGGTTGAGGGAGTCTCTTTGACTTCTCCAGCCGTACTCTTTCGGAACACGGATTCATGCGTCCGTCACTCCTGGACACACATCCCCAGATTCCTACCCACCCCTAATACCCTTTCCCTTCACAGAACTTCCTCTCCTTCCTTTCCTTAAAAAATCCTCAACTCAGCATTCCCTAAGATGACATTTTCCTCAGAGCTTCCTGTGTGGTGCTAATGTAAAAAAGAAAACAAATTATTATGTTTTATATTATTGTGTCAAAATTTTTGAAAGATATATGTGTTTGGGTGAAACCAATAATCGGCAATTCTCTGTGATTTCACAATTCATTTGTCCGTTTGACAGATTACTGGAAACTATATTATTTAGCCAAAAATGAATTATGTATTAAGTGTCAAAAAAACTTGAAACTACAAAACAGAAATGTTAGGTGACGTTTTACCGACCCGATTATTATCATTATTTTATCCTGCGAGGCTATTCTTTTCCCTCGTTTTCGTTTAACTTTGCATCTGTCGACTCTTCTCAATTCAATAATAATCAAATAAGTTTCCCACAAATTAATTAATTTACCAGTACTTCAGGGAAAATTTAAATAATTTAACGTAATCTTACGATGTTATGTTTTCATTAAAACTCCTTTCATAATATTTAAACAATATAAAAGTTTTATAATTTCATCAAATCCCTTGCCATCCGATGCTGTTATTACTGCTGACTTGTTGTTTGTGTTATTCCCTTCCTGTTTATGTTTGGTCTTCCTATTTTCCCTTCCTTCTTGCTCCCTGGTAGTTACTTTCAAAGTTCTTTCTGCTTCTCTGGCAGGAATGAGCCATGGCTGTTTGTTCCTGTTCCTTTTCTAAACCCTTATCCCTTTATCCCTCGTGCGTATTGTTCTTTTTGCGTCCCGTTTTGCTCTACAATCTTCATCCTTATTATATTTTGATAATATATTATATTAAGGAAATAAACTCTACCTACGATATTTGGTGTACAGTAACTCTAATGCGAAGAGCTGCTCTGTGTCAATGTCTAACCCTTTTCAGTGTTACCTTTGATCTGCAGTTGGATATCTCGTTGAGTTACTGCTTCCTATTTTTATTCGTTTGTTTTTGCGTTATTCTGAATGATTAATATACCTACTGTGGTTTTATGAGTCTTTCTTAAAATTTCGACATGTAAAACGGAAATAAAAAAATCTTGGACTATGAGAAGATCATTTTTCCTCTGAATCTTTAACAATAATAGATAAATGTCTAGGTAATTAATTTAGTGTACTTTGTGAAGCTTTGCCTCGGGGGCGCTTTACATAAAAAGATGTCATTTATTTATTTATTTATTTAAACGCCCATAGGGCTTTTACATAGAATGCAGTACATTTTTTTAATTACAGTGAAAAGAATGGGTTTACAAAATACAATACACAATACAAGTAACATAATATTTGTTAAAAACAAAATATAGGTTACATAAAATATAAGGGTTAAAAAAAAAATAAAATAAAAAATTTAGGTTACATAAAATATAAGCGTTAACAAAATACAGGTAACATAAAATATAAGAAACAAAATATAGTCCATAAAATATAGTAGTTGACATAAAGTAGGTAATTTTTAAAATTGTTGTTCTCATTAGTTTACGGGATAGGTAGAAATAAATAGTTGGCACATATGGCGTTTGAAGTTTGCTAAGTTCAAATTATTGTCAAATACATCCAGATTGTTTAAGTATTTGTTACCAAGACTATGCAAACGTTGTATTGGAGAATGTCAATGTTTGTCTAGTTGTAGGTACATGTAGATTTATCAATTGCAGGAGTTCACAACTGTCGAATTTAGAGTTTAATAATTTTAATAAAAAAGTTAGGTCGTTTATTTTTCGTCGGTTTTCTAATTTTGGAATATTTAAAGTATTCATTAACGACGGATAATTATGTGCTCTAAAGGGATGTTAAGTTTAAAATTTACAAAACGTAGAAATTTTCTTTGAATTCTTTCAATAGTATGAATATGAATTTTATAGAAGGGCGACCAGACTATGGAGTTATATTCTATTAGGCTTCTAACAAGGGATATATACAGTAGTTTAATGATTTGTAACGATTCAAAGTTTTTAATTGTTCTTAACACAAATCCTAAAGTTTTCATACCCTTATTTGCAGTTTGTTGAATGTGAACCGTGAAGTCTGGTTTCTCATCCATTATTATGCCAAGATCCCGCATTTCCGATACTCTTTCTAAATTTATTTTATTTATTGAATAGTCGAAAAACAGTGGTGTTTTTTTTTGGAAAAGGTCAAAGTTTTGCATTTTTCTACATTTAAATATAGATTGTTTTGTGAGCACCAAATTTTTAGCATGTCTATATTTGATTGAAGAATTTCACAGTGATTAAGGATAGTTATCTCTTTATATAATTTAATGTCATCAGCGAAAAGCAACACTTTGACGTCTTTAAAGCAGTTGACTATGTCGTTTATAAAAATAAGAAATAAAATTGGGCCAAGATGACTACCTTGCGGTACTCCACTAGTGGCAGAAAATGGTTTGGATATAAAAGATTTTATTTTTACAAATAAAGTTCTACCTGATACGTAACTACTTAGCCAGTTCAACATATTTGCTCTGATTCCCAGAGCATGAAGTTTTCGGATCAGTATTTTGTGGGACACTTTATCAAAAGCCTTCGAGAAATCAGTATATATACAGTCAACTTGTTTGTTTTTAGAAAATGACTCCAATATATAGTTTTGAAAGAGTAATAAGTTTGTTGAAGTTGATCTACCTCTAATGAAGCCATGTTGTTTGTCATTTATTATCTCTGTTAACGTGGGATATATTTCATCAAGAACTAGAGATTCAAAGATTTTGGGTAATACAGATTGTATGCATATAGGTCGATAGTTTGAAATGTCAGTCTCATCGCCTTTTTTAATGTCATAAATAAACACTTCTGATTACCGAATAAATTAATAATAATAATAATAAATTTCATATAATTATTACTATATTTTAACCACTTTTTATGACGAAACACTTATTTATTATTATTTTCTACGAAACTATACGAACTATTTACGAAACTATTCACGAAACTCACGAAACTGTACGAACTATTTCACACGAAACGCGCTCCCAGCATTTGTACACGGTTGACATATTTGTGTCGTGAAAACGGGTTGTTTCTATTACTCGTTTTTGAGCTCGGCTGTGGAACAATTTTCCGGCCTCTGTGTTTCCTCTCTCCTACATCATGGATCTTTTCAGTACCCAGATTCACTCCTTACAAAGAACTTCGACACAGCATCCACAAAGGTGACATAGGCCCCGATAGAAATTATTTTCCTAAAAGCCTCCTCCAAGTAATAAAGAATTAAAACATCTTTATCTTTATATAGTATTAAATGAAGTCGCTCCCGCTCTCTATGCGCTTAGATCTTTTAAACTACGCAACGGATTTTCATGCGGTTTTCACCAATAGATTGAGTGATTCATGAGGAAGGTTTTTAAGTATATAATTTGTCAAGGTTTTGTGTAAATTGCTTGAAATATATAAATAAAGGGAGCGGGCTGGCAAGCGGGCAGCGGGCGGGCATGTGGGCGGTGTGAATTTGATATGTATGCAAATTAATCGATGGCGTTGATTTTAAAAGTTGGGTAATAGCATTGTGTTTCGTTAGCCACAGCAACATGTGTCCGGGTCTGCTAGTAAAATAATAAATAACGAATGGTGAATATAACTGACATGTTAACGCGTTATGTTTGTAGAATTTATTTATTGTAACGCTCTTGAGCGTTTTAAAAAACGCTCAAGAGCGCTTTATAAAAATAAAAACACAACCTGCAACTTATTTCTCATAAAAAAATATATATTTCTTTGGGCCTTTAAATTTTCATCTAAAACTTATGAATAAGTGCTAACATTAACTAACTGATACTAACTACCAAAAATTATTACTCTTTTTATTGTTTTTTTCCTGATTTTTCCCTTAGGTACATTATTTATTCTTGTCATAAATCTTATAATTTGTTGTGATTTATTTATTTGTTCGTGAGCACAGAGCACCTTTCTGTGCAAGTCGGGTAAGGTCTCGGGAGAATGCGGAATCGATCCGGTTTTTAATTTAAATTGCTACCTAGAATTTGGGGGACTCATTGTTGAATTAGACCTCTTGAATTCGAATTTCACACACAATACAAGATGTAGAACATCATCGCAGCGCAAGGCCACCATTTATTATTTTATTTGCACCAGATTCGAGAAATGGCCGCGTTGATGTTTCGTATTGCAAATTATATTATTTATTGAATATTTTATTATTTATTAACACTCTATTTTCACGACTATAAGTTGATAAACCCTTTCTCGTGCGGAATAATTTCTATGGATGCAGAACAGTTTTGATATCTAACATGGTTTGATTATGTGCATTGGGTTTATCTTTGTATATTTTTTTTATATTATAGCCTATTAATCATTCAACGTATTTCTACTAAGAAACATTAAAATAATCAAGACCAGCTTATAGCGGAACGTAAAAATTCACCTGGTTCCCACCAGGTCTAGTGTTTTCATTTTCTCTATTAGCAGTTTTCCAAATATTGTCAAGTTATTTATAACCTAGAAAGCTTGTCTTTCTTACACAGCAAAAAAACGATACACGGGTTGTTCTTCTTTTTGACCTACATAAAGTTGTCTCCACCAGTTAGTGGAGAAATATTCAACAGAATAACCAATATTATTATTTTATAATTACTTTAAAATCTACTGTACTAAAGACATGTGTTCATATTTTTGTAGTAAAAATTACTTTACAGAGTTGTAACTCCTCGTGATAGAAGTGTATTTCGTACAAATCACAGTTGTCTCCTGCCTCCTCGACTTGCGTATATTCTAAAATGTTACAAAAAAGATATGACGACATAAAATATAAAACTATTTAAACTCCAAAAGGTATAACCTATCCAGTAACAGTGATTATTATTTTTTATGATGTTTAATAACATATTTTTAAAAATCTCATAAACTTGTCTCCTACGACTTTTAAGTCGTATGTTAATTCTGTCACGTGGGTTGTCATTCGAAATAGGTATACACGCAGCTCGTGTTTGTCACCCCCTATGGGCATTTTAGGCCTCCTTCCCCCCTTGCTACAATTTCCCATCTGAGATCCAGAGAGAATTCATTTATAGTAAAAACAAATTCCTCACTTTAGGTGGAAATGTGTCAGAGTGGTAAAAGTTATGTAGGTTTAAAAGAAGAACATCCCACCCATTTCATTTATCTACACATTACTTTCATTTATCTTCATATTTTTTTGTAGTTACTAATTTTCAGAACTGTATCTGATTATGTTTGACTTGTTTTCATTTTAAAAAATCACCCTCGCCGGTTTAAAATAAATTCAAAGAAATGCTCTGTATAAAATAAATTGTGTTTATCCCACTATAATGTGAAATTTATCTCAAACAACACACAGAATGCTAATTCCGTTTGCAATTTAAATTACACAGAGGTTTTTTTTTAGTCGTTCCAAATTATTTATGTTTTGTATTACAATCAGTACGGCTATAATCAATGTGCTTTTTTATAATCATAATAATATTGTTCTTTATTCCAAGATTGAATAAACCCTCCCTGCTGACCTAACCCTCAATTACCTGAATTATTTTTCCATTTTTAAATTAAAAAGATATCAGGAACTTACCCCGGGTGCGGCCTACCCTGACGTCTTAGGGGAAGAATTTCGCAACCCCTTGTAACCTTATTCGCCAAAATAGGCCCAACCCCCTCTGAGTATAATGTCCCGCGAACACGCCTAACCATTGAATATCTCAAACGGAATTTGCGAAGTTAACCCTCGTTGAAATTGCGAGCCTTTTTGTATTATTATTTTCTTTTCGCGAATAAAATTTATTCACCTCGATCTTGTTGTGTTATTCTTAGGGTTGATATGTAATCCATGTACATGGTTTAATTGTATGTCAAAATTTTACTGATGTTTGTTTAAATAATCTATTTTTAAGTGCGTAGGCACTGCAAATAGTACAAATATTATTTGTTATATTTGATATATTGACGCTATGATTGATTTTTATATGTCTGTTCAGATATTTGATTTGGGAATTATCAATTTATCATATTTTTTACACTTTCCTACCACATAAATATTTATTTGCGCATTAATTTGATTTTATCCACCGCCTAATTATACTTTTATGTGATTTCTACTAATCTCAATCTCAGGTTCGATTCAAATAGAATTAAAAACATATACACCGAGTCCGGAGACTCATAGTACAAACGGGAAACTGTTGCATGAACGTACGAACGGGATACATGACATTGCAGACAATTTTGACGCATAACTTTTTAATTTGAGCTCTCTTTTGGAGTAAACCGAGTCCGAAGTTAGATCTTTTAGGTCATTTTTTTAATCGTTTTGGTTTTAAATTTTTTATTATTTTTTATTGAAAAAATACGAGTATATCATCGGACAGCAAAATGATCTCTACATTTTGTTCTCCAAAAGTGTTCGGAAATCGCTGGTTAAAATCCTTCGGGTGGGTATATCATGTTACACTACACACCGTATATTATCTTCGAATATGAATGGTAGAAGTCGGGGACTCTCGAGGAAGACATGGCCCGATTAAGTCAACCAAATATTGAGTCAGGCCATTTCAGGGGTCAGAATAACATAAGGGTATTAATGAAACGATATATGAATGTGAATGAAGCAAGAAGTGAGCGTCCTCTGCCTGCCCCTGCAACAAAACCCCGTGATGGTTAGTTAGTACAAGGGCTAGTTACGATGTATAGCTAACTATACATCAACATCTTTATTTTATATTTATGTGTTGTTGTTTCAGGTATGTACCCACACCTAAATGCAGTAATTTCTGCAATGCAGAGATTTTCAAAGGAGACAGTGAGTTCATCAAATATTTAACAACTAGTACTTACCTACCTACATCGCTAATTGTGTTTGTGTTATAATTCGTAGAACTCTAATTAATTTTTAAAATTTTAATTTATTAATGTTATTATTAAGTTCTGCAAATATTTTAGTTTTTATTTTTCTGACAGCTGTTCCGAACTGTGGTTAAAGCACTTTGATACGATTCTTAATTTCAAGTTTTTGAACGTGTCTAAATTGGTTTAAACGATAATACTAAATCAATGAAGACACCTTCATAAAATTGAAATTTAGAATCGTATAAATAAGTCGTCTCAAAGTTGTTTAACTACAGTTTGAAAATATCAAGCAGAAACAGCTGTCACAAAAATTAAAACTAAAATATTTGCATAAACATAATAAATAAAATTTTATAAAATTATAATAATAAATTTAATTTAATAATAACGTTATTAAATGAAATTTAAAAAAAAATGTACACTTACATTGTGACTATGACAGTTGTGAAATTTTTCAGTCTTACTGGCAGTACCTATATCGCTTTCAGAATTAAAAATAACATTTTGAAATTATTTTTTTCTACAAGATTTTAGCACACAGCTGGTGAATTGGATTAAAGAATTTCAGAATTATACAACTAAAAAACTATAACAACGGATACAAACTGTTTCAATGTTAAATACAAACAATAAAGCCGAATACGTGATTGATCACTCTAAAATGGCGTATTCGGTTTCAAGCTCTATTGAAGTCTTGCACTCGTCAATAGAATGTGAAAAAGCACAAAACACAGTTTCAATGAATTTGCCACTTAATTGTTTTCAAGAACGTCAATTTTTCAAAGTCATTAATCTAGTTTACAAACCGAAATCTGCCCAATCATCCGGTTTAATAGAATGATCAATGCACAATGTGCATTGTAAAAATCACCCGGCTGGTGATGATTAATTAAAAAAGCCACTGTAGATATTTTTTTTGTGATTTTGTTGGATTTGGAGAGATGAAAGTAATTGTATTGATTGCATTACGATGTTTTAGCTGATTTTTTAAAAATAGAAATGCAATCTGATGAAAAGCTGGTAACAGACCGATGTTAACATGCGTTATGTTGATTGTAGTTTTTGGGTATTGGGTCGTCCTTCTTTTAGACGTCTAGCCTACGTTCTGGACAGCATTGTACGGTGTCAATGAACAAGATTCGATGGACATATAAAAATAAACACATAATCACATCCGAATGGGAATATATTTTCTTCTCATCGTGAAATTTTCACATTCGCCCGTTGAATTCAAATGGACAGAAATATTATATCAACTCTATTATAATTATTATTTTGTGCATTGGTACACACATACAACTGCCTTCTCATAATTACTTTTTATTACACCTCGCGATATATTCATCCGTTTATAAATAATTTCCATTCAACACCATCGACTTACGCTAAATTTGGCCCGGACAAATACTGGCTTAATTTGATATCTGTATTGACTGGGTCTCTATTATTACTCCTAATGAGGTACCACGCGACGTGAGACCCCCGACACGTGCGTGGAATACGCCCCGTGGAGGTAGCGCCCGGTGCAACGCAGCAGGAATTATAAAAACAATCATAATTATATCATTATTATTAGAACTCTTTATACTCCACACACACGCACAATATTTTGTTTTATTCAACAAAATTAATTTTACGTACCGACCAGAAATACGAGGCAAAGTGCTACCTTCTTCTGTGACAATTTTAAAACAAACTATGAGGCTCATACACCTATAAATAGATTACCTACATCATTTTGGTAATAAATTTGGGAATATTGTAGACATGTTTTCAGATTCTGTATTAGTTATAAAACGAAGTCTTTATAATTACTTTAATGAAATGTATGATTTTATTTTTATTTTTTACTTTTAATTTAATCTTTATAATTATGTACTACGTACCTGCCTAACTATTATTATCTATCTTTGTAAAAGCCCACTAGGGCGTAAATAAATAAATAAACTTGAAAATGTGTTTTTTTTTTAAATTCTATTCGACATAGAGTTCTTTTGGAAGCTGTATTATTGATCTTTTTTTAAACATAATAACTAATAACGATAAGGTGGCCGGCTAGCCCATCTTATTACTTTGGTATATCCAAGCGATTTCGTTTTTTTAATTAATATGTTTATTTATTGTGTTCAGTCAATAATATTATTATTTATTTTATAAAAAACAGTTTACTTATAAACAAGTTCTGCTGTGTAATTATTATTACGCGTGACAGCTATTTCGCATTCTGTCTTATCAATTGTCTTATCTATATGGTCTGATCAATCAGTTAAGAGACGCAATCTCTGTGAACAAGAATTATTGTACATAAAATTAGTGCGAGAATCAACTACATGAAATGAAGGATTGTATTTATTTGGTACGCTGAAATTAATCTTATTCACCAGGTCAGGGATAAATGTCCGTTAACGATTTTAAATATTATAAAAAATCGTTTTTTCAAAATTTAGAAAATTTACGAAAAAAAAAATTCTTTTCTGGTAGTGTAATTGCATTACATCGCTGTAATCTGTGCAAATAGTGAATAATGTTGTGTGAATATAGGTGTGGGGATTGAAACATCAGGCGCTAAAGCTGAAGTCACACGGTTCACTCGGATGAAGGTTTACTCGATGAAATGTTCCATTCTCGTTTCAACCGCGTGTTTCGACGGTTCCTTCGAAAGAAGAGTTCACTCGACATTCTCGCTACGAAGTCGTCGAGCGTAGTCGCGGCGCGCATTGGAAATTGAAAATCGTCGAAATAAATGGAATGTTTATTAACGTATCCAAAAACTAAAAACTGTTTTGCAAAGGTGATGAAATATGCTTCCAAAATTTATTATTAGAAATAACCACGTAATTTTTTAAATAGAATAATTTTTAATGTAAACTTTTAAAAGTTTAAAAAATGGCTCTCCTTGCGTTTATTCTAACTAAAATTACTTGTAACAAAAAAAAAAAAAAAAACGTACACTTATTTTGTTAGACAAATAAATTATAAACGTTGCTATCACCTCACTTTTTTGTCGTTTCATATAAAAATAATTCATAAAAAATTCACAATGTTTCATAAAAATTTTTTCAAATTCGATCAGAAACTTCCATAAAAGTGTACATTCGTATTATTTTGTGGTTAATTGTTATATTGAATATATAGAGCATTATTTTCTTTTTCCAATACCGTTTAGATCATATTTTTCACTATGATAGTAAGGGAGAAACAACGATTTCTATGAGACGTGTAGGAGTTATTTCGAAAAGCGAACTAAACGGAGCATTTTGACGTCTAAGCCGCTCCGGCTACTCATCCTCACGCCAGAACATTCTCGGCCGACTAATTCGCGAGTGAAAGACTGTTCACTAAGTGTTCACACACATCATTCGCGTCACGTGATGTTAAATTCCGGTTGCGAGTGAACAGTGCCGAATAAAGCATTCCAACATTGTTGGAATGCTTCATTCGGCACTGTCTCTCTTCACTTTTGTGTTAACACGGTTCATTTCGAGGGAAAGAGGCGGAATGAAATCACGAAATGAAAGATAAATGAACTGTGTGACTTAGCTTTAACATGCCTGCAATAGTTTAGGAACTTGCAATTTTTATTTTTTTTTTTTTTATTTTTTTTTTTTTTTATTATTTCATACAATTTTTGAAAATACACTTTTATGTTTTTTTTCTTGATTACCATACTAGGCTAATGCCTGTGTTAAGGTAATCATACATGATATAAGTTATACAGTGTATGAACTAGAACAAAATATAGGTTTGAAATAGAAATTATAAGATATTAGAAACAAGAGAAAGAAAAAAGATAAAAATATTTAAGGTAAAATATAACAAGATATATGTATACGTATGCACATACAAATACATATGCACATACATACACAAATACATATAAATACATACAAACACACATATATATATATATATATATATATATATATATATAAATATATAAAGGATTATAAAAAAGAAAAAATTTTAAAGAAGTTAAAAATAAAATACTATATAAAATATATGTAAAAAATAAAATACTGAAATATAAACTTATAACTATATAAAATACTAAAATATAACTATATAAAATACTAAGAAGTAAGATTTAAATATGTTAATCTATAATTTTTTTTTTTGAGAGCTAAAATTTTTACTGGAGGTTTGTCAATGTAGGTAATTAATCGTCTAGAAGAGTATATATTTAGGTTAGATTAGATTTCAGTGAAGTCAGGTTGGAAAAAGATGTGAAGTATGATATTTTATTTAGTTAATTTAATTATTTTCTTTTCTTTTAAAATGGTTAGGAAGTCATATATTCTTTAAAAAAATCTCGTCCCCTTTCGAATATCCAATTTTGAACACGAATAGTAAAAAGAGGTATGGTAATATTTGATTTTATATCGGTGCTCAATGCATTGTATATTTTGGGGGCAATGAACCAAAATTGTCGGTGAGCGAATGTGGTTCTAGTTTTTGGGACCACGCATCCCAGATTTGATGAAAAGCGGGTTTTGGCTTGATGTTGTGGAGCCACCAGTAGGTTACTTTTACGTATGTAGGATAGGCTTGTCTTAGTGAATAGTTGGCGAATATCTAAGACCTTAAATTTAGTAAATAGCACATTAGAGGGGTGGGTAGGTTGGCATTTAAATATGATTCTCAGTATTAGTTTTTGAACTGTAATTATTGGATTAATGACGGATTCTGTGCAACCACCCCATCCCAAAATACCGTATGTTGCAATGGATTGAAAAAGGGAAAAATATACGCTTCTAAGGGTTTTTAGGTCTAAGATGGATCTAAGAGAGCAGAATATATGGCAGAGCTTACGGAGTCTTTTTACTGTGCCACTTATGTGTGCTTCCCAACGTAACTGGTCATCTATGATTATGCCCAGATATTTAACTTCCTTAGATGATTTAAGGGTAGGACACGTGCAATTTGTAATAGGTGGGGTTCCGGGTGGGTGTGGGTGCATGTTTAGTGAACACGAGTGAATTATTGGTTTAGGGCAGTTGTTGGGAAAATTATGTTTGCGTATGGAAAACGTCATATATTGTGTTTTGTCAATATTGAGTGTAAGGAGATTTGTGTCAAGCCAATGCCTCACTTTTATTAGGCCATTATTAGTTTTGTTTATAACTGCTTGCCATGTTTCATCTTCGAATATTAAGACTGTATCATCAGCAAATGATAATATCTTACCTCCAATATCCATGGTACATAGTGTGTTGATGTATAAAAGAAATAGGATTGGTCCTAGTACACTGCCTTGCGGTACACCGTAAGACATGGGTAATTTTTTGCTTTTATTTATTTTGTCAGAGTGGATAAGAGTTTGTTGAGTTCGGTTTGTTAGGTAGTTTTCGAACCATGTGTAGGGTATCCCAGTTATTCCGATCTGTTGAAGTTTTTTAAGCAGTAAGGGATGAGAGACCGTATCAAATGCTTTTGAGAGATCGAGGAAAACAGCAAGCGGTTTTCGACCAAGGTCGAGATTAAAGGAAACTATTTTTGTGAGGGCGGCTATTGCATCTGAGGTACTCCTACCTTTGCGGAAACCATATTGGTTGTCCGATAATATTTTGTTATCTTCAAGGAACTTGTAGAGTCTATTCTTCACCGCTTTTTCTATGATTTTAGATATTGTGCTAAGTAAAGATATCGGTCGATAGTTATTTACAGACAGTTTGTCTCCTGATTTGAATATTGGGATTATTGTGGCCTGTTTTAAGGAGTTAGGAAATACACCAGTTTTAAAGCTTAGATTGATTATATGTTTCAGAGGTGAGGCTATATATTTTTGGGTATGTTTGATGATTTTTGTTGAAATGTGATCTATACCTACAGAGTTACTGTTTTTAAGGGATGAGATTAGTTCTAAAATTTCTGCGTCAGTAGTGGGAGTGAAGTGGAAAGGGTTATAGCTAAGATTAGTGAGGGGTATATTGTTTGCAAGATCTTTGTCTGAGACGTTGTGTCTGTCTAAAATATTTTTTGCTAAGTTAGATCCAATATTGGAGAAAAATTGATTGAAATGGTCGGAAATTTTTTCGGGGTCGGAATTGACATGTAATATTTGGTCTTCGATGTTAATCTTAACAATGGGTGTATTGGTTTTATTAATATTGGCTATATCTTTAACGATATTCCAAATTTTTTTATTATCACCGGAAGCTTCACTGATTTCTTTATGGTAGTAATCTCTTTTAACACTGTCAATTATTTTTTTGCAGTTATTTCTATAACGTTTGTAGAATAAGAGAGATGCATAATCGTGGGGATTTTTTCTACAGAAGTTATGAATCTTATCGCGCTTTCTGATACAGTAGAGAATTCCTGCAGTGATCCATGGTTTGAGTTTTGTGTCAGATCGTTTTTTTTTACTTTTTGTGTATGATGTAGCATCGGTTAAGTGGTTACGTAAGGTATTTATAAATAATTCACATGCAGAGGTGACGTCGGTACAAGAATAGATAAGTTCCCAGTTTTCTTTAGAGACACTGTTTAGGAGAGTTTCATATGAGATCTTTTCTTGGGGAGAAGTATTTTGTGGTGATTTGTGATTTTTATGCGAGAGAGAAGTGATGATTGAATAGTGATCTGTAACAGTTGATTGATAGACAATGGATTTGGTGTCTAGTTCACTCTTAACAAATACATGATCTATACAACTGCTAGTGTTTGAATCTGATTCTCTAGTTGGTGCTGTAACAGCTGGAAAATATCCTAATAAAGTTAGTGCGTTTAGATAATCATTTGCTTGAGGGTGCATTTTATTAATTATATTTATGTTAAGATCACCAATTATAAAGGTGTTTTGGCAGTGTTCAATGTTTGATAAAATTTCATGCAGTGAATGTATGAATGGGGTTATATTATGTGTATTCGGAGATCTGTATATTGTAAGAAGTGTTATATGATTATCAAGTTGAATTTGTAGACAGTTTGCAGATTTAATTTTGATGCCTAGATAATATTTCTCCTTCTTCATAGTGGTGCCTTAATATCCCAAGATGGGATTTGATCTATTTCACGAGCACCCTCAAAGCATCTCCAGTTATCTGGTCTTCCTAACCTGCTCTAGTCTTCAACGCATTCAGTCCTTCCCTTCCTCGATCTGCCTCTTGGACATTTCTACTGAGGTACCCTCTTGGTCATGGCTTTTAGAATCTTTTACACCTCTTTCATTTTGGTGCTGAAATTTTATTGCGTGAGTAAGTCTTAACGTTGAAAGACTGCATCTTTCTTTATATCGGGTTAGATACTATTTACAAAATTTTGCAACCGTTGCTGTTCTCATTTTAGTAAACATGCAATATTTTGCTTCTTTGATTCATTATTTCCCACCCCAGTAGTCCATTTCAGATAAGGACGCATTTGTTTTCAACTAATTGTCGATTTTCTGCCATCGAATATGTAGGGGCGTGTAAATAGCCCCTGACACGAGGGATGACTACCCTATGTAAAATTAACGAAAATTGAATTCTTCCCTATGTGACACAAAGAAACAGTTGACCCAGCAATCTCAAAAACCAAAGTGAAAACAAACAAAACACTCACTCAGAGAATGCAGCTCAGCCAATCTTGACAGATGTTTCGCACAGCAAGGAAGTTTCAACAATACACAATTCGTTAGTTTTCACAATGATAAAAATAAACAGCAAAATGTTCCAAAACAACAGATGACAGTTAGTTTCACTTGTTGATGTACTATTTTTAAAATCAATCCATTTAGGTGTCTACTGGATGAATTATTCTTATGACTGACCAGGAGAGACATCTCTTGGCCTTTTACTGACACTCCCGTCAGAAGTAATTGCTTGATTCACAAAGGTAAGGAAACGCATGAATACACTGCATCTCAAGTCACATAGGTTCAATTCAATACAATACAAAACCCATAGATGGCGCCCCCATGGTCTCATAGCATAAATTATCAATTCAAAGAAATTAATGCCCAAATATATTTATGGCGCGTATCCATATTCCCCGCCTTGGAAGTTCGTAGAGCTTACAAAAGAAAGAATATAAAAATACAAATGAAACAAGAAATGAAATAGAAATAAAGTGACTATTCACCGGTAATATTCAGGAATGACACGCATTGGAAATTCGCAGAATCTCACAAAATAAAGAAAAATAACTAAAAATACAATGTAATAAAGTTCAATTGACCAAGATAACGGATATTAAGTAATGCCATGTCTGGGTCAGAGATCATTGAAACAATGACTAAAATCAAAAAAAAATAAATAAATAAAAATAAACAAAAATAGATAAAATATAAAATTATTGTGTTGGAATGGGATATAATTTGACAACCGGACGTTTAAAAGAACCAAATCTTGTCTTTACCGTCGCAACGCGAACAATTTTATCCATTCCGGGATGGATTTCAGTTATCACGCCTAAAGGCCAATTTAACGGAGGGGAATCTTCTTGTCCCACTAGTACGACAGTTCCGATATCAATCGGATGATCAGAAGTAGTCCACTTCTGCCTGACTTGCAAGGTGTGCAGATACTCTGAACGCCACTTCTTCCAGAAGGACTGAACCATGCTGTCTAATAATTGCTTACGCTGAGTCAAATTGATTTTACCGTCTGCCAGGACAGAAGCAGGCAAGTACTGCAATGGTGTCGACATTAAAAAATGCGCAGGCGTAAGGACTTCTGGATAAGGGTCAGAAGACATAACTGTAAGTGGACGCGAATTCATTATGCACTCAATTTGAACTAGCACAGTCTGTAACTCCTCATAGGTGAGAAGCTGAGTTCCAATCACACGGTACAAGTGTGTCTTCATGCTCTTTATGTTCGACTCCCACATACCCCCAAAATGAGGCGCGCGTGGTGGAATCATTTTCCACTCTATACGACGCTTAGCGAGTTCGCGCTTTAATGAGGGCTCATATTCAGATTCAACCAAAAACTTGTAGAGGTCATCTAATTGTGCCTTCGCACCCACAAAATTAGTACCATTATCTGAATACAAGCATGTTACCGGGCCACGCCGAGAAATAAAACGGCTGAAAGCAGCCAGGAAAGCATTTGAAGTTAAGTCAGAGACCAACTCAATATGAATAGCCTTGGTCACAAGGCATACGAATAGACAAATATATGCCTTTTGAGAGTGTTGTCCTCTCCGACGAGTCAGCGTAATACGGAGTGGACCTGCGTAATCTACACCGGTATGTACGAAGGCCTTTGCTTCTGCAACACGATATGACGGTAAATCTGCCATCTTCGGTGTAGGATGCGATGGATTTAAGCGGAAGCAACAATTGCATTTCCGCACCATCGCCCTAATAACAGTCCTAGCATCTAATATCCAATAGCGTTGACGTAAGATAGACATAAGAAGTCCTGGGCCTGTATGACAGTTCACGACATGAAAGTGAGCGATGATCAGATCGACAACACAGTCATGTTTGGGAAGCAAAACCGGATGTTTAACCTCAAAAGGTAAATCCGATTTAGAAAGCCGCCCCCCAATACGTAACAGATTATCTCCATCAAGAAATAGAGATAAACTCTGAAGTCTTTTGGAATGAAATTTGCCTTCCTGGAGTGCAGCAATATCTCCTGCAAAATGAATACTCTGCACAGCACGAATCACAGCCTTTTCAGCAGTCATAAGATTATTGACCGTTCCAGAGGAAAGTGATATCTTTTTTATGAATCGGAGGACATAAACAACAATCCTTAGTAGTTTATCCCAAGTGGATATACGCTGAGCCAGTTCACTCAGGACCGATTTTTCACCCTGAAATGTTGCAATGAGCACATTAGCCTTGTGTTCAGGCATTTCACCAGTATTGGTAGGGTGAAACGGTTTTAATGGCCATTCCAAAGGTGGGCTGCGAATCCATGATGGGCCGTTCCACCATAAATCATGTGAAACGAGTTGGGAAGGAAGCATGCCACGAGAAAGGCAGTCGCTCGGGTTTTCACTACCAGCAACATGGTAAAAGTTCTCTGGAGACAAATTTTCTTGGCACTGAGCTACGCGATTACTAACAAACACCGACCAGCGATGCGGTGAAGAATGTATCCAAGAGAGCGCAACGGTAGAATCGGAAAACGCATATGTTCCTGCAATAGGAAGACGCTCAGAATAATTATCTTGAACCGTCCGTATTAATTTGGACATCAATACTGCGGCACAGAGCTCCAAACGAGCGAGGGTCGTCACTTTGGTGGGAGAAACCTTTGATTTTGCGCACAACAATCTCACTGTAATTTTTCCAAACAGATCAGTGGTGTGCAAATAAATCACACAGCCGTAACCATTCATGCTTGCATCGCAGAAAGCAACAACGAGCACCGTACTGTCTTTCAGGACACCAACATGGCGAGGGATTTTTATCATTGAAATTAGCGGAAATTCCTGTGTAAGCGCCGAAAACCGACGAATAACGCTATCAGGGGGTGTATCATCCCAACCAATGTTGCACAGCCATAGCTCTTTGATAAGTAATTTAGCGTACAGAATGACAGGGGCGACCAAGCCGAGGACATCAAATAAACGGGCGACTATGGAGAGTATGCTCCGCTTTGTGCACTTCTCCTGAACATAAGATGTCGTAAAGAAGAAGCTGTCATCAGCTGGTTCCCACGAAAGGCCCAACACCTTAGAGGTATTGTTAGAACCAACAGTGAAGTCCACTGGGCTGCGGTGAGAATCCGGGAGGTTCTCAAGTACAACTTGAGAATTACTAGTCCATTTTACTAAATCAAAGGCACCGGACTTAAACAACGAGATTAATTCTCGAGAAAGACGTATGGCGCTGGGCTCATCTGCAATAGAATAGACCAGGTCGTCCATATACAGCTTGGACTCTGCCACTTTGGCAGCATCCGGGTAATGTGGTCTCATATCCTGGGCCAACTGGCGAACCGTCCGCATTGCTAAGTATGGACTTGCCGTCAAGCCGAAAGGAACTCGATTGAACTGAAAAGTTCGTATGAGACCATTATTTGAGAATCGAAATAAGATCCTCAGGTATCTGCGATGCTTGCTAGGAACTTCAATCTGTAAATACATTTGCTTTATATCCGCAGTCATAGCGATGGGAAAAAGACGAAAGTCAAGCAAAAGCAGAAACAAATCGGCTTGCAAATTGGGACCAGTATGAATAATGTCATTCAGTGACAGCCCTGTGTGTGTTTTAGCACTAGCATCGAGCACAATACGAGGCATTGGTTTGTCTGGACGAGTGACAGCATGATGTGGGATGTAATATCCATCTTCTGTGATATCAGACTCTGAGACTTCTGATAGGTAATTATTTTCAATATATTCACTGATAACCTTGTTATAATTCTCCTGCAAAGCAGGGGAATGTTTAAATTTTCGCTCCAATGCCAAAAATCGGCGTTGGGCAGCAGTACGAGAATTACCCAATTGTCCTGGATCTTTACAGAAAGGTAAAGCAACAGAATATCTACCATCATCAGTGCGAGAAATTGATGAAGTAAAGAGATTCTCACATTCTGTCTCCTCCGGACTTAGAAATTTTATATTAGGTATCTCTTCTAACAGCCAAAATTTTTGCACTAAATCATTAAGTGCGAGTGCCGAGAATGATGTGTTTGTGTTGAGCACATTATTGGGGTAATCACCCATCAACACTAGTACCCGATTCAACCCTGTTCCCTAAATAAATATATGGGAACAGTTGTGCACCGATGACGACATCCACGCATCCAGGAATATTCCATGTTAAGTCTGCGAGAGGTATGCCCTCTAAGTACCTCATATCACCCTTGGCTATATAGTGATTAGGTAATTGGTCGGTGATACTGTCAACGACAAGCGCATGTATATTATATTTATTCTCTGGGTATACGCGAGACTCAATATCCAAATACACGTAACCGAAAATTGGTCGAGACGTTGATCCAATTCCTTTGACAAACGAATTACTCAAAGGAATTATTGGTAAATTCAGCGTCTTACAACAATCGACCGTAATCAAATTATTTTGAGAGCCATTATCAATTAGGCACCGAACAATAACTTTATTTCCGTTTTTAAGCTTCGCGTATACTTGTGCGGTCGAAAGTAAAATAGAAGAGTTCGGTGTTACTTTGGCACAAAGCGAACACGAAGGATTGACATTCGCGGTCCCCTCCACTTGCTTATCACCAATGCCAGTTCCATTGATGCTGGATGACACTGGAGGGGGGACTGACGGTTCTTCACTGGTAGGTACTTGCGACGTATGTACATGAGTATTGGTTTTCATATTATTCACACTGCCGAAATGTAAGAATGTATGATGACGTTTATTGCACAAATCACAAACTAACCCCGATTTGCATGACTTGATTGTATGTGAACCACTAAGGCAATTTACACAGGCATTTTTCGATTTTATAAATTCAAATCGAGCCTGTGGGGAACTCATACATTTAAACTTTGAGCAAACGTTGATTAAATGATCAGTTTTGTTACACAGAATACATCCTTTCGGCGGAGCTGGGAAGCGCGGAATATTCGCATTACTCGCGACTAACGATTTAGTATTATTTGATCGGGAGGACGAAATGGGATGCGTTTTATTCACGACACCATGCGAGTTACTCGTTCGTTCTAAAATCTTTACTTGATCTTGTACAAACGAAACTAACTCATTATAAGAAGGAATTTCTTTATTACGAACTGTCAGCTCAAAGTTCTGAGCCGTCTGTGAATCAATTTTTCTTACCGCGCAGTGAAACAAAATAAAATCAGTTAAATCTTCAATACCTAACTGCTTTAATGCCGACACTGACGAAGAATATCTTTCAATGAAAGAATTGAGACTGGCAGATGTATTCGTGCAGTTTTTCGCATCGAGAATATTATTTAAATAATGTGTTCCTAGTGTACGTTTATCTTGATATTTTTTAACTAAACTCTCCCAAATGATCTGATATGTATCACCCGAAGGCACAATGCCTGCGGTTATGTTCAAAGCCCCGTGTGTGAGTTTTCCGACTAAGTACTGCACACGCTGCGAGTCAGTTAGCTGTCTATTATTATGGATATTGGCTTTAAATGACTCAAAAAATTTCGACCAACTTTCATTCTTACCATCGAAGGTTGGAAGATCTATTGCAGGAAGATTAATCATACACGGCTCCCGCGACTTATTTTGTGACGTCAGTGACTCTCTTACAGAAGTTTTCATATTCGATCTAGTTCGTTTGACCTTCAAAAAAGATCATCAAAAGCATTTAAAGCTTGAAAATCTGGTTTAAATTCTGGATTTAAAGTTAACTGACGATCATTGATGCTATCTATAATATTTTCAAATTGACTTCGCATTTGATCAATCATCTCTGACTGAGCCATAAACACTTCGTTATTTCTTGACTCAAAATTAGATATATTATTTGTTGCATTATACAGATCGTTCATACGAACAAAAAGATTTTCCTTTTTTGCGGTTAAAAGAATAAGCGATCTGTCTTGAGCCTCATCAAAACCCTCCTCCGTAATTCTTGGCATTTTTTATATATGCGAAAAGATTACCACAAAATTTTACAATAATGTTACAATGTTAATAATTAATTAATAATAATGTTGCGAATAATTATCCAAAATTACGACAATTCTGCGAACAATGTTAACAATTAATTAATAATAATAATGTTGCGAATAATTATCCAAAATTACGATAATTCTGCGAACATCCAAATATGTCATCCAAAAGCAAAAAACAAGACCAGCTATAGTTCTCAAAAAAATGAGAGGTACTTCAAATTTACCAAAAAAAATACGTAAATTCAAACATCCATGTAATTAAGCTATAATCTCGAATTGAATGTATGAATGAATTAATAATCCGGCTCGAAGGACCACTAAATATGTAGGGGCGTGTAAATAGCCCCTGACACGAGGGATGACTACCCTATGTAAAATTAACGAAAATTGAATTCTTCCCTATGTGACACAAAGAAACAGTTGACCCAGCAATCTCAAAAACCAAAGTGAAAACAAACAAAACACTCACTCAGAGAATGCAGCTCAGCCAATCTTGACAGATGTTTCGCACAGCAAGGAAGTTTCAACAATACACAATTCGTTAGTTTTCACAATGATAAAAATAAACAGCAAAATGTTCCAAAACAACAGATGACAGTTAGTTTCACTTGTTGATGTACTATTTTTAAAATCAATCCATTTAGGTGTCTACTGGATGAATTATTCTTATGACTGACCAGGAGAGACATCTCTTGGCCTTTTACTGACACTCCCGTCAGAAGTAATTGCTTGATTCACAAAGGTAAGGAAACGCATGAATACACTGCATCTCAAGTCACATAGGTTCAATTCAATACAATACAAAACCCATAGATGGCGCCCCCATGGTCTCATAGCATAAATTATCAATTCAAAGAAATTAATGCCCAAATATATTTATGGCGCGTATCCAGAATATAATTTTTCTATTCCACTATTCCATTCAATCGTTCTTCTACAAATCTATCGCCACGTGACTTCGGTGCATATCACACGTGGCCCATTATTTTAGTTCAGCAATCAGCGTTGTTTGAACAACTAGCCCTTGCAAGAGCGTGTGTCAGGGCTGCAGGGGTGCCTTACTCTGTTATTACCACCCCTGTGCGCCTTATGCAGTCCAGATTTTAATGATTGCGTGCTGTTTGATACTGTGGAATTAATATCACTGGAAGTGTTGTGTGTGGTACCTTTGTATTGAATTGTTGAGCGTAAGGGATATTGGACCAAATAGAATAGACCAGTGAGACACTGTCTGTGTAATGCAAATGAGTTCACCATTTGATGGGGTGATTAATCATTTAGCTAAAAAGTAAACATTTGCGAGACTAAATATTTAAAATACCGATTCTTTTTCATAACCACTATCATGTTTTAAACTTAATTGTTGGTTGAAAGGACTAATGGAAGATGAATGAATGCGGATTGTTGGGATAAGTTATCCAACCCCTCAAGTAACTACCAACTAACTAAAACTGTGTAAATTTTGATGAAAATTTGTAGAGGAAGAATTTTGAGTGACTTCCCTTTCAGATTGGTTACTAAGAACAACCAAAGCCTTTTCAGGTAATGTTTCGACTCAGAGTGGCTGTCTCTAACCAGTGCGATTTTGAGTACACAATATGTTCTACACTGCAAATCTGGTCTCCTTTTTTATCTATCTTCTCACTAAACATGTTTACCATGAGAGTTATTCAATATTTTGTAAAACCCTGATAAAGCCATTACATTAATAGACTAGTTCAACAAGCGTTCAAAAAACATAAAGACTCCGTCGGTAAACACAAGCTGATTTTTTTATGTGAATATCTCACAAAAGTCCCAACTGCTCCCGTCTGAAGCCTGTGAGACTATGGCATCCCCAATTGAGATATGTAGTGTGGCTGAAGGTAAGTGGGGAGGGGAAGAAGGTGGGGAAAATGAAGGTTGGGAAGTACCACGCTATTCAGATCTAGTCACCAAACACGGCTAAAGCCATTTCAAGCTTATTTTCAAATCTGAATGTTGGTCTTTCACCAGGGTAATACTGGGAGTGTCTTCCACCATAGAATATGCCGTAAAAATATATTTTTTTTAATGATTAAATTGTGAAATAGTACAAAATCAGTCAAATAATATTTACTTGCGCACGCCGTGGCTTGAACCCACGACCTCCGGATCGATAGTCGAGAGCCTTACCCCTCGACCACGAAGTCTATAATAATCGTCAATAATAATAATAATAATAAATAATAATATTTCTTGTTTTACAATAGTTACAATATTACAATAAACTCAAATTTGATTTGTATTAGTAAGTTAGCTTAGATTATGTTAGTAATATAAATATATGTTTTAGAAATATTTATGAATTAACAAGAACCCCGATTTGGGTAAAGGCCTCCTCCAAAGATTCCCATTTTTGTCAGTCTTGTGCTATGGAGTACCAGTTTATGCCTGTTGATCCTTTCTATAGCAAAGGTAAGGTGTTGTGTTCTTCTATTTTGTTGCCCTGTCGTCAAACTTCCGAAATTCCCATAATATCTTAGTTAATTTTACTTAAACATTCTTCCAGTTCTAATATTCGGTCGTATAATGACAGGGTGTTGAATAATCGTCAATATGGTAAAAAAAATATATGTATATTTTGTCACATAATATAACACAATTTTTGCTTTGTTTCACATTTTCATTTTCACTTCACTAGCTTTTGAATACAGCTCTGGAAAAAGCTTTGAACAGCACTGCCACCGAACTCTGTTCTATTTAAGTATCATCTCGTATAATAGCGAAGTTAATTAGAATAATAAAACAATAAAATAATATATGTATGCCACAGAAAGACACAAATAATGCACGCCAAATTATTACTCTGATCCGCATTAGTTCGTCGCGCCCCCTGCCCTCCCACAGTAGCGTAGTTCGGCCTGAATGTATCATTATTATTTTTTGGCAACTTGAGTCACTCTTGCAGATGGCAACTTGCAAAAAGTCTGAATGCACCGCAATTTGCTGTAATTATTATAACTAAGCAACACGCGTCACCGACACATTCATTTTGATTGGGTGACAGACGAAATTACAGTCCCTCGGTCTGACGCAAATTTGATTACAAATTTCTAAAACGGGGAAAGTCCCGGTCAAAAAGCTTTTGAATTAATTAATTCACACGACAGAAATGAATGAAACTGAAGTCATGGAATATGTAATATTAATTCCGTTATAATCCAAGTTAAATAGCTTTTGTTTAAGGGTCTTTGACCAGCGGCCGAAAATCCACATTTCGTCGAAAGATGTTCTTACAACCGTACAGGGCGGTTCCAATGAGAAAGATTAATTATTCTTCGTACCAGCTTTTTAAAATTATAGCTCAATGTCGGTTTTATTTCAGTCCAAATTTGCTTTTATTTATACCTACAACCAAAAATGCTGAAAGGCGTGATGATAAAACTATTAAAATTGTGTACCTTTTGTAATTATTTTTTGATCATAAGAATTTATCATTTTTCAATCAGGGAACGTACCCATACTACGTGACAACTTTTTGCAATTTTTAACCCCCAATGTACAATTTTTAATTTATCTATGACAATTTGTGTTCCAACGTAAATCGGTCGTTTGTCATTAAATTTAAGACATAACATTTAAAATATATCATTGAATCCTTTTATTTTATTTAATTTTTCATTGTTTTTAGGTTCATGTAGGGGCAGGGTAAAATCATTTTAAAAATAATTATCTTTAAATGATTACCTAATTGGCCTCTAAAATTGCCTATTTATTATTATTTGAAACACATAAATAAAACAGCTCACATCGGTACCTGCTAGATATTTACTACAACTTGATTTTTTTTAAATATTGAAAATCCAATATTAACTTTTCTATTTAAAAAGGCCGGGCAGCCGTTCCTCTTAATACTGCTCATTTTATTAAAATTCTGTTAAAATGTTATATGAATGTTTTATTATTTACTGATTTCTAAATTGAAGCATTTCCTAGTTTGGGTTATTTATGGGTGCAGAAATAGCCCGTGAAATGCGATACATTTTTCTATATTGATATTCTATGGGGGTGTCTAGCAATCATTATTGGCAATTACGTCCATACACGTCGACACAATTTGTCCAACTCTCACCGTAATTATCCGTGATGGAGATGTATGCGATGCTTATGACTATGACAATCACTGAGTTATGGCTTCCCTAGATGGGTTTGTATAATCTATGAGATCAATTTTGACGGCCCACTCTGCTCTCGTTAATGGAAGATTTATTATCAATTATTGTGTCGTTGGCCAAGTTCTTTTTTATGCGCGTATAATAAAACGATTATATTAAGTGTTTGTAAACAGTATCTTTTTTGGTTTTAATGTGGAATTAATTTTACATAATATTTTGTAGTTATATTTAGGATTTCTTTATACGTTCCCAATGAGAGATCGTACGTGGCGTCATCGCGCTATCTATCTATCATCTTCATCCTTTTTCTTTTTTAATCAAGACGTTTAAAAAAGGTCAGAATGAAGAGGAGGACGTCGATGAAGTCCGTAGGAGCTCTCGATGAAACTATTTTAACCTTTATCGATCTTTCTCCTCATTCGCCTAATGATGTCATCTACATCTTCAAACCACTGTGGGGTTTATTTCAAGAACTTTGTTTTTGAAGGGTTAGCGTCAGAAATTATTTTTTTCAATCACACGTCGCCAGTGATCCCGCTCCTGCACGTCGTGACGGTATCACGTGAAATGCGCGCTATTTCGTGTGTTACCGTGCAGCTGGAACGAGACGGAGTGCTTATCATGTGATCATGTGAACACTAGGCTGTACCCGACTACTCAGCTGCGACGTGTGATGGAATCACTTTTTTTTGTTTTTTGAAAAAAATGTCACCCAACAGCAAAATTAAATGTAAATTTTTACTTCAAATATGCCCAGGAATCGCTGGTTAAAATTCTTCAGGTACGTGCTATTACACCCTGTATATTATCTAATCGTAATTTTCTAATCCTGTATATTATCTAACTATTGTCTTAAAAAGTACTATTTTTCTTCTCCTTTTACTCACTCCATACTTTATTAATTCTTCTCCTTCACGTATTACATCTAAATTTAACAAATCAAACTTGATATCTAATCTGTCAATAACATTGCAATGTTTTTTTTTTCTTTAATGTAGGTACATTCCCGTCACCTACCTCAGAATAGGTTACACCTAGAGAAGTAGGTAAGGGAATTTACCCATACTACGTGACCAACTTTTTGCAATTTTTAACTCCCCCCCCCCCCCCCCCCCACGGTGACTTAAAAGCCCCCGCTGCTCATTTATACCAAGCGTGGTATTTTGAAGACCCCCCCCTGACTGGGTCACGTAGTATGGGTACATTCCCTAAATTAAAGAATTCAATTTAATTGTTTTGAAAATTAATTGTATATTTTCAGGTATTTTCTTTTTGCGCGTTATGCAATCCAACTCAAAGCGTTGAATTCCTGTAGAGGCACCGTATTTAAATTCCAAACTTTGGGGTAGATCACGTTTTAGATATGCATTTTTTCTGTAATGTGCCAGGTATTCAAATTAAGTTCGTCTAATCTTTATACTTCGCGTTTCCGCATAAATTATTATCTTTTTCGATTTGTACCGAGTTCGACATGCTTTTTAAGCACCCTCTGATTTTTTACCGTTACGAATTTTAATTTCTGAAATTAATTTAAAGGTACATTATAATAATAATAATAATTTGTGGCTCATATCTTCTGTAAAGGGGTCTTTAAAAAAATGTGGAAAACAAAATCTATAATAACATTTTCTTAATTTAGATTTTATTTTTTATATTAGCTCCACGGGAAATTAATTTCCTTCAAGGCCCATGTCATATTAGTGGATGCGGTGTGAAATGTTTTTTTAAGGAAAAGAAGGAGAGGAAGTTCTGGGAAGGAAATAGGTATGAGGGGTGGGTAGAAATCTGTGGGTCAGTGCGTCCAGGAGTGACGAACGTATGAATCCATCCGTAAAACTGCGGTGCAAGGCGATGGGTCGAGAGAGTCCGGCTGGAAAAGTCAAAAGTCCTCTCTCAACCAGTCTCTCTCGATCCGATCTTCCCATAACAGGTGGGCAGAAGCATTCGCCGCCAAAACCTGGACAAATCTCACACCATGGACCCGAGCACCTCTGCTAAGTCACCAAACGCAGCGTTTAGTATCCAATAAACTATGTAATTTAATTTTTAACCATCGGTTGTACAAAGCTTCGTTTAGTTATTATTATTTTTTATATTTAGTTTATTATATTAGGTCCTTACATATTAAATTGGCGTTTTGCCGTACTTGCAACTTTGATCTCAAATATCTTCTCTTTGGTTAGGAATTCCAAATTCAAACTTATACAGCTATTTACTCATGTATTTGTGTTTCGAAAATTTTACCTCCACACAGCATCCCCAAAGATGACCTAGGCCCTGAGTGAAATTATTTTCCTCAAGGCCTCCTGTTTGGAGCTCATGTAAAAAAATTAATAAAACATAAATAAATAAAAAAATAATAATTCATTTGTTTTTTCCTTAATTGTTTTTTTTTCTTTGCGTCACTTAGTTTACAAAATGGAAAACTTGAAATATCGCGTTATTTACGAGTACGAGTTCCACCGTGGCACCAGTGCTGCAGAAACGGCTCGAAGGATTAATGATGTGTATGGCGACGGTGCCGCAAAAGAAAACACAGTGCGTTTTTGGTTTCAACGTTTTCGTTCTGGAAATTTCGACCTGCAGAACAAGCCCCGTGGACGGCTGGAGACCAAAGTTGATAATGAATAATTGAAGGCTATTGTGGAAGCGGATCCATCGCAAACCACGTCCGAGTGAGCTGCAGGCTGCGGTGTTAGTGATAAAACTGTTTTAATCCACTGAAGCAAATTGGGAAGGTGAAAAAGCTTGAAAGGTGGGTACCTCACGAATTGAGTGAAGCAAATCAACAAACGCGCGTTGACCGCTAGACCACACACTGCACAACAGACGGCTACCAAATTAGAGGAGCTTCAATTGGAATGTCTAAGACATCCGGACCTTGCCCCAACAGATTACCATTTTTTCGAAATTTGGATAACCTCTTGCAAGGGAAAAAATTCACCTCCGATGGGGCAGTCCAAACCGCCTTCAAAGATTTTTTTGATTCCCGTCCGAATGTTTTTTTTACTAAAGGGATCGATGAACTACCTATGAGATGGCAAAAGTGCATAGATAGCAATGGTACATACTTTGATTAAATAAATATATTATATTTAAAAAATCGACTTTATGTTCCTCCCACACAAAACGCCAATTTCATACGTAAGGACCTAATATATACCTATGTATTGCGAATTAAGAGGGCTGGTGGGTATCTCTTGCTCGCCGTGGTTTTTCAGTATAAGTTCGTCGCCATCTATTATTACATCTATTTAATTATTATGATTATTCAAGTGCCCTACTAAGTACAAATATACTATACTTAGGTACTACAAAACTTTCTTGTGAACGGTTTTAATTTACTTGACTATTTTTTAGTCCTGGAAGTTTGCCGACCCCTCTTCTGGGTATTAAATAATCTCTCCTGAACTTGAAAGCAGCTATTAGCTGCATTTTCGGCATAATAGAAGTGGGCGTCTCACACAAATTGAATTTAACTATAATATTTCATCAATATTAATGATATGTTAACTACGTAATGCGCTCCTTCTGGACGGACCGCTAATAAAATGAATAACGTTACTTTTATTAATAATGACCGCTTGGAAGGTACGCCCAGAAGGGTTAAAAGTTGCCTACTTTTTGATGTTGGTCTATTGTGTTATTTTATTACTACTTGCGTTTTGTATGCTGGTAATTTAATGATATTTATTTCACTTATATTATCTTCATTTATTTAAATATTTATTTCATTTTATTTACTAGTTTTTGGCTCCGCTTTCGCACATTTACTGTGTTCATAATAAATCAATAATAATCAAAAGGATAATTAATAGCGCGGTTTTCGTGAAAAATCGGTTGAATCGTTTTTTGATGTAAATAGGTATTACCTCTTGACAATTACGTTGTATTTCTTCTTCTTCTTCAACTTCGACGACGGTCGGGGACCCATTGCATCGACAAGGCTCTTCCATACGTCCCTGTCTTGCGCTGTTTGTTCGGCCTCCGTCCATGGCAGACCCATCCTCTCCTCACACAGTTTCTGGAGTTGCCTCGCCCAACTGTGTCTGGGGCGGCCCACTGGACGTCTGCCTTCTATCCTCGTATCTTCCTCGGAATTCGGTCGTCAGACATTCTTAGTACGTGCCCAAGCCACCTCAGTTGCAATTTTTCTATGAAGAGTAGCAGTGGTCCAATGTTTAGATCATCTCGGATCGTCGAGTTTCTTATATGATCGCATTTCGTAACCCCTGCCATTCCTCTCAAGTACCTCATTTCGGCAGCTTGGACTCTAGAGCGTGTTTGTTCGTTTAGCGTCCATATCTGGTGTCCGTAAGTGAAAGTGGGGCGGTATACCGTTTTAAACACTGCCATTTCTGTCTCGATGCTGAGCTCGGCTTTCCTTATCACTGAGCTGTAGAGATGATGCAACACACTGCTTGCCGCACTTATTCTACGATAATTTTTCCGTCTTGCCGACCATCGCTGGAGAATTCGACCCCAAGGTATTTGAACCTGTCCACCTGTTTCAGCTGAGCTCCAATAGCGAGTATGTTGCACTGAGTTTGGTCCCTTCCTATAACCATCACCTCTGTTTTTAAGGTACGCATCTTCATTCACGTCGCCGTGCACTATTCGTTGAATCGATTGATCCACTCTTGTAGTCCTTCCTGTGATGTCGTTAATCTCACGATTTCGTTGTATTTAATTGAGTTATTTGCATCTGTTAGCGCAAATAGGTATTTTGGATGCCACGCTCTTTAAAATTTGAAATTGACCATGACGAGTAAAGAAGCATGCAAAGAGGTCGAAAGGCCTACCTCAATCAGTCTCTCTTGATCCGGTCAGCCACCCAGTAGGTAGGCAGATGAATCCGCTGTCAAGAGCCGGACAAACCTCATCTCATGAACCCGGGCACACCTTCTAAGTCACCAAACGTATCGAACCACTTTAGTGACCTTCGTAGCAGAAGTGGAAATTATCCAATAAATGGTTCCCAGGGCGGCGGTACCCACATTCGCCTCCCAAATTATGATAATAGCTGGGTAAACAGCCCCACCGATAGAAGAAAAACTGCTTTGAGAACAACATACTAAATAACTTCTCCCCGGATAAAGATATTTTTCAACTAAACGTTGAAAATTTTAAAAAAATATGTATATGTGCATATTGAACACCTGTATAATGTACAATGCTTATTGCAATCTGTGTTGTGTACTGTGTTTATTAACATGCAAGAACACTTACATGTTTATTATTGGTTGTAAGTACTGTAAGTGCACAGTTTAAGTAATAAAAAATTGAATTTTTCCCATTTACAAAATTAAGCAGATTACACATTTTACTTAGAACTTCGTACAAGTGTTGATTTAAATCGCAAATTCAAATAAATATAGCTTGTGATGGAAACGACCCGCCCTTATAATTTTCGATGAACATTATGTTATTTTTTTCTCTTACATAATAGCCTAATTAATTTTCGTTATTGATTTGTTCAATGTAATTGGTGTCAGGACGTATACAAAACTGCCAAACAGCGTAAATAATAAAATAAATAACATCACAGCCATTGACATTTAGTTAATAGCCTAGAAATTATCCTTGAACTTTAGAACACAGAAGGAAATTATAAGTTCATTTTCTGGAGCGGTTATGAGCAACTCGCGGTCCGCGAGCCCGTTTCGTGAGGCCTGCAAGCCTTGTCGTACTTCCCACTTGGTTAAATAAAATCTCAAAAAGATTGCGGTAAAAATACGCAATGGTTTATGTTGTTTTGCAAAAGGGTTTAGCGGAAAATTTCAGACTTTCTTCAAAGTTTTGAATCAGCCGCTCAAAATAATAAGATATTTCTTACATACATAAACACAAAATTTCGTGGTTCTTACAGATTCACATTTGCGGTGCAGCGCTTTTCTTGTTAATAATAATAATATTTGGGTGATTTGTAAAGCGCCGTTTTTGTGAGAAAATCATCTCAAGGACGCTCTACAAACTAATAATATATTTCTACAATCTTACTTCAAACTACTAACTAGACGAACCATTATAACAACTTATGGCTAAAAATTGCATCCACCAGTTTATCGATCAGTAATACGAAACTGACCTATGTTTGATACATTTTAAGGGTTTCTGTTTCATTTCAAATTCCAAAAGTTTTCACGAACAAATTTTGTTTAACTTTCCGAATGACAAACATCAACAGTTGCCCAAAATTACAAGTAACCTACTTACTTTAATGTTTAATGATTAAAATCTACAGCATTTTTTAGTTTAGCCATGGAAATATAAAATTTTCGTCTGTGGCGCTTTATTTTTTGCGTTCTCTAATTATTTTATTGAAAAATTACCGTTTTTGAAGATACAAATAGGTTTTCGACACCACCGACAGCAAATTTAACAATGTCAAGTTGCACGCACCCTGTCTCCTGCGGCCCGCGATAAATTGAAAATGGATATGTTGACCCTCCGGCTAAAAAGGTTGATCATCCCTGTTTTAGAGGTATAAAAAAAAATGTCGTTAAAGCTTGCAATATGCGCGGCAGTTAATAAAATTATACAAGAAATATAGACAGGTGTAAATAAAACTAGTATTTCTGACCACGTCATTATTTTTCTCTGTAGACGTCATTTTATGAAGGCGGGTGCCCTACACCTTTCTTACACCTTTGATGGGTGTAAGAAAGTACTAGCAGAAATTGTGTTTTTTGTAACGGTTATTACTTTCACAATTATTATGATAAAAAAATGTATTAATCTATAATTATATGATGAATAAAAAGTAGCCCAATTCAATTATTTTATAATAAAATGAATTTGCTTTATTGGTCAACATAAAGGGCAAAAATTATTTTTATTGTTTGTGACTGTTACATGCAGTTGAATTCATTTTATCTTCGATTAATGGTTTTTTAAGGAGTTGAAAGGATGGATTCATACGTCACTCCTGACCGCCAGATTCTTACACAACCCTTATACCTTTTTCCCTTCCAGAACTTCCTTTCCTTAAAAAGACCCTCCACACGGCATGTCATTGGCCATTGGAGCTAATGTAAAAAAAAACACATTTAAAAAAACACAATTTAGAGATTTTCAGTTTTCCAAAGGCGACATCTTCAAAACCTCCGGTCACTGAAGTGATCAACTGACTTAAGTGTGTTGTGGACCGTTGTGTTTCCGTGTACCAGAAGTGAGCTTTTTTTTCTTTAATTCTATTGATTTTAATCAAACATTTTCATGTATGGAAATTCTTTCTTGTGTAGACAATCAATTTCACTGTCCTGTCTGAGGCCTTGAAGTCACAAGGTCTCATTTTGTAAATTGGGTACATCCGTTTTATTTCTAATCGTTCTGGATCAAACTTCTAAGATTTATTTGTTCAGCGCTCGAGGCAGCCTTCAATGTTCAGATTGGATGACTATTTTGTATTATGATCTAATTTTATTGGTCTATGGTAAAAACTCTAAAGATAATTTAACGTGTAACACACGTAGGTCACGCGTGTGTTTTAAAGGGAAAGAAGAAGATACTTTCTACGAAATTGTGTCGAATCAAATAATTTCTGACTGCCACTACAGTTTACATGTACTCACCTTTAAGGTATCTATTATATATGCCTTCGAAAAGTTACTCGCTTGTCGTAAAATCCTGACCTTTGTGTTATCACATGCTTATTATTCAAAATAGCATTAATTTAACGAGGAATAAAGCGATATCGCGTGTTTCGGTTTACGTAATGTAGATGGCGTGTTGTTGCACTTTCCCTGGGCGCACTTGCGTGGCACGGCGCGTGCGCACAGGCACAGCCGGGGCGATAGGTACTAGCATTACCTTTAGCGGCAGATGTCCGGCGGTAGGCGGTAGGTACTGAACAGTCAGCTATTGTAATGAAGTTTCCAGTACCTACCCAACTCTGTGGTGTCTTGTTCTACCGCTTACCTTGTAGTAAGTAGGTAGGTACTTTATTCGTATAGCCGGGTAGTAGTAGGTAGTAAATGGTAGTTGGGTATTTTTTGTGTTTATTTTGGGTAGGTACTGAGCATTTTCCTGCCCAGAGGTGCATGTCGGGAATGTTGAAGACTTATTGTACCCCATTCCAAGTTCATCACGGTCACTGAAGTTATGTGCCACGATAAAACTATTTGGTTAATATTTTTTAGGGGTACATAGTTGTATATCATTACCTACCAAAACACAAAAACGCCAAAAAAATTTTTTTTCATATTTGTTTCATTTAGTCTCTTTAACAGTTACAAGTTTCTTATCCTTTATGAACCTTTTGGCATTAGGGCCGAAAAAAATCGAGCCAAAAAATCTGATCAAATTTAAACCAACTAACTCAAACTCAAACTAGCCCGACTCAAGAATCTGATTCACTTAATCGTACCATGTCTTCCACGGACGTTTCCGACTTCTTCCACCATTCACAATTGCGTCTTATATTCTCCTTACACTCCTTTCTTCGTCCATTCGCTCTACATGCAAAACTATCTAAGCGTCCCTTTCTTAATATTACTCATTACGCTTAAATCAGCCTTTCTTTCTTTTTGGATCTCTACATTTCTCACAAGATCGTATATGGTTTTACCCACATGCGCCTCAGAAATCTCATTTCTACAGAATTCATTCAACTTTCACCTCTGCTAGTTCCACACCTCACTGCCATATAGCAGGTTAGGTACCAGCATTCCATTGTCGACTGCTCGCTTCACTTTTTTGGAACGTTTTTTGTGCGAAATTGTACATTTTGACCAAATTTTGACCATGACATTACGGAGGTTCTTCAACCAGGAAGTTCTTTGTCAAACAACACTTAGTTGCAGTTGAACCTTACACGAACACTTACAGCATTTATATGTCTTAGTCATAAGTCATAAATCACTAGTTATAATTGTTGTAAATCTTAATATAAGTCACTAGTATAATATATATACTAGGTAATATAAGTCATACATATACTAGTATATACTAGGTAATATAAGTCACTAGCTATATAAGTCTTAGACGTAAGTCACTAGTTATAATTGTAAATTTTAGTTGTAAGCCGGTAATATTAATTCTTTTATATATTTATTTGTACAGCGCCCTTGAGGTGTTTTTTCACAAAAACGGCGCTCTATAAATTAGCCAAATATTTTTATTATTACAGCAATACTTTGCTGATTATAATATTGGTCGATGATTTTATTCGTTTTATAGTCAAAATGACCTCACTTTCTTTCGTCATTCGTTTCAGGTTTCAGGTTTCAGTACTTATTCGCTTTTCAACCGTCCACCGAACTGAAAGAGAGAAGTTTTTATCTGAAGGGCGATTCTGTATCTTTTGTGTTATCTTTTGCGTTAAGTCAGCGTTACGAGACAAAGGCAAAATCCGTCAGATATCGGAAGGCGTCCGTCGTACGTTATCGGCTGTCAAATTTCTGTGATTTTCTATGGTTTTCAATGGCATGTCTATGCCTGTCGTGTGTTAAATAGATTAAGGCACCAGTCCATTGTAAAAAAATTCTTGTCATTTTGTTATTTCTTTTTCTGAAAAATGCATTTGTTAAGAATGCTCTCATCTTTTTTTTAAATTCGTGAAAGTGACGGAGATAAAGCATTTTATGTTAAACCGTTTGAAACAATTTCTATATTGAATTATCCTTCAGCAAAACTTTGAACGCGTTTTTCTCGAAACTGTGTTTTTCAACCTGGTTGACAACATATTAAATAATTTATACATCCGATTTGCATGCACCAAGTCTTAATTTGTTCGAAAATACAGTCTTTACAGCACGAGGATTACGCTGCAAAATGCGCCGTCATATCTGGTGTTAGGGTAACTACTTTTAAGAGGCTGTATTTAACGCGATTCGGGATATCGATTTAAGAAAACTGTCAAAATGTGTCGTGTGCAGCTGATTTAACGTGCATTACGCTGTCGCAAAAGATACAGGATCACCCCTTTTGTAGTATATTCTGTATATTCGTCTTAAAATGCACCTATCGCATATTCAACCACACTAAAGTTTAAAGTTTATCCATACCCGTACTATCCGTATGTTTATAGTAAGGTACTCACGTAAAGGTTCTAGACTCCGGCATAGAGCATAACCGCTGAGTGTCCGAACCTTGTACGAACATAACTATCAAGTACCCCGTGTTCGCAAGTTACCACCTTCCCACTACACTGCATTATTCAAACGTTCACCTTCACCTTCAACCCCTTAAAATTTAAACGATGAATAATTTATATCGCTAACTGAAAAGTGACTTTAAGCGCCTGTAAAGATCGCTGATAGGGATCGTTTGTTATTAAATTGTAATAAAATATGGCCTCTTAAACTCTTGTGTGAAAATGCGTTATTTCGCTGTACTCCTCTAAAATCCATGTAAAAGTTATTGTTCCTCTAATCGCGAATGCATTCGAACCATCTCTTATCAAAAATATTTATTTCGGTTATGTATCTCTGGGTAACTCTAGTTTAATGAACTCTAGAACTCAGATTTTCTTTGAATTTAAATTTTTCGTACTAATTGTGTTAAAAATAAGATACTAAAAAGCGATAAAGTAGATGCTTTTCAATACTAAAGTATTTTAACAGAAAATTATTGTTAATGTCTTTTCAACATTAGAAATGTACAACACCGTGATTTATAGTCTTGACAAATCAGTTCTAATTATCATTTTAAAATTTTCTGTTAAAATATTTTGTTATAGATAGGCACTTTTTCGCTTGTCTGAATTCTACAAACAATCAGTCAAAATTGTGAAAATGATACTCAAATTCAGACCAAATTCGGTGTCCACATTTCTTTTAATTACGCAGTACAGGCTACAGGCACAACCAATATTAGTATTTTTTTATTGATGTTTGCTTGTTCTTATTTATTGTAGGCAAGCGCTCTTGAGGCGATTTTTCGCAAAAACAGCGCTATATAAGTTGTCCAAATTTATTATTATTATATTTGAACCCTATTTCTATTTAACTTGGTACCTTCATAAATAGTAATGGATGTTCCTGCAAGTAAATGACCTCGTATGCATAATTTTAAATAAATAAAATAAATAAATAAATAAGTCAGATAAGTTTTAAATAAATAAGTGTTTATTCCAGTATGTGGGGAGGAGAGTGCAATCCCACACATTCCATAAGTGTATAATATACACATACATGTACAAAGTATTTGAAAGGAAAAAAAGAAAAAGAAGGTGGATATGAATGTACACGAAACAAAAAAAGATAATAAGCTAATAGTAGTAAAAGGAAAACAAAAGAAATAATAATATTAAGCTTTCAGGATTCTGTGAGCACGTAAGGAGCCAGTATTTTTCTCCAGTGTGCATCAATACTGGATGATGGACTGAGGCGGGCTTCCATGACGAGGATGTTTTTAGAGCTGGTTATCCTTTCCCTAATTCCTGCCACCCTGGATCTAATAAGGGCTGCAAAGCCAGGAACTCGCCCCTCCGTGAACATCCGGGAAGCGCTGCAATATCTGGGGAGACCAAACATTATGCGGAAGGCGTTGTTATACTGAACCCGAAGTCTTTCTTTACTACTCTTCTTGTAGTTTGCCCAGAGTTCACACGTATACAGTGTTGCGCAGAAGGAAAGGAAGAGCGTCCTTTTTACAGCAGTACTGCAAAGGCGGAATCTTCTACTGAGCATGTTAGCTTTTACACTGAGAGCTCTTCTTTGCCTATCGATGTCGTCATCGTCCATCAGATTACTGGTGATTATGTGTCCAAGGTATTTAGTTCCTTCAGTCACCTGCAGGTTCACACCATTCAGGGTTATCTGGAGGAATATTTTTTGGTTCTTGTCCATATCTTACGACCAGTAGAGCCGTTTTAGTGGGGTTGTATTGCATGTTTGTTTCTTCAGCAAACTCTTCGCAGATCTTTAAAAGAATACGTAGGCCCCTTATGGATGGTGCCATCAATACCATGTCGTCCGCATAACTGATGTTGTTCAGAAACTGTCCTCCAATTTGGCAGCCTACCCCTGCATTGTTTAGCCTGTCGGTGAGTTCGTCCATGTACAGGTTGAACAATATCGGGGACATGCATCCTCCCTGTCTAACGCCGCTCTTCAGGAGGAAAGGTTCGGAGAGTCCATCTTTCCACCTAGTCGAGGTCTATGCCACGAGTCGAGGATATGTATCACCGCCGGTGATATGCCTCTTTCCCTGAGTTTATCCCATAGTAGAGGGTGAGAAACCCTGTCGAAGGCCTTGCTCAGATCTAGAAAACATGCATACGTGGTGGTCTTTTTATTCCTGTAGTATTCCAGGGTTCTTTTCACAGTAAATATAGCAGTATCGGTAGACGTTTGCTTTTTGAAGCCCATTTGGTTGTCCTTAGTTTCCAAGATGGGACCGATCTGGTTTAGTAGTAGACGTTCGAATAATCGTGCGATGGTGGTGGCAATTGAAATCGGTCTGTAGCTACCCTGGGAGGTAGAGTCCAACGATTTTGATTTGAGAATGGGAGTTATTATTGTTCTTGTCATGTCAGTTGGTAGGTATCCATTCTTTAAGATGTCGGTAAACATAAATTAAAAATAAATTCTTTACATATTTCATTATCTACCTAATATATTTTCATTTTCTCAATTTAGCAATTTTATGAAAATAAATCCAGTGGGGCGTATAAATTTTAATAAACGAGTGTTACAGATATAAAATATTAGTATAAATTTTATGCTGTTTTTTTATCTTTGATCGATGACGTCAGCAGCGATAAAATCCGAAGGCGAAACAGCTGACACGAGTGTAAATTAGACGTGGGCAAAATTGAATGACTGAATTGAATGAATAAATTCAATCTTGTGACACACTTGATCTGATTCTCAATTTCAAAAGGAATTGAGTCTTCATTCCTCATCCTTGGCCTTGCATCCTACGATTTTTAACGGCACCATTAATTTTTTTCCATTTATTTTAATGTTAAATTATTTCAATGAATGATGTGTACCTACCGTAAACGATTTAAATATTATAATGATTCGTAAATATTTAAATATTAATCTATGAGCGGCGCGCCCATAGAATAATATTTAAATAATAGTGCAAAACACGTAAAGTATCCCTTTCCCGCGCGCCATTCGTAAAATACCCGTAGGTATCAACTTCATCGTGGTCAGCCCAAGCGAAATACGAAAGCGAATCGGCCGAGTCACTAGTTTCGAATCTGTCTCTTTCACAACGCAGGAATTAATAGGTACATTGCTTCTATTCAGTATATGATCCAGTCATAGTCCCGCCGCGCCGATCGAACCCGTCTCGCGTAAATAGTCTCTGGTTTATAGTCTGTCGCCAACAAGTTTGTCCGGGGCGCGAAGTCTTTTTCACTAGTTCAGGAATTAAATCTCAATTCAGTTGTGACGTCATCGTCTCTGTAATCGCGTCAATCTCAGATCCCAACACCCAACAGGACCAAACCCAGGTCCTGCTAGGTCCGCAGCTCGCGAGTAATCAACTCACTGCCAGGCAAGAGGCAAGACACTAGTCAAAAGTAACTAATTCATTCCTCAATGCTCGCCGCGAAACTGACCGTGCGGGTTCACTCATTCCTCTCCGTTGGCCAAGCCATCAATTTCATTACATAGTTGATTGAAAACTTCCGACAAAGCTATTGGAATACAAATACCTACCTACTTTGAGACGCCGAACTTCGGCAATCGGCTGTGGTCAGCTGTCATAAAATAATGCTTAATAATAATGATAAAATGTTTGTTTATATTAGATCACGTGAAATGGAATAATTTTAATTTAATAAATAAAATAAAATTGGTAAAACTTTAGGGGTGAAACAAAACACTGTTTAATTTTAAGATTTTATTGATATTCTAATGTAAATACATTTTTCTTGTCAATTTTTTTTTGTTTTAACAAATGTAGTATTTTAATATTGCATTAACCCCGTAGCATAATTTTTCAGAACGACATAATTCGTAATATTAATTTGAAGTGAAATAGGCAATTTTCGTTATTTGTTTTAGGGTGTCATGCCGTGTTGCGCTACCTCCTTATTTAGCCAACGTATCTGAAATAGGCATATTCACCCTAAGAACAGTGCTTTGCGTAGTGAAAACTTCTTTAGCACCGTTGTGTTTTGAAACTCGATGAAACGAAAAATAACGACATTAAAAAGAGGCAATTTGGGAGGCGGGAATGGGTACCGCCGCCCCGGGAACCTTTATTGGATAACCAACACCTCTGCCATAGGTCACTCCAAGTGGTTCGCCACGTTTGGTGATTTAGCAGGGGTGCCCGGGTTCATGGGGTGTGGTTTGTCTAGGTCTTGGAGGTGGATAACCAGGACACACTAAACTCCAGATACCTACCCACCTCTTAAACCCTTTTCCTTCCCATAACTCTCCTCTCCCTCCTTTCCTTAAAAAAAACCCTCCACACAGCACCCCCAAAGATGACATAGGTCCTGAGGGAATTTATTTTGTGCGGTGCTTCGTAACCTCTCCATGTCTTCTTTGTTTTCTGAATTGGAGAGTACATAATTTTTTTTTTTTTGGAATTAATTGAATAAGGAATGAATAGAAGGAATCAATTCAAAAGGCCAGGAGAATCAGACTGAATCGATTCACTTCTGGGAATAAATCTGCCCATGTCTAGTGTAAATGAATAATATTCTCAAGAAAATCTAATTCGCTTTATATTGTAGACAAAAAACCTTGAAACACATTGTATTCTCTTTAATCTCACAACACCGGCCAATGTCGGTTTTATTGTTATTGTATTTTGCTGTGTCGGGGTATTTTTCTTCCTGCAGCAAAGCATTTTAAATAATTCCTCTAAGGTTTAAAATTATACGTATTATGCAATCTTATAAAGTCTATTCGACAAGCTTTCGTCTTGCAGAATTTGACCTCAAAGAAACACCGAATTCAGATTCACCTTTTCATATCTTCATGACCTTAAGGGTTATACTTAAAAGAATTTATTCTGCTTTTAGTAAATGGCTCTAATTTAATTATTTTAGGAAAAAAATGTAGACATTCAATGTCTCTAGAAAAAACACTTTAAGCAATTGTGCTTTAAAATATTACGACGAATTGTTTTTTGCTCACGTTATTATTATTTATTTTTTTTAATAATAATAAAATTATTTATAATAAACAATAAAGTCGCCTATTGTCATTCTGCCAAGAAACTACAGAAACCGTTTTGGTGAAACTTTAATTTATTTTTTGAGAGAATTTACCTGCTTGGCCCCCGCTTACAAAACACGGATTACATAGCAATATTAAGCTTACTTTGATTGTTGAATTACAAAACAAATGTCTGAAACGTGTCTTTTGTTGTTTGCCTTGTACACGCGTTATACTAATCCTGTATTAACCAGAACAAGGGATAGAGTGTAACGAGCAAATGAGTAAATCCTTATTCCAATAAACGTACAATGCAGTTACATCAGGCATGTTCAACTGCGGCCATACACAGCTAGTAACGCGGTCCGACCATGGTCCGGCACCGGTCCGGCACCGGTCCGGCACCGGTCCGGCACAGGTAGTAAATTAGAACCAAAACGTGTTCGACAAGCTAGACTCACTGATAATTTGGAATCAATGCATTAGTTTCACAAAAAACAAAATCAATTATTCCACCCTCATTGCTTCTTTGCTTGAGGGTATGCTGAGACAGACTATTTAGTGTCGATTTAGTAATATTTTCAGCAGGGGTAGGCGGAGAAGATAGCCTGCCTTCCAACTTTATAATAAAACACCCTCATTGCATCACATTTAGATTTTCGCTAAAAATTTGTACCGTTATATTGGTATGCCTATATTTTCTTATTTTTTAATATATTAAAAAATTAAATAAATATTTTACGTACGTACCTACTATGTTGTAATTATTTCTTTCCCAAATTGGTTTGTTACATTTTTGTAAAATTGTTATAAAATAATTAAGAAAATATAATACTTTACCTTTAATGTTTGCGTGTGATAAGACGAAGATTTTCTTTGCTTGCCTATACAAAAATTTTATGTGGATTTAAATTTTGATATCCATTTTTGAAAATGTAAAAGTTTCCGACTTCATTTTAAGAAAAAAAATTAAACATCGTGATGTTTTTTATTATTTATTTGTTTAATGACACCACAAAATGTGAGATGACAGTAACGTTTACAATACATTTGTCTAACAAACTATTTTTTGTGTGTTTTTTTTTCGTTATCAGTGTCTACTTAATTTTATTTTGAAAAACGTAAAGTGAACCATTTTTTAAACTTTTTATATTTGCATTATAGATTTTAGTAATTCATAAAGTATATGTTTATTTCTAATACGTGAAAGCGTATTTCATCACCTTATAAAAACAGTTTTTATATTTCGGATTCATTTAATTTGGAAGGTGTGTATGGGTACCGCCGCCCCGGGAACCATTTATTGGATCACCATAACCTCTGCCATAGGTCACCATAAGTGGTTCGCTACGTTTGGTGACCCACACCACAGACTCACTGACCCCCAGATTATTTTCCACCCCTTTATACCTGTTTCCTTCCCAGAACTTCCTTTCCTCCCTTTCTTTAAAAAATTCCTCCACACAGCTTCTCCTAAAATTACATAGGCCCTGAGGGAAATTATTTTCCTCAGGGCATCCTGTGTGGAGCTAATGTAAAAATCAGAAATGTTTCATTCATTTGGATTTTATTGTAAAGCGGAAATTTTCTGACCTTCTGATAGAATACGTCCGAAGCCGGAGGGGTATTGTCTTCAATGATTAAAAAATATTGTGCTAATTGTTATGTCAAGGCAGTCATTGAAAGGGGGTGAATTTACAATTATTTACAAACTATTTCTAGACGTCCAAATATTCGATGCAGTTTGCCTGGTATCATAAAAAGATACACACTATATAATCTAGATGTTTTATGTTCGGCCCAACGTAATAATCGATTGAGCTTCCACGATTTAGAACATTTTTGGAGGGTGCATCCGAAATGCATCCATTCAATAGTTTAGCTTTCAGGCAGCATACTGCACTTTGGTGAATGCATTATGCTGCATTATACCATGTACCCCTTTCCGGCGCCTCCGCTCTATTCAGCCGCCCTGGCCTGTCGGGTGATTAGCGCTGGACACCGGGTACGCTCCATTCTGCAACAATGATTTAATGAGGGCCGGTCCATTGTACCCCGTATTATTTTTACCCGACGTTCCCCGGTTAAAAAATTACAAATCAAAACCCCGCGCTTGGGGGAGATGAGAATCATCTGCAGCAGGGGTGGGTCACTCGGAAAGGTGGTTACAAATAATATTGTCTGTCCTGTCGAAGCAACCCTTAAAATAATTTGATTTTATTTAAGTTATCCTAAACTACCTATGTTAATTAAGTTAATTAATATTTTTTCTGTAAATAATCAAGTTTAATTTGTAGAACTTCATTTTAATTTTAAGTGTTTTTAATGTTTTTATTATGTTCATTTTTTTAACTATCGCGATGTTACACATTTTTCGTGATATTTATTTTTTATTGTTTCATTACTTGGTAAGTATAATTGTTTACATTTTAATTTTAACCTTATTTTTATACAGGGTGTTAAGAGACGTACGTCTTAATTTAACAAGTGATTCCTGACCTTATTTGGAGTAAATACGTAAAAGAAATGTTGGTCTCCGGTGACATTTACGTCCCACATTCTATATGTATTGATACAGAGTTTTTTTTTTACATGAGCTCCACACAGGAGGCCCTGAGGAAAATAATTTCCCTCAGGGCCTATGTCATCTTTGGGGATGCTGTGTGAAGGGTTTTTTTTAAGGAAAGGAAGGAGAGGAGAGTTCTGGGAATTAAAAGGGTTTAAGGGGTGGGTAGGAATCTGGGGTTCAGTGTATCCGCCTCCAAGACCTAGACAAACCTCACCCCATGAACCCGGGCACTCCTGCTAAATCATCAAACGTAGCGAACCACTTGGGGTGACCTATGGCAGAGGTGTTGGTTATCCAATAAAGGTTCCCGGGGCGGCGGTACCCATTCCCGCCTCCCAAATTGGAATTAAAGATGGATGAGTAATAGTTCATAAGCAGGTATTGTTTCTTTTTTTTAATTAAATGAAGACAATATAAGCGAAACTCAATCGAAAATCTGAAAACAGAAAAATCAGAAAAAGATATTGACACATCTGGGACACGATGTGTCAATATCTTTTTCTGATTTTTCTGTTTTCAGATTTTCGATTGAGTTTCGCTTATATTGTCTTCATTTAATTAAATATTACAATTTGAGGTTTTACTCATAAAAGTTAAAATAAAAATAAAAATAGGTATTGTTTCATTTCATTATTTTAATTGTGCACCTTTTCATAAAAAAAGCTGTGCTGGTGTGTCCAGAGGGTGCTATTAATAAATTTTTCGTTTTATTTTTTGCAAGTAGGTAACGAAGCACAGAAATATTAAATCAAACTATTTTTTATAGGTTGGCCCTTTGCTTCGTTATTTTTCAATCTGCATTATTATTAGAAATGTATAAACTGGTTACTGTACTCGTATTGGTGTGTATTGTTTACTTGGATGTGGCGTAATGAAAAAGGATTTAGGGTTGTTATATTTGTGTAACTTTATAAAAAAAATCATCTCTATTAGCGCGCTCGACTAGTCCATGCATTTCGAAACTTCATTCGCTTATTACTGGATTCTGACCTTTTGCTTGTATTTGCAGACTGGAAACTTCATGCATACAGACAACTGCTGCATTTTATAAAATACTGGACAAAGGCCCGCTTACTTTTTTTAAAGTTTCAACAAAATATTTTGGGTAAATGTAGGTAACTCCATTAATGTAGGACAGAACGCCGTTGGCGCTAATAAAAAACTGTCCAAAGAAGCGAAGCTAGCCGTCCACAATGGAGTGCTGGTACCTACCCTGATGCATAGCAGTGATGCATGGAACTGACAGAAGAAGTATGAAAGTAGACTGAACTGAGTGCTGTGGAAATGAGATCCCTGAGGCGTATTATGGTAAAACCATGTACGATCGTGTGAGAAACGTGGAGATCCGCAAAAAATTCAATGCCGATGTAAGCGTAATGAGTAAGATTAAGAAAGAGACTTGAGCATGTATAGCCAATGAACGAGGGAAAGAGTGTAATGAGAATATATGACGCAAATTTAAATGGTAGAAGAAGTCAGGGACGCCCGAGGAAGACATGACACGACCAAGTGAATCAGATACTTGAGACCAGCCAGGTCAAAAGTCGGAATAATAGAAGAGTATGTATGAGACGATGTATGAACGTGATCGAAACAAGGAGGGTGTGCCAAGACCGAGTTGTTTGGCGGTCCGTCCTCTCTACCCACCCCTGCGGAAATCGCTGTGATATTTAGTTAGCAATTATTTAGTTACAAAATATTTTGGCTTTGTGTCTTTAGCGGACTGTTTGTGAAGTGACCAATCAATCCCGTTTGCGGTTGTTTTAAGTTTTTGTTTTTTATTTAAATTTTGATCAAATGTTGACGATTCCTTTTTTTATAAACATTAACCTAGCTGCCCAGTACCAGTACCTCTTCCCTTCGGATACGATGATGCATCGTCCACGCTGATTAGTTCCTCATAATGATATCAGGTTTTAGGGGTTGTTCCACATCGCTTGTTTCTCTGACCATATGCACTTTTTATGATGTTTTTCAAAACCTCTGAATAAACGAACTAGAGTGTTGACTGATTCTCAATATCTATGGGCCCCTTTGTTCACGCTCCATTTTACCCCGTTTTTTCTATTAAGTGTGTTTTGAACGAAAAATGATGTCACCGCTTTTTGAAACGCTTTTAGTTAATGCGATGTCTGTTTCAAATAATGGTTATGTTAATGTTCTCCCTTGTTAACTAGTTTTCAATTGACTATTTTTTTAAAACGGAATGATATCTGGGTTAATGGGTTTTTGACAAAACCGCTTATTAACATTTTGGTTCGACAATGTTAGATAACAGATACTTGTGTGCGTTGGGGTGTGTTTTTTTGAGAATATTGATACAATCGTTATATATTTATTCCAGTTTTTATTTTGATTGTTTGAAGTGGTCCTGACTTTGTCCTAGACCATTTGTCTTACTTAAGCGAACCTGTGTTGACGGCCTCCATGGTCGCGGGGCAATGCTGTCGACTGGCGATCTTGAAGGTCGCAGGTTCAAATCTTGGCGCGCGCAAGTAAATTTTATTTGATAGATTTGTGTTTTCGCAATTTACTCATTCAAAATAACGTATGGTATATTTGCGGCACGTTCCAGAGTGGAAGACACTATCAGTGTAACCCCGGTGTAAAAATACCATTCAGAATTGAAACGTTGCTCGAAATGGCTTTAGCCATGTTTGGTGACTAGATCTCAATAGCCAATTACTTCCCCACCTCTCTCCACTCCCCTGCCCACTACCTTCAGCCTCACAACATTCCTCAATTAGGGATGCCATAGTCTTACTGGCTCCAGGCGGTTGGGAGTAGTTGAGACTCTTGTATTTGCATTATCACATTAAAAAAAAGTATTTGTGAAGTGAAACTTCTTTAGCACCGTTGTGATTTGAAACTCGATGAAACGGAAACGACACTAAAACGAGACGAACACATCTAGCCTGCGAAAGAATGATATACGAGTATGTAGAATGAAACTGCGCGTGTTCGCCGCTTTGATTGTGAGCTCACTTTGCAGGCGCCTGTTGGTTGAGATTGTGTGAGGGAAGGATTTCCCTTCGACCGCGTGCGAACTGCACTCGATTTTACATTTTTTATCAGTGCGTTGCGATTATTTTCTCCCCGATTTGTGATGAACACATTTAAAATTCGAAAAATCTATTTTGTGTTTTGATTGAAATCTTTTATAAAAACTTGTGCCCTCTTCTCAGCATAACAATTCCATCACTCCTTCGATCACTCAAATAAACTTACCCCTTTTCTAACCATTCAATAACTTACAGTCAATCCCATAATAAGATCCAGTAGGTAATTGACATCGCGTGACGTTTCTACTGATGTCACTTTTATCTTCTTCCAATGCCTGTAATGAAATGTGGAACATAACAATATAAGAAGATGTATGAATGTTTTGAGGCATGTCTAATTCTTTGCATTTCTCGATAGATACTTTCTTCCCTTTTTAGTATTTCTGCCAAGTTATAATAATATCTCGTTTGGGATGTTTTTCATTGATAATAATAATATGTTGGAAACTTTGTAGACTAATGCGAATTCCTTATTTATAGCTTTCGATTGAAAGTAAAGAAATTCTGCTGCCGCTGTGTAGAAATCTTTACCCGTATAACGAGTAACGAGTCTAATAATTTATTACGTTTCATAGATTTTTTTCACTTGTGATTCTTGTCTGCTATAAATTCTTGCCTTTCGTATCGGTATGTGACTTACTATAGTCTCTGAGCGATAATTTATCTCATATAAAACTAGCAGCTTTGTAATAGGTACATTATTTTATGCCTTTGTTCATAAATATGTCAAAGTTTTTTGGAGAGACTTGTAGTAATACGCCGTGAATTATATCTATTGTTACCAAAAGATGCTGTGAATGAGGTAGTTCGTGCTTACCTAAGGTCAATAATTAACGTCACCTACTTACAGGAAATCTTTTCATTATACTGTTACTAATATTAATTGTGTTTTGACGTTGAAAAAATACGGAAGAGTGGCTACTTTTTGTCCAGTGAATTTCAGCTTTAAATGGACCTTTTGAAGATGACCGAATGCCGTCATCATTGGGAACAATGCATTGAAATATGACAGTAATCATTATTTCAAATTTGTGTGAGAAACTCCTCAAATTATACTTATGAATTGTTTTATTTAGGTGTATGAAATTTTTTTGAAGGCCAATGAATTATGTGAAATCGTTAGAAAAATTGACTTATTCAAGGACATGTCTGTATTATGCAGTAATTTGATGTTTTTAGGAAATTTATTAATAATTATCTATTGACTAGCAACGGCCATAATTATGTGAAAAATGTGAACCGAAAAAACACGTCATTCAAGAGAAGATTTTTTCTTTAGATTGAGGAACGCAATATATTTACAAAAATAGATTATTTTAGAAATATATAAAGTTTTGAGACAAGTTGTTCTCAAGAATCAAAAGACGGACACAAACTACATAAATCAAGACACCACGATTGTCTGCCGCAGATGCGTCCCATACAACTCCAGTACGACAAAATAATATAATAACAATATATCAAAGGAGTAGTTCTGCCAAATCGCTGTACAGAGTAATATATTGCGCTGTGCGCGTCACATCGCACGCAATAAATAACGGCTCGTTGCAGATCGTTACAAATCGTTATGTATCGTTACATTATTACAACACTGCGCACCGCCCATAGGAACTGATCGTTAGTCGGGGGATTTGACACTTTATGAGCGAACACAAACGTACCTTCACTGCGCAGGAAACGTGCCATCGTCCTGCCACTGAGAGTTACGTCATTACCTCGTTAGTTTCAACTGCTTTCCGACCTCTCTTTCTATTTCAAGAATCGCTTGTGAGATAGAGATGAGAGGGTGCAGTGGATCTATCAATGGCCTGCCTCTTATCGTGGGTACCTTTAGGTAGAGTATGGGATACGTATTGAATATGGGGACTGACGTCACGAGGAGGGTGAGTATTCAGGTCAAGGATTCGTTGAGGACTGATGGAAGGTGAGATACCTTTTAACATATGATTAGCACTATAGGTTTGTGATGCAGAAGGCGTGTAGTGAACTTTGTTGCCATTTGTGGTTGCGTGAAGGAGTCTTGGTGTGATTCAGCGATAGTGGGTGAAGTATCTTTAAAAGCAGTTCCCTTTTAGGACAGGATGCATGTACAAATGTCATGAGTCAGTATCAGTCTGGTTAAGGGGTATTTTGTACTCTTTTTTATAAGCTATAGGTATCCGCTTTAAACGTTGACTTCCCTCAATTGTCACCAATTTTGCCAACTCACAGACTCTCATCCACCCGAAGGTTGGCACTGTTTTTTTTTACCAACAAAGGGCTCTTTCTGATGAATTAATTCAAACTGCTATATTTTAATCGTGCCTCTTGCACAGACAGTGTGGAGAATGTTAACCTACTTGCTTTGCTGTTCTAATACACTCATCCGTTTTTCTGTTTTCGTAGAATACTCCTAGCCGGTTATTTCTAAGACTCCTTCTGTGATGGCAATTGACGCTGTTTATATGTACATCTCCGGAAGTGATCAATGTCAATCGTCAATAGTTACGTCAATCTACGTTCTTGACTCAATACTGAGGCAATGGAATCGATTGACAATTGAGACTTCCCATTGGTAGGGGAATGAAGTGTATTTTGATTGAGCGCATAAACGCCATGGACAAACGGTATTGTCGCAGCGGAATAGTCGTTTCGCTGTGCGGTTGTCAATCATTATTTTTATTACTTTATCTACATAGCCCTTCGGAACTCAGTTTTACCGTGGAACGTGATTTGTTTTCCTTATAATTGCGTTATATCGCGATTGTCCACACTTTTGGAAATAAAAATCCATAGATTATTACTGTGTTCGTACAATTTAGCAGACTTCAATTGCATGAACACATTGACAAATGAATTTGATCATCACCGATCTACTTGAAAATTGATGAAATTTAAAAAAATATATATTTTAGTATGTCTACCGAGGCACTGATCTTTCAGCTTTGCCACGAAGGAAGTCATTGAAAGTGATTATTTTTTTTATTATTTAAATAGGTTACGTTATGGACTATTTTTCTTTTTTTCATTACTTTTAATGACTTTTCAAAGGAGTGTTGAAATGCTACTTTGTTGAGTTGTCGTGAATCGTAAATAATTCTATATCAATATACTAGAGCCCCAATGGGATGATTGTACCGTTTGGTACACATGAATGAATTTCAATCATCACGTTTATTTATGATGATTAGTGACGGGTTGTGACAGGCGGGGCGTGTGCTGACGATTCGCTTATATAGCCCGACCTACATCATTGTTTTCTGTATCAAATACCTTTTCCCGACATACACCGGAGTTCTATAATAGTGTATGATGAATACCCTCTACCAATTTAGCGTCCGTTGGGTCCCCCTTTGGCCGGCTCGGAGCGCTGCAGCGGAGCGGGAGGCGTTGAACCGCCCCGCGCTCGCTGGCGCGTGGTTCTCCCGTCCGTCAGGCAGATTGGGCGGTGACCTAATTGTCACCTTTAACGTCGTACCCGACTTTATTAACCGTGCCCTGCATTTAGAAAATGAACCGCCAAATTTAGAAGCGATGAAACAATGTGTTTAGTAAATGATCTCTCAACTCCGATTTTTAGGATTTCTTTGAACAGTTTTACTCCTCGCACTTTGGGTTAGGGGGTAAAATTGGGTGCATAGTTATTTAACTGAGTAGGTACATTCCGTTTCTAAAAATGCAGATGCGCATCAAACTTCGAGCCCGGGATGGTTATTTTTACATTTACCCTCCCCTTCAATGACAACAAACACCTCTGCCATTGGTCACCCCAAGAGGTACGCTAGGTTTGGTGACTTAGCAGGGGTATCTGGGTACACGGGGTGAATGCGTCCGCTTACCAGCCACATGGCAGGCTGGATCGGAAGAGAATAGTTAAGGGAATCCCTTTGACCTCTTCAGCCGAACTATCTCGGATAAATAGATACACACAAGTCCGTCACTCCTGGACACACTGACCCACAGATTCCTACTCACATTTCAAACCTTTTTCCTTCCCAGAACTCCCTCTCCTTACTTTCCCAAAAATACCCTCCACACAGCATCCCCAAAGATGACGTAGGCTCTGAGGGGAATTATTTTCCTCAGGACCTCCTGTGTGGAGCTACTGGAAAAAAAAACACTTGGAGCCTGACGCATTCTGGCCGGTCTCGCTATCCCTTATTAAATAAGAGGGATAATTAACTTTTTGAGACCTTAAAAGTGTCAAATAATGTTCATTACTGTGTGTATATTACATATGTGAACTCAAAATAATTTAATCGTAAGCAGTGTGGACGTATAACGAGTTTTAAGAATGTGTGCAGATTGTTATCGTGATTCATTAGATGCGAAGTGTTAAAAACCCAGGATGGGTAGCGAACATTTACCAGATGTGGTCATTTGTTCGGTCGTTGGGTGTCATAGCCGTACCCCTGCGCACCCCGCACCTTTACTGTCGCTGGATTTACGACTGTGGACCATATGACCCGTTCGGTGTGTGGGCCACCGAAGCGGCCTTCTAAGAAACGCACCAGAGAAGAGAACCAACTGATGACCTCTGCAATCTCTATATCCCTAGCTGCCCCCGCTGCCAACCGCCCGCGCCTGCCCCCCGCCCCTAAGCACATGGACTAGGAAGTCATCGGTTTCTACCAGTGCCGTACGTATGGAGTGATAAATGACAAAATAAAATACCTAAGAGAAAGTGTATAAAACAACAATCAATAATAATAAACAGTTCACAGTGACAATTATTACAGTGTATTACGAGTATATTCATTTTCATTAGCGTTGATTACATGTTATTTTTATCGTTTCTTTACAATTGTTGTTATGAACTGCAGATTTATTAAATATAGGTTTTGAGTATGTGTGAGTAAGATTAAGTTAGGTTAAGTTAGATTAAGTAGATTAAGTTAGATTAAGTTAGACTAAGGATGTTAAGTAGATTACTAAATACATGAGTGATCACAAGAGTGCAATGCTTTTGCAATACCTCTAGTAAGACTGCAATACGATTGTGTCCGCAGCAGGTATTATTATTAGTTTATTAAACAAGAGCGGTCGGTAGCTAATTCTTATTTCTAGGTTCAAATGTTGAAGCGAGAGAGTAATTATGTATATTCCGCTAATCTTGATATACGTACATATGAAAAAAAAAAAAATTATTTAATTTAGTGGGGGGCAAGAATTCCAATAATCCATGCGCTTGATAGCTGCAAGACGAGTTGTTATCTAGCCTCCTACATAGTTAAGTAAATTAAAATACGTACATATAAAAAGATATTTTATTTAATTTATTGGGGGGCTGGAATTCCAACAATCCATGCGCTTGATATCTGCAAGACGAGAGGTTATCTAGCCTTGATATACGTACATATGAACAAAAAAAAAAAATATATATATATATATAAAATATATATATAAAATATAAAATATATATAAAATATAAAATATATATATATATATATATATATATATATATATATATATATATATATATATATATATATATATATATATATTTTATTTAATTTAGTGCGGGGCAGGAATTCCAATAATCCAGGCGCTTGATAGCTGCAAGACGAGTGGTTATCTAGCCTCCTACATAAGTTAAGTAAATGTATATTCCGATAATCTTGATATATGTACATATGAAAAAAAAAAAAAATATATATATATATATATATATATATATATATATTTTATTATTTATTTAATTTATCGGGGGTTAGAATTCCAATAATCCATGCGCTTGATAGCTGCAAGACGAGTTGTTATCTAGCCTCCTAAGTTGCTAAATTCTAATGTAAAATCCATGCTAATTTGTACAGCGCTCTTGAGGCGATTTTTCGCAAAAACAGCGCTATATAAGTTGTCCAAATTTATTATTATTATTATTATCCTTGGACCACTCGGATCGGAGAATTTATTAGTCTCTGAGATAAGATTCCGTTTATGAACACGTGTCGAATCCGGAAAGTCAAAAATTGTGGGTTCACAATTCGATCGCAGTTTGTCAGGGCTTCCACGAATGTCGAAGCCTATTAGTACAAACTTTCACCCTCCTCTTTTATTCGACACTAAGTTGGTGACGATATGTCTATTTTTTGCTAAGTTATTGAAGTTCGTAAAATACCTTGTCAGAAACTGTCGCTTATGTAGTATGCACTTGGATCAAAATTTCCGTCATTAAGTGTTTTTCAAACTATTATACTTACTTTTCTAACTATATTCCATTCATTACTTATATTCTATAATTTTCTAACTATATTCCATTCATTCTGTACATTATACTCGATTCTGAACAGCGTATGGGCGAACCCAAAGCCGAAGCCTGTCACCCTCTAATGGCGCTTAACGAACTCGCTAAATTTCCCCGATAAAAATAAATTACACCTATTTAGGGCCAAGGCACTAAGTACTTACTGGCTACTCGTGGAGCAACCTGGATAGTCATTGATTAATTATATTTCCAGTTTCCGACGTAAAGCGCCGCACCGTTACGCGCTGTTCATTAAATTGTAGGCAGGTATTCAGTAGATAGGTACCTACTTCCTATTTTTAATTAAAATTTATTAACTAGGTCAGTAGGTTCCTTCGAGGTTCAATTTAAAATCAATTGATGAGTTTCCATAGGTTAAGTGGAGAGAATGTTTTCGAATATCTCGTAATACCGTTTTTCAGAACTTCAGAGGGAAATGTGTCATTTTTAAATCAAATTCTAGATGTATCGACTCTTTTCTACAAAAAAATATAAATTTATTTCGAAAGCTTTTTAATTTATCTATTAAAGTCATGTTTTAAATTTATTTATTTATTTCAAAAACATACGGCACAACATGTGCCATTGACATAATTATATTTATATATATTATAATACAATAACATAAGAAAGTGACATATAAATGTAAAGTTAAATATAAAAACAAAAGGTAAAAGAAAGGAGTTAAGGTAATGAGTAGTAAATAGAATTATGATGTATAAAATGAAAGTATAAAGTAAAAGTGTAAACTATAAAATATAAAGTATAATGTAATAGTAAAAAGTTGAAAGGCAGGAAATAACATAAACTATAAGTTACCTTTGTAAATAATATAAAGTACAATTGTTGATAAAAATGTGTTTATTTTTATATTAATAAGGCTGGTCGTTGGCATATTTGTAAAATTTTCATACGAAATGTTGTAGGTAATTTATACAACACACATTTCAAATCATATAATCATACACTACAATAAATCAATAAATTATCTTGAAAAGCTACTTTTCAGATTTTTAATTTTAGTCAAATAAAATCATTAAGATAAATTCCGAGTACTTGTTTGGTGACGAAAATGCTTCAGTTTTTCTATTTATTTACGGTCTTACAAACTAATATATTTCAGATTTTATTTACGCACTTATTTTGCTTAGTCATTTTTGAAAAATTATTCCAAAAAGGTCATAATTTATAAAATGTTGTCATCACGCGCTTGAGCATTTTTGATATATAATAAAGCTAATTTTTAATGATATAAACTCGATATTGAAGTAAATATTATTTAGAAATGCGGGTACGGAGAATAATTAATCTTTCTCATCGAAACCGCCCTGTACAGTTGCAAGGATACGATCGCAAGACCATCTTTCGATGAAATTTGAATTCTCGCCCGCTTCTTCAGTCTGGGAACATTCATTCGTGATTAAAAAATCTCTTCATCTCTCATACACGCATTATTCCCTATTGTAATTTTTTGTTCTATTTCAATGTAGATCATTCTACGTCATTGTTGTATTCAGTAAATTAATTCATTGCAGCGAGCTACGTCATTCGTGTTCAAACTAATGTTCCCATTTATTCCTCTGTAATGTCGTGATGCTTCCATACGGATGAATTACTTTTGAACGGAACGTCAACTTTCTGTTATGTTCATTGTGTCTTTTAGCATTTGCGAACCGTGTACAATCATCCATAAATTATTATTTATTAGAAAGACGAACCTACTCATTTTTATCCATAGCACAGACTCGTGAAAAATCACGACAAATGATTGTGGGAATCGTTAAGTTGAAATTATTATTATTTTATTTTATTTTTTTTACAGTTTTTTAGAGAAAATGTGTCCTAACTGGGGTACCCCGTTCTAAGGACACATTGTACAAGTTTTATTATTTGAATTATAAGTAAATACCTATGTTAGAATATTACCAAGGAAAATTATGAAGTTAGATCTAAAAGAAAATACAAACAAGCATTATTCTTTGTTAGGTTGCAAAATTGAATCTATTTTCTTCCTTCCCATGTCCATAATCCATATTTTTATGCTTCTTTTGAAGGCGGTTATTTTTTAATGGTTTTCATTGCAAGAGGGAGTAAATTAAATCATTTTACAGAGAAGTATTCCATTTCTTTGTCCAAAAGTCATTTTAGTTGTAGGTTGGTAGAATGTGTGTTGTAATGTAGATCTTGTGAATCGGCCCGAGTAAATTAAAAACAAAATTGCCTCAGAAACATTGCATTTCAAAAGACGATCAGAAATATACAATTCGAATGAACATCTTACGTAAATTTAACAATTTAAACTTAAATTTAACAATTTTTACTGTTGAAAATTTAAATAAAAGAAACGAACATTCGATATACAGAATTATTACTTAATGTATTTTCAATTTGGGTATGGTTACCACCGCCCCGAGAACCATTTATTGGATAACCAACACCTACCACACCAACACCTACCATCCTACCCACCCCTCATTCCCTTTTCCTTCCCAGAACTTCCTTTCCTTAAAAAGACCCTCCACATAGCATCCCCTACAAAGATATTCAAATACAAAAGAGTTAAGCTATGATGTCCGCGCAACTGTCGGCGGACTACGACCTAATAAGGGTAGTTTGCATACGAAAAGAATTTGTTCATTTCGTTGATTTTTTTAATGTGTGCATTAATATTGGTTAACAATATTGTTTGAATACGGAAAGAATTTGTTCATTTCGTTGATTTTTTTAATGTGTGCATTAATATTGGTTAACAATATTGTTTGAATACGGAAAGAATTCGTTCATTTAGTTTAACGTTCGTTTGGTTTATTCGTTAATTATTCGTTCATTTAGTTTATTGGTTAATTGGTTAACAATATCAGCGACACCCGGAAGCGCAGTCTCACCTAGTAAAAACTGCAGATAGCACATCTCTATCTCTACATATTATAAATTAAAGTCCCCCGCGTCGTCTGTCTGTCTGTCTGTTCGCGATAAACTCAAAAACTACTACTGGACGGATTTTAATGCAGTTTTCACCAATAGATAGAGTGTTTCGTGAGGAAGGTTTAGGTATGTAATTTGTCAAGGATTTGTGTAAATTGGTTGAAACATAACGATAATTGTTAGAAGTGTCGGAAAAAGTCAAGCCGCCTGGTAGCTTTCATCAAAAACGCTGCCTAATCCTTTTGGGATATAACAAAACAATGCATGGTGGAATATTCCTTTATTATAGATCTACAAAAAAAGTCCGCGAAGGCATGTATCTATCTTTTACGGATAGCTTACTTCTAAAAAAATTGTTACGTACATTGCGGTAATTAAAAAGTTATTTAGACGGATACAGTATTAATCCTTATTAACTTAAATACGTTAGTTACCCCAAGTATTTCATGCACATTATTTTATCTTTCACACCATCTCTACGTATTATAAATTAAAGTCCTCCGCGGCATCTGTCTGTCTCTTCGCGATAAACTCAAAGACGGTGGTGGTTATAAAGGTTGGATAAATATCCAGTAGATGACGTTGTGTTTTATGAGCCACAGCAACGCGTGGCCTGGTCAGCTAGTCTATTATATTTCAATCCCCAACAGGCTGTGGCTGATATTATTTTCCTCGGGCATCCTGTATGGAGCTAATGTTAAAAAATTGAACCGGGGTTAGCCAAAGACACACCACCGAAATCGTTAATTAATATTTAAAAGTACTATAACCGTAAGTTAAAAACATTATGGTTGCTTGCAATGTCACACCTTTAGGTACCCTATCATATTGTATTTACTTCTTAAAATTATTTTTCCTAGTATTTAATGTTCGGATTAGCAATAATGTTGTATGAGTAAAACCTCAAATTGTAATATTTAATTAAATTAAGACAATATATGCGAAACTTACCTAGAAAGCGAGAGGTCCTGGGTTCGAGTCCCAGAGGTACCTACCAATATCTTTTTCTGTTTTCAGATTTTCGATTGAGTTTCGCTTATATTGTCTTCATTTAATTAAATAATATTGTTGGCTACTAAGTCAATATTAAATTTTTCGCCTCTAATAAACGCTGACATGTTTAAAATAAAATAATTAAATAAAGTGAAAACTACCAGTCCCCCAAAGAAGAAAGTATATATTTATGTCTTGATTAAAATATTTTACATTGAGATGTAAAGTTTTTGACATATGGAGAAATGTTTATTTGATTTTGCCGAATTTTTCTCCAAATATTGAGTTAATTGATTTCAAAGACATGCATTATGCACGTATACATAGTTGGAATGAAAAGAAATCGAAGAAAACAGGTTTATCTTATCGTATAATTAAGGCGATTTTTTGACTGGCTTTTGATCGGCACGCATACTTTTTTGCAAAAAATCTTACTACCAATCAGTCAATTTGGTGAAACCAAAAATATTTGAAATTTTTCAATTCTCTCGTGTAAATAAAAAAAAACAGTGATCCTACAACTTTGAATTTGATAAAAAGACCTGCTTGTTTTGCGGATGTAAAAAATAAGAGTATTGTAATTAGGTTTTAGTTCATATTAATCACAAAAATATCAATTGCCAGCTTGTCATTAAATTCATTGTACTGTTATGTGTAATTTTTATAAAGGATGAATAATATCTAATTATTATTTACACAATACAATTTACCTACACACATAAAATTTAAATAAACATGACATCACTGTAAAATTTATCTCATCATTAACAATAAATAAAAACACTAAAATGCAAATCATTTTGTTATGTATTTAAAATAAATGAAGCAAAACAGATACGTACTCTTCTTCAAGAGTTCGTCTGTCAATGGCTTAAAAAATATAAAAATGCAATACTTTTTTTTTTCGATTTTTTTTTTACATGAGCTCCACACCGGAGGCCCTGAGGAAAATAATTTCCCTCAGGGCCTATGTCATCTTTGGGGATGCTGTGTGGAGGGTTTTTTTTAAAGAAAGGAAGGAGAGGAGAGTTCTGGGAAGGAAAATGGTTTAAGGGGTGGGTAGGAATCTGGGGTTCAGTGTGTCTTGGTCATCCGCCTCCAAGACCTAGACAAACCTCACCCCATGAACCCGGGCACCCCTGCTAAATCACCAAACGTAGCGAACCACTTGGGGTGACCTATGGCAGAGGTAACTGAATATAACCTCAAATTGTAGTATTTAATCAATGAATACAATATTAGCGACTCTCAAACGAAAATTTAGAGAAATGAACTCAAGAGTCAATTCCTAGATGTGACCAAATCTTTTTCTGATTTTTCTGTTTCATATTTTCGTTTGAGAGTCGCTAATATTGTCTTCAATGATTAATAATATTTTTTATTTGGTGATCTACGAAATTAGCACAGCTCCATAATGAAGAGAGAGTGTTAGTGTTTTTTTTTTCTCTGCATTCCCATGCCTAATATGAAACTGAGAAAGGATGTCTTTCTTAGTACATTATCTAACATTTTTTTTACCTAAGCTCCACACAGGAGGCCCTAAGGAAAATAATTTCCCTCAGGTCCTATGTCATCTTTGGGGATGCTGTGTGGAGGGTTTTGAAGGAAAGGAAGGAGAGGAGAGTTCTGGGAAGGAAAAGGGTTTAAGGGGTGGGTAGGAATCTGAGGTTCAGTGTCCTGGTCATCCGCCTCCAAGACCTAGACAAACCTCACCCCATGAACCCGGGCACCCATGCTAAATCACCAAACGTAGCGAACCACTTGGGGTGACCTATGGCAGAGGGGTTGGTTATCCAATAAAGGTTCCCGGGGCGGCGGTACCCATTCCCGCCTCCCAAATTGAGTTTATGATAACTGATTTATCGTTTCAAAAATTCGTTTGGCACTAACGAAAATGTTTTAAAAAAACGTCCATCCTCTTTAGTAGTTATTGTGAATAACTTCATAATCCTCTACCGGCTTCGAGTAATTTAAAAAATACTTTAAAAAGCTCGAAGTTTTGCTAAATATACATAAATTTGAAATCTACGTAAAACGCCGTCCCTTCCTTCCAAACATGCAATTAACGAAATTTATTAGAAAACCGCGGGAAGCAATCTCTATAAATTCCATTAAATGTCTTTATTTACTTAGATCCCCTCGTAAATAGTCCGAGGAAGATACCTATTTTCTTTTGAAAACCTGGGGTTGTTTTTATACATTTGCGGAGACGTGTATTAAAGACTTGTTCATCTGTGCGTTTTTATGGAATTTTTTCCCTCATTTTTTTCATGTTTTTACCCCAGAGGACGTAATATATTCCCCCGTAAAGTTAGTTGCCCGTTCACCGGAATCACATCTCATCCCCTCAGATTGATTCGTTTATATTTTTCCCTCTCATTGCATCCATATTTGCGCAATAAATTATTTCAGACTTCTTTCCGCTTCTCGCTCCAAAAGACAGCGTTTTTTATAATGTGACAATTTACACAAATCTCATTCCCTTAAATATAAGACGTTTATCGATCAATATATTTCCAATTTCGTAGGCTTTGGTATATTTCGTTTAGAAGTAAACGTTTATTGGATTTAAATATTCATGCACGTTTATAAATATAATTTTTAAATTCCCATTGGTTTTATAAATAATTTCAGGCGGTTTTTCTTTGGTTTTTGCTTCAAAAGCTTTTTTTTAATATGTGACATATTTTTTGTCCGGGAATTTTTTTATTTTTTATCGACGAAGTAGGTAGATACATGTTTTCTATGTTTTATCGACCAAGTAGGTACATGGCGGTATGTCGATGATGTCTTCGCCATTTGGCCTGATGGAACAGAGAAACGGAACGAATTTCTGGACCATCTCAACTCACTCCACGTTAAAATTAAGTTCACAATGGAGCTGGAAAATGACTAAGATTCTACCTTTTCTAGATGTGGGGGTGATGCGAAAAGAAGATGTTAGTCTAGGACACACAGTGTATAGAAAACCAACTCATACAAATCGGTATCTACAAGCTGATTCCCATCACCACCCAGCGCAGAAGAGAGGACTTATCCATACATTGGTGACCCGAGCGACCAGAATATGTGAAGAAACAAAAATCGGAGCAGAACTTACAAAACTGACCGATGCACTGGAGCGTAATGGTTACCCAGCAAGGCAGACAAGGCAAATCATAAGAGCCAAATCTGCACCAAACGAAGACAGAATTGAACAAGAGTCAAAGGGCTGCGCTTTCCTGCCTTACGTTCACAATGTGACAGACAGAATTGCCAGGCTTTTGAAAAAAAGAAAGCGTCAAGACTGTCTTCGGAACCACGACAAAAATACGAGACTTTTTGAGGCCTGCAAAGACCAAGTTTCCTCTCGAAACAGATGAAGTATATAAACTCAGCTGTTCCGGATGTGATAAGGTCTATGTGGGCCAGACAGAGCGGACGATCTCCAAAAGGATATCGGAACACTTTCGAGCGTGTAAACTTGGCCACCCTGACAAATCGGCAATCGTCGAGCATTTAATTGAAACCGGACATTACTTAGGATTTGTTCCTGAAATCCTGGGAAGACCCAAAACTCATAGAGCACGCCTGATTACGGAGGCAATTGAAATTCACAAAAATCCCTTAAATATTAATAGAGACGACGGAGCTAAGCTCAATAGTTCTTGGTATCCGGTAATTGACGGTTACATCAAGGCTAAACGCAAAAAACATGTTGAAAGTATATTGTAGCGCCAGCTCATAGAGGAGTGGAGCTGGAGACACGGTATCGCTCCTAAGTAGATAAGTACAAACATCACCCCTAACACATCTGCCCTGATGATGAACACTGCAACGCTGTCCGAAACGTTGGCTAAAGAAGGAGGTAGCGCAACAGGGCATAATACTCCAAAAACTAATAACAAAAATATTTTTGGCTGTCAAAATCTAAAATCGTATCTCTTGTGAGGTATTCACATTAAAAAGAAAACATAAATTTACTTGCTTAATTTATTATACTCGTACTTCTACTTTTACAGATTTGATTAAACAACCATCAACGCATGATAAATGGTTGTTTATCAGTTGTGTAAAATTTAAAACACTTTGATTAGTAAGGGGTGAGGGGGTCACTATATAATTATTTAGGTAGATACGGCATTTTTAACCATGTTTTCAAAACCTACTTTTTAATTTCGTTTATATTTTTATTACGCGACCTGCCCCAGAACTAAGGGCTTTCCACTCTACCGCGTAGTTTGCCTAGGAACATAACTAACTAACTAACTAACCATCACGCCGTTTCCCCGCAGGGGTAGGCAGAGAGGACGGACCGCCAAACAACTCGGTCTTGGCACACACTCTTTGCCTCACTCACATTCATACATCGTCTCATACATTCTCTTCTATTATTCTGACTCTTGACATGGCCCGACTCAAGTATCTTATTCACTTGATCGTGCCATGACTTCCTCGGGCGTCCCTGACTTCTTCTACCATTCACATTCGCGTCGTATATTCTTCTTACACTACTTTCTTCGTTCATTCGCTCTACATGCCCAAACCATCTGAGGGTAGCTTTCTTAATCTTACTCATTATGCTTACATCAATCAGCCTTACATTCTTTGCGGATATCCACATTTCTCACACGATCATACATTGTTTTACCACACATACGTCTCAGGGATCTCATTTCAACAGCATTCAGTTTACTTTCATCCTTCCTCTGCCAGTTCCATGCCTCACTGCCATACATCAGGTTAGGTACTAGGACTCCATTGTGGACTGCTAACTTCGCTTTTTTTGACAGTTTTTTTATTAGCGCCAACGGCATTCAGTCCACCATTAATGGAGTTACCGGCATTCACCCTTCTTTCAATATCTCTTTCAGCCTTCCCATCTCTCGTAAACATACTACCCAGATACACAAACTAGGAACATAATATTAAAATATCAAATAAAAGAGGTTTTTTTCTAATCTTGCCTCTGACTAAAAACATCTGAAGTCTGATTTCTTAGAATTGAATTCCAAAAATACAAATGTAAAAGATTCGAAATCAGAACTTGTGTAGCAAAACTTTGAAGAACTCACATTGCACATTTTCTCAGAGATGTCGACGCTTTTACGAAATCCTTCACTTCTGTGAAAACTTTTAACTTTAACCGTACTTACGTGTTTTGTTTGCGGGGAAACTATGACTTTCCAGAAACACCTTCACGTGTCGCCATTTGTATTTTGCCGAGAACCGGAAACGGAAGGCGCTGCAAAACGCGCGGAAGAGTCGACGTTAGCGGGTGTAATTTCCCGCCACTTCTGCGTCGGGGAAAATAACGAAATACGCCTTTCCGACTCGTATTTTTATCATCTACTTGTTCGTATCGTCCGCTGTAACCGAAGGCAGAGGTCGGGAAACCGAAAATAAACTCTCATTTTATGTAATGTAAAGTTATTAGGATACATTTTTGTAATGTTTTCCCTATTTTGTGGAAAATGGGATAAAAATAGACGGTGAATGAATGAGTGAGGGTGAATCGTAAGAAGAATAAATGATTTTGAAATAATCTAAAGCGCTGAAGATTGAAAGACAAAGAATGATTTGAGTGACATTCTAATGTAAATTTTCTTTTAAAATAATGTGAAGAAAGCAAGTTCGTTATCACTACTAAATAATTGTTATCACAGTTAAAAACTACAAGGTGAAAAATCACGGGTTAGTCTGCAGTCCCAATGTTTAAAATGACAATCAAATTCTAAGCAAAAGTTCTAGAGTTCATTGAACAGACTACAAACAGTCCGAATCACAACCGAAATTAGTATTTTTAATAATAAAATAATATTTATGGTTGAGGATTACATTCTCTAAGATTTACTTTATTTAAGTTTAGATTCGTGTCTATACTTATTTATTACAAATCTTGAATTTGCCTACCCTTGTGTATGGCAGTGAGGCATGAACTGGCAGAAAAAGAATGATAGTAGACTGACAGTAGAAATTCGATCCATTAGGCGTAAGTCTACAAAACCATGTTTGAAATGTGGAGATTCGCAAGAAATGCAAGGCTGCGTAGGTATTGAGTAACATTAAGATGTGTACGTTTAGATAGTTTGGGCGTGTAGAGCGAATAAATGAAGAAAGAAGTGTGATGAGAATATAATGACCCTAATATGAATGGTAGAAATCGGGGACGCCCGAGAAAGATATAATACGATCAAGTTAACCAAATTCTCCAGCCAGGCCATGTCAAAGATCAGAATCATAAAAGGATATGTATGAATTTGAATGCAGCAAGAGTGCGTGCCAAGACCGAGTTGTTTGGCGGTCCACCCTCTTTGCCTGCCTCTGCAGGAAAACCTGAGAAGCCTGATTTTTCTATACTTCTCAAATACGTGTTAATGCTGTCAAAATATATGGTAATTAGTTAGGGTAATGCACGTTAAAATATTGAGGCTTATGCTCCAACTTTAGTTCCTATTTATTCTCTTTCTGTCCAGTTCAGGCCATTCTGCCTATCCACCTACATTATATATAACGGTTGTCCTACTGCCGTATCATTAATTTTTTACAATAACGCTTCGCAAAATATTAATGTTTTGACATGCATTTTTCCAATTAGTCACCTATGGTTATTAGTTTATATCATCGATTTATTATAACAGCCATTAAGCTGAAAAGCTGCTTTGCATAATCGCGTACAATGTCCATAATAACAGCGTTCCGACAGCAAAATCAAACAATTTGTATGATAATTAGGCATTCAATCTATTCATAGATCTGCATCGACAGGAGGTTCCTTTGGAATTATGCAATGGCAGTAGTGCCTGTCATAAATAACCAACCCGGAAAAAGTACAATATACGTAAATCCAGTACGATCGTGTACAATAATGTTCATGTGTAGTATACAATGTGTTTCAGGTAAACCCCCCCGTTAAGACGTTAAACCCCGCGATTACGTCCCTCTGTTCAAAGCAATGTTTTCGCTTCATCTAGTTTCGCGAAACTCCTTCATGCGTGGCAGAGATTTGTGTGAAATTGCATTCATATTTATTGGCAGCAGTACTGCCCTTATTATCTACGCATAAAATAGGGCAACATACAAATCGCATCATCCCTCATTGTGGTGCTTTAGGACCTTGGCCATTTTTGCATCCCTTTGTACCGAGACTTTTTACATTGCGTTATATTTTAGTGGCAGTATTTATGAGTTTTTTGTTGTTGTTAAATATTGTATGTGTCAGCTTTATGATATCATGCGAGATGGCATCACTGCTGTGATCATTACAAAGGAGTGTACTTCGCAATGAAAATAATTATGTTTTATGAAATACTGTAAAAGTTCCCAATTGAAAACGGTGTCTAAACATTATCGTGAATCATATGCCCAAAAATGGAGACAAACTACGTATGTGATTTCTCACCAACCCAATAACTTGATAATAAATTTTATACTTAGGGCTATTTCACCATCCTCTTGATAAAGTATATTTTCGATATGCGATTTATTTATTTATAAAGTCCGATTTTATTATTTGGTAATTGAACCTATGAATAGTGGCTATCAAAGGGAATATATTCTATTATCTTTGATTGCTGTACAGGATGTTAAGTGACGTACTTAACTTACTCTAACCAGTGATTCGTGAAATGTGAAATTTTGGTCTCCGGTGATCTCTGTTTTTTTTTCAAACAACAACAAAAAATCTTCTTCAAGTCATCATGGTCACTCAGCCGAGTAACCCTCATCCCACCCCTAAATATTCAATACCTTATGATTTTTTAATGTTTTAATTTTTTTTAAACATGATAAATGTCACCGGAGACCAAAATTTCATGTACATTTTTAGATCCAAATAATATCAGGAATCACGGGTTAAAGTCAAGTACGTTTCTTAACACCCTGTATATCGGATAAATTACCAATTTCGTAACTATTGCGAGTATTTATTTAATTCATGTACGTTTAACTATCGATAAGTTATCAAGAGATGGTGAAATACCGCCTTATTGGTTTAGTACCAGTGACCCGAATGAGTATTTGTATCCAGAATTATTCTTTTTTTATGTCGAAGTGAACTAACGATTTGTTTTTTCTTTTCTTTTCAGGTAAGCATTTTAAGATCCACGGTTTTATCCAGGCGGTGCTCTTTAATTAAGGTACAGTCAGTCTACAATTTTTAACTTTAAACATGTGCGTTCCACAATACTGAAATTGCGAACCGAACCACGAATATGGAAAAATAAAGGAACGAACTGAAAATGTTTTTTTCTTCTGTTTATACGCAGCATAATAATGGGCAAAATTATCAATAAATAATTATCATACGTAAAATGTTTGACATTTTTCCAGCCCTCACGTATTTACGTTTTAATAATCCCCAATCTAAGAATAATGGAATTACGGATGAATGTTTCGATTATCAATGGGAAATGAGGAAACACAAATTATATATTATTATTTTACTGTTTTTAAGTAAGGGCCAAAGCTACCGAAAATGGTAGAAATAAACCGTCATTAATAATTTGTATAGCGCCGTTTTTGTGAAAAATCACATCGAGGGCGCTGTACAAATTTTACTTACTGTGCTTTATCTCGTGCAAAATGATACAAAAATGTAAGTATTTAATCATTAACATTTACGTAGGTATTATTTAGTTATTTCAATGCCGCGGACTGTGAAGGTTTCTGACTTTTTGTATAGCATTAGATCGACGCATTTGCGCGCGTTAGTGCATGACAATATATTTTGTAAGTGAATTGAGGTAGTTAGGTACTGATTCTGACAGGCAGTCCTAGCTTAGTAAATTGGGTTTGCAATTGTATTAAATTTAAGGATGTGATTTTCTGAACAGATCAGTTTTAAGCTTCATGCTAAAATATGTAGTCTTTAATCATCCTTAAATTGCGTGACAGTTTATTCTGAAAAAAATAACTTAAACTGTTGTGCGCTTTGGTTCCTTCTTCCTTCCGATAGCTGATTAAGTGTTGACTGTGAAAAGTTCCGGTTTTCCGCAGTCGCAATTGGAACAAGGACTTGGGAAACCAAGTCCTTGTTCCAATGACTTGGAAGCCAAGCGCCAGGAAACCAAGGAACCAAGGCACTGATAATACTTAACACCAACTTCCTTGAGGTCTTCGGCTCTGGGCCTCTCAGAATGCACAGGGCACAGTACTGCACAGGTCTGATGAATAAACCGGAGTCATTTCATGTGACTTAAATACCATACAGCAAAGCTTCAGCTGAACTGTCAGGAATTTATTGCGCCATTGAAAAGATGCTTTGAATTCTGATAGACATTTTTTTTCATACAAAGCAGATATTTTGTGATGTGACATTATAATCAATATATATTATAAAAGAAAGTATACTACAATATACGTGCCGCTAAAACTCCGAAACGAGGGATTTATATGGTGTGGTAGCCTTCTATCCCTCGTCCATGAAGACGGTTCCCGTTTTTACCTGAAGGGCGTGCTTTTGAAGATTTAAGAAACACACACAACATTACAGACTATTCCGGAACATTCTGGAATGTTCGGGAATAGTCTGGAACGTTTGGGAATATCCCGGAACATTCCAGAACACTCGAATGATGTGGAATGTGCTGGATCATTCGAAGCCTTTTTTGTATGGGTGGGGCGTCCCATTGATAGGGGTACTATAAAAAGCAACAGTAGCGGCGTTAGGGTAGGGCGCGGTTGGGCGACCGCCCAGAGCGCCGGACATAAAGGGGCGCCCCTTTATATTCCCTCGCTCTTTGAGCCTACTTACTCGTAAATTCCCTAAATTTAGGAAAAAAAAATTGTAATGGTGGCAACACTAGAACTGGAACGTAGTGTACAATCCGTTCGATCGGAGCACTGCATGCAGTCCATCTTACCGGGAATCCCCAACCATAGAGAAACACATTATCTATCTCTTTTTAACATTTTATTTAAAAAGAGTTGGCGTTATTTTTGATGAAGCGGAACACATCCAGCTCATTCTCATTATTTGCATAAGTGGACGCACTTAAAACAGTTATTCCAGTTATTTTTAAATCAAACAAACGCAGTAATCAGATGTTCCACGCTACGTTGCAATGCTCTTGTTCGTCACTCTTGGTTTCGACTAGGGAGTGCCATTAGTTTTATCTAAAAAGTTAAAATATAAATAGTGTAAAGTGTAAAAGTAGGTATTTTTTATTTGGTATTTTGACGGATCACTTTATTAGGTAAGTAAAATTTTATTTTAACAATCTATACTAAACACTCTCTTCTACTATATTTTTCTCTCTTTGCTATCTATCGATCTCTATAATATTTGTTTGTATGTTTATACGTTTGGGGCGGGGTAATCTTTGGAACTAATTATACTATATTGATGACATTTTTATACGGAGATAATATAGATCCCGAGGAAATATATAGATTATCTACTTTTTAATGCGGGAAAAATCTCATTCCCACGGGAACGGGTTGATGATCGTGATTTTTTCGTCCAAATCTAAGCACTGTCGCGAAACACAAGCTTGTAAAAGTAAAACATTTCACAAATATTCTGCTGCCATGTCAATGTTACCTACATTTTTAAATCTTCCTTCCCTTGTTTAACGCTATCCCAAATATAATGCGTTTATGATCGTCGTTGCTGGATAGCGTTATAGTGAAATTATATTGTAATCAATTTATTTTTAGAAATAATTCGACTTACAGAGATTTAATTTGTTGCAGATTTTATTGATTACTACTTAACTAATTAGTACAAAATGTCTGATCACGTTGATATAATCAAAAGAAATCTGGGTCAAAATATAGAAAACGAAAATAAGAAAAAGAAAATGAATTTCAAAAAACAAAAAAAATTATGAATATAGATAAATATATCATAACAAAAAATCAAGACCTGAATGTGGCATCTACATCTGGTATACAAACGAATTCAACGGCAATGGAGCCTCTGTCTGACAAGTCAGATCAGATAGCTGCTGAAGAGATTGTGGACTAAGTTTCCCGAAGTGAGGGAATAAGTTGTGCTACAATTACAGATGCTGCTTAGGATGACTCCATTGTTGATGTACAACAAATACAAATGCTAGATGACGTTAGTATCGTTGTCCCGAATATAGCGGATCCAGCCACTTGGTCACTCATTCGAAATAGCAAAATAATTGATCATATAATAACTAGTGGCCCAGTGCAAACTCACATTGATAATTATCCGAAGAATGATGGCGACATTTCTCTAATTCTCATTTCATAAAAAAAACTAGCAAAAAATGAAACAATTCATTCAAGATAAAAACCTATCTGAAATCGACAATATGTCAATCTAAATTGACAAACTTGGCAACTTTGTCAATCGAAAATGAAATTGCTGAAAACATCAATTTTGATAAAACCTAATCAAAGAATTTTATTAGGTTACCAATTTCGCCGACAGAAAGACTAGAAAAGTGAAGTTATATTAGTTTTTTTAAATAAATAGTTTTTTTTTTAAGAAACGGTTATTTCATTATACCCATTGCCTTTTTTCGTATGGAATTGAATTGCAGTTAGGGGGCGCCATGGAAATCGAAAAGCGGAAAGCGCCCAGGACGCTGGTAGTGCTAAAACCGGCCCTGAAAAGCAAGATCCGTCGTGGGTTCGAACGTCAGTTTAATCACATCAACTCCCTGAGCGAAGCCGGATACCCCAGCTATTTTAAAGTAATAAAAAATATTAGTAGATATCAGTAGAGTATTATTATACCGCCCTGAAGAAGCTAGGGTTGTAGCGAAACCCGGTCGGCGTAAATTATATAGAATAAAAGTGGTGTTTACAAAATTATTGTTTTATTTTAAATTATAATGTCACATCACAAAGTATCTGCTTCATGTGAAAAAAAAAATTACTACGTGAACACCACTTTTATACAGTAAATAAAATATGATCTTATAAAAGCACGACCACCGATGCATAGATGCATCACGGAGCAGAATATTGAAATTTCCCGACCTTGTTCCTATTATAATATTAATTAATTCTGTCACGATATTCTGCGGCAAACACAATATTTGCATTCCAAGTTTATCAAAGGTCGCGCTGTGAAATCGAATAAAATTGAATTTATTATATTAACCAGTGAATCCATACAATTTTACCTTTAGACAACTTAATTGAATTTGACAATGCAGCAGATTTCTATTATGATTATTATCATTTGTAACGATTTGATCAAATCTAGGATCGTTAATTTTTAATAATCGTTTGAGGGGAGACTTTTCCTGCACTAGGCCAAGGTTATGAAGTGGTCTTAGATCAGCGATGAACTCCTCACATTCCATGGAATTATTTTTGAAAATTAAGAGTAATCTATAATTCTGTGGTACCTACATCTGAAAAAATCATTGCGCCACATAAAATGATTAAGTACAATTTTTTTTTTTACATGAGCTCCACACAGGAGGCCCTGAGGAAAATATTTCCCTCAGGGCCTATGTCATCTTTGGGGATGCTGCGTGGAAGGTTTTTTTAAGGAAAGGAAGGCGAGGAGAGTCCTGGTAAGGAAAAGGGTTTTAGGTGTGGGTAGGAATTTGGGGTTCAGCGTGTCCTGGTCATCCGCCTCCAAGACCTAGACAAACCTCACCCTATCAACCCGGGCACCCCTGCTAAATCACCAAACGTAGCGAACCACTTGGGGTGACCTATGGCAGAGGTGTTGGTTATCCAATAAAGGGTCCCTGGGCGGCGGTACCCATTCCCGCCTCCCAAATTGTAAAATTGTAATTACTGAGTGCATTATTTTATTTATTTATTGAAATTGATTATTCTTCTTAAGTCGGTTCCTCATTGCTGAAGATCGTGACCCCTACTCCAATTTCCATGGTTGACATTGTTGAGAGTGCTCCTCCATTCCTCGCGGTTCTGTGCTGCGTGGAGAGTTACTGACACCCTAGTACAGGACGCCAGTGATACTTGGTCACTCGAACGCATTGGTGATCTTCCTCTGCCTCTTCTGCCAAACACTTCGCCAGTAGCTGCGAGTTTCTCAAAGTTGGAGTCCTCAGTTTGGCAAGCAACGTGTTCAAGTTAAAATACGTTGTAGGCAGATAGTTGCAACTTTTGTTGATAGTTGGATGCCTAGCTCTTCCAGAATGGACACATTTGTGTGTCTGGCTGTCCATGGAATACTGAGCATTTTTCTGCTTCACTGCATTTCGAGGGCATCTACCCGCTTTCTTTCGGTGGTTCTAGTTTTAATTTTTGATACACTGGAATACACAACTCCGGGCCAAAAAGGCCCTTTTATCTTTCATCATGAGTTTAAAAAATAGTTTTTGGAAAAATAGAACTGGCTCTAGTGTCCATGTTTCCACACCATAGAAATACGGCGAAAATCAACGCCCGGACGTCTTGGTAGTCGTTATGCCTCTGTCACTCAATATCTAAATTCATTATATTCATAGTACAATATGTTTTTAAACACAATATTTCTGTAAAATCATCTAAACGGTGATTTTGTATCACGTTTTTTTACCACTGTTTGGATTCTGTGCTTTAAAATTAAAATTTAGTTTAATTTGTAATGTGTTCAATTTTTTAGGGTTCTTATTCCGAGCCTTGATGCTCACTGAAACGCGATCTTCGATATATATTTTTTGTGTTCTGTGTTTTTTTTTGGTTTTACTGTTACTTCGAGAGACAGAGAGAGTTGTTTATCTTTTCAAATACAATATTGTTTTTTTTTATTTTTTATTATTATTTAATAAATGTTACAAAAATTTCATGTTATTATGTATTCTTTAAAGTTTTATTCTAAAAAAAATATATTATTTAATATGTCTTACACCTTTTTTTTAGCAAAGCTCGTGTTAAAAAGGCGGAGACAACGAATGTAGATACCAATTTTTATTAAGGTTAAATAACATATGTATGTATTTTTTAGTATATAGATCAAAGAATAGATAATTAACAGTAAACAAAGAAAAGAAAATCGTATATATCATGTAATATGCATCTATAGTTTTATATATAAAACATATAATAGAAGGAATGTAACAGAATGAAGAGGAGATAAAAAAGAAAGGAGAAAAATAAAGAAAGAAAAAGGATATCTGACATTACAATAAGTTATATATAAATGACCTTTTATTGATTTTTTAAATTTTTTATAATTTGTTTCCAATCTTAAATTAACTGGTAATAGGCCACTTGCATGGGCTTCATAACGACTTGGAAAAAATCGTGTGGATAGATTTTTTTAATAAGATTACGAAAATATTTGCAAATTTTTTTAGAAATGTACATTTTTTTTTTTTAAATAAATAAATCTTTTATTTGGGCTCGTGACGTCATTACATGAAAATGTCCCGTCTCCGAAAATGTTCCTATTAATTTTATAAAATTCCACACTGATTTATTTTTTTTATATGGCATCACTTTGATTTCAGGCGAATTTTTTAATTTGATGTTATGAAGAGAACCCCGTACATTTTACGTTGACGGAACGTGTTTTAGAGGTATAATGATAATGGTGCGGATTTTAACAAAATCAAATTTTATAATATTCTTATTATTTTAATTTACAAGTACAAGTATATTACATTTGATTTAGTAATATAGACGTTGAACATAATAATGATTTTTGATCAATAAGATAGATCAAGGATAAAAATATTTATGAAATTTAATATTTTTGGTATGCCTCGTTATTCTCCTGTGTCATTCTTGAGGAAAAGTTTTTTTTTTTTTTAAATGATTTTCGGCTATGTAATTATCGTTTTTTCGCACCTATAAAATTATGTCCTGTCTTTCCGATTTATAAAAATGGTCTGATTTTTCGGATTGAAATTTTCAAAAAATCGCTAGGGTTTCAAAAATACGATTAAAAAAAATACAGAATGTCTTAGAATATTTGCCTAAACCGGATTTTTTTTTTAAATGTGATGTAAGTGGCCTATTGGTTAAACCATTTAACTCCAATATATTTATAGTATAATAATTATAAACAATTTTTTGATTGTCACGTGGTTCTAATATGAAATTATTAAAAATGAAAAACCAACATATTCACACTGAATTTTTCTAAAATTATACGAGTGTGAATTCATTTCCTTTTCTGTTATTCAGAAATACAAAATATGAAATTCGTATTGATATTTATTGAAACGTTCCTTTTCCAAGTGTTACCATCTAGTTCAGTAAGCAAAAAATACAGTTTCCATCCATTCCAGGGAACGTATCTGAATTTTTAGATCGCGGTCACGTTTCAGACTGCAGCTTACTTGCAGCGGCTCATTGGAAATAGCTGCGCACTGCACCGCGCTGCACATGTCCGCCCGGTGGGTTATAGAGGGTGGCGGGGGGGGGGCAACATGCATCTGGCAGGGAGGAAGGGTGGACACGGGTGCACTGTGGGAGATAATGGTACAGCTCGTGCCGCTGGATAAATTATGCATTGCATTGTCTTTGAATTTAACTATCAATCGATTGTTTTTCTTCAGAGTAATTTATTTGTACTGTCTTTGACGGTTTCAATATGCCAGTGGTCTTTGTATTTCAGTGCGATTCAGGTTTTTAGGGTTCGATACATTTTGTTTTTAAATGATTTTTATGGGTGTTGCCAGGTGTGAATGTTGATCGAAGTGAAAATTTCTTTACCACCGTTGTAATTTTAAACTCGATGAAACGAAAAATAGCGACACAAGAGACAAACACATACCTACGTATAAAGGATTTAGTCTCCTATCGGTTTCCTCTTTGTGCATTGCACACTCCAATTTTTTTGTAAAATTTGGTGCACCATTTTTGGATAATCATTTTGTACAAAAATGGATCAACGTTATTTTTTACTTTAGCGCATATACTTACCATCATGTGCTAAATTTTGCCCAATTTACAGTTAGACTAATAAAAATATATTAAACGGGTTTTTAAAATATGCATCAGTTTCTGTACAACTGAGATGTACCTATATTTTTGACTTCACGCATGAGGCCCTGAGGAAAATAATTTTCCTTAAGACCTATGTCATCTTTGGGGATACTGTGTGGAGGGTACCTACGTATAACTAATAATATATATTTGCACGAAATGCAGGACGAGATGGTAGGTTCTACGGGTAAACTTTTTTCCTCAGCGGAAAAAGGACCTACCAATGAAAAAAAATCGTCTAGAAAATTCCAAACAATAACTGTTTGAATATCAAAATTCGCAAGTCGCTCCTTCCCCCACTTAGTTTTCTTTCTTTTTTTATTAAACCGTCTCTTGTCAGATTTGAAATTTAGAATATTTAGAATTTAGTATTTCCATTTGATCGTCATGTATTGTACCGTTTGTAGTGGAATTCGACCCTTCACTCCTCGTCAAACTCTCAAACTCCTCGACACCAATAAACGGCCCACTCAGAGATCTGATCGTTCCACTCAAACTCAAAGGTTACATCTGGTTCACTTTGTGTTCCTCTCCACAATGCCAAGTTAACTGCCTCAAGGATAGCTTTGAATTATTCATCCACGGCATTCGTAGCACGTTTTCGCCTAGATGGCTTCATCTCAAATCCGATTTGTACATGATCTTCCATAATGTCTTCTTCTACTGTCATGATTTTCCAGTGGTATAAAAATCATCGGATCGGCCTTTGCCCCTCAAAAATAATTCTGTATAAAATTTACTTTATCCTTAATACTCCTATTTGATATAATATCTCTTTTGAAATTATCAATAATTTCTTGAAAATTCTGTCGTTTTTTAGTTATTTTTTTTACATTAGCCCACACAGGAGGCCTTGAGGAAAATAATTCCCCTCAGGGCATGTCATCTTTGGGAATGCTGTGTGGAGGGTATATTTAGGAAAGGAAGGAGAGGATGTTCTGGGAAGGAAAAGGGTTTGAGAGGTGGGTAGGAATCTGGAGGTCAGTGTGTCCTGGAGTGTCGGACGTATGAATCCATCCTTCCCACTGCGGTGCAGGGCGATGTTGCAAGATAGTACGGCTGGAGAAGTCAAAGAGACTCCGTCAACCATTATCTCCCGATCCGGCCTGCCATGCAGCTGTACCCATACAGCGGTACCCATACTCATCTTCCAAATTTGGTACACAATGTACACGCACACCTATTTTGTTATGTGTATTCGACACCAATCATAATAAAAGGATCGAATATTCCCATTTTTTTTTGTTTTATCAATGTTTCTTACGTTAGCAATTTTACAAGTTTAATCATACTTTGACACCCATGTATGAAATTTTAAAAAGCACGTCGATACATTTTTGCAGTCCGGTGGGAATCAAACCTATAAATTTCAAACTTCGGACACCGTCTACGTTTTGATACTTATGTTACAGCATGTTAACCAGACCAAAAGTTTCAGAAATAGTGTTGTAAATCCAAATGTTCGTGCAAACTTTTCGTATCACTTTCGGAATGGTATATATCTCGTGAATTTTATATCATTCTTCCTTAATGCCTTCCTCAGTAGGTACCTACGGAACCGGTAAAATATGTCACGAGATTACGAAGTGGTTTTTAATTTCGTTATCGAATTTATTAAAATCATTCATCGGAATGAATAGAAAAATCAAATTTAATTGTATAAAATCTTCTTATCACCAGTTGAAATTTGGCCTTTTCCGCGATTGCTCTCCTCCGGCTTTGTCCTTGCCATTATTCTCCAGTTCCTGGGCCTTTCTATCCTGTTCTAGTATTCTTCCACGCAGTCAGTTCTCCATTTCTTCCTTGGTCTGCTTCTAAGACGTTTCCACTGGGTACCTGCTTCGTCACGATCTTCGTTGTTCTGTCATTTAGCATACTTTGAAAATGGCCAGCCCATCGCAGCTCTTCGTCCAATCGTTCAATGGTTCTATGTTCAATCTAATTCTAAATGATTTTATACCATATTTTGTTTAATGTCTGATTAGTGATTAATTAATTGTGGTGTCATGTAAAGCATCGTTTGTCCATTGCTCTGCGCCATTTGCTCTTCGTTTACGATTAAATGCGTTTAAAACACTGAATATGTTTATGTTGATCTCATGAATATGAATCATCGAACCTGTCACGGCGTCTTGCACGGTGTTAGTAAACAAAGAGGCTGCGGAGAAGAAGCACGAGAGGTACTGGCAGGGGTGAACACGAGTGGGTGGGTGACTCCAGCAACAATGAGAACACCTACCGCCTTTGTGACTCATCTGTTCCTGAGCAGGGATACGAGACTCTTCTCTTTTTTTTTCAAAGTTGATTTTCCTAAATGTATTTTTGTTACAATGTGGTCCACGATACACGATACACGATGTCTTTTTCTTAAATTAAAGTCGTTACTTCTATTCGTTACTCTTTCACACGGGTCGCTTGTGAAACTGCCTTCCAAATTATGGATTATTGTTATTTGTTTTAAAAAACGAGACAAAACATTATTTCCTCGTTAATATTGAGATTCCAGGATTCTTTTCTAGCCAGTGGCCACCTCATTAGACGATAAACTTCTCGGCAAAATCGTCGGGTTGCAACACCCAAGTGAACATGTAGGTACTCTTGTCGGATTCCATGCTAAATCAGGATGACAAATTACGCTATGTATTTGCATTGCACTAAAGGCGAACCCCACAGTTAATGGAACTCATAAATCTGTTGATTCATTTTGTGGACTTTTCAGTTTCCTTTATGGAGTTTATTTTTTTGAAGAGAAAACTTCTTTAGCACCGTTGTGATTTGAAACTCGATGAAACGAAAAATAGCGACTCTAAGAAGATACATCTATAATAGAATTTAGCCGGCGAGAGGATGAGATAGTATAATCTGTCTCCTCTCTGTGTAATGCTTTCTAGCCTATCAGTCTCCTCTTTGTGCGGTGGTTCGTAGCCTCCCCACTCTTGTCTACTTTAGTTTACTTTAATTAAATTATTGCTGAAGGTTTAAGTTCTATTTGAACTGCACACTCTGATTTATTTATTGTTAATTCGTAGAACTCCTTTAATAAAAAAATTAACTGAATCATATTTAATTATGCTATTAAGTTATGCAAGTAGGTATTTAAGTTTTCGTTATAATGATTATTTTATCGGCGTTCAAGGCCATTATAAAACTATATTTTTGCCACATTTGACGACTTTTTCATTTTTCATTTGATTTTATTTACTCTACCCTATTTTTTATTTGTATTATGTTTAAAGTGATTTATCAATATTTTCGGCAAAAACCGATTTACTTTCGAAATCAATAATAGTGTATTTTTATCAGTCTTATACTGATAAAAAGTGTAGAAGATTTAAATTTTATTTTGCCTTTATATTAAAAATGTGTAATTTAAATATTTTTCATTCATAATAATCATTGATTTGAAAAACCACACATTCTGAAACTGTTCCTACTGGCTACAACGTCATTTTGACGTAGAAACCGCCACTCGCTGGTAAGACGGCTGTCACTAACGATGTCAGGCGTGACGCGTGACGTCAACGCCGCCGAATTCACAAATACGAACGAACATGTCGTTTTGGCGGCAAATCGAAAAAATCGTTCTATAAAATGTATTTATTAGTTATATAGCTATACCTCCATTATCGTAATTATTTCGCAATTTTTTGGAGAAAAATAACAGTAAAAATACCCTATTGTGTGCATTTACCATAGAAAAAAATGGTTTTCCCCGTTTTTAACGATGTTCTTGTCTTAATTGTTTTATAATTACGTGAATACTATCTAAGTCATTAGCCATTCGTTATTAACCGGCATTGAGAATTAAAATGAAGAGCTTATTTAACTTTAATAACTCTGAAACAGATATTCAGGTACTAATATTGAGTAAAAAACTCTTGTTTATGCGTTTTATAATTGAGTTCGACCTCTTCGCACAACTCGTGTAATACCTGTTTGTTGATTTTCTACATTGGTTCGCGTGCCACTAATTATTTATCGATGTCCTCGAACTGTAATTTTGCATAATACTGTTGTGTTATAAATCCCACGCCATCATCGCTTTGGAATAATCTTTATCTTTCCGAAATATTGCTATTTAAAAAATCACTGACTTCCGCTACTCTGAGGAAGGTACCGTTTTTGAGATTCGCTTTGGCTGACTTTTAACTCGTAACTTAGGCAACTTCAGGGAGAGCAGCTGTTTGTTCGTAAAATTCCAAAACTCATGAAGAGAAGGATTCTTCAACCTGGTCTCAATATTTTATTTTTTAACGCTTTTTATTGTAAAAGTTGAAAGTAAATTAAAAAAAATATATTTTAACGGTTTTCGGCAAGTTTTTCCTGAGCACATTTAAAATTCAGAAGATATTAGAAGAAGGATTTTTCCTTTCTTGTTTGCTTTATATTTTTGTATACTTCTTTCTATGTCAACTTTGGGAAGATTTGTCATATTTGTTGTGTGTAGGGTCATCTTTGCTGTGTGGAGGGTCCATCCTTCCCGATCCGGCCTTGCCAAACTAGCGCATACCCGTGAAAAATCATCTCAAAAATCGTCTGAATCCGACAATTCAATTCCAATTTTGCAAATGGCAATTAAAATAATTTTCTATTAAATTATTATGTTATAGGTAGGTACCTATTTTATCGCTTTTCTGATTTTTTCATATAAGCGATTCAAACTTTGAAATTGACTCTTTAATTTGATGGAGTGCACCAAATTTCATAAAAAAATTTCAAATTTCGTCAAAATTCATCAAACGAACAGTTCCAATGATGAAATTAATTCAAAGTTCAAATTTGAGTTCATTGTGTGCACCAAATTTCACGCAGAATTAATATTGCACATTCAACCGAAATTATGTACCTACAACCTACACGTGATAAGATTAATTGATAGGCTCATTTTTTATTTTTTATTATTTTGTAATTTGAAATGCCTAGTTGGACGTAATTAATCACATAAAATATGTGATTTAAGTTTTTAATAATATCTTTTATGCAATATCTTTTTAGTAAATTGAATAATGTATCACCTCCATACTATTATCGTTCCAATAAACAAGGCGTGATTTAATCTACATATATCCTTTGTGAATGAACTTGGATTGCAATTAGTGATTTCCAGGTTTCCAGGCAAACGTGTGGGGTCGCCGAAGGGCGTAATGCACTTAGGTAGCGGGGTTGTTGGGTTAGCTGCAACGAAGCTCCGCTAACCCAGAGACCTCATTACCGTGACAGTAATGCAATTAGCCCATACCTCACCGCTGTGCAGTGTGCATTACCTCAATAGTCAAGAATCATTTCAGACCTAATTTTATTATACAGAGTTTTGAACAACCTAATTGACAGCCCTGCCATCGTTGCTACTATTAAACTCCATGTACCGACAAGGAATACTAGACAAAATACAACATTCTTTTGCAACACATACACAACCCAATCACACTCACTTACCAATAGGATGCATGATTTAGGCAACAACTTTGGTGATATTGTAGATATATTCGCTGATTCCCTTTATATTCTATAATGCAATTTAAACCAACACTTTGTGGAATCCTACAAATTATTGTAACGTGGGTATAATATATTTTACGATTTGATGTGTTATTAACAAAAAGTTAACTTTTTTCAAATTTTATTTTTATTTTTGTATTATTATTATTTTCTTTTATTTATTTTCTTTCATTATGTAATTTTTTTTTCTTTCATCTTGAAATATTTTAATTTAATGTATTGTATATGTATAAAATGGAACTCGTGGGACTGTACCACCCTCCCCGAGATCTGGAATAAACGAATAAAAAATAAAATAAATAAAATTGTAATGTGTAATATTTTATTTTGTTCTATGTTATTGTCAAATATTACATTGTTTAAAATATGTCACGGTTTTGCGCAAGAATATACAAGTGGTTTTTTCTTCAATAACTACTTGAATATTCTTAAAATTTTTTCACTTTTATAACTTTTGGTATAAATTCTATGTATGTGTAATCCTCGATAACTTAAAATATTATTTTATAATCTATGTAAAAGCCCCTACGGGCGTATAACAACAATAAATAAATAGTGATAATATGTGACAGAAAATGTGCTGTTGGGAGCGGATTCCCTTGGTATATGCTCTTCCTTCAATTTGTACTGAAATAGAGTGTTGGTGGTTGCTGCGGTTTCCTGCGCCTATCACTTGTTATCATTTTCTATTTATTTTAATATATTATTATCTGGTTAACGTGGTTAACTTCCGATTGCTAACTTAAGTGGATTTGAAAGACTCTTTTTGCTTTACCAAAGATGATTTATTCTTGTTGTTATCATTTAATATTTATAGTGTAGCTACCTACTTATATAATATCAGATGTGTTATCAGATACGTAATCAAAGCGGTTTCAAGTACCAAACGAGTCCATCTTTCAGTTTATCTATTCGCGATTAAAAAAAAACAGATCGTTTTATGAAACTACATCAACTAGAAATAAAGATGACATTCGATCAAATATGTATCATAGAAAACTTAATACTTTATCGTATTTTTTCGTAATCTTTCTTTTTTGCTTTTGGTAGTTGAATTAATTGAATAAAATTACTTTCTCTTACTGATTCATACCCACATCTATTTTTAAATGTAAACAAGTAGTATTTCATAAATTATACTTTTTGTGGCCTGAATGGATTTAATTTGGGAGGCGGGAATGGGTACCGCCGCCCCGGGAATCTTTATTGGATAACCAATACCTCTGCTATAGGTCACCCCAAGTGGTTCGCTTCGTTTGGTGATTTAGCAGGGGTGCCCGGGTTCAGGGGGTGAGGTTTGTCTAGGACTTGGAGGCGGATGATCAGGACATACTGATCCCCAGATTCTTACCCATCCCTTAAACCCTTTTCCTTCCCAGAACTCTCCTCCTTCCTTTCCTTAAAAAAAACCCTCCACACAGCATCAGCACAGGCTCTGAGGGAAATTATTTTCGTCAGGGCCTCCTGTGTGGAGCTCAGATAAAAAAAAGATGATGTGATGAATTTTGTCAATGTCGTATTGACATAGGAGGAACATTCTAAGTTTTCCCTTCTGTTTTCTTCGTGTTACGCTTGATGAGTTTTCAAGCTCTCAGATTACATAACAATATTAATGATAACATTTGTTGCACAGTTTAAAATAACACCATTTTGATGAGATATCTTAACCAAGTTTATATTTCCCATGCACCTAACGTTACAGTAGTAATTACCAAGTCCCAAGCAGTCATCGCGACAGACTCGTCGTCATATTGGTATGTAATACGTAATATCTTTACCATCTGGCGCTAAATAGGAGACGTAGGTACTCGCGCTTTGAAATATCTACATCCGTTCACACAGACGGGTGATAGGTATCCATAACAACACACAGCTATATAGCCAGTTAAATAATGTACTAATAACATCAAATTCACATTCATGTTTTCTATACCTCTGGAGGAGTAGGTGATACGAATTTGAGATAAATCATCAGTATTTCCAAACCAAAAATGGCTGTAGGAATATTTTTTTAACTTTTTTTTCTTTTTTGCATTAACTCCACACAGGAGGCCTTGAGAAAAATAATTACACGGGTAATTAACAAGGTAAGGAAGGAGTGGAAGTTTTGAGACGAAAAAGGGTAATAAAAATAATAACTTAATATATAAATAGCGCGGTTTAGCGTTATTTTACTTCAAGTGCGCTTAACAATAATAAACTTCAGAATTTATATATATAAATGCAAAAATCAGTCATTTTAAATACATGTAGGATTACAAAAGGTTTTTTAAATATTTATATTGAGAGGATTTATAGGTCAAATTAGGAGTTCCACCGTGCAGAACCCTCTGATATGAAAATGTCTGGAGTCGGTGAATTATTTTCCCATTTGGTCTTTGGTAGGTTGACATGTTGTTCTTGTATTATTTTTTATTTATTATACTTATATTGTGCAATTGCATAGCGTGAATTGACTAGATGATCATTTGTGGAAAAGTGTGTGAAAGGGTTTAGTTTTTCCTGTGGGGAAGATTTAACCCGGACATAAAATCTGAAGCTATCCTATAGTGTTCTTTACGAGTCCTTACAAATTATTGATCGTATAATATGAAATAAAGTATCTATATACAAAGCAATGTCGAGAGAACCAAATTAACAATAACAATGCTGTTTTGGCAAGGACAATAGATAATGATAAACAATAACGTTGCCATTAAAACAATAACGGTGCGGGAACAAAGAGGGACGGGTTGCTGTAAGTGGGCAGACTCATCCGCCGCCAAGACCTAACCTCACCCCACGAACCCGGGCGCCCCTGCTAAGTCACCAAACTTAGCGAACCACTTGGGGTGACCTAATGCAGAGGTGTTGGTTATCCAATAAATGGTTCCCGGGTGGCGGTGCCCATAACCGCCTCCCAAATCGAGCCATTAACACACTTGACAAATTTCCTTGTTATTTTTGTTCATTCTTTATATTTTATACCCATTTTTATTTCACACTCTCCTGGTATCGCTTTCCTCCAAACAATAAAAAATTGTAGTGGGTTTTTGTTATTATTATATTACACGTTTTTCCGCATTCTGTGAATGTTTTTTGATATCATGAAAATATGTGGGAAGACGAAACAGGAAAAGTGTGATCAGAAAAGGAAATCAATTATTGTGGGTATAAGCGAAGCATCCAAGCTGATGATAAAAAATGTCAAATTAATCTGGTAGGAAGCTTTTGAAAGGGACCCCACATCGGAAGTTTTTTTTTAAACATAATGTTTTTCGTACACGACGGTCGCTATTTTGAAGGTTTACTCATCATTCGAGGGAAGGGACTGCCCATAATCAAACAATCTTGAACGTCCCCAAAGTTTTCAACGACCCGCAGTGCGAATTTATCTAATGTGTTTCTATTCCTCTATTTTTTATTTCTTTGCTAGATTTATTTTCTACCGATTGCACATCCATTATCCAGGCTACTCCATTTTGCCGTGAAAGAATTCCAGAGAACCTCCGAACATTAAATTCCTATAAAATTTTAACTTCAAGCTATTCTAAACCTTCCCCCATTAACATAAGACCCATTTTAACGTGCACGAAGAGCAGCACTTACGACGGCGCACTTCATCCCCATCTGTATGCATCCGAGCATGGGTTTGTCATGCCCGTCCTTGGACTCGCCATAAATTTTGCATAAATTCCGCAAAGCAATTCCTGAACGAAGAACGAATCCAAGAACGAAGTCTCGCGAATTATAAAAGGACTCACTGAAAAGGGTAGATATCATCTCACTGCGTTCTTATTTACACCCATACATTAAATATGATGTTTTAACTCTGTGGTCTATTTTTGACTTCTTTAGGAATGTCAATCTTGTTTGGTGTGCCTAGTTGACCGGACGATCTGGAATATCTTTTCTCTTCCGCCTGTTTCAAGAATCGGCTCCCGCCTTACGAAAGACTTTGAATTTCCAACGAGATGTATCTCCTTATACGACTATTCCGATCTGGGCGAAGGTGAGCTTTAAATAATAATATAAACCATGTTCAGATTCAGCCATACTTGTGTCCGATGGAAGTAAAAGTCAGTGACCGTCAAAGGACCGGCCGCTTTGTTAAGGACAGGCCGGGTTAATTTAATGATAGGAACATTACCTTATTTAGTTCGATTTCTTAATGAAGTATCCTCTACCAGTTTGCCAGCATTTTAGAGACCCATAATCAGTATCACTGACTTCCTTTCTGTGGGTCTTCTGTACGAAGACTTGTTATGTAAATGATGTACATCTACTAAAAGATAAAAGCTTCTACTAAAAGTTACTGTTTTTTTGTTCTTGTCGGTTTTCTCTAATGAACGGTTGGGCAGTGTACTCCCAAAGAAAAGCTATGGCGAAGAAGATTCGCCTCGATTATAATATTAATAATACTCCATAATATTTGCCCATACAAATAAACATGGCGCCAAGGCACCATAGTAAAAAAATCTGCCAACAGGAACACGAAACGCTGCTGCACATGTGCGGATCCAGCAACGCACGTATGAAGCAAAACTCATATGGGATATTTCATACAATGTAAATAATATGTTTTCGAACGGTGCCGGAAAGTGCGCCGTTCGTGGTGGAATTCCATTTTAATATTCCTTTTTTCAGTGAGGAGTTTATGGGATAAGGTTTGTCTAGGTCTTGGTGGTGAATGCGTTTTCCCATCTACTGAGTTTTGGGCCGGATTGAAAAAGACTATTGAGGGAGATCTTATTTAGACCTCTCTAGCCGTACTCTCTCGACACATCGCCTTGCTCTGCAGTAGAAGGGATAGATTCTTACGTCCGTCACTCCTGGACATATTGATCCCAGATTCCTACCCAGTACCCACCCCTACTCCTCTCATAACTTTTTCCTTCCCAGAATTTTCCCATTTTACTTTCACCCAAAAAACCCTTTCACACAAAGATGACATAGGCTCTGCGAGATTTTTTTTCCACAGTAAAACACAATAAAATTCTACGATCCAATCGTACGGCGATTCTTTGATGATTCCGGTGTTTTTCATCGTGTTTCATGCACAAACCGCGAAACTGTGGGCGGTGGTCCTTCATGAAAATCTTGAAACGAGGGTTTTTGTTTTTTTATTCATCGACTAAAAGATCCCAATTATTTTATGGTTACTCGTTGTGACTGACAAAATTGTGTTTATGTACCGAGCATTGCGCATTGCCAAGAATAAATAGCTAGTTATGAACAGCTAGTTTTATGGCCAGCTAGTTATTAACATAACTAATTAGTTAGGTACAACGCAGTATGAAAATTTATAAATTTCTTTACTTATTTCGCAATCGTGCTTTTCGCTAACAAGCAACTCTCTCATGTCGTGTATCTAATTTTTATAACACATTTATCATCCCAACGTCTCCACGCACGTGACATATGAACTCAGACCATTTAGTTGCAAAAACATTTAGTTCCAACGCCGGTCTTCGGTAATTTCTCTTGAACTTTCTACTTTTTTCTCACTTTCATGAACTTGCCTAATGAGTTTTTGAGGCTGTATATGTTATTAGTTGTGTTATCTCTAGAAAAGAGTTGGCAGCAATAATAAAGGCTGAAACACACTTGTGTGGTGTGGTGTGTCATGACTACAAATTAACCAATCATCGTCGTCGCTTGTCGACACGCCACAACCTACAAATATGTCTAACCATAATAAATGTAAGAAACCGATGTGCTTCTGGCGCGCCACGACACACCACACCACACAAGTGTGTTTCCGCCTTTATTCTTGTTCTTGAATTTATAGCGCTTTTCCTTTTCCAAAATTTAAAAGAAAATGTTTTTAGGTTTCTCTGTTTTTCTTTTCGATAATTCTTTCTCCCAAACACGATTTAAAAAAATATGAAGTTGAGATTTATTTCGATTCCAAAAATAATCGATTTAAAATAAAAATTTGGATTAATAATTGATTCAAATTTTAATTGATTTGAATGATCGATTTCTAAATCGATTTTTTTCTTCATTTTTTCATAATATTTTACACAGGGGGTAAGCTAAGGTAAGTACCTAAGTACTTTTTTTTACATAATGTTGGTACCTCCAAAAAATATAACAATGTATATGCAAATATAAAACAGAACTAAGCAATGAGGTGGGTAATTTTTGTTGTTAAAAAAAAAAATATTTTTATTTTTATTGAAAGAATAGTCCTGCTAAGGCAAATGAATTGGCTTGTCAACTGGTGCTTATAATAATAATAAATTTGGACAACTTATATAGCGCTGTTTTTGCGAAAAATCGCCTCAAGAGCGCTGTAAAAATATATGTATATAGTTTAGTTACATATATACATTTTAAAAGTTATAATTTACATCTTATATCTACAGATTCAACATGTTTTCATATATTTTTTCATACACATCAATATAAATATTTTTTCCGAAAGCCAATTTTATTTGAATACCACACAAGAGTCTCAACTGTTCCCCACCGTTGGCACCTCAAATTGGGGTATATTGTGAGGCTGAATATAATTGTGAGGGGGAGGGGAATGGGGAGGGGAAGAAGATTTGGAAGATTGCGGAAGTACCTAACTATTCAGATCTTTTTTTTTTTACATGAATACCTCACAAGAGTCTCGCTCCCTCCTGGAGCCAGTGAGACTATGCCATCCCCAATTGGGGTATGTTGTGAGGCTAAAAGTAGTGGGGAGTGGAAGGAGATGGGGAAGTAGAGGGTGGGTAAGTACCTGGCTATTCAGATCTGGTCACCAAACATGGCTAAAGCTATTTCAAGCAACGTTTCAATTCTGAATGGTGGTCTTACACCAGGGCGATACTGAGAGTATCTTCCACTCTGGAACGTGCTGCAAATATACTATATGTTATTTTAAATGAATTAATTGTGAAATAACACAAATTAATAAAATAAAATTTATTTGCCCACGCCGGTATTCGATCCCACGACCTTCGGATTTCGAGTCAAGAGCCTTGCCCATAGACCATGCCGGTCGTCAAATCACCTGATCTGGTCACCAATTACGGCTAAAGCCATTTCAAACAAAGTTTCAATTCTGAATCGTCTGTTTAAGACTTGTCTTGATGTAAACCTTGTGGAACATTTGGTTTCTAACCTCTCTCTATTCGTCAAATCCAATATAAAAAATCGTCTTGTGATTTATGCAAATTTAGTAATGGTGAGATGAACGGAACTTGTTCGTCATCTTATGCAAGATTCCTTTCCTAATAAAACTGACAAGAAAGAAAAAAAAAACGATTAAAACTGATAACTAATATAATAATACCCCAAATGAAGTACCTATGTAAATGAATTTTCGGTCGATGATTGTTGAAAACGATTGACTTAAACTCGTGTACCCATTAATCAGAAATTTTGAATTCTTTATTCTGCCAAATGTTGTGTGATTTCGAATTTTTTTGCTAGCTGACCAGTCATATGGTATTTTATATAGCTTTGCTAGTGTATTTTTTTAAACAAAGTAAATGTCGGCATGATTGATGTGAAAGTAATAATTACGTCTGCAAAAATAATATTATGCTTAGGTTTGTCAAGGGGCAATGAACATTTAATTCAATATTTCCTATAAAAAATACAGCGATGGTTCAAAAAGAGAAAATATCGTGAACTATGATTTGTGTTGTTCAACTTGTGGGATTTCCTATGCGAGACGTTTCATTTAAACACGTCAAATCTAAACTAATCTTGCCATACTGATGTTAGAAATATATTAAAAATATTTACAGTAAACGATGTGAATGTGAATGTAATATTAAGTAAGATAAATTTACAGCTGTGATTTTTAACCCTAACAAAATTGGTAAGACGACTTGCTAGGATTAATTACGAAAGTTTGAATACGTTTACGTTTACATTTTACGTAATGCAATAAGTAATTATTTATAACTAGCAGTTTAAAAGGACGGCGGGTGACACTGCAGTACCCTTATAACAAACTTCTCGTACGAAAATTGTTTTGCATAAGGCGCGTATTCAGATATATGTACTCGAAGTCAGGTTCTTAAATTTCAACCGTACAGACGCTAGCGTATTAATACTATCAGATGACCGCACTCTATAAAGTTGTGTCTTTGGGTTTTTATGTTATCACTTATCGCGGGATTTGGTGATGTAGTTGATAGTCCGAAATTGCTTCCATTGATAAGCTTTCCGATTCCACCACGTAAAACTAGAAGTCGGGATTTATATCAGCGCAGAAATTCTGGGACTAACTACCATATGAATTCTTCTTTGCCTAGAATACTAATGGAGGGAAATAATTAAACATTTTCAATTTTCACTAAACAAATTCAAAATTTTATTACTACAGTTATGTAAAATAAATACTGCTTTTTTTACTATCCAAATGTAAAAGCAGCTAAAAAGGACGTTAATAAATAAATAATAGTTTTTCTTATGTTTTTTATTTTTGTTTTATTGGTTTTACGTTGTTAAAAAATATACAAAAAACTTAACATTGAAAAACCAACAAAATTAAACATGCAACTTTTTAGTATGCCCTTACCATCAGTTTGTTTTTATCTTAAATTTGTAATAGATAACCAAACAGTATTTAATCATTATCTCTATACTTTCATCGATTAGTCAATACATTCATGACAAATCAATGAGATCACTCGCGTTTCCTAATTATTTTACGACTATTTTCACTGCCCAGCGTTCACGTAATATTATACAGTGTTTGGTAAGTAGTGGATAACCTGTAAACCTCTAGGTTATTCCTAAATCAGTTATTTCGAGTAACACTACATGATTGAGGATATAGAGGTTTTATGTATAAATCAAAAAGCTTATTCGGAGTTACCTTTTTAATTTTTTTTATTATTCATTTTAAGCACCCGCCAAACTGTAAAAGTAGTTTGTCAGCAGGTCAATTTAGCAATATTAATACAACATAAAGTACAAGTAAAGAAATACCAAATTATAGAAAATAAATATAGAAGAATAACAAATACCCAGACAAATAGACACAAATACACAGACAAATAGATATAATACACACTCAAAGGCAAACGACATTATTAATATTACTAATAGGCATTTTTATACATAAGATTACATGTACCTATACAATCAATTGATACTAACGTATAAGTGCTTAGAAGCAAAATTTATATAAAAAATCTTGATATATTAACTATTTTTCAGCGTTCTTTTGTGTTCGATGATGTAATTTAATTCGTTTTTATATGCATTGGCATCTTGTTAAATATATTAGGTACAGGATAAGTGAATGTCAGTTTCCCGTATTTATTTGTAATTTTTGGATTGGAAATAGCTTCATTTTAAATAAATCTTGTGTTTATGATCTACTTTTTCTTTATATATGGAATCCGACAATAGGTTTTAGTAATTACCTAGTTGTAGTAATCACTTCGCGATATTACATTTACCGAACGACCTTTGGGGGACCCCCTCCACAGTTGAAAGATTATCAAGTACTTACCGGACGTCCTGTATAATGCTATTATTATTGATTTATCGGGTGGTTAAGTTAACAGAAGCTTATTGTTGGCAGTAAAGAACTTTGGCAGTGGCGAAAGTGTTGAGGAAATGTTTGTATAATTTATACGAGAGTTCTGTGGATGGTTTATGACCACTTTAGATTGCAACATGAATGACCTTCAACGTGAAATAGCACTTCATGCAGAGAACAGTTCAATATGAATGGCGTACCTAAAAATACAACTTCCAACCAACAGTTGAAATTGAATTTTTAATTTTTGTTTTTATGTACCCTCTATTTAAGGAAAAACTAATTTGATTGCGATGCACAGTAACCGTAAGTTATAATAAGAATTCTGATGCACCAAAATAACAGTTACAACTTACAATCAAATCGGGAGTTGGGTTTGGGTACCTCCGCCCCGGGAACCATTTGTTGGATAACCAACACATCTGTCATTTGTCACCCCAAGTGGTTCGCTACGTTTGGTGATTAAGCAGGTGTGGCCGGATTTATGGGGTGATGTGTCTGCCCACCAGCTGCGTGGCAGGCCGGATCGGGAGAGACTGGTTGAGGGAGACCTTGTGACCTCTCAAGCAGAACTCTTTTGCCTTGCACAACAGTGGGAGAGATGGATTCACAAGTCTGTCACTCCTGGACCCACTGACCCCCAGATCCCTACCCACCCCTCATACCTTATCCTTCTCAGAACGTCTTCTCCTTCCTGTCCTATAAAATACTCTCCACACATCCCCAAAGATGACACGGGCCCTGAGGGAAAATATTTTCCGAAACGTTAGCCTACATTAAATAAATTTCCTTTTTTCTCAGATTTTCCGAGAAAAACGGCTACTATCAACTTATTATTTTTTATTATCTATCAAGGTAAGCTTCCAATTTTTCTGATATTAAAAAGATATATTTAAGTATGTTGCCTATGATTTTATAACTTTTAAATTTGAATAATCGTTACCGTACGATTATTATTCTTTTGGATTTTGCTGAATATTTTCAATCGTAATTGATTTAATAAAATTATTGTTCAAATAGTAATATTTAATAATAATTTGGTAATTTTAAGTAGTACCGCTTGGTGATTAAATCACATCAGTAGATATTATTGTCTTGAACATTCGTAATTTGTTTTCAATATAATAGGTACATTGAATTTATTAATTTATTGCACTCTTGTCATTATTATTGACTATATTATCTAATTCATAAGATTTCTTATTATAATCGCGAGATAATTGGTTGAATAATTCATTAAAATCGTTAAAAAAATCTTGCGTGAATAATTTAATTAGACCGTCATTTTCACTCAAGGCAGCACAAATTGATGTTGACATACTTATTTAAATGCCGATTTAATATTTTTTTTTCTTATTTTTGTCTGTAAAAATCTCTTACGCCATGGAAAATATTTTCTATTTCAACTAATTTTGTAGTTATACGTTCACCAGTCTGGGAGGCAATCGTCTGAAAATACAAATTAGCTTTCAGCATCATAAAAATTTCCGATTCATTTCTGATAGTGTCAACAAATCATGTGCCCAATAAACAATCAAGCAAAAAAGCGACACCTTCTAAAAGAGTTTATATCAAAAACATATAGGAAGTTTACTTATTGTATATTAGGTTTATCCCTTTTATAGGAAGACAGCGGCGCGTGGATTATTGTGATCAGTTTTTTTTTTGTATCTGGTGCTCGCCGCTCGCAATACTGGCGCGCATGTTCAGTTGACTTTTGTATACCGGCGCAGGAAGACGGTCGGCCGCGTGCGCATATCTCCCGCGCATCGGTTCCAAATTCGAAAAACTTTTTCGCGCCGGAAGAAAAGCGTTTTCCGAATTTGAAAACTCGCAGTTCGTTCCGAACTCCTAATATAAAAGTGTTTTTTTATATAAAGAACGGTTAAACACGTGAAAGTTTTGTGTTAAAACTATTTTTTTATTTAGTTTTAAATTTATTGTGAAGGTGATTTTCAACACATTGGATTTTATTTGTATCAAAGTATGTTTTTATTGTATTGTTTATTTTTTCCACAATCTCACCTTTATTGTAATGACGCATATAAAATGCTGCATTGTAAAAATCTAAAGTGTTTTCCGTCGTTTATTGCAAATATACAACAGATTGTATTTAAGGTACTTAATGCATTGTACATAACCGCTATTATTGACATAATATAATGTTATTTGCAAGTCGCAAGTGCACGCTAATGCATAACAATTGCAATTATACCGAATATGACGTTTAAAATGAGTTGTTATTGAAATTTGTTATTTTTTAAGCAATGTTTTATCAATAAGTTGATGACAGGTGATCACAACCGTAAAGCCGAGTTTATAATAATTTTCATCGACAAATAACACTCATATTGTAATGCATTTTTTATGTTGGAATCGAACGTTGAAATTTAGCAACTTTTTGTGAAACAATAATACTATGACAAACAAGTTGTGAAACAATAATTGACAAATATGTTTTGTAAGATTGTGTTTAGTTGTCTGTTTTTAAAAGTGCTTCCGTAAAGCAGATTTGATATTTTATTCAATAAATTCTCTCATGGAGTTAACACAGTTGGGTCCGAAAATAACCTGAAATAAACAAAGTTATGCATTTTATGATTTTTTTCATTTAAATCTCTCAACTTTACGTTTGCGCTGAATGTACCTAGGTACCTTTATATAAAAACAATCAATGGCCTGTGAGATACAATAGTTCTTAGGCGAAGCTATCAGGGAAATCACTACTTTCGATTAATCTTTACTACGAATCGGTTTATATTATGAATACAAAAATATATGCTTTGGATAAATTGAAGATTTTCGTACAGTTTCGCTCGATTAGAATTAAAATAAAGTTGTTAATTACTTTATAAAATATATAAGCGTAAATTTAAAAAAAAAATATATGCTTTTTCGTTAGAAATGTATGAACTCATATAGGTAGATACTATAAGAAACAACTTATGAAAAATACAATTTTATTGCTAAGATAATTTGTAACAGTTTCCCTTTATTTAGGTACTTTTTTTCTTATAAAATTATTTACAAAACAAATAAAAACTACGTCTAAGCTAAAGTCGACTGTTATTTAGACTCCGTTTGCCAAACGATTTTACATATTACATTTGTGGTGATGAAAGGCACACTAAAAATAGGTTCCATGACAGTTGATCCCCCGACAGTTAACCCCCTGGTACATGTGTGTATAATATGCAGTCGGTTTAGGAAAAATACGGTATACCTACTTACACAAAACATAACTAAGTGTCCCCGAAGGGTTGTAGCAGAGGATGTACCGCCCAATAACAAAAGTATAAATTACATTTTCATTCAACGCATCAAGGATAAAAACTACTTGTCTATATACTGTATATACCAGCGTATATAATAAGTATAAAAAATCGACATTGTAAATAATTTGGTTTGATATCCGTACTAACGTCTTATTAAAGATATTTGTGATGTCGATTTTAGATTCAAAATTTGAAAATCATGCACAAAAATAATTATTTTATAGTACCTAATTATTATTTCGGAGACCAACGATCGAGTTATAATACGCTTTTTTTGCTTGAGTATTCTTTTTAATGTCTATTTTGAAACCCACTTTGCTACCTGGTAGACAATCACCGTTAATCAACAGTTCCAAACCTTAATAGTTGTTAAGTCTTGGAAGTCAACTTAATCACCTTCTTATAATATCTACCTGTATCATCCTCATTCTGCTGTTGAGCTACCCTTTACTTTCTCAAAAATAACACGAATAAAAAGTAGTCCTTAAAAACGTTATCAGTGTTGATACTAATCTCAATATTGATAATTTACTTTTATTTAATCCATTAAAAAGCCTTGTTTATTGAGTTGATCCGACGATACCATCAAAATCTTATCTTGCCTTCAAAGTATTGAGAAATCTTTTGAATTGCGGTATTTTGTCATGCTATTTATTATCGACGATTATTTATTGAATTAATGAAACCAATCGGTTTCACCAGGTTTGGAAAATGATCCGTGATAATTAAAGTGCAGTAGATAATGTACCTTAAAATTATGCAGGTAAATACTAAGATTTAGATAAGATCCAGACTGAGAAATACCAAGAAATTTGGTTAATCCGGGTCATCAACCAAATCCAGGTATTATGAGAATAGATATCCAGGTATTAGGTAATTTTCAAGTAGGTATGTAGGTACTTCCCACATGAATGAATTTCGAGAAGGGTAATATATATATATATTTTTTTATTACATACATTAATATTTTGGTTGTTTAACTAGGTTACCCGCAAATTCGCAGGATACTAGATGCGTAGCGACATTTCTAAATTAATGCTAAATTTAGACTCGCGATTCAATTCGCGATTGTCCATCCATCCTTGGCGGCGGATGCGTCTGCCCTGCTGCGTGGCGGGCCGGATCGAGAGAGAGTGATCGAGGGAGACCTTTTGACCTTTCCAGTCGGTCTCTCGACCCATCGCCCTGCATCGCAGTTAGGGGAATGGATTCAGACTCTCGTCACTCCTGGACACACTGACCCTCAAAGTCCTACACACCCCTCATATCTTTTTCCTTTCCAGAACTTCCTATCTTATCCCACCTTAAAAACACCCTCCACACAGCATCCCCAAAGATGAAATTATTCCAACCTCCTGAAAAAAAAGCTCCACACAGGATCCGAACTAACCTCAACCTACGAACCTGAACTAATTAAAAATATGACAATTTTAGCAGATTATTTCTGTCTATTGACCTCCCTCACCATTGTCAACATAAAATAGTTCTTGTCATTTAAATCTGTGTAGGTTTACGTAGGAAGGTAAATGTAGGTAATAAAGTGAGGTACCTGTATAATACTATGATTAATGTCCCACGCCCATATTGAGAAACTGCACCAAACAGATCCAATCAATACAACCTTTTCAATTAATGTAATTACATACGACTGTCGTGGGTGCTAATACACACCGCTGAAATACCTGTACCAACCGTCAAACTAGTTCCGTTAAATTTTGAATTTGAATTCAAAAGAAACGTTAAAATTCAATTCACTGACTTTATAATTTAGATTTTCACGCCATTGGCGTACCACCACTCGACGAAAAGGTTATAAATTAAATACGAGATATTAAAAAAAAAAAAAGATTTTAAAAATAAATATGTAAAAAAATATAATTTTTAAAAATTCCACGGCCGACCACTTTACCAAAAACTATGTAAGAATTGCGGCATAAATTCGATTTGTATTTATAATATTACATTCCCGAGACATATCACATCACATCCGAAATTATATTTTTTTATATCGACACATAAATAGATGTAAATTTAGTTTCACGCAATTCTTATTGGATATTCAGAATAATTATTGTAAGAATTTTATTTCAGCGCTAAATACATTGTATTTAATTTGCATTGATCTCTTCTAGATACCTTTTAAGATTTTCACGGCCAAAAGTATTTTCGTTATTTGTTTGTGGGGTGTTATGCCGTGTTGCGCTACCTCCTTCTTTAGCTAACATTTCAGGGCAGATCTATCTCTTCTATTTTAATTCAATCATCGTTTTAGGAACATCTAATTTCTGTAATCGAATTTTTGTTCTCAGCTGGGTGACCGTTCCTTGATGATAGCCTACCTCAGATAAGAGAGAATACCGGAAGTGTCGATTACTAACGTTTGTGATGGTTTTGATTGAAATGCCCAGACAACCTGGTGCCTATAAAAATATATTTTTTTAACAATTTTGAACGCTGGCAAAATGTTTCGATTATCCTGTAGGAATGCACATCGCTGTATTTGATGTAGTTTTTACAACTGGTTTTCTAACGTGTATAAACTTTTCGACATTTTAAGTATTTTTGCTGAATTTTCATGAGCGTGAATCCTACAATAATACTTCCCATTACTCAATATTATGGAACCTACTTGCCTGAAAAAGTTTTTGAAAAAATAATTGTTATTGAGATAGTGACGTTTCTTTAGACAAATCGTATAGTTCCTTATTTAAAATAAAAAAAATTACGTAAAATATTTATGTTTATTAATTAAGTAGGTAGATATTGAAGTATGAGAACCTGTGTATGAATCTTATAATTTCAGAGGAAATTTTAGTTTTGATTTATTACATTAAATAAAATTAGAAACATACTTTTTTGGAAGCTGGGTCTATGTAACAATTCCTCAAAGAACTCCTAGTAAATATAGTTTATCTACGCCCGTGTATTTAATTCGTTATATCAGAACCGGTTTCTCTAGAAATATTAAAGGTATGATATTCAAAACATTGGGTGTCGTATCCGTATCCACCTTTGTAGATTAAAAAAAAATGTATACAGATCCACGTGGGTGAGGATACAGCGGAAGGAATAAACCCAATGTCGGATTGTTATCTTTATTTGGTATTTAATAACGGCTGTAACTTAATTATTTTAATAGTTAACATTTTTAAAAGAAGCGAAGCTAGCAGTCCACAATGGAGTCCTGGTACCCACCCTGATGTATAGCAGAGGCATGGAACTGGCAGAGGAAGGATGAAAGCAAATTGAATGCTGTTGAAATGAGATAACTGAGACGTATGTGTGGTAAAACAATGTATGATCGTGTGAGAAATGTGGATATCCACAAATAATGTAAGGCTGATGTAAGCATAATGAGTAAGATTAAGAAAGGGACCCTCAGATGGTTTGGGCATGTAGAGCGAATGAACGAAGAAAGTAGTGTAAGAAAGAATATACGACGCGAATGTGAATGGTAGAAGAAGTCGGGGACGCCCGAGGAAGACATGGCACGATCAAGTGAATCAGATACTTGAGTCGGGCCATGTCAAAAGTCAAAATAATAGAAGAGAATGTATGAGACGATGTATGAATGTGAGTGAGGCAAAGAGTGTGTGCCAAGATCGAGTTGTTTGGCGGTCCGTCCTCTCTGCCTACCCCTACGGGGAAACGGTGCGATGATTAAGTTAGTTAGTAACATTTTTATGTTTCTTCTGTTTATGATTGACCAATTATCATTTATCGCATTTGAAAAGATATTATTTAAGCCGCGCCGCTACTCGAATTTTTACCGATTTCTTAAATATTTCCCTTAAATCTTAAGTAAGTATCTTTTCTCGGAAGATTTTTCAATGTAAATGAGTGTTTCAGGCTGACAATTATTGCTTGTAATAATTGTTACCCTTTGTGCTATGCATAAAAATCTTGTCTAAACGTTAGTTTATAAATAAAAAAATAATAATTAATATTTAACAAGTTTAAGTATTTCCCCAATAAATGCAGACATAATTTGTCTCGACGCCACCTAGCGAGGGATTTAACACTAACAATGTCTTCCTCGCAAAAATAAAGTTGGTTGTTTTCAGGTGGAAAAAATATAACAAGCAGTAATTGTTGAATGAAACACTAGTATATATTGAATTATTTGGCGGGTATTTGATAAGCCGCCATAGCTCAGTGGTCAGAGCATTCGACCGGCAATCGGAAGGACACGGGTTCAAGTCCCGTTGGCGGCAAGTATCTTTTCTCGGAAGATTTTTCAATGTAAATGAGTGTTTCAGGCTGACAATTATTGCTTGTAATAATTATTTCCCTTAAACATTTGAAGTTTTTAAGCTTTAAAATAAATATATGTTGTTTTTGAAGATAATAACTAGACGTGTTCCACGCCAAAGCGCAAATTATATGAAATTCCCTCGATAGAAAAATTCCAAAGTATGCTCCGAAAATTATTACAAACACGTTCATTCACTTATTTTAAAAGTTATATGTATGAAAAAAATCACAGTGTTTCATTAAATGCTATTTTAGATGTTCCCCACGTGATTTTTGCTCTATTTTAAAGGAATCGTGTTTTATGAAACATTTTCACAATATTAACTTCAATTTTATCGTTTTAAATATTAGCGCACTCTCTCCAACATTCGTAATTACACTAATTACATATCTCTCCATCTTCTTCTTTTTGAGCGGGGTTAAAGGCTCTGCAACCGGGTCTGAAAAGAAGATGGAGGGATACGAAATTACGAATGTTAGAGGAGAGCGCTAACATTTACTGCGACAAAATCTATGCGAAAATTGCGAAAATGTTTAATAAAACACGACTCGTTTAAAATAGAGCAAAAATCTCGAGGGCATTATCTTAAAAAGCATTTAAAGAAACTCTGTGAATTTTTTCATACATATAACTTGTAAAATAACTGAAACAAACGCGTTAACAATAATTTTTGGAGCATTCTCTGCGATTTTTTTCTATCGAGGGAATTTTATATAATTTGCGTTTCGGCGCGGGCGAAGTCTAGAAATTATCTTCAAGAATAACACATATTTTTTAAAGATCTTTAAAACTTACCGTGTTTAAGGGAAATATGTAATAAATCGGTACAAATCCGGGTTGCGGGCCCTGCTTGACTTACTTTAACCTTTTTTTTACGTTGTTTGGACGAAAAATTAATGAAATTACATTTTGGTCTTCGACTTTATTTTGCATTCACTGTTTTTTATTGTTATCAAGTTTTATTTTCAGAACTCCATTCTAATTTTTTATTTCTTTTATGCATTAAATAATATTATTATTTAATTTATGAACGAGTTCTGCTATGTAATTATTATTACGCGTGACAGCTGTTTCACCTTTATAAAGCAGAATTTGATTTCGACCAATATGTGAAAATTTCAACTTTTTTTTTTAAATAACAGAGGTCGCCACTTCCGCACACAACAATTCGAAACTGTAGTCACTAGCATAATAATAGGATTGTGTTATTATTTACTTTATTATCCAATAATGAATCAATTGAATCATGTTCTTCTCGTCATCTTTTATTTCTTGCAATGGCTAATCAAATGAATCGGTGACTGACTTTAGTTTATTTCTGTCTGTTTGCGTGGCCTAGTCATGTTTGTCACGCCATCGTCACTGCATCAACTGTATACTTCAAGTTAATCACTCCATCTTAGTTGCAATCTCTTTACCTGATAGCAGACTGATTCACTTTTATTAAGGCTTGCAGTTTTAACGTGATGCTGTTATTATCACTATATCTACACGGTGATTTATGCACACGAACCAAAGATTCCGTATAATAAGGATACAAGTGAAAATAATTTTAAAAACTATATTTTTTGTCTAGTTGGTACGTGGAAAAGGTATTTATAAAATAGTAACTTTGTGGAAAATTCAACTAAGTATTATTTGAATTCTGATTTTGTTTTCTTGAATGGATGAATGCATATTTTGGCAGAGTAAATTAACTTTTCTTCCTGACATCCGATCGAGCTGAAACTCGGCAGATCATTTCGTTGTCGAAGAAAATGCCTTATTTTGATGGCACTACACAAACACACATTTCTCTGAAATCAACTACTAATCGGCCCAACAGATGGCGCTACTAAGTCGTTCCATTCGATGCATAGTAGAACCGTGGCGGGAAATCGAAACTGTTTCCCTACGTAATAAATTAGATTATTTTAGTAGAAAAACTAGAATTTTTAGATTTTGATATCTTTGAAGAATAAATGCTATTTATTCTTCAAAGAGTAAGAAAAAGAATAAGAAGTGGGTGAACCACTTCCCGATACCCGATCGAGCTGAAACATTGCATAAACTCGTTGTCGATGACAATGCATTCTGTCAACTTATGGTGACATTCACGCACACACTCGCTTTTCTCTGAAATTGGCTACCAACCGATCCAATATATGGCGCAACCTAGTCGAAAATTGAAAAAAGTTTTTTTACGGGTAATTTTTTGATGTGAATACGTCTTATGAGCCAGTATGACTGGCATTCTTCGATAGAGAGTATGTTGTGAGACTGAAGGAAGTGGATAGGAGAAGGATTTGGTGAAGAGGACGGTTGGGAGTTCCTGGATATTCAGATTTGGTCACTCAACACGAATATTGCCATTTCATGCGATGTTTCAATTCTGAACTTGTATATAATTTTTTTGTTGAGAAATTACTTTGGCTATCACGTTTTATCTCATTAAACTATTGGTATTATTACAATCGTGAACTGCAAAATAACCCATGTTTACATTGTCTCACCAGGCCATACGAGTATCATGCCTCTGAAGAATTCGCGATGTTGACTCGGCGAATGATAACTCTTATGTAAACACCGACTTGTGATAATTGAAGGCACGAAGACAAACCTCTCGTTAACGATTTGTTTGAACAACGCGATGATAACGGGAACGGAAGTACCTAACCTACCTACAAAAAATTATCCCTGACTAAATCATCAAATTACGCTGAAACGACGTTTTAAATCAAATTACACGAATTAAAAAAATACATTAGAATTTTCACGCCGGTATTAGCTAATACGAGTAATGATAATGAATAGCTAGGTACATTCCAACCATCCTCTTCCTCATCTCCTACCCCTTCCCACTTTCTAAAGCCTTACAGCATATCCCAAAAGGGAATGCCACAGTCCCATTGGTCTTAGGCGTTTAGAACTTATGATGGATTGTTTGAAAGAATTTGAACAATTGATCAAATTTTAAAGTTAATTTTCAGGTTCTGCGATAGCTCTGTTATCATTTCAGGCTTGTGAAGCAACTGGCTTATATTGATATAATAACATAACGTGAATAGAACTTAAAAAACTTAAAAATTGAATTCGTAATTTGATGAATTTTTCAATTTCTGTGAAACAACTGGCCAAAGTTTTTACTAATACTGTGTTTCTAACACTTTTTAATTGTAATATTTAATTAAATAAAGTCAATATTAGCGAAACTCAATCGAAAATGAGGAGACAGAAAAATTGGAAAAAATATATTGGCACCTCTGGTACAGGAACACAGAGGTGACAATATCTTTTTCTGATTTTTCTAACTCCACATTTTTGATTTGTCTTAATTTAATTAAATATTATAATTTTGTGATTTTACTCATAAAGTTAAAAATTTTAATTAAATACTTGTGAATTAGACGAAATGATATTATATGAGTAAAAAATTGTAATATTTACAAAAATGTTATAATGGCGGTGTATACATTATAGATCTTCTCTTAGTAAAACAATAATTTTACTATTTATCTCACATAATTAAAATTTATATTATTTCTCAAACAAACGAGTTACAAACTTCGTGATTTTGGTCACGTAGATACTTAAATATCATCAGTTCATACTACTTAATACTTTGGTATACATTAGTATACAGTTATTATATGATTACTTTATAGCTTTACCTGTTTAATACCTGTCATTTGATTCAAATAAAGCATTTAGTAACAGTATAAATTCTTTCAAAACAGTTCGCCCACGAATTTAATCTGAAAAACATTTTCGTTATTTGTTTTTGGGGTGTTATGCCGTGTTGCGCTACCTCCTTCTTTTTTTCATCATCAGGGCATCTTTTTTCCATCATCAGGGCAGATCCGGTAGATTTGATGATGGACACTGCAACGATGTCCGAAACGTTGGCTAAAGAAGGAGGTAGCGCAACACGGCATAACACCCCAAAAACAAATAAAGAAAATGCTTTTGGCCGTGAAAATCTTAAAACTTATCTGAAAAACATTTTTTTCTACAAATAGAACGTCCTTGATTTGATTAATGATTGATAGAAAATGTATGAAAAATATTAGTTCGTAAATAAAAGTGAAAAAATTAAATAATTTTAGCACAATGAATTCAGATCTTTATATTATCATTATTGTATGAATATCAATAAGACATAGATCACGAATCATCTTCGTTTTGTGAACGTAAGGTTAAACCACTGTAATAAAATGAAACAATACAACTTTGTATAAACCACTTACACTAATACCTACCCACCCAATCTACATTATTAACTAACAACGGCTCCACCCCTACCATAATAAAACATTGTTCTAAACTGTCAAATTAGTATAAGCTTTCCCTGACGAAGGAACGTTTGTTCCGAAACCGGTCGGATTTGCACATTTTATAAGTGGTTTATACAAAGTTGTATTGTTTCATTTTATTATAATGGATAACCACAAAGTAATAGCTACATTCAAAAATATTAAACCACTGTATTTAAGTATTTATTTTTGTGATGCAACGATTTGATTACAATGTGTCGTAACCGCCGGTTATAAGGTTCTTTGAAGTTATCGTAATCACTGCTCTTTCCGTTTATCCAATACAAAATATTTGAATTTATTTCATCGTGAATCGCTCAATAAAAATCGATAATCGTTCCTTCAGGATGAATTTCTCGCTTTTTAAGCATTGACCCAGTTGATTCCCCAACAGGTGGCACAGTGAAATTATAATTATTTTAAAGTTATAATTTGTTGTGTCCATTATTTACCTATTTCGCATCTAAAATTGACTTCAAAAATACCTTCAATAATAAGTTGATATGGATATCAAACGAATTTATTTACAGTCGATTATTTTGTATTTTTACGCTGGTTTTTCTGCTGTACATCCTCTCTGAACACCCCTTCGGAGACACTTAGTTGTATTAAGTTTAAGTGGGGATACCGTTTTTTCCCTAAACCGACTGCATATTATATGTACGTATGCCTCGGAACCAACTGTCGGGGGATCAACTCTCAATGAATTGATTTACTTAATTTTCTGACTACATCGAAGGTCTTTACATTTATTTTCTTTTAATTGCACGCTCTGTGTCTTAACTAAATAACTAACCATCACGCCGTTTCACCGCAGGGGTAGGCAGAGAGGACGGACCGCCAAACCACTCGGTCTTGGCTCCCTGCCTCATTCACATTCATACATTCTTTTGTATTATTCTGACTCTTGACATGGCCCGACTCAAGCATCTGATATACTTGGTCGTGCAATGTCTTCCTCGGGCGTACCAGACTTCTTCTACCATTCATATTTGCGTCATATATTCTCTAAACACTCATTTCTTCATTCATTTTCTCCACATGCCTAAACCTTCTTAGCGTCTTTTTTAATCTTACTTATTACTGTGTCTTATGAATCTTACTTTTAATATTATAAACGTGAACGTTTGTATGGATGTATGTGTGTTTGTTATTCTTTCACGCAAAAACTACTGAATGGATTTTAATGTAACTTTACAATAATATAGCTCATACATCAGAATAACATATGGGCTATGTATAATGGTAAGCTCTGGTGTTATGAAATTTGTGTATATGAAAATGTGGTATTTCATATATTTTAGCGGCAGGGGAAGAGACGAGGGAGGGGGAAGGCGGGAAAGGTGGAAGGGAACGGGAACGCACCGGAAAGGAAATGCAGGGAGAATCAATTTATTAATGTACACTACCCTTCCATACGCAAGCACATGCTTTCAATGGAAGGGTAGTAAAAAAAAAAAAAACTGAGATGTATAATTACCATACCATGTAAACCATAATATTAAAAATAAAACATTATTAAAAAAAAAAAAAAATCTTTGAATTGCATTGCAACGCATGCCGGGGACCAGTTAGTGCATAATATTATTTTTACCAAATTACATGTTTGAATGAGTCAGAAATTCTTGGATGCATTAAATTCATCATAAAGTAGTTACTGCGTACTTTGTATCTATTTAACTTCGTCGTAAAAATTCAAGCTACTCTTGGAATTCGGACACACGTCATTATCGAGTATTGATTCGGTAATCAATTCTCGGCTAGTTACTGGTTCCTTGTACTTATCGATTATTTATAAAATCTTCTCACGCAATGAGGTTCATTCTTTAAAGAAACAATGGCATTTGTTGGCCCAGGATTGCGGTGTGTATTAACACTAACCCCGAGGACCGCTCAAAGGCTTTGAAACCACTCCTGCATACAGATGTGTGTCGGATTTCACCTGTTCATTGATTTGGGATACGTGGTCAGGAAGTGTTGGCGGTCTGTGTTATTTTACTTATTCCGTTGTATGTCGTAATCTAACGTTGTGTATTTTCTAATAATATTCTTTTATGGGACTCCATAAGTCTTACTGGCCGGATGAAGGGGTTTTTTGCAACCCTATTTGGGGTACGTTGCGATATATAAAGAATTTTCACATGTAGAAACACTTTGTGGGTGTATACGTAATTAGAATAAAATAACTTTATTTGAATACCACATTTTTTATTTATTATTTGTACACCAAACGATAAAAAATCAGTTGAAGATAAAGTTTATACATTTGCGTAATAAAATAAGTATTTGTTTATTTTTTTTCGCTATCAGTCATTTTAGTTTAAAAAAAATAAGGTGAACTATTTTTAAAACTTCATTCAAAAAATTTTAATTTGAAAAATTATATCTTTATTTCGAATTATAAAAGGTGATAGCCTATTTCATACCTTTCAAAAGCAGATGCGTTCAAAAATATTCCAGGAATTTATTTCAAAGCGGAAATAATTTAACCTACAACAAAAAAGGCCCAAGGGGTTAAAGATATATGTATAAAAGTGTTATTCTAATTATTATATATAAATAACATGGGAAGTGGTGTGAGATGGAGAAGACGAATCATTAGCCAAAGTTCTTACTGTTTTGCCATAGATATTGTCAATATTTAGAGATATGGAGACAATTTTATCAAAGCACACAATTAGTACCTAAGGTTCCAAGAATAGAAGTTCACTTTACCCCCAAATATACTACGTGACTCACTTTATCCTTGAAATGCCATTTTTTAACATTAATTTCAGTACACATCATCAGTACAAAAAGTACGATGCACGATGAAGTGGCTAATCTTATAGAACGTGCACATCCAACGTACACACAGACTGAGCAAACAATTTAAAATCTCAAGTTTCTCTCTTATCTCTTATAGTCAATAACCTTTCTCTTTTTTTTCCTACTTTATGTTTATTTACCAGCGCAAATATTGTTGATATATACTTTTTTATCTTGAGCAAAAAGATTTGCTAAGATTACAACATTTGAAGTCGGGTATGAGTACCGCTGCCCCGGTAACCATTTATTGGATAACCAACAACCCCTGCCATAGGTCACCCCAGTGATTCGCTACGTTTGGTGACTTAGCAGGAGTGCCCGGGTTCATGGGGAGAGGTTTGTCTAGGTCTTGGTGGCGAATGCGTTGGCCGCGTGCACGGCAGGCCGGATCGGGAGAGACTGGTTGAGGGAGATCTAGCCTAGACTTCTCCAGCTAGACTCCTCAATTATTTGCTCAAACTCAACGACCCATCGCCTTGCACTGCCGTGGGTTCATGCGTACGGCGCTCCTGGACACATGACCTCCAGATTCCTACCCACCCCTCATTTGCATTTCCTTTTCAGAACTTCCTCTACTTCTTTCCCCCAAAAACCTTCTACATCGTGTCCCTAAAGAAGACATAGGCCTTAAGAGGGCATTACCATAGAAAACCAGAAATATGTCATTTTTAAATCAGATTTTAGACCTATTGACTCTTTTCCGCTTAAACCGCTTACTCGTTAATACGGAATACTTTTTACCCAAACAGTTAGATTTAGCTTTATTACTACGAAAAGTGAGTATTTATGTCGGGGGAGACCAAAAAACATGCAAAAAATATGCATTTAACATTTTAATTTTGTTAAAATTAATTCACTCGCGCGGTAACACCATGTTTATTCATCGTTTTTATTTTATAGACATTTCATCAATGCTGCCAATCATAGAAAAAATATTTTAGCGTAAAATAAAGTGAATGCATCATTGACAAGTTTGTACTTGTATTTATAGTAGTAGAACGTGGAAAGAAATATATTAAAATAATTACACAAGCCCGCTAGACAAACCCTGCTTTGCCAACAAACCATTCAAAAACTGGGATGTTTTTTAAAAGTATGATTAAAAGGGAGTTTATTTTAGAGAATTTATTTTATAAGATTGGTACTTCCGACAAATGTCATATTTGATTGTCTATTAGTTAAAAAAAGAACATTCCGTATAATCCGTGCATCAAACTTCGACAACACGTGCATGACACGAACGTTCCGTGTTATCCGTGAGGTGGACTAACTGCATATTTATCAAAATTATAAATGGATTTCAAAAGATTGTTCTTTTATCTAGCATTCACATGTTTTAAATTTTGAGAAAAAATGTTTATCTTTAGTATAATAAGGTTATACCATAGGTCGTTGGCAGATTTGTTAAATTTTCAAAAAAGATTTTGTATTATACTACACCCATTTCAAATCATATAATCACGCAGTAAAATAAATCAATACATTATCTGGGTATCGTTTGTTTTAGAATTTTAATGTTAGTTTAAATAACATCATTAAAAAATATATACGTACATGTGTTTCTTGACGAAAATTGGTCCGTTTGTGTATTTATTTGCGCACTTAGAAACTAATATATTTCAGATTTTTTTAACATTCTTATTTAACTTAGACATTATTGAAAAATGATAAATATTTACAATCAAAAAATAATTACAAAAAGTACATTATTTTAATAGTTTTATCATCACGCCTTTCAGCATTTTTGGATGTAGGTGTAGGTATAGCCGCTGACTGGTTAAACGCTCTTAAGGATTTTTTTTCCTCAGGGCCTCCTGTGTGGAGCTCTCGTAAAAATACAGCCTCTCCCTCTTTCCCACAAACGACGAATTTACCAGAAAGAGAGGTTTAAACAGATTTTTTAGTGGCAGGACCATAAGTGCAGTCAGATCAGTCAGTCAGTTGAACCCTTTTTCATCCTTTACTTTATTATTTTAATATTTATAATTCATAAAGCTGCGGCTTTTTTGTAGTACGTGGTCAGGTATCGGTCTTATAGTCCAATACTCGCCAGCTGACAGGAAGTGTTATTGATACAAACGAAAATATCGGCTTCTGATTCAGCATTAGGAAGCTATGGGGTTATTGCCATTGTCGACCGATAAAAAATAACGTCATTACGCAGTCAAAAAAAGGCTTGTCATGTTTGCGCAGATGCCACACCTGGTTTGTTGTTTAGACTGTCAACGTGTAAACGCGGCTTTACGGTCAGATGATCACGCAATTCGATAGGAATATTATTGTTTATTTGATTTTCAACCGATAGAAAATTACTTAAGTTCTAATTAAACTGCGCCATTTAATGCAGTGCAGGTGTTTACATTGAAAAAAAAATACAACAATGATGAAATAGATTGTGGCAAAATAACCAATGCATTTAACTAATAATTAATTTCTGCAAATAGACGACTAGGAGCACAGTATTTTTTTTATTTAAATTAAATGAAGACAATATTAGTCGAAAATCTGAAAACAGAAAAATCAGAAAAGGATACGGCCACATCTAGGAGTCTAGGACGCGAACCCTGGCCCTACGCATTGCCGGGGCGGAGCTCTACCAACTAAACTAATGTGTCCCTAACCGATTCGGTCATATTTAACTCTATCATATCTTCGACTGTCCTAGATGCGATCGTATCTTTTTCTGATTTTTCTGTTTTCAGATTTTTGATTGAGTTTCGCTAATATTGTCGTCATTTAATTAAAATATTATAATTTGAGGTTTTACTCATTTAGTTACAAATAAAAATAAACAATATTTTCAACTCCGTAAACAATGGTTATTAATAAATCTTTGTTTCAAAGTTTCCACATATATTTGCCCTCATGAAAATATGGTTTCTCCTTAGTAAGGTCACAATAGTAAAAAGTTAGGAAAACAGAGGCTATGTCATCGAAAAGCTTGTGATTATATTATTTTTTTAAATTGCAGCGTTCTTTATCATTGGAATTTTATAAAGATGAAACATTATAATAAACAGTGCAATACAAACATAACAAAAAAAGTGATAAAAGTTGAATAAAAAACTGAAAAAAATCTAAAATGCTCCAATCAAACCTTATAAATCGTCGATAACCGCAGTATATTTTGACGATTCGAAAGCCTTATTAAAAGTTCTTCAAGATGACGATGCTAGCTGTGAAGAACTTCTTCTTGCCCTCGGAGAAGAGGACCGAGACGCCCCGCTTCAGCAGGATGCCAGAGGCCTTCATGAGGTCTGTCAGGCGAAGGTCTCTGAGGGCCAAGAGGACCAAGAGCCTTGTGCTGGTGCAGGAGAAACGGAAGTCCGGTGAGTTGGTCGGGTACCGTATTGTTCGACACATCATTCTCTTTGTTCATTGTTTCACTTTAATTTATAATGAAAGGTTTTATTCTGTTGTTTTTAGAATCTTGCTATATTTGTATTGTTTTGTTGGTAGTATTTTAATCCTAACACCTAAGCATCTCTGCCATAGATCACCTAAGTGGTTCGCTACGTTTGGTGACTCAGCAGGGGGTCTTGGGGTCAAGGGTGAGGTTTTTCCTTTCCGCTCACAGGATTCCTACCCACCCTCATGCCTTTTTCCTTGTCGGATCTTCATCTCCATCGTTTTCTTTAAGAGGGTGAGGTTTGTCTAGTTTTTGGTTGCGGTTGCGTTTGCCCTCCTACATGGTGGGCCGGATTGTGAGATTAGTGGAGGGAGACTTTTTGGCCTCTCCAGCCGCACTCTTGACCCAGCGCCTTGCATTGCAGTGAAGGAATAGATTCGTATCTCCGTTACTCCTGGACAATTTTTTCTCAGGACACCTTTGAAAAAAAAATCAAAGCTATAGCAACACCAACCTACTCACTTTGTCGTTGAAAATTTCTCGCCACATTAAAATTTCTTCACAGAGTTTGACACTTCGTTTTACAAACTTGGGAAAATAATGTCGATTTATTAGGTTTTTCATTTATAATTTTTATATCAATTACAATTTTTTTTTCGATACGTAAATTTCAAAAATTGACTCAGAATATGAAGTAGAACCAACCATTTCTAAACTTGGACCATTGTGCTTTTTTAACCTTACTTTCATTTTCCCATGAGCCATTATGGTGTTGACATTTAAACTAATTTAAACGGTCACAGCACCAAATGAAACAATCAAATTAATAATATGGAGTGCGTTTTTATTAAAATAATATGCTGTTTTTCTAACCTCATTCTCCAAATAAATAAATTATTCTTAATAATAATTAATTTATCATTGTTCTTTCTAAATGTAATAATAATTTCGTATTATCGCAGTAGAATCTGTGCAGCAACGGATGAATGAATAATGTATTGCTCTCGCGTTTGGATTAAAGCGAGCGGGGCCATAAATTAGAACTTCCCATTGCATTAATTCAGTGCTAATTGTATTTCATCTCCAATACGCTCCAGCGACCTACGCCACTAATGCAATGAAAGGCACCTACTAAAAATTACAGTTCAAATATCATAAATGGGGAGTAGGTTAGCTTAAATTTTGGAGTAATTTTCACTCGACTTTTTAGAATAGCAATATATTTAAACCCTTAAAAGGGTACAACTAAAGTGAACTCAATTTTTGCAGTAGCTTTTGAGCAGTGCGGTTACGAAACGTGCATACAATTTTGGGCAGCCACTTTGGGCAAGCAGACTTTAATAATATCGAGGTATATTACATATGTACTTTAGGAAAGAGTGCTAGATGTTATCAGTACCGTTCTGCGGAAAGACCACCATACTGAATCGAAAAATTGATACGCCATTAGCCGTGGTCACCAGAATTGAATAGCCAGATACTTCCCCACCTTCCTCTTACTCATCTTGTTCCCCTGCCCTCTGCCTTCATCCCCGCCATGGAACCATAATTCCATAGTCTCACTGGCTCGGATTGACGGTTGGGAGCAGTTGAGACTCTTGTGCGGTACTCGTATAAAAAAGAAAAGTTGTGATCATTTATTATGATTACAAGCGATTTAGAAAATTTTGTTTATTTTTTTTAATTTTATTTGTAGACAGTATACACCTTTTTGTTTTGCCTTACGGACAACGAGTTTCAGTGGGATTATATTGTGTTATTATTGTGAATTCTCACCATACATCGAATATTTTTTACACGTGTCTGTATTTTACATATTAAATATGCTATAAACTAACACAGGGAAGCATTACGGTTCAATATACTATTATGACATTTAGAAATATTCTACTAGTGATCCAGAAAACATAATCTTTAATGTGCATTATAATTGAATTATTGGTGTTTATGAGTAATCTGTTAATTGCTTGCGATAGAGGATACACTTCATATAACTGCATACTCAATTCAACTTTAGATTTTTGGGAGATGTGTGACTAAACAACCGGACGATCGACATGTTTCTAATATTTTTTTTGATGTGAACATTGTGAACGAGAGTGTAAAAATATATCAGTTTCCGAACAGGAGAGCTGTGACTTCGCGTGAAAGGGTGGATTGTTTTATCGCCGTACATCTTTATTATTCCTAACCTGACGAATGCTCCCTACTGGATTAGCGCTTTGACATTTCAGCGGTTAATTCCGCGAGTTATTGTTATTGAGGGACACAGCCAGTGACGAAACCTCCACCCTTCACCCTTCCACTTCCGCCCGCCATTGTAGAGCCGTGCTCGTTTTCGGCAGATAAAAATATACTAATAAAGAACTCTCGCGGCTTTGAGCCCTTTACGGTAGGTTTTATGCGCCAACTTCATAAGCCGAAAACAAAAAGCTTGCAGGTTTAAAAAACAACCCCCGCAAAGGGGTAGTTTAAATTGTCAACATTCTTAGTATTACGACAACCCTTTTGACGAGTTTGCGAAAATAACTGTTTTGTGTAGGTAAATAGGTGTGGAAATTCTATACCGAAGAAAAAAGTTTATTTTATTGCCTCTGAATAAGCTGATTTTTTTAACGATGCTGCGACTCTTTTAATCCAGTTGTTAAAATTACAATCGCGTTTCACGAATATTCCCCCTTGGCAAAATATTACTAGCTATAAAGCGTGCCTTCGCTGTTAATTATTTCAGTGATATAACGAACAGATTATTTGTTTTTTTTTTGTGATGAAAAACGTGTTTGTTTATTTAAATAATCTCTGTTGAATTATTCCCTCTATAGATAAATTCACAGTTATATATTGGTATTTACTATAGGCTCATTTCAACACTAAATTTAATTGTATTTCAAAGCTAGGAAGCTCAAGACGGAAAATACGTACTCGTAGTTACATTGAACTAAAATTTCAGGCAGAAAAAGCTGTGCAAAGTCGCCAGAGTTTACCTTTTTGAGGGGTTTACTGTTTCAAACAGTAAAATTTCTGATGTTCGGAAGATTTGTGGAGTTTTGGGTTATTTTTTGGGCTAAATATCAGAGTACTGTTTAGAAAGTTTTTTTTTTTTTTGTAAGGGTTAATCCTCGTAAATGTGGTTGCGAGGTTGGTATACATTGGTCACTTTTTGGAAATTCCCTTTAAAGTTGGCTATCAAGAAGTGTCCAGTTAATCCGTAGTCCCTATTTATGCTAATCGGGGCTTCGAGATTTCAATTGCCTTTGTAATTAGGCCGGCTCTATAGATTTGGGCCTTCCCAGTACTTTAGGCATAAAACCAAGGAAAGGGACAGCATTAACGAAATTCTCAGAAGGCTAGAAGGCAACAAAGGTTACAGGTTGCCTACATACAGGTAGGTAGTTGGTTAATTTAACTTTACCGAACGTATTTCCTGGTTAATTAATTATTGTTAAATTTATCATACAATTATAAATTTATTCTGTTCGTGTAGGAAATCAGTCTCAAGAAGAGATCGCCTTCTCGAGACTGCGTAGTTTAATTCATTGAGACTCAGAAATCGCCTTCCATATTAAGTATTTTTCCCACTTACCATCAATTAAAAAGCATTGGTTACTTACTCATCGTCCCACTTTCTCTCAGGGGTAGGCAGAAAGGGTGGAATCCAAGTACAAAGTACATATTTCATTTCCTTGATCGTGTACCGAAGAAAATAATTCCCCACAGGGCATATGTCACTTTTGGGGATGCTGTGTGTAGGTTCTTTTTTAGAAAAGGAAGGAGATGAAGTTCCGGGAAGGAAAAATGTGTATGTTGGGTGGGTAGGAGTCTAGTTGTCAAGAGTGTCCAGGAGTTACGGACGATGAATCCATCCTTCCCACTACGGTGTAAGGCTATATTCCGAGAGAGTCCTGCTGGAGAGGCCAAAAGGTCTCCCTCAACAAATCTCTTCCGATTCGGTCTGCCATGCAGTTGGTGGGCAGACGCATCCGCCACCAAGATCCGGACAAACATCACGTCATAAAATGGGCACCCCTAATAAATCACCACACGTAGCGAACCACTTGGGTGACCTATTGCAGAGATGTTGGTTATCCAATAAATGGTTTCCAGGGCGTTGGTTCGTATACCCACCTCTTAAATTGAATTGCTTGCGTAAATGTTACATCTCGTAAAAACCATCAAATAAATTTTTCATTCAACCTTCGGTGTTAACTAAAATCTCACCAAACACTCCGTCGACTGGAACCCGGCCCACACTCTAAAAAAAGCTCATCTTCTCTCTTGTGTATCGGACGTATACAATATACATACGTTGCACATTAAAACGGCCCATGGCGCAGTATTGCATTTTGATTGTGCATAATATTATCATGGTGGTACTCATACCAGCTAAAGGGCCGGCCGCACTTGACATCACCGGCCTCGCTATTAAATCCTAAAGGTCAGGGCGCATTCGACCCAACCGCGTTAATGGCTTGCCGGAACGCCTTACCAAACACCGAGACACTGTGCACGCTAGGAACCTTTTTAATGGTAAGAATCTTCATTTCTTTCTGGTGCCAATTTTATATATTTGACTTGCGCAGACCCGTGAAAAATCACGACATGTTATAATTGTAGGATTTGTTGAGCTGAGTATTTAATACAAAAAGAGGTCATTTTCTGATCAATGAACACCGTTAGTAAGTAAACCTGTAAAATTACGACATCTGTCAAATATTTAAGTTAAAAAATTTCTAATGCAGAATTTTTTGATTAATAAAATAATTTTGGTGGGTTCCTACTTTATCGCAAGTGTAAGTCATTCAGTCAGTTCAGTCATTCTATTTTGAAAATCAGAGCTAATCCCGGTTCTAAATTAATATTAAGATTTTATTATTTTCTTAACTTCCTAACTGTTGATTGATTTTTAATCCTTATTTTATTGATACTTCTATACTAGACAATGCTCGGACCGTTTAGTATTTGCGCTTGTTGAGTCTTTCCTAGAGACCAGTTACTCGCCCAATGGGAGGGAGACAATGCTGTGGATACAGTCCAAAAGTCCAGAAGCGCTGCAACAGCGGGGGAGCCCAAATAATGTTCTTTCTTTGTTGTAGTGCACTGCTTATATTGAACGGTGGGACTTAATTTGGGAGGCGGGTATGGGTACCGCCGCCCCGGGAACCATTTGTTGGACAACCAACACCCCTGCCACAGGTCACGCCAAGTGGTTCGCTACGTTTGGTGACTTAGCAGGGGTGCCCGGGTTCATGGGATTAGGTTTGTCTAGGTCTTGGGGGGCGGATACGTTTTCCCAACCACTGCGTGGCGGGCTGGATCGGGGGAGACTGATTGAGGGAGGCCTTTTGAACTCTCCAGCCGGATTCTCCCGACCCTTCGCCTTGCACCGCAGTGTGAGGAATAGATTCATACGTCCGTCACTCCTGGCCACACTGACCCCCAGATTCCTACCCACCCCTCATACCTTTTTCCTTCCCATACGTGCTTCTCCTTCCTTTCCCTTAAAAAACCCTTCACACAGCATCCTCAAAGATGACATAGGCCCCTAGGGAAATTATTTTCCTCGGTGCCTCCTGTGTGGAGCTAATGTAAAAAAAAACTTCAAAACCCAATTTTCCAAGGTAATCACCGTAAGATTCCTTCTACATACACTGCATAGTAAAGTAGGGCGACCATCGATCTGATTAATTTTCTCCTACACTCCTTTCGATCCCCAAAACTCCTCACAGCATCCCAAATATTACACAGTCGAGGGCACTCACCACTTTCCCCAACCGTTTTAAATATCAGATGGGTCCCTCTGTCGATGTCGGTTCTCACGTCAAAACTCTCCTTTTGTTTTTAAAACAAAACTAATTAAATGATACTAAGCCCCCGACTGTCTCTACGCGGCACAACATACATTTATGCACACTAAAAACTTTTAAAAGTTCTCATTTAATGCAGTTTGGTCACGTCCTTAAAGCTAGAGACAACATTTATGTGGAGGAACATACATTAGAAAGGAAAAGCCAAACACGTTCCTTTAGCAGCGTACAACACAAGAACAGCTATGAACAGATATTGCTTTTGAAAAGCCGCAAGCAGTTCCGACAAGAGACAGTAGGCAGTAGGATGGGAAGGTGGTCCTTCGAACCCTTCGCACCTTCCCCAAATATTTCACAGGTTAAAATGTATGTAACATTTTTACAAATATCAACTGTCTGCCTAAGATACTTTGGAAACGTTGCTCGCCAAACTTAGGACTCCAACTTGGATATAATCATAGCCACAGGCAAAGTGGGAGGCACAAGAAGCAGAGGAAGGTCACCATTGTCACCAATGCTCTAGAACTCTAAAAAAATGTATAGTTTATTAGTTAATTTTGTTAATGCGAACAATAAATTACAAACCATAATTTCAAGATCGTTTGATAAGGCTCTGTTTAGTGGCTACATCGGTGAAGTCGTTAATACTTTAATACCCTCCATTCTAGAAAATGAAATAAATTGCAGGTACCTTGTTTTATCTAGAGCTGCAGGAACTTAGCATGTTTTGATAGAGCTTAAAGCTCTACTCGTTCGCAGCTTTGACGGAAACACGGTCATAAGACTTTAAGAGCCTTTGCATAAAGCTTTTGTTTTACTGTGGCCGGACTTGTTTAGTTTAACGTATTCCCCTTAATGTGAAGTTCTAGATCTTTGTTTAAGGAAAGTGAAATACATTTACTGACCATTTTTTAAATTTAATTTATAACTTCCGCTTCATTCTAATCAATTTAGAAGGGATGATTTTTTTTATAAATCTGGTCGATTACAATTCCTATGTGATAGTGAAATCAAATGAGAAGCAAACTTAACAGACAATAGATATATCAAAGGCCCATGGTAGGTACAAGATGGAAACGGCGTGTGTTGAAAATAGCCACGTTCTAGAATTTTCAGATAGAAAAGCAGTGCGAATTGCAGTTAATTTGTTTTATATTGAAGATTTCTGCGGACTTCACTGTTCTAATATGAAAATAACACGAGTTAAGAGTATTTTTTAATTGATTTAGCGAATCATATCGACATTGGCATCATAAATCTATCAATCTAAATGAAATCCAACGGTTTAAGTAGGTACGTAATATGAAAGTTACTAATCGTGAGCATGCGTTCGCACTCAATGTCATGGTTTTAGATACGTGGGTATATCTTTTTTGAGCATCAATTCATTACTCTAATAACATAACTTATTTCTTATTGAAACGGAATAATGTATAATATTTTAACCAACGCGTGTGAAAAGCTGGTAGTTCTCGCATAAAACATTTTTTTATTGTGAAATACGATTTTCACACCTAGATTTTGAAATTACTTTTCTTAAATCAATTAACCTAGTTCCATTCGTTAAGCATCAAATAGATCTCTTGCACTCAATCTTGTTTTTCTGAGCATTGAGAACTTTTGATATAAAATGTTGACACAGCTTATAAAACGCATTTTTATGCTAACTCAGAGGTGATGTAAATAGTCCATTGAATAATCTGTCTTGACAAATTTCTCAGAAATATATACCTACATGATTTACAGTTATTTCTTCATTCTAAATTTTTCAACACGGTTTGATAACGCTTTTATCGTTGCGATGAGTGGGTCATGCGTTTTTTACCAAACATTTTTCTATAGATCGGTTTTTGATTGATTAAAAGCTTCCACTTTTTATAACTTTGACTTTGATAGTTCTCGTTTCTAGTCCGGGCACTAAGCCAATTGGCGCCTGAGGCAGCTTGAACTTTAGCGCATTTTTGAATGAAATGAAAATTGTTTTATTACCGTAGCTATTTTCTATGTAGACGTTTTCCAAACTATATGAGACGAGTAATACGCTTTCTTCATTAGGGTACAGAAATATTTATGAATCACTTCCATTTCCGCAATATATAATGTATTAGGGCGCTAGCTAGTGCCCCTTCCTGTTTGTTACGATCTTCATAGCGGAGAATTCTACGTATTTGACTTCGAGAAAATCTGGTCAAATTGATCAAACTGAGCTGGCCTCCACATTTCATCCCTCATACAACATAGATCTCTTTAATACCCACGTTAATTCCTTCCTTTCCTCAAAACAACCTTCAGAATGCATACTCAAAGATGACATAGGCCCTGAGGGAATTACATTACCTTATTAACACATATTTTAGGCGTGTGAGTTGAAATTTGGGCAGGTATGCTCTGCATTTAGTAGTAAGAAGAAAACCTTGTTACAATAACCTGTCCGATTATTGCGACTCCGTAAAAACGGGGTTGCTGGTTTAGTGTGCATATTAATATAATTAACACTTGCTTTAGTAGTCCAAATGGCAGTTACGGTCGTTCAACTAACCTTTGGTTACCATCCATTGTGTGTCATCCAACATCAAGTGAAACAATAGTATATTATCGTTATGGTGTCTAGCCCGTTACGGAAGACAAGACAACACAAATCACAACGGTTTTTATCGCAGACAGTTTAAGAGGGGTGAACGGGGTGTATCCTGTGGTATGCCCGTAGCACTGTTCGTCTGTACGACTTCCACTTGTGGACTGGTTTTATGTTTCAAAACACACGTCCATCGGAACCTTAATTATTACGGGACGCCAGTAACACCCACGTTCAAACATTGATACCCAATATGCTTATGTAAATTATACCGGACGGTTGTTGGGCACCATCCATATTTATTATTTTCATGACTTTTGGTCGGAAAGTTATCAATTAATTCATCATATTATTTAGCTTTGCGTTTATGATACCATGATTTATTTCGGTTATTTTTTCACGTTTTAAGTTTGTGGGTTGATATTTATGGAAGAAGAGATGGTTACATTTTGGAAATTAGTTTGTCACTTTATTTATACGACAACGTCAATCGGTTTCGATGCCACCACTCTCTTGTCAGAGCAGATATAAAGTTTTTGACGAGGAAGATCATTTTATATCTTCCCTGGTGAATGTACGGTTGTTCTTCTGAAACTGGTTGGTATGATGTGAAAAATGCGATGTACACAATGTAGCAGTAGTGTATTTATTCTAGTGGTTTATCTGAATTCCAACAAAGATTCGTAACAAAAAAGCGTCAAAATAATGTATTTCTAAACGCCTCTCTTTTGTCCGTACCAAAAATATAGCGTTTTCAATTTTGTATTGACACAAAAAGCTGTAGTTTTTTATTGCAAAATCGCATTCACTGATACGTAGCCTCGATTTGTTTACTGTGTGTATTATTTACTTAGAGCCTCAATGCCTAAGGCTGGCGGCATATTTGCTGTATTCTGAACGGTAGTGTATTTAAAAAAATCCATTTCAAACAGAGGGTTGGAATTTGAAATTCTAGCGGAGTTTTATTTGCTTGTGACAGTTTTGTTTGACATTTCGAACTGTTTTGAATAGTCATCGATCAAGCGGGGAGTAAATGATGATGAACCATTATCTGGCGGTAAATTAGGGAAGGGTTTTACAAAGGACAGATCAGTCGGAGGGCGTAGTAGGTAAATGAAGCGCTACACGCATACAAATTCAACGACCACTCTGAATAACAAATCGGACTCGTACAGAGTCCTTTGTCGCACATAATGGACAATTGCATGCGTTTAGATTTGCATAAGTAAACAAACAACTTGTTCAGTCATTGGTATTTTTTGCGTGGGTTTGAATGTTTTTTTTTTTGGTAACGAATGGTATTTTAATTTAACATTTTTAATCGCTCAACATTGTATCACAATATTACAATTTGTATGCAAAATTTATGAAATGTTTACAGAGGTGTTTTTGTAAAATTTAACGCCTCATTATTGAAGTATAAATACCTACACCATATTTCGGTTATTTTTGCAAAGTAGAGCTAGTTTATTTGGAATAGGTTAACTACCTAACTGCTTCGAGATTATTCTCATTTTTATTAGATACTAAATGTCAAATAATGAATTTATACTTTTTTCCAATAACGTTTTGATATTAATTTAATTATGCTGTATGTATCTGCTTATATTTATATTGTTACTAGCTAACGAAACACAACGCCATCTACTGGATGGTTACCCTAGATAACAAGTGCTGTGTCGATAAATTAACTCACACTGCCATCTGTTCGAAAATTATGGAACTTACAAATAATTAAAAAGCATTGTCCTCTTACAAACATTTAATATTAATAATAAAATTTGGCTAATTTATATAGCGCCCTTTTGGTGAAAAATTGAGGTCAATAGTCGTCATAAAAACTATGCCGTATTTTAAGTTGGACAAAAGTACACACAGTAAGCTAAATTTCATCAAAATCGGTTAAGCAGTTTCGGAGTTATCTCGAACAAACATCGTGACGCGAGTTTTTATATATTTATAAAGATGAATTTCGTTGGTCTAGAAATTTCAGCCATATTTAAAATATCAATAAGCCAAAGTTTCTCGTTTGAAACAAACGCACATTCTTTATATTATATATGTACACGTATGAATTTCTTTACCTAAGTTTTTTGTAAACCGTTTATTTTTATTTCGCAGTTCAAGCATTAAAAAAATCACGGGATTAAAGCGATTCGACAGGGCAATTTATTTGCCATACGGATTTCTTGACACGGATCCAGCTTTTTTATACACTCACACGCGGGGAATTATTCGAGAGAGAAACCGGCGGATTATTTGCTTTAGCACAACACTGGGTCGGGTCTCTTCGGGATTCTGTATCAATACTCGAGAAAATATTGTAAATAAGTCGGGCGAATGAGGAATTCCAGCGTTTATTTGTATTTATTTTTTATTTATTACAATGTTTACCGACTGACTTACCGTAAATATTTTTTAAAGTCCGTTTTCATAGTAAAAGTAGTGTTTACCGTTAATTTTTTTTTAACTCGCCAAAACATTCTAATTTGATTTGCTTAGTGGCGTCAAGCGATTTCTCATCACAGACGTCACAAAATTGTCAATATCGTCCGTTGTTGCGTCTCGGGCGTATTTATGATGTCATATAAGCGTTTGGAGTGGTGGGATATTAAATCATATAGTTTTATTAATAAGTTATTGTATGATGAACACAATGTGCAATAAAACTTATAAATCCGTACAATTTATTCATCATTACATAGTATAAAATGAAGTCGCTCAAAATGTATGTGCGCGTTAATCTTTTAAACTACGCAACGGATTTTCATACGGTTTTCACCAATAGATAGAGTGATTGAAGAGGAATGTTTATATGTATAATACATGTAAATTATATCAGAGAAAAGCCGAGAAATAAAAAAAAAACATATTTTTGTGCGATTTAAAACGGCTGGCGGGCCGTACTTTTGAAATTCGTTCTACGTAAGAAATTGGAAAATAGATATCCTAGAGTAAGTACGTATCATTGCATAGTATAAATGAAGTCGCTCAAAATGTATGTGCGCATAGATCTTTTAAACTACGCAACGGATTTTCATGCGGTTTTCACCAATAGATAGAGTGATTCAAGAGGAAAGTATATACATATAATACACGAGAAATTCAAATATTCAATTCAGGCAGCGGGCAGCTGGTAAGCGGGTGGTGTGGATTTTATAAAGGTTGGGTAATGGCGTTGTGTTTCGTTAGCCACAGCAACGTGTGGCCGGGTCTGCTAGTAATCAATAAATGTATGTTTTTTTTGTAAAAATAATTCAACGAGTTTTACGTTGGAATTCTCCTTCAAAATCTGTTAACTGACGAACTTCATGTTGGAACCTTGATTCTTGACATATTTTTTTTTCACTGTTTTTTTTTTAAAATTTTATTTATTATTTTACTTTATTTTATTTATTAGAGCTCTCTTCTGATTGATTTAGAGGCACTTACAATTATACAGTAATCCGCACTCTTTTTTTGTAGTATACGAGTATTTTTTGTAATTAACATTCTTGGATTAGAAAGTATTTTTATTTTTAATGCAGCAAATTCTGTAACACTTGACACGTTTGAAAGCGGTGTATTGTTTATGAGAGTTCTACATTACAAGAAGGAATCTATCTACTTGTATTATAATACTTTTAAAATTGTTATTCCTATTCGTACCTATATTTATTTCGTAGAACTCTGTTTGTCATTGCCATAGTTATGTGAAATAGCTGACTCGCGAAAATTAAACCATGCAAATTGTTGTTGTCTCATAAATGCGTCTGTAGTGAACAAGTTTAAGAAATTAACGCGTAGATGGTTTGGACATGCAGAGCCTGTGTAACCGTATAACTTTGTTATGGAACATATAATATTGTATTCTCCTCTTAGTGGATAGAAAAAAAGTCGTGTAAGACATGGCAAGTGATTGTGTCAGGGCGGAGTAGTGTGGCAGTCCATTCTCTCTGTTTACCCTAACGGTGAATTGGCATGACTTCTTAACATATGGATAAGTGGTTTTTTCTTTTCGTCCATTGCCACCTTTCATCTTTATCTTCCGAGTAGCAAGCAGCTCATTTGATAATGCTGATGTTTATTGTCGACACCTTTAGTTAGATTATCATTATCAACTACTTCACACCTGCAATCTGTATATGGCGCGGTTTGTGCTTAAGGCTAAGGTTACACCTAAATGGGTCCCATTAGCTCCGTACCACGTTCGTGCGTCGTTCCGTTGAACAAATCACAAGGCGATTTACCCTTGATAAAGTATTCACCTCGCAGATGATAAAATCGTATTTTTATTTTCTGCGTGGGCGATCGCCCAACTTTCGACCGTTACTCTGAAATTTTGCCTGTTTTATTTATCGGATCTTCTTCCGTATCATAAGACAAGAAGATCAACAAATAACACAACACAAAGGATCGTAGATTTCTTAAAAGGAAGAAGGTTAAAAAAATGCCTCAGCTGTTCGGATTTGAGTGTACACAATAATTACAACATCACGCTGACACTTACAAATCCCCCAAAAACGGTGCATATTTTTGAGCTTGTAAGATTGAGCGTCAGACTTATGTGTGATGATGGTTTCCTAATCTTCCCTCCACTTATGTACAACATGCGTTTTTGAATAACGGCTACACGCTCCATATTTTATTTGCTCACAATGGAGGAAAGGAGCCAGAAGTTCCTTTGGACGGTGAATTGAGGGTTTTTGTCTTCGGGGAACAATCGCGGGTCTAAGCGGAGAACCCCGATCCCGATGGCTGTCGGCGTCGGCAGCTGCGGAGATTTGGTGCTGCGGCGGCAGGTAATCCGGAGCAAACTGCGCCGAAGATTTAGAGCACAATTGGAATAGGTAAACAGCTGTTTAGCAAGATAACGGATAACTGAACTCGCCGAAAAATCCTGGCCATGATAATAATTCTAAGCCAAAGACACTGGTTTAATACGTTACATTATCTGTTTTAATAATAATAGACACTACCTACTGCTGTTGTTTCTTACCGTTTCTTTCAAGTATCAATTTCGTGGATTTAATAACAATTATTTTACTGATATTTCAAACCTTATTAACTGCCATTGTTTGACAGCTGTTTTCGTATCATATTTTTATGTTTCCGCACTTTTTTGTTTGATTTGCCATTCGCCCATAAGAGAAAGCGTTGCCAAGTTAGTTTAGTTAGTGTGAACGATAATTTGACCAGAAATATTTTCGTATAATTTAAGATTTCTGGCAATTACTTCCGGAATCTTCTGCTGATTTTATTAATATTGTTATTCCTATTTTTTTCTTGCCAACGCTATTCATGTACACATTTTTTCTGTATTCTATATGACATAAGACGCAAATCTTCAACTAAAAGTAATCATTTTTGTAATTAGGTTTTATAAGCCCCTCTTTGTGCACGGTGGAGAATGAAATCCTTAAAAATTGGATCCCTATTTTTCATTCCAAAGAATTCTACCAAAAAGTCCCCTTTGGCTGCTTTTAATTTAATACTAATAAAATATCATGTCGCTCTTGAGATGTCCTTGAAATAATTCGTTGCGACCGTCGCCGTACTTTTATTTTATTTATTTCTCGACATTTTGTATTCTCGTCAATGGGGGTGGGCGAACCTGAATGGACTTCTGCCGATTCCTTTATTCTTTTATTCGGGTTGAATTCTTTTTTGCCGTATTATTTGGGCACGTGCCTTTATAGGTCTGGATCAATTGGGTTCCTTGCGGGATACCTTTTAGTTCTTGACTGGCGTTTTGTTCGAGTTCTTTCGGACCTCAGATGTAATCCAATCTGTCTCTCTTCTCTTGTGAGACGACTTGATGATCTTGTATCTTGAACTGTCTATTACGCCTGTCTTTCTTTTGTGTAATCATTTTGATTGTTTTGTATCTCTTTGAGACTGATTTTTCCTTTTCATTTCAAATAATCCATTCCGACTGTCTTGAACTACAGTATCTCGTCAATCTCTATGTACTTCTGTTCGATACCCGGCAAGATGAATTGCTTTGTAGCAATAACTTGGAGACCGACTATGCATTATCAAATTTGGACATTTTTAATGTACGTATAACCTAATTTACCATAGATACCATTTTATATTTTTTACTTATTTGACCGCGTTATATATTTAAAATGTCTAATTTTGTACATTAACTTATCATAATGTTTTAGTGTATATTATAATATTATGTTCAGTGTAAAAGCCTTTGCTTATATTTCATTGCATTTAGTTTCTCATTCTTGAATTTTTACTGGTATTTAGTTGAATACTGACGGCCTTACGTGATCGTGGCTCTCGAAAAGCAATCCGGAGGTCGCGGGTTCAAATCCCGGCGTACGCCAGTAATTTTTTTGATTGAATTGTGTTGTTTCACAATTTACTCATTAAAAATACTATAAGGTGTATTTGCGGCCCATTCGAGAGTGGACGATTTCCCTCAGTATCGCCCTGGTGTAAGACCACTATTCAGAATTCAAATTTGCTTGAAATGGCTTTAGCCGTGTTTGGTGACCAGATCTGAATCGCCAGGCACTTTCCCGCCGTCCTCTTCTCCCTTCTCCTTCCTTTCCCCTCTACCGTTTGCTTTACATCATATCCCAATTGGGGATGCCATAGTCTTGCTGGCTCCAGGCGGATGGGAGCAATTGGAACAAAAACAAAAAAGACCTCAATGTGTTCTACCGCTCAAAGGATTTTTAGGTTCTCATTAAAATTTGTCATTTGAATGATTCTTTTATGAGAAACGTGTCTCTAAAAGTAAAGTTCTCTAATAGTATGACAAAATTAATCATCAGCGACCCATCTTTTGCCATTTTTTGTAAATATGATATATGCATTTCGAACCGTTATACGCTTAATTTAATGTTTTGTGTTTAAGATGTCGCGGTTGAATAAATCATCCGTCTATTTTGAAATTTTGATTCTAGGTCTTTGAAGAACTGATGCAGTGATCCATCAAATATTTTTTTGCTCCCATCTTGTGTGCAGTACCGGATTATCCCTAAGGCAGAGTAGGCAACTGCCTAGGGGCCCCGCATCGGCTGGGGGCCCCACGCCCCGAGAAAAAATGACTTGCTTCAATGGTTTGACTCTCTATCAGTAAGCAACGGGATGCCGCGCCGGAGTTTTGATCGGCTTAGAAAAGGTCTAGCGAGGTACGAAAACACTGGTTCAAATATTATAGAGTAATTAATTCTTCAGACACAGGGTAATAGTTCAGAGATCTCAGGGAAAATCTAGATATCGTCAATTCTAGATATTTATTCCAAATCTGAATGCATTATAAATGCACACCTACTGCTACATGTATTTATTTATTTTATGCCCACTTTCATAAGGTTGACAGTATTGTTTGGCATGACAAAGAGCATTGGGGACCCCGGATTTGGGGGAGTCTCCGATTGACTCAGATTCGTTCGATACGTATGTTGTGTGTTGTGTCATGTGTCATAAACAAACTTCATTTCATTTTCTAAAAATCGGCGACACGACGAGTGTAATAAACTGAAGTTACATTACGATACCACGTATGTTTAATTACCAGATTTTATTTAACATACTTATTATAGAATTTGAATTGTGTCGTAAACAAACTTCATATCATTTTGTCTTATACGATTTGGGAGTTTTACTCTGTTCGATGTTTCAAAACTTTCGAATTTTGTTAAGAAGTGTTATATTTTTATTGTTTGCAAGTGCTTCGAGAAAATCGGCGAGAAGACGCGTGTAATAAACTGAAGTTACATTACGATACCACGTAAGTTTGATTACCAGATTTTATTTAACATAAGTATTTATTTCATTTAATATTATAGAATTTGACGAGTGTGAATTTTTTTTTCTTAAGTTTTTCTTGTGAAGATATTATGAAAATTGTTACTGTTTCATCTCGTGCCGTTTTCATTTTCTCTCCGTCCGCCTAATAGTACCTACCTAAGTAGTAAGTTAAATTCATTGGCGATAACGTCGATTGAAAATGATATTTTGGAAAAGGTCAACTTTCAAGATGTTTTAAACGATTTTGTATCTAAAAAAGTTGGAAGAGTTAATATTTAAACATCATTGTATTTTTGTTATTCGTTTTTTGGGTGTTACGCCGTGTAACCAAAGAAGGAGGTAGCGCAACACGGCATAACATCCCAAAAACTAATAACAAAAAACTTTTGTCCGTGAAAATCTAAAAACATTGTTGTATTTTACTTTACTTTACTTTTATTCGTTAAGCAGCATTACTTAGTATCAGGTAGGTGCCGAGTGTGGCTATTATTGGTATTTATACTTTTGTTCGTTAAGCAGCATTACTTAGTATCAGGTAGGTGCCGAGTGTGGCTTTTATTGGTATTTATACTTTTATTCGTTAAGCAGCATTACTTAGTATCAGGTAGGTGCCGAGTGTGGCTTTTATTGGTATTTATACTTTTATTCGTTAAGCAGCATTACTTAGTATCAGGTAGGTGCCGAGTGTGGCTTTTATTGGTATTTATACTTTTATTCGTTAAGCAGCATTACTTAGTATCAGGTAGGTGCCGAGTGTGGCTTTTATTGGTATTTATACTTTTATTCGTTAAGCAGCATTACTTAGTATCAGGTAGGTGCCGAGTGTGGCTTTTATTGGTATTTATACTTTTATTCGTTAAGCAGCATTACTTAGTATCAGGTAGGTGCCGAGTGTGGCTTTTATTGGTATTTATACTTTTATTCGTTAATCAGCATTACTTAGTATCAGGTAGGTGCCGAGTGTGGCTTTTATTGGTATTTATACTTTTATTCGTTAAGCAGCATTACTTAGTATCAGGTAGGTGCCGAGTGTGGCTTTTATTGGTATTTATACTTTAATTCGTTAAGCAGCATTACTTAGTATCAGGTAGGTGCCGAGTGTGGCTTTTATTGGTATTTATTTTGTTTCAGTTTTTTTTTTACTTTTTATTTCTAATTATGTGTTTAAAATATAAATGTTATACAAGCTTATCTCCATACCAAGGTGGTCTGGAAGAGATCACAAGAGTGATAAGACCGCTCATAGTACCGTTTTTTTTTTAAATATATTTTTGTTTCTACAACGTGTCCAGAAACTTCTAGTACAAGCGGGAAACTATGAATCTACATCACACAGAGAACACACAATTTTTTTTTTTCGATCTGAGCATTTCGATTTTTTATTATTTTTTTACTTTTTTTCAATTTTTTCGGCAACTAAAGGGTTAAAAAAACTTTTGAACCTGGTTTAACATTCGATGCATTTTAAAAGACATTACACAAAAAACTTTTTTTCTGATATTTACTGCAAGTGTTCGATTTTTCCAAACATGACCAAAAAAATTCCAACTTCGGAACCGATTTACTCGAAAACGAAAGCTCAAATCAAAAAAATATATCACGAATCGACTCCAATTGTGATGTAGATTGACCAATTTCCCGCTTGTACTACGAGTTTCCGGACACCGTGTATATCTGTGCCTTTTTATGTCTAATAAAGAATTATTGTATTGCATTGGATTCGTTTCAATTTTTTTTATTGGATGGGATGATGGCATTACTTCGTAGCCGCCCGGCTTAGTCCAGCGGTAAGACTCTTGACTCGCATTTCGAAGGTCGCGGGATCGAATCCCGGCGTGGCAAATACATTTTATTTGATTAAATTGTTTTATTCACAATTTACTCATTTAAAATAATATACATATAGTATATTTGCAGCACGTTCCAGAGTGGAAGATACTCTCAATATCGCCCTGGTGTAAGACCACCATTCAAAATTGAAACGTTGCTTGAAATGGCTTTAGCCGTGTTTGGTGATCAGATTTGAATAGCCAGGTACTTCCTCACCTTCCTCCTCCCTATCTCCTTCCCATCCCCACTACCTTCAGTCAAAACATACCCCAATTGGGGATGACATTGTCTCACTGGCTCCAGACGGGAGCAGTTGAGACTCTTGTGCGGTATTCATATAAAAAAAAAGAATAAAAAAAAAAAATAAAAAAATAATAATGAATAAAAATACGTTGTGGTAGAAAAATATTTTTGATAGTTTGAAAAAAGTGTAGGTAGGGGCCCCGAGACGTGCACTGCCTACGGGCCCCGACATGCTTAATCCGGCCCTGCTTGTGTGTAATTTATGGCATATTTTAGTCTTGTAATGGAGTGCAAAGTCCCCCGGCGAAGAATCCGTTCAAAATGAAAAGTGTTTCAAAATGGTATTGTGAATGTAAAATGGAGCGTCCTATCTATCAATGGCGCGATTAACATAATTTCTTCCGTTCTGATTGATTTTGATATGATATACCGACTTGATATTGATACCCTTGATTTTTTTTTTAATGCACATACAAACATCGTTGTGTCATAATTTCTCTGTCGTTCTTTTTCATTGATTGGACTTTATCTTTTTTCCACATTGCCCAAATGATCAGCATGGATATGGGGAATGGGTTGAGAAAAGAAAGAGGAATATTGAGTAAGTACCTGATTGTTTAGATCTCGCCACCAAATAACGCTAATGCCATTTCGAAGGAGGTTACTTTTCTGAAAAAAGGTATCCCATCCGGACGATACAGATACTGTATTTAAAAATTGTTATCAATTAGTCAAACAGTGCACCAGTTTCTCAGTTGATTTCAATTACGCAAAAGTTGTATATATTTTGTTGTATGTTTTTGCCAATTGTTAGGAGCGGGCCCCCAAACATGTCCCAAGCTAGCTCTCAGGGGAGGCATGATTTACCCTCTATTCAGGTGGTGGGTCGCTCGAGGCCTTAGAAATTCCTTCGCATCTCAGTCGTCTGGCAGGATACTCCCCCTCTAGGAAACCCTCCTGCCGTAGCAGAATAATAACAGGATTGAGTTAACTAGTTTCATGTATTGCAAATTTAAAACACAGTGCATAGGTCATTACAGTACAATTCAACACAAGAAATACATACTACACAATCCTAGCTATCGTGTTTATAACCTCAAGATCCCTAAACGAAACTCTCTGAGTGATGGCTTTGCGCGGGAGTTTACAGTCTATCGTTAAAGGACACAATCAAATGAGGAAACAATTGTACAGCTTACATGATGTTGGGGGTCTTCGTCTTCCGGCTTCCAGGGGGACCTCCCGAGTTTAGGACAGAACCGAAGTTTACACAGGCATGGTGAAATATCAGTGCTAAACCCGTAGGTTATTGAATTAACATTGCAGGTTATATTTGAGTACAATTCGAGCGATAGTACGCCGGGCGCGAACAGTGGGAATCCACGCGCGGGCTTAACGTGTGCCCGAGGCGGCTCGCCATTCTCAACTGGTGGAAGGGATCGCGTGCGGGTGGGCGGATGGGATAGGAAGTAGGAAGCAGGGAACAGGGGGGGAGCAGGGTGTTGTGTAGTTTGCGGCGAATTAGGAGTTTGAATTCTTTGTCGTTTGGGCGTACCATAACACTTCCCCCCGCGCTTGGAAAAAAAAGCGACGTGGCAATGGAGCTGTAGGGAAAAAAAAATCCTCTTATGCTTCCATCGGGGTTTTTGAGAGATTCGTTGCTTGAGAGATTTCCTAGCTAGAACATACAGTTTTATGCTATAGTTTGGGTCACAATGTTTGTAGGGAATGGGTGGGGGTACATACAATGTTTGGACAAGACAAATTTGGGAAAAGTACATGGTGTAAAACAACATACAAGGTTATGCAATTGAAAATAACAATACACATGGTTATGCAATTGAAAGAATGACAATACACATGGTTAAGCAATTGAAAGAATGACAATACATTTGTACAAGAGAAGAGAAAAAGTGTGTGATTCTAAGGTTTCATTGGTCTTGGAGCTAAGTTTGTGAAGCGTGGATTTGTTTGGTTTCGGAGAATTTCGAAGAAAAGGACGTGACTTCACGGATTCTAAGGATTACATTATCACCGTAATCAGACCCATTTGAGACAACGCTCAGGAGTACACTTGGGCCTTAGAAAACACTTGGTTTTGTCGAAGACGTCGAAGTTCACGAAGTGGAGACTGTGGTTGCTGTGCCGCGACTATGGTTACAGAGGTCATTGAAGAGAAGAATCCAGTATCTGCAGACATGCCAGTGCGAATCCTAAGTGTTATTATGGTAAACACGGATCGTATATAATGGTTATTGAAGCATAATGTAGCTCAAGATAACTTGTATTGGTGCGCATTCAGCGAATACTGGTGGGTCAAGGTAATGATGGTTTACACATGACGATATATGCGTCACTGCATGACAGAGCAAGAGACGACAAGGTTGGCATTGATAGCAAGAGTAAGAACAAACCTAAGAGCTAGCGTGCCCAAAAGGTAGTTTAGAGTGTCATAAAGTATAGTGGGACAACTCAGCTTGCTGTGGCACGACAAGACAACATACGTATGGGCGGTATGGTCTGTGCTTTCAGGAACAAATGCGTAGAGAATGGCAGCAGGAGAGACCTTGTAACCACAGCGCGTGCTGTCAGGAAGTGAAGCTCAGCTTGGCTGTTGGTGATGACATCCGCCTGGGCTTCTTTTTAAATCCGGGAGGAATTATTATTAGAGCAAAATTCTTGAAGTTTACCTGCCTAGGGACCAATGAAGAAAAGGTTTGGAGAGAAACAAAATGTGTCCAGATAATGAAATAACGAAATTTTAACCACCGACCCAGAGAGTGACGAAGAGAGATTCCTAACTAAATTGTGATTACATGAACATTTTCCTTTGCCAGGATGACTTGGCGTTTGCCTAGTGACAATATGTCTTGGTTAAAAAACAACCGGCCCTCTATGGCCTATGCTAACATGAGATGGTAACATTTTTGTAGAATTTCAAAGAACGAGACAAAGAATCGTGAACTAGTCACGGCAAAGGGAAACCAATTCATGAATAAAGGTTGTCAAAAGGAGACAGACGATACGCCAAGTGCATATCGTACATATCCAACATTCATGAATGTGTTTCGTGGAATTGAGAAAAGAGAGAAAAAAAAACTGGTGAGACATATGCAGAGATTGAGGGGGAAAACCTGTAGATAACCGGACAGTTACCTATTCGAACTCCAAGTGAGGGCGAGATATGGTCAACGACAGATTTTTCACTTCATAACATAAGTCTGAAACATGGGGAATGGGAGGAGGAGGGGAGAAGGGAGACGAGTTGCGAAACTTGCTAGAGACTGGACTAATTTCCGATTCAAACTCTATGTGAAAATGAAACATAATCAACCAGCAGATTTCCTGACTCTTTACATTTATCAAAAAGGATGAGGAGACATTTGAATACACATTATATCAAAGAGGCTAATCTTTCGCGTGTATTGGGCAAAAGATTAGGGGTCATTTTAAAAACTTCTACATGATTGTGAGAAAAGACAGACCCTTGCTCCAATTTCACAAACCTGGGGGTTTTCTTGTTCGTTCTCCAGACAACGAGTTAGGTGGTTTTTGTGCTCAATCGATTAACTCCCACAGCACTATGCCCCATAATTGACAGTGAAGCTGAAAACTAGTCCTTTTGGGATAGTAGATATTCCTGGGCTTCTTTCCTTTTTGCAAAGAAGTAAAAAAACAGGAAGTCCACGGGCGTTGGCGTTGAATGACAACAAAGGGTTGTGGACTACATTTCGTAGATCGCACACAAAGGGTTTGATATTATTTCGTTCGCACGACTCATGGTAAGTGTTTTAACGTCTCCACGTATAGTGTACAAAATATGTAAGTACATACAAGATATAACTCAATTATAGACAGAAGTCAAAGAGTTTATACAATGCATCCTAAAGAAGATAGCAAAGCCGATATTATGTCGTTCACACGAATCACGGTAAGTATTGTTATTACGTCTCCACGTCTCGTGTACAGAGTTTATACACAGTTATACATAAAAGCGGTACTCATGACAAATAAATGACACACGACCGGAACAGGTTATACGAAAAGGGTGGTACTCATGGCAAATGAATGGCACACGACCAAAATAGAACGTACAAAATGGTTCTCGTGACAAATGAATGGCACACGACCAAAATAGAATGTACAAAATGGTTCTCATGACAAATGAATGGCACACGACCAAAATAGAATGTACAAAATGGTTCTCATGACAAATGAATGGCACACGACCAAAATAGAATGTACAAAATGGTTCTCATGACAAATATGTCACACGACCAGCTCAATAACATTTAGCTATGAGAAAAAAGTGATTATGACGAACTTCTCGTATCGCGGCAGGTATTTTAAGGATCCCTCCTATAATGGTGGATGTTCTAAGGATCTCTCCTATAATGTAACAGGGTTACGTTTAAATACAACACAATAAACGTTAACTATGCTTGTTTTAACACAGTTTATAAAGATTTGTTAGATTAACTAACTCCGTAGCCCAGGAGCGTACGATAGGATAACAAGGAGGTAAACAATTTAATGTCACTTCATATGTTATAAAGGCGGGGTGATGACAGAGTACATTTCTGTTTACACCATGTGACAAACAAAGACAGACCTACATGGTTTTACATACTGTCTATTGCAGCAAACTTCAGTGGGGACAAATAAAAGGGACCAATTGTGGTTTTACATACCCTTTGTGCGGTTACAACATACCAGGTTATGTGCAATTTAGGTTGCAAATACTTGGTTAAATGGCGAAACAGGAGTTGAATGCCTATGTTTGTAAAACGATGATCAAACAAAACATTGATGATTTACGTTAAACTGCGGTTATTTATGTACGGAAATCAGGGCTGCCGTTAGGTTTTATTAACCTTTTCCGTAAGGGTTGAAGCATGTAATACAAGACATACATGTTGTGAAGAGGGACAAATCGAGGACTTCTTATAACAACAAAAGACCGAGTATTTGGTTTTACGTACTTTAGTTGAAACGAGTCCATGAGGATTTGTACAAGGATGGAAAGACCAATTTAAAGGCTTTTCCTTTATTTATATACATATGATTTCAAAATGGATGTGTCAAAATCCAATTTGTTAGCAAAGAGCTCGGGTAGGACGCCATCAATTTTTGACATTTGAGAAAAAATTGAAAACTACTATACACAAGGAATGTGATTATGTGAGTAACCACTTATCTTTACCATGATGGGTAAAATATGGAGCATGTTGAGATGGTTTACTAGTCCTGGGTCGTGATTTAACGCTTTGGAGTTTACCAAATCGATTTTAGAACGACGCTCCAGTATTTACAGAACATAAAAAGAAAAAAAATGAAGAGATTCCTTCCGATATGATGAAAAAAACAACAAACAAAAATGGTGAAAATTACAATATTGCATTACATGGCAAAGCGTGTCATGGCATGAACGTTGCGTAGTGTGAGGGGTTGAGAGGCAATGATTGGGTTCATGACTTCCCGAACACTGTCACTCGAGGGGTGTCTCTGCTCTAAAGTGATCAATTTTGGAACAGGTGAGAAAAAAGAAAGAAAAAAATAAAAATAAAAAACGTGTGAGACAAAAATTACGGTGGTTGCCAATTCACGAACATGAACGGGGCAAACTACACCGTGGATTGTACATAAATTTACAAAAATGATTTTTTAACAATATTCGTTTTATCGACGAAAGGGTGGGCATGTAATTGACACTTTACACGCCGGTCATTGTAAGACTTGGTGTGCTTACAAAAAGGTTGTGGTGATACACACTGGATCATTTTAAGTTTGCTGAGATAGTGGGGGCAGTTTTACTTGACTCCTCACTTCCAGATTTTGCGATATCCTTAATATGGTAATTACCAATGTGTTTTCCAGAGCAGTCAGACAAGGAGTACACTAGATCTGATATCTTTCTTAGAACTTTGGCCTTCACGAAACGTGGTGCCAGCTTGGCAGAGAAATACATGGCTCCTTGGGAAAGTGTGTTGTTCTTTCTCCAAACTATGTCTCCTGTATTGAAGGTGACATGTTTCCTACGTAGGTTGTATCTGTCCGCACTCTTTTGATGAGCCAGGAGCAAAGCATCAGTGACTTCACTGTAGATGGCCGACAGTTCTTCCAGACGATGGGCATAGTCCGCGGTAGGGTTGCTTGTGGTGGCAATTGACGTAGGAAAGTTAGTGTTCCTATGTAGAGAAACATGAACGACTTGTTCCATACCGTGTTTTAAGAAGAAAGGTGTGTAACCAGTGGCCAGATTAACAGTGTTGTTCATTGCAGCCTGAATTTTATCTAGGTTTTTACACCAAGTACGTTGATCTTTATCAACTAGAATAGCCAGAGCTGTGTTGATTGTTTGGTTATAACGTTCGACGGTGTTATTTTGTGGAGTATACAAGGTATTATAGTAAATATCCTTGATTCCGTATTTGGCAAGAAAATCTTTGAATTCTTGGGCAATAAATTGTTTTCCGTTATCAACAATTACGGTTCTGGGTGTTCCGTAAGGTATAAAAATGTGTTTTTCCAGAAGTTTGATGATGGCGGACGCGTTGGCTCTTTTTAAAGGAAAGATCCAACAGAATTTAGTGAAAACATCCACTACACTAAGTATGTGCATGTGTCCGGCATAACTTCGGGGAAAGGGTCCGACGAGGTCCATTGACAATGATTGTAGGGGTCTGTCGGCACGTTTGGGATTACCCATTAGGCCGGCAGGTGCTGCCGTGCTATGTTTATAAGCTTTACAAGTTTCACATTTAGAGATGTAATTGCGAATTTGCTTGAAGAGACCAGGCCAGTAATACTTCAAGGAGATCTTTTTATACGTCTTGAAATTTCCTGGGTGTATGGAGTCGGGAGCACTATGATTGTCAATAATTATTTGTTCTCTACCTTCGAGGGGAACGACAAGTTTCCACGAGTAGTCTTCGAGGATGGATAGTGGTACCTTGCAATTACGGTATAGTTGTCCTTCTTTTATGATAAAATTAGGAAACTTTTGTTGGTTATTTTTACAACCTTCGAAGATTTTCAAGTACCATTCATCTTTTGTAGATGGAGGGGGGGCAGTTGTGTCAACATTTAATGAAGCCAGTTCAATTCTTGAAAGGGCGTCGGGAACAATATTGTCCGCGCCTTTACGGTGAACAACATCAAAATTGTATTGAGACAAACGGGAGGACCAACGAGCGAGCCTACCGGAGGGATTACTTAAAGAGATCAACCATTTCAAACTACTATGGTCTGTAACTACAGTAAATTTGCTACCGTCTATGTAACCGCGGAAATGGTGAACAGAATCCAATACAGCCAATAACTCTTTCTCGGTAATTCCGTAGTTTTTCTCGTGTTTGTTTAATGTACGGGAAAAATACGCTACAGGGTGTTCGCCATCTGGGAATTCTTGAGTAAGGACTCCACCGATTCCTACATTGGAGGCATCCGTGTGGAGGGTAAAAGAGAGTGCAAAATCCGGGCAATTCAGAACGGGAGCTTTTTGAAGGGCATTTTTTAGAGTTGTAAACGCTTCTTCAGCTTCGACAGACCATCGGAAATTGCTGACACCTTTACGGATGCCGGTAATTTTATTTAAGGGGGCTGCGATGGTGGAAAAGTCTTTGATGAATCTCCTGTAGTAACCTGCAAGTCCAAGGAAACCTTTGACTTCCTTCGCGTTTTTGGGTCGGGGAAAATTTGCCATGGCTTCCACCTTAGCGGGGTCTGTTCTTAGACCTTTTTCGTCGATAATGAATCCCAAATAACGTAGACGGGACTTACAGAATTCAGACTTCTTCAAGTTGATGGTTAAACCAGCGAACTTGAGTTGTTGAAAAACTTTTTCCAGCATTAATAGGTGTTTTTCAAAGGTATCGCTGACGATGATGAGGTCGTCAAGGTAACAAAACAGGCTGTTATCGACTTCAGGACCGAAAAGTTTGTCCATCAGTCTTTGTAACTCGGCGGGGCTGTTTTTTAGACCAAAGGGTAATCTTTTAAAATGGAACATTCCCCTACCAGGTACAACGAAAGCAGTTTTTTCGCACGATTCTGCGTCCAAGGGTATTTGCCAAAACGCTTTGCTGAGATCGACAGAAGAGATGAACTTGGCGTTACGCAGCTTGTCTAAGGTTGCGTGAACGTGAGGTAAGGGATACGCATCAGCTTCCGTGCAAGAGTTTAAACGTCTACTGTCGAGACAGAAACGTGCAGAGCCGTCTTTTTTAGAAACCAAAAGAGTTGGGTTGGTCCATGCACTTCTGCTGGGAACCACCACACCCATTTTTAACATTTCATCAAGTTCGTTTTCTAAAAGTTTAAGTTTTTGGGGGGCTAAGTTGTAATAACGTTGCTTGATGGGTGGGCCATTGGTTTTGATATGGTGTTCAACCAAATTTGTCAAACCTAATCCACATTTTTCGAAAGATATTGACTCGAATTTATTGACCATTTCTTTTAGTTGGAGAGCCTGGTCCGTGCTTAAATTTTCGTGAGGTATTATTGTGCGGATCTCACTAATTTGAGCAGCAGTGGAGGTTTCGCCAAGAGTATTAAATACTTGGGGAGCAACATTGAATGCCTTCCAGAAGTCAACGCCAAGGATGAAATTCTGGGATATAGAGGGCACTATTAGAAAATTGATTGTAACTATTTTATTGTTACAATTAATTGGCAGGGCAAGGGCACCGATGACCGGTTGGGAAACATTATCCGCAGTCGTCAGGTGTGTTGATTGGGGCGAAATTCTAAAATCACTGTTAACAAAAGGCAGGTGAGCATTGTTGCCAAGACAGCTGACAGATGCACCACTATCAAGTAATCCGGAAAAGGGCACATTGTTAACAGAGAAAAAAGCATAGGGTCTCCCATCTTTAGCTTGTTTGCAACAAACCGAAGAAACATTTAAGGTCTGGTTAAAATACTTAATGTGTGCTAACCAATCAGTCCATTCTTTAGACCTTGGTTCAGAATGGGTGCCTGAGAGGTTATTATTTAGTTTTTTGGCCTCTTCATGTAGAAATTTGGTGGGGGCTTGGAGAAATCCACCTGAGGTCTGACATCGCTTGGGTTTTGTAACCTTTCCATGTTGTGCCTTGATTTCTTGAAAATGTTGCGCAGTTCGTCGCTTGGAGGAGAGCGGTCCCTAGAGTGATGCCTCTTGAAAGTTCGGGGTTCCTTAGATTCCAGAAACCTTGCTTGCTTGAAACAAGTAGTGGCCAGATGGCCTACTTTTTTGCAAAAAGAGCACACTTTTTTGTTGTTGAATTCTGGTTTTAAACCAGACGAACGGCTTGGCACAACTACATTATTTGACACATTCTTTATGTTTTTCCTATCCTGGTACGATTCCAGAAGGAGACAGACTTCGTTTAGCTGGGCTAGGGATGCAATTTTCTGTGAGGTAATGATGTTCTCGTATTTGCTTAAAAGGCCATCAGTTATGACTGGTAATAGTTCAGCTTCCGAAACGGGATGTGAAAGCTTGATGTTAATGGATTCAGCCCTTTCTATGAATGTTGCTACAGGTTCATTTACTAGCTGTTAATAGATAGTAAAGATAATTTGATCCGGTGCTGGGCTTCCGTTTTTCCGAAGCTCGAGATTAGGGCAGATCTGAGTTTATTCCAATCTTTGCATTTAGTTTTTTGAATGCGGTGCCAGGGTATCAATTCTGGGGAGATGAGTTCTATGAAGTTTTTTCGTAGAATCTCGAATGGGATATTTTTGATTGTAGCCGTTTCTTCAATACGGTCAATGAAATCCAGTACATCGGAGACGCCATTATATTTGATTTTCCACGAGGATAAATCGTAGGTTTTATCTTGTGTCAAGGTGGGTGCGATGTCCTGTTTTATCATTACTTGTGGCATAGGTTCTTCGTTAGGAACAAGATTATTCAAAACTTGCGTAGCCGAGCGTGAATTATTTTCGCTTGAGGGGGCGAGGTTTATTCTCTTAATGTACTTTTTGTTGAATAAAAGTGCATAAGCCTTTAATGTAGGTTTAGATTTGCTTGATGGCGAGAGTCCTCTATCCCTTAAAGCAGTTTGTAAGTGAGTGGGAATGATGCCCAAATTGGATGATGCCATAGCTTGATTGTTTTCCATTGTGAGTTTCCCAGGTGGTGAAAAAAATTGCCAGGGGTCTTCTTTAGCAAACGCAAAATTAATTTTGTGAGGCACTTTTCACTTGGTAATCACTGGTTGGTATTTCTAAAATAGTTATAGAAAACTGTATTCCATACTACAATTTGGTATATATGACACCAGAATCTTTGTCAAAGGAAGGCACAAGAAAAAATTTTTGCGTGGAAAGACCTAAGTAGTAAAGGTTTTTGTGTTTCACTGACCACTTTTGAGAAAACTTGTGAAATTCACAAGTATTTATTTTTTTTCCAAAAAAATTTTGCCAGGACTGACCTTTAGAAAACGGGTTTTTTATTTTTCACAAACCACTTTTGAGAAAACTGTGAAATTCACAAGTATTTATTTTTTTTCCAAAAAATTTTGCCAGGACTGACCTTTAGAAAACGGGTTTTTTATTTTTCACAAACCACTTTGCACTGAGAAAGGCACTAAAATTCACAAAAGGCACTCTTCTGGCAAATAAGGACAAACTTCCGGATGAAAATAACTGAATATGGGATTTGTTACGAAACCACATTAAAATTATTTTATTTTTTCATGGAACCAATCATTGGTTTTATTATTATTTCACTTTTTTTTATGTAAGGAAAAAAAACAATTCACTTTACACTTATGCTGAAAAAAGTGCGGTACCTATAACGTAGAATGTGGAAAGAAAGTCATTATTTGTCCATTTGGTGAAATATACGTGGTACTAATTTGACAGACACAACAAGTGGGCCGATCGGTATATTGTGCAAGAAAAAACGTGAGTGTGAGATTTTTTAATTAAAGAATCCACAAGGTAATTGGAATTCCAAAACCAAATTTACAATAGCGATCTCCATTGCTTCCGACCTTAGTGACAGAAGGGCGATTTTATTATTCAAAACACTGCATAGTGACAGGGAATTGTTCTGCCTGATTCAAACGGATTTTTTGCCGTTGGAGTTTGGCGCGATAAACGCACTTTTGTGCTTCGATGCGCGTGGGTGCGCGCGCAACTCAGAGATTAGGTATGTATTTACCGCGTGAAACATCGGGCCGTTGATTTGGCGCGAATTACTGTTGCTCGTCCGCTGCTTTGTGAACAAAGGGGTCGGCGCGTGCGCAGTCAGATTCGCGGTTTAAATGCTGCCGTCTTTCTGGTTAATACAAAATGGCCATGTTTTCAACTTTGACGCAATTTTTTTTTAATTGCAATCAAATCTGCGTTATGGACTTAACTTGCACATGGATTTCTGTGGTTTCCCACAGAATTCATTATTCACTGGGTATAAAACACCAAGACACAGTACAATCAATGTTTACAAACAGTTCCTATGCGGGGAAGATTTCGACAGGGAGCACTCCGTAAGGCGACTGAGACAATGGCAAAAATGAAAAAAAAATTCTGGGCCCCACTATGGACGCCAGTGTTAGGAGCGGGCCCCCAAACATGTCCCAAGCTAGCTCTCAGGGGAGGCATGATTTACCCTCTATTCAGGTGGTGGGTCGCTCGAGGCTTCAGAAATTCCTTCGCATCTCAGTCGTCTGGCAGGATACTCCCCCTCTAGGAAACCCTCCTGCCGTAGCAGAATAATAACAGGATTGAGTTAACTAGTTTCATGTATTGCAAATTTAAAACACAGTGCATAGGTCATTACAGTACAATTCAACACAAGAAATACATACTACACAATCCTAGCTATCGTGTTTATAACCTCAAGATCCCTAAACGAAACTCTCTGAGTGATGGCTTTGCGCGGGAGTTTACAGTCTATCGTTAAAGGACACAATCAAATGAGGAAACAATTGTACAGCTTACATGATGTTGGGGGTCTTCGTCTTCCGGCTTCCAGGGGGACCTCCCGAGTTTAGGACAGAACCGAAGTTTACACAGGCATGGTGAAATATCAGTGCTAAACCCGTAGGTTATTGAATTAACATTGCAGGTTATATTTGAGTACAATTCGAGCGATAGTACGCCGGGCGCGAACAGTGGGAATCCACGCGCGGGCTTAACGTGTGCCCGAGGCGGCTCGCCATTCTCAACTGGTGGAAGGGATCGCGTGCGGGTGGGCGGATGGGATAGGAAGTAGGAAGCAGGGAACAGGGGGGGAGCAGGGTGTTGTGTAGTTTGCGGCGAATTAGGAGTTTGAATTCTTTGTCGTTTGGGCGTACCATAACACAATGCTAAATTTCTTGTCTGTAATAAAATTTGCATTGCATTTAGGACGTCTCGAATACTGCTTTTTTCTCTTATTTGGCAATGATCTCATATCTCGATTTAATGTTTAAATCCTTTTGCGTATGACGTTTGGTTGGTTGCTTGATGGTTTTATTCTCCACTCCAATGTGTTTAGGTTCTAACAGCCTTGGTGCATTCCCCTTCTTTACCAAATTCGCACATACTTTCGTCAGAGAGTTTTTGATCACTGTAGTTGACTGTGGATTCCTATTATAAACAGAGAACAATAGTGGTAACTCAGGACATTGACAGAAGCGACTATGCAGGAAATTCAATTACCTAATGGAAAACTAAATTCATTAGTCGCTAATAAAAACACAATAATATAACTTTGTTTCAATTCTACTTTATTATTTCTTTATCCAACCGGTTTCGGTTCATACTGAACCTTCATCAGGGGTGAACAAAAAAATATTATTAATATTTTTATTTACCCCTGATGAAGGTTCAGGAGGAACCGAAACCGGTTTGGATAAAGAAATAATAAAGTGGAATTGAAACAAAGTTATATTGTTTTTGAATGTAGCTAGAACTTTGTGGTTATCCATTATAGAAAAATGAAACAATACAACTTTGTATAAACCACTTATATAAAGCGTAAATCCGACCGGTTTCGGAACAAACGTTCCTTCTTCAGGGAAAGCTTATAATAATTTGACAGTTTCGAACAATGTTTTATTATGGTAGGGGTGGAGCCGTTGCTAGTTTGTAGATTGGGTGGGTAGGTATTAGTGTAGAGTGGGTGGGTAGGTATTAGTGTAGAGTGGGTGGGAAGGGGAACAAATCCATGATTGGGCTGTAAGACAATATTTTTTGTTTGTTGATAATTGATTAATTATTTTTAAGGGATTTTTTTAATTTCCAATGCTTTTAAGTTATCTAAACGTTTTCCTTTATGATTAATATGAAGAATATTTATCCCTGTATTTTTTTCAAAACTATGGTTATTTTCAATGATATGGTTAGCGAACTCAGAAAAATTATTATTATTAAGACACCTTAAATGTTCTTTGATTCTGATTTCAAAATTACGAGTTGTTTTTCCAATATAAAATGAGGGACAATCATTGCATTTGAGTTTATATATTCCGAAATTAGTCAATTTATGGTCTTTATCTTTAGTATTTCTCAAAAATATACCGATATTATTTCTTGTATAAAAAGCTGATTTAATATTAGAAGGGAGATTTTTGCAACATTGAACTGAAAAATTATTTATATACAAAATTTTACGCCATTCTTTTCATTAATATTATTAGAATTGTATAGATATTTATTTTTTGAAATTTTGCTAAGTTACGTAACAACTATATATATAGCCCAATCATGGATTTGTTTCCCTACCCACCCACTCTACATTAATACCTACCCACCCAATCTACAAACTAGCAACGGCTCCACCCCTACCATAATAAAACTTTCTTCGAAACTGTCAAATTATTATAAGCTTTCCCTGAAGAAGGACCGTTTGTTCCGAAACCGGTTGGATTTACGCTTTATATAAGTGGTTTATACAAAGTTGTATTGTTTAATTTTTCGAAGAAAACTTCTTCGGAAAGGTTTTCACTTTGTGATGACATTATTTATTTTAAGAAAAGACAAACAACTTTGTTTACATCACTTTTATTTGTACACAATCTACATGTTTCGTGAACGATGTTCACATCATCAGGATCATATAGGAGTATACATTTAATCCTGATGATGTGAACATCGTTCACGACACATGTAGATTGTGTACAAATAAAAGTGATGCAAACAAAGTTGTTTGTCTTTTCTTAAAATTTTATTGTTTCATTTTTATTTTATTTTATTAATTTTTTTTTATTATTGTGTTTATTATAATTATGTATTCCCACAAAGTGTTTGCTACATGTGAAAAAAAAGTTGACAAAGGAAGCGTCGCTAGCAGTCCACAGCAGAGTTCTGATGCCAATCTTGACATCCATGAACTTGGGGAAAAGACGTAAGGTAGATTGAATTCAATGAAAACACCAATTATGTTATTGTTATTACCGAACTATCGAAAATTTAGACATGAAAAATAATGGAAGACAGATGGATATCTGAAGAATTTGGGGACGTTCTAGGACGTCATGGCATGATCAAGTGAAACAAATGCTTCAGTAGGGCCCAGTAATAAAAACGGAACGACAGAAAAGTACCTACATACACATTTGTCATTAGATGAATCAGAGTTGTGGGTATTCCGTAAAATGTGTCTTGATCTTAGTCCTAATCCGATTTATCGATGAGACGCACACACATAATTCTAATATGTACATTCTTTGTCAAAACAGATCTTTTGTTATAAGCCCTCTTGCCTTGTACCGTTTGTACGGTTCTGCCAATTTGGAAGCAATTATCCATATTCATACACGCCATTATTTTCGTTCGAGTCTGGCGCATATTTTTTCTATTCACGAGTCTGTAGAGCGTTTGTGTTTTAGTTGAAAGCGTAACCGCTCTCGAATTCTGATTAATTTCGGTTCCTTAAACCAATCCATTGTTTCCAGAGAACCGTTACCGGGTACAGTAGGTCGAGCGCGAATAAGAACCACAATGAAATCATACCACCACGTAGAAAATATACAGCTAATAATACTTCCGCTTACTTGGAGCTGAAGTATCAATAGATACCCTTGCTCTTACGGTTCTTTGCATATGTTTAATTGTTTTGCTTTCGGGTATATTTTTGGTGTCTTCGACATTATTTTTAATAAACGTACGCATCCGTGAATGAACAGAGAAAATAGTGTAAGTATACGATGGATGTGGATGGAAAAATAAGTCGGAAGGGTTTTAGAATGTTAGGGCATGATAATGTAGATGAAATTCTTGAGCTTTTCTTATGTTGAATGTTAAGAATAACAGAATAGTGGGTAAAAGACGATCTGTGAATGTGGATAAAGTTAGATGTATCTCAGGGCAGAGTTGTGTAGAGTTTCACGCTCTCTGCCCTCAGAGTAACAATGCCTGCCCTGACTAACTGCCCGAAATCCCGAGGTTAAATGTTTACCGGTGAATTTTTTCACTCGAAGTTAACAAATTCAGAAAAGTCACATCAGATTCCATCCTCTGCGTTATTTTATGCCACTTCTACTCAAAATTTATTTCCCCCTAACTCTCTCCATCTTCTCCGTAATCCTATTTCTTCCTTTCACCTTAGTCAACTCCGAAATTTGTCAAAATCTATGAACTAGATCTGTGACCACTCGGGAATGTAAATTGGATTAGTTGGTAACTAAATGACAGTTTCATTTTAGAAGGGCCACTTTCGTCCAGAAAGAATCCAACTCTTCACTAGCAGGTAGATCAAAGAAGTGATTATTAAGTCCCCTCACGCAAAAAGTCTTTGTTCTGAAAATGGTTAACAAAAGGTTATAATTGAAATTGTCCACCTCTTTTTATGGGTTGGTGTAATTTGTTTGCTGTATCCCCCCCGCGCCTGTTAACCTGTTTAGCTCCTCGGGGACGTGACGTGATTAGGGAAGAGGAAGTGACGTAGCGATGCGGAGTTGTGTGAAGTTGGGGGACTCAATATGGAGCTGTTTGCCGGAATAAAACAAGATTCTTTGCTCTTGGAAGGGGAAATGCAATGCACACTGCTCTTGCATTGGATATTTTTTGCCTTTTCCTGTAAAAGCGTCTAATAGTTCTCAGTATTTGAACGAATTAAAATGTATACGTATTATATCTCTGTTGTTGCTTAAGCTCATGTAACCGTCGACGTATTATTATTATCAGATAATATTTGTGTATTTATATTCAGTCCATTTATCACTTTTTAATAAGTATGTGTATAAACTCCCGAAAATGCAATGTGTAATTATTTTTAATTTTTTTTATTTAAATTAAATATGATAGTGTTATAATAAATTCTGCAAGTATTTTAGTTTTTTCTTATTGTGACAGCTGTTTCGGCTTACAAGGCAATTTTCAAACTGCGGTTAGTGAACCACTTTTAGACGGCTTATTTATATGACTCTTAATTTCAATTTTGAAGGAGTCTAAATTGATTTATTACCGGTGAAACCGATTTATTTAGAAAATAATTATGATGGGGTACTTTGATATCTGTTTTTCCCACATTAAATATTAATGTTTTTTTAATTGTTTAATCATAAGTCACATCATTACTAATGATTTTTAATTGATTTGAAATATTTTTAGGCAATCTTGGGTACCTACCATACACAGGAAATTTAAACTAATTTCTAAAATAAAATTTATCTAATTTCATTCCTATCTTAATACCATATGTACACATTTTAACATTAAAAATAACATACAAACACGCGATGTTTATATAATATAACAGCAAAGAAAGTACTACCTAATTGTGCTCAGTCATTATATATTTTTGCGTGATTGCTTACTTTCGTGTATTTTACAAATTTATGTATTTACTCGTGTTTTATTCATTAAAAATGTGTAATCTTATACATTCTAGTTCATACTATCATGCAATCAATAATCATTACACCACTTATCTGATTAAATTACTCATCTAAAATGTTGTAAGTGAATTGAAATTAACTGTGCATCAAACAAATTCTAACTGTATAAAAATAATGAACCATCCATCAAAAATATGAAATAATAATTATTGTTTTTATGTTTGGTTATTAAAAGTGGTTTATTCAGTTTTTCCTTTCTAATGATTTATTATTCTGTACACAGTGCTTACGGAGCACTCGGTCAGTAATTTGTCTAAAAACTTTGAAAAGTAAAAATGTTTTCTTGTGTTGTGAACATGTTTTTGAATTCTTTTCTCTGGGTTCGTCCGCCCAAAGCCATGTTCTCGCAATCTGTCTCAGTTCACGGTTCACGCTTTTCGTTCAGCTATTTAAATACTTGTCAAGTCATCTTTGTAATTATTATGAACCCCATTCATGGAAATATGGAAAGGCGTGATTGTGTTTCCGTGCGGTTACGTTTAGTTTTTCAATTTCGTTTATCTGTACCTAATGCTTTCTATAACTTGGTTTCTTCTAAACTACAAAGTGTATCGGTTTTATGCCTTGTATTAAAATAATATTTAGTTCTGATTGGGTATGCCTTCTGCAGTCTTCGATGTATGGAATTCTGATAAAATATTATGTTTTTAACGCACCAGATTTAAATGTCCGGGTTTAATTTTCCCCACAGGAAAAACTAAACCCTTTCACACACTTCCCAAATGATTATCTGGTCAATCCACGTTATGCAATTGCACTATATGTATTATAATTACAAAACAATACAAGAACAACATGTCAACCTACCAGAGACCAGATGGGAAAATAATTCACCGACTCCAGATATTTTCATATCAGAGGGTTCGGCTCTGTGGAATTCCTAATTGAACCTATAAATCCTACTGATCCCTCAATATAAATATTTAAAAAATCTTTTGTAATCCTACATGTATTTAAAATTACCGATTTCTGCATTTTTATATATAAATTCTTTGACAAATCTAATACGCCTAAATTTTGAATCAGAGACCTAGGTATAATGCCAGTAGCCGAAATAACAAATGGTAATATTTTTATATTCCGAGAATGCCAAATTCTTTTAATCTCATTTCCTAAATCTGTGTATTTTCTAATTTTTTCAGAAACAGTTTTTTTGAATATTACAGGAATTTGGAATAGCTACATCAATGATATAAGTTATTTTTTTAATTTTGTCATGTAAAACTATATCAGGTCTATTATGACTAATTGTTCTGTCTGTTAGTATAGTTTTATCATAATATATTTTATAAAATTCATTTTCTAAAAATGAATTTGGTTCATATTCATAATATGGTACTATATTACGACAGTCAATCAAGTTATGTTTAATTACCAAACTTTGGTGGATTATTTTTAAAACCTGATTGTGCCTAAATGTATACTCGGACGGCGCTAATATAGAACATCCCGATATAATATGTTCTATAGTTTCCGGAAAAGCCATAAAAAATTATAACATCCATGTTATAATTTTTTTATTTATTTTTATTATTTTCTATATAATCTAAGTTTGTCCATCATCATGACTTTGGTGGTAATTACAGTAAGTTATACAGGATTTGAGTAAATAAGGTAAATACAATGTATGTCTGTTGAGATTTTAAGTTTTTTTTCTAAAAATATTAAAAAAAATCAGTAGGTATTGGACAGTTAAATCAGAGTGAGGGGTTGCTTGGTGATTCGGATGAGTGATGACACGTGGAAGAATTTTTTTTTTGATTTAAAGAAAAAAATTTAAAAAAAAAAACAACTAAAAAGTCACCGGAGATCAAAATTTCATTTACCATTTTTACTCCAAATAATGTCAAGAGTGTGATTAAAGTAAGTCTTGCACTCAATATCCTAATCTGTATATTGTCATATTATATTGTATAAGAATAATGTCACAGTTTTCACAGTCCTCCTCACTAGGGTTTCCTTTTCCTGTTCTGAGACGGCCTGTAGTAGTTTTTGAAACGACTTCAAAAAGGAGGAGGTTCTCAATTCGACTGTATTTTTTTAAATTTTTTTTTATTTTTGTTACCTCAGAACTTTCGACTGGGTGAACCGATATTGATGATTCTTTTTTTATTTGAAAGCTGGTGCTTCCCGTGTGGTCCCATTTCAATTTGGTCCAGTTCTGACTATGAAATCCATGAGAAAACCACATAAGTCTTAAATTTGCATTGAGTATTTGCGCGACAAATGGACGAATAACTCAAAATCACGCCAATTGATTTCGATGATTCTTTTTTTTATTGAAAAGGATGTACTTCAAGGGTAGTTTGATGTGGGTTTGGTTAGGTTCTGATTATGGGATCCATGACAAAATAACGGAACTCTTCAATTCTTAGGAGCAAATTAACGATACCTAGTCGGCCGAATTTTTTATAGACTATCCAGATCTTTGAATCACCTACCGTAACGTCGTTATGGTCAAGTAATGTCTGTCTCATATGAGCAGCACGTTTAGTAGGTCTACCCATATTCAGACAAATCAGTTAGTGTACTTCAGATTCACTAAAAAACAAAAAATTTAACAAAACAAAAATAAGTAAATTTAAAAAAATAAATAAGTACCTACCTTAAAACGTTAATTTTGAAATAGCATGGTTATCTTTCGATAACATCAACAAAACAATTGACCTCTGATGTTACATGTTTCGATATCTGTGCTTCCACAGTCATACCATTAAACCACAACGCACATGTCGCTGTTTTATTTCTACTGAAATTCTCTCGTTTTTTTACAACAAAAAACCACATAAATTCCTGATAGCGTGAGTCGGGAGTAATCTATTCGCGATAACGATGCAAAACTGAAGCAGGCAGGTAGCAGGTGTGATACGGCAGTCATAAATATTCCTCTTTCCTATGCGTTTCTATTTTAATGCACATCATTCTACTCTGTTATTACCCGACCGATCCAGTTCTAAATAGTGGCCGTAAGTAGAACCTGTTTCTATGATTAAAGTGACCATTACGTTGGTTGCGCACTGCGCAGTGCAACTATAATAGGCACGGCACTTGCTCAAAATGCACGCCGTAAAGGAACGCAAGCGCCATCGGGAGTTATTTTAATAATCTAGATTTGCATCTGCCGTGATTTGTGGCTGCAGATGCGGATACCATGAAGTTATTGCGCTTGTAAACGTCCAAGCGCTATTTTTATTGGAAGGCTCAGCATTCACGATATCTTTCAATGATTCTTCTTTGTAACATTGCTCCCGAGGCACTTGTTCCTCAGCTGCGGATGCGCAAGTCTTGCATTTGATCGTAATCGACGTCTTTTGCACCTTGCTCTCGTGGTTTTAGAAATACCTTGATGTTGAATCACGTTTTTAGACGTCCTTGGTCTTTGGATTTATTTTTCTCTTTATTGGTGGCAGCTTTGTTTTTGTGGCATTATTACCATTATTTTGACGATTTTGACATTTAGGATTTTAAAATATTCTTTGTTTATATTCATACACTTCGGTAGCTCTTTTCCACAGAGTTCCAATTACCGGAGCCAACTGAACTACACAATATAACAACCCAATTTCAGGAATGTTGTGAGGATGAATGTTGTGGAGACGAGTAAGATAGAAATAAAACTGAGGTTTGGAAGTTTCGGACTCACGAACCATTGCTAAAGCTCTTTCAGTGTAGAGTTTGGAAACGTTTTTGCTGTTTACGGCCGTTGTTCTCAACTTTTTGATCGATCAATCTGAGTCTCCGATTAGCTAAGTGATTTGTATAATAACGCTCGTTTCACCTGGTGGTCGGAGTGTTGTGATGGGAATATCGTTTTCGTGCATTTGAAAAGTGTTGAACCAAAATTTCAGTAGGATTGGGAACAAAGGCCTTTAGAATTTTTCCAACCGTAGAAATTCCAGCTTCTATGGCTTGAAGAATTGAAATTTGTGTATTGTAATGCCTAAGAAAATACATTCGATGAAATTACTGTAACTCTGTACCTTATTGTTACCGCATTCAATGCGCAATCCGTTACTTGAACCTTGGCCCTTCATCGAGCTGTAGTACCTAGCAGCTAGCTATACTTGGTTAATTTTAACTCTGAAAGCGTGATCATTGATAGTCATCGTTGTTTTGTTCCTCCCCTTTTGTATTACTGACAAACAGAACACTTTCTTAGTATTATATCGGATGACTAACGGAGGATGGAATGCCACAAAACTCTGAGCTGGTACACTCCTTACACTCCTTACTTCATCCATATTCAAACACTTGACTCACTCCGAAATGTATACCCCTTTCTCCGTTCATCTGCTCTAATTGTCCAAACCGAGTTAAGCCTTCTTTCTTATTCTTGAACTTTACCCTTACTTCGCGACTTTATTTCATTTACCTACCTTTAACTGATGTTTATTTTATATATTTTTATTGTTATTCGAAGCATACTTAGCGATTTTTTTTTCTATCGAGGGAATTTCATATAATTTGCGTTTCTGCTTGGGGAATGTATAGATTATAGATATTATCTTAAAAAAAACATATATTATTTTAAGAGCTTAAAAACTTCAAATCTTTAAGGAAGATATGTAAGAAATCGGAAGATGTTCGTGTAGGGGTGGCTTAAGTATTGACACCGAAACATAGTAAAAAGGTCATTGAACGTTTTCTAATATCAATATTGTACTCGTAATATTTCTATTCTTGATACTGATAATTCGTGGTGGAATTCCATTTTAATGATATATTGAAACAATTTTACATTTTTTCAGTACTCGTATATCATTTTAATGCTGATTCGCCATATTTCTGATCATAATATAATTTGTCTTCTAATGAACAAAAGTTAATTATATTTGTTTATAACTGCAAAGTATTATTAGCATTGATGAATAATGAAATCATTGTAATTAATTCAAAATATTCACACTGAAATTGTGTTTTATGCTTTAAAATCTAACTTGGTTTTAGAATTATTATTTTTAGCGATGCATTGCCTCATGAAATATATGTTTCAACCTGCCTTGCATTTGCAAAAAGACAGCTTATTTAGCAATAATACTTGCAAAACACTAGAATTTAAAAATAAAACAATCAGGTATGTTACACGTGTTGTCACTAACATGCCTCAATTTTGTGTCAACTTGCGATATTTTGATTTTACCACGAGTGTTTTGAACAGCAACTACTCTACATTTATGTGGTGTAGTTGCAGCCTGTAGTTTGTTAGTCTCAGGCTCTCAGGTATAGTATTTATTACTATACACCGACCTTTCCTTCCCTTGGATACTCCCCTCTACGTATCAAAGTCACCCTTTATGGCCGTTAAAATTTCATGCACCATAACCTTCTCGTAGGAAATTGATACTATGATATTTAGAAAGGCGTGCAATTGATCCGTCTTTTCAATGCCATCTTTGGTTCAACAGTTACGCCAACCCTTTCCAATCAGATACAAACTCTCATAAATTTGTTTTATTATTATTGTTAGTGTGAATCTATTGATCGCAGATATTCATTCCGATATCCTACTTACGCTCGTGTTAATTTCGTCTTCTTACTTCTGGATAGATAATTTCAAATGCTGTGAAATCTAGACTCTTTGCTGTATTGTAGTTTCTGTAAGCTTTGAACGTTAGCTATTATACCTTTTTCTTCTCTTCAACCACGAACCGGGTCCGATTTTAGTAACATCATTAGCAAGATAATTGGGAAGTTCTGAACCATAACATTCTCTCATAATATTAGTTTACGTGAAGTACTCAGTACTGCGCATTTAAACTTTCAATTCAACACTAAAACTTTCCACTTTCATCAGTTTCGCGTATAATATGTTTACCTTTATTATAAAATGTTATTCTCTTTAAAAACTTGGCTCTGGTTAATTGCCTCAGAATGTCATTCTGCAGCGAACAATGGGTGGGAAGATACTAAGAGTAATGTTCTCACATCAGCAAATTTCAAACGTTTAGAAATTATTTTTATTTTTGACTCCAAATTCCTAAGCAATTACAGCATATCAGATAAAAAGCTTATCTGCTAAAGATCATAAAAGCAAGGTAAATGTGTTTACTCTGTAAAAAGGTTTTCTTATTCTCTCTTATTTAGCTACTCCATGAGCATTTTTATTATGGTATACCGATTTGCTCATCATTTGATTATTACTTTTGTCTGCTGTTTTATCGTCTTCAATTCATATTTTTATGTCTGGCTTATCCAAAATTGTAATAATATTAGTTTTATTATCGCTGAGACCAGTTCTCAAGTCAGTAGGGAGAACACCGCAGGATAATTTATAGTCTTGTACCTTCTTCTTATTTACAAGTATTCGACAGTTATGGGAGTCATAAAATTTCAACGTAATTTATTTCCTATCCCTTCTGGATAAGGGTTGACGGGAGAAAAATTGGAAAGCTTGTTAAAGCTTATTAAATGGTCATAAAGATTGGACTTGTTAGAAGAAGTACCTAAATGCGAAATTATACATACTCCGACAGGCTTACCCCTTTTTGATGTTTTATTTTCGAGTTGCTTATCCTTATCATAAGTCATGTCAGTGTAGTCCTCGATCCTCCTCGTCCTCGTCCTAGTCCTCGAATCCTGAATGGGTTCGTTGATGCAAAGATATATTTCAGAAAACAGAGCTTCTTAAATATATAACACAGCTTTTAAATCTAACTCTCTACCTTACTTCAAACCTAACTGACTTTATCATGCCATTTTCCCGAAGGGATAGGTGGAAGGATGGATCGACACACACACACACATCTTTGTCATGGCAGACACTCATTGCTTCATTTATATTTATACGTACTCCTGATTTTTGACGCGATTCGATTTAAGATTGGTTTGTTCGTGCCGTTTGTTCCTAGGGCACCCCGGATTCTTCTTTTACTTTTTACGCTAATGGTGCCTTTGAACCATCTAAACGTTGGTCATTTGCGGAGTAAAAAGGGACGAGTGTTTTGAATTTTTGTTTTGTGTATTATCAGTTGCACAAATACATTCAAATTTAGCTTTTTAAAAAATCGTACCTTATGTGATATATTATATCTGCAATAAGTTTCCTGTCATTTTTCGTAGGCAATAAAGTGTCTGAAGACCTTATTCACATTTCTGCTAGACTTTTAAAATCGCATCTTAGTGGGCTGTTCAAAAAAACTCCCCCTTTGGCAATTGTTTGTAATGGCAGCTAGTCTACAAGCATTCATTCGCTTCGCTTTGCTCCACATTGGTCTATTATGAAGAGTGATATATTGGGTATGGCGGGGTCAGCGTGGAGACATAAATCGTCCTTCTTCCTTCATTGTTACCTCGCAGAGTTTCCCCTTCCTAGGACCTGAGCCGCTGGCAGTCCCTTGACAGTTTTTAGTTTTGATGAGAACTTATCCGAATGCGATCTCGGGTGTGCGAAGGACTGGAAGAGGCCTTTTGGCGATAACGGAACACTTCCCTTTTGATGGTGTTATAATTTTAATTAGGCCTTTTGGAAGGGTGCGAACCGCATTGCGACTACTATTCTGACATTGTGTTTTTTCTCACTAACAAAAATTACGTTACATTTTCATAGGAACGTGAAATATGTGAAAACTTTGCTGTAATTTTTTTTTAAATAAAGTTCTTATTTTTTGCACAAGAGTCTAATACCAGTGTTTGATTTATTATGTGAATGATTAAAAATGAAATAATTAAAAACACTTTGTTTTTACCACGATAAAGAAAAGTTATTCTAATATTTTATTTTTTATTATTCCTTATTCACAAACATATATTTTTTCAGGTAACCAGTTTTTCAAGTTTTTCGACTGCCACACTAGGTACATGCCCGTATTATGGTAGTCTATTTACGACAAATAACTTTGTTTGCATCACTTTGTTTTTACACCTCTGCCATAGGTCAATCCAAGTGGTTCACTACGTTTGGTGACGTAGCAGGGGTGCCCGGATTCATGGGATGATGTTTGTCTAGGTCTTGGCGGCAGATGTCTGGTCACACTGAACCCCAGATTCCTCATACCTTTTCCTTCCCAGAACTTCCTCTCCTCCCTATCCTTAAAATACGTTTCGTGACGATGTCCACTTCTTCAGGAGTAGTGGACGTCGTCCACGAAACTTATTGATTGTTTATAAAAATAAAGCGATGTAAACAAAATTATTAATTTGTCTTTTAATTAAATTTATTATGTGTATGGAGTCGGTGTCAACCAAGGTACCCGGCCCGGCATTTTCACTTGACAGCTCCTCTCCCGCCGAGGCCCCGCTCTCGCCTCATCAAGTCGCGCGTGCGACACAAGCACATCTCACGGACTCCAAAAATAACAATCGTACCTACATATTGATGAGTAGAAAAAGTAAGTTGATTATTAAGTTATAGAAAAATACGAAATTATTTTTTTACTTTTTAATGCATTTTTGAAGTCGTTTTTTTGTTTTGTTAAAATTTTTGTTTTAATTCTTTACAACATTATTTTACGTATCAATAACTAAGGAAAACGACTGTAGGTACCTCTGGAAACTCTCGAATTTTCGTAATCCCTTATAACGATAAAATCATTAATAAAATCAATAAATTAAGCTTAATGTATAGCCCCTTAAGATGTTCCCTGTGAACCCTCGTGTTTTTATTATTCCCCTCCTTTACCTTAATCACGTTATAATTAGTCTATTTATAAACCTATATAATAAGTAGGTACATATTTTTGTTTTCCATTGTATGTATGCAATGTTAGTTCCAATGTTCATTTTATCTGCAGTATTTTTCTGCTTCGCTGAATCTTGGCTCCAAACACAACATACTGTGTTATTCTTTCACAAAAATCTTTATGCTAATACCTTTATATCATATTTGATTTTCTACATGACAAGCAAATAATAAATAATAACGACTCGTCTACGAAATAACTTTCTCTTTCAGTTTTATATTTGGCAATAGTTATTTTGCCCGTTTTGGGTATCGCAATTAACGCATCTACAAAACATCCATGTCATCATGGTCTAGAATAGAAATTACTAATGGTTATTTTTAATACCGCTATTTTAATACTGCTCGAAAGATACTTCAAGAATCATTAGTTAACAAAAGAGGTAGGCAATGCTTTTTCACTTTAAATGTTTCAAAATTTCAAGCTGCGGCTGGCGCTCTTTGTCTAGGGCAGCCCTTTCCTTACCTTATCAAATGTTAGATAAATTTGGCTATAAAATGCATCACGTGGACCCCACCTTCAGAGGGTTACATGTTCTTATTACTCCGCAATTAGTCTCCTTGCTTTACGACATTGCCCGCATTAAAAGTGAAGTGGCGGTCTGTAAGGCTTGCCCATTCAGACGAAGAGATTATTATGTTAATCGTGTTTGTTTAGGTTGGGTAAGGGTCTAAATTATGACCAGATTTGACTTTGGTACGCCCAAGGGATGCTGCCTGAAGATGTCCCCTAATTTATAGGGATAATCTTGTGGGTAAGAGATGGTCCTGCGCTCGGTTGGTCTTGTGATTTATCTAACCCTTTGATGGACAATTTGACTTAATTCACAATGCCGTTTAATTTATATGACGGTATCTCCTTCTTATTATTATTCATGTTCCGCTTCTATTGGAGATTATAATATATTTATGAATTCTACAAAATTTAATATTTGGCGTTTTTTGTTTAAAAAAAATATCATTGCTTTGCATTTTCAATATTATGTTAGCAAAGACATTTACAAACTAAAAATAAAGTGGGACCCAGATGGAAACCTTGAGGAACTACCCTCGAAGATCCCTGGCTGTTGTCGCAATGTTGGTTTTCTGTCAGCACTTATTTTTTAATGTGTTATAAAAGTTAATGTTATTTGTTTTCTGTACGCTTATGTAAAAATCAAATCGATGTATAGTGTTTTTGATTCTCACGAAAATTAAGAGATTTCGTACACTTATTTCATTTAAAATATTTCATATATATTTGTTCTGTGACACTCAAAATTATCGTTTCATAGTGAGAAATCGTCCCATTCATTGAATATCAGTTTCGGATTACATTGAATCTTGTATAATATTATTTGTTGAATATCTATATTCAACGAGAATCAAACTAGACATGATAAATTTCATTCTTGGCAGATTTGTGACTGTTCTCATAAGAAACATAAATCTAATAATTTTTTTAATACTTTGACACCTATTATTATTTAATTTGTAAAAAAAAACAGATTATTAATGAACAAGTTCTGCGATTACTAAACAAGTTTTATTATTTTTACCAATTCCCTATTAATACTTTAATTATTATAGTAGTAATATTATTTGTTACATTTTTTCATAATGGAAGTTCTACAAATTAAACTTGCTAAGTAACAATAAAAAATAATAAAATCTGAATATCGTTTTCATTTTCAAACAAGAATAAACGTCATGTGGGGAAAGTCGGTATTTCTAATGAGAATTAAGGTTACCTTTTTTCTATTTTACCATCTTAAAAATGAACTCAATCGAAAAGTTCGATTAACCAGCACTCTACGTTAATGTAGGCTGTTATAGTCAATCCTCGAAGCTCCGGCGCTCCTAGGACTGAAGGCTTTGGTCAAACCTAGGACAAACCAGTCATTCCGCGAAGAGACTGCATATCGACCTTTGACTATGACATTAACATTTTGACTTAGGCATTAACGTTTTAAATAAAATTTTACATATAAAACGTATTATCATTGAAATAGTGATGAACATAATCGATATTTATGTATCTATTTCGTAATATTCGATTAAAATTCAATGGATGCATTCGGTTTTTAAAACAATAAACTTCTAAATTTCAAGCTGAGATGGTTTCATGCCACGGTTGATTGAAATTAGATTAGGCGGCGCGGCGCTGTAAGTAGTCTGTGTGACAGAGCGATTAATTCGATTATAATATCTGTGTTTCGATTAAGCCCATCACTACACTGGAGTCATTAGGGTCGAGGTCAGTGTCAATGTTGTCATGGGCCATTTGTCTCGATTATAGTTTCTGATGCAAAGGTTTTAATGTCTTCGGATTGCATATTATTAATAGATCACTTTTTCAGTTTAATCGGTAAGTAGTATTTTGTTACGACATTTCTTAAAAGGTTTTCAGATTACCTTAAGTCAGTTTATTTATTATTTACTAGAAAAGTTGAGTTTGAGAGATAATTATAAAACGAGAACATGTTAAACCCCAGTGGTATGCAGAGAGGATTGACCGCCACACAATTCCGTTTGCACACGCTCCCTGCTTCACTAACAATTGTTCATGCCTTTTGTCACACATACTCTTCTGTTATTTTGGCTCTTGACTTGACACGACCTGACTCGAGTTATTTGCATTATCCGTACATTATTTTCGTATCTCCTCATTTGTAAAATGGTCACACACGATTTTACCACACAAACGTCTCTGGGAATTAATTTCTAAAACATTTAATTTGATCGGCGAGGATAACCAACACCCTGTAAATAGGTCACCCTAAGTGGTTCGCTACGTTTGATGACATAGCAGGAGTTCCCGGGTACATGGTGTGCGGTTTTTAAGGTTTTCATGTCTCATTGGGCCACCTACTGCGTGGCGGGCTGGATCGGGAGAAACTGATTGAAGGAGACTAGATCTCCGCAGCCGAACTCTATCGGCTCATCGTCTTGCACCGCAGTGGAAGGGATGGATTCATACGTCCGTCACTCCTCATTCCCACCCACCCCTCGTGCATTTTTCCTTTCCAGAACCTTCTTTCTTTCATTTCCATACAAAGACCCTCCACACAGCATCCCCAAAGGTGACATAGGCCCTGAGGAAAAAAATCCCTCAGGGCCTACGTCACCTTTTGGGATGCTATGTGGAGCTAACGTAAAATACACTTTATTGTGTACATATATTTTATTGAATAATAATTATTAGAGATGGACTGATATTAATTTGCTACTCGGTCCATTCTTTATTCGCTGCATCTCTAATAATAGTAATTAAAATTCGTCTCTGCTACAATATGAAAAACGGGCTCAGTGGGCAGTAAGTAAGAACCACTAATTACGTTCTTTTATACTTTTACCGTTCTGATCAAAGAAGACGTAACGACATCAAAATTATACTCTTTGGAGGCAACTTGAAGTCGTTGAACTCTGCATTTTCTTTCTATGTCCGCCCACAGACCTCAGATCTTCCAATTACTATTGATTTATTTCGCCTGTTTGATTTGTTTATAAATAACTAACTAACTAACTAACCATCATATCATTTCACCGCAAAGGTAGGCAGAGAGGACGGACTGCCACACAACTCGGTCTTGACGCACACTTCTTGTCTTATTCTCATTCATAACATCGTCTCATACATACTCGTACAAACTCTTCTATTATTCTGCCTCTTTATATGGCCCGACCCAAGTATCTGATTACTTAATCGTGTCATGTCTTCCTCGAGTATCCCCGACTTCTTCTACCACCATTCACATTTGCGTAATATATTATCCTTACACTCCTCTCTCCGTTGATCTGCTTTACATGCCCAAACCTCTAATGTAGTAATGAGATCTCATTTCTACAGCATTCAGTATACTTTCATCCTTCCTCTGTCAGTTCACGTCTCATTGCCATACATCAGGGTAGATACCAGCATTCCATTGTGGACCGCTAGCTTCGTTTCTTTGGACAGTTTTTTGTTAGCGTCAACTGCGTTCAGTCCTCCATTGATGGATTTACCTGCATTTACCCTTCTTTCAATATCTCTATCAGCCTTCCCACATCCGTAAACATACTTCTCAGATACACAAACTCATCCACCTGCTCTAAGTATTCATCATTCACAATTATAACGCACTATGTTTTTGTACTCTCTCTCTTTCAAACACCATGACTTTAGACTTACTTACGTTCTTCATTAACTCATTCTTCATACATACTTCGTTCATACTAAACACGAGAGACGTTAGATCTTCCATAATGTTGGAAATCAGTACCGCATCATCATCAGATAACATACGAGGTCTTACAGATTACTCAATTTAGCGCCCAATTCCATCTCTTTAAATTCTTGCATACAATCCTTCACATTTGTGTATTTTAGTTTTCTGAAGGCGTGTGAATTGCACACTCTGTTTTTTTTTAAGATGAAGTTTGAATAATATTAGTTTATTATTATTATATTGCTTTACCTTTTACGTTTCCTCGTTCATTTGAATGCTCTGTTAAATAATGGTCCATCTTGTTTTTACAAAGCCGCTCGTTAATTATTTGGTGTCCCTCGACACTCATGAGATGCTTGACCAGTCTGACCTGCGTGTTGGACCCCGTCATTAGTCAATGATATCGTCTCTTGTGAGCAGTGAGATATGGCCCGAAGCTTTAAGGTGTCTTGTAAGGAATGGACCATATGGTAACTAACATAACTTTGATTGTTAATCACAGACCTATTATGTGAAAGAACCCACAAAGCCCGTCGTGTTTTAAAAATTAAGGTATGTGTATTATAAGCTATGTGTATTATAAATGTCGTTGAAGATGTAGATAGTAGACACCACTTTACATATTTAAGACAACTAGTTTCGAACACAATCCTGCCTCACAAAAATAAAACAGGGGTTAAATTAATGACATTTGAAAATATCAATGTGAAAACTTTGAAGAGTTTTTTTTACAACTTAAAACTTGTCGCAAAAGCAAAAGCAAAATGCAAACTTAAAACTTCGTTTTGAATGAACAGATACAGGAACAGTGCGTGTGAAATAAAACTCTCAAAACGAAAATGTCTACACATTTTTACATAGTTAATGCCCAAGAAAAACAAAAAATTGAAAATTTTGTGTCTACACGTCTATAGTAGTAGTATTCCTGACTAATGATGGTTAATTCGTTATTTTCTTTTTTGTGTTCTTTTCAAATGTATTATTATATTAATTAGGGAATGCCAAGGAGAGAAATTTTAGAATTTATGTAAAACTAGCAGTCCCGGCCACACGTTGCTATGGCTAACGATATCTTTATAACCAACGCCATCTGTTAAATCAAATCCACATCACGCTGCCCGCTGCCGCTTGGTCAGATATATTATGTATTTCGACAAATTTACACAAAACCTTGACAAATTCTATACCTAAAAACTTTCCCCATGAATCATTCTATCTATTGGTGAAAACCGCACGAAAATCCGTTGCGTAGTTTAACAGATCTAAGCGCACATACATCGTGAGCGACTTCATTTTATACTTCATTTTTTTACCCTCGACTCTGTGCAGAAACGGGCGGTCCGTTTGATAGATTCTCCCATCTTAACAGACGGATTGCAATCTTTAGAACACAGGCGTCGGGTGGGAATGCTATCCTTGTTCTACCGGTATTACAATGGAAGATGCTTCGAGGAACTAGCATCATTGATCCCTTCGGCACCGGTGCATAGTCGGGAAACACGCCAAACGCGTGCCCAACATTTGTACACGGTTGACATTTGTCACATGAGAACGGGTCGTTTCTTCGACTCGTTCTTATGTTCAACAGCTCGGCTGTGGAATGATTTGCCGGCCTCTGTGTTTCCTCCTTCCTACAACGTAGGTCTCTTCAAGACCAATGTTCATTCCTTCCTCTCCTCAAAAAGACCCTCCACACAGCATCCCAGATGACATAGGCCCTGAGGGAAATTATTTTCCTCAAGGCCTCCTGTGTGGAGTTAATGTAAAAATATATATATATATTTTTTTTTTCTTTTTACTATAGTAAAGATAAAGATACCTAATAGTACCGAAGATATAGGCCGTCAAAATGTTGATATTTGTGGCCGGACGATATATTTTTTCATTAACTCCACACAGGAGGCCATGAGGAAAATAATTTCCCTCAGGGCCTATGTCATCTGAGAGAGGTGTGGGGGCTTCTTGAGGAGAGGAAGGAATGAACTTTGGTCTTGAAAAGACCCATGTTGTAGGAAGGAGGAAACACAGAGGCCGGAAAATCGGTCCACAGCCGAGCTGTTGAACTCAAGAAAGCGTCGAAGAAGCGACCCGTTGTGACAATTTCGTTCTTGTGTGATAGCATGGTACATACAATGACTGGAACAGCAGCACTGCCTTTAGAATTATGAATTGTGTCTTTTGTGACGTCACAAGGCACGATCATGTTTGCACAGTTAAGCTTATAACTTCGTCATTTTTTTTAATATGATGTTACTGCCATTATTATCTCTTTAAATATAATAAATACATGTCCATAAAAAGACGATCTCATTTAGAATAACTTTCTTAAAATAACTTTATTTCTTTCTTTTTTTTCTTTCTTTCTTTTGGGAATTTTCACTAATCCTGAATAATGACTAATGACTAATAAATTTCTCGTCAGTTTATTCAACTATTATTATGTTCTCGTCTTAAAAGCTCCTTGCTCTCAAGATGATAATAGAGAAGGTAGGAATACTTAGATACCTCTACATCTGTATATATTTTCAATGGAGGCTTCTAAGGTCAAGAACACCTGCTACCTCTTTTGTTCTCAAAGCTACTCAGAGTTTTACATAATTGTACCGATCTTTCAAATTGTACCAACTTTATAGTATTCAAACTTTTCTTTCGATTGTTTGTTTTATTTCTTTGTCTTTGTCGGCTTTACAGTTCAAAGATTAATGTTTCATCTTAATCCGACTGTGGGAAGTGTATGAAATTATTTGCGTGGGGAAGGAACTCGGGTGATTCTTTATTGTTATAAATAAAACGAAAGTCATTCATTATAATCACAAAAAGTTTTTTTTTATTAAATGATTTAACCTAATATGCCCTTTAAAAATACTCACAACTTGATTCGGATGCTCTGCTAAATTACATACATTGCTTGTACAAAATTGTCATTTTCACATGATAATTATTGGCCGTATATTATGCACCATTCATTCTTGACGGTTCCATGCCAACTCAGAATGAAACACCTCAGAAAAGTCATTAAAAGCTACGATAAAATAATTTTAAAATAGCCGGTAACCCTAACTAACTTAACCTATTTAACCAATTTTTTTATATTTTCTTATCATCAATCGTAATGACCTTTCTGAGGTGCTTCTGAGTTAGTTTCACTCTGAGTTGTACAATTTACTATTGTGTACTCATTTGCTGTACAATTTGATTACTTTTGTGTTTGCTCCTTCCTGCAGAATTGGTTTCTTAAAGGCGCGGATTGACTTCCATTCCTTAATATACAGCATTTACAATGTTTAAATTATATGCTCTGAAATCCACAGGATTCCCAAATTCCCAGGTCAAATCCCCCAATGTGGATTTTGTGATATCCTAATGTAGTTCGAAAGGTTACTCATAGATGGCACCAGATAGTCGTTAAGAGTTTATCTATGGATGACACGTAGCTGTCGGTAATGCAGGGATTGAGACTATACCTAATAAATACTATAGCAACTAGCAACCCCAAAGTCGAGACACACAATAGTACCTACCGCCTGCTATGAACGCCTTACGAGCCAATTGATATCTATCAAAAATAAAATTCAGAGGGTTTTGTTGACCCCAGAGTAGTTATTTAAAGACTTGTGAGACAACAGATGTATTGTAAAAAGAAATAAAATCGTAGTAAATCTTAGGGTTTTATCCAAGAGTAACGGATAATCTTATTCTTTCTGTGAAGCAAGTCATCAATGAAAAATGAAGCCACCATAAATACTGCTTAGAAGTTAAAAAATATTACATAATGTTTTTATTCTTGAAGAGGCCATTATTCCGTGGTTTTCTATCTCCGATTGGCCACGCATTTCCTTCGAAGTCTGCCGAAGGCCATCCGTATTCGTACCGTCGACGTTTTGTGATCCCGGACGTGCCTCTTCCTCACTATTATCATTTCGATCGTGGCAGTCTCAAATCTCTGCAGCTTCCGTGACGCTCGAGTGGCTGTCGGCTGTTCCCCGTGCAACGCGATGGACCAGTGCAATGTTCGTGATGATTGTTTCCAAATCGACGAGACGAAATGATAGCCATTTGTAACTGAACTTTTTTTGCTGCAATTTTGTTATTTCGAATTACCAAGTTACGAAATATTTTTGAAGAGATGTTTTGTTTGTTTTCTTTTTATCTCAGTTACGAAAAGTTGGGCTACACGGAACATTTGCTTCCATTCAAGAAGACATTTCTGGTGTTATTCTTTATTCTGCGTTTGCAACGGATTATGGACCGACTCCATTTTATTTAATGAATACCTAAGTTCTTCTTATTCTGGTGCTATCTCCTTTCGGAGGTTAGATATCTGCACTTAAACCAGGTTTTGAAGTAGAGCTTCTTCCTTTTCGAAATCTTCCACTAATATTTTATTTTATTATCAGTTCGATAATAAAATAGCTGTCGCTACTTGTGATGTGGCCAAGACATTTCTTGACCATCATCTGCCCTGATCATGGACACTGTAACGCTGTCCGAAATGATGGCTACCACACATTTAAACATTTATTATTTTAATGTTAGTTAAGTAAAATTCTTAAATTTTTGGTCATTATCGAAGAATTTCAAAGTAATTTATCAGTCACGCTTATTGTGCGAATGCTCCTATACGCATTTTTATTGCTTGGTTTACAGTACAGAAGAATATATATAACTTACCGAAGAACCATTTTTATTCTTCTATCGAACTAAGATGGCTTTGTAATCATTCCAATTTAGAGTCGTTTCAACCACCATAATTTATTTAGAAAAAAAGTTCTTTCATTTAGGCTGGAAGGTCTTTGGTATTCATTCAAACATTCTTTTAAATCCTGTGTGGAATCACCTCTCCGTGTTTCTGTTATCTTGATTAGCCTCATAACGTAGCGGAAGTAACACGTGGGCACAGCGAATGGGCACGTGACTCGGCTGCTTCCGGAAATTACGGAAACAGAACAGGAGGCGTTGAAAATGAAACGGTTCTCGTCTTAAATCCCTTACGCTTACAACGGGTATAAAATTTTGCCATCATGACAACAAACATGTTTTTATTCCATAATTACTTTCTTTCTTTCTTGACTTTTATCAGCACTTTCTTTCGCAATGAATAGCGAACATTGCTAGAAAAATGCAAGCCTTTGAAACATTTTTCTTTATGACAACTTGTCATCATCAGTATTAGCTTTTATATTAGCAGTTACAAATGAGCAGAATAATATAACTCTTCGAAGATTACTTGTCAAAAACGTCGCTTCGTGCACTGTAACCTGTAACTAACGTGCGGAAATATTTTGACGTTGAATTAATTCTGCATAGATACAAAATATTTTATGAAACACAATTTCTCGTTATTTTAACTGCATTTTATGTGATCATTTTTTTTTTGAATTCATGTTTAGCTGCAGAAAGCATGACGATAACTAGAGATGGTTTCCGTTTTTTTGATGTTTTTGATAGGGAAATATATAAACATTCGTCGTTATTCATACCTGGTGACACGAAGAGGACATTGGCATTGCTTTCTTTACAATAGATAAATAAATCACGATTAGTTTATGTTAACCGTGAATGTTTTGTTGATTTGTGTGAAAAATTTACGAATTTGGTTAAGTTAATCACGATTTTGAAACTTGAATATTGAACATCGATTTGAAATACAAAATCCAATAGATACCTACTGAAGTTATAAAGTGTAACCCCAGAGTTAATTTTTAATTTGAATGAGGTCTTAGAATGAATTCACTTCGAAGTACGCAGATTCATGTGTTTTTGGTTTTTCGGCTATCGTTTTATTGTATAATGTGTAAAATTAATTTGTTTTTGAAAATGGTCGTAAATTAAAGTATTTATGCCTGAACTTCTCAAAACATAGAAAAATCGTGTATGAAATTCGCAAGCGGTAGAAGTGAAACCTTCAGAAAACTTAACTTCGGGAGAATGAGACGAATGCAGAGTGTTAGGAGTAGGATAATTGTAGGTTTTATTTATTAAAATATTGTTACCAAGTTTAAAAAGCATCGCACAAAGAGGAGGCCGATAGGTTACGAGGCACTGCATAGAGAGGACACCGATTAGTCTATTTCATTCTCTCACAGGCTAAATTCTATGAATGTATGTGTTTCTCTTTTTTGTGTCGCTCGTTTCCGTTTCATCGAGTTTCGAATCACAACGGTGCTAAAGAAGTTTTCACTTCAATAAATCACGCTTTTTGCATAAAGCAAAACTGGCGGTTGGTGTTAAGCGACAATGTAAACCTTATCGCCTTCTACATAAGGAGTGTTATGGTTAGCCGCCTGATTCTGAATGTTGCACGTTATATTGAATTTAAATCAAGGCTGAGAACTTTTGCAATAGATTATAATCTTGTACAATTGGGTATACCTTAATGTACAATGGATACCCACAATTTAGTATCAATTAATATTTTTATTATGTTGTATGTTTCTGATTTAAGTCTTTTTAAATCACCGAGTTATAATATTCCATATCTAAGTACTTCAGTGTCGCTTGGTAGAACACCGAGTCACAGATCGGAGATTTATTTTTAAAGGTAATTAATCTGATTCGTTTGTTGTATAGTGCCGACAATGAAGACTGTGGGTTCTCAGTAGAACGTGAGAATTGACATAAGACGAGTGGGCCTCAAATGGATGTGTTTCGACAACACAATTACCATGCCTTAATTACAGTTACTGTTTCAGCGATCATGATATATGTCTGTTCTGTATTTTGCCTAGAGCAGACACGACACATCGAAAAAAATGTTCTAAGTCTATAACTATGTATTATATTTAATTAATTTACTGATATTATTTTTGTTCACGCACGTTTTATTGATGTTCATGGTATTAGAATGTTTGTTTAAATCTAACTAGAATAACAATGGTTCCGTTCTGCAAAATAAAACTGCAAAATAAGTTTCTGCCAAAACGCCAGAGGTTCGAGAGCTTTCGCTTCTTCATAAACCGTTTTCCGCTTTATCGTTTTAGTTTTAGAAACAAATAATATTTATGATAGGGCACGCAGAACACTGCGATGCTTCACAAAGAAAAAAGTATTTTTTTTTTTATCGAGGCATCCTTGTAAATACTTTCAACAGCGAAAAAAATATGCAAGTGTTTTTTTAAATTTTTCATTTATTTAAATTTCAGGTGTCGCTACCATTTATCAAAGTTTTGAAAATACACGACGATTAGGGCAATGATTGCAACGCGTCAGACTAAACATGTCATTGAATGAATTAAATAAGCCTTATAATAAGCCTATGAATTAAATAGGTAGGTTAAACTCACCCCTCTCTCGATCCCCTTAGTATTGTGAAAGATGGGAAGCATGTTTAGACGCGTTGGTGTTGGCTTCGCAATTATAATAAACGTACTTTTTCTTCTTATACTGAAATTCACAATCGTGACATAAAACGGCGCCAACATGCGTTTGCGTAACGTATAATAATTTAATTATTATTATTTTTTTAATTTATAAACTAACGTTTAGACAAGATTTTTATGCATAGCACAAAGGGTAACAATTATTACAAGCAATAATTGTCAGCCTGAAACACTCATTTACATTGAAAAATCTTCCGAGAAAAGATACTTGCCGCCAACGAAAAAAAAAAAAAAAAAGAAAAATAAAGTTGGTTGTTTTCAGGTGGGAAAAAATATAACAAGCAGTAATTGTTGAATGAAACACTAGTATATATTGAATTATTTGGCGGGTATTTGATAAGCCCCCATAGCTCAGTGGTCAGAGCATTCGACCGGCAATCGCAAGGACACGGGTTCAAGTCCCGTTGGCGGCAAGTATCTTTTCTCGGAAGATTTTTCAATGTAAATGAGTGTTTCAGGCTGACAATTATTGCTTGTAATAATTGTATAATAATTTCATTGATTTTAATCTTGTGATAAACTATGTACATTTTGTAAAAAAATTCTTAAAATAAATACTCAGTTTGAATAGCAACTTCTTATACTTTTTGGTCAAACCTCTACATTTTCACAGCTGGGCAATCCCTAAAACCCCATTAAAAAATCGGCAAAGAAGTGTGTAATTTTTTAAACATTTGGAAATATATCAAAGAATGACCCCTAGAAAATTCGAAATAAAAATATTTTTCATACGTTTTTTAAGCACCCTAATACACACACGTAGGTAGATACTTCACCTAATTTTAGCAAAACGACCTCTTCGAAGATTCTTAAAGCATCTACGTTAGTATTTTAGATTATTTAATTACTTCAATTACACATCACCGACCAATTCCCATTTGTCATCAATTCTTTAAAACAGATTTGCGATGCACTTAATTAATACTTCTCCCCTTCTACTATCGTTTCTCCCTCCCTTGTCCAGTCAAACCGTGTCCGATTACAGGTTTAATTAAACCTCCCCCACCTTCATTCAACTCAGAGCCCAGAGCCCAGAGCGTTGTGTGTTTGAGTTGCGTCACGCGAGGCTAAATATCATCGATCATCCGTACTCTATAATATAATATATAATATGCGTTTATTGTCAACACACCATCTATTTTTGAATGATTTTTAAAATGGTTCGCATACTCCTTTCAATCCTTCGAATATATTTATTAGATAGGGCAATATACAGGTTGTTAAGGGACGTACTTGACTTACTTTAACCAGTGATTCCTGACATTATTTGGAGTAAAAAAATTTAAATGAAATTTTGGTCTTCGGTGACTTTTTTGACGACTTTTTTTTTCAATTTTTTTTTCTTCTGCATTTCGTCACTGGTCACTCAGCCGGGTGTCCGACGAACCCCTTACCCCGCCTCCAACTATTCAACAACTACCATTTTTTATATTTTTGTAGAAAAAAAAAATGTCACCGGAGACCAAAATTTCATTTACATTTTTTACTCCAAATAATGTCAGGAATCACTGGTTAAAGTAAGTCAAGTACGTCCCTTAACACCCTGTATAGCGAAGTTTTATAATAAAATCGCCCAAAGGTCTCACTACAGCGTTATGCTGTGTACACACATAGCTATAAAACACGTGGCTTGGCGTATTTTGGCATATCGCTCGCCGTACATTCCTAATTGGAATATATGGCTAGCGATATGCCTAAATACGCCAAGCCAGCTCTGTGTATACACAGCTTAATTATTATGCATTATTAATTTGTGGAATGTGTCTTTTGGCCCCTTTTTCATCATCGTGAAATGTCTATGGAATATTATAAATCTCTACATATTATAAATAAAAGTTCTATGCCGCGTCTGCCTGCCGGTTTTGCAATAAACTCAAAAACTACTGAACGTATTTTCATGCGGTTTTCACCAATAGATAGAGTGATACATGAGGAAAATTTGGGTATATAATTTGTCAAGGTTTTGTAAATTGGTTGAAATATATAATATATAAAGAAGGTGTGTATGTGGTGGACGAGTGGGCTGCCAAGCGGGCGGTGTGGATTTGATTTGTATGCAAATTAACAGTTGGCGGTGGTTATAAAGGTTGGGTAATCATCCAATAGATGGCGCTATGTTTCGTTAGCCACAGCAACGCGTCGCCGGGTCAGCTAGTTAGATATAATTGAAAGAAAATTAGGAAACAGTTCACTTAAACATAAATATCCCGTGCAGGTACTCGTACATAGTGCTTGGACAATACACAAATTTTAATAAGTTAAAAAATAAATTTATAAATAAAGGTTTTATTAAATTAGGCCTCTTAGAAAAGATTCATGTAGAGCTCGTGGAACGTTTTTTGGTATGTTGAGGTACAATCTGAGTCTGAAGTAAGGGCTGTCTTAATTCGAGCTTTGAAGAAACTCGGATAAAACTAAATATGTATCCAACACTTAATTGGTATTGTTAATCCCACCCAGACACTGATCAACCAAATCCATAAATTATTCTCACAAAGGCATTCATCATTTCATCAAATAATGCCAGCTCGCATGATAAATGTGTTCGACGAATGTTCGCAATTCGTATCAATTCCTAAAATCATTATTGCTTTGGCAACAGCTTATTCCGTCAGCCGTGTTGATCTAATGTCGAATATTGTATTACAGTAATGAATGCTCCCATTTGACACGCCTCACGAAATATATTTATGCAGACATGAATGATTTTCGACTCTCGAAAAGTTGTCGATGAGCAATAGTTATTATTTACACTGAACACAAATTATATTTCACGATTAAGTCACCATGTCAAATTAATTTATTCTCGTGCAATCTTCTGGCTTTGTATTTTTTTTTACCATTTGTTTTCTCTTATTTCAGATTCCTTCGTCAACAGTCAAGAATGGACCATGTCCAGAGCGGTGCCGGATCTGCGGCTGGGCATTGTGGGATCCCTGTCCAGTGGGAAGTCAGCTCTAGTACACAGATATCTGACCGGGGCCTACATGCAGGAAGAGAGTCCGGAAGGTGGAAGATTCAAGAAGGAAGTATGTGTGGATGGACAGAGCTATCTCCTACTCATCAGGGACGAAGGAGGAGCTCCAGAGATGCAGGTGAGAGCAGAATGAAAAGTTAATTATGAGCAGTCTTTAAACAGGTGTAATGATAGCCATCGTATATTCAAATGCGTATGTTTAGACCAGGATTTGTCTGGTATCAACGGAATCGCAATACGGAGAACACAGGAAGCCGTTGTTCGCAATATCATAGAATATAGCTCCAGTATTGGGCCCTTACTGATCAAAACCATATCCTATAAATAGAAAAAGTGCAAAAGATTTTTATGCGTTATTTGTTTTTAAGAGGTTGTAATGAACTATAATAAATCCACTTTTGTTAAATGATGTTAACTTATACGTGCATAACAAATATGCTTGTGGGAGATCCCATGCACTTTTATATGCTCGAAAACGAGGACTTCTGCCTTTCAGAACGCGCCAAACAGAGCGACTCAACTGTTGCAACTGCATTGACCATCGACATTTTCAAAGTCTGTTACAGTCATTTCAGCAACTATCTTTTGATGCATGTCACACAATAGTTAAACCGCCATCATGACCTTTTATACTTGTAGATGTACCTACCTCAAATTTGTAATCTTCTCCGATTACATATTAATGTTGGTGTCATCGATATATTAACTACTTGGTCGACGATTGGTGCATAACCGTTTTACGGAGAAAATAAATAAATCAGCCAATACTGGATTAGTACCTGCATTCACTAGTCCATTTTCTACCCCAGGTGATATTTTGAATGGCTGGTCTGAGAACGTGGTAAGGATTGTAATGATTTCATTGTTGTACAAGCGATGTACATCTTTTCAGAATCGCACAACTGTCAACAACAAAATATATAAAATATCGTACATTCTAAATAAAGCCAACTTTTTACACTGCTTAGTGTTTCCTCTTTCGATGTTCACTTAAAGCGTTCGTTCCAATAGTTCATTAGTTCACGGTCTCCAGTAATTACTTCTGCCCCATCAAATAGCAATCTTTCCGCGCGTTCTCTCAACTACCCACCTAATGACCTAAAGCCGATGACATTTTATATAATAATTGCTCGTTCGCGTTCACTACAATGCACTCCGCCAGATGCTGCCCGGATGGCCGGTTTATAAACTAGCAAAATCAATACGACCACTTCAGGCGAAAAGGGTTATCGCTTAGAAGTTTAAAAAACCAATCAACACAACTTTTTGAAAGGAACTATTAAAATGAACTCCTCTGTGTTTTTTTGGTTACCAAATGCTTACGATAATTCAAGTACGAGTACTTACCAAAAAAATATATCTTTACGTCAGTCACATATTTTGCTCTTAGAAGGTGATTTCTGGTGACAATATCTTAATAATGCACTTATCATATAATAGCTAATGTAGATATTATGAGTTTTCACGACCGAAATAATAATACTAATATTTGAACGATTTGTATAGCGCCGTTTTTGTGAAAGATCACCACAAGGGCGCTGTACAAATTTATAATATATTTCTACCATCTTTCTTAAGAATTCTTACAATCTAACCACAGAGTGGACAAAACATTAAAACGACACACGGCTGTGTGTTTTTTTCGGTTATTATGCCATGTTGCGCTACCATCTTTAGCCAACGTTTCGGACAGTAATACAGTGACCAGCATCAGGTCAGATGTTTAATTCATCTTACAAATTTAATTACACATCTGATAATGAAACTGTAATACTGTTAGAAGTGTTGGTTAAAGAAGGAGGTAGCGCAACACGGCATAATTACTCAAAATAATTCACGATTATTAATATATCGACGATCAAAATATTATTTTCAAGGAATCGACAACCTCTGAAGTACTGCCCAGGTTCTCACATAGGTATTATTTATTATTCAGAAAGCATTGAATCGATGAAAAATATTTGCGAACTATAATTATTAATTTTTTGCTTGGTTAATTTTAGAGCCTTTTATAAAAATGATTTCAAAATTCAATTCTATATTTCCCCCACTTTTTTTAAATACACCTCTCTTATTTTTGCACCCTCTAATTACGGAAAGCCCTCCCTGCGTTCCCCTGCAGATGTAAGGTACCTACTCTACGCGACATCCGGTGCGTGAGTGGTCCTCTCGAGGCTACGTATAGAGACGTACAACGTACAACCCTCCGCCCCCACCCTTGAGGGGTGATTGTGTGAGACGATTGAAGGCTGAGTTTCGCCAAGGGTTTAGTTTACAAGGGGGATGTCCAGATTGTGATGTAAAATAATTTATTAATATTACACTCGCGAATTTAAAGGTCACTTTTGTAGATTTATGAAATGTATCTGTGTGCGTTTTTTAATGCAAGTTAGTAGCAATTGGATGTCAACCGTCCTTCATATCAGCTTTCACAAAAATTGCATTAATAAAAATTAAATAATTATTTTTCTATTACGTGTCATTTTCCTTTGAAATGTGTATATGGTTGTTTAAATGTTAACTTTTGGTCACGACAAGATCTTAGGGCGGTGAAAACTCAGCTCTTTTTCTTGTTCTAGGTTAATTAAACATAACAATCAATATCAATTAAAAGGTCTATAGTCTATGGGAACCGCCGCCCCTTGAACAATTTATTAGATAACCTACTCTCCCTAAGTGGTTCGCTATATTTGGTGACCTAGCTGGGTTCATGCGGTGAGGTTTATCTATGTCTTGGCGGCGGATGCATTTGCACATCTACCGCATGGCGGGCCGGATCGGGATAGACTGGTTGAGGGCGACCTTTTGACCTCTCCGGTCGGACTCGACTCGACCCATGGCATTGCACCGCAGTGGGAGGGATGAATTCATACGACCGTCACTCCCGGACCCTCATTTTCCTACCCACCCCTCATACTCTTTTCCTTCCCAGAAGCCCAAAGATCACATAGGCCCGTAGGGATTTTTTTTCTTTAGCACTTCCTGTGTATAGCAAAGCAAAATATATCCCATCTTAAAAAATATTTTTTAAATCCTCGGAAATACATTTTTTCGCTGTGCGGGAATCCAACTTGCTCAATAGTAGTCGTATATATAATATATAATATTATACTATATACCACTACTTCACGGAAGTCGTAATAATGATAATAACAATACATCATTTTGTTTTTAATGATTACTGAGTTGATCATTTCGTATCCGATCAGTTCGATCCCTTCGGCTGATCGGTTCGTGTTTCGAGTTGATCAGTTCGATCCCTTCGGCTGTTGGACAACCCAGGGGTGCCCCTCGCCTACCCCGCACCCACACTGCACCCCCGCTGCCGCCGTCAAGCAGTAGGTTAAATTATGACCTGTCCGTTGCATCGGCCACTGGAGCGGCCTTTCGCAGAAAGAAAGAGAAATAAGATGAGTGATCAGGTGGCCTCTGCACTCTGAGCTACACACCCCACCCCCACCGCCTTTCCTGTCCCATCGCCCTACGCACCGAGAAGGATGACATTGGTCGGAGCCCGCATACTGCGTTCCCTAAGAGGGAGCGATTTACACTGATAAGACTGATAAGACATTATGTGACACAAACATTTTACAAGGATATAAAAACTTTACAAAAATATGAACATTTTACGATGATACAAAAATATTAACGGTGATAAGACATTATATATTTTTTCTTTTAGTGTTAGTTTAATTAAGTTGTTAGTGCAGTGCAGTAAATTGATTGTATTAATTTTAACTATTGTTACGAGTTGTATATTTATAGAGGTAGGTTTGAATACGTGTAACGGTGTTTGTATGAGGTTAAGGTAGTTTTATATGTAGTCCGTGCAGGAAGGGAATGGCCGACAGAGGTGTCGATGAGGCTCGCTACCCATCACATCGCCAATCCCTTGGTAGCGCAAAGAGGAGGACGGAACGGGAACAATGTCGAATTGGTACGTGGAATATCAGAGGAGGGATGGAAAGAAAGATGAATGAATTATGTGAAACAATGGATAGTAAATGTTTGGACGTACTTTGTGTGACAGAGAGTATGAAAAAAGAGAGCGGTACAATGCAACACAACGATAGACTTGTCATCTGGTCTGGAAGACCAGATACAGAGAGGGCTTGTCAGGGTGTTGCAGCGTTACTGTCTCCCAGAATGGTTGAATGTATGTCGCAATATGAATGTGTAAGTCCGAGAATAATGTGGATCCGATTCAAAATTGGTTTGACAAGGGTGTTTCTGGTTATTTGCTATGCTCCTGTTAATTCTGAAAGCGACGAAGTGAAAGATGATTTTTGGACTGGTGTGAACGACGTAATGAGATTAAAAAATTCGAATGAAAGGATTATAATGGCGGGGGATTTGAATGGGTGGGTGGGAATTAGACGTGACGGATTTGATTCAGCCTTAGGTAAGTTCGGGGATGAAAGAACGAATGACAATGGGAACAGAATACTTGAAGTATGTTTAGAGTGGAACCTGTTTGTATCGAATACTTTTTTCGATCATAAATGTGTCCACCAATATACGTGGGAAAGAGGAAATGAAAGATCGATAATTGACTTTGTGGTAATTGACTCTAGGTTGAGAGCCGTTACCGAGGACACCAGAGTTTTCAGAGGGGCGGAGGTTGAAACTGACCACTTTCTGGTGGTGTCGAGAGTAAACCTCTTTCGCGGCTGGCGCTCTAAAGTGAAAACGATATCAACTCCAACAAGAGTCAAAGTAGAAAAACTGCAAAATGCTAATGTCAGAAGTGAGTATGAGAATTTGGCAGAGATGAGATTGAATGAGAAGGAAATGGACGGTCTAAGCATTGATGAAACATGGAACCACATAAAGGTGAGTCTTTGTGAATCTGCTAGAGATGTATGTGGAATAAGTACGCAAGGTAGGAAGAAAGGTGACGCATGGTGGGATGACGAGATCAAAGCACTGGTCTCAGAGAAGAAGAAAGCATGGTTACGTCTGATAGCGGCTGGCACTGATTCTAGCGAAGAGAGAGATAGAGCGAAAGAAGTTTATAAGGGATGTAAGAAAAGAGTAAGTGTTGGAGTGAAAGAACGAAAGAAACGCCTGGAAGAGGAAGAGGGAATAAAAATGACAAGACACTTCCAAGAAAACATTAAACTGTTTTGGAAGGAGGTCAAAAGGTCCCGGAGTGGTTCAGAGAACGGAAGCCGGAAAGTCATAAAATCGAAAGATGGAAAAATGTTGACGAATGAGGAAGAAATAAAACAGAGATGGATGAAATATTATGAGGAGGTTTTTGAAAGCGATCCGGGTGATAGTGAGGCCAGCAGTGAATCGGGTATGAACGATGACGGAGTGAATTCAATCAAAATCAGCGTGGATGAAATAAAAAAATCGATAAAATGCATGAAGAATGGTAAGGCTGTTGGTTTCGACAATATTGCTGCCGAATACTTTAAAGGAGATAGCCATATTATTCTCACATGGTTGTGCAAACTTTTTAATCAGTGTTTAGAGGAGGGTTACACGCCATTAGATTGGAGAAGGGCTGTAATCATGCCGTTATACAAAGGTAAAGGGTCACGTATGGAATGTGGAAATCATAGGGCTATTAGCCTGCTAAGTTCAGTCGGCAAGCTGTACGGAAGAATATTGATTGAAAGGGTAAGAATGGAAACAAAGGATAAAATATGGGATGTGCAAGGTGCCTTTATGAGTGGAAAGGGATGCATGGACCAGATTTTCTCCTTGCGTATGCTTACTGAGAAATTTCTGGCGAAAAACCAGAAACTTTTCTGCGCCTTTGTAGATCTACAAAAAGCATACGACCGAGTCGACAGGAAAAAGCTATGGAAGGTTTTGTCCAAGTATGGAGTGAATACAAATCTCATACAGGCAATTGCGTCTCTGTACGAGGGAAGCGTTGCGTGTGTTAGGGTAAACGGTGGTTTTACGGGGTGGTTTGACATCACAAAAGGTGTCAAGCAAGGCTGCGTAATGTCACCATGGTTATTCAATCTATACATGGATAATTGTATGCAAGAATTGAAAGAGGTGGGATTGGGCGCGAAATTGAGTAATCTGAAAGTATGTTGCCTGTTGTATGCTGATGATGCGGTGCTGATTTCTAACACTATGGAAGATCTACAGTCTCTCGTATCTAGGATGAACGAAGTATGTGTGAAAAATGAGCTAATGATGAATGTAAGTAAGTCTAAAGTCATGGTGTTTGAAAGGGAGAGTACGAAAACAGTATGCAACATAGTTGTGAATGATGAATATTTGGAGCAGGTGGATGAGTTTGTGTATCTGGGTAGTATGTTTACGAGAGATGGGAAGGCTGAAAGAGATATTGAAAGAAGGGTGAATGCCGGTAACTCCATTAATGGTGGACTGAATGCCGTTGGCGCTAATAAAAAACTGTCAAAAAAAGCGAAGCTAGCAGTCCACAATGGAGTCCTGGTACCTACCCTGATGTATGGCAGTGAGGCATGGAACTGGCAGAGGAAGGATGAAAGTAAACTGAATGCAGTTGAAATGAGATCCCTGAGACGTATGTGTGGTAAAACAATGTATGATCGTGTGAGAAATGTGGATATCCGCAAAGAATGTAAGGCTGATGTAAGCATAATGAGTAAGATTAAGAAAGGGACCCTCAGATGGTTTGGGCATGTAGAGCGAATGAACGAAGGAAGTAGTGTAAGAAGAATATACGACGCGAATGTGAATGGTAGAAGAAGTCGGGGACGCCCGAGGAAGACATGGCACGATCAAGTGAATCAGATACTTGAGTCGGGTCATGTCAAAAGTCAGAATAATAGAAGAGAATGTATGAGACGATGTATGAATGTGAGTGAGGCAAAGAGTGTGTGCCAAGACCGAGTTGTTTGGCGGTCCGTCCTCTCTGCCTACCCCTGCGGGGAAACGGCGTGATGGTTAGTTAGTTAGTTAGTTATCATTTCGTAACTATTTATAGCACTCGATCAAAATACGTCCACCATAATCCTTTTTGTCTTCAAAATTGAAATTAGTCACATTTGAAATGACTGTGATTCGAGGCACTATGACATGATTTGTTTTATTTCAGAATCATTTGATCATCATAGATTTTATCCGAAGCTAATCGACAGATTACACCGATTATGCCCGTGACCGATTAAACGTATTTCAAAACACAATCCACCGTGAATAATCGACAAAGATTTTGACTGTGTTTACAAATCCGCCGTCTGTAAATGTCGTAATATTTTATTCAATCCATTCCAGATGTTGGATTTATCTGATTTATTTGAAAACTTTCTCCCAAACTGAAGCGTGTAAAAAAGAAGAAATGAAAGCCTTAGATTATTGCAAATAATTACTTTTCGAAAGTAGTATTTGTTTTCAACGCTGTAAACGAAAGTTAAATTCAATGCGAAAATCGTGATCAACCAAACCTTTCCATTAGACTGGGATAAAATCCAATTTGCTTATATTGATACCTACCTTCATCAAATTTAAAAAAAATATTTAAATATTCATAAAATACTAGACTAGGTTATCTGGAATTTATATTAGTCTGAATTAAAGTTATGCTCTCTTAACTCTTAGGGCCAGTTGTTTTACAGAAATTCAAATGTAACATTGTCATCAAATGGCCATTCAGCGCCATTTTGTTTTCTTGACATTTGAAAGGTCCTCGTTTCAATTCTTGAACAAATTTGTGATATTTTGAAGTGAAAACTTCTTTGCATCGTTGTGATTTGAAACTCGATGATACGGAAACGAGCGACACTAAAAAGAGACGAACACATACATCTATAGGATTTAGCCTGCGAGAGAATGAGATAGACTAACCGGTGTCCTCTTTGTGCGGTGCTTTGGAGCCTATCGGCCTTCTCTTCGCGCGGTGTTTCATAGAATAAAATTATTTTTTAAATTTGGTAACAATATTGTAATAAATAAACCCTACAATTATCCTACTTCCGATTCTCTGCTCCCGAGTCTCATTCTCTCTAAGTTTAGTTTTCTGAAGGTTTCACTTTTACCGCGTGTGAACTCAGAACTGCCCACATGATTTTTTTACAGCTTGTGAAAATGTGAATGAAACTCTCTTCTGATCGGCATTTAACAGGAACCTTGCAAACGTAAAAGAAAACGGAATGGGCATTTGTTGACAATGTTTCATTAGAATTTCTGTGAAATATGTAGAGTACTTAAAGGTTATAGGTAGAATTAAAGCAACACAATGTTTTCTTTCGTAACGTAAAACAATATTTAATTAAATAAAATGTTGTCTCCCTCTATATTTTGTTATATACATAATGTTATATACGTATAAGCACACATTATGTACTTCTTGTTTAGTATTAATTTGTACCTTGAAGATGCTTGAGTAAAGCGAAACCGGTCGGTTCATAAATTAATAAATCTCGTGGTTTTAAACAAAAAAGTATTTTATTTTATTAAATTATATGTCAAACCACAAAGTGACTGCTTTCTACAATAATAAAAAAATATTTTTAGTTTTGTATTTATTTTTTATTTAGTTGTTGTTAGACTTTTTTGAAAGAATAATGCATTTGTATCAAACATTAGTTGACTTACTAAAGTAAAGTTTTGCATACAAAGAAAATTTCCGTACACTGTTTTCTTACAGAGATTCTTTTTCATAAATCTGAAAGTTCTCAAATTTTCATGTTTATGCCTCTAACAAAAGATGTAAAAATTGTTGTAATTACGTTTCCCACTTGCGTAACACCATCGCCATTGGTTCGTAGCAATTTCCACGTTGACAGTCCCTCCCCCTGCATCCCTACCTCAGCTTATGTGCCTGATATTTCAGGCTGTCATACACACGTCCTGCGGCTGGGTGCAATCATGATTGTCTTCACCCCTTAACCCCTTCTCCCGTTACCCCTCCATTTACCTTTCACCCTCTACCTACCACACTTCTAAACACTCTCCCACTAACATGTCTGTGTGCATACTCTTGCCTCACATATGTCGTAGAGACCAATAACCCCTGTACACCTGTCGTGATATTTCAAGATTTTATAGATTTCTATACAGAAAACGCTTTTTGTAACATTTCATAACTAACTATCAACGCCTTCAGTTTGCTGTCGAAATTTTTATTGTTATCTCAAAATAATATCTGAGGTCTTTACTTTCATATACTTATGTTTATCTTTATTTTCTTCTTTTCGTTAGCCTTAAATTATCGTTGTTTCTTTGAGGTTCTTCTCCTTGTCTCTGAACTGTCTCTGATTCCAGTCAAGGATGCTTCGATGTCCTTTGAATTTCACCTGTCATTTGGAAGTCTGATATTCATACAACATGCCCAGCATCGTGGCGTATTTATAGAATTTTGATGAGTTTAACCCCAAACTTACAAGTTTCCCCACAAGGATAACAAATTTGAACCAATAAATGATAATAAAAAATAATTAATTCTGTACTGTTCATTCATTGTTTTGTAATGTTAAGTTAGTATATATTTTTCCTGTCGGCGGATAAAAAATATGGAGTTACAAACAAATCAATATTGTTTCAATTAATTAATTCTGAATTTATTCGTGAACATGATATTCAGCATTGTAATTTCTCTTTCATTTCATACTGTATTAACCCGGCGTGAATGAGGTCGGGTAACTCATACCCACCGATTTGTAAAACACTAAATATTTTTTAACTATGCGATTCCTGGAACTCGGCTGACTCGGTGATTCGGTAGCTGGAGAGGGTGGTGCGTGGAGTGATTTTAAACGACAGTAACCGTGTTGCTTTAGCGCGCGGCGGAGTAAACTACACGTGCTCAAATATAGAGCGGGTACGTAATACCCGACCTCATAGTCGGTGTAACTATTTAGTGTTACATATAAGACATATGTAATTATTTAACACAGTGTAACTCTTTTGTGTTATTTTATAAGACAGATTTATTCTTTAATTTTGTGTACAAAGTTGATCTCAATTTCCTAATATTAAGTCATAGTTTCTAAATATTGTTGATTTGAGCTCAAAAAAATACTACTTTGTTTTTTATAGAAATATAAATACTTTTATAACTAGAACTGGGTTATTTTATCATATTACCTCATTTCCCTAATGCTTATTCATATTTATTTATTTATTTGTTTGTTTGTTTTTCTTACAAAGAATACAGTACAAAGAGGATTTGACTGTCCAACTAGGAAGGTTACAGTAATAAGTGTAATTCTAAAGTCATTTCAGTTATCAAATCGACAATTCTATATTAGGGTACGTCATACCCACCTCACATCTGGTGGAACAATTTTTCACCTCATCCACACCGGGTTAAAAGCTGTGAATGGACCGGATTCAGCATGAATTCATATTCTTAGATTTGTGAAATCGCCATTGTTGACGTTACGTTCGACTATCTCAAATGTGGTACAAATATAATTTGCTCATTAGATAGTTAGAGTTTACTACACGGTGATCTGAAATACTTCTGCTTCTTTGTCTGTATCGTGTCGTATGCTCGAATTCTTCAAGTTTTGGGATTAATATCACTGTTCATTTCTAATTACCGCTTGTCTGGGTATATGACTTTCATCGCACGCACTCTGATTATTTATTTATTACGTTATGTGTTAATTGAGAACATATTTACTCCATATAACTTAATTAACAACTCTAAATTCACCTAATCACATAGAATAAATAATGAGAATATAAATAACAATAGAACTGCCTTCCATACAAATTTGAATGGGAACAAAGTCCCATTTTCCGTCTCTCATCTGAATTTCGAAAACACAGTTTTGTATGGAAATATATGCCCAAATTGGGAAAATATTATTTTGCTTACGAAACACTGGCGCTTATGTTATTCTTTAGTCTGTTCTACCTACCCATTTGAAACCAATATTTTTTGTTGAAATGATTGCGTAAGTATTCTTGATTAATTTATTTACTTAAGAATGTATTGTAACAAGTGATTGAACAAACTTACTTCATAACACGAAATTTATTCTAAGCTCAGCCATACCAACAGAAGAATTCAAACCCTTATAAAAATATAATTCATGATAAATATGTCAATTTTTGGTCAAACTGGCTCAAATTTATATTACTATTCTGAGATCTAATTTTGACCATTGTAATCGTTTTTCTATTTGGGTTTTAGTTAAAACAATGCTTCTTTTGGATTTTTTTTTTAAATGTGTTAATTGAGGGTGGAATTCCAATCCAAATGTAAACCCTTTATGTTTTATAAATACTGTATATTATTATTTTATTTCATATTATTTTATCAATATTATAAGGAGCACTGTAGGATTATTTTTTAAATTTATTATAGTTAAGCGCACTTGAAGTGAAATGACACAAAACTGCGCTATGCAAATATAACGTTATTATTATTTAATTACCATCTCCCATCTATTTCCACGTGTGGTTCGCTGTTTTGATAAATTTTTTTACTCAATAATTTTTTTTATCTGACTTTAATAAATCATCTAGATTTATTCATAAATTCCCCTAAAAAGATGCACAATTTAGATTTATTTCTTTATCCACGAATAGATTTTTTGCCAATTATTATTCAGTTCATGTTTTATTCTCCTGGGAATGGGATTAGTGGCGAATGTTATTATTTAAATCGTCTTTGTTTCAATTCTTTCTCGCGTGTTAAATTATTATTTATAAACATCTGGTAGTTAGTTAATCATGGAAAACACTTCGTAGATATTTTTCACAACAATTATAATAGTAGAGGATAATACAAGATGGCTTTGAACCATGAGAAAATAATATGAACCGTACTCACAGAAGATTAAAAACAAAAAGTTAACACTGGTGAACTCCATTGTTGATTGTTTGTTATGTGCGAGAAACATTATAAATATTTTATTTGTAACGAATTTTGACACCGAAGGAAACTTAATTATGGGATTAATATACAAATATCAAACTTTCAAGTTTTGCTTTGCTGGTTTTCAGGGTCTCTTCAATAAAAAATACTCCGTTGAATTAACAAAGTTTTATTTTACTGTAAAACATGATGAAATTAGATATCTACTTATACTTAGTTATAGTAAGGCTAAGGCCTGATCTAAACATCATTAGATGCATTCCAGGGTGTAAAATCTAAGTCTAAACATAATGAGTACTAATTATTATTTTTTAATTTATAAACTAACGTTTAGACAAGATTTTTATGCATAGCACAAAGGGTAACAATTATTACAAGCAATAATTGTCAGCCTGAGACACTCATTTACATTGAAAAATCTTCCGAGAAAAGATACTTGCCGCCAACGGGACTTGAACCCGTGTCCTTCCGATTGCCGGTCGAATGCTCTGACCACTGAGCTATGGCGGCTTATCAAATACCCGCCAAATAATTCAATATATACTAGTGTTTCATTCAACAATTACTGCTTGTTATATTTTTTCCCCTGAAAACAACCAACTTTATTTTTGCGAGGAAGACATTGTTAGTGTTAAATCCCTCGCTAGGTGGCGTCGAGACAAATTAATTTGGCGGGTATTTGATAAGCCGCCATAGCTCAGTGGTCAGAGCATTCGACCGGCAATCGGAAGGACACGGGTTCAAGTCCCGTTGGCGGCAAGTATCTTTTCTCGGAAGATTTTTCAATGTAAATGAGTGTCTCAGGCTGACAATTATTGCTTGTAATAATTGTTACCCTTTGTGCTATGCATAAAAATCTTGTCTAAACGTTAGTTTATAAATTAAAAAATAATAATTAATATTTAACAAGTTTAAGTATTTCCCCAATAAATGCAGACATAATTTGTCTCGACGCCACCTAGCGAGGGATTTAACACTAACAATGTCTTCCTCGCAAAAATAAAGTTGGTTGTTTTCAGGGGAAAAAATATAACAAGCAGTAATTGTTGAATGAAACACTAGTATATATTGAATTATTTGGCGGGTATTTGATAAGCCGCCATAGCTCAGTGGTCAGAGCATTCGACCGGCAATCGGAAGGACACGGGTTCAAGTCCCGTTGGCGGCAAGTATCTTTTCTCGGAAGATTTTTCAATGTAAATGAGTGTCTCAGGCTGACAATTATTGCTTGTAATAATTGTTACCCTTTGTGCTATGCATAAAAATCTTGTCTAAACGTTAGTTTATAAATTAAAAAATAATAATTAATATTTAACAAGTTTAAGTATTTCCCCAATAAATGCAGACATAATTTGTCTCGACGCCACCTAGCGAGGGATTTAACACTAACAATGTCTTCCTCGCAAAAATAAAGTTGGTTGTTTTCAGGGGAAAAAATATAACAAGCAGTAATTGTTGAATGAAACACTAGTATATATTGAATTATTTGGCGGGTATTTGATAAGCCGCCATAGCTCAGTGGTCAGAGCATTCGACCGGCAATCGGAAGGACACGGGTTCAAGTCCCGTTGGCGGCAAGTATCTTTTCTCGGAAGATTTTTCAATGTAAATGAGTGTCTCAGGCTGACAATTATTGCTTGTAATAATTGTTATAATGAGTACTGTTATTATGTTAACATAAGTATTGTTACCTAGTACGTAGGTACTTACATTTTATTATTATTAAAATCAGTTTTAATAGCAGAAAACAGTTTTGCTCATTTCTGCCAATGCTTCTTTTTGCGTAGGTTTATCATTATCGATAATATAATTTTATCATTATCTTAGCTATTATCATGAAAGATAAAAACTTATTAATACTTTTTTATCAGTTCTTCTCTTTATTCTCCAATTGCATTTCTGTAAATCGATTCAATACACAACACTCCCATTACTTGCATTATTACCTCACCTCACATCGATATGACTGACTGATTTCTAAGTCTATCCTATGATAAAAACATAACATATAAACAGAATTATTGTGTTTTTTTTTGTCAGTTTTCCATCTTATTCTTGTTTGAAGTAATGCATGGCCCTCGTAAACTGCTGAAAGCTGTTGTAAAAATGCGATGGGATTTCACCCCTCTAAGGATGGAGCTTTTCATTTTGCTTGGCAAATTGTATGACAGACATTTGTCAAATAAATGTTATCACTCATTGAAGTCAAGGAAAAAAGGCAAGGATTTTTGCTGTTTTATACCTTACTGCCCGATGTACCCCGGATTTATTTGTATTTTTTATTTTATTTTTATACCGACTCCACACAGGAAACCCCGATCTTTTCCCCAACGTATTTATAAGTCCACATTTATTTGTACTTCGCAAAATGTAATATTATGTATGCAGATATAATAAAAAAATACATCTATACAGATATTTTTATAGAGCTGTGTTGTGTAGACAAAAGTTTGGCCATTCTTTGCTTAACTTTCGTATGTTGAACTGTGTTTCACGTCATTATAAAATTCAAATGAGGTGGCGTTAGACGTTGTCAAAAGATAGACAGGGCGCATGCTAAATGGGATTTAACTTAAAGGTAGCAAGTTAGTGGCGATATTGGTTTCCTTTCAAATTTATATGGAAGTTATTTCTAGTGTTTTTCTTTAGAGTCTACTAGAGACTACAGTAATCTTTTGAGGGTCAAATGTGCAAAATTTCATCTATCTCGGAATAAAACTATAGATTTGTATAAAAATCAAAGCCACATCGCCTGCCCAACTTTCCATTACACTCCTCTTTATATGAATAGAAGATAGATAGGCTAACTGAAGTCCCCGGCGTTGCCTGGGTTTTACACAGAGTTTTCCGAAATCAGACATAGACAGAGACCTTCCTATAGTTTTGGAGATTAAGTGTATGATTTTATCAATCCTCGGAATACAAACTGTAGATATGTATAAAAATTAAATCCAAGCCTCTCGCCCATCCGCCCGCTACATGGCACAGACACTCTCCTTTATACAAACAGATAGAAGATGTGGAGGTGACGTTATGTGATTAAACCGGGGAATTTTGCACAATTAACAATTATTAATAGGTCTAAATTCGAGCACGACCTGCAGATCAGCAGAAAGCTGGCTGCCTGCCCGCACGGCAGCAGAGTGTTCTGGTCGCTTGCGGGCTCAATAGGTTGCAATTTCTGCAAACCCAGTCTGCCACCTCTTACCAGACCTGACGGCTCTCTAGCAAATACCGCCGCCGAAAAGGCTAACTTTTTAGGCAAAATGTTCGCGAAAACTCGACCCTCGATGATCAAGGTGCTACCCCGCCGTCGGTTCCTCACTGCGGTTTTCATATGAAAAAGCTGAGGATCCGGCATCGGGATGTACTCCAAGTCTTACGAGGGCTTGATATTCATAAAGCTAGTGGGCCTGACGGAATACTTGCTGCAGAGGTGCGCTGCAGAAATAGCTCCAATTTTGACGAAGCTTTTCAAAATGTCCCTGAAGTCTGGCTCTGTGCCCTCTGGTTGGAAAAAAGCGATCATTCACCCTATTCCAAAGAAGGGTGACCGCTCCAACCCAGCCAACTACCGCCCCATAGCGATCACATCAGTTCTGTCTAAGGTGATGGAACGTGTGATCAACGACAAACTGCTCACATACCTCGAGAAGAACAAAATTATTAACATGAAACAATATAACTTTGTATAAACAAAGTAATAGCTACATTCAAAAATATAAAATTATTAACGACCGTAAATACGGATTCCGGCGGAACCGCTCGTGCGGTGATCTTCTCGCGTATGTGACGCATGTTTGGGGGCGGTCCCTGGAACGTTTTGGTGAGACCCAAACGGTTGCACTCGATATTTCCAAGGCCTTTGACCGGGTTTGGCACCGAGGGCTTGTCAACAAACTGCCTTCTTACGGACTTCCCGCATCCTTGTGTACGTGGATTGCCGACTTTTTGAGGGAGAGGTCGATTCAGGCGGTTGCTGACGGTTTCACCTCTTCCTCACATTCAATAAATGCTGGCGTCCCACAGGGATCGGTTCTGTCACCGACTTTGTTTCTGTTGCACATCAATGACCTCTTGTCATGTGCACCGATTCATTGTTACGCGGATGACAGTACAGTCCATGATAGCTTTTTGTTTGACAAGCCCCCAAAGGGCACACAAACTCCAATAGCTTGGAGGGCTTTGAAGCAAAGAATGGACGGTTACCTCGAGAGTGTTTTCTCTTGGGGTAAGAATAACCTCGTCGAATTTAATGTTTCAAAGACCCAATCATGTTTGATAACGTCTAAAAGGGATCGAAATGAAAATCTAGTCTCCTTCAACGGAAGCAACCTTCCGAACAGGACCTCCATCGATATGCTTGGTGTAACTCTAAGTGACCAGCTCAGTACGGGGGCTCCATCGAAACCCGAGTTAAGTTAGCCTCTCAGAAACTGGGCGTACTGTACAGGGCCCGCAGATACTTTAATAGTACACAACTGCTAACCCTGTACAAATCGCAAGTGCGCCCCACGGTTGAATTTGGCAGCCACCTCTGGTCTGGAGCTCCAAAATACCTAAAAAAAAACCTTGACTCTGTGCAGAAACTGACGATCCGTTTGATAGATTCTCCCATCTTAACAGACGGACTGCAATCTTTAGAGCATATGCGTCAGGTGGGAATGCTGTCCTTGTTCTACCGGTATTACAATGGAAGATGCTCAGAGGAACTAGCATCATTGATCCCCTCGGCACCGGTGTATAGTCGGCAAACACGCCAAACACGCGCCCAACATTTGTACACGGTTGACATTACTCACATGAGAACGGGTCGTTTCTACGACTCGTTTTTGAGTTCAACGGCTCGGCTGTGGAACGATTTGCCGGCCTCTGTGTTTCCTCCCTCCTACAACATGGTCTCTTCAAGACCCATTATCACTCCTTCCTTTCCTCAAAAAGACCCTCCACACAGCATCTACAAAGATGACATAGGCCCTGAGGGAAATTATTTTCCTCCTGTGTGGAGTTAATGTAAAAAAAAAATTTTCCACATTTAGAAAATTTTCAACGCATTCAAATAGAAGATGACGTATTTGAACTAAATAGTATTTACAAATTTCAGCACTCTGTTCAAGACAACTGTCTTGTTTTTTGGCAAACAAATTGTTATTTCAAAGCTACACAGCTCATTATGGAATTTTCGAGCCTATTCCTATTTTTGAAAAAAAAAATCTGAAAATTTCATTAAGCCAGAGCTCTCTAATTGAGATTTGCTGCTTCAGTTATGTTTGTTTAACTAGGTAACTGAAATTTGTTGAAAATACACTGAAATTTAATACAGTATTTTAATTCAGTTCCCTTGGGCTACAAGGTCTTCCATAACCTTGAAGAGGGCTAACATCTGATTGTTCCATTTTGATATTTGAAATATAAAAGGTTATACCTCACCTTGCCTAAAATAGACGCGTTTATGGCGAGATATTATCATTAACTGCCTTTTACCTAATCTGACTTCACGCCTTTGTAGTGACGAGGCCATTTCACACTACAACAGACCTAACAATGCAGGTAATATTGTACAAATACCTGCAAGTGTAAATGTTATTTTTTTAAGATCTGTAATTTGGTGAAGGTCTTCATTCTGATGATAATGTGATTAATAAATCATATTGGATATTGGAGTAGGTATCTACATACTATAGATAAGTTGCGACAAGTTTTTTTTTGTTATAGTAAATATACGTAAGTACCTACTTAAGATAGTGATGTGCATGCTCGAAACATTGTATGATATTATTGATGTTACGAATTAAGCACTCAAATTTAGGTTATGCCCTATCCTCGGAAATGGTTTCTGAAAACTTTCCCCTGCCGCTGAACATCGCAATAAAATAAACTTGATCCGTGTCCAACCACTTTTCTAGTTCATTTTCATGAATTTTCTGGCCTCCTGTTTTGGACATAGGCCTCCGTCAAAGTTTTACAGATTTTCTGATCTAGGTTGGCTCTCACCCATCCGAAGTCTGCAGTTCTCTTCGCACGAAATATTCCCGAACAGTACTACAATATTATTATAATTATGGCGCACAGGCCACCGTTAGGTTAATTCTTTAAAATGTGGTACACCACAGCGTGTAAAATTCAGAATAAGGCTGCTAAGAATAACACTTCTCATGTAGATAGCGATAAGGTTGAAATTCCCGTCTAACACTAGTCGACTTTTTCACGAAAAAACAAAAAAATCGCCAAAAAGCATATTTTATTTTATTTTGCGAAGCTCAGGCACAAGTAGTTATATGTTTCACGGTCATTTTCAAAAGGACTTAATTGTATAAAATAAAACAATAAGAGAAAAGGTGTTTGTAATTAGGAGAATTTGAACTTTAAAGAAGTTTTTATAACTTCTTCAAATTTAGCAAATTCACTTTGTGGCACCATTTTATTAATGAAATAATTAAAAACACTTTGTTTTTACCACAATAAACTTTATTTAAAAGTCAACATGTTTCAGGAACGATGTTCCCTTCATCAGGACATAAAATGTACTAAATACTAAATGATCAAACATAGAACGGCGTGGGTAGAAATGGAAGTAGTGGGGGAGGAGAAAGGTGGAAAGGGGAGGTGCTTAGAAGATCAACAAGAGGGAGGGGGGGGGGGGGGGGGTGGAAAGGGGGTGCTTAGAAGAACAAAGACAAAAAATTACAATGGAAATATGTTTAAGATAGGGTTACTCACAAAATTAATTTGATTGTTAATAATATTTAAATTTCTATTGACATTTTTCCTAATTTCTAATATTTCTAAAAGATCTAAGTGAAAACCACTAACGTTAGTGTGTAAAATTTTAAAACCAGTATTTATATCAAATGAATGGTTAAATTCAATTAAATGGTTAGCAAATTCCGAATAATTATTACTATTTAGACATCTCAAATGTTCCTTAATCCTCGTTTCAAAATTTCTGCAAGTTTTACCTACGTAAAAATGATTGCAGTCATTACAATTCAATTGGTAAACTCCGGATTTTTTCATTTTTTGGTCTTTGTCCTTGTTATTTAAAATATAATTTTTTAATTTATTATTCGTATAAAAAGCAGGCTGTATTGTATTAGGAATTTTTTTCATGATTAAATTGGAGGTTTGATGATTTACAAACAATATTTTTCTCCATTGTTTTTTAATATTATCAGTAAGCAATGGGTAAATGTAGGACAAATGAAATTTTTTCTTATATTTTTTGTTTAATAAATCGTCTATTAATTTGGAGTTATAACCATTATTAGAAGCAATTATTTTAATGGTGTTAAGTAAATCTTTAATAGTTCTGCCTTATTACTAAAATATATGTATTTTTACAAACGTTACGTAGATGATATTTTAGTTATATGGACCGGTACCAAAAGACAACTTCAAATGTTCCTTAATTTTTATAATGTTTTTGTGAATTTTGTTCAAAAAATTAAGGAACATTTGAAGTTGTCTTTTGGTACCGGTCCATATAACTAAAATATCATCTACGTAACGTTTGTAAAAATACATATATTTTAGTAATAAGGCAGAACTATTAAAGATTTACTTAACACCATTAAAAATAATTGCTTCTAATAATGGTTATAACTCCAAATTAATAGACGATTTATTAAAACAAAAAATATAAGAAAAAATTTCATTTGTCCTACATTTACCCATTGCTTACTAATATTAAAAAACAATGGAGAAAAATATTGTTTGTAAATCATCAAACCTCCAATTTAATCATGAAAAAAATTCCTAATACAATACAGCCTGCTTTTTATACGAATAATAAATTAAAAAATTATATTTTAAATAACAAGGACAAAGACCAAAAAATGAAAAAATCCGGAGTTTACCAATTGAATTGTAATGACTGCAATCATTTTTACGTAGGTAAAACTTGCAGAAATTTTGAAACGAGGATTAAGGAACATTTGAGATGTCTAAATAGTAATAATTATTCGGAATTTGCTAACCATTTAATTGAATTTAACCATTCATTTGATATAAATACTGGTTTTAAAATTTTACACACTAACGTTAGTGGTTTTCACTTAGATCTTTTAGAAATATTAGAAATTAGGAAAAATGTCAATAGAAATTTAAATATTATTAACAATCAAATTAATTTTGTGAGTAACCCTATCTTAAACATATTTCCATTGTAATTTTTTGTCTTTGTTCTTCTAAGCACCCCCTTTCCACCCCCCCCCCCCCCTCCCTCTTGTTGATCTTCTAAGCACCTCCCCTTTCCACCTTTCTCCTCCCCCACTACTTCCATTTCTACCCACGCCGTTCTATGTTTGATCATTTAGTATTTAGTACATTTTATGTCCTGATGAAGGGAACATCGTTCCTGAAACATGTTGACTTTTAAATAAAGTTTATTGTGGTAAAAACAAAGTGTTTTTAATTATTTCATTAAGTTTTTATAAGACTGATACTTAATTTTTTTCTGGTTTATAAAAATATTAATAAAAAAATACTCGATTATTAAAAAATCAAACATTTGTTCTACTCGCAGTATTTAATTAAAGCATCGAAAATTTTTCAAAGCGACCTAATTTGAAACCAAAATCACACGATTTTGCATTGCTTAGTAAGTGCATCACCTCAAAAAAAATATCACGTAACGTTTTGTAAATATAACAAATATTTCGATCCGAAATAATTGATCATTTCGAAATAGTCTGTCATGCCCATCACTATTTCGGTGTAGGTAGGTATTACAAGTTAATAATTTATCAAAGCTTTTGTTCTGGCATAGTTTTTCTTCGACATTTTCAACTCTGTAGTTTTTCGTCACGCCATCAAGTTCGTATATTGCTGTTTATTTTTTACGATTTCAATTACTCTGGAGGCCACGTCTTCGTGTTGATATAAAAATCTACGTGTTTTATTTTCCAAACCCATTAACAATATAACCTTAACCGGCTTCTTGCGACTTATTTTTGATTTCCGCCTATTTCCATAAATTCACATATAAATATTGCAAGAAGCATTAATGTTTAATAAATTATACGTCATTGTAAAGAAGCTATTATACATTATTCAATAAATAATCTATTTATTTGCAATGCTCTTTTCCCAGCCATAATGCAATGTTGCAAGCATAAAAATAATAGAGAAAGTGGTTTCGAGATAACCTCTTCGGTTTATTGATAAATAATGCTAAAGTCGTTTGCCGTTTGTTTGTTGAGTATGTTCTTTATTTGTTTTTGTATGTCTTGGCATTTGTAAGCGGTTTTATCTTAGCTTGCAAAATATCGATAAATTGCGAGCAATCAATTACGTATTTTATTTCTTCCGTTCGTACCTTCAAAACCATATCATGAATTTCTTGCATCGTTTTGAGAACGACCCTTGAAACTTTTTCGGGAAAATTTTATGGTAATGCACATTTTCATATTTAGATGCTGCAAATAAAACGGAAACAGAATAACAAGCTAAAAATAGGACTTTCGACTAGTAATTGTGAATAGCGTGAAATAATTTATGTGTTTATTTGTGTTATTTCACAAATAATTAATTTAAAATGATATATAATATATTTACGGCACGTTCCAAGTGAAAGATACTCGCAGTATCGCCCAGGTGATGGCTTTAGCTGTGTTTGGTGACCAGATATGAATAGCCGGGTACTTCCCACCTTCCTCTTTCCCATATCATTCACCTCCCCACTACCTTCAGCCTCACTAATTACCCAATCGGGGAAGCCATGGTCTCACTGAATTTTGTGTTATTTATCAATTTATAAACTATTTAATCGGCAGTGAAGTGCATGTGATTCTCATTTGTATTTCTATTGATTTGCATTTCCCCAATTATAAATAATTAAATAATCAATGTCAGTACGTAGGACAGCGGCCGCTTAAGTATTTCCTCCTGTCAAAATGGGTAATGCTGTGCTCATACGCACAATATTGGTGTCACAAGAGCGTTTTAGCATACTTTTGCTTAGCGTTACTCTCAAAATAAAAGCAACACAGATTGATTGCCGCTAAAGATTGAGCTATTAAAATGACATTCGCCTAGATTTTTGCCGGTTGGCATTTTTTCTAGGGATATTTAGATGTTATTTTTCATCTGAAATGCAGAAGTGGTTTGCTTAAACCCCACGCAAACAATAATATTGGTAATATTATTAGCCCGATTCTCTTGACACACTGCTTTGCACCGCAGTGGGAAGAATGGATTCATACGTCTATCACACCTGGACACACTGACTCCCAGATTCCTGCCCATCTCTCATACCCTGTTTTCGTTCCAGAACCTCTTCTCATGGATTTCATTAAAATACTCTGCACAATCCCCAAAGATGATATATTTCCCCGATGAAAATTATTTTTCTTTGTGGAGCTGATGCAAAAAAAATATATCATTACATGTTTTAAATTTTTTTTTTGTTACTTACATTTTTTGTTATTATGTATTTACCCATATGTTAATGTACCAAAAAAACTTTGCTAATAAAAAAAAAATAAAAAAAATCAATGGATACGGCCCGATTACAAGCTTCGTTAGTTGTCGCCACATCACTGATTAATGCAATTAATTTTATGACACATACCCATCCACATTCAAACGCATTTACCGCACTCCGATCAGGTGCACTTATCAAACAGTGCGGTTTTAGTTTATTTTTACACGCATAAATTGTGCCGTTAGTTTTCCGTTTTTGGTTTGGAAAACCCATTGACCACCACAACGATTTCCACGTGTGTGTTTTTCCCGGAAACCATTATTTGATCTATATATATATAACATTCATTAATAGGTTGGGTTACCATTGGATTACATGTTTTATTTTACCAGTAGTTGAATCTATGAACATCATTGGATGGAATTCATTAATAGGGGATGGCTATAGCACTTAGGGCGCTACTCTTTGAATGGAATAAAAATCATTTGTAGCGAGCTTGGGGCGCCCTTATTTTATTTTAACTTTCCCTCTTTCACGTTTCTTCCACTTTCACGTTAGTTTGTATTCAGTTTTGCTTCCTTTATCCATTGAATATAAAAGTGTTGCGTTTCCTACTGTATAATTCTGTACACAGATCAGTGGCGGTTCGTGGTCTTGGGGTTCAGAAATTCAAGAGAAGATAATATATCTATTCAAATTGTCCTTCGAATACAGCGGCACTCACACAACTTAAATAAAGTTAGTGGGAGGGGTACCCGTATACTATTGTTTTTAAATCACTTGACACTCGACACAATTATTAGACAACGAGTAAAGTTTTAGCAGAATTAAATTGTTTAATTTTTTTCGCAGCACTCAATGTACGTTGCTAATTATTATTGTTTTTTCAACGAGAATAATTACGTAGAATATATAATTGATATTTTAAAACATTATAAAAACACGAATAAAGTTAGCACGAAATAAAATTAGTTTTTTTTCACTTAAACAAAAAATCCATGCGCCGACTTTTTCATTTGAAAACACTTCAATTACAATTAATAAAATCGGGTACAGAGGTTTTCTATAGTAGTTCCTTAATAACATGACTACATTGTTAAATATAACTTGCATCGTACAATTGCAATTAACATTTAACTTGCATCCCTATGGTCAATGGTCAGTCTGCGACGATTCGGGCATCGGTGACACTCCTCAATGTTCGGAGGTCATCGGGCATCACGTTCGGACAATGTTCGGACATTGTGACTCAAAATCGACGCACCAGTGTGGGTTTATTTTTGTATAGAAAGGCCTAGTTTTGGTCAAATCACCGTCAGAGCGTTTGTAGTGTTTAACACGCACAAAATGGGAATATTTTTCGGTGGCGCGGGTAAAGGCAGAATTTTAAAGGCGTTTTAAAGACGCGCTATCTACAATGTGTTTTATATTATTATAAAACAAGTTTGTTTTATTTACTCATTTTTTTTAATGGGGGTTCGCCGCACAAACGCGTTTTAGAGAAAACTGCCACTGACACAGATAGAAGAACATCACGAGGTTTGTAATATGAAAAGCTATCTCTGTACTTTCGAATCTTAGCGTAAAAAGTGTTTGTACCAACAAATAAGTAATTACTATTTAATTACTTGTCTAATTTCCACAACATTTCGTTAAGCTAGACTACCCATGATTTTCGCAATATAAACGGTGATGATTGATTGATTAGTTATTTATGCAATTATTTCTGTAGTTTCAAAATATTCCTCGAAGATTTGTATAGCTGCATGTTTCATATCAGCGAGGATGTTTAACAGTTAAATTCCTACTTCTCATTCTGAAAACCATTTTTTAATTTTCTTTGATATGGTGTCAATCTTCACCATCAAAAATACTAATTTCGGCTGTCTGTACGTCCTGCTTATTTCTGAACCAATGAACTCAAATTTTCTTGAAATTAAAGGCATGTTAAAAAATTGAACTGATTGTTTGCATAATTCAATCAAGCGCTGAAGTATACCTACGTATAATATAATATTTTAACAGAAAATTATTAAAATTGTCATTTTTTAATTTGGAAATGATTTGTCAAGAATGCAGAACCTCCCGTAATTTTTCGGTAATTATTCCACAAACCGCCGCACTTTTAGGCACAGATTATTGAAATTACACGTAGTTTTACGATTACTACAAGACACCACTATTTCCATGTACAAAATAGTTTATTACGTTATTAGGTTCGTAGTTTGGGTAAACTAACTAATGTATGCATATTTACGTTAAAACCATCAACCGTCAGCCCATTAAACCTGTAATCGGCCGGAGACGCGCGGGCGCGCGCGTATTGGGCGCATGCGCGGGAAAAAAATTTAAAAAAATTCGAATAAATTATGTTTGTCTGCGATTTTGACCCTTCTATGTACAGAATTTGTATGAAGGACAAGGTCAGAATCGCTTTCGCCAACATTTCCCCATAAGACGGGTAAAAATTTCATTCACCTTGCAACCCCAGAATATTTTTAAACGATTTTATCTGTGGCATAAAAATGTCAAATTTGCCGCGAATTTTATCTGTCAAAGTCGATGCGTGTTCCTCGACTAAAACATCGTAAAACCTATTAATTTACTAATGAACGCAAGTAATGTTGTTTTGGGACATAGTTTATTGTTCTAGGAATGTGTTTCGGTCAATAAAATATACGATATCTCAAAATTAATCTACAAAACATTCAATTCAAAATTCGAAATGGTGGTTTTTTTAGGAAATTTCCGTATTTTTCCTGGATTTTGATGGCCTTTGACAGGTAAAAAAAAATGGCGGTAATGCAATCGTTTTATATTTGAAATTGATTGAATAAAAATGTAATTTTAATGCATTTTTTACCATCTATCCAAACGTTATTAGTTGTTTCTTGAAGTGATTAAGTTGAAATGTAGCGTAATTTCCAAAATCTGGGCTTAATAAATTTTTCAATTTTTCTAGTAGCTGACTCATTATTATAATGCCGGTAGGTAAATGTTATTTATTTGAATTTTATAACTTTTTTGTCATAGTTTTTAAGAAATTATGTTTTATTAATTGTTTTTATTTAAATTAATTCCATCCATCCTCAACTTTTCAACCCTCGTAACTTGTTTCAAACATTCAAACCGCCCTTTTCTTGTACTTCCTTACTTTGAAAAGAAAAAAATTACATTCGCCTTCGGCTAAGTAAGTGAACCGAACATAACGTAATTCTGAATGTAAATTTTATGATGCAGTCGCTAGCAAACACGCCGCTAGTAAAACATAGTGTTTAGTACTTCGCGCGGGGGTATAACCTCTCCCCCCCACCCTGGCTCCATGATATTCCGCCCATACAATTTTCCCATGAAACTACCCCTAAAAAGTTTCCCTCCCGGCGGTGGATCACCCCGTGGGGAGGGTCGGCGCCGCTGCGACGGGTTGCCAGCTACCACCCTCGTTGCGTTTCTCTAACAACAGCCAAATGCTCAAATTCAAATTTATTATTAATCTAGGTACCTATCTACTGGTATTGATTTTTCTCAATTGCGTCTACAAATTCAATTAATATTTTTAAGCCTTGTGAATGGCGAATAATATGAGTCCGCTCAATTATTTAAATGGCGTATTTTAAAATTGATTTCAGATTATGTTTGTTTAAACGAGTTTTTTTTTTTAAATATATTTAAATACAGAACGAACGTTGGTGAATTCACGAATAATTTTCTGCATTTTATCTCAAAATCGCAATTTTTGCGCAAGTGATTATTTTGAATAAATAAGCAGTATGGTGATTCATTTAAAATTTGAACGGTAATCTTATCAGATGATTTCGATCTGTCTCGATACTTTGTCAATAAAAACATTGGTAGACTAATTTAATATTTTACTTTTAAATGATACCTTTGTTCGTCAGCGAACTGTGCAACACACCATTTAGATCGAAATCAAAGATAAAAGATAATATTATGTGCAATCATGAATCTAAACAACCTAATCAAACTTAAGTAAATATAATGTGGTAAGTTTGGCTACCAACCCTCTCCGTTGCATGCGGCGCCCTCTCGCCCACCCCCGTGGGGTGTCAGTACAGTGGATACCTGCCACCCTCACCGGTAAAGAGGGAAAGAGTCAAACAGATTAAAGAATGCAGCCGGTCGGATCGCTCGCGTGTTATTAGGCTGCCTTTGCTATTACCACTCCGACGCTTGTGTAACTGGAGATTGAAGCTATGGCAATCAGCGTCACGCCCGTGACGGGAGCTACAGTCAATGATATTAACTGTCAGGACAATCGGAGGCAATCAACTAATTTGACGTTTTGTTATAGAAATACTTCACTTTCCCTTAGCTACTGCCCACTTTCGTTTTATTTAGCACCTGCCTACTTGTATTGTTTTTTAACCTTTACCTACCTGAAGGTAAAAGAAATATCACCCGAAGGCGGGTCACTAGAATACCCCATATATCGCGGAATGATAGTGTGTCTTAATATTCCTTTTGCCCTTTCCAGTACATTGAAGGTTATACCTTCCCGCATGTAACCCGCCCTGGTATATAAGTAACAGATGGTTACTCCTTCAAGGCTCTCGCAAGGACTCTATTTTTTTTAATGAACGAATCTACATTTAAGTTTGAACGAATCTAGACCTCCAGTGTCCCTGCATACGGTATTGGAAGCAGTATGCAAGTGCTTACATAATATACAAAATGTTAATATTATATGATCAATAATATAAAGAATTTAAAACGTAAAATAATTAAAAACATGAACATAAAAGGCGGCAAAAGTACAGTTAGATATTTAGTAAGTATTTTTTATAACTAAGTACAGTTTTAACCGGACATTTCCAGTAAAATGAATTTTTGGTTCGGCGACTTGTTGCGGCAAGGATTTGTGCGGAGAGTAACGTTATTTCATATTTTTCAAATATTTTGTAAATAAACATATTTTTTAAATGCACTTCGGATACCGAATAGTTTTTCTAGGATTACTGAAATTATGCATTTAAAAACAACGTAAATGTCGCAAAAAGTCTCCTTTGGTGGATGTGTTTTACGTCTTCAGGTGCGGAAGGGTTAACTCGATAAAAGAATTTGTTAAAATACATACATACATTACTACATTTATTTAGTTGAAATTGTAAATCTTACATTTTATATACTTACAATTGAATGATAGAAGAAGTTGGTTATTACGCGAGTGGAAGAAGACATGGCACGATCAATCGGTTATTTGATAAATTAACAGTTAGAATAACAAAAGAAAATGTTTGGTACGATGTACGAATGTGAATGAAGCAAAGAGTGTATGCCAAGATAGACCTCAAACAAACAAAAAATAACCTCCTTCATTTAGTTTGAATGTAGGTACTGAGGCTCAGTAGACAGACATTTATCTATTAATTATCTACCAACGTAAAACAAAGCATCTTTGTAGGTGCACTTATATTAGTGCATATTTTCTACTGGATCTTTGTAATTGCTAATAAAATCTCAATAGGCCAGTAATAATAAATCTTGTACGTCTACTTTCCTTTGAAACCCGAAAGCTGCGTACAACCTTCTCATTACACAAAGTACCCTCACAGACTTGCCGAAGCAATTAAACCGAATAGAAACTCTTAGAACCAAACGAAACACCAAAATTAAAGTTTTAAACTGTGTGTTTAAACAGTTTAAAATATTTAAAAACTTGCAATTAACAAAATACCTTCTTCTTTCTAAACTTTATCTGCATTTCTACCTAAATAATTCAATATGTTTTTTTGAGTAAAAAACTGGTAGCAAATTGTACCGCAAAGTCAGATAATTGCATCGTTAAAAAGTTTAAACGATATCCCTCCCAAGCCGAGTTCTTCTTTAGCAATTTCCAGAGTTCCGAACTTGTTTGCTCGAGTTTTTCACTCTACTTTCCCCGAAGGACTTCTTTATCATTGTAGCTCGCTCCTTTGCTCATTCCGCTGCAACGAACACGGGTCACTTGCTACGAGCTTATTAAAAAAACAACCTCGAGGAAAATGTTCCAAAGGAGGTAATATTGTTTGACGTTCTGGCAATACCTGCTGCAGCCTTGTGTACGCGAGATACATATTGTTTTGTTTTGAAATGAGAATGTGCTTTGTTTCCTTGCAGGATGTTATTTATCTAGTTCCTACCTTTTCCTAACCATCACCTTGCTGGAAAACTATTTTGTAATTTGGAACGATGGCAAGAAAATTATGAAAATTCGAGTGCATTTGTTTTGAAAACAAACGAAGGATTTGGACTACCCAAGAAATAAAATGAAGGAATTTGAATATAGTTTGTATACGGACAAAACTATTTATTCATATTCATATTGCGTATGTACGTGCGCAAACACATAATCTGTCTTAATATTTTAAAGCATAACTTGCAAAAAGTGTTTCGCCTAAAATAATTAAATTAGCGCTATTTATGAAACAGCAGATTATGAATGCTTTTATGGTATACCCTTAACTTTATAGGTAATATAAAAAATTATATGAAATATTATAATAACTTTGCCTAGGTACACCTTCATTTATTCAAACGTGTCAGTCAACTCGTTTTCATACTGCCGTGCCCTCGTCAGAGCAGCCTATAAATGTTATAAAGTCAAATTAATATATTTTTATTATTTAGCCCTGATAAAACCACGATTACGCCGAAACTGAAGTGTTCGTATAACTAATTTCTATTTTTTACAAAATTGCAAATTTTCAAAATAATAAAATAAGTTTGTAATCTAAATATCCTAAACATTAAAATGAATATGATAATATTGGAAAATGGGTTGTGCAATAAACTGTAAATCAAAATTAACAATACCAGCGTTAAGAGAGTTTTTTTTTCATTTCGCTTTTTATTATTTCATGAAAGCTCTACCTTCAAAGCCAGATAAGCTCACAGTAGACTTCTGAAAGAGAAAATAAAAATCACCTCTTGCGAGCTTTCCCCTTTACTTTCGTTTTTACCAGATTATGTAAGAAATCCTACAAATGTCGTTTGGTTGTTACAGTTTCCTCATTCGTGTTGGCCGGGCCACAGAGAGGTCCGCTGGAACTTCTCTGTCTGTGACATGCATCGTTTATGATAAAGAGGGAGAGGTTACGACGGGGCTATCCGCGGTGTGCCTTTATGTGCTGTGTTCTGTGGTTTAGTTGGTAGTCCTGTCGCGCCGTCTGGTCTGAACGATAAGCTGCTATCATTCTGCGCGAATCAAGGCATTTCATATTGTTATTTCTCGACTATTTCCTCCGGGAGTCATTGCTATCATCACGGGGCATCGGGGTTCAAGGTTGATACGGGAATTCTTAACTCTAATAAAACACAGATCCTACTTTTCCTTTGGAAAGATGTCAGAAAAGAAAATAAACTTACGACCTTTCTCACCAGTCAAAGGCAAAATTGTTCTTTGTATGAATACTTACTTAACTGTGATCGGTTCTATTTCGTGAGCCAGATTTTTCACAAAATATACAATATTGCATTATTTTGTATTTTACACGTGTTTCCAAGAAATGACAGCCAAGTAATAAGAACATCGACAACAAATTACACCAAAGATAATGCAGATTTTAATATTATGATAATTTAGAATACGGACAAGCTCACTAACAAAGCAAGATACAACGGGTTCTCGACTGGACCTGGAAAAAATATAATAAAATAAAATTAGCCTTTATTGCTGATAAACTTATAAAACATTTTTCTAGTCTAATTATTTTTTGTTTGTTTTTATTTTTAAATATTATTCTAAATTATCAGCGTTCGTGTCATTATTTTTAGAAACAGCTTGTCTTTCGACATAGGCCTCTTCTAAAGATTTCCATTTTTCTCTATCCTTTGCAACTCTGATCCATTCTGGACCAGCCACCTTTTTTAGATCATCTTCCCATCTTTTAGTTTGTCCACCTTTGTTTCTTTTACAGTCTATTGGATACCACTAGGAAAAAATATAATACCATGTAAATGTATGGGTTACGTAATATTATAAGTGAAACTATCTTTAAAAGGAAACGCAAGCGCTGAGAAATTTATCACTCTCACTGTTACCCTCCGAATAATGAGCGAAAGCGTCAAGTGCACCTCAGACTGCCTCGTAAATAAAATCATCGAAATCGAGGTTTTGTGTTCCCCATTTTTCTCCTCAAAAACCAGACCGATTTAAAAGATTTTTTCACCAGAAAACATTATTTTTCTGTACGTATTGCGTTTTGTAAAAAAACATTGCCAAATTTGTATACTGAACGTCAGTTGTCGGCGTTCAAACTGGGCAATTTCAAAGATATGGGAAGGTGCTAATTGCTAACACCTTTAAGAAGTAACTTATCAAAAAACGATAAATGTAGAGTGGTCCATATCTATTAAATAATATTTTCACTGGTGTCAAAATTCAGTAAGGTTTGGGGAAGACTTTTGTGTGGACCAAACGCTGCCTGCATTTCCACTTACCTTCCAATTATTCTTAGTGGAAGTATGATACAGTTAAAAATGACCGAATCGGATATCGACCCCTTGGCTCAGTGGTCAGCGCATTTTCCCGGAATGCGAAAGGTCCTGGGTTCGAGTCCCGGAGGTGCAAATATCTTTTTCTGTTTCCAGATTTTCGATTCTAATATTGTCTTCATTTAATTAAAAAAAAAACTCCTTTCTTTCTTTTATACTCTTTGCTCTCAATGATCATTGTCATCTCTAACTACTGATATGAGATTACTGTCATGACTGCCACGAGCAATAATACTTACATTTGAAATCTCGGCCACTCTAACTTCTGTTGATTGTCGGATCACTGCATAATCCTAATGATTAATTTAATGCTGACGGTTCTTGTTAATGACCACTCCACAAAGTGTTGCAAAACCATTCATAATTTGTTCGGCCATTGCGAATCTCCTCGGACGTAATCTTCAGAGTTCATTACACGTTTAATGATCCAAATAAGTGTTAACGACGTCACAATGTTGTTGCCAAGGTTTCGTTTTCATTTTGACGCGGTTCTGCATAATACTAAACTCTAATGCCACTATCGTGAAATGCGAATATGAGCTTTGGGAATTGATGAAATAAGACAGGATTTTATTTGACCTTTCAAGACACCACATTATAGCATAATCTTCTAATTGACCGGTCATTGGCTTAGTTGGCATCGCGTTTGGGTCCCATCCAGATGTAGTGTGTTCGATTATATCTGGCTGAGTCTTCCATCACGACACAAGCAACATTTTTCGCTTACTGGTGGTAGTAGAAGATTTTTTAAATATTGTTAGGCTATTCGTTATCCGAAAATGTTTGTCTTTCTTTTTAGTTTATTTTTTTATTTATATAAAGTTCATTGTCTATGGCGGTCCGCGTGGATTTGATTTGTAAACAAATCTACAGTTTTATTCCGATGTTGTTGAAATTTTGCACACTTTACCTTCAAATTAATGGGAAGGTCATTTTCTACCCCTTAAACCAGTATTTTAATATTTTTTGATGAAATTTTGATAAAAACTCTGCGTAAAGCCCGGGCAACTCCAGGGACATCAGCTGTATATTATCTATTAATATCAATAGATATAATAAAGGATTGTCCCAGTTGACTTTGTTTTCTATAAAAAATCTGCAGTTTTCTTCAGATATTGATGAGATTTAGCACACTTGACCTTCAAAACATGAGAATAGTCACTGTATATGTGAAAAAAACACCATATTCACGTTTTAGTCCAGTAACTTTATACATTACAGTATGGGTTAAATCCGGTAGTTCTGATTTTTTGCAGACTTGTTTATGATGTTGGCCTAATGAATAACTTAAGTTTTTGACCTCGAGCGCCGAACGCAACTTTGTCAAAAATCGAAAAAACCGCGAAAAAAAACCAATTTTTTTCAAATTTTGGCGATTATAACCCTAAAGGACTAGTTTTTGAAAAAGCTTTTTTATGACGTTTTTAAAGTAGACTAATTTTTCTACAATATGATACTAGAACTGTCTCTATAGACCCAATAGTTTTGGAGATTAAGCCTTTCAAAGTTTGTGCCCTCGAGCGCAAACCGCGAAAAAATCCTTTTTTTTTTTAATTTTGGCGATTATAACCCTAAAGGACTAGTTTTTGAAAAAACTTTTGTAAGATATTTTTAAAGTAGACTAATTTGCTACAATATGATACTAGAATTATCCCTGTATACCGAATAGTTTCCGAGATTAAGCCTAAAAGGGAGAGAATCGATGCTAAAGATGGTTGGCCAGAACTTCCAGGAAGTGAAATTCAAACGTAAAAACAATGTGGTGTCTATTTCTTCAGCTGTACGAATTATTACTGTTGGCAATAAACAGGTAACTGTTGATCCTCTAACACTGTTTCACAGGTTGTGTGTCTTAAAACAATCGGATGAAGAATTGCGAGAGTTCTTCACTTACGAACTGTCACCAATCTCAATGTCATTGTTCTCTGAAGAGGGGATGAGAAAGGGAAAAAATCAGACCTACCGGATTTAACGCATACTATCCCATACATTCAGGCGACAAAGTTACTGGACTATTTAAACTAGAACGAAGCCCGGGCAATGCCGGATGGTTCAGCAATATCTATATTTTGCCCACTAAAAACGGGGGCCCGCAACCCGGATTTGTACCGATTTATTACATATTTCCCATAAACACGGTAAGTTTTAAAGCTTTAAAAAAAATATATGTTATTCTTGAAGATAATATCTAGACTTTGCCCGCGCCGAAACGCAAATTATATAAAATTCCCTCGATAGAAAAAAATCGCAAAGTATGCTCCAAAAATTATTATTAACACGTTTTTTTCAGTTATTTTACAAGTTATATGTATGAAAAAAATCACAGCGTTTCATTAAATGCTGTTTAAGATAATGCCTGCGAGATTTTTGGTCTATTTTAAACGAGTCGTGTTTTATTAAACATTTTCGCAATTTTCTCTGTAAATGTTAGCGCTCTCCTCTAACATTCGTAATTTCGTATCTCTCCATCTTCTTCTTTTCGGGCCCGGTTGCAGAGCCTTAAGGAAAGCATTAAACTCAGTGGATTCTAAAACGACGAAACAATCATTTTGATGTGTTGCAATTTTGTCGCATTATTTAAAATCTTGCATAGGATTTAATGTGTTTATTCTGTATTTAGAGATTATTATCTCACGCTGAAAGGGGTTTGATATTGCATGTTGGCGAATGTATATGAGGGCGGATTTAATTTTCAACTACAATAATATTACTGATGCTGCTTACTTTGTATTAGAAATAGGTACACGCATTAAAGCTCGTATATTGTGTGGCAGACTTAATGACCTTACATGGTACGAAAACTTTTGGTGATGTATCATTACTCATTAAACAATAAGTTTATCTGATATTATATTCTCTTGTGATTTCATCTTATCACACCCATTAATTATTATCATGTTAAAACTATTAATCTTCATTTTAAAGTGTACAATCTGTACACTGAAGCGTCATAGCTCTCGAACGGTCATCTCTGATATCATTAATTTTTTCCAGTTTTTTTTCTATCTAGATATAATTCTAACTATCTGGCGAATTATTATCGATTCTCCTGTCTTAATAAACATATTGCAATCCTTAGGTATAGACGTCAAGTGGGGATGCTTTCCTTTTTCTACCGATAGTTCAATGAAAGATGCTCCGAGAAACTAGTGTCATTGATCTCTTCGACACCGTTGCATGGTTGGGAAACACACATTTGTACACGGTTGATAAGTCACATGAGAACGGGTCGTTCTACATTCACGACTCAAGAACGGTCGAATTGGTTGTCCGACCCCTTTGTTTCATCCCTCCCCTTGAACTTTGGTCTCTTCATGTCCCGTGTTCACTCCTTCCTCTCCCCAAAAAGACCCTCCACACAGCATCCCCAGAGATGACGGACTCTGAGGGAAATTATTTTTCTTATGGCTTTCTATACGGAGTTAATGTAAAAAAAGTAATTTTAACTATTTTTAGCCTGTGACGTAATTTTCATCACTGCTGTGATAGAGCTTTGAAGTAACCCTAAAACAGTAAAAAATTATTGGACCTACATATAATTATTTCCACATTTTCAACACGCTTTATTAGAAAATAAGAGTGTTGAAATTTTGGGTAGTAACTACTAGTTCGTATAAATATAAAACATGTTTGCAAAATACATAACAATATTTTCCGAACATAAACTGTTATAAAACATTGTTTTTTCGCAAAATAAACAGGTTATTTCACATTTTCGTAACGGTGTTATATAAACGTCTGGTCGCATATTGCACGATCGCTTAGACAACAGTCACATTAACATAATGTATGCGCCATATTTTTTTACACGTTTCACTTTTCATGTTAGACTCGTCTTTATCAACAAAAGCAGTAGAAAGTGTTTAAAACAAGTTTTTATATAACACGACGTTTTCATAAATCTACCAACTTACTTATATAATTATCTGTTTTATCCAAAATTGCATACGAGTTACAGCTTAAGATTCCCTTGAAAATGGACTGTAAATTCTTTAAACGAAATGAAATAGTGTTTCCTGGAAATGGGTGTTAATATGTGTAGGAAAAACCAAGTATGCAAGGAAAATGGATAACCAATCACTTACCACTGTACCTTCGCAAAGGAGCATACGACACAAGCAAAATACAGTTGACACCGCGACACCTCGAGTTAGGTAATCATCGCCACAAAAAACGAATGAGTACAAAACGATATTATGTACTTCCGACTTCCGAGATGGTCAAATTCCTTCTTTTTAATTAAAAACGAGATTGTGTACACGATAAACACCAACAACTTGCTTAAAAGGTACTTAGTTTTAAAAGTTCTTCAGTTTTCGAAACAAATGCATTCGAATTTTTCACTATTTTTCTTGCCATTGTTCAAAACTTGCAATACTTTTACAGAAGGATGATGGTTAGGGAGATGTAGGAACTGGATAAATGACATCTCTGTAGGAATTAAGCATATTCTTATTTCAAAACCAAACATTATCATTACAAAATTGTTTGGAAAATCGACTTCATTAAAAATAATCTATTTTTTTGAGATTTTTTTCAGTTCTCATGCTTACACAGTTCATATTTCTTTTTTACTCTTTAAATTTTTAGAGTTTATCTTTCAGGGCCCGCAACCCAGATTTCTACCGATTTATTACATATTTCCCTTAAACACGGTAAGTTTTAAAGCTCTTAAAAAAATAAATGTTATTCTTGAAGATAATATCTAGACTTTGCCCGCGCCGAAATGCAAATTATATAAAATTCCCTCAATAGAAAAAAATCGCAAAGTATGCTCCAAAAATTATTATAAACACGTTTTTTTCAGTTATTTTACAAGTTATATGCATGAAAAAATTCACAGTGTTTCTTTAAATGCTGTTTAAGGTAATGCCCGCGAGATTTTTGCTCTATTTTAAACGAGTCGTGTTTTATTAAACATTTTCGCAATTTTCGCATCGATTTTGTCGCTGTAAATGTTAGCGCTCTCCTCTAACATTCGTAATTTCGTATCTCTCCATCTCCTTCTTTTCGGGCCCGGTTGCAGAGCCTTCAGTAACGGTAACATTTTGCTTTAAGCCTTTAAGCTCTTTCCCTTTTAAACTTTCTTCATTATTTTTGCCTTGACGTTTCTTTTGCCGAAACCGACATTAGCACAAAGCCTTTTGTAAAAAAAAACGAAAATGCTGAAATTGCTGCTGCATTGTTTTAGTCAATCACAACACCGGCAAAATTTTATCATTGTCTCAGATATCACATGTGGATTATTAATCTACTAAATTCACGTTTCCCAAGTCTTGCTCCCTTCGGAGTTAACCTAAACAAATCGCTGTAATTGTCTTAAAAGGCGCTAAAGCAATCTCGTTTTATTAGTGGAAAATGTCGGAAATGAAGGAAGCAAGAACTACGAATTGATCGGATTAGCAAAGCGGCTGGGGTGACAAACTTGCTGAATTGCTTAAGTTTTAAGTTAGGGAAGACTTTGAATCACCAAAATGCATTCTGAACTCATCTAGAAGATTGCTTTAACCAACACACCATCATACTAACTTGTCAACAGAAACAGCAGCTACTAAAATTTTGATTCATAATCCATTTGACCTATTATTATTTTGTTAACTTTGTAGACGGTGTTCCTATCATCTTGTGAGTTTGGTATTGTGTATAGTGCAGCGAGAGATTTTCCTCTGTTTTCGCTCGCATTTCGCAAAATCCTTTTTATTTTATTTTTATATCCCCATTTTATCGCCATTCTTCGCCGCGAGACCTGAGACCTGTTGTTTTGTGAGAGAATTCTCCCAGATGTTTTTTGGCATTTCTCCCAGGGTCTTATAGTTTATAGGGAGGTATAAGTACCTCTTCCTGGGTTTTCCCTTATTGCATTTTCTTTCACGTGTCGAGGGGATGACGGGTGAAGCGGGGGGAGGGGAGTAGGGCAGCGGGGCACGTGGAAGAGTAAGGGAGTGGAATTTTGGCGCGAGAATTGGGCATTTCTCTTTCACGGCAACTTAATTCTTGCTGACACATTTTTTTGAGACAGCCAGCGTATTCGGCCACTTTCCGATACCAATTGAGAAATAATAATAGCCGCTCAACAGAAAGATTTTCGGAGTTTTCCACAAGGATTTGTTTTGGGGCCGGAAACTAAAAACAATTTCAAATTTTTTTGTTCTTTTATTATTTTGTGAAATAGTTATATGGTAAGTTACGGCCCTTGTTATATGTATATAATATCGTAAAACTAAATGTGCAGAATAGAATTTATTACCTATTAGGTACTTACGAAGCCTTTTACCCTAATGAGCGGTGTGGGGTCCGTAGATGACCTGTCTCCGATACTAATATAATATTATAGTGCAACTTCTACTAATCATACGCGATCTTTTAATGTTGAAAGCTCCGGGAATAGCCATATCGCGATGGATTGTTTATTTACTATAAAACATCTATTTTGATTTAGCCTTCTTCAAACCAGACTCCCGCCAGGAAACTGATTAATGTTTGCACCTTACGATTACGCCCGCGCATAATTAAATTAATTTCTCCTGGAAATGGTTCGTTCTACTTCTTCTGCTGTAATTACTTTCCCTAGAATTTGCGACATCTTCATTGCGATCTCGACGCCCAGCGATTCATAAATTATCCAATTATCTTCTCCAGCAGAAATTGCGATCTGTTCTACCGGCGCTTACTCAATTAGCGGACCGAGTTCCTCTAGCCCCGCTGGTGGCAAACAAAAATAGCCAAGTTTGCCTATAAATATTTTCCGTTTACTTAAGTCTACCCCTGCAGTGAGGGATGTTTACTTAGTTTTCCCATTATGTCCTGCGTCTCTATGCTATTCAGAATTTACTGCCCCAACTCCTAAATACAAATAGGCACACGCTACAATGCACACAAGATCAAAGAAACGACTTTCTACGGGGTCTACAAAATATGAGGCATCAATGCAGATGAACTCTTTTGCTTAGTGGGTGAATTTTCCTTAATTTTTTTTTATTTGTTCGGTCATCTGCCTATAGGGATGCTTTATATATGCCTCATGGTGCAGGACAGTTTTATGCCTTTAAAAGTAATATTTTATGCAGGCAAATCGTTCTTGTGCCTTTGTCCCCTTTTCACTTGGCGCCATGTCGTGTCTTTATCATCCCTTCCCTCGTGAACTATTCTGGTCCTGTGTATTTTCCATCAAAATAAATAAAAACAGATTTTCCATTTTTTGTGAATTTATTCCGGGTTACGTAAAATTTTTCCTCAATCGCACAATTTAGACATCAAACAAGTAAGTAAGCATTGTTGGACTACCTTTAACATTTCTGGTTTATAAAATTAATCAGAATTAAATTTACATTTATTTAGAAATCCTTCGCTCAGTTTCTGGATTTGGTTTTATTTATTTTTTTATTGGAAAGATTCTTAATATTTTAGTTTTATCTACAGACTTTATATATGATCCTTTTCTAAAAATCAATAAACAGTAATATTATGGTCATTTCATTAGGGTGATGCACTACTGTAGGAAGCAATGCCAAATTGGTTTAAAAATTGGATCGCTTAGAAATATTTTAGCTCTTTGATTATGTACTGCGAGTAGAACACATTATTTTCCTTTGAAATAATCGAGTACTTTTTTGTTAGGCTTTTTATAAGCCCAGAAGAAAATATAGTATCAGACCTTTAAAAACTGCTTTAAAGTTAAAAATTTCGTACTTACGAACACCTTTTCGGTTATGGTTTTATTGTATGATGTGGAAAATTAAATTCTTTAGACAAGCATCGTAAAGCATTTAAATATTTGTGCCTGAGCTTCGCAAAATAAAATAAAACAGGCTCTAGTGGGTGTTTTTTTAAATCAAAACAATTCGGCTTGTGTTAAACGGGAATTTAAACCTTATCGCCTTCTACATAATGAGTGTTGTTGTTGACGGCCTGATTCCGAATTTTACACGACGTGGTGCATCACTTTAACATAATGTTATGGAAGTGAAAACGTGAAAGAAAATCTTCTTTAGCACCATTGTGATTTAAAACTCGATGAAACGAAAAATAAATAAATTCACTAAAAAGAAACAAAACACATATTAGGGATTTAACCTGCGAGAGAATGAGATAGTTTAATCGGTCTCCTCGTTGTGCTGTGCTTCGTAGCTTATCGGTCTCTTCTTTGTGCGGTGCTACGTAGCCTCCCCACTCTTCTCCACTTTAGTTTTCTGAAGGTTTTACTTCAACCGTGTGTGGATTGCGCGCTCTGATTTTTATGTTGTAGGCACAAAAACAACTTTTGTGATTCCATTTTTTTTCTTTATCATATCTTTGATGGTTACATAATTTGTGGATTTTTCGATCAGCATGCTAGGCACATGCCCGTGTTACGATGCAAGGCACATGCCGGTATTATTTGGTAAGTATTTTGTTCCAACACAAAAATCTTAATGCCACTAAAAAAAGTAAATAAAACGGTGTAAAATAAAAATAAAATAAATTATTTTAATGGTTTAGAGTCAGTTTTGGCTGGTCACTTTTGTAACCACGTCCAATTGGCGTCCATACAATATTAATGGGATTGTTTGATGGTCATTATGGTATTGTATCCCCATAGCAACCAATACCAAACACCGGCCGTATGTAATCGCAATAATAGTATTATGTTATGTGAACTCCCATTACCTGTGACACCATACCATCATGTCCAATACATCTGGGAAACAATTCGATTCTGATATGCATATCAAATAATGAAATAATGATTTTTTTCAAATTTGGAACTAATCGATATGTCGTACCTATCATTAGTTACGTATTATTAGGGATGGATTTTATGATGTCCCCCCATAAAAATAAATTATTTTCTTTGTTTAGTAATTAATAATTTAGTAATAATTTTTAATTTGGGCACCATTTCTTGGATATCCAACATCACTGCAATAGGTCTCCCCGAATGGTTCGGAAGCAGGGGTGCAAGGGTTCATGGGTGAGGTTTGACTAGGTCTTGGCGGCGAATGCGTTTGCCCATCTTCTGCGTGGCGGGCTGGATCGGGAGAGACTGGTTAAGGGAGATCTTTTGATCTGTCCAGCAGAATTCTCTCGACCCATCGCCTTGGACCGCCGGCCGTGAGAGGGATGGTTTCATACGTCTGTCACTCCTGGACACATTGACCCCTGATTCCTATTCTCCCCTCATATCTCCTTCCTTCCCATATCTTCCTATCCTTACTTTCCATAAAAAAGACCCTCCATACAACATCCCCAATGATGATACAGGTCGTGAGGCCTATTGGACACCTTCTGTATTTAAAATACTCAGTTTTCTTTATACGCACGATTGGATAAGATAACTGAAACACTTTTAGTAGCTTAGTTCATAGTAATTGATTGATGTTTTACTTTTTTTTAAAACTTATAATTTGTACACGGTTTTTAGTAGGCTTCGCTCGAAAAAACGTACCAATTTCGAGTGTGTATGCGTGTGTGCGCGATCGCGCGAATGTATTGTATGTATATATATATATGTGACGTCACGTGATGCGTGAATCGGGTGCATCCTGCGAAAAGGGGCTATAATATTGATTGTTGCAACGAGCGCGCGGGAGCGAGACAACACCCTAGCCTCGTCCTTATGTTTTCCCACCGGGTGGCTGTGCGAGAGGGATGACATTAGATTTACCAGCTCGTATTGACCGGCGCCAAAGGCCGAAACGCGTCGCCCTGGGAATTTTTCGCGCGAAAATGAGCGTTCCAACTTCTCAATTTTTAAATTTAAATAGTTTTGAATGTAGTTTCTTTTGAACTCCAAACGTGTTTTGAACACGTTTGTAGTTCTATTGGACAAATAAATATATTGCTTTCGGCGTATCTGGGTACGAAACGTTTTAAGTATTCCCATTTTATTTATGGGTACTGTTTTCGACCCACTTTACTATGCAGTAATCGGCGTCGCTACTATAGATATTGCAAATAAAATCGTATTTATATGATTTATTAATTATGTATATTTTATGCTAAAACAAAAACCAAACCAACTGACAACTGAATAACTATCCATTATATGGGTAACCTTTAATATTATGCCTTCAAAATAATTTTATAAATTATTTTTATAGGTTTCCTACCGTTTTTCTTGTGGTGTTTACTAAGTCTATAAAATGAATCTATATCCGAAATTATCATTAACGCCTCAAGCCTCTGGCCTATTTTCTCGTATGGTCAAAATATTTCTGCTTTGTAGTAAAATCCAAATAAATGGAATATTTCTGAACTCACTAAAAACTGTTTTTTAAAATGCGCAAAAATGAGCTTTCAAATTTTATAATTCCAAATAATTTTAATTTTGAATGCAAACAATTTTTTTTTTTTAAATGACTCACATAGGGTTTTTCTAACTACGAGTAAAATTACTGATAACGAAAAAAAATCAACGTAATCGATATTTTAAACGACATTTTTTTTCAAATTGCGATCGGAAATTTTGGTTTTGTAAAAGTGTACATTTTTATTATTTTGTGGTTAAATTTAGACTTGAATATCAAGGGTGGCGTTTTTGTTTTTTTCTAACACCGTTTAGATCACATTTCTAACTGTAGGTAATAGAGACAACGATTTCTATGAGATCTATATGAGTTGTTCGGAAAAGTGAACAAATTAGCCTGGGGGTTAAAAATTTAACGTAGGTATCTACTCAACTCCTTGAGTAGGTACCTATATCCTATATGTAAATAATTAATGTGATTTTTATCCTCCGTTATTGGTTTTACCTAAGTGTAAGTAGGCACCTACCTTATTCTGAAAAAATTCTACACTCCTTGATTAAAAAAAAAATCCTTGTTTTTTAAATTCAAACTTGGAACGATATTATCAGTTTGATGCTTCGCCTCTCGAATACCTCTTATACATTTTTAATACAGTACTTAGCCAACTTCTTGAGGGTTTCGAATTTTGTTCCGAAATATTTCTTTAGTAGACTCTGACACGAATACTTCAATAAAATGTCGATATTTTCACAATTTTGTGAATGTTTAATGGCTTCTACCAAAGCAAGGCCGGGACACTGGGTCAAATCATCCTCTTTACTTGAATAAGAACATAAAGTCATTTGGACTTTGCGTCAGTTGTTTGGTCTCCATTTTATAAAATCCATACAAACAAAATTGAAGCAATTCAAAACAAATTCCTCAAATATCTTTGTTACAAGTCATATGTAAGATTTAATAATTATGCAGAGGCAGCTTCATACTTTAAAATTGATTCATTGAGTGTACGAAGGCGTCATATGGATGCAATATTCCTGTATAAATTAGTTAAAAATAACATTCAATGCCCAGAGTTGCTAAATAAAATTCAATTTAATGTACCTGCGCGTACAACACGCTCTTCTGTCCTGTTCAGGGTTGATCAATGCATGACAAACTGTAAGCAAAATTCTCGTCTGAACAGACTATGCAATAGTTACAATAGCATATTATCCAAGGTCCAAGGTGCAAATTTTTAATTCCGAACTTACCAAATATAAGGGGTACATAAAAGAGTATTTCTCTGATGTTTCATGAATATGTTATGTTTCTATGTTTCTATCGTTTATGCTTAAATCTGTTATGATTTGATTTATATGTACAACCTGGCTTCTTATGGTTACCAATGTATTGATATTTTTATGTTTTATGTAAATTTTAGTTTTATATACTTAACTTTTGTTTTATAAATTTTTTGATCTCATACTCCTTTATTATAAATTTTATTATTTAAATTTTTTATTATTCTGTTTAATCAGAGGTAAAGTCACAAGGAGGAAATCCATAATTGGTTTTATTTTGGCTATACAAACATGTACCTACAAACTGGAAAAATGTAAACTGTCGATTTCCCGAAAATAAATAAATAAATAAAACAATCTTTTATTTTTTACCTTTATTTGCAGCTGATTTTATCCCGTGTGGCCTTTGTGATCAAGAGGTTTTCTTTTTACGCAGTTGACTGTTTATAAAGCATGCCATACACGCAATAAAAAAATGCATATTCCCTGATGTACTTAGCTGAAATAAAATTCGCCCGCGTGTTCAGTCAATCGCAAAAATCTACATTAAGTGAATTCGTAATCTAATTTTCGGCGATCCCAATAGGCCACTTGCATGGATTTCATAACGACTTGGAAAAAATCATGTGGATTGATATTTTTACTAAGATTATGAAAATTTTAGTAAAAATTTTTAGAAATGTACAGTTTTATTTTTATTTTTAAATAAATAAATTCATTATTTGGGCTCGTGACGTCAATACATGAAAATGTCCTCTCTCCAAAAATGTTCCTATTAATTTTATAAAATTCCACACCGATTTTTTTTTTATAGGGCATCACTTTGATTTCAGGCGAATTTTTGAATTTGAAATTTAACGTTCACTAGATTTAATTGTTTGTTCTCTGCGAACTTATCATTTGGTTTGATTTTTTGACAGATGTTCTGAAGAGAACCCCGTACATTTTAGGCTGTCCGTTCGTGTTTTAGACGTATAATGATAATGGTGCGGATTTTAATAAAATCAAATTTTATAGTATTCTTATTATTATTATTATTTACAAGTACAAGTATATTACATTTGATTTAGTAATATACGTTGAATATTATAATGATTTATGATCAATAAGATGGATCAAGGAAAAAATATTTATGAGATTTAATATTTTTGGTATGCCTCGATATTCTCCTGTGCCATTCGTGTGGAAAACGTTCTTTTTTTAAAAAATGTTTTTCGGCTATGTAATTATCATTTTTTCGCACCCATAAAATTATGTCCCGTCTTTCCGGTTTATAAAAAATGGTCTGATTTTTCGGATTGAAATTTTCAAAAAATCGCCAGGGTTTCAAAAATATGATTTAAAAAAATACGGAATGTATAGAATATTTGCATAAACCGGATTTTTTTTAAATGTGATGTAAGTGGCCTATTGTTTTAAATCGCACGGAGTTTTGCCTCTCGAAATTGTTATGAAAATCATGTCAATAAATTTATATCCTAAGTACTCCAAACTCTACTGGTGGGTGGTGGGTTATCTCTCGAATTTCTACCCCAACCTCCCCCTGCCCTCTCCGCGCCTCAAGCCGATGCTACCCCCGCCCTCCAGTCGCTGCCAACCCTCAAAGGGGGAGGTCGTGTAGGTTCTGCCTTGAACATCCCTGTCGCCACTTGTCGGGAAAGTCCAACTATCGTCGTGGAAACAATCAAAGCTTGGCATTCAATTAATTGCTGTGTGTGTTACGAACTTTTTTGGAAGAAATGTGATCGATTTCAGAAGTAAATTGAATTAGTGCGTAATTCTTTTCAGATTTGGTAGTAAATTATCATTTGTTGGTGAATTTTGAACGTGTGACATTTTTAAAGGGTGTATTCTGTTTATTTATTGATAAGAAGTGTTGAACTTTAATCTTTTTACAGATATTAACAGGTGAGGTATAAAAATTGATTGTTTGTTTTAATAATGGTATATAGTTTATTCATAATTATGAAGCAGAAATCTATTGGTTGGTCTGATGCAGTAAAATATCTCTTTCTAGCGTCAAAAAAATTGCACAGATTTTCTTTCTGCAATTTCTAGGTCAATGCGATATTTTCACTTCGCTATATCAATTTCATCAAAACCCATTTAACTGTCATAAAATACGGCAACACGGTATATTTTTTGGTGTTAAAACTCGGTTGAAGCCGGGCTGTGAAGCTAGTTGTTAATAATAACAACGTCAATAATATTTTTAATTCGACAGAATCTTTACATAGTATAAAATGAAGTCGCTCCCGCTGTCTGTGCGCTCAGGTCTTTTAAACCACGCAACGGATTTTCATGCGGTTTTCACTAATGAGTGAGGTTTTTAGGTATATAATTCGTCAAAGTTTTGTGTAAATTAGGTAGGTGTTTCATATTTTTTTTAAACATATTTAAAATATGTATGTAAAACGTTAAAATCCTATGACAGCAGAAAACAAAAACCTATTATTCTTGAATACTTCATTATTACGCACCGCTGCGCTATCCGAAAATAAACTAGTCCCAGAGAGAGATCGTACATGACGTCATGGTTCTAATATCTTCTATCTTTTTCGTTTTCAAACAAGACGCGTGAGAGGAAGAGGATGAACGCCGGTAACGTCCTTACGAGCCCTCGCTGGTACTAGTTTATCCGTAGGCTTTTGATATTCCCCGAGTTACTTTCTTTGAGAACATTTTCCGCACGATCGACTTTAATACAATATGTACCTACATATATAATATTGTCTTTGATCTGGTACTACAAAACCAAACATCATTATCACAATAATCGTCTCCAGATCCATAGAGTATGACGTTAGTTCATTACCTAACTCGACTCTTAACGTTTTTTACACTTTAAATAAGAGATCCAAAGATTTAAAAAAGTTTCCTACCTAATTTCAACTCTGGACGTGTGTTGTTTCTACTTCATGTGATCTAATTCGCCCCAAAGATCCATAGATTAAAACTATTAGTTCTGTGAACAGTAGACTTCGCGTTCAAATAAGTACCTACCCATGTTTCTGATCAAATTTCCTCTGAAATCTGATTTGTGAGTAGATACAATAGGTACCTCTGATTTGTAAGTAGGTACTTAAATAACTTCCTCAGTTAGATTATTTAAAAAAACATGTCAATAAGAAAGTAAGAATAAACACGACGATTTCACATTTGAAAAACGAATCTTTATTAAAATATTAATATTGACACCATCTGAAATGGAAACGGAACGCACAGACGCGACGAAATGAAAATTCAAATAGTTTTTTTTCTACATTTCATCCACACAAGAGGTCCTGAGGAATATGATTCTCCTCGGGGCCTACGTCGTCTTTGGGGATGCTGTGTGGAGGGTCGTTTTGGGAAAGGAAGGAGAGGGGTGGGTAGGAATCTGGAGGTCGGTGTGTCCAATAGTGACGGACGTATGCATCTATCACTCCCACTGCGGTTTTCCGAGAGAGTCCTGCTGGAGAGGTGAAAAGGTCTCCAATAGGTCTTTTCAGTCGGTCACGCAGTTTATGGGCAGACGCATTCGCCGCCAAGATCTGGACAAACCTCACCTACGAACCCGGGCACTCCTGCTAAGCCACCAAACGTAGGTTACATATCTATTACTTGGGGTGACCTACGTCAGAGGTGTTGGTCCTTCCTTACCTATCTCAACTCTGAACATACATTGTTCTTACTCTGTATTGTAATTGGACACAAATGGATTATACTCGTAATTAGTTCCCAACCTATCTCAACTCTCAGCGTAGTTTCCACTCTATTGGCGGCGTTCATTTTTCCTTGTTTCTCTTCACAGCTGAATGGACGGCCGCGGCCGGTTTCCTGATATGATGCACTTTATTTATGCAATGCGAGGCATGAATGGCAATCGGGAACATTAAAATAATACGCACTTCCGTCTCAATCAAGTGTTGATTACGACATGTCTTGTTCTGTTATTGGTCTTGCTTTCTTCGTGTAATATTCTTATATTATGGACTTATCGACCAACTTCTTGATGATACATTTCTAAGAAACCTCTCGTATCAGTGATACAGACATTTTTTATTGCGTTATGTTTATCGCGGTTTATTTTTTAATGTAGTGGGTGTGACTACATTATTATCGTAAATCGTTTGATAATGTAAATAAAACCTTATTTAGTTATGCTTGTCAACTTATATTGTGGTTTTAATTTTTAATACAGTTGAAATTTGGAATAAAACTATTTTTCTGTTTGTACCTGTAATTTGTTTTTACGTGACACCTTGCAAGAATCCTGATTGTGCTATCGCATTATCAATTAAACTTTTTCATTAGCTCCACATGGGAGGCCCTGAAGAAGAATAAATCGTTCAGGGCCTATGTAATATTTGGGGATGCTGTGTGTAGGGTCTTTTTAGGGAAAGGAAGTACAGGAAGTTCTGGGAAGGAAAAATGTATGAGGGGTGGGTAGGAATCTCGGGGTCGTTGCGTCCAGGAGTAACGGACGTATAATCCATCCCTCCCACTGCGGTGTGAGGCTATGGGTCGAGAGAGTCCGATTGGAGAGATCTGGGTTAGGTCTCCCTCAACCTGTTCTGGACAAACTTCGCTCAATGAACCCGGGCTAAGCCACCAAACGTAGCGAACCACTTCGGGTAACCTCTGGCAGGGGTGTTGGTTATCCAATAAATACCTGCCTTCCAAATCAACTACATCATTATTTTCGCAACATTCACACTCGCACCTTTGACGAGTGAACTTGCTAAATAAAGCGTGTGGTCACCGAGTTCCCCGTGGTTTTATCAATTTCTTAATGGAAGTTTAAATTATGAATATCGTAGCTGTTATTAGAGGTTACTCAGGTGCCCCCTATAGTTACAATAGAATTAAATTATATTCGTAAACCCTTTAAAACATGGCAACTTTAAATAAATTTGTAAATCGATACTTGAGTGCCAGCGGCTAACCAGTGAAGTTTTTGCATGAAATTCATATTATATAAGAAAGTTATAAATGAATAAAGAAAAGCATAAAGTGGAGTTGACAGAAAAAGAAAATAAAAAAAAACACAGATTAAAAGTATGCAGATAGATAACATAAATTTTGAAATAAATAAATAAATAAAATCAAATTAAGTAGGTACTTGTATTAAAAAAATACATAATTTCATAGTGTATATAAGCGTGACTGAGCAAGGAGTGTGTGCCAAAACAAAGTTGTATGGCGAGCTATCCTCTCTGCCAACACCTGCAGGAAATAGTGTGATAAAAATTTGTATCTGCATACTTATCACCCGAGTGAAAAAGTTGGTTTTTAATGTTTTTGTCGTTCAAAATATTACAAATTAATGTGTGTTATACTCATTTGTCGAGCGGTAATACTATTTTACTACAGGCATAATATTTACATTTCCACAATAACATCGATAACGTTTAACATTTTAACGTCAACATTGATTATGGTAAAATCATTTTATAGTCATCGTCATCACACTTCGGTATTGACTCTACGCGTTTTATATTTTACCTAGTCTCTTCATAATATTGATATTGGATTGAATATGTAATGTACGTGCTCAATCAATAGATACTAGGGTACTGACTAGGTTGTTCGGGTCACTAACTTCCTTGGTCTGTATGGTACTGTATTGGCTACGGGTCGATACGAACTCCAACGAGCCATCAAAGCTTTTCCTCTTCTCTGTACCCTTACTGGGTCATAAAGCTCTACGGTGAGATGTGAGATCTAAAAGTGGTCGTGGTACTGAACTGACCTAAATTGCTTTTGAAGTTTTAGTGGTTGCCTTTTTAGTTTGACAAGTAATGGCCGTTTTAGGTCCATTATGAACTGGCAATATTGAAGGGTCTAAACTTATTGCATCGATTTCTTTATTTTTTTAGCTTAAAATAGTTCAGTAGTCATATTGCTTATTTTTTATATTTATTACATGCATAATATTTACGTCTTTCTTTAAATATGCTGTTGCACTACCAAGTATTACAAAATCATGTGCTTTAAATATGCTGTTGCACTACCAAGTATTACAAAATCATGTGCTTTAAATATGCTGTTGCACTACCAAGTATTACAAAATCATGTGCTTTAAATATGCTGTTGCACTACCAAGTATTACAAAATCATGTGCTTTAAATATGCTGTTGCACTACCAAGTATTACAAAATCATGTGCTTTAAATATGCTGTTGCACTACCAAGTATTACAAAATCATGTGCTTTTGAAATATTTCAGATGCTTTAATTAAATATTGCGAGTAGAACGTATTTATTTATTTGTTTACGCCTTGATGGCTTTCACGTGTAAGGTAAATTGTACAGGAGCATTATAACAAGTTTATAGTATATAAAATAATAAACAGAGCATGAAACACATAAGTAGGCCCAACACAAGTAGGTGTGAGTATTCGATAAGTAAATTGTTATCAAAGGAGTTCAACCAGCATATTTGTATTTGGGCTCAGGCTATTTATAGTAGTTTAAAAAATTACTGTCACAATATTACACAAAACATGATTACAAACATACTCGAAGCATACCGGTTGGCAGAGGTGTAAAACATTTTTAGCGATTAATATAAATGTAGGCATATTTCTTGTATTTTGTTTTTTGAAGAGTTTTATTAAATGTACATTTGTTACTTAAATTAAATTTTTCCGCGACCGGTTTCGATACAACCGTATCATTCACGAGCAGAATTAAAACTAACTTTAAAAATAAATGCAAGTACCAAAGATTAATTAGGTAGGAGTAGTGGGAGGGATGATTTTGGGGGGAGGGGGAAAGCGGTGGGAGGAGTCAATATTATACGGAAACATGGTTAGTAAAGGAGATTTGCAAGGCGCTATTATTTTATTCACTAAATTCATTTTAGATTTAATTTTTTTGTTTATTTCGAGCGTTTCTAAAGCGCAAAGATTAAAGTATGAATTTATATTGCAATGTTTAAATTTTGTTTTTTCTTTATTGAAGCTATGGCCTGACTCTATTAAATGATTCGCAAATTCGGAATAATTATTATTTCTTAAACAAAGTTCATGTTCCCTGATTCTAGTTTTGAAATTTCTAGTTGTCATACCTACATACTGTGCGTCACAATCGTTACATTCTAAAGTGTATATCCCGTTGTTTTCAAATTTATTAGAAACATCCTTATTATTTATCATTTTTTTTTATTTTAGAATTAGTATAGAAAGCTGGAGAAATATGATCTGGTAATAAACGGGATATTTTTAAGGATAAATCGCCAGTAAAAAGGAGTTTTTTTTATATATTGGGTAGTTACCAGGTTTGCTCATATTATTACCACTGTAAATGTACTTTTTTGTTAAAAAATTTGCTTGTTTCTTATTAACTAAGCGGTCAATTATTTCATACTTTAATTATTTCATATAAATTCATACTTTAATCTTTGCGCTTTAGAAACGCTCGAAATAAACAAAAAAATTAAATCTAAAATTAATTTAGTGAATAAAATAATAGCGCCTTGCAAATCTCCTTTACTAACCATGTTTCCGTATAATATTGACTCCTCCCACCGCTTTCCCCCTCCCCCCAAAATCATCCCTCCCACTACTCCCACCTAATTAATCTTTGGTACTTGCATTTATTTTTAAAGTTAGTTTTAATTCTGCTCGTGAATGATACGGTTGTATCGAAACCGGTCGCGGAAAAATTTAATTTAAGTAACAAATGTACATTTAATAAAACTCTTCAAAAAACAAAATGTCTAGAAATTGTTACATAGTTAATGCCCAAGAAATACAAAAAATATTTCTTGTAATTATTATTATTTTTTAATTCGTTATTATTATGAAAAAAAAGGTACACAGCAATTACATATATAAAGAAGTAAATGTTACAGAGTAGTGGGTATTAAATTTGTTACTGTTAATAAACTGGAACATTTAAGGATTTTTGCATCTGCATACATATACGCCTTTTAAAGGAAGCAATGTTTTTATAAAAAAATATGGCAAAAGAAATAGTTTCATTCCCCACACGATGCAATCTCTGAAAACAAGAGTTAAACATAAAATTAGTGCGAGAAGCAACTATGTTAAATGGAGCATGGAGTCTAATGTTGTAATTGTTGTATTGTACTTGATAATTTATCATGTTCACAAGTTCAGGGCTATCCAAATATCCATTGATGACTTTAAATAATAATAAAACAACAGAGATTTTTCTTCGCTGTGATAATTCAGGTAGTTTAAGCAATTGCATTAAAAATTTTTTATTATTTTTTTATTTAGTAACTATATAATATTTTTTACATTTTTATATGAAACATGTTAGTTAGATATAATAATTATAATTTAAACTTTCTATTGGAATGTGTAGTTTGTAATTTATATGCCTTAAAAATTTATGTTGTACTCTTTCAATTTTGTGTGAATGTACATTGTATAAAGGCGACCAGAGAGAGGCGTTATACTCAAGAATTCTTCTGACTAGTGTTATGTATAGCGTTTTGAGTGTATTAGTATACATTAGATCTTTGGACGATCTTAACACAAAACCGAGACATTTAAGTGCTTTATTCGTGATTGCATCAATATGGGGGACGAATGTCATCTTGTTGTCAAAAACGACACCCAGATCTTTTATTAATGTTACTGTAGAAAGATTCACATTGTTTATGTGATATTGAAAGAGTATTGGATTTTTATTTCGAGAAAAACTTATAGAATTTATTATTAATAAATAGGTCTCAAACCATTTTAGTAGATTTCATTTTATCCCATATACTTCTAGTTTGTTTAATAAGGTTTTTTGAGAAACTTTATCGAATGAAAAACGAAAATCGCTCCAGCAGTAGAGTAAATAATGCATTTGAGGTTCCCCTATGCAAAACTAGGCTTGCGCAGAGACATGCTTTTTTCATTGCACCAAAAATCTATAATGCACTGTATCAGACTATAGAAATTAAATCTAAAAACATATCCTGTTACAGCATATACAAAAAATTAATAAAGACTTCGGTAACTACAAATGACACAAATACATACCTGCTATAACAACTTACCTGTTATAACTTTACAAATCCTAATTTTTATTTAACCTTTTTGGTTTTTCATATATTTTTTTTCTTAATTTCATAACTTTAGTTTTGTAAATACGGAATTATTTGTTCTATAAATATGTTAAAACATAATTATGTTTTAATTTACTAATTTAAAGTTTAATTTGCCATGTTGTATTCTTAATAGCATTAAAAAAAACTTAAGTACCTATACCCACGAACTGGCGATGCCTATGTGGGATTTTTTTGTTTGTTATCATACATATATGTATACTATTGTAATATCTTTTTTTTTTGTTAAATTGTATTATTGTTTATCTTTAAGCTACATATTTAATTTTATAGTTCCTTTTTTTTACTTCTTATCAAAAGAAATGTTTTTTGTAATATTTTTATGCATGTAACAAAAAAAAATTATTAATAAAAAAAAAAAAAAAAAAATGCTTTGCTGAAATCTGTGTAAACTGCATCCGTTTGCAATTTTGAATTTAGATTGTCTGATATATATTTTTCATATATAATTAAATTTGTAAGTGTAGATCTTCCGGGTATGAATCCATGTTGATGAGGGGAAATTATTTTACGAGCATGTAATATAAATTTTGATAGAAAAACGGATTCAAACAATTTGGGTATTGCTTATTGTATGCAAATAGGTCTGTAGTTAGAAGTATCCATTTTATCACCTTTTTTATAGATGGGATTAAGGAAACTGATCTTGCATTTTTGTGGGAAAAGGCCTGATGCCAATAATAGATTAGATATATTGGTTAGGTGGCCTTTTAAGTTAGATACACAGTTTTCTTAAAATAAATTACAGGTATAGTGTCCGGTATATTATTTGTGTGTATTATGTGTACATTATTTGCCTTTGAAGTAATCGAGTACATATATTTTTTTTATAAGCTCAGAAAAAATTAAGTATCAGGCCTACCAAAACTGCTTTAAAGATCTAATTTGCAAAATTTCATCAGTCTTGGAATAAAACCGCAGATTTGGATAAAAATCAAATCCACGCCGATCGCCCGCCCGCCACATACACTCTTTTTTATCCATTTATAAAATACATGTAGATACACATTTACAAAGAATTATGTACCTATGTTCTGTACAAAATATGTAAGTAAACAAGTGAGCATCATCTGCATTCCCTTTTGTATAAACATCGCGTCTTCAGTCCTTATCTATTCTCGTCTCGCGTGGAGACTATAGACCTCACCATCAAATCTGTGTACATTTTGTACTCACTTTTCTCGTATGTTGAACCTACGTATCAAAGTTCATACGAGTCAGACACCGCAATTTCCCGGTTCCAGAGATCGCAGAGATGATTGAATTCTGGAACGATCTCTCTTCTTATCAGAGCATTTCCCGCGCGTTCTCGTGTCACTGTCTGCCATAGCAATTTGGCGGGAATATTTTCTCTTGAGGGAAACGGCTTTTTCCCTTTCGTGATACATATTTTCCTTTTCATCGTTGATTTTTGTGAGGCGATAGGAAATCAGTGAACTGCGCTGCGGGTTGCAGAAAGCAATTTTCTCCCTCGAAAGTTGGAATCTGATAAATCTTTGGCTATACTTCGCATATTTTAGAAGACTCGCTGATAGAACCTTTGTTGCATTGTTGTTTTAATGGCATTTTATGGGTTTTTATAGCGTGCGGAACGTGTTTCTAATATGCCCAATGTATCGATCGTTCAGTCGATTATTCAGACACATCCGAAAAATTGAAATTTGAGTTGACTGTAATTATTGGTAAAAGTGTACTCACTATCTGGTACTATAAGATTATTCATAAACACCACCAAATCAATTATTATTTCAAAATGGCATGCCATTGAACTGAACCGTTGTGCTTCCCGGTATTATTTCATAGTTAATGTTAAATACGTAAAACACTCACACGTGTAAATAATATTTGTTTTGCGGTGAGCATTCATATAATGCTTTACTCATTATCTCAAAACTTAGTACCTATTTGGAGATGTCTGACTAATCAACTGGACAATCGATATGCATATATTTATTAATGCATTTAGGTGGGTTGTATTATTTGCTTCCATAATCGAGTTGAAATGTTTTTGTCGTTGTTGTTTTTAAAATGTCAGTACAATAACGTTTTTTCTTTTTTTTTCAGTTTGCTGCTTGGGTAGATGCCGTGATCTTCGTCTTCAGCCTTGAGAATGAAGCAAGTTTCAACGCCATCTATACCTACTACCATAAAATGGCTCACCTGAGAAATTCTACAGAAATACCATTCATTCTAGTTGGCACACAAGGTAAAACTTCTATACCTATTTATTTTATTAAATTATTTATACATTTTCTCATTTAACCCTTAATTACTCGAGTGGGGTGCCAAATACCCCTGACCGTGTTTGATACATCAAATTTGAATTTATCGCGCTAGTTCTCTTAAATAGTAGCTTCGTGTAATCGTGTGACCTTCATAAATCAATCGCGAGCGGTGCTCGACTGGGTGTGGTTGTGCTTTGAGAACTCGTTTGGGGTGTGTAACACCCCGCGCGATACTAAAACGGATTCATGAATTTTGATGGCCATGATTCATCTTCTGGAACTATCCAACCGCCGAAAACAAAAGATGTCATATATGTTAAAGAACCAAAGATAGAAAAAAAAGACTACTTGCTCCAAATGCCAATATTTGTTGTCTGCCAAAATTGTGATAGAAAAAAAACTGAGTTTTTTAAACGTTATTATTACAAATACTATTATCACTTTGTTTACTATAAAATAGAGTGTAAACTTTGATCAATATGTAAATTCAAAGATTTTGATTTTTTTTACATGAGCTCCACACAGGAGGCTCTGAGGAAAATAATTTCCCTCAGGGCCTATGTCATCTTTGGGGATGATGTGTGGAGGGGTTTTTTTAGGGAAAGGAAGGAGAGGAGAGGAAGGAAAGGGGTTTAAGGGGTAGGTAGGAATCTGGGGTTCAGTGTATCCTGGTCATCCACGACCTGGACAAACCTCACCCTATGAACCCGGGCACCACTGCTAAATCACCAAACGTAGCGAACCACTTGGGGTGACCTATGGCAGAGGTGTTGGTTATTCAATAAAGGTTCCCGGGGCGGCGGTACCCATTCCCTCCTCTCAAATTGAAAGATAGGTATTAATTAATAAAAGTCTGTTTTTGCGTATACATACATATTAATTTATTTCTATAAACTAAAATGGGGTGTTTGACACACCACGCGACCACTTACATAAACTTTAGGAGCGAGTAATTAAGGGTGAAGAAGGGGCCCCTTATGTTGTGTTTTCATATTTTTAAATACATACATATTTTTTTTTACATTAACTCCACACAGGAGGCCCTGATGAAAATGATTTCTCTCAGGGCCTATGTCATTTGGGATGCTGTGTGGAGGGTCTTTTTGAGGAGAGGAATAAATGAACGTTTTTTAATTTTTTTTATTATTTCATAAATGTTTACATGATACATTTTTGGCATTTTTTAACTACCACACTAGCCTATTGCCCGTGTTGTGGTAGTTAAAAAGGGTGTTGTGGTAGTTAAGTTAGGGTCTTGAAGAGACCCATGTTGTAGGAAGGAGGTAACACAGAGGCCGGTAAATCATTCCACAGCCGAGCTGTTGAACACAAAAACGAGTCGAAGAAACGACCCGTTCTAATGTCAACCGTGTACAAATTTATTACTTTTTTTACAGATACAATCAGTGAAGACAGTCCCCGAGTTATAGACGATATAAAGGCTCGGAAGCTCGCCACCGAATTGAAGAGGTGTTCCTATTACGAAACCTGTGCTACTTACGGTCTCAACGTCGAACGTGTATTCCAAGATGGTGACTATTTTTCTGCCTTAAAATTTTTTACTGGAATTAATTTTGTCTATCTAATTTCTAAGCTACCATATTATATTTTATTTATTTTAAAAATACCTACGCGTAAAACTAAATTCACCTAGGTATTTTTTTTATCGAACTAACTTACTGGTGTTTACAACGCAACATTTTTTTGGATTATTGAAGGAACGAGTGCAATAAAAGTCTCCGTGTGTTTCCCTTTTATCTATTCCTGGGTAAGTACCAAGAATGCCATAGATGGGGGAAGCATTTTTTCCACTGGCAACCCTAGCAACTTGTTGTTTACATTTCTGACAGTTGGTACGACGTCTTTGTATTTTTCAAGAAGGAACGAGATCGAAGCAATTTTGGATGTGACTATTTTATGTATTCTTGAATGAAAACATGGACAGAATCAATGTTTTTGGCGACATGTCGCCTCTGCCTAGTCTAAGGCGAAGAAGTTCTTGTTATAATTTGCAAAAAGCCGAATTAAATGGCCGCCGAACTTCATCGAAATTTACGCGTTAGTATCGATATTTTTGACGCATTATTTTGCTTTTTATTCAAAATATTTTTGTTTTCTGTGTTAAATATAATCTTATGGCGTCTATTTAGTGTAAAGCTATTTTATAGGAGCATTTACATTTAAAATTGCACAATTTCATTTACGTTTTATGTAACAAAAATGCTGTTGAAAATAGTTTTGTCCGCAATAATAGATCTGATAATTTGTCTATTTTCAAAACCGGTTTTGAGTTTTGACTTTACTTCCCCATTGTAATCCTACCTTAACTATGCCTGACCAAACAGAAAGGGTTCATAAAGGTTTCATTGTGCATTTTTGTGTAGGTAGATTTGAAATACCTGCATTCTTTATATATATATTAACAACATAATGCTGCACAACAAAATAAGATCATTTACTTTACAAAAATAGATGTATTTTCTTCTTCTTCATGAACCTTCTATCAGTTATGGACAAATACACATTTTTAATAATATTAACTCCACATATGTCCTCCAAAATATTTGGTTTTCTTAATTCTTAGTTCTCTAACTAATTATAACCAACTAACTAATCATCACGCCGTTTCTCCGCAGGGGTAAGTCGAGTGGACGAACCGCCAAACAACTCGGTCTTGGCACCCACTTTTTGCCTCTCACATTCATACATCGTCTCATACATACTCTTCTATTATTCTGACTCTTGACATGGCCCGTCTCAAGTATCTATCTGATTCACTTGATTGCCATGTCTTCCTCGGGTGTCCCTAACTTCTTCTACCATTCACTTTGTGTCGTATATTCTTCATACACTACTTTCTTCGTTCATTCGCTCTCCAAACCATTTGAGGGTCCCTTTCTTAATCTTTATGCTTGCATTATTTTTCTCATTTCTCCCACGATTTTACATGGTTTACACCACACATACGCCTCAGGAACATTTCAACAGCATTCAGTCTGCTTTCATCCTTCCTCTGCCTGTTCCATGCCTTACTGCCAAACATCAGGGAAGGTACCAGCACACCATTGTGGACTGCTAGCTTCGCTTCTCACCTATTAGAAGTCGACAGTCAGTCCGTCTCAGTTGTGGTCAACCTGTGCTTTACTTTCACGTCCACCGACACCGTCTGATGATGTTATTCCTGAGGTTGAATTCTGTGATGACATATTAACAATCTATTTAAGATTTCTATCCCACTCATTTGTATTTCTATTTCACAAGGAGATACCTAGCTTGAAACTTTCCACTACCTTTGCTAAGATTATTTTAAGAGTTATTCATGCTTGGGTTTAATGTTTACCAGTGTGTCTAGCAATATTTGGTAAAATAATCTGTTTTATTTATTTCAGCATGCCAGAAGATAGTTCAGCAGCGCTTATCTTCGTCCACGTCGTGCCTCACCCCCGGCAACTCTAGGCCCTCCACGCCACTGGGCGCTCCACCCCTCGGTGCCCCCTTGAGGGCACAGCCCAACGTGTCCAGTCTGCACCCCTCGCACTCGCCCAATCACACCAACTATAATCACGGGAAGGTAAGAAAACGCAACCTCTACCTAAAATCCTAACTTTTCCTAACCTTAATTTAGGTTCGGAACCAAGGTCTGCTCAGTAGTTAGAGACATCAAGAATAATTCTTGAGTTTAGTAATTATCTAATTATTATTCAATAATTAATATGTTTTCGAGGTCAGGTTCATCAAAAACGAAGTGATTTAAGTGAGTCTTGCAAATAAGAGAATGTGCCTGGTGGTTAATGCACAGAATCCGATTTTGGTGGGAGGCGAGGTCAACCGTAAAATATCAGCAATCACCATTCTGGATTCCTGAATGACTTCGGCACAGCTGTGCATAACCCATGGCAGAGCTCATACTTAATTTGCCAAGTTTTACCAAACCTAACCTAGCCTTAAAATTCTGTGCTAAACACAGCCAAACAATGTGTTTTTTTTTTAAATCTTTATCACATTTGTAAAGCATCTATTTATTTGATGTAACCTTTCCTTTTGTATTACAATGACATTTGGCAAACGGAGCCAATTCTTATCACGAATTAAGATTGTCTGGTATCATATTTTATCTGATGTAAATCATTTGTGTTATTGATTGACCTTTTGCTAATACCTTTTTTCTATTTCAGGATACACTATCAAGAGGCCACCACACACTCTCCGCCTCTTCAAATCATATCCACCGAACGATGGCAGGTCCCAACGATAACAACGCTCCGTCTCAAATAGTCGACCTCCACGCCATGAACGGGCCTGACAACACCAGATGGGGCCATACGCTTGCTAGCCACGCATCAACGCAGGGTTTAGTGACCATAGCAACGGAAAACAACAACATTGCAAAGTTCGCCGCTCCCGCTTGTCTAGATAACCTACAACTACCAAATACGCAGTATAAAGAATCTAAAGATCTACCGACGCCTTCATCTACGCCAACCACATCTAGGAAGACGAGAAGACGATCCAATCTCTTTACCCCTTCAAAGAAAGGAGACGATAAGTTTAAAAATGGAGAATTGGGATCAGGAAGGGCGATACCGATAAAACAAGGTTATTTGTACAAGAAAAGCAGTAAAGCACTGAATAAAGAATGGAAGAAGAAGTACGTCGCTCTTTGTGATGACGGCAGATTGACCTATCATCCCAGTATCAATGTAAGTATTAAAAGATTAAATACTCATGTATTTTGCTTACGTATTACGCAAGTTTTTTGTCTTAAACGAACTGTCATATTTATAAAACTATGTGTTATTTCTGCTTCACAATTAACGCTCTATAAATGAAACATTTCTGAACGTATCCGAATACTAAAAACTGCTTTTGAATGGTTTTGAAATAAGCTTTCAAATTGCATTTTTACAAATAAATATTAACATTTGTAAATATTAAAATTTATAATGCACACATAAAAAAAATTGTAAAAATTAATGGTAAAGTGATGTTTTTATGTGAAAATGGTACTACAATCACGGATTATGTAAAAAAAACACTTATTCGATCGTATAAATGTATAATAAACAATTTTGTTACCTCGCTTTTTTACCATTTCATATGAGAATATTTAATAAAAAATTGACAATATCTAACTGCGCTTAGGCGATTTGGCGGGTGTAAACTGTTTCTACAAAATAAGTCTTTTCTACGTATTTCTATGGACAACTTTGAATATAGATGTGAAGCGTGATTTAATATGGATCTTCTACTTTTTGTTTTAGGGTTGCAACTGAAACAATAATGGAGTAATAATGATTTCCGTGGGAACACACGTGTTAGCTTGAAAACAAGCTTATTGTACTTTACTGCTATTGTTATATTGTCGTTTAAACAATGCTTAGGGGTCAAAGTGGTTAATATTCATTTTGAAAAGTGTTAAAATTTATAACATTTCGCTCATTCAATCAGTGATAGGTGTATATACTTGTAGCCTGTCTCGACCTAGGTATATCCTAGTGAGACGGGCATCAAAAAAACCCAATGTAAATACACTTTTTATAGATAAATAAAAAAAAATTTAAATAAAAAAAATATTATTGTCTGATGATAATCTTCATCTACCCAGTCCAGAAATGCAGTGACTTAGTTTTGTATAGTTTCAGGATCTCTTCATTTGTAATACATAATATCTTTGTCCATGGTTTTACCACACAGAAGCCTCGGGGATTTTTATTTCTATTGCATCTTTTGTCTTTCCTCTGTTAGTTTCATGCCTCACTATCATACATCTGCTGGCATTAGAATTGCATTATGGACTGCTATTACCTTTGCTTACTTTGAAAACATTCTATTAAAGACTTAACGCTTTTCGCCCTCCATTAATTGAATTACCTTCTTTTGTCGATATTATCGCTGTATTCAAATCATTTTGGATGTAATAATCAACAATTTATTTGTATTTATTTTCAGGATTATATGGAGAATGTGCATGGTAAGGAGATATCATTGCAGTATGTGACAGTAAAGGTTCCCGGGCAGAAGCCCAGGGGATCTAAATCAATAATCACCACACTACCTGGTGGCCACTCGGCTTACAACAATGGCAGCCACCTCAATGATGGCATTGGTGGACTGTCTCTGAGCAGTAAGTACCTCATGTGGATTTAATTGAAATGAATTATAAAATAGATGTTCTTTTATTATTTAATTTTATTCTCCATATTCTCAACCCGTTAGAATAGGATTTCAGCGGAACAGTGTTCCGCTGAAACTGAATAAGGATTCTTCGACAATTTGTCGGAAGAATTACATTTAATATAATATACACATATTTATATTTCAACGCTACTAATATTATTCAGCCGCCGCCAGCCGAATTTCTACCGATTTCTAACACATCTCCCTTAAACACGTTAAGTTTTAAAGCTCTTAAAAAAATATATGTTATTCTTGAAGATAATATCTTGACATTCCCCGCGCCGAAACGCAAATTATATAAAATTCCCTTGATAGAAAAAAATCGCAAAGTATTCTCCAAAAATTATTATAAACACGTTTGTTTCAGTTATTTTACAAGTTATATATATGAAAAAATTCACAGTGTTTCTTTAAATGCTGTTTAAGACAACCTCCATGAGATTTTTGCTCTATTTTAAACGTTGTGTTTTATTAAACATTTTCACAATTTTTACATCAATTTTGTCACTTTAAATACTTGTGCGCTCCTCTAACATTCGTAATTTCTTATCCATCCATCTTCTTCTTTTTGAGCCCGGTTGCGGCACCTTCACAAGAAATTTTTATGTATTTGTATAAATAGTTCTTAAGATAAATACTAGACCTTCCAGGTAGAGAGACCAGTGGCGGCTCGTGACATTTGCGTGTGCTAGGGTGCTGATATTAAAAAAAATGAAATTATTGATGTTGTTGTAGCCGAAAAAGAAAGTTTTTTTTTTGAAAATCAGTTTATTGTATGAAAAATTTCAGGAAGTTTCAGTTTGGCCGTGCGAATAATCTTCATACAAAACACCGATTTTTGAAAAAAAAAAAATTTTTTTTTTCACCTGCGACAATGTTCATTGTGCCGTTTTTTTAATATTAGCACTCTAGCACACCCAAAAGTCATGAGCCGCCACTGAGAGAGATTAAGCTTTATGAAAGTTGAAAGAGCCATCTATGCTGCATTATCGCAGTAAATCTTTATTTCACATACTAAAATAAAATCTGTGAAATTTATTACTGTGCTGCATAATAATGTGATAAGAGTCAATAACATGAATATCTGTGCCATGTGGAAACAATATCAACGGGATAGCGGATCCGCAGGTGTTTCACGAAATTTCTGTTCCCAAGTAACCCAACCATATTTTTTTTGAAATCGACTTTACCTCAAAGTAAAATAATGTAAAAATCAATCAGTCTTTCTACATCCTTGTTAGCAATTAGTCGAACCGTCGCAACGCCGAACAGTAGAAGTGCCGTAAATGTTAGTGAAAAAGTGAAAAAAATTACAATTTTGAATTATCTAATAATTTTGATTGCTTTCGTGCCATACATGAATGTTTGAATGAATTAAATTTTAAAGAAGATGAAGAGGTTTTCAAAAAAAATTTTAGAACACCCACATAACTTGCAAACAACTCTTTTGCAATATTTTCCGAAAACTAGCAAGGACAATTCCTGGGTTCGGAATCCATTTTCCGTGACAGCTAAACCAGTAGGCAAGCGCAAGTGATTATGAAAATTTAATTGATTTAATTAGTGACTCTGAATTGAAACAAAAATACAAAGATCAGCCTTTCAATTATTTCTGGATGAGTTTGTCAGAGTAATTTTTGCGAAGCAGGATTTTCTATTGCTGCAACAAATTTAAGGTGCAGGAACTGGCTCGACGCCACACCAGATATTAGAATCCAACTTACCAATATTGTGCCTGATATCAAGAAGATTCGTAATTCACAGACTCAAAATCGTCAAAGTCATTAGGTGTTTTTTAAATTTTTTTTTGCATTCCGTTTTTTTGGTTTATATTCCAATTTTTTTGTATTAATAATTTATATATTTTTTGTTCATATACTAAATAAATAATGTGTTTGATTCAACCCTGCGTTAGAATATTAAACAGGAACTAAGATTTGAACTCCAGGGTACTATCCGTTAAATGGGCAAATCACTGACCTATTAAGGTGACCAATAGATCTGTTTAGAGCTTTTCGTGAGTTCAGCAAAAATTCTATTGATTGTTTGACACATATTAATAAATAGTAGTTCGCCGTTATCATTACACACAGGGTTAATCAAACCATACAACAATTGATGATATTGTAAACATTAATAGGCTAGATTACATTAATAATAAATACACAGCAAAAGACATGTATAGAAGGTTATTAACCTAAGTGAAGGAAACAATACTTCATTTTATCTATTATTTATAAATATATTGCATGGGATGCTATTATTTATAAATATGTTGCATGGGATGCTATTATTTATAAATATATTGCATGGGATGTTAGCAGTTTTTTTTACAAATCAGTATCATTTTTATAGGCTATCAATCGAAGGATGGAAAAATCCAACGTCTAACTGACAAAGTTCTCCTAACAGCGTACGAAGTTCTGAAGGAACCTGGTCGGGGTAGTCTGACGGCTTCCGGAAACCAGATGCAGGACGACATCAGCACCTCAAGCAGCCTCGTGGTGTCCACCAACGGAGACTCGCTGGCACCTTCCGGAGCCGGCTCCAAGATGGATACTCCTCATGTCAAGAAGAGGCACCGCAGGATGAAGAGCAGCGGTCTGAAGAAAGATGGGGACGGAGATGGTGAGTTGCGAACGGATCTTTGATCTTTGATTATTATTATTATTGATTTCAATTTGGGAGACAGGTATGATAGATAGATACCAACACCCCTGACGTAGCGGTTCACTATGTTCGGTGACTTAACAGAGGTTCCCAGGTTCATGGGGTGAGGTTTGTCTGGGTCTTGGAGGTGGATGCTTTTACCCACCTACTGTGTGGCGGGCCAGTTCGGGAGAGAATGGTTGAGGGAGACCCTTTGTTCTCTCCAGCCAAACTCTCTCGACCCATCAATCACCTACTTTTATATGAAACAAAAAAGAAAGTGATGTGACAATAACCTTTGTAATACATATAAATATGTATGTAATTAATGTTTTTTAGTTTCGTATAAAGTGGTAATTTTACAATTTACAAGAAAAAATAATCAATAAGAGACAAAACAATAATTATTAAAAAAATTCTCTATCTTTGAAATCAAAATTGTTACATTTTCAATAGCATACTTTCATTTGTAATATTATTATAATCTTTCACTGCTTTCAAAAACAGTATATATTTCATTTTGCGATATGTTGAACAGCTGTTGTTTTGGATTCATGCATACACTAATCTTATATTGATAGTGTATGCATGATTGGTTCATGCATACACTAATCTTATAAAAATGTAAAAATCAAAAGTCAAGTATAAATATTTCATTCCCTGCTTAATATCCATACCTGATTGAACCATTACAAAAGTCATTCAAACCAAGTCAATTTCATCAGATTTCAAACATGAATACTTTATTTTATCAATGGTAACTGGATAAAACAGAATACGATAAAATTATGGGTTAGATTTGTTCGTTCTTTCTTCACTTTTAGTCAATGTTCTGTTTTTTCATGGACACTTTATTTACACATATGGTTTCTAACCTTTGTCCCTCTTGCAGACCAAGAAGTGTATGAGTTCTGCATTGTATCGCTGGACGGCAAGAGGTGGCGTTTTGAGGCGGGCAGCTGCGAGGAGCGCGACGCCTGGGTGGCGGCCGTGGAGCGCCAGATCCTGGCCAGTCTTCAAGGGCCCGGGGGTGCCGAGGCCGCCATCTCACGCCACGTGCACCTCGTGCCCGGAAATGGCACCTGCGTAGATTGCGACGCACTTGGTAAGTGATGCCGTTCATAATCTAACTATTCACAACTCCTTGCTTCACTCACATTACTTACTTATTTCACTTACATATCCTTCTGTTATTCTGACTCTTGACATGGCCCAATTCAAGTATTCGATTCACTTGATTGTATCATTACCTATCATCCTTTCTTCATTCATCCGCTCTACCTAACCAAACCACCTAAGCATCCCTTTCTTAATCTTAACTATTATGCTTACAATATCCTTGCATTCTTTCCGGAACTCCTCATTTTTAACACAGTCCTACTAAATTTTGCCACACATACGCCTCAAGGATCTCATTTCTATAGCATTCAGTCCACTTTCATCCTTCCTCTGCCAGTTCCATGCCTCTCTGCTATTGTTGATAATTATTGTTAACTAGCGCAGAGACATGAAAAATCACGGGATTCTTAAAAAATCAGTTTCAATTTTGAAAATGACAATAAAAATTATTTTCCATTAAAATATTGTATTAGAGGTGCATTAGGTACCTACTACATCGCTTGTATGAATTCTTGAAACAATCAGTTCCAATTTTGAAAGTGACGCTTAGTTTAAATTTTCATTGAATCAGAGTTATACAGACAGACACAACCAAAATTAATATTTTTGATTGGAATTGAAATCAGTGTAAGTCATATTTGAAAAGATTTCAGACTGCCCTTAGAATGGTACCCCCCATGATCTTCAAACACATGTCACCATTACACAATCTGCTGAGCGATTCTGTATCTTTTGTGGGATCGAGATCTCCCGACAGATGAGATCTCCTGTCAGATTTCTGTGATTTTCTATGGCTGTTATTTGCTTTTTCTATGGGTATCAGACCAGCTTCGCTGATTTAAAACGATCTAAATTTAAATATGTGACAGCTCACAGTTGAAATCTGACATCGGCCCATACACATTTATACAATAGAATAAGTATTGTTGTTTACATAATCTGTGATTTTAGTACCGTTTTCACATAAAAGCATCACGTGAGTCATTTTCAATGTTTGCATTCTAAATTTTAATATTTACAAATGTTAATATTTATTTGTAATATAATAATTCGAAAGCTTATTTTGTAACCTGTCTAAAACAGTTTTTATTATTCGGCTACGTTCAGAAATGTTTCATTTATAGAGCTTTAATTGTGAAGTGGTAATAATACAAAGTTTTCGTAAAATGTCATTTCGTTTAAGACACCAAAAGCTAATATTCTCGAAAATTCGGAGGGGTTAAATCTACATATTAATAGATACGTATTTATGAATTTAATCAATTCTATTGAATGTTTACTTATAATTCTATTTGTTCATTGTAGATCCAGACTGGGCGAGCTTAAATCTCGGTGTACTGATGTGCATCGAGTGTTCAGGAGTACACCGGAATCTCGGCTCTCACATCTCGAGAGTTAGATCTCTAGAATTAGATGAATGGCCGTACGTACACACTCTAAATTTACTTACAAGCTATTATTTTTATATGCACCTCTTCGAAATATTTGTCTTTAGCATCTTAAATTTGTCTCTTTGTCTTCAGTATCTTAAATGGAATGTTCGCGCGGCTCATTTCGGCCCGTTTCATACAAATCTTAATTTTGGATTTGAGATCAAAATACTTAACCAAACTGAAAAATTATTTTTGTAATCAAAAGGTGTGTCAAATATCTAGTACGGTGAGCTACTTTATTTATTTTTGCTTTAAATTATAAGAAATAGGCCATTAAAGACTTTAATGTTTCATGATTTTACAGGCAACTTGGGCAATTATTTGTGAGTAAATGAAAAACATTAAAAAAATAATTTTATCGGCATCATATTTTTATAATAAAATATGATGCCGATATTTTTTATTTATAGATGAAATAAAAAATAAAAGATCGTTAAAAATGCGTGCTTTTGGTTAGTAATTTAAAATGTAAATGACAAATGTTTATTCCGACGTAAACAGATGATTTGTAATTTCAATTTACACCCATCAAAATGATTTCTATTATTATTTTATATTTCATAATTATTTTTAATTTTATTTTTCAGTTTGGTTTAGTATTTTGATCTCAAATCCAAAATTAAGATTTGTATGAAACGGGCCGAAACGTGCCGTGCGAACGTTCCTCTTAAATACTTGTCCTAATATCTCGATTTACTGTGGTCTTTACCGAGCGATAGCTACACAAATTTGGGTAGCACCACTATTGAGCGATAAATGCCCTTTGGTGATTTTTTGAGGTGGGTGATTTTTATGAATTAAAACGCATTTATTATTTTTTATAAAACCTAATTTTTGGGATAAATGGTAAAATAAAGGTGGATTGTATATTCATTTTTTTTAAAACACAGTAAGCAGTTTCAAGATATGATTTTTGGAATGAGTGCGGTTGAATCTAACATAGGAAATCTCTACCTATCAAATTGTCTTTTTAATATGCTATCCCTGAAGTGGTGAAGCTCTGTGGTAGTCGGTCATTAGTTGATGAAGACTACCCTGCAGATATTTAGCAATGGATGTAGTGATATTATTTTTTGAACTTTGCGTAACTAATGTCGTGTGTATTTGCAGGCCCGGACACCTGAGTGTGATGTTGTCAATAGGCAACATGTTGGCCAACTCGGTTTGGGAGGCGGATCTCCGGGGTAATTACAAACCTATCCCCACTTCTTCCCGGGAAGAAAAAGAAAGGTAACATTTTTTGTGATTTAAAAAAACATATGTATAGAGTGAAACCGTCTTAAGAAGTTTTCCAAGGGACTGGAAAAAAAACATTTAGGCGGGAAAACCTTATAAGTGGGATAAATTGTAAATTGGGCCATTCAGTCTTAAAAGCAATCTTCGTAAGCAGGAATACTTCAGGGGGAACTTCTTAAGAGGGTTTCACTGTGTATATAAATACATATTATGATTTAAAAAATAGTTTTTATGACATCTCTCAAAATATAATAATAATAATATCTTTATTCAATGAAAGTGGCAATAGTTATGCTTCTTATATATGCATGTTTTGATCGGAAACTCACAGCACAAGCTGGAAACCGAATCTGTATCAAATTTGGAGTTAATTTTGTGGTACATACGACATTTATTTGTTTATTAACGCCCTTTTAAAAGGGTTTTTACATATGAATATTAATAAAAAATTATTCAGTATTTATTGTATATAAGAGAACGTACCCATACTACGTGACCAACTTTTTGCAATTTTTAACCCCCCGGTGACCAAAAACCTAAGCAACCCGCCGCTCATTTGTATGGAGCGTGACATTTTGAAGACTCCCCCCCCCTAAACGTGTCATGTAGTATGGGTACGTTCCCTAACTGAACTGCCCCAGTAACAATCTTTTACATTTATTGGATAAATTGAAAAAGTACACTGACTTGGTATAATTATTTCCCTCCATTAGTATTCAGGCAAAGAGGAATATATATGGTAGTTAGACTCAGAATTTCTGCACTGAAATAAATCCTGACTTCTGATATCACATAGTGGAATCCGAAAGCTTATCAATGCAAGCAATACCGGACTATCAACTACATCATTTAAAATTTTATACAGAAATACCAAATCAGTGAAAATCCTTCTTTCGGACAATTTAAGCCTATTCATTTCATTTTTGAAAGAGTGTTGTGGTTCAAAATAATAAGGAAGTTGAGTGAAAAATATTTTGACTTATAAAAAATATGTTCATGTAGATCAAAAAATATCGATTATAAAAATGTAAATATATTCCTATATTAATTAAACGTTCTTAAAAATTGTTTAAAAAGCTATAAACTAAAAACGCTTCATATTGGTCAAAAGAATTCTGACCTCATCTGTTCCCCGGTATGTACGATCATTGGAATCCGCATCTCTTTCTAATACATGAGAGATGGTTTATTTATGATGAGACAGGTTGTATAGGCCAAATGCTTGCTTTACAGACAGAACTGGACAGCAAACTGCAGAAATAAATTAACGTTCATATCACAAAAATATAAAAACTAAACCAAAATAGTTTTAATATAAACACAAGAAGCAAACTTCATTACCGCGCGTAATAAATCGACGACGCGACATAGCTTTGAAACAACTAAACATTTTAATGTAAACATATATTTGTCTCACTTGCACAAGTCACGCGAACAATACCGCCGTTAGGATTAGACAAAGACAGAAACACAAAACTGCGTTGGCAGGATGGTGTTGCCTACCATTTGAAATTTTACGCAATATAAACGATGAAATGGAGTTTTATTAACGTTAGTTTGTAATAAAATAAACTAATTAAAATTATTTTGAATATGTTTTATTTTATTATATGACTAAAAGTAAGCATAAGTAATGAAATAATTAAGACATTTTTTGTTCCAATATTTTTTATTGTACCTATAGTATATATAAGTCTCAAATGGATAGCGCTTCAAAAGTGATTCAAAAGGTGTTTTCAAAGTTCCTTTCTCAGCAATCAAATTATTTCCACCCACTTACCACAGCATGCATCTTTAGGTGCCCTGCAAAATTATTGATATAAAATACTTAAAAAAATAATTACTAGATTATTCATTAATAAACTAAAATAAGTTGTAATGACTTCTTTTGAATGAAGATTAAGATCTAATTTTTATTATTTTTTCCAAAATATTTTAATTGAGTAGTTACCTCCATAGTAACTTATTCCATAAATTATATACCTATTCTCCCAATAATGTGGAAAACCAAAACGACTTTTTAGTAGCAACATTGAACCTATATTATAGTATTTGACATTCAAATTTCTGCATTTTTTAATTAAATATGAATATGTAAACAATAAACTTCCGCGTGGGAAGTAATTCCGCTTGATTTATTATGTGTTTGTTTCCTTGAATCGCATTCTTTCACGACTTATTTACCCATTTTGTAAAGCGTATCTCTCTTTCGACAAACAGCTGTCACTTCATAATACTGTGCTGGGAATTTCAGGCGGCGGGAAAAACACAAATTCTAACTTTAAAAATTAATTTAACTATGAAATCCTGATCAATATCTATATATTTTTTAACACAATTAATTCTGATAGACGGTTAACATTGTCAAGAAAAGTACTGGAATTCCTTATAAAATAATTTAAAAAATCTTCATACAAAATTGCCAAAGCAATGTGTTTTTTAGAGTCAAATGACGTCACACATACACCTTGCCTCTTACCGCTCGTTTTGGCGGGATTAATAAAATTTAAACTTTGAGACTTAATTTAAATGTGAAAACCAACTTAAAAATAAAATACCAGTATTTAAGTTTGAATGTGAACATTGATAAATTTTTTTTTTTAAAATGGACTCAACTTCCTTATTGCTGGAAAACCCATTTTAAAATTTAGAAAATGTAAGAATCTGTTTTGTATTCTATCAACAGCTAGTAGTTTTGTATTCTTTCAATGTGATAGTTAGATTCGCGATGAACTCAAAAACTACTGAACGTATTTTCCTTAGACCCTATGGCACCGAACCAACATTATTTTCATGCGAAAATTTTTTGAGTTAGTCTTTCATATTATTCGTACTAAATAAATATGATTGAATTTCTTTTCCAGGTGGATAAGACTAAAATACGAGCGCAAGGCATTCCTGTCAGGATGCTGTGAGGATGTGGGGGGTGCCTGCCTGGCGGCCTTGGGGGGCGAGTTGCCCCCGCTGCTGGGTGCCCTGGCGCGCGCTCGGGCCCCCGACGTGAACCTACGCGGCGGGGGCAGGGCCCCCCTGCACTTGGCGTGCGCCGCCGGGGATCTGCCAGTCGCTCAGCTGTTGATATGGGTAAGAATAAATACTTTTAATTCAACATTTTTGTAATGACTTCTATTATTTGTTTTTTCTCAAAAAATAAGTTTGGTTGAGTTAAAACACTGTTTTCATCTTTTTAATGCCACAAGTCAAAAAATAAAGTAAAAAACCCGACGACCCCTTCATTATGTATTTTAACGTTTATCAAAGTTTTACATTATATTACACACAAATACCGATAAGCGACAAGTTCAAACCAGAGGGCATGTAATTTAGTTATTGAGATATTTACAATGATTTCTCGAAAAGATGCATTTTCAATTCATTTGATGAAAAGACTGTTACCAAATTACCTCTGGCTGACAACCAATTAATAGAAATATCGGTAGACAAATGTCTACGGCTAGAATGTTTTTCTTACGATTTAGTTAAGTTTTGGCTTGCCCAACGTTGTTAATATGGAAGCTTAGTAATGGACGCTTTGAAAGCATCGATCCAATTTGCAACTTCTTTCTTGTATTAAAAAGACTTCACAACTAAATACAGAAATTGTCTATTATCACTGAGTTTCAAATATCAATCCGCTTATCGAAATTTTTTAAAGATTTTAAGTGACAACAGTAGCATTAATGTAACTTAATTATAACTTGAAATTCGTTATTTGATGAAAGGATTTTTTGTACATGTGGCTTATTAGACAGATTGCAACCTCCCCTTTACCTACAGGTTGCCACCCCCTGTTGAGAAACAATGGTAGCCTTTATGCTTTTATCTTTTTTGTTTATTATTTGCGTTGACTAATTTTGTTTTTATTATATTTCCAGAACAACGCCAATCCTAACCTGCCCGACGCGGACAACATGACGTGTCTCCAACTGGCGCGCCTCGCTGCCGCTCAGATCGCCACATCTCCGGCGCACCGCACCTGCCACCTGCAGGTCACCTGCCCCATACACCAACCACAGAACCACTCCGCCCCCAACTCTACCAACAGCTCCACAGGATCTACCAAGAACAACGCCGCTCCCAACTCCAATCAAACCAAACAGAATTACTCCTCGTCCCCCAGCCAAGCGACCACCTGCATCTGCACCCTTCTCAATATGCTGTCCCCTCTTAACTCGGCCAACTCTCTCATCGACTTGCTCATCGCTCTCCAAAACAATTCCATAGCCAACACCATCTCTAACCAAAACAACGCGGTCGCCAACTCCCAGCTTAACACTTCGCAAAATACTCTTTTCGCCGGCGGAAACGATTCCCACGGGAGCGGCACTAGTCTCAACAGCAACAACAGCGCTATCACCGGTTTCCTAATTCCAAATAATTCTAATAATACTCTAGGAAGACAAAATAATATTAATATGGGAAATGGACGGTGCCAGCCCCCCGTTGGCGGCAGCATAGTTTAAATTGATATTAGATAAATCATATTTTATTTATTTATTTGGTTGTGTTATCAATGCGAGTTAAATTATGGGGAAAATATCAATGAAATGTTTTAAACATAAATGAATTTGTCAATTCGCCGAATTAATAAAACATAATTTGTGGTTTTTTGCAATGCGTGCAAATTCAATATTATTTATTGTGACTTTGGCAAAAATGACTGACAAATTAATGAAAAAATAAAGTGAGATATTGATCAATAGGGAAAACCTCTCACGATTATCATTCGTCTTAAGTTGGAGATAAATATTTAGATTTGTCTCGAAAATTACCTTTTATCTTTATTAAAGTGTAAATAACACTCCTGTTACCTGTGGTAGAATTGTATAGTGTTTATTTCTTTTTAAAGTTTATAATGTTGTTACCAACATTGAATAATAATAATTATCTTTTTATGCTACTTTTTTATTTATTTGTTTTTATGAAGATAGTTTTGTTCTTATTTAGTGTAATAGAGTTATAAATTTGAGCATTCCATTTAGAAATAAAACATTAACTTTATCTTGAAAGGGAGAAGAGAGAGATGTGATTTTTAAAGTTAGGAGAGATATGATAATACGCTAATAAAACTACGTAAATAAAATTTATTTAAATTTTGTCCGCCTTGTTGAAACCTTTCATAATGTAATTTATTTTTAAAAAGTTGAACTGAATGAATTTAGTTTTTTTAAAACGCAGCAGCTTTGTGCTTCAATTTTCTTAACATAAAATTAAGAAGTGGGATAGATTTTTCTTTTTGGGATTATTTTTTCCCTTAAAAAATGACTGTTACAACTACTCTGGTGGTAATGTGATAGTTGTGTCCTTTAATTATTCAATAAAGCGCCTTTCTAGTGCTGACAATCCTAGCACCATTACTGAAATTTTTTAGCACAAATGCTTATTGTAAAAATTATCTGAACCTAAATTTGACTGACTGCCTCGAATTTCTGATGACCTAGTTAAATTTGAATGAAGTTTGTGGCAAAATTAAAGTGTTGTTACAACGCATTACTTACGGAGTAAATGAAGTCAAAATGCATATTTATTATTCAACAATAAAACTGTTATTTTAAATTTTGCACAAAACATCTTACAAACCAATAATGAACTTACATTGGTAATTTTTAATTATGTATTCATCTTTTGCAAGTTTTGCTTTAATCAGTTATTATAACTTTTATTTACGCATTGTGTGCCGAATTTTGCGCTAGCTCGTTACAAATAAATACCACATGCAATCAAAAAATTCACATAAAATCAATACCACATGCCATAATTTGATAACCACACAAATTTTGTTATTTGTGAAAAATGTTATATTTTCCTACTTAATTTTTGTTGTTATTGAATTTTGTAATAGCCACTGGAGCGACAGCGCATTTTAAAATCAATTTCAGAAGATCATTTTTAACCTCTAAACGGCCGGAGCCGCGGACTTGCGCGCGGCTTTTGCGCATGCGCGAAAAAAATATTTCGAAATAAAAAAGTTTGACCGCGATTTTGACCCTTCTATGTACACAATTTGTATGAAAACAAGGTCAGAATCGCTTGCGCCAACATCATTGATGATATAGCCACTAGTTTCATCCATCTGACAACACCAGATTATTTTTAAATGATTTTTATCTGTGGAATCGAAATGTCATTTTTGGCGCAAATTGAAGCTGTCAGTTTTGACGCGTGTTCCTCGACTAAAACATCATAAAACCTATTAATTTACGTAATTAACGCAAGTAATGTTGTTTTGGTGCATAGTTTATTGTTCTAGGAACGTATTTCAGTCAATGAAATATACGATAGCTCAAAATTAATCAACAAAACATTTAATTCAAAATTCAAAATCGTGTTTTGTTACGAAATTTCCGTATTTTTTCTGGAATTTGCGGGCCTTTGACAGGTTAAAATCTTTCGCCAACATTAAAAAAATCATACCTTCAAATTTTAACATGGAGACATAAAAAATTATTAGAGTGCTGTATAGCCAATGAATTAACCTGTATTTTACCGTTTATCTCAAGGATTTATAAAAAAATCGTAAAGTTTATAACTGTGCGAATCTGCTTTTTTTTTTTTACTTAGAAATTGCCGTGAGAGGTACTTATTCGAGTCAACATAGAATATTTTCGATTTCTGTATGTTGTCTGTGGTTATACTTGATAACGCAAGGTCCACATCTATGGAAAAAAGGACTTAATTTTAACTGTTAACTGCTTATCAGAAATTCTATGTGAATTTATTTTTATTTTTAACGTCATTATAAAATAATCTACGAAGTTCGGATTTGCGACATCTATAGTCATAATAGATGAAGCATTTCGATAGCTTCGTTTTAAGTCCAAAATAACAAACGTGGGAGCTACAAATATTTAAAAAAAAATATTTGGCGAATCAAGGAGATAATTAATTGCCTTTTTTTATCCAAAAACCAATCGGAGACATTTAAAATGGCGGGAATATATGGCAAAAATCGCTCCAGTGGTTAACCTAAAATTATAATTTGTTCACAAACGATAATTGTATTCTCAGTTTTTAATTGGAAAGCCTCCGTGGTCACAAGGGGTAAGGCTCTCGACTAGCAATCCGAAGGTTGCGGGTTCAAATCCCGGCATGCGCAAGTAATTTTTATTTGATCGATTTGTGTTATTTCACATTTTAATCACTTAAAATAATGTGAGGTATATTTGCGGCACATTCCAGAGTGAAAGATACTGTCCGTTCTCCTTGGAGTAAGCCCACCATTCAGAATTAAAACATTGCTTGTACTTCCCACCTTCCTCTTCTCCATCTCCTTCCTCTCCCCACTACCTTCAGCCTCACAACATACCCCAATTGCAGATGCCATAGTCTCACACGCTCCAGATGGTCGGGAACAGTTTGGACTCTGGTGCGGTATTCATATAAAAAGAGGCTGGCTTTCTTCTTATTGTATAAAAATATTATCATTTTCTCTGTTAACTTTTTTTTACATCAATAAAATCAAAATTGTATGAATAAAATAATTTCATAGAAAATATATTTATGTATGTGTTTATAAACACGTAGTAATATAGATATAAAAATATCTAGATAAGGCAACGATAGCAATTGCAGACTACTTTATATGTAACCTTTCACCCATAGATAGTTGACAGTATTTAAAAGATATTTATTAAATAAATTAAATTGTACGATCAAGATCTGCTTTGTGAAATGTTTATTTTTGAATGTTCTCAGCTGTTTTAAAAATGTTGTATAATTTATTGGTTATATTTTTAATGGTTTCCTTCTGTACAGGCCAAAGAATTCTTTTCTGTATATATAATAATCTGTATGAATCGCATAGAAAATTTTGTACATAACAATGTGTTCTTACTGAATTTATCTATAATAATTAATATGTTGATGTTCTGCCTAACATGGAATAAAAACAATTGAATGTATCAGGTCTTTCATTTATTTATTAGATTACAGCTGACACCAAAACTAATTTTCAGTTCATAGATTATCAGAAAGTACGCTGGACTAGAATTTGTATGGGTTGAGTTCAAAAAATAAAATAATAATGTAAGTATGTCGGAGTCAGTGGCGCACTAAGCCTGTCAAGAGGCCCGGGGTGGCAAAGCTGAATGGCCCCCCCCCCCTCCCCCCCCAAAAAGGTTGATGTAATTTTACAAGATTTTTATTCAGTTCATGCGGGCATCTGGTGCTGGGGGGCCTCCAAGCGCCTCCGTATTCCCTTGATCAAATCCTAAACAAGGTTTTAAGGCACCAGGGCACTGTAAAATTTTTTCATTTTTTTGTGTTTCATTTTCTAAAAGATGAATTTGTTATAATAATAAATAAATAAAGGTCTTTATTCCAGAATGTGGGGAGGTGAGTGCAATCCCACACATCCTATATAGTGTGTAAGTACATACATAAAACACATAGATATTTATAAAATATGGTATTAAGAAGAAAAAAAAAAAAAATACAAGTAATAAAAATAATAAATAATAAAAAAAAATCAGTCTGGGGTTATGAACTATAACTGTTAGAAAATCCAGTCACTACGGCACCACATAGGGATTTTTTGACAAAGGGCCCCTTCTATTTTTTTAAGAACCCTGAAAATTTTCCATAAAAAATCGAATACAAAATTCGCTGGTCCACCATTTTTCTTTTTTTTAGAAATGAAAATTCCCCTACGTGGTGTCATAGACACTGGATTTTCGAACAGTTTAAGACATGGTTCATGCAAATGTAAATGCAAATGCATTAAAATACATACAGGCGGAGGAATAGGTTTTTTTAATATGTTGTCAACCAGGTTGAAAAACGAGTTAAAAAAGTGTCGAGAAAAACGCATTCAAAGTGTTGCTGAAGAATTATTCAACATATACACTGTTTCAAATGGTTTAGCATAAAATGCTATAAAAACATTTGGCGAGAGCATTGTTAACTTCAGAAAATAAAATAAAAAATAAAAATTACAAATATTTTTTTTACAGTTTCCTGGTGTCTTAAAGCCTTGTTTAGGATTTGATCAAAGAAACATGGAGGCGTTTGGAGGCCCCTGGGGACCAGAGGCCACCCCTTCCGCCCCCCGTTAGTCCGCCACTGAATCATTTTAATTACTTGCCTATTTTATTACAATCTATATTATATGTAATGATAAGGGAACGTACCCATACTACGTGACACGTTTGGGGGGGGGGGGGGGGGTCTTCAAAATGTCACGCTCCATACAAATTAGCGGTGGGTTGCTTAGGTTTTTGGTCACCGGGGGGGGGGGGGGGGGGGGGGGTTAAAAATTGCAAAAAATTGGTCACGTAGTATGGGTACGTTCCCTAAGGTAATCTTTAGCAAAGGGCCTAAGATTGTAAAAATTATATGAAGTTCAAAACGTAAGTGAAACAGGAAATAAAACTGTACAGATATTAGAAAGATTAGTAGTAGTATTCTTATTTTAAAAGTTGTAATTTACCGGTTCAGGCTGTATTTATTTATTCCTACTTTATCTGTATGGGATGATGTTTGTATGGGTCTCCAAAACTCTCCCAACTCACCTCCTAATCACTCCAAATCACCTCTTAGATAGAGACTAAGCATATTTTAAAGGCACCAGGACACTAAAAAAAAATTGTAACTTTTTAAAATTTTATTTTCTAGAAGATGCATTTGTTAATTGTAATGCTTTCACCAAATGTTGTAAGGAAATTCGCAAAATTGACGGAGGTACAGCATCTTAGATGAAACCGTTTTAAACAGTTTGTGCATTGAATTATCCTCCAGCAAAACTTTGAACGCGTTTTTCTGAAAACTACGTTTTTAACATCTGATTTGCATGCACCACCTGAAATATGTGAAATATTATTCTTTATTTTTTCGATGTTACCGCTATAAAACAAACAAAAATTAATACATAAACTCACAACACGATGATGGCGGGTGACACACGAGCCACAAACTCACCCGAAGTCAGCCGAACGAAGTGATAATTCACCAATGCAGTGTTTCGGTGCGGCCGAAGGTTCGGCAGATTTTCTGCTGAAACTAAATTTTTTTGCCCAAACTTGCCGAAAACAAAACCGAAACCGAACCTTCGGTTGGTCACTAGTAAGTACATACTTATTGCTTATTACAAAAAAATTCCATGATTGACATATTGTATGGACAATGATCGTTATGCTTAGTGGAAAGGTCTGTATCATAATTTTGGTCGATTGGTTGGTAATTATTCCCCTAACCCGCACTTTTAAGCACAAATTATGGAAATTACACCTTATTTCAACTGTATGTAAAATGTGGTGCCGTAGTGACTGGATTTTCTAACAGTTTAAGCCTTGGTGCATGTAAATCGGATGTATAGTTTTTCTAATATGTTGTCAATCAGGTTGAAAAACGTAGTTTTGAGAATAATGCGTTCAAAGTTTTGCGGAAGGAAATTCAACATACAAAATGTTTAAAACTTTCTTTAAATTTTCTTAGAATTTCCTTAAAACATTAGGCGATAGCATTAATGTATCATTAATGGTCAATGTATCAACAACATGAGCTACGCAGACGATATGGTTCTGATGGCACCGTAAATAAGGGGATTACGAATCCTCCTGAAGATCTGTGAAGAATTCGCACACGAAACCAATATGATCTATAATGCGAAAAAAACAGCACTGTTGGTCATAAAACACGGTGAAGGCCGCACTTTTAAGCACAAATTATGGAAATTACACCTTATTTCAACAATGACTACAAGAAACAACTATTTACACACACAAAATAGGTGTAAGGAAGAATATATGACGCGAATGTGAATGGTGGAAGAAGTCAGAGTCGCCCGAGAAAGACATGGCACGAACAAGTGAATCAGATACTTGAGTCGGGTCATGTCAAGAGTCAGAATAATAGAAGAGCATGTATGAATATGAACAAGGCAAGGAGTGTGTGCCAAGACCGAATTGTTTAGCGGTCCGTCCTCTGCCTACCCCTGCGGAAAAACGGCATGGTGGTTACTTAGTTAAATAGGTTATTAGTTATTAGGTTCATAGTTTGGGTAAGTAATTCATATGTATTTAGATTTATTTTATTTATCATTATTTATTTGATATAATAATATGTATGTCCATAATAAATTATGGTTAAATTTTGTTTCAAGATACTAACAAAAATAATATAAGTATGTGAACTATAAAAGTAGTTTCGCAAAATTGTGTGAGTACTAAGGGAACGTACCCATACTACGTGACCAACTTTTTGCGTGTCATACTTCAAGTTTATTTCTACAAGTTCAAGTATGTATCTATAGGAAGGTTTATGAAAATGTCAAATCAATCGAAAAATTAAATATTTAATAAAGACAGTTTTAGCTTCTAACTATGTATTGTGATGGAATCTCCACAGTACACAAAAATACCGTCTGGGGGGGGGGGGGGGGGGGCATGTGCCCCCGTGGCATATATATATAGGGATAAACACATATACATAGCTGTATAAATTTGAATTTGGAATTCCCAACCAAAGAGAATATATTTGAGATCAAAGTTGCCAGTACAGTAAAACGCCAATTTCATATGTAAGGATGATTTAAAAATAAAGGCTGATAGATTAGGATTGACTATTTTTTTTCCACGAAAACATGACCTTATATGGAAGTTTCGGTTTCGGTTTCAGTTTTGGCCATAAAAATTAGTTTCGGTCGGACACTATAATACATTAAAAAAAAAAAAAAAAAAGAATCTATACTTATACTATACATTATACATACATGTACAAACCTTGCTATTGAAACTAATAATAAATAAACACAGAGGAAGAGTTCACCAAGATGGCCTCATTTCTCCTCTTCACTCCTACATGGTTCTTCGAAGGCCCCACATGGGAAGAGGACATCATCTCTCCACTTCACTCCTCCTTGGTTCCACAAAGGCCCCGCGCTGGAAGGGTGCCCTTCCCCTTGGTTCCTTGAAGGCCCCACAAGGGAAGAGTTCTTGGAGGTGGCCTCAGCTCACATCTCCACGGTTTCTCCTCTTGGTTCCTCCTACGGCCCCAGGAAGGAAATCCACAGAGGCGGCCTCAGCACTCCTAGGTTACCAAAAGGCCCCTAGTTTTCAAATGGTCCAATTTTTTTTGTCCCACGAGTTACCAGGGAAATAGAAGATCCATTCCAGCAGAGCCCTGAGTGCTGGAGTGAGGTCTAAATACTCCGAGATGCGACCTTGTTTCTCGGAGGCACCGTTCGTGACGCTGTTCCCCAGGACATTCAGCCTGAGCACGGTAGCTCACACCTTGGCTTGGGATGGCTATTGCAGGTTTGTGTTTCCACTCCCTGAGCAATGGGTTCGCCACACTCCCTACGCTGGTTGGTCTGTATCAGTTAGTCTATGTTTTTTAAGTATTACTTTTAAGATTGTTTTCTGCGCAATTTCCCAGTGATCCATAGCTGAGTTTGTTGCTCCTCCCCAGACAATTATTCCATGTTCTATTATTGATTGACAAAGTGCAAAATATATTGTTTTCATTTGTTCTATTTTATACATATATGTTTCTTATGTTTAGGAAAATGTGTATTGTTTTGAGGAGTTTATTTGTTATTTGTTTAAAATGATGTGTCAATCTTAGGTTATGGTCAATTACGATTCCTAGATACTTTATTTGTTCAATTTTTTTTAAAGAAGGGCAATTGCAGATGTTGTTATTTAAACATTTTTGTATTTTTATGGTGTTTGTGTTGTTTTTTGGTTGTCCCGTGCTGTTCATACAGTACGTTGTAAATTTTGTTTTCGATATGTTTAGTGTAAGCATGTTTGAGTCTAGCCATGTTTTCACTCACGTGATTTCTAAATTTGCTATGATTTAAACGAAACTCACCCAAATTTCGATTCACAGAAAAAAATATTTAAATGGCGGCAAAGGAATCATTTTACACGGGAAGTTTTGAACTTTGATTGAATAAAAATGGAATTTTGATGCAACTTTTACCATCTATCCATTTAGATATTTCTTGTAGTAATTAAGTTGAAATATAGTGTAATTTCCAAAATCTATGCCTAAGAAGTGCGGCGGCTAGTGGAATATTTACCGATTGGTTTATGAAAAAAAAAACTCTTTCCAAAGTAACTACGTAAACAATAAAAGCATCTACAAGGCAAATTGTTACATTAAGAAAATATTGTAAATATGTAATGATAAAGTTTTATAAATTAATCAGCGTATTTACTTTGTTGCGTAGCAGCCCACACCTTGCAACGCACGGCTGACTAATGTACTCTACTTGACTGTAATGCGAATGCTTTTTGGCGAGTCGAGAAGTAGCAAATTACTCGCTACTCGACTAAACTACTCTCCCAGTGTGAACAAGCCATCCCTTCCCACTTCCTTGAGCACTGCAAAAATCTCAAAAATATATGGGAATGTCATAGTACAAAATGTAATTTTTTTTATTATCTGAGCACTGCACAAGAACAACCGTCAGGAGATATTGGATACCATGATATCCCCAATTGGGGTATGTTGTGATGCTGAAAATAGTGGGGAAGGGAAGAAGATGGGAAAGAGAAGGGTGGGGAAGTATATCTCGGAAGATTTAGTCACCAAACATGGCTAATGCCATTTCAATCAATGTTTGATTCTGACACCAAAATTGTCACCAGGCAGATACTGATAGTACCTACCACTTAGGAAGATTCCGCAAATATATTATACTAGCGAGTTCCCGGCATACGTTTCAATGCCACTAATAAAGAAATTGTTTCTCCCTGCGTGTCCTTTCCCATTCGTCCCATTATCCTTTCGCCTCCCCTTTCTCTCCCGTGTCCCCCTCCCTTCACACGATCCCACTCCACCTTCTCTGCCTTCCTTCTTCCCTCTCCCGCTTCCCCCATCCTGCGAACCCCCCTCCCGCTTTCCCCTTGACATTGTTTTGAAACCACTTGCTGTTTTTCTCGATCTCGCAAAAGCATTTGATACAGTCTCTCATCCAGTGGCGTAACTATACCATCTGAGGCCCGTGGCAAATTCATTGGATGGGGCCTTCCCCACTAAAAATCGTCACGTTGTAATTGAATTTTAATAAATCACTTAAGAAGTTACCCAACAGTATTACTAATATTGTGTGAATTTATGTTAAATATGTATCTAATAAATTTTATTTTCAAAAGCACATGTATTACATATTTATAATGAAAAAGAATTTAATCTTTACAGGATATTTATTGATAAAATTCTTTTCTTCGAGCTTTCTATAGTAACGAAAAAATAACGTCATCAAAGTTTAAAGATCGCATCGTAGAATTTTCAATAGACAGAATAGCCAATAAGTAGAGGTTAAAATTGCAAATAGGTTTTTATTAATTTTAGTTTCGAAAATCATCAATCCGCACGAGCTGTAGTCACAGGAATTGTAACAAATAACATTAAATGCAGTACATTCTTCAGGAAAGCGCACCACTTAAAATGATTCTTTATTATTATTAAATCAGCAAGTTCTCTAATACACAAAGCCTTTTCTATTTCGTCTCTGAAGGTGAACCGAAAACTGAGAATTTCCCTGGCAAATGATTCTGATAGGTATGTCTTTTTTATATATATCAACAAATTCTAGAGCTTTTTTTTATGAGATCAGTATCATTCGAATTTTGCAAAGTGGCAGGTTGCAAAACACTGAAATTGGAAACAATTTCATTCATTGGAAGGAAACGCAATTTCAGTTGATTAATAATGATGTCTAATACTCGATAAAATATGTTCACTTTAAACAAACTTTCAGGGTCTTGGAGACGCTTATCTTCACAAAGTTCGTCAAAATGGCGTTTTACCGTCCTCTGACGAGTTTTAGAAAATTCAGGGTTGATGGACCACTTTCTGCTACACTATTTGGTTCATTTTTAAAATTTTCAAACTCATGATACCTTTCTAATTCTTCCAGACAAATTTTCAAATGTTTTAAGGCATTTGATAGATCGGTGGCTTTAGACTGAAGTGCTTTAGAGGCTACATCGATAGTATGTAGAATTTCGCAATGGAAAACCAATAACATAATAAAATTGTAGTTCTCGATGTTCTCCTCGAGTGAAAAGAATTCATTACTTTCATTCAATTGACAATTTATTTTTAGACTTCAACAAACTGAACTTTTATAGCAAAAATATCGTAAATATAGTAGGGTTCAATGTTTTTAATGTTATTAAAGGTGAAGACTCCCTTTCTTTATCAGATATAAAACTCTATAAGATATTCCGTCTTTTGATACTATGCCCAAAAAAAATTATTTCCCCATAACACCATGCGTTGCTGGTCCACTAGCACCATGAAAAATGTACTTTCTTGCTTAACAAAAAACGGGAATACCCCGAGCGTCACAAGCTCGCCCGCCCCACCAAAGTACTGCGACAAAAAATTAAGTAACCAATGGATGCGTTCTAAAATTGATCGGTTTTTTTATGAATTTTCATCCTTTTCTTATGAATGCGGTTAAATCTTAATAATTTATTTGAATTTGTGTATGGTCTGAAGTTGTGTCTAACTTTAATTGATTTTATGTACTTCTGAGCTCGCGGCCTCCGGGCCGGGGCCCCGGCCCTCGTGGGGCCCGTGGCATTTTTTGCCAACCCTGCCATCCTATAGTTACGCCACTGCTCTCATCCCTTACTGCTAAAAAAAATAAAATTGGTAAATATAGGCTATGAAAAGACCTAGACACAAAATTCGGGGCATTCCACGAGGAACATATGAAAGAAAATAACAGACCGTATTTATGTATACAATACTTTGGTGACAATATCCTTCGTGAATTTTTTTCCACGGTCGAGTGTCACCCCCCTGTCGGGTGGCACCCGGGGCGGACCGCCCCCCCCTCGCTACGCTACTGCCGGGCACCCCTGCAAAGTCACCTAAGTGACCTACGGCAGGGGTGTTAGCTATCCAATAAATAGTTTCCGGGGCGGCGGTACCTACACCCGCCTTCCAAATTTGCTTTTCTTGAAAGAATTGAGTTTGCATACGGACTAAACTATTTATTCATATTCATATTGCTTATGTACGGACGCCAGCTAAAAATTCATTTTAATATTTCAAAGCACAACTTGCAAAAAATATTTGTTCCTAAATAATCAAATTAGCGCCATCTATGAAAGAGCATATTATTTTGAATTCTTTTAAGTTTACCCTTAATGTCACTGGTTGAAATTTATTATTTATGGTATCATTTCGTAAGTCTGTTGTGTACAACATAAATAATAAATACAATAAAATAGAAAATAAACATACATTGACAGACATAATAAATTTTTTCCTTCTATAATAACAATTCAACTCAATTATTTACTCATTTATGGTACCTATGTAAATGTATAGTAATGAGTATAATATCTTCAGTGTGATTTAAGTAATAAATAAGGACCTGAACATTTCGCAAAATTTTTGGGAAATTCCCGTAATTTTTTTGCTTAGACTTGTGTCACACTGTAGCTATAAAAGATAATTTTCAATGTAGATGAGTGTTTCAGGCTGATAATTATTGCTTATAATAATTGTTACCCTTTGTGCTATGCATGAAAATCTTGTCTTAAACGTTAGTTTATCAATTTAAAATAACAATTAATATTTGACAAGTTAAAGTATTTCACCAAAAAATGTACATATAATTTGTCTCGACGCTACCTAGCGAGAGATTTAGCACTAACAATGCCTCTCTCACAAAAATAAAGTTGGTTGTTTTCAGGTGGAAAAATGTAATAAACAGTAATAATTGTTGAATGAAACACTAGTATATATTGAGTTATTTGGCGGATATTAGATAAGCCGCCGTAGCTCAGTCGTGAGAGCACCTGACCGGTTTAAGTCCCTTTTGCGTCATGTATCGTCATGTATATGTAATTTTTCTCGGAAGATTTTTTTTAATGTAGATGAGTGTTTCAGGCTGATAATTATTGCTCATATAAGTGTAGATAAAAGATCGTTTGGCTTGGCGTATTTCGGCATATCGCTAGCGTACATTCCCAAAGGTACATATATGGCGAGCCATATTATGCTGAAATAGGCCAAGCCAAATGATCTTTTATAGATACGTGTGACACAAGTCTCAATCACGTACCATGTACGGTAAGTACATTTTTAAACATTTTTTATTATAAATATGTCGAAGACATATGTAATACATTCGTCTAAAGTTCTTTATAGTAAATCTTTTCTCCACTTTTTTACTGACCTGCAACAATCCCAACGCTTTCAACGTCGAATGACCTGAAATTATCGGATCCGGTCCCTATAATAGTGGAACACGTTTCGTCGAGATATTAGTACGCAATGGCACTTCTATGACGAACCCGTGATCATTCATGATTAACTGCTTCATCTGTGTTACTTTTAAAATATTTTCTATCTGATTTCAAAACTTTCGAAAAACTTGTATCGTCTGCCATCTATTGACACTAAGTAAAACCAAATTTCAAATTTAGCCAGTAAACAAAAAAAGTTCGTTTCTTCACTAAGTGTCGGAATGCATAATTTTATTTATGATATCAAATGTTAGATGTCGACATTGTCAAAATTGTGTGTACTCCACCATTATACCAGTCAATGATATTTTTTTTTTGTATTTCAAGGAGAATATATGACGCAAATGTGAATGGTAGAAGAAGTCGAGGACGCCCAAGAAAGACATGGCACGACCAATAATCAGATACTTGAGTCGGGCCATGTCAAGAGTCAGAATAATAGAAGAGAATGACTCAGAGCAGAACTAGAACAATCGACTCGTTAGGTAAAGAATATTACAACATAAAAAAGAAATGAAATGAAATAGTACAAGTTGTACTTACAAAAAACTAAAACAATTCAGCTTTAAATATTTATACATATTATTAACAATAATAATAAGACCTGACATAGAGCAAAGTGTAAATAGATCTGCAAAAATATTATAAAGTAAGTAGACATTTTACTGGTGAGGTTTAGATGAGAAAATATTTTATGAGAAAAACAAAAAAATAATAAAAGTTAATTATTAGCAGATAGAATCGAGATTAGTTGATTTTTGAAACATTCAAAACTGTCAATACTAAATATATCTATAGATTCGCAGTATTTATTCGCAAGGTTATGGATTCTTCTAATTGGTGAGTATATAGAGTAATTATTAGTGTTGAGTTTATTGTTGCATTTAAAAATATCTTTACTACGAGTTTGTCTAGCGGGTATGCTAAAGCAAATTAGTTACAACAAATTAGGGCTGTCAATTAAAGATTTTATAATTTTGTATAAAAATAACAAAATCAATTAACACTCTTCTATCTGATAATTTAAGAAGTCTGGTTTCAGCGCGTAAGTAATTATAATTTATAAATTCGATTGGTATTTTAATTTTTAAATTGATGTACCGAAGAAATTTGTTTTGTACCTTTTCCAATGATTGAGAATGAACATTGTAGTAAGGTGACCATACAGAGGAATTGTATTCTAATCTGCTTCGTACTAGTGAGCAATACAGATGTTTTAATGTTAACATACTTTTAAAATTTGCCCCCATTCTCAAGATAAAACCTAGTATTCTTAACTTAACTTTGACCACTAAGTACCTTCCCAATAATTAAACCATTCCAAAATACTCCCTCTCATTCCCAACAACTTCAGTTTTCGTAATAAGAGTCTGTGCTTAACCTTATCGAATGCCTTACTGAAATCAGTATATATGGAATCAGTTTGATGTGATGAAGTCAAGGCATTAACAATGTCATTCGTGTATAATATTAAATTGGACAGGGTTGATCTTCCTTTGATAAATCCACGTTGAAGCGGTGAGATGGTTTGATTGATTCGGGATATCAATTTGTCTAGTACCAGGCTTTCAAAGAGTTTGGGTAATGTAGACATGGTGCATATTGGCCTATAGTTTGTTACGTCGCTCTTATTTTCTTTTTTAAAAATGGGTGTCAAAAGACTAAACTTCCAAAGGTCAGGGAACACACCTGATGAGAGTGACTTTGTAAATAACTTATGTATGGGATACGATAATGTATGCATACAATTAACTAAGAATCTGGGTGGAACTTTGTCAGGTCCTGCGGATTTGCGGGAATCGAGACTCTTCAGCTTGGATATAATATCATCTATGGTTAGAGTACAATCAGATATATCAAGAGTCTCAACTAAATTAGAGCAAGAGATATTGCTATCTACATTTGCATTAACATATACACCGCTAAAGAAATCGGCGAACAGATTAACAGTTTCCTGAAGATTTTGGGATAGTTTAGAATCGAATGACATAATACTAGGTATACAAGTACCGTTTTCTTTTTGGGATTTAACATATTTCCAAAAGAAATTTGAGTCGTTCATGATAGAGCCTTCAACATCACGTATGAAAGTTTTGTAACATTCTGCAGAGAGCTTATTGCAGTCTCCCCTCAATTTTTGAAACACGGAATAATCGATAGCCAGGCGACTTTGTTTGAATTTCTTATGAGATATTTTTTTGAGGTATATTAAGTCTATCAGTTCTTTTGAGAACCAGTTTGGGTATTGAGTTTCCATGTAAGCCGTAAAAGGTACAAATTTTTAAATTGCAGAATTAATAATGAAGTAAAAAAAGTTAAGGTGTGCATTGATATCAGCCTCGCTATCCAAGAATGACCAGTCAATCTGGTTGAGATAGTTGGAAATTTGTACATAGTCTGCTTTTTTGAAATTTCTAGTTTTTACTACCCTTTTTTCAATAGGAATTGGTTTGAGGTTAGACATGCATATTTCTAGTGGTGAATGGTAAACATCAACAGGTAATAGTATTTCGGAACTTCTCGCAACACAGATGTCAGACACATTTGACAATGCCAAATCCAATGTACGACCACCAATATTACGAATACTATTACACTGAGTTAGTCCTAAGAAGAGAGCCATATCTCTAATTACACGAATATTAACATTAGAACAATAATTGTCAGAATTCATATTACACCAATCGTATTGAGGGAGGTTGTAGTCACCAACTAGAAGTAATTTAGTGTTAGGGTTTTTAGCACAGATTGATTCAACCTCGTCACAGTGATGTAAACGAGGCAAGGAATGTGTGCCAAGACCGGGATGTTTGGCGGTCCGTCCTCTCTGCCTACCCCTGCGGTGAAACGGCATGATGGTTAGTTAGTTAGTTACTAAATTATGAATATGGGAAGTTCACTTACGTTTCCTATCAAATGTTACTCCCAAAAATTTAACTTCAGAGGCGATGGGGATTGGAGAGTTTTTAAATAAAATTTGAACAGGGGGGTTTTTATGATGGTTTGAGAAGGTGACACACTGACGCTTTTGCACTGAAAGTTCAAGACAAGAAATTTGGAAATTTTGACATGTCTGCTTTTTTAAATTTTGAGTTTTTTCTACCTTTTTACAATAGATAGACATTCTAGTGGTGGATGGTAAACATCGACAGATAATATTTCGGTACTTGTTACAGCACAGACGTCAGACACATTATCGACGTTGATTTACTGTGTATGTGTATTGATGAAGTACCGGGTAACGTTGGTTTCAAAAATAAATTTAGTTTATCCTTTACCGTGACCATTTGTTGAACCTTGCCTGGTCCTCTATCACGACACAAGCAACATTTTCCGCTTACTGTGGTTTTCAAATGTTGACAGGTTATTCGTTACCCGGAAATGTTTGTGTTTCTTTAAAAAATTATTAATTAATTTAGATCACAGAATATGATTCAGATTGTGTTTCCGCGCGGATGTTTTCTTTTATAATTTTCTATGAATCCGATAATAATTTTAATACGAAAACGATTATTTTTTAATATATTTTTATTATCACGAAATTTAAAAACAGTCTTGGAAAAATGACTTTCGTTCGAGTATGGTGCTAGATAGAATTTTGTACCTACTATTGTAAAAAAAAAAAATTATAGTGGAAAAATAACAAAACAGTAGTAGTTACAATTTTTCTCGAACTAATAAATTGTTTAACTTTTTAAAGAATGGTTCAATACTTATTTGACGGTTTTATTGAAACAAAAATTGTTAAGCAAATTGTTTTACCTTTATATGGCGCAGGTGTTGAAAGTTTGTTTTCAGCTTATGGTATTCATACATCCAAATTAGCTAAAATAGCTTATTTTAAAGTGTAGTCGGAGGATATTTCACCATCCTCTTGATAAGCAGTATCCATATTATTTTCGATTTACGATTTTATGATTATTTATTCATAACTAGCTGACCCGGCCACGCGTTGCTATGGCTAACACAACGCTGGTGGATGGTTACACAACTTTTATAACCACCGCCATCTGTTAATTTGCATACAAATCAAATCCACACCGCCCGCTTGCCAGCCCACTCGTTTACCACATGCATATATTCTCCTTTATATATTATATATTTCAACCAATTTACACAAAACCTTGACAAATTATATACCTTAAAACTTCCTCACGAATCACTCTATATCTATTGGTGAAAATTTTATGAAAATCCGTTCAGTCGTTTTTGAGTTTGAGAACAGACAGACAGACGCGTCGGAGGACATTAATTTAAAATATGTAAAATAATTCCATATCCGGAAGTTTTCCATTCGGTACTCACAGCTATATGTGTACGTATAGGTATATCGGGTATGTTAACCGGGTTTTCCGCCTAGAGCGAATATTTATTTATTACTTGTGAGTACCCGGCGTGCGTTGCAATGCCATTTAAAGAAATAAAGTGTTTGTGTTTTAATTGTGTTTATTGAAATGCTTCTGGATACCCAATATTTTTTGTTTTTTTTTCTGACTGGTGCGTACACGCATAAATCAGAAGGTTTCCAACACCTGAGCAGGCCACATATAGCTGTCCATGTGTGAAGAATAGATTTTCCAAATTTACCGCTCTTTGCAATCCCTTCCTCTGCCCCTCCCTCGTCTCCCACCCTTCTTCTGCGTGTCATTTCCCTTGCCTTCCTTTTTCCGCCCCCGTTCCCCTCGCGTGTCGCATTCCCATCCCGCGTTCCCCTTCCACCTTCCCCGCCTTCCCTCTTAACCGATCCGCCCTCCCCGAGTTACTCTATCCCCTCCCAGATTCCCCTCACCATCTCTGCCACTAAACTGTACGACGTATACACATTTTTCAAACAATTCGCGCAACACCTGTTGTAATTTTTAATACAACTTTCATAAGTCATCAATGTCATCATCCTCAAAAGTCTTATCGCTAACGAATGAATGGCATAGGAACACATCCGGGAAAAATAAAGAAACATTCATTTTACACATAAAATCAATGGATAGTCATCGAGAGGATGTTGAAATACTCCCTATACCAATGAGAGAAAATGTTATAAATCCTTTTTTTGTTTGAGAGGCAAATAGAATAAAAACTATAATACAATTTTCGTTATTTGTTTTTGGGGTGTTATGCCGTGTTGCGCTACCTCCTTCTTTAGCCAACGTTTCGGACATCGTTGCAGTGTCCATCATCAGGGCAGATCCGGCAGATCCGGTAGATGGTGGCTAAAGAAGGAGGTAGCGCAACACGGCATAACACCCCAAAAACAAATAACGAAAATGCTTTTGGCCGTGAAAATCTTAAAACTTATAATACAATTATTCAATTTCACGATCACAATACTAAAACGAGTGTACAACATAATTTCTAAATCCGTTTTCGCAATTTCTCTGAGTACACCGATCGATAATAATTTATTGTTAGAATGAACCGACAAATTGACCTTTATTTTACCCACCGAATAGATGTTGAGTGCACGTAGGTAATAAATTTAGCAAACCGCGAATCTTGGTGCGTTATGTAAGTGTTGAGTGATAAAGTGTTATGTTCTTCAGAATATCTGCTGCCCACAAGGAATGAAGGTAAGACTCATGTTTTCTTTATGAAAATAAACTATAGCTTTAATTCATTAGTAAACCATTGAAACAACATGAATAATTTATCACAAATATCATAGAGAGAGTAAGGTTCCCAAGTTTGAATCTCGGTTTATTCGCAGCATAATATATTGCGCGGTTTCAAAAAGTAACCCTTCTGGTGTAGTAGAGAATCACGACTATTTCACGTAGTCACAGGTAAGGAAGGAGGCATACATTAATTACGTGAGCTCAAAATGGGGGAGGGGTTCAGTAAAATCTCACCAAATCTCATTCAAGCCAGGGGGGGTCAATAAATATCTTAATTAATTTAATTATACTCGGAATGAAACACTTGTGTTAAATTACTGGTATATTGCATATAAATAGATATGATTTTAGATTTTCATGGCCAAAAGTATTTTTGTTATTTGTTTTTGGGGTGTTATGCCGTGTTGCGCTACCTCCTCCTTTAGCGAACGTTTCGGACACCGTTACAGTGTCCATCATCACATGTGTGATGCACATCTGCCCTGATGATGGACACTGTAACGCCGTCCGAAACTTTGGCTAAAGGAGGAGGTAGCGCAACACGGCATAACACCCCAAAAACAAATAACAAAAATGCATATAAATAGTTCAAATAAACTTACAATAAAGGTGAAATAATTTTAGATGATGGCTGTAAGGCTTTTAGAAATTGTGTGATTGATTTTTTCGGAATTGATGACAATAGTTTCCATATTGACTCAACACTTTTTGCTTCTCAGGAAAGCACAGATAAAATGATATAAAGACAAATTTGTTTTATAAAAATGAAGATTAAAGGTAACACCGTAGTCCAGTGGGTAAGACTCTTGACTCACAATCCGGAGGTCGCGGGTTCGAACCCGGCATGCGCAAATAAAATTTTATGTGATTAATTTTTGTTATTTCATAATTAATTCATTTAAAATAATATATAGTATATTTGCGGCATGTTCCAGAGTGGAAGATACTATCAGTATCACCCTGGTGTAAGACCACCATTCAGAATTGAAACGTTGCTTGAAAATGGCTTTAGCCGTGTTTGGTGACCAGATCTGAATAGCCAGGTACTTCCCAACCTTCCTCTTCCCCACCTCCTTCCCCTCCCCACTACCTTCAGCCTCACAACATACCCCAATTGGGGATGCCATAGTCTCACTGGCGCCAGACGGGAGCAGTTGAGATTCTTGTGCGGTATTCACTGTAAAAAAAAAAAAAAAAACACAGACGTTAAATTGAAAGTAAAGGAGTGCTTAGAAGGAAATGAATCAAGATGAATTTAAATATAAAATGAAAGGAAGAAAATTAAGTTAAATATTTCAAATAGGACTACACAACTCTCAACAGAGGGAGATGCAAGAAGATTATTACGCTTTTCCTTTGGTGGAAGCAGACATACGTACACTATTTGTCTCATCGTTTGTTTCAGTATTATTTAGTGCGTGAGAAAGAGCTGCGGCATTAAACGTACACTGTGGGAATTATAAAAACACCCATTGGCTTCTGAATCCGCGTACCCATCTAGGAGCAGCTGTATCGTAACACGTTACCGAAACCAAAATACATGCCAAGTTTTCAATTAAATTAATTTTATTTTTCTTTTAAGATTAGACCAATTTATCGATATAGTTGATTTGTCAACATTGACAATTTTAAGTCGTTCATAGACACTGACCGTTGCCTTACTAGAATTTTACGAAAGAGTGACCACATTGAACAAAATGATATTACCATTTTTATTTTAAATTTAACAAACTCGCTGGCATTCGTACAAGAGTAGAACGATTCAAATTATTTCATTTTTACTGAAGCGATTTTATGCCGATATTTGAAAAGACTCTGTCATCCGGTAAATTCGGCTAGCTTCATTAATTTCAGTTTCCGAAATCCAAAATACAGGCACCGGCTTTGCTGTGAATAATATTGTTTTGAATTATTCACTTGAATAAACACAATATAGTAACCGGGGACACGTCAATGAACCGGGGTATTGCGAATAGTTACGAATATTTTACGTTTTTGAAGACATAATACGCTTGTGCATTTTCTAATAGTTTTTGGGTGCTCTTTCCTTTCGGAGATTACTATCAACAGGGTAATCATTAGTAACTTAGTTTCATCATTCATTAGTTTCATCTTATTTACTAGGTGAAAGCTATTTGTTAAAAAAAACATGTGTGCCGTTCACACGCGGTAGAAGTGAAACCTTCATAAAACTAAACTTCGAGAGACTGGTAGGGTAACTGGAATGGTAGTGACGACCTCCGTAGTCCAGTGGGTAAGACTCTTGACTCACAATCCGGAGGTCGCGGGTTCGAACCCGGCTTGCGCAAATAAATTTTATTTGATTAATTAGTGTTATTTCACAATTAATTCATTTAAAATAATATATAGTATATTTGCGGCATGTTCCAGAGTGGAAGATACTATCAGTATCGCCCTGGTGTAAGACCACCATTCAGAATTGAAACGTTGCTTGAAAATGGCTTTAGCCGTGTTTGGTGACCAGATCTGAATAGCCAGGTATTTCCCAACCTTCCTCTTCCCCTCCTCCTTCCCCTCCCCACTACCTTCAGCCTCACAACATACCCCAATTGGGGATGCCATAGTCTCACTGGCTCCAGACGGGAGCAGTTGAGATTCTTGTGCGGTATTCACTGTAAAAAAAAAAGGGTAATTGTAGGGTTTATTTATTATAATATTGTTAATAAGTTAAAAAAATATTTTATTCTACGAAGCACCGCACAAAGAGGAAACCGATTAGTCTATCTCAATCTCTCGCGGGGTAAATCTCTGTTTAATCGGCTCTTTAGTTTTATGACGGCCGGCGTGGTTAAGAGATAAGGCTCGTGACGCGTGGGCAAATAATTTTTATTTGATTAATTTGTGTTATTTCACAATTATTTCATAAAAAATAATATATAGTACTGCGGCACGTTCCAGAGTGGAAGATACTCTCAGTTACGCCATGGTGTAAGACCGTCATTCAGAATTGAAACATTGCTTGAAATGGCTTTAGCCGTGTTTGGTGACCAGATACGTATAGCCAGGAACTTCCCCACCTTCCTCTTCCCCATCTCCTTCCCCTTCCCAATACCTTCAGCCTCACAACATACCCCATTTGGGGACGCCGTAGTCTTACTGGCTCCAGACGAGAGCATCTGGGACTCTTGTGATGTATTCATATTAAAAAAAGTCTCTTTTTACTGTCACTCGTTTCCATTTCATCTAGTTTTAAATCTTAACGGCACTAAAAAAGATTTTATTTCAAAAAATGATTTCCCATATATTTCCCACATAACATATATTTTTAAAATGTTTTCCCTAATATTTTATCGGTAATTTCGTTTTATTTCCATTCCTTATTACAATTTTTGACGCAATATATATATGACGTATTCTTCACCTTTCTTCATCCTACCTACCATCAAACCTATCCTGTCTGACAATACTACCTGTGGATGATTCAGTCTGTTTTATGCTGTGCAATGGTCCACGGTGATATCTCGGTGCATTCAACGTCGACTGTTATAGAAGTCTGTTAGAAACCAGTGCAATGATCAATTCATACATAAGTTGATCTCTTAATTCTTAATATCGATTTAAACGGAGACTTGGGCATGTGCTCGGCCAAGTGATTATCGGTGACGTAATAAAACAACAATAACGTGGGGGTAGGAAATCCAGGTGAGTCAGATTCCCTTCCCCGTAGTTGTGTCACTGAAACGCCATATTATTTATATTTATATTATTTTGATTAAATTCTAAATTATGATTACAGTCCACTTTTGCATCGCAATCTATTTGCGTCTACAACAATTATAATTCCTTATTACCCGAACCAAGGATATTATGATTTAAAATTGTACGCCAAAATCTATGGTCTGATTCAATATATGAAGAAAAAGTATACCAACACTCAATACAAAATTTAGTCAAAATAAAGGCATGTCCATTTCAAAAATTATAAATATTTCAATATACGTTCACTTATCTTTTACATACCATATTTAATAAGATGACAATATTATAATATGTGTGTTGCCAATGTTATATCTATCCGTCTTGTGATTTGCCTTTTGTATTGTAGTCACTTTTAATGTTATTCTTCTTTTTCTATTTTCTGTGATTTACTTTTATAATTAATATTGTGAAATTGACCTGCTGACAAACAGCTTTGGCAATTTAGTAGTTGGATAAAAAATATTTTTTTTGTTAACCTTAACATTTCTTTAGGTAATTTTTCGGGGTTAGTGTCCATGGTTATTACGAATAAGTTTTAGAAAAAATTGTAGATTCGCCTTAATCACTATAAAAGGAAATTTTTTGCATCACGGCCGGCGGAAAATAATGCATTTTAATTTTCAATTACGTAAAATAAAATTTCACTTCGCGAACCGATACTGCAACAACCCGGCGACCATTACATCACTGTTTGGTCGCCGGGTGTCGGGGTTTGGTGTTTAGTAGGCGGGAATGGATACCTCCGCCCCGGGAACCTTTATTGGATAACCAACACCTCTGCTATAGGTCACCCCAAGTGGTTCGATACGTTTGGTGATTTAGCAGGGGTGCTCGGGTTCATGGGGTGAGGTTTGTCTAGGTCTTGGAGGCAGATGATCAGCACATACTGAACCCCAGATTCCTACCCATCCCTTAAACCCTTTTCCTTCCCAGAACTCTCCTCCTTCCTTTCCTTAAAAAAGCCCTCCACACAGCATCCCCAAAGATGACATAGGCCCTGAGGGAAATTATTTTCCTCAGGGCCTCCTGTGTGGAGCTCAGGTAAAAAAAAAAAACACTAATCCGGAAAATTTACCTTTCTTTATTTATAACGATTTGATTTGATTTTTAATAATTTTTCAACATTCACAGAGTTTTGTTTACCACAACTTTATTCATCGTAATTTAAAATCTTTTATTATGCCTTCGCAAATGCCCCGTTTTACCCGCACTGACAATGGAACATTGTGAAGAATCTCCCAGAAACGATTTACCTTACTTTTTAAATAACTCTGAAAAACATTAAATAGACAGTAACATATACAAATTTTAACAACGAACCTTTTGGACGGCTCCTCTAATGTCCTTGTTATCATAAAATTACACCATTTCCCCGATTACATTTCCGCCGAGATAATTAGTAGGGTTTAAGTGTCTACTAGATAATAATGTACGGATGTTTTTGTGTAGATACTGAAAGCATGCCATGTTTTTGGATCCATCAGGGACGAAAATGGTGCTTTTAATAGCGGTTTTGGATAATGTGTTTTATAAGGGATTCCAGAGCCGACATTAACCAATTCCAAAAGACTGCGTTAAATATTTAAAGACAATTTGCTTGGAGTCTGGTAAATAAGCAATTTTTTTAATAAACGAGATTCAAAGTTTAGCCTTGCATCCACTGAATTTCAGCGATGGAACAGTATTCTTACAATACCTCATATTCTTATGTACAGTAATAGAATGGTAAGATATATCGCAATAGGTTATGCCTTGTCAAAAAATGGGTCGGGTTCCCCGCTCAAACCTCAATTCTATATCTGACATTGCACGAGGAACGTTTCTCTCTTATGATGTTGGAAGTAATAAGCATTTATAAATCGTCAGGTTCTTCGTAACCCTGGAATGTTTAAAAATGAATGGGAATCCTTAAAAAACAAAGAACCTTAGAACCTTGGTACTTACAAACATTGAAATGAAATCTTGTGAACCATTGCTCACATAGCTCATATAGTGGGGAGTTATACCTTGCAAAAGGTCGTGTAGAAGCGATTTTGATATATGTTGTTAAGATTGGGACTTTAAAGAAAAAAAAAAGTTTCCGACCTTGGGGGGGTCGAGTTCGAGCCGCCATCTTGGATTGAAGGTGCCAAAATTTGTTTTTTTTCAAAATAATTGTGCATTGGTTGATCTTACGACCAAATTGCCAAAGACAAACTTAAAGAAAATAAAATTTCAAATATTTTTTGTTTCAAATATTTTTTTGTAAGTCTAATAGGTAACGAGTTACAGTGGCTGAAATGTGAATATTTTGCTAAAAAATGGTGAAATTCCCATTTTTTGTTATTTTTTCGGGCTATTCATTACATAATTATAATTTTGTAACTTGGCCTCCTTCAACATAAGCCTCCACCGCCCTCCGTCCTCGGCCGTCGCTTCCTAACTGCGACACGGAGTAGTCCTCTTGCATCCTTCCTGACATCATCCTCCCGTCTCAGCCTAGGTCTGCCCGCCTTTCGTTTACCTCCTGGGTGTTCTGTTAGAACCTTCTTCGGTACTCGTGTGCTTGACATTCGATGCACATGTCCGGCCCATCTTAGTCTTTGGAGCCTTCGATGGATAGAGAGTCTGGGAGCTTGGTAAATAACATAGAGCTTTATTGTGGCGGATTCTCCACGCCTCTCCCTCATGTTAATGTAAGTTCTTGCATACTGCTTTCTCACCCCGTATGCATGGACATTGGAGGGTCTAGAGTCATTCAAATAAATGTAGCTTCGTTCAATAAAATAGATTCTTGACGTGTGCGGTGAAGGAGGAAACCATATGTTTCCTTATAACGTCCGTTGGGAAAGTGGTGGGGTCCCCTCCAATGCCTCTCCCTCTCGCACCGCTCCTAAGATTCTTCAAAGTACCTTTCTTTCGAAGGTGTCCAGCTGTTCCCGCCACACATCCATAGGCCAAGACCGTTCTAATAATTGTTTTATATAGGGTTTTACGATGGACGTTTCGGGTTTTGAAACTGCCAACAACGCGAAGTAACAAGATGGCGGCTCGAGCTCGATCCCCCCAAGGTCGAAAACTTTTTTCTTCTTCTTTAGAGTCCCAATCTAAACAATATATATCAAAATCGCTACTACACGACCTTTTGCAAGCTAAAGGCCCTTTTTATCCCCCACTGACTGGACTAGTGGCACATTTGAATTTTGGTTAAATTCGAGGCCGTATTTTTTGGATCTATTAATTTTGGATCTATTATATATATTTTTTTGCATATTTTACTCTTCTTTTGCATTGATCGATATTTGTTGGAAGCTCATCACCGCTCTATACAGTTCTAATGAGTTCTGTAATGCTAATGAATACATCAAATAAAGCTTTAAAAATGTTGGGCTTTCTAAAAAGAATTTGAAGTAAATTAAAAAATATTCAAACCTTTAAAAATTTGATCATGTCATTGGTTAAGAGTCAAATTGAAAACAACTCGACAGTGTGGGCACCTAGTTACGCTAGTCATTCGCTCAGGATAGAAAAAATTCAAAATAAATTCTTAAGATTTATTAATTTTAGAATGGGTATTATAAAGGAATATGTCAACTCAATTTATTAAAATTATCTGAACTTAGAATAGTTAATGACCTAACATTTATTTATTTATTTATTATTAGTACGTTTACATTACAAAGGTATAATACATTGTCCTCCACACTAGGAGTTTACCTGTATTGTAGAGGACATTTTTCAGTTGTAAATTATAAATTATAAATTGTGAATAGTAAAACAAAAGAGTGTTAATAGCTAATATAAAAAAGAGAAACAATAAAAATCAAAATATAAAATCGACTTCAATTCGACAAAAATTATAAATTAAAAGTTAAAAAGATTGTAGCCAGTTTCTTATGTTTTTTTTGTATTCAATAATATTAGTTGTTTTATATTGTGTAGGAAGAGAATTGTATAGTTTTATAGCCTGGTATCTGTAGTGTTTTTGTCCAAAGGATGTGTTTGTTTTTGGTATTTGTAGTTGGTGAGCGTGTCTTGTTCTAGTATTGCGAGAATTTTGTGAAGTGTTAAATGTGGATAAGTTCTTGTAAAGGAAAGTAAGTATTTGTTTTGAATATAATATTTGAATTTTCAGCACTGGGAATTTTTCGAATATGATTGAAGTGGGTGTTAGTATTGGTAACTTAAGTATTACTTTTATTAGGGTTTTCTGAGCTTTAAACAGTGAATTAATGTATTTTTTACTGGCACAGCCCCAGGCAATAATGCCGTATTCCATTATGGATTGTACAAGTGCGAGGTATATATTTTTTATATCATATGTTTAAAATATTTCTCAAGTTTTTAAAAAAGTAAATCAACTTGTTTAGTTTTCCTATTACCGAATCTATAGGTATGTTTATCCCATTTTATATAACGGTCGAAGTATATACCAGGATATTTAATATTTTCCGTTTGTGTTATTGGGGAACAATCGCATGGGGTTTCGCAACATGTTTATATAAAATCATAAATTCAATAATTGACAGCCTTGAACTATTACACTTGATTTCTTTACACATACCTCTAGACATGGGCAGACTCATTCCCAGGAGTGAATCGATTCATTGTGATTCCCTCGGCCTTTTGAATTGATTCATTTTATTCATTCCTTTAATTCCAAAAAAAAAAAAACCCTCGCTTATATTTTATGAGGCTACGAAGCCAAAGAGGAGAACAATAATGCTATCTCATTCTCTCGCAGACTACTTTATTTCTTAGTTCTCCTTTAGATGCATGTGGTTGCTCTTTTTAGTGTCGTTATTTTTCGTTTCATCGAGTTTCAAATCACAACGGTGATAAAGAAGTTTTCACTACGCAAAGCACTCTTCTTAGGGTAAATTATGTTGTTCTGAAAAATCGTAGGTACTAAAAACGACGCGCTAAAGGTTAATGAAATATTTCAATGTGTACTTAGATATTATTTTGCCCAAAAGACAAATTTTTGACAAGAAAAATGTGTTTATATTAGGCTATCAATTAAATTTTGTGGTTAACCCTTAAAGTTTTACTAATTTTTATTTATTTATTAATCTTAAAATTGTTTCACTTCACGTGATCTAAACTTCCCACTACCTTTAGCCTCGCAAAATATCCCAATTGGGGATTCCATAGTTTCATTAGCTCCAGACGGGACTTGGGCGGAATTCACATAAAAGCCATACTATTATCGCGCTTTCATAGGTATATCCGGACCGGTCACCTGGAATAAGCTTCACTCAAATATATATATATATATAATATATATATATATATATATATATATATATATATATATATATATGTAGAACAATTTTCTCGGTTTACCCGCGTAACGTAGTCCTTAAAAGGACTTTTTAACTCCTGACGTTTCGGACAGATCACACTGTCCATCTTCAGAGGCCTTATGTCTTGAGTTTTTGTCTCAAACTGATAGCTTTCGCATGTCTGTTCGGTCCAAAAGCTAAAACTTAAGTGAGTGCAAGTCACTTCTTATGTCTAGAACGAAGTACCCGGGTTGCAGGTGATTGATGGTGGAGGGGGTGGGGGGCGGGGCTGACAGTAGATACCTGATTGGTAAAGCTAATTGGAGACACTACTGGTAATTTTGGAAATGCCGTTTTTGGGGTATTTTCATCGATTAAGACTTTCCAGGTGTTGGGAATTTATATATATATTATAAATGCACCTACCTCAATGGTGAAGTTAATACCACGCGCCGAATAAAATCTAATTAAAAGCCCTGGCGACACGCGTCATATAATTTGTTACCAAAATATAAAGGAACAAACCGCTCGATTATCATTTATCAGTATCACGGTTCGATAGCGACTGATGTATTGTTTACGGCTAGAGTAGACAGAGACAAATACCATAAAAAAATAATAATAATATAGATAAACATCGTTTTGTTTCTACAAGCATTGTATCACAATTTACGCACGTGTGAGGGAGAAAAAACATAGGATTAACTTTCGCTTTTAGATTTTTATTAACGTTCAGGGTCCGAAGTGGGAAGTTTCACCGTAAGATGACGGCTTGGCCGCGCGGGGACTAACGACGAACCGATTCTCGGCGGGCATCAAGAAATGAATTAGGAACTTCTGACTAATAAGTGTCTTTTGTCTTGCTGTGACTTGAATAACTTGCATTCCGCGGACCGGCCGGATCGACTCGACACGTGGGACCCGGGACCCGTGGGACTACGACGTCACAAATGAATAAGAAATAAATGTTTTGATTCCTTGAATAAGTGAAACAGAGATTGGGGTTGCGGATTGAGTTCGCACAGATCGAACAGCTTGTAGGACTATGACCACGGAGGAACGATTCCTCCGTGACTATGACTGGCGGGACAACTGTGAAACAGACGCGAATCTCGGAGCTCAGAATTATTTGGATCTTGGCTGACTCGCTTGTCTGTTGGCGGTTTTGTCATTTGGATTGGGGACGGGGACTCTGGCCTACGGGGTTTGGAATAAGTTCGGTTTATGTCCGAAATTCCTAAAAAATAAAACTAGTTATTTTTATACTAATTTGGGGTCGGGGAATCCGAATCTGAAAGAATTAGGCGGCGGCAAGCAATATTAACAGAATTACACGACTTTAAAAAATTTTATACACATACAGGAAAATAGCCATTTTGGAAGCATTTTGATTCCTAGAAAATCAAACTAGTTATTTTTATACTAACTATGGGCCGGGGAATCCGAATCTGAAAGAATTAGGCGGCGGCAAGCAATATTAACTGAATTAAACGACGTTAAAATTTTCTATACACACACACATGAAAATAATCATTTCGGAAGTATTTTGACACACGCAGTACAAAGATCATAGAAAAACAAGAAATATACAAAAACATGTGCCGGCAGTGTTACCAGCTCTCAAAAATATTTATCTCTATATCAATAATTTCCGACACGATAATTCTTCACATAACACATTAACCTGATGAATTACGACTATCTCAACGGCGTATTCTTAAACCAAAAGTATGAAAATTCGTAGTCTTAAAAATGCGTAACCTAACCTAACCTAACGTTAGGTTTGTGTAACATGCTTTGTGCCCCTTTATACCGCCTGCTCGCGTCCCTAACCTAACCTAACCTAACCTAACCTAACGCTAGGTTTGTGTAACATGGTTTGTGCCCCTTTATACCGCCTGCTCGCGTCACGGCAAAAAAAATCCCTGTTTTCAAGTAGTTTAGCGGCTACGCTAGGTTTGTGTAACATGGTTTGTGCCCCTTTATACCGCCTGCTCGCGTCCCTAACCTAACGCTAGGTTTGTGTAACATGGTTTGTGCCCCTTTATACCGCCTGCTCTCGTCACGGCAAAAAAACATCCCTGTTTTCAAGTAGTTCAGCGGCTACGCTAGGTTTGTGTATCATGGTTTGTGCCCCTTTATACCGCCTGCTCGCGTCACGGCAAAAAAACATCCCTGTTTTCGAGTAGTCTAGCGGCTACGCTAGGTTTGTGTAACATGGTTTGTGCCCCTTTATACCGCCTGCTCGCGTCACGGCAAAAAAACATCCCTGTTTTCGAGTAGTTTAGCGGCTACGCTAGGTTTGTGTAACATGGTTTGTGCCCCTTTATACCGCCTGCTCGCGTCACGGCAAAAAAACATCCCTGTTTTCAAGTAGTTTAGCAGCTACGCCGGGTTTATGTAACATGGTTTGTGATACAAAAGAACGTGCCCCTTTATAACGCCTACTCGCGTCAAGGCATAAAAACTCCACAATACTAGTTGGTGTACCTTCCTAAAATATTTGAGAATCAATTATAAAAAATAAGTACTTAAAATATAAACATGTTATTTTACGTTATAAATATTAGTGCTTAATGGCAACACTTAATTTTGTGTGGTAAAAACATCTATGTTATCGTGTTTTTCTATGATCTTTGTACTACATGTGTCAAAATACTTCCGGAATGATTATTTTCAGGTGTGTGTGTGTATAAAATTTTTAAGTCGTGTAATTAAGTTAATATTGCTTGCCGCCGCCTAATTCTTTCAGATTCGGATTCCCCGGCCCATAGTTAGTATAAAAATAACTAGTTTGATTTTCTAGGAATCAAAATGCTTCCAAAATGGCTATTTTCCTGTATGTGTATAAAATTTTTTAAAGTCCTGTAATTCAGTTAATATTGCTTGCCGCCGCCTAATTCTTTCAGATTCGGATTCCCCGACCCCAAATTAGTATAAAAATAACTAGTTTTATTTTTTAGGAATTTGGCCCATAAACCGAACTTTACCCCGGGGTTTTTTGTAGGTATAAGATTTAGTGCGCGGGATACTACTCATCACACGTGATAGGCAATTTCGCGGCACGCATCGCCTGTAGTAGGTGTACCTATCCGCGCAACAAATATCCAGAATAATATTTAATTTAATTCCTACGAAACACTACAATATTTATAGAGTACATTATTATTTTCTTACCTCAATATAACATGAAATATTTAACTGTAAAATAAATTTATCGAAATAAAAATAAATATGGTGCTGTTAAAAAATCGTAAGATGCAAGGCCAAGGGTAAGGAATAAAGATTTAATTCCTTTTGAAAATGAGAATCAGATCGAGTGTGTTACAAGATTGAATTTATTCATTTAATTCAGTCATTCAATTTTGCCCACGTCTACATACCTCGCAAACATCGCAACATCGAGGCAATATCTACCGTTCTATTGAGATATATAACTCCAACACAGAATCACAATTGTATACCCCGTTCGCCGTACCTGTACAAGATTTGGGCAATGAGTGTAATGACTATAAAGATACACCATTCACCAAATATAAACAATACCCAATTTATATCGAAAAGAAGAACATCAAATTTAATTTATTTATTTATTTAAAATTTATAATTTCTCACCATACATGTGTTCTTATTTTTTTACATACAAAAATATTAACCTCACTAGGACTAGCAGCCTGTATTGAGGTTAAATTCATAAATTTGAGTGATGCATTTACACACAAATCACTAAAATACAAAAAATCACTAAAATACAAAACACTACATCCAAAACACTAAAATATTATATGCCGAAAGTAAGAAATAACAATATTTTATTGGTGACCAGATCGGTAATTTGTAACAATATAGACCATAAAACAAATCCTTAATTACTATACCCACCAAGAAACAAAGGTAGTTCAAAACAACTAGGGTGACACTCCGATTTTGACAAATGGAACTCAACAAATATTATTAAAAAAAAAATCTTATTATTTTAAAATATATATTTTTTTAAATTATTTAAAAAAAGGCCAAGGATGAAAAAATAGTATGCCAATCCTCTGACAACACAAAAATCTTAACATTTTTTTTTGAATTTAGCTAATGAATTGGAAGACTTTATGTAATCTGGCAGAATATTAAACAGAAGTGGAGCCTGATATAAAAAGTTTCTTTGGCCAAAAGATGTTTTAGTACTTATTGCGACAAAGTTCATTCTTGAGCCAATTCTAGTGGTATGGATTTGTTGGGTTCTTTCTGCAGAATAAGTATTGATAAAATTTTTTAATTTAACTAAAAAAAAATAATTTAATTTAATTTAACTAAACAAACTACATAGCTCTGCGTCGACTTATCTTAACAATATATTGTAATTTTCCATTTTGCATGGTAAAGTATTTAGTTTCGATTTTATATCGTTTTTGAAGTAAAACTCCTTTACGCACGCTTGACTTGGGGAGTAAGCTGGTGAATACGTGACGAGAGCGTTACAAAGAGTGTGATCGGGCGAGGCGAACGGTCGAGCGTTTACGCACGCTTGACTTGGGGAGTAAGCTAGTGAATGTGTGACGAGAGCGTTAAGAAAAGTGTAATCGGGCGAGGCGAACGGTCGGGCGAGGAGAACGGAGGTTGAGTGGGAGATATACGTTAGTGAAGTTTTACTTCAGTCGTGTGGTCTAAAGCACACTCGTTTTTGCTTTAAATATTGTTTTTGATTTTGTTTTATGAATTTTGCTTCGATTTTGTTACGCTTATTTAGATGATCTTTTTAATAAATAAAAAAAAACATGTATAAGCCCAGCCGGGTGTGAAATTCAAAAATAGATTCAAATTAAAAATAAATACTGTAAATAATTGGCCCATTGTAGTCACAGTGGGATTTGCAACATTTACAGCATTGGCTTAACTATAAAGCTGACAGGTAAAAAATAGGTAAAATGACATTGTGGCTGGTTCTCGATGGCCTGTAACACAGTAGGAATACTTGCTCAATATCTTGGATAAAAATAACATATTATATTATAATATAATACATATATTATAATATAAGTTGTGTGTGTGCGTATGTATACAGAGTGTAGCAGCACGTACCCGACACCCGAAATGATTCCTGAGCATATTTGGAGTAAAAAAGTAGATCTCATTTTGCTGCCTAAGATTTTTTTTCTATTACAAACAAAAAATGTATATTTTTCATTTAATTAAATGAAGACACTATAAGTGAAACTCAATCGAAAATCTGGAAACAGAAAAATCAGAAAAAGATATTGGCACCTCTGGGACCGCTTATATTGTCTTCATTTAATTAAATGTTACAATTTGAGGTTTTACTCATAAAGTTAAAATAAAAATAAAATATATATTTTTCAATCACACGGCGCTACTTTTCGATCACACTCCTACACATCACGACGGATCACGTGATACGCGCGTTGTTTCGTGTTACCGTGCTGCTTTGAACGAGACGCAGTGCTTATCACATGTCCCGCTCGACTGTACCCGACTACTAAGTTACGAAGTGTAGTCTCAGGAATCGCAACGTGCTGGTCCTGTATGAGTTTAGTCGCCCGTGCGGTGATTTTTCACGAAAACGGCACTACATAAATCCGCCAAATATTAAATACTAAAATCATTTTATAATGGAAAGTTTTTGGCGTTTTAATTTTGCATGCAGCAGCGCACTGGTCTAGGAATGTAAATACTCATTAACAACATTTTTGTAATAAATTTCCTGCTTAAGATAGAAAGAAATAAATTGTTTAGATAATTTTTAGCTCCATAAAATTAAAAGTCAGATAATTCACGTGGTTGTAAGATTAGATGCTTTTATAATTGCCGTGACGATTCAGGATAACGGTATCGTGACGGCAAAAAGACAATAAAGAGACGTTCCTTATCGTTATAATGCTGTTGCTCTTTCTTACACATTAAATAATGGTGAGACAAAAGATGAGATACAAAAAAAAGTGTGACCGTTTCTTCCAAATACTACTTTTTCCTATGTAGGAAACAGATACATCTTATTACGGCTCTGCCGCGGTGACGGGAATTTTTTCGTTTCATTTTCTTTATACATTTGAGGGAGATATATGATAATAATTGGGTTTTTTCTTTGGGGGTTGCAGACACACGTTCACGAAATGTCTCATTTTCGACTATTGTTATTTAGTGCGTAAGAAAAAGCTGCGGCATTAAATGTTTAAGAACAAAAGAAAAACCATCAGCGCATTGACATCGAATTTTTGGAATTCACTCACACTTCCATATTATACTTTTTATTTATTTATTAACGCCATTTTTTGGGGCTTTTACAAACATTACATATGACTAATAAGAAACATACAGCATTCATTGTACATAACTGAACTGTCTCAGTAACAATATTTTATATTTGTTTAAACATAAATTGAAGATGTCCACTGACTTGGTATAATTGTTTCCCTCCATTAGTATTCTAGGCAAACAGGAATACATATGGTAGTTAGTCCCAAAATTTCTGCACCGAAATAAATCCTGACTTCTAGCATTACGTAGAGGAATCCGGAAGCTTATCATTTCTAGCAATACCGGACTATTAACTAAATCATTTAGAATTTTATTTAGAAATACCAAGTCAGTGAAAATTCTTCTGTCGGACAATTTGAGCATATTCATATCATTTAAAATAGTGTTGTAGTTCAACATAATTGCTGGAATACCCATTTTAAAATTTAGAAAACGTAAGAATTTGTTTTGTATTCTTTCAACAGCTGTACATGTATACTATAATGTGGATTCCAGACGGGAGAATTGTACTCAAGTTGACTTCTAACATAGGCAAAATATAACAGTTTATTACACTTTATATTGTTAAAATTTCTAGTTAGCCTAGTTATAAATCCCAATATTTTTATGCCCTTATTAGAGATTTCTGTTATGTGGTTAACAAATGAAAGATTTGATTGAAAGTGATGCCCAAGTCTTTAATTTGTGTTAATATCTCGAGAGTATTGGTATCAATGTTGTAATTAAAGATCACTGGATTTTTTATTCGAGAAAATCTAACTATTTGACATTTTGAGATATTTAAGTAATATAACTATAATATTTATATAACTATTTTCAATACTTTCAAAATTATCGTCACGGGTATTGAAGGGGTTTATGGAGACGTCACGGTGCCGTGTGTGAGAGAGATGCAAGAAAATGATTTTTTTTCGTGAAACGTCACGGTAATTTTAAAAGCGCTTATTGGGTTCCATTGTATCTTTAGTTAAAAAAAAAAATGGTAAATTTTATAAACTATTATCGTTAAATGGATGACAGCGAAAAATCTAAATTCACAACATGAAAAAGCAATTCGATTGTCGATTTTATGAAAATTGTGTCGATATTACGTTCGGGCTGATCGCTTGTATTCTTTGTTAACTCTCAAATAAAATAAATTGCAGACGTGACTTTGATAAATTAGCCTTAAATGCCGCTCATCAAATTGTTCAGGTGGAAAATCCTAGTCCGCTGGAAAGCATCTCTGAATGGTTCCTTTTATGAACGCTGTCGTGATATTACGCTGAGTTGGGTGGTCATTTTTCGTGGATTACTTATGTTTTTAAAGTCTAAGAGTCGTTTATTATGCAACAAACATTAAAAGCTTGTTCGCAATATTTTTCCAAAATTTAAGAGGAAACCCGAGAGAAATTTCAACGATTGTCATTTTCGTGGATTACTTTCATTATTTAAGTTTATATGGTAGCTTATTATGCAACAAACCTTTGAATTTGGGTCGCAATATTTTTTCCAAAACTTGAGAGGAATCCCGGTCACCGAAAAATTGAATGATAGGTATTTTACCAAAGATATTCAAATACAAAAGAGATATACTATGATGTCCGCGCAACTGTCGGCGGACTACGACCTAATCAGAGTAGTTTGCATACGAAAAGAATTTATTCATTTCGTTGATTTTTTGAAGGTGTGCATTAGCATTGGTTAACAATATAGTTTGCATACGGAAAGAATTCGTTTTTTTTTTTTTTACAGTGAATACCGCACAAGAATCTCAACTGCTCCCGTCTGGAGCCAGTGAGACTATGGCATCCCCAATTGGGGTATGTTGTGAGGCTGAAGGTAGTGGGGAGGGGAAGGAGGTGGGGAAGAGGAAGGTCGGGAAGTACCTGGCTATTCAGATCTGGTCACTAAACACGGCTAAAGCCATTTTCAAGCAACGTTTCAATTCTGAATGGTGGTCTTACACCAGGGCGATACTGATAGTATCTTCCACTCTGGAACATGCCACAAATATACTATATATTATTTTAAATGAATTAATTGTGAAATAACACAAATTAATCAAATAAAATTTATTTGCGCATGCCGGGTTCGAACCCGCGACCTCCGGATTGTGAGTCAAGAGTCTTACCCACTGGACTATGGAGGTCGTTAATTTAGTTTAACGTTCGTTTGGTTTATTCGTTAATTATTCGTTCATTTAGTTAATTTGTTAAGTGGTAAACAATATCGGCGACACCCGGAGCGCAGTCCCACCTAGTAAAAACTGCAGATAGCACGTCTGTTATATTTCAATACCTTTGTATTTTACCAAATTGTGGCTTTCACTGTCGCTCTTACTCCCCCAATACTAAGCGAAAGAGACAACTGCACATCAGGCTGATAATACCAAAATGTAATCATCAAAATCGAGATCTTGTATTTCCCATTTTTCTCCTCCAAAAATGGACAGATTTTTAAGATTTTCTTACTAATTATATTAGAATAAAATCGTCCATGTATGTAAGTTTTGCTTTTTTTAAAAATACGTTGTCTAGTTTGTACACTGAACGTCTATTGATGGCGTTCAAACTGGGCAGTTTTAACAATTTTTGAAGGAACTCCTATAAAAAACGTACCGAACCGCTAGGGTGGATATCTACATTATATTAAAAAATATTTGCGCGAGCGTGAAAATCCGGAGAGGTAACTGGGGAATACGTTTGCATGGACAAAACGCCGCCTGGTTTCCTCTTAATCCAAAATATGAATAATACTTAGCAAAATATCGATGTTATTACATTTTAAACTTGGGTGACACACCCTTTTTAAATCGCAGCAAATTGTGTACGGGACGTTAATGCCTTAATTTATTAAATAATAAAAACAACATGTTAATACTCAATAAAATAACAATACGTATGTGCATGTATGCGTACATGTATATTTTTATCTTTATATATATATATATATATATATATATATATATATATATATATATATATATATATCCTGTCATATATACATATATGACGCAAATGTGAATGGTAGAAGAAGTCGAGGACGCCCAAGAAAGACATGGCACGACCAAGTGAATCAGATTCTTGAGTCGGGCCATGTCAAGAGTCAGAATAATAGAAGAGAATGTATGAGACGTTGTATGAATGTAAACGAGGCAAGGAATGTGTTTAAAAAGCGAAGGTTACTGACCTCTAGCGTAACATTTCGAAGCTAGTTTATTATTGCAGATTTCCTAGTTGATAGCTGCACTGATTGAAATGATAATCGATAAAGCAGATTTCTGTATATCACACTATTACCTTGATATGTGTATTATTGTTTATTTTTTGTTTGTGTGAGGTTTTTTGGCTTATAAATAATGAGTTCTTTAGGTAAAACGCTCTCTTATTTCTTTGAAACAGCTAGAATCAACTAGCGAATGGTCTGATGACCAGTTTTTAGTGCTTTGTCGGGTCGGGAATAGGTTATTATTGTAACATGTGCTTATAAGTGAATAAATAAGTTGAAATTCGCCATTGAAGGAATATTGTCTTTATTGAAGCCACAAAAAACCAAACTAAACAGAATGTGTGCCAAGACCGGGATGTTTGGCGGTCCGTCCTCTCTGCCTACCCCTGTAGGGAAACGGCGTGATGTTTAGTTAGTTAGTTACATATCTTTGTTGATACATTAACATACTTTTTAATAAATATAATATGTTATTTACCCGCCTCGGAACAGACTCTGTCTAGTGAGGTGGGTAAAAGAAATCTATATAAATAAATTAAAATAAAATAAACGGCCGGGTTGCAGGTTGCAGGTTGCAGGCACTGAAATTAAAAAATATAATGTATACCGACCGGTCAGTGATTTAGTTGGCATCGTGTAAGAGTCCCACCCTGGCATCGTGAGTTCAACAAGCAACATTTTCAGCTTACTGTGGCGGTAATAGGAGATTTTCTACCTAATAGGTATACTTGTTTACCTACCTAATATACTTGTACACAACAAATAAATTTCGCACTGTGGGTAAAATATCACGAATAAAAGGTTTACATTTAGAGATATGAGACATTTTATGGTAATTTTTGTTACTTCGGTAACTTAGCCAAGAGGTCTACTAAATCGCAAGAAATTAACGAAGTGTGATTGTATGAATATATTGTAAACTAATTTTCAATCTATTTTCTACGTTATGAGTCGGTTGAAAATGGGAAATGGAGTTATTCGGAGAACATTTAATTTGAACACAAACGCAAAGTATATCTGGCGGATGATAAAGTCCTTCACACAAAGGAGTGAAACACATTCCTCGATTCCATTTACGAGGACGTAAAACTATACGATGTAAAATGGGGAGCATAATAATAACACATAAATATGCCCTACGATACATATAAATACGTAAAAAAAAAACCACCAAATCCAGACTATGTCTATTCTAAAGAAGCGGGCGATTTTTCTGAACACTGATATAAATCGTAGACAGCCTCTTCCTTCGGGCTAATTTGTTTGGTTTTCGGAACAATTCATATAGGTCTCATAGAAATCGCACACTCCCTTAGTATAATGGTTAGAAATATTAAAAATAACTAAACGGTGTTAGAAAGAGAAAACACTATAATTTATATTCAACTCTAAAAGTTAACCACTAAATAATAAAAATGTACACCTTTATGCATCCAAAGTTTCCCGCCGCAATTTGAAAAAAAAAATTAAACTGGGATAATTTTATTAATTATTTTCACATGAAAAGACAAAAAAAGTGAGTTGAAGATGACATACTTGCCTAATAAAATATGTGTGTTTTTATTTTTTTCCATTACCAATAATTTAGTAAGAAAAAAAGTATGTGGTGCCATTTTTAAAACTTTTTTATGTTTGCATATAAAAAATTTATTTGTCAAAAATTATGTTTATTTTGAATTATAAACTATGAAAGCGCAATTAATCAACTTTCAAAAACAGTTTCTGGTTTTCGGATGCGTTCAGAAATATTCTATTTATTTGGATTATATTGAAAATATTTTGAACTTCCGACAAAATAGGCTCTAGGCCTGAGTGGTTAAAGATTTGTATGAAAAGAAGAATGGAACTGGTGGAGTAAGGTAGAAAGTAGATTGAATGCATTATAAATGATCCCGGAGTGAGCATAATGAATAAGACTAAGAAATGAACTCTTAGATGATTAATGCATGCCAGAGTGAACGGACGGAGAAAAGAGGAGTAAAAGTATATAATATGATGTGCTAGTCAACGAGTCAATCAAAAATACTTGAGTAGTGTCATGTCAAGAGTCAGGAGTCAGTACAATTCATGGTTGGATATAGATGATTAATATTTGGGAGGCGGGTATAGGTACCGTCACCTCGGGAACCATTCATTGGATGACCAACATCTTTGCCATAAGTAATCCCAAGTGGTTTGCTACGTTTGTTGATTTAGCAGGGGTGTCAGGGTTCACGTGGGTGAGATTTGTCTGGATTTGCGTGGCGGGATCGGATCGAGAGAGACTAGTTCTCGACCCGTATTACACCGCATTTTGGAGGAATGGATTCATAGTTCGAAACCTCTGGACACACTGACTCCCAGATTCCTATTCACTCTTCATACCCTTTTCCTTCCCAGAACTTCATTCAAAGACCTTCCACACAGCATCCCATAAGACGACCTATGTGGAGCTAATGTAAAAAAAACCTGACTTACTCTATTTAACAAGTGATTCCTGATATTATTTGGTAGTTGGCGACTTTTTAATTATTTTTCAAATAAAACACTTTTAAGTTTATTTTACGGTTATAGTCGTGGTAATAAAATCAGCATAAAGTGAAAGCGGAGACCAATTTTTTTAATAATACTTTTTCTCGAAATGATGCAAGGAATCACTGGTCTAAGTCAGTCAGGTCGGTACGTCCCTAACACCCGGAACAATAACGAAATGATGCAAGGAATCACTGGTCAAAGTCAGTCAGGTCGGTACGTCCCTAACACCCGGAACAATAACGAAATGATGCAAGGAATCACTGGTCAAAGTCAGTCAGGTCGGTACGTCCCTAACACCCGGAACAATAACGATTATATTAGTAATATTTTACCTGAGGTTTTCTACACGTAAAAGAGCACTTAAAAGCAGTTTTTATTGGCTTGATACTTCATTTTTTTCTGGAATTATAAAAAGCAGAAAAATACTCGATTATTTCAACGGCCAAGACATGTTCTATGTACTCGCAGCATTAAATTTTCTATATTATATCTAAGCCATCAAATTTTCAAACCAAAAACACATGACTTTTCAAAGCTTCGTAGTGCTTCGCCGTAAGGAAATTGTTCATAACTTGTCTGTTTCGCTCGTCACTCGTCAGTATAAACTCACCGGTGTTATTTTCTGGCAATATTTCCTTTCCACTCAGCTTATATCATAATATTATCATGCTCACGAGAAGTGAATTGTCCCGCTTTACGACGTCATTTTAAATTTTACCTAGTTAAATAAGGTAAACATTGGAAAGTGAGTTTTCCGATAAGCAATTTATTTTTATAAAATATCTTAATGGTAGTTGATTGAGTAATGTGCGCATAGGTTTAGTAAAGAATTTGAAATATTTAATTAAATTAAGAGAATATTAACGAAACTAAGATAATAACACACAGTATTAACTTTTTTCACGTTGTTTTATTATGATAGCTGATTGGTATTTCATGCAAACAAATAAATGAGTTTATCTCGTATATGTTCCACTCTTTTCTTTATTTCACTCATTTCAGTTCAGTTTTATCACAAATTCCTTATTTATTTTTATTTTTAACTTTATGAGTACAATCTCAAATTGTATTATTTAATTAAATGAAGACAATATTAACGAAACTCAATCGAAAATCTGGACACAGAAAAATTAGAAAAAGATATTGGCACCTCTGGGACTCGAACCCAGGACCAGTCTGCTTTCATGGCAACAGGTCTAACAACTGAGCTAAGGTGTCTATATCCAATTCGGTCACTTTTAACTGTATCGTATTTCGACTAAGAACTACCAACATTATCTTCATTTTCTTAAGGCACATATTATTGTCTGCTATCTTTATATATGATTGCAAGATTCAAACCCTAACTAAATGATCTAGATTCTAGAACTAGCTAGTGTCTGGATAAAATAAATTACCCGTTAAATTTTTAATATGTGACATCTATTTACTTTTCTGCAAGTACAGCTGTTTTCATGAAAGCAGAAGGTCCTGGGTTCGAGTCCCAGAGGTGCCAATATCTTTTTCTGATTTTTCTGTCTCCAGATTTTCGATTGAGTTTCGCTAATATTGTATTCATTTAATTAAATAATAAAATTTGAGGTTTTACTCAAGAATATGTGATAAAACTGAACTGAATTATATGAAATAAAGAAAAGAATGGAGCATAAACGACATCAACTCATTATTTGTTTACATGAAACACAAAGCAGTTAACAAAATTAAACAACGTGAAAAAGTTAATACTCTGTTAATTATCTTAAATTAGATTGTTTACATCATGAATGTAATAAATAGTTACTTTAAATGTCTTAAAGATTCGACATGACGGATATGACCAGAATACGAACATGTTTTCAATAATATTTATCGACGGCCTCCGTGGTTGAGTAGTTACGATCCTTGGCTGCGAGTCCCGAGGTCGCAGGTTAAAATCCCGTACGCAAGTAAATTTTAATTTAATTAATTTGTTTTTTGATCACTTTTAATTAATACAAAATATATAGTGTATTTGCAGTACTTTCCATATTGCTTGATTCAAGTTTGACCCTGATGGAAGATAACCATTCAGAATCGAAACGTTGCTTAAAATAGCTTTAGCCATATTTCGTGACCAGATTTGAGTAGACAGTTGCTTCCCCACCTTACTCTTTCCCATCTCCTTTTCCTCCACACTATCTTCAGCATTACAACATACCCCAATTGGGGACGCCATAGTCTCACTGACTCCAAACAGTTGGGAGCAGTTGGAAAGAGCAGTTATTGCGTGGTACTCTCAATGAATGATTATTTTAACATACGGAAATATTAAGGCCCCGCAACCACGCACAAAAAAAAAGAAGATGGAGAGTTATGAAATTACGAATGTTAGAGGAGCGCGCTAGTATTTAAAGTGACAAAATCGATGCGAAAATTGTGAAAATGTTTAGTAAAACACGACTCGTTTAAAATAGAGAAAAAATCTCGCGAGGGTTGTCTTACATAGCATTTAAAGAAACACTGTGAATTTTTTCATACACATAACTTGTAAAATAACTGAAACAAACGTGTTTATAATAATTTTTGGAGCATACTTTGGGAGGGAATTTTATATAAATTGCGTTTCGGCGCGACGAGTGACTAGATATTATCTTCAAAAATAACATATATTTTTTTAAGAGCTTAAAAACTTCAAATATTTAAGGGAGGTTTGCAAGAAATCGATAGAAATATGGGTAACGGCGTCTTCAATAAAAGTGTTTTGACAATTAAAATCAGTTTTCAAAATAAAAAAAAGCAATACCTCCATAATGCTCATACTAACACACATAAAATTTAATACGCATTTTATCCAAACCGCTTCGCATTTGCCATATTACTCGTATATCTTGATGAAACCATACATTTAAAATTACGATTTTTTCCATCTCCCAATATAAAATTACGCATGCGAATGGTGAAATGATATCACCAAGTAGTTATCGACATTCTGATTAACCCCTTGAATCCAATTTTCCGATAGAGCTGCCTAGTTACCACGCCCATTTCCCATTCCTTAACCCTTTGAGACCGACTTCCGCGAGTTATGGCAGACTTGGGAATTCCAAGAATTCTCTCTAAGCTACTGGAAGTCTAAGGAAATTTCACTCTCCCAAAGGTGGTTGCCAGAATTGCCAGATCACATCGGCTTGTAACCGGCTTTTAACTTGCGCTTTCGAAATCTTTAAAAGCAACGGAGATTTTTATTGTTTCTGTGCATCAGCTATTTATTATTTTATTTAAATGCCCAAAGAGCTTTTACATAAAATCCTGTACATCTATTTATGAAAATGAACAACGAAAATAAAGAGTAAACAAAAAATTAGGTAACACAAAATAAAAATATTAACATAAAAATGGATAGACTGCCAATATCCTCCAATTCGTAGATTCTCAACGTTTTTGTGCCCACAGCCCACTTTGAGAAAATTCTTTTCTCTAGCGCCCCCCAACTCGTAAATCTGAAACAGCGAAACAGCAATTGTCACCATGATTATATTTACCACAACTGGGGAAGGGCATAATGGGATGGGATGGGGCAAGATGGGTTTCTCTGGGTCTCCTTCCGCCCCCCCAGAAAGTCTGAAAGGCCCCCCAATTTTCTCTTGGTCTTCTACCGCCTCCCCGAAGGTCTGAAATGCCCCCAAGAGGACGCTATCGCCCACGTTGAGAACCTATACTCCAAATCATGGACAACATTAATAAAAATAATCATAAATTTGTGACTAATATCGTTAAAAGATAGAAGAATACTTAATGATCTAATTTTATTTAATTTAAAATAAACAATAACTGGTTTGACTCCCCTGAATTAGTTTCGGTAATAAATTATCACGGATCTAGTAGACTAACCCGACGGCACAACCAAATTCAATAATACATCGCTGGCACAGATTAGGTAATGAATATTCTAATATCGATCGTGTCGGTAGTCTACCCTCACATAAAAGATGCATAAAACAAAATTTGCCTGCAAGTACCATGTAAATGTAACCACAATGTATCGTGAAACCATTATATCGTATAACTTACCAGTACTTACACTTATCAATGCATTAGTAATATATAATAGGCACTAAGTAAATTTTATCATGTCGCGCTGTCAAAATCCATATAAAAGGTGACCCGACAATTAGCCCAGCGAAAATTTATCCCCCGACAGTGCATCCCTCCGACAGTTGATCCTTCCGACAGTTGATTCCTCCTACCGTTGATCCCTTAACATATTATTTCTTCAAGTAAGTATGTAAAGAGGAAATATGACCGTACAACCAAAGTCGATATACTCATATAGGAAGGCATCTTGAGTGAAAATCCGCTGTAAAAATAATTTTAGCTTAGCAAAAAACCGCTAAAGATTCCTACTTGCATATAATATAAATTTTTTATCGTAGTTTTTTTTAAATCTTTTTTAAGTGGTACAATACAACATTTTGTTTTAAAATTTAACAAATCTGCCAACGACCATCGGTATAACCTTATTATAATAAAAACAAACATATTTTTCAAAATTTAAAACGTAAAAAAATAGATAAAATGACAATCTCTCGAAATCAATTTATAATTTTGTTGTAGAAAAGAGTCGATACGTCTAGAAATGAATTTAAAAATGACATATTTCCGGTTGTGTGGGTATTCTCTCTTAAGAGGGAATAACCAGACAAAACCGGAAATATGTCACTTTAAATCAAATTTTAGGCGTATTGACTTTTTTCCCCAAAAAATTATAAATTGATTTCGAAAGATTGTTCTTTTATCTAATTTTTATGATTTAAATTTTGAGAAAATATGTTTATTTTTAGTACCTAGATACAATAATGTTTTACAATGGGTCGTTGGCAAATTTGTTAAATTTTCAAAGAAATTTTGTATTATACAACACACATTTCAAATCACATAATCATGTAGTAGAATAAATCAATAAATTATTTGGGAATGCTGCTTTGCAGAATTTTAATTTTAGTACATATAAAATCATAAAAACATATCCATGGCCCTCGTTTTGTGACGAAAATATTTTAGTTTGTCAGTTTATTAACGGCCTTACAAAATAATATATTTAAAAATAAATTACATTCTTATTTTGCTAAGTCATGAAAAATTATAAATACTTATGATCAAAAAATATTTACAAAAAGTACATAATTTTAATAGTTTTATCATCACGAGAATGGGCATTTTTGAATGTAGGTATTTATCAAAGCAAATTTTGAGTGAAATAAAATCGATATTGAGTTATAGTGTTAAAATGCTGGTATGGAGAATAATTAATCTTTCTCATCGGAACCGCCCTGAACAGTTGCAAGGGTGCGATCGCAAGATCATCGTTCGACGAAATTTAAATTCTTGGCCGCTGGTTAATGACTCTTAACATGTTGTACAATAATGTTAGGATTCATCGGTTTATGTAAAGTACGTCCCTTTATAGAGCGAACACCCTATATAGAGCGGATGAACAGAGAAAAGGGTGAAAGAAAGCTATAAAACGAGCAAGTTAAAAATAATAGAGACGTTAGAAGAAGCCCGTCGGGACGAATCAAATACTTGGGTCGGTCGTGACATAATAATAATATTATTAACACATAATTATGGTCTATTTATAAAGTACCCGCTCTTTTTCCTTCTTTCCTCATTAAAACAGGATCGGCTCATTAGAGTCCCAATTAGATGAAGATCCTCTCGGAGCTTTTGAAACAAAGCTGGAAACGTTTTTCAGGGCCTGCCTTTGTGTTGGACGATAATGGTGCAGTGTTCTTGACAGAAGAACCTTATTATTAATTCTGCAATTGGAGCTTGTGACTTGGAATAGTTATACTGCTTTTTAACCTAACGGGGAAGGTTGTTCTTGAATATGAATTAAATAATTGACACTACCAATAACATAATATACGGTTTAAGACTAGGAACATTGGCTCAGTGTGGCCCACGTAGGCAATGTACGCAACTCAATATCGATATCTAGATAACTGTAATCCGTACATTTATGCACCAGATTTAAATGTCCGGGTTAAATTTTCCCCACAGGAAAAACTAAACCCTTTCACACACTTCCCCAAATGATCATCTAGTCAAACCACGCTATGCAATTGCACTATATAAGTATTATAAATACAAAACAATACAAGAACAACATGTCAACCTACCAGAGACCAAATGGGAAAATAATTCACCGACTCCAGATATTTTCATATCAGAGGGTTCGGCTCTGTGGAATTCCTAATTCGACCTATAAATACTACTGATCCCTCAATATAAATATTTAAAAAGTCTTTTGTAATCCTACATGTATTTAAAATTACTGATTTTTGCATTTTTATAATATAAATTCTTTGACAAATCTAATATGCCTAAATTTTGAATAAGAGACCTGGGTATAATGCCAGTAGCCGAAATGACAAATTTTAATATTGTTTTAGTCTGAGAATGCCAAATTCTTTTAATCTTATTTCCTAAATCTGTATATTTTCTTATTTTTTCAGAAACAGATTTTTGAATATTACAGGAATTTGGAATAGCTACATCAATGATATAAGTTATTTTTTTAATTTTGTCATGTAAAACTATATCAGGTTTATTATGACTAATTGTTCTGTCTGTTAGTATAGTTTTATCATAATATATTTTATAAAATTCATTTTCTAAAAATGAATTTTATAAAATATATATCTATTATATGTATTATTAAAAACAAGTAGCAATCAGGGTTTTAAATATGTCATTTCACTTACCCCCATGAACCGACCTCTTTAATTATGAATACTATCGCTAGCTAGCTAATATACTGTCCATCTAGTAGCTGCAAGGCCCAGGCGGCATTTCCCCATGCAGGATCTGGATAGCCCCTCACCGAAGCCGAGATCTGGAGACAGTTCCGCCGCCAAAGGGAAGTCATCAAGCGGCCTTCCGCCGCGATCAAATTAGCAAGTCATCCCGCCATGCAGGATCTGGATAGCCCTCACCGAAGCCGAGATCTGGAGATAGTTCCGCCGCCAAAGGGAAGTCGTCAAGCGGCCTTTCGCCGCGATCAAATTAGCAAGTCATCCCGCCGCCAAAGGAAAATCATCAGGGGGCCTTTCGCTAGAAGGATTAGCATGTAGGGAGGCCGCCCTCGGTCCAGACGAGAGTCAAGGTCGGCGTAAATTTACTATTCCGCCACAAAGATCGGCAAATAGCATCGCGGGCAAACGGTACCCCAATCATCCGTCAAAAACGGGCTCTAACCCAAGTGTGATCGGACGTTTTTCTCATGGATTAAATCTTTCCAGGTTCTGGCACGCCTGGCCGCCATACAAGTTTACGTTGCGGAATCTCAACTAATCCCACCAAAGGAATGCAAACTCTCGATCACACATGTTGACGTAATCACTTTTACCGCCTGGCATTTCTCAAGTAAAAAGGAATTATTTTCCCGTTCAAATACTAAATTCTCACAAAAACTCCATTGACTGTCGCGTAGTTAGATTCGGGGCCCAACTCTCCCAAATCTACCTACACAAGAAGTGACGTATTGCCGCGGAACTGCTCCAGAGGTCGCCCCAGGCCGTCGATAAAGTCAGAGCTGGCACTCTAATAATTAATAACAAGTTCCTACCTAATTAAGATTTCGACGGGTAGAGTTGTTAGGATGCAGTACAAATAATAAAGATGTTAATAATTATATTTAATTAAAGGAAAACAATCACTTTGTTTGTAACCACGATTTATTTATTTAATTTTTATTTACCGACCGGTTTCGCTTAATACAAGCATCATCAGGGTATAAATTAAAACTGATGAAAAAATACATTGTGTGAGCTTATATATACATACAGACAGAGACAAAACATAATATAAAGTAAGAGTGAGAGATTGTAATTAACATCCTACATAGTGATAGAGAGAAAGAGACGGGTATATCTAATGAATAATTACATTATATCTACCGGGACAAAACGTCATTTAAACAGGTGATTAAGGAATAAAGTGGCTACGGGTTTTTTTAGTTTATGGGAAATATTCCTAATATCGGACTGTTGGACACATTTAACTGATTATTAAGGATTTGGGTTTTTGTTTTAACGGCTTTCTTTATTTCGAGTGCTTCTAAATTATTAAGCCTGTTACCATGACTATTTCTGTGTAAAATCTTAACACCGGTGTTTTGATTGAAGGTATGATCTTTATCAATAAGGTGATTAGCGAATTCCGAAAATCCATTATTATTTAAGCATCTAAGATGCTCTTTGATTCTAATATTGACATTACGCGTCGTTTTACCTACATAAAATGATGAACAATCATTACAATCTAATTTATATATTCCGGAATGACTTAGTTTTTCGTCCTTATCTTTCGAATTAATTAAAAACTTTCCTAAATTATTGTTTGTGTAAAATGCCGGTCTTATTTCGGGAGGTAGATTTTTTACACTGCAGGAAGAGAACTGATTAATGAATAAAATACGACGCCATTGGTAACAAAGATTATTATTATTATTTATATTATTATGATTAGTAAATAAGAAATTCTTAGTGGCTATTTGTTTTTGTTTTTTATTTAAAATTGCATCAATGAGTTCGGCATTATAACCATTATTAACCGCGATTTTTTTAATTATTGCTAGTTCGTTGGAGAAATTAGTATTAGATAACGGTATTGTGACCAAACGATGAACCATTGAATGAAACGCGGAGTGTTTATGTGAAACAGGATGATTGGATGTGTTATGGATAACGACGTCGGTGTAGGTAGGCTTGCGAAAGATGTTAAAATTTATTTTATTATTTACGATAGATAAGGTGAGATCTAAAAAATTTAAAGTTGAATTAGTTCCTATCTCTAATGTGAATTTAATGTTTTGATGGTATGAATTTATAAGGATGAGGAAGGCATTTAATTGACGTTGAGTCCCTGTCCAAATACAGAACACGTCATCGACGTATCTACGCCTCGTATTTGGACAGGGACTCAACGACTCATCGACGTATCTACGCTTCTGTATTTGGATAAGCGTAGATACGTCGATGAGTCGTTGAGTCCCTGTCCAAATACGAGGCGTAGATACGTCGATGACGTGTTCTGTATTTGGACAGGGACTCAACGTCAATTAAATGCCTTCCTCATCCTTATAAATTCATACCATCAAAACATTAAATTCACATTAGAGATAGGAACTAATTCAACTTTAAATTTTTTAGATCTCACCTTATCTATCGTAAATAATAAAATAAATTTTAACATCTTTCGCAAGCCTACCTACACCGACGTCGTTATCCATAACACATCCAATCATCCTGTTTCACATAAACACTCCGCGTTTCATTCAATGGTTCATCGTTTGGTCACAATACCGTTATCTAATACTAATTTCTCCAACGAACTAGCAATAATTAAAAAAATCGCGGTTAATAATGGTTATAATGCCGAACTCATTGATGCAATTTTAAATAAAAAACAAAAACAAATAGCCACTAAGAATTTCTTATTTACTAATCATAATAATATAAATAATAATAATAATCTTTGTTACCAATGGCGTCGTATTTTATTCATTAATCAGTTCTCTTCCTGCAGTGTAAAAAATCTACCTCCCGAAATAAGACCGGCATTTTACACAAACAATAATTTAGGAAAGTTTTTAATTAATTCGAAAGATAAGGACGAAAAACTAAGTCATTCCGGAATATATAAATTAGATTGTAATGATTGTTCATCATTTTATGTAGGTAAAACGACGCGTAATGTCAATATTAGAATCAAAGAGCATCTTAGATGCTTAAATAATAATGGATTTTCGGAATTCGCTAATCACCTTATTGATAAAGATCATACCTTCAATCAAAACACCGGTGTTAAGATTTTACACAGAAATAGTCATGGTAACAGGCTTAATAATTTAGAAGCACTCGAAATAAAGAAAGCCGTTAAAACAAAAACCCAAATCCTTAATAATCAGTTAAATGTGTCCAACAGTCCGATATTAGGAATATTTCCCATAAACTAAAAAAACCCGTAGCCACTTTATTCCTTAATCACCTGTTTAAATGACGTTTTGTCCCGGTAGATATAATGTAATTATTCATTAGATATACCCGTCTCTTTCTCTCTATCACTATGTAGGATGTTAATTACAATCTCTCACTCTTACTTTATATTATGTTTTGTCTCTGTCTGTATGTATATATAAGCTCACACAATGTATTTTTTCATCAGTTTTAATTTATACCCTGATGATGCTTGTATTAAGCGAAACCGGTCGGTAAATAAAAATTAAATCAATAAATCGTGGTTACAAACAAAGTGATTGTTTTCCTTTAATTAATATGTCAAACCACAAAGTGACTGCTTTCTACCAAAAAAAAAAATTATATTTAAAGTAATACGGATTTGTACTGCATCATAACAATTTTTAAAGTTTGCATTGAAAAAAATTAAAAACCATATTTCTAATAATAAAGTTTGAAATATCATTATTTTATCGTATTTCATAATTTTCAAAAATAGTTTTTAGTTTTCAAATACGTTCACAAATATTCTATATATTTTAATTTTATTGCAAAGCGGAAATATTCTGACTTACTGATAGAATAGGGTCGAGGCCGGAGAGGTTAACTTACTTGCTATATCTCGAAACTCAGCGCGTTGTGCGGATGGAACTAATGATCCACAGAGTCACGGGTTCAATCCCTTGCTAGCTAAGTCCACCATTATACACACATAATTTGATGGCGTCCCACGACGAGGGTAAATCTCGGCTAGCAATCCGAAGGCTGTGGGTTCAAATCCCGGCGTGAGCAAATAAATTTCATTTGATTTATTTGCGTTTTTTCTAAATTAACCAGGTTCGGTTTCTGTTTCGGTTCCGGCAAGTTTCAGCAAAAAAAATCTAGTTTCGGCAGAAAATCTGCCGGAACCGAAACCAAAACCGAAACTTTTTTAGACATGTTAAAAAACGATTGTTTACTGTTATTTGGCTTACTTTTTATACTTATTCAGACAATTAACACGTGTTGGATTAATTAAATAAAAAAAAACAATAATTGAGGCATTTGAAAAAATAATATTCTTTTTTTATTACTTCTATAAATCAAACAAAATTAATAAAAAATAACAAAAATTTCTTCCACCATTACAGTTTCCTCCGTAATGGTAGTAAAATTAAAATTGTCAGGTTATTTGCAATCCAGGAATATTTGTGATTCCTTAGATTTAAAAAAAAAGGATAATGGTGTGGCATGACACTTGTGCCACTTTACAAAGAAATTCTAAAAAGGCAATTTGACCAAATGTCATAAACTTGGTAATGTTTCCTCTCCGTAACTCTTTCTTACGTCTAGGGATGTCGAAAGTGAAAAAAAATCGATATATCGACGTATCGATATTTATTAAAATATCAATATCGACGTCGATATATCGAGGAAAAAATATCGATATATCGGTCAAATTTTCAAGAGATTTTGCGTTTTTAAAATAATAGTGTATTAAGCTCAATATTAGATATCAATAGTAATTTTTGTACACAATTTGCTTTTTTTAATGTACAAAAATCTCAATAAAACTGAAGGTATTTTTATCACTATTCATTTTTATTACGTAATAATTACAAAAATATCAAAAACTAAAAAGCTGTCTTCTAACTTATATAATAATAATAATAATAATAATAATAATAATAATAAAAAGAATTTGGCATTCTCGGAATATAAAAATATTACCATTTGTTATTTCGGCTACTGGCATTATACCTAGGTCTCTGATTCAAAATTTAGGCGTATTAGATTTGTCAAAGAATTTATACATAAAAATGCAAAAATCGGTAATTTTAAATACATGTAGGATTACAAAAGATTTTTTAAATATTTATATTGAGGGATCAGTAGGATTTATAGGTTCAATTAGGAATTCCACAGAGCCGCACCCTCTGATATGAAAATATCTGGAGTCGGTGAATTTTTTTTTCCCATCTGGTCTCTGGTAGGTTGACATGTTGTTCTTGTATTGTTTTGTAATTATAATACATATAGTGCAATTGCCTAACGTGGATTGACCAGATGATCATTTGGGAAGTGTGTGAAAGGGTTTAGTTTTTCCTGTGGGGAAAATTAAACCCGGACATTTTTTTTTTTTTTTTTTTTTTTACTTTATTTATTCCCATTTCTTTGTACATATAATGTATAATAGCAAATATTATATGTATAATAACACAATATATAATAACAATTATGAAGAAGAAATGAAAACCCACTAAGGCACTGCCTGAGTGTGGGTAATATTAAAACAAAATACTACATTTCTAAGTACCCAAAGTATAAATTAGACTTAAAAAAAACATTAAATATAAAGATAGTATAAAAAATAAGTATTACATAGGTAGAATAAGTGAAAAGGGTTTTTTCAGCTATTATAAAAATAAAATAAAAATATGGAGAAAAACATACAATTTTTTTTTTTTTTTTTTTTAGTAATTATAAAATAAAAATAATAAAATAAACAGAAAACTTATTGTACTACAGTTAAGAAGTTACAGCAAATGAGTTGTAGAAGGATGGATAAATTTATAGAAAAAGCGTTTCAATATCTACATTATTCAACCATAATTTTACCTCTTTTACATATTTTATCATTTTATTTATCATTTGAGTTTGTAGTGGTAGAAGGTTAAATGTACGAGGACCAATGAAACTGCTATGTGTCTGCAATAATTTAGTATTGGTTTGTGGAGTATAAAATATATTATTTATTCTTTTGCTCGTTCTGTTTTCATTTATTTCGAAATTATTTTTGTTTTTAAACACATATTTCAAAGTTTGTAATATAAATAATTGACGTATATTAAATATTTTACTTTCTTTGTATAATAAGTTGGTCGAGAATGTTTTATTTTTGTTATATATGACTTTAATTATGCGTTTTTGAATTATTTGTAGAGGCTTCATAAATGTATCAAGTGCACCACCCCATCCTATAATGCCATAAGTGATTGATGATTGCACCAGGGAAAAGTAGATCATTTTCAATTTTTCAATGTTTAGTACTTCCTTAAGTCTATAAAATATGTAGGTCAGATATCTTAATTTAGAAGTGATTTGATTAATATGTAATTTCCAATTAAGATTTATATCTATTGATACTCCTAAATATTTTATATTTTCGACATCAGTGAGTTCGTTGCACATGAAGCACATTTCTTGATTGCAACTACTATTATGGATTCTAATTTTAAGGTTGTCTTTAGGTTTATTTTTAATGGTTTTATAAAAAGGTAAGTAAAATGTTTTGCTATAGTTTAAAACGAGTTTGTTGTATTTTAGCCACGTTGAAACCAATGAAATACAATCAGTTGCTTTCGAAAAAGTTTCTTTCCAATGATTACCATCCACTATTATTGCCGTGTCGTCTGCGTAAGAAACAATTTTACCAGGGATTACAAAATTACATAAATCATTAATATACATTAAGAATAAAATCGGGCCAAGCACAGTTCCCTGTGGAACCCCATTTTTTATCTTTGACTCTGAACTGTAATTATTCCCAATTTTTGTTTTTTGTGTTCTGTCTGTAAGATAGTTAGAGAGTAGTTTTAGTGTGTCTTTTTTGAAACCTAGTTGATTTATTTTTGTAATGAGTAAATTATGATTTACGGTGTCGAAAGCTTTTCTTAAATCTAGGAATATGGCAAGACATTTCTTTTTTTTATCGATAGATGAGTATATCTTTTTTGTCAGTTCATATATCGCATCCTCGGTGCTAAGGTCTTTACGAAAGCCGTATTGGTTTTTCGATAGAATTTTATATTTTTCTAAGTGTTCAATGACTCTAAACTTGATGCATTTTTCGAATATTTTCGAGAGGTTTGAAACAAGAGATATTGGTCTATAATTGTCTAATTTATTCGTATCTCCAGATTTATGAATAGGTATTATAGTGGAGATTTTAAATTGCTCTGGAAAATGACCATTTTTGAGGCATAAATTAAAAATATGTTGCAATGGAGTTAGGACATGTTGTTTTATTTTTTTTAACATATCACAAGATAATCCATCATTTCCCTTAGAGTTGGATGGTTTTAGGTTATCAATATATTTTTCAATTTCATTAAAAGTAACAGGAGAAAAATATTCAATGGAGTTAATTGAATCATTATTTGAATCTAATTGAGGAAATGTCTCCATATAAGCATCATTAACATTAATGCCGGATGATTCAAGTACTACGTCTACTACATTTGTAAAATAGTTATTAAAGCTTTCTGCAATGGTCGATTTGTTAGTTATTATTTCATTATTTATTATAACCTCATTTACAATATTTGAAGACATACTTTTTTTGTTGGCAATTTCATTTATAATATTCCAAGTTTTTTTAGTATTATTTTTAGCATTTTCAATTTGTACACTATAGTATTTCTTTTTGCAGTTTCGTATCAGCCTATTGAGTAAGTTACGATACATTAGATATTTTGTTTTCAGATAAGGCATTGTTCTGATATTATTCTTTTGGCAATCTATTTGATATTTAAACATTTCTCTATATAATTTATCTCTTTGTTTAATTGATATAATTAATCCAACTGTTATCCAAGGCTTAATTTTTTTATATTTATTGTTAGTGACAATTATTTTACTTTCACTTTTTAGAGTATGATCTCTCAGAGTTTTATAGAAATTCTCTAGTGCGAGTTGTGGATTTTCTATTGATATCACATTTTCCCAGTTTTCTGACCGAAGTAAAGAGTTTAGAGTTTCATAATCAATGTCTACTTTTTCTAGATTTTCAGAATTTCGGTTTTGAGGAGTATTTTTGAAATGGTGTCCATAAAAGGTCGGGTAATGATCTGTGATATTTGTTTCAAGAATTGAAGAGATGATATTAACCGCCTTGTGCGACTTGACAAATATGTGGTCTAAACATGCCGAGTGACTTAAGGTTACTCTTGTTGGTGAGTTAATGTATGACATATGTCCAGAGCTTGATAAACAATCAAGATACTCATTTTGACAATTTACATTTGTATTATTATCATTAATATTTATATTGATGTCTCCTGTCACAATGGAAAAAGTGAAATTGTTTCTATCAAGTTTACTAACAAAAGATTTTAATTCTTTTACAAATAAACAATCATTTAATGAAGGGGATCTATATATGGCTAGTATATGATACTTATAGTTGTTTTGACAAAAAGTTACTTTTATTGCATTGGCTGTTTTAAATTCAATAAATTCAGCGGCAACATTTTTCAGAGTATTATGACAAAAGACAGTAACTCCATCATGACCAGTGTGCTTACAGGCAGATGAAATTGTTGTATATTCTGGTAAGTTGTATGGAATTACTTGTTTCATTTGGGTTTCACTTAAAATAATTACGCTTGGAGAAAAATCTAGGTTATTAATAAGTACACAGAGCTCATCGAAGTTTTTCCTTATACTCCTAATATTCATGTTTAAGATCGAGAAATTAACATTTTTAAATAGGTGATTTAGTTCACATGGGTTTTTACATTTATAATTTTCGTGTATATAGTTTTCTTCAGACATTTTGAAAGGTTGATAGTAGTTTGCTATGTGGTTTTATTATCCTTTATTCGGAGGGGATGTCTTCTGGCGTTCTTATGAGTAAGATTGGAGACGTTTCGTTTTTTCTCATCCATATTTTTCCATTTTTTGCCCATATAAATTTGTACCCAAGTCTTGATGATTTAGCTAGGTATAGTAGGTGTTTATTGAATTGGGTCAGTTGTTCGTTAATATATATTGTGTTGTTTTCTTCAAAATTTATGTTTTTTGCGTATAAAATACCATATTTTTTTTTATGTGCTATAATTACGTCTTTACTTTCTTTGTTTTGTAGAGATACTACTATGGCAGTATTTTTGTTCATCGGGTTTTTATTTTTGCTTCTGAAAATATTTGTCACATTAATCGTTTCTTTATCACATTTGAGTATGTCTATTATATTATTAAATACATTCGTGATATTTTCATTTTCCTTAAAAGGAACACCCTGTATTTCAATATTGTTTTGTTTTTCATTTTGCTCCATTTTATTAATGTGTAGTTTTATTTCTTTATTTTCTGCTTGAAGTTGTTTAATCAGTATTTCTTTATTTTTGTTTTTTTCTTCATATTCGTCTAATTTCTCACAGCAAAATTCGACGGACTTCTTAAGTTCTTTTATTTGCTCATTAAAAGATTTCATAAGTTGATTGGTTAATTCATTAAATTTTTTTTCAATGCATTTTATCATTTTATTAGTCATTGTGTCTTCTTCTTCCGAGTCGCTAGATGGCGCCTTTTTTTGGGTTTGTTTCTTCTGCTTATTCATTTTGTAAAATGGTTCGAAGATCGGATATATTTAATTTAATAAATAAAATGTACGAAATTTTTATTAAAAATAAAATTTTCTGTCGGCTTCAGTAGGATTCGAACCGAGGTCGCCAGAAATGTCCGTGCAAACTTGGTCAGCTGTTTATACCACTGACCCACGAAGACCGCGAAGTGATCCGTGAAAATAGCGGACTATAATAGCAACTGAGCACCAAAGAAATAAAAATAATTGTTTATTGTTGTGTTCACTGATTGCTGTTAATGGTGAATGATCACTTCAATTTTTCAACTGTCACTTCACTATATTATTAGTTCACAAATGTTTATTAATATTTCTTAGTATATAAGTTAGTTTAAAATTGAAATCCTACACTGTAAAAACTGCTAAAACTTTTTACTTTGTGTTTCATGGGTTATAAATCATATATTTTTAAATGTATGTTCAGAGCGATTAAGATGCGTGTATACAGATTTAAATCTGGTGCGTAAAAAAAATGAAGACGCATACAAAGTTTGTATGCGACTCAATAACATTCTATTGGCGTATTAATCAGTCAAAAAGGACTTCCTGTTTGGAACAAGGTATAGTCAATAATCATAGACAATTGGGAACCAACACATAGGAGTGGCTTAGAAAAAAATTGCGAAAAATAGCATACATTTCTATGTACGTACCTACATACATGATATAGTATTGGTGATCACAAATACTAATGCAAAGACAATAGATTTGTAAGCTATTAATAGTTAAAATTTCAACCGCCAGATGTCATGACCCAATACATCTACTTTTTTCCGTTCGTTCGTTTTTAGGATTCTAGTGACTTTTTTTTTATTTTTATTTTTTTATTTTTTTTTATTGAAATAATAGATAATACATAATATAATCAACAAACAAGTCCTGCTAAGCCAATTGAATCGGCTTGTCAACAGGTGCTTATATTTTAGTTACATATTTATACATTTTTAAAATTTAAAATTTAAAATTTACATCTTATATCTACAGATACAACATTTTTTCATACATATCAAAATCAATATAAATCTTTTTTTTCCGATAGCCAATTTTTCACCATATATTTAACCTTATTCATAGAATTACATTGCTTTATAGTGTCAGGTAATAAATTAAATATCTTCGGTATGATATATTCAAACGTTCTCTGTCCGTACTTATTGTTAAATTTCGGAACTATTAACCCGTCGTTACGCGTGAATCTAGTGCTGTATTTATGTTCTAATTTCTCTTTATGCTGCGGGGTAAATATATGTTGAATTATAATTTTGTGCCAAAGTATTGCCTTAACAGGTAAAATTTTGGCACTCTGAAACAGCAACGGTTTATTTTGTCTCTGTTTGAAAATATTAGGGACGACCAATAATTTTACAATTGCGTTTTGTACAACTTGCACTTGTTTCAGATTGGTTATAGAAGTATTTCCCCATATTGTTAATCCATATCTTATAATAGATTCTGCTAGTGACATATAAATTATTTTAAGTGTTTCAATTGATAGGAAAAAAATTAATGTGTACATTCTGCCAGCAATCGATCTGAGTCTTTTACAGGTAAATATATAAATTTAAAAAAATATCGTTTTTGATACAATTTTCGATATTGGATATTTTGTATCGATATATCGGATCAAAATATATCGGCTAAAAATATCGAAATATTGAATTCAAAATATCGATACTTTTTCAACAAGCCTACTTACGTTTACCAAGATATCTGCCGTTCATAAAAGTATTCAGTTTGGAAGTAAAAACCGACTTAGATTGATGGCAAGCAAAACCATTTAGGGATAAAGAAACCATAAAAAAAATTTACCATAAAGTGTACCTACTTTATTTCACTCGGATGAGTTTTAGAGAAGTATGTAGCTAGAAAAGTGGGTTACAGATTCTGAACAGAAAATCAGTAGAAGTGTGATCTATACCCATTTGAAAGAAAACTAAATTTGACAATTCACACAAGACCACTATTAGGTCACTATTATTCACTATTAGGTCCCAGACGGCCGATGAAGGTTAGATCAATTTCACCGGAAAAAAAGAAAAAAATTAGCTTAATTCTAGGACACCGACACGCCCACAATACAATTTTGTCGATTTATTTCTTCAGTGGTTATAATAGACAAAGAAAACGTTTTGTGTCCTAGCTCTGTTTTAACTCAATTTTGTTTTAATGTCAATTTGGGAGTTATTGTCAATTTGTTAATGATTAATGTCAGTTTGTTTTAATGTCAATTTGGAAGGCGGGAATGGGTACCGCCGCCCCGGGAACTTTTATTGGATAACCAACACCTCTGCCATAGGTCACCCCAAGTGGTTCGCTACGTTTGGTGATTTAGCAGGGGTGCCCGGGTTCATGGGGTGAGGTTTGTCTAGATCTTGGAGGCGGATGACCAAGACACACTGAACCCCAGATTTCTACCCACCCCTTAAACCCTTTTCCTTCCCAGAACTCTCTTCTCCTTCCTTTTCCTAAAAAAACCCTCCACACAGCATCCCCAAAGATTACATAGGCCCTGAGGAAAATTATTTTCCTCAGCGCCTCCTGTGTGGAGCTCATGTAAAAAAAAAAAAACTCGACTGTTTTGCACTTCGTCCATCTGTTAATTTGTTTGTATGCCTTTGCCGTTTCATTATGGTGGCCCTTTTAATTTTTCAGTAAAGATTCGTTTTTCAAAAGTGAAATCGTCGTGTTTATTTGGACTTCAGACGATTTTCGCATTTTTTTCAATATTTTAGTACCTACTGCACGGAGAAAGTTTGGAAATTGATTTATAATTGAGATAGTGACGTTTCCTTGGACAAATTATACAATTCCTTATATGAATTTAAAAAATGAATATATTTAAGTAGGTAGGTTACAAATTTCAGAGAAAATTTTTGTTTTGATTTACTAGAAAAGAAATCATAGAAACATACCTACTTTTTTAAACCCGATATCTATAAATACTGTTCACAGAACTACTGGTTAGAAAAAGTGAGACAAATCGTCGTCCATTACGCTAACATCGCTTTTCAATTAGAAAAATGGAAAAGTTCTGCGAGGTTTTCCGGAGAAAAACGGTCAATATGTATTAAGCCATTATCGCTTACATGATAATATAATTATGTACTTTGTGCAAACGTGGCATCTGCGGGTAGGTTATATCAGAGGCGTATCATACAGTTAACCACTATTCAGTTTCACGAGAAAACAACCCTTTTTTACACTAGCTCCACACAGGAAAATAATTGCCCTCTGGGCGAATGTCGTCTTAGAAGATTCTGCGTGGAGGGTCTTTTTAAGGAGAGGAATTGCAGTAGGCGGGCAGACCCATCCGCCACCAAGAACGAGAAAAACATCACCCTCTTGAACCCGGGCACACCTGCTAAATCACCAAATGTAGCGTACTTCTTGGGGCGACCAATGGCAGAGGTGTTGGTTGTTCTATGAATGGTTTTCGGGGCGGCGGAGCCTACTAAATTAAAATTTTTGTAACTTAGTTTCGACAGTTATTTAGGATGTCACGGGTAATAATTAACATCCCTTAAAAATAAAATATTTAAAACTTTGATGTCTAAAAATGATAAACGCCTACATGGCAGTTCTCTTCAATACCCATGTTCACTCCGTTCCCTCCTTTCTTTGAAAATACCCTCCACACAGCATCCCCAAAGATGACCTTACACCCCGAGGGAAACGATTTCCTTCAGGCCCTCCTGTGCGGAGTTAAGATACAAAATGTTCAAATTGTCAATGTCTTTTTTCGATATTGACAATAAAACAGTAAGGAGCGCCCGGCGTGCTAGCGATATATATATATATATATATATATATATTATTTTTATATATTTTTTTTTACATTAACTCCACACAGGAGGCCCTGAGGAAAATAATTTCCCTCAGGGCCTATATCATCTGGGATGCTATGTGGAGGGTCTTTTTGAGGAGAGGAAGGAATGAATATTGATCTTAAAGAGACCCGAGAGAGAGTTGTTGTAGGAGGGGGGAAACACATAGATAATGATAGCTTAGTTGTCGATATTATCGCGCTAGCCCCCATTCGACCAATCTCTGCCAGTACCATACCTCACTGCCATACATTCCAAATGTATGTACGAGTATATAATGTATTATTTTGAACCGCCGAAAATTTCATTCAACCAAGCACGTACTCGTACGCTAAGCCACCATGTTACTAATGCTTTTCTCTTGTTGTGAAATTATACAAGAACCAACCGTCGCTCACTAAACATAACAGGCTTCGCTCTCCACATATGAACTGGTACAAATGTATGCCCGTTGATTTCGCAAAGGCAAAGCAGGGCGCGCCGCGCGACTGGGAACGGCAGCGGCAGTCGGCAAACGACCCAGTGCTGATGTTTGCGCTAATATTGACATACGAGGAGTTATTCCACGGCCGCGCCGCGCCGGCACGCAAACACGCCCTTGTTAGCGCTAACGACAAACTGCATCACCGCCTGGAGACAGGGAACAATGGATTACCCGACCTCGTCAAAGTCGCGACTCGCAACCCACTCGGAATGTGGCCTCCGTGAAATCCACAAATACCTGCAACAATTTTTCAGTTGAAAAAAAAGTTAAATTATTAAAAAAATTCTGCCGAATTTGACATGTTTTCTTTGTAAACCCCTGGAGCGACAACGCATTTTAAAACATTTTTCTCCTAATGCCCGAGACTTTTTGGTGATCATTTTGAATATTTTCCGACCACATTAAAAAAAATCATACCTCTGAATTTTAATATGAAGACATACAAACTGATTATAGTTCTATATAGCCAATGAATTCACATATCTTTTGTCGATTATCACATATTCGTAAAATTTATAAAAAAAATATTAATTTTCGTAATTTCAAGCCATCCATGAAAAAAGCTTTAAAGGATTTAATCAGCTGCATTATTACGTTAGTCTCAGATCGCTGGAATATATAAAAATTTAAAAAAAAATTAATGCATCTACGGAAAATTTGCCTAAAACAGGCAGCAAACCAAACCGAGGTATTTTAAATGGCGCTATATTGCGGCAAAAAGCGCACCAGTGGATACACAACTTTATTGGACACATGGATTAACTATAATCGTTCCAGATTTCAGAGACAAAACCACGCATAACGCTAGACCTGACAAATAATAATAAAAACCCAAAACAAATTAGGAAGAATCAGAAGATTTCTTAACACAGTTTCCAGTAATCTCTGTACGACACGTTTATTATTGTAGAAGCATTCTAAGCTTAGATAAATGAAACAAACGATAATACATACTACAAAATAGAGCTACGAGAATTAAACTGAAGAAAAATAGATATACGAAAGTCAAGGAAATATTTAATAGGAGTTAAATATCTTTTCATTTAAACAATTTATTTAATTCATTTAGTTATTTTGAATCTATAAAATATTTATTGGTCAAACATCATGAGAAAATTGAAAACCTGCAGCACAAGCAATACACAACCTTACGAAAATTGGTGCACAAAAATAGAAAAATTAAACCTTGGATTAATGACAACCTGGTTAAATGCTTATATAAGCGTGACAAACTTCACAAACAGTCTTCAAACTCACCGAATAATATAAGACTTCAAAACTATTACAAAAAATATAGAAATATCTGTCGATCAATAGTGAAACAGACAAAAGAAGAATATTATAAACGAAAAATTGAAGAAAACAAAGCTGACCCGAAAGTATTATGGAACGTAGTAAAGGAAATAAATAATGTAAATAGAAAACCAGCAGCACAATTCCAACAAATAGATGTTAATGATACAGTAATAACTGATCAGACTGATATTGCCAACACATTAAATAATTACTTTGCAGACATTGGTCAAACATTAGCCCAGATACACTTGCTAATAAATTTATCACTAATGCACAAGATAACAATACATTTAGAGTAAAAACTTTCCAAACCAAAGACATAATGCATCACATAAATAAACTGAGAAACGACTGTGCGACTGGACCTGACAAACTTGACACTAAACTAATAAAAGAAATAAAACACCAAATAGCCCTACCCTTCACCTACATCTGTAATCTGAGTATTACTAGCGGTATATTCCCCAGCCATTTTAAAAGTGCAAACATAGTACCAATTTACAAATCCGGAGATAAAAATAATCCCTCCAACTATAGGCCTATATCACTTTTAAATGTTCTCACAAAAGTACTCGAAAATCTAGTGAAAATCCAACTGGTAGACTATCTAGACAACCATAAGATTCTATCAGAAAATCAGTACGGTTTTCGAAAGAATATGGGAGTACAGAATGCAATATTAAAAGTGACAGAAACCATTATAAAAAATGTAGACCAAAAAAAAGCTGTATTGCGGTTTTTCTAGATCTAAGTAAAGCTTTTGATACAGTGTCCCAAAAAAATTCTCCTTAAAAAACTAGATAACATAGGTATTAAAAACTCTGCATATAACTGGTTCAAATCATATATAACTGATCGCAGCCACGCACTTAATTTAGGCAACGTAACAAGCCAAAACAGATACATAACTTACGGTGTTCCCCAAGGAAGTACATTAGGACCCATACTATTTTTACTTTACATCAATTGCCTGTGTCAGTTAGATATTAGCGGAGATGTTATATGCTTTGCGGATGACACTGTTCTCATTTTCACTTCTGATTCCTGGACAAATGTATACAAAAAAGCTGCCGAAGGAATCAACCGGATTAAAAATTGGCTCGACAATAACCTGCTAACACTAAATATAGACAAAACAAAATACATGACATTTAGTATAGATCCCAGACGACAACCAAGACTCAATGAAAACCTAACTATACACGACTGCACATCTAAAAAAAACTGCCTGTGCAACCCGCTAACACGGACTCAGATAATCAAATATTTAGGCATTTACATTGACAACTATTTTAGATGGATAGAACAAATAAATAAAACAGCGGGTAAAGTAAGGAAACTTATATATTTTTTTAAGAACAAACGAAACATAATGCCAGTGAAGACTTTAAAAACTATATACTACGCATTAGGACAATCAATTATCACCCACGGTATGATTGGTTGGGGTGGTGCTGCGAAGACTAATATGGACCCTCTCGACAAAGCGCAAAAGGCCTTAATTAAAGTTATTACTAAAAAACCTTTTAGATTCTCGACAATACAGTTATTTAAAGACTTTGCTGTATTGAACATACACTAACTGTACATCAAAATTATATCTATACATTACCAAAAAGACAAACTAAACCATCATAATGCACAACACAATTACGACACAAGACATAGACATCAACACATGACTCCGAAGACAAATACTACATTTGGACAAAGACATTATCACAATTTGGCTCCAAAATGTTTTAACTTAATTGAAAAAGATATAAAAGATATTCTAGTGACAAAAAATCTAAAACGCAAAATTAATACGTGGGTAGTAAACAAGGGCATTGCATACTGCGTGCAGATAACTTGATCAAACAACACACTCAACGCCTGTATTTTTTCTCTTTTCTCCTTAACTATTTTCATCTATTTATCTCATATCTTTTTTTTCATTTCTTTATATTTTTTTCTTTTATTCCATTTATCTATTTAAATTAAATTTATATTTTTTATCTTCCAAGATTAAGATATCAAAATTAAATTAAATTCCTGCCACCTCAGAACAGGCTCCGCCTAGTGAGGTGGTATATACCAAAAAAAAATTATAAATGTATATGTAGGTATATTGTATATATTGTAATGTTATTCTTGGTTAATAAATATCTAACATATCTATAACATCTTGAAAATGAAAATTGGGAAACTGTACTATCGTCTAACAATACTGATTTATGTTCACGGAATTTTGAATTGACATTGAATAAGCATATCAAATCCTCCTCTTCCATTGTAACAAACTTTCCAAAGACTAAATTTAAAAAATTAAAACCGTGGATTACACAAGGAATTATCATATCAATTAAGCATAAAGAAAAAAATTATAAAGAGCTAAAAAAGTTTCCTGAAAACAATAAACTACGCGAATATTTTAAAAATTTTAGAAATAAATTATGTTACATAATCCGGAAAACAAAAGAAGATTTCTATAAAGATAAAATCAATATTGCTGGTAACAACAATAAAAAGGTGTGGCAAACTATTAATGAAATGATCAATAAAAACCTAAAAATTCAAATATAAATAAAATCTCAGATATTGATAACACAATTTACAATGTCAACACAGATCCATTGAAATGTGCAAATATCTTAAACAATTATTTTGGGTCAGTTGGTGAAAAATTAGCAATTAAAATAAAAAACAGAGATAATGATAATTATATTCTACCAACACCTTTCATTCCTTGTAACACACTAACACAATTTCAACGAACTAACTCTGATGAAATCAAAGATACTATTAATGAATTAAAAGGAAATTCTTCCCCTGGTTATGACAATATTTCTGTAGAAATACTTAAAAGAAATTCTGACTCACTTTGCAAACCTTTGGCACACATCATAAATACAAGTTTTGTTAATGGCAACTTTCCCTTAAATTACAAAAAAACTATTATTACCCCAATTTTTAAATCTGGGGACCCCTGTCTAAGCAGTAACTATAGGCCAATTTCTCTTACTTCAAACATTGCAAAAATATTTGAAAAAGTTGTAAAAAAACAAATATTTAAATTTGTGAAAGAAAATAATATATTAAATGCACATCAATATGGTTTTAGAGAAAATTTGAGCACTCAAGATGCTATCGTTGATTTAACATCTAAAATTTATAAAGCTTTAGATAGTAAAAAAAAATGTATTGGAACATTTGTTGACTTAAGAAAAGCATTTGACAGTATATCGCACTCTAACCTTATCTCTAAACTAACGAAAATTGGTATAACTGACAATGCTTTAACTTGGATCGAAAATTATCTATTTAATAGAGAGCAATTTGTTAAATTAAAGGGCCTTATGAGCGATTCTCAGACCACGAATTTTGGCATCCCGCAGGGAACTGTACTGGGGCCAATTCTTTTTATCATTTATGTCAACGATATGTTTAAACTTAACATCAAATCTAAACTCATTTCATATGCAGACGACACAGCAATTCTAACTGAGGGTTTAACTTGGAATGAAACCCAGAAAACAGCAGAATTAGACTTAAACATCCTAAAAAAATGGTTCGACTCAAACTTGCTGTCACTTAATACGGAAAAAACCTTTGTTATACCGTTCACCATTAATAAACATGCATTCCCTGAAAATTTAAAGATATGTATACATTCATACAATTGCAATAGAAACACAAATTTATGTAGACCTGACTGCTCTGTACTCACTGTTAAAACTAATATAAAATACCTCGGTGTAATTATAGATAGCAATTTAAAGTGGAAAATACAAATCAATGCAACAGTAGAAAGATTAAGAAAATTAATGTACATTTTTCTTAGAATACGAAACATTTTAAATTTTAAACTATTAAGAACTATCTATTTCTCACTGATCCAATCTGTATTACAATATGGAATTCTTGGTTGGGGTGGTGCATTCAAAACTTCTCTCATGCCTTTAGAAATCATCCAAAAATTATTAATAAAAATAATTCTAAAAAAAACATATGACTTCCCCACCATAAGATTATTCCAAGAATTTAAAGTCCTTTCACTACACAATATTTATAAAAAAATTACACTTTTACAAATCCACAAAGATTGTTTCAACAATGATAACTAATTATCTACTTCAAACAGCAAAAGACCAAGTATTCTTGGCTCTATAACTATACCGCGTTGTAATACCACTACAGCCCAACATTTTTATAAATATATTGGAGTCAAGTGGTTTAACCAGTTACCCCTTAACTTAAGATTGGAAATTAATTATAAAAAATTCAAAAGTTCTATATAAACACTAAATCATTAGCATATTACAATAATTTAATTTAATAATACAATAGAATGTCTCTCGACAATTGACTTTGGAAATCCATTTACTTTTATATTCTTTTCTCTTTTCTCTCTTCCTCTTTCTCTTCTTCTTCTTTTTTATACTGTTTTCTTTTTTTCTATTCTATTTCATATATCTTGTTTTGAATATGTATATGTATTATATATATGTATATATATATATAATACATATATGTATATATATATATAAAAATATATAAAAATATATATTATAATTCTAAAAAAATATGTTAAATAGTTTTTCACACACGCTGCTCCACCTTTTTTACACGAGCATGCTCTAAAAAAAGGTGAATCACGTTATATAAAAAATGTATCTGAAAAATGTAATGTCATTATTGTATGTACTAAAATAAATAAATTAAAAAAAAAAAAAACAAGCACACATAAGAGACGCTGAAAAGAAATCAAATAAGACTCCCCTATAGAAAAAAAAACCAGTGTCAAAAGCCGATCATGTACGGAGCAATGGAGATATTGCATACAGAGGAAATTAAATAAGAAGGAAATATAAACAAATAAAATAAAAATTGCATAAACATGTGATTAATCTATACTATTTTTTTTGGATATAGGTATACGTGTATTAAAAAAACACAAATAAATAAATTTTAAACATTACGTAAATCAATACATTCAGATGTTGGCATTGCTTGGCACTAATTTAGTGCACATTTGTCATATTTTCTTCAGCATGTAAAAACGGTCGAACGGCCGAAGCTAACACTAATTAAAAATCTTATATCTACTAAAAAGAAAAGAATTTTTCACAACCTTCACACGTGCATGAAATCACAGAATATATAAAAAAAACAATTGGGGTAAGATAAACTGGATTAGTGGTTTTAATATTTGTTTTTGAAACATTAATATTTCTGAGAATCACGGAATAACTATTTCATCATTAATTTTTCACGGGAATTTCTCCCGAATGTGTTTACGATATTCTTTATTGGAGATAATAATCTGAGGTTTTCCTTATTTTCCTGAAAGCGTGGAATTTCGTATATAAATAGAAATAGAGTTAAATAACTCGTGATCGTAAAAGCAATTTTATAGCGCTTCTTAGATCACTTCTAAAATAGCTCTTTTCCGAAACTACCGCAGCAAAAATGTTTTTTGTATTTCTTGAGCATAAACTATGTGACATTTTCTAGACATTTTGTTTTGAAGAGTTTTCATAAGTACATTTGTTATTTAATTTTTATTTATCTGCTGCCAGTTTCAACAAATCCGTGTCATACTAGCAATCTTAAAACTAACTTAAGATTTTTACAAATACACAAATGATTAGATTTTATTAGGTGAGGGTAGTGGGAGGGGTTATTTTGGGGGAGGGAAAGATGGGAGGAGTCAACATTACAGAGGAACATTGTCAGTAATGGTGATTTCAGGGAGCTATTATTTTGTTGACTAACTTCATTTTTGATTTAATATTTTTGTTCTTTTCAAAAGCTTCTAAAGTGCACAAATTCGTATATTTGAAGTAAGATATGTATTAGAATGTTTACTTAGTTGAAGCTATGGCCTGTCTCCATTAAAAGATTCGCAAAGGGGGCATACATTAATTACGTGAGCTCAAAAAGGGAGGGGGGGGGGGAGGGTGGGAGCAAAATCTCACCTTACTTGAAAGAATATACGAAGTGGCCCAAATTTATCTCACCAAGGGGGGGGGGGGGGGGTTTAGATTGGAAGAAAAGCTCACGTAATTAATGTATGCCCCCAAACTCGAAATAGTTATTATTTCATTAACAAAGTTCATGATTCCAGTTTCTGGTTTTAAAATTTCTAGTAGTTCATACTCGTACATACCTTGCGTCGCGTCGGCAATTTATTTATTATTTTTGATTACCGCACAAGGGAAGCCAGTCAGATAGGAAAAGGGAAGATTATAGAGATCTAGCCACTAAACACGGCTAAAGCCTTTGAAGTCATATTTTCATTATGAATGGTTGTATTCCACTAGGGCGATACTGAGAATTTCCACTATTCTGGAACGTGTGAAAAGATACATCATGTACATGTGTAATAAAATATAATTTCAGATCGTTTTCGATATTTTTTTCCTTTCTTAACACTTTGTTAGCGATTTTTCACAATTTATCTTTTTTACTGTCAATCTCCTATTGTTTTTGAACTTTGATAACAATTTGTGATTTTATGTTTAACTTTTTCAAGTAAATATAATATTTTTCTGCTGCTTGCAGAAGAATGCATCGAAGAATAATTTCTTGATAAACAAGTTTTGTAAAGTTATAAATTTTTGAATTTTTAAAGTTTTGAAGTTTTGCAAAGTTGAATTTGAACATACAAATTGAAAAAAATAAATAATATTCGTTGTCAAGGCTCTGCTCCGAAAGAAAAGACCCCTTTCCTATTAAAATAGCCCTATTTCTGACGAATTCTTTTAGGTTTTACGGCTCGCGTTCTTTAGGAAATAATGGAGTTTATTAATTTCCGATGACAAGGGCTTTTATTCCTTATAAATATGTACGGTAAAAATTGATATTGGTCAGAAAGGATCCGGTGTTGTTGGCAAATACATAGACTTGACACTTTTAGTTAATCTTGTTTATTTTGTAACGTTATAATGCTTCACGTGACGAATATTGCAGTGCATCTATAAGCTTCCTGCTTACTCACATAGATGGCAGTACTAAGAACTGTCCTAAGACTCCGCTAGATGGCAGCTAGCTTTGATCAGGCTTTGGGCAACATAGGATCCAACAGCTCACAGGCAGTCTTCAGCAGATCTCTCACGTCAGATTTCTATTAGCCAGTTCCTAGATAGGTGGACTTTCGTGGTCAACAGTGTATACGATCAATAAACCAGATTTACACGAAAAGAACATTATATATCTCCTTCCAAAGTGAGTTGGAGGACTGTCGGTGAAACACCACAAATATAAAAAAATATTGAAAAGTGTTGGAAAAATAAATTTTCGAGAACTTGTTCGTAGGGTGTTTTCTTAACGTCAATACCATACAAGCATCTTGACTACCAAGAATCAGTGGAACTATGACAACTCCCATAGCTGGGAAGTAGGTACCTGGTTATTCAGATTTGGTGACTAAACGTCGTCGTCGTCGAGGTCACTAAATGTCATTGTGAACAATAGCAGTCTTTAAACAGGGCGATACTGAAATCATCTATTTGTTAATATTTGTTCTGTTTTTTGTTGTTGTTGTTAATTATTATGTGTGAGAAAAACTGAAAATAAGATATGACCTATGAAATTTTGTTAAATAATATTATAAAAGCGGTGCTTTGTAGAGTGGATTGATTGACGTAGAGAGGAATGCCAGAATATTATAGGATATATATATATATATGTATATGTATACGGTTTCCGGAAAATCTACAAGTAGAAAAATTTTTCCGCCAACCAAAGGGTTAAAAAAACTTTTGAAGACGGGTCAGTGCTTTTACGCATTTTAAAAGGCGTTAAATATCTGATATTGACTCTATAGCGACTGATTTCTTTATTAAAATTTGATTTAATAAATTCCTACTTCGAACTCGATTTATTCGTAAACGAAAGCTCAAATTGAAAAAAGTTGTACCACAAAATCCATTCGACTCATAATGTGATGTAGATTCACTAATTTTCCGCTTGATCTACGAGTTTCCGAACACCGTGTATAATGCGAATATTTTTATGACAGGTTATAAATAACTCGTTCCTTCATTTTCTTAATTCAAATATGTTTAGGTATATACTTGATATGAATAGATATTCGGGGTATTCCGCCGGTATTATGCACGTATTCCGAATTGCGGCTTTTATGTTGGTGGAACTGTCAAGAACAAAAAACAAAGCCAAAATATTACAAACATTCGTCAATGACATCTAGGTACACTTTATAAAAGCATTTTACGCTGGCAATCATCGTTGCTCTCATACAAAAAGGCATAATACACCATCAATCAACTGCCGGAGCTCCTTCCCATTACCCTAATGTAACATATAACGTACACACCTACAACGTACATACGTAAATAGAGAAGGCTAATAAAAGAAAAAGACATCGTGTTTGAAGGAGATGGAGAGGTCACTTTTTGCCGCCGAGCAATGTCAGGCTGACATTTAGACACTGATTGGTGATTGGGTTTTGAAAGGGTAGGGCATAATCACCACTGATCCAAAAATCCCAAGAAGCGATCAATTCAGATTTAAAAAATATCTACTTACATTGAAAAAAGCATTAAAGAATTATAAGCATACTCGTACAATCAGTATTTAATTTAAATCTAGTCCGCCTTTATTCACGGGAAACTCTAGGAGGAGGACCGAGCCCCAGTTGTTTTGCACAAATTCACGTGTGACAAAGTCATCAAATGGCCAGTCAGCGTCATTTTATATTTTTGGCAGTTGTAAGGTTCCCGTTAAATACCAATTCTAAGTCCATTTCAGATTTTGAACAAATTGATGATGTTGTCTTGTCATCTTAACACAATTTGATAGAAAGCTTTCACGGGACACCTTAAGAAAATATAATTAATTACAAGGTTGTATTCTTGAATAATTTAATATCAATAGTTTTACAAATGTTCCACGTTGAGTAGAGCATGCTGGGGACAGAAATTTTTGGAAAATATTGAATAATATCTCAAAATGTTAGTGCTTGCGGCCGGTCGAAAAGTGTGTGACGTCTCGTTAGATGCGCAGCGGTACTATAGCATTGTCATTTGATTTGTCCCGAGTCGTGTATCATGTGACATCACGAGACAATCATTGCATACGTTCAAACCACGTTCGCTTTGAAAACTCATAACTTCGTATGTTTTTAGGTAAAAAACAATATTTTATTTTAACTTTATGAGTAAAACCTCAAATTGTAATATTTAAATAAATGAAGACAATATAAGCGAAAAAATCAGATTTCAATTTTTCTGTTTCCAGATTTTCGATTGAGTTTCGCTTATATTGTCTTCATTTATTTAAAAAAAAAAATTATCTCTACAAGACATGTATTACATTTTCATCAAAATAATAAATAAAAAATGACATCATCATTAGAGTGTCACACGCAGCTATGAAAGGGAATGGGAATGTACGGCGAGCGATATGCCGAAATACGCCAAGCCAAATAATCTTTGATACTTGCGTGTGAAACCCGTCTTATTGTAACTTCGGAGTTGTCTCAAACTATTTATAAAAACTCCGGGGCCAACAAAACACTTTGGACAGGTGATAGATCGACAATTGGCTCTGATATCTTATTTAGCAGGCGGCTGGAATACCCCGACCTGGAGGTTCCCACCTTATTTATTATACACCCGGTCTCTACAATATCGACAGCTAAACGCCTTCTATGGGTAACCTGTGCCATCTATAGGTTAGCTCTTACACCAATATCTAGAATATTTACAGCAATTATGTAAAAAAAATGAAACGAAATAAAGAAAATCGCATATTTACGTATCTACTTAATACATTTCAAGATGCAGGCCACAGAAAGGCGAATAAAATTGATCATCTATTCGAGAACTACTACCTAAATTATCTGCCTGTAGGTAATGGTGGATATTACTTAAACTTTACATGAAAAAGCTTTAATAGTGTTTGATGACCAGATGTGAACAGCCAAGTACTTCACAATCTGCACCTATCTAATGGCAAACCCTGGTAAAACCCTAATCAAGTATTTTTAAATGTTAGTTGTAAATCTCTAACTTTAACTTACAGTTGTAAATATCGGTGTCATTAATTAGTCATAAGTCATTAGCTATAAGTCTTAGTCATAAATCACTAATTATAAGTCTTAGACGTAAGTCACTAGTTATAACTATAAATCTTGGTTTGTGTCAGTTTGTGAGCCAGTTGTATTAATTCTATTATATATAATTTCCTTCAATTTGGGAGGCGGGAATGGGTACCGCCGCCCCGGGAACCTTTATTGGATAACCAACACCTCTGCCATAGGTCACCCCAAGTGGTTCGCTACGTTTGGTGATTTAGCAGGGGTGCCCGGGTTCATGGGGTGAGGTTTGTCTAGGTCTGGAGGCGGATGACCAGGACATACTGAACCCCAGATTCCTACCCATCCCTTAAACCCTTTCCTCTCCTTCCTTTTCCTTAAAAAAATCCCTCCACACAGCATCCTCAAAGATGAAATAGGCCCTGAGGGAAATTATTTTCCTCAGGGCCACCTGTGTGGAGCTCATGTAAAAAAAAAAAAATATATATATATATTTATTTGTACAGCCCCTTGAGAGGATCGTGCATGAAAACGGTGCTATATAAATAAGCCAAATATTATTTACTAGCTTTTGCACCCGGCTTCGCATGCGCCACTCGCCCCCCCCCCCCTCCCACCACCCCCCTCCCCTCAACCCACCCACCTCCATTCCCGTTACATTCATTTTTCAAACAGCTCGCGTGCCACCTATTAAAACGTAACAATCAAACACGCGCAGTAAATTTTAACTATCAAAGGGATCTCCATAGCAACCTAAACAAATAACAAAATGACAGCGCCCGTCAAACAATTACTTAGCAACGCTTTGCTTTTCGTCTGGACAATAAACGTATAATAAATAATTTCATAACGCCAGAGTTTACCAATATATATATAGTCTATAGTACTCGCAAATAATGCAGCTTTTTGTTAGTAATTTTAAAAAAATCCATTTAGTAGTTTTTGCGTGAAAGAGTAACAAACGTAAGTACATCCATACATCCATACAAACTTTCGCGTTTATAATATTATTAATTAATAATTAATTATTTAATTAACAGGATTTATTATTATTATTATCTCTTTTCCTTTCCATATATTTCAGCCTCACAACATGAAACCTGAACCACGTTCATAATTCGTAACCACGAGAGTATTTACTTGTCTGTTTTTTTACTGTAAAACCACAAGTTTTGTTTTAAATTACAAAAAATCTTTTTAAAAGTCAAATAATTAAAAATTCCGTAAATAAATTCGTGTGCGAATCGAAATTGATATTTCCTTACCGATGCAAATATAGACGTATCCCTTTCAGTATCTATTATAATTGTGTGAAGAGTGAAATGGAATATTCGAAGCAATGATAAACAGTAAAAGCTTTCGTTCTTCTGTATAAAATATACGAGGCGTTTCACGGAGCTGGTTCGTGGAAATAAAATTGATCATTGCAAATTTATTTGCGGCACGATTTTCCGTGCTCTCTCACCAAACAGTTATTTTATTCCATTCTCCTTTTATATGATGCGATAGAAAACAACCGCTTTGCTTCGCGCTTTATAAAACTAACTTTGTTGCACACTTTTAACACTTTTTCAGTAAATGTTTATCTGGGATTAGTTTTACATTTTTCGTGTTATCACTGCTAGTTTTATTATACTAATTTGTCTTCCATACGGCTACCATAAATATATACATTACATGATTCACAGCTTTTTATTCATTTTTTCTGGTTTGTTTGTTCGTTTTTTTTTTTACATTAGCTCCACCAGGATGTCATCTTAGGAATTCTGTCTGGAGGGTCTTTTGAGAAAGGAAGGAGAGGAAGTACTGGGAAGCATTGGGGGCAGGGTAGCCAGAAGTGATGGATATATGAATCTATCACTCCTTCTACGGTGCAAGGCGATAATCCGAGAGAGCCTTGTTGGAGAGATCAAAAAGTGGTCCTTAACCAGTCTCTACCGATCTGGCCTGCCACGCAGCTGGTGGGCAGACGCATCTGCCGCCAAGATCCTCGGATAAACCTCACCCCATGAACCCGGGCACCCCTTCCAATGTCACCAAACGTAGCGAACCACTTGGGGTCACCAATGGCAGAGGTAAATAAATCCAATAAAAGGTTCCCGGAGCTGCGGTACCCTTACCCAAATTGTGAAATTATTTAATACTTCTTTTATTCATTTTATTTATTTATTTATTTATTTATTATAAGTTTCAATAGCAAGGTTTGTACATGTATGTATAATGTATAGTATAAGTATAGATTCTTTTTTTTTTCACAGACCTCCTCACTAGGATTTCCTGTTCTGAGGTGGCCTGTAGTTTTTTTTAAATATTTGTATTTGGTTATGGATTGTCTTTATATCGTCTTCATGATGTTTGTAATTTTATTATCACTTTGATCTCTCAGCCATGTTTTTACTTTTGTTTTAAATATATTCATTTCCTTTATATTTTTGATTTGATCTGGTAGAGCATTGTATAATTTCATAGCATGGAATTTATTATTTCTCTGTCCAAAAGATGTGTTCAAACTGGGAGTAACCAGGATGTTATTGCTTACTGCCCTGGGTGAGTATTTATGTTGGGCAGTGGAGTATACATATATGTTTTTTTTCAGTTTAAATAAAATATTTTTTGAATAAAGTTTCTGTACATTGAAGACTTGAAAGTTATTAAATATTTCTTCCGTCGGAGTTCTAAGCGGAACTTTCAGTATTATTATTTTAGCATATAAAATATAATGTTAAATGTACATTATGTAATAATTTGTGTACATTCATGTTCAAATATCTTAATTAATACCACTCTTCCATGGAAGCATTAGCTTGTGTCTGGAAGAGTAGTGTACATTTTTTAAATGCTTTATTATATCTTAAGTTCTTAAATTACAATGTGAATGTAAAAAAAAAACAATAAGTTGTAAGTTCGGTTTAATGTAATTGTAATTATAAGTATTTATCAACTATCAAACAATTCTATTATTTGGATAATGTATCTAGAATTATTGTAATTAGTTGTCAAAAACAAAACAAAATTTAACTTATTTGAAGAATGGAGTATCACTAGGAAACTGAGTTATAAGTTATTTTTGAGATTAGATTAGTTGGAAACTTTTATTTTTATTTTTTTGAGATTATCTTTAAAATATTTTTTAACAGTGTTTATTAATTTGATTTTATCATTAATTTTTCTAATTTCATCCGGTAGTCGGTTGAAAATAAGTCTTCCTTGATAAGTATAAAAATTTTGTGCGAAGGAAGTGTTTAATTTTGGGCATGAAAAAATATATTTATGTCTTGTACGGTTTTCAGTTATAAATTGATACTTTTCTTTTTCTTTTATAATTTGAATCAATGCATTTTTATTGTACAGATCTTTGAATGAAGGTACTTGGAATTCCTTAAATAATTGATCCGTTGGGTAGTCAGAAGGTTTTTTTAATATAATTTTAATTATTAGCCTCTGCACAACTTCAATCGGGGAAAGAGTAGTTTTGTATGCGGATCCCCAGCTAATGATAGCATATTGTAAAGTTGATTGAACCAAAGCGTAATATATTAGATATAAGTTTTTTACAGATAAAAAATTTCTGATTCTTAAAAATATATAAATCAATTTTCTAATTTTTTTTACAACTTGACAAATTTGTTCCTTCCATTTCAAATTTTTATCGATAATAACTCCTAAATATTTGATTGTGTTTGTTGTTTTTAATATTGTGCAGTTTGGGATACAATAGTTTTTACTATGTGTTTTGGAATTATCATGGATGATGATGTCAATGTTTTTAGGGGTATCATTTTTGTGTATTGCAAATGGAATTACAAATGTTTTATCACTATTTAGTGATAGTAAATTTACGTCGAAGAAATTCTTTAAAATATTTATGTCTTCGGTGGCTTTAAATGTTACTTTCTCCCAAGTTTTATCGCTAATTATTAGTACCGTATCATCGGCATATGAAGTAATTTGGCCATGTAGTGGTTGAAAAAAAATGTCATTAACATATATGGTGAAAAGGATTGGTCCGATTACTGTACCTTGCGGGATTCCAAAGTCTGATATTTCTTTATCGCTATTAATTTGATTTATTTTTACGACTTGCGGTCGATTTTTTAGGTAGTTCGAAATCCATTTAATCGCATTGTCTTTTATACCTACATTGTTCAGTTTTTTTAGTAGAATCTCATGGGATATACTATCAAAGGCTTTTCTGAGATCAATAAATATATTGTCTTTAGTACTCCTTTTTGGGCTATATTGAGTCGCTCTGTGTGAGTGCTCAAGGCAGACCCCCATCCAGTTATACCGTTATACCATTGTTCTTATATATCGTTATTCTCTCTCCTCTCACCTATCCCCAAGACACTAAAGAACAAATAATATAGCTAAGGGTTACAATAATTCACTGTCGTGAACGTTTTTTGAAATAATAATAATAATAATAATGTTTATTCCAGGATGTGGGGAGGATAGTGCAATCCCACACGTCCCATAAAGTTGTACATATTTACACAACAGATAAAGTAAAAAAAAAGTAAATAGAACAAACAAATATAAAAGACATAAATAACTTCCTCTTCACAACAAAACACCGTGTTTTTATTTAGATTAAATATCTTTAGTTTATTAACTGAAAATCAAAAACAAGTATCTAGGATGACCAGGAAGCCAACGTTCTCTCTATTATGCTCTCAAAAGCTCTCTGATTCTTGAAATCTCGCTGATCTCTACATCTTGGCACCCACCATAGAGGGGCGACACCATCTACTACCGACACCTGTCTTATAACTTTATAACCTCTGCAATCTATCTCTGTGTAAAGTATCTATAAAGTAGAGCCATCCATGTCTCGTGGCTCTTATATTACGATAATAATATTTTTCGTTGAATATGAATTATAGGACTAACTAACCAATTAACATCGTGCCGTTTCCGAGGACGGACCGCCAAACATCGGTCTTGGCACACACTCCTAGCCTCATTCACGTTTCCGAGGACGGACCGCCAAACATCGGTCTTGGCACACACTCCTAGCCTCATTCACGTTTCCGAGGACGGACCGCCAAACATCGGTCTTGGCACACACTCCTAGCCTCATTCACGTTTCCGAGGACGGACCGCCAAACATCGGTCTTGGCACACACTCCTAGCCTCATTCAGTCAGTCGTCTCACGCATGCTCTTCTATTATTCAGACTCTTTACAAGGACCGACTCAAGTATCTATCTATAATAATTATAATTATAGGACAACTCAGAAAAAAAAGTGACTACTTCTACATTAACCCATCCACGTTGTATTGTGTAACTGAAACCTTTAAAATTAATTTTAATTATCTATTTTTGTCACCTAATTTACTTTAAAAATTATTAAAAAATATTTCTCAATATCTCATATATTTTCAATTTCTTTAATTTCTACTGTGTATTTATACTATGTTTTTTTATGCTCGAACAGTCTATAGGACGGCTTGTTTCACAGAATTGGAAAAATTCTACAAATTTAAAACAAAAAAATGCGTTCTGTGATAGTACTGTGATTATATCATTAGGGGCCGGTTGTTTAACAGTTTTGGATAGTAAGAGAACTTGATCAAAACTTTCACAGAACTTGAATATTAACTTTGCAATGATTTGTTCAATTTCTGTGAAACAACCTTCCTCGTCGTTCATACGGTTGAGGAAAGTGGCGGTTGCCTTCGACTATTAGTTTAGTTTAGACTAATTGATTAGTTTACGTTCCTAATATCCAGAATAAACAATTTTATTATATCCAGAATACGATTTTTCCATATCTTTCGAGAAATGAAAATCTTTACATGGAATGGCTCCATTAGTTTTCTTCACATCATTATTTCGCCCCCTAACTGTGAAGTGTTCCACTAACTATGAGATTGTCCAGGCTCACGCCCCTTGAGAGCTTTGCACACACAGAGGCAGAAGTTTTTTGTTTCATGAGCACTTGCAGTGTACAAAGACACATGTTTGTATAACGCGCTGTTTACAAATTTCTTAGGAATGTATTCTTTCAACACCAATTCAGAAACGCATAAACTAACTTCAAAGTTTTTCATAAAAATCATGGGTTTTTTGCCGGACGCTTAGTTCATAAAAGACAAACAACAGTTTAGTGTAGTGTTCCAAGAAAAGAAGGTAAATAATTTCCATTTCTTTATGACGAGCAAATACTTAATTTTTGTTTTAAAAAGAATTTACTGAAAGAAACTTTCAAACCAGTAATATGATTTGCGTCACGTACTGAACATTTCATATTTGCTAGTCAAAAGATAGCAACACTGATGTGATATTTTTTTCGTCTTCCTTATTGAAGGACAAATTTACAGGCTTATGTATTTTGATTGTAATACTACTCGTGTTTTGGTGTTTATTCAAAACAAAGAAGTGTTGATTGCGATATTATTTTACTCTGCGAAATTAAAATGTCATAAAATTAAGTTTTTAGACTTTACTTATTATCATGCTGATGATGCGGTGCTGATTTCTAACAGTGTGGAAGATCTACAGTCTCTCGTGTCTAGAATGAACGAAGTATGTATGAAGTATGAGTTTATGATGAATGTAAGTAAGTCTAAAGTCATGGTGTTTGAAAGAGAGAGCACGAAAACAGTGTGCAATACAGTTGTGATTGATGAAAACTTGGAGCAGGTGGATTAGTTTGTGTATCTGGGTAGTATGTTTACGCGAGATGGGAAGGCTGATAAAGATATTGAAAAAAGGGCAAATGCAGGTAATTCCATTAATGGTGGACTGAATGCGGTTGGCGCTAATAAAAAAACTGTCAAAAGAAGCGAAGCTAGGAGTCCACAATGGAGTCCTGGTACCTACCCTGATGTATAGCAGTGAGGCATGGAACTGGCAAAGAAAGGATGAAAGCACACTGAATGCTGTTAAAATGAAATCCCTGAGGCGTATATGTGGTAAAACCATGTATGATCGTGTGAGAAATGTGGAGATCCGCAAAGAATGCAATGATGTAAGCTTAATGAGTAAGTAAGAAAGGGACTCTCAGATGGTTTGGGCATGTAGAGCAAATGAATGAAGAAAGTAGTGTAAGAAGAACATATGATGCAAATTTGAATGGTAGAAGAAGTCGGGGACGCCCAAGGAAGACATGGCACGATCAAGTGAATCAGATACTTGAGACGGGCCATGTCAAGAGTCAGAATAGTATGTATGAGACGATGTATGAATGTGAATGAGGCAAAGAGTGTGTGCCAAGACCGAGTTGTTTGGCGGCCTATCCTCTCTGCCGACCCTGCGGGAAACGGCGTGATGGTTTATTAGTTAGTTAGTTAGTTCATAATACATTCCTAATTCTGATAATATCTGAAAGTATTATTAATCTAGTGGTCAGTGGCTTAGTTTCTCAATATTTCTAATAAATTCTCTTCATTTCTAAAACTCTCTCAAAAAATCTTTTTTTAAAGTTTTTCTACGTTTTCTTACTTTTCTTTTGTTTTCCCCCTTTAATTAAGTTGCCATTTAATCAAGAACGCACCGACAAGTTTTTTCCAATCAACCCCAAAGTTTTTGTTTTGTTACTTACGAAGCATCGGTTCTGAACACATGATAAATTTATCTGATTCTTGTTAGGGTGCGCGCAGACGAGAGACGTTAGGCGCCGCGACAAATTAAAAAAAGTCTCTCGTGTGCGCACCTTCATGTACCGTAATGGATTTTTATTCCCGCAACTGTTGCAACCCAACTGTCTCTGCAACTAAAACATCTCCTGTTGTGTTTCCTCCTTGAAAATTCACGTCACGTATAAAACAGGCACAGATATCTTTCTCCAAGACAGAAATTCGAAATTGGAAAAATATAAAATCGTTAAAACTTTTTATTTTTTTTCATTTATCCTTGTTTTTTTTAAAATTTAATTATGTTGTTGCACTGTTCGTATATTTATGCCAATAGTAATATTATAACAACTTTTATTTTCAAAATTGTTAAAGTTATTATAGACAGCCCTTTACACCTAGCACGTTCGATCAATAAGGATTGTGTTGATAACTTCTCATCGTTCCCTACCATGACTGCAGATCTCCAACGAATAAATAACAGTTCACAATGATTAAGTGTTCTTAAAATATTCAATGTCAACTGTTGTTTGTACGTTAGCGATCTGCAGTGGTCCTAGGAAAGGAAAGTTATCGATACAATCCTTATCGATCGACCGTGGTAGAGGTCCTCATATATTAAACTCCATATACTCATACCTTTCAACAAGAACTACTCGATCTAAAATTATTTTTAATTACAACAACAATATCAGGACTGAGTCATTTGGGTACTGGCTAGTACATAGATGTGTTCAACTGCACGGAATATAAGTAGTTACAAACTGGATATAATAACACACCTCATCAAATCAATGTTAACATAATACCTACTGTCATTCTGCAAGGGTTCTATATGATTTAATTAGCGTATTTTACCTCATGAGTAGGTACTTTTCCACAAAATTATTATGTAAATCAAGTATTTTGGAAATGTCCGTATAAGCGTATATTAAGATATTTAAATAAATCATAAGTATTTTTCGGTGGAAAACATAATACCTAATTCTGCTCTTTCATTGAAAATATCTACTGTAAATAAATAATACGTAAATATACTAAGATTCTGGATTTACAGAACCCTCTATGGCGCTTTTGGTAGCTTCCGTGGTATTTTATTCCGTGGATGCTGGCAGATAAAATATCGAGGAAAATATGCTGAAAATGCATTCCGACAAGATGAAAAGATGGAAGCCGCCTTCTCTCTTTACATCTCGTTTGGACAACCTTCATCCCCTCCTATTGCGGAAGCACGATATTATTTCGCTTTATAATATAATACTAAAGGTACCCACGGCCACGGCTTAAAGCTCGATAGGTTTTGAAACTTTTAAATCTTAAGAGGACACAATAACGGGCGAATTTATAATAATATGAATAATAGGTATTTCACGTTGATGTTATCCCCTCCCCCTCCCAGACAGTGGCGGCTCGTGACTTTTGGGTGTGCTAGAGTGCTGATATTACAAAAAATGGCATTAATGATGTTGCCGAAAAAAAAATTATATAAGATAATCAGTTCTTTGTATGAAAATTTTTTTTTTTTTTTTTGAAAATTAGTTTTTTATATGAAAAATTTCAGAAAATTTCAGTTTGGCTGTGTGCCGCACGCATTTTCTGAAAAATCTTCATACAAAAACCGATTACTGAAATTTTTTATTTATTTTTTCGCCTACGACAATATCCATAATGCCATTTTTTTTAGTAAAAGCATCCTAGCACACCCAAAAGTCACGAGCCGCCACTGCTCCCAGAGTACTTAGCGAAAGGCACAATAGCAGCTCAGGCTGATTATCTTGTGAATACAATCGTCACAATCAAAGTTTTGTATATTCCTCCCTTCCTTCAAAACGAGATCGATTTTTGATTTAAAGATTTGTATACTGCATTAGAAAAAAATGTTCAATGTCTGTACGCTTTGCCTTTCGAAGTGTATATAACTTCTTTCGCACTGTTTTGATTTGAAACTCGATTAAACCAAAAAGCGACACTAAAAAGAGACAAACACATACCATCTATAGGATTTAGAGAATGAGATAGAATAATCGGTCTCCTCTTTGTGAGCACAATTTCGTAGCCTCCTACTCTCGTCTAGTTTATTTTTCTGAAGGTTTTTACTTCTACCGCGTGTCAACTGTATACTTGTAATTTTTTTTAAATACAGTATTGAATTTGTGTACTTAAAGTCTATTGATGGCTTTCAAACTAGGCAAATTTAAGAATTCTCGGGAGAGGGGCGAAGTAACCTAAATAAGCAAAACGGGGGAATGTCAGCGGTTGATATCTATATTATATTAAAAAAACATTTACACTAGTTATTTTTATTTTTTTAAACTTTATGAGTAAAATCTCAAATTATAATTATAATTATAAAAACAGCATCCTAGCCCACCATACCGCCGCTGAAGTGAATTCGTATTTAATTTGTTATCGTTTGACTAATGTAATACATCACAAGTTCATCGTTTGTCTCATTTTCAACTGTTTTTATTTAAAGAACTGCAGCATAATATGTTTAAGAACAAAATCAAAACCATCAGCGCACTGAAGTTTGACGTGTTTGGACTTTTGGAATGCACTCACAGTTCAATATTATTCCATACTTTTAAAATTGTCGTCACGGCTGGAACTCGACACCAGTTCGTCAAATATACAATTAACTAATTACATTAACCTACTAAAGCCATCTTTATATGTACTTTATAGCAGCAGAATCATAATGGAGTGATGCCAAGCAGATAAAAGAATCAACCATAATCAAATTTACTAACAATTAACCATTTGAGTTATATTTAATTACCTGTTCAATTAAACATGTATAATCGTTTAGTACAGTTTATTTACGAATTCATTAGGATGTAGGGAATCTTAATAAGTGACAAAGGAAAGTTAGTTCATTTAGAGGAACTATTTAAACTTAGATTGCAAGAGAGAGACCAATACAATTTGAAGCTCAAGGCCCTATTTAGAATCAAAAGGTTACCACAAAAATGAAAGTAATTAAAGTCTTATATCATAAATTAAAAAAATACACAACATTTGATGGAGTTTAATTACAACTTAAATATGAAAATATTTACGTTCAAGGTCGTAAATAACGTATAAATTAGTTAAGTACATATCTCTATAAAGATATGTAGTACAAGGGAGCTTTAAGTAGCTTTCTGTAGTTATCAAAGGAAATAAGGGTCCAATTTTCATGGAGGCTTGTGTGACGTAGGGGAGGAATGTTCCATCCCTACTACACATATGCAAAGCCTTAAAAATTTAAATATTGATCAGAGCCAAGAGAAAAGTTAAAAGAAAATTATATATCTCTATAATAAGAAGGGTGAAAAGACAAAACATTACAATTGTCTTGCCGAAGACCAGGAGAGTTATATATATGAATATAAGGCTGTTAAAAAAGATAATATCACAGTCTGCACCCCCCCAAAGGAAACATACAATTGTTATCATAAAATATAAAGAAAATGAAACGCAATACCCGTCGCCATAATAGATATATATGTTTCCTCCAAAGGAAAAAAATAGTACTTTGGAGGAAACAAACGCACGTATATTGTGTGAATTATTTAAAGTGTAAGAAAGTGCTGCAGCATTATTAGGATAAAGAACGTACGTATGTTTTATGCATTTTTTTGCCATCACGGTACCGAAATCGTGGATCGTCACGGTAATAATGAAAGCGCTCATTGAACCTTCCAGAATTTTCGGCCGGGCGAATTAAAAAGTAATCCAAGCTAAATTCTGAGATGATATGATTCAACTCTTTACGGAACACGGGAAATGAAGAGTTCCCTAAACAAATTTAAAAAAATTATAACGAATATCCACACGATGATGAATCCCAGCAAAATATTAGCAACCTTCCATGGAACAAAGAATATAACACCAGAAGTGACTTCGACACAGATTTGAATGGAAATAAACGTGCCCCTGATGTAGTACCTTTTAGTTCTAGATCATTTAGCACGCGGTCTCTCTCTCTCGCTCTCTCTCTTGCATGAAATTGTATGTCACCATCCCATTTGAATTTCGTAATCATTTTATATGATTACGAAATATATCAAACAGTTTTATATGAAAATATGGATCTAAATGAATCCTGTAATTGGATCTGAAACACGCCCAAAAGGCACTTCTTGTGTTATTTTTATTCCATGCTAACTTCTAATATCTCGCCACCTTTTCTGCACAGAAACGCCACTGCGCGACCGGACATTGGCGGTATCAGTATGGGGATAAGACACTTGTTCCCATGCCTTAGCGAAGCGATTTTCGAGCTGTTGGATCGACGGCAATCAGGAACAGAATGGTTCTTCTTTTTCATTCGACGCCGGCTGTCGGTTTTCTAAACGATGAAAAAACCCGTGTTCGCTATTGGCGTGCGAAGAGTCAAAATTTCTGCGTTGTACGCTCCCACACTGTTTTCACTGCTAGCATGTTATATAAACCGAGTGAATACCGTCCAAGAGTCACAACTGCTCTCAACAGTTGCTAACAGTGAGACTATGGCATCCCCAATAATTTGGGTATATCGGGAGGCTGAAGATAGCGGGTAGAGGTAAGAGAGGGAAGAGGAAGGTAGGAAAGTACCTAGTATTCAGATCTTGTTGCCAGATACGGACAGAGCACAGAGCCATTTCAAGCAGCGTTTCAATACTAAGTGGTGGTCTTTCACCGAGGCGTTACTGAGACATCTTTCACTCGCCAGCTTTTGAACCAGCGACCTCCAGATTGTGAACTCGTATCAATAATATTTAAAAAATCGTGAAATATTATTGTTCCGTTGGTTAGAATTAAAGATGATTTTTTTGTTGAATTCAAATGTTAGCGTGGTGCCTTGGCATTCGGTATAGTATTTAGTTGAAGTAGTTGTACATTGACTTTTCTGTTACATTTTGACCCATCTGGCTCGCCGAGAGCTAGCATAGGTCATAAAATAGAACTGATGGCACAGACGACAAATCATTTCACAAAGTGAACTCTGAAGGCCTTCGTTGTGGAGGGGTGAGACTCTTGATTACGAAAAAAATGCAACAAATTCTGTCATTTTTTAACAAAAATAAAATAAAACAGGAAGCGTGCATACGCTGTCCGGAAATTCGTATTCGTAGTATAAGTGGAAAATTGATGAATCTACAATTACGTATTGCTTGGAGCAGATTTATTTTTGATTTGAGCTTTGGTTTTCGAATAACTCGATTCCCAAGTTGGAATTTGATTGATAAAATTTGAAAAAAAATTGTACGCTAGGGGGTTAATAAAAGCTGTAATACGTTAATATCTTTTTAAAGCGTCTTAAGTGTAACTTTTAAATAAAAAACGTTTTTAATCCTTAAAATGACAAAAAATATGATAAAAAATTACTGCGCATCGTTGTTTTTTTGGGTTCTCTATGTAATGTACTCGAAAGGTGTTCAGAAAGTAAATGTACTGTGACCATAACGGGCTGTGATTTTTTGTTTTTTGAGGGTTGGTAGCACTGGGTGAATGAGGGGGATCTCCTGACCAGAGTGAGCATCGCAGGAATATGGTAGTACGTTAACTAATGTTGTGGTGTCCAGTTTCGTGATGTTGGCAAAAAATCCAGTGCAGTGATCCGCTTCTTTTTCACGGAAGAAATAACACCTACAAGAATAAAGGTGAGGATTTCTGAGCTCTATTATGACTGGAGATGATAGTGGATAGCTCATTACACGCCTGGGAAAAAAAGACAAAACCAAAGTAGCGTCAAACCAATTCCCCGTCTGACAAAAAATTGAAAACCACAATTTCGGGCAAAAAAATCATGGATCAGTGTTTTGGGACCGTAAATTCACCATTTTTGTCGAATTTCTGCCTCAAGGGAAGTCCATTAATGCACAACGACATTGTGATTCCTTAAATACACTCAAAAGGAGCATTCAAAACAAAAGGAGGGGAATGCTGTTGAGAGTAGTGTGCTTGTTTCACGAAAATGTCCTTCCTCGCACAGTCTTAGCCACCGATACGCTCTCGGATTGATTTGGTTTGGATATTTTGAACCACCTTCCGAATTCCCCTCACTTGGCGTCTTCAAATTAACATCTTTTTACCTCCCTGATGGCACTATGAATGCAATTAAATTTTCAACCAACAAGCAGGTGCCGAAAGAGGCGCTGAAATGGGCGAAGGAGCTGGCGGGAGAGTTCTTCGAGGAGGGCGTAAAGAAGCCTGTGCCATGGCTAATGGCAATACACTTTGTCTAAAAAAATATAAAATCTAGTACACTTACTTTGTGAACATCCCTCGCAGATTTTACTCTGTACTGCTACTTTATACGACGAGTTTCTTGACACCGTGTATATGTGTCAAGCAGCTACTGAGTACATAAACAAAAGCGCCCAGAACATACCTACGAAAACATATAAAAGTAAAACTTTTTCTGGTAAATAAATATATTTTGACGATAATATATATATTAAATTGAATTTTTTAATTTTTGTGTTTCCTCCTTCCTACAACATGGGTCTCTTCAAGACCAATGTTCATTCCCTCCTCTCCTTAAAAAGATCCTCCACACAGCATCCCAGATGACATAGGCCCCGAGGGAAATTATTTTCCTCAGGGCCTCATGTGTGGAGTTTATGTAAAAAAAATAATTTAATCTAAATTCCACTTTGGACTGCTACATTTTACTACGAGTTTCCGAACATCGAACTCTAATGAGCACATAAACAAAACGCATAGAACTTAAATACAAAATCAAATAATTACAAAGAAAAGTAAAACTTTTTCTCGTAAGTAAATATATTTTGACAATATATGGATATATTGAAAAAAATCTTTATTTAAAAAATAATATAAATAATATGTATTGGACGAAAGCGTAATATCATCTCGTCCAAGACACTCTATTGACCCATGTAACAAAAAAGTGCCTAATAAAAGTCTTTTCACGTTTAGTACAAAAATTTCACACAATCCATCAAGCCCGCCAATCGCCAAGAAAAGAATGGAATTATTTTTTAATCGGCAACGTATTTTTTCATGTGGGTGAAGGAAAACCCGCGGGACTCTGAATTATAAACGCTGTCCACTGTAGAAATATGGTTGGAATACCTTTCTCTCCAAAAAAATTTGATGTGAGATTTTTTTTTCATAAGGCCACCTTTTAAATATTTTATTCAGCTTGGTTAAAATCGTTTCTCGCTTAAAGTTCTTCAGTATTTTATTTTTATAAACTTTGCTAACCTTTTAGAACATGATAAGAACTGATGGGGAAAAGAATAATTGCTATGGTAAATCCAATAAGCAAGTAATTTGTACTTACACGTTTATTAAACAATATTCGACCACATACGTAATTTGCATTTGTAAAAAAATATTTATCGGAATGTGGGAAGCAAACACTGGAGCAATTCGTGAGCAGTGTCGATGGCAATCGGAAACAGAATTAATTGCATTTAGCTCAGCGTCGCGTCGCTGGTGACAAAAGGTCCGTGTCTGCTATTGGCGTACGAGCAGCCAACAGAAAGTAATCTTTCGTGAAAGCGCATGCATTGTTCGCTTCCCACAAACTTCTTAAATGTGAGCCTTGGATAGCATTGACCGGATTAACCCTGGAAAGATAACCTTATTTTTTAGTACTAAAAAGTTAAACATGCGCCTGAGAGGCGCATAGTTTTAAAAACCGATTTATTGACAAAATGGTATAATCTTACTTTTTTTATAACTTCAATCAAGTGCTATATTTTTAATAAGTAAATAAAACGAAAATATATATTGTTATAATTTAATTTTTAGGATATTTGTAAGTTTTTACTAAAAGTAACAAAAATGAGAGGTATTTATAGTAGTAACTATATATAAGGATATTTTTTTAAAAATAGTAAACTTTTTTAGTATTTTGTCTTACTAACTAATTAATTACGATATTATCAGTCTCAAATTACATAAAAACTTAAAAAATCTAAAATTTTCGACATTTGTCACACAGTCATAAAAGTTACACAGAAGATAAACATGCGCCTCTGTGGTACTTACCGAACATCTACAGTCGTCCTTCGGCAGTGCTGACCGACGACTGAGTTGGCTCGGAAACACAAGCTTGTACACGCATGGGTTAAAAAAATACAGCAATATATCGGTTTCGCGGGCGCCTCTGAGGCGCACGTTATCTTTCTAGGGTTAAGAAAGATCATGTCGATGGACCTTTAAAATAACAAAAAATAAATTACTGAGCCTTCAGCTGTGAATGAGTTTTTCTTTTGCCCTGTTTAATTTATCTTTGTCTTACTAACCTATTTTTAGCATTTTGTTTTTCCTGTTAAGCACTTGCATACTGCTTACTAACAACGTATGCATGGACACTGGAGGTCTAGATTCGTTCAAAATAAATAAATGTAGCTTCGTTTAACAAAAAATTAGAATCTTCCGAGAGCCTTGAAGGAGTAACCATCAGTTACTTATACCAGGGCGGGTAAGAGCTGGATTACCTCCACTGAGCCTTCAGCTGTCAACATATCACCACCAAAGTAGAATTTCGATGAAAAGTACGTAGAAGTACGATGGAAACTTTTATGGAAAAAGTTAAATATCTAAATGGATATTTTCTAATGAACTGGAATGGGTAGATACTTCATATTATGGAGGAATATTTTTAATATCTTTGAAGTTTCAACGAAAGAAGACAAAAAGTATCTGAAACGCGATGGAGGATTTTTTTTATTTATCGCTTGTAAAATGTTTCGCATTTAGGTAGGCGATAGACGAGACTTTTATGCTCTCAGACAAAGTCGTAATTTTTTAATGTATCTGGCTTCATAAATGCTGACTGCTGTTATAAGCCAGAAATAAACTAAACATCACTGGGCGGGTTCCTTCGTTTTGATAGAAAGCGCGGTGTAACGTTTTTTATAACCTCATCGAGGTTTCGGGTGTTCCTACCGGGCTAGATTTCATAACAAAACTTTCGGCATTTTAGGAGGGAGATTTTGTTTTCTGTTTCAACTGCCCGAAGCCAGTGGGATCATGGAATCTCCGAAAATTGATATATTGTGAGACCGATGAGAGTGGGGAAGAAGATTGGAGAAAGAAAAAACCTGTCTATTCAGATCTACTATTTCAAACTACGATTCCAATTTGGGAGGGGGGGTAAGGTTACCAAACCTCCGGGAATCATTTATTGGAAAAAATCAGGCCATAGGTCACCCCAAGTGTTTTGTTCGTTTGGTGACAATTTGGGAGACGGGTATGAGTACCGCCGCCCCAAGAACCGTTTTTGGATAACCTACCTCTTCGGTAGGTCACCTCAAGTGATTCGCTACGTTTGTGAGGCTTGTCTAGAATTTGGTGGCGAATACGTTTGGCCACCTATGCATAGCGGGCCGGATAGGAAGAGAATGGTTCAGGGAGACCTAACCTAGAGCTCTCCAGCCGGACTCTCTCAACCCCTCACCTTGCACCGCAGTGGTCTGTCACTCCTGGAAACATTGATCCCCAGATTCCTACCCACCCCTCATACCTTCTTCCTTCCCGGAACTTCCTCTCCTTCCTTTCTCTAAAAAAGGGTCCCAACTGCTTCCAATTGTCCGAGTTTTTTTTTTACATGAATACCGCGCAAGAGTCCCAACTGCTCCCGTCTGGAGCCAGTGGGACTATGGCATACCCTATTGGGGTATGCTGTGAGGCTGAAGGTAGTGGGGAGGGGAAAGAGATAGAGAAGAGGAAGGTGGGGAAGTACCTGGCTATTCAGATCTGGTCACAAAACACGGCAGAAACCATTTCAAGCAACGTTTCAATTCTGAATGGTGGTCTTACACCAGGGCGATACTGAGAGTATCTTCTACTCTGGAACGTGCCGCAAATATACTATATATTATTTTAAATGAATAAATTGTGAAATAACATAAATTAATCGAATAAAATTTATTTGCCATGCGCGCCGGGATTCGATTCCGCGATCTTCGGAGTGCGAGTCAAGAGCCTTACCACTGAACCACGCTGCCGTCAAGTGACATGCCTAGTAACGGGGGTGAGTTGTGAGGCTAAAGGCTATGGGGAGCGGAAGGAGATGAGGAAAAGGGAGATCGATGGTGGATTGTTTTTATGCAAATGAAATTTTTAATTAGAAATGTTTTATCCAATACTTTAAATTTAAGCTTACTAGCTCTAAAAGGGAAATGCCTTTCCTAACAAGTCCCGACCTCTGCGAATTGGCCTCCAGAAAGTAATGAAATTTTACTTGATTACGTTATTATTATTAATAGCTTTATTTATGAAATTCTGCGGCTCATCTAATTCATAGAGGTAGGTAATTTCTAGAATAGCAATAAATTAATTTTTAAATGAAACATTCCACATTTTACCGCGTCGTTATCTTGAAACATAAATTTTGCACACGCAAATGATAATGTATGTATTTCAGGATTCATAAATCACTTACCCTGCCGCAGAGATAGTTATATAAAAATGACCAATCGTGGCAAACTCTGCTAGAACATAAATTTTTTCAAATGTAGATGGAACGATTATAGAATAAGTCGGAGACGCCCAAGGCAGCCATTGAATGAAATAATTGCATCGGGAAACATAACAAGAATACGTATGCGACGGTTTGAGAGTATGTACAAAACGAGAATTTGAAAGAAGCAAGGAGTTTGTGTCGAGAAAAGAAAATTCATTATACTACATTAACTTTCTAAACTCTACTGGACAATGGAGTATCCATTCAAAAACTACTAAATACTAATAATAATTCTTACAAGAAGGTAAAAATCAACAACGTTTAAAGATGAAAAAAAAAATAGAAAGAAGCAAAAAGAAAGTATAATACTTTTTTTAAGTGAGTAGGTACTGCTAAAGAGTCTCAACTGCTTCCAACCGTTTGGAGCTAGTGAGACTATGGCATCCCCAATTGGGTATGTCGTATGGCTAAAGATAGCAGAGTGGAGAAGAAGATGGAAAAAAATAAATGTGGGAGAGTACCTGGCTATTTAGATCCGGTCACCAAATACGGCTAAAGCAATTTCAAGCAACGTTTTAATTCTGACTGGTGTTCTTACACCATTGCGATACTGCGAGTATCTTCCTCTCAGGAACGTGCCGTAAATACACAATACATATTTTTTAAACGATTAATTTGTGAAAACACGAATCAATCGTATAAAATTTCGACCTCCCGATCGCTAGTCGAGAGCCTTGCCCCTCGACTATAGAGGCCGTCTCTTTTGTTTATTATATTTTATATTTCCTGTATTTTGTCGACTCTTCATTTTCATTGTAATTTAAAAAAAATGTTCAGCATCATGTTTAAGTAAAAGCCCCATGGGCGTTTAAAATAAAATAAAATATCTATTTTATAAAATAACCAAACGACAACAAAAAACCCTTGCTTCCAAATTAGAATATACTCTTATTTTTCACTGAGACATCACGCCCTGATCACGTATTTGATTACACAATGAAACATGTATACCTATATACGTGCATGATATTATATGTAATAAATGTTAATCAAAACGGGAAGAACCCAAAAAGTGAGAAACCAATCACCTTTCGTCATGTTATTCTTCTCCGTTCACGTTATGTTTTCCTGATAGAAGGCTGTTTACGGAGGCTGTATACTGGAAGCTGTGCCGTCGCAGCCCAGTTAAACTCAACGACGCCTCAGTAACGTCGCGACGTCCGTACTAACCAGACGCCGGTGAGCGTCGAATTTGATCAACGGAAAAGTTTCGACGAGTCTTGTGCAAAAGTTATTTCGCGAGATAACCAACGATGTTTTTAAAGTGATATTCAAATTTACTGTGTGTGTGAAATATGAGAAAAGTTATATTTTAATATAATTTTAGGAAGTGTTGCTAAAAATAAAGAGTCGTAATTTTGGAAAATTACTTATTTTTTAGTGTTTTGTCTAGGATTTATATTACGCTATGCCTAAATGCATTAATTCGTTATTAAATATACTTATTTTAAATAAAGATAAAGGTAGTGCACAACTTTTACTAAGGTAGGTACTAGTATGGTGGGATTATCTCCAAATATTATTGCAACATATTCACATATACTAGGTACCTGAAAATTGCATTTGCTTTATTATATTTTACCTTAAATTGCTCTCCATTAAGTTGTTTTCTTAATGTGAATACTGCACAAGAATCCCAACTGTCCAGAGACAGTGGGAGTACGGTATACCCAATAAAACTAAAAACAATACAACAATACCTAAGTATCTTATTATTATTATTCTATTAAATGTAACTCTATTAAAATAAGTATAATTTATAAACCAATGGATAATATTTTTTTAAAATAATAATTATACCAAACTCAATATTTGAAAATCCACCAAAAATGATTCTTTAGGCTATATGTTAAGTTAGGAATTAATAGCGACCAGGGTACCTAGCATGGTCGATCGATATAGGTTTTATCGAAAATGTCGGTAACTTGTCATCGTTCCCGAGCACGACTGCAGACCGCTAACCAACAAACAACAGTTCACAACGACTAAGGGTTCCTAATTTATTTGACATGAACTTCTATTTTTTCGTTAGCGGCTTACAGTCGTGCTCTGGAGTGATGACAAGTTACCGACATTTTCGATAAAACCTATGTCGATCGACCATGCTAGGTACCCAGACAAGCATATTGGCAAATTGAATACGTAAGTACACCTCACTTATTATTATATATTCTTGCATTTTATATAAATCATAATGTCGAAAAGCAATAAACTCAATAAAAAGCGCTGCTGAAAACCAGCTGCTTTCCAGGAGAAATCCTGAATTGTAGCTGAGCAGTGACCTTTTCATCTATAGAATCAATGGTAAAAGAACAAAATGTATGTTATAAAAAAAATCAATTGATGAATTTACGTTTTTATTTATTATTTATTTATTTAAATAAATTAATTAATGAACGTTGTGAGACCGAAGGGAATACGGCAGGGAAGGATATTGGGAATAAATAGGGGGAGATTGGACGTTGCTGGCTATTCAGATCTGGTCACCAAACTCGGCTAAAGCCATTTTCAGCAACGTTTTGATTCCGAATGGTAGTCTTTCACTACGGCGATACGAGCATCTTCCTCTCTGATCAAAGTAATATAATAATGACAGTCTCCCAGCTTTCCATGAAACGTCCAGTATAGACGTAAAATAACGCTATGTAAGTTGATAGACAAATCAATATAATATTTTAATCGGGGTGCAGCCTTAATTTCATGTAAAATTTATTTTATTAGATTTTTACAGTAGGTACTGATAATATAAACATTACTATTTAAAAAAAAATTGTTTACAGATATCAAAAATGATGTTAATCTGTAGAGTGGCTAAATGCAGAGTGGATGAATCCAGAAGGGAACGCCAGAAGAATAAATGATGCGTAAGCAAATAGTCGAAGAAGTCGGGGATGCCCGAGGAAGACATGGCACTATAAAGTGAATAAAGATGTATGAATATGAACGATTCAAGGAGCGTATGCCATGACAGACGTACGACGGTACATCCATTTTGTCATAAAAATATTTAAAACATATTAATAGAAGAAAAATAAAAGTTTTTTTATTTTATTTTTTTATTGAAATAATAGATAATACATAATATAATCAACAAACAAGTCCTGCTAAGCCAATTGAATCGGCTTGTCAACAGGTGCTTATATTTTAGTTACATATTTATACATTTTTAAAATTTAAAATTTACATCTTATATCTACAGATTCAACATTTTTTCATACATATCAAAATCAATATAAATCTTTTTTTTCCGATAGCCAATTTTTCACCATATATTTAACCTTATTCATAGAATTACATTGCTTTATAGTGTCAGGTAATAAATTAAATATCTTCGGTATGATATATTCAAACGTTCTCTGTCCGTACTTATTGTTAAATTTCGGAACTATTAACCCGTCGTTACGCGTGAATCTAGTGCTGTATTTATGTTCTAATTTCTCTTTATGCTGTTTCTATATGCTGAATGATAATTTTGTGCCAAAGTATTGCCTTAACAGAACAGTAAGATCATAAATTAATTTACAAAATGTTTTCATTGAGCATTGAATTCAAAAATAAATAATTAAATTACTTACATCATAAAGTACAGGAAAAAATATAATTATTGTAACAAATGCAAAATCAAGCACATTTTTTTGTTTTGTTTTATGCAAACATGCTAATTAACATAATATAATAATAATATTTATAAAATTATACAATGAAACATATATAACCATAACCAGCGCCCTTGAGGTGATTTTTCACAAAAACGGCGCTATATAAATCATCCAAATATTATTATTATATATGGAAACTTTGACTAGCCAACTAGGAATGGATCCTGTTTTAGGCCAGTCAAATTGACAAATAATAATAATATGTATGAATTTTATAAGTGAGTTGGAGAATATATTATATCAATTTCATTGAATGACCATTTTCGTGATACAAACGACGCAAGCGAGAGAGGGTTGAAAATTGCTATATTGCTGTTCAATGTTTATAATTTAAAGGTTTCTGAAGCGTGAAAAAAATATTCACATTAGACTTAGCGACGGATCATTTTACACGGTTTGTGAGCAAATGCAAAATATTTGTTTACGAGGACAGTCAGCTTTTTCTTTACAATAATTTCAGACATCGTGTTATTTCAACATACTTTTTACAATTTTTCGGTAGAAGAAGTAGGGGTCGCGTTGGCACAATCAAGCAAATCAAATAATTGAGTCAGGTCACGTCAAGATGAGTGTATGTAGGCAATGGAACGCAAGCCAAGATAGAATTATGTGGCGGTACATACTCTCCCCTCAAAGAAACGGTGGTTAAAATTAGAATTTGAAATAATATTTATGTTGACTAAACCATGCTTATATTTTTTTGCAATAGGCTTAGCGACGGATTGTTTCACTGGTTTGTGATCAATTTAAAGCAAATAGGAAATTTTCGTTTTTCGAAGTGTCAGCACTTTCGTTTAGGTAATTTCAAAGACAGCGGCTTTAGAGGAGAAATAATATTTTTAACATTTTTTTGCGGTTCTTTTAGCGTGGATAAAAGACAGCGATGCTTTATTCTGTGCAGATTTCTTTATAAATTAAAAAGTGCGCAGTTCCAAACTACCGGAGCCAGTGGGATTATGGAATCTCGGATAATTGTAGAATGTTGTGAGACTGAAGGAGTCGGGAGGGGAAATAATGGTAAAGTTTTTTCAAGTGAAACTTCCTTACCCCCGTTAGAGTGATTTTAAATTAGGATGAACGGAAATGACGCACTACGGCTTCTGCGAAGCATCAAACTACGCTCAAGGCTCTGATTAGTTGAGATATACAACGGAAACAACGGTAGGTCTGCGCTCATTGGCCGCTTTGTTTTTTTACGGGTTGTCGGAATATAATGCGTAAATTCGCGCCTCGCCGAGTGCGTCCCATAGCGCAGCGGTCTAGTGCGTCGCAAATCTCAGCGGCCAGAGAAATCCAGCGGACGGAGGTTCGAATCCCACGAAATGCAAAAAAATAAATATTTTTGTGTTTGTAAATCGATATTCAATCTTCAAACCACTTTAAAATAAACAGGCAAAAAAGTGACATCTAGCGACTTTCTAGTTTCACTTCTATCGCATGTGAATTACACACTCTATTTTTTTTTACATTAGGTTTGCAAAGAAGGCCGTGAGAAAAATACTTCTCTTTGGGGCCTGTGTTATCTTTGGGGATGGTGTGTGGGGGGTATTTTTAGGAAATGAATGAGGGGAAGTTCTCGGTAGGAATAAAGATATGAGGGGTTAGCGTGTCTAGAAGTAACAAGCGCATGAATTGATCCCTCCCACTGCGGTGCAAGGCCATATTCCGAGAGTGCTGGAGTGATTAAAAGGTCTCCATCAAGGTCTCCCTCAAGGTCTCCCTCAAGATCTCCCGTTCCCGAATTGACCTGCAACGCAATTGGTGGGCAGGCGCATCCGCCGCCAATAGCTAAGCAAACCTCACCCCTTTAACCCGGGCACTCCTGCTAAGTCACCAATCATAGCGTACCACTATGGCAGAGATGTTGGTTATCCAAAAAATTGTTCCCGGGGCGGCGATACCACATCCGCCTTCCAAATTGAAGTACTGTATAAGGTAACGATAACGAATATAGTTACAATACATTAAAAGCCTCGCTAAGTAATTCCTACACGAAGAATATTATTTTTACTACTTATTATATTCATATGTAGGTAGAGAAGTATACCGAGATATGCCGGAAATTTCTTCCCCGATAAAATATTTGACGGTAGAAATTAACATATCCTGCAACGATATGTTAATTTCTACCTTTCATTTTAAATACCCTCAGCAGCAGATTTGAGAGTTGAGAGGTTGAAGGGAATGAGGTGGGAAAAGGAAGGTGGGAAGCAATGCGTTGATCTTAGAAGGCTGGTATTCACATCCCAATTTCCCCCTTTTCTTTACCATGCCCATTTTCTGCTTTCTTAAAAGTGTTCTCAATTAGGACCGCCAAAGCCTGATTGGCTCCTGGGAATATTGTCTAGAATATAGATATACAGAAAAATAAAAATGAATACTCTAAATTCTTGATATATTTTTTATTTGTGCCATTTCACGTATTTTTTCATAGGCCGCCGAGAAACGCTGATTTCAAGTTTTTGCTAACCATTTAATTTTGTCATTCGACAATAAAATAATTTTCCGCAGAACTAACATAATAAAAAATAGAGTGTTTTTAGTTTCTTTTTAGAGTCATGTAATTTGTGAACTATTTTAGGTTGAATATGATTTGAGATGGCAGCCAAAGTATTATCGTGTTGGAATGATTTTGGGATATCTTGCCGTGTTGCGCTTCCTCCTGCTGAGGTATTTTTACCTTGTTCTAGCAGTACTTAGACTGCTTCTGGGTTGCCATGGTTGCTGGGCTTATGGTCATGATTGTAAATGTTCAGATTTAATTAAAAATTCCCTGTTCCGTTGGAAAGGATGGAATTCAAAGGTGAGCTTGTTAAATTTTAATTTCGCCCGGACTTGTTAAACAGACGGTATTCCTTGAACGTACCCACCTCTTTATCTTAATCTCACCTCTATAAATTAGTACCGTCTTCAAATATGGATGCTTGAACAATGAATTGTTCTTGTCATTAGTATCAGAGTTAATGCTGCGAATCCCTTTATGAGATTCTGGAAACATTAGTGTTATTTCATTTAAACAGGGCTCGAAAACATATTTATGATTTAATTTAATTCAACAGAAAAGTTTCAAAATAGGAACACGATGATGAAATTTAAGGAGGTTGTAATTATCTTAAAATATAAAACAAATTCGGGTTAGTTACACTATTTATAACTCGAGATCGGAGATTTTTCTCCGCCCCGGATAACAGAATAACTATTAAAGCATGGCAAAAATTCACGAAAAAGAAAGTTATGACGAAAATAAATTTCCTCATACATTTTGTATGGAACGAATTTTCATATTTTGAAAGAAATGCAGCAAAATTGTGATAGGTATAATATTTAACTCTGCGTGAATTCCAAAAATTCAAAAACGTCAAATGTCAATGCACTGATTGTTTTGCGTTTGTTCTTAATAATGTAATGCTGCCCCTCTTTTTTACACACTAAATGACCATAGTCGAAAATGAGACAAACGATGAACGTATGTCTCTGCACCCCTCCAAAGGAAAAATAGAATAATAATAAATCTCTGAAATGAAACGCATTTTTTTTTACGTAAGCTCCACTCAGGACCTATGTCATCTTAAGGGATGCTGTGTGGAGGGTCTTTTTAAGGAAGGGTAGGATAGGAAGTTCTTGGAAGGAAAAAGGCATGAGGGGTGGGTAGGAATCTGGAGGTCAGTGTATCCAGGAGAGAATCCATCCCTCCAACTGCGGTGCAAGGCCATTGCCTTGACCGGAATTGACCTTTTACCTTGACCTTTCCAGCCGGAGTCTTTCGACTCTTTGGTCGAGAGAATCCGGCTGGAAAGGTCAAAAGGCCTCCCTCAACCAGTCTCTCTCGATCCGGCCCGCCATGCAGCACGTGGGCAGACGCATCCGACACCAAGACCCGCACAAAAGTCACCCCATGAACCCCTGCTGAATCACCACTTGGGGTGACTTATGGCAGGGGTGTTGGTTATCCAATAAATGGTTCCCGGGGCGGCGGCATTCGTACCCGCTTCCTTTCAAAAATTCCCGTAAGTAAGTGGAAAAGTAAGAAAATCACAAAAAACATAAATCCGTACACAATGCCATCTCTGATACTGACAAAAACAAAACACGGACAGTTGGGCATCGATAATTGCTTCATTGTGTAATTTTTACCTCAATAAAAAACTTAATTTAATTCAACAGTTATTTATTCTGTGGCGATACGAAGTTCGTCGGGTCAGCTAGTTATTAGATAAGGCAGATCCGTGAAAAATCACGGAATGTTCTAATAATTGTAGTTTATTTAAAGAACACATAACCCAGAACAAGGACAATTACTGCAAAATGATAAAAAAAAATTCAATAAATTGTACTAATGTACAAGGAGTGTAGGTACGTTAGCGCTTGTATTTACTCTTGATATTTCAGTCCTAATTATGAAAATGACACTTAATTTTTTTTTTAAAAACATTATACTAAGCATGGGCAAGGTTGTTAGCATTGCGTTTAACAGACGAAAAAAACTCGTCGGGCCGCTTCGAAATTTGAAGTAAAACCCTGCCACTTGTATTGCTGTTAATTCAAATCTCCCAGTGAAACATGGAATTTAAGCTACGTCATGAATTTTTAGTCAATCTTTAAAGGTGTGTAATTTTTTTAAATTTATTGAGAGACATCATCGTGCAAAGGTATCGCTTTTTGCAACGCCTTCTTGTATTCCCTGTTGCAATCTTCAGTCTGATATTTAGCGGGGTTATATTTGAAAATACGGGGAGCCAAGATAATTTTCCCGTTCATGGTGTATTAAGCTGAACGTCAAACATGGAAGTGTGGGCGTTCCTAGACCACACTGGAGCACAGTATTAGTTCGACAACAATCGGGTTTTAGAAATAAATTTTCCTGTGAAACCGCTATTAACTATGTAATACAAGAATGGAAAAATTATAGAGATAAAAACAGTAAAATTATTGCAGTATTTTTAGACTTAAAAAGGGCATTTGAAACAATCGATAGAGACAGATTAATAAAAAAATTAAGAAATATTGGAATTAACGGTAAAGAAATTAATTGGTTTGTTGATTATCTATCAGAAAAAACGCAAGTAACAAAATATGGTGGAATAATATCGGATCCACGTCATACTAGCAAAGGCGTTCCACAGGGATCTGTCCTAGGTCCATTGTTATTCATTATATATATAAATGATATTGTTAAAGTTTTAAAGCATTGTGCCATTAAATTATTTGCTGATGATACATTGTTATATATAGCCAGAAAAAATTTACAGAATGCCATTGAAGAGATACAAAATGACTTAAATAATGTAACGCTTTGGTTAAACATAAACAAACTAAAACTGAATGTTATGAAAACTAAATTTTTGATTATTGATAGTCAAGGTGGAACTGAACATGAAATACTAACCATTGATAACATAAATATAGAAAGGGTTAACAATATTAAATATCTAATAATAATAATAATAAATGATGACTTTTGGTTTAGATAAATGTAAAACGATCCATATAGAGAAAGGCAAAATTGTTGATGGAGACGAGGGTATATTTAGAAATTTCAAAATTAAAAGTATGAAAGGGGATGAGGTTTATAAATATTTAGGATACCCGCAATCGAATAGATTAGATCACACTAGTATTAAAAATGATATTAGGATTAAATTTCAAACTAGGATCAGAAAAATTTTAAAATGCAATCTATCTGCTAAAAATTTAGTAAAAGCAATAAAAACTTGGGCAATACCTTTATTAACGTACTCTGTAAAAATTGGAGGTCTTCACTCAGGAGAATTTCTTTGGGTAGACTGGTTTTTTTATAAATGAAGCACTTTTTGGTTTTAACTTTAAGTTCTTGATTTTTTATTGTTATGATTTGAATATTTACAAACTGACGACAATAACTTTCCCCACCCAACGTACAAGGGTTCAGTAGTATTTTAAATTCTTAGTGCAAGTTTTCGTAAAGAAGTAAGTTAATTTTACCGATGCAAGCCTTTTTATAAAGGTTTCGTACATCTATATTTACCTTGTTTGTTGTGTGAGAAAGGGACAAAAATAAAATGATTCTATCGACATCTAACGAACAAATCAGACAACTCTTGGATCGCAATCCAACCTTTGATGGTAACTCAACTCCATAATTGGTTTGAGTCCTGGGTTTAAATCTAAACATACTCATTTGGCATAATTAAATGGTCCAATACAGATTTAGATAGTTTAGAACGATTAATTAGAACTACGTTAACAAAGTTTAATTGCCATCATCCAAATTCAGCTATAGAACGAAATAATTTACCTAGAAATTTAGGAGGTAGAGGTGTAGTCAAAATAACATCTTTGAAACACAATCAGGTAGAAATACTTAGAAATTTTTTTCCATAGGAAATCTAATAGCTCAGAAATGCACAAAATAATTTGTAAGGCAGATAGAAACATTACACCTTTAAATTTATATGACGAGAATGCCAACATTCTTATAAATACTAACCAGGAATTATTAGATTCCTGGTCAAATAAAATTATACATGCAAAACACTTCAATTATCTCAACCAAACGTATGTTGATAAACTTTCGTCAAACAAATGGTTGAGTATTGGAGAGTTGAGCGCAGAAATAGAAGGATTTATGCTTGCCATTCAAGATAGAGTCATTAATACTAAAAATTATAGGAAGCATATAATCAAAGATATAAATCAAATTGATGATTTATGTAGAAAATGTTTGGCTTTTCCGGAAACTATAGAACATATTATATCGGGATGTTCTATATTAGCGCCGTCCGAGTATACATTTAGGCACAATCAGGTTTTAAAAATAATCCACCAAAGTTTGGTAATTAAACATAACTTGATTGACTGCCGTAATATAGTACCATATTATGAATATGAACCAAATTCATTTTTAGAAAATGAATTTTATAAAATATATTATGATAAAACTATACTAACAGACAGAACAATTAGTCATAATAGACCTGATATAGTTTTACATGACAAAATTAAAAAAATAACTTATATCATTGATGTAGCTATTCCAAATTCCTGTAATATTCAAAAAACTGTTTCTGAAAAAATTAGAAAATACATAGATTTAGGAAATGAGATTAAAAGAATTTGGCATTCTCGGAATATAAAAATATTACCATTTGTTATTTCGGCTACTGGCATTATACCTAGGTCTCTGATTCAAAATTTAGGCGTATTAGATTTGTCAAAGAATTTATATATAAAAATGCAGAAATCGGTAATTTTAAATACATGTAGGATTACAAAAGATTTTTAAAATATTTATATTGAGGGATCAGTAGGATTTATAGGTTCAATTAGGAATTCCACAGAGCCGAACCCTCTGATATGAAAATATCTGGAGTCGGTGAATTATTTTCCCATCTGGTCTCTGTTAGGTTGACATGTTGTTCTTGTATTGTTTTGTAATTATAATACTTATATAGTGCAATTGCATAACGTGGATTGACCAGATGATCATTTGGGAAGTGTGTTTATATTTATTTCACATAAAATTATACAATGAAACATATATGGAAACTTTGACTAGCCAACTAGGAATGGATCCTGTTTTAGGCCAGTCAAATTGACAAATTTAGTTCATATCATAATTTCATATTACATTGATTAATTATATAAACATATTAATTATTGAATGAAACAAGTGTTACGATTGAATTCCTCGTAGAAGCTTTAGTTAATAACTACAATTTTGAACTCATAGAGAAAAAAAAAAATAAGCGAAGAGAAAAAACAATGTCTTAAAGTACAAATTTAGTATCGAATGCTTGCTTAACAATAGATAAATGTTTGGTCATTTAAATCGCTTGCAAAAATTGAGAATCGAGACATTCTTCAAGCGTGATGACAAAATCCATATTATAATAACGTGGATGTTTAAACGTGATTACTAAAAATAATTATAATTATAATTAATGTGACTGACGTATCCCTTAACTTTACGAGCGGGTGAAGAAACTCAAAAAAGAATGTGACTCGAAAAGGATGCAGCAAATGAATAAAACAATTTGTATATAAATATTTCATAAGTTAGTTAGTGTATAAATAGTGACATGACAGAGTGGTTGATAACAAATTGTATTTATTTCCCTTTCCTTGCTTCATTTTTTCATCCTACTAAGATATTTTCTCTTAGAGCACTTAATATAAAATAAAACCTGTAAAGTAAATAAAATCCAGATGGTAATGTTAAAAAGAAATATCACCGCAGGACTTGAATGTAGAACAATGGGAAGGGTATTGATAAAATAATATTTAATTAAATGAAGACAATATAAGCGAAACTCAATCGAAAATCTGAAAACAGAAAAATCAGAAAAAGATATTGACACATCTGGGACTCGAACTCGAACCAAAAAAAAAAAAAAAAAGATAAAATAATAGACAATTATGTTCTGAAGTTATAAGTACGTGTTTTTGTAATATTACGTATAGTACGCAATTTTGTATAAATTATATTTGTACGTATTTTGTATAAATTATAGCTTACGTAATTTTGTATAATAAAAAGAAAGATCTCCACAGGAGTTGAATGTAGAAAAATGGGAAGGGTATTGATAAAAGAATAGGCAATTGTGTTCTGAAATGATAAGTACGTGTTTTTGTAATGAATGGAACTATGAGTGAGTGTTTTTTTATTTTTTTTAATTTTTTTCTTATATATTTTTAATTTTGTTTTATTTTATATGATAAGACTATCTATTGGTCAACATATCTTCGCTTTTGATCCTTCCTAAATCAAGGAGCCAGTCGTTGACCAATTTGCGCAAAATATTTGCTTTTAGTTTTCCAATCATTAGGAGTGATATTAAATAATTTAGGTCCTAAGTACGAAAATTGCCGTTGGCCGAGGGACGTCGTGATTTTTATTGGGACTATTGGATTGTTCCTTGAAAGTCGAGTGTCGTGAAGGTGGTAGATGGACGGGAAGTGTTGACGTTGTTTTTGAGCATGTAATATAATCTTTCTAATATACAATTGTCTAACATCAAGTACTTTTAATTCCGTGAATAATGCATCACTGGGGTACCTGAATGGTTTTTTAAGAATGGCTCTTAGTATTGATTTTTGAGCTTTAGCCAGGGAGTCTAATATTGTTTTGGCACATCCACCCCATCCTAGGGATGCATATTCGAGTAAAGAATTACACATGGCATAGTATATTGATTTCATATCTTTAACAGAGAGAATATTTCTGATGGTTATAAAAAGGTGTGTAAGTTTTCTGACTTTTGAGGCCGTTGCGTTGATGTGTTCATCCCATCTCAGATCTATGGTGATCCCTAGATATTTTAAACTATCCACGCATTCAAGGTTATTGCAAGTACAAGTGTTCGGTTCATTGCAAATGTGAATAGTAATATTTAGTATTACCTTGGGTTGACCCGCTTGTGTTGCACTAAAAGGTATAAATTTTGTCTTGTCCGTGTTAAGAGTAAGAAGATTGTAGTCTAGCCAATGTTTGACATTGTTTATTCCAATTTCTGCTTTTCTATGCGCTTCATGCCAGTTTTTGCCCTCAAATATTAAGACCGTATCGTTAGCAAAAGTGATGATATGATCGGCAAGGTTACTGTTGCAAAGATCATTAATATAGATATTAAACAATATCGGTCCTAAAGTACTTCCTTGTGGTACACCAAATTCGATATTGGCTGGATCGCTTAGAGTACCACTAATAATAACTCTTTGGCTCCGATTTTCAAGATAGCTTCCTAACCATTTAAGTAACTGCCCCTGTATACCGATTAGCTGTAATTTTTTCAAAAGGATTTTGTGCGAGAAGGTATCAAAAGCTTTAGCTAGATCCAGGAAGATCGCGATGCTTTTGATTCCTCGATCGATGTTATTAGAAATTACTTTAGTCAGATTGCCAATGGCATTTTCAGTACCTAAACCCGGCCGGAAGCCATATTGTCTCTCAGAAAGGATGTTATTATCCTCAAGATAAAAGCTAAGACGATTTTTGACAATTTTCTCTATAATTTTTGAGACTGAATTGACCAAAGATATCGGCCGGTAATTTTGAATTGCAGATTTATCTCCGTTTTTGTGCAGTAATACAACAACTGAATGTTTTAGATGGTTAGGGAATATTCCTGATTTGAGACTTAGATTGGAAATGAACGCTATCGGAGATGCTATGAATGACTTAGTTACTTTAAGCAGATTAGTCGAGACTTTGTCTGGTCCACAAGCGTTAGATGGCTTTAGGTCGTCAATTATTTCCAAGACTTCATTCGTCGATGTTTGTATATTGTCTATTTTATGGACGAGGTTAGAGGTGACCAACTTGGCAAGTTCGATTTCTGTTTTATTGGATTTATCGAGAATTTTTTTGGCAAGTGTGGTTCCCACCGATGTGAAGTATTTATTAGCAAAATTCGCCATATTTTTAGGATTAGAAGAGTTTACGTTACCGATATCTAACGATTTAATTTCGGAAGACCTGTTTATTTTTGTTTTACTAATATTACGAAATGCTTCCCACATACGTTTTGGAGAATAAGAAGTTTCGTAAATGAACGTTTTAAAATAATTTTCCTTTGTAATATTATATTATCTGGGTGTAATATTAGACGATAAATTAAAATTCAACAAACACTTCGATTACATATCTAAAAAAATTGATAAAAAAGTTGGCTTCTTAAAAAGGATTAGGAATAACTTGGATCTCAAGACAACGCACCTTGTATATAATTCTATTGTAACTCCTCATTTAAATTATTGTTCTAGTGTTCTATTCTTATGTAACGAGACCCAAAATAATAAACTACAGGTTATACAAAATAGGGGAATGAGGATGATTCTGAAATGTAATATCTTTACTAGAGTTAAAACTATGTTACAAAACTTAAATATGATGACAACTAAACAACATATAATATATAATACGTTAACAATGATGTACAAGCTTAAAAATAACATGCTCCCTAAATATCTGCAAACTAATATTATGTACCATGAAAATTTTCACAATTATCCTACGAGGAGTTGCCGAGACTTCAGGCTTCCCAAAACTAAACTTACGTGTACACAGAACAGCGTGTTTTATAAAGGTCAAAAACTTTATAATAACCTACCAAATTCCATAAAGGAAGCCTCAAGTCTTGGCACTTTTCGTAAAACATGTGCTACATACATTAAGAAAAATTTATGAATTGTTTTTATTTGTATTAACTGTATGTCTTAAACCCTATTGTTTGTATTTCCAACTGGAGTAACTGTATTTCTTTTTAAAACTGTATTCTTTCCGTTATAATTTTATGACTATATTTATTTTATTATGTATTTTATATGTTTTTTTAATACTAGATGTATGAAAAAATTTGCTTACATCTAAATAAAGTTACAAAAACAAAAAACAAAAAGTATTCAGCTGTTGAGAAAACTACGGATGGCATTCTAGGTATGTTAGCTACACCAGCCAGTGTATTAACTATAGCCACGGGCTAGTTTTTTGGCCAATGTCCAAAGTGACTCCTAGACATCAGGGAAGGAAATCATCGTAAATATTTTGCCTGTAAATGGCTGAAATGAATACACATCGCAACTTTTTTTGACCCATTTAGCTGTAGTCGCCAGGAGAGGAATTATTCTTCAGATCAGAATTAAGAGGCTCTTCTGCTGTTTTGAGGACTTTGGTATGGGCTTTTTCTCTGCCTTCACTGTGATGATGTTCTCGGGGCGTAGATATTAAAGAGTGAAGGGGCTAACTCGGAGCCTTGGGTAAGTCCATTAGTGAGGGGTATTTTTTTTGTTTTTTTTTTCCCCATAGAAAAGCTCTGAACGTGTGACCAGTTAGTTGTTGGCAGTTGTTCAATAAGTCGTACTGTGTTGCATTCCTCTATGGTTTTGTAGAGTTCATCAAGGAGACCCGAACGCTGCCGTATTTTAAAATTTTTTTTTTTTACATGAGCTCCACACAGGAGGCCCTGAGGAAAAAAAAATTCATCAGGGCCTATGTCATCTTTTGGGATGATGTGTGGAGGGTTTTTTTTAAGGAAAGCAAGGAGAGGAGAGTTCTGGGAAGGAAAAGAGTTTAAGGGGTGGGTAGGAATCTAGGGTTTACTGTGTCCTGGTCATCCGCCTGGTATTACGGCGAACCAGAAATGTGTGTTGTTAGTGCTAGCACCTGGTCGCAGCACCACGAAAGAGAACCACGTTCTCCAAAATTGAAGCAAGCCTGCGGACCACAATTCTATCTACGAGTTTGTACATGATACTTTTTAAAATCAAAATATGATCATTATGCATTTATTTATTTTTACATATTCATTATAAGTGAAAATTCAAAAGCCAAGTAAATCATTTAATTATAAAACACAATAGAAGAGTAAGATGAATGATGTTTTGTGGGACAAGATTAATGAAAATTGATCTTACAAACGTGGGAATACTGCCAAAAGCCTTTAAGTCAAAAATTTGCTGATTCGACTTAACGAAGTAATTAGTGAGAAAACCCACCTAGTTACTCTATAAAACTTCTCTTTTCCGATCGAAATGGCTGACCGAGTGGTTTTGTTCAATAAGTTCAATAACAGGGAATTTTAACGGATTTCGAATCTGCTGCTACGGGCTTATTAATTATTGAAAGGTTCATTCATGTGAAAATTTACTGCAACGACTCTATACAGCTTATTTTTATTTTTTATATGAATACCGCACAAGAGTCGCAACTGCTCCCGTCTGAAGCCAGTGAGACTATGGCATCCCCAATTGGGGTATGTTATGAGGCTGAAGGTAGTGAGGAGGAAAGGGAGATAGGGAAGAGGAAGGTGGGGAAGTACCTGGCTATTCAGATCTGGTCACCAAACACGGCTAATGCCGTTTCAAGCAACGTTTCAATTCAATGGTGCTCTTATACCAGGGCGATATTGAGAGTATCTTCCATCGTGGGGTGTGCCGCAAATATACTACCTACATATTATTTTAAATGAATAAATTGTGAAATAACACAAATTACCGCTGGACTACGCCGGCCGTCAAATACATTACATCAAATACGTTATTAAATCTAACCACAGCTTATCACGACTTATAACTAAAAACTTACAGTTAATATTTGTTACTAATGGCTTTCAACTAAGTTCTATAACTATACAGTGAATTATATCTAGCTACTTACGTCTGAGACTTAAAACATGTCACTTACATCTAAGTAGTATTAATAGCTAGTGACTTTCAACTAAGACTTAAAATAAATTATAGTCATTCATAATTTTTATGACTCAGTTTTTGCAGTAAAGTGAGGATATTCTATAGGTCAAGGGGGTATACAAAGGGTGTTAAGAGACGTTGTTGACTTTCTTTAACCAGCGATTCCTGATGTATTTTTTTGTGTCAAAAGTGAAAATAAAATTTTGGTATCCGGTGAGTTGTTTCTTCTTCAAAAAAATCAGAGTGTGCAATTCACATACGGTAGAAGTGAAACTGGAAATTCGCTTTCTTTTCTTTTGCCTGTTTTTTTTAAAGTGGTTTAAAGAATGGACATTGATTTTACAAAAAAAAAACATTTATTTTTTTGGATTTTCTAGGTTTCGAACCTCCTTTCGCTGGACGTCTCTCTGGCCGTTGAGATTTGTCAGGCGCTTTACGCCGCTGTCGGAGGCTCGCGTGGAGCCGTGAATTTACCGCATTATTTAAGAACCGAGGACCCGTCAAATAATACATTTTAGTGACCCACTTCCGTTTCATCCGAATTTCAAATCACAATGGGGCTAAAGAAGTTTCACTTTTAAAAAAAGTTCTTTAAAATGTTGTCACTGGTCACTCAGCCGAGAGACCGCCCAACCCCTCAACCCTACCTTAACTGTCAATACCTACTGGAATTTTTAAGTGTTTTTAGTTGAAAAAAAAATCAAACACCAGAGACCAATAAATTCATTATAATTTTTTACTCCAAATAATGTCAGGATTCCTTGGTTATAGTAAGTCAAGTACCTCTCCCTCATTTTCCGGTGTAATATTATAAATTTAGCGAGCTGTGTTTAAAAACGAAATAATAATAAAATAAAGAAAAAGTTTGTTGAAAGTCGTGGTAGAGTTTTAGATTCTTTTTTTGGACGCCCTAATGACATGTTTTGTCGTCACAATTTTTAATAGGATATCTTTCATCTGAATCTTCGACCAAGTATAAGTCGAAGATCGGAATCGTATAATTGTGTCAAAGAATTTATTTTAAAATTCTCTTTATGAAACTACTTTCTCTCGCGCGTTATTGATGACTGCCCTTTGATCGTATTTAGATTAAAAGTCGCTTTACAATTATTCATACAAATAATAAATACCCTCGATAAAAATTTTACGATGTGAAAGCCTTAAGTATTTTCTATTTATTTATTTTGAAGGCCTCTGTGGTTGAAAGCCGCCGCTACCCGAATTTCTACCGATTTCTTACAAATCTTCCTTAAACATTTGCAGCCTTACTAAAAAACCCAGTGAAAATTTTATTCAATTCACAAACGGCCGCGGAGGTGAAAACATTATTAATTAAAAATTTGTTCTTTGAAAGAAATACACATGGTTTCCACGGCCTGAGAGGGTGGTTTATCTCTGTTTTAACCATTGATGTCCGAACGATATTTGTAATTTTTCCATAGTATTTTGAATGTTCTATATATTTCTTATTTTTGAAGGTGTCGTAAAAACAAATACCATTTATGAAAACTAGATAAAATTACCTTTTAGATTTGAATATTTGAAATACACTTTAGCTTTCAAAAACTGCCATATTTTAAGATTCAAACTCGGAAAAAAATGGAAAAAAATTTCCTCCCACAACATTTTTGACCAAAATGTAGAGAAATTTAAATAAAATAAAAATTTAAAAAACACAGTCCTTTTATGTAATAAATTTGTAAGGAAACTATCACCTCACTTTTTCATCGTGTATACAATAAAAAAATAATAAAAAATTTCAAAGTTTTTTTTATTGCCAAAAAAAATAACTTAGAAATAATACCGAAATTTAAAACAGATTTCTTGCATCTCTAAAGACGTTAATTTTTTTGATACGTTTACGAACACATGTATTAGATTTTAATATTATAAAAATTATCACTTTTAAGAAATTCTCGTAAAATAAAGATTTTAAAATGAAAATTTTATCTTTTAAGTAACCTATAAAAAACAATATTCTGACAATTCAACTTTGAAAGTACGGCGTTTGTACAATAACTTGATTAAACTGATGTAAACCACACAAATAACATGGTAAATATATCAATTATGTGAACAGAAGAGTAAATTCGTCACTACAATAGAAATTATTAAGTAAAATCACAAAATTTTCGATACCCCGCCATAAAACACACCGAGCTGTTTTGTCATCGCGGGCTGTCGCAGGCCCAAGAACTAATGCATAGGCGCGCCAATAATGCCCCTTGCGGAGAAAAATTAAAACAACATTGTTTCCTAGTAAATTAAAACCATATACAACGTTGTCACATCTTCAATGCATTTTAACAGCGTGACCACGTAAGAAACGTTATTGGTAATAAAACGTGTTTTAGTGTATACGAGCTTTATTTATGTTATTGCAATAACACAGTTAATCGGTCGCGCTGTGTTTTTTTTTAGTAAGGCTGTTGAAGTTTAAGCTCTTAAAAAAATATATGTTATTTTTGAAGATAATATCTAGACTTGTTCCACGCCGAAACGCAAATTATATGAAATTCCCTCAATAGAAAAAAATCGCAAAGTATGCTCCGAAAATAATTATAAACACGTTCTTTTCAGTTATTTTACAAGTTATAGTTGTGAAAATATTCACAATGTTTCTTTGAATGATGCTTAAGACCCTCCCACGAGATTTTTGCTCTACTTTAAACGAGTCATGTTTTATTAAACATTTTCACAATTTTCACATCGATTTTATCACTTTAAATATTAGTGCGCTCCTCTAACATACGTACTTACATATCTCTCCATCTTCTTTTTTTTTGAGCGCGGATGCGGCGCCCTAAGCTACAAATCCGAAGGTGGCAGGTCCAAAACCCCAAGCGCGCAAGTAAATTTTATTTTATCAATTTGTGTTATTTCACAATTTATTAATTTAAATTACGTATAGTGTATTTGCGGTAAGTTCAAGAGTGGTAGATACTTTCGATTGCTTTCTGGTGAAAGATAAGGTACCATTTAGTAATAATACTTTAAATGTCTTTAGACCCGTTTGGTGACCAGATCTGAACAGTCAGATAGTTTCCCACCTTCCTCTTTGCCATCTCCTTTCCCTCTCCACTACCTTCAGCTTTACAGCATAAACCAATTGAGGATGCTACATTCTCACTGGTTCCAGATAGTTGGGCGGTACTTACATAAGTAATTACGTCTTGTGTGAAAAAACGTTACAGAAAGCCTTTTTGTTCAGAATGTCTTATCCATTCTAATTTAAAAACTTTACGTGCCTAGCTGTCCAGTACCTAATGGCTAAATTCAATAATATCATCCCTTCGTGACCGGTAATAATGTTCCCCGTCAAAATATTCCCTAGTCAATAGTTGGTTAGGTTAGGTTAGGTTAGGACATGCTGAGCCTGCTAACTGACTGTGCCATATAATTACATTTGACCTGTTTATAATTGGGAAAATTTTGGCAAGGAACGTTAGAACTGGGAACATTTGGACTTTTAGGCGGCCCCCAGAAGATCAATTATATTGCTCAATATTACGAATTGAACAATATGATTGACCGTTTAGGGTTAATATTGAAGATCGCTCAATGGTTGAACAAAAGTTTGAGCGAGTTTAATTTTTATTGCACCATATTTTCCCATTGCGTCGGTCAGTATTGCACAATATTTTTAAAATTTTTCATTAAATCAACTCGTAAACATTGAGCAGTTTGTTTATTGTGCAATATAATTGATCGTTTTATTATGCAATATAATTGATCGTTTGGATTCAAAGCGCCTTTCGATCTTATTGTACAATAAAATATAATGTACAATGTTATTGTAGCGTCTAGGGGCCGCCTTAGACCATGAACATTTTAACAGTGAACGTCGTTTTAAATTATTTGAATATATTTTTTTAATGGATTTTTATCACGAATTAACACTGTCAAAAAGAGAAGTATTGAAAATTTTGCGTTATTTGTCTTCGAATTTTGCGTTATTTTTAGCCATAAACGCAATTTTTGTGGAATTTTCAGGAAAAGGGGTGATATTTTGCCACAAAAGTTATATTATGTTCCTCTTTTGGCATTTTGAAGAAAACAAAGTGACGTAATACACATTTTTCTAAATGGAAGACGAATGACAGTATCTACCAACTTACGCGGCGTTTTCGACGTGAAGTTCCATTTCATCCATTTCCTATTTTAAAATACTTACCAGAAAACCGTATGAAAAATTTCGTCATTTGCCCGAAATTCGCGTTATTTTCATGAAATTGACGATTTTAGCGTAAAAAATAAAATATCGCAAACGTATAAACGCATTATAGCATTTTTTTAAGTTTTTAAAAATAAGTCATTACGGATAGCAAAGCAACCAGTTTAAAACAATTGCCATACTACAAAATCGTACATATATCAAGACCAAGGATTTTCAACTAAAGTAATTAATTAATCTAAAGAAGCACTACAAAAAACTTGTTAGGAGAACATTTTTATTCATTTTTATTTTATAATCGACTAGCTGGTTTCCGGCATGCGTTGCAATGCCATATTCAAAGAAATACATTGTTTCTCCCTGAATCACCTTTTCCGTGCGTCTCCGTTCGCCTTCCGCGTCCCCTTCCTAGCTAGCTTCATAAATTATAGCCTATATGTTATTCTGATGTATGGAGCTATATTATTTATTTATTTTATTTATTTATTTATTAACGCCGATTATAGCGGCTTTTACAAAAGAATTACAATTATTTTACATATGAATACAGAATATACATGGATAAAAAAAGAAAAATATAAATATAAAATTCATAAAAGAGAACAAGAGAAATTGTAGTATCAACATAAAAAAAGTACAATGAGTGGTTTATTATAAATACAATACAACATATTATAAATCCCGGATATTATGTATTAAGAAATTAATACTTTAAAACTGTATTTGATTATAGTCAAACTGAGAAGCGCTGACAGACAGTTTTAATTAAGCAGTGTTTGTATGAGGTTAAACTAGCAATGTTTATAGATTCATCCAAAACATATTTATTTCCAAGTTCATGCAGGCGATTCATCATGGAATTGAGTTCAGCGTTAGATCCTGTATTGTTGCAATGATAAGGTAATTTGAAACGAACTGATCGACTAGGTACATGGAAACATTATTAGCGAAAGAAGTTCAGGGGAGTTCAACAGGTTGGTAACGATTTTAAATAAATAAAATAGCTCTGAACAAATTCTTCTTTCTTTTAATGTATCGAGTCCCAATAATTGTAACAGAGAGGGGTAATTAATGTTTTAGATGAATATTCCCAATTTAAAATTAATATAACGTAAAAATTTATGTTGGACTCGCTCAAGGGAATTCTCATGTACACTGTAGTAAGGATTCCAAATGGTGGAGTTAAATTCTAGTTGGCTTCTAACAAGTGAAGTGTAAAGTAATTTGACAGTTTTTAAATTTTTAAAATCTTTTGAAATCCGTAAGACAAATCCTAACATTTGCATTGCTTTACTGGTTATATTATTAATATGTTTAATGAATGTTAATTTAGTGTCGAAGGTTATACCAAGATCTCTTATTTCATCAACAGATAATAAGATGTGATTATTGAGAAAGTAGGTGAACAACAATTGGTTTTTTTTTTCCGTGGAATCTCACAAGTTGACATTTTTTACATTAAGAGTTAATTTGTTGATAAGACACCAATCATAAAAGCTATTAATATTAGATTGAAGTGTCAGACAGTCCTCGATATTATCAATAATTCTAATATCTTCATATCATCAGCGAACGTTAGAATGAGAACACTGGTGAATATGTTTGTTACGTCGTTAATGAATAAATTAAAAAGTAAAGGACCAAGATGCGAACCCTGGGGTACGCCACTGGTAGCTTCGAACATGTTAGGATAAGTGATCATTAATATAGACAGTTAGCTGACGCCTAAGTAAGTAACTCTTAAACCAAGATAAAAGGTTTCCATTAATGCCGAGTTTCAAAAGTTTATTAATGAGGATTTTAAGACAGACCTTATCAAACACCTTACTGAAGTCGGTGTACATAGAATCAACTTGTTGTTTGTTGGCAAGTGCATTAGAAATGAAATTTTCATATAATGTAAGGTTAGTCAAAGTTGATCTGCCGGAGATAAAGCCGTGTTGACAAGTTGCGGTACAAGAGTTTACAAAGAAGCTGATTTTCTTAAGAATCAATTTTTAAAAAGTTTAGGCATAGACGATCGAATACAGATAGGCCGATAATTTTGAACAAAGGATTTATCACCACTTTTAAATAGAGGAATTAGGTAGCTAAGTTTCCATATTTGTGGAAAGTGTCCTGTAGAGAGTGACTTATTAAACAGTATATTAAGCGGAACAGATAAACTTTGGACACAATTCTTAAGTAAGATGGAAGGAATCTTATCAGGTCCCGAGCTTGTTTTGGGTTCAAGTGATTTAATATAGACTATAATGTCTTCAATATCGATGTGTATTTATGCTGTGCTGTATCGAAGTGTAAATTTGTATCTGAGTTGAAGTACGGAATTAAGTCATCTGGAATATCAGGTTCATACACGTCCTTAAAGTAATCAGCAAACATGTTAACAATTTCTTAAATTTTACTGGAGCTGTTTTGTCTGTAACGTATATTACCGGAAATACCAGCATCATTGTTTTTCATTGATTTTGTGTATTTCCAAAAGTTTTTTACCCCATGAAGTATCGTGTTCTCAACCGAATTAATGTAATTATTATAACATCTTTTTGTCATTTTTTGCAATCCCTTCTAATATTGTTGAATGCCGTATAGTTGGGAATTGTTCTGTGTTCTTTATATTCTTTATGTGTTTCTTTTTTAATAAGAATTATGAATGATATTATGATTTTGTAGAGTGGACTAATATGTTTGTGTAAAAAATGACTAGCGAAGGACCTTGATTTTGTGTTACTATCACTGCCTGAAATGATAAAATACATGTGGCATAGAAAGGAAAGGACTCACCGAAAAGGGTAAAAGAACTTGTAGGGTGGTAATGCACATGTCTGCTTCCTCTACCATCCAACAAGCACAAAACAGCAATAGTCGTGAATTTCGTTTATTTTATAATACACGGTGGAGTTATTTTTAATGGCAATTAACCGATAGCGGAAGCACAATGGCTATGTTGCGGCGGGCGTTTATTACAGACTGACTGTGGGTAAGCTTGACGGGTAGGCAATTGGGATAGGTAGGAAAAAAGGAACTTGCAACAATATTAATACCAATCTCAAGCAGTGACAGTATGTATGCGTGCTATGTAGGTATGTGTATGTGTAGGTATATGTATGGGCGTAACCAATTAATTCTTTGCTGAACCATATCGGATACTTTCGTACTTTATGATGAATTAGAGGAATAGTGTCGGAAATGATACTAATCAGTTGAGAGTAAAATAATAGTTCTACGCTATAGTTGAGATCATCTTCCTTGAGAACAGACCAATTTACTTTGTTAAGTGCATGATTAATGTCCTGGTAATTAGTATTAATGAAATTACGACTACAATTTTTAATTAGGGGGTCACACTCTATTGTATTAGGTACTAGTATTGTAAGTGGAGTGTGGTGATTATCAATTGGGTCAAGGGATTCGGCTGACTCATAGACTTTTATATCCTCATCAGTAGAAAAAATTAAATCAAGTATCCGATTACTGCAATTCGGCACATTGTTACATTGAAATAGACCTACATAGTTTGACATGTCAAAGATTTCTCTCTCGCACGCCGTTAATGGTAAGTAATCCAAACCATTAAATTTACAATTGGGTAGGTAATAGTCACCGCAAATTATAATATTGTGATTAGGGTGGTTATAATTGTAAGGTTTCATTAAAATACATTCAGTAGTTTTTCGTGAAAGAGTAACAAACACACATACATCCATACAAACTTTCGCGTTTAAAATACTCGTATAATAAGATTATAAAATTAAAATGAATAAGTAAATATATTATGTAAAAATCTAACACATTGATCCAATAACAATAACTTTGATCTCCGTGAGAGGGCGGTAAGCTCATTGGCTCTTATTCTGGAATTCCAATCTCAAAACGCGGTGTGGGTAAAACCTTTAAATATCTATATGTATATTATGTATTGTCCGCTTAGAAAATTATTGAAAGGGTGTAAGTTTATTATTATTTGGGAGGCGGGAATGGGTACCGCAGCCCTGGGAACCTTTATTGGATGACCAACACCTCTGCCATAGGTCACCCCAAGTGGTTCGCTAGGTCATTTGGTGATTTAGCAGGGGCGCACGGTAGTCCCCGTAAAGGAAACAAGCTAGACAAAAAGATTTTAACGATGTTTTTATTTATGTTCAAATTTATGCTCACAACATTGAAAACAGTCCGTAGTATTATGTTCTCATTGATAAAAAAATTAAAACCATACGCACGATACGTGGCAACGTTGTAAACACGACACTTTGGAGGTGCTAGTCGGCCGCCCGGCAGTGTTGCCAACTTAGTTGATTTTCCACTAAAACTGGTGGTTTTCATACTCAATTTTGTGGCGAAATATTTCTTTTAGTGGCTGGTGGATTTTTTAGCTGTTTCGAAAATTTTTGTTTCATTACTAAAACTACAATCACTCAGCCACTAAACCACTTATATGTATAATCTTATACATACTTCTTCATTCTACTTTCTTTAATTTTAAATGGAATTTACATTCACTGTGTAGGCAGCACCGATCTACTAAAAAGATGCGCAGTATCTTTGTACATGGGGATGTTGATAGACTATTTAGTAGTATGAATATAATAAAAAACAAACAGGGGAATAGAAGGAAGTTAAATCTTTTACCCCGTCTGCTTGGTTCAATATATTCGCACGTCACAATCCGGAAGCCTCAGTTTCGCTGGTAAATTCTGAAACCGTCACTTTGAATCAAGATTGTAAAATATCTATGCAAGATAGCTTTCATATTTCAAAGACAATAAGAAGCATTATTTTGTTCTCTTTCTGGTGAAAAGAAAAAATACATATGTTTGCATGAGAGGAAGAGAGATATGTAGCTTTTAAAATGTAAGGTCACTCGGGACGTTTTTGGTCTCATGAAAGTATAACGCGATTGCGTGTTTTGGGATGTATTTATTCCTAAACAAGCAGACGGGTTAAGTGCTATATTGAGAGTACGCTGTGGTTTGAGGTTGGAAGGTAAATGCTGCAATTATTCTCAAATTCCAGTAGCCGTTGTAAATCAATTCGGTACCATAGAAGCATATCAATCTGAAACTGACGATTATGGTGCAGTCAAAAAGTGATTCGTCTTAAGAAGACGACTCTTTTTAGAATTTGTCGTTATTGAATAATTTTTATGTTGATTTACCTACAAATGGATGTTCGTTACTAATTATTATTTTTGTAATAATAAAGGAAACTAATAATTATTTCTAAACTTATTTTCTTTCATTAAGGCTCTGCAACCGGGCCCGAAAAGAAGAAGATGGAGAGATATGAAATTACGAATGTTAGAAGAGAGCGCTAACATTTACAGCGATAAAATCGATGCGAAAATTGCGAAAATGTTTAATAAAACACGACTCGTTTAAAATAGAGCAAAAATCTCGAGGGCATTATCTTAAACAGCATTTAAAGAAACACTGTGAATTTTTTTCATATATATAACTTGTAAAATAACTGAAACAAATGTGTTTAGATATGATAATTTTTGGAGCATACTTTGCGATTTTTTTCTATCGAAGGAATTTTACATAATTAGCGATTTGGCGCGGGCAATGTCTAGAGTCTAGATATTACTAAAAACTTACCGTGTTTAAGGGAAATATGTAATAAATCGGTAGAAATCCGGGTTGCGGGCCCTTAAACTTTATTTTCGTGTAAAATTTAGCCGGTGTGAGTGTAGTACTATATTTTTTTGTGGTTTTCTGGTGGATTTAAAGCAGGGGTGGGGAACCTGCGGCCCGCGGGCACTTTTGGTGCAACCGAACCTGCTGAAAGAACCACAAAAAATTACACAGAACGGGATGGTTTTTTCACGGTGTTTGAAATGCATTTTTAAGACGTTATTACAAAATCGTTACTAGCAAGTACTTTAGATACACATAAAAACGTGATAAAACATCCCCTTTACTCTTATTTTAATTTGTTATTGTGAAACGATAGTGAAATTCCATCGACACTTTTAACTTTCTTGTACGTAACCGGACGATATTTTAGGATTGATTGCAACTCTATTCGAAGGGGAATTTTAGGCAGTAAATATAAACATCATTTTCTAGTCATCGTTGCGGAAGTCAAGTGGATAATAAATCAATAAAATCCTATTAATGGCAATTACGAAGAAAATAAAAGGTGAAGCTTAATGAAACGTGAAATCATTTTAAACTAAATTAAGTCTGTGGAAAGCGCAACTCAAATGAATATTACGACGCATTTTCAAACACTGCAGAGGACAAAAAAAGCCTTCTACATCTTTTGAATTCGCTGCTGAGTGCGCGAAATTAAGTGAGGCATTTAATGAACGATAAGGTCGTGAAAAGCAAGCAAACGGATTTGAACATATTTGCTACACCGTTCAACGTGGAATCATCGAATGTGCCTGATAATAATATGCCGCACGAAATTATTCAATTACAAAGCGATGATGAACTAAATGCTAGATATAACAATCTCCCGCTGCTTGAGTTCTATAAACGCTGCATACGAAATAATGAGTTTCCAAATTTAAGGAGGCATGTCCTTAAATGTGCATCTATTATCGGAACAACTTACTGCTGTGAGCAGTTCTATTCAAAACTATCCATCGCAGAGAATCATCTGCGCTCTGGAAATCTGGAAAATCAGTTGCGAGTAGCAACATCATCAATGCCAGCTAATATCGAATGCCTTGCCAAACAAGCGTTCCAGCCATCATAGGGGTGACCTACATACTATATTGTCCATCTGATCCATCTCTTCGAATATTTTTCTGTTATTGCTCTGATTTGAGAATGATTAGTGTAGGTTTGTAAAAACTCATCGGTATGAGTACGGTAAACACGAAGGAAAAAGTGCGTTACGTTATCTGAGTTTTTAATATATTGCCAACTTATCTTCTGCCATGTAAGTAGTTAAATTATTATTATCGAAGGAAGCAAATACTTTGTGGTGTGACATTATATATTAAATTAAAAACACACACTTTGTAAAGCACCACTTTTTATTAGAATTGATATTTAACAGCCAACCAGGTTTCGCTCATCTCGAGCTTCATCAGGGCTTATTATAACAACTAAAGATAATTATCCACAGACATACATATATAAAAGAAATTAAGAGAATGAGTGAAAGAGATAGCAACAGAATAGGCAACACCCTATTGGTGCCAGAAAGCGATACAAATAGAAAAGAGGGAGACAAAAATAATTACAGGATGGGTAAGTAAAGGGGGGAGGGAGAGGGAGGGAATTGTTTAAGAAGATGTTAACGGAATAAATTAAAAATGGGACTATCAGATAAATTGATTTGGTTATTAATAATGTTTGATTTATTATTGACGGCTTTTTTGATTTCGAGAGCTTATAGATTGTTTAACCGAATTCCAATTACATTTTTATGTAATATTTTAGTCCAGGAGGTTTTATCGAATGAGTGGTTAGTTTCTATTAGATGGTTTGCGAATTCTGAAAAAGCGTTACTATTTAAACATCTTAGATGTTCTTTAATTCTACATAAAAATGGAATGATCTTGGTAGAAAGGAGTTTAAGGCCATTTGTCATAGACAATGGCACAAGGCCTGTCATAGACAATATACTCGACCTACTTCATTAGCCCAATAAATTATTAAAAAAAAATTGCAAAGCAGAAAAATGCAAAAACTTTTCCCCAGGACAACAAGGTTCCATGTGACAAAGATGGTTCTGAGGAAATGAGATTTACATAGTTTTTTACAGCTCATTTTCTCAAGAGGGAACTTTGTCAGATGGCAACCTGTTATCCCGAGGAGATGAAAAATCAATACATTAGAAAAATGAAAAACTCACAGGTGCATGTTTTAAATATTTTTTTTTCAAAAAGACAATGTATAAACGACACATAAAAATGATAGATTGAACATGAGTAAGACACTAATGTTGACTGGGCCATAATGTATTCACGCCTATATTACAGCTTATCCTCGGGGTACATTGTACTTGTCATATAATTAACAGTAATAATATGACAAGATCGTACCTCGAGGACTTGTCGTATTATATAATTGTTCATATATCCAACAGAATATCCATAAATACATTATTTGGCTTAATACAATAACTTTGTAATCTTTTATATAAAATGTACAATAAATACTAACACACAAAAAATAATAGCACAAATTACAAGCACAAAAACAGTACACAAAAAAAACACAAAAACACAAAGCTTTATACAAAATATATGAAAATACGTAAACTTCGGAGGTTGCCCACCACTTTTCCACAGCGTTCTAAGGAAACAGATGGTTTCCTCCTTCACAGTACACGTCAAGACTCTAATTTTTGTTTATAAAGAATTTACTTTTTATTAAAATGACTCTAGACCTCCAATGTCCAGGCATACATTGTTAGCAGACAGTATGCGAGTGCGTACATATTTTTAATTATTTATTTCACAGTGTCACGTCTCATCTCCGCCACTTGATGTAGCTGAAATAAAAGTTTATTAGTATAAAGGAAGAAGAGTTCAGGCTGAATGCTGTAGAAATGAGATCCCTGAGGCGTATGTGTGGTAAAACCATGTATGGTCGTGTGAGAAATGTGGAAATCCGCAAAGAATGCAAGGCTGATGTAAGCGTAATGAGTAAGATCAAGAAAGGAACGCTCCGATGGTTTGGGCATGTAGAGCGAATGAAAGAGGAAAGGAGTGTAAGGAGAATACATGACGCAAATGTGAATGGTAGAAGAAGTCGAGGACGCCCAAGAAAGAAATAACACGACCAAGTGAATCAGATACTTAAGTCGGGCCATGTCAAGAGTCAGAATAATAGAAGAGCATGTATGAGACGTTGTATGAATGTAAACGAGGCAAGGAATGTGTGCCAAGATCGAGTTGTTTGGCGGTCCGTCCTCTCTGCCTACCCCTGCGGAGAAACGGCGTAATGGTTAGTTGGTTAGTTAGTTTAGAGTTCAGGCAGTCCCGCCGAGGATGAGCGGAGCCATCAGTCCAGTCGCAAGCAAGACTCGGCATCAGCATCCCAAGCCGGCTTCCCGGTAGGCCATTGAAGAGAATGTTGGGATTAACAGGTTAAGGGGGAAAGAAACCTGAAGACCCTAGAGAAAAAAAGTAAGCATCGGGTCACCAGAGGCAGGGTGTAAGGGCACCGGTCCACTACGGTCAGTCTTCGGGCCTGCTCAGGCAACGGGGGAAGCGTGGGAGGGTTATGCAGCGGCTGCCTTGGGAGTCATCTCTTCAGTTGATGCAAAATGTTCATTTTGGTACGTTGCGACTGCATCACTACTGCCGGGTCTCACAGGAGTGCTTATATCTGAAAATGAGTAATGTTAATGTTCAGTTTATTATGTTATATACTAAACGCTTATTATTATATATTTTTGAATGTAGCTATTACTTTGTGGTTATCCATTATAATAAAATGAAACAATGCAACTTTGTATAAACCACTTATAAAATGTGCAAATCCGACCGGTTTCGGAACAAACGTTCCTTCGTCAGGGAAAGCTTATACTAATTTGACAGTTTAGAACAATGTTTTATTAGGGTAGGGGTGGAGCCGTTGTTAGTTAATAATGTAGATTGGGTGGGTAGGTATTAGTGTAGAGTGGGTGGGTAGGGGAACAAATCCATGATTGGGCTATATGACAATATTTTTTGTTTGTTGATAATAGATTCATTATTTTTAAGGGATTTTTTAATTTCCAAAGCTTCTAAGCTTATTATTATACTCCTGAACAACTTATGTGTACTCCTGAACAACATGTTTACTAAATGTACATACCTTAGTTAACTCCTAGGACCCCTTTGGCAGGAACAATCTCACTGCTGGTGCCTGCATAGGCATTTTGATCTGAAATAAATAAATTTAATATATTAACTAAAATTTGGGAACCAAAACTACTTTATTTTTTCCCTTTCAAGAAATATAAAACAAATATACATACTTTTTAATGTAGCTATAACTTTGTGGTTATCCATTATGAATAAATGAAACAATGTAACTTTGTTTGAACCACTTATATATTTGAGTAAAGCCGACCGGTTTTGGAACGATCGTTCCTTCTTCAGGGCAAACGTAAGAAGGAACGATCGTTCCGAAGCCGGTCGGCTTTACTCAAATATATAAGTGGTTCAAACAAAGTTACGTTGTTTCATTTATTTAAATATACATGCCTTCGTTAACTCCTGGTATCCCTTTGGTAGGAATAACCTAACTGCTGATCCCTAGGTAGAAGTTTTGTTCTGAAATAAATATATTTAACACATTAACCAAAGTTTGGAAACAAAAAGTAGAATACTTTTTCCCTTTCAACAAATATTCAGGAGCTTTGTAATAAACTTTTGGATTCTTAAAACAAAATATTATCCAAATAGCGAACGTCTTGGGCATGCCTATGTAACTAACGACAGAGAGGACGGACCGCCAAACAACTCTTTGCCTCACTCACATTCATACATCGTCTCATACACTCTTCTATTATTCTTACTTTTGACATGGCCCGCCTCAAGTATCTGATTCACTTGATCGTGCCATGTCGTGACATGGAGTAAGCCGATTAAATCTGAATAAATATAAAAATAAATAATGATGCAATTTGAGATTACATACCTTTTTGATGTTTGACGCAATCGTGGTCCCTTGGCACCATAATACCTACTTGATGCTGTGCGATTTTGTCGAGTTGGGGTCTACAATGAGAAATAAATTCAGTTTTAGGCAAACAACGACAAAATGAAACATAAATACATCGTTGTAATAACGGATGAAAGATTATCCTGGATTTTTGTCGCCATAACTTTCTTTGAATGTCCTTTTCCTTTTTTCAGTTGGCTTGGGTAAATCTGTGAATTTTCTAATGCCGGGAAGATGTAGGGTTGGCAAGGCATATTTTTCTATTGCGCCGTTTACCGTGTGTTTACTACGTATTGTAAAATGTGATCCACAAACTGAAGCTCCTTTTGCTAGCATCGGATTTGTAATAAAATCGATTCTATTCTCCGCGACCACTCACGAAACTGACTTTCTTTAATTATGTAGTTGGGATATCTATGTCGAATAGAATATCTGTCAGCACAGCCTTTAACGCAGCATGGCTTTTTAAAATTTCCTCGAAGTGCTTTGGCAAGAAACATTTTAAATTCAAAATATTTAAGTATTGGTATAACGCGACCAGACAATTCACTGACAGTTGCAATCATAAACACATAAACCCCCGAACCGGATATACGGTTCAATGGCGTATTTGTCATTTCCGTTTACTATCTACAATTCGGTTCATCTATGAATCCCGATCTTTTTTGGAGTTACAAGGTTAGTACAGAGATATACGCCCCTGGCCAGTCGCTTTCGGGTGTGCACGCTGTTCGGTCGTTAGTGGCGTTATTTGAAATTGGAGAGAAATTACGTAACGATAAAAATTGAAGTATATGGTATGTTCTTTAAAATGTATTTAATAATTGGCTTATTCAACATCACTTTTATTATTAATTGAAAAATTATGAAACCAGTGTTAATATTTACAATTATTTTCTAAAGTTTGATTAAACTTTCAATTAATCGTACAAAATCGTGCCTCTGAACGAAATCATTTTCATATATAACCATTTTTTATCTATATTGTTTTATATAATTCGTCTGCGCTTACGTGGTCTTTTGTCTTTTACAGAGCCTGTTCCAACGATCTATCGTTCAGATATTTTGGAGATGTTAGAAGAGCGAAGCACTTCAAAGATGAATTGTGTTGCAACAAGGGAGTGTATTTATGAAGATATAAAAATTTTAGTAAAGAAAAAAAATTTCACACGTTTCGAAGATAATATATTAAAGAAGAAAATCGGTTCATTTCTGTTAACATTTCACAAAAAAAATGGATTGATGTCGGAAGAAGTACGCCAAAAATTCAAATCAAAAAACACAAAATGGCTTAATGCAGTTTTTGTTCTTCCTGTGTTATTGTGTGACGAGGGGCCACGTGGTAGGCCAGAAAAAGAATTTGATTTATGTTCCTCGAAAGGTAAAACCAGAAAAATTAAATGTCTTCTGAATTCCCGAAGTCCACAAGAGGTCTCTCATACTATTCAAACCAGCTTGAGGTCACATGGAAAGCGGGATGCTTCCAAAATTATTCATCAGGCGACGGACTTTTCACCTAAACAAGCTACAAAGATGAAACACATTATGAAGAATAACAATTTTAAACCAATCCCGTATTTACCCCAGGAAGCTCTAGCTTTCATTATTAACAATAAATTCACCAAGCAGCAATATTTTAACATACTAAATGAGGCCAAAGAGAGAAGGGCAAACATTTACCCCTCTTATATTTTTTTTAAAGAATCAAGGACGAGTGTTATCCTCCAAAAGTGTCCAGTCTGTCAACAGTGCCACTGTAGGTGCATTATCATTTAATAGTAGTGACGATAGTGCTGATAGTTACTATAGTGACTCGATATAGTTCACAAAAAAAGTCATCTCTATGCAGGTTATAATTTTTTTAAAGTAATTACTTAAAATAAACACACTGGCGTGACTTTTTTGAACCATTCTACCATACACATTTTATTAATATTTTATTTTACTTTGAAAATTATGTAACAATGGTTAAAACAAATGTTAATTTTTTAAAGTATTTTTTTAATTATATTTTGACACTTTTGCATCATAAACCATGGAAAAATATTTTTGTCTAGCTAGATTGGGATTTGGGACCACTGTGCCGGGCGTCCGGATTCATGGGGTGAGGTTTGTCTAGGTCTTGAGGCGGATGACCGGGACACTGAACCCCAGATTCCTACCAACCACTTATACTTAATCGTTTTTATTTCATTACTTAATCCTCCATCGATTGTTTTACACCATAATCAAATTTAAAAAAAATTAAATGAAAAAAAAAACATATACAGTAATTGCCCACTTGCTCATAGTGTTTAACAGTTATTGCCCACATTTGATAAAAATCGTTAATAAAACAACCTGAAAAGGGCGTACACTTACTTATTTCATTTTATTATCAATAATAATAGGAAAAACATCAATATAATATAAGAAATACCTGCAAAATTTAAAAGGCTTCGACGCGCTTTAAATTAAATTTTTTAATATTTCTATTTGATAATCCGTGGTGAAATTCCATTATTATGATGTATTGAAACAATCGATCAGTCAGTGGCTGAGTGGGCATCGCTTTTGGGTCCCACCCGGGTGTCGGTGTTCGATTCCTCTGCTGGCTAAGTCCTCAAGCAACATTTTCTGCTTACTGTGGTGGCAGTTGGCAGTAGGAGGTTTTCAAACATTGTTGGACAAACCCAGGAATCGAGCCTTTCTTTAAAAAATAAAATAATATATTTTTCTTACCATTACTGGTTTCAGTCTATCACGGCTATCTTCAGACTAATACAGTTTGTACAAGATAGTTAGTCGATTCTCTTTGAACTAGACATCTATTAAGATTTCGGTAAAATATTTACTTACGTTAAGAGGGTATTACTAGAGAAAACCAGAAATATGTAATTTTTAATCAGATTTTAGACGTATTGACTCTTTTCCACAAAAAATTATAAATGGATTTCGAAAGCTTGTTTTTTTATCTAGCATTCGCATGTTTTAAATTTTGAGAAAAAATGTTTATTTTTAGTATAATAAGGTTATACCATAGGTCGTTGGCAGATTTGTTAAATTTCCAAAAATATTTTGTATTATACCACACCCATTTCAAATCATATAATCATGCAATAAAATAAATCAATACAATAAATCCAAATCTGGGTATCGCATGTTTAAGAATTTTAATTTTAGTTTAAATAAAATCATTAAAAAATATATACGTACATGTGTTTCTTGACGAAAATTGGTCCGTTTGTGTATTTATTTGCGCACTTACAAACTAATTTATTTCAGATTTTTTTAACATTCTTATTTAACTTAGATATTATTGAAAAATGGTAAATACTTATAATAAAAAAATAATTACAAAAAGTACATTATTTTAATAGTTTTATCATCCCGCCTTTCAGCATTTTTGGATGTAGGTATAAATTAAAGCAAATTTGGAATGAAATAAAATCTATATTTAGTTATAATTGTAAAAAGCTGGTACGGAGAATAATTAATCTTTCTCATTGTAAGCGCCCTGCACGATCGTAAGAACAACTTTCGACGAAATGTGAATTTTCGGCCTCTGGTTGGTTAAACACTCTTAATGAGGAAAGAACAAACAAAATGAGAGTACGCAATTAGTAGTTGCGGGCAATCATAGTCTACTTTACGCTACTTCATCATCATCATTACATAGTATAAAATGAAGTCGCTCAAAATGTATGTACGCCTTAATCTTTTAAGCTACGCAACGGATTTTCATACGGTTTTCACCGATAGATAGAGTGATTGAAGAGGAATGTTTATATGTATAAAACATGTAAATTATGTTAGAGAAAAGCCGAGAAATTTAAAGAAAACATATTTTTGTGTGATTTTAAACGGCTGGCGGGCCGTACTGTAGTCACTTTTGAAATTCGTTCTACGGAAGAAATTGGAAAATAGATGACCTAGAGTAAGTAGGTATTTGATTTGAATTATTTTATTTGATGAAGTCGCTCAAAATGTATGTGCGCTTAGATCTTTTAAACTACGCAATGGATATTCATGCGATTTTCACCAATAGATAGAGTGACTCAAGAGTAAGGTTTATATGTATAAAAACATGCTTATTATAGTAGAGAAAAGTTGAGAAATTCAAATATTCAATTCAGGCAGCGGGCAGCGGGCAGCTGGCAAGCGGGTGGTGTGGATTTTATAAAGGTTAGGTCATGGCATTGTGTTTCGTTAGCCACAGGAACGTGTTGCCGGGTCTGCTAGTACTTGTATAATTTATTGTTCCCGTTCTGGCAGAAATCTCTAACGAGTTAATGGTAGAGAAGGTCTTTCATGATCTGCAGTCAGGCACTTCATCATATGGCTAGGCACATCATGAAGTTCCTGGCCTTCACGATTGGTCTGCGACATATAAATCGACCTGGGGTCAAATGCACAAACTTAGGGAGGTGATTCTACATGATATTAAAAGTTAAAAAAATGTATAACTTTTTTCAAAATTCCAACGTTTAAAGTAAGCTTTCGGGTAAAAAAAGTGAATAAAAAAAATATGGAAAATATGGAAAAAAAAATTTGTACGGGAACAAAACATTACAATTTCGAAAAAAGTTATTTATCTTTTTTACTTCTACCATCATGTAGAATTCCCTCCTGATGCCCTTTCAACCCAGTTTATGCCCTTTACCACCGCACACCCTGTATATAGTAAGTCAATTAATTACCTACGTAAGTAAGCTTTCGGGTAAAAAAAGTGAATTAAAAAAATATGGAAAATATGGAAAAAAAAATTTGTACGGGAAAAAAACATTACAATTTCGAAAAAGTTATTTATCTTTTTTACTTCTACCATCATGTAGAATTCCCTCCTGATGCCCTTTCAACCCAGTTTATGCCCTTTACCACCGCAAACCCTGTATATAGTAAGTCAATTAATTACCTACGATTAAGTGTGTTTTGCACGCTTACAAACCGCTATCAAAATGTCACAGGGAAGTAGTGGATTATTTTGGCGGCTTAAACATTTGAAATCTATCTTATTCCACGCCTTTAGAGACAGGACTGTTTTAGCCACTGTGCAGAAAACTTCTTGAAGTGTAGTGAGTAGAATTAGTAGTTTCATAAGTTCTTTCAAATGGTAGAATTCGGACGAGCCGATAAAAATGATTAATGGTTTACGAAAGAATTAAAGTCAGATATTAAAACAGTTTTGATCATTGAAATCCGAAGAAAAGTAAAAATTACCTTACTTCGAACAACAGTGAAGTCCGCAACACACCAGTGTCGATTTATCTCTTCTGTTGTTTTAGTCAATAGTTACGATGCCTGGGTCTTATGCTTTGGTTTCTACCAACGGTTAAAGGTCAATGAATCCTATTTGATAGAATATTTAATAACCAACATTTGTATTTAGTAAACATTTGTCACACGGGAACGGGTCGTTTCTACACTTTTACATTGTTTTATGATGACATTTTTCAGCGTTTTCATTAAAAAATCATTAAACAAATAAATGTTTAAATAAATGAAGACAATATAAGCGAAACTCAATCGAAAATCTGGAAACAGAAAAATCAGAAAAACATATTGCTACCTAGCAAGAGGTCCTGGGTTCGAGTCCCAGAGGTGTCAACATGTTTTTCAGATTTTTCTGTTTCCAGATTTTCGATTGAGTTTCGCTTATATTGTCTTCATTTATTTAAATATTACAATTTGAGGTTTTACTCATAAAGTTAAAAATTAAAAATAAAATAAATGTTTTCCCGATTATCATTAACTTGTCACGAGGCCTAAAATAACATTAAATTAGTTTAACGAATCAGCGATCTTTGGCAAGGGCAATTCGGCCTTCTATTTTCTTAGGACGACCCTGTTAAGGATATAGATTAATTCTATAGGGTTAAACCGTCACTTTAATGACTTTGAACATTGCCCCGAGATAAAATGTTCGTCAGACCATTTTATCAAAATAAATGAACTTGGTAGTCCAATTCCATAATCGTATTCCTACAGTCACACATGAGTTCACACGCTTTTCTCATGTGTACAAAAGAGAATACTATTTTTCTCTGAATTTCGTTTTTTTAATTCAATATAAAAACTATTGTTGAACAACCATTGCTCACCAGACCATTTATCAGGCTTTATGAACTGGGTGGTCCAATTTTAGAAGCGCAAAGAATAATAATGTCTACATAGATTTCGTTCGAATTCTCATGGTGTGAAAGGTTAAAGCGATGATGTTTTTCCTTATCCTTCTTAAGAAAACGTTTTGGACAACAGCCTTGCGTATCTATTATCTCATGAATCAAGAGACTTACTGGGAGTGGTTCAAGAAGAAGAAAGACAACAAGATGCCCTAAAAACAAAATGGCGATATGTTGTTAAAAGTTTTCCATGATCGCAGTGTTATCGGCTAATTTTTTTGTCAAATTCACGTGTGACAAAGTCAGGCCATTTTATTTGTTTAACAATTGAAAGGTTTCGAGATGTCGATTCGTAATCCATTTCAGCTTTTGAACCAAATTGTGATCAGCAGAAAAGGACTACTATCATTTTGTTAAGCTTGTCAGTTTATTATAATTTAATAGAAAACTGAAACGCTCCTAGAATCGGTCATCAACGGGGATCCTTCAAGTAAAGTAAAAAAACTTATTGGCGCTGAATGGTTATTTGATGATAATATTAATTTAAATTTCTGTGAAAAAGCTGGGCCTTAGATGCAAATAATGTTTTAATTTTTTTCATTTATTTTTAATTTACAATTTATTGAAATTTAGACTTAGATAATGTTAGTATAATACTGGCATAGACCAGTGGCAGTCGGTGAGTGCTAAGATTGAAAAATACGACGTTTTTGACGTTGTTGTAGCTGAAAATGATTTTTTTTCAAAATTTCAACTTTTTGTATGAAGATCTTCAAGATTTTTTCAGTCAAGGGATGCGCCGCATCCACATATTGAACGATCTTCATCCGAAAAGCTGAAATTTTGAAAAAAAAAAAAAATTCATTTTCAGCTACAACATCAGAAATGCCGTAGTTTTCAATCTTAGCATTCTAGCTCAGTGGTCCCCAACCTTTTTGTCGCCGCGGACCGGTCAAAGTTTGATAATTTTACCGCGGCCCACTAGGGGGAGGGGGGAGGGGGGGGGGGGGGGCACATTGAATGTAGTTTTTTTTTAAGTAACAAAATATTTGCACAATATATAATAATAAAAATTACAATTGTGGTACAAAGTTGTAGCGACAAATAATAGTAGAGAAAGCACAAGATAACAATGAAGGATAATTCCAGAATTTTCAGATAATTTTTCAATTATCTTTTGGATTCATGGGTATTTTCTATATTTTTAAGTGCAACGGGAGGTTGAAAGTATGTTTTTCAAAGATAGAGTTAGATGAATTTTAAATCTACGTAAGAACAACGATAATAACAGCTAAAACTTTTTTTTTAAAGTATTTTGATTTTTAAGCAAGCCCTTGCGCGGCCCAGTACCATTTGGTCCACGACCCGGTACCGGGCCGCGGCCCATAGATTGGAGACCACTGCTCTAGCTCACTGAAAACTCACGGACCGCCACTGGCGCAGACATGTCAAGGACAGTTGCGGCGGCAAGAAAAATATTCACGGTAGCAGCTCTTTAAAAAAAAAAATTTTTATGAATATTTTTTCCTGATCGGTTATGTAAGTTATCAAATTACATCTGAATTCTTGGCTTATCAGTTCCAATTGTGAAAAAGACAATTAAAATAAATGTCTGTTAAAATATTTTACTATACACACAATCGGTTCCAATTTCGAAACTGAAAAATAAATTCAAAACACAAACCACCGTATCTGCGTTGCAATCACTCACAGACAGATCCACAAACCAAGTGTTGTGTATTATTGATGATGTAATATTCAAAGCAGTGTAGGTTAATTACGTAATTTCAGCATCCTTCAGCAGATTTAGTTAGTATAGTTAATAATACGAAGTTTTGCTGTATTCCAACAGATGGCAGTTAAGTATAATATCAGAAGAGTACCATCTATCGAAGTTCTTGTCTTATCTATGAAAGGTTACGATGATTGCCGAAGGTACCTGAGAGTTGAGCGAGCACCTTCAGTCCGCCTACTCAAGTAAGAACGCCCAGTCCAGTTTAATATTAATTGTAATATTAACTAATCACAGGAGACCCAAGTTGTCCCAAAACATCATATGCCGTTATAATAACAGGAGACCCAGATTTTCCCAGAGCGACCGTGCATTATTAAAAGTTAGATATCTCTCTTTCTGTCATGCGAATATTTGTGATTTCTTTTATGGTAGAAACGGAATGAAATAATGCTTCTCTTTGTCTTAGAATTATATGAGCTAGATTGTTCAGATATTTTACAAACCCGATCAAAAGTGACGGTTTAATTTTGCGCCAATTTGTGACGTATCACCCATTTAATTTTAAAATAAAATTGTATGAAAGTGATAAAAAGTGAGGTGACAGTTTTATTACAAATTTGGTTTAGAAAAGGAATTTGTATTTAAAATTTTGGATTTATTTTATTTTAATTACTTTAATTCAAATATTCGCAGGAGTGCATTTTTTAGCCAATTTATATTTCCAATATTAAAATTTTAATATTTAGAAACAAAAATGTTGATTTCTAATAAACACATCAGAAAGATTAATATATCTACTTTTTAGAACAAGTTTTGTTTTAGCAAAAGCGTTTAAAAAAAACAATAAATAGGAACATTTAAAATGCATGGGATGAACCAGGAATTTTGCGCGCAAACCTTGACAGGCAAAAGTTGACCCTTTGAATAATAAGAAAATTATTTTCTTATTATTCAAAGGGTTAACGATAACTTAATGAATTAACCAGTAATCACACGAACCTCAAACTTATTTGGAAGATCACTAAGACATCTAAAGCTTAATTAATTTTATTAGAAAGTAATAGATTCAACAAAAGCTATCTTTTTTATATAATTCCGTACAAATATGTCGACATAAAGCAAGAATTAAATCACGGTGAAACAAATAAATATTTTAATATAATTTTTTTTTTTTAAATATTCACAGTTCCATGATTACAATAAATTATACGATGGATTTAACCCGTTATCTTCTAATTTCCAGGTAATTGCTCAAACAGTGAAATTACATTTTGCTGCCATCACAAGTAAAAATGCAAATTTTTACCCTGTTTTTTAATGGGTCAACCTGTTCACAGTGTCCCTCGCTGAACGACGATGCCATAATGCCCTGAGAGGTTTTTTTCTCCTAGAAATATCTCCAATTAAGATGATTTATGCAGTCGTTATTCGTTGTGTTTTCCTCCGCAAAGGAAATATTACATTATTACAAATTCGCAATGCCAAGTTTTTTTAAAGCCAGCTAACAATTTAAATATTAACATCTAAATTGTTTTATAAACAGCGTAATTCCGTTCATATCATCATATAATTTACGGTTTTGATGTTTATTTAATTATTTGTAAGAAATAAACAAGTTTATACGTAGAATACAAAGATAAATATACACATTGAGTTAATTGACGTTCCGCCAAAAAAGTTGGAGATACGGAGTTTTATTTTGTCTTTAAACTAATTTCAGGTAAGAAGGAGAAGCAGAGGAATATATGAGACGGATGCTGCTGCCTTCCATACTCGCGTGTTGTTTTACGAAACTATGCGTTATTTCGGTGTGATATTTATATATCTTTTTACGAAGCTTAACATCAAATCTGAGGGAGCGGGCCGTATCGGCAGAGACGGGACGAGAAATAAAAGGCGTCAGTCGGTGTAGTGAGTCAGTCATTTATAAGGCTACGTAGCGAGGTCGGTGAAGCGGTAACGTGATGTAATGCGGAGTGCCATAGATGAGATGCTGCAGGCGCTCGGAGGAGATGGAGATGGTGTGGTGAAGGTCAGCGAGTTGCTCAACACCTTGGCGGTGGAGATGACCTATCTTCCAGGCCGTTGCTCGACGCTTTGAGTCGCGCAGATGAACGGTGAGTGGCTCGGTGAGCTGAGCCACCAGCAGGTAGTCCTGGCGAGGCGGAGCGTGTTTCCATGGCAGCGAAGCACAGTGCGCTTCGGGGTGCCATGAAATGGTGAGCTGATCCCTGGACTGAAGGTGGCGTCGAACCTTGTTAGTCGTGGGATGTAGCTGATCTCAGGAGCTGAAGACACGATGAGCCTTATAGCTGAGACGTGGTGGTGGACCTCGGGAAGCTGCCCTGGAGAGAGCGGAGATGCAATGCAGGAGCACTTGTGCGGAGATCTGTTACATGTTGATTTGTTGACCGACTAATGGTCTGGGACTGACTGAGCGAGCGCCGAGTTTAGTCGCTTTATATATACCAGCGCGACCGGTGGAGTAATGTTCCATTCGCCGGCAATGTGTACACTGGAAGGTACTCGAACATACCCGGTGCTGAATATTCAGGCGGCTTATAAACTCTAGACCTTTCTAGGCGGTGGCGATATTATTATTCGATGAGACGGCCGCGGCAGGCGATCAAAGTACATCGCGGCCGTGCGAATATTAGATGTTTCTCGTGTCTTCTTTTGATGGCGAAGTTGATAATCAAATCTCCATTTTAGATTAATCTTTACTACAATTTATTTTAAATTATAAATACCAAAAATATATATTTCGGATAAACTGAAGCTTTTTCTATTGTTTCGCTTGAGTAAAATAAAAATATATATTTTTAGTTTCTTTATAATAAATATAAGCGTAAGTTTCTAAATAATGAATTATATTCTTTGAAAATTATGAAAACATATAAGACACAATTTAAAGATAAGATATTGTTTTATTGGTAAGATAATTTGTGAAAATTTTCCTCGCGGTAAAACAAGCTAAGAATAGACATATTTTTGGTTTTTGTATTCCTCTTGACGTACAAGTACACGAGAATTTTACTAACGGGTACAATTGATTAATGATGTGGCGAAAGATGGAGTGAAATAAACTAACTTTGTTCAACGGTAAAGGAGTATATTGAAGTATCAAAAGTTGGGGTTTCGCCTCGCTAACCAATGAATAAACTTACAAAAACCGTAAATCATTCAAGTCTTCGTAAACACATTATTCACTATCGGAATATTTATTTTAATATTATTTTTTTTAAGTTTTTTTGTAGATCTCTACTCAGCTAAGGAGTTGATATGCATAATAATAACCAAATAACAGACAGTTTTAAAATCCAATTAAGAAAATAAATATTCAGTAATATTTAAAATAAAAGTATGGTATTATCTGCAGAACATTTCATAAAATCTTTTTCAACAAAAAAGACTGATGGATGCTTCCATCTATTAGGTACTGAAAGAGGATTTTTAAAACAAATTCTTTTTAATAGTTCTGATTTTTTCCTCATTTATGTGCGCATTTGCTGGTTAAAGTATGACAAATGTTTGGCTTACCTATTCAGTCCAGTCAATATAGTACCAAAATGGCAATCCTTGCAAAAGGTTGGACGGTAATTTTTGATATAATATCTTCTGGGTTGCCACAGTGAAGTTAAAATCAAGTTTACCACCTCGGCAAACCCCCTTGCCCTTCGTTACCAGGCAAAAACAACAAAATTTAGGCACATGTTTTCGTGTTAGTAAAAAATAAACTTCAAACAAAAATAAAAATCGAAAAACCTGTTTCATCAGACTTTTTTGAAAGGAGAGTGAATTTGCTACAATTTAAGCACAAGATGAGCTATATACTCGTACATTGGTATGATGATTTCCGAGTTACAATAAAAAACACGATTTTTGAAAAATGATCAAAAACTACGATTTTTTTTGCATTAACCCCACACAGGAGCTTTGGGGATGCTGAGTGAAGGGTCTTGTTAATGAAAATAAGTAGAGGAAGTTCTGGGAAAGAAAATGGAACACAACTTACCCGTTAAACCCGGGCACCCCTTCTAAGTCACTAAACGTAGCGAACCATTCCACAACACAATGACAGATTTACTTTTAGAACCATTATGTTTTTTAGAACCATACAAAATTTCTTCTTCAAACTTTACAAATATTCTTTGTGGTGTCTTCTAAGATACCTACTTCAGATGTTATACTGTGAAGTGTGTATGAAATAAATAAAACCAACATTATTCATATCTCAAAAAAAAATCATGAAAATATGCGTTTATTTCGCCTTTAAACCTTACCTCCCCTCCCTTAAGGCACATTTTATGAAGGATGCATTTTTTTAAAATGCTCTCACCAAATGTTTTAAAGAAATTCGAAAAATTGACGGAGATACAGCATTTTATGTGAAACCATTTGAAGCAGTTTGTATGTTGAATTATCCTTCAGCAAAACTTTGAATGCGTTTTTCTCGAAACTTTTTAAACACGTTTTTCAACCTGGTTGACAACATATTAAAAAAAACTATACATTCGATTTGCATTTTATTTTCGATTTTTTAAGGAAAATATTGTTCGTAAAAAAATCCCGAAGTGGTGCCATAGTTACTGGATTTTCTAACTGTTTTAGACTTAATGCATGCAAATCGGATATATAGTTTTTCGAATATGTTGTTAACCAGGTTGAAAAACGTAGTTTCGAGAAAAACGCTTCTAAAGTTTCGCTGAGGATAATTCAACATACAAACTGTTTAAAACGGTTTCATATAAAATGCTGTATCTCTATCATTTTACCAATTTTCTCAAATGGTGAGAGCATTATTAACAAATAGATCTTTCAGAAAATGAATTAAAAAATATTTTTTTTTGCAGTGTCCATAAAGCCTTTTTTAGGATTTGATCAAGGGAACATGGAGGCGTTTGGAGGCCCCCAGAGTCAAGGGCCCGTGTGAACTGAATAAAAAACTTGTAAAATTACAACTACAGTAAGGGGGGGGGGGGGGGGGTTCATTCAACTTTGCCGCCCCGGGCTTCTTATGGGCTTAGTCCGCCACTGCAGTTTAGCCTTTTCTATCTTCCAAAAAAATTTTTTTCTACCGAAACGTATTTTTATTCATAATAAATCTGTTCTTTTACTACATTACTGAAAGGTATGCCATCACCCCATTCAATAAAAAAACGAAAATAATACAATAAAATACAGTAACCCTTTATTGCACATAAAAGGACACATAAATAGAAAAAAAAAATTATAAAAAAAAACATTACAATGACCCGTCTTGTTACTAAAGTGACCTCTTCCAGACAACCTTTCCCAAAGAATTTTAGTAATCAGATAGGTAGTGCATACTGAAGCTTGTACAACATTTATATTTTAAACATATAATTAGAAATAAAAAAAAAACAAATGCCAATATAAGCCACACACGGCACGTTCAATCACTTCAGATACTAAGTAATGTTGCAACAAATAGAACGAAAGAAAAGTAAAATACAACTATGTTAATTACATTTGTTTTAATTATAGACTTTTTATTTATTATTTGTGCATGATGTGAAAATTAGTATTTATTGGGTTATAACCAAATTATTAGATTTTGTTGTTTTCTTTAATGCGTGTACCTAATGTTATTAACCTGTAAATGTTCCTAATAAAAAAAATTAAAACATCTTGAAATCTGACTTTTTCCGAAACTTAGTTGCTCACTAATTGAAGCAAGTCATTTTATCTCGGGACGCGGGGTCCCTAGCCGATGCAAGGCCCCTATGCAGTTGCCTGCTCTACCTTAGGGATAATCCGGTACTGGGTACCACATCGTTGTATCCACGAGAAACTGATTTTTTCCCATTCAACAGAATTCCCATTAATTAAGGATCTCCCTACCTACTTTAAAGTTTCAAACAAAAAACAATCTATCAAAACACCAACACGTAGTAAAATTTACAGGTAATCCTACACCTGAGTTACGTGAGCCCCTGCTTAAAAGTTTCCTCATATTTAATGGCTTCGGGATAAGCTCGGGTTAAATTTGATTGCGAAGCATCTATCACCCTAACTTTAATGGGAGTCTCAAATTTAAACCATCGAATCAGCTTTAAACTTAATCATGCTAATTATTCATATACGTGTGGTGTTATGCGACATAAAGTTGGTAAGTTAGAGCGCGGAGACATGTCATGTAATTTAATAACTTCACACGAGTATTAAGATTTCAGCTGAGTTAACATACCCCAGACCAGAACTAGAACTAATCCTCGGTCTCATCTCAACAAAGAGCATGGTTTCAAGCTAACATTAATCAAAAGAGAAGATAGGTTACCAGTGGGCATGTTTGAGATTTACTGCGTTTAGTGTATACATATGTTCGTTCGTCAGACTAGCTGTTAACAGATACGTCAAACACATCCCTCAGGGCTTATTTCGAGAAAAAAATGTATTTGTTGGCTTATGAGAGGCACAAATCATTCTTTAGAAAAAAAACAAATTCAATAGAATTTATTTTCCTTCGTAAACGCACACAAATCCTTTATAATACTTATAATTAAATATGATTTTCATTTATTTATTTATTTATGGGCTTCAAAAGAGGTACATACTCATCTACGTCTTATTACACGCAGTGATGTGAATCCATTCACTTATCATCGTTGGTCCAAAATCGCGAACCGGCAAAAACAACATTCGGAGATTTTGAGGTTTGAAGTATGGAATTGATATCATAAATCGATTTATATTATTTTTAAACCAAGTTAAATAAATATCTAGTGTATACATAATAATTTGTAATAAATAAATGAGAGGTATGCTCCGTTTAAAACTAAAAAAAGTTTAACGGAGCATACTGATAACTGACAAAAATGCGAATTCGCGACTTAGGCATTGGAGCGATGACATGAGTATATTTAAAAAGAATTAATCACATATTTTGTAATATTTATTTAAATTTGTTTATATTTTCTTTAAATTTAATTTCCTCCAGTAATTGGCCAAATACGAGTATCTTCATTGCTTCTTGTATCAATATACATTAACGACTTTTTTACTCTTTTTTATTTGATTTCTTTTACTCGTCGCATGTCCGTGCTTGTGCTTGGAGTTTTATAATTTTCTGAGATGTTCCAATGATGTTTTGCATTAATCATTTTGTAGATTAAAAATAAAGCATTGCTGTACATAATTTTTTTAAATGACAAGATATTTAACTCAATCAACACTTCCTTTACTTTCGTGTGTCAATTTTTCTTCGGTAGGTATAATTCTCATAGCTCTATTTTGATGTATTGTCAAGGATATGTCATATTTTTTTTGTCAATAGGTAGGTGTTTTAAGGATTGTATGAATTCTCTAAATGAAGATGAAAAGGACACTTAAATTCAAAGCACAACTTTTGAGATTATTGAACCGGAGTTACAGACAGAAAGAGTCACAACCGAAATCAATATTTTTAACCAGCGCAAGCTCGTGAAAAATCGTGGAGATTTTGAATTTTCGACAAATTGCTCCAATTTTCGAAACGCGAATAAAAAATGTATTGAAGGTGGGTACTTTATCGCTTATCTGAATTTTACAAAAAACACTTTCTACTCTGAAAACGACAATCACATTCAGAGCAAAAGTTTTAGATTTCGTATAACCGGAACTACAGATGAATCACAGCCGAGATTAGTGCTTATAATGATGTCTACTTATACGAAACATTAATTAGTTAATTTATAAACACGTTTAGCTTTTCAAAAATAGTGAGCACATTAGGTACACACTTTAAAAAAAGTTAAAAAAAAACCGAAATCGGTAAAAGGTAGTTAATGTATCCTGAGCAGTCTGAGCACTTTAAGTGTAAAAACAAACAAAGAAAGGTAAATAAACACAAATCCGGTAAATCTTATCACAGTTGAGTGGCACTTACATTAAGTTTCAAGGGTTATTTGCTCTACCCGTTTTACTTAAATCTTGAAGCATTTGGAAAAGGTGAAACCAAACATCCACTCTTCCCAATTTAAATAAATAGGTTTACAGCGAATTTTTTTGTCAAAGAAAAATTAAATTCACAAAATTGTAAAAAAAAGTCTTGCTTACCAGAGGAATTATATGTGAAGAGAACCCAAAAGCTTTTACCGAACAAATTTGTTTATTTGAAGGTTCAGTCAATGAAGAGATAATGAATACTAGAAATATAATAAATTAAAAAATACACTTTGTAAAGCACCACTTTTTATCAGAATTGATATTAAACAGCCAACCAGGTTTCGCTCATCTCGAGCTTCATCAGGGCTTATTATAACAACTAAAGATAATTATCTACAGACATACATATATAAAAGAAATTAAGAAAATGAGTGAAAGAGATAGAAACAGAATAGGCAACACCCTATTGGTGTCAGAGAGCGATACAAATAGAAAAGAGGGAGACAAAATAATTACAGGATGGGTGAGTAAGGGGGGGATGGAGAGGGAGTGAATTGTTTAAGAAGATGTTAACGGAATAAATTAAAAATGGGACTATCAGATAAATTGATTTGGTTATTAATAATGTTTGATTTATTATTGACGGCTTTTTTTTATTTCGAGAGCTTCTAGATTGTTTAACCGAATTCCAATTCCATTTTTATGTAATATTTTAGTCCCGGAGGTTTTATCGAATGAGTGGTTAGTTTCGATAAAACGATTTAGATAAAACCTCCGGGACTAAAATATTACATAAAAATGGAATTGGAATTCGGTTAAACAATCTAGAAGCTCTCGAAATAAAAAAAAGCCGTCAATAATAAATCAAACATTATTAATAACCAAATCAATTTATCTGATAGTCCCATTTTTAATTTATTCCGTTAACATCTTCTTAAACAATTCACTCCCTCTCCATCCCCCCCTTACTCACCCATCCTGTAATTATTTTGTCTCCCTCTTTTCTATTTGTATCGCTCTCTGACACCAATAGGGTGTTGCCTATTCTGTTTCTATCTCTTTCACTCATTTTCTTAATTTCTTTTATATATGTATGTCTGTAGATAATTATCTTTAGTTGTTATAATAAGCCCTGATGAAGCTCGAGATGAGCGAAACCTGGTTGGCTGTTTAATATCAATTCTGATAAAAAGTGGTGCTTTACAAAGTGTATTTTTTAATTTATTATATAATGTCACACCACAAAGTATTTGCTTCCTTCGATAATACTAGAAATGCTTTCAATTTAGATTTGAATGGAAACCAATCTCACCACTGACTTAGCACCTATCTTTTGGTTCTATCACAATTATTAGCAAGTGCTCTATTGAAGCATCTAGCACATCTTTTGAAATTCATAATGATGACATTCATCTTTTGAATTTCATAAAGATGACATAACAGAGTTATAAATTTTATACTTCAGCGAGGAATAGACAGGCGTTTGGATCACGAAACACGCCCACATTGAATTTTTTGTGTTCTATTTTGATCTACGGTATCCGTGTAATAGGCCACTTGCATCACATTTTTAATTTTTTTTCCGGTTTAGGCAAATATTCTAAGACATTCTGTTTTTTTTTAATCGTATTTTTGAAACCCTGGCTTTTTTTTGAAAATTTCAATCCGAAAAATCGGACCATTTTTTATAAACCGGAAAGACGGGCATAATTTTATAGGTGCGAAAAAACGATAATTACATAGCTGAAAATCATTTAAAAAAAGAACGTTTTCCACACGAATGGCACAGGAGATTAACGAGGCATACCAAAAATATTAAATCTCATAAATATTTTTTTCCTTGATCCATCTTATTGATCATAAATCATTATAATGTTCAACGTCTATATTACTAAATCAAATGTAATATACCTACTTGTACTTGTAAATTATAATAAGAATATTATAAAATTTGATTTTGTTGAAATCCGCACCATTATCATTATACCTCTAAAACACGCAAGGGCAACGTAAAATATACGGGGTTCTCTTCATAAAATCTGTCAAAAAGTCAAACCAAATGATACGTTCGCAGAGAACAAACAATAAATCTAGTGAACGTTAAATGTCAAATTCAAAAATTCGCCTGAAATCAAAGTGATGCCATATAAAAAAATAAATCAGTGTGGAATTTTATAAAATTAATAGGAACATTTTCGGAGACGGGACATTTTCATGTAGTGACGTCACAAGCCCTAATAATGGATTTATTTATTTAAAAATAAACAAAACTGTAAATTTCTAAAAAAAATTACTAATATTTTCGTAATCTTAGTAAAAAATCTATCCACACGATTTTTTCTAAGTCGTTATGAAATCCATGCAAGTGGCCTATTGAGATTGAAAAACATATTTTATAATTGAAAAAACAAATAAGTACATTCTTCTTATGTCGGTTCCTCATTGCTGAGGATCGCGACCCCTACTCCAATAACCATGGCGGATGAGGTTCCTCCACTCCTCGCGGTTCTGCGCTGCGTGAAGAGCTGCCGGCCTTCCTCTGCTTCATCTGCCTTCCACTTTGCAGTGACTATGAATTTCTACAAGTTTGAACCCTCAGTTTGGGGAGCGTCGGCGTCGTGTCCAAAGTATCTTAAGATGCGTTGTAGGCAGATAGTTGAAAGCCTTTTGTGGATGCCTAACTCTTAACATTTGTGCGCCTGGCTGTCCAAGGAATCCTGAACATTTTTCTCCAGCAGCACGTTTCGAGGGTGTATATCCGTATTCTTTTGCTGACTAAGTGTCCATGTTTCCACACCGTATAGAAAAATGGAAAAAAATCAACACCTCGACCGGTCTCATTTTCGTGGTCTTCGTTATGGCACTGTCACACAATACTTTTGCATTTTACTCATGTCGTCTATTGTTACGCAAATTCTTCTTTTCACAATGTCATTTGTCACTTACAGACCATGCCTGAATAAGTAAATAAGGTCGCACATATTCGTACTAGATACTTGCTAAAACTTTTGTTGAAAAAAATAATTATTCGGTTTGGTATCAAATCCAAATTTTAGTTTTATATGAAAAAGGCCTTCATCAACATTTTACAATGTAACTACCGAAATTACAGGATATTAATAATAATAACTAGCAGTGAAAAACCCGCTCCGCAGGTTTTTGCGGCTAGGCCCTGCGGGCGGCTTTTGGTTCGGCTTCGCCCAGTTAGTGTTGGTGACCATTTTATACATCCAATACGAACTTATTCCAAAAACAGCCCGTTCCCGGATCCACTGTAGTTAGTCACCGGGACAAAGTAACCGAGATAGAGCAATGACGTCATATGTAATATATAGCCACTTGATACAACATGTATTACCGTCATGCTTTGATATCCGGAGAGATACCACATATTTACAAACTCGTAGCAGTTATACCTGAGGGGGAGACGTCCCCGTCCGACGTGCTGACGGAAGTAGCGACATCTTGTCTCGAATTCTTGAATTCGAAACCGAATTATAACAGTAGCTTTGTGTGAAATTCCACGTACACAGATGTTATCTGTGACATGCACTCGTAGCTGGGTTAAACACGCAGACGCTACGGTATTAAAAACGTTCGATTGGATAATTTGTAGAGCGCGATTTGTGAAGCTAAAAGTATATACTCGAAATAAAAAAATACATATATTTGCCTAAGGATCATTGCATTTCAAAAACAAACTTCGGTAATTTTAGAGACTAACAGAAAGTTACCTTACCGGAACGCGGAAGGGGAGGTGGGATCAGTCAAAAGGATTGCAAACAAGACGAAGTAGTGATAGGGAATCTATTCGTCTCACACGTACAGCTAACTGAATGTAGTCTGCTCACGGATCGGAACACCTTCTGATTTAGTAGTGCACGCACCAGACGGAAAAACAAAAAGTATTGTGTATCCAAAAGCACTGCAATAAACAATTTAAAACACAAATACTTTCTTTCTTTGTGGGGGCATTGCAACGCATGCCGGGTACTCGCCAGTTGTATTTATAAAAAAATAACCGTTTTATAAAATATTACTAGGTTTGGAACACCACCGACTGCAAAGTTGACGACGCCAAGCTGTGTGTACCCTACCCCTGGAGCCCGCGAATAAAATGAATTCGATTGAAATTATTGCTGATTGATTAAAAATATTTCTCATCACTAATATTAGTAGATTTGCCTTTGCTTTAGAACCTTTGGCATAGATATATATAAGTGGCGGTCGGTGACTTTTTGTATAAGGGATGCTGAAGTTTATAGGTACCAGATACATAATATAAAAATCTATAGACTAGCCCACGAAGAAGATGCGATTACTGAAGAAAATAGTAGGTATGTCAATTTGCTCTATAAATCCTTCATGCTTCACAAAAATTTTATTACAGTTCTAAAAATAAATTAATTACAAATATTCTAAAGATATTCAACGCATCGATCGGCTTCAGTAATTAAAAAATCAAACCAAACTGTCAAAACGGGAGCGCGAACAAATAACTAATACATAATTTGGTTATGATATTCTGTGCACTATGCCTACGCGCATTAAAGACGTTTTCTGCGCGTTGGATGCTCTCATGGATGCTTCTATCGAATACGTATCCGGCTTCAGACGAAACTAGGCACGCAGGACTAAATGCCATGCGCGAATATCCAACTTTCTAATTTCGTAGATACGGAATGAAGCAGAGAATCCACGTTGTTCCTGAATCCTTTGCTAGTGTTTGTGCGTTTATGCGACCTTCGACACACAAGCATTGAGAATTGTATTATGTAGGTACGTATTTCGGCCCGGTCCGCGCATTGCGTTTTGTCGTTTTTGGCTTCTGAGTTCTGAGGTTAGGACGGTGTTATTAAATTGCAGACTCTATAGCTGTTTACAGAGAGAAAAAAATAAGCCCAAAGTTTTTTTTTTAATTCGGAATAAACAATAATGATTTTATTAATTCTACGCCTAGAAAGGAAGGGAAGCGCAGCATCCACAGTATGTATGGAGGGACCGCGCCTGGTATATATGTATATCTTTACGAGTATAATATATTTATAAATAAGTCTTCACGAGTCTGAAGCCTAATACGTAATACCCAAGCTGGATCCTTTTTCCCTAAGATGCTTGCCTTTTATATCTGCGGTGATTAAGACTTGTTCGGGCCATTATTTGCGGTTTTCTTTGCGAAGCCCTCTCATTGGAAGGATCTCCCGTCACAATGGCCACACAAACTAGATAAGGCCATAATGGATTATTTTCCCGAAATAGACCCCTGATAACTCACCTTCATACGATATATTTAGTGCCAAATTTATTATACCAGCTACCACTATAGTGACATAAAATAATTTATATGTATACGAGTATAAGGTGTAACAACACGTAACCGAAGGATTTTAACTAGCAATTTCTGAGCTTTTTTTTTCAATTATTTCTGGCTTTCACCCTTCAAGGGTGTTCTAGGCCATCATTTAAAATTACAGAGAAAGGAAAGGTTAATTTATATATTAATGTTATTTAAATGAGCATATTTCAGAATTATATGGAAGATTAGAGTCGAGTTAGACTTAGAAGAGATGAAATGTTGAATGGAGGCGAGGCAAATTTAGATAACGCTTGATAGAAAATAGCATATTTATTTAGAGAGGGACAACCAAAAAATATGTGATCTAAAGTTCCTACACCTTGACCACAGAATTTACAATCTGGGGAGTGAAGGATGTGCATTTTAAAAAGGTGAGAAGGAACGGAACAATGTCCGATTCTCATTCGAATAAGTGAAGAAATTTCTTTTTTGGAAAAATGGGAGAATTTTTGAAACCACGGTTTTGACGGTGGGACAGTCCTTTGTATTAAGAGGGCATTACCAGAGAAAGCCTGAAATACGTCATTTTCAAAAAAGTTTTTATACGTATTGACTCTTTTCCACAAAAAATTATAAATGGATTTCGAAAGATTGTTCTTTTATCTAGCATTCGTATGTAATAAATTTTTAGAATTTTTTTTTAATTTTTAGTATAATAAGGTTATTCCATAGGTCGTTGGCAGATTTGTTAAATTTTCAAAAAAGTTTTTGTATTATACCACACCCATTTCAAATAATGTAATCATGCAGTAAAATAAATCAATACATTATCTAGCAAAGTTATGTATTTGAATTTTAATTTTAGTTTCAATAAAATCATTAAAAAATATGTACGTACATGTGTTTCTTGACGAAAATTGGTCCATTTGTGTATTTATTTGCGCACTTACAAACTAATATATTTCAGATTTTTTTAACATTCTTATTAAATTTAGACATTATTGAAAAATGATAAATACTTATAATCAAACACTATTTTAATAGTTTTATCATCACGCCTTTCAGCATTTTTGGATGAAGGTATAAATTAAAGCTAATTTGGATTGAAATAAATTCGATATTGAGTTATAATTTTAAAAAGCTGGCACGGAGAATAATTAATCTTTCTCATTGTAACCGTCCTGCACGATCGGAAGAACAACTTTCGACGAAATGTGGATTTTCGTCCGCTGGCTGGTTAAACGCTCTTAAGGTGTAGCAGACTCCCCTGAATTGTCTAGCAATGTTCCAATACTCTGCCCGAACATTGCGGGATTTATCTTTGATAATGGAAAAAATATCAGATAGGGGAATATGGTTTACGAGGATAACAATAAGGTTGGACGCTCCTTGTTTTGCCAAGGAATCCGCATCGTTACCCACTATACCAACATATCCAGGACTTATTGGAGTACAAAAAGCATATGTCATTTTGCTCTCCGATGGTTTTTTTTCTATTAAATACAAAAACATATTTTTCGATCACACGTCGCCAAAGATCACACTGCCACGTGTCGCGGCTGGATCACGTAATACGCGCGCTGATTCGTGTGTAACCGTGCTGCTGGGACGAGACCGAGTGCTTACCACGTGACCCGCCAGTCTATTATATCCGACTACTCAGTTGCGATGTGTAATGGAAAAATATTTTTATTGTTTTTAATTGAAAAAAATATCATGGGACAACAAAATGACATAGTATTAATACGCTAGCGTCTGTACAGTTGAAATATAAGAAACGACTTCGAGTACATCTCTGACGCCGCGCCTTTGCAAAACCTTCTTCGTACGTGAAGTCTGTTACAAAGCTACGGTTTTTAACTGCTGGTGTACATTTACTCCAAATATGCACAGGAATGGCTGGTTAAAATACTTCGGGTACGTGCTGTTACATTCTGTATATATGTATATATCAATCGTCCAGTTGATTAGTCAGACATCTTCCGTAAAATCGAAATTTGATTTGGGTATGCAGTAGTTATATGTAAAAGCGTATCTTCTATCTGGTACAATATTCAAATTAGGTACTTGTAAATACCACCAAATTAATTAGAGTGCAGAAAAATTTAAGAAATAAACAAAAAAATTATGTTTTCTGGGTTACTAGTAAGAGATTTCAAATGACATTTTTTTATTGATTTAATATAATGGTACAATGGTACATGATTTTACATTAACAAAGTTTTTCTATTAAAAATTCATTCATTAATACGTCTTACACCCTTTTTTACTAATGTACCAAACCATTATGCTTTCAGGTGCTATTTTATAGCATATTTAATATGTAAAATACAGACACGATTAAATAATATTTATCTTTATAATATTGTTTATAATAGTATTAATTCATGTTTATGTTGTAAATCTAAATCTTTTTGTAATTCCTCCAACTTGTTATCAGGTACCTGGTTTATACTTTTCAATATTGACTACTAACTTACCTGCTTATCTCATACACTGTAAATCCGAATATATTATACGTTACCAGGTTAATTCGGTAAATCCGAGTATAATAATATATGCTACCAGGTTACTTTTTCTATTTTTTTGTTTGTTATGTAATTATGTACATTTCTTGGAATAATATGAACTAAACCTGTCAATTTGTCTGTCCTGGAACGGTAAACTTTCCTAGTTGGACAGGCAAAGCTTCCTAATATGTTATTTGTACTTTCTTTTGTATCTACCTATAATAAATAAATAATAATAAATTTATGGTGAAAATTCGAAAATTGCTTTGCTTATTATCTCAAAACTTAGTGATAAGAGATGTCTGACTAATCAACCGGACGATCGATATACGTATGTTATATTAAATTCAGGTTAAAAATATATTATACACATCATCCTTTTCTGTTGGATATGATTTGAGATAATCACCGCCAAAAGATTTCCAGAGTCTTGCAGCGTCCTTCATTAGGGCAGATTCTTTTCTGCCATCCAAATAATTTAAGAATAGAACTAATTTTAAACATAAATTTTGTCAATAAATGTTGTCAGGGCTCATGGGGGTGAAGATTGTCTAGGTCTTGGCGGAGGATGCGTATTAATTTTTTTATAAACCAAAAAAATAATATTATAAAATATAAAATACTTCAAATAAAAATGGAGTTCTGCAAATTAAACAAGTGAGAACAATACATAATTAAACAATATTTAAAAAAGAAGTAATTATTACTTCTTCAATCATAATGTAAACATAAGATACACTCAGTATCGCCCTGGCGTAGGACCACCATACAGAATTGAAACGGTGTTTGAAATGCCTTCCTTGACAGATCATTGGCCAGATCTGAATATCCAGGTTTTCTCTCCACTACTTTCAACCATATAATATACATTTATTTATAACTTTTAAAAACTACAATTTATATAATAAGCCAAATATAGGTCATACTTAATTTATTATAAATAAATAGGGGTTGCATATGCCTTCAAGTTGCCATCATGCTTGTCTGGCCGCTATTAATTCCTAACTAGACATATAGCTTGTTCTAAGGAATTAATTTTCTTACTAATCTCATTTTCTCCCCACTACTTTCAGCCTCATACTCAGCATACAATATACTTAGCTTCGTAGCCTCACAACTGCTTTCAGCCACACTTAGGGATTCCATACAACATACTCAGCCTCATAGCCTCACAACTACTTCAGCCCCACTTGGGGATGCCATACAACATATTCAGCTTCATAGCATCACAACTACTTTAAGCCCCACTTGGGGATGCCTACAACATACTCAGCCTCATAGCCTCACAACTATTTTGTTTATTTTTATGATTATAATTTTTTTTACAAAAATTGTGGTTTCAGGCATTGTAACCTACCGCCTATATTATAAAGTGTAATATGAAATAAAAAAAATAATGATAACTTTGAATAAAAAAATAATAGTTCAGTTCAGTTGGTTGAATGAAAAGTTTTGAAACAGTTGCGATCCAGGGAAAACACACAAATAAACCTGACACTTTTCACAAAGTACAAAAGTAAATTTTTTACACTACGACATTTGGAATGATGATTCTGCTGATCATTCATCATAACTGGCAAATGTAAGGCCTTTCAGCCGACCAAATGAAAAAGTATTCCTTTTGGGTATCCGGTTCAGTATTAACGTACCACTTCCAAGAATTCCTCTGCTGTGCAAATTTTCTAGAAGTGGAATAGATGCGAAATATCTTTCAGTATACACAGTGCAGCCAGCAGGAAGTGTATCTGCCAACTTTAATACAAATCGGGCTCCAACATGAATTTTTTCAGGCATTGCAAAGGTATACCCTGCGAAGTAGTTAGTCATAACAAAATTTTTGATTCCTACTGGATTAGGTTTACCGCGAATGACTTGACTGTTCTTGCATTTACCTTGAAAGGGTATCATTTGTTCATCGATAGAAATCTTTTCTGTTCTATCATTTTGTAGGCAACCTTTTTGAACCCGTGGTACAATTGGTCTGACCTTCCAAGCGCTGTCAAGTTGTTTTTCAGATTCTGACACACAATTATCATCGATAAGTTTTAAGTTTGAGCGTATATTAAAAAATCTTTGGCGTGAAATGTTGTCAGCAACTATAGGGATTCTAGTTTTTTGTGTCCAATTCTGGCGGATGCGAGGAAGACCCAAAAGGCTGATGATCATACTAATTTCAATATAGCCTTTTATTTCAGTACCTGTCGTGTCCAAACTCTTTCCTGTGCTCCTTACAAATATCTTATCAATGTACTTAGAAAAGTATTCGATGGGTTCTCTTGATTTGCAGCTTTTCTATTTCAACATCCATTGGGTGCCATCCATTGATGAAATGTAAATTTGTAGTGACAAAATTAGGTTTATGTTTCCACATATTATCTGGATCATGCTGACTCACATTTTGGAGATCTACTAGTGGCACATCATCAGCGTCGCACCAATCTTCTTCATCATCTACCTGTAAAGGGCTAAGAGGTCTCCGAATTTCCAATTGCTCCTCACTATCCTCATCACCCGCCCAACCATAATCACATTCCAAATCGGAATCATTTGGATCCATAGGAAGTAGCAACTCCGCTTCGATTTCATCTTCAACCAACCCTAAAATGAAAATAAAAGATGTCATAGAGGCCCGCAGTATCACCTATGATACTTCAGTTTAAAATGTCTCCAAATCTTACAAAAACGCCGATAGCTATACATTTTTTTTACTAAATGATAGTGAATGGAATAAACAACAATTTTAATAATAATTGAATGATTAAAATAATAAAATACGCCTTACCTGCATTTTCTCTCAGAGACATTTTGAAAACTACAAATCACGATGTTTCAAAGACAATAGTTCACTGAAACTAACTTCAAATCAGTCCAAATGCTCTTAGTCGGTAAGGTAAGAATCTTCAATATCAGATACTTTGGATCTTCATTGGAAATAATGACTTAGAAATATTTTGTGAGCTTAAAACAGTGAGTATCACCCATGATACCCGGGGCCCGAAGAGGTTAGACCAAAATTTCAATTACCCATTTTAATTAAAAAAATTCTAGGACACACTGGTTAAAGTAAGTCAAGTAAGTTCCTTGGTTCCATGACATGGTTCCATGATCCGGCGACAGTTGGCCCCCCGGCATACTTATATAAAATATGCAGTCGTTTTAGGGAAAATATGGTATACCTAATTACACAAAATACAACTAAGTGACCCCGAAGAGTTGTACAGAGAGGATATACCACCGAATAACAACATATGAAGCACGTTTTCATTTAAATCCAAAAAAAGGAAAAAATCAAAAAAGTACAAATGTAATTTCCTATATACTGTATATTCAGCGCATGAGTACAAAAAATCGACACCGTATGTACATTCTTTTGATATTCATACCAACTTATTATTAAGGGTAGGTACTTTTGAAGTTGATTTTATGTTTGAAATTTGTAAATAATGCACAAAAAAATAGAAATTTAATAGTAAACTAGCAGCTCCGCAGGTTTTTTCTGCTAGGCCCTGCGGGCGACTTTTGGTTCCTTTCCCCGCTCCCGAGTTCCCCTCCTCCGCCTTTCCTCCGCCCCCTTCCGAGTTCCATTTTTCCCCCACCCCTCCGAACCCTTCCGAGGTCCCCTTTTCCCCTTCCCCCAACCCTCTCACCCTCCCCTCTCCCTCTCCCCATCCCTTAACCCTCTCCACCCTCCGCCCTCCCCCTTCCACCAACCCCACCCCTCTCCCCGCCCCACTACCCCCTCCCCCCCTCCCCACTCCACCCTCCCGCTCCCCCTCCCCAGTCCTCCCTACAAATCTCCAAATTTTAATCGCAATCGGATGAACGGTTTAGCAATGCATAATTTCATGATGCCAGAGCTCACTATTGTATACAGAAACCATCGCGGGCATGCGAACATCAAATCCTCAAAGTTTCATCGCAATCGGATGAATGGTTTAGCAATGCTTAGCGGACATACTTATATACATACAAACCCAGAAACAAACATATTTTGATTTTTATAAACGAGTATAATATATCTATTATCTATAGATATCATTTCGGGGAGCCCATAATTGTCGTCGGATCAACTGTCGGGTAACTACTTCCCTTGACACTCTATATTATATCCGGGTGAAGAAAATATAAACTGACAGGAATGTTCTTACCAGTATATATCCTGATGAAGAATCCATTGGTTTTGAAATCTAGTTTCTACAAAGTTAGTTTTTTTTTTCAGTGATACTCGTAGATGTATTATTAAACAAAGGGAGTGAAAATCTAACATTCTTGATTTTTAGTAAATTGAAGTGAAGTGATTGTTTAAGTGATTATTTTAGTGTTCCGTGGACCGTGATGTTTTAGAAGACTGCAGACATAATGGAGGAACTAAGTGTCGTAAGTATTATTATATTTATTTTATAATAACTAACTTTTGAAGAATATTGTTATCATATTATTAAGGTATAACTAACGATGTTTATGCTTGATTAAAAATTTAGTGACGGGACTGACTTAAATTTAGTTTGGCGATATTATGAAATTGGGATTTATCCCAGGGAATCAACCCAATCAGCCGATATCATAATCCCCGTGGGATATAACCATGAAATTTGGGTTCTGAAATGTGATTTCAAAATATATACGCTTGACATCGGAATCAAAAGGTCAGCCCAGAAATTGATTTACGTCGGTTTGCCATAATACGCTCTGCTCGTTCTACTACCGGTTCATTAATGTAATACCTACCTAGTTCTTTCATTAAGTTTGAAAATTGTTTTCAATCTCACCTCGTCAATATTATTTTCATTATATCAGTTTTAACAAATGCAATGAGATCCCTGAGGCGTTTGTGTAGTAAAACAGTGTACGATCGTGTGAGAAACGTGGAGATCCGCAAATAATGCAAGGCTGATGTAAGCGTAGTTAGTAAGATTAAGAAATGATGGTTTGGCCATGTAGAGCGAATGAATGATGACCGAATGATGAGGAAAGGGGTGTAAGAAGAATATACGATGCAAATGCGAATGGTAAAAGAAGTCGGGGACGCCCGTAGAAGACATGGCATGACCAAGTGAATCAGATACTTGAGTCGAGCCATGTCAAGAATCAGAATAATAGAAGAGCATGCATGAGAAGATGTATGAATATGAACGAGGATAGGAGTGTGTGCCAAGATCGAGTTGTTTGGCGGCCTGTCCTCTCTGCCCACCCCTACGGGGAAACGGTGTGATGGTTAGTTAGTTAGTAACAAATAGTAAGAGAATTTGATTATTTCTTTCAACGCATTCTAGTCACAAATAAAGACTCTCTTATTTAAAAAAATGAAGACATTGTTTTAATAGGTATGTGATTGAATTAAAATCGTCCAGACATAAATTAAAGCTAAACAAGAAATATGATATCTTAATGAGTAAAAAATATCCGAAAAAAGAAATAATTTCAATTATTAAAAGGCGAAGTTACTTAAATTAAAACATAATGTTCTGTAGGCGATCTTTTTTATGCTATCAAAGGATAATTAAGACTCTGTATTCGTAACGTTTCTTTCACGAAACCTCATTAAATTCTTACAAGGGGTGCTTTTTTTGACCCCGTTTAGTAGAAACTCTAGTAATACTTTATAGAATAAATTTGCCGGAAGAAAGCACGTCCGAAGATTTGATTTTCATCCCGTCAAAAGATATTATTTAAGATCAAGAGCGAGAACAAGATTGAACATGACTCGGTATGGTCCATCGTATAATAGAGACGAAGATTTTAATCTTATTTTCGTATACGGCATCAAAGAGAACTCGTTTTAGCTATCGAGAAAAATGTAAAACTGCATATTTCAAGTTATGTTCACAAATTTATGAATGGAAATATTGATGAAAAATGTAAAAATATGAAATGAACATCGTCGCGGATAAATGGGTATATACATTTTAATGATATAACCTGTGATGTTTTAGCGATATCATATAAAATGTTTTATCTTGTCGAATGACAGATTTTTTTGTTGTTGTCATTTATTTATTAATATTAACGGTATAAATATACCATAAACACAGATAACATGTCACAAAATCATTGTTGTACATAAGAAATAATAAAAAATAGTGTAACAGTTAATTGTGGCATTTGGTTGAGAAATGACACAAAGAGCTAATTTACATAGAATACTATAATAAAAATAAAATTAAAAATGATTGAAAATATATGATAGTATGCCTTCTTGTACCTACCTTCCATGCAGTTAATTAGATCCGCCACATCTGCGTATCTATTACTAACTTCATGTAACCTAGGTACAAGCGAGTGTTTCGTACACTCAGTCCTGTTGTTGTTGCATTTAAACAGGATTTTGGAGCGAGTTGCTCTAGTGGGTATATGAAATTCGACGAGCTTAGTTAAATCAAGACTATTATATTTTTATTCTACCATTTACAATTTTGAACATAAATGTTAAGGCGGGTATGATTCTTCGATCTGAAAGTTTTAATAAATTTAATTCTTTCAACAAGTAATTGTAGTTTATGTTTTCAATGGTAATATCGAGTTTAAAATTTATGCGTTTTAGGAATTTGTGTTGAATTTTTTTGATTGTATCTGAATGTATTTTAAAATGGGATGACCAGATCGAGGAGCTATATTCGACTTTACTTCGTACTAAGGACGTAAACAAAATTTCAAAAGTTGAAATATTCCTAAAACCTATGGAATTTCGAAGAATGAAGCCAAGCATATTCATTCCTTTATTATTAATTGTGATAACATGGGATAAAAAGTTTAATTTGGAGTCGAAGCCCGAATGCCCGAATGCCCAGGTCATTAATTTCTTCGACAGAGAGGTAAGGGTAGAGTTGTCAAGTTCATACGGATAAATAATTGGTTGACTGATTCTATAAAATCTCGTTGAATGACACTTTCATGTCATGTGCGCCTGTTTAAATTTTCTTTCGAAATAATTGAAAGTTTTATCAAGTTACATAGTTTACATTCTCGTCCACATAGAGAATAACCAATCACCATTGCTATTTTCGATGTACATTTTTTTTTTAATCATAGGTCTTCCCAAGTGGTTTTCTTCGTTTGGCGACTTAGCAGGGGTGCCCGGGTTCATGGGGTGAGGTTTGTCCAAGTCTTAGCGGCGGATGCGTCTGCCCATCTTCTGCGTGGCGGGCCAGATCGAGAGAGACTGGATGAAGGAGGCCTTTTGACCTTTCAAGCCGGACTCTCACGACCCATCACCTTGCATCGCAGTTGGAGGGATGGATTCATACGTCCGTCCTCCTACACACCCACCCCTAATACCCTTTTCCTTCCCAGAACTTCCTTCCTTCCCTTCCTTAAAAATACCCTCCACAGTATACAGTATACACCATCACAAGCACCCCCTATGATGACACAGGCCCTGAGGGAAATTATTTTCCTCGGGGCTTCCTGTGTGGAGCTAATGTAAAAAAAATCGCTTATTCTCGTAACTTAAAACGATTTCGGTGTCTCATAAAGTTATAACTTTATGAGACACCGAAAGCCGCCTGAATATTCAGCACCGGGTATGTTCCAGTACCTTCCAGTGTACATACACATTGCCGGCGAATGGAACATTACTCCACCGGTCGCGCTGGTATATATAAAGCGACTAAACTCGGCGCTCGCTCAGTCAATCCCAGACCATTTGTCGGTCAACAGATCAACATGTAACAGATCTCCGCACAAGTGCTCTTGCATGGCATCTCTACGCATCCAGGGCAGCTTCCCGAGGTCCATCACCACGTCACAGCTACATCCCGTGACTTACAAGGCTTGCGTCACCTTCAGTCCAGGGATCAGCTCACCATTTCATGGCACCCCGAAGCGCACTGTGCTTCGCTGCCATGGAAACACGCTCCGCCTCGCCAGGACTACCTGCTGGTGGCTCAGCTCACCGAGCCACTCATCGTTCATCTCCGCGACTCAAAGCGTCGAGCAACGACCTGGAAGATAGGTCATCTCCACCGCCAAGGTGTTGAGCAACTCACTGACCTTCACCACACCATCTCCATCTCCTCCGAGCGCCTGCAGCATCTCATCTACGGCACTCCGCATTACATCATGTTCTCGCTACGTAGCCTAATAAACGACTGACTCACTACACCGACGGACGCCTTTTATTTCTCGCCCCGTCTCTGCCGATACGGCCCGCTCCCCTCAAACTTATAACTTTAATAAAACATTATTTATCCAGTGTCAATCCTCATTATTAGTAGAGGAGAGGATTAAAATCATTTCAAATAAATGATCCACACCAAGTAACAAATTATCGCCCAATTTGTCCAATTTCTAACATAGGAAAGATCTTTGAAAAAATAGTAAAAAAACAATTGGTAAATTTCCCAGATAGTAATAAAATACTAGACAAAAACCAGTTTGGTTTTATTAAATCACTCAGCACACAAGATGCCATTGCTAACGTAACTTCATACATTTACGAATCATTAGATAAAGGTAAAAAATGTCCGGGTATATTTATTGACCTCAGAAAGGCAATCGATAGCATATCCCATGAGATGCTATTAAAAAGTTAAATACCTAAGTTAATTGTTAATGGATCACCAACTACTTAAAAAACCGCCCTCAAGTGGTAAAAATCAATCGTGTTAATAGTGATCAAGAGATTTTGAGCTTTGGAATCCCCCAAGGTACAGTGCTTGGACCAATCCTATTTACCATATATGTAAACGATATTTTTTTTCAACATCTACATGGTCAAATTACATCATAAGCCAACGATACAGTATTCATAATAAGTGAAAAGACTTGGGAAAATGTAGAATTAAAGGCCACAGAAGATATCAATACGCTTAAGAATTTTTTCGACACTAATTTACTATCACTAAATAGTGAAAAGAAATTTGTAATTGCATTTGCAATCCATCCAAACGACGCTCCCAAAAATTTTATCATTGTCATACACGATAACACTAAAATTCATAGCCAACATTATGGCAAATCAAACTGTACAATATTAAAAACAACAAATAAAATTAAATATCTCGGAGTAATTATTGATAAAAATCTGAAATGGAAGGAACAAATATGTCAAGTAGTAAACAAAATCAGAAAATTAATATATATATTCTTAAGAATTAGAAATTTTCTGTCGATAAAAAATCTATATTTAATCTAACATGCCTTAGTTCAATACACTTTACAAAACGCTATTATTAGATGGGGATCCGTGTATAAATGTAACCTTCTTCCAATAGAAATTGTACAAAGAACAATTATTAAGATTATATTTAAAAAAATCCTTAGACTACCCAACAGAACGCCTGTTTGAAGAATTTCAAGTACCCACATTTAAAGATTTATATATTAAAAATTCATTAATTCATATTTTAAAAGAAAAAGATAAATATCCATTTTTAAATGAAAACAGAATTCGACTTAAACATGTTTTTCTATGCCCAAAACTAAATACGTCTTTTGCACAGCATCATTACACTTACCAGGGAAGAACTTTTTTCAATCAACTACCTGAAGAAATCAGAATCATTAATGATAAAACCCGAATACTGCTCTCTGAAAAGAGACATTTTAAAAATATTCTTAAGAAAAAAACCACTGTCACTTAATTAATCTTACAAAAATCCTTATTTTTCGATAACATTCTTTCTTTTTTTAAATACATACTTTAATCAAAATAAATACTGCAGCTCAAATATATTTATGTACAATGAATTATTTAAGTTAGTACTAACTAATAACATTAATGTACACCCCCCTTCCATACACAAGCACATGCTTTCAATGGAAGGGTAGTAAAAAAAAACCTGAGATGTATAATTACCATACAAATCCCATGTAAAACATAATATTAAAAATGATACATTATTATATCTCTGCAAAAAAAAAAAATTGATCGACATGGTTTGTCGCAACAATGGTCTCTATAATGCAAAATCTTTTGTATTCGGTTTGATTATTTGATAGATATGAAATATTATAGATGCTTTCATTTAAAGTAGCTGATGAATTCTTTTATAAGCCCCACAAAAAATACGTTTCAGCGAAATCGCTTACTTCCGAACTCCTATTCGGTTGTAGTTTTTTGTAAATGCGGAAAATTAAATTCTTTACAAAATATTTCTACAGCATTTAAAATATTTGTTCCTTTTCATTAAAATAACTCGTTTTTTGGTGATGTTTTTTTTTGCACAGGACAAAACAGGCGGCTGATGCTGAAAGCGGGAATTTCAACCTTATCGTCTTCTGCATAAGGAGTGTTACTGTTAGTGGCCCGATTTCAAATGTTACACGACGCGACGTGGTGAATGGTTTTAAGATTCGGCATCCCGAATTTTTAGCAATTTATGTCATACTTTCCTTGAACACTGTACGATTTTAAGCTCTTAAAAATATATATGTTAATTTTGAAAGTAATTCCTATGCATTTGCCACGCCGAAACGGTAATTATGTGAAATTCCCTCGATGGAAAAAAAATCGCTAAGTATGCTCCAAAAATTATTATAAACATGTTTTTTTATGTTATTTCACAAGTTATATTATGAAAAAAATTAATTGCTACTTTCCCAGGACATTTCCCAGGAGATTTTTGCACTATTTTAAACGAGTCGTGTTGTATTAAACATTTTCACAATTTTCACTTAATTATTATCGTTTTTAATATCAGCGCGCTCGCTCTAACATTCGTATTTACATATCTCCCCTTCTTCTTCTTTTTCAACGCTTCCTACCGGGCCTTAAGAAATAAAAGAAAATAACAATTTAATAAAAGAAAACAATTATTCCGCTCAACGCCTTCAAAGTGATGAGAACCATTTTACTTAATCAACTGTAGCCGGAAGGGTTCATATCGTTTTCACCGAGTCACGATTACATCCAGAACCACGGAGGATTTTCTCTTTGTCGCGCAGTTTATTTTTCGCCCCACGTTAATTAGAAAGCATGTTCTAAGTCCGCCTCCCGGAAGTTATAATACTCTTAGAACTTATAAATCTCCCCAAATACAAGGGATTAAAACGTTAAAAAACATATTGAGTATTCTTACTTGGTATTAACACAAAACCCGAACATCTTCATAAACACCTATTTAATATATTATAAGTTCGCGTTCTCTTAAACTAAACCGAGAAGTATTGCGTCGCATAAATTTAATATAAATTTCACGCTTATTATCGCGTTTCTCAGGGAACGAATTTGTAAAATTAAGTTCTATCGTACTTCCTTGCCTCTTCCGGAAAGTACGCCTGCGGCAGTACGCCGTAATAAATTAATTTATAAGTTTTCGTTGAAGAGCAGTGTGCGATCTGCAGTATCGGCACAGTACCTTCTAATTTGTACTAGGTAACTGAGAGAAAACCAACCAAATCGGTAACAAGACTCAACTAATTTTCCAAACCACGCTCATTGCTGAAGCTCGAAAGATCTAAACCAAACCAATCTGAAAAATTTATTTATCTGAAAACAATTTTTGCATTTTGGATTCTGATTAAATTCTGTAAGAGAAGATTTATTCTATTATTTTATTCTATTTAATATGCTGTAAGCAACTGTAAATGTACATCTGCCTAATATTACTACAGCAAATATCACTACACTCGGGCCACGTGGTGCTGTATTCAACACGAAACATCAAAAGCACTTGAGTCACGTTATTTCATATCTGTCACAAACTGACACCTCCTCAAAAAAATCGTTCTCTCTTCTATTTTATTACGGTAAGAAGTATGATTTTTTTTTAATTGGTTGTTCGTTAATCACGAAACATCTACAACCCTCGAGTCACGTTGTGTCATATCTGTCACAAACAAGACACTTCCTCAGAAAACTCATTGTATATTCTATTCTATTATGGTCAGAAGTATAATTTTTTGTTTTATGAGTTGTAACCATTGACCTATGATATCCTTCATCGAAGGTTGTAACACGTACAAATTGCTATATCTACACACTAGCTTTTATACATAAAATTTTGTTTTATGTCATTTAACTTCTATATTCGTATTAAGAACAACCAAAAACTTTAATTCCATACAAGTCATTAAATTATTATATGTATCTCTAGTTAGAAGCCTAATGGAATATAACTCGGTAGTTTGGTCTCCATCTTACAAAATTCACATTAATAACATTGAGCGAATACAAAAAAAAAATTCTGCGTTTTATAAATTTTAAATTAAATATCCCACTAGAAGACTTGAAATATAATTTATTATTAAATGTTTTAAAAATACACACACTAGAAGACAGACGTAAAATAAACGACTTAACATTTTTATTCAAAATGCTTAACTCTAAATTTGACTGTTGCGAACTACTGCAACTCATAAACTTACGAATACCGACAGTAACTACACGACAAAATACACTATTCTACTGAAGCATTCATAAGCGGAACTACATTGCCCACTCTACGATACAACGATTTCACACTATGGGAAATCAGTACTTAGGTGATATTGACATATTTAACATAAACTTGGCAAAATTTGTTGATCTTGTAAAAAACTTATTCCAAAACTATTCCTAAACCTATCTGTTTTTCTGAAAACCTATGAAATCGTTGTATTTTTGTATTTTTATGACTTGTGTGCTTTTTTATCAAATTTTATTTTTATTATTTCTGTATATGTTAAATAATCTGTCATGAATTATTTGTACTACCAAAATGTAAAAGCCCATTGGGCGTTAAATAAATAAATAAAATAAATATACACCAGATTTAAATGTCCGGGTTTAATTTTCCCCACAGGAAAAACTAAACCCTTTCACACACTTCCCAAATGATCATCTGGTCAATCCACGTTATGCAATTGCACTATATGTATTATAGTTACAAAACAATACAAGAACAACATGTCAACCTACCAGAGACCAGATGGGAAAATAATTCACCGACTCCAGATATTTTCATATCAGAGGGTTCGGCTCTGTGGAATTCCTAATTGAACCTATAAATCCTACTGATCCCTCAATATAAATATTTAAAAAATCTTTTGTAATCCTACATGTATTTAAAATTACCGATTTTTGCATTTTTATGTATAAATTCTTTGACAAATCTAATACGCCTAAATTTTGAATCAGAGACCTAGGTATAATGCCAGTAGCCGAAATAACAAATGGTAATATTTTAATATTCCGAGAATGCCAAATTCTTTTAATCTCATTTCCTAAATCTGTGTATTTTCTAATTTTTTCAGAAACAGAAGAATTATTATTTAGCTAAATTGTATTATTTTTTATTGGTATAACTATAATTTTTTTTTTATTTTCTGCTATAATATTCTACACCTTCCGAGTAAATTACATTCTTATTTATTCTGTGTTATTGGTTTGTGACTCGCACAATTGTAAGTGAATAAGTATCTACACACTTGTTTTAAAATGTTATACTCTCTTTTACTTATTCAATTTTTATTTATTAATAACCATTTTGCTAGTTTGCACAAAATTTAACTATGGATAGTTAAATATGTGTCGTTTTCTTATTATTTTCTTTTCTTACAACTATATTTATCGTGTTATACTTTAATAACGTAATCAATTGTAAACTTTCTATATAAAAGCCCACTAGGTCGTTAATAAATAAAGAAATAAAATAACAAGACATAAAAAAAGTTTCAGCGTTTATCGTACCTGTAATCGTACAAAAATCAGAGACAGAAAAATTTTAAATGTGAAAGAAGCAAGTAGTACGTTACAAGACTAGTTGAGAAATATTTTTAATAATATTGTGGTTGCCCTGATGAAACGCGTAATAAGTAAATTCATATCGATGTGTAAAATATTAATTAGTGGAGTCAATCAAAGATATGGTATTTAATTGATACAATATTACATCTAACCTGTTCAAATATGTAATGAATGGTCTGAAGTTAATTTCTAATCTTTTTTTTTTTTTTTTTTTTACATGAGCTCCACACAGGAGGCCCTGAGGAAAATAATTTCCCCCAGGGCCTATGTCATCTTTGAGGATGCTGTGTGGAGGGTTTTTTAATCTAATTGTGCAATCACTGGAGTAGTTTCCTGCAAGAAACTAACCAAGAAGTTTGACTTCGATCCTTATTATAAGACAGTTATAATTGAACTGAATTATTACTGTATGACTAGACTATACCTATGCAGTGTTTCATGGTGGTATTGCGATTTTTAGGAAGGTTCAAGATATTATAGAAAATATCCACAGCCGAGCAATATTCAAGGCAATTTAAAATTTTGTTTGAAAGTTTTGTGCTCGCAGCTTTACAATACTTGCGCAAGTATCCATTTGGTATCGTTTTGGTATCGTTTTGGCGCGTTTATTTAACGTGGTTTCCCGGTAGGCCTATTCTACGACCTATTGTGTTTCGGTCTATTATTACTTGATAGTATACCCGAATTAGTAGTTGTTGTGCAGAAGCAGAGATTGGGGGAAGACAAGCTAATTGCACACGTTTTCTATTACGAGTTTTTTTTTACAAACATACGATTTTGGATAAGATTTTTTACATACAAGTGTGGCTTGGTAAACTAGACCCAGAAGACTGGGGATGGAAGTTAATTGACAATACATTGGAACCAGTCCAGATTTTACTCCCACTGCACCGGAAAAATTCCTCAATACAATTTTTTGCAATTGCAAAAAGGGGTGTAGTGCTAAATGCGGCTGCAAAAAATTGGATTGTTTTCTTCATTAGCATGAAGACACACCCAGAAGACTGGGGATGGAAGTTAATTGACAATACATTGGAACCAGTCCAGATTTTACTCCCCCTGCACCGGAAAAATTCCTCAATACAATTTTTTGCAATTGCAAAAAGGGGTGTAGTGCTAAATGCGGCTGCAAAAAATTGGATTGTTTTCTTCATTAGCATGTAGCTGTTGTCAAGGCAGTCGTGCTCCAATGTTGAATCGCCATCAGAAGAGGATTCTTACGATATCAGCGAGGAGACATCTGATGCATAGAACAATTTACTTGTAGCCAGCAGGAAGAAGAATAAGAAAAATAAGTAGAAGAAGAGGATGAAGAAGACCATTTAGATAATTATCAATCAGATGAATAGTTTTCTCCAATTACTCAAAATTCCCAATGCTTTCATTTCCAATAGTACCATATTTTATTGAATATAATATTATTTAATTAAATAGGACCACGAGAGATTGTGGAATAGACCTACCGGGAAACCACGTTAAAAAACACGCCAAAACAATGCACTACCTCACAGGTGGCTTGGAAACGTGTGCATATTAGGAAAAACACAACCGTTTTCAACTTTTTGAATAGCTGTATCTCAGAAATGGCAACTCTTAGAAAAAAGTGTTATAACAATTTTTATGGATAATTGCATGATCTACAACTTTTTCTAATTTAGTTTATGATAAAACATACCGTTTGGCTGAAAAATGCGAAAAATCCGTATTTGCGAACTTTGACCAAGAATATTTGTTTTTTGCAAATGTGTGGTCGAGGGGGACTTTTCACATTTCATTTATAATGGTGTTCCCAACATTCGTTCCAATTTTCAGCTCTATGCGAAATATTGTAACCTTAATGTCTATTTTGACCGGACTATTTACGGAACGGTGACGGTACAAAAAGGCAATAAACATACGTTCCATATCACAATAATGGTGCAGATCTTTCTTACACATTAAATAATTGTGAGACAAAAGACGAGACACACAATGCACGTACGTCGATGTTTCGGATTTATCTAGTCAAATAATAGCGTCTTTAGTGGGTGGTATAATGTGTGGGTACTAAAGTAACGGATTGGTTTCTTGTGTTTTTTGTGCACTTAATAAATTAATTAACCGGTAAACCGAACAAAATCATCATCTTGGTATTTAGGCAAAAAAAAAATGATGGTGGTTTTTTTTTAAATTTCCAGTAGACAATTTTCTTCAAACACCGCGTATGCCATATACATATGTTGCCATAGTGCAAACAATTTTTAACGCCTTTGTCCAGTGATTGCAAACTTGATCGATAATAAAATTCATCTATTTGTATTGTAGATGGTGTGTTGCAAAGCTGAAACTTTGTATGGGTGTAATAACTTTGTGGCGTGAATGTTCACTGGGTGTTGGTGGTGGTCACCTATATAAAATATTTTAATAAATTATGTAAATTCGGTAATGAAAACAATAAAATCGGCATATATTATGAACTGTGGATGTGTTAATGATGTGTGTTTTATAATGGTACGGTATGTTACAAATACATGTTTTATTTTTTATGTTATAAACTTTTTGTTATATTGATTTTTTGTTCTTTTATCCAGCTTTATTTAAAAAAAATAACTTTGAATTTATTTTTTGTATCAACTCATTTTTTGTATCAAATGAAAGATTGTTGAATGTTTTTATTGCATGGTATTTATGGTGTCTTTGTGCAAAGCTTGTCTTTACGAAAAGCTTTAAGCTTTTCGAAATGGTCTGCTAGTGATAGTTTGTGCTTGTTGAAATACGTTTTTTTGTTCGAAAATAGTTTGGTAGTGCTTTAACTAATGTAATATTGTGTAGAATCATGATATGTAGATTCATAAACAGGTCAAATGGTATTACAGCCTAATAAATACGGTTTTGGAACGACACGTCCATACCGGTGACCGGACAACTCAGAATGAATTCAACGCAACAACCCCTTTGTAAAGTCATTAAAAGTGACGAGAAAAATATATAAAAATAGCTCCAGCAGAACTTTGTTGACCGCAGTGGGAGGGATAGATTTACTCGTCCGTCACTCCTGGGTACACTGACCCCTATATTCCTAACCTCCCATCCTACCTTTTTCCTTCCCAGAACTTCCTTTCCTTCCTTTCCTAAAAATACCCTCCACACAGCATTCCCAAAGACGACATAGGCCCCGAAGGGAATTATTTTCCTCAAGGTCTCTTGTGTGGAATTAATGTAAAAAAATATATTAAATACCCATCAATATACCATTCCCTTTCAAGTCAAACTCAATCTCCGTGGCAAAATTATTTATTTATAGAAAAATAAGAAATACATGAAAAACATAAGCTGCATATCTCACTAGGGCATTCTTGTATCGAGATATGCTGTTTTACAATGTAATTTAAACAAAAAACATACATATAAACATATAAACTTAATAAAAATATAATTATAAACCTACAAAAGAAGCACTGAGAACAATTATTCAGACATGGATTATTAATAATTTAATTATAGCTGGGCAGTATACTCATCATTGGCAACAATAACATTATACCGTAAACTAAAAATACAAGGTACCTGTTAGTTGTGGCTTACCAGATGCATTCATAGGGTGACCATAACACAGTAGCATTTAATTATTAACAAAAAATAAAGATTGGTAATTGACAACAGCTAAATAATATCAGGTAAATAATAATAACCAATTATGTATATTAAAAATAATAATAATTAAGTAATAAATTTATATAGTTTATGTAATAAATATAATATATTAAGTAAATAAATATAAATAAATTAAGTATATAATATATAATATAATTATGAGTAAACAATAATAAACAATTTATTAATAATAAGTAAATAAAGGTAAGTAAATTAAGTACATAATGTTTAAATAAATGAAGACAATATAAGCGAAACTCGATCGAAAATCTGGAAACAGAAAAATCAGAAAAACATATTGACACCTCTGGGACTCGAACCCAGGACCTCTTGCTTTCCGGGCAAACGCGCTAACCACTGCGCCACGGTGTCGATATGAAATTCGAATATGAATATCGAGTTTCGCTTGTATTGTCTTCATTTATTTAAATATTACAATTTGAGGTTTTACTCATAAAAGTTAAAAATTAAAAATAAAATATTCATCCTAGACTTGCAGAAAAGTCGATAGATGTCGCATATTAAATAAAATGGATAAAGATTTATCCAGACATTATCTAGAGAGCATTTAGTTCGGGTTTGAATCTTGCAATCACACATAAAGATAGTTGCCAATAATATATGCGTTAAAGAAAATTAAGATAATGAAGGTGGTTCTTAGTCGAAGTATGGTACAGTTAAACATGACCGAATTTCATATCGACACCGTGGCGCAGTGGTTAGCGCGTTTGCCCGGAAAGCAAGAGGTCCTGGGTTCGAGTCCCAGAGGTGTCAATATGTTTTTCTGATTTTTCTGTTTCCAGATTTTCGATCGAGTTTCGCTTATATTGTCTTCATTTATTTAAATATTACAATTTGAGGTTTTACTCATAAAAGTTAAAAATTAAAAATAAAATAAGTACATAATAATTATGAGTAAATACTAATAATAATATTGAGGTGATTTTTCACAAAAACGGCGCTATATAAATCATCCAAATATTATTAAATATTATTAAACAATTATATAGTACAGTAAGTAAATTATGATACGAAAGAAGTAGATAAATAAGTAAATCCTTATAACAATAAGCAAATTAAAAAGTACATAATAATATATAAGTTAAGTACATACACAGTTATTAAATATGGATTGTATGAAATATAGCTTAATTCCAGAGTGATTTATGATATACGCGAGAACATGGGTAGTCCAAAACCATCACTCTCACTTAGTATACATATTTTGACCATTTTCTTGAATAAATGTAATGTACCAATAGTTTTTATTTTTTCATTGAGCATATTATAAAGCAACGGAGCTTTATATGAAAAACTTCTTTGTCCAAAGGATGTTTTGGTATATACCGTAATGTAATTACACTTACAAACAGTTTCTATTCCAACCACTTTACGCTCCGTTTCCACAAACATCGATGTATTTCCTTTCACCGCTTGAAAACATTTTTTCTTTTCTAATATTTGCTAAAAGTTTGAGGGTAGATTTTTTCCAGCATTAGACTAACTCAAAAAGAATAAAATATAATTACCAAAAGAACCAAACTCCTTACCCAACCCGAATAAAAGATATTAGGTGAAAGGCGACAATGCCAATACTGAGATTTACAATACCATAGGAACAGACATTGCTAAGAAGTTATTTTAATTAGAGTAAAACCTTGTACGGACTTTACGCGAAATGGAGATCAGGAAAGTATGCAAGGAAAGTAATTAACAACTAGCAGTTAAAAACCCACTCCGCACGTTTTCGCTGCTAGGCCCTGCAGGTGGCTTTTGGTTTGGTTAGTTAGTTAGTCCAGTTAGTGTTGGTGAGCATTTCATTAACTGGTTTAAAAAATAGCCCGTTCCTCGGATCCACTGTCATCCAGTAATAGCTAGTCACCGGGACAGGCAACGACGTCATATGTAATATATAGCCGCTTGATACTCTCTCCATATCCAAAGAGATACAACAGTGTGTAAATTTTCTATTTATGAGAAAATTTATACACGCGAATGAAGTAAGAAGTAGTGGTTAGACAGTTATTCAGTATTGCCGGCATAAAAACCATGCACGACTGAAGGCGATCGAATAAATATTTAACCGGTTAGTAAAATTTATATCATTTAGTTCTTAATTAAGTTAGAAAAAAGGTCATATTTAATTTTTAAACTAATCTCAGTGTCAGTGCATGTGTATTATTAATTCTTTAGTTGAAATGTGTATTTATTTTATTCACATGTTGAGATCTAAATCTGAGTCACTAACAATTAGGCCTTCAGGAAAATAATTTCCTGGGGCTTTTTAAGGAAAGGAAGAAGAGTAAGTTTTGGGAAGGAAAAAGGTATGAGGGTTCGAGTCCCGTCGGCGGCATGTATCCTTTCTCGGGAGATATTTTTAGTGCAGACGAATCTTTCAGGCTAATAATTATTACTTATAATAATTGTTACCCTTTGTGCTACGCATAAAAATCTTGTCTTAAACATTAGTTTATCAATTAAAAAATAATAATTACTATTTGACGAGTTAAAGTATTTCACCAAAAAAACGCCACCTAATGGGAGATTTAGCAATTACAATGACTTTCCCAAATAAAAATAAAGTTGGTGGTTTGTAGGTGGAAAAATGTAATAAGCAGAAATTATTGTTGAATGAAACACTAGTATATACTGAATTATCTGGCGTAGCTCAGTGGACAGAGCAGTTGACCGGAAATCAGAAGGAAGCGGGTTCGAGTTCCGTCGGCGGCGTGTATCTTTTCTCGGGAGATTGTTTTAATGTAGATGAGTCTTTCAGGCTAATAATTATTACTTATAATAATTGTATGAGGGTGGGTGGGAATGACGGACGTATGAATCAACTAAAACTGCGTTGCAAGGCTTTCGTGAGAGTCCAGCTGGGGAGGTGAAAAGGTCTCCCTCAACTAGTCTCTTTCTGTTAATGTGACTAGCGTATTAGCTTTCTTTTATAGATACAGATGTGTGTATAACTGTTCATAATTAAAACTTAAAAAAGTGTATTTCTGAAGCATTGATATAACGAGAGAAAAAAGTTATTACAGCTGACATCAAAGTAAAAAGTTCCCAGGGCAAACGATGCGAAGGGCAAAGATGGTCTCTTTATCATAAAGTTCCAAAGCATAATATAGTTGTCCCAAAGCGAATATGCTAAGTCCTAACTTTGCGAGCGCTATTGCAAAGTAAATTAGAGTGCAATGCTGCGTTTATTGACTAAAACACAGTGCTGGATCTGCCGTACGTAAAAAAATGTGCTCAAAACCTGACGCCAACTCCGAAGAGGCGCCGTGAGAAAATAACGATTGTATGACAATTTAGTTTATCTATTTTCTATTATTTAAAATTTAACCATAATACTGGATAATTATTAAGCTCTACTAACACCGACCTTTCAACTTTCTCGAACGCGCATTGAGTGAATTTGACGGTTTCAAGTTCATATTTGGTTTCATATTTCAAATTCCATAAATTTAATTTCTCTTACGATGAATGGATGCGATCCAAATTCAATAAACAATCACAATGCTTATTATTTTTTGTTCCTGTTCGTGTAACTAACCGTATAAAATATAGTGGGAAGCTAGTTTGTCACGTAGAATTTTTACAAATGTCATTTTTGCTACACCAACTTAAAGTTCTCTGTTCTAATCTTGACTTACAACCAATTGACGATTCAACACCCGTTGTTATCGAAAACCGCCAAGTACATGAATCTAAAAAACGGAGTGCAATGTTGTTTGAATGACATTGAAGCCAAATATATGGTGAGGGGAATCGCATGGCAGCATCTTCTATGACATTTTTCCCAAATCTTCCCCTTCACCTCACGTCTTTTCTAACCTAGAAAAATAAACGAACATAACATATAAATTTTATTTAACGTTTCATATATTACACGATTATTAAAAAAAATTGAGTGCAGTTCACACGCGGTAGAAGTGAAACCTTCAGAAAACTGAAGTAGACAAGAATGGGGTGGCTAAGAAGCACCGCACAAATAGGAGACCGATTATTTTATCTCATTCTCTCGCAGACTAAATCCTATAAATGTATGTGTTTGCCTCTTTTAGTGTCATTATTTTTCAAATAAATGAAGACAATATAAGCGAAACTCAATCGAAAATCTGGAAACAGAAAAATCAGAAAAACATATTGACACCTCTGGGACTCGAACCCAGGACCTCTTGCATTTGATCGAGTTTCAAAACACGACGGTGCTAAAAAAGTTTTCACTTCACGAAGCACTCTTCTTAGGGTGAATTGCCTACTTCAAAAAAAAAGTTGTGATCATTTTCAAAACATCTTTTTTTACTTCGTTCGCCTTTGAGCTTAATTGCCGTGTTAGTCAGTTTATTTAGTTTTAGTTTCAATTACAACTGTCAACCACTAAGGTAGGTTTTTAAAGATCAATAAGGAAGCAAAACACAGATGAACATTTTTTTTCAGGGGTAAGATTTTCAATCTGAAAAAATGATAAAAAATGTGGGAGGGGGGGGGGGGGCGCCATCGCTACTTACTGCACAGGGCTCCAGATTTTGTGGATCCGGCACTGCTGTAGCATCCAGGGAGTTGCACAACAAGGTGTCTGGAACCTGCAGGGAAAGGAGTTGGTAGAACTAACTAACTTGCTTACTAACTTACACGATGTACCCTGTCTTGTGCTTAGTGTTATTAACTCGGTTTTGATGTACTTAATAAGTTTATTCTGAGATTTCCCTAGAGCCCTGGAGCAATAAAACTGATGTTGGTAGATGGGTAGGTATTCAGTTGGTATCACACCCTTCTGAAAGACCACCACTCAAAATCGAATCGCTATTTGTTTAGACCAAATAACTAGGTACCTACCAAGAGAAGAAAAAAGAACAGAACGCGTTTATTGAAGACAAGAGGAAATCTTATAATGTAAAGTTTGACCTTTTTCACAAATCTGCTGATGTACAATAACTAATAATCTTAAATATAAAAATCAATAGATTGCGATGAAAGTTCGGTTATTTGTTGTGCGCATGCTCGCGAAGGTTTCTATATATATTGCTGTGGCGTTATGAATTTGGAATAAATGAAAACATGTGTATTTCATATATTTTAGCGGCAGGAAGAGGGTGAAGAGGGTGGGGGAAGGCGAGGACGGTGGAAGGGGAACACGGGAGGGGAAGGGGAAGGGGAAGTGGGAATGGAACGGGGACGCATGGAAAATGAAATGAAGGGAGAAAAAATAAATTATTTGAATGGTGGTATTGCACCGCGTACCGAGTATCAGCTAGTAATTTATAAATCTATTAGTTTTTCAAATGTAAGAAGGTGTCTGTGCTGAAACAGAACATTGGCATTATTTTTGGCTTGAAATTCTATCGAGTCGAAATGTTCAGCGTATCCATGAGCCATAAAACTTTTATTGAAGTGTAAAAAATAATATAGGACGACATAAATATATTTCGTTGTAGATTTTTCAATTAGTATCAAAAGTGATGGAAATCGGAAAAAAGAGACTTATGGTTCGGTAATTATATACGTACCTATATCATGTTTGTTACCACTTTTATGGATGGGTATAACTTTTATATTTGAATATCTTTGGGTATAACTGTGGCGTTTTAAAGACATGAAGGTTAAGATATTTGTAGATACAGACAGATTGAATAAGTATGTCAATGGAATAGTAGGTTCATTTTGTAACTCCTTTATTGTTTTATTTGAAATTATATTATTTCCCGATGATTTATTAGCATTGAGGGTGGAAATTCCTTTTCTGATATCAGTACTGGATATTTCAGTTAACTTTAGTTTATTTATCTGGTTCGTATTATAATTTTCTTCCGGCAAAATGCTTATTCATGTTATTTGTTGTTTGGTTTTCTTTGCTAATTGTGATTCTATATTAGTAAAACATTGTCCGGATCCGGATATTTTGTGAAAGAGATTTGAGTATTTTCAATTGCTAATTCGTCTATGGTCTTGTAATTAAGAAATGGTTTTGCGTTTGTAATTTCATTAATGATCTTCCATAATTTAAGCGAGTCATTTTTACATTCATCTATTTTCTTTTTACAATAGTTTTCTTTCACATTACGCATAACATTTTCGCAGATATATCTTTTATAATGTCGCAGTATAAATATATCACAAGGATTTAGTTTAACTTTTTTGTTTAGTTCGTCTCTTTTTATAATGCAATTTATAACGTTTTGAGTCATCCATGGTTGGTTTTTATGTGAAATTTTTATTTCTGTTGATTTGGTACTAGACATGTTACATGATGGTGTTTGTGATAATTGTGATATATTCAATGAATTTACTCCAGGCATTATTTGTATCAAGGTTCTCCAGTAGGTTTATCCAGTTTGTGTTAACTAACTGTTTTTTTACTTCTTTCCATTTGATCTTCTGTAGGATAATTAGGTAGGGCTGTGATCTTTGCGTTTTCTTTTTGATAATAGATAAAATTGCTGTGTAGTGGTCGGTTATGGTAGAGGTGAATATATACTACTAAATATGTGGTCGATGCAAGATTTGCTATCATTAGTTATTCGTGGAGGTTTATTAATCGTTCTTCTAAGTCCATGGAAGGCTAGTATTTGTAGATATTCAGTTCTACTGGGATGACCATTTTAAAATATATCAATATTTATATATATTTGTGTCTCCGATAAGGAATGCATTCTTTAATATTTTTAGTGGATTAAGTTCATTAGAAAGCGTTTCAAGAAACGGATTGATATTTGTTGTAGCTAGTGAACGGTAAAAAGCTAATATGGTGGTCTCATCACCCACTTTGATTTTTAAACAGTTTGCATGTTATTTATTTACTATCTTGATATCTAACTAACTAACTAACTAACCATCACGCCGTTTCCCCGCAGGGGTAGGCAGAGAGGACGGACCGCCAAACAACTCGGTCTTGGCACACACTCTTTGCCTCACTCACATTCATACATCGTCTCATACATACTCTTCTATTATTCTGACTTTTGACATGGCCCGTCTCAAGTATCTGATTCACTTGATCGTGCCATGTCTTCCTCGGGCGTCCCCGACTTCTTCTACCATTCACATTTGCATCATATATTCTTTTTACTCTTGATATCGAACAGTATTAATACCGCAGCGTCTGCGTGGTTGAATTTCAGAACCCAGCTATGAGTGCATGTCGGACGCCACGCCATATACGCCGCGAGACAAATAACATCTGTGTACATGGAATTTCATACAAAGCTACTGTTATAATTCGGTTTCAAATTCAAGAATTTGACACAAGATGTCTCTACTTCCGTCAGCAGGTCGGACGGGGACGTCTCCCCCCTAGGTATAACTGCTACGAATTTGTGAATATGTGGTATCTCACCGGATATGAAAAGATTGACGGTAATACATGTTGTATCAAGTGCCTATATATTATGACGTGATTGGTCTGTCTCGGTTACTTAGTCCCGGTGACCAGCTATAGTGGATCCGAGGAACGGGCTGTTTTTGGAATCAGTTCGTATTGGATCTATAAAATGGTCATCAACACTAACTGAACGAAGCCGAACCAAAAGCCGCCCAAAGGCCTAGCATTTATTTTATTGTTCTGTTTTCATTCTATCGTATGTTTACGTGGAAAAACTATTATACTTTCTAATCCTCTCCTTATAATATACATAGAGTACGAAGAGTACATTAAATTACAGGGATTAAACTAGGATTATAAATATAACTTTTAATACCTACCTTGCATTTCTTGTATGTTTGTTTAAATTTTTCGTTTTAGAAAGTTATCAGTGGGTAATATCCCGGCCACACATTGCTGTGGCTAACGAAACCCAACGCCATGCCAGTACCCAACCTTTATAACCGACGCCATCTGTTAAATCAAATCCACACCGCCTCCTTGCCAGCACGCTGCCCGCTACCTAATAACCTTCCTCATGAATCATTCTATTCATTGGTGAAAACTGCATGAAAATCCGTTGCGTAGTTTAAAGGATCTAAGCGTACATACGTCGGGAGCGACTTCATTTAATACTATGTAAAGATTGGATGGTTTTATTGGTTCATATTAACGAAAGTAAGACGGATTTGAGTTAGTTTCTGTATTGCCTAAATCAGCGGTCAGCAGCTATTTCAAGTAAATCAAATAAGGTTTTTTAAATGAAGTGAAAAAAAGATACACAGTGGCTGCTTTAGGCAGATGTCAAGGTAACAGCTACTGCAAGCTGTTTTTCATTAATTAATGTGTAATATTTCTAAAATAGGAGATAGGACAGGAAACATTTTACATACATTACGTTGCAATTTGGGAGGCGAGTATGGGTACCGCCGCGCGCCGCCCGGGGAACCATTTATTGGATAACTAACACCTCTGCCAAAGGTCACCCCAAGTGGTTAGCTACGTTTGGTGACTTAGCAGGGATGCCCGGGTTCATGGAGTGAGGTTTGCCTGGGTCTTGGCGGCGGATGCGTCTGCCCACCAGCTTCATCGCAGGCCGGATCGGGAGAGACTGGTTGAGGGGGTCCCTATGACTTCTCCAGCCGTATTCTCTTTGAACATCTGGGTCTGGGATGGGTCACACTTGGACTCACTGACCCCCAGATTTTTTATTTTTTTTACATTAACTCCACTCAGGAGGCCCTGATGAAAATAATTTCCCTCAGGGCCTATGTCATCTGGGATGCTCTGTGGAGGGTCTTTTTGAGGAGAGGAAGGAATAAACATTGGTCTTGAAAGACCCATGTTGTAGGAAGGAGGAAACACAGAGGCAGGCAAATCATTCCACAGCCAAGCTGTTGAACACAAGAACGAGTCGAAGAAACGACTCGTTTTCATGTGACAAATGTCAACCGTGTACAAATGTTGGGCACGCGTTTGGCGTGTTTCCCGACTATGCACCGGTGCCGAAGGGATCAATGATGCTAGTTCCTCGGAGCATCTTCCATTGTAATACCGGTAGAACAAGGATAGCATTCCCACACGACGCCTGTGCTCTAAAGATTGCAATCTGTCTGTTAAGATGGGAAAATCTATTAAACGGACCGCCCGTTTCTGCACAGAGTCGAGGGTATTTTTCATGTATTTTGGAGCTCCAGAGCAGAGGTGGCTGCCAAATTCAACCGTGGGGCGCACTTGTGATTTATACAGGGTTAGCAGTTGTGTACTATTAAAGTATCTGCGGGCCCTGTACAGTACGCCCAGTTTTTGGGAGGCTAACTTTACTCTGGCTTCGATGGAGCCCCCATACCTGAGCTGGTCACTTAGGGTTACACCAAGCATATCAATTGCTACCCACTCCTCATACCCCTTTACTTACCAAAACTTCCTCACCTTCCTTTTCTTAAAAAGACCCTCCACACAGCATCCCCAAAGATGACCTAGGCCCTGAGGGGAATTATTTTCCTCATGGCCTCCTGTGTGAAGCTAATGTAAAAAATATAATATAATATACCTATGTATGTATATTTTTTGTAAATATAACGAATTTAAATGATTCGCCTTGTACCTACTTGTAGGTTAATACAACTTGAATAAAATTGAAATGCAAAATCTTGTTGACTTTTTGGCGATCCCATTATTGTAATTCGCAGCCCTATTTACGGTCGCAACCCCGGGGTTGTGGATCGCTGGTCTAATTCCATTGTGGTCGAATTCTTTTAATACAATAAAAAACTAAAAACGTATCTGCATATATTCATTATCTCAGTGCTTATTACGAGCTGTATTTTATAGGTCAAACCAATAAATGATATTCAGTTAAACGTATTTGGGAGGAATTGTTATTTTCTGCGCTTTGTAAGAAGGTATCATTTATTTTTCCAGGTAGTGATGAATATTCAGAGGTTGTGGTGAATGTATTCCCTTAGGGTCGTAGAGTATGTACTTATAAACAAAGGTGCGAAAGGATGGCAATCGGTATAATGTTATCCACACGTTTACATTTAGGGCAGGAGGGTACTACGATACACGTTGTGGAAAGACACCTTTACTTAACCCTTTACTGTACCCTAGAAAAGTATTCATACTATGAGGAATGAAGTAACGCGATGTGTATTGTCTATTACAGCAGATATAGCAAAATGTAAAAAAACAATTTAGGGTTTTTTTTGGGTTGACGATATTGTAGATTTTTGCAAAGTGTGTTTCGTTGCGAATATCACTTAAAATGTCGGAATATCACACTAATTCAACTACCTATTGTTAGGTAGGATAAATAACACCCTAAGGAAAATAATTCCATTCAGGGCCTATTCCATCTTTGGGGGTGCTGTGTGGAAGATCTTTTTAAGGGAAGGATGGAGAGGAAATTTTGGGAAGGAAAAAGTTATGAAGGGTGGGTAGAAATTTGGAGTCCAGTGTTCCCAGAGAGTCCTGCTTAACCAGTCTTTACCGACTCGGCCTGCCACGCTGTTGGTGGCAGACATGTACGCCGCCAAGATCCGGACAAACCTGACGCTATGAATCCGGGCACCCCTGCTAAAAACGGAGCGAACCACTTGAGGTGACATATGGCAGAGGTGTTTGTTATCCAATGAATGGTTCCCGGGGCGGCGGTACCCATACCCGCCTCCCAAATTGTAATTTACAGCATGGCTGTGGACTCCAGAATGAAGTTTGTCTGCACTTATGTGTTGAAAGTCATATCTATTTTACGTTTTGATAATAATGTTAATAATAAGTTTGTTCACTCCAGTGTTCGTCAGCAGTACAAAACCCAATGAGCTTAAGAAGAAAACTGATATTGATTTTTAAATACATAGGATGAAAATAAATTAACAAACTAGAACCATCATAAAAAAATATTCCTATTTTAGATACCTCCAATTCGTGGTGCTATTTCATTATTAGCCATGTTACCATGAATATAATAATAATTATTATAGATAGATAGCTGCCTGATAACTACTGTAAATGGGTAAAATAATTCAAGTAGGTATGGTATTCCCTACCAAATGGTAAATTAATCTATACAATTGAAGATACAACCATTGTGTTATTATGCCTACTGGTAATAACCAAATAATTGGAAATTTAGCTGCGAACACGTCATTGGGAAATCCATATCATTTTTATGAAATTATTGTACGCAACATTTGAAACCTACCCTCTCTAAACGTTGCAGTATTTATTTATATTTTTAAACAATTACAGAGTTTTAATAATTATTACATTAGTTAAAATGCCATTGGGATGTACATTGTACATTGATATTAACAGAACAATTAAAATTGTTCACAGCCTGATATGCTTGTCTATATCGTCACATTCAATGGCTTTTAATCATCTACACATTCGAGACATTGAATTGAATTAGGCAATATTGTTATTAAATATAACTCGATGAAATAATAAGATGAAATATTTTATGATGCCTCAAATAACGTCCATTACGAATTTTAATGTGAATATTACTTACTTTTACTCATTCATGTTTGTCATTTACTTTTGCATATTTAGCAAATTATTTTTCACTATTTTTGTTATAATTTCTGTTATATATTGTATTCAAACTATCCATGTATGTAAATTTTTGGGCAACATGCCTGTTTTATCAGTTTTATGTACTAAAATATAAATAAAATAAACAATGAGTGGTTTCAAGCTTGTTATGAATAACTTTGTATAAACATATGACATAAGTAGATCTTTTTCCGTTTCTAATGTAAGAAAATTAAACTCTTGTAGCCGTTTCTCATAAAATTGAAGTAAGGCCTTTAATACTTATTTGAAAGTAAGGAATAATTTATTAATTAATAGACTTAGGATTTTTTGTACAGATTTAAGAGAATAATTAGCATATTTCATATAATGTGGTTTCCATATCACTCCCAAATTAGGCTAATGTATTGCATTAGGTTACAATTGATTGGAGGTTTTGAAAGGCTTTGATATTCTATGAATGAATCTCAGCAGTTTCAGTGATTTACTCGTAAAACCATTATGTGTACGTCAAACGTAAATGCCTATGTTGTGTATAAATAATAATTTAAAGAATAATTGTACCAGAATAAAGTAAACGTAAAGGTAAAGGCCAAAACACACAAAAAATGTAATGATATTTCGTATTATGACGTTACAATATATCATGAAAAACTTACAAGTGAATTAAGACTTTTTGTTTGTTCGTATTGAATATTCTACACCTTGTAATTTTTTTTTTGCAACACTCTACACTTTTTAATATTTGTATAAATGCTGCAATTCCTTTTTGGGTCCGGGTCTGGGTCCTTTCACACTAACCCTTGTTGAATTTTCCTTCAGCACAGCCCTAGGAGAGAGGCAAATCGAATGCAGTCTTCGGCAAACATCGTAGAAGCGTTTCTTTTTCTACTTGTTTGTTAATTCCAAATGAAATTTTTGGTGCATAGCTCCTTGACTTTTAAGCAAATACAAGCACGACCTGTAACGACCCCAAACATTTCGAGCAATTCCATTTAGATTTGTTTGTGTTTCCTTTAGCTATATGGAAAAACTTCGTTGACGTACCTCTCATTTTTCCCGGAAAGCATGTTTGACTATTCTCAGAAATTTTGAAAAACTACCGAAAAATATGTGGAATGAAAAAAAATTGTTCGTAAATCTGAATAAAACCCAACTAAAAACAAATAAGAAAGCACTCTTAAAACTCCCAACATACGAAAACTAAAACTAGATATTATATTTTTGAGATAGAGATTGTGATGGAATATTTGAACATCTCTTTGTCCTGTGCGAGAGAACTTTATTTTTCGGGACAAAAATCTCTCTTGTGTCTAGGGCCTTAAAAGTTTTCAAATGAAAGTGAAATCCCGGGGCACTTGGAACAGAGCCGGGCAATGGCCGGGATAAGGCGCCGGCCCCGGGCGCCATATTCGAAGTAGTGATCAGTTTCCCTACCGAGTATTCCTATCAAGTGAAACCAGTCAAATTCATTTGAATTAATAAAATCTTAAAATTAATAAATTTAAATGGCATTTTTAAAGTTTGTTGGGAACACGTGGCGGCTGTTTCACAATAAGTGCTTCAAAATAAACTAATTGTTTTCTTGGATACGATTTTAGATTTTCACGGCCAAAAATATTTTTGTTATTAGTTTTTGGGGTATTATGCCGTGTTGCGCTACCTCCTTCTTTAGCCAACGTTTCGGACAGCGTTGCAGTGTCCATCATCAGGGCAGATGTGTGATGGACACAGGGCTGATGATGGACACTGCAACGCTGTCCGAAACGTTGGCTACAGAAGGAGGTAGCGCAACACGGCATAATACCCCAAAAACTAATAACAAAAATAATTGTTTTCTTTCTTTAATCTTTTAAATCAAAAAATTATAGAAGTAATCTTATTATTTCAGTATATTATCTCAGTACTAAGCAGTTTGTTTAAAATATTTTGGTTCTTTGAAATCACAGTGACTGTTTATTGTTATTACGTACAATATAAATATGGTTTACGAGAATCCACGTCCTTATAACTCGCTAGCTAGATTTTGTTTGGCGAGCTCTCGCAAAAGGAATGACTTGCCTTTCTCTAATCGGCTATTCACACGTCGTCACCGACACCATGTGACCCGATCATAGCATAAACCACAGAAGTGATAATAACTAATATTCCGATATATAACACTATCTGAATAGCCAAGTTGTTGAAAGCGTCGTTAAGTGTCTCTCTATCAAGCCATTTCTACTTGTCTCTAGCTAGCTATTTCTATTTCTTTCTAGCTAGCTATTTCTACTTCTCTCCAGCTAGCTAATTCTCTAATAGCTAAAGGCTCTGGATAACGAGCAACTTCTTAGGACAATTTCTTGCCAGTAAAATATTTCTCCGAAGAATTCCGTATTGCCGGTCAAGACTGCGCAAGATTGGGGTGTATTGCATAATATTCTTGTCGAGGTATTGGCGGTGAGATATTACGACAATATACGCCAGTCCAAATTCGTTTCATTCTCCCCACACATTGTTATTTGCTTACATTACTGCTCTGTTATTTTGTGCGTCTCTGTTCGTCTTATTAATAAATTATGTTTTTTCTAGTTATTTTCATGTTTGATGGAGATATTGCCTTAGATATTGTTTTATGTTGTGAATTTGTCTTGTATAATACGGCAATCTTGACGGGACACGACAATATTGACGGTCAACAAATGTTTGAAAATATAAAATAATAGACAATATGTGGAATTAAAAAAGTGCTAATAAGACTCCAAAAGTATTAGAGTGAGACAGAAAGAGTTCATCTTTCTAATACTATAATGAGGAAATATTTGATTGTTCGTTTGCATTGAATAGGTTCACAAACTACTGAACCGATTTGAAAAATTCTTTCACCAATAGAAAGCTGCGAGAAAAATATCAGCGAGTAACACAGGCTGTATATAATGGTAAGCTCTGGCGTTATGAAATTTGTATAAATGAAAATGTGTGTATTTCATATATTTTTGCGGCAGGGAGGAAAGGCAGGGAGGAAAGGCAGGGGGAAGGTGGGGTTTGCGGAGAGGGAAGACACGAGGGAGGGGTAAGGTGGGGAAGTTGGAAGGGAACGGGGATGCACGGAAAGGACATGTAGGGAGAATCAATTTATTTCTTTGAATGGCATAGCAACGCATGCCGGGTACCAGCTAGTTGTATATATAAGTGACTCTTATCCCAGATCAGCTGTAATAGACGCTAGTCTCAGTCTATAATAATTACATCACATGATCGCATCCATGAATATTTATAAAAAAATGAATGTTTCGTTTTTCACTTATTATTTCCGATACCCTTCATCCAATTGCGATGAAACTGTGGTGATTGGTTGTGTGCACGCCCGCGAAGGTTTTTACATGTATATGGTATTTCATAAAATTTTGGAAGGAAAGGGACGCGGAATGGGAACGGATTGGGAACGGGGACGATCGGGAAAGTTTAGAAAAAATCTCTATTTTAGTAGCATTGCAACCCATGCTCGCTAGTTATTAATGAACTAAGTTAGTGTGAACAAACGTAGTATTATTATAAACCCGTCGTCTCACAAACTAACACAATTTATCTTGCCTATTTACAGTCTGTCAAATAAGAGTAGAAAACATAGGAGGGCGCCACTGTTGGCCAAATAGCAATACTAAAAATATAATCATGGTGTTAATCTAAAGCTGTGTAACCTACATTTTTATTAAAAATTAAAAAGGCATTAAAGTGAAAAAAAAATTTTTTTCATTCCACTGATCTCAAAATTAGAATTGAATATAGGTATATTATTAGTATATCTTTACAATTTTATGTTAACATAATGAAGAATAACGATATTGTAATCTTAATATATAAAAAAAGGCGGGTTAGTTACACTATTTATAACTCGAGAACGGCTGGGCTGATTTTGATGATCTTTGACTTGTTGGATTTGTCTCCACCCCGGATAGGATAATAACTATTAAAACGTCACAAAAGTTAACGAAATAAATAGTTATTAAGAAAATTATTTTCCCCATACATTTTGTATGGAACGAATTCTCCTATTTTGAAAGAACTGCAGCAATATTGTGAGGGGTATAATATTGAACTGTGCATGAATTCCAAACATTCAAAAACGTCAAATGTCAATGCTTTGATTGTTGTGCATTTGTTTTTAATCATATAATGCTGCCCTTCTTTCTTACACACTCAATGTCAATAGTCGAAAATGAGACAAATGGTGAACGTATGTCTGCACACCTCCAAAGGAAAAATACAATAATTATAATAAATCTCTGAAATGAAACGCATTTTTTTACATGAGGCCCCGAGGAAAATAATTTATCTCAGGACCTATGTCATCTTAGGGGATGCTGTGTGGAGGATCTTTTTAAGGAATGGGGAGGATAGAAAGTTCTGGAAAGGAAAAAGGTATGAGGGGTGGGTAGACCCGGACATAAGTCACCGCATGAACCCGGGCACCCCTGCTAAATCACCAAACGTAGCGAACCACTTGGGGTGATCTATGGCAGAGGTGTTGGTTATTCAATAAATGGTTCCCGGGGCGGCGGCACCCGTATCCGCCTCTCGAATTCCCGTAAGTAATTGTAAAAGTAAGAAAATCACAAAAATATAAATCCGTACACAACGCCTCTGATACTGACAAAAACAAAACGCGGACAGTTGCGCATGGATAATCGCTTCATTGCGTAATTTTTAACTTAATAAAAAAACTGAATTTAATTCAACAGCTATTGATTCTGAGGCGGTACGAAGTTCGTCGGGTCAGCTAGTAAAATATAAAGCACACTTTTGAAATTGCTCACATTTAATTAATATTAGCTAAAGTACCTACTAGCATTGTCCAGGCTTTAGGTTTAGATCATGTCTCTAATTTTAGATCTGAATATATTTAGCTCATTCAGGTCTAAAAGTAGTGTAACTAAACTCACCATTAATGATTCTTCCTTTCTACCTACTGTTAAACTAAATGGAAGCCAATAACTTTTTAGAACACAATTTAATCAAATTATGTCATTAAGTAGATACCTACCTTAACAACAGTGCTTCCTCTATTTAATTTTTTTTTAGGAACATATACATGTATTTTTAAATGTGTATACGGTGTTCTGCATTTTTAGTGTGATTGCACTTTAAAATAATATTTGACAGGTAAATTGGTGTTACCAGCCTACAAATTTTGTAGTTCAATTTTTTTATATATTTTCTAATCTTATTTGACAGACTCTACCAGCACCCCATGTTTGCTCTAGTAACTCTTTCTATTTTTAATGATCGATGTTGGAGGAATTCAAATAAATCATGACTGGTTTTTCGTTTATTGTATCTATTATTAAAGAAAATAAATGATTCTGTGGTATACTGTTGTTTCCTCTGGTGCAAAATACAACTCTGATGATCGGGAATTTCAATACTTCGGTTCGTTTAGATAACGAGTCTTGTATATTATTGTCTTATTTACAAAGAATATCACACTGGACTTAACTTCCGTTCTATCTGATGCGCTGTGATAAGAAACAGGTAATAGGTGCCCACCTGAAGGTCGGGTACGATCAGCATCTTCGTAACCTTTCGGATATTAAACCCAATCGGGCGACTGTTGTCTCTCTCGCATAATACGACTAGTGGCTTCTGTTGAGACACATTAAATCTACTTATAACTAATAACTACCTATAGTAATGACATCTGTTTAGAGGCACTGAAACTACATACGTATTCACATACAGTACAGTTTCAATATAATTAATTATTCACAAGGTGTTCGATTGTTTATCAGTACTCAAATATTTCAGCTTATATCGCCAACATGATTTTTTTAACGTCTAAAATACGACACAGAATACAGCAAAATTTTCCATTCGAATGGACATCTCCGAACCTGTGAGAATTGTATTGGTTATACCCATCAATTAACTCAATAAATCCATAACCGGTATGCAAAAAACAAAAATATTTATTAAATTTCTTTATTTAAATATAATATATTGACTCCATCCAGTACATTCCTGCTCTAGCGAACCTAGTCGGGTGTCGCATTATTTGATTTCGTTAATCGATCAAACGTCAAGACATACATTTTAAGAAAAGAAAAAAAAACAAATTCGAGTAAGTTTAAAATTTAAAAGCAATTTAACACATTTCTGAAAGTATTTACAGAAAAGTGGCACCTTTTCGGGAGAGTTTAATGGGAGGCCTCTAAAATACCTCCCCCATACCCCTGTTTTATTCTGAGTATTGACGATTTTCTTAGTGAATGGCCTGTAGCGAAGCGTATTAAATTTCAAGGTGGTTTATAAAATAAGTGATGTTAAACTCTTGTTAAACTCATTTACTTCATTTTTCGGTGGAAATATCTCAGAGAACTTTTAAATATTTAATTTTGGTAGACAGGTTAATAAACCTAATTATAAAAATAATTGCACAAAACTGGTGAATTTTTTTAAAACTTTTTCAAAATTTATATAAAGTAATGAAAAAAATAAATGAAAAAGCTCATAATCATTTCAGAAGAACGCACCCTCACCTTGGGTAACATACATACTTTTTCAACCTGACAGAGAATGCTTGTATTGTGCTTTCTTTTAGATATAACTTCATAATTTTACTCTTGTTATATTTTATCATAGGTATTTATTTACTTATATTTCTGGTACCTTAGAACGGGGTACCCCAGTAAGGACACATTATTCTCTAAAAAATGTAACAAAAAAAAAATATATATATATACACGTATTTCGTAAGAACATTTTAACGCATTTTTTAAAATATGATCACCGCAGAAGAGTTCTAACTGCCCAGAAATAGTGGGACTACGGCACTATACTTCTAAATTAGTTAATAGCATGTTTGACTCCCCTGAACTCTTTACGCTGATTAATTTTCATGTACCTAGTAGAACGGTTCGTCGGAAGATACCGTACCATTGTAACAATTCAGGTACCAATGCAGAAATAAACTCAGTAATGAACCGACTGCACAGTGCACTATTACATGAGCACCAACGGTACTGAATGTCTATCAGCCTATAAAAACATTGTTATTAAATCTGTATGTCTATCTTGATAGCTTTGAAATGTTTATGAATTTTCAATATGTATCAAAATTTATATGAATGTGCATCTTTGTTGTTTGTAAGTAAAAAAATTTGTACTTGGTACTCATTTTAATTGTTATATCTCTAAATTCTTTGATTATATCAAATGTATTATTAATTTTATCATATGTAAAAGCCCTAATTGGGCGTGTACAAATAAATAAATAACAGCCCTAATGGGATATGTTGTGAGAGTGAACGGAGTGGGGTGAGGACATGGGAATAGGTAGGTGTGGAACTGCCTCCTATTCAGATTTGGTCACCAAACACTCCATTTCAAGCAACTATGTTTCGATTCTGATTGTCGGTTTTCCACTTTGTAGTTAGACGGACGAGATAAAAAATATCCCCATGAGAGAAAATACGTATTACTTTTTGAAGTGAAAACTCCTTTAGTACTGTTGTGATTTGAAACTCGATGAAACTGAAACGAGCGACATTAAAAAGAGACAACCACATACATCTATAGCATTGAGCCTGTGAGAAAATGAGATAGACTAATCGTTCTCCTCTCTTTCTGAAGATTTCACTTCTACCGCGTGTGAACTGTACACACTTTTTCTATTTGAATAACAACTATTTCTTCAGTTCAAAACCGCTTGGAGCCAACGAGACCATGGTATCCCCAAACGAAGTATGTTGTGGAGTGAAGGTAGTGGAGGGGGGGGGGGGGGGGGGGGGAGATGAGAAAGAGGAAGATGGTAAATACCTATTTATTCAGATCTGGTTACCAAACCCGGCTAAAGAAACCATTTCAAGCAAAGTCTCAATTCTGAATGGTGGTCTTACACGATACGAGGGCATACTAAGAGTATGTTACACTTTGGAATGTACCATATATTTTTTTAAATGACTTATTTGTGAAGTAACATAAATCAATAAAATTAAATTTAGCTTTGCTGGAATTTGACGCCACATAATGATTCGAAGATTTGGTTGCAAGAATACGTTATTAGAATTCGAAAAAATAAATTTTTCAACCGCTTCATGAATTGTGTACCATGTGAAAAAACAAGGTTGTTTCAAAAACAGAATTTGAATAATTCATCAAATTTCAAAGGAGATATTCAAGTTATTTGAAAGATCTATTCAGTTTGCGGGCCGGTTGTTTCTGTACTTTCAACTATGCGTCGTTAGAGTAGTAGATTTTTTAAAAAATTAGCCTGCCCAGGATATGCTATTATGTTATCTTTGGGGATGCTGTGTGGAGGGTTTTTGATAAAATTAAAGAGAGGAGGTTCCGGAAAGAAAAAAAGGTATGAGTTGCTGGTAGGAATCTTGGGTCAGTGTGTGCAGGAGTGACAGACGAATGAATCATCTCTCCCACTGCGGCGCGAGGCATTTGGGTCGAGAGAGTCGGGGTAAAGAAGATATTCTTAGTATAGCCCTGGTAAAAGGCGTATTTGGTGAACAGATCCGAAAAGCCATGAACTTCCCCGCCTTCATTTTCCCAATCTCCTTCTCCATCACACTCCTTTCAACTCCTTCCATAGTTCCCCTGGTTCCAGACAGTTGCGACTCTATTAGGGAAAATAATTAAACAACACGTACATACTAACTTAACAAGTACAAACAAATTTGTCGGGAATGAAAGATCGATGAGCTTAACTTAAAGTATACCCTTTCTTTAGTCTGCGGTATTTTATCAATTAAAATATATTAAGATATTCAGTTGAATTATCTTCCTGGATCCTGAAATGATAATGTTATTTTCGGCTTCAAAACGGTTAAAAAAATGAGCACCGCTTCTATCAGCCGATCTGCGAATATTTGAACGAGAAAATTGGTACAATTATTAATAGATAGAGGATTTTTATTCAGTCCAAAGAGCAAATGAACTCCATTTAGAATAAGGCCAATGAAGAAAATTGCAAAGGAATTTAAAATGTTTTCAGTATAAAAAATATTCTTGGTCTGAATTGACAATGATTTAGAATGAATCAATTAATGCACAATGGTGTTGTGTCTAAAATTTAAATACTGTCGTATAACGCTCCAGTTATTTTACAGAAATTGAACAATTCATCAAAATTTAAAAGTTAATTTTCAAGTTCTGCAAATATTCTATTCAAGTTCTGTAATTATATCGCCATTGGCCAGTTGTTTCAAATAATGGAAATGATAACAGAACTTGAATAGAATTTACACAGAACTTGAAAGTTAACTTTGAAATTTGTGAAACGACTGGAGCGTTACACGACTGTATTAAAATTTTAAACATAACACCTTTGTAAGAACTGAATTTAATTTATTGCACACCTTTAAATAAAAATGTTTGCATTTTAGACTTGTTTGGAAACCAACGTCGCCTGTATCCGATTTTGAACAAACAAATTTGAACAAATCATCAAATTTAAAAGTTAACGTTTTTATTTTTTTTAAAGCTCAATTAAAGTTCTGTTATTCGTTTCATCGTGGGCCGGTTGTTTCAGAGTAGTTGGTCAATAACATAACTTGATTAGAACATTCATAAATTCTGTGAAACAATCCATCATCATTACCTTTCGATTATTAGATCGAGACAGCCAATCAACATTTTGTACCCTGATTCTCATTCTATTATGTACGCACGAACATCGCGAATTATACATAGGAAAGGAACGAACCAACGGTAATCGGCGCGAAACGCCGCGTGCGGTTCCTTCATTCCTTTCCCGTAATTCGTGGTTCAGTTCGCGGAAATACCTAAGTGTCTCATCGCGGAAATACACACGGGTCATCGTACTCGCCCTTCCATTTGACTTCGACATTTGAAAACATCAGTTTGGTTGTTCCCTTTTTGTGGGTAAATATATTATTTTTCTTGTTCCTCCATCGCTTTTCTTGTTCCCTTAAGTTTGTTGGTAAATAAATTATTAACGTGCTTGCAAGAAAATCCTAAAAGAACTTAACAATTGAAAAATATACAGATTTCACATAAATGTTTGTAGGCGTAGTTTAATGAAAGAAGACGAGTTCTGTTGCTGAGTAATTAAAGACCGAGCTGTGAAATCCAAGGTTCTAAATTAATCCAAAATATATTTGAGTGTATTCTAAACCCTAGGGAATTAACCTTTTTACAATAGTTTAATCCTGACCTGTGAAATCAGTCAGGCCCAAATAAGGTTAAAGTGGACAACTTTTGTTGATTATTAGTAATTTCACTTTGACCAAATTTAAAACGAAGCAAACTCATTAAATTTGTTTCTTATAATAAAACTTTTTAGAGAAAATTAGTATAACAAAATAATATTAAAACCACTCTCAGCTAATTGATGTTAAACTTATTTTATGTTAACAAATAAATTATATTTTGATATTATAATAATGTACCTATTACGCGTTACGTGATGGGTACAGATAAGATTAGTGTGAAACTATGGATGACTTTTAGGTCCCTGTGGTATTCACCAAATAACCATAATTCAGAGTTTAGCTTGTTTACAGATTAAGAGCAATTCTGTTTTCGGGGTAAATGTAAATTCCTTCGATTTTCTGGTCCATTCTAGCATTAGATATATCTACCTACAACCTACATGTCCCATAAGGTGGTCCCAGAGAGAGCTCGAACGTGACGTCATAGTTCTAGTATCTTCTGTCGTTTTCGTTTTCATACGCGCGTGTTAGAAGAAAAAGTACGATTTTCGACAACTTTACTTCTTCTTATGTTAAAATTGTCCGTATGCTAAAATGGTTTTTACAAATTTACCTCCTGCAATTCCCTACCTCTACTATGTCTCTTTTGCGATCCCTCTTTGCCCCTCCCTCATGCCCCATCCCTTCCCTACATATCCTTTCTCATGCGTCCCCATTCCCGCCCCCGTTTCGCCCCTTGTCCCCTTTCTATCCCGCGTTCTCTTTCCACCTTCCCCGCCTTCCCCCTAATCCGTCCCTCTTCTGCGAACCGTTCTTTCCACTCCCAGATTCCCTTGCCCCCGCCTTCCCTCCCTCCCTCCCTAGAGGTAAACTTGATAAGATATACACATTTTTTAAACAAATCGCATGTCACCTACTGTATTTTTGAATAAAAACGTCTTAACGCTGTAGCTCACCATTATATATAGACATCTTCGTGATCGCGGGCACAATACATCACGAAAGTTTCATCTCAATCGGATAAATAGAAAAGAAACCCATGCGGGACAAACAAAGAAACATTTATCTTTATATACAAAATATTATGATGTTAACTTCGTTTGAAATACATTTTATACGAGTAAAATTATATAAAAAGCTAAGTTCATTCTCTCGTCAACAATCATAATACAACATTTTCAAATCAAATAAAATTTTTCCATTGATATCTTCATCAATTTTTGATAGTTAAAAATGAGAATAAATCACATCCACCACAAGAAGCAAAGTAAACAAAGCTGGTTCACATTGCATATTACAAAATCGAGACCAGTCTTATTTGGCTTCCGGCAACATAATGAAATGTCAATGTTGATTGAGTGAAATATACGTTTGAGGTGAATGAAATATTTTTCAACATTGAAACAAAAACCAATTTTCTTTTCGTTCGTTTTTCTAATACGCAATGATTTGATGAATATTAATATTTTGTTCAATGTTAGTGTCGTCACGAAGCGTTAGACATGCTTTAAAAATCTCTTAAGCTATAAAATAAATTAATAATGCAGATACTTTAATTGAATATTACTATCAACCTTTGTATTTTGAGTCGAAAAGCTTCAGGCGTCTTGCCAAGTGCTTTAGCAAAAATTGAAATACTTTTTTAAACTTTTGACATGGTCAAGGCATTGGTCAGGTTTGGTTGAATTAGGTTAGGTTAGGTTTTGGTCATTATATTGAAAGTGCTGCATCAAGATTTGCAAGGGACTTTAAAATGAATCAGAGTATTTAATCATAAGCGAAACTTAAACGAAAATTTGAAAAATAAAAATCAGAAAAAGATACTGCAAGGACCTTAGCCTTAGCCGGGCTTAAATCCTATAATTCGACCCTATCCCCTTCGGTTATATTTAACTCTAGCATACTTTGATTGAACCGCCAACATGAAATATCTTCATTTTCTTAACGTATATTTTTATTGACTGCTATCTTTATGAACGATTACAAGATTCTTCCCGAACTGAATTCAATCTTTATAGTGGGTCGCGGTTTCAATCTTTTTATGTTTTTTAAATCTATCTAATTTTCGTTTAAGAGTCTCTGATATTGTTTTCAATAATTAAAAATTACAATTTGAGGTCGCAAAATATGGTTATAGATATCAATAAGATATTATAAAAAAAATAATCTAAATTTTATGTAACCCCCGACACAAAAAGAGCTGATGACCTTGAAACACCTCAACAGATTTTCATGAATTGTAGCTAAGAACCATCTCGATTACGTCAGCTTTCAAAAAAACGCATCATAATCGGTCCATTCGTTTAGGAGCTACGATGCCACAGACAGACACGCAGACACGCACACAGTCAAACTTATAACACCCCTCTTTTTGCGTCGGGGGTTAAAAAGCAGAGTCATTAAATCGTAGACCTACCTGCCTAACCATCACGCCGTTTCCCGCAGGGGTAGGCAGAGAGGACGGACCGCCAAATAACTCGGTCTTGGCACACAGTCTTTGCCTCACTAACATTTATACAACGTCTCATTACACTCTTCTATTATTCTGACTTTTGACATGTATTGACCCGATTCAAGTATCTGATTCACTTGATCGTGCCATGTCTTCCTCGGGCGTCCCCGACTTCTTCTTCCATTCAAATTTGCGTCATATATTAAATCGTAGAAATATACAGAAAACGCATTTATGTTTTAGTAACAGAGTTGCATTTTCGTTTATTGCGATTTATGGCATTTATTTGTTGTTATACATATGCAATATAATTTGTACCAGAATTTTGTCAATAATTTGGATAATTTCTTCACCAAGTCTCGATAATTTGGAACATTTTAGCTTCTAAGTCTGCGTGTACCGAATACATTAGTTTGTGACCAGTAATAAAGTTTACAAACTCATTAATACATCGAAGAAATCGAATTGCATTTGAAAAATTAAGTATAATTTAATTATATAGATAGATACTAAATATACAATAAGATCGTTATGCTACTTCGTACATCAAAGCTCTATTATTATTAAAAATATATTAAAACTATTAATATTATTTTAGTAAACGCGTCACATTCCATCCATTTTTAGTTTTGAACTTTTATTTCAAAGGCTACAAAGCTATGCCAACATCAAAGGGTGTTAGATGTAAAAATTTTAATCATGAAAGGAGGACTAAATTAAGAACCATCAAGTGAGTTTTTTCAGGTGGCGAAGAGAGGACTCGAGGGTCGTTAGGTCGTGTCTCCGTCAGCGAAAACGACGACCACCTATTCTCCAGCTCCGCCCAAAGGCAGCTATATACTCGTAGATATTAAAGCAACCCAGTTCGTTGTGCAAAAGTGGAAAGCTAGAGGCCTTTGAAGCGGTATTACCGGAAACGCAGACGTTTTAATTTATACATCTAACCATGTTTTAAATTTGAATTTAACTAGTTGCATAGTCAATGTTTATCGAAACGTCAGCAGTATTTTTTGTATAACATTATTTGGTAATGTTTCATTGGGTAACAATTATTACAAGCAATAATTGTCAGCCTGAAACACTCATTTACATTGAAAAATCTTCCGAGAAAAGATACTTGCCGCCAACGGGACTTGAACCCGTGTCCTTCCGTGGTTCCGTGTCCTTCCGGGTTCAAGTCCCGTTGGCGGCAAGTATCTTTTCTCGGAAGATTTTTCAATGTAAATGAGTGTTTCAGGCTGACAATTATTGCTTGTAATAATTGTTACCCTTTGTGCTATGCATACAAATCTTGTCTAAACGTTAGTTTATAAAAATTTAAAAAATTTCATTGGGTAATTTTACTGGTTTTGCGACTTTTGATCCCGCGACAAAATATCCTACTGACAAAACATCCCCCAACAAAATATCTAAAACTAAACTTAACCTAACCTAACCTAACCTAACCTAAGGGGGCGTTCAAGTATTACGTAACGCAATTTTTGAAGATTTTTGACCCCCCCTCCCCCCCACATCCCATGTAACGCGCCGTAACGTTTTTCCGTATCACCCCCCCCCCCCCCCTAAACGTTACGTAACGCCCAAGTGACAATTTTTACCTGAAAGTCACAATTCAGTTGCACAAAGTACTGGAAAGTCGCTTAAATACCTTTTCTCTTGTTTTAATCGCGTTTGCGGCAATAAATTAAACAAGAGATTTCGAGAACGAAAATGATTACCAACTTGGAAGATTTTAATTCCCTAGTTTTTTTTTTTATCTAAATAAAGAAAAACATGTTATGTAACGCGTTGTTCGAACCTCCCCCCCCCCCTCGTAACGCACAGTAACAGTAACGTTTCACAAGATCCCCCCCCCCCCAAGTGCAATATGTAATACTTGAACGGCCCCTAAGCTAACCTAAGCTACCTTACAAAAAATGGGATAAAAATAATGCAGACAATAAAAGTGTAAAGACATTAATTTATTGTTCAAAAATAGTAACATGGGAAAAAATAATACGGATAATAATAATTTTTTTCTAAAGTGTATTTTATTTAGCTATAAAATTTAACATTTATATCTTTACAGGTTGTCTGTATATATTTTTTTCTTGGATTCGGTTAATCAAGGTTAGGTTTTGGTAGACATTTTGTCGGAGGATATTTTGACGCGGGAGGAAAAGTCGCGGAACTAGCAATGTTATGGAGTTCTTAGGGGGAGGACGTAACAAATGTAGCAGGATATAGAAATACTCATATAGGTATATACATATATGTATTTTATTTATATGTTACCACTGTACTTATACGTAGGTAAAATTTAAGTAAAATAAAGATATAAATAAATATATATTTTTCGAAGAAAACATCTAAAAGTTTTTTACCTTGTAATGGAATTACTTATTTTATTAAAAAGACAAATAACTTAGTTTCCATCAATTTATTCAAATATACACAATCCACATGTTTCGTGAACAATGTTCACAACATCAGTAGTGTAAATTCACTCTTGCTGATGTGAACATCGTTCACGAAACATGTAGATTTTGTGAGTATAAATAAAGTGACGTTAACTAAGTTATTTGTTTTTTTAATAAAAATAACTAATTTAGATTAAAAATTGATATTTTAAAATGCTTAGTAAATTTCACAAGAAGAATGTAAGCAAAAACTGAGCCTCTTTTAGGCAGACTCGCTCACGACACTTTTGCATCCGTTTATCTGATTATGCCCCAAGGTTCATAGAAAATATATTTATTATGCCCAATATTTTATTTATTTATTTATCTATATAAAGCTTATTTACATTGGGTTTTTCGCTGCCTGTTTCACTAGGATATAATTGTATTATGTGGTCATCGTAGAAACGTAATGCTGCCGTAGGTATTACTTCGAACCGAACCACCAATTATGGGAAAGAAACGAAGCAAACGTTCGCAAATGTATACGCAGCATTAGATACATTGTGTACGCTGTGTATTGATGTAATAGCGAAAGACGTATCACATCTCTCCTTCCAGTCATCCAATTATAACTAAAGGCGTCTGGAATCGACGTGCGAGTAAGACACTGATGAATGCAATTAATTTTCCTTTGTCGACGGATGGCCAGGCATCATATTAAACTAGTCGGTGATAGTGACATTTCGACAGACGGATGAGTGACATACTACAATATCACGTTATGTATATTATCAGTTTCAAGTAAATGTAATAAGCTATCATATCCTTGGTTTTGCTGACACCTGTCACTGGAACGATATTGCCACCCGTGTAGACTGTAGATGACAGTGTTAGGCGAAGAAAGTGGTTTTAGGAAGATACTAGGGGCAGTCAAAAAGTAATGCCTCCTATTTTTGTACATAAATTAAGTTAGTTTAGTTAAAATTTTGAATTTGTTGCAATTCCTAAAACCTTCTACAATCTGCTTCAGTAGTAACTTTTGGCAGCACTGCAGTCGCTTGCAAAATGGCTGACATCGATGTTCGTATTAGACAGCGTTCTGTGATTGTTTCTTCATTGTAGAAGGTGAAACGCCCATTCGCATTCGTGAAAGACTGAAAAATGTGTACCATGATGCAACAGTGGACGTCAGCACTGATAGACGATGGGTTCGCCAATGTAACGAAGCTGAAGGACAAACACAAACTTGACGAAAAAGTGACTGCACGCAACATTGAGCGAGTTGATGACATCATTCGTGGTGACCCCAGATAACTATAAATGTCGCACTCTTTCCCCCAATAAAAGCAGTGTGATGAAAGTTTGTGCAAGGTGGGTACCAAGAAACTTAACGGTCCGGAGTAAAGAAACAAGAAAAACAATAGCCTCACAACACTTGCGGCGCTTAGTTTCTGGAAAAAATTGTGACCGTACACGAAATATGGGTTCTTTTTTTTGATCCTGAATCAAAGAGGCATTCAATGGAATTGCATCACACAAACTCACCAAAAAATCAAAACTGTGTGATCGGCCGGGAAAGTTATGCGATGGTGTTCTGGATGTGACCTTGCTTTTTACAAAACTCTAATACATGCCCTTGTTAGAAGATGGACCAAAGCTGTGGAAATGGACGGAGATTAAACCCATGCAATTGCATTTTTTATATCTCGACAATTAAAGGAGGAAAAAATAGGAGGAATTACTTTTGGACTACTCCTAGTATTTTTAATGAGGAGCTTAAATTAATGATTTAAAATTAATTGGTTTCATCATAGTAGCATAATTTATCTATCTTATACATGGTGCAATAGGATGTACCCGAGTGATTTTAACCAGCGATTCCTGGGCATATTTGGAGTAAATTTTTTTTTTTTTTTAAATTTATTTATTAACCAAGAATAACATTACAATATATACAATATACCTACATATACATATATATAATTTTTTTTGGTATATACCACCTCACTAGGCTGAGCCTGTTCTGAGGTGGCAGGAATTTAATTTAATTTTGATATCTTAATCTTGGAAGATAAAAAATATAATTTTAATTTAAAAAGATAAATGGAATAAAAGAAAAAAATATAAAGAAATGAAAAAAAGATATGAGATAAATAGATGAAAATAGTTAAGGAGGAAAGAGAAAAAATACAGGTGTTGAGTGTGTTGTTTGATCAAGTTATCTGCACGCAGTATGCAATACCCTTGTTTACTACCGACGTATGAATTTTGCGTTTTAGATTTTTTGTCACTAGAATATCTTTTATATCTTTTTCAATTAAATTAAAACATTTTGGAGCCAAATTGTGATAATGTCTTTGTCCAAATGTAGTATTTGTCTTCGGAGTCATGTGTTGATTTCTATGTCTTGTGTCGTAATTGTGTTGTGCAGTATGATGGTTTAGTTTGTCTTTTTGGTAATGTATAGATATAATTTTGATGTACAGTTGGTGTATGTTCAATACAGCAAAGTCTTTAAATAACTGTGTTGTCGAGAATCTAAAAGGTTTTTTAGTAATAACTTTAATTAAGGCCTTTTGCGCTTTGTCGAGAGGGTTCATATTAGTATTCGCAGCACCACCCCAACCAATCATACCGTGGGTGATAATTGATTGTCCTAATGCGTAGTATATAGTTTTTAAAGTCTTCACTGGCATTATGTTTCCACTGTTCTTAAAAAAATATATAAGTTTCCTTACTTTACCCGCTGTTTTATTTATTTGTTCTGTCCATCTAAAATAGTTGTCAATGTAAATGCCTAAATATTTGATTATCTGAGTCCGTGTTAGCGGGTTGCACAGGCAGTTTTTTTTAGATGTGCAGTCGTGTATAGTTAGGTTTTCATTGAGTCTTGGTTGTCGTCTGGGATCTATACTAAATGTCATGTATTTTGTTTTGTCTATATTTAGTGTTAGCAGGTTATTGTCGAGCCAATTTTTAATCCGGTTGATTCCTTCGGCAGCTTTTTTGTATACATTTGTCCAGGAATCAGAAGCGAAAATGAGAACAGTGTCATCCGCAAAGCAGATAACATCTCCGCTAATATCTAACTGACACAGGCAATTGATGTAAAGTAAGAATAGTATGGGTCCTAATGTACTTCCTTGGGGAACACCGTAAGTTATGTATCTGTTTTGGCTTGTTACTTTGCCTAAATTTAGTGCGTGGCTGCGATCAGTTATATATGATTTGAACCAGTTATATGCAGAGTTTTTAATACCTATGTTATCTAATTTTTTAAGGAGAATTTTATGGGACACTGTATCAAAAGCTTTACTTAGATCTAGAAAAACCGCAATACAGCTTTTTTTTGGTCAACATTTTTTATAATGGTTTCTGTCACTTTTAATATTGCATTCTGTACTCCCATATTCTTTCGAAAACCGTACTGATTTTCTGATAGAATCTTATGGTTGTCTAGATAGTCTACCAGTTGGATTTTCAAAAGATTTTCGAGTACTTTTGTGAGAACATTTAAAAGTGATATAGGCCTATAGTTGGAGGGATTATTTTTATCTCCGGATTTGTAAATTGGTACTATGTTTGCACTTTTAAAATGGCTGGGGAATACACCGCTAGTAATACTCAGATTACAGATGTAGGTGAAGGGTAGGGCTATTTGGTGTTTTATTTCTTTTATTAGTTTAGTGTCAAGTTTGTCAGGTCCAGTCGCACAGTCGTTTCTCAGTTTATTTATGTGATGCATTATGTCTTTGGTTTGGAAAGTTTTTACTCTAAATGTATTGTTATCTTGTGCATTAGTGATAAATTTATTAGCAAGTATATCTTCGTCAGTGTTCGTTTTATTTAGTAGTGTTTGGGCTAATGTTTGACCAATTTCTGCAAAGTAATTATTTAATGTGTTGGCAATATCAGTCTGATCAGTTATTACTGTATCATTAACATCTATTTGTTGGAATTGTGCTGCTGGTTTTCTATTTACATTATTTATTTCCTTTACTGCGTTCCATAATACTTTCGGGTCAGCTTTGTTTTCTTCAATTTTTCGTTTATAATATTCTTCTTTTGTCTGTTTCACTATTGATCGGCAGATATTTCTATATTTTTTGTAATAGTTTTGAAGCCTTATATTATTCGGTGAGTTTGAAGACTGTTTGTGAAGTTTGTCACGCTTATGTAAGCATTTAACCAGGTTGTCATTAATGTATGGGAAGATTGACACTATTCGTACACTTTTTAGACATTGATTTTTCAAAAATTGATAATTAAAGATAGATTGCTCAATCAGTTATTATAAAATTCAAATTATTATAAAATTCAAATTTAATTTCATAGAAGAGAATATTTTGACTTAGGACCCTTTTTAGGATGTGCGATATACAATAACGTTGTATCAATAAGTACCTACTTACAGCGATGATTTAGATGTATAATATTTTATTTGTACACATATATTAGTAAATTTGGGGAATCGAAATAAAAACGCAATAAATCGAAATAAAGAATTTTGTTTATCTAAAAGCATATAATATGTTCTTACTCAGTCAAATTGCAGAACTGAAAAAATAATTACGATTACATACAAACATTAAATTATATTGAAATAAAATTTGATGTTTCAGCTAATTTTTACAAATATTAAATAGATTTGTTAAATAACATTTTGCACAACAAAGCAAAGAACCATGACACTTAGCATAGATCCCAGACACCAAGACTCGATAAAAACTTAACCATACATGATATTGCACTTCTAAAAAAACATCAGGTAAACAAGTACTTAGGCATTTATATTGAGAGCTATTTTAGATGGACAGAACAAATAAATAAAACAGCGGGTAAAGTTAGAAAACTTACATATTTTTTTTAATATACGAAACATAATGCCAATGAAGACTATAAAAACCATATACTCGTACTACGCAATAGCCCAATCAATCATCACTAACGGTACGATTAGTTGGGGCGGTGCTGCAAAAACTAATATGGACCATCTCGACAAAGGGCAAAAAGCCTTAATTAAAGTTATTACAAAAAACCTTTTAGATTCTCAACAATACAGTTATTTAAGGACTTTGCTGGATTGAACATACAACAACTGTACATCAAAATTATATCTATACTTTGCCAAAAAGACAAACTAAACCATCATACTGCACAACACAATTGATTACGACACGAGATATGGACATCAACACATGACTCCGAAGACAAATACATATGGAAAAACACTTAACCATAAGCTGTCTTCAATTTAAAAAAAAATTAATTGAAAAAGATGTTAAAGATATTCTCACGTGGCAAAAAATGCAAATCTAAACACAAAATTCATACTTGGACAGTCAACAAAGGCATTGCATACTGCGGGAAAATAATATGTACAATAAAACAACACACCCAACGCCTGTATTTATTCTACTTTCCTTTCAATTATTTTTCTTTCTTTCTTTAATCCTTTTCTGTTTTTCTCATCTATTTCTTTTTCATTTCTTTTTATTTTTCTTTCATTCCATTTAAATTTAAATTTTAAATATTTTATCTTCCAAGATTAAGATATCAAAATTAGGGTAAAATTCCTGCCACCTAGTAACAGGCTCAGCCTAGTGAGGTGGTATATACAAAAATAAATGTATATTGTAAAATTATAAATATAAAAACAACAATAAAACAAGAGCTAAATTTTTTTTTCTAGTGTTTTAAAAATTCTAATATTGAAAATTTAGTAGTCATCTATGACATTTGAAGTGTTACAAATCGATAATTAAGTCGTCCCGGACAGGAGCCTCAATAGTTTATAACGATAATATCATATAAATTTTATGGTAATATCATATAATTTTTACGGTACTCTCGACACAGGTGTGACAGGCATCGAAAATCTCAAATGTAAACATCGTACGTACATACTTATAGATGAATAAAAAATAAATAAAAATGCCATAGTGTGCACTTCAAAAAATGAAGCATTTTTTGTTTGTTTTTATAAAACCAAAATAGTTATACAATTCGAAAGAAACGTCCCTTCGTGGAATGTCTATGGGAATATGATTAAACAAACCGAAGTGATAAAAGAATATGATTAAAGAAAGATATGTAAAACCATGTACGATCGTGTGAGAAATGTGGAGAGCCGCGAAGAATGTAAGGCTGCTGTAAGCTTAATGAGTAAGATTAAGAAGGGGACGCTCAGATGATTTGGGCATGTAGAGCGAATGAACGAGGAAAAGAGTGTAAGGAGAATATATGACGCAAATGTGAATGGTAGAAGAAGTCGGGGACGCCCGAGGAAGACATGGCACGACCAAGTGAATCGGATACTTGAGTCGGGCCATGTGAAGAGTCGGAATATCACTCCCTGGAACTAGTATATGAGGGTTATGTATTTATGGGTTGCAATATTCACAACTACGAAGTAGTAATGGCTTTGAATGTTTCATTTAGGATTGTCAAGTAATTTTCATAAAGCAATTAAATAAAAATATATAAACCCATGTATTTGTCTTAAGTCATGCTCTCTTTGATCCTTTGTGCAATTTTTGCAGACCTTTTTGCAAAAATGTTTGCACATGTGTCTAAGTGTCTTCTATATTGCTTTCCCTCTAGTGCCACATCTTTCCAAACAAATTTATAGTCGTAAGAATGTGTTTTCATGAATTTCTCTGAATCGACCGATATATCATAAAATTCGCTCATATATTTTTCCCGGATTTCGTTCACTTCTTCGACGGATTTAATTGTTACGGCTTCGGCTGGCTTAGGGATAACTTCTGGAAATAATATAGCCACTGCTTCATCAAAAACTTTTTGGCGATCCTTCAAACCCTCCATCATCATCTTTAATTTAGCAAGCTTCTGCCTTGCGATGTCTCTTAATGGCTTTTGCTGAAAGAGAAGTTCCGCGGTATTTAGTGCCTTTCTTATTTGTATGGATATTTCTACTCCTTCCCATTGCAACCTTTTCCACATCATGGCTCCGCTGATGACCTGCGCTTTCAGCTTTGCCGCAGCTTCGGATTCTTGTTTCTTTCGGTCTTCTTCTTTCTTTGCGGCCATCTTGGTGTTAGCATCTCTTTCTAAGAAGATCTCTTCGGTTTCTTTTTTCTTTTGAATGAGGTAATCTTGGTTGTTTTTCTCCCAAACTGCTGTCCAATCCTCATATATAGTATTGACTTCGTATTCCCGTTCAAAAAACTTGTCAGTTAACTCTACGTCATTTGGTCCGGCTATGACGAGAGATCGGGGCAAGTAAAATAATCGGAAGAAACCAAGTGAATTGGCTAAACCGACAAAATAAAATTGACCTTGAAGTAATTTGTGACAGTAAATACCTGTCGTAAAACTTCCGGATATAACTTGCGTACGCACAGGTAGGTCACTTCTATCTAAAAAGTCCCAAATTTCTATGGTTCCTACGAAAGATATGGTGTATATTTGACTCGGAATATGATTAGACCATGCTGCATTTGTAAGGTAATAATCCATTTTTTTCCAAATAAGTGGTTTATCCAGGGATTTACTGGACCATATGGCAATTGTTTTTCCTCCCACGGTAGCGACGATGTCTTTGAAATATGGATTTCGGATGCAACACGTAATTGGTCCTCCATGGATTCGAGCTCTACATATAAATTTAGCATTTTCAGTTGCCACCCCTCCCCCTGATGATTCACCTCCTCCCCATGATATTTTCAAATAATCCCCGTACATCGAAGTTGTGCAAATAATTGGTAGCTTTTTATCATCGATTTCACTTCGATTTACATCCGCCTCGTACAGTCGTGGTACGTTATTATCGGCTCTTATTTTAATAGTATTAACTGAAGGGTACTCAATGTTTAAGCAAAGCAAAGAGTCTAATTTTGATGATACGGGATTTTGCGCTATTATTTTGTAAATCGGTTTCAATATCCCATCAAACACTCTCAATGGGGAGGTTTCCAATATCAAGTTAGTAGGTCGATTAGTGATTCGCTTTGAATCCTTCAATTTCTCTGGAATATTGTCAGACGAAGTACTCTTAATATTCCAAATTAAAATTGTTCCATCTAAAGAAATCGTAACGAATTGCATCGATTTTTCTTTCTCCGGCAGCAGTTTTAGTTTACCTTTGTTTGATATTTCAAAATGAGAAGATATCCACGAGATATCCGAAACGCTGGCGTGATGATTGAACATTAAATTGGATGCAGCTGTTGTCCGTACGACAGATTTATCGTGAATAATTTTCATCCATTTCATTTTGGAATTCATAGCAATTCGGTTGTTTTCTTGATATTCGGAAAGTAATTCAAAATCTTCAGATTCTTCGAGTCGCCCTTCTAAATCCCATACAACTATTTGCCCATTCACACAACCACCAATCAAAATATTTTCATGGTATGGACAAAACGACAGTGAAACAACTTCCCTGTTACTTTCCAGATATAATTTTGGTTTGAGATCATCAGAAAGGCTCCACACAAACACCGGATTCTCGCCGTAGACAGCTCGATTTATTTCGTCTTTGGATTCGTCTGGATATTTAATGATGCTTGGAACCGAGTCAGCGTATGTGACTGCTACTAGTTTACCGTATAGTTGATGCCATGCTGCAGCCGAAATAAATTTATCTTTAGCCTTGAAATCGGTTAAGACCGTGTATTCCTGAAATTCCATGTTAGTAACTTTACTTAACTCTTTATCTTTTACCAAGCTTGGATAGTCCAAATTATAAATGTCAACTTTGCCATTGAATTGAAGAATTCTTTCAACAATTTTAGATTTTTCCGTTAGAAAATCATTTAGTTTGGCAATGGCCATTTCTTTTTCCTTTTCAGCTTTCCTTGATAAAGGTTCTACCACTAACTTAGGTTTATCTGCATCTACATCAGCCCCTCCTGTTGCTGCAGTGGTTTCCCCTGCACCTCCACTCCCCGCATCACCCGTGCCACCGGTACTGCCAGAATCTCCTTCTAATTCACATTGTGTCCAAACATTCTGTGGGAACCTTGGCACTGTTTGAGCGAAAGAAGTACTCTTTTCAGGGTTAGCTTGAATGGAGGCATCAACTCTTTTTTTAGCCACGTTGTAAAACTTTGATCTAGTTGGTATCAGTTCTATGTATCCATCTCTTGCAGCCTCTGTGCTTCTTTCCAAAAACCGTTTAGGTTGATTTGGGACAGGAAACTTTGATTTTATTTCGATTCTCAGTAAGGGTCTATTTTTTTTGGGAATGTTTTCATCAACTTCTTGTTCACTGCCCAGCGAAGGCCAGGGTCTGCATTCTTTGACGACGGATTCTTCGAGTTTGGCGTATTGCTTCTCCATGAAGGCTTTGGATTCTTCATGGCAGTGGTCCCTTGCTTCGGGAGTAAGGCACACGTAGAATTCATCTTCGTCATTGGTTTCATCGAGGAGATATCCGATGAGTAATTCTGAATCTTCGTAGGCGTCCAGTTCTTTCTTTAGTGAAGCGAATGGAGATTCATCCCCAAGGACTTGAATGTTGTCATAAATAAGTTCCTTGTTTACCGTCTTCCAAGGATACTCCCCAGTGACATCGATCCCCACTACGAGTCCTAGGGACGTCTGAGTGAGTTCATTTAGCGTCAGGATACTTACTCCCGGGACTTCATAGTCTGGGAAAGGTTTTGGTTTTGTTAGAGCTTCTTCGTCTTCACCTTCCACGGCACTTCCACTGGCCTGCACTGAAAGGAAGACATTATCTGTTTAATAAATATTTGCAAATACGAGTTTTTATAAAAAAAACTTATATAGGGCAATAATTTAGAGCAGTCGCCCGCTTAGCCGAAGTGGAATATTGTTTTATCATGTATTTATGTAAATAAAATATCATTTTAGGTTGAAAACATTGTTACAATGCTAAAACAAACATTTGCAGAATATTCCTAGCACATTTTACATTGGTTGAAAGTGGCGTATTGCGTGCTTGTGAATCCCTGTCCGCCGTTAGACAGCTGTCTAAATATAATGTAATACCTATACCATACCTTTGAAAATGTTGTTTAATATTAATTCAAATACAGCATTCATTTTTGTTATTTATTTTTGGGGTGTTATGCCGTGTTGCGCTACCTCCTCTTTTAGCCAACGTTTCGGACAGCGTTACAGTGTCCATCATTAGGGCAGATGTTTTAAAAATACCGAAAACAATATTTCCGAAAAACCACAGAAAACTGTACAAAAGCAGTATCAATAAACATATTCCATTGAGATGTTTTATTGTACATTTCTGTCATGTACCACAGAACAGGAGTCCTGTACCAGCGAGGTAATTAAGGGAAGACTTTCGATTACGTCATTACATTGTGTGAAACTGTAGAGAATCTTGCCGACATAATAGCAATGAAGTTGAACATTAATAATTTACAAACCACACTTTAATGATGCCACTGTTGATAATGGGTGCTGCCACCCGATTGAGTTTTTAATATTTACATTAATGATTTGAAATTAATAATAAAATGTTTTCTCAAATATAACAATCGCCATTTATTTTTGTGGTATTTTGTCGTGTTGCTCTACCTCCTTCTTTATTCAACTTTTTGGACAACATTATAGTGTCCATCATCAGGGCAGATGTGTAATCCTGTTGTACGAAACAAGGAGGCAATACTCCAAAAATAGATAACGATAATACTTTCGCTGTGAAAATCTCGAATCGTACATAATTTAAATATTTTGCAAAAAATTCTCCACAATGTTCGAAGTGTTAATATATAAACGCGTGAAAAAAGCTATTTTGTTCTTCTCTCAATGGAGAAAAAGATTTTATTTTCCAAAGACTCTTGTGGTCGAAGGAATTTTAATAAATAAGAAAGTAAGATCTAAGAAAAAAAATTGAAAGTGTTCTTCTTTTCTTAGAAGGGAGTAAAATCCAAGAAATTGATATAAAACAATCAATACACTCAAGAACATAAGTCGTATCTTACACTGCACCAATGTTTCCTCCTGTGAGCTATCCACAGCACTTTCCACAGCTTTTAGCTTCTCTTCAGATTCTTCCATGTTGTCCTGACCGTTAAGAAATAAAACACCGAAACAACTGTATTGGTTGCCTCACAGCTTGCTACTGCGCCACTGTGCTACTGTGCAGGAAACTTTGTGTTACAAAGTGTTTGATCAATACGTCGGGGGAAACTTTGTACACAGGTTTGTTCAGTGTAACTAAAGGGGTGTCAAAACGCAATCTTCATGTTTCTGAAATATAAGGTATTTTATTAAACAAAAAAAAAACTATCTCATTAACCATGCTGCTGTTTCCGGAGGAGAGGGGTATGCATAGTGGATGGACCGCCACACAATCTTGTATTTAGGGCACATTCCACGCTTCTTTCACGTTCATACATCGTCTCACATATACTTTTCTGTTATTCTGAATCTTGACATGATCCAACCCAAGCATTTGATTTTCTTGATCGTGACATGTTTTCTCCTACCATTCGCTTTAGATTACATATTCAAGCCATCTAAATGTCCCTTTCTTAAACTTGTTAATTACGCTCATACAGGTAAATCTGAAAATTAAAATTTTAATAACCTGACAGACGTATTTCAACAGAACACTATTCAGATATACAAACAACAACACCGTTAAAAAAAAAACGAAATATTTTTGAAGTAAAAACTGCTTTAGCACCCGTTGTGATTTGAAACTCGGTGAAACAAAAAAAGCGACACTAAAAAGAGATAAACACATAAATCTATAAGATTTAGCCTGCGAGAGAATGAGATAAACTAATCGGTCTCCTCTTTGTGCGGTGCTTCGTAGCCTCCCCACTTTTGTCTACTTTAGTTTTCTGAAGGTTTCACTTCTACCGCGTGTGAACGGCACACAATTTTTTTAATGTCTAACTTTGTCGAAAGAGCAAAAAAACACGCATTTGATAGAAACTGAAGTATATTTTTATTGAGAGCGAAACAGTGGACAAGTACGAAATATCCAATTGCATTAAATTTAATTGTATTATAAAATATATTCATTGCTTGGTTTGCGTTGTATCCAAAACGAATGAATGGTTCCCCCACAGTAATTTTAATGTTTTCGAAATAGTCATTAAAATAAATTTTCATGAGCTTTCGGGAACGGCGGCGGTATGCTTTTCAACATTAATATTTTTGTTACAAATCTATTAAACAGTTTTATTACATGTATGTCGGGTTTTATGAATATTTTTTGTTTTTCCCTCATGAGTTCCTAAACCATTAATCCGATTGGGATGAAAATTTGGTGAGTTGTTGTGTGCACGCCTGTGAAGGTTACTGTATGTAATAATGCTTTTGCGTTATGAAATTTGTATAAAAAAATGATTACGCATTACACCGCTATGGAATATTTTTTTATTCAAACAGTTAGATTTAGGTCTATTATCACGAAAAGTGAGTATTGAAGTCGGGGAGACAAAAGACATGCAAAAAATATGCATTCAACTTTTTAATTTTGTTTTAATTAATTAATTAATTAATTTGGTTTTAATTAATTCGCTTACGCGGTAACGCCATTTGTATGTTTCGTTTTTATCTAATATTTCAAAGACAATCAATCAATGCAGCCAATCATAGAAAAAATATTATTGTTATGTAAACGGCCTCTGTGTTTCCTCACTCCTACAACATGGGTCTCTTCAAGACCCGTGTTCACTCCTTCCTTTCCCCAAAAGACCCTCCACACAGCATCTTCAAAGATGACATAGGCCCTGAGGGAAGTTATTTTCCTCAGGGCCTCCTGTGTGGAGATAATGTAAAAAAAAAAACAAAGTGAATGCATTATTGACAAGTCAGTACCTGTATTTATAACAGCAGAACGAAGAAATAAATGTATTAGAAGAATGACACAAGCTCGCTAGATTAATTACTCCTGCTTTGCCAAACAAACCATTCAAAACCTGGGATGTTTTTTTAAATTATGATGACATACGAGTTTATTTTAAAGAATTTATTTTATTAGCTTGGTACTTCCGACAAATGTCATATTTGATTGTCAATTAGTTAAAAAAATGAATATTCGTATTACCCGTGCATCAAACTTCGACAACACAAACGTTCCGTATTATCCGTGAGGTGGACTAAGTGCCTCCGTTCACGGAGATGCTTACAAGATACTCGATCCTTGTGCGCGTATCATACGCGCCGATCGTAAGTACCCCCCGTACGATTTTGGTGCCCGTTCACGGCGCTACGCGGTGGCTCTCGTTTTCCAAACAGTATCACGATACCGACAGTGCTGATCGCACGCGACGCGTCGCATCATTTGTGTCTGATACTTATTTGTTTGACGTTTGACAGAAATGGCGTCGGAACATAAAAGTAATGTTAGATTTGTTCTGGAGGTGGAAGAAATGCATGTTTATATAACTATACTTTACCAGAATACGTAAGAAAGGATTTAGTGGAGAAAATGATTGATTTATGTTGGAAAAAAAGTCACATGACATCGCTTGACAGCGTGTTAACTCCACGGCTGCACGTGAAAAATGATCAAGTTCAGTATATTTCGGAGAGCGCCGTGTACAGAGACTAGCATTAAAAAGTAGTTTATCAGCAGGGTACTTGTGGTTTAGTCACAATTACGTAGATTGTAAGTATCTCCATGAACGGAGGGCCTAACTGCATATTTACCAAAAATTGCAATGGGTGGCGCGCGAGTTGTTTGGAAAATGAGTGTATTTCATATAGTTTAGCGGTAGGGGAAGGAGGGAGTGGGATGGAAATCCGGGAGGGAAACGGAGGAATGGATTTTACGTTAAGGGGGAAGGCAGGGAAGGTAAAAGAGGAACGCGGGAGGGGGTGAGGGAATGCAAGAGGGAAAGGGGTTACGAGAGGGGAATGGGGGCAAGAATAGGGAGCAGAGGGAGGAATTGTAAAGGAGACGAAATAGCGGTAGGGGATAGCAGGGGATATCAAAAAGCGGTAAATTTTTGAGATCGCTGGCAATGGTTAATACGCACTTTTTTAAAAAAAATCTTTTGATTCACCTTAATTACATTAAAAGACAACTATTTGCATTGGGGGAAGTGGAAAATATTTCATTCTAAATTTCGATTACGTAAAATAAAAATTAGCTTTCATTCTGTGAAACGAGACCGTCCATTTTCAAACATTATTTTCAAATATCATTTTGTTATGTTAGTATTCTTGTTACTGTACGAAAAGATGCTAGAGCAAAGCGTAGTAGACTTCATGGGAATTCTAGGTTTGTGTAACATGGTTTGTGATACAAAAGAAAGTGCCCCTTTATAACGCCACTCGCGTCAAGGCAAGAAAAACATCCTAGTTTTCAAGTAGTTTAGCGGCTACGCTAGGCTTGTGATTCAAAAGAAAGTGCCCCGTACCTTCAAAATCTTCTAGCCGTTCGTTATACATTCAAGTGTATCAGGAATAACAACATACCAAAGTGACAGCGAATGAGCTAATAGCTAATGTCGTAGGTACAATCTCACAAGACGAAAGCTAATTTTCAATTTTACGTAATCGAAATTTAGAATGAAATATTTTCCACTTCCCCCAATGCAAATAGTTGCATTTTAATGTAATTAAGGTGAATCAAAACGTTTTTTTTAAAGTGCATATTAACCGTTGCCAGCGATCTCCAAAAATTAATCAAAAAGCAAACAAACAATTTAAATTCAACAAACAATTAAAACACAAACACTTTCTTTGAATGGAATTGCAACGTATGCCGGGTAATCGCTAGTTATTTTATAAAAACGAATGTTGTCAATGTACGTTGCACGAGGAGGGAGATAATATTTATGCAGAATAATTACAAACCCAATAATCGATTTTTTTGTGAAAGGAAATTGCGAATTAAAACGTTGTTTCATGTCAACACTCTTCGTTACTGACATTTATTTACGATTCTTTTGTTCGTTGAAACATTTCAAAATATCGTTAAATAAGTGCTTTATATGCTTTATTAAAAAAGTACGCCTTTGTGTAGGTTAAAATTAAACATTTTTTTATTTATTTTACACACTTTACAAATATAAGACAAAAAATCCAGATAAACAACTTTTTAGCAGTATGTCTAACGGGTTCTTTACATTAAAGATCATATTCTAGTGAGTTATTAGTAAAACTTTTATTGTTAAATAAAATAAAAAAATTACGGAAATATAGAGAAAAAAAAATTATGAAAACATAAATAACAACTTTAAAGTCTTTAGAATAATATGATATTGTAGGCTAATACAAATTAATTCTTTCAGTAAGCCAAGTCTTCAGTAAATTCACCAATTGTTTGTTTTGGGCACAGTTTTTAATTTCAGCAGGTAACACATTTAAACAACTGGGAATCATGTAATTTAACGTTCTTTGTCCATATTTTTTGTACGCTTAGGTACAATTAGAAGGCTTGGTGTGGAACGGCAACATAATATAAATACACACACCCGATGAATCCGGGCACCCCTGCTAAATCGCCAAACGTAGCGAACCACTTGGGGTGACCTATGGCAGAGGTGTTGGTTATCCAATAAATGGTTCCCGGGGCGGCGTTACCCGTACCCATCTCCTAAATTAGAGTATGTTTCAGACCAAAATACATTAAGTTAAATGTTGATTGGGCATTTGTACCTACCTAACATATTACAAATGACAAAAGAAAAATAAATTTTATAAATAAATAGGTACGTTTTTCGCACTTTTATACCATTCCAAACAATTAAAAAAAGAAAAATTAGAAATAGAAAAAGTACAAAAAAGGTTTATGCGTTACCTGTATATGAGAGAATATACATACTACCCATTCCTGTATCCATCGTTGTTCTTTACAGGAATGCTCGATTTTAATACCTTAGAAGCCCGCCGAAAAATATTTTTGGGGAAACATTTTTTTAAGCTGATCTCCGGTACTGTACTGAATCCACCTATGTTGAAGGCGATTAACCTATATGTCCCTAGCGCGTATACTCGTGGGAGATCCCATACACTTTTTTATGCTCCGAAAGCGAGAACTTCTTCCTTTCAGAATGCCCCATTAAATAGAGCAATTCAACTGCTTAACGATTCTGCATTGAGCATTGACATCTTCAATGTTACCTATAGAGAGTTCAGTAACTATCTTTTGACATACGTCTCAACATAGTGAAACTGCCCCCTTGGCCTTTTTTTTCTCTTATATTTTGTAATCTTCTCCGGAATTAATTGGTGTATAACTGTTTTATGGAGAACCTGAAAAAAAAACAAGTTATGAATACAAACATATGTGTTTTGGGTTTTAAAGAAATAATAACAGTATTATTTGTTAAGGGATGTCTTGACGGAGACATAATTTCATTTAAGGGTTGAATGATTAGCTCATTTATTCTTTACCTCTGATGAGGTTCGAATTCTAGAGTTGCTGCATTAGATTAAAAAATGGCCAAATTCCAAAACATTCATCGATATTTGAAATAAAACTGCAAAAGGAAACGGAAACAAAATGACAGCCGACCATTACGGCGATAACAACCCCAACTCCCCCAAACTAACCCCTTTGTGATATTCGGTGCACCGATTTGGAAACGAAATAAACGACGGAACGGGGCCGAGAATACCGGCGCAGCGTTTATTATTTTAACAACATTCTTTTATAATTTTTTTATTTAAAAGATAATGTTGTTGGAACATAGAATTCCTCCGAAATATTCAACTTTATTCGTGTGGGAATGATATACCTAGTACAATTCCCAATGCATATTCAATAGTAACTGGTGCGGTACCAAATCATAAGCTTTCTCTAGTTCGATACAACCAGGGTCTGAACGAATAACAGGGACTGTCTTTTCATTTCTTTGGGATAGTATTCCCAACATTTAGGGACTCAAAGAGGACAGTTGTCGATGGATCCCCGATACAATTCGGATAATTCTTAACACGCAGAGCGAGTTCCACATGATTAAATAATGTTAACATGTAAAGTTACTCTCAGGCCAATTTGTTCGGTTTTCAGAACATCTCATGAAGGTCTTATAGAAACGTTGTGTCTCCCTTACTATTATGGTTAGATTTATGATGCAAACGGTGTTAGAAAAAATACCACGCTTTATATTCAAATCTTAAAGTTGGCAGCAAAATAATTAAAATGTACACTTCATGAAACCAAAAATTCCGACCGCAATTTAAAAAATAAATTATTGAACTTTGGAAATTTTTATTAATTATTTATTTATAAGTACTATTTATTAATTAGTTATATATACCATTTATAACATGAAACGAAAAAACTGAGTTGACGATAATGTTTATAATACATTTCCACAATAAATGTGTGTGTTTTTATGTTTTTTCGCCATCAGTAATTTTAGTTAGAAAGAAACTAAGGTTCACTTTAAGTTCGCAATGTTTTGTGACTTATGCGGGTGCCGGGTTCATGGGGTGAGGTTTTTCCAGATCTTGGCGGCTAATGAGATGGCTCACCTACTGCATGGCGGGCCGGACCGAGAGAGACTGGTTAAGGGAGACCTTTTGACATCTCTGCACGGATTATCTCACGACCCATCGCCTTGTACCGCAGTGAGAGGAATATTTTCATACAACCGTCACTCCTGGACACCCTGACCCCCAGATTCCGACCCACCCCTCACACCATTTTCATTCCCAGAAACTCTCCTTCCTTTCCCTTAAAGAGACCCTCCACACAGCATACCAAAAGATGATATAGGCCCTGAGGAAAAATAAAATTAATTTCCACCACGAGAAATTCAATACTAAAATATTATTTCATCTTAAAAAATAGCATTGCCACTGCTCGACTGCTCACAATTATTTATTAGACAGTATTATTATTATTTTTCGATATTCTCTAAGTTATTAGAAATGAATGTAAAGTTTTGGATAGTTTGTGAAATACCAAGATAATATCATACTATTGTTATGAAGGAATAGTTTAAGAAGAAACTTAATTACATTTATTATCTTGAGGAGTTAATATTTATGAAATATATTACTCATTTCTTCAGCAAGATAGATTAAAATACATTGTATTCTGAAAACAAAACAAAGTATTTTTGATGAAAACATAAATGTTTTCTTTCTGATTATTCAGATTTTTTTTTGTATTTTTAATAAGTAGGTATCTGTTTTTTTAAATGGAAGGAATATCTTTTTAAATACAGAAGTCCATATTTTCTAACTTCTTGGAACAAAGATCCACCTGGAAATCTTGATGCTTCTTTAGTATTGTTTTAGCGTTGAGTTTGATATTCCGTTATTGACTTAGGAAACTTTATTTTACTATAAAGTTTGTTCCCATTTAGTAACGAAACCTTAAATTAATAAAATGCATTTATCAGTACACCAGTAATTAAACGTCGGTTTTCAAGTCTTGAACCTATTCGAATCATAATTTTTCTAAATGCTAATTTTTTTTTGTATTTCTTGGGTATTAATCTGACAGTATTAATACCCTAGCGACTGTACGGTTGAAATTTAAGAATCCATCAATCCATCCAATTAAGTACAACTCTGACACCGCTCCGTATGGAAACCATCTGTGAACGTGAAGTTTGTGACTAAGCTACTTTCGTAATAGAATCGAATTAAAGCAAGTAGCAAATAATGCCAAAAGATGGCGCCACTTCCGTCAACACGCTTGGCAGGCGGATTTGCATTTTCATGGGCTCAACTGGGCGAAGCCGAACCAAAAGCCGCGCGCAGGGCCTTGCAGCAAAAACCTGCTAAGCGGGTTTTTAACTGCAAGGCAATTTAACTGCAATATGTATTTTAATTTGTGCGCAATAGAAAACTTATAAATAAATAAATAAAAAATTGATTTAGTAAACAAAATAACAGCACCCTGTAAGTAACCTTACCTAACCTAACCTAACCTAACCTAACCTAACTACCCTCACCTTCATAATCATTTCTACACTTGTATAATTAAGTTAGTTTTAAGAACATAAATGAATGACACGGATCTAAATAAAATGAAGTAACAAATATACATTGTGAATAAAACTCTTTAAACAAAACAAAATGATGAATAATGACTACGCCAAAGCGCAAAGAAATATATTATTAAAATTCGAAATACTGTGGTCCTACGTTAATGATTTGAATTTACGACCGACCAAAAATTTTTACTGGCAGTTGGAAAAGGTGTATTTTTTCTCTTTCAGAAACTTTTGTGAAAAAATTTGATGAATGGTGTTTTCACAGAATTGCAAACGGAATTGTGTATTTGCCTGAAACCGTTAAGGGTGCTGCATATATAACCATATACCGTAGTATATCTCGGGAAACGCTTGTTCAGAAGTAGATACGGGAAACTGTGTAAATACGGAAAACTGAAGAACATTATGAATTCGCAATAAGACCCCACCTCTAGGTTGAAATTGAAAGCCAACAGATTTGCGGAGGTGAAACATGAGTTGCTATGGGTAGCGATTTTATAATGAAAGTATTTTAATGGATTATAAATAATTATAACGCGACCCTTAAAGAGATTGAATATTTATCTTTACGTTTCGGAGCCTAAAATGTTTTATTTTGTTAAGTGCTGAAAACGGCATTATTTGTAGGTAAGATAACTAATATATTACATAAAAACAGAATACGTTTTTTTACGTTAATATATTTTTGCAGATTTTATAATATATTATTTTGAGAGGTCTTGGTTCGAGTGCCAGTTGCGACCATTGTCTTTTTCTGTTTTTCTGTGTCGTGTTCTCTTTCATATTTTTGTTTAGATTATTATTGTTATAATATTTCGAACTTTAACGTCAACTCATTCACCAAAGCTACGTAAAATGTTATAATTGGAGGAATGTTTTAGTGTTAAATATGGATTTAATATGGTCTTATTGACTTATTTCAATGCGTTACATTGTTTAGGTCTTAAGAGCTTACTAAGAAGTGGAGAATAAACGATTTTACGTACTTTATTAATTAATGTTACACTAGGATCATTCGTTTGCTAATCGATTTCCAATTGTTGAATTAAATTTAATCTAAGTACCTTTTTTTCTATACATAAGAGTTTAGCTCGTTGTTGTTAAGCGGAACGTGATTATTTACTAAGAGATGTTCTGCGAATTTTGTAAAAGTGCTTTTATTATTAAGACGATAATATACCCTAAAATATATTCAGAATCTTAACGACATAAGTAAGGAAGCCGTGTATACAAATTGCGACTCACGGCTGTATTGGACGGACATACTGTCGAATTTTCCGTATCAAAGAAAAGAAGAAGAAGAAAAATAATGTGGGAATCTTAACGAGGTAAGTGAAGAAAGCGTATGAACAAATATACGCCGCGGCACGGCGTATTGGACGAACGTACGGTCGAATTCACCCTAGCAGGCCTGGAGATACGACCTTTCCGCCGCGTTCATTTTAATTAATTCTGAAGAACGTGTTACAAATATTTAAAATGTGTCTCCATGTTGTCCTCCTGAAGTTATTAATTCATCGTCTAGAAAAATAAAATCTGTTGTTTACCACAAACTTTCTAGTTGAAAAACGGGTTATAAAGTTTTAAAATCGATGTACGTAAAATATATTAATGGTAAGGTACTGTTTTTATTAATCTATATATATATATATATGTATATATATATATATAAATCAATTGCTGTTCGTTTGTCTCGCTAAAACTCAAGAACGGCTGGGCCGATTTTGCTGATTTTGGTTTTGAAATGTTTGTCGTAGTCCAGGCAAGATTTAAACGGTGAGAAAATATGGAAAAGTTGTGAAGAAGATAGTAAAAACAACAATTTCATTTTCCCATATAAACTGTTCTACCTACGTTCCTGAGAATTGCTAACCTTTCATCCGATTGCGATGAAACTTTGGTGAGTTGTTGTGAGCACGCCCACAAAGGTTTCTGTATATACTGGTGAGCTCTGGCATTATGAAATTTGTATAAAAAAATGCAATTGGTGCCACGCGAACTGTTTGAAAACTGAATGTACCGGGACTTAATGTATGGAATGCATGAGGGGAGGGGAAAAAAGTAGGGGAACTCGGGAAAGGGGGTCCGCGGGAGGGGGGGGGGGGATGGGAACCCGGGAGGGGGAAGGGGAACTCGGGAGGGGGGAGAGGAACACGGGAGGGGGGTTCAAGGAACAGGGGAAGCGGGCGAGGGGAGTGAGGAGAGGGAATGCGGAAAAGGCGGAGTGGGAACGCGAGAAGGGGAGAGGAAGGGGAGGCGGAAGGGGAATGGAACGGGAAAGGACACGAGCTCTGGCATCATGAAATTTGTATAAAAAAATTGCAATTAGTGGCACACGGGCTGTTTAAAAACTGAATTTATCGGGAATGAATGTATGGAATGCAGCAGGGGGGAGGAGAACCCGGGAGGGCAGAGGGGAACTCGGGAGGGGGGAGGGAAGCTCGGAAGGGTTCCCGGGAGGGAGGAGGTGATTATGGGAGGAGGGAGGGGAACTCAGGAGGGGGGTTCGTGGGATGGGGAAGGGGGAAATAGAGTGAGGAGAGGGAAGGTGGAGGAGGAAGGTGACCGGGACGAATGGGAAAGGACGCGCAGGGAGAAATAATTTCGTTATTAAATGGCATAGCAACGCATGGCGGGTACCAGCTAGTCTAAAATATAAATAACTCGCATCCCTTGTGCGGCATGAAAATAATAAAAAAAGTTATAATAGTTACGAATTCGCCGGAAATAATTAAAATGTGAGTTCTGAGCAAAAAAAAAATAGGGTTGTGTACTGCCTTAAATAACATCGTAATTGATCTTTGAATCTCGTCTAGAATGCCCTTCCAGTCTGATACTGTACTTATTAACAAAATATTAGAAAAAAATCGGTTATGTATCAATCATCATCATCATTATCATTACATAGTATAAAATGAAGTCGCTCAAAATGTATGTGCGCATAGATCTTTTAAACTACGCAACAGATTTTCATGCGGTTTTCATCAATAGATAGAGTGATTCAAGAGGAAGGTTTGAATGCATAATACAAGCTTATTATAGTAGAGAAAAGCTGAGAAATTCAAATATTCAATTCAGGCAGCGGGCAGCGGGCAGCTGGCAAGCGGGTGGTGTGGATTTTATAAAGGTTGGGTAATGGCGTTGTGTTTCGTTAGCCACAGCAACGTGTTTCCGGGTCTGCTTGTTATATTATATTATCCATTCCTTCTGATTACATGAACAAATTCTGTAATAATGGAATATCACCGAATATACGCTTTTATAATTACCGTCACGATTTATGGTAACGGTACCGTGACGGCAAAAAAGGCAATAAACGTACGTTCCTTATCGTTATAATGCTGCAGACTGTTTCTTCTAAAAGTACTTCTTTTTCCTATGGAGGAAACATATATATCTTATTACTTTTTTACGATTTTTTTTCATTTAATTTTCTTTATGCGTTTGAGTGTATGCTTCCTTTGGGGGGGGGGGGGGGTGCAGACATACGTTCACCGTGTGTCTCATTTTCGGCTGTTGTTATTTAGTGTGTGAGAAAAAGCTACAGCATGATATGATTAATAACAAAAGCAAAACCATCAGCGCACTGACATTTGACGTTTTTGAATTTAATGGAATTCACTCACACTTTAATATTATCCTTGTAACTGTATGCTATACTTTCAAAATTGTTGTCACGGCTAGTAGATTATAGGGATTTACTGAGACGTCTCGGTGCCGTGTATGAGAGAGCTGCAAGAAAATTATGTTTTTATTTCTTTTGGAGGAAATAGACCTACGTACATCGTGTATCTCATATTTTGAAAGAACTGCAGCATTATTGTGATAAGGAACGTATGTTTATTGCTTTTTTTATGCCGTCACGGTAATTTTATGCTCAATTGACACACAATGTGCTTAAAACTATATTTCTTTATGAACATACTTAAGTACCAACTGATTTTAATGGTAGCCATAAGTAAAGGTCACATAAAATTGAAAGAATTATAATGAACTTTTTACAGTCGTTACTTAGGAACTTGCACAACACATAGAAAAACTCTTCCCCAGAAAATGTATGTACATACGTCGTAAATTCGATGCAAATTTGTTCAGATGCACTCTAGAACAAAAAATGCCATTCCCCTCCCTCCGGGAAATCTCACCCTGGTCTCAAAAATGGTCAAACCAGACATAACAGCTTTTTAACGAGCAAAACTTAATTTAATTTGTAAATCGTTTCAAAAATATATGCTTGCTTCTAAACTGGTTGTAATTAATGGCTCTTTCGTTCGTTCAGACACATTCACTTTAATTAATTAAAAAAATATTGAATGACATTTTAATTTTATTTCGTAGAATTTTTTACAATGTTTCAATGTTGAAAAATTTATGGCGCACAGTTTTAACTAAAATGTACCTTTTATAGCACTTTGAAACAATATTGAATTATCGTGATTTATTTTTGGGGTACTTTATCGTATTGCGATACCTCCCTCTTTAGCCAACGTTTCGGACAGCATTTAGGTGTCCATCATCAAGGTAATCAGATGCATTACACATTTACCCTAATGATGGACAACGTAATAACGTAATGCTGTGCGAAACCTTGGCCAAAGAAGGAAGTAGCGCAACTCGGTATAATACTCCAAAAATAAATCACGATAATCCTTTTGGCCGTGAAAATCTCAAATCATTTCCAACTTTGAATTGAGTTTTTACAATAATTTTCAGAGGAAAGCTAGGGAAATTATATTATCAGTACTTAAACATTGCACAAATTAAAATAAAATCATGAAAGAAAGTCAATTTAAAAGTGTACGATATAATAATATCTACATAAATTTTCTCTGTTTTATTGTTAACCGAAGCGACATAATATGAAATATAAATGTACTCATAGTATTGTGGGTAGGGTACCTATTGGAGATTTTATTATGAGAGTTAGTATCTGCGTACTGATTTTAAGAAAATTTCGGGAAAAGTTCTCAACGAAAATGTATACATACATAAATCGTGAAAATGGCTAGAATCGGTATTACAAATTCCTCGGTAACTCTATTTTAGCAAACTCGGAAAATTTCGATTTCGTATTAGATATTTAAATGCGACTCCGGGTGGTTGATTGTCCGTCAGATGATTGCCAAGCTCGGTCTTTTTATTATTACTGTTGATTCTTTTATTACGAGAATCCAATTGGTATTCGTCACTTCAATTTGGGAGGTACGAATAAGAAACTCTAACTAGAAACATAAAATCCACAATCATATTTTTTCACTTAAATTTGTAATAAGTTTTGTTATATGAAAACTTTAATTTAAATAAATGCTAATGTTTCAAAGAGCGGTATTTCAACGTTTAGCAAAGAAGGTCGACAGTAGAAATACTTTGACAGTAGAAATATTTCAATGGAAGGAGTTCCGAGGAACTAGTGTCATTGATGCTTTTGGGACCGGTGGTGTCGGGAAACACGCCAAACGTGCGCTCAACAATTGTACACAGCTGAAATCAATCACAAGAGAACGGGTCTATGAGTTCTACGGCTCGTCCTTGGGATCAACAGCTCGGCTGTGGAACGATTGGCCGGCCTCTGTGTTTTCTTGCTCCTACAACAAAGGTCCCTTCAAAGGTCAGGTTCACTACTTCCAATCCTCGAAATACCCTTCATACAGAATCTGATTTTTAATTTTGTCATTCTCTAGGGCCCATCATATATCTGGTTTACCAGTATACAACGAACGCCCGAAGTTTAAAACGTAGTTTAAATCTTCACCATGAAGGATCTTGGAATCATGTTTGACAGTAGGTTGACATTTCATTCTCATATCTAGTGGCTTCATTAAGAACGCTGGACTTTTTCTGCGCACTGCATGGAATTTTAGAGATGCCCGGGTACACTTAATTTTATACAATTCCTTGGTAACGAGTAGACTTGAAAGTGGGTCTATTGTTTGAAGTCCGCACCAGGTAAAATTTTCCCTCAAGTTGAATAGTTTCAAAGTATTTACTGAGATTTCTCTATATATGAGGGAGTGTGGCTACTACCCGTGGCTCTGTCCTGCCCACTGTCTTTTGGGTATGCTCGGAATGAAACATCTATGGGTCAGAAGGGATGTACACATTGCTACACATTTATTCAGACTGATTCGTGGATGGATGGAAAACTCGGCTATCATGGTTTATGGAGAGCATTCATTTTTATGTTTCCAATGGTTGCTGTTGAACAGAATCAATTCGGATATTGATTTAGCATAAATGCAGCTGCCTATAGTTATGTTATTAATAGTGTAGTTGATAAACCCACCGTTTATATCTATGTTTATTTAAAGTGTATTTAAAAAACGCACTAAAATGAACAATTTTCGAAGGTTTTTAAAAATAACAAACATATTGAAGTGATTTGAATACCCACTAACCGAACATGATGTAGGGCATATTGAGATTTATTTATTTTATTTAAACGTACAATAATTTACGCATGGTTAAAACACCTACAAAAATTTCTTAGTGATTTAGCCTGGGATAAGATCGGTTCTAAATCAACTAATGAATAATACCTATACAAGTAATAATAATAAAAAGGAAGAAAGTGTGGGGAGACAAAAAGAGACGTTGAAATCAAGAATTATGAGACCACGAATTATAACTGGCTGTTAACAAATATATTGTAAAAAAATGATAAAATTAAATTTAAATGGTGAAAGTGAAAATTATGGTCGATAAACGAAGAAATGAGAATTAGGACGTATCAAAATGGTAATAAAGTGTAAGATAGTGTTACTTTAAGGCATGATGGTTAAATGGCCTTTGGCTTTATTGTTCATGATTAAAACGTATATAAGAAAATAAAAAATAATGAAGTAATACTAAGCAAGCCATTTGTTTTATTTCCTCAGGTGGGTCTCAGTCAGCGGAAGGAGTCAACTATTCGCTTGACCACAGATCTGTCCCCTCTGCGCCCCAATGCCGAAGACTCGGATATCCGCACCCCCTTCAACACCTACCCATTCGCACTCGTGCTGAGGTTACGGGTTTTACAGGTACGCAATCAATTATCATTACAATATGGAAGGTAAGCATTCCTGGGATCTGAGTAAACTGACAATAATTTATCGGGCGAGTGAAGGTGTATTTAATAAAAAAAACTCCATATGCGATATAGATTTCCGAGCGATCGGTTTTGGACTAATTCCAAAAATGTATCTTAGAACATTGATATGGAAAAAATTTAAACTGCTTCCAGTGGTTTGAAGCTAACGCCCTATATATAAAGTTACATCATTATAATATATTGTACTAATATATAGAACGCTCATTTGTTTAGAATATCCTCTTTGTGCTTGTTATTAAAAATATATATTTTTTAAACTTTTCAGTAGTGTAAAAAGCAAGTTGGACAGTTTGGAATGTTTTTATTACTAAATTTAAGGTTTAATTAAAAAAAAAATACAAATTACTTTCAAATATTTAAATGGACATTCATGCATTACATGCGATAAAATAAATAAAATATTTTAATTAATTCGATAAAATAAAAAATAAATCTGTATTTATAGAATTACAATTAAAAAACAAATAAAAATTAAGGATTCTATTTTGTAGTGAACCTCAGGAACATTGTTTATTCTATGGCAAAAGTAATTTTGAAGTTTTTGGAAAGAGTACATTTCTGAAAATATATATTTTACAATTTTTGAAACGTCTCATCATATTTTAAAAGAATTCCGTAAATTTATACGTACCTACCAATTTCAAATTAAACTATACGGCCTCAGACATATAAATTTGAACTGACCTCCGCCTTGTCGTCAGCCTTATATTATTTGCGAATTTCCAAATTTCTCACGCGATCGTACATGGTTTTACCTTACAAACGCCTTACCTTTGAGATCGCATTTCTACAGCATTCATTATATTTTAAAATTAAATTCAGTCTACGTTAAAATGCTTTCAGTCAAACTATTGTGTTCCCAGTAAACCTTCGTATCTGTCTTCTTTCCTCTTACTTAGCTGAATCTCTTCTGTTTAGTTTGGTATCTACTTTTTAACATTACTATCAACTTACTCATGATTACATCACACATTTTTGGGTACAGTTTTTGAGAGAAACATATATTTTTTTGTAGTTCTGTGATCAAGATTTGAATACGTTTCGCGTGCATTAAAAAAAACTTATTTTTTCGCTGATGAACTAAAATAAGAATCGCTATGAATATAGGCAATAGGATAAAAATCCCTTAATAAACGCAGTCTAGAGTCTGGAGGTCACAATTTCAAGGGCTAAAGTTGTTGTTTTTTTATTCATTTATTTTGTAAAAATTTTTATAACAAATAAAAAAGTTTATCAACCGAAACGGTAAAGATAATTTTAGTCGTAAAATTGTATTTTTAAAAAGTTGTTTCTCATATTCATTCATTCATTTCTAATGAAAAAACACATTTTTTTGTAGTTTACGCCTACATTTCTTATAAAGTAATTAACAATTTTATTTAAATTCTACTCAATAAAACGGTTGGAAAGGCTTCAATTTATAAAAACCCATTTTTTCGTATTTATAATGTAAACCGATTTGTTGTAACAATTAAGAGAAAATATTGATTTAGCAATCTTCGCCAAGAATATCTGAAACAAGAAATTTAAAGTATTCCGTTTTGAATTCGTAAATTTTCTAACTAACTTAAGTACTATAAAAAAATCCTCCACGCCGCCGCTGAAATCAAAAGTTTTCATTGAATAATAAAGTTTTTTCTAATAAAATAAGACCTCAGAAATCTTGTTAAAAATTAAAGTACACCCCATTTTGCTTAACAGGTTTCTCCTATCGATTACTATTACAAGTTATAATTCAACGTGACATTGTGGAAGTTCATTCAAAGCTTATTGAAGAAAGCTTTTGAAAGTTTTTATATTAACGTCAAAAGAAATTTGAACCGTGAAAGCTTCAATCTCAATTTCATATACTTTGTTTTGCTGAAATACTAAGCTTCCTAAATTAGATTTTTAAACACGAGATTGCACAAGTTTATAACTAGATTTTAAATGTGCAAAATTTTCAAACTTTGTCATTGTTCGTAGTTGTTTCTCGCTGCTAGGATAACGTAGTTAGGAATACATTTCCCCTTGTTTTGTCATACATATTATATTTGAAAGCAGAGACTGGCTGCAAATAATGGCAAGTATAAATCTTGCAAAAAACCCCTATTTGAAACTAAAATATGAATATTTGAATTGTTTCTCCCTTTTCATGAATGGGTACTCGTTCGATGTTGTTAGGCTGATCTGTTTTTACTTTTTCTATCTATTCGTCAACATAACTATTTATAATTTAGGCTACGATACACCAGTCACGTATATTTCGAAAGTACGAGGTGTGGCTATATTCCTTATCACTTCTTCCCAAACATATATTTTTTTGGTTTACCAATAATAAATTAGGTTATCTTCTTTATGTACTAAGATACTGTCAAAATATAATGGTTAAAATTGATATATAAACCACTATTTCGAGATAAACGATGCTAAAACATTTGCAGATATCTCTTGGAAGAATTAATTATAACGCTTTGAACTCTGTAGATGTATTTATAAGAGTATACAGTTAAGTTAGATGCGAAATTTTAACACAGAAAAATTTGGGATAAACTTAATATAGTCTAATCTAGTTCATAAATCGTTATCGCAAAACAATGGAGATATAATGTCTTGGATTTAATTTTCTTAATTATTTTATTTATTTATCTTAAAAATATTTCAGTAAAGCATTTGATAAGGTTCGACATCACATTCTTATATCCAAACTCCGACTGTTAGACATCAAAGGAAGTTTATTGACATGGATTATCAGTTACCTCAGTAATAGAGTGCTTAGTGTCAGGATTAATTTTATAGAATCCTATGTATTCGAGGCCACAAGTGGTGTCCCGCAAGGGTCCCACCTCGGCCCAATATTCTTCTTAATATACATTAATGACATTGTAAACATATTTAAAGATGTACAAGTCCTACTTTTTGCAGATGATCTAAAATTGTTTAAAAGAATACGAAATATATATGATTGCCTAATTTTACAAGCTAATTTAGATGAATTTTTTAAATGGTGCGAACAAAATATGTTATTTTTGAATATTGAGAAATGTCAAGTAATACGATTTTCCAGAACTCATTCTCATATTTTACATGAATATAATTTAAATAATGTTAAATTAACACCAGTATTACAAATTCGCGAATTGGGAGTTATATTCGATTCAAACTTAACATTCACAGCACATATAGATGATATAACTAATTAGGCTTTAAAGATTCTTGGCTTCCTTTGTAGAACCCTAACTGATTTTAAGTCTATGGATTGCATGAAAACACTCTACATTTCATTAGTTAGATGTCAAGTAGAATATAATTCACCTATTTGGTCCCCTTTCTATAAAGTACACTCTAACAAAATAGAACGTGTTCAACACAAATTTCTTAGGTACTTAAATTTCAAACTCAAAATTCCAATAGAAAACATTAATTATTTAAGTTTAATGAATCGACTAAATTTAATTACGCTGTCTGACAGAAGAATTATTTCAGACCTAATTTTATTGTACAGAGTTATGAACAACCTAATTGACAGCCCTGCCATCGTTTCTAGTATTAAACTCCATGTACCGACAAGGAATACTAGACAAAATATAACATTCTTTTGCAACACATACACAACCAACTATCAATCACACTCACTTACCAATAGGATGCATGATTTAGGCAACAAGTTTGGTGGTATTGTAGATATATTCGCTGATTCCCTTTACATTCTAAAATGCAATTTAAACCAACACTTTGTGGAATCCTACAAATTATTGTAACGTGGGTATAATATATTTAACGATTTGATGTGTTATTGTAATGTTTTATATTATATTTTGTTCTATGGTATTGTTAAATATTACATTGTTTAAAATATTTCACAGTTTTAAGCAAGAATATACAAGTGGTTTTTTCTTTAAAAACTACTTGTATATTCTTAAAAGTTTTTTCACTTTTATAACGTTTGATATAAATTCTATGTATGTGTAATCCTCGATATCTTAAATATTATTTTATAATCTATGTAAAAGCCCCTACGGGCGTATAAGAACAATAAATAAATATTACTGGTCATCCATTAAAAGCATTTGCTTGTGGACGGAAGAAGAGTTTACATTTCACATATGTACAATTAATACAGTCACGTGTTTCACGTATATAGGTACAGTTAATACAATCATATCGCATATACAATCATATCATCATATCATGACGGCCGGCGCAGTCCAGTGGTAAGGCTCTTGACTCGCACTCCGAAGGTCGCGGGTTCGAATCCCGGCGTGGCAAATACATTTTAATTGATTAATTTGTGTTTTTTCACAATTTATTCATTTAAAATAATATATAGTGTATTTGCGGCACGTTCCAGAGTGGAAGATACTCTCAGTATTGCCCTGGTGTAAGACCATCATTCCGAATTGAAACGTTGCTTGAAATGGCTTTAGCCGTGTTTGGTGACCAGATCTGAATAGCCAGGTATACCTTCCTCTTCTCCCTGTCTCCTTCCCCTCCCCACTACCTTCAGCCTCACAACATACCCCGATTGGGAATGCCATAGTCCCCCTGGCTCCAGACGGGAGCAGTTGGGACTCATGCACTCCCCTTCCACCTTCCCCACCTTCCACCTTTGCGCGTAACCCGTCCGACGGACATACCCCTCTCGCTTTCCGCTCCCCATTCCCGCGTAGCCCTTCCACATTCCCCGCCTTCTCCCCTCCCTCGTCCCCCTCCCGCGTCCTCCTCCTCTTCTCCTAGAGGCAAACCTTTATGAAATACACACATTTTGCAAATAACTCGTATAGTAACTTTTTCGTACTAATTTCATAATGCCAGAGCTCACAATTATATATAGAAATCTTCGCGGGTGTACGTACTACAACTCACCAAAGTTTAATTGCAATCGGATGAATGGTATAGGAAAATCATAAGGAACAAACAAAGAAAAATCCTTTTTACATACATAGATACCTATTGAAAACATAAAAGTAAACTTCTTTCAGCATACATGGATTATACAAATTTTCTCCGATAAGATTGCAAAAGTGTTTACATTAAAGTGAATATGTAAGGGACGCCTCTGTGCAGCGGTGTCAGCGCTATTATATCCGGAACAAAGCGGGGCCGCAGCACTTTGTGTGTTTACAAACTATCAGCAGAATGTGTTATGTGGTTGCGGTGGGAAGTTTCAATTAAAATCGTTGTTTTATATCCGGTCATGGGGATAATTGACACTATAAAGTTTATTTTAGTTGAAATTTCATGCTCCTGTAAACACTGCTGTAAACATGATGAAAACCCGTTCATATTCATATAGTTTTTAATCTTTTGTAATGGCGATCTAAATATTGCCATTTCATTCAACATTTTTAAAATATTGTTTTTCAAAATCACACCAACCTAATTAAAAATCTCTTAGTATTTGAACAGACCACTAAACCATGGATAATTTTTATTTATTTTTTATTCTTAATTTTAAGCAGCTTCTGAATTGCCAAGAGCAGTTTGTCAGTAGGTCAATTAAATAATATTAATATAACTAAAGCACACTTATAACGAGAAACCACACTATGTAAAATAGATATAAAATAATAAAATTTGATTTAACTACAATACAAAGGCATAAAATACGTAGAAAGATAGATATAACACAGGCAACATAATCATTGGCATACACAGACTTTAACATACTCATACATAATAAACACAAACATTTATTTATTTATTTATTCATCTCTATTAATTCTAGACTTACAATTTGTGATGTATTATGCCTGTCTCACTAGGAAAACCTGTGTTGAGAGCAGGCGCTTTACAACGTTAGCAGTTTATAATAAAAATAATAGAACGTACAATAGAAATACAAATAATAACATTCTATATTATCACATTTGACAATCATCAACGGACTTCTAAAAAATTACGCGCTTAAGTTAGTTTTGATAATATCTCTGATGAAATTTGTTTTGGCTGGTAATCCAGGATTTGGTGTCAGATTTATATTTATGATAAATTGTGTTTTGTCTAATGGCCAGTGGAAGTGCATTGTATAGTTTTGTGGCAAAGTAGGTATCTAACATTTTTTGGCCAAAAGTTATTTTAGCAAAAGCGGTAAGTAACAGATTATGCCCTTTGGTTCTAGTATCTCGAGCAGTTTGGACATTTTCAAAAGTGTTGAAGTGTTTGAAGAGGTATGTTAGTATGTTTTTGGCATAAAGTTGCCTAATGTCCAAGACACAGATTCTCCTGTTGTTTATAGTGAGTAAAATTATTTATGCATAGATAATATTTGAATAGTATCCCATTTTATTTGAGTTGAATTAGCTAGTTTCGGAACCGGCCGAGCCTTCTTCAGGGCAGTTGAAAGTCTGAAAGAGATAAATGTAAGAAAAGCAATAGCGGAGAGCAAGGAAAGAAAAAAGTCTGTAAAATAATATAATATTAATTGATATATAAATTATTTAAGTTAACATTTTCAATGATTTAATGTGAGTACAGCCAACTTTTGAAAACAATTGAGAAAAGTTATAAGTAAAAAATAAGAATTTTCTGGAATTAGATACTTATGAGTACTCAAAGGAAAACCTTTTGAATTTTGCGGAGAACTGAAAACTCACGAATTTAAATAATTCTGAAGAATTTCCTAAATCATCGCAAACAAAAGAATCTTTGTTCAGACTTTCAAATACTTTAGATGAGGGCCAGATTCATATCAGCAAATAATAGGTTAGCAATGTCAAGGAATTGTTTTATTCTTTGATTATCGTCAAGCATTCAAACAAAATTCTATCTGTTCTTACGATAAGAAATCAAAGAAAGCCATAAAAGAGAAAATAAATTGTAAATAAGATAGATTCTCGAACAACAGTCTGTGCTGGACAATCGTAGTGGCGGGGTTTTGCTAAGCTATGTTGTATCATGTATATTCGGTTGAGATTAAGAACACTGTGAGGTACACAGACATTAATAGCCTTACAGCAGCCTCTTCTTGGCACTTTTCATAGGTTATGTGCTGAGAATGTGAAAAAAATTATGATTTGTATAATTATTTTATTATTTATTTACTTTTATCTATTTATTTTTACACCGTATACTGTGTATTATTTACTTTATGTGGTTCTTGTTTCTTCACTGTGAAAAGTATTCATTTCTACCAGATGTATGAAAAAAAATTGCAAAAAACTAATCAAACTTCTTCAATCATTGCAAATTCACCTTTTTTTTAAAAGAAAGACAAATATTCCCAGGATACGAATAACCCGTCAATATTTGAAAATCTGCAACTACCACCACATAAAGGAAAAAATGTTGCTTGTGTTGTGATAGAGGACTTAGCCAGCTCAGGAATCGAACACGCGACGCTCGGGTGGGACCCAAACGCGATGCCGATTCAGCCACTGACCTCATAGCGTCATTTTAAATAAAATCAAATAATAATAATAAATTATTTACAAAACCGAAAGAAAAAAATAAAGTTCTCAATGGGCGAGTTGATTAAGGCGCTGTGTCCCGCTAAGACAATAGATCCTGGGTTCGAGTCTTCCTATTCTTCCATGCCATGTTCAGTTTTATGTTCAGTTTCGGTTTATTAATATTTTCTTCTTCTTCAATGATAAAATAATAAACTTTAGGAGTATGTCGGTGAGTCTAGAAGGTTCTGGAAAGTTGTATAAGGTTCGATTAAGTTGTAAAAAGTTCTGAAAGAGTGGCGGAGTATGACAGTGAGTCTAGAAGGTACCGGATAGTTCTGTAAGGTTCGATAAAGCTGTAGAAAATTCTGAAATGAATGGCGGAGTATGTCGGCGAGTCTAGAAGGTTCCGGAAAATTTAACAAGGTTCTCTAAAGCTGTAGCAAGTTCTGGAAGGAGTGGCGGAGTATGTCGGTGAGTCTAGAAGGTTTTGAAAAGGTCTAGAAGGTTCGATAAAGTTGTTGAAAATTCTGGAAGGAGAGGCGGAGTTTGTCGGTGAGTCTAGAAGGTTCCGGAAAGTTCTATAAGTTTTGATAAAGCAGAAGAAAGTTCTGGAAAAAGTGGCGGAGTATGTCGGTGAGTCTAGAAAGTTCCGGAAAGTTCTATAAGGTTTGATAAAGCTGTAGTAAGTACTGGAAGGAGTGGCGGAGTTCGACCATGAGTCCAGAAGGTTTCGAAAAGTTCTAGAAGGTTTGATAAAGCTGTACAAAGTTCTGAAAGGAGTGGCGGAGTATGTCGGTGAGTCCAGAAGGTTCCGAAAAGTTTAAGATGGTTCGATAAAGCTGTAGAAAATTCTGGAAGTAGTGGCGGAGTATGTCGGTGAGTCTTGAAGGTTTCGAAAAGTTTTAGAAGGCTTGATTAAGCCTAGAAAGAAAGTATGTCGGTGAGTTTAGATGGTTCCGAAAAGTTCTATAAGGTTCAATAAAGCTGTAGAAAATTCTGGAAGGAGCGGCGGAGTATGTCAGTGAGTCTAAAACGTTCCGAAAAGGTCTAGAAGGTTCGATAAAGTTGTAGAGATTTCTGGAAGGAGTGGCGGAGTAAGTCGGTGAGTCTAGAAGGTTCCGAAAAATTCTAGAAGGCTTGATTAAGCTCTAGAAAGTTCTGGAAGGAGCGATGGAGTGTGTCGGTGTTCTAGGTAATTGTAATTCTCTAGGATGTTATGGAAGGAGAACGTTCTAGAAGCTTTCAGAAATGAGTGGCATAGAGTCTTTGTGAGTCTAGAAGGTTCTGGAAAGTTCTAGAAGTTTGGATAATCTTTATCTTCAATATGCATTATTAAAAAAAGTGTAAAATGTGCATGCCGCTAAAACTCAAAGACGAGTCCCGGTACGATAATGGGAGTTATATTGTGTGGTAGCCCTCTTTCCCCCATCAATGAAGAAAGTTCCCATTTTTACCTGGAGAGCGTACTTTTAAAGATATAAGGGCTGGAAGTTTCGCCCCTTGAAATTTCTAGAATAGTTCAAAACATTCCAGAGTATTTTTGAGCATTCCACCACATTCCAGAACATCCCGGAACATTCTGGAATATTGCGGAATGTTCGGGAATAAGATGTAACGTTCAGGAACATACCGGAACATCCCTGATCATTGTGGAACATTCCAGAATACTCCTGAATGTTATGGAATGATCTGGAACATTTGAAGTCGTTTTTGTATGGGGCTACCCATATGGGGTATATAAAGCAAGATCCGTCGTGGATTCGAACGTCAATTCAATCTTACATAAACTTTCTGAGCGAAGCCGGACACCCAAGTCAGAGTATTTGGGAGCATTCCACAACGTTCCAGAACATCCAGGAACATTCTGGAAAATTGTGGAATGTTCGGGAATAGGGAACATCAGTGTGATACATTCCAGAACACTCTCCAATGTTGTCCTGAGCGAAGCCGGGTAACCCAGCTAGTGGTTAGATAAAACTAATTTTCAACATCGTCACAGTATCAACCAAATAAACGTTAAATGCTTCCCACCAAAGACATTTGCAAAAAGACGTCGTTAGAAAACAAATTTAAAAGTGTCTTACAATGCTGGTATCATGTCTTTTACACAGAATATGTCTTTTTCACATTTCGTCACACATATTTTATTAGATTTATCAGTCCAATTTGTAACGCGTATTTTCTAGATAAAGTAATGTATTTTGTATTTCAAAATAATCAGTTTCCCAACAATTTTTCCGCCCAGCGTGATTTTTGATGACGTTTCCAAGTATGAGAATGAAATGATTGATTTCGTGAAATCTTTCAATATTTTCATCGGATCGTAATAATGATTTACTTTTATACGTTCAGCGTTAAAAGAAAGCCTATTTTATAAACCAAACTGATTTAAGACATTAACTGACGTCTATCGGCCAATGGCAGAAGCTAATGGAAAAGACAGCCAACTGGAAGAAATGAAATGTCAGACATATTGGCTCGTCTTGACAGTCAATGATGACCTAAGGCGTTAGGGGGTCATTTATTAGAAAGACGTTGACTGAATTTAAGACGAAAGCTGTGGCTGGGCTTGGGCTGGGTGATATATTTTTATTAATACCCTCTTATATGTAATTTACTTATTTTTGATTCGCAATGCTTTGATGGACTTTTACATGATTTGTATATATATTGTTGAGCGTGATATGGAGAAATAAAAATTTTGTTGTGTATAACAAGAAAACTGAACACAATGTAAATTTATACTTATAAATGCGTTTTATACATCATACTATATAGGTGTATGCCGCAGAGAAGGAAAACAGCAAGAATTATAAAATGACATCTAGTGCAAAAATATCAAGTATCACGCTGTTTTCAACTGGGGTAGGCAGAAAAGACTGACATAATGCATCGTCTCATAAATACTCTTCTATTATTCCGACTTAGATTCATTTGTTCGCGCCATGCCTTCTTCGGGCGTCGCCGACTTCTTCTACCATTCACATTTCTTATATTCTCCTTATACTCCTTTCTTCGTTCATTCGATCTACATGCTCATGACCATTAGAGCGTCCCTTTCTTAATCTTACTCATTACTCATTACGCTTACTTGAGCCTTGGATTCTTAGCGTATCTCCACATTTATAGTATTAAGTTTAAATACTTTGTATAATATTTGTGATTATTCACATCTATTTCTTCTTTTGTTGGTATTGTCAAACTTTAGTAAAGTCAATGTTAAATTATATATTCATATACTCCCTCTTGTAGAATTAAATTGTAATAACAATGAGAAGACAACAATTTGAAGTGCTACAAATTAAATACAAAAACTAAAGATTCTAAATTATACTCGTAAAGAACCATTCTGTAGTCCGATATTGTACTCAGTACCTAAAAAGCAGTGTTTTTGTTTAGGAACCACTTTTAATTCATATTTTAGATACCTATCGACCGGGCTTTTGTTTGTACCTATTTAAAAATTAATAAATAATATTTATATTAAATCCACACAGGATATGTCATCTTTGATGATGCTGTGAGAGTCTTTTTGTGGAAAGGATGGATAGCCCCTAGGTCTTGAACAGACCCATATTGTAGGAGGGAGTAATACAGAGGTCGGCAAATCGTTCCACAGCCGATCTGATGAACTCAAGAACGAGCCGTTCTCGCGTGACAAATATGAACTAGTGCGCGTTTGGCATGTTTCCGATTCTGCGATGGTGCCGAAGGAATTAATAATGCTAGTTCCTTGGAGCGTCTTCCATTGAAATACCTGTAGAACAAGGATAGCATTCCCCCCGACGCCTGTGCTCTAAAGATTGCAATCGGTGAGGCGGGAATCACAATTTGGGAGGCGGGAATGGGTACCGCCGCCCCGGGAACCTTTATTGGATAACCAACACCTCTGCCATAGGTCACCCCAAGTGGTTCGCTACGTTTGGTGATTTAGCAGGGGTGCCCGGGTTCACGGGGTGAGGTTTGTCTAAGTCTTGGAGGCGGATGACCAGGACACACTTAACCCCAGATTCCTACCCACCCCTTAAACCCCTTTCCTTCCCAGAACTCTCCTCCCTTTCCTTAAAAAAAACCCTCCACACATCATCCCCAAAGATGGCATAGGCCCTGAGGAAAATAATTTTCCTCAGGGTAATTTGCCTCTTGTGTGGAGCTCACGTAAAAAAAAAAAACGGTTTGTTAAGATAGCAGAATCTTTCAAACGGACCGGTTTCAGGTATCTTGGGGCTGCAGACCAGAAATAGCTGCCGAATTCAGCCATTGGGCGCACTTGCAATTTGTACGGGATTAGCAGTTGGGTACTACTATGTGCAGCATTTTCGGGCCCTGTATGATACGTTTAAGAGCCAACTTAATATATAATAAGCCCCCGTACCCGAGCTGGTTACTTAGAGTAACACCAAGCATATCAATAGAGGGCCCAGTCGGAAGATTGCTTCCGTTGAAGGAGAATAGATTTTCATTTCGATCCCTTTGAGACGTAATCTATTCGATCTTGTAAACATGTAATTCGTTACGGCTGTCTAAGTAGAGAAAAAACTTATTATTAAAAGTTTCAGCTGACGCCGGGCGAAAAGAAAATTGCTTAGCCAACCAAAGTTGTATATGTATACATCGTGCAGGTTTTTTCCTGTGTTTAAATTGATTGAATTATCTTCTATGTGTTTCTTCCAATGAAGTGAAAAAAATTAAGTGTTTCTACATTTGGTTCATTGAATGTTTAATCACAGCTGTTCAATAAATCTTTGTCATGTTAAGCGTCTGGAGGAGAAAAATATATTAATATATTAGTTCTCTCTTAACAAATACACTCATAATTTGGGAGGCGATAATGGGTACCGCCGCCCCAGGAACCATTCATTGGATAACCAACACCACTGCCATAAACCACCCCAAGTTGCTACGATTGGTGAATTAGCAAGGTTGGCCGGGTTCATGGATGAGGTTTGTCTAGGTCTTGGTGGCGGATGCATTTGCCCACCTACAGCGTGGCGGGCTGGATTGGTAGATACTATTTTTTAAAAGCGATCTGTTGCACCCTTGACCTTTAGAGAGCGACCTTTTGAACTGTCCAGCCGGACTTTCGTCAGTGGGAGGGGTGGATTGTGGTGGCCCTCCACTTACTCCAGGACACATTGACCCCCAGATTCCTACACACCCCTCAAAACTTTTTCCTTCCCATAACTACATCTTCTTCCTTTCTATAAAAAGACTCTCCGCACTGTCATTGAACTCTCAGACTCTCATCTCCACAGATGACATACTCCCTGATTTAGGCCCTTCAGGCAGGATTTTTTTCAGGCCTGCTGTGTGGAGCTAATATATAAAAAAAATATTATTTAAGAACACCAACGAAAAAAATCATTTAAGAATACCGACGACTACGTGACGCGTCATAACGGTATCGGTTTCACACATTTAGTATGGTGACGATTATATTAGTCTGTCGTGTTGTGTCTTGATGTGTTCTGTAGTGACTCGATTTTCGACAGAGCGGAGAAGGTGAGGGGCGCGGGGACGGCCGCGTCTTGCCTAGCTAGTGTGTACATATACCACGTGCTGTGTAGTGACGCGTATATACATATAAATATCGTCATAAGGCGTCAGAACACGACTTACAGATGTGAACGCTAGCCATCACGACAGAGCACAGCACGACACAATACGCCTGACAAATGTAATCCCACCATAATTCAAAAGAGCTGGTAATACCGACAAGCAGCCAAATTTGATCATTTCATAAACGTGAAAATTGCACCTTTCAATGCAATAAAAAGTTATAAAAGAAAATTCACATCCGAAGGTAAAAATGGTTCAAACCATAAAACAAATGTTTTCCAATTCATTGAATCCGTGGTTGACAGTACGATCGCCATTATTTCTAAATTTTCTATCGTTTCTGTGTCATTAAATAGAAATATCGTAAGGTAGGTTTATTTGCCCACCTCTTTCAATATTCAACCAAACCTGGGAGATTGACGGTACGCGCGTCTCATTTGATACTTTGTGTTCAAAGTTATCCTGTATTTCAGGTTTTTAAAAGGAAATAAAAGGATTTGCACATAAAATTACGTTTGTCTTATTAGTCATTTCAGTTGATCGGATACGTGTCTTAGAGAAGACTTTTTGTTTTATTCTCTAATGTAAATACAATATTATACGTAGTCTATGGGCAGTTTAGTTGTCTATAGGGCATTCGGGTCACACGGTATCGTTTTACGGTGACCGGCCAACTCAGAATGAAACCAACTCAGAAACATCTCAGAAAGGTCAGTGATGATAAAAAAAGATTAAAAAATGGTTAAATAGGTTGTTAGTTAGGTTAGGGTTACCGACTTTTTAAAAATTATGTTTTCATAGCTTTTAATGAACTTTCTGAGGTGGTTCTTAGTTGGTTTCATTCTGAGTTGGCATGGAACCCGTTTAACGAGATGTGCAGAAGGAACCCGAAGGAGGTTCTGCTCTGAATGTCAGGAGAACTAACAAAATTTCATAACTTCGTGTAGGAATTTTTTAAAATATATCCTTGCTTGGGTTAAAAAATACTGATCAAGTGTTAAGCTTTTAAACTTAAGGTTTGGATGCAGATCCAGATTCAAAATTCTTTATTGTACAAATAAAATATAAAGTACAAAGAGTATAGCTTATTGGTACATTAAATTTTTTATGAGTTAAACATTCATAAATAACTTAATGTAGACATTATAAAGGAGTCTAAACATAAACGATTTACTTGTATGAGTGCTTGCATATTGATGATGCAAGGTGAAAATAATGCGCACCCTAATGTTTTTCGGCGCAAGGAAGAACTGCGGGCGGGTGCTTAAAACTAGGTACGGTTATGTTGGTATATGCACAAATACATTCAAACGTGTTCTCTTTAACACGTCAGGCTAATTTGATTGCTTTTGGGAACAACTCTTACAGGTCTCATAGATATCGTTGCGTCTCCCTTGGTGAGAAATATGATATAAACGGTGTAAGGCCTTGTGCGCACTAGCGGCTAGCCGCGTAGGCGGTCAACCGCGCGGCCAGCCGCATTTTCTTTTTAGTATGAAATTTTTCGGTGGTTGGGTGCGTACGGATATGAGCGGTTGCATACTAAAATAAAAACGCGGCTGGCCGCGTGGTTGACCGCCTACGCGGCTAGCCGCTAGTGCGCACATAGCCTAAGAGAAAGCACCATGCTTTATATTTAAATATAAAAGTTAACCCTAAAAGAAATAAAACGCATACAAAAACAAAAATGAAATTTTAGGAATTTTTTATCTCTCTAATAAAATATGTAAGTACCTGGTTTGTGTTTTTTCATTATCAGTAATTTTAGTTAGAAGAAACATGAGGTAAGCCATTTAAAAAAAAAAATGTTTGCATGCAAAAATTTTATTTAAAATTTTGCGGGCGGGTGCTTAAAACTAGGTACGGTTATGTTGGTATATGCACAAATACATTCAAACGTGTTCTCTTTAACACGTCAGGCTAATTTGATTGCTTTTGGGAACAACTCTTACAGGTCTCATAGATATCGTTGCGTCTCCCTTGGTGAGAAATATGATATAAACGGTGTAAGGCCTTGTGCGCACTAGCGGCTAGCCGCGTAGGCGGTCAACCGCGCGGCCAGCCGCATTTTCTTTTTAGTATGAAATTTTTCGGTGGTTGGGTGCGTACGGATATGAGCGGTTGCATACTAAAATAAAAACGCGGCTGGCCGCGTGGTTGACCGCCTACGCGGCTAGCCGCTAGTGCGCACATAGCCTAAGAGAAAGCACCATGCTTTATATTTAAATATAAAAGTTAACCCTAAAAGAAATAAAACGCATACAAAAACAAAAATGAAATTTTAGGAATTTTTTATCTCTCTAATAAAATATGTAAGTACCTGGTTTGTGTTTTTTCATTATCAGTAATTTTAGTTAGAAGAAACATGAGGTAAGCCATTTAAAAAAAAAAATGTTTGCATGCAAAAATTTTATTTAAAAAAAATTATATGTTATTTCCGAATTATAAAATTTGAAATCTTATTTTATCACCTTACAAAAACGGTTTTTATATTTCGAATATGTTCAGAAATATTACATTTATTTAGGATTTTATTGCACAGCGGAAATTTTTTTGACCCTCTGACAAAATCGAGGCCTGGGGTTAAAACAATCTGCCTGGACGAAGAGCTCAATTTCAAATTCAGAAGCAAAGTTCATTATTTTATTTCTTTTTGCTCTCCAGCTATCCAGAACCCACTTAATCTACCTTTTACAAATAAAATTAACGGCTTTTCAAAGGCGAGATATGAATTTTGATCCTAAAACATTTCTACTTTGATTTAAAACGTTTCCCAAACAAACAAGCCGGGGGGCTGGAATTAATGCCACGGTTGTTGAATAAATATATTTTATTCAAACGTTGGCAAATTTGAAGTCCGAAACAAAAAATGTTTAAATTGAAGTTGCTTCTTTTTAATGGCAGAAACGCGATAAATCTCGATAATATTAATTACATCCAAGTTTTAAAAGCGAAAGAATCTTTGCTCGCACCCTCCCATCCATCAAAGTATAAAAAATGATGTAAAAGTGACTTTTATAATTATTCGTGTTGGAATTTTATTCAATATTTTATAATATAAAAAAAGAAACGGAAATTTATTTCAAAACCAGCGGGTCCAGAACAGAGAAATCAATTATTTTACAATATCGAATCGATAGGCGTATCTACCGATGATTTTATAAGGCTTTCAAGAGCACGACCGCCACTGTTGACAACCAAACCGATATTGAAAGGGATTAAATAAGAAATCGATACACGATGGCAATGGATTTTACATACGAGTACGTAAATGCTAATAAAATGACAATTTCAAATTGAAATACTAACTTTAATTACATTGACGCTTCGCATGTACTTTTTGAGACTAAATGGGAGTTATTGTTATTATTAAAGATCATGAGGTCTTTTGTCATATTTCATCCTGGCGTCTTTGATGAACTATTTAAATCTTTGGATCGTGCATACGATTTCTTTCAAATCTAAGAGCTTCGTGAGTTCACATTCATTCATTGATAAGTCAGTTATTTTGCATAACGTTTCATTATTCAAAATGTTTTGTATACTGATAGCTTGTCAGTGGTCGGTCGGAATATTTCTTATCAATTGTTGACCGTGCTCGCAAATATTGATAACTGACCGTAGATGACGGATTTAGTCAATATTTTATCGATCGTCCGTACAGGACCTTTCGACCCTGGTAATCAGATTTACAGACTAAGTGTACAAACAGAAAGAACGTAGGTTTCGGCTTTCAGATTACCGGCGCTCAGTGCCCGAGTCCGCCGACGCGCGGCGTCAGTTTGCACCGAGTTGAATACATCTGACCCTGGATTTAGGATCTAGAACCTGGGACCCAGGTCCCCCACGAGTGTAGGTACGCAAGTAAAATTTCTTGATTACATTTTTATGCATTGGTGACTCAGAAATGATAGCCTGGATAACGAAAATCTGAGTAACAGTATATCTCATGTATTTTATGGCACAAACAGGTACAAATGGGGAAAAACACGGCGGTCACGAGTTTGAGCACGAGTCTCGAGCGCATAACATTATTGTGCATTTGCCTAATCCCTAAGCCAAGAGGTCCTGCTCGACCCAAAAATGAGATACTCCGATTGAAATTCCTACAAATGTCACATGTTTGTATAAAAATGTAACAAACTAGTTTTCTTGGATCTAGTATATGTTTTTCATTAATTTTAAATAAATAAATCCCAGAAAGTGCTTATTTCTATTTTTATGAAGCATATATTCACGGGGGACCTAGGTCCACCACAAGTGAATTTATGTTGGCTCAAAATAGGGAGTGTTGCTAACGGTTAACTCTACATGTATTTATACTTCGCAGAGTCCTTCGCATATAACTCAGGAGTCGTGCTTAAACGATGAAAAATTTGAAAGTCCTATGTCTATTGGGGAAGACGGAAGACATTCCGAAGAAAGTGAGAGGAATCGTGTAAATATAGAGTCTAACGCAGAAATAGTGCGGGGCAGTTCGTCGCACGTGTGGACGGGATTAAACTACGCCGCGCCGGGATGGTCCGGATGGCCGGGATTGCCGGGATGGCCGGGATGGCCGGGATTGTTGGTCTCATGCTGCGGAGCCTTGTTAACTTTATTTTAGAATTAGAGGGAAACTTTCATGAAATTATAATAAAGTCGGAATCACCACCGAAAGCCAAATTTGTCCGTTGTGAGATTGGCGTTATTGTTTTTCTTCACAATCAAATTAGCTGCGATGTTTATCCAATTAATAATGTTGTTTTAATTTAGATTTAAACGTGACTTTCTTCAAAGCCTAATTGGATTTCATGAAATACCTTCTTTCTACAAAGTTAGTATATTTTGTAATTTAAAACGAAGCAAGGTAAATAATTAATTTTTCAAACGATAAATTTTCTTTTCGTATTTTTTTTACTCCCGACAGAAAAAGATTTTCAACAATTTCATTTCCGTCAATGCAATACTACGTGACGCGTTTCATGTTGATTAACAGATGAATTTTAGCTCCTGACAGGAGGCCATGAGGAAAATAATTTCCCTCAGAGCCCATGTCATCTTTGGGGATGCTGTGTGGAGAATATTTTTAGGAATGAAAGGAGTGGAAGTTCTGGGAAGGAAAAAGGTGTAAGGGGCGGGTAAAAATCTGGAGGACAGCGTGTCCAGGAGTATACATAATACATCCATCCCCCCTAGTGCGGTGTAAGGTGATGATCCGAGAGATTATTGTTGGAGAGGTCAAGAGGTCTCCCTCAACAAGTCTTTCCGGATTTGACCTTCCATGCAGTTGGTGGGCAGACGTATCTGCCGCGAAGACGCAAACAAACATCAACCCCATAAAACCAGGTACCCCTGCTAAGTCACTAAGCGTAGCGAACCCACTTGGAGTGACCTATGGCAGAAGTGTTTGTTATCCAATAAATGGTTCCTGGAGTGGCGGTAACCATACCTGCTTCCCAAATTGAAAGCATATTATTAATAAGTTATAAATATTAGGTCCTGTATTTGAAATATTTAAATGTTTTAAAAATTGCTCGGTATTCACAGTAGTCATTAATTTAATTTTATAATAATTATGATCCTAAGCACGACTTGTAGATTTTGGAAAAAACCACCAGTCGAAATCGAAATGTCCTCTTGTTTGAGAAAGCAAGCACTTCTCCACCTTACTCTTCCCCATCTCCTTCTTCTCCCACTACATTAAGCCTCACTAATATACCAATTGGGGATGCCTTGGTCCTAGTGGCTCCAGACGGTTGGGAGCGGTTGAGTAAAAAAATTCACAGTAAACTATTTATGCTTCTAATAATAAAAATAGTTCCGAAACACCCTGTATGTTCACTAATTAATCACGTTATTTACAACGTACTGCGTTCATAATCTATGCCAGTAGTTTTCAACCTGGGGTACGCGGAGCAAAATGGGGGCTACGCATACGCAACCTCGTGGCCCGAATGTAAGTTTGTTCAATTTCGCATATAAAATCACTAGTTAAACATACACAAAGTCGTGTTACACTCTCCATAAAATTACATTAATTGTATTTGTGTGATTTTTATTTTTTTCATAACATAAACAATATGAGCTACTTATAAACATATTTATTTTACAAAATATTGTATTAAAGGTAGTTTTGGTCATGTGTATCTTATCAGAAAGGAGGAGCTCTTGTGCCTGATAAGGGAGCCATGATTCTTACTTAGGTTGTAAGTTATAAAATGTTTTGTATAAAATATTTACTTTTTACTGAAAGTTTTTTTGTAGAATTGTATAATTTTATGTTTTTGTTATTGATTGGTTGATGATAGAGCATAATTCAGAGCGAAGTTATTATAGTTTTTTATGGCTTGGAAAATAGAATGATTTTGAATTTAAGTTGTTTTAAAATTAGGTGTAAAAAATTGGTTTCCATTTTTCATTACTTCTTATTCTTGATATTCTTTGATATTTTTTTCTTCACACATTTTTATAATAGAAGTTTGCTTGAATATGTCATCGACATTTGGTACTGGAAATTATTTAAAAAGTGATTCTGTTGAGAAGGTAGATTTTTTTAAAAATATTACTATAACGATGATACGTTTTTAGATTTTCACGGCCAAAAGTATTTTCGTTATTTGTTTTTGGGGTGTTATGCCGTGTTGCGCTACCTCCTTCTTTAGCCAACGTTTCGGACAGCGTTGCAGTGTCCATCATCAGGGCAGATCCGGCAGATCACACATCTGCATAACACCCCAAAAACAAATAACGAAAATACTTTAATGATGTTTGCGACACTTTTAATGAGTTTAGATTGTTTTTGTATGATCCTGCCCATTCCGTATATAAATAAAGAATGAACAAGGGCATATTTTTACATTTAAAATATTTCTTAACCTAACAAACATATATATATGTTTGTTAGGTTAAGAATTTCCTTATTCTTTTCACTAGCTCTTTAATGTGACTTTTCCACTTCATCAAGGTTTTAATCAATGATCACACCGAGATGTTTAATTTCGGAAGAAGAGTTAATTACGGTACAAATAGGATTATATTGTTTTCAGAGTACATGATCACATCGACCCATAATCGGCAGAACAGCGTAAACGACATTTTTTGTCAAATTACGATTTTTAGCGAAAACTGTTCAATGATGCCGAATACACCAATGACAAAAATATTGCAGCTCTATCTTATATGCATGACACTTTTTTAGTAGTTGTAGCTTTCAGCGTAAGCGACTGTGATCGGTTACGCTGTCTTATGCTGTCGGTCAAGAATATTTCAGTTTAGTCGGTTGGCGTCCATCTGGTGATTAGTGCAGACGTGTCGGCTGCTGGTATCATCGGAAACTAAACAAAAATTCATAAGTTCTTAATTTATTCTTTTGTATTTGAATATTAGAATAAAAAGTATTAATGCAAATTATATCAATTTTCCCAACCGTCTGGAGCCAGTGAGAATATGGCATCCCCAATTTTGGTTTGTTGTTAGGCTGAAGATAGTGGGGAGGGGAAGGGGATGTGGAAAATGTAACTGGCTGTTCAGATCTAGTCACCAAACAGGACTTAAGCCATTTCAAGTAATAAGTCTAATTATACACTATGCACCAGCGCAAAATTACAAAAAAATATATAATTTTACCTTTTTATCCGAATACGGCACAAGAGGCCCAACTATTCCTAACCGTCTGGAGCCAGTGAGACTATGCATCCCCAATTTTAGTATGTTGTGAGGCTGAAGGTATTCAGATCTAGTCACCGTATTTGGTGACTAGATCTGAATAGCCAGGTACATTTTCCATATCTCCTTCACCTCCCCACTACCATCAGCCTCATAACATACTAAAATTGAGGATGCCATAGTCTTACTGGCTCCAGACGGTTGGGACTCTTGTGTTGTATTTGGATAAAAAAAGTTACATTATATGATTTTTTTTACATTTTTACGCTGGTGTGTAGTGTATATAAGTATTTGACTTATTACTTGAAATGGCTTTGGCCGTATTTGGTGTGTAGATTTGAATATCCTGGTACATTTTCCACATCTCCTTCCCCTCTCCACTACCTTCAGCCTCACAACATACTAAAATTAGGGATTCAGCTCTAGTTGGGACTCTTGCGTTGTATTCGGATAAAAAAGTTATTTTATATTATTTTTTGTATTTGTACGCTGGTGTGTGGTGTGAAGGTATTAGACTTATTACTTGAAATTGCTTTAGCCGTGTTTGGTAACTAGATCTGTATATCCAGGTGCATTTTCCACATCTCCTTCCCCTCCCCACTACCTTCAGCTTCATAACATACCAAAATTGGGGAGGCCATGGTCTCACTGGCTCCAGGCGGTTGGGAGAAGGTGGTGTATTGGTGTTGTATTCAGATAAAAATGTAATATAGCGGTTTTTTGCTAAACCGAATGCACATATAAGTATGTCGTATTTTGTTATTACCGCATGCTTCTTCGGAGAGTCGAAATTATTGTTACTAAAAATATCATTACAACGGATTTTCAATCAAGATGCCTGCAGATACAAGTATATCGACTTTGGTTTTACGGCCGTATATCCTCTTTGCATACTTACTTGCAAATCATTGTATTTAGTCAACTTTAGAATCAACTGTCATGGAACCATTTTATTTAGTTATTTGTTTACCTATCATGATTGAGTGATAGATATTTCAAAAATAATTATGTACTCCGAACAGCGTATGCGACATTTCGTAGGGAAAAAATCTGTCAGGGTCATAGGCAAAACAGCGTTACCGCCACTATCTCAACTACTGAAGGCATTTAGATATTTGTATTATCAGCTTTATATAGGCAGCAACCAAAGATTAATAATCCTCATTAACCAAAATCCTTTTTGGAATCAACGAAGAAAGTTAATTAAAATAACCTTCTCCTGACAATTTACTGTTTGCCGCTTACGCTGTTCTGCCGATTATGGATCGACATTTTTCGTCGTGGATTACAACATTAACTTTATGATCAGATATTTTCTGTAAGGACAATAAGACATATATGTTGTTTTTTTGCATTAAGTGTGAGTAAGTTATTATCGAACCATGATTTTAAGATTTCATTATTATCTTCATTTGCCAATTTTTTAACTAGTTCCCATGTTTGACCTTTTATTAGCAATACAGTGTCATCAGCAAAAGAGTTTAATGCACCTTTAATTACCTGTTAGAAAATGTCATCCACATATAATAGAAATAATAATGGACTTGATTGTTAAATTCATATAGTAATGAGAGTATTAAATAATTACAAATGAAATATGTCTTTCATTGGACATATATTCAAGATAGATAGAGGGTACGGGGTACAACAAATTTGTAATAAGAGTCAAGGGGTACGCAGGCTCAAAAATGTTGACAACTGTTGACTTTTGCCATTTCTATGCTGGGTAACGTAATATGATGACTTTATTGCGCTTCCCCTGAGCCATGTTAGGTAGTATGGACCTTCAAATATTACACCGTTAATAAGCTCTCACATGACTTAGCCGTAAATGGATATGAGTTAACATCCAATTTAGTGTCGCTTTATTAATTTGCGACGGAGTTAGTGTAATTTAAATATTGTCAATTATGAAACCATGCAACTAAACACCGTAAAAGCGAAGGTGATAATAAATTGATCAATGAATTGATGGTTAAATATTGTTCAACGCACGTGCAAGAGTATTGAAGATCAATCTTTCGTGGGCCACAAGTGATAGGGTACCAGCAACTTGACATTTTGTTCAATTAGTCTGTGGTGTTGCAAACCTGGTATTTTTCTTTAAATTTAGACAAGCATCCAAAAAAAACATTAAAAAAAAATCTGACGGTAAACGCAAGCTTTGGACCAAGACACCATAAATACCAAGCGATGAAAGCATTGAACAATCTTTCACTTCTTACAAAAAAAGGGGAAAATAAAAATAAATTCAGATAGAAAATTTAAAAAAATTCGAGTGCAGTTACTAAATCACAGCAAGTCACTATAGACTTCACTTCAAAAAATTCGAGTGCAGAGTTTACAAAAACACGCGGTAGAAGCGAAACTTTACCCAAACAATCTCAGCCAATATTTGAAAAGTGAGGTCATAATCAAAGCGACCAACGAGCGCAGACCTAGCGTAATTTCCGTTTCATATCTCAACCAATAGGAGCATTTAAAAGTGATATCATAATCAAAGCACCTATGAGCGCAGTTGATGCGTTGCAGATGCAGTAATCGTCATTTCCGTTACATCCGAAATCCAAATCACAGCGGGGCTATAGAAGTTTCACTTCAAAAATATATTACTTCACCTTATTGAATTTAGTATTATAAAATGGGGGTCTCAGCACTACTCAGTGAGGCCAACATTATTAAATTATGTAAAATGTAAATTATTGTACCAAATAGATAAATTTAGTTTTTATGGACCAATTTATTATGCAACTGAAAGTATTATATTTCCAAGGCCAAACAAATAAATGCTACCAATTTTTATCATCAGAAGTAAGGAACAAAATACAAAAAAAAAATACCAACATGCAATTTTTATCCAACAAACACCTGCATGTTTTTTTTGGTTTATGCATAGCTATTTGAACCTTAAAAATAAACGTGTCTTAAATTTTACACAACTGATGAACATTAATTAAAGTAGCTTGATCAGTTGTGTAAGTTTTAAAATACTTTTATTAGTAATAGGGTAGGTGTATATAGTAATTAACTGTACTAAGAAATGTTCTTCAGCTGTCGAAACTAGCAATGTTTTAGATACTGTTTTGATGGTCTGATTTTATTTTATTTTGTTTTTATTTTATTTATAAAAAGAAATAAACAGTACATTAGATACTTTGCTATAAAAAAAATACAATTAATAAGTATTTTTCATGGTGGGTGCCTATTAAGTGTTTCATTGTAGTGTCTTATTTATGGAATGCATATTAAGTAATTACCGGGTGATGTATGTAGTGGGAAGGTGTGGGTGTGTGGGTGTGTGTGTGAGTATGTGTGTATTAGTCTTATCTAGTAGTTTTGAAAATAAATTAGGTTTTGAGCGGTGCAAACAATCCGACCTTTGCCACATCCCGCCAATATTGTTATCCTACTAATATTATAAAGTTGAAAGTTTGTATGGATGTATGTTTGTTACTCTTTCACGCAAAAACTACTGAATAGATTTAAAAAATTCTTTCACTAATAGAAAGCTACATTATTTGCGAGATCTATAGGCTATATATATTGGTAAGCTCTGGCGTAATGAATAATCTCTGGCGTTATGAAATTATTTTTCATACGTTTTCTGTCGTTAACAAAAGCGATTTATTGCAAACGCCAATAAGGAACTCCAGTGAAAAATATTATGGCTTTAAAAAAATATGTCCATGAAGACCAATAAACGCTGATTCTGAATATATAAGTTTTATTTCATAATATTAAACGCAGAGTTTTTAAAAAATTATTAAAAAGTCTATTTTTAAACCTCTCCTCGAAACACAGTGTCAAGTTGGCATTACTGAAATGGTTAACGGTGACGTCACTGTTAACCTGCTAACCAATTCACCGAAGTGTATCAAGATGTATTGACATTTGAAATCTTACGCCTTACGCCACGAAAGACATTGATGGGGGGAGTGGAGTGGGGGGAGGGGTGGGTGGAGGGGGAGGGGGATTGATGGGTGAGTGGGGTGGGGAGAGGGAAGGTGGAGGAGGCTGAGTGGAAATCCCCTAATACCATGCGAGCGAAGCCGCGGGAAAAAGCTAGTTATATAAAATTACGTAGAAATAAATCGAAATCAAACTTCAAGGATATAATAATTTCTAACATACTCCCAGTATTCGTCATTAATCACAAACTTCAAGGAATAAAAATCAGACCTGCTCTAATATAACGTTCCACCTATCTGCTAGCGTGTTTTATCATGTATAAAATGCGAGCAGTGATATCATCATTCTCTTGATTAATCTGTCGTCAACAGTATGTAATCTGAAGAGAAGATCGATGCAGTGCAGTGGAGCGTTTAAGAGTTTTAACCCCTCAGGCCTCGGCCATATTTTGTCAGTGTCAAAATATTTACGCTTTACAATAAATTCCAAATAAATACAAACTGTTTTTGAAAGGTGAAAAAATACGCTTAAAACTTTTATAAATAAAATAACCATTTAAATTTTGAATTGTAACATTTTGTATGCAAACATAAAAAGTTTTAAAATTGCTCACCTTATGTTTCCATAACTAAAATTGCTGACGAGAAAAAAATAAAAACACATACAGATTTTATTAGACAAATGTTATTGTCACCACACTTTTTGTCGGTTCTTGTAAAAATAATTTTAAAAATTCCCAAAGTTTCATAATTTTTTTCCAAATTGCGATTCGAAACTTTGGTTTTACAAATTGAAACGTATCATGTTCGTATAAAATGTAACCTTGCGGCAGAGCAGAGACCAGGGCTCAGGATAGTGGGCCAAGTAGTTATCTGTCATGTAGGTAGGGTTTTCAGTCAAATAAAAGAAGAGGAACTTTATAAAAATGTATTGAATCCAAACCAAAAAGCAACAAGGAAGTGTACAAACTTCATACCAAGGTAACAAAAGGAAATATAAAAAATACACATACCAGATGGACTCCTAATGGACACGCTAAACTAACTATACGGAAATAACCCCGGTAGACGAACGCGATCTTGCTTCGCAGTGAGAGAGCACGAGACGGGACGGGAACTCCAGTCTTCCCATATGGGAACGGCGCGGAATCCAGAGCACCAAGGTCGTCCTTCTAATTGGGCAGGAGGCCGCTATACCTCCAAGGAGCGCATTCAGCCACGGGCCATCTCGACGAACTCCAATCAAAAGGCACGTGGCCCCCAACAGTATCCAAGTCTGGCGTATTACGGTTAGCAGACCGTGACTTTGCGACGCGGGGTCGTGAAGGCATATTATAGTAGCCAACACCAGGACCAATTCACTTCACGATTCCTTTTCCAGAAATAATTCCACAAAACGGCCAACCAGCCACATCGGAAAAAAGTGGGACTTTCACGTCATCCACTATAAATAACTCGTACACGAACCTCGCGTGTTACGTAAAAACACCCCGCGTTCTTTTAGGTTTAAAATCGACTTAGATTCTCATGATAAAATCCAATAAAACACTTTTCCAGTGAGTGACCAATTTCCGACCCAACTGCCCAAGTTGATCGGAAGGAAGTGACCATAAACAAAAAGGAAACTCTCTCTTTTCCAAAAATTACCAGTGTCCAAAAAAACACCATAGACAAAATAACCACCTAAGCAAGAACTGCATTAGTCACATAATTATTTATGTGACAAAATATGTGCATTTTACTTACTTTTTGGTATAATTTGAATATAAAGCGGGGTGTTTTCTCTTTCTAACACCGTTTATATCGCATATTTCACTATGTAAGGGAGGCAAAGATTTATTTTATTTATTTATTTGATGCAATATTATTTACATTTTTTACATAATTCAATGATGTTGGCCTCACTGGGTGGTTTACCCGTGCTGAGGCCTCCATTTCATATACAAAATTATACACAATACATATAAATATATATATATATATATATATATATACATAATATTGGTGAAAAAAGGTAAATAAAAAACATACGATTAAGATAAATTAAACTTAAAAATTAGAGATTTAGAATTAACGTAAAATTAAGAATAAATAATATTATATAAGTTTAAAAACGATATTTTTAATACGTGTTGAGTGTTTGTGGGTGATTGTGTTTTATATTGGTTTTGTGTGTTACTTATATGTTTTGTTATTTTATGCTATGATATTTTGGTAGTATTGTCTATGAGACCTTCAATGAGTTGTTTTGAAAAGCGAACAAATTAGTCTTAGGGGTTAACATTCATTAGAAACTGGCGCGCAGTTCGTGAAAATCCCGGATTATCTGAACTCTTGATAAATCTATTCCGATTTTGATTACGAAAATTAAAAAAAAATCTGTGAAATACATTATATTCTAGGTAAATACTTTATCGCATGTCTTAATTCTTCAAACAAACACTTCGAATTTTGAATATGATGACACTTAAATTCAAAAGCAAATCCGAGTTCTGGAGTTCATTTAACCGGATTTACGGACACTAAACCGAAATTATATTTTTTTATCTACCTAACTAACTAATCACCAAGCCGCGCCGTTTCTCTGCAGGGGAAAATAACATTCATGACACACATTCGTTGCTTCATTCATATTCATACATCGTCTCATTCATTTCGTTTATTATTCTGACTCTTGACATGGCCTGACTCCAGTTTCTGATTCACTTGATCGCGCCATGGCTTCCTCGGGCATCCCTGACTTCTTCTAACTTCTATCTGAGGGACCCCTTCTTATTCTTACTCACTTAAGCTTGCATCAGTCTTGCACTCTTTGAGGATCTCCACATTTCTCCCATAATCGTACGTGGTTTAACCATACAAACGCCCCAGGGATCTGGTTTCTATAGCATTCAGTATACTTTCATCTTTAGATTTTTTAAATAATAATATTAGTGTGTAACTATTATGAACGTTTCTTGTTAACGCTCTAATTTCCTTTGAAAACAACTTAAAAATAATGTGGATTTCGCATAATTTTAGCTTTTTTGTTAGGTCTTAGGTTTTCCCAATTACCCACTCAGTTGGTGTGCAGACGCATCTGCCACCAAGACTTGGACATCCCTCATCCTATGAGCTAGAACACACCTGTTAGTCACCAAACATAGCAAATCACTCGGGGTGACTTGTGGCAGAAGTGTTGGATAACCAATTAATGGTTCCCGGAGCGGTGCTATCCATACCCATTTGTTTAATTAATTATTTACCCCCCACGTTCATGCCTACACGTGTTCAAGTAATAAGAAACCCTTTCATGTGTTTATTACAGCGTATAAGATTACAATTCAATTTAATTAATTTATATTATCATTCAGAATACGATCGGAGGCGTCAAAACAACGAGAGTGCTAGATTACGCGCTGATGCAACAAGGGAAACTTCACAAAGACAACAAGAGACTTGAGCAATGTCAACCAAGACAATTTTGAAAGCTGAGACAGAGCCACGTTTAACAATTATGTGGCTTCGAGGAGCTTTCAATATCACCCTAACAAAGGCCGTGTATCTGCCAATAAAGTTAGCTTTTGTAATTCCACCCGACCCAACCATGGCTTACTAGAGTTTGATTAATCTAGCCCAAAGGTCGGGAACTGTGGTTAATTTCCTTTTGCGGTCAAAATTAGAAGTCTAGTCTAGTCATGGAAACACAAAAAATGAAAATAACTCTTTTTATTGACGAAATAATTTCTTCCTATGTAGACTTATTTTTATTCAGTTAAATAAAATTTTCAAAGTTAGCTCTTCATCGTAATTGTTTTGCTTACTAGGATTTCTATGTAAAATTCATGTCTCAGTTTGACAGTTTTCGCTTTGAAAAGATATTTTTAAAATAGTTGATGACTGTATTTCCTATACAAAAAATCGATATAGGTATTATTACGAAATTGATTACAATTCCTGTTTTACGGTTCCCGTGGTGTTGAAAAAAAAGTGAGTGGAAAAATTGTGCTTTGTTATTATACGTATTAACTTTTACTGCCATTATTGTCGAAAACAATTACAATTTTGGGCAAATCGCTGCTTTTAGCTCGGGCCGCGCCGGGTATTATTAATAATTTTCTCTTTTTAGTAAATTGTTTTTTTTTTTTTTTTCACAGTCCTCCTCACTAGGGTTTCCTGTTCTGAGGCGGCCTGTAGTTTTCCACATTTGTATTTCGTATCCAGTTGTCTTTACATGGTCTTCAGTATGTTTGATAGTTCATTTTCACTTTGTTCTCTCAACCATATTTTTATTTTTGTTTTAAATTTATTTATTTCTGTTATTTTTTTTTGTTTGAGTTGGTAGAGCGTTGTATAGTTTTGTCGCATTGAATTTCATATTTCTTTGTCCAAAAGATGTTTTAAAACTGGCTGTAGCTAGAATATTTTGGTTTATTGCCTTGGTTGTGTATCTATGTTGGACAGTGGAGTATTCTGATATGTTTTTTTTAATTTTAAATAAAATATTTTTTGCATAAAGTTTTTGTATGTTGTAGACTTGAATGCTTTGAAACAATTCTTCTGTCGGAGTTCTAACCGGTAATTTCAAAATTGTCTTTAGTACTCCTTTTTGGGATATATGGTTATGTAATAAGTATTGGAAGGTCAACGATGATTTATAACTTTAACCGAACAGGACTGAATATATTTTCATCTATTATGTCAAAGAAAACATCTTCTTCCCACATGCAAAATCCTTAGTCAACAAAATCCAATCTTATGAAAAGCTGATAAACAGAATGTGTAAATATACCACTGGTTCATCAATTAGATTAAAATACATTGTGGCGAAGCCAACGGCATGTTTGGGATTCCGAAAGTTCTCCAAAATTTCATAACGTAAAAGGGTTTGACGGTTTAGACCTGCATGGAAAAAGCTCACTTAATATTTATATGCGGCATAAAATGTAGTTTATTGTACCATGTAACCATGTACGACCGAGTTACGAATACGGAGTAAAGAAAATAATTTCGTGGTGCTGAATATTTGTGTGGTTATCATTTATTTACATTAAATTATTTTCAAAATTTTTGAATTCAGGATTTGTTAAATACTATCATTAGAAGTTCAAAAACAAGTTAATGTTTAAGTTCTGTAAAGATTATTTTCAAGTTCTGTTATTATATTATCATCATTGGCCAGTTGTTTCACATAACTGAAATGATCACAGAATTTTAATTTCAACTTTAAAATTTAGTTCTGTGGAAATTCTGCGAAACAATCGTTCGGACTAGGCTAGTAGTTTAGTCAAGTAGCGAGTAATTAAATATTCAAGTTTTATAAGAAAAACTCTCTTTTTATAACTTTTGAAGGTTATTCCCATCAATGTAATATATCATTGAAGAAGAAGATAATAATAATAATCAAAACGAAAGTATGAAAGAGAACAAGACGCAGAGAAACAGAAAAATATAATGGTCGTAATTGGGACTCGAACCCAGAACCTCTTGTCTAACCGGGACGTGCGTTTACCAATTCCGCCATTGTGCCCTACTGTCAAACCGTCATAATAGCCAATCTCATATTTCAAATTTAAGAATTAACAATTTTATCTTCAAGTACCTAATTTATTTTCCATATCATAGGCAACCACCCTTTTTATTTGAAACAATCCTTCTAAGAATTAGTTTGTAACCTCGATAGAGTCAGGGATAAATACAAACGGGACCGTTGGCGGCAAGTATCTTTTATCGGAAGATTTTTCAATGTTGATGAGTGTTTCAGGCTGATAATTATTGCTTATAATAATTGTTACCCTTTGTGCTATGCATAAAAATCTTATCTAAACGTTAGTTTATAAATTAAAAATAATAATTAATATTTGACAAGTTTAAGTATTTCCCCAATAAATGTAGTCATAATTTGTCTTGACGCCACCTAGCGAGGGATTTAACACTTATAATGTCTTTCTCGCAAAAATAAAGTTGGTTGTTTTCAGGTGGAAAAAATAAAATAAGCAGTAATTGTTGAATGAAACACTAGTATATATTGAATTATTTGGCGGGTATTTGATAAGCCCCCATAGCTCAGTGGTCAAGAGCAGCTGACCGGCAATCAGAAGGACATGGGTTCAAGTCCCGTTGGCGGCAAGTATCTTTTCTCGGAAGATTTTTCAATGTTGATGAGTGTTTAAGGCTGATAATTATTGCTTATAATAATTGTTACCCTTAATCACCTGTTCAAGTGACGGTTTGTCCCTGAAAACAAAATATGGCAATTCATTAAATATCACCCGTCTCTTTCTCTTTATCACTATGTATGATGTTATTTTCACTCTCTCACTGTTCCTTTGTATTATGTTTTGTCTCTGTCTGTAATATATATATAAGCCCACAATGTAAATTTTTTATCAGTTTATTTTTATAGTTTAATATATGTGTAAAAAGAAACCGGTCGGTACATAAAAAAATGAAATAATTAAATCTTGGTTACAAACTAAGTTATTGTTTTATTTCAATTAAATGTATTATATGTTATTTTGTTATAGTCTAAGATCCCGATATAAAACGACCATCACCGAGATGTTTATTTAATGAAACGTATTTTATATTTAATATAATATGTCAATAAATATATTGCATATGGGTTGCCTAGCAAATTTTAGTCAAGGGTATGATTAATTAATAATTCAAATATTTTTTTAACATTTCACCGATTTGAGTGAATGTGTGCGACTGAGAGGTCCCAACCAACCATCCCATGCGATAGAAGAGGACACAGCATAGCAGCTGTTTGAAGTCCGGCCATTTAAAAAAAGAGAGTGCGCATGCTATTTGTTCTTGAAAATGAAATCATCATCATTTTGGACTAGTTTTTTTAAATTAAAATAGAGGAATAGTTATTAAAAAAAAAATTAATTAATTAACTATTTATGTGTTTATATTTTGATACCACCGTGTTCATAATGAAATAATCTTTAATTTTATTTAATTTTAATTCAATAATCAGACCGGTGCAAAATGCTAGTATCAATTTACCTGTTTATACCTACCTATTAAAAAAAAAAAAAAAATTATTAATTAATCATACCCTGGACTAAAATTTGTTAGGCAACCCATATGCAATATATTTATTGACATATTAAATTAAATATAAAATACGTTTCATCAAATAAACATCTCGGTGATGGTCGTTTTATATCGGGATTAGTACTGGGCGTTGACGATAATTCTATCCAACGCCAACGTCGTTATCGTTGGCAATTTTCAACTGTTGAAAATAGCTGTTGAAAATAACGTCGACGTTGACGCAACTATAATAGGAGATCGACACGATACTAACAAAAAATATATCAAAATCGTATTAAGGAATCCCTTTTAACGGGTGGTTCCCCGAATCATTGATGTATTATTATTATTATCTCTATGCCCCACGCGATACACACGTAATAATAATCCTATAATAACGTTGAAAGTTGAAACTGTTGGAATACGTTGGTTTCGGTGTTGAAAATATTATCCTGTTGAAGATATATTTTGCTTGTCACTGATAAATTCGCTTGTTGCTTGGCGCTACATATCGGCCGTATTGGACGGGAAAATAAAAAAAAAACGTGCAGTAGGTATGTACATTACCAAAAGACCTTGTGTAATTGGGTATAATATCGTTCACGAAGTGTGATCTCTTGGCCCTTTTGACCTTAATCATTCCAACACCGTTGAAAACAATAGGTACAAAACATTGAAAATTATCAATAGGTTATTTTTTTGCTTGTCGTTGATAAATTTGATCGTTCCATGGCGCTACGTATCGGCCGTATTGGATGGGAAAATAAAATAAAACGTGCAGTAGGTATGTACATTACCAAAAGACCTTGTGTAATTGGGTATAATATCGTTCACGAAGTGTGATCTCTTGACCCTTTTGACCTTAACCATTCCAACACCGTTGAAAACAATAGGTACAAAACATTGAAAATTATCAATAGGTTATTTTTTTGCTTGTCGTTGATAAATTTGTTTGTTCCATGGCGCTACGTATCGGCCGTATTGGATGGGAAAATAAAAAAAAAACGTGCAGTAGGTACGTACATAACCAAAAGATCATTTAAAATATCGTGTAATGTTGTTCACGAAGTACAAACTTTAAACCCTTTTTATTTATTAGGCAGTTGAATCGTTGACTGCGTTGAATAATATTCGCATGTAGGTATTATATTTCAACTGTTGGCGCTAATTATTTTCAACAGCGTTGGACGTTGAAATAATATAACTATTGTTTCCAACGGCTAGTTATATTTTAATACAGTACTAATCGGGATCCTATACTATTATGCTAATGTATAGCGCACTCGGTTTTAGGTGTTAGTGTCGATCGCGCTGTAAAAGTACTATTTATTATAATTCTTCAAAATGTTTCAAAGCACTGTTCACTGAGGAGGAATCATTTTCACAAACAAATAAAGTTTTAAATAGGAACGAACAAGATTAAAAGGAAAAACATTTTGAAAATTTGCTTTAATGTTTCAAGTGATGGTACGATTCATTTTATCGTCCATTTCTCATTCATTGTTGCAATTTATTCATAAAGTTTTGTACTGTTACCGCGTAGCACATTTAATTTCAGTTGGGTGGTTTTGACCAGAGGGAACTCGTTAAAACATAATTTTGTTTCAATGGCAAAATAACGCATGTATCTACAAGTCCAGTAAAAACACCAATGGTGCATTTTTTTGCTTTATTAATTCTAATAAGTTCAGGGAAGGAAAAAGTAACGTAGCGAGGTGTGGCGGGGGGGAGGGGGGGGGGGAGAGGGGGGGGGGTGACACTATACCCGAGGGGATGTGACACCCGATCGTTAAAAAATAACGAAGTAAAATTACAATTACGAAGGATATTGTCACAAAAATATTGAATGTGGTGTTATTTATATTTTCGTAGCTATGTGGCTCCCCGTGAAGAAAATAGCCTATTTCTGAAATTCTATAGCCACCACCTTCCCAGGATGGACCAAATTTCTATATTGGTGAGGATGGGGGGGGGGGGGGGGGGTTATCCGCCCGGGTGCCACCCATGCTAGCTACGCCACTGGGTTGGTGTAATTATTGTCAAAGTATCAATTTGGGAGGCGGGTATAGGTAATGCCACCGCAAGAATCATGAATTGGATAACCAACACACATAATTACCTATGTTTGGTGACTTAGAAGGGGTGCCCAGGATATTTTTACATTTCCAGCCGAACTCTCTCGACCCATCGCCTTGCACCGCATTGGGGGGAAGGATCATACGTCAGTCACTTCTGGACTCATTGACGGCCAGGTTCCTACCCAACCCTTACACTGTTTCTTACCCAGAACTTCGTCTCCTTCATTTCTCTAAAAACAACCTCCACACAAAGATGACGTAGGCCCTGAGGAAAATGTTTTTCCTCGGAGTCTCTTGTGTGGAGATAATGCTTAAACTATGTTAACTTTACTCTACTGATCAAATTTCAAAACTAATAAATGTATGTAGCTCTAAGGGGATAAATTACAATTTGTTGACACTAAGGGTTTGAGAGCGATACACCTAAATTGAAAAACAATATTAGACAAATATTTGGCTCCGTTTGCGATACATCCATTTTACATACGATGCTCTAAATTAAATTCAGATGAATAATCCAACCCAAGTCAATTTGACTGTGAAATTAATATGAATGGGAATTACAGTAAAATACTAATTTAATTGGTAGGTACAGAATTACCTAATTTTATTACGGTTTGTGTGGAATTTTCGAATATGATTAACTTAGTTATTGAATTAATTTATTAGTTCATGGAATAAATTTATTGAAATGTGGTCCGAAATTATAACCTAGTTAATGTACCTACTGCACACTGCACACTGTAGAGATAAAATAGAAGTCCTATGGCAACCAAGATTGTTACGCAATTCTGGTGTCAAAAGTTTTCATACATTGGAACTCCCAAGTGGAAAATGTGAGCAACAAATTGAAAAAAACTAACCTATTTTTTCAAACACTAAGAATCATTTTAGATAAAGAACAGCTAATTAAAATCAATTATGCATTAGCCCAATCTCATCTACAATATGGTCTTATCGGATGGGGAAGCTCGTGAGATTCCACTATAAAACCAGTCCTCATAGCACAAAGGGCAATTCTGTAAATTATACTGAGTTCCCATCAGAACCCATAGAGACTATGTTTTTAAAGCGCTGAATTTAATGTCACTGAAACAATTATACATACAAAAATATATTCTAATGTACGCATTAAAAAACCACGATAACTTTACTCAAACAAACTCGGGCCCATTCACAAGATCTACATTACAACATACATTCCACCACCCTACAACTAAAACGACTTTTGGACAAAGGAATATGCAATAATTCTCTATAAAATTATTTAATCTATACTTTTGAATGTAGCTATAACTTTGTGGTTATCCATTATAGATAAATGAAACAATTAAACTTTGTTTGAACCACTTATATAATTGAGTAAAGCCGACCGGTTTCGGAACGACCGTTCCTTCTTCAGGGCAAGCATATACTAATTTGACAGTTATGGAATATGGATGGGAACAATGTATTATTATGGTAGGGGTGGAGCCGTTGCTAGGTATTAATAAAGAGTGGGTGGGTATGGGAACATAGCCATGATTGGGCTAAAAGACAATATTTTTTGTTTGTTGATAACTAAGTTCGACCTTCAATCATCCGTTTACCGAATGAAAAATATTTTTTAGCAATCATAATACATGAACAAACACATTGCAAATAGGTTACCCGTTAAAATTAAGTCAAGCCGACTCTTAATTAAAATTAATGTATATTTTTTTGTAACTTTTTCACTTATTTGTTATCGAAACGAAATGAATATTGACTGAGAGTTCGAAGCACAAGGAATAAGAAACGTTTGGGTTGTTTTTTTTCTGGTCCATACTACAGGGTTGTCAGGTCATCAGCTATCGGAAGGTTAAATGAACCAAAGCGCACACCAGATACTAAGTTCGGTGAGTGTGCTTTCGGAGTGTCAGGACCTAAAGCCTGGAATGGACTGCCACATGACTTAAAAATGATCACAAACTCGGCGGAATTTAGAGCTAAACTTAAAACTCACCTTTTCAGACAGTCGTATCCATAAACTCAAAATCTTTCACCTTCACATTCAATGCCCTATAAAATAGAAAAAAAATATTTGTAAACGTTTGTAAAGGTCATTTCATGAACATTCTCCAGCCCTTAAGTGTCCTGAATTCTCCAGTATTTTAAAATAAATATCATTTCTACTTTTGCTACTAATCTATTCATAAATGTATTACTAACAGTGATGAGGGTAGCAAATAATGTAAAATCATGCAATGTCCAGTGTGTTAACTGTAATGTCCTCTGCGTGCAAAGCCGTATCTTCTCCAAGCATAAACATTGATTAAAGTGTGTTTATCGGAAGTGACCCGCCAGGTAAGTATGTTTCTGTATCCATTTATAAATAGTAAAATTAGTTAGAACCTAAGAATTCCTAATAAATTGTACAGCGCCCTTGAGGTGATTTTTCACAAAAACGGCGCTCTATAAATTATCCAATTATTATTATTATTAAATAGGCGAGTTAATCCTTTGTATTTTTGCACTCACCCGTGTGATTGAAAAATATTTTATTTTTTTAATTGAAAAGAAATCAAAAAATGACATCTACTTTTTTTACTAAACAAGTCACCAAACGTGGCGGCACGCGTACCCGCCTCCCAAATTCGACTTCAATTGACCGTGTGTTCCTGGAACGTTCCCGGTATATTCTGCCATACACTTCCGCATATTTTAATATACTAGCGAGTTCCTGGCATGCATTGCAATGCCACTTAATAAATAAATTGCTTCTCCCTGCGTGTCCTTTCCCATTCGTCCCGTTTCCCTTCCCCCTCTCTTCCCCTCACGCGTTCCTACTCCGCCTTCTCCTCACGCGTTCCCACTCCGCCTTATCCACCTTCCTTCTCCCCACTCCCCTCTCCCGCTTACCCGTCCCGCGAATCCCCGTCCTGTGTCCCCCCCCTCCCGCATTCCATACATTCAGTCCCGGTAAATTCAGTTTTTAAACTTGAGCCACCTATTGCAATTTTTTTTATTCAAATTTCATAATGCCAGAGCTCACCAGTATATAAAGAAACCTTCGTGGGCGTGCTCACAACAACTCACCAAAGTTTCATCGCAATCGGATGAATGATGTAGGAAATAATGTCATGACGCCAGAGCTCACTATTAAATATAGAAACCATCGCGGGCATGAGCACATCAAATCCCCTAAGTTTCATCGCAATCGGATGAATGGTTTAGCAATCTATAGAAAACTCACATATTATATACAAACATATTTTTATTTTTACATAAACGTATATATAGATATTCTCGTGACACTCCGCCTTACAAATACCCACAAATCATCTAAAAAAGCATTTCTTTTTATACTAGTTGATCTTTTACGAGAAACTACTAACCAACGATAACTTTAAAGCCATTTACAATTTACATTATGCAAAGTTCGTCCAAGTAAACGATCAAAATACCTGTACTGACGGAACATTGTATTATTTTGTACTTCTGGTACTTACCTGACATCACAGATACCTTAAGGCTTCTACCGTTTATATTACCCGTCTTTATGAGTCCAGGAACGCTTGCATCATATTCTAGCTAGGACCAAGGATATTGTAATTATATTGATGAATTATTAATCTAAAATATGATAATAGTACTGTAGTTTTAACTGCCTCGTGTGATTAAACTCCACAAAATTAAATAATGATTGTTCATACGGCAAATCTAACCGGCTATTTATCGACTGAAAACCAAAAGCAAAGACCACTACTTTAAGAAAACCGTCTACGTGGCTTTGTCCTCACATCCTTTGTCATATATTCAAAGCATCGCATCGCCCTGGTGGAAAACCACCATTGAAATCGTAACGTTACTTCAATTAACTTTAACCGTATGTTAACCAGATCGGAATAGCCAGGTTACCGAAGGTAATGGAGGTACTTAATAAATTTGAAACTTAATGAAAATAAATAAATTTAATCGTATTTATTGCACATGTTTAAACTATCTCAACACATATTATTTTTAATATACTTAGGTGTTTTGAGAGTCGAAAATATGGCGATCAAAGTTATCTTTCAGAGTGGGGTGACTTTTATGTACCACGATTTTATGCGTTTATTGCTATCATATTATGGAATATAAAACAAAATCAATACAAAATGCAACTTCAAATTTTCAAGTGTATGTAGATACTGATACACTTTACAGTTTAAATGAAACGAAACTATTATAATCGTTGAGGAATTTATAATATGTACTCTTATTTCTCACTCTCACGGGAAATATTTTAAAAACAGCTTCACAATTCAACAGACAATTCGAGATAATATAAAACTATAAGGTGATATTTTTATTATCGAGACTTATCGCAGATATCAGCCGATGTTCAAAGTCGCCTTCGATTAAAAAGTCTCCCCGTATTACAGTACTACCCAACCTTTCTCTACCCCATCTCCATCATTCCCCCCCCCCCCTTCCAGCTTCACAACCCAAATGAGGATGCCATAGTCTCACTGTCTTCGGGGAGTTGCGATTCTTGAGGGCATATAAAAATTGTAATATTTGAGGGCACGTAAACGTTGCACGTAAAAATTGTAATTTTAACTTGAAAAGTGTATCGGAAAAATTGAAAGAAAACAAAAATAAGACCTTACCCGTTATCCCGCCAGGTGCTTTAATTTTTCACTAAGCCAACCTTATTTCCATGAACCACGTTTGCGTTGTTTTGAATTTACCTATAAAAAAAGGGTTCATGTATTAAAAAGCTTTCATAGAACCTCTCAAAGGCTCTTTCGGTGTTTGTTATATCTGTTATCTCTTACCTACCTGGAATTGTGGCGAGTCTAGGCGGAGAGAAACGTTGCCAGTGTCACCTTCCTTTAATCCCCGAGGATTTGTTTTCCTGGTATTTTTTTTGGTAGACTAGTTGTGACAAGTATAAGTAATCCTGAAACCCCGTTTCGTAAGAATTTTTTTATTGTAAATATAAGATCACTATTTTAATTGTTATGTTCAGCCATTTCTTGAATTAAATTCTCACGATATGTGAAAATGGAACGAAACTCGATAGCTTTGTGAACACCAATTTTTAATTAACGGGCTTCAAATTTGCTACACAAAGAGTTATTGTGTTTCATTAAACATTGTCAAAAAGTTCACCAATTTCCAATATTCAAAAATATTTCATAAAGGATAATGAATATAAACGAATATTTTTGACGATGGGATTTTTTCGCAACAGTTTTACTGATCATTTTTTGTTCCCTGATAGTTGAGAATATTTTTATTTACTACTGATAACGAGGTTTTGTTGAATTATTATTATCATTTGCAAGTACCATAGTACCTACTTAACTGTAGGTGTTTTTGATGCTCTCTTTATGACAAAGCGATAAAAAAAGTATGGCAATAATTTCAATCACACAGATTCTTTCGCCATTTTAAAAACGTTCTTAAATATCGAACAACACGATTTTACGAGTAATGTTGAACTGTTGTTTTTATTCACATTGTCTCCACACGGGAGGCCCTGAAGGAAACAAATTCCCCCAGAGCTTATATCATCTTTGAAGATCTTTGAAGATGATATAAGCTCTGGGGGTGATGATATACCATCCATCTTTATGTATAGAAATCGCAATCAACGAAAGGAAATCTTATTGTCAGAAAGCATTATTCAACGACAACAGAAATTGTGTTAAGCATGGATGGAACCTTGAATGTGGTGATTTCGAACAGTTTTATTTCAAACTAAACTCTCAAGGTTGGAAACCTTTGTTTAAACTTGAAGATGTAGATATAGCAGTAAATTATTTTTATAGTGTAATTTATGATCTTTTTGACATGTGTTTTAAAAGAAAGCGTTTACCTAGCTCGGAAAGAAAATATCCGAAATGGTTTAATGGTGAGATTCTTAGGGACTTGAAAAAGAAAGACAAATATCACACAATCTGGAAGCGCACCGGATCGGTAGGAGATCGGGAAATGTTTTGTTTTCTAAGATACAAAATCAAACGTTGTATAAATATTGCATACAATGAGTATATAAAAATATCTAAAACAACGTGAAAATTGATCCGAAATCCTTCTGGAAATTTTTTTCGGAAAGAAGAAAGACGGTGGGATTATAAACCAAGTATCATGGAACGGACATACACATACAGGGCCCGATAATCCGGAAGCATTTGCAGAATACTTCAAGTCTGTATATGGCGAACAAAGTGCTGACTTTGACTCCTATACTCCCGGAGGTTACTCTTCATTAGCTCATAATGTAGACATGATACGTGTGCACAAAAATGATTTCCTAGCAGCAGTCAAAAAACTTAAACCAAAAAAATCTGTCGGACCAGATTTTATTAATACAATTATTTTGAAGGGATATGCCGAACCATTAATGTCACCTCTCTTACATATATTTAATATTTCTCTAAATTCGGGTTCCCTACACAAAAGCGGCGATAAATCAAATGTATCGAACTATAGACCTGTGGCGATTCTTTCGGCACCGGCCAAATTATTTGAACTTATTATACATAAACACGTCTATAGTAAAGTAGAACCTTTTCTCATAAATCAGCAGCATAGGTTTAGAGAAGGCAGATCCACAACGATCAACTTAATGGTTTTCACGGATTATGTCGCAAATACATTGGATAACAACGAACGAGTAGACGTATCGTATAACGATTTTGCTAAAGCTTTTGATAAAGTAGATCACCTCATATTACTAAAAAAGGTGGAAAATTTTGGTCTCTCATATAGAATGCTGTTCTTCCGCAATTATTTATCTAAATTTATGGGAAGTTTGCTTCAAAACCTTGCTTCACAAACTCTGGGGTCCCGCAAGGATCTAATTTTGGACCTCTATTATTTTCTATGTTTATAAATGATATTGCTCTGTTTATAAAATTTGTAAATTTTTTGTTATTTGCTGACGATATTAAACTTTATACCAATATAATGTCAATGTGTGCAACTCTGCCATGCGAATGCTAGGCTTTGTAATCTGCAACGCAAAATCTTTTTCCAACACAGCAGTCATAAAAATGCTCTACTTCTCTCTGGTTCGCAGCATTCTCGAGAGTGGATCAGTAATATGGGGACCCGAAGATGCCCTCTACTCAAATGATGTTGAAAAGGTGCAAAAAAAGTTCATGCGGTACCTGTACATGCCAGAGTTTGGGTACTACCCTTTGTTGTATCCCTCTGATTTTCTCGCGGGAATGCTGGGACTAAATCATCTCGACGTGAGGAGAAAAATTGCAATAGTGCTAGTAGCACACAAGCTGCTAAACGGGCACATTGGCAATCCTGATGTTCTGGAAAGGATTTCACTTTATGTCCCCGATAACTTCACCAGAGCAAGGCAACACAGACTTTTTACTTTTCTTAGAGGCAGGACCAACCTACCAATGGTCATGCCTCTGGGGAGAATGACCACACTATTAAACCTTTCTTCTGAAATTGACATTTTTTAATCGAACTACAATCATTTCAAGAGCAAAATAAAGGTATTCTTTAGCACCTGTCATTATTAATGTACCTATATAATTAATGTATTACACTATTAACTAAAAATTGTGATAATTGGATATATATGTTTTTCACAATAAAAAATAAATAAGATGCTGTGTGGAGGGTTTTTTTTAGGGAAAGGCAGGACAGGAAGATCTGGAAAGGAAAATTATATGAGGGATGCGTAGAAATCTGGGGGTCAATGTGTTCAGGATGGACGAACGTATGAATCCATCCCTCCTCATCGCGGGCAAAAGCATCCGCCGCTAAGACCTAGACAAACACCACCCCACGGATTCGGGCACCTTTGCTAAGTCACCAAACTTAGCGAACTATTTGGGGTGATATATGGAAGGGGTGTTATTCAGGTTATCCAATAAATGGTTCCCGGTGCGGCGGTACTCATACCCACCTCCCAAATTTTGTTTTGCCTAATCAATTGCTTTTTGAGACGTCATTTCTATTTAAAACTTGAAAATTTCAATAGATTTTGCTCGCATTGCAAAATATAGTGTGCACTGAAATAAAATACGTTTACCTAGATTTGGATCTGAAATGAGAGAAATCCAAAAGTCTGCAATAGTTAAATTCTGAATGACACAATTCTGTTGAATCGGTCGCATACTCGGTAATGCGACGAAATATCCCCGACAAAACATCCTCGACAAAATATCCCCGACAAAATATTCCCGACAAAATATCCCCGACAAAATATCCCCGACAAAATATCTTCGACAAAATATCCCCGACAAAATATTCCCGACAAAATATCCCCGACAAAATATCCCCGACAAAATATCCTACGGACAAAACATCCTCCAACAAAATATTGACTAAAACCTAACCTTACATAACTTTACAGATTGTCCGTATTATTTTTGTACCATTTTACTATTTTTGAACAATAATTTATTATGTTTACAGGATGCTTATATCATTTTTGTCCCATTTTACTATTTTTTAAATAAGAAACAATTTATTATCTTTACACTAGGATATCTGTATTATTTTTGTCCCATTTTACTGTTTTTTAACAATTTTTTTTTTTTGAGCTCCACATAGGAGGCCAAGAGGAAAATAATTTCCCTCAGGGCCTATGTTGTTTGACAAGCCCCCAAAGGGATCACAAACTCCAACAGCTCGTAAGGCTTTGAAGCAAAGAATGGACGGTTACCTCGAGAGTGTTTTCTCTTGGGGTAAAAATAATCTCGTTGAATTTAATGTTTCAAAGACCCAATCTTGTCTGATTACGTCTAAAAGGGATCGCAATGAAAATCTAGTCTCTTTCAACGGAAGCAATCTTCCGAACAGGCCCTCCATTGATATGCTTGGTGTAACCCTAAGTGACCAGCTCAGGTATGGGGGCTCCATCGAAGCCAGAGTAAAGTTAGCCTCCCAAAAACTTGGCGTACTGTACAGGGCCCGCAGATACTTTAATAGTACACAACTGCTAACCCTGTACAAATCGCAAGTGCGCCCCACGGTTGAATTTGGCAGCCACCTCTGGTCTGGAGCTCCAAAATACCTGAAAAATACCCTCGACTCTGTGCAGAAACGGGCGGTCCGTTTGATAGATTCTTCCATCTTAACAGATGGATTGCAATCTTTAGAGCACAGGCGTCGGGTGGGAATGCTATCCTTGTTCTACCGGCATTACAATGGAAGATGCTCCGAGGAAATAGCATCATTGATCCCTTCGGCACCGGTGCATAGTCGGGAAACACGCCAAACGCGTGCCCAACATTTGTACACAGTTGACATTTGTCACTTGAGAACGGGTCGTTTCTTCGACTCGTTCTTGTGTTCAACAGCTTGGCTGTGGAATGATTTGCCGGCCTCTGTGTTTCTTCCTTCCTACAACATGGGTCTCTTCAAGACCAATGTTCATTCCTTCCTCTCCTCAAAAAGACCCTCCACACAGTATCCCAGATGACATAGGCCCTGAGGGAAATTATTTTCCTCAGGGCCTCCTGTGTGGAGTTAATGTAAAAAAAAAAAAAAGTCATCTTTGGGGATGCTGTGTGGGGGTTTTTTGGGGGGGAGAGGAGAGTTCTGGGAAGCAAAAGGGTTTAAGGGTGGGTAGGAATCTGGGGTTCAGTGTATCCAGGTCATCCGCCTCCAAGACCTAGACAAACCTCACCCCATGGACCTGGGCACCCCTGCTAAATCACCAAACGTAGCGAAACACTTGGGGTGACCTATATCAGAGGTGTTGGTTATCCAATAAAGGTTCCCGGGGCGGCGGTACCCAGTCCCGCCTCCCAATTTATTGTCTTTATAAAATGTCTGTAAGATGTTCGTCCTATTTTTTGTTAGTTTTGGTTAGGTTAGGTTAGATTTTAGTAGATATTTTGTTGGGGGATGTATTGTCCGTAGGTTATTTTGTCGGGGATATTTTGATGCTGATATTTTGTCGCTGGTTGAAAAGTCCCGGAACCCGCAACCCAGCTTACTCTTTCCGCTCACGAACAATACTGCGAATGGTGAATTCATATAGCAAAGTTTCTGTACTGAATGAAACTGGGCAATATTGGCCTGAAAGTGCAGGGCACTCTGAAACGGATTTATAAGTCTGTTTGCACTCGTATGAATATACTCTTGTACATGTAGTCATACTTGAAATTGGATTGAATCCAATTTCTACTGAATTCCTACTGCTGGTGTAATGTGTAATGGTTGTGATTTATTTTCTGTGCTCTGTGAACCATTCGTATGATTAATGTGATTCAGTGTCCTATACTGCGTTACTTGTTCTAGAATAATATTGTTCTATCATTTTTATAAGCTCATTCTTCTTGGAAATATTTTCGTAACATATTTACTAAAACTTTCGAGATTGTGATATTGTTATAATACGTATGTTCTCTTTTTTATAACCAATACACATCACAAAAGAAAGTGTACAAAAATGTGCGTCCCGCTAAAACTCAGAAGTGAGTCCCAGTAAGATCAAGGAAGTTATAAGGTGTGGTATTTTTTATATATTTTTTTATAGTAATACCTCACAAGAGTCTCCGTTGCTCCCGCCTGGAGCCAGTGAAACTATGGCATCCCCAATTGGGGTATGTTGTGAGGCTGAAGGTAGTGAGGAGGGTAAGGAGGTGGAGAAGTACCTGGCTATTCAGATCTGGTCACCACACATGGCTAATGAATGGTGGTCTTACATCAAGGCGATACTGATAGTATACTCCACTCTGGAACGTGGCGCAAATACACTATAAGTTATTTTAAATGAATATATTATGAAATAACACAAATTATTCAAATAAAATTAATTTGCCCTCGCCGGGATTCGATCCCGCGCCCTTCGGAAAGGCCTTACCGCTAGACCACGCCGGTAACCCTTATTTACAGATAAAATAAATAAAAATAAAATAAAAAATTTATGAAGGAGATTCCCGCTTTTACCTGAAGGGCGTACTTTTGTAGATATAACGGCTGGAAATTTTGCCCTATAGAACAGACCAGAACACACAACAGAGAGCATTCCACAACATTCCAGAACATCCCGAAACATTCTGGAATGCTCGGGAATAGGGATTCGAGAACGTCATTGCGAAACATTCCAATGTTGTGGAATGAAGCCTATTTTGTATGGGTAGGGCTGTCCCAGCTAGTGATCCTAATTTATATGACAATGGTTTAAAATCGTTAAAAATAACTTTATTTGTTTCCTACTAGAGTAGCGTAAAATAAGTATAAATTGTGTGTTCGGGAAAATGATTGTGTTTTTGAGAAACTGTAATTCGGAAACTACTTTTTATTTTTACAATTTATCCACTGTGAATTCATCTTTGGGAATGCTGGGTGGAGGGTCATTTAAGAGAAGGAAACATATATAATAATAATGATGATAATGCTTTATTGTCTTCATTTCTTAGTAACAGTAGAGTTAATGATATCCTCACTGGGATCTCCCGTGCTGAGGATTTCATTTACATATTATAATTTAATTATAAGAAATTGATATGAATTAGACATAACATATATCATGTAGCATTTTTTTAAAATAATTATAAAGTAAATAAGATAGTGGTTTTTTTATAATTCAGATTACTAGATTTGGTTTTAGTCTGTAGGTATTTGATATCAGTATATTTTCTATTTCTGATCTCCCTATATTTAGTATCCAGCTTTTTATTTGAAATTTAAATGTTATAATGTTGAGGTTTTTGAGTGAGAGTGGTATTTTATTGTTGAGTTTAATGCCATAATATTAGAAGCTTTTTTGCCCAAATGTTGTGTTAGTAGTTACTTGTTGGATAAGTTTTTGACCATGAGATCTAGTGTTTCTAATGAACGTATTAGTTGTTATTTCTTGGGTTTTGTACTTATGCATGTAAATGAGTATGGTTTTAGAATATAGTTGTTTAATTGACATGATGTTAAGATTGTTGAAGATTTCGTCAGTGCTAGTTCTTACAGGAACTTTCAGTATAATTTTCATTATGGCTTTTTGAGTTTTAATTAGTAGATTTAGTATGTTTTTATTTGCACTGCCCCATCCGATAATACCGTATTCTAACAGTGATTGGCAGAGAGCCATGTAAATCTTGATTAAGTCTTTTTTAATGAGGACATTCCTGATAGTTTTGAAAAAATAACTTAGTTTTTTAATTTTATTATTTAAATACGTAATGTGTTCAGTCCATTTTAAGTTTTGGTCTATTTTTAGACCCAGATACGTTATATGGTCAACGTTTTCTAATGAGGGACAATCACAATTCTCATTTAAGTGATGCGGGCTATGGATTTTCAAGTTCAGGTTTTCTTCAGAGTTTTTCGTATTTTTTATTTTAAAAGTGATGAATTTGGTTTTATTAGCATTAAGTGTAAGTGAATAGTAGTCTAGCCATTTTTTAATCCTATTAAGTGTGTCTTCTGTTTTCTTAAATATTTCTGTCCAATTATTCCCATTTATTAGGAGAACAGTATCATCCGCAAAACTGATGATTTCTCCTTCACATTCTATGTGGCATAGGTCATTAATGTAAATAAGGAACAGAATCGGACCCAGAATACTTCCTTGGGGCACCCTGAATTTGACATCAATACACTCACTGATTATGTAATTAAGTTTCACAGTTTGCTTTCTATTTCTCATGTAACTTTAAAAAAATATCAGTTCATTATCGGTAATCCCTATGTTCTCTAGTTTTTCAAAAAGATGTGAGTGATTTATTGTGTCGAAGGCTTTAGAAAGGTCGAGAAATATGCCAAAGCATTTTTTATGTGAGTCTAGAGAATTTTTAATATATTCAATTACTAAGGCTATGGCATTGGATGTTCTTGGATTTTTTCTGAAACCAAATTGTTTTGGTAATAATAGTTTGTTTGATTCTATGGGGGCTGGGTAGGAATGTCGGGACCAACGTGTCCAGAATTGACGGGCGTATGAATCCATCCATCCCACTTCGGTGTAGTGAGTCCGGTTGGAGAGGTCTAGGTTAGATTAGGTTAAGGACCTAGACAAACCTCACCTCGGAACAAGCATGAACCCGGGCACCAATGCTAAGTCACCAAACGTAGCGAATCACCCGATGTGACCCATGGCAGGGGTGTAGGTTATCCAATAAATGGTTTCGGCGACGGTACCCATACCCGCCTCTCAAATTTAATAGTGCTAAAATGTATGATGCTGTATGTCAGTAAGATGATAATTTAAAGAAATATAGAATGATAGTGTGAGACAATTATATATGCACAAATAATAATGGTGTACACAAAGTGATTTATTTTAAAATATTAAAAGTTTTAATCAATTCAGAGGGCTCCATCCAACGCAACATTAGTTACTCCCGTTGTGGAATAAAAAAATATTACTTTTAAAAAATATATATAACATGGTGAAATAACCAAGCTTACTACATATTCTATAGAAATTATTCCTACCGTAACTCTTCGATGTCAGAATTGCATAACATCTTCGTCAGAAAATTTAAATTTGCAGCTCCTAAATTTTTGATTTGCAAAACAGCATATCAGTTATTCAATGTGAAATCAAATAATTCAGGATTCTCTTCAGCCATTTTCGATTTATTTAAAATCTTTATTTATTTTCAGCTCTTGATTTATGCAGGAGCGCATGTTCATTTTTTGTTCTCAACATTATGCAATGACCTCCGTAGCTCTAGTATTATTAACGTGTGACCTCTGAGCCCAGAGGTCACACGTTAAAAATACGCCAAGCAAATTAAATGTAAATACATCTAAATGCATATTTGATTACATACACACTCGAACCCAGGTCCCCTTCTTTTACTGGGATAGGACTACCATCATTGAGATTGAGGAACGCAAGACCCGCTCGAAGAACGTCATTTTACTCAACGTCCCCGAGTGTAATTCGAACTCAACCACGGTGAGCGTCTTGGAGGATGGAAAAAAGGTATTAGCAGCTATTAGTGAATTAATAGCGAGTTCAATCTAGAAGAAGTGAAAATTTACAGGCTTGGAAGTAAAATTCCAAACAAAACCAGGCCAATTAAATTAGAATTCGATGAAGTCAAACAGGCGAAACTTATACTCTTTAACAAAACTACTCTGTCCAATGGAATTATAATCAAACCTGACAGCACTCTACAACAAAGACAATATTTAACTGACCTCTGGAAGGGATTAAAAGAGAGGAAAGAAAAGGGCGAAGTCGATTTACGAATCAAACATTCAATGGAATTCCCAAAATCATCAAAATTCAAGCAAAAAACTGAAAAACAAACAGAACAGATTTTCTAGACTTTCAGGATATTATCAAAATGTACGGGAATGCGTACAAAATTGCACCAACTTAAAACTAACTCCCCAATCTTCTCGCACGACATTCTGTTTTTAACTGAAACATGGTTAAATGCTGACATCAGCTCGTCAGAATTAGGCCTACATCACTATACCACGTATCGTTCTGATCGAAATTCTATTACGAGCAAAAAGTCTAACGGAGGAGGTGTGGTGCTGTGCGTATCCAAGAATATATCATCTACTAAATTACCGGTTAAACACAAAAGTGTTGAACACATTTTGTATTGCTCAATACACCTAATGGAAAAATTATTATCGGCTGTGTTTATATCTCACCTGCATCTGATTTGCAAACATATAAAAATCACATTGATGACATAGAAGTACTAAAATTCAAATATCCTAAAGCAAAATTCATTATCGCCGGTGATTATAACCTTCCCAACTGGACCAGCCAAGATGACAATGGACCTGCTACAAACCAAGCCGAATTACAGTGTGCTAAATGCAGTGAAATTCGTGATGTCTTTATTCTTGGGACTAACTCAATCAAACAAGATTTTCAACTTTAACAATCGAATGTTGGATTTAGTTCTTCTTCTTTCGTATGGTGGGGGGTCAGAGGGGGACATCTAGGTCTGCCAGCCAGTCTAGGGCCTCAGGCGTTGCCCTGTGGACCTCATGAATCCCGCCGGGGAATGAATGGAGCGGGCATTCGTTGACCACATGTTCGGTGGTCTGCACCGCACCGAATTCACACGTCGCTGACTCTTTAAGGCCCCATCTATGCATCATGTGAGCACAACGGCTATGGGAGCACCTTATCCTATTGATGGCAGTCCAGAGTTTGCGAGGCAATGAGAACCCAGGCTGTCTCTCAGTGGGGTCTTGCACGAGATGTGCGTTTTTGACGCTGGCTGATTGCCACTCAAGCTTCCACCTATCTTCTGGGGTGAGAGGTGTTCGAAGGAGTCTTTCTCCTTCCGTCCAGAAGGGTTTTCGAGACTTTAAGCGGCATGCCGGGTGAGAAACGACATCATCGTGCAAGGGTATTTCGCTTTTTTGCAGCGCCTTCTTGTATTCCCTCAGTGTTGCAATCTCTCGCCTGATATTTGGCGGGGTTATATTTGCAAGTACGGGGAGCCAAGGTTCCGTTGATGGTTTGCATTGTGGCATTAAGCTGAACGTCGACCATGGAAGTGTGGGCGCTTCTGGCCCATACTGGAGCACAGTATTCAGCTATTGGATTTAGTGTTTTCAAGTGATTCGAACATATTGGTTGAACTATCCGACGAATTACTATTACCGTTAGATCAATACCACCCACCATTGGACATTATCATAGCAAATGTGCTTTTAACATCTTCAAAAAAAACAAGTGCCCCATCGTATAACTTTTCCAAAGCTGAATACCATCATATTACTGAGTACCTTATCCAAACAGATTGGTCCTTTTTAGATGAGGAAAATAATATAAATGATCAATTAGAACACTTTTATTCGATTTTAAATACCTCTGTAGAACAATTTGTTCCCAGGGTTAGCTTCAAATCATCTAATTATCCGAAATGGTTTACAAAAGAATTAACTAATTTAATTAATAAAAAAAAATGTATCCACAGAAAATATAAACATACCAGAAATCCTAACGATTATATAACATTTACTAAACTACGAAAACAATGTAAAGAACTATCAATAAAATGCTATAGTAACTATGTTAATGTAATAGAAAATGAGGTACGTCATCACAATGTGAAAAAATTCTGGAATTTTACTAAATCTCAGCGTAACGATAACTGTGGATATCCTAATAGCATGTATTTTAAAGAAAAATGTGCCGACAGTATCGAGGGTATAGTTAATCTTTATTTTTTAATTTATAAACTAACGTTTTAGACAAGATTTTTATGCATAGCACTTATAGCAATTATTGCTTGTAATAATTGTTATAGTTAATCTCTTTGCTGACTCATTTAAAAGTGTTTACGACAAAGATATTCCCGTCTATGCAGTCTCCAGTACTTCAGTGGAAGAGTCATTAAACCTAAGCCAATGTTTCATAAAATTAGAATCTTTAAAAAGGGGCATAAATGCATTGGATAGTAATAAATCTGCTGGACCGGATGGTATTCCTCCCATATTTTTAATAACTTGCATTGATAGTTTGATATATCCCTTACACAAACTTTTTAACAAATCCTTAGCATCTGGCTGTTTTCCGGCTCTGTGGAAAAAGAGTTATTTAACGCCTATTCATAAAAAAGGAGACAAAAGCGATATATCAAACTAAAGACCTATTTGTATTATGTCTGCTTTACCCAAACTTTTCGAGTCATTAGTATTAGATACCATTGTAAAACCTATCAACAATATTATTATACCTAACCAACATGGCTTTATCAGAGGTCGATCTACCTTAAGTAATTTAACTATCTATAATAATTACATTAGCGAATCCCTTAGTCTGAAACAACAAGTGGATTCTATATACACCGATTTCAGTAAAGCATTTGATAAGGTTCGACATCACATTCTTATATCCAAACTCCGACTGTTAGGCATCAAAGGAAGTTTATTGACATGGATGATCAGTTACCTCAGTAATAGAGTGCTTAGTGACAGGATTAATTTTATAGAATCCTATGTATTCGAGGCCACAAGTGGTGTCCCGCAAGGGTCCCACCTCAGCCCAATATTCTTCTTAATATTCATTAATGACATTGTAAACATATTTAAAGATGTACTAGTCCTACTTTTTGCAGATGATCTAAAATTGTTTAAAAGAATACGAAATATATATGATTGCCTAATTTTACAAGCTAATTTAGATGAATTTTTTAAATGGTGCGAACAAAATATGTTATTTTTGAATACTGAGAAATGTCAAGTAATACAATTTTCCAGAGCTCATTCTCATATTTTACATGAATATAATTTAAATAATGTTAAATTAACACCAGTATTACAAATTCGCGACTTGGGAGTTAAATTCGATTCAAACTTAACATTCACACCACATATAGATAATATAACTAATAAGGCTTTAAAGATTCTTGGCTTCCTTTGTAGAACCCTAACTGATTTTAAGTCCTTGGATTGCATGAAAACACTCTACATTTCATTAGTTAGATGTCAAGTTGAATATAATTCACCTATTTGGTCCCCTTTCTATAAAGTACACTCTAACAAAATAGAACGAGTTCAACACAAATTTCTTAGGTACTTAAATTTCAAACTCAAAATTCCAATAGAAAACATTAATTATTTAAGTTTAATGAATCGACTAAATTTAATTACGCTGTCTGACAGAAGAATCATTTCAGACCTAATTTTATTGTACAGAATCATGAACAACCTAATTGACAGCACTGCCATCGTTGCTACTATTAAACTTAATGTACCGACAAGGAATACTAGACAAAATATAACATTCTTTTGCAACACATACACAACTAACTATCAATCACACTCACTTACCAATAGGATGCATTATTTAGGCAACAAGTTTGGTGGTATTGTAGATGTATTCGCTGATTCCCTTTACATTCTAAAATGCAATTTAAACCAACACTTTGTGGAATCCTACAAATTATTGTAACATGGGTATAATATATTTAACGATTTGATTTGTTATTGTAATGTTTATATTATATTTTGTTTTATGTTATTGTTAAATATTACATTGTTTAAAATATTTCAATATTTCGATATTCATTTATATTACAAGAATATAAATGAATATCGTAGTTACAAGAGTATTTAAGGTAAAATACATATTAATTTGAATCGAAATTAAAACAGAAAGGTGATTGGAAGGGTGGGTAAATCTTTTGAAGAGTTGGCGTTGGAGTTAATCTTATAATTGTTGGAGGAGATGAAGTAAAGAAGTAAATTCTGTCTAATCTATTTGTGGAGTTAAATTTGACGGATTATAATTTGAGGATTCTATTATTTTCATTTATTTTATATGGGTTAGGTCGTATGTGAATAGTTATTTCTGTCTATGTGTGATTTATTTTACAGATGTTTGTAATAGTGTGGCGTCCAAAACTTATAATCCATTTTTTTACATCTTGTTTGAATTTTATCAAGGAATCAGTTTGTCAAACTGACTCCTTGACAAAAAATAAATAAATACATAGCTTGCAAACTATACAAAACACCGGTAGTGTATTGTATAGTTTGCAAGCTATGTATTTAGATTGTCTTTGTCCAAAGGAGGTTTTGGAAAAAGGTGTTTGGAGAAGTTCTTTTTTTATTTTTATTTTTTATTTTAGTTTATTTAGGAAATAAACAGTTATACATATTTTAATAAGAAAGTAACATATTACATGATTGCATTAACCAGCGAAGTTTCCGCTACAATTTATAATATATAAACATGGATTAAAACATTGAAGAAAACATAAAGTGGTAGAAAAAAAAGAAAAATATATATATATACAACAGAAATGAAAGAAAAAAAATACACACAAATTAAAGCATATGGGATGTATAAATCATCCAAATATTATTATTATAATAAAAAGAAGGAAAACCAACATAATGAGAATGAAAAAAATAACATGCAGCAGGGGTGGAGAGTTCGTAATTAACAATTTGTTTTAATTTTTTCTATTATGGATTTAATAAATTGGCCTGAGGACAAATGGAAAATATCAGCGTCGTAAAAGATATCATTGTATTTTGTGCACGTCCTTCGGAGAAATGAATGTTGTGTGTAATTTGTTTTTGAGTGTGGGATGTGGAATAGTTGGTTTGACCTTGTGTTTTTTTTTTTTTTCATAAGTTTTTATTCCAGTAAAAAAGAAAATAACATTTTCACTTACTTAACTAGAATATTGAATTATGTACTTTTTACATTATATTACATAGTTTTTACATTACACAGTTTTTACATTTCATAACCTTAGATTAAATTAGATTGCAATACTAACATGATATTATATTACCATACGATATTATTCACTATCACTACTTTGTTTTTTGTGAATAAACATGAACAATTTTTTTTTGAATTTGCACACACTTTTTTCGTTTTTGATATCATCTGGAAGGCAATTATATAAATTGCCCCCCTCGTAACTAATTGATTGTTTACCGTAGTTAGTATGAATGGTGTTTAAACGTATGTTATCGTGTTGTCGTGTAAAATGTTTGTGTACTTGGGACGTTTTAATGAATTCTGTGTTTGTATGTATGAGTTTATTATTTATTTTGTATATAAGGACACATATATTGTACTCGTATAGCTTTCTTAATGTTAGCAGTTTTGTTTCCAAATATAATTTTTTTGTGGATGTTTTGGATTCGTAGTGAAATAGTTTTTTGATTATCTTATTTTGAATTACCTGTAATTCATTGATGTATGTTTCATACGCATTTCCCCAGATTTCAATCAGGTAATTTAGGTGTGAGTGTACGAGACTATAGTATAAACTTTTTTTTAATCTAATTGGTAATAGATATGATAACCGGCTAAAAACGCCAATTAAGGGTGTGATTTTATCTTTTACATTTTGAATGTGTTGTTTAAAAGTTAAATGATTATCGATGCACAGACCAAGATATTTTTCCTGTTTTAGGATTTGCAAATCGTTATTTTCAATTTTTAATGGTACATGTGGAGGAATTATTTTACGGTTTGAACTTAAAATCATGTATCCTGTTTTTTTAATATTAATTGTTAGGATATTTGATTGGAGCCAACCGCAAATTCTTTCTAGATCACTTTGTGCATTTTCTAGAAGTATGTTTAGATCTTTACCCCAGTAGAATATTGCAGTATCATCTGCATATAAGAAAATTTCACCGTTTAATTTTAATTGAGAAATATCATTGATATAGATTTGGAACAGTAGTGGCCCTAGTATGGATCCTTGCGGAACTCCATAGTTTATTGGAAGGTGCTTACTATTTTGATTGTTAATGCTTACGAACTGCTTTCTATTGCTAAGATATGATTTGAATATGTTAAGAGCAGGACCAACTACACCAAGTTTCTCGAGTTTCTTGAGAAGTATATCATGGCTTACCGTATCAAAGGCTTTTTGAAGGTCAACTAGTATAGATAAGATATAATTTCCACCATCAATACCACTCCTAAGTTTACTGATTAAGTCGTTTATTGCCGCAAGTGTGTTTGATTTTTTCCTAAAGCCATACTGTTTTTTATAAAAGAATGATTTTTTAAATAGGAAATTGTTTAATCTTTCGTAAATTACACGTTCAAAAATTTTTGATAAGATTGGTAAGATTGAGATGGGCCTGTAGTTTGAGGTATTTGTTTTGGACCCACCTTTGTGAATTGGACCCACCTTTGTTTCTTATTGGACAGTGGAAATTAATGTGTTCTAGAAGATAGTTGTTGTCAACAACGTTGTTAATGATTTTGAATAAAAATTTTTGGTCGGATATATTTCTTCTATCTTCTAAAGTTAATAAATTATGGAATGTTAATGAGTCTTTTAGGTTTTCTGAAGTTCGAAAGGATTTAAAGTCTAGGTGTTTCAATATCTTTTTTTGAATTCTTTCTAATCTTTCAATATTTACTTTGTATTGGGGATTCCATATGACTGATCCGAATTCTAATATTGAGCGAACAAAAGAGACGTACAGTATTTTGATTACATGTGGAGACCTAAATGGTTTGGTCACTCTTATGATGAATCCTAGAAGTTTGTACGCCCTGTCACAGATGGAATTTATATGTGTTCGGAAAGACATTCCGGAGTCCATTATTATTCCCAAGTCCCTCACCTCACAACATCTTTTTATCTCTACGTCATTGATTTTGTACGGGAATATTAGGGGGTTTATGCTTTTGGTGAATGATATTGTGTTACATTTTTCCAGATTAAGGAACAGTTGGTTGTTAGCACAATATATTCCAAGCCTATTGATATCATCTTGCAATTCTAGGCTGTCATTAATATTAGTGATTTTTTTGTAAATCTTAGTGTCATCAGCAAAAATTTGGAATTTGGAATTTTTAAAGCATTTACCTATATCATTGATATATAAAATAAACAAGAGAGGTCCGAGATGTGATCCTTGCGGGATTCCTGAAGGTATACCGCAAAAACGCGAGGAGAAACCCTTAGCTCTAACTGCTTGACTTCTGTTTGTTACATATGATTTGATCCATCTGAGAAGGTCACCATTAATCCCGATTTTTAACAGTTTCTTCAGAAGCAGGTCAATGTTAATTTTATCAAAGGCTTTTGAAAAATCCGTATAGATGAGTCTACTTGATTTTTACCACCCATAGAATTTAAAATAAAATCTGTGTATTCCAGAAGGTTTGTCTCGACCGATCGTTTTCTGAAAAAGCCGTGTTGATTTTTAGATATGATTGTTTGTACCGCCGGAAAAAGTTGATCAAGAACTATGTTTTCCATGATTTTGCTGACAATTGGGAGTTTGGAGATGGGCCTGTAGTTGGTAATGTTAGTTTTGTCCCCGCTTTTGTGGATTGGTGTAATGAGTGCTTGTTTCCAGATGTTGGGGAAGTTGCCTTCTTCAAATGACATTTTGAATAGCAAGGAGAGAGGATAAGCCAATTGGTCCCGGCATTTTACATAAAATATGGATGGAATTAAATCAGATCCCGCACTTTTATTCGGATCAAGTTTTTTTAAATAATTAAGTACACATGATTGATTGAAGTTAATATTGTGGATATGTAGATTAGAGTTGTCGTCATCATTCTCACAGTTTATAAGATTGAGGCGAGGGTTGGAATTTTCTACAAAAACTGATCTAAAATAATCACTAAAATGGTCGCATATGGATTGTCCATCATCGCAGGAAATATCTCCAAGATACATTTGCTTTGGTAAATTGGAAGAGGATTTCTTTGATTTAACAAATGACCAGAACTGTTTGCTGCACTTTTTTATTGAATCTTCTGCCGTCATAATGAAGTTTTCATAACATTCTAACGCGATCTTCTTTTGACGATTTCTCAGTACTGAAAATGATTGGTAGTCAGCCAGGTTCTTGTATTTTTTCCATTTCTTGTGATATTTTAATTTCTCTTTTACAATTTTAATAAGTGTTAAAGTGTACCAGGGGGGAAACCTTTCTAAATTACCGTTAATTTTTTTTTCGGGGATATATTTGCGAATAATGTCATTTATGATATTGTAAAAATCTAATACGGCTTTTTCGGTATCCTTACCTTGAAATTGGAGTTTCCAATTTATTTTGGATAATTCATCAGTGATTTGACCGTAATCACCTCGGTGAAACATTTTAATTGTCCTAGATGAGCTGGAGAGAGACGGTACAGTAACAGGTGATAACTCTTTGTTTATGGCTCGGGTATTGTGAATTGTTTGTGTAGATTTGTATGGCGTTTAGTTTTTTTTTGTGTAAATTAACTACGATGGATCTTGGAGTAGAGCTGTTTTATGTCCATAACGTTGAAGGTATTGAAGATCGTATCAGTGCTGGTAGTAAGCGGCAGTTTGAGAATTATTTTTATGATTAGTTTTTGTGCTTTAATGATGGGGTCAAGGGCACTGGAATATGCATTACTTAAAAGTTAAAATTCCGTATTCGATGTGAAATTGGCACAGTGAGAAACAATAACAATTACAATAACAATATTATCTTCGACTAAATTTTCCTATATTTTTGGCTCTAAATCTATCAAAGCGGTCGTCTTGTCACTTGTCACTTGTCACGAATCGTATTATCGTCATTGGGATTGCTGACCACTGCTATACATTTTTTACATTAACTCCACACAGGAGGCCGTGAGGATAATAATTCCCTCAGGACTTATGTCATCTTGGGGGATGCTGTGTGGAGGTTTTTTTAAGGAAGGGAAGAAGTTTTCGGAAGGAAATAGGTACGAGGGGTGGGTAGGAAATTGGGGGCAGTGTATTTAGGAGTAACGGACGTATGAATCTATCCCTTCAACTACGGTGTAAAGCAATGGGTCGAGGGATTATGGCTAGAGAGGTCAAGAGACCTCCTCAACCAGCATCTCTCGATCCGGACCGCCACGCAGCAGGTGGGCAGACACATCGGCCTTAACATGACAAACCTCACCTCACGAACCCGGGCATCCTGCTTAGTCACCAAACCACTTGGGGTGACCTATGGCAGAGGTGTTGGTTATCCAATAAATGGTTACCGGGGCAGCGGTACCCATACCCGCCTCCCAAAATGAGACTGTTCATACTTAAAACTTCTAGGGATTACCTGATCAGTTGTCAAATCGTTGCAGTTTTTATCATTCTTAAATATTGAAGAACAAAAATTAACTAACGAATACGGTTTTTGACGGCGGATTCAAATAATTATTTCATTGTCTTTGACCTTTTATGGAATAGCTATTTTCAAGCAGATTATTTTTGGACAGCCAGTCTGAAGGGGGATGAGTCATAATGGAGACACAGAATTGCATTCCGGAAAGAGTTTTGTTACTATATGATTATTTTTGTTTTTCAGATCGTTTGTGGGATATCAGCTCTGGTGATGGGAAGCGTGGCTTTTATTGAAGAGCGGCGGGAAACGAACCTTGGACTTGGGATTCCAGCCGGAGGAGCAACTGTTTTAGCTGCAGGTAATTAATACTACAGAAAAATGAAACAATTGAACTTTGTATAAACCACTTATATAATTTATTATATAAAAAAAATAATTAATACTATATTTATGTGCATGTATTTTTAAATTAATTCCTTTATTATAATTTACATTTTTTTATTAAGTCCCGTTAAACTGATTGTTATCAGTTTGTCAACTTTTTTGTTATTTAACATTAACTTTTTTAAAATTGAAACAGGTACTTAAAATACACTATTATAAATATACATAGATTTATTGGAAAAAAATGTTTAATAACATTTGTAAAAAATAAAGAACAGAGAAAGTTAAAGAAAGAAAAAAATTAACAATTGAAAAACATTAGAACGAAAAACAGATTAGGTAATACAAAAAAATTCCTTCACTTAACAATTTTTTAGCACACATTTCCTTCTGAAAATGAATTATAGCTTTTTATCGAATTGGGTAATATGTTTTAATTATTGGAACAAGGATTTCTAAAGTTCTTTTACCGCATTAATTTTATTTGGAAGTTACAAGTCCATCGTTTGCAGTTAGTCTTGTATTGTGAATATATACCACTATTTTATTATATTCAGATTGAGGTATATGCTGACTTGCAATTTTAAGCTACAATATAGCACGAACAGAAAACAAATTAACGGAGTTGTACAGTAATGTTTTGGTACATCATGTCTTTGTTTGTTTTCAGTTTTGTTTATTAATAATTTCATCAACGAAAATTATACATTTTGCACTGAAAGAAGATTTGTTTATGTTGAATAATTCACAGATTGCAATGTTTTCGGCCAAAATAAGAACTAACGAAGAAACAAACTTTGTCTTGAACTATATCTTCAATATCTACAGTTGCGACTCTCTTGTCTACACTAATAAGTTAGTACTCGTAAATCGTTACAAACTTTGCTCGTGTGGGGTGAACTGGTGGACAAAAAAATAATTAAATTAAATAATAAATATATTTTAATAAGAAACTGAAGAATGAAACACAAAAACATTAATATAAGATCATGGAATTGAATCGCGAGTCAAAATTTAAACAGAATTTATAAACGTCGTCACGCATCCGTATCTTTGGACTAGTATCTTTGGACTTTTGTGGGGTAAGAGGTGACACCAGGCGGGTGTTCCAAATTAGTTCGAAACACTTTTTTGGAACTTTCGGTAATATCGGTGTATTGCTTTTAAAAATATTTGTGTGTACGTGCACGCAGATACTAATCCATTTCTGCTTCAGCAAAGCACCCCATAATAAGGAAGAGTACGACAGATACCAAAAATTTTTCGAAGTAAAATTTTGTAAAAAATATCTTCATCTTTGTAGGTGACTCAAAAATTTTATCAGTCCATTTATTACTTTAATCTTTTTTTTAATTTCTCTGCTCTAGTGTCATTCATCTCTTTTGAGGTTTGTAGGTACGCATAAATTCATTTCATATTAAAAAAATCTAATTGACGAAACCATATTATCTACATTAAATTTAGTGATCGACGTACATAGGAATCGAGAGTTTGCTCAATTCATTCCTGCGCAGGCCAAAAATACGTACCCACCTACATGAATATTTGCTATATAGAGGTGGGCAGTCAAAATATATGCAGCGATTGTTGGGAAATAAAATGTGAATGTTACGGTCATTTTTTGATGTGAGTACCGCACAAGAACTCCAACTGCCCCCAACTGACTGTCATTCTCAAAATATATAAAAATAACATTTAATGAAAATGAATCACTCTGTGTACATCACCATTTTATTTAAAGTATGTTTATTCAGTTTTTAATTTTAGAGTATTTTATCTTACAAATCTTACAAAACGCCGGCCTCTGTGCTTCTTCCTCCATACAACATGGATCTCTTCAAGACCAATCTTCATTCCTTCCTCTCCCCAAAAAGACCCTACACAGAGCATCTCAGATGACATCGGCCCTGGGGGGAATTTATTTTCCTCAGGGCCTCCTGTGTGGAGTCAACGTAAGAAAAAACCTCACAAGAGTCCCAACTGCTCCAGTCTGGAGCCAGTAAGGTAATGGCATCCCCGATTGGGGCATGTTGTGAGACTGAAGGCAGCGGGGAGAAGAGGGATATTGTGAAGAGGAAGATAGGAAAGTACCTGGCTATTCAGATCTGGTTACCAAACACAAATAAAATTATTTCAAGTAACATCTCGATTCTGAATAGTGGTCTTTCATCACGGCAATACTGAAAGAATCTACCACTCTAGAAATATACTATATATCATAACCAATGTATACAATATAAAATAACACATATTAATCAAATAAAATTAACTTGCACCGGGTTTTGTACCCGTGACCTTCGGATTCCTAGCCAAGAATCGTAATCAATCAACCACGGAGGCCGTCAGACATAACAGATTGAAACCGGTCCGATCTAAGAATAAAAGCAAAATTACAGCGCTCTTGGGGCGATTTTTCGCAAAAACAGCGCTATATAAGTTATCCAAATTTATTAAAAGAGATCAAAGATGATGAATATTTTATTAAAATGTTAACTATGGCATCCTATCACGTATAATTCTATTTTTGAAACTTTTAATTAAGTAATCAATAATTATTGATTACTTAATTAAAAGTTTCAAAAATAGAAATAATATTTTTTTTTAAATTAAGATAACATCGCTCTTTAATTCTTTGAACTTCCTCATTAATTAATTCCAAGGAAAACTAAAATGGAGACATATCAGATTTTTAAATGTTCTTTTTGAACAAATACTGAATTTAATTATGTTCTAGAGCTAATTATTGTACTTGTGTTCCCGAGGCTATTGTGGTGAACGTAATATTAAATTAAAATTATAATTATTTACAAAAAATATTTTCTTTCTTTGTACCGTTGTACTCTTCATTTTAACCTTTGTAAATACCCAAGTTAAAAATGGCTTATGCCCACAATTCGTTGTCACCAAGCCAGCTAAGCTTAATTTTTGCTCGTCGGTGCACTCAAAGGCATGCTATAAATTTTCAAGGCTTAACCCCCACAAAGCTTTGACCCGTCCAATACCGTGTAAGATTTAGCGGATCGGTCACATTGAGGTTAAAGTTCGTAGTGGGGATAAAACTTTAATATTAATATTTTATAAATGCGTCATAATTGAAAAAAGCATTTGACGGAATGTGTTCGCAATTATTCCATTTATTTCAAAAATACATGTTTTGATCTTTATGTTCCATTGAAATGATACAAATATTAATAGGCCAAGTTGTTCCGAATAAATTAAAATGTTATAAAAAATAAAACAAACATTATTATATCCTGAGGAAACTTGGTCGAAGCTAAACCGGTTGATATATAAAATAATAAATTCGTGGTTAAATACAAAGTGTTAGTTTTATTTTTTATAATATAATGTCTAACCATAAAGTAATTACTTCTTATGAATAAAATCAAATGTAAAATTGTCATCAAATGGCCATTCAGCTCCATTTTGTTTTTTTTTTCAAGGTCACTTAAGATGTTCGGTGGAAAGGAAAACATCTCTCTCTATATATAATTAAATTATTGAGAAAATTGATATGTTTTGTTTTTAAAAGGCAGTGATTCCGATGCAAATATTTTATAAATACTTTCCTCTTCAGGTATTTTGCAATTATAATTTCACGGATCCGTGTTTGCTTATTTATTACTAACGTTATCGCTCAGTTTAATAAAGTTAATGCGGCCGTTAGTGTCAAAACCAAGACAGCAGGAATTTGGTTAGCTAATCGTCCTAAGCCTAAGAATTATGGACATAGAAACAGGGTAATTAACGAGAAAGTTCCTTTGAGGGTCCAGGTTGCCGAAATAAGGTTCTTGAGGAGAGCGGCTGAAGCCAAAATATGGGAACAAGTTAAATGCTGTATTATTCGAGAATCACGTTTCGGACCCCGGGTGCTCTAGATAAATCACAGATGGTAAGGTTTGGACAATAGGCATGTTCTCTGAATGCCAGCAGAACGGTTACCACACAATTTAGACTTTTCTGAGGAGAATACGTGCAGTTGGCCCTTTGGTCAACCAGACAAAGCTAGAGAAAAGTGCAAAACGCCAAAATTAACGATCCCGAAAGCTCTCTCTGGTTCAAAAGATAGCATGAGTAAATAGATTTTAGGAAGTTCTGAGAAGGAAAAAGGTTTGAGGTGTGGATCAGTATGTTGAGGAGTGACGGACGGAGTATGAATCCCTCCAACTGCTGTGCGAGGTGATGGGTCGAGAGAGTCCGCTTGAAATATCAAAAGGCCTCCCGAGGCGGTGGTGCGTGAATATGGACCCACCTTCTATAATCAATTTCCGTGAGTTATCCCGCAATATGGAGAGGTTGCTTCACAGAATTTGAACAATTCATCAAATATCAAAGTAAAAAATCAGGTTCTGTTAAGGTTCTGTTTTTATTTCTTCATGGCCCTATTATTTCACAGTGCCTACTTGGCTGATAACATAACTTGAACGTACATGGTTTCACACCTAGTGACATAAGCAATACGTCATTACTGTAATTAAATGTAATATTCAAATGATGAGAATTAAAATTAAGTACTTGAGTATAACTTTGAAATTTGATGAATGATGAAATGTTTAAATTTTGTAAAGGCCTTAATGACCTTCTAACTTAAATACCTAACTTAAATAACTTAAATAACTAAATTTAAGTTAGTTTTAATAGTTAAAATAATTGTCAAACTTTTAATTTTTCAAGATCCCCCGAAAACCACCGTATGCATGGTGAATCGTGTGACGTCATCAATCCTGAAAAATTACTATAGGATCGGGCAATCAGCTGATCAACTGCCGCCATTTTGAATTTCGTTGTTCGAAGTATTCTCCCTAGAAGTAGCATTACTATTTTTTTGTGCAGTAGTTTTTGAATATTTTCAATAATAGAGATAAACTAATAAGAGATACCTTTATTTTTGAAACATTATTTAGGCCTAAATAATGTTTCAACAAACACAACAACTAAATCTCTGTGAACAGTATGTAAATAAACGATTAAATTAATACGGTGGCTTGTGTCATATCATAGATTCTAATACAACGACTTTACGGTGACGTCACGACACGTCGAACAGTGACGTCACCACTAAAATTTCAATAATGCCAACTTGACGGCGTGTTTTACGACCCGATTAAAAACGGGCTTTTTAATAATTTTTTAAAAACTCTGCATTCAATATTATTAAATATAACTTATATATTCAGAATCAGCGTTTATTGATCTATATGAACATATTTTTTAAAGCCATAATATTTTTCACTGGAGTTCCTTATTCAAAATAATATTACGTGAAAACCTTTGCAGCTCGACCCTTGATGAGAGTTCAGGTTTTGGAATCAAAATTTTAGTTGAAATAGTTTTACCTATAATTGTGATTAGTTTTTGCCTTATCATGCCGTGTTGCGCATCCTCCTTCTCCAGCCAACGTTTCAGACAGCATAACTCTGCGTTACAGTGTCCATCATCAAGGCAGATGTGTTTTTTATACACATTTATTGGATGGTATATATATTATATACATATATACCGTGGTATCACTTCTATTTAGAACCGGCGTAATGCCCCAAAAAATTATCGCGATAATACTTTTGCAATGAAAGTTTCAAATCATATGTAGCTTTAGCCATGTTCCTTCTTCCCGCCTTTCCCTTCACTGTTTTCAACCGTACAACATCCTAATTAGGATTATCGTTCCACTGCCTGCGGGCAGTTGAAACTCTTATGCGGTATTACACACAATATCTCTAAATTCTAAATAAATACGCTTTCAGGCCTTTTGTCGAAACAAATAATGTTACCCGACCTCACCAGCAAAAAGGCGGTGAAAATGATATTGTGCTATTTCAATATTGACACAAAATTCTGAAAACGTGTTTGTGGCTGTATGAACACTGTATATACACGACATTTCGAAATGTTTAATTTCCGTTCCAACGAACAATAAAATTTAGCCCAAAAATACTCTTCCCAACGGCATAACAAACATAATGCAAACATTTTTTCCTGAAATTGTAGTTTGCGCGTAAGTTTTACCCGGTACATGCCGACATTTTAAAGTTTTACAAAGTCACACATTGATGGTTCCTACTGCCAAAGTTTAAAAGGTTTTGGATAGTAACACCAAAATCAAACATGATGTATGTTTAAAAAAGCACAATAGTCCAAGTGCATATTTTTACTTTAAGCGGTGTTCAGAAATCAGTTGTACTTCAAAAAAGCCTTTTATTAGGTTTTTTTTTCAATTATTTCTGGTTTTCGCCCTTCAAGGGTGTTCTAGGCCATCATTTAAAATTACGAAAGAAAGTTGAATTTATTTATTAATTTTATTTAAATGTGCAAATTTCAAAAATATATGGAAGATTGAAGTCGAGTTCAGGATTAGAAGAGATGAGATGTTGAATGGAGGGGAGGTAATTTTAGAAGATAGTATATTTATTTAGAGAGAGATAACCAAAAAAATATGTAATCTAAAATTCTTACCACAGAATGTAGGTACAATCTGGGGAGTCAAGGATGTGAATTTTAAACAGGTGAGAAGGAACGGAACAATGTCCGATTCTCATTCGAATAAATGAGAATCGGACATTGTTGCATCAGACATGCGTCTGCCCACATGCTGCGTGGCGGGCCGGATCGAGATAGATTGGTTGAGGGAGGCCTTTTGACCTTTCCAGCCGTCTCTTTCAAGCCATTGGTCGAGAGGTCAAGGTAAAAGGTCAATTCTGGTCAAATCAATGACCTTGCAGCACAGTTGGAGGGATGGATTCACTCCCGGATACACTGACCTCCAGATTTCTACCCACCCCTCATGCCTTTTTCCTTCCAAGAACTTCCTATCCTACCCTTCCTTAAAAAGATCCTCCACACAGCATCCCCTAAGATGACATAGGTCCTGAGAGGAGCTTACGTTAAAAAAATGCGTTTCGTTTTAGAGTTTTATTATTATTGCATTTTTCCTTTGGAGGGGTGCAGAGACATACGTTCACCGTTTGTCTCATTTTCGACTATTGACATTTAGTGTGTAAGAAAGAGGGGCAGGATTATATGATTAAGAACAAAAGCGAAACCATCAGCGCATTGACATTTGACGTTTATGAATTTTTGGAATTCACGCATAGTTAAATATTATACATATCACAATATTGCTGCAGTTCTTTCAAAATATGAGAATTCGTTCCATACAAAATGTATGAAAAAAATAATTTTCTTCATAACTTTCTTTTTCATGAATTTTTGCGATGTTTTAATAGCTATTCTGTTATCCGGGCTGAGACAAATCCAACAAATCAAAGATTATCAAAATCGGTCTAGCCGATTTCGAGTTATAAATAGTGTAACTTTTTTTTTTTTTTTTTTACATCAATACCGCACAAGAGTCCCAACTGCTCCCGTCTGGAGCCAGTGGGACTATGGCATCCCTAATTGGGGTATGTTGTGAGGCTGATGGTAGTGAGGAGGGGAAGGAGATAGGGAAGAGGAAGGTGAGGAAGTACCTGGCTATTCAGATCTGATCACAAAACATGGCTAAAGCCATTTCAAGCAACGTTTCAATTCTGAATGGTGGTCTCACACCAGGGCGATACTGCGAGTATCTTCCACTCTGGAACGTGCAGCAAATATACTATATTATTTTTTAAATGAATAATTGTGAAATAACACAAATTAATCAAATAAAATTTATTTGCCACGCCGGGATTCGATCCCGCGGCCTTCGGAGTGCCAGTCAAGAACCTTACCACTGGACTACGCCGGCCGTCTACTTGCCGTCTACTACTACTACTACTACCCGACTTTGTTTTATATATTAAGATTATCAATGCGATGGGCTTTTTCATGATATTTGAACTGTACTTGATTTAGTGCATGATACAGATAACAAAAAAATGGTTTATCGTTTAGATAACAATACAAAATGAATAGTTTAATACATGGTATAAAAGTTCAATGATAGATGGATTTAAAGCTTTTTATGGATTTAAGAAATTCCCCAAATTAATCATGACGATCCCCATAACATATTTAAATAAAGTTTTAAAAGTGGTTATCTCCCTTTTTACATTCCATACGCAATATAAATACACAATTTATCCGTTTAAGTTCCAATAAGCCCTAATCGAGCAGTTTTACCTTATTTACGAGTCTAGACTGTAAATTTTTCATATGATCATATTAATGCGATTTTCTTTGAAAGGGAAATCTTTTTCCATTTTCATTCTTTTTTTTTAGAGGCGTTACTGAAATCTTCTTGGAAAATACAACTTGTCAGATAAAAATAAATGTTAAACAACATTGACTGTGAAATTTCATCATCAAATATTGTTTCTGAAAGGTGAGATGAAAGTGAATTCTAGAAAGTAAATTCCAGTGAATGTCTTCTATAAGCATATTACATTTTTATTGGTAACCATTTAAAAGGAAAATAAAATACGAGTGTGCTTTGACTAAACTAAAACTTCACTAACTTATAAAAGAACATATGACATTGGAGTGACATATGACATTGGGGTAACATATGACATTGGGGTGACATATGACCACGGGGTGACCTATGACCGTGGAGTGACCCATGACCTTGGGGTGACCTACGATCTTGGGGTGATCTACGACCTTGGGGTGACCTAGGACCTTAGGGCAACCTATGACCTTGGGATGACCTATGACCTTAGGGTGACCTATAGCATGGTTATTCAATAAACGATTCCTTGTACTCGCACCTCTCTCCCTTGCCCCTACAGTAATATACGAAACGTAACTCTCTCTCTTTCTATCTTCACTAACTTATATCTCCTTCTCAACTTCAAGTGTTCGTAAAGGCCCGACCGTTCCCCTTGCCCAATCACCGTCACATCTTTCACCGTTCGCATCGATCACCGTTCGTATAGATTACCGTTCGCATCACACTTTTCGTAACGCATTCACCAGCTAACCCCCCAAGTCGAGCGTGCGTAAAAAAGTTTTACTTCAATAAGGTTTTCCTATCAGATTGTATCCTCCAATATTTTTTTTGTTCAAATATTATGTACGTGTACGTGTAAGGTTTGAAAATTATATGGAAAAATTTATCAAAGTGGAACAAAATTATTTTATAACTACTGTGGAAATACCGAGTTAAGCAAATTTTGGAACTATACATAAACTAGGTTCATCGATACAGAAAATACTTTTACAACGAAAATACAAGTTTACGTTTCACTTCCGATTGTGACAGTTTGACATTTGACAGGATAAAATGGTTATTGAAGCAAAACTTCTTTACGCACGCTTGACTTGGGGAGTAAGCTGGTGAATGCGTGACGAGAGCGTTATGAAAAGTGTGATCGGGCGAGGCGAACGGAGGTTGAGAGGGAGATATAAGTTAGTGAAGTTTTACTTCAGTCGTGTGGTCTAAAGCTCAATCGTTTTTTGAAAAATAAAACTGCATGAAATGCATGTCTCTTCCTCGTAGTATGAATTTAAATTACATCATTACCAAAAAACAAAAAAACTTTGGTCAACGAGACGATTGTCTCGTTTACAGAGGCTTAATGACAATGTATGTACTAAATGACCATTTAACCCATTATTTACATAGAGTGATCACTAATTTCTAAAAATGTACATACAATGCAAAGAAGCACTGAGACCCAGTGGAGTAGCTATGGGTGGCACCCAGGGCGGATGTCATCCCCCCGGGGCGTAGTGTCACCCCCCCCCCCCTATGAATGTTGAAATTCAAAACGCTAATTTCGACTTCATAAAATTGGTCCATACAAAAACGATCGATACAAAATTCGGGGCACTCCATGCAATATCATGGTTACGTCACCTCTGGTCTGGAGCTCCAAAATACCTGAAAAATACCCTCGACTCTGTGCAGAAACGGGCGGTCCGTTTGATAGATTAACAGACGGATTGCAATATTTAGAGCACAGGCGTCGGGTGGGAATGCTATTCTTGTTCTACCGGTATTACAATGGAAGATGCTCCGAGGAACTAGCATCATTGATCCCTTCGGCACCGGTGCATAGTCGGGAAACACGCCAAACGCATGCCTAACATTTGTACACGGTTGACATTTGTCACATGAGAACGGTTCGTTTCTTCGATCTGTTCTACTGTTCAACAGCTCGGCTGTGGAATGATTTTCCAGCCTCTGTGTTTCCTCCTTCCTACAACATGGTCTCTTCAAGACCAATGTTCATTCCTTCCTCTTCTCAAAAAGACCCTCCACACAGCATCCCAGATGACATAGGCCCTGAGGGAAATTATTTTCCTCAAGGCCTCCTATGTGGAGATAATGTAAAAAAAAATATATAAATCTTGGTCAAGTGGCACCCCCCTCCGGGTGGGCCCCGGGGTGGTCCGCCCCCCGTCGCTACGCCACTGCTGGGACCTTAGAACTTTTAAAAGTTTTAATCACTTTGACGCAATTTTTTCTGCATTAATTAATTATTCACACAGTAAAAGCAATTATTTTTGTAAATGTTAGGTGGTACAGCCAAAAAATTGCATATAAATTTGCTTTATTATGTATTTATATGCCAAAAACTCTTTAACATAAAAATGAAAAAATCATTATAGTGTTCACAGAAGGATATGCGTAATATATTGGAAATATAAATGATGAATGTAGATGTCTTTATAAAGTAGGAACAAAACAAGTACATGATTGTACAAAAAATACACAACTAATATCACAAGTACAATGACAACGCAATGAAAAATAATAAAATTCAAAGCAAAAATACACTAGTAAAATAATAGACTAGGTTTAAGTATGAATTAATTAATCTCATCTTTGTATTTTCGTTATCAACAAAGCCTGAAGTTTCTGTATGGACGAGTTAGAGGTAAAGTTGGTACTAAATAGTTCTTCCTATTTATATGTAACTGACAACGAATCACAATGTGTACAAACATCTCCTATTACCTTATTTGGAATTATCATGTGTAATATGCAAATAATTGCTTTAAAGCAGACGAACTTTTACCTAAATAATAATGATCAACTGTACCTATACCCAAACAATAATGACCTCCGATAAACAAACGATTAATTTTGTTCCAGCTGCCTCCATTCACACGTGGCGCGGGGGGCGCTTAGCCCGGCCTGGCGGTGGCGGGGGTCGATGGGGGGCGGCAGCCCGGGCTCTGGGGCCCGCCCCATTGGCCGCACTGTGGGCGGCTGCCTGCGCCTGTCACACAGCCCTGCTGGTGCAGAGCCTAAGGACAATTCTGCAGAGAGCGGGAAGGTTAATATAAATATGTATTTTTAAATCTTGTTGTTTGTACCATTATTGATCTTGCTCTTATTGTTCTTTGTACTGTTCTTGATTTTGTTCTTCTTCTTCTTATACATCTTGAGTTACTTCTCTTTCTTATTTTTAATGTTGTTCGCCTTGTTCTTTAACTTGGTCTTGTTCTTCACCTTGTTCTTCATCTTATTCTTATCTTGTTCTTGTTTTTCACCTTGTTATTGGTTCTTCATCTTGAGTTCTTGTTCTTCCTCTTGTTCGTGTTCTTCATCTTGTTATTCTTTTCATACTTCTTTATCTTTATCCTTATCTTCTCCTTGGGAACCAAAGGCGATATGTTCATAGTTTTGCCGATTGTTTGGTTAATAATTTATAACACAATTATTAACCCGGTTAACTTTATAAATCAAACTGGCAATATTTACTAGAAAATCTAATAAACCGCTTGTATAATATTATCGATCTTGGAAATTTGAAATTCTGTGAAGGACAGAAAAAAACAAAAACAAATGCGCTTTTTACAGCGTGCATTTAAAAAAGATTTTTCCTGAAAAATTAAAATGTTTAAAATAAACAATAACTATGTAAACACCACTTTTACTTTCTATACTCTACGTCGACCGAAACAAATAAAATGTTTAATATTTTTATTTTAACTTTATGAGTAAAACCTCAAATTGTAATGGTTGAAGACAATATAAGCGAAACTCAATCTAAAATCTGGAAACAGAAAAATCAGAAAAAGATATTGACACCTCTGGAGGTGTCAATATCTTTTTCTGATTTTTATGTTTCCAGATTTTCGATTGAGTCGCTTATATTTGTATTCATTTTTAATTAAATAATATGTTTAACTTTAATAATGTATTTAAAAAAAATTACACAAAAAGATAAGATCTATGTATTGTTAAGATCTATTCAATTATAGGTCTACAAAAAACATTATTTTCGCTCTCCTGAACAATCAACATTTTGTCCTTTACAGCATTTCAAATTTCCGTGACAAAACTCTCTCCGACGTCAATAATTATTATTTATTTATATTTTTAAGTCGTTTACATTTAGACGTAAGTTGTACAGGAGAGTGATAATAAGTGAATACCCATTATCTTTTTTTTTATTATAGCGACTATATAAAAAAAAATTACATACAAAATAAAATGTGAAATTAAGTATAAAATATTGTATTTCTTAGTCCTCCTCACTAGGGGGTCCTGTGCCGAGGCGGACTAAAGTTATTTAAACATAGTTCATTTGTCTTCTATGTCGTTTTTAGCGTCTTCGCTAGGGTTTTCTCATTGACCTCTTTAAGCCATATTTTTATTCTTGATTTGTATTCAATTGGATTTTTTATTAGTTTTATGTCTTGGGGAAGGATGTTATGGAGTTTTGTTGCAAAGTATGTATAGTTTCTATAGTTTCAAAAGGGGGAATACTTCTTCAAATAGAAAAAACATAAACGAAATAGCCACAAAATTTTACCAGGACCTCTACTCAAGCCCAGACGACAAACAAAAACACGATCCAAAGAAAGACGTCAATAAAGAGCAGGAAAACGTTGTAACTGAACCAAAAATACTTTCCAGAGAAGTAGAAAAAGCCATATACAGTCAGAAGATGGAAAAAGCCCCAGGTCCAGACAAAGTGACAAACGAACTTCTTAAAGGCACCATGGATGAACTACTACCAATACTAACTTCAATATTCAATGATATACTTACAACTGGTCTAATACCTACACAGTGGAAAACATCAAACATTATTCTTATATTCAAGAAAGGACAAAAGGAAGATATAGGGAACTACAGACCTATAAGTTTGATGTCAAATATATACAAAGTATTTTCCAAAGTTATCCTGAAAAGAATAAGTAAAAAGTTAGACGAAAATCAACCACGGGAGCAAGCCGGCTTTAGACAAAAATACTCTACCCTGGACCACATACACACGGTGAAACAAATAGTAGAAAAATATAATGAGTATAATAAGAAACTATACATGGCATTCATCGATTACTCCAAAGCTTTCGACAGCATAAGACACATAGCTATATGGGATAGCCTTGAACAGCAGGGGATACCTTTAAACTACATCAATATTATAAAAAAACATATACTTGAATTGCGAAGCGAGGATCCAACTAGAAACCTTGGGAAAAAAGTTCAAGATCGAGAGAGGAGTAAGACAGGGAGACCCTATATCACCAAAATTGTTCTCGGCTGCTCTGGAAAGTATCTTCCGCAAACTAGATTGGGAAAAATATGGTATCAACGTACAAGGTGTAAAATTTAACTACCTAAGATTTGCAGATGATATAGTCCTATTCGAGGAAAACCCAATGCACCTAATTAGAATGATAGAATCACTAAACGAGGAAAGTGTGAAAGTCGGCCTATGCATGAACAAAGACAAAACAAAATTGCTTACAAACTCTGAACCAGTAACTATAAAAATTGACAACCAACCACTCGAATATGTGTCAGATTACATCTATTTAGGACAGATAATATCTCACAAAGATCAAACCACTAAAGAAATCGAGAGAAGAGTAGCAAATGGATGGAAGAAATACTGGTCTTTGAAAGAAGTCTTGAAATCTAAGGAGCTAAGTATGCAAATAAAAAGGAAAGTTTTCAACACGTGTATACTTCCAGTCATCACCTATGGATGTGAAACTTGGGCACTCACCAAACGCCACAGAGAAAAGTTGGAACGCTGCCAGAGAGCCATGGAGAGAAGTTTGACAGGAACAAGGAAACAAGACAGAGTGAGAGGTAGCACAATAAGGGAGAAAACTAAAGTTGCCGATGTAGTTACCCGAATAGACCAACAAAAGTGGAGATGGACAGGACACATGATACGCGATCCACAAGAGAAATGGTGCAAAAATGTCACTGACTGGTATCCCAGAGATGGCAAGAGAAGTAGAGGACGTCAACACATAAGATGGGAAGATGACCTAAAACTAACTGCTGGACATCAATGGAGAAGAGTAGCGCGTGACAGGTCCCAATGGAAAATGTTAGAGGAGGCCTATGCCAAGAGGCAAACTGAGCTTCGGGATATACTATAACAAATAAGATCATGTCTAATACATACCTAACAGAAGTCCAGAATAAAAAGGCTTATTATTATTATGTATAGTTTCTTTGTCCAAATGTGGTTTTATAACTTGGAATATTTTTTATATCATTTTTATTCGATCTAGTGTTGTGCATACACGGTCTAGTAGAGGATTAATTATTTTTGAAGAGCTTCAATAATATATTTTTGGCATATATTTGTTGTACATTTGGTACGTCAAAGTTATTGAGAATTTCAATTGAAGGCGTTCTAATTGGTACTTTCTATATGGTCTTTATGATTCCTTTTTGAATCGTATTCAGGCTGTGTAGGTACGTATTTGCAGCAGATCCCCATCCTATGATTCCATATTCTACATGAACATAATAAACAGAATTGGAAAGATTTACGTAAGTACGACACAAGTAATTTGGTAGGCGGGTATGGGTACCGCCGCCCTGGGAACCATTTATTGGATGACCAACACCTCTGCCACAGGTCACCCCAAGTGGTTCGCTGGTGACTTACGACGCTTGACGCTTGACGCTTTGGTGACTTAGCAGGGGTGCCCGGGTTCTTGGGGTCCAGGTCTTGATGGCGGGTGCGTCGGCCCACCTTCTGCGTGGCGGGCCGGATTGGGAGATGCTGGTTGAGGGAGACCCTTTACAACCGGTTACCGCTGTCCGGGCCGCTCGGTAGTACAGGGGCCCGACCCTCAGGCTCACGACTGAGGGTGGGCTGCCCCGTCAACGAGTGTAAAAACCCCGCCGCTGCTGTTGTGCCGGTTCGTGACCGGAGGGGACCCAGCAGTAGCGTTTGGGGCGCATTGGGCGACCTCTCCAGCCGGACTCTCCCTACCCATCGCCTTGCACCGCAGTGGGTGTATTGGATTCATTCGTTCATCACTCTTGGACACTCTGATCCCCAGATTCCTACCCACCCCTCATACCTTTTCCTTCCCAGACCTCCCTCCCCCCACACCCTTTCATAAAAAAATCAAACAATAAAATCATGACAACACAACCAACACAAATTAACTGCATTACAGCAGCGAGTAGTAGGAGACCCCGGCGCAGGCCAAAAATGTTGGCGAATTACACCAACATTCGAGCCCTGTATACCAATTTAAACTCTGTCCACCACCACCTTTTTTCTCAACGCCCCAACCTACTATTCCTGTCTGAAACGCAGATAGCGAGCCTGTAGACGCCTCCTATCTGTACTGCCCGGGCTTCACCCTCGCAAGCAAGTTCAGACCTAAAGGAGGTGTCTGTCTCTATAGTCGAGCTGACGTCAACTGTGTGCGACTGTTGAATCTGGAAAACTCCAGATTCGACGTAATGTGGGTACGCGTCAATCTTGCCAGTACGGGAAGATTCTACGCATGATTATACCGCTCACCGAACCTTAGCGAATCAGACACGTCCGAGCTCTTCAAACATTTAAGCGACACTATCGATGACCTCTTGCCCCGCTTCCCCACGGCAGAGTTTGTGGTCCTGGGGGACTTCAATGTTCATAACGAACCTTTGTTGAAGTTCTCAGGATCAACAGACTCGGCTAGACGCCAAGCGGAATCCTTTGCCCTTTGCTACGGATTGGAGCAAATGGTTCAGGAGCCTACAAGGGTTCCTGATGTCCAGACTCACCGTTCCAATCTGTTAGACCTATTTTTAACTACTGTGCCACACGGTTACAGGATCCCTCAAGATGTGCCCAGGAAATTGGTGAAGTCATCACATCCGCCATGGATGGCTTCACCCAATCTACGGTTAAGGAATCTGGTGTAGGCTCGAAGCCGTGGTTCAGTCGACAATGCACTGAAGCAGTGCGACGAAAAAACGCGGCTAACCGAGCCTACAATACATCTAGAACATCCGCAGACAGAACAGCTTACAACAAAATGGCTGAGGGAGTGGGCCGGATCGGCAGAGACGGGACGAGAAATAAAATACGGCAAGTCGAAGTCTTTATTTGTAGCTACGTAGCAGATGGACAGATGGTGTTGACACGAGTAGTAGTGAGTGCAAGCAGAAGTGGTGTTGTAGGTGAAGTTGATGATGATGGTCGATGATGCTGTGGTGGAGCAGACCACGGGTCTGCATGTCACCAGCATGTAGCTCTGCACCGTGGTGGTGGAGAAGACCATGATGTCCAGGATGTCGCTCGACGCTTTGAGTCGCGGAGATGAACAGCGGTGAACCTTGGGAGGCGAAGTGTATCTCTGAGCTGTAGGTCCGCCGCAAACCATGTGAGCTGCGAGATAATGTTCCTCGAAGGTTGTGGCGCATCGGCACAGGTGCCGGCTGTGAATCGCCGGGGCTGGTCGTTCGGCCGATACCGCACTGGAGCGAATTCACTGATAGGCACTGTATTACTATGTGTGTGTTACTTGAGACTAGACTTGAGACTAAGCTGTATGCGGCCCGCGCTGACTTTTATACTTCTGCCGGCCGGGCAAGTAGTTTTGAGAACGGCGTGTGAAATTCGACCGCCGCGCCAAGGTGAGAAAGTTCGCGAACACTCCAGTCGCTAGTGCTGATATATTATTGTGGAGACGGGAACTTTCCAGTAGGCTACCGCACTAATTGTTACCAGGTGATATATGTACTATCGGCCGTAGGTAGGTCCGGTAGCGGCTTGCATCTAGGTATTTATTTCTGGCGTGTTCCTTAACCAGTGGCGCTGCGATGGTTTTATCAGAGCGGGTTAAGTGACCGCTACATGGCAAAGGAAACCAAGAGAATCATAAAAAGGTCAAAATTCGAGCACGACCAGCAGATCAGCAGAAAGCTGGCTGCATGCCCGCATGGCAGGAGGCAATTCTGGTCGCTTGCGGGCTCAATAGGTCACAATTTCTGCAAATCCAGTCTGTCACCTCTTACCAGACCTGACGGCTCACTAGCGAACACCGCCATCGAAAAGGCTAACTTATTAGGTAAAATGTTTGCGAATTACTCAACCCTCGATGACCAAGGTGCTGTCCCGACGTCGGTTCCTCACTGCGGTTTTCGTATGAAAAAGCTGAGGATCCGGCATCGGGAAGTACTCCATGTTTTACGAGGGCTTGATGTTAATAAAGCTAGTGGGCCTGACGGAATACCTGCCCTGGTACTGCAGAGGTGCGCTGCAGAAATAGCTCCAATTTTGACGAAGCTTTTTAAAATGTCCCTGAAGACTGGCTCTGTGCCCTCTGGTTGATCTTATCCTGATATCTGATCCTATTCCAAAGAAGGGTTCAAGGGTTCAATGCGGATTCTCGCGTATGTGACGCATGTTTGGGGGCGGTGCCTGGAACGTTCCGGTGAGACCCAAACGGCTGCACTGGACGTTTCCAAGGCCTTTGACCGGGTTTGGCACCGAGGACTTGTCAACAAACTGCCTTCTTACGGACTTCCCGCATCCTTGTGTACGTGGATTGCCGACTTTTTGAGGGAGAGATCGATTCAGACGGTAGCCGCACCTCTTCCTCACACTCAATAAATGCTGGCGTCCCACAGGGATCGGTTCTGTCTCCGACTTTGTTTTTGTTGCACATCAACGACCTTTTGTCTTGTGCACAAATTCACTGTTACGCGGATGACAGTATAGTCCATTATAGCTTTTTGTTTGACAAGCCCCCAAAGGGCTCACAAACTCCAACGGCTCGAATCCAGAGTAATGTTAGCCTCCCAAAAACTGGGAGTTCTGTACAGGGCCTGCAGATACTTTAATAGTAAACAGCTGCTAACCCTGTACAAATCACAAGTGCGCCCCACGGTTGAATTTGGCAGCCACCTCTGGTCTGGAGCTCCAAAATACCTGAAAAATACCCTCGAATCTGTGCAAAAACGGGCGGTCCGTTTGATAGATTCTCCCATCTTAACAGACGGATTGCAATCTTTAGAGCACAGGCGTCGGGTGGGAATGCTATTCTTGTTCTACCGGTATTACAATGGAAGATGCTCCGAGGAACTAGCATCATTGATCTCTTCGGCATCGGTGCGTAGTCGGGAAATACGCGAAACGCGTGCCGAACATTTGTACACGGTTGACATTTGTCACATGAGAACGGGTCGTTTCTTCGACTCGTTCTTATGTTCAACAGCTCGGCTGTGGAATGATTTGCCGGCCTATGTGTTTCCTCCTTCCTACAACATGGTCTCTTCAAGACCAATGTTCATTCCTTCCTCTCCTCAAAAAGACCCTCCACACAGCATCCCAGATGACATAGGCCCTGAGGGAAATTATTTTCCTCAGGGCCTCCTGTGTGGAGTTAATGTAAAAAAAGTAGGTATGTATGTAGTTTAATTATTGTGTAAGGCTGTACATAGGAATTCAATATGAAAAACTTCGAAAAAAAAATTCTACTAGGTAGGAACGTATTTTACAACTTGAGCTTTGGAGTTTTTAAAATCAATCAACCTTAAATAGAAGCTATGTAGGTGCTCTCAGTACAGACCTGGTCAAAGCCACCATTCAGTATTATTTCAAACGTTTTAAGTGTACCTACCTAGTTTTACTTACATTTTAAACTAAATTATGATATTATTAATGTTAGAATTGAAGCCTTGCCTCTTGTACGACATTATAAAGCAGGTAGATAGTAAGAATTGTAGCAATTGTAACGCAGCATATTAAAGTAGGTTAACTCTTGTTTAAACTTATTTTTATAGCCTCGTAAAGCCCCTGGGGTAATATTTCTCTGAAATGGGCCATAAAATTAGCCTTACGTTTATACATTTTTTTATTGTTCTTATTATTAACACCGAGATCTAGTTCTGGCCTCGCCCGAATTTTAACTTCGGTTATTCATTGAATACTTTTTTGTTTTATTTTAATTCATTACGTCAGAACAATATTCCTTCCACGTGTTATCAATGTCATCATTTTAAGTACAGTATTAGGATAAATTAAATGAATGTACCTATTTGTTTTTTTTAATGAATTTATTAAAAAATATAGAGCAAAGAAGATTATTCCTCCTCCTCACTAGGGATTTCTGATCCAAAGCAGAGTGTAGGTTGTTATATGGTTGTTCATGGGCGTAGCCAGGTTTTGATTTAGAGTGGGGCAAAAAATAAAAATCCAGTGTTGATACCGAAAAAAGTCGGTTCCTACAACATATTCATGCTCTAGGTCTATGAATACAAAGAATATGAATGGAAGAAAAACCATCCTACGAAGTTCTGTAAGTTTGAAAACCTGACTCGGTTGACATTCCTAGAGGCCAGATATCGGCCAGCTAGGGTGGGGCAAACGCCCCACCTTGCTCCAGCGTGCCTTCGCCCATGTGGGTGTTCATGTTAAGTTAGCCATATTTAGGTGTATTAGATTCAGATTGAGAAATACTAAAGGATTATTTTAATTTAATATTTTCAAAAGTGAAGTATAGTAATTGAAATGTTCAAAACTTCTTCTTGAAGCTGGGCCTTTTTGTGGAAGAAAAACTGTGGAAAATGTGCAAAGGAAAATAAGATACCGATATATATTTTTTTACAGTGAATACCGCACAAGAATCTCAACTGCTCCAGTCTGGAGCCAGTGAGACTATGGCATCCCCAATTGGGGTATGTTGTGAGGCTGAAGGTAGTGGGGAGGGGAAGGAGGTGGGGAAGAGGAAGGTTGGGAAGTACCTGGCTATTCAGATCTGGTCACCAAACACGGCTAATAAAGCCATTTTCAAGCAACGTTTCAATTCTGAATGGTGGTCTTACACCAGGGCTATACTGATAGTATCTTCCACTCTGGAACATGCCGCAAATATACTATATATTATTTTAAATGAATTAATTGTGAAATAACACAAATTAATCAAATAAAATTTATTTGCGCATGCCGGGTTCGAACCCGCGACCTCCGGATTGTGAGTCAAGAGTCTTACCCACTGGACTACGGAGGTCGTCAATGAATTGCTTGGTCGAAAACACGGAGATATAGAAGTCCGGTCAAGAAATTCACAGGAATATAGTTTTTTGTGTCTTGTCAACAATAGAGAGAAGGCATAACTAAATTTGTAACAATATCAGAGGGACAAGACCAGGGCTAATGTACTGCGCCATCTATGTTTTTTCCGTAAAGTAGATGCACTGTGTATTTGTATTGTGAACCAGCAATTTATGAAACATGTATTTTTATGCCTACGTATATCCAGAAACGAATTGAATTTCCAAAACAATGAGAAACACTTAGCCTCTCATCTGGGCTTTAACCCTTAAAAACTGTATGAAAGACAAGCTCAGAATCCCTTGTGTCAATATCAAAACGGGAGCTACTTTTTATTTGATCATTGTAACTACGAATGCTTTCAAATTAATGTTCTATGACATTTGTGGGTCACTTTTATGTGGGTATTAAGGTCATTATTTCTTTGAAAAATACTTTGAGTTTTTTTTTAAATATCATTGTGGGTTTGTATTCAGGTTTGTGAAGAGATAAAAAATCCGTTTACATTTGCGTGAATATATTTTTTGGCAATTTGTTATTTAGCTGTTCTGGGAAAACTTCTTGCGATTCACACACATATATATATATATATATATATATATATATATATATATTATCTGATAAACAGAAAAAAATCGAGAAAAAAACAATTACTTTGTTTTTATACCGATCTTTGACCAGAACTCGTCAAGGTAATTTTCGCGCCGTTTCCGATATGTTCCCACGTTCAACAGGAATTTTCAACGTTCCATTTGATGCTATGAAAGAAACTGATAAGATTCTATAAGGTCAATGAATCTACCCATCTTTGCTTACTTCAAATTTGGACCAAAAAGCACAACGACAAAAGGAAGCTGCGATTTAATTCGGATTTTTGTCTTTGCATTTAAAATGTTTTAAAGCTTTCAAAGCTTACAATTTCATGAAGTTCATCTGGATTTTACAAACGTTATCTTCTTGTGATTGTTCTATGACGAGTTTTTGGAATTATTATTTATACCAACACATCCCATCTGCATAGACAACTCCACGAATTAATGAACCTGTGGATGACACCTGAAATGGCAGGATTAACAAGAGACTATCGCAAAGATTATCTGATGTTTGTTTTACTAATATTTCAATTGTTGGCTTTTATCAGCTTTTGATGCGAAACATCAAAACTCAAAGGATATGAATAGATAGGCCTATTCAAATAAAATATGATCATTATGATTCGGAATGAGAAAGTCAAAAGGGCTAGTCAGGCAACTATGTAAATGTAAATTAATGTTTATAAAATCTCACTTCATACGAGCATTAAAAGTACAATGGAACCTCAGAAATGTACAAAATACATCTGTTAGAAGTAGAAAGCACTTATGACTGTAAAGATAAAGAAGTAATTAAAGGAGTTAATATAGTGTCTTGACTGTACGAGTAGTTGGGGAGCTTGTGGAAATAAGAAATATCACCAAACATTCTATACAACATATATTTACTTAATACTGTCTAGACTTGCCTCCTAAGTTTAAATAAATAATACAAACAATTGAATCAGACCATAAATTCGATAAAAACTCAGGCGTCACTCTAATTCATAAAAACACGATAGGTATCAGGTTGGATAACTTAGATGCACCAGCGCTCTTGAGGCGATTTTTCGCAAAAACAGCGCTATATAAGTTGTCCAAATTTATTATAATTAACTAAGGAAAGCCAAAAACATTAAAAGTAAGGTAGTTAATAATCATATAAATTTAAATAAAAGTCCAATACTAAGATTGTTCCCTATTGACAAAGAACATTCTCTTTCCCTTCCCAATCCTCCATCTACACTAACGCCTACTTCTTCCTTCGCTTGAGGAGTCCAGCCTATTTTGTTTTAAAACATATATTATCTATAACACATGTAACTTAATTTTAGTAGAGTATTATACTGCCCTGAAGAAGCTATGGTGGTAGCGAAACCCGGTCGGCATAATGGGCTCTCCTCGCGACGCATGCATGTAGTGACTGCGGCAGTGACTGCAGAGAGCGTGGAGTTGAGCAAACTAGCGCTGTCTCGTTTGTTAAAGGGCCGCTAGAACGAGACAGCGCTATTTTGTTATTAGTTTTTGGGGTATTATGCCGTGTTGCGCTACCTCCTTCTTTAGCCAACGTTTCGGACATCGTTGCAGTGTCCATCATCAGGGCAGATGTGTAATAGTTAGGGGTGATGTTAGTACTTATCTACTTAGGAGCGATACTGTGTCGCCAGCTCCTCTCCTCTACGAGCTGGCGCTACAATATATATCAACATGTTTTTTTTGCGTTTAGCCTTGATGTAACCGTCAATTACCGGATACCAAGAACTATTAAGTTTAGCTCCGTCGTCTCTATTAATATTTATAGGATTTTTGTGAATTTCAATTGCCTCCGTAATCAGGCGTGCTCTATGAGTTTTCGGTCTTCCCAGGACTTCAGGAACAAATCCAAAGTAATGGCCGGTTTCAATTAAATGCTCGGCGATTGCCGATTTGTCAGGGTGGCCAAGTTTACATGCTCGAAAGTGTTCCGATATCCTTTTGGAGATCGTCCGCTAGATCAGCGCTAGTTCGCTCAAACCCACACTCTCTGCAGTCACTGCCGCAGTCACTACATGCAGTGTCGTGTGTAGGCCACTTAAAGTATAGAAAATAAAAGTGGTGTTTACAAAGTTATTGTTTTATTATGATGTCACTTCACAAAGAGTTCTACTTCATATGAACAGACAATTTTATTGTTAACAATTCAAGTATTCCCGCTGAGAGACCGTAAATATGATTTTTTTTTATTGTGTGTGATCTTATGACGAACAGTTCGCTTGTGAACAGACTATCCAAACTGCAATAGCAATTAAGGGTCGACCGAGATCTCGGTCTCGGCATTCTCGGCTACAAATTTTTCCGAGAACTCTGTCTCGGTTCTCGGCGAAAAATCGCCGATATTTTGGGGCATAACCGAGACCGTTGTAAGTAGGTACGGTAAAGGATAATGGGATTCAAATCTACCGCGCTCGTCCATATTCGTCACTTGGTGTCAGTGCGTTAGAGAACTGTCGATTGTAATTGATCGGTTCAGTTCATGTGCTGTGATAGAAATAGCGCTTGATAGCTTTCTTAGAGAGCCAAGACTGCAAAGAAATGCAAATATTTTTGAGTATTGGTATTCGTCACCATATCAGATACTTAGGCCTGCAGTTTTTTTTATCAGCACCGCCTGCTAGTGTAGCAAGTGAACAGTTCTTTAGCCGAGCTGGTCAATTATACGACATGAAGCGACACTCTTTGAAGGGTGAACAATGCAGAAAAATTGCTTTTTATGTGCTACAATATCATGTTGTTCAATTTTGATTATTAAAACTATTTAAAACAAATTATTATTACATTCTTAAATATACTATATCATGCAAAAATAGCGCATTTTTTTTTTCTTAATTTATCTATTCTCGGTCTCGGCTCTCGGCTCTCGGTCTCGGCCAAGAACGAAAAACCTGTATTGGTCGACCCTTATTAGCAATGCTCTCATTATTAATCTATTTACCATATTTGGGAAACGAGTTGGAATATTTATTGATTTCCATTTGCCGGTAGTATTGTCCAAAGCAAGATAACACTGATAGAAATTTGTTCTAGGCTTACGCTTTTCTATCTAAACTCTTTTCCAACCAATGGATTTCCTCCAACTTTCTTTTTCTATCTCAGGAATGCAGATAAACATGTCAGGAGCAGATGTTTTCTTGTATTTTCGCATCTTTATTTCGTTAAACGTTTTTAAATCTTCTTTTATGCAGAGGAACTGATACTGGGTACAGAAAGGAACTTTTATTTAAGAAGGTTTCTTTGCACTGCAAATTTGTATGAGAAAATCGTCTGTCGATCAGCAGCAGGCTTTCCATTTGCTCCAGGAAGTACCGACGTGCTACGATAAGATGTACTTGCTTCGAGAAATGCGAAATAGATGATTGTCGATGGAATTAGGGAGCTACAGGTATCTGAAATTGTGAGAAAAAAGTTTTTTTTCACCTTTTTTTATACAATGACAGTATCTTTTTTAGAAATACATTATTTGGTAATATGGTGCTTACCAATGCTGAGGCGGTGCAATTTGAGATTTCAGATATGGGTACCTCTGCCCCGGGAACTATTTATTGGATTACCAATCTCCCTGCCATATGTTACCCTAAGTGGTTCATTACGTTTTGTGACTTAGCAGGGGTGCCCGTGTTTTGTTTTGGTCTAGGTTTTGGCGGCATATGCTTTTGTCCACCTACTGTGTGGCGGGTCGAATTGGAAGAGACTGATTGATGGAAACATTTTACCTCTCCTGCCAGACTCTCTCGAACCATCGCCTTATACTTACTCCTGGATTCATCGACCCCCAGATTCCTACCCGCCCCTCAAACCTTTTTCCTTTCAAGAACTTCCTCTCCTTCCTCTACCTAAATACACACTCTGCATCTGCATCCCCAAAGATGACATACGTGGATCTAATGTAAAAAAGGTCCCTTTTTTGCAATTTTATAAAATGGATGGCATTGAAATTAAATTGAATAAATTGACGGTATTTAAAAAAAAAATTTGAAATTATAAAATTAAGAAATAAAAAATAATAATAAAGTCAGGCGAAAAAAAATGGCAATAGAAACATACAGTTGATCCCCCGGCCATTTGCCCCCCCCCCCCAAATTATAATTATAATAAAAATGTATTTTTGTGCGTTATTTACCAATACCAAATATTGGCTTCAAAAATACCAAATAAGTTGGATATCAAACAAATTTATATACAATGTCGATTTTTTGTCTCACTGGCTCCAGATGCTCCAGATTGGGCGCAGTTTGGATTCTTGGTGTGGTATTCATAATAAAAAAGTGATTGTTTCAAGTACTGTCCAACAATTATTTTCTTGTGTACCGACATTGGATAATTAAATATGTTACAAATTCCTCAAAATAGAGTAACGAGAAAAACATTCAGATAAAATAGATTTTTAAAAAAAACGAAATAGATAAGTTCTGAGAATTGTCGCTCATTTCTTAGCTCCCGATTCTTAAAAATAAAAACATTGAAATAGTGAGCAAATCGAAGCGAACTCGTTGCTGAAGTGTAGTATTTTTTCTCGGGCTATCGCCCGGTGTGTTTGTCTTCCCGGTATTCTACCGGGAAATGCTCAAAAAGTGATTTTACCAAAAAAATTGACACATAGTTTACCGCCAGTGAGTGAATATTTTGCAGATACAGTAATTAATAATTATCTATTACACTGGTGACTGTGAAAATATTAAATCATATCCAGAAACTCAGATATCTATAGTGAATTTATAAATAAATACAGTGAATCGTGTGTAAAAAACAAACAATAATTATAAAAACACATATCTCTTTGACATTTCCAGAATCATTACAGTTTATTATGTGATTTAATCTCGGTACCAGTACATTAGCATTTGGCCCTGTGGCTAGAGTTTCTGACTTTGGTTCCTGTCGACCCCAGTTCGAAACTGATTGAATCCAAAATAATTTTTTGTTATATTTACTAAAATAAATTGTAAATAATAACAGCACCACCTATCTACAAAACTAAAAACCCTCATCACTACTAGTCCATAGATGGCGGTATACAACAACCTACAAGCATTAAACGAAAAAATTAATAAAAACGTTCCACTACCTGTCAACAGATGATAATACATAATTAATTAATTACCGCTTTTGTTTAACAGATGGCACTAGGCGTTTAAATAACAAAAATAATTTGATTAATATTCTAAAATGGAAAAAGATAATAAAACACCGAGAAATGAAAATTCATACCCTTTCACGAAATCATTTTTGACACCAAGATCGCCAAACGAACACGATGAGGATATTATATCGTCCGATTCGGAAAATGAGAGAGATAAAGAAGAAAATAAATCTATATCGATAGAACCTGACCAATTAGTGAATAATGAACTAATTAATTCAAGAACCATAATAAATTCTGTGAAAACAACACTAACAGAAAATAAAGGAAAAATATCCATTAGCCAAAAGGAAAAAATAATCGAAGGAATGGATGAATTATTCGATATTATAGCCCACTTAGTGGCTGAAAAAAATTTAATAAAGGGCGAATTGAAAATACTCCGGCCGCTATCAAAAAAAATTACCCAAAATCTTAATGAGTTTAAACAAATAATGGAAGAAAACAAATCGCTCGTCATAAATATGAATGCTAAAAACGATGAAATTAAAAAAGATATCTTAAAGGAAAAAATGGCCCTGATGCATAAAACGGCCACCACTCCAGTAGCTGGTTATCATCAGAATAACCCCCCTTTAAACAGCTATGCAGGAATCACGGCTTTTGGAAGGTCATCACATGCGGTCATTATCAGTGCGACCGATAAGACAAGATCTACCTCTGACATCAAGGCCATATTAAGACAGGATGTCAAACCATCTGAGCTCAAGGTAGGCATTAATTCCCTTATTGCCGCTAAAGACAACAAGGTTATCATCAAGTGTCAGACCTCCAACGATGCTAATAAAATCAGAGCTGCAATTCCAGGGCTGACCAACGGTAACTTGGTTGCTTATGAGGGCAAACGTCTTAGACCTAATGTTATCTTGAAGGGGATCGAAAAAGAAACACAAGATTCCGAAATAATAGACATGATCTTGCAACAAAATGATACTATCTACGAAGCCACTGGACATGATAAGGAAGCTATTAAAATTCAAAGATTCACCAACAGCAGGAAAAACGATAGGCTACGAAATGTTATTCTGATCGTCAAAAAAGAAGTACATTCGGCTATGTTAAAACAAGAAAGAATAAATATAGGTTTCCAGCGAGTCCGAGTCGAAGACAGCTGCCCAATCATGCAGTGCTATAAATGCATGGGATACGGTCACTTCGCCGCGAGATGTACTGAATCAAAAGATCGTTGTCTACACTGTGCTGGCGAACACAAATCATCTGACTGCACAAAGAAGGAACAAAAAGAAGAATTCCGTTGCTGGAACTGCTTTAAAATGGCCAAAGGCAAAATTGAGGCACCAAAACATAGATCAAACGATAGGGACTGCCCCTACCGTACCATAATGATGTTACGCACAATGGAGAGAGTTGACTATGGCTAACTCAACTGTAACTACAGCATCCGGGTCCCAGGCCAGCATAAATGAATACAAATATGAGAAAATTGAAGATTATAAGCCAAAAAAAAATAGCCTTCGAATAATGTATCTTAACGCGAGAAGTATCAGAAATAAAATTGACGAGATTGAAGAAACTTTAAAGAGCATCACACCGACTGTACACGTACTTGCAATATCCGAAACCTGGTTGGAAGATGGTGAGGAGTGCTTCTTCAACATCGACGGCTACCAAAGTGCATTTGCGTCTCGCACCAATGAAAGAGGAGGAGGGGTGATTCTCTACACACACCATTCATTAAATGCTACAACTATTGAAAAACATTGTAGTGAAAATTCCTTCCTAGGAATTAATATCCGCAATAGAAATTTTAAACCGTTAAATATCTATGCTATCTACAGAAAGCCTACCTCAAACATTAAAGAATTCTTAATGTATCTTGAATCTATTTTAAATAACTGTAGAAATGATACCCTTATTTTTGGTGATTTCAACATTGACATTCTTCAAAAAAATAACACATCTCTTAAATACATCAACACGCTAGACTCTTACAACTGTTTTATATGTAACACATCCTATCCTACACGAGTAACAGATACCTCTACTTCTCTAATAGACCATATCATCTCAAACAGACAAAATATCTCCTCAACTACTGCAAATATAGATACCTGCCTAAGTGACCATAACATTTTGATATTAGATTACCAAAACAGCTTGAAACATCACACTAATAATAGAATACATTCTTCTTCAAACAACACCAAAACCGATAAAAACATGTTAAAAGCATATTTAGAATCCCACAACTTTCCACACGAAACCACCAGTAATGCCAATGAAAACTTTAATAATTTTAATGAATACATCAAAACAGCAATAAAATCATCCCAACATAAATCTGAGTTACGTATAGGAGACCAACGGAGGGGTAATACTCCATGGTTTGATGCAACATTAAATGCACTTATCAAACAGCGCAACAATGCGTTTAAACTCTGGAACAAAAATCAGCAAAGTGATATATTCACAGCACTGAGAAATAAAACAAGAAATCAAGTTACCAATTATAGAAGATATGCTAAAACTAAATACTACACGAATATACTTAAAGAAAACCTGCGTAATCCGCGACAGACATGGAAAACAATAAATGCAATTCTTACAAATAGTTCGACACCCCAGAAAGATGAAATTAATTGTCTTTTGATTAAGAATGAAGAAATAACATGCCCAACACAGATAGCTTCAACTTTTAACAACTTCTTTATATCAGTTGGGGAAAACTTAGCAGCTACAATTGCATCATATCCAGATGATTCTATCACTATAAACACGGATCAAAAAGCAATCCAGTCCCTATATATGGCCAAAACAAATAAAACAGAAGTTCTCAGTATCATCTCTCAACTAAAGTCTAATGCATCTCCAGGTTTAGATGGAATTACACCCGTGCACCTGAACTTTTGCAAAGATGTATTAGCTGACCACCTTGTTTTTCTTATTAATCAATCCCTGGATAGTGGAATCTTCCCAGATCAACTAAAGATAGCAAAAATAATTCCGATTTACAAAGATGATTGCAAAAAAAATCCTTCTAATTATCGTCCTATATCCATCCTCTCTGTTTTCTCTAGAGTTTTTGAAAAGGTTATTAAGCTTAGGCTCACTAAATATCTCTTATCAAACAATTTACTCGCATCCCAACAGTATGGATTCAGAAACCAATCTAACACAAAATGTGCTGCTTTCGATTTTGTATATGCCCTCCAAAAACATATAGACCAGGGTAAGCATACTGCAGGCTTATTTATAGATTTAAAAAAGGCTTTCGATACGGTTGACCACGGGATACTACTAAAGAAGTTAGAACACCTAGGCATAGTAGGCACTCCCCTGAAGTTACTGTGTAGTTACCTCTCTAACCGACACTGTCAGACCTTTGTTGGAAAAGGGACAAGCAGCATGGGAACGATAAAATGTGGTGTGCCTCAGGGCTCCGTACTTGGACCATTACTATTTTTAATATATATAAATGATATTACTAAATGGGGACTTAAGGGTACAATACAACTTTATGCAGATGGTACAGTGATTCTTTATCACAATAATGATTTAAACGAACTAGAAAAGGAAATGGAAAGGGATATAGCTTGCCTGGCAAACTGGTTGCGATTAAACAAACTTAGCCTAAACATAAGAAAAACACATTACATATTGTTTGCAAATAAAAAAAATGTAAGTCTTAATATAAGTCTTGATAATAACCGCCTTGAAAGGGCTGATGTTACAAAATATCTTGGCCTTTTCATTGATTCACAACTCACATGGAATCACCAATTTAAATATGTTCTATCCAAAATTACTCCTATAACTGGTGTTTTATATAGATTTCGCGGGTTACTTCCTCCTTCTCTATTAAGATCGATTTACCATGCTATGATTCACTCACATCTAATATATCTTGCCGGAATCTGGGGATTTGCTACAAAAAAAATGATTTCAGAAGTCCAAGTCGTCCAAAATAGAGCCCTGCGAAATATATTCAGTCTACCTTGGGATACACACGTCAAAGACATTTACAGAAACACCCAAATACTTCCTTTTAATACCATTCCCACTTTTGAAATAACAAAAACTATATTACAAGTAATTCAACACTCGGCACATTCCAACACTAAACTCAATTACAATTGCGACGTACACCAACACAACACAAGAAATCACAACAAACTTCATATACCAAAAATCAAATCAACAAAATATGGACTAAGATCCCTAGAATACATAGCTTACACAAAATATAATCAACTACCCAACGAGATCAAATGTGCAAGTCAATGTAAAAAGACCCAAACTAACATGCTCAAACTTCATTTTATGAATGACTATTTGAAATAATAATGTTGTGTATGTCCTATGATATGTCCACTTAATACATACAGCTATATGTTTCATGTAATGCGTATCATTCCCGCAATGAGTTTATTAACTCTTGGGAGTACAATGCTTTATATAATATACTATATTCTGTATTGTATTTTAATAAATAAATAAAAAAAAAAAAAAAAAAAAAAAAAATAATCAAAAATATTGAAGGAACTGAACTGGCTTACTGTTAAAAACACGGTGACTTTAGAAGCAACGACATTTATAAATAAAATTTTAAAAAAACATGTTAACAAAATAATTTCATAAAACATTACTTAATACAAAAAAAACATTCCAAGCACCAATACAAGGACGAGCAATGAAATCATACTACCCAATAAGGACGAAGCCAATACCCAAAACGGTTTATCCAAAAAAAATGACACCAATTAATAAATTCAAAATAGATTGAAAGAAACATATTATTCGAGAAAAATACTATAGCATATACGTTATAATTAGTATTTTGTAAACATAAATGTACAAATAAATAAATAAAATAAACAAATTGTTACAATTTGGAAGGCGGGTATGGGTACCGCCGCCCCGGGAACCTTTATTGAATAACCAACACCTCTGCCATAGGTCACCCCAAATGGTTCGCTACATTTGGTGATTTAGCAGGGGTGCCCGGGTTCATGGGGTGAGGTTTGTTTAGGTCTTGGAGGCGGATGACCAGAACACATTGAACCCCAGATTCCTACCCACCCTTTAACCTTTTTCTTTCCAGAAATCTCCTCTCCTGCCTTTGCTTGAAAACACCCCTCCACACAGCATCCCCGAAGATGACATAGGCCCTGAAGGAAATTATTTTCCTCAGGGGCTCCTGAGTGGAGATCATTTAAAAAAAATTATCTAAAAATGTTAGTTGGAAAAAAGTTTTGTCTCTTGTGACTTATTGTAAACAATCCACCGAAAATCTTATTCCAATCAGAATATAATTACGATGTTTTGTCAACAACTTTCTTTGAGTAATTATTTAGTAGCAACTGAACGAATTTTAAACACCTCAAAACCCTAATTTTAGGAAAGCGGCAAATCCAAAATTATCAGGCACCACTTTTAAACACCTTAAAAGCATACTTTTAGAAAAGCTATAAATTCAAAATTATCCGAAAAATTCTTAAATAAATCTATTTCTCGCATTTTTGTACCTCGGACATCATCTTCGGACAATTTTAAGTCTTTTTGCGATAAAACGTCCTTGTTCATCCCTTCTGCGAGGCAATTAATTAATTTATTAAGGTAACACCGGGTCGAGAGATTTGCTTACCAGATTCATCCCATTAATTCTCATTAAAACTCCCCAAACAAGGAAAACAGTAATCCGAGATCCAAACCGGAACGACTTTCAAACTCCTTAAAAATACACATCTAGGAAAGCTTTAGTCAAAGATATCCCATAAATCTGTTTTTCTCGAATTTTTAAATCCTTTAATCACCACGAAATCTAGAAAATCGTTATTTCCTGCCCTTCAAAATAAGTTTTCATCAAGAATTTAGAACTAAACGAGTTATACTCGATATCCAGTCGTTTTTTGAAATACTCGTCATAACATAATATGCAAAAGCACTAAACCGAAATTCCAGGTAATATTGATTTAGATAATTTGAATTTATTTTTGTGTGAAAACTCTTAATTTGTAATAGGCTCTTTCGACCCCCAGGAAGGTCCAGACACGACATTTACCTTTTTGATTCACTGGTCAACAAATTTAAAAAAAAATTTGGTGCCGAAATACCGTTGATGGATTTATATTTAGGTGTACATTGGAAACACTAAATAATTTTTTTTCTTACGTGTAGTTTTTGAGCTACCCTCTGTTTTGAGTATTGGCTGCAATTAGCACTTTCGTGTTTGCGTTTTGCTATCTTATCAGTACATTTATATAAATAAATTTATTTTCATATAATGTCTTCATCACGAAGAAGTTGTCTCAATGATCCAAATGTATTTTGTTATATTTGCGGTGAATATATGTACAGTAAAAAAAATCAGGAAATCCATAACAGAATTTGTAAAAAGTGCCAATTGTGGATGAATTCCAGCCGTGGATACCCCAGATTATTTGTAAAATGTGCTATGAACACTTTGTCAAAGAAATCGTATGAGGTTCGGAGTGCCTATGCAATGAAAAGAACAAAAAATAACTACAACAACTGTTGCTAAAAAAAAAAGTTTGAAAAATCCACATTTTTTTTTGTTAAAGCGGGTATTTTCGATGGCCCACAAATAAGAATATTAATAAATGATACGGACTTCTTAAGTTCAATGAACAATGTGGAACAACCTGCGTGGATTTCGTTTGTGAAGTTCAATTAAATTCAATTCAATTAAATTCAATTATTTATTCATTTTTAAAACACTACAAAATAAAATTTCGATGCGATTTAAAAGAGATAAAGTATTTTAAGATTTAAGATACAAAATTTAAGTTACAATTTTTTTTCTCGGAAACCACAAGTCCAGTAACTACAGGGTGATTCCATTATCGCGGGTGCAACATTGAGACGCATGTAAAGCTTCTTAATAATGAAATAGAAAACATTTTTAATTAAATTATTCTTGGAAGAGCTACATTTTAACATGTTCACTTTTTATTAGTTTATAAACTTTTTATTGAAATATTTAAATAGTCAGGAGGGAGGTTCAAAGTGCTATCGTGGGTGCAACCAATTTGGCCCACCCTTTTCAGATCATAAGACAAAAACACACAAGTCTGTTAATTGTGAAACATTTATCTAAAAAAAATCAAAAATATATAGACGACAAAAACAAACAATAAATTATTAGCTTTTCAAGCAATTGCGGGTGCAACATCAAATTATTGGGGGTGCAACTCGTCTAATTTAAGTGTATATAAACATCAATAAACACTGATAGAGGAACGAAATAAGAAATCAAACAATGTTAATTACCAATCAGTACACTTCTTGGTCATTTATCTTAATTATTTCTTTTCGGTTACGTCAAAATTTGCCAAAAATTTTATGAACATAATACATCCATCAATCCTTTTTTCTGGCGCTTCCAACTTCGCGATAATGTCTTCAAGTTGCATGTCTGCTATGTCATTCATGATTTTTATAATTATTTAATTAATATTCATATCTTTTGGTATAGCGATATTAAATAAATAATAGATAATATAATTATTTAATTAATATTTATATCTTTGGTAAGACAGCAGTACAGATAGAACCAGTTTCATGGCATGCTTCTGCTGGTAATTTTAAGACATGAAAACATGTTGGAGATTCGTCATTTATGGATTAGTCATCTGAATTATTGTAAACATCAGAAATGCGCAATTTCGTTTCTTTTGTATTTTGAAATACAAAAAAAAAGTTTATTTTTATTTTTTTGTAGAATTCCTTTTTATATTTTGTAACTTGTAAGAGGTTCCAAATTCTTATGGTCCCAATCACTTTCTGTTTAAGTGGTGGTTTTCGGAGATTTCAAAACCAATGTGCATTTGAGATGAGACAGTGAGGTTCGCGCCACGGAAATGCTATCGCCGTCTTCAGATTGAAAGAAATGTTTTGATTGAATGCCTGATTTATTTTTCAGCCCTTCCCATTTATCATCCAACGTGACCATTTTTTTAAAACTTATTTTTTTTAATATAAAGAAAATGTTTCAGAGGTATTGCGTGCCAAATCATAGAATTTCTATAAAAAAGCGGAATATAATATAAACTCACCTATTAAATATAAATCACCAGTAACAGCTTATATTATTATTAAAGGTATGACAAAACAATAAAATATCTGACTGGTCAGTGGTTGAGTGGGCATAGCGCTTGGGTCCCACCCGAGCGTCGCGTGTTCGATTCCTCGGCTGGCTAAATCCTCCATCACAACACAAGCAACATTTTCGGCTTTCTGTGGTGGTAGTAGGAGATTTTCAAACATTGTTGGGTTATTCGTAACCCGGGAATGTTTGTCTTTCTTTTTAAAAAAAAAAAAAAAAAATGATAAATCACACAATAAGGGTAGTTGTCAAAGAGTTGCACCCGCGATTCTAACATCACATCGTGGGTGCAACCAATTTGAGTCAACGTTTATTTCAATTCAACTATCATTATACTCTTAGAAACGTTTTATTTAAGTTTGCCTTTGATTTCTTCTTACTTTTACAAAGTTTCAAAACGTTGGCATTTCATTTCTGTGAAAAACACAAAATTTTAATTATTTAGTATCGCGGGTGCAATAAGCTAACAGTGACTTCTTGTTGTCATAAGTACTTACATATTTCGGCACATAAGAATAAATTAATATTGTCACTACACGTTTAGCGGTAAAACATAACCTCAACCTATCGGTAACAGCTGTTTCGCGCCAAAGTTGCACAATGTGATTTTGCAGTTCATACCAATTCTTCGAATGATAATGTTTCCAAGCGCGCCAAAAATTTCACTACGAAGTAAAATCCAATTTTTTTAAATTTTATTGTTAAATATTGACCTTCTTCTTTGCACTGATGTCAAAAAAGGTACAAATACTGTGATTTTTAAATTAATACCGAGAATCGTCTATAGCGGAATCGCCCTACACTGAAATTGTAAACGACATGTTAGATAACTTTAAAAACTTGTAATAAGTCCATTAAAGTGCACTACCTACACAGTCATCTTGATCAATTTCTAGAGAATCTTGGATCCTATAGCGAAGAACCAGGGGAGCGATTTTACCAGGACCTAAAAACTACGGTAGAAAGGTACCAAGGCTGATGGGATCAGCATATGATGGCTGATTACTGTTGGGGGGGTGCAACGTGATTGTCTTACTACACCTCATTCAGGAAAATCGCGATGAAGAAAGCTTTTAAGTCCGTAATAATGTAATAAATGCTGTTTTTTTACATAATTTTATTTATATTTGTACAAGTCAAAATCTAATAAACTACACGTTGGAATCCAAAATCTTTGCTATTGTTGTACTCAGTACAAGGTCCTAGTTGAAAAAAAAAATACAGCTACTCGGCACCAAAACCACTGATGACCAGTGATTATCAGTTCAAGAGAGAATTTCGAAAACGTTTGGTAAATTTCAGCAGAGCTTACTTCGAACACACAGATAAACCAAAAAAAGATTTTTGTTATTAAATGGAAACAAATTAAACCAGAAACAGAATCTTCTTAGGTATTGAGGTGGCTTAAATAACATAGTTTTTCACGAGAATGAACGACTACAGGTGATTTGAAATTTTTGTTTGGTATTTCTGAAAAACATTTTAGATACAGAATAATGTATCGGTTATAGGTAGGTACATAATTCTGCACAGCAAACAGACAGCTTTCTAATTATTGTTAATCTTTTCCACTTTCTGAAACGGCATAAATCGTCACCAATTGGTGTAGCAAGAATGCTGGTGAAAGACCATAAGTCAGATCTCAAGCTTTGCTTCAATTGGCTTTAGTCGTATTTGGTGGCGAGGTCTGAATAATAGTAATTCCCTACCTTCCTTCCCCCCGACTTCATTCCCCTCCACGAACTCTTCAGTTTCATGACATATTCCGATTGGAGATGACATTGTCTCACTGGCTCCGTTTAGTTGGCTTGTGCGGTATTCACTTAAAAATATATATATCCCGAATAATCCATCTGGCGAGGGACGACCTGGGGCTGCTGGCAAATGAAGTTGCTATTTAAGACAATAATCCTTTAATTATTAATTATTGCATTCAATAGGTCAAAACACTGTGATAAAAATAAGGTCACCCAATAAATTGCCTGAACAATCCTTCAAAAGTAGTATTTAAAAAAAAACATATTTTCAGGGATTATGTCTCCTTAGCAAACACCTACCATGTTTGTGAACTTTCAAGTCTCTTTGGGGAGGTAAAGAAGTTAACATTTTTAAAAACATTTTTTTTCGGAGATCTCTCATTTAAATAATTTTCACCAATGAAGATAAAAAGTAATTTCAGTAAACAGGCACTTATATTACGTTTAGAAAACCTTAAAAAAATTAAGAAATGAGGTCATGTCCCCTTGGGCGACACTTCCAAATTTTGCCTTAGTCACTTCACAAAGAATAAGTATTTTCCTAATATGTATGTCATAAATTTTACTACGCAGTCCGATCAATATAAATATCTTTTCAACAAGCGACAAACCTTGATTACACTCCGACAAGATTTTTTTTCAAAGATTTTTTAAATGTCAAACTGTTTTATATAAAAAAACTATGAAACATATTGAAACTATGTTATATAAAAACGAGAAAAGCAGAGTGCTTTTTATCTCCTTTGTTCCACGGGTACCCATTACCAGAGTAATATAATAACTAGAAAGACTAACGAGTACAAACTTTGGTCATTAGCCGCCATAAAATGAACAAATTTAAATTATTTTAAAACGTATTTTTCTGCTTTTGCTTTTACAATAGAACGACTCCCACGTGATTATTTTTTTTAACATAATTTCGCCGAATTCCATTTTTGTTTTTATATTCTATTCGCATTTTTGTGCTTAATTAAAATTGTTCCCCGGGGTTTTTGGTTATATATATTTTTAATGGGCTCTCCATTAAAGGTTCCAAACAGCTCAAAGCCCGAGGTGATGGGATGTTATATGGCGAAATAATTGGGAGAGAGTAGGAGATAGGGAGGTTGTTTGTTTGGGCAATTTATAAAGTACTTACGCAATTCAGCGTTTTCAACCTATGCTGGTTAGTGAAATAACAGTACCTACAGTCAAATAATATTTTTAATATTTGATAAAATAATCTTGATATTTAAAATCCTGAATTCGCCTGGACTCGCCAGAGCCTACCTACCAATTAAAAAAAGTCATAAACCGTTAAGGTCAACCCGATGAACCCATTTATTTCATTTGCCCACACGTAGAACCAACATTCGAAAAAATTACCCAATTTATCTTGAATGTGTGCAATATAACACCAAATTTCAATTTTAATATAAAATTAAATGTCTTAATTAATATTAAATTAGCTGTTTGTTTTTTTACAAATAAATAAATAATTATCAAGCGTAAAAAATATTCCTAAAACCCATTCAAATTATATTCGTGGAAAGCAAACGTTTATATTTGAAATACAGTTATTTAATTACGTTCATTATTAATATTTAGAACGGCGACCAGATTTGCTGTACTGCTGTATTTACAATTTAAATTTATACACTTTGGGTCCAAAATTTTATTAAACGTTGTTGTTAAAATGAATAACTGATGCACACAGCTTTTCTGTGCAACTTCGATTCTGGGGGAGAGCGCACAGAACATCGGTGCAAAAATAGTTCATACTATGAATAACATAAGTTTATAAATCTATTTATGTGTATCGTCGTGATTTATTTTTGGGTTATTATACCGTATTGTGCTACCTCCTTCTTAAACCAACGTTTCGGTCAGCATTACAGTGTCCATCCAGTGGTTAGGTTTGTCCTGAGGCGGTTCGTGGTCTTTTTAACAGGGGGTTCAGAAATTAAAGAGAAGATATATCTAATCAAAATTTAGAGGAATTTTTTTTTGAGGAATTAAATTGTTTAATGTTTTTTACAGCAATGCACGTTGCTAATTATTATTGTTTTTACAACAAGAATAATTACGTAGAATATATAAGTGAATGGTTTTTATTTTTAATTTTCAACCTTTTTTCATTTATATTATTAGCATTATTTTTTATGTACACAACACTGTATTCAGCGATTTAAAAAAAAAAAAAAAAAAACAGAATATTAGCGACAACCTATAAACGCAACCGTTTTCAATTTGATATCCAAAACAAAACAATGAAGTAAGTTCAACACAAAATTACGTAACTAGCTACAAAATCTAGCGTCTTTTTTGCAAGTACGCGCCAAAGGGGTTCTTATTTATTTTGTGCATAATTTTATAAGAACGAAACATCGTTAGATCATAAAAAGGTCAAAAATAGTCTTGCGCCATAAAGGGGTATTTTTAAAAATTGTTTCTCATATTACATCATCGTTACTTTAAAAACGTTTCTTTAGTAGTTTACGCTTATATTTTTTGTTTCGCAAATAATAATTTTATTGTAATTCTAATTCGTACAGAAGGTAGTAAAAGGTTCAGTTTATCCGTAGCATATTTTTGATGTTCATAATGTAAATCAATTCGTAATTAAGATTAATCTAAATAGAATCTAAATAGGATTTCGAGTACAAGCTTCATACTGTGCAAAGGCAATCAATGGTCATTCTGCGACGAACTCGATCGGTACTACTCGTGAAAGATCGGAGATCACGTGGTATCCATGACTAGTGATCGGCGCGCCAAGCGTGCTTGAATTTGGTAAAGAAATGCATAGTTTCGTTCAAATCACCATCAGAGGGATCTGTATGGGCAAGGATATTTTTCTGTTGAGAATTTTGTGCGGAACACATCTCGCACAAAATGGAAATAGGCACCGATTTAAACGCGGTGGCGCGAGTTTTAAATACGGATTTTAAGGGAGCCCTATTTATGATGTGATTATGAACTTGTTTTATAATGATTACACACTTGTTTTATAATAATATTATACGGACATTATATGGAGCGAATTATCGGGATATAAATGATCGTCTCCATAAGGAAGATTTATCATTTCTTAAATAAGGTGATATTAATCAAAATATTGAATCATTTTATTATTTGTTGAATACAATTATTTCAGATCTCAACCCACTCATTCATTTTAAAAAATCGAAATATCTGAGATGGTTCAATAAAGAACTTGTTCAATTAACTGCCCTTAAAAAAGTTTTACAAAATAAATGTAAAAAAGACAGGTCTTTATCAAATTATATCGAATTTAAAAACGTTAGAAAATATTGCAAAATCTTATCAAAAATATGCTACAATTCTTTTATTAATAATGTTGAAACTTCAATAAATCATAATGTAAAGTATTTCTGAAACTATGCAAAATCAATGAAAAATAACAACTTTGGTATACTCGCCAACTTGGAATATGTAGGTAAAAAGGCCAAAGACACTCACAGTATTGCTGACCTTTTCGCTGATTTTTTCAAAAGCGTTTATGAATGTGATACACCAGTTTCTGCTAGTACGGCATCAAAATTTACCACTGATCATAATCTTAATTTATCATGTATCCACATAGAATACAATGATATTCTGACTAAACTAAAATTACTAGATCAAAGCTAAAGCGGTGGACCAGATAAAACACCTCCTGCATTTTTTAATAATTGTGCTACCAATCTGGCGTATCCTTTATATTTGCTGTTTAATCAGTCTTTCCAAATAGGATGTTTTCCTACTAAATGGAAATTCAGCTCCTTACGCCTATTTTAAAAAACGGTGATAAACACGAGGTGATTAACTACAGAACGGTGTGCCTTTTATCAACAATCGCTAAAGTTTTTGAAAAAAATTCTTCTTAAAAAAATTATTTTCCGATTAAACCACGTCATTTCTCCTAAGCAACATGGTTTCTCTACTGGAAAATCTACCCTCACTATATTGTTAACGTATCAAAACTATACATCTGATTCCATGTCTAGTAAATGTCAAGTTGACTCTATTTATACCGATTTTAGTAAGGCGTTGGATAAAGTTAATCATGAGCTATTGCTTAATAAACTGCATAAATTCGGTACAGGTGGTTCACCATATAAGTGGATTAACAGTTACTTGGTCAATAGATTGCTGGCTGTTAAAATTGATGGTACATTTTCGTACAAATTCACTGCTACGAGTGGTGTTCCCCAGGGGTCACATTTAGGTCCAATCCTGTTTTTATTATTTATTAATGATGTTTCATATATTTTCAATGATGTTCAAGTATTAATGTTTGTAGACGACCTGAAATTATTCAAAGCAATCAGAAACATTAATGATTGCCATATATTGTCAAATAACTTGTTGAGATGTATTATATGGCGTCATGATAACCGCTTCCAACTTAACACAAGCAAATGTAAAATTATGAGATTTTATCGAATCACGAATCCAATATTTTTCGATTATTCCATTAACAATATTTCGTTAGTATCTGTCTCGGAAATTAATGACTTAGGTATTTGGTTTGACACGAAACTCAACTTTGTCAAGCATATAGAAATAATAACCAATAAAGTTTTCAAAATGTTGGGGTTTATTTTAAGGGTATCTAGTGATTTCGATAATGTTAATACTGTAAAAACATTATATATGTCACTAGTAAGGAGTGATATAGAATACATTTCCACCGTCTGGTCCCCAAATTATGAGGTTCATTTACATGCGATTGAAAGAATTCAAAATAATTTTTTAAGATATGTAAATTTTGAAATGGGCATTCCTAGTGAATGCCTAAATTACGATAACGTACTATGTTCATTAAATTTAATAAAATTATCCGATCGTGGAATCATTTCCGATTAAACCTGTTTGTATAAAATCATTAATTCAATGTTTGACACCCCTGATTTATTATATGTAATCTCTTTTCATATTCCAGGCATGTCAGTCACAAGACAGTACCTACCATTTTATTGCAGTAATTCTACATCAATATCCCAATATTACACTCCTATGCGACGGATTCAACAGCTTGGAAACAAATACTCCGATGTTGTTGATATATTTAATACATCAATTTTAATATATAAGCGTACCTTATTGAAGTTTTTTTCATCAAGTAGGGGAATGTTTTGATGAAATTGTTTGAATTGACCAGCATATTGGTAGTGTTTTGTCGGCTGAAGGAGAGAAGCTATTTTGTATTTTGTGCCTGCATATTGTGTGGATCAAATTCAATAGTATTTTTGCTTTATATTTGTTTTTGTGCAAGTGTTTTAAACAGTCATTTCCTGCATTATATACTAGTATAATTTCGTAAATATTTTATATATATCTATGTAAAAGCCTAAATGGGCGTAAATAAATAAATATGTATATTATTATAAAACAAGTTTCTTTAATTTTATCATCTTTTTAATGGGGGTTCAGCGCACAAACGCACTTAAGAGAAAACCGCCACTGGGTTTGTCTAGGCGGGGATGCTTCTGCCCACTTAGTGTGTGGTAGGCCGGACCGTTGAGGGACTGGTTGGGGGAGACCATTTGGCCTTTCCTGTAGGTTTCTATCAACCCTCGGACCGTAGAGGGAGAAATCGATTTTTAAGTCCGTCACTACTGGACCAATGGACCCCAGTTTCCTACCCATACCTCATACCTTTTTCCTTCCCGGAACATCCCCTCCTTCCTATCATTTAAAAGACCCCCCACACAGCATCTTCAAATATAATACAGGCACTGAAGGAAATTATTTTTCTCAGGGCTTTTTGTGACGAGCTATTTTAAAAAAAATATATCGTCGTTCATTATTATAGATACGTATATCCATGCAAATTTAATGGAACGGAGAAATGAACTTTTGTTAATCGTCCATTTATTTTATACTTTCTAGATTCATTGACTACTAAAAATCTAGAAGTATAAGTATAATGTAAAAAATACTACGGCATTTCAAAACTTTTGAAAACGTACTCTTTTTTCTCCCGTAATGAAACATAACGTCACTCAATTAAATGAATCGCGTTACAAATCAATGAATGAAAGCTTTTAAAAAAAGCTCATTGGTGCGCATTCACAAAGCGCTCCACTTGTTCAGTAAATTCAACAGCTTTTCTCTACTAATTGTACCTCTTTGAACCACTAAGCTTTTGGTACACTTCGATGAAACCGTTCTTATGTAACTTCAACCCCTGAAAACCAGTGACGGTCCGTGACTTTTCAAGGTTGAAAAATTTATTCTATGGCAGTTGATTCCTCAACAGTTGGCCCCCCGGCATACTTACGTTCATATGCAGCCGGTTTAGGGAAAATACGGTATACCTACTTACACAAAATATAACTAAGACACTGTATGTACCTGCGTATAAATGCATCAAGAATATAACTACGTGTCTATACACTGTATGTACCAGCGTATAAATGCATCAAGAATATAACTACGTGTCTATACACTGTATGTACCAGCGTATAAATGCATCAAAAATATAACTACGTGTCTATGCACTGTATGTACCAGCGTATAAATGCATCAAGAATATAACTACGTATCTATACACTGTATGTACCAGCGTATAAATGCATCAAGAATATAACTACGTGTCTATACACTGTATGTACCAGCGTATAAATGCATCAAGAATATAACTACGTGTCTATGCACTGTATGTACCAGCGTATAAATGCATCAAGAATATAACTACGTGTCTATACACTGTATGTACCAGCGTATAAATGCATCAAGAATATAACTACGTGTCTATACACTGTATGTACCGGCGTATAAATGCATCAAGAATATAACTACGTGTTTATACACTGTATGTACCAGCGTATAAATGCATCAAGAATATAACTACGTGTCTATGCACTGTATGTACCAGCGTATAAATGCATCAAGAATATAACTACGTGTCTATACACTGTATGTACCAGCGTATAAATGCATCAAGAATATAACTACGTGTCTATACACTGTATGTACCAGCGTATAAATGCATCAAGAATATAACTACGTGTCTATACACTGTATGTACCAGCGTATAAATGCATCAAGAATATAACTACGTGTCTATACACTGTGTGTACCAGCGTATAAATGCATCAAGAATATAACTACGTGTCTATACACTGTATGAACCAGCGTATAAGAACAAAAAATCGACACTGTAAATAAATTCGTTTGACATCCATGTCAACTTATAATTAGAGGAATTTTTAAGCCGATTTTAGGTTCGAAATTAGTATACAATGCACAATAAATTTTAAATTTATTATAAAGTAGGTAGTTCCGGCATGCGTTGCTATGCCATTTAATAAAAATGCCGTTCCCCTTCCGCCTCCCCTTTTTTCTCCCGTTCCCACTCCGTCACCTCCACCTTCCCTCTCCCCACTCCACTCCCCCCCCCCTTCCCCATCCCGCGAACCCCCCTCCCGAGTTCCCCTCTCCCCTCCCAGGTCCCCTCCCCCTCCCAGGTTCCTCTCCCCCTTCCTGGTTTCCCTCCCCCATCTCTCCCTCCCTCCCGCTTTCCATAGCAATAGCCGCTTCCTCGCGTGCCACCAATAGCATTTTTTTATACAAATTTCATAATGCCAGAGCTCACCGGAAATTTAATTAAAACCTTGTCCTGACAATAACGAATACACGAAAAAAAGAATTATCCAATTTGGTGCAGTCGTTCGAAAGTTATGCGCTTAGCAACCCATTCAGCGATTCATTTTTATATTAAAGATACAATTTAGGGGAGTCAACTGTCGGAGGATCAAATGTCGGGGCATCGAAAAATACGAGTAATATTTGACGTTTTAGCTGAAAAATTTTCTTTTAAAAATTAAAATTTTGAAAATATGCATTTTTTTCCGGCTACAACAACATCAATAACGTCGCATTATTCGACATAATTTACAATCTTAACACTCCAGCTCACGAAAAGTCTAGTACATCCCTTGCTGAAAACCCAAATCTTTATGTTCGAAACTTATGGAAGAGATGTTTTTTAGGTTTTCGCAAAGTTTTAAATTTATCGGGAGTAAGAAATTAAGATGGATGTTATTAATGGTCGAACAGATTTGTCGGAAACTTTGTTTTTTATATTATTTAATTAAACCATTGGATTAAAGTAGGTACATATATCTTCTAAAAAGGAATTTTTAAAGTTATATCAAACAGATAAATAATCAATTTGAACATGTGGCATATTAATGCGTAAATTAATTTGTTTTATTTTCTGTTTCAATATTTTAGGGAGTTTTTTTAACAACGAATAAAAAAAATTTACGCCTGCTTCACAATATTCATAACAGGATAAAAAAATAAACAAGAAATGAAAAAAACAACTAATTTAGAATATTGACTTTCTTGTCCGAATAATCGAAGCAATTTAACAGAAATAAGTAAATTATTATGGTTAAGTTTCAGAAAATACATAACAAAGAAATAGTTAACATCGCGGAAGTAGTTACATCCTATGTAGCTATAGGTAAATATTTATTTTAAGCCTGTGTTTGAAGATAATTTAATAAAATGAAACATTTACAACACTTTTTACTTCCGAATAATCACTAAGTTCAAAAATGGCGTAGGTGTTTTATAAACGGTAGAGGTGGCCTCAGAGACTTGCCTGTCTCCGGATTAGGGAAATAAATTAGTTTCTTTCGTAAAATCGTAATATTTCCTTCATAATGTTTTTCACTAAAATCCAGAAAAGATGAATAGTTCAGAACGAAATCCTGCTTGATACTTTGAAGTAAAGCTACTGCCTGGCAAGCACAAATGGCAAGGAAAAAAAAAAAAAAAAAAGAAAATAATAATAATAATGTTGAGCGCAGAAATAGAAGGATTTATGCTTGCCATTCAAGATAGAGTCATTAATACTAAAAATTATAGGAAGCATATAATCAAAGATATAAATCAAATTGATGATTTATGTAGAAAATTTTTGGCTTTTCCGGAAACTATAGAACATATTATATCGGGATGTTCTATATTAGCGCCGTCCGAATATACATTTAGGCACAATCAGGTTTTAAAAATAATCCACCAAAGTTTGGTAATTAAACATAACTTGATTGACTGCCGTAATATAGTACCATATTATGTATATGAACCAAATTCATTTTTAGAAAATGAATTTTATAAAATATATTATGATAAAACTATACTAACAGACAGAACAATTAGTCATAATAGACCTGATATAGTTTTACATGACAAAATTAAAAAAATAACTTATATCATTGATGTAGCTATTCCAAATTCCTGTAATATTTAAAAAACTGTTTCTGAAAAAATTAGAAAATACACAGATTTAGGAAATGAGATTAAAAGAATTTGGCATTCTCGGACTATAAAAATATTACCATTTGTTATTTCGGCTACTGGCATTATACCTAGGTCTCTGATTCAAAATTTAGGTGTATTAGATTTGTCAAAGAATTTATATATAAAAATGCAAAAATCGGTAATTTTAAATACATGTAGGATTACAAAAGATTTTTTAAATATTTATATTGAGGGATCAGTAGGATTTATAGGTTCAATTAGGAATTCCACAGAGCCGAACCCTCTGATATGAAAATATCTGGAGTCGGTGAATTATTTTCCCATCTGGTCTCTGGTAGGTTGACATGTTGTTCTTGTATTGTTTTGTAATTATAATACATATAGTGCAATTGCATAACGTGGATTGACCAGATGATCATTTGGGAAGTGTGTGAAAGGGTTTAGTTTTTCCTGTGGGGAAAATTAAACCCGGACATTTAAATCTGGTGCGTAAATAAATTTTTTCAGATGATATTAAAATGACTTTTGGTTTAGATAAATGTAAAACGATCCATATAGAGAAAGGCAAAATTGTAGATGGAGACGAGGGTATATTTAGAAATTTCAAAATTAAAAATATGAAAGGGGATGAGGTTTATAAATATTTAGGATACCCGCAATCGGATAGATTAGATCACGCTAGTATTAAAAATGATATTAGGATTAAATTTCAAACTAGGATCAGAAAATTTTTAAAATGCAATCTATCTGCTAAAAATTTAGTAAAAGCAATAAATACTTGGGCAATACCTTTATTAACGTACTCATTTGGCATAATTAAATGGTGCAATACAGATTTAGATAGTTTAGAACGACTAATTAGAACTACGTTAACAAAGTTTAATTGCCATCATCCAAATTCAGCTATAGAACGAATTAATTTACCTAGAAATTTAGGAGGTAGAGGTGTAGTCAAAATAATATCTTTGAAACACAATCAGGTAGAAATGCTTAGAATTTTTTTCCATAGGAAAGCTAATAGCTCAGAAATGCACAAAATAATTTGCAAGGCAGATAGAAACATTACACCTTTAAATTTATATGACGAGAATGCCAACATTCTTATAAATACTAACCAGGAATTATTAGATTCCTGGTCAAATAAAATTATTCATGCAAAACATTTCAATTATCTCAACCAAACGTATGTTGACAAACTTTCGTCAAACAAATGGTTGAGTATTGGAGAGTTGAGCGCAGAAATAGAAGGATTTATGCTTGCCATTCAAGATAGAGTCATTAATACTAAAAATTATAGGAAGCATATAATCAAAGATATAAATCAAATTGATGATTTATGTAGAAAATTTTTGGCTTTTCCGGAAACTATAGAACATATTATATCGGGATGTTCTATATTAGCGCCGTCCGAATATACATTTAGGCACAATCAGGTTTTAAAAATAATCCACCAAAGTTTGGTTATTAAACATAACTTGATTGACTGCCGTAATATAGTACCATATTATGTATATGAACCAAATTCATTTTTAGAAAATGAATTTTATAAAATATATTATGATAAAACTATACTAACAGACAGAACAATTAGTCATAATAGACCTGATATAGTTTTACATGACAAAATTAAAAAAATAACTTATATCATTGATGTAGCTATTCCAAATTCCTGTAATATTCAAAAAACTGTTTCTGAAAAAAATTAGAAAATACACAGATTTAGGAAATGAGATTAAAAGAATTTGGCATTCTCGGACTATAAAAATATTACCATTTGTTATTTCGGCTACTGGCATTATACCTAGGTCTCTGATTCAAAACTTAGGTGTATTAGATTTGTCAAAGAATTTATATATAAAAATGCAAAAATCGGTAATTTTAAATACATGTAGGATTACAAAAGATTTTTTAAATATTTATATTGAGGGATCAGTAGGATTTATAGGTTCAATTAGGAATTTCACAGAGCCGAACCCTCTGATATGAAAATATCTGGAGTCGGTGAATTATTTTCCCATCTGGTCTCTGGTAGGTTGACATGTTGTTCTTGTATTGTTTTGTAATTATAATACTTATATAGTGCAATTACATAACGTGGATTGACCAGATGATCATTTGGGAAGTGTGTGAAAGGGTTTAGTTTTTCCTGTGGGGAAAATTAAACCCGGACATTTAAATCTGGTGCGTAAAAATGAAAAAAAAAAAAAAATAAAATAATAAAAAAACAAATAAAATAAAATAAAATGATAAAAGGTTTACCCTACCTCTAAAAGGGAGCTTCGACAGTCAGGAAGGAAAATAATATTTTTATTTACACTAATAAACTTAGCGGTCCAGACAAAAGTTGTTAATCAAATCAGTATAGCCAACTGGTTTTGTGAGGAAATACATGCCATGAAGGTTTTTTTATGGTTGTAAACATCCAGAATTACTGTACCCGGTTACCTCTTTTAAATTGAAATTAATATAAATTATTCATTGATGTGAAAGTTTATTTTATTTTATTTAAACCAAACTAAGAAACCGAAAACTAAAATAGGTTCTTTGGTTCTTGGTTTAGATTGAATTAAAAAAAAAATAACAGTATAACTAAAATTATAAATTATATATGTCAAAAGTCAGTGTGAACAATAAGGAACTCCAGTCTAATTTTTTAAATGAATAATGACCTTCTAACTTAAATAAATGCATATTTGTTTTTATTTTCAGAGTTATTTATTTATTTATAAGTACATGTTACATATATAATAAATTTACTTCAGGAGATACATTAGGTCACCATACTAGGCAGCTGCCTGTATCATGGTGACCAACGGAGGATAGTTGTTTGAATTGGAGTCTAGTACTCTTAAGTGTAAACATATCTTAGTATATCTAAGTAAAATAATGAAAAAAAGAAAAATTATAAATTAATATCATTCATTTCTTATGAATTTTTTTTTCTTTTTGTGGTATGCAGTATTATAAAAAGAAAGAAAAATAAGGTTTCTTTAAGTACCAACTAAATGTAACATGAGTAAGTATTAAGAGAGTATATGAATGTAACAAATAGGCGAGAACTAGGTGAGTACTTATACTGGAGGGAACTGAATGCAATAAGTATTTTAAAACAAAAACAATCATTACAATATTATGATAAAAACCGAACTTGAGAATTTGCAGTATATTTTTTCCAAGTTTTATTAGTATTTTGATATATATATATATCAAGTGTTACAATGAAAATATTACTGTAAATTTGCACGTCTCGGTTTAAATAAAGTAAAAAAGAATAAAGAAGAATAAAGAATAAATAATAAAATTATATCACTATCTGAATCTGAGTATGTGAAACAAGTTGTAAACACTATCATAGTCACTCATCAGAAGGTCAGCAAGCGTCTTTCTGAAAGTGAGATATTTGGCTTTAGATTTTATTTCAATTGATAAGTTATTAAAAATTTTAGGTGCAAGAAAGTTGAACTGGGACTGTGCCATGACAGTTAGTTTTAACAGTTAAAATAATTGTCAAAGTTTTAATTTTTCAAGATCCCCTGAAAACCACCATATGTGCACTGAATCGTGTGACGTCATCACTCTCCACAAGTTTGTTTTATTTTCAACAGGTGTTGTCATTTTGCATGACAGTTATATGGAAGAAGCTATGAAACTATTCAATGATTAAAAACATTATTTAGGTGGAATTATTTATTTATTATATTATATTATTATATTTTTCAATACCATTAAACGGGAGAGTGGTATAAAAATTGTTTGAAATTATTATTTTTTTTAACTTTTAAGAATCGAAATCAATATTATGGAATTGTAGGCACTACAGCATACAGCGCCAATCAACTGTTCGACTCCCGCCATTGTGAAGATCAGACTTGGTGGAGAATTAGTAGCATTACGATTTTTTTGTACAATTTAGTTTTTGAATATTTTAAATAATAGAGATTTGAGATACTGAATTATTTAGGCCTAAAAAATGTTTCAATAAATACAACAACTAAATTCTTCTAACAAATAAACGAATGACACGAAATGTTATTAACACGATGGCTTGTGTCATACATTCCCATAAAATTACTTGAAAATTACGATGAGCAGTGACATCACCCCTAAACATTTTAATAATACCAACTTGACGGTGTGTTTTAATGACACGATTTAAGATGGACATTTTTTAAAACTGCGTTTAATATTATTATTTATTTTTTTATTTTTTAAATACATATACATGTAATATAATCATGAGTGATTACATTTTCAGGTTACAATCGGATTAAACTCAAATCATTAAATACTAACATGCAACATTGATTAGAAACAGTATAAACATATAAATGTATATAATATATAACCTTTACGAAAGTGTAACTACTCGTGTGGGAAGAGAAAATACATATATTTTTTTTAATTAAAAAAATTAAAAATTATAAAACATACATTATAAATACGTACTTACATAAATCAAATGTAATAAAAAAATAAAATAATATAAAAAAATATAAGAATATAAAATAAATTGTTAGTTAAAGGTTAATGCGGTTCTAAGTGGCTAAATTATTTAAGATATTATTGTTTATTTTTAAATAAATGAAGACAATATAAGCGAAACTCAATCGAAAATCTGGAAACAGAAAAATCAGAAAAACATATTGACACCTCTGGGACTCGAACCCAGGACCTCTTTTCGAGTCCCAGAGGTGTCAATATGTTTTTCTGATTTTTCTGTTTCCAGATTTTCGATTGAGTTTCGCTTATATTGTCTTCATTTATTTAAATATTACAATTTGAGGTTTTACTCATAAAGTTAAAAATTAAAAATAAAATATTATTGTTTAATTTATTTTTGAATTTATTGTAGTCAGATTCTAATCTCAGCTATATTGCTAGTTGATTAAACCACACCACTCCATTGTACATGTAGTAGTGTTGTGCAAAACTGGTATGCATTAATGGCGTACATAAGCGACCCACTGTGTTTTGCCTATTGCTCTCAACGCGTACCATGGCGTGGTGCGACTTCTTAGAATAGTCTTTGTGTATTTGAAGCAGCGTATTTTTTATATATGTATTTTTTAGAGGTGGGACTTGGAAGTCTTGGAAAAGTTGAGAGGTTGAATAATCTGATGGTTTCTTAGTAATATTTTTGATTATCAATCTTTGAGTAATTTCCAACGGCAAAATTGAGGTTTTTTAAGCTCCTCCCCATGCAACGATACCGTATTGTATTATCGAATGGGCTAAAGCATAGTATATATTTTTAAGAATTTTTAAGTTAAGTATATTTCTTAAATTAATAAATATGTATATAAGTTTTCTTAATCTATTTATGGTATTGGTAATTTGAAATAAAACTTATATATTCAGAATCAGCATTTATTGGTCTATAACTCTATATGAACCAATTTTTTTTAAAACCATAATCTTTTTCACTGTAGTTCCTTATTCGAACAACTATTAAAATACATTATTTTCCATTTTCTGTGACTGCAATAGTTGTCTTTCATTCTTATTAAATAAATATGAATTTATATACACTGTTTCATAACGCTGATGGATTTCATTCGTTTTGTGATCCGATTATCATACGGGATCGGAGGAACCCTGATTTTGGACTTCCGCACAATAAGGGTGCCTACCTACACGGAAAACAAGTGTCAAGCGCTTTATCGTCAGTCCGTTGCTAACCACCGATCGTATCGTGACATTTCGCACCACACCGAAGTGTTATTCATCATATCGTCACATAAAGTGTAAATCCTACCGTATTCTTTCGTATACTTTGTGTGAACTCGTGACTCAAACTTTACCGAAGTTCTAACAATCAAATAGAACAATCTCGAACGCTTATGGACATCTATGACTGTCACCAAGCCAGAAGACAACAGACGTGAGTACCAATTAATTGTGATATACCTTTCTTGTTTGGTGGTTGGGCATAACTTATCGAAATCCATAAGCGTCTTAGCAAGAGTAGCCGCAAGGTTACCCTCATCACCATGCCCCGTGCATGATCATACACAGTGTCTTCAAAACATATATTTTTTTATATTTGCCTTGTCCAGTAATTGAGGATATTTTTATATGTTAATTGACAAACTTTTTTTGATACGTATTGATACATACATAATAACATAAAATGTAATACAGTAACCAAAAAAGAAGTGAAGAAGATTATGTGGATGCATATAAAATAGTTGTGGTATGTTAAAAAATTAAAAACAGCACCTATGGATAGATAAATGTGATCTAATGACTAATATGATAATGAACGGGGTATTAATGGACGTAATTGACTTGCTTTAACGAGTGATTCCTGGCATCATTTTGAGTAGAAAAGTTAATGAAGTTTTGGTCTCTCGGAGACTTTGTGATGTTTGTTTTTTAAAGTTTTTTTTTCTTCAAATGCTAACAAAAAACCTTCTTCTACATATCATCACTGGTCACCCAGCCAAGTATCCCCAACCTGAACTGTCCAATACCTACCGATTTTTATGCTTTAGTTGATAAAAAACATCTAAAATGTCGCCAGGGAAAAAATTTTCTTTCACATGTTTTACTCCAAGTAATGTCAGGAATCACTGGTTAAAGTCAGTCAAGTATGTCCCTTAATACCCCGTACAGATAGACATAGCATACTTTAGATTTTAGATAATAGGTATTTAGTTTCAGATAAAGATAGACGAAGTAAATATGACCGGTCAGTGGTTGAGTGTGCATCGCGTTTGGGTCACATCCAGGCGTTCCGTGTTCAATTCCTCGGCTGGCTAAGTCCTCCATCACGACTCAAGCAAGATTTTCTGCTTACTGTGGTGGTAGTAGGAGATTTTCAAATATTGTCGGATTATTTGTAACCCGGGGACGTTTGTTTTTGTTTTAAAAAATACATATATAAGTAGAATATAATATATGTAAGTAGAAAAAGGTTATTCACTGCCAATTTTTTTTAATCCAGTTTTTAACATTTTTTATATGAGTTCACGTCTAGGCACATTTTGATGGAATTGGATAAGGGGTTGAACAATTTTGGAGCAGTACAGTTAATGTGCTATTGGGCCAGCCTGGTTTTGCAGGGGGGGCACTGTATACAAGATTGTGGTGTGTATCTATCTGGCTAGTACGATTTACCGTCTTGGTTGTGCAGAAACCGGTTGGCATGTTGTTAGAAATAAATAAAGAACTTAAGTGCTTAGTTCCAACGCAAAGTTAACTAAAAATTACGTAATACGCTTTTTTTAATTCTCCGTTGTCTTTATTATTATAAAATTATGCGAATCGCTCACGGTAGTTATTTTATAAGAGCTGGATAAACCCGTTATCATTAACTCTCAAAACAAACAAAAGCTTTTTACACAAAAGACTTAGACCTGTTAGATAACATTTACACTAATTACCGGTATAATTAACATCACGATAACGTTCTTACTATTGAGCCTTTTTATTCCAGTATTAAACACACTAAATCAAAATTTTCTAGAAGTTGTAATCCATACCCCTTCGACTCTAAGGACGGTCTAATGAAATTTATTGTTTGTATCAAGAAAGAATTCCTAATTTTGAAGTAGTTAGGAAAAGTTACATTACTTCAACCAGAATCCAGATACATAGACAACACGTCATTTGTCATTTATATATGTTTATCTCTTCACTGGCATAACCCAATAGAACATCCCCTTTCCTCCAAGAGAACATCATTGGTTTTTGTTTCGAACCACTGACGTCTGAATTTTCGAACAGTGTTTCGATCCATCATTAGATAGGTAGGAATTTATTTATAACTATCCACCAAAAACTTTGATATCGAGAGCCAACGAAATTAATACTGAAAGCAATTACTTCTTCTGTTCACAGTTTCGTTTCATTACCAAAATATGGTTCCTTTAAGTTTCCATTGCAGGCATCAACTTGGTATGCTCATTTATTTTAAAAAATGTGTAGTTTGTGGAAATAGCACAATTAAAAAAAATCACGGTAACACGGACATATGAATATATCTGGACCTGCCCTAAGTGAAAAAAACGTATTATTTCCCCCTCCCTATGGAGCCGGGTGGAGCTCCTCCTTGGAACTGGCTCGCTCCATGGGGAGGGGATAGAGCCTCGCTTGAATCTAAAATGTGTGACGTCATCATTCTTGCCGTGACCAGCGCGAAGCTAATATCCATACATTTAACGAAATAACACGCCAAAACGGTAGCTTGTGCTATACAATATACCTACATATCAATGTGCACATAGCGAATGTGGGCGGTTCTCCAGTGTGCTCGTCGCTGGTTACAGGGGTAAGTAAATTATGAAACATTTGTAAAAGTGTTTTAACTAAACACGGCAACAAAATATTGCTATGTGTATTGGGGCGAATCTTTTTGGGGCGAGCATTTGGCCTTAGCAAATATGTTATTAACGTGGCAAGCAATTCGCGCTCCCATGTAAAAAGGTCTATTCATTCAAAGCAGATTTTGCTTTTAAGAACTAAATGGTGATATTGTAATAGACGTGGGCAGAATGATTCCCAGGAGTGAATCGATTCAGTCTGATTCCCATGGCCTTTTGAATTGATTCCTTTAATTCATTCCTTTAATTCAATTAAATCCCAAAAAAAAAAAAAATTAAATTAAATGAATGGAGAGGCTAACACCGCGCACGAGACCGGCAGGCCACGGAGTACCCAGAGTACCGCTAAAGAGGCTACCAAGCATCGCACAAAGAGGAGACCGATTATTCTATCTGATTATCTCGCAGGCTAAAACCTATAGATTAATGTGTTTGACTCTTTTTAGTGTCGCTTTTTCATTTCATCGGTTTTCAAATCACAATGAGTGGGGAGGCTACGAAGCACCGCACAAAGAGGAGACCAATAGGCTACGGAACACCGCACAAATAGGATACCGATTATTCTATCTCATTATCTCGCAGGCTAAAACCTATAGATTAATGTATTTGACTCTTTTTAGTGTCGCTTTTTCGTTTCATCGGTTTTCAAAATCACAATGAGTGGGGAGGCTACAAAGCACCGCACAAAGGGGAGACCAATAGGCTACGAAACACCACACAAAGAGGACACCGATCATTCTATCTCATTATCTCGCAGGCTAAATCCTATATTGTTTGTCTTTTTTTAGTGTCGTAATTTTTCGTATGTAAAATGTATTTATTGCTAGCAATTATATCTTAAAATTATACAAGTTTTCGTTTCACCCTTAAAATTTTATTGATTTTATTTTATTTATTAAACTTTTAATTTTGTTCCATTTCACGTGATCTAATATAAACATACATTTTAACATTAAGATGAGTATTTTATGACAGCCAACCACAGCTAATTGGCCTTATAATATCTGCAAATTTACATATTATATCGACCCAAGATCTACGTCTAAAAGTAGGTAGGTACAATATCTTTCGTACGTACCAAAAAACAGATAAGCATCATTTTAGCTTCTCACTTTTCTAGCTGATGTTCAGATTCAAAGTCGAAAGTTTTCGACTAACTATGTAATGAAATTGACGGCTTGGCGCGCGGGGGAATAAATGAACCGCGCGGACGGATTAAGGGCTGGCATTGAGGAACGAATTAGTAACTTTTGACTAATGTTTTGTGTCTTACCTAGCAGTGACTTGATTTACTCGCGAGCTGTGGACCTAGGACTGGGATGCGTTTGGGACATATCGTGACATTGACGTGACGATGACGCCTGACGTCATTTCTAGGTCCGAGATTAAATTAATAAAATTCCCTCTATCTTCATAAGAAAATGTGCGCGCAGCCTGTCTAAACCACTATCCATAATTTTTAGTCGCTCCCTTAAGGAGGGAATAGTGCCAAACATCTGGAAAACAGCCTTTATAACTCCCATCTTCAAAAACGACCAAAAATCTGACGTCGAAAATTAAAGACCAATATCAAAGCTCTGTATTTTCAGTAAAGTTTTCGAAAAAATTGTGTACAACCAGATGTTTCCGGCCCTGAGATTGTCACTCAATATCAATTATGAGGGGAAATCTAAAACCACGAACTTAACGGCGTTCACCGAATTATCACAAGCAGTGGCGGCTCGTGACTTTTGGGTGTGCTAGAGTGCTGATATTTAAAAAATGGCATTATTGATGTTGTTATAGCCAAAAAAATTTTCACCGATTTTTGAAAAAAAAAAAAAATTTTCGCATACGACAATATCCATGACGCCATTTTTTTAATATTAGCACCCTAGCACACCCAAAAGTCACGAGCCGCCACTGATCACAAGACAATATGGACCAGCGCATACAGGTAGATGCAATATATACAGACTACAGCAAAGCTTTTGATTTAGTAATTCATGATATATTATTGATCAAACTCTCACAAATCAGCGTACTCGGGGACCTTCTCAGATGACTCTCGTCCTATATAGCAAAACGCAGCTAAGCAGTAGTTGTCGCTGGCTATAAGTCAGATTGGGTAACCGTACCGTCGGGAGTACCCCAAGGATCACATTGGGACCATTACTCTTCAACATATATATTAATGATATTGGAAAATGTTTTCACCACTCCAGGACTTTGTTATACGCAGACGACATGAAAATATTTTCCCCAGTCACTAACGACTGTACCCGCATACAAGAAGATCTTAATCGTCTTAATATTTATTGTGCGCAGCACAACCTTCAAATAAATGTTAAAAAATGCGGCACCATCAGTTTCGCCCGCAATAAAAAGCCAATTACTTTCAATTATGCACTCAACGGTACAGTACTAACAAAAATGACAGAAGTCAAGGACTTGGGAATAGTGTTAGACCCGAAAGTACTATTTGACCGCCACATTGAATCCATGGTATCAAAGGCTTCCAAGATACTAGGCTTTGTACTTAGAACCTGCAAAGATTTTAAAAAAGTAAAAACCATGAAAATGATTTATTTTGCGTACGTACGCAGTTCTCTGGAGTACGCCTCTCAAATCTGGAACCTCAAGTATATATGTCACATAGATAGGATTGAGAAAGTGCAAAACCGATTTCTACGATACCTTGATTTTCGGAGCTATCGTCCTCATTTGAGCCACGAAGAGTCAGTCGCGTTCTTCAGGATATCGTCCTTGGAAAGTCGAAGAAATTTGGCAGACGTACTATTCTTACAAAAAATAGCTACCTCTATGATAGATTGCCCGGAATTACTAGAAAGAATTCAACTAAGAGTGCCCATCAGACAAATCAGAACAAACCACGCATTAAACATTCCTCAATGCAACACTAACTCTAAGGCCGGTTACAGTGCTCGACCGACGGTCGGTGCGTACGTCGGTCGCGCTTGTCATTTGTATGAAAATTCATAAATCGTTCAGTGCAGGACCGACCGTACGCATGCGTATATCGTTACGTAGTGCGTACGAGAATCGTCGGTCGAGCGCGTGCGCATGCAGACTGTCGGTCGACCGACGAGCTAGAAATGCTCTCTGGGCGACGATCGGGTGTACGTGATATCTACGTCTTCTGTTCCAAATAGTCTACGAAGATAATAAGCAGCTATTAATTAATTAATTTCGCGTACGACGTCCGGTCAGCTTGTTGGTCAATCGTGAACCGACGGTACGCACCGACGGTCGGTCGGTGTTATGCGATCGTCAGGACCGACCGTACGCACCGACCCTCGGTCGAGCACTGTAACCGGCCTAAACAAAATACATTCATTCATCGCGCTTCACACACCTTTAACAGTGAATTTGACATGTTTAACACAGTACCTGACGTTTTCAAAACTAAAATGAATAAATAACATTTACACATACATACCATTATTTACACAGAAAAGATCCATCCCTTTCCACTCCCTTCCGCCATCCCATCCACATAACATAATTTAACTATTTTTCTCGATTTTTCTTTTATTAATTAATATACTTCAGCGAAAACCTTTTTGCTTAAATTTCTGTACACATTTCATCAAACATTATTAATAATTGTAACTTTTGGTTTTCCTAATAAAATAAAAATGTTTTGCGTAACTTTTTAAATTAATTACAAATAAGGAATTATACAATTAGTCCAAACTGCTCGCAGCAGGATTAGTTGCTAGTACAGTCGCTCGATGCGACAGGTTTTACTTTAGCAATGTCAATTTATGTTGGCAATGTCACGAACACACATGTTGAAAAGGAGACTGTCAAATAGAATTTAAAATCGGCTGAACGTGCAAAAGGCTTTCAAAGCGCTTCAGTACCTTTTAAGAATGTAAAAATATACGTTGAAAAAACTATGCATATTCTTTATGCAAAGTAACAAAATGAACAGGTGATTTACACAGGGTGTTACAGCGCCTTTCCGAAGTATTTTAGTCAGAGATTCCCGAGTATTATTGCAGTAAAAATGTAGATGTCATTTTGTTTTCCGGAGTCTTTTAATATTCTTAAATATTTTTAAATCATACGTTGCAACCTAGTACTCGGTATAGCCTGGTGGCACGGCGGGTCAAGTATGAACACGTTATAAGCACTCCGTCTTTTTCCAACTGTACGGTAACACACGAAAGAGCGCGCATACTTCGTGATCTCGTCGCGACGTGCAGGAGTGGGATAAATGGCGTTGTGTGGATAAAAAATATGGATTTTTCTTTTTAATAGAATGAAAATATCATCGGAAAACTAAACGACATTACTTTTTTTACTCCTAATAAGCTCAGTAATCGTTGGTTAAAATCTTTCGGGTATGTGCCGTATGTAATGTACAATATAATTATTCTCGGTATTTGGTTGAACATGTATGTATCTTTCTTGGTCTTCGATATTTTTTATAATAAAGCTTGAAGGATCACCAAATTAATTAGACCAGTTAGTAGCCTAGTGATCAAACGTATCTGGTTCCCACAAAGACATCGCGGGTTCAATTCTTCGCTAGTCAAGTTGAATCATGACACAAACAACATTTTTAGCTTATAATGTTGGGAAAAGTAGGATTTCTAATATTGTCTCTTTTTATTTTCTATCTCTTTAGGAGTATCTACTCTTTATAAAGTACTATACATTTATATAAAAATAACAAATTCTACCATCAGCAAACTAATGTAAAATGCAATCTGGCTTCATGATTTTGTTAGCCAAATCAATGTAAAATATTGGTAACTGCGAACATTGCGATTCGATTTGTGGGTGACCACCGATCAAACCGCAACGCCTGCGGCTGACCGTTGCTGCTCTCGTGGGCTGCGTTAGGTAGATTATGTTCTTTCAAATAGAGACAATGAAATGCAAATTAGTGTTTTATATTTAGCGAATGTGGAGTAGTCATCGTTAATCTCAGAAGTTACGAGAATTCTTGAAACAAAGTTATATCAGTAATAGTTATAAATAAAGGCGTAAATTCTAATTGTGTCACAGTAATAAAGTTTAAGGGCGCACTTGAATTCTATTTAGTTGTAAATGTTTTGAAATCAAATAATACTAATTGTTTCGACACTGAAGACTTATTTGTAACTAGCGGGTACCCGGCATTCATTGCAATTCCACTCAAATAAAGAAAGTTTTTGAAGTGAAAATTTCTCTAGCACCGTTGTGACTTGAAACCCGATGTAACGAAAAACCGACCCTAAAAAGAGACAAACACATACATGTATAGGATTTAGCCTGCGATAGAATGAGATAGAATAATCGGTCTCCTCTTTGTGCGGTGCTTCGTAGCCTCTCCACTCTTGTCTACTTTAGTTTTCTAAAGGTTTCATTTCTATCGCGTGTGAATTGCACACTCTGTCTTTTTTTGTTTTCCCTCCCGCGTTCCCCTCCCCCATCCCGCATTTCCCTTCCACGTTTCTCCTTCGCCTTCCCGCCTTCCCGCCTCCCTCGTCCCCTCTCGTCCTCTCCTGCGACTTCCCCCTCCTTAGTTCCACTCTCCCCTCTCCCTCCCGGATTCCCCTTCCCAAACGTCCTTCCCTCCTTCCCTCCTTCCCTCCTTCCCTCCTTCCCTCCTTCCCTCCTTCCCTCCTTCCCTCCTTCCCTCCTTCCCTCCTTCCCTCCTTCCCTCCTTCCCTCCTTCCCTCCTTCCCTCCTTCCCTCCTTCCCTCCTTCCCTCCTTCCCTCCTTCCCTCCTTCCCTCCTTCCCTCCTTCCCTCCTTCCCTCCTTCCCTCCTTCCCTCCTTCCCTCCTTCCCTCCTTCCCTCCTTCCCTCCTTCCCTCCTTCCCTCCTTCCCTCCTTCCCTCCCTGCTGCTACACTATATGAAATACACACATTTTCATACAACAGGCGCGCCACCCGTTCTAAGTTTTTATACAAATTTCATAAGAGCCAGATATAACCATTATATAAAGAAACCTTCGCGGGCGTGCGCATAACAACTCACCAAAGTTTCATCGCAATCAGATTAATGGTAGGTACTCGTATACCTAGTAACGCAAACGGGGCAAACAAAGAAACATTATTGTTTATAAGTAAAAATAAATCAATTTGTAATAATATAATTGTAAATAAATCATCACAGATGGAATCAAAACATTACACGCTAATTGAATTTTAATGTAAACGGTTTTGATTATTCATTCATTTTGGGGGGAAATACCCCTAATGATAATCCTGTTTCATTGCCAAATCAAATTATTCTTAAACGTTTGAAGACAAATATGTCGCTGATTGATTCAATTATTTAACTTAATATCGTGAATGATATTTGAATATCATTGGTTCCGTCAGCGTATTGGGCTAAACGATTATGCTAAATACCTAACTAATTAATGATCAGAAGCTTCTTCTTCAGACGACGATAGGTACGAGTGGATAAATTTTGTCTACAACACGGGTGAATTAACTATACAATATCGATTTACAGTTTCGAAGGATTCATAAGAATTTCCTGACCATTTTCCGACTTTTCATTTTCCATTTTTCGAAAAAAAAAATTTCAAACTTTTCATTATACAATATGGTCAAAGTGTGTAGTAACGAAAAGTCATAAAACTTTGAAGAAGCTCAGTAATACCCATCAACATCACAATAATACATACCCTGAGAAGCGAGCGACACTAAAAAGATTAACATATATATCTTTACGATTTAGCCTGCGAGAGAATGAGATAGCAATAAAATATTTATTTTTTTCACGAGTACATTCAGTTTTTAAACAGCCCGCGTGCTACCTTTTACAATTTTTATTCAAATTTCCATTTTTCATGTAGGTGTTTTAAATTTGGTACCTAACATAGGTACCTATTTAAAATATCTAAAATTCTTGATTCGATTCACACTATTAGGGGAGTACCTACTTTAAATAAATTTATCAACTTAAAGATTTTCAAAAACAGAATCCTGATTTAAAATGTCATTCTCAAACGCGTACTGTCAAACGTGCGATAGTCGTTAGGTTTTCTTAAATTATCCAATTTTCTACGCAATTTTCTTAATTTTTCTCTCCGTGAGAACCATCCTCGTACTTCAAGGAATATTCCAAAAAAAGAGTTAGCGAAATCGGTTCAACTGCTCACGAGATTTGCGCTTAGCAACACATTTAGCGATTCATTTTTACATATAAGATGTGTTGTTTTGCTGTCATCATATTTAAATTTTGTAAAATAATTTTAACTAGTAAAAATGTTGCATTTTAAAATCATCCTCTTCACCATATTTTGATGGATCGATTGAAGTTCCATGGCTTGCACATCAATTGCGCATTATTGAATTATATTCGTGTTTACAGTTTCCAGAAAAAAAAAACATTTTGAAAAGTGCTTGCAAAAAAAAACAGAAGAAATGAACTATTTGTGTTTCTAGAGAAAAGGTTTTAGCATTCACCTGGTTTCACCGATAAATTTTATTGAACCCTTTATCAAGAAGAATGTTCGAAAGGAGAAAAACGAGCGTAGGCTATTTCTTAAGGAAAATTGGAAATCTTTCCATGATTCATGGTTACATCACTCTTCGCCTGTCCATTTATCTTAATATGTGGTTCCCCGTTTCGTTAGTTACGCTACCTTTATCAGTGTCGATGGAATATAAAATGCACATAATGTAACCTCTTCATAAGTTGAAAACTCTTATTTTGAAGGTAGTTAAAAGGATGTTAATAATGAAAAGGGGAGATAAAAACGTATTTTATTATATTCACCTAACAAAGGTGAGCATACCTAAAAAATTTTTCGAAATCTTAATCATTTTTTTTTATTTTTCCCAGAACTCTATTATATTTGTATGCGAAAAATTTTATTGGTAGTGTTTTTTTCAATTTTTAAAACTAACTTCCTTAGGCGGGCTACAGACCTTCAGTTTTAACTGTACAGTTTAACTGTACAGTCCAACTGTAAATCGTTAGGTGTGTAGGACAAAAGTTGAACGGTACAGTTTAACTGAGATCTAATCAAAATACGAATAGATAAATCTGTACAGTTAGAACTGTACAGTTAAAACTGACAGTGTGGAGTCGAAAACTGTACAGTTTCGTCAGTTTTGTCGCAGCGAGAAAGGAATTCCTATGTCTGTCACACCTGGACACTGACCACCATATTTCTATCCGCCACTCAGACCTCTTTCCTTCCTCTCCTTCCTTTCCTTTAAAAACTCTCCACATAGCATCCCCTAAGAAGACATAAGCACTAAGGGAAATTATTTTCCTCGGTGCCTCCCGTGTGAAGCTAATTTTACTAAACATATTTATCTACTACTCAAATACGTTTGAACTACTCTTCGATAGAGAGATCGGCATGGTTACGGAGATATATAATTTCGCAAGGAATCGAACCTGCGACTGAATTTTGAAGTAAGGTGATAACGTCGGTGTGCTTTGCATTATTATTATTCCAGATTCCAACTGGTAGGTATTTATATCCTATAAGGAAGGCAGTATCATTGAACACTAAAAATGATGTCTCACTGGTATATCACGAGAATTGAACTCGAATTAAAGTTAGATTTTTATTGCTGTCGTTATTTTAACCATAAAAAATCTACTTTTTAAAAATAGGTAAATATTATTTTACCACTTGAAACCATCAGCTTGTTTCCGAGCTACCTACATGGGCTTACCCAACCTACTAAACAGTAACTAACTAACTAACTAACTAACCATCACGCCGTTTCCCCGCAGGGGTAGGCAGAGAGGACGGACCGCCAAACATCCCGGCCTTGGTACATATTCCTTGCATCGTTTACATTCATACAAGGTCTCATACATTCTCTTCTATTATTCTGACTCTTTACATGACCTGACTCAAGTATCTGATTCACTTGGTCGTGCCATGTCTTTCTTGGGCGTCCTCGACTTCATCTACCATTCACATTTGCGTCATATATTCTTCTTACACTCCTTTCCTCGTTCATTCGCTCTCATGCCCAAACCATCGGAGCGTTACTAAACAGTAATTAGATATAATAATAATATAATACACTCATTAGCCTTGCAATGGCTAAAGCGTCGTCTATGAAGGCCATGTTGATAAAAACTGAAAGATCTCGCAGTTTTACTTGAATGTGTGTAGGCTGTATGGACCTACGATTTATCTGTACAGTTCGACTGTACAGTTAAAACTGAAGGTCCGTAGCCCGCTTTTGTCGGGGTTGTGTAGTAATGGCAAAAGGGTTGTTAAAATCTATGGTAATTTTTCTAAAGCATCAAATTTCGTAATAAATTATCAATGATACCTCCTAAACATTACAAGTTAACATGGTCAGGCTTCATAATACATCGATCCCTTGTAAAAAACGACGAAAAAATGGTTTTCCGGGTAATAAATTTGAATTTTTAAGAATATTTTTATTTTGTCATGATATCATTGCTTGCTGTCTGCCTCGCCGAGACTAAGTGTCTCAGAGAGTGCAGCGTGGTGGGAATTTGGCGAAGGAAAACCAGGCTACACGCCAGTGTTGCCGGATTTCGCGTAAAATTAATCCTCGCGACCGCAGCATACCTTATATACTAGCGAGTACCCGGAATCCGTTGCAATGCCAAACATAAAAATATATGGTTTCTTCCCGCGCGTCCTTTCCGCCCCCGTTCTCCTCTTGTGTCCCATTTTCCATCCGCGTTCCTCTTCCACCTTCCTCGTCTTCTACCCTCCTGCTCCCCCCGTCCCCTTCCTCCGGCGATTTTCTCCTTCTTTGTTCCCTTCACCCCTCCCGGATTCCATTTTCCCTCACTCCTTCCCTCCCTATCGCTACACCATATGAAATACGACCATTTTTCAAAGAACTCCGGCCACCTGTTGTAATTTTTTTATAATTTCGTAACGCCAAAGCTCACCAGTTTATATATATATATATATATATGTATATACATATATAAAAACTCTTGTGGGCGTTCGCACAACATCTCGCCAAAATTTCATCGCAATCGGAAATAATTTCATAACGCAAGAGCTCACCATTATATTATATAGAAACCTTCGTGGGCATGCGTACAACAAATCATCAAAGTTTCATCGCAAGCGGTTGAATGGTTTAGGAACACGTACGGGAGAAACAAAGAAACATTAATTTTTTGTATCAAGATTTACTCAAAAATACAATAAACTACAAATAACAATATGTTGACTTTACAAAAAACACGTACATTGTCGGATCTGTTATTTCTACACAATATGCTAAATAATAAAATTGAAAGTCCCGAATTGCTATTAGGGTTCATTCCCGGGAATTCTCGGCTAGAGAATTTCCGGGAAATCGTTGTGCTTTGTTCCCGGGAAATCAAGCTCGAGAAATGTCGAGAAATCATGTACTAATATAATATAATCGTTTATCCCCTGCCATCACAACTTTGACCGAAAATGAGTCGGGAGTGGTAGAAGAAGTAAGCCCATCAGAACATGAACCCGAAACCTTCGAAATTCAATTAGAAAAAGCAATTAAATGCATTTCAACAAATGAGGAGGCAAGCGCAGTGGCACTGTCAAAATCTATAGTAAAGAAAGAGTTCTTACTTTTTGAACAGACTGGGAAGAGTTCACCAAATTTAGAATTGATGTACAAAGCATTACTTTCAGTTAAGCCTACTTCAACTGAAAATGAAAGAGTGTTTTCAATTTCAGGAAATATAGTTAATAAAATAAGAAACCGGCTGGCTAATAAAGCTATAAAAAGTTTTTCTAAAGGCATATTTCATCAGACAGAGTAAGCTGACCTAATTGTTATGTATCTGTCTGTCTGTATGTTCAGCTCCTCAGCGTGAGATGTTCCATTGATCTTGCAAAGTTTTCATTTGTTTTTATTCTAATTAAAATGCCATAAATGGTGCTGTGATTGTAATTTAATTATAATTTAAATTTATTTTCTACCTGAATTTAAGATATTAACGTTTTCTTTCATGTTATTTTTTTTTGTTTTATAGAAGCTATTTTTGTTTACAAGTTTTAAGTTGATTTTTTTTTCTAAATAACCAGCCAAAAATGGTGCTGTGATTGTAATTTAATTATAAGTTAAGATATTAACGTTTTCTTTCATGTTGATTTTTTGTTTAGTTTAATAGAAGCTACTTTTGTTTATAAGTTCTAAATAACCAGCCAAAAATGGTGCTGTCATTATAATTATGAGTCTGAATAATATTATTTCTGTACATTTAAAAAAAAGAAGTTAATTAGCTTATTCATAAGATTAATGTTTTTGAATATAATCAATAAAAGTTTTATAATTAATTTGATACTTTTATTTGAGAGGAAAACTACTGAATTTTTTGACGTTATTGGAACCAAATAATATGAGAAAACGTACGTAAATGTAAATTTCTCGGCAACCCGAGAAGCCTCGAGAAATTAGCCTCGAGAATTCTCGAGACCCGAGAAATTGAAAAGCTCGAGAAATCACGAACCCTAATTGCTATCTGCCATTGGTTTAAATCAGTTTCAATGTTCCAATGAGGAGTACCAGTCCCACTACACTTCTTCATATAGAAGCCAACAAAACTAATGCAACTAATAGCTCACCCAATCACAACTTACACACTACAAAAAATTACTACATTTTTCGTGATTCCTTGCTACTCGTAACATACGAAACTAATTTATTAAATTTCTTAACTAACTAACTAACCATCACGCCGTTTCCCCGCAGGGGTAGGCAGAGAGGACGGACCGCCAAACAACTCGATCTTGGCACACACTCCTTGCCTCGTTCACATTCATACATCGTCTCATACACGCTCTTCTATTATTCCGACTCTTCACATGGCCCAACTCAAGTATCTGATTCGTTTGGTCATGCCATGTCTTCCTCGGGCGTCCCCGTCTTCTTCTACCATTCATATTTGCGTCATATATTCTCCTTATTTTTTTTTTAATTAAATTTCTTAGCGTGGGATAAATTGTTTTAAAACTACTTACACTTCATTTTTCAATAAACTTTTACTAACAGTTAATAAAAATTCGCGAGCATATAATTTTTGATATTAAAATTTCAAATTTAAATTTAAAGTTAAGTTCACATCTCCGGCGAAATTAACAAATGATATTCTATGGACTTACACAGTAGATACTATAACCTTGTAATAATTTAATTTAATATACTTGTTACTTGTTTCATAATATTGTATCGTGCATGTCTTAACAAATAAGTACTCAAATAAACTTTGTGAAAAGACTACCTACCTCTGAAATATAGCATCTTTGAGAAAGTGTTAATCTGTAATAATGTTTCCGACTACATAATTCACGGTTTTTCGTTGGCAACAAAGTGAAATATAATCACTATACTCGGTGTAGGAATCAATAGTCCTGATTGATACGCCCCTAATGGCCTTTTAACTCATCAATCAATCAATCACGTATTCCGGTTAAGTGAGTTCCTCGTTTTAGAATTCTTTTACCGTCTATTAATAATCAAAAGTCTTCTGTGTAATGATTCAAGGCTTATGGGGTAATTTTCATAAGTTCCTTAGTAATTATTGTAATCAAAATTACAATTCACCACAGTTCTTCACCCTTGATCAGTGTTACTTGGCAAGTAAAACTAGATGATATCGGGCTAAACATATTCCGTGATACGACCAAACGTCAGATTTTTTTTGTGGTGATAATGATATATACATTATTTTAAGATTATTGACCTTTGAGATATTGAATACTTACATAAGTCTTTGGTAATAGGCTCGTAACTCACTTAACAACTATTATCTTAATACACAAAACAATTTCGGGTTAGTTACATTTATAACTCAAGAACGGCTGGATCGATTTTTATGTTCTTTGATTTGTTGGATTTGTCTCTGCCCCGAATAGCAGAATAGCTATTAAAACATCGGAAAAAATAACGAAAAAAAAATTATTAAGAAAATTCTTTTCCTCATACATTTCGTATGGAACGAATTCTCATCTTTTGAAAGAGCTGCAGCAATATTGTGATAAGTATAATATTGAATAGTGAGTGAATTATAAAAATTCATAAACGTCAAATGTCAATGCGCTGATTTTTTTGCTTTTGTTCTTAAGTACTAAATCTCAATAGTCGAAAATGAGACAAACGGCGAACGTATGTCTGCACCCCTCCGAAAGAAAAATACAATAAACATAATAAATCTCCCTCACACATATAAAGAAAATGAAACGCAATTCCCGTTGCAAAAAGGTACTGCTTTGGAGGAAACAGTCACACATATTTTGTGTGTCTCCTACATTATTTAAAGTATAAGAAAGAACTGCAGCATTATAGCGATAAGAAATGGATGTTTATTGTCTTTTTTTGTCGTCACAGTATCGTTACCGTGAATCGACACAGTAAATATACAAGCGTCCATTTTGATGATTTTTTTCGTTGGTCTCGGCTTCGTGAAGTTGCCCCACGCATTGTTGGTCTCGGCCTCGAGAAGTTGCCCCACGCATTGTTGGTCTCGGCCTCGAGAAGTTGCCCCACGCATTGTTGGTCTCGGCCTCGTGAAGTTGCCCCACGCATTGTTGGTCTCGGCCTCGAGAAGTTGCCCCACGCATTGTTGGTCTCGGCCTCGAGAAGTTGCCCCACGCATTGTTGGTCTCGGCCTCGAGAAGTTGCCCCACGCATTGTTGGTCTCGGCCTCGTGAAGTTGCCCCACGCATTGTTGGTCTCGGCCTCGAGAAGTTGCCCATTGTTGGTCTCGGCCTCGAGAAGTTGCCCCACGCATTGTTGGTCTCGGCCTCGAGAAGTTGCCCCACGCATTGTTGGTCTCGGCCTCGAGAAGTTGCCCCACGCATTGTTGGTCTCGGCCTCGTGAAGTTGCCCCACGCATTGTTGGTCTCGGCCTCGAGAAGTTGCCCCACGCATTGTTGGTCTTGGCCTCGTGAAGTTGCCTCACGCATTGTTGGTCTCGGCCTCGAGAAGTAAAACCGTAAACATTTAACTCCATCTCTGATACATGATAGAAAAAACACGGAAAAAATTATTTTAATTTTTGTACATTTATTGAATTCATTTTGACTAGGTACTCATTTTAACTTTCTCTTTCGAATTTAATTCAGCCAATAAGTTAAAACAACAGTTATGGATTCTGAGGCGGTCGAAGTTTTTCCGGGTCAGCTAGTATAATAATATATCCAAAAATCTTGAAGATGAATTTATTTACACTTTCTTATGTTATTCTGTTCTGTTTCCAAAAATTATAATTAAAATATTTATTTTCTCCTAAATTCATTACGCAAATTTTCAGTACGAATCCGTTCTGTGTATGTGTGTTTTAATTTGCAACAGTCGGAATTGTGGAAAGTTTTAAATTGTCCCAAAATACGAACTATGTAAATACTCAGAGTAAGGCGAACTCCGTACCCTGCTTGTACATCTGTATAATTAATTTAAACTTTAAACTCATAATTTGATTAAGTTAAATCTTTTTTAATGATACCATGGAAATATTTCCAGCAATGGGACACTAGTCTTAAAACTGTCAACACAGTTTCAGTAGAAAGTATACAGAACAATTTAATGATACCATGGAAACATTTCCAGCAATGAGACACTAGTTTTAAAACTGTCAACACAGTTTCAGTAGAAAGTATACAGAACAATTTAATGATACCATGGAAATATTTCCAGCAATAGGACACTAGTCTTAAAACTGTCAACACAGTTTCAGTAGAAAGTATACAGAACAATTTAATGATACCATGGAAATATTTCCAGCAATGGGACACTAGTCTTAAAACTGTCAACACAGTTTCAGTAGAAAGTATACAGAACAATTTAATGATACCATGGAAATATTTCCAGCAATGGGACACTAGTCTTAAAACTGTCAACACAGTTTCAGTAGAAAGTATACAGAAAAATTTAATGATACCATGGAAATATTTCTAGCAATGGGACACTAGTCTTAAAACTGTCAACACAGTTTCAGTAGAAAGTATACAGAACAATTTAATGATACCATGGAAATATTTCCAGCAATGGGACACTAGTCTTAAAACTGTCAACACAGTTTCAGTAGAAAGTATACAGAAAAATTTAATGATACCATGGAAATATTTCTAGCAATGGGACACTAGTCTTAAAACTGTCAACACAGTTTCAGTAGAAAGTATACAGAACAATTTTTTTTAACGTTTATGTGAGAAATACCCCAAAAAACTAATATTAAATATTATCTCTTCTTAACAAAAAGACGTACGTTGTCAGATTTATTGTTTCTACATAATCTGCTAATAATGAATTAGATATTAGATGGTCCCGAAAAATTGCTAGTCGTCATTTTTTTTATTATTTTTTATTTTTTATTATTAGTTTCAATAGCAAGGTTTGTACATGTATGTATAATGTGTAGTATAAGTATAGATTCTTTTTTTTTTTCACAGACCTCCTCACTAGGATTTCCTGTTCTGAGGTGGCCTGTAGTTTTTTAAAATATTTGTAATTGCTTATGGATTGTCTAAATGTTTTTGTCATTGGTTTAAATGTTCTAGCGAGGCGCACTAGGCACATTACGCTTCTTCATCCATAAGCCAACAACTCTATTGCAGCAGATAACTCACCAATTGAATATGATTTTAGATTTTCACGGCCAACAGCATTTTCTTTATTTATTTTTGGGGTGCAAACGGCGTAACGCCCGAAAAATAAATAACGTAATAAACTCACCAATTATTCACGTTAACAACATATACTCTAGTGTTTCTTCCCTCCTACAAAATGGATATCTTCAAGACCCATCTATCCCCATCCACATCCAAACAGCATCCCCAAAGATAACAAAGGCCTAGAGGGAAACTATTTTCTATTTTTATTAATGAAAACAATAACAGCGACACTCAATCGAAAATCTGAAACAGAAAAATCAGAAAAAGATAATGTAACATTTAGGATACGGTCATATTCCTAGATGTGACTTATCTTTTTTTTATTGTGCTGTTTCAGATTTTCGATTGAGCGTTGCTAATATTACTCTCATTAATTAAAAAATAAAATAATTTTCCTCATGGCCTATGTTATCTTTGGGGATGCTATGTTATCTTCACAGATACGATCATATTCCTAGTGTGAACGCATGTTTTTTTATTGTGCTTTTTCAAATTTTCGATTAAGTGTCGATAATATTGTCTTCCTAAATTAAATATTACAATTTGCGGTTTTACTCATTAAGCTAAAAACAAAAATAAAGAAATTATTTTCCTCAGGGCCTTCCATCTGGAGAAAATGTAAAAGAAATATGTATTTAAAGAAAGGTCCTGGTTGTGTCCCAGAGGTGCAAATATATTTTTCTGTTTCCAGATTTTAGATTGAGATTCGCTAATATTGTCTTCATTTAATTAAATATATCTCCCCCTAACCCTCCAGAAAAAAATGATATTTTAGATATTTTTCGTGATTCCTTGCTAACCTACAAAACTAATTTATTATTTTTTGTGTGTTTTAAATTGCTTTAAAACTCTAACATTTAATTTTTCATTAAACTTTTATTAACAGTCCTTATTACATTTCGTGAGTAAATTGAGTTCAAAATGTCTCTGTATCTCTCCGCACAGTTCCATCCTTTTTATTATTAATAGTTGAGATTAAGAACCGTTCTCATCTCAGGCGAAATTAAGTACTAAGTTATGAACATACGCAGGAGGTACTCTAAATATGTCAGTTATTATATCTTATCACTTCTAAACATGATTTATTTATTTATTTATTGTTTCTTTAGACTGCAGGTAAAATGTTTACAATACAATTTGTTACCTCACTAGGACAAGCCTGTGTTGAGGTTAACAATAATTATACAAGTTAACAAAATAACACAAAATTATACAGATATTGAAAGAACAATATTGTTGTATTTCTTACAGATTGAGATTATTGGTACCTACTGGTACCTGCTAAACTGATGGCGCTAGGTAGTACATTAATGTAGACTTTTAGGGTGACCATAGTTTTGAGATCTGATTTAAAATAAAATAAAGTTTTTTTGTTTTGTTTTTAAGGATTAAGTTGTAAATAATAAATATATGTATATCATTTAACATGCTATAGATTTGGCACAAAGAAGATGAAAAAAACGGTTTAAACAAAAATAATATTATTTTAGCTTATTATTATAAACATAATTATTTAGCTAATAATTTAGAAAGGGCAAAGTAGAGAAAATCTTTGGCAATCCTCGACTAACACAAATCATTTAAGATTCTTTTTAAAAGTGTACAAGGAATTAGATGACTTTATATGTTCTAGAAGGCTATTAAATATGAGTGGAGCTTGATAAAAATAATTTCTTTGACCAAAAGAAGATTTAGTTTGAATTGCCATAAAGTTCAGACCAGAGCCAATTTTCGTAGTACGAAATTGCTGTGTTCTTTCTGTTTTCTTTACTGCACATGTTTAAATAAGAGATAGCATAACAAATTCGTAAGTATTTCTGAGTCCAGTGTTCACTCGGATTGTCGCAAGCCTAATTACGCGGACATAGCCCGCTTGCATAATTACAATTAGTGTGCATTGCTGTTAGCAGCTGTAGGTACTTTTTCTTGTTCTTGCAATACCTAAGCCCGACCTAACAACGTGCATTTGTCAGCCATAAAAGCAGTCCCATTTCGAGTAAATTCTTCGTGTTTTACTGGACGTTGAAAGAGGCCGTAAAACTATTTAGGTTAAAAGAAAAGGAGAAGAAAATTAAAAGATGAGTCTCAATAACACCCACAAAATAATAGCTACCCTTTTTATTAACTCTGTAATAGGAATTCGTAAAAAAATTGTACATTTAATTTGTGAAAATATACATTCGAAGAAAATAATTTACTTTGTATCGTAAAACTTACCTAATACAAACATGTTCCTATGGGAAAACTTATCAAAGGTTCCTTGATTAGGGTACAAAGTACTTCGTTATTTATTATTGGTTCTGGAAACGTAAAAAAACGGCTAATTTCATTATAACAAAGTTAATTAATTTCCATTTTAATTGGAATAACGTATGTAATTTATCATTAATGAAACGAAATACGAAACAGAACAAGACACAAAAAAATAAAAGGTAACGGTTGCATTGACAATCGAAGCCAGGATTTCTATCCTGTTTTGTTTAGAATAATATTATTAATTAATTAAATATTTTTTTATTATTTAATTTAAAAAATATATATTTAGTAATTTTAGGGAAATCGACACTTTAAATTTTATCAGTCAACATAGAATAAATAAAATAAAAAAAAACATTTATCGATTTCATCCTTGTGACTTTATCTTACAAAAACAAAATATAAAGAAATATAAAATTAAATAAATAAATTAATCACCCCGTTTCCCCGAGAGGAAGAACCGCCAAACAACTCGATCTTGGCATACGCTCGTTGCCTCGTTCACATTCATACATCGTCTAATTGAACAAAACCTAATAATAAGACATCGTAATAACGTACTTATAATATTCTTATCTTTGCGTTTTCTTTCCAAACTCTTTAGTCACTTGAACTGTTTCAACTAGTTAACTAACTAACTAACCATCACGCCGTTTCCCCGCAGGGGTAGGCAGAGAGGACGGACCGCCAAACAACTCGGTCTTGGCACACACTCTTTGCCTCACTCACATTCATACATCGTCTCATACATACTCTTCTATTATTCTGACTTTTGACATGGCCCGTCTCAAGTATCTGATTCACTTGATCGTGCCATGTCTTCCTCGGGCGTCCCCGACTTCTTCTACAATTCACATTTGCATCATATATTCTTTTTACACTACTTTCTTCGCTCATTCGCTCTACGTGCCCAAACCATCTGAGGGTCCCTTTCTTAATTTTGCTCATTATACTTACGTCAGCCTTACATTCTTTGCGGATATCCACATTTCAGATTATTCAGGATTTTAAGATTATGTACAACCAGGCCTTACCTGGTAAGACAGCTAATATGGTTGAACCATTTTTTTTGTATTTTTCCAATTTAACCATTCAAAATATTGACAAATAATTAATAAAGGGTCTTGTAATGATAGTAATAATTATAATTAATATCATATGTATATGACATGAAGTCAAATAGCTAACTTGGGGGTCGTCCATTAATCACGTGATGTTTTTTAGCAACTTTTTAACCCCCTCCCCCCCTTGGTGATATGTGGTGAGGTTTTAGACTAACCCCCTCCCCCAAAATCACGTGTTTTTTTTTAGTAAAAAGTATTTTGAAATTTTCAGAATATTATCACTAAAAATAAATACACGTGATATCTCATTATACCCCCCCCCCCCCCTCGTGATATTTCGTGATTTTTTCCGAACCCCCCCCCCCCCTTTCAAGCCTCACGTGATTAATGGACGACCCCTTGGCTATAAAAATAGTCATTTGCTTGACGGGAACGTTGCCCTGCAGTGGTGAAACAGTAATAGGGGACACTAACAATAAAGCAGAAAATCGTGTGCATGACGCGATAATCTTTCGAGAGAAATGTCTGGTGTTTGAAATTTGTTTATTCGATCTAAAAATACCAGAGCTGAGCAACGTTACCCGCCAAGTATATGTCTGTTTTTACAGTCAAGTTAATGATTGACACATATTTACTAAGACTGACGAGTAAGTTCTCAATATCAGATATTGTGAAATACTCGCTTAGTGTTCAAATCTATTGTAAGAATGTTTGTATTATAAACGTTATACACACTGTTTAATATTGAAAAGCCTAAATTATGAACATTTTTTTTCTAGCTCAATATCTGACGAGGATCTCGACGACCAAGACCCCGACAAATACCAGCAGCCATCATCGCGCGACCTGACCGTGCTGGCTTGCGTGCAGATCGTGCTCACGTGCACGACCCTGGCGTGCCAGGCCGCCCTGCTGAATATCGAGTGGCGGGCTGCCACGGCCTGACAGCCAGCCGAGGCCCCCGGCGGCCTCGCCCCTCAGGAGACCCGCAACTTTCCCGGGGTCAACAACCTGGAGACCGACAGGCCGTCCAGGGTGGCTTGGGTCGTATAGTCTCAAGGAAAGGGGTACTGGAAACTCGATTAAGCATTCTACAATTGCGCTTAAGTACTCTTGGAAATGTACTGAAGTGCTTCTGGCAATGTGCTTAAGTGCTTCCGGTGGAGGGCTTAAGTTATTCTGGAAACGTGCTTAAGTATTTCAGTAAATGTTCTTAAGTGCTACTGGAAACGTGCTTAAGTGCTTCTGGATATGTGCTTAAGTGCTTATGGAAATGTTTTTAAGTGCTCCTGGAGTTGTACTTAAATGCCTCTGGATGATTTTCAGTGCTAGTTGTGACTTTCAATGGTCAGCGTTTAGTAGTTAAAAAAGACTTAAGATAGTATTGTTGGTTACGCTCGTTTTGAACGACCATAAAACAGTGTTAGGAATTAATCAGAAGGGGGTACTGGAAGTTAGATTAAGCGTTCTGCGTGTGCTTAAGGTCCGGAAGGCTTTTCAGTACTGACTGACAATATTAATAACAGTTGTGTATTACTATAGAATAAGATATTTTCGACGATCAAATATTGATTAAGTGGGTTTTGGTAAATAATATTAAAACGTAGCTAAATGTTTAGTTTAATTGAAATGGAGTACTTACTGGAAAATCAATTAAGTCAGTTCTAAAACATTGCAAACATAATTTCAGTATGGATCACCATATGTTTAAAAAACTCGTAGTTAAAAAATATTGATTTATAATATGTAAATATACATTACGTAAGTGTGCTCTCAGCACCAATAAAAACGTGGTGAAGTTTAATAGAAAAACGGATACAAGAATGAAAAACAGAATTTGTACATACATCTGTAAATCTCTCTCTCTGTCCGCATCTAACAGCTATCTAAATACTCCTATATTACTTACATTATCAATCTTTTGGAATTGATTGTTTGAGTAACATAATGTACTGTAGTCGTATTTTTATATGTATAAACTATTTTTATGAACTTTGTAAGTTTGATCCACCCTCTTAACACTGCGGCAAAGGAAATATTAGATAGATATAATAGTTTTAATTTGTTATTTTGGATAAGAGTTTTAATTCCCAACGTGAGTACACGCAGATATTTGCGTATATCTCTGGAAGAAAAGCCTAAACCACTGCAACAATCAAAAATATATGTAAACACTACGAAAAAGATAATATACTTGCTGTAGTCGAAACAACAACAAAAACTTACAACAAATTCCTGTAACGCATACTACTTTTGGTCTTCGAAACTTTAGATACCATACGACAATTTTTGAATGTAAAATTTTTTGATCAAAAGTAATTATAAGCCTTAAACGGTGAACCCACCCAAATTCAAAGATATTGATGTAACCGAACTATTGAGAATATACATTTCTACTGTAGTTATAGGTGTAGGTATGTTCATAGTTATTATAAATAAACTTAAAAAAAATAATGCCTCAACACAGGCTAGCCTAGTGAGGCGGGTTATGAGAGACCTCAACGTATAACGATGTACGTAATTCTATTTTTACATATTGCTTATTGTTTGTATATTATTTTCTGTTATTAAATTATTCTGTTAGTATTTATTTTATGAACCAATGTACACGTTACACAATTAACTGTGTATTCAGTTATAGTTGCAAATTTCTTATATATAATTATTATTAGAATGTTAACTATTTTTGTCACAACCATAGACATCCAATTCATATGTCCGTGGTCACAACATTCTTGGTTTGCGATCTAAATTTTAATGCTGGATGTATACATACATACTTACTACTTAGAACAAAATGGAACATACTATCCCACCTTTTCATTAAAAATACTCATTACGTTAATGAGGTTTTTCTCGGATTAGTTTTTTAATGAGAAGGACTGTTCTAATATTGATACGATCGGGTCTGGAAGATTAACTATGAGTGTCAATGGCAGCCAGTGATAGAGCAACATCATTAGTTATCTAGGATTAGTTGTCTAATTTTGTCACAGCGGTAGCGGTATTGCCCTGGCGACATCGAGCCTCCAATTAAAAAAATACTTCTGTCTTAGTTAAGTAAATTAATTTAACCAAAGTTGCTCACAGGAGTGATGAACAATAAATATTACGGCAAGGCAAAATATTATACCAGTAAAACAAGTACTTGGGGTGACCTACAGCAGGGGTGTTAGTTATCCAATAAATGATTCCTGGGGCGGCGGGACCCAAACCCGCCTCCCAAATTGAAAATGCACAATTATTATTCTAAAAAATGAACTGTTAATTCTTTGGTTTGTTAAATGATTTTGAAACTTAATATGATTTAATAGCTTTTTAACGATGATAAATATATTCCACGATGGTGAAAAAATATTAATTTTCATCAGATCAGTAAGGCTAGAATATTCCATACCTTAGATATATTTTTACTCTAAAGTTTGCGGCTACAGGGATATAAATGCCGGATTTTCCAATATCGGGGCGGCTGCTCCAACCATTTACTTATCTCGACAGGCCACAGATCTATCGTGTTCTTCCAATGCATATTATGTTAAAATATATAGTTTGGGAGGCGTATGGATACCGCATTCCCGGTCGATAGGTTCTCCAAGTGGTTCGCTACGTTTGGTGACTTAGCAGGGGTGCCCGGGATCATGGGGTGAGGTTTGTCTAGGTCTAGGCGGCAAGTGCGTATACCCACCTACTGCATGGTGTGCTGGATCGGGAGATACTGGGAGATACGGTTGATGGAGACATTTTACCTCTCCAGCCGGAGTCTCTAGACACATCGCTTTGTACCGCAATGGAAGGGATGGATTCGTACGTCCGTCACTCCTGGATACATTAACCCCTAGATTTCTAGCAACTCGTCATACGCTTTTCCTTCCCAGAACTTCCACTCTTTCCTTTCCCTAAACATACTTTCTTCACACAGTTTCTTGAAGATGATGTAGGCCCCGAGGGAAATTGTTTTCCTCAGGTTATCCTGTGTGGAGCTAACGTAAAAAATATTAATGTGCTGGATTAGACTACATAGTTACCAACCAGAAATAAATATTTTTAGAAATAATTTATTTGTTTCAGTATTTAATTGAATAATCTAGTACATACAAAGTAAACTGTCACGTATATAAACAATACCCATAGATACGAGTAAATAACTAATAAAATCTAGACGCCAAACTGCCAAAGACAACCATAGATCAATAAAGTTTATGGCGACTTCAACAGTCAGTTCGGCAAAAATAAACTTAGTATTAAGTTAGTTTTAGTGATGAAGATAAGATCAAATTCTATCATCTCTATTTCGTCCCCACGATCCATGATGTGTGTTGGGGTTTTTATACGGGCTCATTCTTTGATTTAAAACACGCTGCGATTTTTTACCCACTCATTTTATTCACAAAACTTCTTTCAAAAATTGACAAACGTGATCAAAAAACACTTAAAGACATATATCGATATATTTACAAGACTAGGAAAGCCCTAGTGTTATTAGTAAGATCTTCATGAAAAAAGGAGGACAATAATACAAAACAACAGTGTTTTTATAAAAATGAATACTATCTATCCACTCTGTGGCACAAACTATCTGTCGATTAAAAAGAAAACATTTCTCCTAGCGGCACCTGCCTGCGTTGTAGGGAACCGGAATTACTGATATATGATTAGGATAATTAAGTTGGGTAAATCTATATATATAAAAATTTAGGTTCCGTATGTTTGCGTTCGCTAATCTCGTAAAGTAATTGATGGATTGACTCAAATTTTTTACAGAACATTGCATTTAGCAGAAGAGCGTTTATACATACTTTTTATTTTGAATTTCCAAAGGAAAAGGATAATTTTATGCATTATTATTTTTGATTTTTATGCATAGCACAAAGGGTAACAATAATTATCAGCCTTAAACACTCATCCATATTGAAAAATCTTCCGAGAAAAGATACATGACGCCAACGGGACTTGAACCCGTGCCCTTCTGATTGCCGGTCAGCTGCTCTCCCAATTGAGCTATGGCGGCTTATCTTATACCCGCCAAATGATTCAATATATACTAGTGTTTCATTCAACAATTACTGCTTATTATATTTTTTCCACCTGAAAACAACCAACTTTATTTTTTGCGAGAGAGACACTGTTAGTGTTAAATCCGTCGCTAGGTGGCGTCGAGACAAATTATGTCTTCATTTATTGGGGAAATACTTAAACTTGTCAAATATTAATTATTATTTTTAATTGTTAAACTAACGTTTTTAAGACAAGATTTTTATGCATAGCACAAAGGGTAACAATTATTATAAGCAATAATTATCAGCCTGAAACACTCATCCACATTGAAAATCTTCCGAGAAAAGATACATGACGCAACGGGACTTGAACCCGTGCCGTTCTGATTGCCGGTCAGCTGCTCTCCCAATTGAGCTATGGCGGCTTATCTTATACCCGCCAAATGATTCAATATATACTAGTGTTTCATTCAATAATTACTGTTTATTATATTTTTTCCACCTGAAAACAACCAACTTTATTTTTGCGAGAGAGACACTGTTAGTGTTAAATCCGTCGCATTTCAAAGGGTCAAAAAAGTGTAACTGTGACCAGTTGATTGATGTGTAAGTTTTTCCAAAGTTGATCACCATTCGTGGGATGCCTCGCTCACGTTCAAACATAGGCTGTCGTACTCGACACGCAAACGCAGATCGTCAGAGAATATCAAACCGCACTGATCAAGAACGTTTAGACGATAATGAACATGTTCGAGTTAGAATTATTCAGAGGCGAGCAGAAGAACTGGCGAATCGTCGGGAAGAAAGACTTAAAAGCTTACGAGTAAAAGTGCGAAGAAGATGAGCAGCACATTCATCTCAACAAAGTCAAGAAGAAATAGATCAACGCCGAAGACGAATGCAATTGCAACTTTTTAAGGTAAAAATATCGGTTCGGACTGGCCACGCTTATTACGAATATTTTTTTAGAAAAAAACTTTAGATTCGCCTTAATTACTACAAAAGGAAACTTTTTGGCTTTGGGGCGGCGGAAAATAATGCATTTTAATTTTCAATTGCATAAAACCAAAATTCACTTCGCGAACCGACACAGCAAAAATCCGCGGCCGTACCCGTCACTGTTATGTTGGTATCCTTGTTAATTAACAAGAGCTAATACGACTGTAGCCGACTTCGTGGGGTAAGGCCCGTAATTATGAAATTTGTCTAGCGGGCTTGTTTGTGTAACATGGTTTGTGATACAAAAAAAAGTGCCCCTTATAACGCCTACTCGCGTCAAGGCAAGAAAAACATCCCAGTTTTCAAGTAGTTTAGCGGCTACGCTAGGTTTGTGTAACATGGTTTGTGATTCTGGCGTATAATCTCACAAGACGAAAGCTAATTTTAATTTTACGTAATCGAAATTTAGAATGAAATATTTTCCACTTCCCCCAATGCAAATAGTTGCCTTTTAATGTAATTAAGGTGAATCAAAAGGTTTTTTTTTAAAGTGCATATTAACCGTTGCCAGCGATCTCCAAAAATTACCAAAATTTTTTCAATGTAAAAAAACTTGCCTGAAGGCCTTTATTCATTTAATATTCTAAATTTCGTAATAACAAATATATACGAATAGAGGTTTGTTAACATAATAATTCTGCTGTGTTTTCATAATTTCGCGGTATTTCATGTAGGTATCCCACGAAGTCAGCTACAGTCGTATTAGCTCTTGTTAATTTATCAAGGATACCAACATAACAGTGACAGGTACGGCCGCGGATTTTCGCTGTGTCGGTTCGCGAAGTGAATTTTGGTTTTATGCAATTGAAAATTAAAATGCATTATTTTCCGCCGCCCCAAAGCCAAAAAGTTTCCTTTTATAGTAATTAAGGCGAATCTAAAGTTTTTTTCTAAAAATTATTCGTAATAAGCGTAGCCAGTCCGAACCGATAATTACCCTTTTTAATAACCATGCTTCTTACCATCAAATTGCTTTTTCATACGAACCAGATATTGAATACAATACCTCATGTAAATTTGTTCAAATCGGTAAAATGGATAAAGTTTGTCCATACTGCAAAGCGATGAAATTTAAAGGAGAAACTCAAGGAATGTGTTGTGTGAGCGGCAAAGTCTACCCGAAATTGATCAGCCAATAGCACCACTGATAAATTTGTTGCAAGGAATTACTGATGATTCAAAACATTTCCTCAAAAATATTAGAAAATACAATTCATGTTTTCAGATGACTTCATTTGGCGCTAACGTTATAACAGAAAATTTTATGCCGACGTTTAAAATTCAGGGACAAATTTACCAAAAAGCTGGCTCTATGCTTCCTTTTAACATAAATTTCTACAAATATATTTCATGGGAGATCAAAATGATCAGTTCAATGCACGCTGTCAAATCTCTACTAAACTCAAAAGGCATATTGTTGAGTTGTTGCAAAAAATGTTACATGATAACAATAATTTAATTCGAATGTTCAAAAATGCAGTTGATCTCATGCCATCAGACAGCCACAAAATTATCATTAGTGCTGATCAAACACCAGCAAGTGAGCATGTCAGACGATATAATGCGCAAAAAACTAATGAAGTGGGAATTGTCATGGTTGGAGAAGAATTTCATCCTATATCGTTTTACAACGCAGAAATGATCAACTACAAAGAATTGCTGACACCAATAGGTGCTAATCTATAATAAAGTGAAATTGTAAAAGCATTTAAGGTCTGAATAAATAAATAATTTAAATAATTTAGGAATGTTTTTTTTTCTTCCCTTATATTCTACATTACAGCATAGTCACAGCAGATATTCAATTAAGCAATGTGTCTTCTTGGAAAATGCACAGTTGCTAGATAATTTTTGTTAACTCCTCTAATAATTAAAATCAGACAAAGCCACAGCGAAGCGTGGTCGGGTTCAGCTAGTAGACTATAGATGTCACTCACTGTACAATTAATTTAAGATTTAGTAATGTGGAGAAAAATTAATTTATTTTTGTTTTATACCGCTCGAGAACTCAAACTGTCCAAAGCCGGTGTAATTATGGTAGTATGTCTTGTGTGGAAGATGTTGTTAGGATAAAAGAAATGAGGAGGAAAAAGAGAGGATGACCCGAGAGAAATTTCACGTCGCTTATCCGAGATAAAATAAATTAACTTTATCCGAAAATAAAGCACCTATATTTATGGAAATTGGAAGCACCAAGAGGCCATTCATTTATTACGTAAGACGATTTAGGGGGAGGGGGGGGAGGGGGGTCGACCATGTCTTATTTTTTCTTACAAGGGGGTGGGAGGGAGTCTCGATAGTTCTTACGCAAGATCACAAAAATGCGCAAAGTTAAAATTATACTTTGCGCGTGCCGAGGTTCGCTCGGATGCGTATAGGTAAATGATTTCCATTTCCATGGCAACGGACCCGCGCAAACAAACATTAAAACAAACCAAACGTGTATTCATTTTTTCTTTTAGATTCTTACGTAATAAATTTTAAACAGGGGGGGGGGGGGTCGGCCTATACTTATTTTTTCTTATAATAGGGAGGAGGGGGTCGAAAACTAGCGAAATTAGTTTTACGTAATAAATGAATGGCCCCCAACTTTATAATGAATTTTTGTTATGGTTGGTTTATGATTACGTATTAGTTTTGCATTTATAACGTGCTCTAATCTTGTAGGTTCTTACCCGATTGCACGGCTAACTGCAGTTAGTCTATTTTAGATGTTAAATAATAATAAATACTAATACTGACTATTAAATAATAACTAATAATACTGTCCTCTGCTCGTTTATCGGTGTTATTTATATTATTTTTTAACCCAATTGAAAAATTGGTATTCTGAGAGAAACGTTCAAGATACAAAATTCTTCTTTCACAACATAATTAATTGATGTAATACGCCACCAGATGGACGAATAAAATTTGACCTGCCCATATTATATGAATAGATAAAGATGTATACTGCCTGTTCCTACTACTGCAGGGAGGCATTTTCTACAGGTGAGTGCATATTTCATTATACGTTTAGGCAATTCTTGATCATAATTTTTGAAGTGAGTACATAATTATTTATTTATTCCTTATTTCTTAGGGTATTAAGCCCGCCTTTGTTGGGGCTATTTATACGCTCCACCAGTGGTAGATAGACCTGTACTCCAAGCATCGCCAAGCTGAAAGAATACTATTTATACGCTCCACCAGTGGTAGATAGACCTGTACTCTAAGCATCGCCAAGATGAAAGACTACTATTTATACGCTCCACCAATGGTAGATAGACCTGTACTCTAAGCATCGCCAAGCTGAAAGACTACTATTTATACGCTCCACCAGTGGTAGATAGACCTGTACTCTAAGCATCGCCAAGATGAAAGACTACTGTTTATACGCTCCACCAGTGGTAGATAGACCTGTATTCCAAGCATCACCAAGCTGAAAGACTACTATTTATTCGCTCCACCAGTGGTAGATAGACCTGTACTCCCAAGCATCGCCAAGCTGAAAGACTACTATTTATACGCTCCACCAGTGGTAGATAGACCTGTACTCTAAGCATCACCAAGCTGAAAGACTACTATTTAATATATTTTCAATTTGGGAGGAATGTACAATGTACGGGTATCGCCGCTCTGGGAACCTTTCACTGGGTAGCCGAAACTTCTGCCGTAGATCCCCCCAAATGGTTCGCTAATAACGAATAACACAATTCATGACCTTAACAACCCCAAGACTTTTCTGTAGAGTATTAGGTACTCGATTGTATCGAAGACAAAATACAATTATTTCCCTTTTGGAGTTCCTGTAATTTAATATAAAATGGATCCCGCCCCAAACCAGAGTTCCTAATTGTCACAGAAACTACCCTTTGGAACCTTCGAACTTTTGAAAAGCGACTACCTCCTAGCTACATTTATAACTAGGAGGTCTTCGCTTTTTAGCAATACTATATTTAAGTACGGTTAGAGGCTTCTGCTAATTTCACCCAAAGCATTGTTTGCATTTTTAGAATAAATATTTTGATTCTCTAAAACGAGGAGGTACACCGCACGCACTTTATAAAAAGCTTAAAACGTAATTGATTTTGTTCAAAAAATCTCAGTGGTTTCATGAAGGCTTTAGTAAACTTTGACATCTTAAATAATTATAAGAAAACAAACAAAAAACTTGTAAGACTGTCAGGATAATTGGATTTCTTTTACTGGAATTTGTGTTTATACGTTAATAAATGTCTAAACTACGATCTTTGGCTTTTTGAAGTGAAAACTTCTTTAGCACCGTTGTGATTTGAAACTCGATGAAACGAAAAAACAACACTAAACATATACAACATCTATAAGATTGAGCCTGCAAGAGAATGAGATAGAATAATTAGTCTCCTCTTTGTGCGGTGCTTCGTACCCTCCCCTCTTGCCACTCTTGTCTACTTTAGTTTTTGGAGGTTTCACTTCTATTGCGAGTAAATTGCGCATTCTGATTTTTTATGTAATTAATGTTTTTAAAAAGGACATTGTTAAATTTCGAAAATAACGTAAAAATTTTTTGTCATTGAATTTTTTTTTAATACTTTTTGTTATTATTTAAATGTATTCGTAGCCGACTCTTTGGACTTTTAGAAAAACTTGAGGTCATAAATTTACTTCTATTTAAATTTGTTTATATTTTCAATATTTTTCCTCCCTTGAATGTCAGTATCCTTACTTAGTCCTTGTATCCAGGATTCTGGATTCTAAAAAGAGAATCTATCTAGAATCAACTAAATTAAACAAGTCTTTTATTCGTTTGGAAACATATTCCGATTATCGTTTAACTTATAAACAAATAAAAGAGTGTAAATTTAAAATCAACATAAAGGTCTCTGCCCACTACACCGTTCCATACCATGACCGTACTATGGACGTATCAGCCACGAAATAAACACGCTACGCCCTACTATGCCCACTAGAACGTGCTAACACCGTATTAAACCCGTACGTAACGGGTATAGTGACCGTATGATACCCGTATACACCGCGGTTAGTGTCCGTACCATCCCCGTTCAAATGTCTGTCTATCCGCTGACGCACGTCTCATAGAACTGAACACAAATCACGAACTGACGGAGTGGCAACGCGATTAGAACGGGGATCATGCGCGTATGATCCCCGTTCTAACACCGTCGCGTGCCATGCATAGAGTGGACCGGCACCTGCAAAATATTGTCATCGAGAATTCGCTGTCAGTCCGGTCATGGTATGCGACGGTGTTGGTCGGTGACGGAACGGGCTAGTGGGCAGATACTGATCGATACAAAGCCTTTTTTTTTTGCATGCTACGCTACGGTTACGGTCATGGTATGGAACGGTGTAGAGGGCCGAGACCTTTATTTATAGAACAGCTGACCGAGCGCGCAGACACAATAATTGTTAGAAAGGTTTGTTTATAAAAATGATTTGTACAAAAATACACAAGTTCCTAAATAAGAAACTTTTCTATTTGGGCACTAATGAAATAAAAGTAAACATTTTTTCATCCCATTTTATCTTCATTCCAAAAATTTCGCGGTGTGAGAATAAAACAAGATGAATATTCTGAAGAATGAGATGTTTTTGGCATAGTCTTGCAGAAATATGATTTACAATAAAAAAAATATCTTCCTTTAGAAACTAGATAAGAAAAATGCACTTTCCATTATTCCTCTCCCTCCTTTCCTTTGCTGTCGTCCTCTCCCCCTTTCATCTCACTACATTCTAAAATGGGGAGTGCTAAACACCAACCCAGTTTCTGAGCAGTGGAATTAAACAAAGAAAAAATAAATTAAATTATATCTCCTGTTTCTTTAATGTTTAAAAAATGTTACATCATATTTTAAAGGTAAATACAAAATACAAAGGATAATAAACAACGAGTAAAAATTATAATTTCAAGTATTTTTTTGGCACGCATAAATTGTAAAATGGGAACTTCCCAGAATGTTTACACAAAAGACAAAAGAATTATTTTCCAACGTTTAGTTTACCATTTCAAAAATACTCCCCTTGTTTCATTTTTTTTTTGAGTTGATCTTTGAACCTTTGTCATAAAAGCGTAAGTTAAAGTATTTTTAAATGTTTGTAAATTATGTGCTAAGGATTACTTTTATAATGCTATAAGTATGTAAATAGATTATATGGATGTAAGCCTTGATTATGGATATTAAAATGCATTATGTAAATAAACAAAAAATTTGAATATAATCGTATTATAAATTTTCAAGTCAGAGATCTAATTATTAGAAGGTGTGTATTATTATTGTATAAATCAGAACACATATTTTAAATATCTATGGGTAAAATATTTATAAAACCATATTTTCATGAAGTTTGTAATATTATATTTAAAAAAACTTATTTGGCTTAGGTACGTAGGAACTACTCGTAATTTGGTTTTAAAAACTGGAAATTTTCATATGCTTTCCACGCATCAGCATTGAACCGCTATGCCATTCAGAAGCGCGGAACAACGCGCATTGGTTACAGTGCGGCAACTAAATGAAAATTGCCAGTATTTTAAATTAAATTTAGAGTTTTTTTTTTTACATTAACTCCACACAGGAGGCCCTGAGGAAAATAATTTCCCTCAGGGCCTATGTCATCTGGGATGCTGTGTGGAGGGTCTTTTTGAGGAGAGGAAGGAATGAACATTGGTCTTGAAGAGACCCATGTTGTAGGAAGGAGGAAACACAGAGGCCGGCAAATCATTCCACAGCCGAGCTGTTGAACATAAGAACGAGTCGAAGAAACGACCCGTTCTCATGTGACTAATGTCAACTGTGTACAAATGTTGGGCACGCGTTTGGCGTGTTTCCCGACTCTGCACCGGTGCCGAAGGGATCAATGATGCTAGTTCCTCGGAGCATCTTCCATTGTAATACCGGTAGAACAAGGATAGCATTCCCACCCGACGCCTGTGCTCTAAAGATTGCAATCCGTCTGTTAAGATGGGATAATCTATCAAACGGACCGCCCGTTTCTGCACAGAGTCGAGGGTATTTTTCAGGTATTTTGGAGCTCCAGACCAGAGGTGGCTGCCAAATTCAACCGTGGGGCGCACTTGCGATTTGTACAGGGTTAGCAGTTGTGTACTTTGAAAGTATCTGCGGGCCCTGTACAGTACGCCCAGTTTTTGGGAGGCTAACTTTACTCTGGCTTCGATGGAGCCCCCATACCTGAGCTGAGAGTATTTCCTTTATTCCTCCCCACCGATTATTAGATGTTTAAGCAACATTTTAATAGTTAGTTCAAAGACCAAGAATTCTTACTTATAGAAATTAAAAGATAGTTTTATAAAGCAACCGAAGCAAAAAAAAATTATGATCCCGAATTCACAGTCAAAATTAATATTCACAAAAAATCACGTTGTTTAATTCATATTCCGATTAGCAATAATGAAAATAATAATCCATTTTTTAAATGAATTTTATTATCGCTTTTACTTTGAAATGAAATTGTAGATTCTGGACATGCTATGAAAGAAAAAACACAGCCTGCCTTTGTTTTCACTGATTTTGGTTCATCTGGCACTGCCCTCCGTTTCGTTCTTACAACGTTTATGATAAACTTAAATCTAACTAAATTACCTTATTGCACTACCTACGTCCGTCAAAATGGGTTCTAAATCCCTGTGGCTCGTCATAGTCAGTTATAAAATAGAAATATTAAATCCCTAAAGACGTTTGACCGACCGAGTTATAAAATAGAAATATTAAATCCCTACAGACGTTTGACCGACCTTTGTATTGATTTTCAAAATGTATCATAATATGACTTGTGACATGTAATAATAATTTTATAGTGACAATGATATTTAGAGAAACATGTCATATAATCTTATAAACGTTAAGTATAGGTGTGAAATGTGAACTTGTAATAATATGCTCTCGTTTGATTATAACTTGTGTTTAAAAGAGTGTCAATTATTCTCAAATGTAATGTAAATAATACACTATCGTCTTAGTCCAACATAAAATTTATAAAATTTTAGTGTTTTCAATTCTTTGGTGAATAAAATCATGTTTTTAGAAAGAAAATGTAATGTCTTACTGAGCTTTTAATATATTTACGCCATTTATGAGAATATTAAATCTTATAGACATATCGAATAAATTGATTACTAGGTACTATTTTTACGCAACGATTTTATGTATGATATTATCGTAACTATTGATCATTTGATAACTGTATAAAATTAATGAATATGAACAGTGTATGTATTTTCTATAATAAAACATTGAATTAAAATAACGAGATGTGCTTTTAACTTGTAATTATACCTATCTACATATATTTTTTATTTTATTTTTATTTATTTTTTTATTATTTCATAAATGTTTACATGATACATTTTTGCCATTTTTTAACTACCATACTAGGCTATTGCCCGTGTTATGGTAGTCATATGTTAATATAAAGGAGAGTACTCTGGGAAAGTGTCTTTGTTTTTTGTTCAATTCTTAGGGTGATGCAATTGTTTTCTCTTGACCCTCAAAACAAGAAGAAGGCCAATGCTTACAAGGGATTTCGAAAAACTACCGCATCCTTTTCCAATACCTTAAACCACCAGGCCACCGTAATTTCTTTTCTGAAAGATGCATTTATGAAGAATACTCTCACCAAATCTTTTAAAGAAATTCGTAAAATTGACGGAGATATAGCATTTTATGTGAAACCATTTGAAACAGTTTATATTTTGAATTATTATCTTTCACCAAAACTTGAACGCGTTTTTCTCGAAACTGTGTTTTTCAACCTGGTTGACAACATATTTAAAAACTATACATCCGATTTGCATGCACTAAGTCTTAAACTGTTCAAAAATCCAGCTTTTATGGCACCACTTAGGGATTTTTTTGTAAAGGGCCCCTTTCTTTTTTTTATGAACGCTGGAAACTTTCCATAAAAACCGGAAACAAAATTCGATGGTTCGCCATTTTTTTAGATATCAAAATTCCCCTACGCGGTGCTATAAACCTATATGTCTAGTTTCTAAATTTATTTTTATTTTATTTTTCTGATTAACAGTATGGCTTCATCGCTGTCAACCGCCTGGCAGAAATTTCGTCGGAGTGTCCTGTTGAAAGCGGCGTACACCGCGAACCATACTTTAGATTCGTGTACAAAACTTTTTTTACATTCTTCTATATGTTTATATTAACTAATAGTATTAATAAAAAAATACCATTCACCGTTTGCTTGAAAATAATTTAATAAAAATACATCCTTGTACCTTCCGCGCACCGTGGTCTGGTGCTCTAAGTTTAAAGTTTAAAGCAATGAAGAAACTTGATGCATCGTGATGAATTTTGGCGCACATGACGTTCAAAATAAGAGGAAAATTATATTTGCTGAACGACTCTGCACAAAACCCTGGCAACGCTGGGGACTTCAGCTAGTTAGAAAATAAAATAACTAGAATACGCAATATTGAAATTAATAACTTATGTTGAAGAAGATGCCTTGATAGCTGATGCCTTGATAGCCATGCGCTTGATAGCTGCAAGACGAGTTGTTATCTAGCCTCCTACATAGTTAAGTAAATTAAAATACGTACAAATAAAAAGATATTTTATTTAATTTATGGGGGGGCTGGAATTCCATCAATCCATGCGCTTGATAGCTGCAAGATGAGTGGTTATCTAGCCTCCTACATAAGTTAAGTAAATGTATATTCCGATAATCTTGATATACGTACATATGAAAAAAAAAAAAAAACATATATATATTTTATTTAATTTGTCGGGGGTTAGAATTCCAATAATCCATGCGCTTGATAGCTGCAAGACGAGTTGTTATCTAGCCTCCTAAGTTAGTAAATTCTAATGTAAAATCCATGCTAATTTGTACAGCGCTCTTGAGGCGATTTTTCGCAAAAACAGCGCTATATAAGTTGTCCAAATTTATTAATTTATTAAGATAGCATCGAGCGTGTACAAACCTTTTGAAACCTCGGATGAACATGAAATACTCGTAGAAAATTCAACGAAATAGAAAAAGAGATTGAAATAAAGAACCAAATAGTTTTTTTTTCAACAGCCCAATTGAAAAAAAAAAATGCGATTCAAGCTCTCGTCTTCAATAAGAATCCTCAAAATGTACAATACCAGTGTCAGACCAATAGTCACATGCTGAGTTATGTAAAATGAAACTTAAAAACATAGAAGTAATAACCCATCTTCTTATAAAGCAGTGTGGTTTTGTTTGTGCGATTCTAGATTAGAGATGAGGTAGGTATATTTTGGTTGAAACGTCCATGGAAAAGCATATCCTCACCCATCAATTAGGCATAAAGCATATCAACCAGTTCTAGAGCCAGTCGGTTTGCATAGTGCAATGGTCATTTACGACTATATCCAGCTGTTGAGGGTAAACCGTACCACCTAGTATCATCACAACACACGGGCATAATACATATGTTCTACGCGATGAACCAGAAACAGCAAACCCTTAATGACCACTACGATATCGGATATTAAATGCCGAACTGCACCAATGTTCACATTTAATTTAATTTATATAGGTGACATGCGTTGTAGTGTTTTTTTTAACATTAGCTATACAAAAATAGATTATTTCCCTCTGGGCCTATGTTCTCTTTGGGGATACTGTATGGAGAGTCTTTTAAATGAAATGAAGGAGAGGAAGTTCTGGGAAAAAAATTGTATGACTGGTGGTAGGAATCTGGGGTTCAAGTCCAAGTCTGGGGTTCCGTCCAGGTGTCCAAGTCATCCACCACCAAGACCCGGACAAACCTCACCACTTGGGGTGATCTGTGGTAGAGGTGTTGGTTATCCAATAAATGTTCCCGTGGTGCCCTATTCCCGTGGTGCCCTATTCCCGCCTCTGAAATTGTGAACGTTGTCGTTCCGGTCTACCTCCAATAGAATAAAAAGAAAGATTATGGACTTTTTTACAGTTACTCCACACAAGAGGCCCTGAGGAAAAAAACCCTATGTCGTTCCTGGGGATGCTGCATGGAGGGTCCTTTTAAGGAAAGGAAGGAGAGGAAGTTCTTGGAAAGAAAAATGTACGAGGAGTGGGTAGGAATCTGAGGGTCAATGTGACCAGGAATGACGGATGCACGAATCCATTCCTCCCACTGTGGTGCAAGGCGATGGGTCGAGAGAGTCCGGCTGGAGAAATCTAGGTTAGGTCTCTCTTGAACAGTCTCTCTCGATCCAGCCCGCCACCCAGTAGATGGTCAAACGTGTTAGCCGCCAAGACCTAGACAAATCTCACCCCATGAACCCGGGTACCCCTGTGTAAGTCACGAAACGTAGTGCACCACTTTAGGGTGACCTATGGCCGGGGTGTTGGTTATCCAATAAATGGGTGGTACCCGTACCCGCCTCCCAAATTGAACTACGACCAGGTTAGTGTAGTTATTTGTTGCAATTCTTGATTCTTTTTAGAATAAATAAACATACAACCTTTTCAAAGCCCGGTATTCACAGATCTCATTTTTTGTAAACAAAAAGCATTGGAAGTAGTAATGCATCACCAAGGAGGCTACCGATCCACAAAAGCTACATACATCCAAAGAAAGAATCTATTAAAAAAACACTTAAAACTTGGTTTACATCAAAATTAATCAAATAACATAAATAAAGCAACGTGAGTTCACCAATTAGTCAAATATAACAATCAGGAACTACGTATGTAATTGATCACATTTAAAAAAAATCGAAATTCCTACACAAAATTGATGAATACATCACACAAATTTAATAACGTTGGGTTCAATGAAACTTGTTTGTAAAACACAATATGAGAGGGAAAAAATGAATAACATTTTTTTTATATACGGGAGATTTATGCGGTAATTTGTAAAAAAAGAGCATCTCGGATAAATGATTCCTTTTTGAAATCAAATTTAGATTAAGGGTTCAACTGGAATAAAAAACGTGAAAAGATTTTCAAACCTTTGGAAACATGACTAAACTCCGTGAACTGTAAAAGATTTGGTTCGGAAGTTTTCAGTTTAAGACCTAGAAACAAGTAACATTTCTTTGATCTTATGTTTTAACCGTTTTTGAGAACTCCTTTAGGGCATTTTTAAGGATCTAATCTCTTTGCAGGAACTTTTAATAATTAATTTAATTTTATAAGTAGGTACTTAATTTAAACTAAAGTTCAAACAAAACGTAATTCTTATAATCCACGGGAGCGTACCGCTAATGTTTTGAACAAAGAGTTATAATATTTTCCCTAACAACGTACTGTACGGCCTTGATAATTTCTAAGTATTACAATACTTAACTTTTATGTTTTCCAGGTGAACCTCTGATTTTCCAGACTTCCCTTGTCAACCATTGCTCATTGATCACTCACTCCAATATAGTTAAAATGTTTTTAATTGAGTTTTAATATTAATAACCATACGCTTTTTTAAAAATTTCTATTTGAATGCTGCTACCGTACAACAGTGTAGTTAATTCACAATATATTATATATGAAAACGGGTCGTTTTTACGACTTATTCTTGAGTTAAACATCATCATCGGCTCTGGAACGATTTGCCAGCCTTTGCGTTTCCTCCCTCCTACAACATGGGTCTCTTCAAGACCCATAATCACATCTTCCTCTCCTCTAAAACACCCTACACACATCTTCCACAAAGATGACATAGGCCCTGAGGGAAATTATTTTCCTCAGAGCCCCCTGTATGAAGTAATTTTTTTTTAAATATGGGTTAAAATAGTTTAAGAGCGATATGATATTTTGACCTTAATTACTTCGATATTAATATAATAACAGATGTCAATTCGTTGAATTTTTTTTAATTTAATTTTAAACGTATATGTACTTACGTATGTATTGTGCAGAAGGAATGATTTTTCCAAAATTTCATTTTATTTTTATTCACTGTATAGAAAATTAACAGAAAACCTAATCCAAAAACAAACTTTTTTAACACAGTTCCAACTGCGATGTGTGTATTGTAAATCACCCGAAAAGGTTCGCTACGCTTGGTGACTTAGCAGGGGTGCTCAGGTTCATGGGTTGAGGTTTGTCCAGGTCTTGGCAGTGGGTGGTGAGCCGGATCGGGAGAGGCCTTTAATCTTTCCAGCCGGACTCTCTCGACCCGTTATACAAACACTGATACCCAGATACCTACCAATCAGAGTGGTTGTTTTCCGTCCAACCGTTTTCCTTCCCAAAATATCCTCTGCTTCCTGTGCTTAACAGGGGTGCTCAGGTTCATGGGTTGAGGTTTGTCCAGGTCTTGGCAGTGGGTGGTGAGCCGGATCGGGAGAGGCCTTTAATCTTTCCAGCCGGACACTCTCGACCCGTTATACAAACACTGATACCCAGATACCTACCAATCAGAGTGGTTGTTTTCCGTCCAACCGTTTTCCTTCCCAAAATATCCTCTGCTTCCTGTGCTTAGCAGGGGTGCTCAGGTTCATGGGTTGAGGTTTGTCCAGGTCTTGGCAGTGGGTGGTGAGCCGGATCGGGAGAGGCCTTTAATCTTTCCAGCCGGACTCTCTCGACCCGTTATACAAACACTGATACCCAGATTCCTACCAATCAGAGTGGTTGTTTTCCGTCCAACCGTTTTCCTTCCCAAAATATCCTCTGCTTCCTGTGCTTAACAGGGGTGCTCAGGTTCATGGGTTGAGGTTTGTCCAGGTCTTGGCAGTGGGTGGTGAGCCGGATCGGGAGAGGCCTTTAATCTTTCCAGCCGGACACTCTCGACCCGTTATACAAACACTGATACCCAGATACCTACCAATCAGAGTGGTTGTTTTCCGTCCAACCGTTTTCCTTCCCAAAATATCCTCTGCTTCCTGTGCTTAGCAGGGGTGCTCAGGTTCATGGGTTGAGGTTTGTCCAGGTCTTGGCAGTGGGTGGTGAGCCGGATCGGGAGAGGCCTTTAATCTTTCCAGCCGGACACTCTCGACCCGTTATACAAACACTGATACCCAGATACCTACCAATCAGAGTGGTTGTTTTCCGTCCAACCGTTTTCCTTCCCAAAATATCCTCTGCTTCCTGTGCTTAGCAGGGGTGCTCAGGTTCATGGGTTGAGGTTTGTCCAGGTCTTGGCAGTGGGTGGTGAGCCGGATCGGGAGAGGCCTTTAATCTTTCCAGCCGGACACTCTCGACCCGTTATACAAACACTGATACCCAGATACCTACCAATCAGAGTGGTTGTTTTCCGTCCAACCGTTTTCCTTCCCAAAATATCCTCTGCTTCCTGTGCTTAGCAGGGGTGCTCAGGTTCATGGGTTGAGGTTGTGATGTATCTCTTTTTCTACTCTCTTATATTTGTCTGTATTTTATTTACTCCTGGGCACTTGGCACCAGTCGTAATATTCTTCTTTTCTTCTTTATACTTATTTAACTCTCCTGGTCATCGGCAAGACAGTTGTGATGTTCTGTCTTTTCTCTTGGCTCTGATCGATATTTAAATTCTTAAGGCTTTGCATATGTGTGGTAGGGATGGAAAATTCCTCCCCTACGTCACACAAACCTTTATAAATTTGGACCCTTATTTCCTCTGATAACTACAGAAAGCTACTTAAGGCTCCCTTGTACTACATACCTTTAGCGATATATGTACTTAACTAATAAATACGTTATTTACGACTTTGAACGTAAATATTTTCGTATTTAGGTTGTAATTAAACTCCATCAAACGTTGTGTAATTTTTTGATTTATGATATAGGACTTTAATTACTTTAAATTTTGTGGTAACCCTCTTGATTCTAAACAGAGTGTTGAATTTCAAACTGTATTGGTCTCTCTCTTGCAAATTTAACCTTAAGTAATTTCTCTAAATGAACTAACTTCCCTTTGACGTTTATTATGATTCCCTACATCCTAATGAATTCATGAATAAGCAATACTAATCGAAACTACACATGACTAATTGAACAGATAATTTAAATATAACTCAATTGGTTAAATGTTAGTAAATTTGATTATGATTGTATTTTGTATCTGCTGGGCGCCCTTCCATTTTGATTCAGCTGCTATAAGGTACATATAAAGATGGATTTAGTAGGTTAATGTAATTAGTTAATTGCATATTTGACGAACTCAGAATAACCCTTTTTCTGGCAAAATTTGGCTCCTGCCTCCATCAAGTAAGCAGGGTGATCAGGAGTCCTCCCAAATTCGCACAGTCTTTTGGCACGGTTCAATTGATTGATACCTAAGTTATCGCGTCCCAAATGAACCTTTCCTTCGCCATCATGCGCTGCCTTCAGGTCTTCCCCCGAGCCCAGATACCTCCAAATTCCTACTCCTCCAAAGTTTACTATTTACTTAGGGCGAACCGGTTTCGTCCTATATGCAATCATATACTCACGGGTTTGTGTGGAGTTACGGGTCGTGAATCCTCCCTCCACGTTCAAGAAATGAGACGAGAGTGACCCGACAGGCCTAAAGCACTAATTGTAAGTGAGTTCGTTTCATTCAATGAACAGTACATAAAAAGATATATATGTAAACATACGTTTTGGGAAGGTTTATAACTCGCAATACGAAACTACTTGCAACGCATCCCGAGCTCGGATCTCGCCCATCAAATTCTGCGAAATTTTCAGATTGATACCGAATACATACGTAAGAATAGTGGGTGATATAAATACATATTCGTACATTAAGATCTTATCTGGCGATGTGTTCTGGAGATTCGCCATAACTCCAAGCTTTTGTTTGGTTTTGTTGACGGTTTTGTTTGAGAGATCCGCCATCTCTATGGTTTGATTTTGTTATAGAAGCGACCACTGCCTTCTATTGGTTGAACTGTATTTTTTTTTTCTTTCCCTCCCCTCCAATGTTCAACTTTTGATAAACTCTTGCTATCCCGTGATTCTCAATTGAATCATGTAAATCCTCATTACCCCTTATTAAGCTATCCCGTGATTTTTCAACTGCTTCATCTAAGCCTTCATTACCCCTTATTAAGCTATCCCGTGATTTTTCAACTGCTTCATCTAAGCCTTCATTACCCCTTATTAAGCTATCCCGTGATTTATCAAATGTTTCATCTAAGCCTTCAATACACCTTTTTGAACTATCCCGTGATTTATCAAATGTTTCATGTAAATCTTCAACACACCTTTTTGAACTGCTATAATAAATCTGTTAATTTTCAATTGCTTAGGTCTGTAGATACCTCTTTACGTTCAGATTAAAAATAGTGTTTAATTTTTTTTTCTTTTGTTCCTAATAATTGCGCAATATAATAATTTTATCCCGTTCCTAGAAGTTAATACCTAAGTACGATATCCACTAATCAAGGTCATTTTTTTTTTTCTTTTTGTTCCTAATAATTGCGCAATATAATAATTTTATCCCGTTCCTAGAAGTTAATACCTAAGTACGATATCCACTAATCAAGGTCATTTTTTTTTTCTTTTTACTGTATTCGAACTAGTGTCCCAGTGACCGAATTATTTTGTAAACAATTTGAGCTTTGTAAACATTCTCTACGGCCTCGTGACCTAGATTCAAGCGTATGAGGTATGTTTACTTTAGACATTCCGGAGACGTGTGAGATGACTCTAAAATTTTTTCTTTGTTTGATAATGATGTACTTAGCGCAATTGTCTAGTCTGATACCCGATTACGTATACATATTTATTCATTTATATATACTTTGTCTCAATAAATAATTTATAATATTGATATGTATATACATAAATTTTATGATTGAAATAATTTCTAATATCATAACTTATTTCAAATGCTCTGGATTTTCTGAAATTATATTAATACATACATAACATTAAATATAAAATATTGATTTGTAAATTTATCACACATAACTACTTTTAATAGTTATTGATGAATTCAGAGGTAGGAATCGATACCCTTTTCCTCTTTTTATATAAGTGTTTTTCTTTTTGATTAAAATTTTTCTTGGGAACAAAATTACATATATATATGTATATATACATACATTTATAAATATATAAAATATATTTATTATACTTATAATATTTTAATATAGTTACATATCACATATTAAGAGAGTAATATCTTGGTCAAATAATTAATCCAAATACCAATGTTTGCTGCATTCCGCCTTCTCCTTGGAATTCTGTAAAATTTTATAACGGAAAAGACTTACCCCTACCAAGGTTTTTCCGACCGGGAAATACACAGTAAACCTTGCTGCGATTTTCCTAAATTAATTTTTATTTTTTCTAAATTTAATTAAATCTTTTTGACTTCAATTTTTTTTTTTTTTCATTTAATCTAATTAATTAAAATGATGCATGAACTCTATCGTTCTAAACTGTATTTTATCTCAAAACTCGTTGGTTAGATAACACTTTAAATGATAGTTACTTCACGATTAATTTAGAGATGGTAAATTGTTGTTAAATTAAATTTTTATCCCTCCGAAATTTTATGTATTAATAAAATATTATTTTGTTTTATTATTATTATTTAAGATAATTAATTTAAATATTTATTATTTGTTAGAACACTTTCACTTAGATTGAACACACGTATTTAATTATAACTTCATCACGCTAAATTATCACATCACTTCAGTTATTTATTGCACTAATATTAAACGCGAAATTTCTAAGTTTAAAAATACGATATTAAGTGATTATAAAATCCGAATTTTCCACTAAAACAAATTGTATTTATCACGAGCACTTTTATTTTTCACAAGTAATTAATGCGTTGGCTTTAATTTTTATTTTTTCACTGACTCTAACTGCAAAGTATTTTTTTTTGTAGATCACTGACTAGAATGTGAAATTTTCTAAGTATCAAAATAATTATCACTTAGAATTTTTCAAATTTAAATCACCCACCGTTTCGTCACGTTCCGCGAAGTTAAAACCTTTTCGACCACGACCGTAGACTCTCCTCAACTGGCATTTGTCTAGACTTTTATACCCCTCTCAGGTCCAAAAGATCGTATCTGAATCTCCTATAATAAACCAATCTAATTACTATCAACTCGTAATTTCTTGAAACCTCTCCATTATTGTCGAATGCGGTCTCTTAGTACCTTCCGTGTTTGATACTTTAAATTCTGTCTCGTACTTCCATACTTACAAGATCCGGATTTAGTAAGATCCATGTTTAATGGCCCAACTTCCTTTGTCCTGGTGTTCATACAAAATTAGCTTGAATTTAATAATTTTAAAGTTCTATTTTCATCTATTCCGTAACATGTCCGTGCGTACGGTATCTACCATATGTTCCAAATCTGTCCCCAAATTCGCCTATCAGAGATATCTTCATGTCGAAGTCTTTCTCGCAAATTGTTCATTTTTATTTTATTATTTTTCCTCGAGTTTTTCTGTATTCTATATGAACCTTTCCATTTGAAACCGAATTTTCTCTATTTACGTGGTATATTTGAATTTTCCATTTTTTCTCGAATTTTCTTTTATTCACGACACTCTTTCCATGAATTTCCTTATTTATTCTTACGCTATTGTTCATATCTCTATAGATTTTTATATTTCAAGCCGTATTTATTTTATTCACTGTTAATCTAAGATTTCTTTTGTTTTTCTCTGTCGTATCTCCTTTCCCCTCACTTCCCTGTACTTCCCTGATATAACCATATCGTTTTTGATGTTTGCTGCCTCTTGGAAAATTTCATTTTCTATTTGTTATTAATAAATATATCATTTTTAACATTTTTATAGGAGATACCCCCACTTCGGCCCTTAAATTCCTGTCATTTTTATTGCTTCATAGAGATCGTCCCCCAAATTTTGTCCCGTTCTTACGCAAAATCCCATAAACCATATGCCTTGACAGTTGTATACATTAACTCCTGTACCCACCTGGCAATAAATCCTTTTTTATTTCAGTGTCGTTAACTTTTATGAGAATTCTTTAACGTAAATATTTCATAAGACCCATGATAATTTTTATTACCTTTTTAACGGCTAATCGTCCTTATCTAAACAATTTTCATGTTCGAATATTCCTTGTTTATCACAACAAAATACATCTGAAATCGGCAACCATTGTAATGCCTCATCTTTATCTGCAATCGCGTACTATGTTACTCTATAAACTCCATTTTAATTACGTAAAATGACTCCTTTTCCTGAGTTTTTCTATCGCAATGTTTTCAGCATTTTCCACTCCCCTCCATACTGCACTCTATTTTCTTCTCTAACACTTGTTACTGCTCTAGACATCTGAAATATACCCTCGCCTATTCTTTAAAACTTTCATTTTTTTTGACGTTTCCTCCCTAAATCTTTCATCGTAATATCCTAGCTCCGTCTAGAATTGATAACAATAATTTTCCATTGTTTTTTCAACATTTCCATTTCCTTTAGCACGTTTTCCCTCGAATCGATCATCTCCGGTCGTCACAAACAATCGTATTATAGATGGAAATCTCCCTAACACCTTACAACACGTTTTCGTCACTTGCTATGCAATTTTTCACTTAAACTTTTCCATCGTGTTTACGTGTATCCTTTTTTCCGCACCTGATATGCTTTAATGCGTTCGAGAACTAGGGTTTCTGATCCCTGGAATGTACCGGTTAATCACAACATTTCTTGGGGTCACCGTACTTTTGTCCCTGAACAGATTATTTCTTCCCATGGAGTTTATTCACCTCTCGGTTTGGTGGGAACACGGACATATGAATATATCTGGACCTGCCCTAAGTGATAAAAACGTAATATTTCCCCCTCCCCATGGAACCGGCTATAAGCTCCGCCTTGGCGCCAGCTCGCTCCATGGGGAGGGGAGAGAATCTAAAATATGTGACGTCATCATTCTTGTAGTCACCAGCGCGAAAGTAACGTCTATACGTTTTACGAAATATCACGCCAAAAACGGCAGCTTGCGCTAACATTATAGGTACATATTATATAGACATAGCGAATGTGGGCGGTTCTCCAGTGTTTTCGTCGCTGGTTACAGGGGTAAGTAAATTATGAAACATTTGTAATAGTGTTTTAACTAAACACGGCAACAAAATATTGCTATGTGTATTGAGGCGAGTCTTTTTGCGGCGAACATTTGGCCTTAGCAAATATGTTATTATCGTGGCAAGCAATTCGCGCTCCCATGTAAAAAGGTCTATTCATTCAAAGCAGATTTTGCTTTTAAGAACTAAATGGTGATATTGTAATGCGAGATGCCTATTTACTGTCAGATTGATTGTATAACGAATCACAGTCATCTTTACCCTCTTCCCCCTTCATAGTTTGGTTTTACCCCCTCGTCCGTATCTTCTGGTCTATTGAATTCTGATGTCTATGGGTGGGAACGTCAAACTCATTAATTACACTCTTAATTGCTAAGTCCAAAGGTCGTTCCTTTGTTCTAAAAATGGGCTCGGCCCTCTTCCCGTTGATAGGCTGAATTGGTTTTTAATCGCTTTTGCTGCAATTCAATTGGCTGTCAATATATCACGGCCCAAAATATATTGGGGAGTCCCTGTCTTTGATTATTTGTTGATACCATCTGTGATTTTTTTATCAATACTCGTCTCACTTTGTCTAATTATAGATCCCTACCGTAAATATGAATTCACTTTACTCTAATCCGATAGATGTCATAGACGTGTCCGTTTTATAAGTAATTGATATTTTCTTTTTAAATTAAAATGGGAAGCTACGATATTTTCTTATTTTTCACTGTTGATCAATGCAATTCATCACAGTTCCCTCCTCTGAACTCAATTTGCTGTGGCTAACGTTGTATTTTATTTTAATGTTTTTTTTTTTTTTTTTTTTTTTTTTTTTTTCGTTAGACACCGAAATTGTGTTCAAATTTAGACTAGCTATCTTCCCCTCCTCATTTGGTTATCCCCTATCTCTACTCCGTGTCATATTACTACCTATCTCCCCCTCCTCATTTTGTTATCCCCTATCTCTTTTCCGTATCCTATTACTTCCTATCTCCCCCTCCTCATTTCGTTATCCCCTATCTCTTTTCCGTATCCTATTACTTCCTATCTCCCCCTCCTCATTTTGTTATCCCCTATCTTTTTTCCGTATCCTATTACTTCCTATCCCCCCCTCCTCATTTTGTTATCCCCTATCTCTTTTCCGTATCCTATTACTTCCTATCTCCCCCTCCTCATTCTGTTCGGATTGTTAACAATCTTGAATTTGAATCTCATTGTATTCTTTATTTTCTTTTCGCGTAGATTTTACTTTATGAAATTTTCTTTAATTTTGATAGATTCAAAATTAATTTCTTTTTGCTGGAACACGCCCCTCGACTCGCGTGTTTTGGTGGTCCCCAACCAAATTGGACTAAGACCTCCCTTACAATGATTTAAGTAAAGATTGTTTACAATCTCGCGGCCTTTCGAACAACTGAAAAGCGGGTGGTCTCTTGGTGTGCAATTAATTGTTTTTTTGTTTTGTAAGTATGAATATTTTTTGTGAAATGTGGGTTTTCGCACGACCTCACCCAATCCGACAATCAGTGGTATACATGTTTCATATAAATTTTCCAGCATTTTTTTTTTTTCTTTATTTATTTAAACTTTATTTTATAATTCTTAATTTCTAATTGTAATTTCTTAATTCATCCAAAGTTGTTCTAGCCTAAGTGTTGTCCACTCTAATATTTAAATTTTTATAAATGTTCTTTATTATCCTCAAATTGGTTCAGCGTTCCTTTTTTCCTTTTTTTTTTTTTCGAAATCTAAAATATTTATATCTTAATTCAAATGTTACCTTTTTATCTCTATACTTAATGTCTACCCTATATCTATAGATAAACTTTCTTATTTCAATATTTCAAAAAAAAAAATTCCTAGGCATTGTTTATTTTTCAAAATGTCCCTTTTGTGTGCCATATAATATCTCCAATTTCTCTCCTTTTGAGTGTTCTTACTTATCTAACATTTTTTTTTTTCTCACTAACACATAAAAAAAAGTAAAATTTTTTTTTCAACTAGAAAATCAAAATTAACGAATTTATTTGCCTTACTCTATTTCAATAATTGAATATGATTGTCGCTTATTAAGAACTTGTCCACTCACCCTCAAAGACTTGACGACGATCCGCCCCTCGCAAGCAATCTGATAATCTAATATTTTAGTAATTTTCTTTCTTCCCCCTCCCCAATTATAATGTATCCTAACATATTTTTATTTGTATTTCTCAATCGTTTATTTATTTATTAACATTTACAAATATTTGTAAACTTCGCACTCTATCCGTTGATTTCCACTAACTGTAAACCTGATTTTTGTTTCTTATTACTTGTGTAATATCTAGCTAAATGTAAAGCGCTATAATCTCCTTTTATCTCCCGAGTTGGCTGCGACCATTAGCTCCTTCCCGGCTGTAGTTATTGTAGAATTTTCTTTTGGTGAACTGTTAACATCGGTGCACTTGCTGCAACTAGCGTTTCCGCCCACACTTTCAATTGCGTGTATCCTCCTTTTTATGGCGCGGTAACGGTCACGGTATTTGTCCTTCTTGCTGGATTCCTCCCCACTCCTCTTCTTCATGTTCCGTTCTTCTGGTGTACATACCATTGTATCTAGTTTTCGTAGAAACTCAGCGGCGACAATCTCATCTCCTGATTGCCCCGAAAACCATAGCGATTGAATTTCCTTCGGATAATGTCTCATAATTTCGTCAACTATGCCCAACGGCGTGTCAGTAATCTTTAAAGCCTTCGCTAGTTCCCAATAGTTTGCGAAATGAGTGAGCATGGATATATTTTTCTTGGCATCATATACCCCTTCTGCAAGACGACGGCGAACTTCATTTTTCTTTATGTCTCCCCAATAGGTAGCTAAAAAATCTCGTTCGAAATCTAACATAGTCTCCCATCGTTTATTGTACAATTTTGCCCACGATTTAGCTTCCCCTTTCAAATTTTCCCGTACGACGACTAATGGGTCCGTTCGTTTCATTTTTCTAGTGTATTCTTTTAAATCTTCCAGGAAACTAATGAGATTTTGATTTCCACCGGAGAATGATGGTCGTTCCTGCTGTGGTAACATTTCCACTACTTGGAGAACGCTTTTCGGCGCACTATCCTCTCCTATCACCGCCACTGTTGCTGGGCTTTCCAATTGTTTCTCGAGTTCTTGCATCTTATTGACGAGCGGTGCCAAAGCTGCCTGAATTATTGTAGTTATATCTCCTATGTTTATTGTTGAAGTCTCGGTTGTGACATTTTCACCGATTGCTGTCACTAAAGCCTGGGCTCGCCTACTTGTTCCACGTTTCCCAACCATTTTCTTTATTTTCCGAGTGTCGCCTGGTTAATGTTTATATTTTATCTTATTAAGCGACAACCTTATAATCTCTATTTTAATTTTCTAAATTACCTTATGTAAATTATGTTGCCTTCCTTATTCTATTGATTTTTTTTTTTTTTTTCAATTTTCTCGTTTTTCTATATTTTTTTATTTTATTTTTTTTTATTTTTCCTTTTACTTCGTTAACTTTTCTTGTTCCTTTTCCTCGGGTTTTTCCTGTAACATATCATGTGTGAGTCTCTCTTCACACTCTCGCTTATTTTCGCCCTGTTCCTCCGATTTTGTGTCGGTCTCCCCCTCTGGCTGAACGACTTCTATCATATCCTCGACTCGTAACTTAGACCTCTTTGAACGTCTAAATATCTCCCGTAATTCATCTCCCGACGGTATTTCTTTAGCTTCTAATTCCGTCGCATCCACTTTCCCTTTTCCGCCATTTTTTGTTTAAAATTTTTTTAATGAATTTAACTCAATACCAACTATTTATTATAAATATACCTATATATATTTATAATTTATTTAATTTAATTTTTTTTTTATTTATTTTTTTTTATTTTTTTTTTGGAACCTGTCCCCCTATAAAACACAATATTTTTAATTATTTATATTTGTTTGCATGATGATTGTAACCCAAATTAGATCAACTCTACCATCACTCTTCATTTCAAATGAATGTAGGTAATTGCAAAAAAAAACGGAATGAATATTGTTACTCCAATGTTAATGAATATCCCGTGATTTTCGTTCAACCAATAATTACTCATTGTTTAGAATGCCAACCATTCCTTCAAGTTCCGCAATACCTACGATATTTTCGCAAAATCTATTTAGAGTTCGCAATACCTATCTTGATGTTATTTCGTCAAATCCCCTCCTTTTTTGGTCCGAATGATCAAATGTTCCCTTAAATAGGTATATACCTATAAAACATTCGTCTGTGATATTAAAGTTCTCAACTCGACACTATCCCCAATCAAATATTTTATGTTATTTTTATTTTATGTTCCTTATCTTTTATGTTATGACTTTTTATGTGATAATCCTCACATACAAACCCACAACATTAACTATAAACAAAGGGTCACTTTATGCAGGTAAGTTCCCCCGTTTTTATCTGTAAAGTCTGTTTATTTTTTCCGTAACCGAGTGTTGATATCATTTTCGAGTTTGTTTATTCTACAATCTCTTATAGCGATACGCGTTACCCCCGATGTCGCCTACTTCAAAATTTTCGATGTTTTGTTATCACTTTCGATGCTTAGGTTATCAATCTTTCGATGCTTACAAACACCGCGGTATCTCGTATCAGATTGTTTACATTACGATCATTAACATTCTGGATTCAGGAATGTCAATACCATTATTCTGTCAATTTATGGCCTGCCTTGAATGAACTGTTTACGCTTGTATCTGACCTACATTCTTTGTTACGATATTTATAATCTCATAAGCAATCAACAAATTCATGGTCACTTGATTTAAACTTTAAATCGACACTTTTATAAATTATTTTAAAACATGTAGAGTTTATTCGTTAACACTTTTTTTATATTTAAATGTATTGTTTATTTATTTATTTATATATTTTTTTCGTGTTTATTTAACGGCGCACTGTTCTGATTTTTATTTTATTTTTATTATCACTTCATTTAACATAACGTCCTACTTATTATTATTATTATTTTTTTTCACTTTTTTTTTTTTTTTGCAATAGATTGACCAATAAAATTTTTTTTTTTTTTTTTTAAAACAACTTGTAAAACTCTGATCTCCTGGTCACGGCACCAGTTGTGATGTATCTCTTTTTCTACTCTCTTATATTTGTCTGTATTTTATTTACTCCTGGGCACTTGGCACCAGTCGTAATATTCTTCTTTTCTTCTTTATACTTATTTAACTCTCCTGGTCATCGGCAAGACAGTTGTGATGTTCTGTCTTTTCTCTTGGCTCTGATCGATATTTAAATTCTTAAGGCTTTGCATATGTGTGGTAGGGATGGAAAATTCCTCCCCTACGTCACACAAACCTTTATAAATTTGGACCCTTATTTCCTCTGATAACTACAGAAAGCTACTTAAGGCTCCCTTGTACTACATACCTTTAGCGATATATGTACTTAACTAATAAATACGTTATTTACGACTTTGAACGTAAATATTTTCGTATTTAGGTTGTAATTAAACTCCATCAAACGTTGTGTAATTTTTTGATTTATGATATAGGACTTTAATTACTTTAAATTTTGTGGTAACCCTCTTGATTCTAAACAGAGTGTTGAATTTCAAACTGTATTGGTCTCTCTCTTGCAAATTTAACCTTAAGTAATTTCTCTAAATGAACTAACTTCCCTTTGACGTTTATTATGATTCCCTACATCCTAATGAATTCATGAATAAGCAATACTAATCGAAACTACACATGACTAATTGAACAGATAATTTAAATATAACTCAATTGGTTAAATGTTAGTAAATTTGATTATGATTGTATTTTGTATCTGCTGGGCGCCCTTCCATTTTGATTCAGCTGCTATAAGGTACATATAAAGATGGATTTAGTAGGTTAATGTAATTAGTTAATTGCATATTTGACGAACTCAGAATAACCCTTTTTCTGGCAAAATTTGGCTCCTGCCTCCATCAAGTAAGCAGGGTGATCAGGAGTCCTCCCAAATTCGCACAGTCTTTTGGCACGGTTCAATTGATTGATACCTAAGTTATCGCGTCCCAAATGAACCTTTCCTTCGCCATCATGCGCTGCCTTCAGGTCTTCCCCCGAGCCCAGATACCTCCAAATTCCTACTCCTCCAAAGTTTACTATTTACTTAGGGCGAACCGGTTTCGTCCTATATGCAATCATATACTCACGGGTTTGTGTGGAGTTACGGGTCGTGAATCCTCCCTCCACGTTCAAGAAATGAGACGAGAGTGACCCGACAGGCCTAAAGCACTAATTGTAAGTGAGTTCGTTTCATTCAATGAACAGTACATAAAAAGATATATATGTAAACATACGTTTTGGGAAGGTTTATAACTCGCAATACGAAACTACTTGCAACGCATCCCGAGCTCGGATCTCGCCCATCAAATTCTGCGAAATTTTCAGATTGATACCGAATACATACGTAAGAATAGTGGGTGATATAAATACATATTCGTACATTAAGATCTTATCTGGCGATGTGTTCTGGAGATTCGCCATAACTCCAAGCTTTTGTTTGGTTTTGTTGACGGTTTTGTTTGAGAGATCCGCCATCTCTATGGTTTGATTTTGTTATAGAAGCGACCACTGCCTTCTATTGGTTGAACTGTATTTTTTTTTTTCTTTCCCTCCCCTCCAATGTTCAACTTTTGATAAACTCTTGCTATCCCGTGATTCTCAATTGAATCATGTAAATCCTCATTACCCCTTATTAAGCTATCCCGTGATTTTTCAACTGCTTCATCTAAGCCTTCATTACCCCTTATTAAGCTATCCCGTGATTTTTCAACTGCTTCATCTAAGCCTTCATTACCCCTTATTAAGCTATCCCGTGATTTATCAAATGTTTCATCTAAGCCTTCAATACACCTTTTTGAACTATCCCGTGATTTATCAAATGTTTCATGTAAATCTTCAACACACCTTTTTGAACTGCTATAATAAATCTGTTAATTTTCAATTGCTTAGGTCTGTAGATACCTCTTTACGTTCAGATTAAAAATAGTGTTTAATTTTTTTTTCTTTTGTTCCTAATAATTGCGCAATATAATAATTTTATCCCGTTCCTAGAAGTTAATACCTAAGTACGATATCCACTAATCAAGGTCATTTTTTTTTTTCTTTTTGTTCCTAATAATTGCGCAATATAATAATTTTATCCCGTTCCTAGAAGTTAATACCTAAGTACGATATCCACTAATCAAGGTCATTTTTTTTTTCTTTTTACTGTATTCGAACTAGTGTCCCAGTGACCGAATTATTTTGTAAACAATTTGAGCTTTGTAAACATTCTCTACGGCCTCGTGACCTAGATTCAAGCGTATGAGGTATGTTTACTTTAGACATTCCGGAGACGTGAGAGATGACTCTAAAATTTTTTCTTTGTTTGATAATGATGTACTTAGCGCAATTGTCTAGTCTGATACCCGATTACGTATACATATTTATGCATTTATATATACTTTGTCTCAATAAATAATTTATAATATTGATATGTATATACATAAATTTTATGATTGAAATAATTTCTAATATCATAACTTATTTCAAATGCTCTGGATTTTCTGAAATTATATTAATACATACATAACATTAAATATAAAATATTGATTTGTAAATTTATCACACATAACTACTTTTAATAGTTATTGATGAATTCAGAGGTAGGAATCGATACCCTTTTCCTCTTTTTATATAAGTGTTTTTCTTTTTGATTAAAATTTTTCTTGGGAACAAAATTACATATATATATGTATATATACATACATTTATAAATATATAAAATATATTTATTATACTTATAATATTTTAATATAGTTACATATCACATATTAAGAGAGTAATATCTTGGTCAAATAATTAATCCAAATACCAATGTTTGCTGCATTCCGCCTTCTCCTTGGAATTCTGTAAAATTTTATAACGGAAAAGACTTACCCCTACCAAGGTTTTTCCGACCGGGAAATACACAGTAAACCTTGCTGCGATTTTCCTAAATTAATTTTTATTTTTTCTAAATTTAATTAAATCTTTTTGACTTCAATTTTTTTTTTTTTTCATTTAATCTAATTAATTAAAATGATGCATGAACTCTATCGTTCTAAACTGTATTTTATCTCAAAACTCGTTGGTTAGATAACACTTTAAATGATAGTTACTTCACGATTAATTTAGAGATGGTAAATTGTTGTTAAATTAAATTTTTATCCCTCCGAAATTTTATGTATTAATAAAATATTATTTTGTTTTATTATTATTATTTAAGATAATTAATTTAAATATTTATTATTTGTTAGAACACTTTCACTTAGATTGAACACACGTATTTAATTATAACTTCATCACGCTAAATTATCACATCACTTCAGTTATTTATTGCACTAATATTAAACGCGAAATTTCTAAGTTTAAAAATACGATATTAAGTGATTATAAAATCCGAATTTTCCACTAAAACAAATTGTATTTATCACGAGCACTTTTATTTTTCACAAGTAATTAATGCGTTGGCTTTAATTTTTATTTTTTCACTGACTCTAACTGCAAAGTATTTTTTTTTTGAAGATCACTGACTAGAATGTGAAATTTTCTAAGTATCAAAATAATTATCACTTAGAATTTTTCAAATTTAAATCACCCACCGTTTCGTCACGTTCCGCGAAGTTAAAACCTTTTCGACCACGACCGTAGACTCTCCTCAACTGGCATTTGTCTAGACTTTTATACCCCTCTCAGGTCCAAAAGATCGTATCTGAATCTCCTATAATAAACCAATCTAATTACTATCAACTCGTAATTTCTTGAAACCTCTCCATTATTGTCGAATGCGGTCTCTTAGTACCTTCCGTGTTTGATACTTTAAATTCTGTCTCGTACTTCCATACTTACAAGATCCGGATTTAGTAAGATCCATGTTTAATGGCCCAACTTCCTTTGTCCTGGTGTTCATACAAAATTAGCTTGAATTTAATAATTTTAAAGTTCTATTTTCATCTATTCCGTAACATGTCCGTGCGTACGGTATCTACCATATGTTCCAAATCTGTCCCCAAATTCGCCTATCAGAGATATCTTCATGTCGAAGTCTTTCTCGCAAATTGTTCATTTTTATTTTATTATTTTTCCTCGAGTTTTTCTGTATTCTATATGAACCTTTCCATTTGAAACCGAATTTTCTCTATTTACGTGGTATATTTGAATTTTCCATTTTTTCTCGAATTTTCTTTTATTCACGACACTCTTTCCATGAATTTCCTTATTTATTCTTACGCTATTGTTCATATCTCTATAGATTTTTATATTTCAAGCCGTATTTATTTTATTCACTGTTAATCTAAGATTTCTTTTGTTTTTCTCTGTCGTATCTCCTTTCCCCTCACTTCCCTGTACTTCCCTGATATAACCATATCGTTTTTGATGTTTGCTGCCTCTTGGAAAATTTCATTTTCTATTTGTTATTAATAAATATATCATTTTTAACATTTTTATAGGAGATACCCCCACTTCGGCCCTTAAATTCCTGTCATTTTTATTGCTTCATAGAGATCGTCCCCCAAATTTTGTCCCGTTCTTACGCAAAATCCCATAAACCATATGCCTTGACAGTTGTATACATTAACTCCTGTACCCACCTGGCAATAAATCCTTTTTTATTTCAGTGTCGTTAACTTTTATGAGAATTCTTTAACGTAAATATTTCATAAGACCCATGATAATTTTTATTACCTTTTTAACGGCTAATCGTCCTTATCTAAACAATTTTCATGTTCGAATATTCCTTGTTTATCACAACAAAATACATCTGAAATCGGCAACCATTGTAATGCCTCATCTTTATCTGCAATCGCGTACTATGTTACTCTATAAACTCCATTTTAATTACGTAAAATGACTCCTTTTCCTGAGTTTTTCTATCGCAATGTTTTCAGCATTTTCCACTCCCCTCCGTACTGCACTCTATTTTCTTCTCTAACACTTGTTACTGCTCTAGACATCTGAAATATACCCTCGCCTATTCTTTAAAACTTTCATTTTTTTTGACGTTTCCTCCCTAAATCTTTCATCGTAATATCCTAGCTCCGTCTAGAATTGATAACAATAATTTTCCATTGTTTTTTCAACATTTCCATTTCCTTTAGCACGTTTTCCCTCGAATCGATCATCTCCGGTCGTCACAAACAATCGTATTATAGATGGAAATCTCCCTAACACCTTACAACACGTTTTCGTCACTTGCTATGCAATTTTTCACTTAAACTTTTCCATCGTGTTTACGTGTATCCTTTTTTCCGCACCTGATATGCTTTAATGCGTTCGAGAACTAGGGTTTCTGATCCCTGGAATGTACCGGTTAATCACAACATTTCTTGGGGTCACCGTACTTTTGTCCCTGAACAGATTATTTCTTCCCATGGAGTTTATTCACCTCTCGGTTTGGTGGGAACGTCAAACTCATTAATTACACTCTTAATTGCTAAGTCCAAAGGTCGTTCCTTTGTTCTAAAAATGGGCTCGGCCCTCTTCCCGTTGATAGGCTGAATTGGTTTTTAATCGCTTTTGCTGCAATTCAATTGGCTGTCAATATATCACGGCCCAAAATATATTGGGGAGTCCCTGTCTTTGATTATTTGTTGATACCATCTGTGATTTTTTTATCAATACTCGTCTCACTTTGTCTAATTATAGATCCCTACCGTAAATATGAATTCACTTTACTCTAATCCGATAGATGTCATAGACGTGTCCGTTTTATAAGTAATTGATATTTTCTTTTTAAATTAAAGTGGGAAGCTACGATATTTTCTTATTTTTCACTGTTGATCAATGCAATTCATCACAAGGTTTGTCCAGGTCTTGGCAGTGGGTGGTGAGCCGGATCGGGAGAGGCCTTTAATCTTTCCAGCCGGACTCTCTCGACCCGTTATACAAACACTGATACCCAGATTCCTACCAATCAGAGTGGTTGTTTTCCGTCCAACCGTTTTCCTTCCCAAAATATCCTCTGCTTCCTGTGCTTAGCAGGGGTGCTCAGGTTCATGGGTTGAGGTTTGTCCAGGTCTTGGCAGTGGGTGGTGAGCCGGATCGGGAGAGGCCTTTAATCTTTCCAGCCGGACTCTCTCGACCCGTTATACAAACACTGATACCCAGATTCCTACCAATCAGAGTGGTTGTTTTCCGTCCAACCGTTTTCCTTCCCAAAATATCCTCTGCTTCCTGTGCTTAGCAGGGGTGCTCAGGTTCATGGGTTGAGGTTTGTCCAGGTCTTGGCAGTGGGTGGTGAGCCGGATCGGGAGAGGCCTTTAATCTTTCCAGCCGGACTCTCTCGACCCGTTATACAAACACTGATACCCAGATTCCTACCAATCAGAGTGGTTGTTTTCCGTCCAACCGTTTTCCTTCCCAAAATATCCTCTGCTTCCTGTGCTTAGCAGGGGTGCTCAGGTTCATGGGTTGAGGTTTGTCCAGGTCTTGGCAGTGGGTGGTGAGCCGGATCGGGAGAGGCCTTTAATCTTTCCAGCCGGACTCTCTCGACCCGTTATACAAACACTGATACCCAGATTCCTACCAATCAGAGTGGTTGTTTTCCGTCCAACCGTTTTCCTTCCCAAAATATATTTTTTTTTATTTATTTATTTATTTATTAACGCCGATTATAGCGGCTTTTACAAAATAATTACAAATATTTTACATATGAATACAGAATATACATAGATAAAGAAAAAGAAAAATTTAAATATAAAATTCATAAATGAGAACAATAAAAATTGTAGTATCACATAAAAGTACAAAGAGTAGGTCATTAAATACAAAACAACATATTATATATCCCGGATATTATGTATTAGGAAATTAATACTTTTAATCTGTATTTGATTATAGTTAAACTGAGAAGCGCTGACAGACAGTTTTAATTAAGTAGTGTTTGTATGAGGTTAGACTAGCAATGTTTATAGATTCATCCAAAACATATTTATTTCCAAGTACATGCAGGCGATTCATTATGGAATTGAGTTCAGCGTTAGATCCTGTATTGTTGCAATGATAAGGTAATTTGAAACGAACTGATCGACTAGGTACATGGAAACTTATTAGCGAAAGAAGTTCAGGGGAGTTCAACAGGTTGGTAACGATTTTAAATAAATAAAATAGGTCTGAACAAATTCTTCTTTCTTTTAATGTATCGAGTCCCAATAATTGTAACAGAGAGGGATAATTAATGTTTTCTATGAATATTCCCAATTTAAAGTTAATATAACGTAAAAATTTATGTTGGACTCGCTCAAGAGAATTCTCATGTACACTGTAATAAGGATTCCAAATGGTGGAGTTAAATTCTAGTTGGCTTCTAACAAGTGAAGTGTAAAGTAATTTGACAGTTTTTAAATTTTTAAAATCCTTTGAAATCCGTAAGACAAATCCTAACATTTGCAATGCTTTACTGGTTATATTATTAATATGTTTAATGAATGTTAATTTAGTGTCAAAGGTTATACCAAGGTCTCTTATTTCATCAACAGATAATAATATGTGATTATTGAGAAAGTAGGTGAACAACAATGGGTTTTTTTTCTGTGGAATCTCATAAGTTGACATTTTTTTACATTAAGAGTTAATTTGTTGATAAGACACCAATCATAAAAGCTATTAATATTAGATTGAAGTGTCAGACAGTCCTCGATATTATCAATAATTCTAAAAATCTTCATATCATCAGCAAACATTAGAATGAGAACACGGGTGAATATGTTTGTTTCGTCGTTAATGAATAAATTAAAAAGTAAAGGACCAAGATGCGAACCCTGGGGTACGCCACTGGTGGCTTCGAACATGTAGGATAAGTGATCATTAATACAAACAATTAGCTGACGCCTAAGTAAGTAACTCTTAAACCAAGATAAAAGGTTTCCATTAATGCCGAGTTTCAAAAGTTTATTAATGAGAATTTTAAGACAGACCTTATCAAACGCCTTACTGAAGTCGGTGTAAATAGAATCAACTTGTTGTTTGTTGGCAAGTGCATTAGAAATGAAATTTTCATATAATGTAAGGTTAGTCAAAGTTGATCTGCCGGAGATAAAGCCGTGTTGACAAGTTGCGATACATGAGTTTACAAAGAAGCTGATTTTCTTAAGAATCAATTTGTCAAAAAGTTTAGGTATAGACGATTGAATACAGATGGGCCGATAATTTTCAACAAAGGATTTATCACCACTTTTAAATATAGGAGTTAGGTAGCTAAGTTTCCATATTTGTGGAAAGTGTCATGTAGAGAGTGACTTATTAAACAGTATATTAAGCGGAACAGATAAACTTTGGACACAATTCTTAAGTAAGATGGAAGGAATCTTATCAGGTCCCGAGCTTGTTTTGGGTTCAAGTGATTTAATACAGACTATAATGTCTTCAATGTTGATGTGTATTTGCGATAAGTGTAAATTTATATCCGAGTTGAAGTACGGAATTAAGTCATCTGGAATATCAGGTTCATACACGTCCTTAAAGTAATCAGCAAACATGTTAACAATTTCATAAATATCCTCTGCTTCCTGTGCTTAGCAGGGGTGCTCAGGTTCATGGGTTGAGGTTTGTCCAGGTCTTGGCAGTGGGTGGTGAGCCGGATCGGGAGAGGCCTTTAATCTTTCCAGCCGGACTCTCTCGACCCGTTATACAAACACTGATACCCAGATTCCTACCAATCAGAGTGGTTGTTTTCCGTCCAACCGTTTTCCTTCCCAAAATATCCTCTGCTTCCTCTGCTTAAGAGGAATATAAACGCTAGAAATATTTCGATTCTCATGCCTGCAAAATTTACAATCGAGCGTCTTATTTGCACGAGGCAAGTAAGCGAAAAAGTGGTTTTTATTTATTTTGTGCATAATTTTATAAGAATGAAAAAAAGTTAGAACATAGAAAACCTCAAAAATAGTCTTAGCCATAAAGGGGTATTTTTTAAAAATTGTTTTTTGTATTACTTCATAGTTAAGTCATGAAAAAACATTTTTTTAGTGGTATACGCTTATATTTTTTGTTATGTAAATAATAATTTTATTGTAATTGCAGTACATACAAAAGGTAGTAAAAGCTTCAAATTATCCATAGCATATTTTTTAATGTTCATACTATAAACCGATTCGTCGTAAAGATTAATCTAAATAGTATCTAAATAGGATTTCACATATAACTTCATCTTAAAAAGACTCTCAACATTACATTTCCAAAAATGGCATAGTTCCCGAGGTTGATTATTTGTGACGAGTTTATGTATAAAAACAAATATTTTCGAGTTTATGGCAAGTTTGTGATTAAAATTGTAAATGTGTGTTTTGATTTTATTTTTAGAAAATAAGTCTTTTCATAAAAAAAAATAAAAAAACTTGCACCTTTACATTTTTAGGCAAATACAAACTTATGAAATGAAAAACATGTACCTAATATGTATTTCTGTGAACTTTTTATTAAATAAATTTAACTTTTATTTTGCTTTTTATAATGTATATATTTCATGACACAGGCTGGACCTTCCTTAACTTCTCTGTAGAATAAAATCATGGTTAACAATCTATTTGTTCAATTCAAACTTTTCTGTCCAATATTTGATCGAGCTTAACTCCTAAGAATTTCAATGGCGTTCCGTCCCAATGGAATATAGTCCGACAAAAGAAGGGTTAAATTTTCTTGTGAATACAACGCCCGCGCAGTATGGGCCATGGTCAACATATTTTTCACCTGCCCGAAATTGAATTTATTTTTTCATCTCTCTCCGGAGATCCGGCGGTAAATAAGATCAGTACAAAATTCGCAATTCACTCTCTTCGCGATTTTCCCTCACAAGACAAAACTCTAGGCATTTTTATAACAATTGTGCTGCTGAGCAGTGCTGTTTTTAGTCTTATGTTAGAAATGATTTGTTTTTTAGTTTAATAACTTGTTAGTTTTATTAGATTGGTTTGGTAATAATCTGTCAATCTATAAAGAAAATAAACATGTTTTGATGTGATTCTGCACATGTGCACACATTACCCGGTGCCATGGGAATTTACATCATCTACGTTTTAGGAAAGGCCACAGAAATTGAAATGGGAAAAAAGAACAAAACTTAAGCAAATTAATGGATTATTAGGGTGTTTCACTCTTTCCGGGTAGATATTATAACCTTCCATTCTGGAAGGAGGTGCAAATATTATTAAATTTATAATACACTATTTCATTTTACTATTTTTTAAAGCTGAAAATGTTGAAATGACCAAATCTTTTTGATTACAAAATCACTGAAGGTCCCGAGAATGACATTCCTGGTCAAGTGTTTTTCTTATGCCTATGATTTTATATATTTTTTTTGTTTTAACTTTATGAGTAAAAACCTCAAATTGTGATATTTATTTTAATTATATATATATATATATATATATATATATATTGACCTCTTCCCGTAGTATCTTGATCCTGTAAGAAGTTGCTTGACAATGTTGATCCACCTTTAACACCGTATAACTTGGCTTTGATGGAATACATCTGTATGAATTGGCAACAACGTTACTACAAATACCAAGGTTGCCAGTTTTTCGGTAAAAGTTTTTGATATATTGCACATAAAATTTTCGAACTTTGTATGGAAATCATACGCATCTTTTTTGTTGATCCGGTCAAATCCCCATACGTTGTCGATCTGCCCAAATCCCCATACGCGGTTGATCCGCCTGTTGATAATCAAAGATGGCTGAAATAGGAAGCCTTCTGATTGGTCGGACGAAGCCTTCTCATTGGTTGGCAGATATGGAAGGCACCTACTAAAAAAAGATATCCATTTGTTCAGCAAAATTTTTACAACGGTTTTGAAGAATATATATTATTCTATATTCTCCACAAAATATTCAATTTGCTGCCCGCGGTCATTCGACAGGCGTTGCATCTCGCTCTAGCAGCATTCTAGCGGCACTTTAAACAAACGAGACAGCGCTAGTTTGATGAAGCCCCGAAAATATGCATGTTATGCGACAAAATGATATTGTTTAAAAATACGTTTGATTTAGAAGGTGGGTGTGTCGAACAAATGTATTTTGTGCAAATTTTATTGTAATTCCAATACATAGAAAGGCTAGTAAAAGCTTCGATATATACATAGCATATTTTTTTATGTTTATACTGTAAGCCGATTCAAAACGCCAGAAGAAGATTAATCAGAGTGCCCGGGTTCAATAAGTGATATTTGTTTAGGTCTGTGCGGCGAACGCGTTTGCTTACCTACTGCGTGGCAAGTCAAATCGCGAGAGACTGGCTGAGGGAAAAAATAATTCCCCTCAGGGCCTATGTCATCCTTGGGGATGATTTGTGGAGGGTATTTTTAGGAAAGGAAAGAGAGAAAGATTTAGAAAGGAAAAAATGATCCGACCCGCCACGCAGTAGGTGGGTAGATTCATCCACCGCCAAGACCTTGGCAATCTTCACCCCATGAACCCAGGGCACCCCTGCTAAGTCACCTAGCTTAGCTACCCACTTGGAGTTACCTATGGCAAAGGTTTTGTTTACACGCCTCCCATTATGAAAATATACACACAGGAGGCCCTGAGGAAAAAAAATTCCCTCAGAACCTATGTCATCTTTGGCATCTGAAGATGCTGTGTGGAGGGTCTATTTGGGAGAGGAAGAAGAGGAAGTTCTGAGAAGGAAATAGGTATTATGCTCCCGCTGCGATGCAAGACGACGTTTCGAGAGAGTGCAGCTGAAGAAGTCAAAGGGACTCCCTCAATCATTTTCTCCCGATCCGGCCTGCCATGCAGCTGGTGGGCAGACGCATCCGCCGCCAAGACCCGCAAAAACCTCACCTCATAAACCTGGGTAACCCGGCTATGTCACCAAACGTAGCAAACCACTTAACCTATACCCAAAGGTTGAGAGGCGGGTATGGGTACCGCCGCCCCGGGAAGCATTTTTTGGTTAACAACACCTCTGTCAGACGTCATCCCAAGTGGATCACTACGTTTGGTGACTTAGCAGGGGTTTCAGGATTCAAGGGGTGAGGTTTGTCTAGGTCTTTACGGCAAATGCGTTTGCCCACCTATTTATTTTACGAATTTTATAGTCACCTCCGATCTATATGGATAAAATGGATCTAAAAGAAACTAAATAACTAACTAACTAACCATCACGCCGTTTCCTCGCAGGGGTAGGCAGAGAGGACGGACCGCCAAACAACTCGGCCTTGGCACACACTCTTTGCCTCACTCACATTCATACATTTAAGCATACATTCTCTTCTATTATTCTGACTTTTGACACGGCCCGACTCAAGTATCTGATTCACTTGATCGTGCCATTACTTCCACGGGTGTCCACCTGAGAAAAAATCTCTTACTACCGACCTTTGTCATCTTTGGGGATGCTGTGTGGAGGGCTTCTTTTTGTGAAAAGAAGAAAAGGAAGTCCGGGGAAGGAAAGGGGTATGAAGGGTGGGTAGGAATCTGGGGGTCAGTGTGTCCAGGAGTGATGGACGGATGAATCCATCCCTCCCACTGCGGTGCATGGCGTTATTCCGAGAAAATCCAGCTGGAGATATCAAAAGGTCGCCTTCAAGATTAAGATTTGGGAGGTGGGTATGGGTACCGCCGCCCCGAGAACCGTTTTTTGGATAACCAATACCTCTGTCATAGGTCACCCCAAGTGGTTCGCTACGTTTAATGACTTAGCAGGGGTGCCCAGGTTCATGGGGTGAGGATTGTCCGGGTATTGGCGGCGGATGCAGCAGCCCACCAGCTGCATGGCAGGCCGGATTGGGAGAGAGTGTTGAGGAGTCCCTTTGACTTCTTTCAGCCGTACTCTCTCGGAACATAGCCTTGCACCGCAGTGGAAGTGATGGATTCCTGGACACACCGACCTCCAGATTCCTACCCACCCTTTATTCCTTTTCCTTTGGGGTCGTCCAATAATCACATGATGTTTTTTAGCAACTTTTTAACCCCCTCCCCCCCCGGTGATATGTGGTGAGGTTTAAGACTACCCCCCCCCCCATACCGAAAATCACGTGTATAATTTTAGTACAAAGTAAAGTGAAATTTTCAGAATATTATCGTGCGTTCCACGAAAAATAAATACACGTGATATCCCATTTTATCCCCCCCCCCTTGTGATATTTCGTATTTTTCTGAACCCTCCCCCCCCTTTCGAGCTTCGCGTGATAAATTGACGACCTGTTTTCAGAACTTCCTTTCCTTCCTTTCCTAAAAAGGCCCTCCACACAGCATCCCCAAAGATGACATAGGCCCTGAGGGGAATTATTTACCTCAGGGCCTCCTGTGAGGATTTAATGTAAAAAAAACAGTGTCTCCCGATCCGTCCTGCCGTGCAGCTGGTGGGCAAACGCATCCGCCAACAAGACCCGGACAAATCTCACCCCATGAACCCAGGCACCCCTGCTAAGTCATTGAACATAGCAAACCACTTGGGGTGACCTATGGCAGAGGTTTTGGTTATTCAATAAATGGTTTGTGGGGCGGCGGTACCCATATCCGCCTCCCAAATTAAATTTTACCACCAAGACTAAACAAGTTAGCAATTTAAACCGAAAACATAATTTAACACTTTCGCTGTAGACTTCAATTGTCTGTACTGTTGTTCTTTATCAATTCTTTCGACCAAAAATAACATAATAACATCATTTGGAGAAACTTCTAACGGCACTTTACAGTGGTTAGGACTTTGACATCTAAGAACATGTTCTTAGATGTTAAATTTCTTTCTATTGTAAGGGGCAGTTGAAACCTTGTATAAATTGTGGTTATTTTGCACGTGCAGTCTTGAATGCTGAGTCTTATAACACGTAATATAAAGGCACCTACTAAAAAAAGATATCCAATGGATCAGCTAAATTTTTAAAACGGTTATGAATAGTTCGTATTCTTGTATATTCTCTATAAAATATCGTATTGAAACTTTTGTATTAAGTAATGGCTCACTTGTATCTGCGTCGCCACAGACTTAGTAATAATATGGTTGTATATTGAATTATGTAGGTATGTACTTTTAAGTTTTTGTGGATTTCAAACACTTTCAATTTTAAAAATGACACTTAAATTCTTAGCAAATTCGAGTTCATTGAACCCGAGTTACAGACAGACATAAACCACGTTACTAAACAACGAAATAGGTCGGACCGCCAAACAATTCGGTCTTGACACTCACACCTTGCCTCATTCACATTCAAACATCGTCTCATACATTCTCTTCTATTATTCTGACTTTTGACACGGCCCGACTCAAGTATCTGATTCACTTGATCGTGCCATTACTTCCACGGATGTCCACTTGAGAAAAAAACCTCTCAGTACCTACCTTTGTCATCTTTGGGGATGCTGTGTGGAGGGCTTCTTTTTATGAAAAGAAGAAAAGGAAGTCCGGGGAAGGAAAAGTGTATGAAGGGTGGGTAGGAATCTGGGGGTCAGTGTGTCCAGGAGTGATGGACGGATGAATCCATCCCTCCCACTGCGGCGCATGGCGTTATTTCGAGAAAATCCATCTGGAGTATCAAAAGGTCGCCTTCTAGATTAAGATTTGGGAGGTGGGTATGGGTCCCGCCGCCCCGGGAACCGTTTTTTGGATAACCAATACCTCTGTCATAGGTCACCCCAAGTGGTTCGCTACGTTTGGTGACTTAACAGGGGTGCCCAGGTTCATGGGATGAGGATTGTCCGGGTATTGGCGGCGGATGCATCAGCCCACCAGCTGCATGGCAGGCCGGATTGGGAGAGAGTGTTGAGGAGTCCCTTTGAATTTTTCCAGCCGTACTCTCTCGGAACATAGCCTTCCACCGCAGTGGAAGTGATGGATTCCTGAACACACCGACCTCCAGATTCCTACCCACCCTTTATTCCTTTTCCTTTGGGGTCGTCCAATAATCACGTGATGTTTTTTAGCAACTTTTTAACCCCCTCCCCCCCCGGTGATATGTGGTGAGATTAAAGACTACCCCCCCTCCCATACCCAAAATCACGTGTATTCTTTTAGTACAAGGTATGGTGAATTTTCAGAATATTATCGTGCGTTCGACGAAAAATAAATACACGTGTTATCCCATTATATCCCCCCCCCCCCTTGTGATATTTCGTAAATTTCGGACCCCCCCCCCCTTTCGAGCCTCGCGTGATAATGATGGTCTTTTTGGGAGAGGAAGTTGAGGAAGTTCTGAGAAGGAAAAGGTATTAGGGGTGGGTAGGAATCTGGGGGTCAGTGTGTCCAGAAGTGACGGACGTATGAATCCATCCCTCCCGCTGCGATGCAAGGCGACGTTTCGAGAGAGTGCAGCTGAAGAAGTCAATGGACTCCCTCAATCATCCTCTCCCGATCCGGCCTGCCATGCAGCTAGTGGGCAGATGCATCTGCTGCCAAGACCCGCACAAACCTCACCTCAAAAACATGGGCACCACGGCTATGTCACCAAATGTAGCGAACCACTTAACCTATACCTAAAGGTTGGGAGGCGAGTATGGGTACCGCCGCCCCGGCAACCATTTTTCGATAACCGACACCTCTGTCATACGTCACCCCAAGTGGTTCGCTACTGTTGGTGACTTAGCAGGGGTGCCCGGGTACATCCGGTGAGGTTAGTCTAGGTCTTTCGGCGAATTTGTTCGCCCATCTACTGCGTGGCGGGCCGGATCAGGACTGATTGAGGGAGAACTAACCTGAATTATATAGGGGTGCCTGGTTCGACGGGTGAAGTTTGTTTAGTTCTTTTCAGCGAATGCGTTCGCCCATCTACTGCGTGGCCGGCCGGATCGGGAGAGTTTGGTATGTAATAATATTAATTGGTTAAATTGTATTTTTTCTCGCATTAGCACTACACCTGATAAAAAATTCCTCAGTTTCTTTGTCATCTTTGGGGATGCTGTGTGGAGGGTTTTTTTAGGGAAAGGAAGAAGAGGAAGTTCTGTAATGAAATAATTTGCTATTTTAACCGTAAATCATATCATAATTATATTTTTATATAATAAACAATACCTACATGGTTTACTAATTAAGAGATGGATTCATTTGTCTCTCACCCGCCACCTCCGGATTCGTAGTCGAAGTTCGCAATCTCATTTTTTTACAGTAGCTCCACATAGGAGGCCCTGGGAAAAATAATTTCCCTCAGGGCCTATGTCATCTAAGGGGATGCTGTGTGGAGGGTCTTTTTAAGGAAGGGAAGGATAGGAAGTTCTGGGAAGGAATAAGGTATGTGGGGTGGATAGGAATCTGGGGTCAATGTGTCTAGGAGTGACGGCCCTAAAATTCCATCCCTCCAAATGCGGTGCAAGGAGATGGGTCGACAGAGTCCGGCTAGAAAGGTCAAAAGGCCTCCCTCAACCAAATTCTTATCCGGCCCGCCACGCAGCAGGGCAGACCTATCCGCCGCCATGTCCTGGACAAACCTGATACCATGAACCCGGTCACCCCTGCTTAGTCACCAAACGTAGCAAACTACTTGCAGAGGTGTTGGTTATACAGTAATGGTTCCCGGGGCGGCGGTACCCATACCCGCTTCCCAAATTGGAATACCTCGTTTATAATAATTCAATTAGTCCTTACTCAAGTCATCTAACCCGCGACCTCTGGATTCGTAGTCAAAGTTCGTAGTCTCATTACTCAAGCCGTCTCTAATAGGTGTGCTAAATCTATTTAATGGTTACAGTAGTTTTTCGAGTTCGAGTCTTTGGTCCCCACCTTAACTCGCATCAGAAAGTTTCCCAACCGGGTAACGATAAAAAGCCGCTCTACCTAGTCCGTACAAATAGTTTGGCACGTGTTAGGTGGTAAATAAAAACACTTTTCAAGGGTAAAGTACCATGACGCAATTGTGAGGCGGTCTATCCTCTTAAGTATATTTTAATCTTTATAGAACGTACCGATACTAAATGGACCTGAACAATACGACAGACGCACATAGAACTTTTCATTTGCATTGCGCACAGTTCGCGGTCAAAACTTGGCAAATAAGAACGTACCTACAAGTACCTACTAAAAGGAGCAGAAAAGTTCGACAGACCGGCACCATCCATATATACATATATGGATCAACAAATAAAAACGTGTAAAATGTATATGACACCGAAAAATGGGCGTGGCTTACAGGTAAATCTCGATGACAAAAGTTGATCCACATGGATCAGGATATGTATCCCAGCTTCGGTAACGGATCCACAAATCCGGATAGATCAACAAACTCAAACGGATCAACAAAAAACTGGTGTACCGTCGCGCAATATCAACAAAGTACGTGAGGAGATAAATATATATATATATATATATATATATATATATATATATATATATAAATATATATATTACATATTTATTTAAGAAACTCAATCGAAAATCTGGAAACAGAAAAATCAGATAAAAATATTGGCACTTCTGGGACTCGAACCCAGGACCTCTCGTTTTCCGGGCAAAATTCTGTTACCAGATTTTCGATTGAGTTTCGCTTATATTATCTTCATTTAATTAACTAGATTTTATAATTGATATTTAAGAAAACAGTATTTTTTGGGCTCTTTATTAAATAATGTTTCAGATTAAAAAATTACAAAACCTTTTCTGAATAACATCGCTCGAACAAACACGCGACTTCCGTAGTTAATAAAATAAGTTGTTTGTTTTCATATTTTATCCGAAGATATTTTAAATCTTGAACACAGATTTCTAGGAATCCTACATTTTTTTTCAAATTACAGCTCAGATTAAACCAATAAAACTTAATAAGACTTGAATGATTGAACTTTGATTTTTTAATTGGCAAAGTTATATTAATTTGAAAAGATTTCCCTGGTGCAAACACTCCCTCAAAACGAAATTCATTTAAATACAAAAATGAACGAAATTTTACCAATTATTCGCCCGGAATCAAGATGGCTTGTTTTTAAACAAACAATAAAATATTGTATAGGAGTCAGGCTTTGTTCAGGGTAAAAAGATTTATGTTTTTATTCGTATGTGTGGTAGCTAAGAACTGCCGAAAGGGTTAATAAATTGTATGGAAAACAAAAAGAAAGCTTTATGATTTCAGTGAATCAACCTTTGAGATAATTTATTCTGTTTTTTGCATACACAAAGTTCAAAACCTAAATTCTTTTCTTGACAGAATTTAGTGGATTTCGTTTCCTTTTGGAGGTTGTATTTCTACGAATAAATTATATACACGTTAACCTCATTTTTTTCTAACGTTGTTAAACATTGCCAAATATTTTTCTTCTCTGCTTTTTGTGAGCTAAAATGTTTATATCATTTTAACCATTTTTTCTCTTTGTTTGCGACGAAAGGATGTAGAAATAAATATAGATAAATTCATGTCGAGTGTAGCGAAGCCTTCATGTAAAAAGCCGATATAAGGCTTATAATTTCGCATTCGCTAACGTTTTCTAATAAATTAAAACGCAAGCTGCAATATATCAGCTGGAGTGCCCGAGTTCACCGGCGAGGTTTGTTCAGGGGTCCAAGCATTGATAGGATAACTTTCAGTAACTTCTCATCGTACTCTAAGACAACTGCAGATTGCTAACGTACAAACAACAGTTGTCGTCGAATATATTAAGAACACTAAGTCACTGTGAACTGTTACTTATTCGTTAGCGATCTGTAATCATGCTAGGGAACGATGAGAAGTTACCGAAAGTTATCCCATCAATCCATATTGATCGGCTATGCTAGGGGGCTAGGTCTGGCGTTGGATGACCTGGACACACTTAACCCCAGATTCCTACCCACCCCTCATACCTTTTTCCTTTCCAATAACTTCTTGTCCTTTCTTTCCTTAAAAAAATCCTTCACATCCCCAAAGATGATATAGGCCCTGAAGGAAACTATTTTTCGCAGTGCTTCCTGTGCAGAGCTAATGTAAAATAATACCTAAAATATAAACAAACAAATCATGATTACACGAAGAATTCATGACTTATGCATTACCTTTACATACTAATGTTTCTCATGTATTATTCTCATGATACATCGTAGGAACGTATACATTCTACTCGTAATGTGACTCATGTCTATTCTATTGACATGATCCGCCTATTTTACTAGATTTGCCCGTCACTCCACGACACGATGATCTACATATTGTGACATATTATTCGAATTGTTGAATCTCGTGTCAAAATAAATAACACAATCTAATCCCAGAAGTTCCGTTTAAACCTCTGCTTTACAGACCTTTTAGTTAAATAGTGGGTGGTCTACCACCACAGCTTTCATATACCTATAGGTACCTACTACATACAAAATAATGATGTAATTTCCCAACACGAGGAATTTATACGCAGCCATCACAAGGTAGACAGTTGAGTATGCCATTAGTCGATCCAGGGTGCAGATTTTGCCCAAATTGAAGGGCTTGGGCGAGATAATGTCAACCCTCATTTGGTTAAAGTAGAGCGGAGTGTATCATCTACGCCTCTACGGGAATAGAATAAAATCGTTGGAAAATAAAACAGTTTTCTCGTGGACTAAAAGTAGGCGGGTGGACTTTATATATATATATATATATATATTTTTTTATTTTATTTTTTTATTATTATTTATTGAAACATTTATTATAATTACAATTTTACAACAAAAAATTTTTTTTACAGGTTTTTTTTTACTACCCTTCCATTAAAAGCATTTGCTTGTGTATGGAAGGGGAGTGTACATAAATGCTATTAGTTATTAGTTGGGTATAAGTTAGTACTTAAATAATTAATTGTACATAAATATATGTGAGCTGCAGTATTTATTTGATAATGGTGTGTTTTTTTTTTTTTTAAAGAAAGAATGTTATGGAGAACAAAGATATTTGTAAGATTAGTTGACAGTAGTTCTTTTCTTAAGAACATCTTTAAAATGTCTCTTGACAGAGAGCAGCATTCGGGCCTTATCATTGATGCTTCTGATTTCCTCTGGTAGACGATTGAAAAAAGTTCTTCCCTGATAAGTATAATGATGCTGTGCAAAAGACGTATTTAGTTTTGGGCATAGAAAAACATGTTTAAGTCGAGTTCTGTTTTCATTTAAAAATGGATATTTATCTTTTTCTTTTATTATTTGAATTACTGAATTTTTAATATATAAATCTTTAAATGTGGGTACTTGAAATTCTTCAAACAGGCGTTCTGTTGGGTAGTCTAAGGATTTTTTAAATATAATTTTAATAATTGTTCTTTGTACAATTTCTATTGGAAGAAGGTTACCCCCAACTAATAATAGCGTATTGTAGAGTGGATTGAACTAAGGCATAGTAGATTAAATATAGATTTTTTATCGACAGAAAATTTCTAATTCTTAAAAATATATATATTAATTTTCTGATTTTGTTTACTACTTGACATATTTGTTCCTTCCATTTCAGATTTTTATCGATAATTACGCCGAGATATTTAATTTTATTTGTTGTTTTTAATATTGTACAGTTTGATATGCAATAATGTTGGTTGTGAATTTTAGTGTTATCGTGTATGACAATGTTAAAATTTTTGGGAGCGGCGTTTGGATGGATTGCAAATGGAATTACAAATGTCTTTTCACTATTTAGTGATAGTAAATTAGTGTCGAAAAAATTCTTAAGCGTATTGATGTCTTCTGTGGCCTGTAATTCTACATTTTCCCAAGTATTTTCACTTATTATTAAAACTGTATCGTCGGCGTATGATGTAATTTGACCATGTAGATGTTGAAAAAAAATATCGTTTACATATATGGTAAAAAGGATTGGTCCAAGCACTGTACCTTGGGGGATTCCAAAGCTTGAAATCTCTTGATCACTATTAATACGATTGATTTTTACCACTTGAGGGCGGTTTTTTAAGTAGTTGGTGATCCATTTAATCGCGTTGCCTTTTATGCCAATATCATTTAATTTTTTTAATAGTATCTCATGGGATATGCTATCGAAAGCCTTTCTGAGGTCAATAAATATGCCCGCACATTTTTTACCTTTATCTAATGATTCGTAAATGTATGAAGTTACGTTAGCAATTGCATCTTGTGTGCTGAGTGATTTAATAAAACCAAACTGGTTTTTGTGTAGTATTTTATTACTATCTAGGAAATTTACCAATTGTTTTTTTACTATTTTTTCATATTTTAATGTTGTTTTTTTTAAAGTGAAACTTCCATAGCCCCGCTACGATTTGGATTTCGGATGAAACGGAAATGACGATTACTGCACCTGCGACGCATTAACTGCGCTCATTGACGGCTTTGATTATGATGTCACTTTTAAAGTCTCCTATTGGTTGAGAATGAAACGGAAATTTCGCTGGTCTGCGCTCATTTGATTATGACCTCACTTTTCAAGTATTGGTCGAGATTGTTTTGATAAAGTTTCGCTTCTAACGCGTATAAACTGCACTCGATTTTTTTTTTCAAAGATTTATTGTGAAATATATTTCTGTATGTTTTGCCTGAAAGAGGACAGAGTTTAAATTGGTATTTGGTTTAAGACTTATGCTTTTTTTTAGGAGCTTTTCGTTTTTTTTAAGAATCCTAAATTCTGAATTTCTCCTTAATTCTACTATTAAAATAATTTTTAACGAATTCAAAATCGACCCTCTTCACAACTGGGTTACAAACAAGTCAAAGAAGATATCGGTAATACGTCCACCACACGGTCATATACCAGTGAAATTGTATATCGGTAATAAATCCAACGCTAAGTCACAAACCAGTCAAATTATATATCGGAAATGCATCCACCACTCAGTCGTATACCAGTCAAATAGCATATCGGTAATAAATCCAACGCTAGGTCACAAACCAATCAAATAATATATATTTTTTTATAATAAATGTAATAAATAAATGTTACAAAAATTTCAGTTTTTTCTAAAAAAATATGTCTTAGTATATCGGTAATGCATCCACCACTCGGTCATATACTAGTAAAATAGTTTTCCGGCAATAAATCCAACACTAGGTCAAATAATATATCGGTAAAAGAAAAATCATTGATACTCGTAATATATGCAAAAAGGCTCGTCCGTAAAAAACTCGTCATTCTTTCGCGCACAATGTAAGGCTTGGGGTCGCAATTGGTGTTAAAGCAATTGATGCGATTAAAGCAAATTCATTCAGTTAGCACCTCTTTCCCCTCCTTACAACCTTCTACCTCACAAATAGTCCCACTGGCTATAAACAGGAGCAGAAGGGACTCTTGTGCGGCGGTAATATTTACAGATATATTATTTGTATACAGTGGAATATTTTTTGTGTATATTTGTAAGTTATATTTGTGGATAATAATCATTAATATATCCACGTAACATACCCTCTAATATATCATCATTATATCCACGAACATAACCACAAAAAATACGCGAACGTATCCACAAACATATCCACTAACATATCAATAATAGGCATTATTCACAAAAAACACACAAAAATATCCACTTAAAATTCCACAAATATATCCACAAACATATCCACAAATATGTCATCAAATATATCCACTAACATATTACAAACTTTTCCACAAATATGTCAACAAGTGTGTTTGAACACATATCTTTAAAAATCCCCAAGTATATCTACAAACATGTCCATCAACACACCAACAAATACATCCTCAAAGAAATCCACAAATATATCAACAAAGATGTCCATTAACATATTCACAAATATATCTACAAATTTATCCACAAACATATCCACAGACTTATCCACAAATATATCGACAAACACATCCACAAACATATCTACAAACATATTAATTGGTAAATCCAACCAATGTACAAATATTTCCCCAAATACGAGATACAAATATATCCACAAGCCTTTTTTCCTGTGGCTGCTTATTTAGTTGCTTGTGTACTAGAACCAAGTAACTTTTTACGATAATTTCTTGACGGCAAAGTATTTTCGTCAAGATTTCCGTATTGTCGGTCAAGATTGCGCAAGATTGGTGTGTATTGCCTATTCTTATGGTCGTGTATTGCCTTGTTTGACGGTGAGTTCGCTGGGCTATCGATTAAGTTGAGCTACTGTCAAGTAAATTCTGTTTAGCCCTGACGCCTTCAATTAAGGTTTCAATGAAGCTAAGTCATAAATGTTTTACTGTGATGAGGAAATACCACTGAACCCTTAAATCAAAGGGATGGAGCCGTATTAACAAATATTTTCAATTCAATTTTTTTTTGCTGAAAATAGGGCTATATAACTTTTTATCGTTGAATATTTGCTTTTTTTTATAAAAAATAAGTGTAAGTATAGTTTCTGAGTGCGAATAAACCGTCAAAATAAAAATTTGATATGTATTGATTTTATTTTATAGTGCAAAATGGATATTCTTTATCTTCTTCCAACATCCCTGCCATGAATCGCCCCGAGAGGTCCGCTACGTTTGGCGATTGATTAGGGATGCCCGGGTTCTGGGGTGAGGTTTGTCTAGGTCTTAATATTGACTCAGCATATATCTGAGACTGAATACAAGAGGAAAGTGAAACATGAACACGACACCTACGTTCACAAAGAATGAAGGAATACTTGTACCAAAATATAACAATAAGTACGGACGATTACCGAGTAATGTAAAAAATTGCGGTTCTACAAATAGATTGAAATATATGCTGAAAATATGTTCACTAAAAAGAGATGATTTATATTAAGCGATGTGTGTTAATTGTGACAATCTGTATAGTTATAGTATTAATATTATGTAAATATAATTAAATTGTAATTGAAGATAACATCCCGTTGACAAACTGCTTTATTGCGGTTTAACGGTACGAAAAAAACAATAAAAATGCGTTTGTCCGCCTATTTCATGGCGGGCCGGATCGGGAGAGACTGGTTGAGGAACCTTAACCTCTCCAGCCGGGTATTCTTGTCTCATCTCCCTGAACTACAGTGAGAGGGATGGATTCGTAGGTCCGTAACCCCTGGACGCATTGACCACCAAATGCCTACTCATCACTCATACCATTTTCCTTCCCAGAGGGTTCTTTCAGAAAAGGAAGGCGAGGAAGTTATGGGAAGGAAAAAGTACTGAGGGGTGGGAAGGAATCTAGAGGTCAGTGGGTCCAAAAGTAACGGACGATTGAATTCAACCCTCCCGTTGCAGTGCAAGGCGATGATCCGAGAGAGCTCCGCCGTAGAGATCAAAAGTCCTCCGTCAATCAATCTCTCCCGATCCGGCCTGCCACGAACATGTGGGCAGAAGCCTGACGTGTGGCAGAGTTGTTGGTTAATTATAAATGGTTCCTGGGGAGGCAGTATCCATACCCGCCTTCCAAATTAAAAATATACGTAATTTAATCTGCAAATAGATACCATATCTTTTGTGTTATTTCTGGAAAGATAAATTCCTCTCAAATTCCGTATTTCTAATTCGGATACCTTTATTCAAAAATTTCAAGGCTAGCTATGCAAATAATTTCAAGACTGAATTGTTATGAAATTCAGCGAAACGTCAAATGCCGTAACAATTTTAAAAATGTTCGTGTATGATAAGATAACTTTGGAATATCCCTGCAAATATGTTTCTCGACAGTAAAGTTCACGAGTTTGGTGAAACTCATCCTGGGCACAGGGCACAGGGCACAGGGCACAGGGGATTCTTACTAATTTGACCCTATTATTCTAATGCTCGGTCTCTTATCTGATGTAATCTAATCATCAATTTGTGAGCCATTGCGCCGTGAATAAATAATTAAGACCTTTAACATAATTCTGTACCTCGTTTTACCATTCAATCCACTGAACATGAAGTAGTAAATTCTTACGAGTGCTCTCTTCTAAATTAATTATTTTAACGAGTGAATATAATGGGAACGCTTATGGTTATATAACACACATGGCTTGTCGGGGTGTGTGTGAGGGTGTATAGTTAGAGAGTGGATTGTGACTAGCCAGGAGGTCTAGCACAGTGAAATCGATAACTTTACTATATCGGATCGATAGGCACAACTACCGATTTTATACCATTTTACCGAGCATGGTATTGACAGGGAATAAATAAGAAATCAATATACGATGGTAACACTGGCGGATCTGCCTATAGATATACATACGTAAATGTTAAACGGCTTCGTAAAGATTAAAAATTACTAGTAAATTGACAATTTAGAATTGAAATACTAACTTAAATTGCGTTGGCACTCCGCGTAAACTTTTTGAGACTAAACAGAAGTTAATGAGGTCTTTAGTCATGTTTAAAGAAATTTCCTTTCTCCAAGCTTAGACGGAATAAATTTATCACTGATAAATTAGATAAATTACTTCTAAGATGAATTATTGGATCGCGTTCACGTCTTCTTTCAATTCTAAGAGCTTCGTTAATTCACCCCCATTCATTAAGGGCCATTAACCAAACAGCGGCCGAAAGATGTTCTTACGATCGTACAGGGCGGTTCCAATGAGAAAGATTAATTATTCTCCGTGCCAGCTTTTTAAAATAATAACTCAATATCGATTTTATTTCAATCTAAATTTGCTTTAATTTATACCCACATTCAAAAATGCTGAAAGGCGTGATGGATGATAAAACTATTAAAATTATCTACTTTTTGTAATTATTTTTTGATCATAAGTATTTATAATTTTTTCAATAATGTCTAAGCAAAATTAGAATGTAAAAAAAATATAATATATATTGGTTTGTATGACCGTAAATAAATAGACAAACTAAAGTATTTTCATCACAAAACATGTGAGGGTATCTTTTTTTAAATGATTTTATTTAAACTAAAATTAAAATTTTGAAACATAGCTTGCCCAGATAATTAATTGATTTATTTTACTGCATAATTATATGATTTGAAATGTGTGTTGTATAATACAAAATTTTGTTTGAAAATTTAACAAATCTGCCGACGACCTACGCTAAAACCTCTTTGTACTCAAAAAACATATTTTCTCAAAATTTTAAACATAGCTTTTCGAAATAAATTCGTCTAAAATTTGATTTAAAAATTACATATTTCTGGTTTTGTCTGGTTATTCCCTCTTAATAAGCCAGTTATTATTCAAAATGTTTTGTATATTGATAGCTTATCTGAAAATTTGTCAATGGTCGTTGGGAATATTTCTTGTCAATTGTTGACCGTGCTCGCAAATATTGATAACTGCCCATAGATGACAAATTTAGACAACATCGTGTTGATATAGAGTTTTATTGATCGTTCGTGCTTCAGACCTTCAGAACTTAAAGTATGCGTAGGTACATCTATGCCGATTACATCAGGGAGTCTTGTCATGTAGCATTCTTTGTACCTCACAGGAGAAATAGAAAATTTCTTCAACAATACGCCCCATGAGAGAACCATGACAATATTACTTATCAGTGGATTCACGTTCACAATACGATTCATACTTCTATCGTTGAAGTGGGGAGTCTCTTACTATGATAATGGATATTTTTCATTTAGGTGGATAATTGATTATTAAAGATTTGTTTTAGTTTTAATGATTTCTGTACTTTGTATCTAGTTTATTTCAAAATAAAATTCATTAAGGCGCCGTATCCCCACTCAAAGTGAAGAAGATGGAGAGATATGTAATTATGAATGTCGGAGAAAGCGCGTTAATATTTAAAATGAAAAAAATGTGAAGCGAAAATTGTGAAAATGTTTAATAAAACACGACTCGTTTAAAATAGAGCAAAAATCTGGTGGGGAGTATCTAAAAGAGGTTTTAAGAAACACTGTGAATTTTTTCAGTCATCTACATACCCTTTAAAATAAGTGAAATTATAATTTTTAAAATTTTTTTTTAATTAATTTTTTTTGTTACATACATAAAAAATATTACAAAAAAATATTTCTTTTGATGTAAAGTAAAAAAGAAAGAACTATGAAATTAAATAGGTAGCTTAAAGATAAACCATAATACAATTAAACAAAAAAGATATTACAGTAATGCATATATGTATGATATCAACAACAAAAAAATCCCACATAGGCATCGCCAGTTCGTGGGTATACATAAGTTTTTTTTAATGCATTTTGTCTGAAGAGCTTATGTAAAAAGTGTATACACTAATAATAAAGTGCTATAGGTATATATATTCTTAGGTATATTAGATAGAAAGACAAATTTTTGAATACTGTAATAAACATAATTTGAAAAATAAATTTATAAATAAAATAATATAAACTTAATTTCGGCAGATTCAAGAGCTAGAAAACAGTTGTTAAAGTGAAAACAAAAAATGAGAGAAAAATTCCTAATCAAACCAAACTTTATAACAGACCAAACACCAGAAAATTTTCGATCTATTATATTACTAACTGACCCGGAGAACTTCGCACCGCCTAAGAATCAATAACTGTTGTGTTAACTTATTAGCTGAATTAATTAAAAAAATTTTAAAGTTAAAATTAATACTCAAAATGAATTAAGTAATGTAATTCACCTGGCAGCAAGGCATTTGTTTTATTAATGCGAACCGAAATGATTCACGTGGCATTATTGTACTGCTTTCTGTTAAAACTATTTACTCGGTAGGTTGCACTTGGATCGATTCCCTTCATTGAAGCACCTTGTGATATCCAACATTTTTCGTTTTGTTGTCGTTAGATATCTTCCCAGTTCCACCGGGCGCATCGAGGAAAAATAAGCCACCATTTCCATCATAAACTGCCTTCATTAACGTATCGTGCACTTCCTTCTGTTGGGGGTACAACAGTGGTACATTCGTTCAAACTGATTGGTTCAATTCATCTTGATCATATTCACGTTCTCGTACCAATTCTTGATTGAAAGCATCATTCATTGCAAGTTTCATTGCATTCATGAAGCGTCGATCTGGCGTTGTTATTCCTAACTTGACTAACAAACTGCCGCACATGAGGTAACACATGTCTTCGATCAAAAACAAAGCCTGTTTATGTATATCCTCATTCACCTCGAGATCAGGATTCCCTGAATTAACACTAATTCGATGTAAAATGTCTTCTGACATGTCATCTTTGTACTTGTTCCATAGGTCACGTGGATTCGATGGGAAACATGTCAAAATAATGATAGCAAATAATGTGCGTATAGACTGGAGATACAGAAATAATTGCTTTAGTGATTGTCATGTCCCAATGAGTATCGTTTTCAAGCAAATTTATCTGCTGACATGCAACACGAATTGTTGGGCACACTACACCATTGACTTGTGATTCAAACGATGTCGGCCCACGAACATTCACCAGCAACAACCGAAAGTAGAAGCATTCGTTACTTTTTACATGAACTGTGTAAATGCAACCAAGAGCATCAGTATCAGCATAACCGGATGATCAGTAACCACATCGCCGTGCTTCCGAAGTGAAAATCTCTTCGACAAAGCGTTCGAAAAAGTGTAATAACGTGGCATCTCAGAGTAGAGCAACGTCCGGGCAAACATATCTCATTGGCAAATCGAAAAGAAACTGGTCAATGTTGTTGCTGGAGGTGTTTCAGCACGTTTGGCAACAATCGATGTAATGAAATAAACTCGTTGATCATTCTCCAGATGCATCGCCAAATATACGACAGTGGAATGTAGTTCATGAATGGGGAGTGAGAATATACGCCAAATCGCCTCATTGTAGCTCACAAACTTGATAGCGTGTGATTTCATCGTTTTTTATTTGTAGTTTTAACGCCAATAACCACCATATCGCTGACTTTTGTGACAAATTTGCAGATGTATTTGATTGACTTCACCGAATTGCAATAGGTACCCCACGTCACAATGCGCCTTGAATGTTTTGAAAAGAAGTGGCTGTTTTCCTGGAGTTGTGCAGACATACGTTCACCATTTGTCCAATTTACGACTGTTGACGTTTAGTGTGTAAGAAAGAGAGGAAGCATTATATGTTTAAGAACAAAAGAAAAACAATAAGCACATTGACATTTGACGTTTTAGAATTTTTGGAATTCAAGCAAACTTCAATATTATACCTACCTACCACAATATTCCTGCAGCTCTTTCAAAAGATGAAAATTCGTTCCATATTAAATGTATGAGGAAATGAATATTCGTCATAACTTTCTTTTTCGTGAATTTTTGCGATGTTTTAATAGTTATTATGTTATCCGAGGCGGAGACAAATCCAACAAATCAAAGATCATCAAAATCGGTTCAGCCGTTCTAGAGTTATAAATAGTGTAACTAACCCGACTTTGTTTTATATATTAAGATTTATATTAATAAAAAATAGCATTTCCCTCAGATTTAAAAAAGGAAAATTTTTAGTAAATATTTTAATAAACAGAGATTAAAATATATATTTGAGTATCGTTTTTCTGTGTGGTTACATAATTACAGCAGTGGTATATCCTTTTATCCTGTATGCGAATTACTGGAGAATTGTCGCATTTCCTTAGCAAAACATGTCCATCCTTGGTCCAAATATATTTATATCCAATAGATTTCGTAGACTTGGCTAGCCCAAAAAGTTCCTTATTTGAGTGCGTTAGTTTTATGTATGTATATATTATAGTTTTATTAATGTAAATATTATCTGTGGAATCCGAATACTTTATTTCTTTTGGGCTCAATACTCCTTTAATTTTTTTCTTAATAATAACCCTGTCCTTTGATTCTTTTGAGTTGAATTGAATACTTATTATATTTTTAGTAGGGTTGTTGTAATAATTCACTATGATTTTTTATGTCTTCATTTTCCTTCACAGCAATTCCTTGGATTCCGATAGATGTCTCTAGCGTGCGCTGTTGAATGTCGTTGACAGACGATTTAAGATATTTTTTTAATTTCTTTTTGCATTTCTTCCATTTTTGTGTCATTATTTTTAAGGTAAACTTTAGTTTTTTTTAGTTCGCCTTCAAAATCACCAATTTTACTTGAGCATGATTCCACTTTCTTGACCAGATCTTGAATTTCTTTCATGATGTCCGAAATTTTTTAATAAAAATCATTTGTTCGATTTTTTTTTAGTTGTGCGTTTATTCTTTCACTCATTGTTTGAAGTAACTGTTCTTTGAAACGATCAAATTTTTGTCCAATTAGAGTATCACTTTTATCAATTTTTGGACGCATTATTATTCTTTAATAAATACATTTTATTATTTTTATTTAACCTGAGGTGACATCTATCGTCGAAATCTTCTTTAGAAATAACTGTGCTCGGTAGGCAACTGCTGAAATGTTCCGTCACTAGTTGTGGTAGATATATAAAAACTTGAAGTTATTGAATTTTTTTTTATTTTATTAAAAAGAAGTCGATGATTTGAGCACTCGAAAATGATTTGAATGTCACTTTAAATCACTTTACACTTTATTTGAAGCACAGAAGGTTTTGTCAAAATATCGATTGAGGTCAGGGAGAAAAAATGATGTTTTGTTGAAGAACTACGATTTAACCGAACAACAACATGATGATGCACTAGCGGCTCACCCTGGGACTAAGGCTTATTGAAGTTACTGCTTTAAATTATTTAAAAACTCACAAAAACACTATAAAAATAACAGAGAGATTTCGACAGCTGTTCACTGCTCTAGGTAGGTAGGTCATTCGTGTTTATAATAATTTTCTAAGCATCTTTGAGATACATATTTTTTTTATTTATTTATTTCATTATTTAATTATTTTCATATTACATTTGGTTATAAAATGACGTATTGCCCATCTCACTAGGTGTGAAACGCCTGTGTTGAGATGGCAATTTACAGAGTGGTTATCTAAGATTTTGTAGTAATATTATGAAAATGGCAGGTTAATATAATTTTTTTTCTTTAAATATACAATTCAAGTATGTTACATATATATATATATATATATATATATATGTAGAACAATTTTCTCGGTTTACCCGCGTAACGTAGTCCTTAAAAGGACTTTTTAACTCCTGACGTTTCGGACAGATCACACTGTCCATCTTCAGAGGCCTTATGTCTTGAGTTTTTGTCTCAAACTGATAGCTTTCGCATGTCTGTTCGGTCCAAAAGCTAAAGGACCGAACAGACATGCGAAAGCTATCAGTTTGAGACAAAAACTCAAGACATAAGGCCTCTGAAGATGGACAGTGTGATCTGTCCGAAACGTCAGGAGTTAAAAAGTCCTTTTAAGGACTACGTTACGCGGGTAAACCGAGAAAATTGTTCTACATCTTACACCCGTGAAAACCTTAATCATAACATATATATATATATATATATATATAAAGAAGATTGCAGTAGGTACATGGTTACATATATACACACAGTAGGTATAAAGGTAAGTCTGTTTTTAAATACTTGTGATGGATATGTTTATTTGAGGTGATCAATGATTTTACTTTTAAATGTACTTTTGGTTTGCGTGTTTCTAATTTCAGGAGGTTGAGAATTGAACAGCTTTGTTGCATTATATTTAAAACTTCTTTGCCCATAAGAAGTTTGACAAACTAGGATGTTGAAAGATTTTACATTTGACTCTCTTAATGCTCTTGTGTTCATTCGTTCTTCAAACATGTGTGTATTTTTAAATTGATGAAGCAGGATATTTTTTGAATACAATTTTTGCAGGTTCGGAACATTTAGTGTCTTAAAAATAAAATCAGTGCTTGTTCTCAACGGGACTTTAAGAATAACCTTCAAAATTAGTTTTTGAATCTTTACTAAAGGCTCTAGGCAAGTATTTGTGGCACTACCCCAGCTGATAATACCATATTCAAGTGATGATTGTATAAGAGCACAGTAAACTTGTTTCAGTTGTTTTCTATTTAAAATATCTCTAACATTTTTAAAAAAATAGACGAGTTTCCTCAGTTTTGTCGTTAGGTTTGTAACATGTACGTTCCATTTAAGAAGATCATCTATTTGAATACCAATTAATATTATTTTACATCTATAAATGGATAATTGTATGCAGGAATTGAAAGAGGCGGGATTGGGCGCGAAATTGAGTAATCTGAAAGTATGTTGCCTGTTGTATGCTGATTTCTAACACTATGGAAGATCTACAGTCTCTCGTATCTAGGAAGAACGAAGTATGTATGAACAATGAGTTAATTATGAATGTCTAAAGTCATGGTGTTTGAAAGAGAGAGTGCGAAAACAGTATGCAATATAGTTGGGGATGATGAATACTTGGAGCAGGTGGATGAGTTTATGTATCTGGGTAGTATGTTTACGAGAGATGGGAAAGCTGATAGAGATATTGAAAGAAGGGTGAATGCCGGTAACTCCATTAATGGTGGAGTGAATGCCGTTGGCGCTAATAAAAAAACTGTCAAAAGAAGCGAAGCTAGCAGTCCACAATGGAGTCCTGGTACCTACCCTGATGTATGGCAGTGAGGCATGGAACTGGCATAAGAAGGATGAAAGTAAGCTGAATGCTGTTGAAATGAGATCCCTGAGACGTATGTGTGGTAAAACAATGTATGATCGTGTGAGAAATGTGGATATCCGCAAAGAATGTAAGGCTAATGTAAGCATAATGAGTAAAATTAAGAAAGGGACCCTCAGATGGTTTGGGCATGTAGAGCGAATGAACAAAGAAAGTAGTGTAAGAAGAATATATAACGCGAATGTGAATGGTAGAAGAAGTCGGGGACGCCCGAGGAAGACATGGCACGATCAAGTGAATCAGATACTTGAGTCGGGCCATGTCAAAAGTCAGAATAATAGAAGAAAATGAATAAGACGATGTATGATTGTGAGTAAGGCAAAGAGTGTGTGTGTCCTCTCTGCCTACCCCTGCGGGGAAACGGCGTGATGGTTAGTTAGTTAGTTAGATTTTACTTTGCGATTTTTTTCTATCGAGGGAATTTCATGTAATTTGCGTTTCGGCGTGGAACACGTCTAGATATTTTATTTAAAAAAAAACTTTTTTTAAGAGCTTAAAAACTACAAATGTTAAGGGAGATATGAAAGCCAATAGAAATGTAGGTAGCTGCGGTTTAAAGACTCCCAACTCGGATGTTATAGGATTTCAAACTGTTTGCTTTTTTTTTTAAACAACGCATATGATTACACTTTTAAGTATGTGACTTTTAGTGTGAAACCGATACTTGATAAGAGAATAAAGCAAAGCATTTAAATGAGAAAAATACTAGCCAATTTAGTATGTTTTAACATAAAATTAAATATCCATTTCGGTAGTAAGCAGTTCGAATAACTTATTTTGTGAAGTGTTACAACAACTCTGGGATGTGCGGAGTGATTAGCAATTTAAATGTGCATTTTATCGTCGAATTTATTGGTTCATTGGGATAAATTCAACGAGGATCCATTTAGTTGGGGGTTGGACCTATAAAGCTCTATTTTCTATAGACGTGGAATAGAGCTTTAAAGACGTGTGACCGCGGTTGACGTGTGACTGCGGTTGACGTGTGACATATCAAAATGATGTGGGGAGGGATCGAACAATGGGCTTGATTATAGAAAAGGATGCGGACCGTCGGACGTCTGGACATCCGAGCCTCTCGTTCAGTTGGTACGAATAAAGCAGTTCTACCTACTAGTAGTACCAACAACATCCGAGTGCTGCGTTCGCTCGGTGTAGACCGGCGAAAGATCCTTGAAAGACCGGCGAAACACCGTCGAAAGACCGGCGAAAAGCGGAATATTCCCAACCCCGACCCCCTCAATACTCTTATTTTTTTATTATTTTTATTTATTTATTCTTACTATATTCACATTAAAAAGGTATAATTTATTGTCATCCACACTAGCAGCCTTAGTAAAAAACCCCGTGAAATTTTTATTCAATTGATAAACGGCCGCGGATTTGAAAACATAAGTAATTAAAAAATTATTCATGGAAAGAAATATACATCGTTTACACAGCCTCAGAGGGTAATTTATCTCACGTGTACGAATATTTTGTTGATGATGTCTAAACGAAATTTGGAATTTTTCCGAAGTATTTTGAATGTTCTATATATTTATTATTTTTGAAGGTGTCATAAAAACAAATACCATTTATGAAAACTAGATAAAATTACCGTTTAGATTTGTGTATTTGAAATACACTTTAGAAATAAAAAATTGCCATATTTTATGATTCAAACACGGAAAAAAAGAAAAAAAAATTCTTACCAAATAATTTTTGACCAAAATGCAGAGAAATTAAAAAAAATCAAAATTAAAAAAACACAGTCCTTTTATGTAATGAGTTTGAAAAAAAACTGTCACCTCACTTTTTCCTCGTGCACTCAATAAAAAAATAATAAAAATTTTCGAAGTTTGCTTTAATTAATTAATTTATTTTATTACACGCCCTGATAGGCTTTTACATTATAATTTATAAGTTGAGTAACAAACAATGAAGAAAATAAAATACACAATACAATGTAACAAAAAAAAATACATATTGTGTTAAAATGATAAGATGTCTCATATTCAATATAAATAAAAATTGAAGAAATTATGTAAATCTATTTGTGCCTAGAAGAATAAAAGTGATAGAATATACATATATAGAATAACATAATACTGACCAGGTATACCTCACAGATTTTATCCTTAAAGGAAGCGCCAATTCTGGACGGGATAAGATCCCGCCGAGAATATCTGTGAACCCCTTTAGTGCTCAGGGAGTGGATCTTAAACCATAATATGTGTCAGGCTATAAAGGGTGGTGTGCAGGGATCATAATTCAATACGGAAATTAGGAGAGTTAAAACATATAATTATAAATTACTTAACATATGACGAGGCCTAACTGGACAGGTAGTTATAAAATATTACAATGGACTTCCCCCCATAGAACCGACCTTTTTTTAAAAAAAAACTATAAGTCGATTTAATACGGATTATACGCTCGGACTTTACGGTATATCGCATGGCCGCCGAACAGGTTTCCTTTTTAATAGAATGACAACTATTCCCACCAATGGGTTTCAAAATTTCACCGATCATTCATAGACGTACTCGCCGTAAACTTAAACGCCCGGCATTTCCGATTAAAAGGGAATTTTTATCCCGAACAAATTTCGACGACCTCCGTAGTCCAGTGGGTAAGACTCTTGACTCACAACCCGGAGGTCGCGGGTTCGAACCCGGCATGCGCAAATAAATTTTATTTGATTAATTTGTGTTATTTCACAATTAATTCATTTAAAATAATATTTAGTATATTTGCGGCATGTTCCAGAGTGGAAGATACTATCAGTATCGCCCTGGTGTACGACCACCATTCAGAATTGAAACGCTGCTTGAAAATGGCTTTAGCCGTGTTTAGTGACCAGATCTGAATAGCCAGGTACTTCCCAACCTTCCTCTTCCCCACCTCCTTCCCCTCCCCACTACCTTCAGCCTCACAACATACCCCAATTGGGGGTGCCATAGTCTCACTGGCTCCAGACGGGAGCACTTGAGATTCTTGTGCGGTATTCACTGTAAAAAAAAAAAAAATTCAACTCTACATAAACTCCGTGACTGTTGCCTGAATAGGAAACCGGCCCACATCTCCGTAACCTACCCACGCAAAAAGGAACTGATCCAGGTGTCGCTATACGGCGTAGACAAAACCAGGGCTGGCACTCTAATAAATAATAAGCTAGTTCCTACCTAATGATTATTTCGAAGGGTAGAGATGTCAGGATGCAGTACAAATGATAAAGTTATTAATAATTATATTTAAAAGAATAAGGATTTGCCCTGCATCATAACAAAACTTACGTTGAATCTTTTCAATGTTGTCTGAATGAATGTTGTAAAAGGGAGACCATAACGTAGAGTTATATTCAAGTTGGTATCTGACAAGGGTTTTATATAACATAATAAATGTGTCTAAATCATTGAAATCTTTTGCAGCTCTCAAAACAAAGGCAAGAGTCTTTAGGGCTTTGTTGATAATATTATTAATATGACATACAAAGGTGAGTTTACTGTCGAACATAATGCCTAGATCCATAATTTCACTAACACAATTTAAATTTTCACCATTTAAAGAATACTGAAAAATAATAGGATTATTTATTTTGGAAAAATGAATGAACTGACATTTACATGTGTTTAATGCTAGTTTGTTAATAGAGCACCGTTCAAAAAGATATATAAAGTTAGTATAAGTGTAATACAATCATTAATGTGGTTAATCTCAACTCTCAGTAAATATATCAACAATATCATTTATAAATAATAAACAAAATGGGCCCTAAATGGGAGCCTTGCGGCACTCCGCTTGTTGCTATAAATTTGCAAGACTGTGTGCCATTTATTTTCACACTAAGAATTCTTTTGGACAAATAACTAACAAACCAATTTAAACTCGCAAAATTATTCATTAGTATTTTATGATACACCTTGTCAAAGGCCTTGCTAAAGCCAGCGTATATTGAGTCAACCTGGCACCTGTTGGCTAAAGATTCAGATATGAAGTTTTCATATATTAGTAAATAAAAGTGTAGATTTATTTGAACAAAAGCCATGTTGGTGGGGAGTTATAATTTTTTTTATGTTTGTGGATATTTTAAGGGGAACAATTTTTTCAGAAAGCTTGGGTTTCGATGATTGGATACATATTGGTCTATACTTTGTTACGTCCGTTTTGTCCCCTTTTTTTAAAAATGGGTGTAAGAAAACTGTGTTTCCATGTATCAGGGAAACTGCCTGTCTCTAGTGACTGGTTAAAAATTAGAAAAAGAGGAACAGCTAAGCCGTTTAAACATTCTTTAATTAGCACAGGTGGAATATTACACACAAGCCACCCCCCATACACACAAGCCCTGCTTATTTATGGGGGTACATCAAATACATGTATTATGTAATAAATTATTGTAAAAAATATATTATAATTTATGTATCTTTTTGCAAATAAAAAATAATAAAAAAAAAATAAAAAATTATCAGGTCTTGCATTTTTTCTAGCATCTAACAAATTTACATGGTTTTTGATATCTTTAATTTCTATGCGTATTTCAGATATATCCAGACTAAGAATCGATGAGAATTTTTGAATTTCGTTGCTAGGTATATCCTCTTCATACACAGACTTAAAATAATCGGCGAATAGATTTACAATGTTTTTATCATTACACCCAATTTTTCCATTGAAATTCATAGAAGTTGGAATACCTAAGATATTATTTTTTTGAAAATTAATGTAATTCCAAAACTGTTTTATGTTTACACGAATTTCACTTTCAATTTTGTCAATGTAATTTTTATAGCACAATTTGGAGATTTTACAACACTCCCATCATAACAATTGAAATTTATTGTAATCGCTTGTCAGTCTGGATCGCATGTAATTTTTATGAGCTATTTTCTTACTTTATGTTAAAGTGATCAATTTGAGACTAAACCAGTTTGGAAAATGAGAAATTCTATTATGTCGAAGGGGCACAAAATTTGCAGTAGCATCATTTAGAATATCATAGAATTTATTTACATTATGAATTATTTACATTACGAAAGGATCAGTCTGTTGTATTTAAGCAATCAGAAATTTTTGGAAATTTTGCTTTACAGAAGTTATAAGATGACTTGGTATTTTTAAGATGAGTGTTGTGAACAAATGGTATAACTATGTCCAGAGGAGGATGGTAAGATTTACATACGTTAGCAGTGGGCTCACTGCAAAAAACTTAGTGAAAAAAAAATAACCTAAAAATAAACCGACATTAAAAACGGATTTCTTGCATCTCTAAGAACGTTAATTTCTTTGATACGTTTACGAATACGTCTATTAGATATTAATATTTTAAAAAAAAACATCACTGTCAAGAAAGTCTCAAAAAATAAAGATCCTTAAATGTAAATTTGAATTTTCATGTATCATGTAAAATAATTTTCTGATAATTCAATTTTCAAAGTATACAACATGACTACAACTTGTGAAAAACTCCAAAAAACACGTTAAATATATTAAATATGTGAATAGAAGAGTGAATTGGTCACTAAAATAGAAATGATTCAATAAAATCACAATATTTGCCAACGAAATTCCCGCCCTAAGTAAACCAAACTGTTTTTTTCTAACGCCCCTGGCGGAAAAGAATTACAACAACCATTTTTACGAAATAAATTATGGCCATTTACGATGTTACCAGTTGTAAAATGCATTTTAAAGCGTGACCGCGGAAGAAAGCTTATTAGTAATAGTTAGTTTTTTAGTGTTGCAGCAACAGAGGTTATCGGCGGTGAAAGGTTTTTTTTAGTAAGGCTGTATGTAGGTGTTCACCTATGTTGTAGAGGAATTTTTCAGTAGTAAATTATAAATTATAAATTTTAAATAGTAAAACAAAACAAATAGTTGTCTTAGTTAATATTAAAAAAATTTATATTGAGTCGTTCAACTTCTATATCCGCTATAACAACTTTCACTGATTCGGAGAAAACCGCAAAAAACTGTCACATCTCTAGCGTAAATAAAAAATGCATTTTTTTATATAATGAATTGGAGTAATATACATAATGGAGTAAAAGTATTCATTTTTCAATGTATGACAAAAAAATATTTAAGCAATTTGGATGAATAAAGTGGATAAAGCGGATTTTGATACTCACTTCGTAATTTATAAGGAATACAGAGACTTTTGAAACTCAACTATGATTACCTTAACACGGGAATTAGCCTAGTATGGTAGCCAAAAAAACATAAAAGTGCACTTTCAAGAATTGTATGAAATAATAAAAAAAAAAAAAAAACTGACCTAAGGGCCGTGTTTCTACACCCGCCATCTGGGCAAAATAACTGCTCGGGATTAGTTGCATTCCGATATAGTGGGTTTTGATAGTAACTTCTTGAATGATATAGAGGGTTTAGTTTCTCACTCGCAGTTTTAACTTGGTTTTTGGTCGTGATAAAGGGAAAGGGTTTGAAACTCAAAGGTTTTGTTCCTCGCAAAAATGTAACAAGATGTCGTACTTAGATCATTTTGTCAAAAAATCGGATATAGCGGGTATCGAAATTATAGGACTCATATATAAACTCTCGCTTCTCATAGTGGAAACCCGCTTCGATGGGATATTATATACAATGTAGGGCCTCTAATCATTATATATCTCTATTTTTACATGAACTCCACGGAGAAAGCCCTGAGAAAAATAATTATTTTTAGGGCCAATGTCATCTTTGGGGATGCTGTGTGGAGGGTAATTTTAGGAAAAGAAGGAGAGGAAGTTCTGGGAAGGAAAATGATATAAGGGGTGGTTAAGAATCTGGGGGTCAGTGTGTCCGGGAATGCCGGACGTAAGAATCTACCCCTCCCACTGGGGCGCAAGATCTGCAGGTTGCCACGGTAGTTATTGGGTAGACGCATCTGCCGCCAAGATCCGTATAAACCTCTCCCCATGAACCCGGGCACCCTTGCCAAGTCAAAACAAACATATCGAACCACTTGTTGTGACCTGTGGCACAGATATTATCCAATAAATGGTTCTTGGGGACCCGCCTTCTAAATTTCAGACATATCTTATTTTACTTCCCTGGATAATTAAACGCGTCTTTGCAATATACAGGGTGGGGCAGAGAGGAGTTACTAGTTTCGAAAAATCACTGAAGCCCCCCAGACCGAGCAAATGGGCGGGGCGGGTGCTGTTAGGTTGGGGAAATGATGCCGTTTATGTTAGTGACCACGTCATGGTCAGGTAAGTACCGGCGCTTTATTGTGGAGACGTTCTTTAAAAACGGGGAAAGCGTTGTGCCTACGCATTGAGCTTTCCGAGTCCGGTTCGAGTTAAATCGTAATGACATTGTTCCTGATCAAAAAACCACTCAAAAATGGATCAGTAATGGAATGCGCTTGCAATATCGTCCAGAATTATAAGGCAAATCTTACACTCAGACCTTCATCTGTACCCCTACAAGATGATGCGTACACGGGAATTGAGCCCACAAGATTTTGTGAAACGTCGAGATGCTTGCATTGCAATCGTAACTGCTATATCCCTCGGCGCTGTTTTGTGCACTAGCGACAAGGATTAACCATTACCGTTATTGAGTTATTCATCTCACTATTGTGAGATGTTGGAGAACCTTAGGTGTCCCAAAATGATAGAGTATGGCGAGGAACACGACACAGAAGCCTTCTGGTTTCAACAAGATGAAGCCATGGCCCGTGCTGTCCATCGTTCATGCGAAATTTTGCAAAAAACTGAAACCAAAAAAATCTGTTGGACCGGATTTTATTAACACAATTGTCCTGAAGGGATATGCCGATCCGTTAATGGTACCGCTTTTACATATCTTTAATATTTCACTTAACTCCGGTAAATTCCCCGACCGTTGGAAAATCTCGAAGGTCACGCCCTTACACAAAAACGGCGATAAATCATGTGTATCTAACTACAGACCTGTGGCAATTCTTTCGGCACCGGCCAAATTATTTGAACTCGTAATACAAAAACGTATATACTATAAAGTAGAACCATTTCTCATAAACCAGCAGCATGGGTTTAGAGAGGGCAGGTCTACGACGACCAACTTAATGGTATTTACGGATTACGTCTCAAATATATTGGACAACAACGAACAAGTAGATGTCTCATATAATGATTTTGCGAAAGCTTTTGACAAAGTAGATCACCTCATATTACTGAATAAACTTGAAAGCTTCGGCTTCTCATACATGCTGCTTTTGTTCTTTCATAATTATTTGTCTAACAGAAAACAATACGTTGTTTACGGGCAGTTCACATCGAAACTCTACGCCACAACTTCTGGGGTCCCTCAAGGGTCTAATTTAGGACCACTTTTATTTTTATTGTTTATTAATGACATAGGGTTGTTTATAAGATTTGTAAAATTTTTGTTATTTGCGGATGACATTAAACTATACACCTGTATAACGACAAATGAAGACTCCATTCGTCTACAAAACGATATCGACGGTATAGTAGAGTGGAGTCATCAAAATAAACTTCTTTTTAACAGTAGTAAGTGTACAATTATGTGCATTACAAGGGCAAAGCGTACTTTATATTTTAACTATAAAATGTCTGGTACCTCTATAAAACATATCTCGATAACGAAGGATTTAGGAATCATTTTTGACACACGTCTGACTTTTCGAACTCATATCGATTCGGTGTGCAACTCTGCAATGCGAATGCTGGGTTTTGTTATATGTAATTCGAAATCTTTTACGAATACGGCAGTCATAAAAATGCTTTATTTTACTCTGGTTCGCAGCATTCTTGAGAGTGGATCGATAATATGGGGACCCGAAGATACCCTTTACTCAAATGATGTAGAAAAGGTGCAAAAAAAGTTTATGCGATACCTCTACATGCGAGAGTTCGGATATTACCCTTTATTGTATCCCTCTGATTTTCTCGCTGGAATGCTGGGGATAGAACGTCTAGACGTCAGGAGAAATATTGCAATGGTGTTAGTGGCGCACAAGCTGCTAAATGGGCACACTTGCAATCCAGATATTCTGGAACGAATTTCTTTTTATGTCCCTGATAATTTCATCAGAGCTAGACAGCACAGATTATTTATTTTTCCAAGGGGCAGGACCAACCTACCAATGATCATGCCTTTGGGGAGAATAACTACTTTGTTAAATCACATTTCTTCTGTGATTGACATTTTCAATTTGAACCAAGGAGAATTTAAGACAGCAATCAGCATACTATTTACCAAATCTGGCTAATCAGATAGTATTGATGTACTTACCCATGCAAATAAATGTATATACTTACTTATTATAAACTGTAATTTATAAACTGTTATTTGTGAAATGTAAATGGATTATACTGTTTTTCACAATAAATCAATAAATAAATAAATCAATAAAAGCTCTTTCCAGGTGACCTGATTTCTTTGGCGGGGGATATTCCATGGCCCCCTCGCTCTCCCGATTTGACCCCGAATGACTTTTTTCTGTGAGGATACGTCAAATACGATAAACAAACTTCGACCTTGAACCCTTGAAGCTGTAAACGCGATTGAGGTCGTCATCGCTGAAATTCCGCAAGATATGCTGGGAAGAGTGGCCGAAAACTTCTTTGAAAGGCTTAATGTGTGTATTGCTCACCAAAGCCGCCACGCCAGACGATATCATTTTAAAACATCATGAAAAAAAGCGGCATCATTTCCCCGACCTAACGGCACCCGCTTCGCCCCTCTGCTCGGTCTGGGGGGCCTTCAGTGATTTTTTGAAACTAGTAACTCCACTCTGCCCCACCCTGTACTAACAAACAGCTTAGTTGTTGAAAGAATTACAGTAGGAACCAACATAATATATGCACGTTGGTTAAATATTATGATTGAAGGTATGTAGATTCCTAATGTTCTCAATAGCAATATTCATACTCACTAGGCACTAGGCTGTAGAATGAGTTTTCCCCGACATTAACCGCGTTACTGTAAGCCTTTTACGAAAACGTCAGCTTTGAAAGGGGTTTAATTAACAGATTTACAATTCATTTGAGTAGGGTAGGTATCACGAAGACATTTATCTGAAACGTTTGACAGAAAACAGTATTTTATACGTAACTAATTTACAAACCATTACGCCATTTGGAAGGCACTGGGGTGGATGGCCACACGCTTCTGTCCTGGCAAATGTTCCATATTATGCTTTTTCTACATTTGGGATGGTAGATGTCCAATGAAAAGTACTTTAATACGTAGACTTCTACCATGGCTTGACTTAAAATATCTTTTGCCTGTGCAGAAAATATAAATGTTCTAAACCACTGATCATTGAGACCACCAGAAACAACAAATAAGTAATATGTGGTTACTTTTCAAATGGGGGGCAACCTTAATCATCTGCATAATTCGCAATACTACTCAGAAATTATGAGTTGCTTTGAAAAGGTTTTAAAGGCCAACGTAGACATAATGACACTTTTATAATAATAAATGTCGAATTAGTTTATTTCTAATCATATTCAAACATATTTATGGTTAAATTGGGATCCTGTTATTTTTCAACACGTTTAATAAATTATTCAAATATTATAATAGTTTGGTGTCATTTACATTCTAAACTAGGTAATTCTTCTTCTTCTTTCGTATGGTGGGGGGTCAGAGGGGGACATCTAGGTCTGCGAGCCAGTCTAGGGCCTCAGGCGTTGCCCTGTGGACCTCATCAATCCCGCCGGGGAATGAATGGAGCGGGCATTCGTTGACCACATGTTCGGTGGTCTGCACCGCACCAAATATTAAGAGGGCCTCCGACTACAAATAATTATGCCGCCACGTAAGGGGCCGAAGACCGAAAGGTCTCCCGGCCAAGGGGAAACATTAAATATCGGGGAACTAGGTAATAAAGTAATAACAAACAATAATAACCATATATCTTTATTCAATGAAATTGGCAACATCACAACTAAAAAAGTACATGTTCATGAAACGGGACGATGTTCTGGTACAATATAATAGTAGTGTAATTCTATACGGCAGAGCAGAGACCAGAGCTCAGGATTATGGGAAAGGTAGTTTTCTGTCAAGTAGGTGAGAAATCAGAAAATAAAAAGAAGATGAATATTATAAAACTATATTGTATCCAACAAAAAAAAAGAAACATGAGAGTGCAAATTTCATAGCAATGGAAGGTTAGCATTAAATTTATACCAAAGTAATATAATAATACAAAACAATAACATACCAGATGGACTCCTGAACACGCTAATCTAACTAAACGGATTTTACGACGGATGACGACCGCGAACTTGCTTCGTAGAGAGAAGACGAGAAGAGACTTCCAGCCTCCTTAACCGGGAGAGGGTCCTAGGCCGTCCTTCTATTTGGGAAGAAGGCTGCTACGCCTCCAAGGAGTGTATTTAGCTTCGGGCTATTTTAACAAGCTCCATGAAAAAAGCACGTGGCCCCAACCGGTCACCAAGACTTGCGTATTTCGGTAGAACTGTCAACAATCCGTGACTTCACGACGCGGGGTCATAAAGGCATATTATTCTGCCACCACAAGAACCAATCCCTTTACAAGTTCAAGTCCAGAAAACATTTCCACAAAATGGCCAACTGCCAACACCGGAAAAGTGGGTTTTACATAACATCCACTAAAAATAATACTGTACACGAACTTCTCGTGTTACGTAAAAAACACCCCGCGCCTTTTTAAGTTAAAATCAACTTGGATTTACATGATTTAACGAAATTAAAACACCTTCATGGTGAGTGACCAATTCACGAACAGCTCGCCCATCGCTGCCCGGGAGGAAGAGACCATAAACAAAAAAAGAATCTCTCTTTTCCAAAAAATTACCAGTCTCAAAAAAACACCATAGACAAAATAACCAAATAGGCAAGAACTGCACTAGTCACATAATATTTATGTGCAATCAATGTAGATTACAAATAGATTACATCAGTACAAAAAAATAACAAGTAGAAAGTAATGTAAGATCAGTTACACAGAAGTAGCATAATTATACAATATTTTAGCATAGCCTGCCTCACTAGGTGAACCTGTATTGAGGCAGAATTTTTTGTAAATTGTTTCTCACAATTTTATCTATGGTTTTTTATAAATGTATAATGTAGGTTTCTATACAGCAAAAACTTTAATTTAGTTCACATTATTGTTTGCAAATACACAAATACTGCAAGGTTATTACTACAATAACAACTGTCAATGACAGGTAGATCAGTGCCTAACGGTATATATAACTACTTGAGATTCTACTCGCATTGATTTATTAATTTTTATGGGATTGGCGTATTATATCGTACCATATGTAATAAGCTTGTAAAAATTGTATATAAAAGTCGCCCCTTTCTGATAGGTAACTTTGATCACCGTGTTTAAATAAAAAGTGATTCCTCAAACACATGTTCGATTAAATGCAGTCAGCGCTTTAAGAGATTTGGCAATCAAACTTGATTCAAAGTTTGCGTATAATATACACATTAGTGATATCATGAGTAAATCTTTGAAAATTATGGCATTTATACATTCAATATCGAAACCATTCAAAAACTCCCAATCCATTATAACCTTATAGACTGGGAGGCGAGATAGGTAAACCCTACGTCATCGAGTACACGCATGAAACTACTTTGTAGTGATAATGGACATCTAGAAAACCTTAAAAAAGCTGGTCTGCCGGTGCGCCTCTTGGCAGGAGCCGCGCAGTCATGGAAAAAGTCAGCGATTTTTTTCGAAAAAATTACGTCATCGAGTACACGAACGGGAATGGTCTCATATGATAAAGGTCGATTAGAAAATGAGAAAAAAGCAGGTCTGCCAACCGGCAGCCTGGCACGTTCGCAGGCAGCCGGCGTCAAAGTGGGGTAAAAAATAGTAAATTTTACGTCATCGAGTACACAAATGAAACCAACGAATAACTAAAGTCCAGATCATTCCATTTAAGAATTTGTTGGTCTGCCGACCAGCAGCCGGGCAGCTTTTTGTGTACGATGTTTTAAAGTTTTTTTTTCTTAATTTTTCGTTTATCTTTATTATTATTTTTATTTCACTATATTTTTTAAAACTTTGAATTTCATATTTTAAAAAATAAGCGAAAAATATTAAAAAAAAATAATTTGAGAGTTCTGAGTGTACCCATCCGTCAGGCGAGCCTTTCGACGCCAAACCACTTACGAAAACTGCCGCAGTGCCCCTCAACGCTGTCGCATGTTAATATTTTTGTACAAATTTTAAATAATAATAGTCCTTTTAAGATTGCCTAATAGTCCATAGTAGTTGGAAGTTCGAACTAAGAGCTGCGTTCGTCCGAAAAACGACGGAAATTTCCGAACCCCGAACACAGCTCTTATGGCGACGGTGCAGTGGTTGTTCGAAATGTAAACCATTATGGACTGTTAGGTTATCTTAAAAAACTATTATTATTATAAATTTGTATAATAATATAGGCACGCGATGGCGGCGAAGGGCTCCGCAGCCAGTTTCCAGTAAGTTGTTTCACGTCAAAAGTTTCTCCCGGCCGATGGGTATAATCGGAACACTTAAAATTTTTTTTGATATCATTGCAACTAATTTTATTTAAAATCTGGCATTCAAAGTTTTCAAAACCGTATTGAAATAAAATAATAATAAAGGTATTAAAAACATCATTTATAAATAAATAAAAAATTAAAGCTTTAAAAGATCGTACACAAAAAACTGCAAGGTTGCTGGTCGGTAAACCAAAGAAGTCATTAATGGGATGATCAGGACTACAGGTTTTCGTTAGTTTCGATCTTGTATTCGATGTAATCGATGCAGCAGGGCAAGCGAAACCGATATGAAACGGACGGGGTTCGGAAATTTTCGTCGTTTTTCGTTTTTCAGCTCTTACGGCAACGGTGGGCTGGTTGTTCGAACTTCCAACTACTATGGACTATTAGGCAATCTTAAAAGGACTATTATTATTATAAATTTGTACAAAAATATTACATGCGACAGCGTTGAGGGGCACCGCGGCAGGTTTCGTAAGTGGTTTGGCGTCGAAAGGCTCGCCTGACGGATGGGTACGCTCGGAACTCTCAAATTATTTTTTTAAATATTTTTCGCCTATTTTTTTAAAATATGGCATTCAAAGTTATTAAAAATATAGTAAAATAAAAATAATAATAAAGATAAACGAAAAATTACAAAAAAAAACCTTTAAAATATTGTACACAAAAAGCTGCCAGGCTGCTGGTAGGCAGATCAAGAAATTCTTAAATGGAATGATCTGGACTTTAGTTATTCGTTGGTTTCATTCGTGTACTCGATGACGTAAAATTTACTATTTTTACCCCACTTTGACGCCGGCTGCCTGCGAACGTGCCAGGCTGCCGGTTGGCAGACCTGCTTTTTTCACATTTTATAATCGACCTTTATCATATGAGACCATTCCAGTTCGTGTACTCGATGACGTAATTTTTTCGAGAAAAATCGTTGACTATTTCCATGACTGCGCGGCTCCTGCCAAGAGGCGCACCGGCAGACCAGCTTTTTTAAGGTTTTCTAGATGTCCATTATCACTAAAAAGTAGTTTCATCCGTGTACTCGATGACGTAGGGTTTACCTATCTCGCCTCCCAGTCTATTATACAGCTCGTTGGTCAGAAGCAAATTGAAATAATGTGTTATCTGGAACCCACACTATTTAAAATATTCAAAAACCATTGAATCTGTACAAAAAAAATCCTAAGACAGTTATCATTTAAATTTGGGTTAAATGCCATACTCGAGTCTTACGCGCAACGACTCCAACAATTTTATTTTACAACCCTGGAAAAAAGAAGACAATTTGCTGACTCAATATGTTTATACGAAATTATTCATAATGAGCTTCTAACCACCCATTGTCTGAGCAATATTCGTATTAAAGTTCCTAATAGACGTAATTTAAGGAGTCATAAAAATATATTCCATCCTGAATTATTTTATAACAATATTGCATACTTCAATCCACTGTCTCGAATGTGTCGCCTGTATAATACCATGGAATGTGACCATATAGATATCTACGCAAACAGTCTCACATACGTCAAAAAACAAATCAAAAATCTTCTACCATGATATGTCATGGAGAACAATTATGTAATTGCTTTATTATCATGTCTTTTCTTCATTTGTTCTCCTTTTCGGCAGGTTATGTTTTATGTTTGACTACCACGTTTTATATTTTATTCAGTGTCGCCTAAACCTCTAACGGTGTTGGACGCGAGTGAGCGGCGATAAATAAAATAACACTTTCAAACACAGACAAACTTTAAAAGTATATAAATTAACCGAAAATAAAATAATTCATAACCAGTGAAAATGGAGGAAGCGGTTGATCCGCATGCCTTCATTACTAAGGCGAAACAAAACATAAGCGACTTACATACAATCATAGAAGAAAATAAACTTACCAAAGAAACCAAATCAAAAATGATGAAAGAAATAAATAACATCATGGAAATGATATCCCACATGGCAATAGAATTAGCTAAATTACAAGAAAAATGTGAAATTCAAGAAAAAAACCAAACACAAAAAAACTCATTTTCATACTCTTCGGCAGTAAAAAACTTAATACCACAAACGCAAGAAAAACGATTTCCTATAATTATAAAAAGCTTAAAAGAAGAAGACACTGAAAAAATAAAAGAGAAAATACAAAAAATCAAAATATCGCAGTTGGGAATTCGAGTAAGTGAAATTAAAAAAACAAAAAAAAACATTATAATAACATGCCCAGAAAAAGAAGAGGCAAAAAAATTAAAAGATAAGATAAATGAAGTCGACAAAACCATAATAGCGGAGGTACTTGTGAAAACGGATCCATGCGTAATATTTAAAGGACTTGACAAAGACTATACCGAAAAAGAATTCTTAGAAGACATAATTGAACAAAACAACGACATCAAAATGATATGTGAAAAATACCAAGATAAAAACATATTACAAGTTAAAGCCATCATTACGAACAAAAAAACTAACAACAAAAACTTAATTCTCCAAACAAATCCAGAATTGAGACTACATCTTATAAATAGAAAAAAAATTCATCTAGGATTCATGAGAATCTATGTAACCGATTGTAACGTTCTTACCCAATGTTTCCATTGTCAAAGATTCGGACACACAGCACAAAAATGCTACAATAAAATGAATAAACCAACATGCAAGCACTGTTCAGAAGATCATCCCATCTCCGAGTGTAAATCCCTGGAACTATCGCCCAAATGCGCCAACTGTCACGCAGCTAACAAGAAGAAAGAAATAAACTCCTTCAACAGTAAAATGAATGAAATAGACCACCGAACAAACAGCGAAACATGTAAGTTTCGTTCTTACATGCTTAAATTAGCCAAAGAAAGAATAAACTACGACATTGAATAAAAAAACTTATATATAATATTGCAAAATACAACCAAATATGCATTAATTAAATGGATGATTTCGTAAATAGTGAATTAGAATTAAATATTAAAATTCAAGAATATGAATGTATTTGTACTGATTCATGTAACAAAATTATTTCTAAAAACATCAATGATATAATTATTATGCACATAAACATCCGTAGCATTCAGAAAAATTTAGATGAACTAATTTTAAAAATAAATAATTTAATTAAAAAGCCGGACTTCATAGTGTTAACCGAAACATTTACGAACGCTGAGTCACCGTCTTATCACTTACCTGAGTACAATTATATTTCTACCAAAGTAGATATCAACAAAAATTCGGGAATAATCATATTTGCAAATAATAAATTTAGTATTGTTAACATTATAGAACACCCAATACATTTGGTAAACTGCATCGAAGTACATTTCAAACTCGGCAAATCAATATATCATTTAATAGCTATCTATAGAACGCATGGCTCGAGTATTATTACGTTTATTAACGACCTCAAATACATATTATTAAAATTAAAAAATAAACTCTGCTTCGTGGTGGGTGATTTTAATGTGAACATTAATGAAAAAATAGAAAATAATAACAAAACTGAATACATCAATTGTATGACTGAACAAAATTTCATATCTTGCATAAATAAAAATACTAGAGAAATAAAAGAACATACTCCATCTTGTTTAGATCACATTTGGACAAACGTAAACATTAAAGATCTTCACAAACTAAAATCAATTGTTTGGAAAACTAACATAACTGATCATCATTCATGCTTACTTCTGTATAATAATAATATTAAACATAAAAAACATAATTTAATACCCAAAAAATCAACAATAGACATGACTATTCTCTCCGAAAAACTAAAAAAGGAAGATTGGAACAATGTTTTAAAGAGTGATGATACTGAAATATGTTCGACTAACTTTGAAAAAATCCTGTCACAACACATTAAAAATTCGACAACTGAAATAATAATACACATAAAATCAAAATTAAGATGTTTAAAACCTTGGATTACCAAAGGACTTATAATATCTATCAGAAACAAAGAAAAACTTTATAAAACAACTTTAAAAAATCCCCATGATGAAAAAGCATATAATTTTTATAAAAAATATAAAAATAAATTAACTTCTTATATTAAAAAAAGTAAGGAAGAGTTTTTTAAAAATAAAATATTATCTTCAGAAAATAATCATAAACAAATGTGGAAAACTGTGAATATGGCCATAGACAATACAAAAAAAACTCAAAATATTAAGTACATCGAACATGATAAAAAAATTATAGATGCCAATTTACAGCCTAAACAATGTGCAAACATATTTAATTCCTTCTTTGCAAATGTTGGAAAAAATCTTGCAAAAAATATTCATAAACCTTCTAACCCGGAAAAACATAAAAATAAAAATTTACAGAAACGTAATATACTTTCAACATTTGAAATAACAACAGAATGTGAAATCTTAAAAATAATAGAAAATATGAAAGGAGGTTCGTCTCCCGGTTTTGATTCTATTACGACACACATGTTAAAATCTATGAAATCTTACTTAATAAAACCCATCACTCATTTAATAAACTTGAGTTTAACGAAAGGAATATTTCCAATGAACTACAAAAACACAATAATCTCACCTATTTACAAATCTGGTGATCCACACCAAGTAACGAATTATCGCCCAATTTGTCTAATTTCTAACATAGGAAAGATCTTTGAAAAAATAGTAAAAAAACAATTGGTAAATTTCCTAGATAGTAATAAAATACTAAACAAAAACCAGTTTGGTTTTATTAAATCACTCAGCACACAAGATGCAATTGCTAACGTAACTTCATACATTTACGAATCATTAGATAAAGGTAAAAAATGTGCGGGCATATTTATTGACCTCAGAAAGGCTTTCGATAGCATATCCCATGAGATACTATTAAAAAAATTAAATGATATTGGCATAAAAGGCAACGCGATTAAATGGATCACCAACTACTTAAAAAACCGCCCTCAAGTGGTAAAAATCAATTGTATTAATAGTGATCAAGAGATTTCAAGCTTTGGAATCCCCCAAGGTACAGTGCTTGGACCAATCCTTTTTACCATATATGTAAACGATATTTTTTTTCAACATCTACATGGTCAAATTACATCATACGCCGATGATACAGTTTTAATAATAAGTGAAAATACTTGGGAAAATGTAGAATTACAGGCCACAGAAGACATCAATACGCTTAAGAATTTTTTCGACACTAACTTACTATCACTAAATAGTGAAAAGACATTTGTAATTCCATTTGCAATCCATCCAAACGACGCTCCCAAAAATTTTAACATTGTCATACACGATAACACTAAAATTCACAGCCAACATTATTGCAAATCAAACTGTACAATATTAAAAACAACAAATAAAATTAAATATCTCGGCGTAATTATCGATAAAAATCTGAAATGGAAGGAACAAATATGTCAAGTAGTAAACAAAATCAGAAAATTAATATATATATTTTTAAGAATTAGAAATTTTCTGTCGATAAAAAATCTATATTTAATCTACTATGCCTTAGTTCAATCCACTCTACAATACGCTATTATTAGTTGGGGATCCGCGTATAAATGTAACCTTCTTCCAATAGAAATTGTACAAAGAACAATTATTAAAATTATATTAAAAAAATCCTTAGACTACCCAACTGAACGCCTGTTTGAAGAATTTCAAGTTCCCACATTTAAAGATTTATATATTAAAAATTCAGTAATTCAAATAATAAAAGAAAAAGATAAATATCCATTTTTAAATGAAAACAGAACTCGACTTAAACATGTTTTTCTATGCCCAAAACTAAATACGTCTTTTGCACAGCATCATTATACTTATCAGGGAAGAACTTTTTTCAATCGTCTACCAGAAGAAATCAGAAGCATCAATGATAAAACCCGAATACTGCTCTCTGTCAAGAGACATTTTAAAAATATTCTTAAAAAAAAAACTACTGTCAACTAATCTTACAAATATCTTAGTTCTCCATAACATTCTTTCTTTAAAAAAAAAAAAAAACACACCATTATCAAATAAATACTGCAGCTCACATATATTTATGTACAATTCATTATTTAAGTACTAACTTATACCTAACTAATAACTAATAGCATTTATGTACACTCCCCTTCCATACACAAGCAAATGCTTTTAATGGAAGAGTAGTAAAAAAAAAACCTGTAAAAAAAAATATTTTGTTGTAAAATTGTAATTATAAGAAATGTTTCAATAAATAAAAAAAAAAAAAAAAAAAAAAAATTTTTATTATCATTTCTTCTGTTATTACACTACGAGGATCTCTGCTTAGTAACAACTAAACATTGATGACGCGTGCTGTGAACATTTCTAATTGGAGTGTTAATATCTATGTACATCCCAACGGCAATTTTATAACTATAATTATTGTTAACACTCTGTAAATGTTTCACACCATGTTTTTACAAATAAGTTCACACTTTTTCAAACGCAGTAAACTTATTTGGTGGCACCATTTTAAATCAAATTTTATAAAATACTTAGTTTTAACCACATCCATTGTTTAAAAAACCAATATGTTGCGTAAGCTTTGCATACTTTATCGGGATTTACTTAAAACTATAAAGAGTGATAAAGTCACCCCATTTTAAAGTACAATTTGGTGTATTTTTATTTAAAGCCGTTTAATATTTTTCCCGCAAAACAGTTTTTCCTGCGAAATTTGAAAAAAATCATTTTCATGAATCCAGGAGGTAGTTTTCCCAGAATAATCATGAAAAGATTGGTCATAAAGATAGAATAAAATAACAATTTTTCGTTCCAGCTCTAAGATCAGTTAATAATAAAAAAAAATCTGAAAATCATTCAACCACAAAAAAGCGTAATTCCGTTTTCGCGGTTTGCTAATTTTACTAAAGGAACGAAGAAATTCTATTCTGGTAAAAGAAAATTCCCAGCAAGGAAATAAAATCTTAATACCTAGTTGTTCACGCTTAAAAGTTTTATGGTGAAAATTGTTAAAGGGTATTCATCTCCATTTATTTACGGCCATTTAAAAATTTCATGTGGCGTTTTGTAGACATTGGGATATAGCGGTTATATTGTATTTTCTCTTTGCAGGGACAAGATTTCCTTAATGAGTTTTTAACAGTATTTATACGCCTCATTTTATACAGTATTGGAAAGGTTTCAAAAATACATAATGATGTTTTCTTTCCCTGTTGAGATGTTTGCAAAAATACGAGTGGTTTCGCAGATACGTCGGTTGTTCAAAAAGTAATGGAATTTTTAAATTTCCGATTGTCAATTTTTTGTTCATCATGTAGGTATACTTGCCCCTAAAGTACGATAAAATTGTCAGCTGTAGGTGGAAAAAATTGATTATCACAATAATAACGACGAATTTACACGCTTGTGGTTTTCTTTCACTCCTCTCTAAAATATTTGTGCATAATCTTTATGAGATTAGTGAAATTCTCATCAAATGTGAATTGATTATCTCACCATGTACCTTTAGTGAAATAAGAACTGGAATGTGGGTAAGTGAAAAATGTGTGGGGAATTCATGACATTTCTAAATCGCCCATAGACACGATATAATCATGAGGTTATTCTTTGGATATGGTCCAAATTTGAAAACCCAAGAGAGGGGCGATAAAACATAATTAATCATATTTTTATAACTATAACTTGTTCCATCTAAGTTAGTCAGAATGATAAGAAATCACCTTTCCTTTAAATTTGCTTTCAAAGAAGGCTTTGGAAATGTATATGAAATTTATATAAAATAAATTATAAATTAATCGTAAAGTTAATTTGAATTAAGTATAAGAAACTTAACTTGTTCCAGAGCTTACAAATATTACATAAAGGGTGTCAGTAACGAATCTAGATTTCTTACGAGAATTTTTAAAATGATCAAGGTGATACACCAAGTGATGCAAATTCATGTGCTTTTGATTTGAAAATTAGTTCGATTTAAAATATTTTATTAAATATTGTGAGTAGAACACATTTTTGTCTTTGCAGTTACGGAGTATTTTCTCTTAATTGTGTATTTTGATAAGCCCAAAAATTTAAGTATCAGGCCTATAAAAACTGCTTTAAAGTTCAGATCTTCTACTTACCAACCCATTTTTGATTGTGGTTTTATTTTTGTTTATGACAAATCAAAATTTTTAGATAGTCATCGTAAAATATTTATATATTCGTGCTTGAATTTTGCAAAATAAAGTAAAACACGCTTTTTGGCAATGTGTTTTTCTTGAATAAACCAAAACAGGTGCTAAACGGGTATTTAAACCTCGTCGCCATCTATATAAAGGAGGGTTATTGTTAGCGGCCTGTTTCCGAAGTTTACACGACGTGACGTGGCGCATCGCCTTCATAATTATAAGTAGGGACATAGGTATAGGTAGAAAAGAATCTAATGACGATTTTATAATTTTTATGTGTTTTACTGTTTATTGGTAGATCTGGCGGTAAGTAATTAGTAAAACAATTTGGGAGACGGGAACCATTTATTCATAATGTCATAAGTCACCCATAGTGGTACGCGACTTAGCAGTTACGGCCGGGTTCATGGAGGTGAGATTTGTCCGGGTCTCGGTGGATTCACCTGCCACCATGCTGCACCAGCTGCGTGGCAGGAAGGATGGGGAGAGACTGGTTGAGGGAAACCCTTTGAACTCTCCAGTAGGATTCTCTCAGAACACAGCCTTGCAACGAAGTGAGAGAGATGGATTCATAGTCATCCCTGGAGATGCTGACCTCCAGATTCCTATCCATCTCTCACGACCGTTTCTTTCCCAGAACTTTATATTTTTACTTTCCTAAAAAGACCCACCACACCATCCCCAAAGATGACATAGGCCCTGAGGTGAGTTGTTTTTTTAGGGCCTCCTGTGTGAAGCTAAAGTTAAAAAAATACATGGAAATAGCGAATTTCTCTGTCGGGTAAAATTTTAAACAGTTTGATGAGATATCCACATAAGTGGGTAGCAAGCGCCTGGTTAGCGTGAGATCGAATTACTTCTGTTTGGAGTGTTTTTGTAGTGTGTGTGATTTGATTGAATATATTATAAAGTATGTAGTATTACATTAAGTACATTAGATTATTACATTACATACATTGTTTACGAAGCGGGTCTTTAGATATTATTTGTTAATGTGCTTACTTAATTCAAATATTCGTGTGCATACGTTTACGATAAAATCACAGCTGGCCGTAATCCCACTTTAGTTTGTTTTAACAACTTCTTAGTAGTAGACAATATACTATTATTACCACCCCTGACTGCTTAATTGTAAAACATTAAGCTGTATACACCCACAGTTATAATACACGTGGCTTGGCGTATTTCGGCATGTCGCTCGCCGTATATTCCCAATTGGAATATATGGCGAGCGATACGCTGAAATACTTCAAACCAAATTATAGCTGTGTGTGTCCACAACATTACCACATTATTATATATATTGACTTCATTGTTAGTTGGAAAAAGGGGTAAAACAAATTAAATTAGTGCATTTCATGCATAAATAAAATTACAATTCAGCCAATTCCTCGCTTAAGGACCATTAACCAGCCAGCGGCCGATAAATTTCGTCGAAAGATGTTCTTACGATCGTACAGGGCGATTCAAATAAGAAAGATTAATTATTCTCCGTACCAGCTTTATAAAATAATAACTCAATATCGATTTTATTTCATTCAAAATTTGCTTTCATTTATACCTACATTCAAAAATGCTGAAAGGCGTGATGATAAAACTATTAAAATTATGTACATTTTGTAATTATTTTTTTATAATTAAAATTATGTACATTTTGTAATTATTTTTTTATAACAATTATTTACAATTTTTCAATAATATCTAAGCAAAATAAGAATGCAAAAAAAATCTTAAATAAAAAAATTACTTTGTAAGACCGTAAATAAATAGACAAAAGTATTTTCGTCACAAAACGTGGTTCTTTTTTAAAATTATTTTATTTAAACTAAAATGAAAATTCTGAAACATAGCTTTCCCGGATAGTTTATTGATTTATTTTACTGCATGATTATATTATGTGAAATGTGTGTTGTGTAACACAAAATTTAAAACAAACGATCTACGGTAAAACCTTACATTACTAAAAATTAAATATTTTCTCAAATTTTAAAACATAGCTTTACTAGATAAAAGAACAGCCTTTCGAAATCAATTTATATTTTTTTGTGAAAAAGAGTCAATACGTCTAAAATTTGATTAAAAAATGACATATTTCCGGTTTTGTCTGGTTATTCCCTCTTAAATAATTTAGCAAATAAATCTACGACATTTTGAATGCAACAATTTCTAGGTTCAAAGCATAGTTAGATAATTTTTTATGTTAACGTAATATTTCTGATAATTACAGATTATTATTGTTACAATTTTATTTTCAACCGTAAGCAATGTAAGAAATTATTTTTATTAACATATTGCTTATTTTATTACTAACCTTTTTGTAAAAAAATGTAAAAATGATGTACCAAATGTAAAAGGAAGTAAAAAAGAGAAAATAAATAAATAAAATTCGTTGGGCATTCATCTAGGATGTGAGGGCTTTCAAATTTTAGTACGTGGGTAATAAAATATTAATATTGTAATTTAAAATGACTCAATAACTTTGTAAACACTACTGGTCGCCAAAAAAAAAAAAAGTGGTGTTTACAAAGTTATCGTTTTATTTTAAAATATAATTTCACATTTGCTTCATACAAACAAATATTATTATTGTAGTTTATGAATAGATATGTGTACACTAAATTATAAGATGTACAAAATTATGACTAAATAAAATATACTTAAAAATTAAAAATTAAAAAAAACTTTATAGTAGGTTCAGAAGGGTCGTAATTATGTGGAACAATTAATTATTTATTTATTTTCTAATTTTAAGCCAATTTTGCAGATTTTTGCCTAAAGACATTTAATAAAATTGGGGCCATTTCTAATACCATCATTCCGTTTTTTCTCCCTTCGGAACTGCCCAGTAAAAATCTGTTATATTTATTAAGCGATATAATTTGAAGATATCCACTGACTCCGTGGAATTATAAGTAAGTCCCTGAATTTCTGCCATGTTATAAACCCCGACTTCAAGTGTTACGTAATAATAATAAGAATTTTTAGAGACAGCTCGACCAAGTAATCAAATACTTTAGTAGGGTCATGTAACGAGACAGAATAATTAAAGTGTTTTTTTTTTTTTTTTTTTTTTTTTTTTTAATTTATTTATTTTTGTACATACAATAATGACATTACATTTTTCAGATACATTTTTTATATAACGTGATTCACCTTTTTTTAGAGCATGCTCGTGTAAAAAATGTGGAGCAGCGTGTGTGAAAAACTATTTAACATATTTTTTTAGAATTATAATATATATTTTTATATATTTTTATATATATGTATATATATACATATATGTTCATATATATATATATACATAAATATATATATAATACATATACATATTCAAAACAAGATATATGAAATAGAATAGAAAAAAAGAAAACAGTGTAAAAAAATTTATGAAAAAATCCATGAATATGAATGAAGCAAGGTGTGTGTGCCAAGATTAAGTTGTTTGGCGGTCTTTCCTCTCTGCCTACCCCTCCGGAGAAACGTTGTGATGGTTAGCTATTTAATAAAAAAGTTATTTATATTTCTGAACCTGAATGAATTTTAAAAGTCTGTCAATCTGGCAATGAATTTTAAAAAATGGGACAATTGAATTAAACGATATGTTTAATTGAATTGTCCCATTTTTTAATACATTTTGGAATTGAGAGAAGTTTGTCTAAGATTTCAATTGTTTTTAACTGGTGCAGTTTAATTTAGAATATTATGTTTGTAAATTTCTAAGCTTGTATAGTAGAAGTAGCATGTACTTAGTTTTCTGTCTTGTGGTAGGAATATGTATATGGTTTAAGTAGAATGTTTTTATTGTGATTAGTTTATTTATATAGTTTTTTTAATTTTTTTATTTCAACAATAAAGTACACATATATCATAAGAAACCTTTGACTGTCCAACTAGGAGATTCCCCGTAAGTAAAAAAGTAAAATCTGTCACTAAACACAAACAAAACTTAAATTCTAAAATTTTGTCCAGTGCAAGCTACACCTATAAACAAATGTAAACATTAATAATAATATTATCGAACTTTCCCAATCTTGTTCACTGCTAGGAATACAACTAGATACAAATATAAACTGGAAAGAACATGTATCAAAAATAGTAGCCAAAATCAGTAGTTTTCCTTTTGTTCTAGGTACACTGAGAAAAACATCGAATCAATAATAGCCGCATACTATGGTTATGTATATTCAATAATTATATACGATATTATTTTTGGGGAAACTCAGTAAACGTCAAAGATGTTATTATCATCCAAAAGAGATGGAATAAAAAAATTACAAACTCTGCTCGTCTGGATTCATGTACACATATGTTTAAAAATCTGAAAATTTTGACAGTCACTTATGTATATAAGAGTATATAATGGAGTTATGCATGTTAGTGCGATTATCTATAGCAGTGAATCCCAAAGTGGTCCAGGTGGACCCCCAGGGGTCCATGGGAGGCTCAACGGGGGTCTACGTTGGCGTGATAATGAAATGGGGGTCCACAAGTTGTATGTGGGGTCCACGAAAATTTATCTCGATGTTTGATTGTTTCGATACTAAACAAAAATGTTGGCTTGACTTTAACTATCAATTTAGACAGATTTAGGCACTACTAAAAAAAATTAAGGGAGCAAAAAAAATCCAATTTTTTTGGTGATTTTTGACAGGCTGTATTTCGGTGAAAAATGGTCGTATTCAGAATTTTAAAAAGTAATTTGAAGCTTTAAGATTATAATTTTCACATTTTTGGCAATTTTTTTTAGGAGCTACGGTTCTCATGCAATCCTAAGTTTTGCTATTTTTTTTGGTACACGGACTTGAAATTTTTTTTCAGTTAGGCCGGCTTATGAATCTTCATATGTAGCAATAATTTCCTTAATTTTTTTGAGCAGTGTATTTTTAGAAGGTCAGCGACTGTAACTTGTAAAAACTTGCATATTCGACGGAAATGCAGGACTAAGTTTTTTTAATGATTTTAATGAATTTTTTTGACAAGGAAGAAAAGTGTAAAATTTATTGAAACTTTGAGGTCATTTTATACATCTATTTAAGAAAATATTGTGAATTTTTCGAAGTATTTCCTAGGAAAATATGAAAATTATCAGCTGCTATACATCGAACGTCATCATCAGACGTAGCTTTTATGTGCGTTTTGGAGGCCACAGTTTTCATCTTAAATCAATAGGGGTTTGAATTTAATTTAAGAGCATGTGCCTCTTCTATGTAAACCTAACTTTTCCCAAAAAAATGGAAATTAAATTTTTACAGGTGTGTAAACAGGAAACCTTAATTTTTTGCCATTTTGTTTAACATTTTTTGCAATTAAAAAATACTTTTGACAATGATATTACCACGAATTTGGGTTCACATAGCGCGTAGTTATATAAATAAGGTATTTGCACATTTTTAAAATGTTTGATTAAAAACTTTCTGAGCTAGAGTGCACACAAATTCCAAAAAAGTTGTTTCGAGAAAAATGAGTTTCAAGTTTACCACGAGGTTCGGCACAAACACCCTCGTAATACCGGAACGAATTGAAATTTAAAAAAATTATGAAATAAAAAAATTTGAGTCATCTACATCATATTTCCTAATTCTGTAATATATTATTTTAATAAATAGAACATAAGAAAATACACTATTTTTCTTTTTATTTATATAACTCCAAATTTAGGGTTGGAGAGTTTTAATTTGCGTCGCGGTTACTCAACCGCAAATTTCCATCGTTAGATCTAATCTTCACATTTTTGATCAGTTTTGAAAATATGGTGGAATTGTAGCAGCAGGGGGTCCACCGAATTCAGTAAAATTTTGAAAGGGGTCTACGAGAAAAATAAGTTTGGGAACCTCTGACCTAGAGTCAAGTTACTACAAAAAAACTCAACACATAAACACGCTACAAGGTTCACTGAAAACTTATTAATACCAAAAGCAAACAAAACAATATTCCAAAAAGGACCCTATTACAAGGCCATTAACGTGTATAACAACCTTCCACATAACATAAAACAAATACAAGATACACACAAATTCAAATCGTCACTTAACACTTTCCTTATAAATAAATGCCATTTTCCTTTAGTGAATATCTCACATAAATGAAAAAACTTTTTTTGTATTTTTATTGGTATATTTGTATTTTTCTAATTTGTATAAATATTATAATATTATATTGTTTAGCATTATAATATAACATGTATGTGGTTAGCTGGAAGAAATATGGTCTACCTATAAGCTACACCTTCCGTATTTTTTTATTTGAACAATATTTTTTGATTTGATTTGAAAGCGGTAGTGTGTGTTTTTTTTGTATATTTCACCCCATCCAATAATTAATTATTGGACCAAGTATTATTATTGATTGTTTAACAACATTGCTGAAATGTCCTTTTTTTTACATTAACTCCACACAGGAGGCCCTGAGGAAAATAATTTCCCTCAGGGCCTATGTCATCTAGGATGCTGTGTGGAGGGTCTTTTTGAGGAGAGGAAGGAATGAACATTGGTCTTGAAGAGACCCATGTTGTAGGAAGGAGGAAACACAGAGGCCGGCAAATCATTCCACAGCCGAGCTGTTGAACATAAGAACGAGTCGAAGAAACGACCCGTTCTCATGTGACAAATATCAACCGTCTACAAATGTTGGGCACGCGTTTGGCGTGTTTCCCGACTATGCACCGGTGCCGAAGGGATCAATGATGCTAGTTCCCCGGAGCATCTTCCATTGTCGTGTAATGTCGTGTAATGTCGGTAGAACAAGGATAGCATTCCCACCCGACGCCTGTAATCTAAAGATTGCAATCCGTCTGTTAAGATGGGAGAATCTATCAAACGGACCGCCCGTTTCTGCACAGAGTTGAGGGTATTTTTTAGGTATTTTGGAGCTCCAGAGCAGAGGTGGCTACCAAATTCAACCGTGGGGCACACTTGCGATTTGTACAGGGTTAGCAGTTGTGCACTATTATCTGCGGGCCCTATACAGTACGCCCAGTTTCTGGGAGGCTAATTTTACTCTGGCTTCGATGGAGCCCTCATATTCGAGCATTTATCGGGTGAGAGGAAGAGGTGAAACCATCGGCTACCGTCTGAATCATCAGCGATACAACTTATCATCAGCGTAGTCGACAGCGATACATCCTTCAGGCAAGAGTAACCTGGAGGAGTCGTCAAATGAGATGTTCCACAGGTCGGGTCCAAGGATGGAGCCCTGCGGGCATCCCATGTCGGCTTCCATCTGGATACAAACTCACCAAAACTGATCGTAATCGTATGATCAGAAAGGTAGTCATCGATGGCTTGGAACAATAAGTTGGAACACCGCCTGTTTTTCACCTTTGTACGTATAATTGCCCACCACGCGAGATCGAAGGCACCAGTGATATCGAGTAATATTGCAACTACATACCTCTTTGGTCAAGCCTTCACCCATTCAAGCGCATACGATAGGACGTGCACCGTGGATTTACCGGGGATGAAACCGAACTGGAGGTCACTGGCCGGGGACAAGGTTTGCCGGAGCCGCTCCCTCAGTAATTTCTCCAGGATCTTGCCTGGGCGATGGGCAGGGAGAGTCCGGCTGGAGAGGTCGCCCAATGCGCCCCAAACGCTACTGCTGGGTCCCCTCGGCACAACAGCAGCGGCGGGGTTTTTACACTCGTTGATGGGGCAGCCCACCCTCAGTCGTGAGCCTGAGGGTCGGGCCCCTGTACTACCGAGCGGCCCGGACAGCGGTAACCGGTTGTAAAGGGTCTCCCTCAACCAGCATCTCCCAATCCGGCCCGCCACGCAGAAGGTGGGCCGACGCACCCACCATCAAGACCCGGACAAACATAACCCCAGGAACCCGGGCACCCCTTCTAAGTCACCAAACGTAGCGAACCACTTGGGGTGACCTGTGGCAGAGGTGTTGGTCATCCAATAAATGGTTCCCAGGGCGGCGGTACCCATACCCACCTACCAAATTGATTTTAAAACAAAGAAAGCGTAAAAAAGTTGTATTCTCTAAATATATTGTAATCCGGGTTCCAGACGGGAGAACTCTACTCAAGTTAACTTCTAACAAAGGCAAAAGATACGGATACCTAATATAGTTGAATTTTATAGTTATGTAACCTAGTTATAAATCCCAAAATTTGTAAATCCTCGTCAGAGATTTCCGTTACGTGGTTAATAAATGAAATATTTGAAAAGTTTTGCTTAAGTATTTAGTTATTTATGTTAATGTCTCAAGAGTATTTGTTGGGAGGATCAGGGCCGGCCCTATCCGGGCGCAATTGTAGCGGTCATCTCCGGTTTTGAATTGCCGAGGCGCTGGTAAAACTTAACACCTAACACATCGCCCTTGAGATAATTTTTAATAAAAACTGCGCTATATAAAAAAAACATATCATCATGTATTACAGTGATCACATACCTAGGCGTCTACAGCTATAGGTTTTGATAAGGGGGGCAAAATTTAATGCGCGCCAGGCGCCGTTTGGCTCAGAGCCGTCCTTGGGGAGCATCCGAGGATTTCAAGTTTACTATTTATTTATGCCTAATACGTTCGCAACAGTTATGAGTTCCATTCTGAATTCCGAGAATATATCATAAGCAACTAGACTTGAAGCTTTTTAATTAATAAGTCAGGTACGCCTCATACGTCATACATATGTCTGGAAATGTTATATTATCGCAAAAACAATCTCATGGGTCCGAATGGTTAAAATGGTATTTTCGCTGGTCTAGAAATGCCTCCGTTATTTCTATTTTACTTAATGTTTATGAATCATTTTTCTGTAACAATTAAAACTGTTCCAATTATTACAAGCAATAATTGTCAGCCTGAAACACTCATTTACATTGAAAAATCTTTCGAGAAAAGATACTTGCCGCCAACGGGACTTAAGCCCATGTCCTTCCGATTGCCGGTCGAATGCTCTGACCACTGAGCTATGGGGGCTTATCAAATGGGGGGGAGACAAAATGCAAATAACTAACTATAGACCTATCACTTTGTTAAACTCGCTTTCAAAAATTTTCGAAAGAGTAATAAAAAACCAAATTATAATATACCTGGAAGAAAATAAATTAATCTCGGAAAAACAATATGGATTTAGAGAAAAAATAGGCACAAAAGAAGCTTTGGCGTGTACAATAGACTATATACATAGCAATTTAGATCAAGGATATAAATGCATAGCGATATACCTAGATTTAGCTAAAGCTTTCGATTCAATCTGCCACCAAACGCTTTTTAAAAAATTAGAAAACATAGGCATCAAAGGCAAGGAACTCCAACTATTAAAAAGTTATATGAGTAACAGAACACAGCAAGTAAAAATTAACAACCATATTAGCAAGCCACTGCCAATTACATATGGAGTTCCACAAGGAAGCATACTAGGGCCCGTTCTTTTCACTATTTACATTAATGAACTTTGCAGCATGAAAATAGACGGTGAAATAGTTAGTTATGCAGACGACACAGTTTTACTCTTTAAATCTGAGGATTGGAAAAATGCATACAACATAGCGAATTTAGGAATCACGCGAGTGAAATCATGGCTAGACTCAAACATACTTACACTGAACATATCGAAAACAAAATTCACAACGTACAGTATAAATAGCACAGGACAGCCAAAAAATAACACAAACACCATAAAAATACACGAATGTTTAAACACCAACATTTGCGTTTGCCCTCCTCTAGAAAAAAAAGAACAAATAAAGTATCTAGGAATCATAATTGACCATAACCTTAGATGGACACATCACATCCAACAAGTCACAAATAAACTCCTCAAAACGATACACATTTTCCTAAACATAAGAAACATATACAAAATACAACAAATGAAAACAATATATTTTGCTCTATGTCAGTCTATAATAGAATATGGAATAATTGCTTGGGGAGGAGCAACAAACTCAGCTATCGAACACCTGGAAATTGCGCAGAAAACGATCTTAAAGGTAATACTTAAAAAACATAGACTTACTGATACAGACCAAATATTCAACCGTTGTGACGTACTAGACATACGACAATTATATGTTAAATCGCTACTAAATTACATTTTTGACCAAAAAAACAACCTTCAACAAACACAAAATATCACAAACAGACCAGTTAGACAAGCATACAAAGAAAACTTAAAAACTCCGACGGTAAATACAAGCTTTGGACAAAGACATTACCAATATCACGCTATAAAAGCATTCAACAGTCTAACACTTGAAAATAAAATTGAGGAAAACAAAAATAAATTCCGACACAAAATTACAAAATGGATTAAAGACCAAAATAGACAATACTACCAAAATATCATAGCATAAAATAACAAAACATATAAGTAACACACAAAACCAATATAAAACACAATCACCCACAAACACACAACACGTATTAAAAATATCGTTTTTAACCTTATATAATATTATTTATTCTTAATTTTACGTTAATTCTAAATCTCTAATTTTTAAGTTTAATTTATCTTAATTGTATGTTTTTTATTTACTTTTTTCCTTTCTTTCACCAATATTATGTATATATATATTTATATGTATTGTGTATAATTTTGTATATGAAATGGAGGCCTCAGCACGGGTAAACCACCCAGTGAGGCCAACATCATTGAATTATGTAAAAAATGTAAATAATATTGCATCAAAATAAAAATAAAAAAAAAATACCCGCCAAATAATTCAATATATACTAGTGTTTCATTCAACAATTACTGCTTGTTATATTTTTTCCCACCTGAAAACAACCAACTTTATTTTTGCGAGAAAGACATTGTTAGTGTTAAATCCCTCGCTAGGTGGCGTCGAGACAAATTATGTCTGTATTTATTTATTTATTTATTTATTTATTTATTTAATACAAACGGCATAAGTATGCCATAAACATTAATTACATGTCACAAATTCATATTCAAAATATTAGTAATGGTAAAACAGTGTATGTATAACAGTTAATTGTGACGATACATTGGGAAGTGACACCAGAGATACATTTACATGCAAAAATCTATAATAGAAATAAAATTAATAGTGACTAAAAAAATATGATAGCATAGCCGTCTTGTACCTCTGTTCCATGCAGTTAAATAGATCTATCACATCTGCATATCTATTAGTAACTTCATGCAACCTAGGTAAAAGTGAGTGTTTCGTATACTCAGTCCGATTATTGTTACATTTAAAAAGGATTTTAGAACGAGTGGTTCTCGTGGGAATATGAAATTCAATGAGCTTAGTTAGATCAGGACTGTCTCTATTCTACCATTTACAATTTTGAACATTAATATTAAGTCTGATATAATTCTTCGATCTGACAGTCTTAGTAAATTTAATTCTTTCATCAAATAATTATAATTTATGTTTTCAATGGGAATACCGAGGTTAAAATTAATATGTCTTAAGAATTTGTGTTGAATTTTTTCGATTGAATCTGAATGTATTTTAAAATGGGGGGACCAGATCGAGGAGTTATATTCGACTTGACTACGTACTAAGGATGTATACAAATTTTTTAAAGTTGAAATATTCTTGAAACCTCTGGAATTTCTAAGAACGAAGCCAAGCATTTTGATACCTTTATTATAGATTGAGTTTATATGGGATATGAAGTTTAATTTAGAGTCGAAAGTTATGCCCAAGTCACTAATTTCTTCGACAGAGGTAAGGGTAGAGTTGTTAAGTTCATAAGGACGAATAATTGGTTGACTTATTCTGTAAAAACTTATTGAATAACACTTATTTATGTTCAGATAAAGTTTGTTAATAGAGCACCAACTAATTAATTTGTTTAAATTATTTTGTAGACAGGCACAATCTTCAGCGGTTTTGATGATTTTAAATATTATTTATTGGGGAAATACTTAAACTTGTTAAATATTAATTATTATTTTTTAATTTATAAACTAACGTTTGGACAATCGGAAGGACACGGGTTCAAGTCCCGTTGGCGGCAAGTATCTTTTCTCGGAAGATTTTTCAATGTAAATGAGTGTTTCAGGCTGACAATTGTTGCTTGTAATAATTGTTACCCTTTGTGCTATGCATAAAAATCTTGTCTAAACGTTAGTTTATAAATTAAAAAATAAAACTGTTCCATTTTTGATCTGCGTCAAAACGATATGCTGGTTTTTGTCTGTGAATATGGCGTTGTTGATGTCACATTGAACATCGTCGGTGGCAGCTACCAACCAATAGTATTTTCTAAGTTGGAACGACTATATTTAATTTTTTAAAGTGACAACTCACGAGAGCGCCCCTATCCGTACGGTGTAAAGTTAAGGAAACTAATTGCCACCCGATTGGTCATCGTTATGACATGGGTTAAGTTAGGGGCTATGAGAAGAAATTTATTGATGTATATATTCAAGAGGTTCGGATTATATGAAGAAGGAAAAAACGATAACGGGTGGCTCGTTCCACATACGAACTGCCTTACACAAAACTGAGTCTAAGAAACGATCCGTTCTCATGAAGCCAACATCAACTGAAGAGCTGTTACGCTCGTGTCCGTTGAGTTTTTCGTACGTACGCTCTATTTCGGACTGATGTCATCTATATTGACTGTAAAATACGGGTGCTGGATTTCTGGTCTATTCAGCAGTCCAAGGAAGTGCAAGGTCGGAAGTCAAAGGCGATTGAAGTGTTCAGGCAGTAAGAAGTGGTGCAAGAAGATAGAGGCGGTGAGAGTAGAATGTTGCGATGATTGAAGTTCGGATGAGACTGACTTAAGCTTTTTTTTTTTCATTTTCTAGATTCTTATGTACTTTGAGGAGATGAATCATTTAAATTTACTGAATTTAAAGTTAATGTTCTTTATACAAATAGAACGGCGTCATATGCGCCTTGCAATTTTTACCTCATGTGGGTATTTAAAAGTAGTACCTGGCTATTATAGACTTAGAGGTCATGTGTTTTTTCGGTAGGGAAAAATTGTTATGTAAAAAACCCTACTAAAATTGCATGTTTCGCTTAGCTCTACAAAGCAATTGAATTTGGCCCGGGAAAAATATATACATACGTGTGTGTTTGTGTTATGTTTGGAGTGGGAAGGAGTCAGTCATGTCCTTTTGTTTGGAACTCCTCCGCATTTGCCTTTGGGAATAAGGAAACCATGAAAAACCTTATCCGGGAGGAATCGGCTGACAGTCAACATGAAACTGTGCGGCCTTCAGTGATTTCAGTAGATGAAATCCTGCATTTTGTGGTGATGGGTGTGGGTGTCTGTTTTTATGTGATATATACTTTATGGGAATTTTTAGGATAAACTTACATACATATAGATAAAATAAATATTATTATAAAATATATAAATAGATATATAAACATAAGTTGTGGGGAGGGGTCTGGTGATTGGGAATACCTACCGATCGCTCAGTCATCCGCGTCGGATTCAGGGTTGTGCCAAATGTGATTAAGGTCCATCAGAATATGTTTGGGTAGTCTGTGTTTGTACCTGAAAGGGAGATCGCTAGGTGCATTGTATTGACCGATTTCTTTGATGAGTTTATTTTTACTATGTTGAAGTGACTTGTAAAATCGGTCGGTCAGTCTGTGTGTGTATTCAAATAAGGTCGGTATTTCTTCTCTTGCATGTAGTTTTTTCAAGTTTGTTCTGAGTCTTGTGTGGTACGTGATTTTAATGCAGAGATTTTGTAAAGTCTGTAGTTTTGTGTGGTCAGAGTGGGAGATGCTGCCCCACACGGGGATAGCATGAGTCAGTACCGGTCGAATGAGCGAGTAGTAGATCAGGAGTTTGGTTCTGGGAAGTAGCGGACTTCTTCTGTTGAAGATTGGCTTCATCGCGCCGACTGCCTTTCTGGCTTTCACGTGCATCTTGGCTACGTGAGATTTCCAGTTGAGACGTGAGTCCATTGTGAGGCCCAGGTAGACGACCTCATCTTTCCATTCTAGGACGTGTCCTCCCATTTCGATGTTGACGTCTTGTGTTCTTATTTTATTTTTCCTCGAGTTCATAATGACTTCGGTCTTCGCCTCGTTCAGTTTGAGACGCCATTTTCTGTAGAACTCTGCGAGTGTGTCGAGCGCCCTCTGTAGGTATATGGCTGCCATGTCTGCTTGCGTCGAGGAAATGTAAAGTTTGACGTCGTCTGCATAGATGGAAAGGTTGCATCTCTCGTCATGGGGGATGTCGTGCGTGAAGATGTTGAAGAGGTGAGGTCCCAGTAGACTTCCCTGAGGCACGTCTTTTGGAATCTCACGTAGTGTCGACAGCGCGTTCCTGATGAAGACTTGGAAGGATCTGTTCTTGAGGTATTCTTGTATCATTCTCGTTAGGTATATGGGCGTGTTCAGTCTGTGAAGTTTGTGCAGAAGCCCTTTTATCCAAACGGTGTCAAATGCCTTTTCCAAGTCTAGCAATGCAGCGGCGGTGTAGCGATTTTCGTTGAATCTTCTCGCGATGAATTCCGCTACTCTGGATAGCTGATGGGTGGTGGAATGCCTTTTCCTGAATCCGAATTGTTCGTCTGGCAGAGTGTCTTTGTGGTGTGGTAAAAGTCTGTTGAGAATCACCTGTTCAAATACCTTGCTCAGCGTGGAGAGTAGGCTAATCGGCCGATAGTTTGTCGGCTGCTTCTTGTCCTTATTTGGCTTGGAAAAGGGCAGCACGGTCGCCGTTTTCCAGATCTCAGGGAAATGTCCGATGGTGAGGCAGGCATTGAACAGTTTGGTGATGAAGATGATGGCTTTCTGAGGTAGATGTTTCAGTAGGATGTTATGTATTTGATCGCTTCCCGGCGCCTTATTTGTTTTCAATCGCCTGATAATGACGGCTACTTCGCTCGGTGTGCTGAAGTGGATATCGGCGGCGTTCGTCTGCTCGGCTTGTTCGAGGTTTCGTAGAGACTCTTCTACTAGTCGATCCGTTTCCGGGTCGGATAGGCCGTCCGTGGCTGCGTAGGCTCTCTCGAATCCATCGGCGAGCGCGTTTGCTTTTTCTTCGAGTGAAAGTGCCAGCCCTGATCCGTCTAGCTTTTCTAGCGGGGGAATCGCGTGATCCTCGTGTCTCAGCGCTTTTGCCATTTTCCATAGGCTGTTGTCGTTTGGCGTGAGTGACGTAACTTTCTTCGTCCAAAGTTCGCGTCTGAGGTCGGTGATCTCTTGCTTGATTTCCCGCTGTAGTGTGTTGTAGGCCGTTTTGAAGTAGCCGTCGCGCGTGTGATGGTAGATGCGTCGCAGGCGATTTTTCTCCTTAATGAGCTATAAGACGTACTCGGGAAGCCTGATCGTGTATGTCTGTTCGTCTTTGAGGGGGATGAAGGTGTCTTGTGCAAATTGGATGATTTCGGTCAGAGTGCTTGCGGCTTCGTCGATCTCTTCCTTTGAGCGCAGGGTTGCCGACGTTAGATGTATTCGTTCGTTAATCTCTTTTTTGAATCCTTCCCAGTCTGCGTCCTTGTAGTTTCGCCGCTTTCTGGGGCTCCTTGAAGTCGTTCCTCCTATACTGAAGCTCACGGGCAGGTGGTCCGACGACAGTTCGTCCAGTGTGCGTAATGGTGAGATGGTCTTGGCGTTCTTCTCAAGTACGATATCCAGAGTACTTGGGTACATTGCGCGTGCTGAGTAGAAAGTCGGTTTGTCCGGCGCCATTATCGTGTAGTTGTGCGTCTGCATATGTGAAAAGAGCGTTTTCCCATTCGCGTTGCCTCTGTAGTTGTTCCAATAATTGTGCTCAGCGTTCAGATCTCCTCCTAAGATGACAATTAAGTAATTTATCAAGATCTTCTCTTACCAGTAGGTTGGGATGGTTGCAGTAGGCGGCGATGATGGTATGCGCTCTATTCTCTATGGTGACTTCGATAATCGTGGCTTCAGTATGCTTCAACTTCGGAGTAGGGATTCTTGTAGATGTGATGGTTTGACGAACGAATATGGCGGTGCCTCCGCCTGCGCCCTCCGGTCGGTCGTCTCGGTGTATTTCGAAGCCGGGCACTCTCAGGGGAATGTCGTGTTTGAGATGAGTTTCTGTAATGAGAAAAATGTCAATGTTAGTATTGTTTGCCAGAGCGAGCAATTCGTCAATTTTAAAACGGATGCTGTGGGCATTCCACAGGAGGACGTTCACCATCTGGGGATCAGACATTGATGGTGGACGTGATGAGATTCATGAGAATCACAGCCTTCTCAAGCTCGTTGTTGCAAGCGGCCAGTTGGGGTCGCACGCGGATCAGTCCCTGGAGCAGGGCCATCATCAGTGCGGCGTCATCATCTGCGGCGGTTGCCTCTCTTGCGGGCTGCTGTGTGCGGGGCTGCGAGCGGGGCTGCGATCGGGGCTGCTCTTGGTGCTGCTCCTCGTGCTGTTGGGGGCCTGAGGTTCCTCCGGATATGTGGGCCCAGGTGCGTCCATCATTCCTCGTCGTCTGATGCGCATGAGGATGTGTCCGGCTTCCTGGCGCCTCTCGCCGGGGTTGTCGCTGGTGTTGTTGGAGCGCGGCAACGTATGCCACCCTCTTTGGGCAACCCCTGTAGTTGGCGGGATGGGGGCCCCCGCAGTTGCAGCACGCGGCGGGCTCGTCCCTGGTGGTTTTGGGGCACTCGGCAGAGGCGTGCTCCACTAGGCATTTCACACACCTCGCGGTGTGTGAGCAGTTGCGGGACCCGTGCCCGAAGTTCTGGCAGCGGTAGCACCGTGTCCCGTGCTGCAGGTGGTTGCTGCGGTGTTTTTGCAGGCGGATCCTGCAGTGGCAGAGGTACTTTACTGCTGCCCTCAGCTGGCCCATGTTCACTTCCTTATTGAAGGTGGCCAGGTACATCGGGTACTCTGCTGCGGCGGTCGTCATCCTGGCGACCTTAACCGGGGGGGAAACCTTGTTCCGTGAGGTCCGCCGCAATCTCCTCCGTCTCGATGTTTGGCAGGCCCTTGATGACCGCCTTTTTCAGTTTTTCCGCCTCTGCCGTGTACGTATGAAAGCCGCGTGCTTCCGCTCGCAGCCCGTTGGTGAGGGCGCGGTGGTCCGCCATGCTCTGTAGGAGGATGTTTACCTTCCCGCCTGGTCGATATTGAATTTTAAAATTCAGGTTCCCGATGTGGCCCTGCACCGCTGAGGTGACCTGCCCGTGTGTGAGGGTCCCCAGGGTCATCACTACTGGGGGGACGCGATCTTTCATTGCCGCTGCTTGGCCGCTGGTACCTGCGGAAGAAGAAAAATTGTTAGTATTGGCGCGTTTTGCATGCGACGCACCGCCACCTTCGCCGCCTTCTGATACCTCACCCAAGTTTTTTTTTTTTTTTTTACATTAACTCCACACAGAAGGCCCTGAGGAAAATAATTTCCCTCAGGGCAATGTCATCTGGGATGCTGTGTGGAGGGTCTTTTTGAGGAGAGGAAGGAATGAACATTGGTCTTGAAGAGACCCATGTTGTAGGAAGGAGGAAACACAGAGGCCGGCAAATCATTCCACAGCCGAGCTGTTGAACATAAGAACGAGTCGAAGAAACGACCCGTTCTCATGTGACTAATGTCAACTGTGTACAAATGTTGGGCACGCGTTTGGCGTGTTTCCCGACTATGCACCGGTGCCGAAGGGATCAATGATGCTAGTTCCTCGGAGCATCTTCCATTGTAATACCGGTAGAACAAGGATAGCATTCCCACCCGACGCCTGTGCTCTAAAGATTGCAATCCGTCTGTTAAGATGGGAGAATCTATCAAACGGACCGCCCGTTTCTGCACAGAGTCGAGGGTATTTTTCAGGTATTTTGGAGCTCCAGACCAGAGGTGGCTGCCAAATTCAACCGTGGGGCGCACTTGCGATTTGTACAGGGTTAGCAGTTGTGTACTTTTAAAGTATCTGCGGGCCCTGTACAGTACGCCCAGTTTTTGGGAGGCTAACTTTACTCTGGCTTCGATGGAGCCCCCATACCTGAGCTGGTCACTTAGGGTTACACCAAGAAAATCAATGGAGGGCCTGTTCGGAAGATTGCTTCCGTTGAAAGAGACTAGATTTTCATTGCGATCCCTTTTAGACGTAATCAGACAAGATTGGGTCTTTGAAACATTAAATTCAACGAGATTAATTTTACCCCAAGAGAAAACACTCTCGAGGTAACCGTCCATTCTTTGCTTCAAAGCCTTACGAGCTGTTGGAGTTTGTGAGCCCTTTGGGGGCTTGTCAAACAAAAAGCTATCATGAACTGTACTGTCATCCGCGTAGCAGTGAATTGGTGCACATGACAAAAGGTCGTTGATGTGCAACAAAAACAGAGTTGGAGACAGAACCGATCCCTGCGGGACGCCAGCATTTATCGAGTGAGAGGAAGAGGTGAAACCATCGACTACCGTCTGAATCGACCTCTCCCTCAAGAACTCGGCAATCCACGTACACAAGGATGCGGGAAGTCCGTAAGAATGCAGTTTGTTGACAAGTCCTCGGTGCCAAACCCGGTCAAAGGCCTTGGATATGTCCAGTGCAACCGTTTGGGTCTCACCGAAACGTTCCAGGCATCGCCCCCAAACATGCGTCACATACGCGAGAAGATCACCGCACGAGCGGTTCCGCCGGAATCCGTATTGACGGTCGTTAATAATTTTGTTCTTCTCGAGGTATGTGAGCAGTTTTTCGTTGATCACACGTTCCATCACCTTAGACAGAACTGATGTGATCGCTATGGGGCGGTAGTTGGCCGGGTTGGAGCGGTCACCCTTCTTTGGAATAGGATGGATAACCGCTTTTTTCCAACCAGAGGGCACAGAGCCAGTCTTCAGGGACAGTTTAAAAAGCTTCGTCAAAATTGGAGCTATTTCTGCAGCGCACCTTTGCAGTACCAGGGCAGGTATTCCGTCAGGCCCACTAGCTTTATTAACATCAAGCCCTCGTAAAACATGGAGTACTTCCCGATGCCGGATCCTCAGCTTTTTCATACGAAAACCGCAGTGAGGAACCGACGTCAGGACAGCACCTTGGTCATCGAGGGTTGAGTTATCCGCAAACATTTTACCTAGTAAGTTAGCCTTTTCGGTGGCGGTGTTTGCTAGTGAACCGTCAGGTCTGGTAAGAGGTGGCAGACTGGATTTGCAGAAATTGCGACCTATTGAGCCCGCAAGCGACCAAAATTGCCTGCTGCCATGCGGGCATGCAGTCAGCTTTCTGCTGATCTGCTGGTCGTGCTCGAATTTTGACCTATTTATGATTCTCTAGGTTTCCTTTGCCATTTTGTTGTAAGCTGTTCTGTCTTCGGATGTTCTAGATGTGTTGTAGGCTCGGTAAGCCGCGTTTTTTCGTCGCACTGCTTCAGCGCATTGTCGACTGAACAACGGCTTTGAGCCTACACAAGTTTCCTTAATAGTAGATTGGATGAAGCCATCCATCGCGGATGTGATGACCTCACCAATTTCCTGGGCACATCTTGAGGGATCCGAAGTCCGAAAACAGACAGCTGACCATGGGAAAGCATTAAAATGTGCCCGCAGACCGAACCAATCTGCTGACCTATAGTGCCACACTTTTCTCTTCAGCCTCTCGTTTGTTGGTCTGAAGTTTACAGGGATTGATGTCGTCACCATGCAGTGGTCGGACGATCCTAAAGGCGCTGTGACTTCAATACTGTAACCGTGTGGCACAGTAGTTAAAAAAAGGTCTAACAGATTGGAACGGTGAGTCTGGACATCAGGAACCCTTGTAGGCTCCTGAACCATTTGCTCCAATCCGTAGCAAAGGGCAAAGGATTCCGCTTGGCGTCCAGCCGAGTCTGTTGATCCTGAGAACTTCAACCAAGGTTCGTTATGAACATTGAAGTCCCCCAGGACCACAAACTCTGCCATAGGGTAGCGGGGCAAGAGGTCGTCAATAGTGTCGCTTAAATGTTTGAAGAGCTCGGACGTGTCTGAGTTGCCGAAGCGGTTGCCGACAACAACCGCCCGGGGTTCCTACGGAGAAAGGGGCCTCTTAACGGTGTTGGTCGGCTTCATCCAGCCTTCCTCCTGGCGGGTCGTCTCCATCTCCTGGGCGGGATGCTGGAATCTGGGGGGGGGACGTAGCCCGAGGCTGGGCCTACTGGGGGGCGGCTTGGTCCGGCTGCTGGGGGGGCGGTCTCGGGCATCTTAGGGGGCGGTAGGGGGATGGCTGCCGGCTTTGTCCTCGGGTCAGCGGAATGGGGCTGCAGTGGCTGTTCTGGCTGGGGATTGGGGACTTTGATGGTCCCAGTCTTGGTCCGGTATTGGCGGGTGGAGTCCTCTGGGTAGGTAGAAAAGAGCCGCGCGGGAAACATTCGCGCGGCAGGCGTCCGGTACTTCCTCTTTAGAATGACGGGGGTTGTGTTGTCGTCGTCGGGTCTCGGTGGTGCCAGGTCGTCCTTCTTCTTCTTTGTGCCTTAAGAAAGGCAGTTGGCGGCGCAAGCGCCTAGGTGAGTAGCTGGTGTCTGGCCGTGTAAAACACAAGCCAGACAGAGCGGTTCGGGAGCGAAAAAGGGGGGTGTCTCAAAAGCGACACTCAGACAAACAACAACAACAACACTGCAAACTCCAACAGCTTCTGTCTTGTCTTGAGGTACCTCCCATAACCACTTTCACCTCCCGCAAAACCAACCCTTCCACTTCATATGCCCAGGCACTCCACCCAAACACCCAAACATCCATACCAACCCCCGACCCCCCCACAATAACCCCCCCCATCCCCCCACTCAGAACCCACCACCCCCCAGCCCTCAGCAACCCCCTTTAGCTTTTTTGACTTATTCAAAAATGAATTCTTCTCCAAAGTCGGCAACCTCATTGCCGATCTCATTCCAAAATTTTTTCAAAACTTATAATACATAGTTCACTTATAAGAGAAATACATAAAAATTTACAATATTAGATATAATACCTAACGATAATATTAACAGCAGCCCTCCAGATCATCTCCCTTTTCTCAAACTAAAATGGCTAATTCTACCACCCTGCCCTCCGCGCTACGTTTGGCATTTTGGAACGCAAACGGTCTTGACAAAAACATACAAGAACTACGCATTTTCACCAGTACACACAACCTTGACATTTTACTCATCAACGAAACTCACCTAAATACATCTCATACACCAAAAATAGCAACACTCTACAGAAATGACAGACTACATTCACGTGGAGGCGGTACCGCTATCTACGTGAAGACAAAACTCGCCCACCAACACAATATCACCCCTACACTTTCTTCATTAGAAAATACATCCATCACCATTTTCACCAAACACTCAGGGCCTTTGAGAATTAATTCGATTTATCACCCACCATACAAGACTTTACAAAAGTCCGATATCGAATTACTTCTCAAAGGTGACACCCCTACCATTCTGGCGGGTGATTTCAACGCAAAACACCCGGATTGGAATTCTAGGCTGACAAACAAAAACGGACGCATACTTCATAAATTATCATTAAATCATTCCGATCTAAACATCGCTGGACCCGTGGAACCGACTTTCTTTACATCCATGGGCCACAGACCGGATATTTTAGACATTACATTACTATACAAAACTCCCTGGACGTACTGTATCGAAACCACCAGCGATCTCTCATTTGATCACAACCCCGTGTTGCTAACCCTGAACGAATTCTCGAATCTCCCCCCCCCACTAAAATCAACAAAAAAACTGATTGGACGTATTTTTCGCACAGAGTCGGGGAAAAATTTATAATAAATTCATCCATCCAAAACCCCACAGAACTTGACATTGCTGTCGACAATTTCGCAGACACTTTTATGTCCACAATTGAGGATTCCCCCAAACCCCTCCCCGAACGACCCCAAATAAATCTCAGGGAAAACCTCAAAAATTCAATTAAAGATCTCATCAAAACAAAGAACACCCTTCGCCGCCACTGGCAAAAATATCAAAATCCAAGATTGAAAACCACGATCAATCGCACTCAAGCCCTCATTAGAAAAAAATTACAAGAAAATTCAAACTTTACGTGGAACATGAAACTTCAAGAGATAAACCCACAGGACGGATCTCTGTGGAAATTATCCAAAACTCTCCAAGCCACTCCCTCTCCAAACCACCCAACTCACGCCGAAAACGGTTTAGTTTTCGAGGACCTAGACAAGGCAGAAGCATTTGCTGACAGTCTAGAAATTCAATTCAGTCCCAGCTTCAAACACGCAGATCTAAATCACATAGCAAATGTAAACCGCAAAATAAATAGCATACTAAATCACCTCCCCCCCACAAACATCCACTTCACGACTCCGACCAAAGTTATTCGTGCCATAAATGGCCGAAAAAATAAGAAAGCTTCCGGTCCGGATGGCGTCACAAATTTTGCTCTTAAAGCACTCCCCAAGAAAGGAATACTAGCAATAGTAAACCTGATCAACACAGCCCTCAGACTACGCTATTTCCCCAAAAGTTGGAAACATGCGCACGTCATAGTTCTCCCGAAACCGGGAAAAGATCAGCTCTTCTGCGAAAACCATCGACCAATCAGTCTACTTGCTACGTGGGTTTTTCACCAAGTGGCAAAGCCAAGTATACATTTCGTAAAACAACTTTAGTGTTGTAGTTAGTGCTGGTCAGGAACCCACAGATTTTATCCCGTAGGAAGCGCCAATTCTGGACGGGTTATGGAACCCGTCAAGAATACCTGTGGTTCCCAAATATGCTCAGGGTGTGGATCTTAAACCACGATATGTGTCGCTCTCCAAGGGATGGTGTACCAGGTACATAATTTAAAAGGCAGAGTTGTGAGAACAAGCTTATAATTTTAAAAACAAGTAGCAATCAGGGTTTTAAATATGTCATTTCACTTACCCCCATAAACCGACCTCTTTTATTATGAATACTATTGCTAGCTAGCTAATACACTGTCCATTTAGTAGCTGCAAGGCCCAGGCGGCATTTCCCCATGCAGGATCTGGATAGCCCCTCACATAACATAACATACTTTCAAATATAGGAAAAATCTACGAAAAAATCCTGCTCACTCGGCTTCTCAAGCACATTAACGAGGTATCAACCCTACCTGAAGAGCAACACGGCTTTAGAGAAAAACACTCCACTCTCCATCAACTCCTGCGAGTCTCGGAAATAATCATTGGAGGATTTAACTCAAATCGTTCAACTGGTGCCATTTTCTCAGACATCGCAAAAGCTTTCGACAAGGTCTGGCAAGCGGTCTCCTTCTCAAACTCCATGACATAGACATCGACCCTCAACTCCTCGGTGTCCTAAAATCTTTTCTCCGCCTACGCACTTTCCAAGTGAAATACAAGGGCGCCCTCTCAAAAAAACGCTTCATGACAGCAGGGGTGCCACAAGGCTTACTGCTGTCACTAATCCTCTTCAATGTCTATACACACGACATTCCCCTCTCAGTTGACAAAAACTCACATACCGCTCTCTATGCAGACGATACCACCGTTACGTTGAGATACAGTTCTTCCAGGATGATAACCCACCGACTTCAGATCAACATAAATAAACTCCAAGACGTGAATCCCTCAAAAAGCGTAGCTGTATTTTTCTCCCGCAAAAAGGGAGACAGCATACCCAGAGAGGAGATAAAAATGTACGACCAGGTCATACCGTGGCAAAACACCGCCAAATATCTTGGAGTCACACTTAACAGACGACTTAATTGGAAACCACACATCAAAAACACACTGACCAAAGCAAATAAAATATCCGGTTCTTTACACCCCGTACTTAATTCAAACACAAAGACAACAATTCAAAACAAACTGCTTGTATAAACTCAAATCCGACCGACCATCACGTATATTATTTGGTGTTGCCTGTAGCCCATATGGGCTACAGGCAACAAACGACTCGAATCGTACCAAAATGTCACTCTTAGAAAATTTACAAAAAGTCCCTGGTTTGTCCGAAATTCAATCATAAACTCCGATACAAATATCCCACCCCTGAAACAACATATGGTAGAATTGGCCAAAACTTTTTATGCAAAACTTCCTATACACCCAAACCCCAGTATAGCTTGTCTCGGGCGTCTAAGACCCGACGAAAATCCGACCTTCCCCTATCCCATCTCCATTACCTCCCCTCTTTGAATAGTGGACTCAAATAAAAAATACAATACGCAACCAAAAATACAAAAAATATAGGATTACAAAAAAAAAATCAACACAAATCAAAACTCATACAAAATCATAAATACCTACAGACCAAAAAAAAAATAATAACAATACAAAAAAAATAGTATTAAAGCCCTATAAGTTGCTATAGGCAGCCCACACTTCGGGTAGAAAAAAACCATCCCCCAGGTACATTTACACCCTCAGTTCTCGAGAAATAGAGATTGAGTTCTCTGCACCTCGGTAAAATCCAATACGATACTACTACTACACGCTCCTTAGAGTTTTAGCCATTTTGAACCAGTTGGAATGAGGGGTTTTAGATCGTTTTTAAAGTCAGTAATTATCAGTGAAAATATAAAAATTGCATGTTTTTATTACGACTTAGTTTTTATTTTTTATGTGAATAACGCCCAAGAGTGCTTTCAACCGTTTTGAGTCAGTAAGACTTTGGTATTTCTAATTGAGAGGCTGATGGTATGAGGAAGGGGAGGAGATGGGCAAGTGCTTGGCTATTCAGATCTATTCATCAAACACGGCTAAAGCCATTTCAAGCAACGTTTCAAATCTGAATGGGGTTCTTAAACCAGGGTGATACTGAGAGTATCTTCCACTCTGGATCGTGCCGCAAATGTACCTTATAATTATTTTTAATACTTTATTTATTAATTATTTATGAGGTTGACACATGATAAGAATAAGAAAAATAACCTCCAAATCCTCCACAAATTGTTAACAATATTCATAGACTGTGAAAATACCCTGCTACAAAGCGAAAGCGGCATTAAATAAAATTTAAGACATATGTTCAAGACGTTAACAGTCCAGATTAGAAGAATGCATGAACGAAGATCAAGAGATAAACAAGTAGAGTAAGAGGAGTACCTACATACTGGGGGTTAATAGAGATAACAGGTACTTCGCAACATTGTTAGAAAAGTGTAGGAGAGAATGGTTCTTCCAATAAATCCTTTATTGATAGTTCAACTGGACTACTCCGACAAGTATTTGCTAAGGAGAGGAAATTGATAGGGTAGTATTTCTGGCTCCACCTAAGGAAGACATTGTAAATTTCCTAGAAATTCGATTCCCCAAAATGTAGACTTAAAACCCGGTCCAAGAGCAAACGACCTTATTCGTGGTTACTCGGGAGTAATAAAATTGGAATCTAGTTAAACCTTTTCAGAGGAAAAGAAAAACAGTTGGGTTTTACAAGGTTTAAAGTGCTATTACGATTTTCCGATCCAATTATTTTATTTCGAAAACGGCGGCCGATTTTGTAGCTAAATTAGGAGCTTGTAATGCTAATAGCTTGACCATTATTTAAAGTGTTTTCAATAACTTCGCCTTCCAAATGTAATTCAATGATATATTATAATAAAAGGAATGTAAATATTTTTTCACTTAATTGACCGTAACCGGTTTCAGCTCGTTAAGGCCATTTTCAGACCGGTACAAGATGTTCTTAGCTACGGTTTATATACAAAACATAAGGGGGAGGGAGGGGGGTGGTTTACAAGGATTTTTTCAATAAATTATTTTAATTTCATTTGTTACTAAGTCGTTTTAGGCTGTTGAATTTCTAGTATTTTGGTTACTCCAGTAGGCTAATTACCGTGGGTTTGTAGCTCACTTCAATATTATTTAGGGAAAAACCTTACAAGTAATATGAATTATTAGTGACCTAATTTTTTTGTCAAATCGTTATTATATTTGTGATGTATGGGATTTGTTTTTATTTCTTTATTGCTTTTTGAGGGGACACATGTTTATATTGGAGTAGGAATGGTCATTGGCCCTGTGAAATGATTGTTAATGTAAGTTTCTAGTGTCCATTGTTCTTTGCAATAGTTTTTGTAATATTTAATACTAATGAATTTTTCCACGATCCTCTTCCCAATCTCCAAACCTCCCCCACCAGCCTCACAACATACCCTGAGTGGGGATGTCATGGTCTCACTAGTTCCAGGCGTTTGGGAGCAATTTGGACACTTGTGTGGTATTCACATAAAACAAATTTATTCGACTTTACATTTGTAAAAAAAGTATTTAAAAAAAGACTTACATAAACAATTTTGTGATATTTTTAAAACAATAAACTGAAAATACTATAAAAATTCGTTACGATAGTTGACATTTTACTAGTATTATATGTCACTTTTGTGTAATTTGAAATCGATATTATAATAATCGTAAAGCACCACGGAGGCGGTCAATATCAATAATTGTTAATGGCGTTTTTCAAAATACCCATCATTCAATGAGAAGTCGTAATTATTTTTAATTCTTCAAACGCATCAATCGCTCTGTAAACCACCAATTAAACGCAGCAGTGACGAAACTCACGAAACGAAAAACTTTGACAATAAAATTATTGATATTGTCCGCCTCCGCGGTGCTTAATTTTTATTCTGCAGTGACTGAGTAACACACCTTCCGTAAATACAATGAAAAAATTTAAATCTATATTTGGTCTAAATGTTTTTAATTACAGTTAGAATCAGCCTTAAATAAGGCACTGCTGTGCCAAAATAATTTGCCTTTCAAACTCAAGTAAAGTCTTGAAATCGAATTAGAGAATCATTTTAAACACATACATATTGATAGAAAGTACTGCGAAGTAAGTAAAAGTTAATATAGATGTTATATTACTGTTATAAAAAGTTACTTCATTAAAGTAATGCAATTCACCCCCTTAATGTACAAGGTTCCAACTGTCATTTTTTTTCTTCAAAAATAACATTTGGTGCAAATCCATTTCTTTTGCTCGTTTCTACAACCAAAATTGTTTGCAGAGCCCTCTGTTTTGTATTTACGTAGATACTTGTATGACGAAGTTTAGTACCAAGAACACGTTTTCAAAGTTCCCATTTAATTTACAAGGTTCTAACATCACTTAAACCTTTTGCAATTGTCATTTTATTTGTATCTGACAGTTAATAGATTTTACGAGGCGCAGTATTATGGTTGTTACATTAGTTGGATAGAGTTCTAACTTTGCCTTACCATGTCCACCAGAATAGGTTAGAATATTTGAAAAGAAGATTTCTCATAATTTAATTAACAATATCTGATTTTGAGATTCAAAAGTATTATAGTTTAATATTTTAAAGGAAAATATTTTCACTTCTTCAAATTTAGCAAATTCACTTTGTGGCACCATTTTATTAATGAAATAATTAAAAACACTTTGTTTTTACCACAGTAAACTTTATTTAAAAGTCAACATGTTTCAAGAACGATGTTCTCTTCATCAGGACATAAAATGTACTAAATACTAAATGATCAAACATAGAACGGCGTGGGTAGAAATGGAAGTAGTGGGGGAGGAGAAAGGTGGAAAGGGGAGGTGCTTAGAAGATCAACAAGGGGGAGGGGGGGGGGGGGATGGAAAGGGGGTGCTTAGAAGAACAAAGACAAAAAATTACAATGGAAATATGTTTAAGATAGGGTTACTCACAAAATTAATTTGATTGTTAATAATATTTAAATTTCTATTGACATTTTTCCTAATTTCTAATATTTCTAAAAGATCTAAGTGAAAACCACTAACGTTAGTATGTAAAATTTTTAATTTGCTAACCATTTAATTGAATTTAACCATTCATTTGATATAAATACTGGTTTTAAAATTTTACATACTAACGTTAGTGGTTTTCACTTAGATCTTTTAGAAATATTAGAAATTAGGAAAAATGTCAATATAAATTTAAATATTATTAACAATCAAATTAATTTTGTGAGTAACCCTATCTTAAACATATTTCCATTGTAATTTTTTGTCTTTGTTCTTCTAAGCACCCCCTTTCCACCCCCCCCCCCCCTCCCCCTTGTTGATCTTCTAAGCACCTCCCCTTTCCACCTTTCTCCTCCCCCACTACTTCCATTTCTACCCACGCCGTTCTATGTTTGATCATTTAGTATTTAGTACATTTTATGTCCTGATGAAGAGAACATCGTTCTTGAAACATGTTGACTTTTAAATAAAGTTTACTGTGGTAAAAACAAAGTGTTTTTAATTATTTCATTAGGAAAATATTTTATTAGAACGTGGCCTTATCTTGGTATGGCATTATGGAAATGTAGTTAGAACCTTATGCTCTGATAGGCCACCTGCTGGTGTTGGTATAATCCGTTAGTATTGGCCGCAGCCGGTTATTGTGTCTAAGATGGTTGTACATATATGGTTCTATCTGCACGTTTAGATATCTTATAAAATGATAAGTGAACGTCCTATTTAAATATGTTCTTGTAAAATATTTTAAACTAAAATACTTTGCATAAGATTCAAACTCAAAATCAGAAATCGGAAGAAAGATTACGAGAAATCGTCTTTGCAATCTTTGACACTGTCTTGTATCCCAGAACAAGGTTTTTTTAAATTTTCTTTACTCATTGAATTGTTTGTCACATGAATTGAGGATTTTTCGACCATCATTCTAGGCACATGCACAACTAAGGTAAAGTGAAGTTAGAAGTGACGAATTATTCTATCACGGCTTTAAATTATAACTAATATAGATATAACAGTAATAATAAGAACCAACCAGACAGTAAGACTTCGAAGAATTATTTCATTAATTTCTCTGAAAGACTTGTTATAGGAAATGACTTATGAGACGTATTTACCAAGTAGTTCAAAAATATAATAAAACTTGAAGAGTAGCTTCTTGTTAAATGTGGTTAAATGGGTTTCAGATATATTTATCCCATTTTAATTACAGAATTAGACTGAATTTAGAATTGTAAAGGTCAAAATGCCAATTTCATACGCTTTGACTTAAACGGCTTCCAGATCAAAGGTCGCAATATAAATACGACATTTAACCTATGTACATTTTAACCAAGAGTAAAAATAAAATCAAATTCATTGATGACACCGATCGTCTGTTTTGGCATTTAAAAATACTAATTGAACTAATGGGAGTTCTGTGTTTTCAGGCAAATATTTCCGCGATTGATCAATGGCAGTGCAAATGCATTCAAAGATACAATGGTATTTATTTCAGTGTACGTGGTTGAAGATTAATTCAACCAGCAAACCTTTTGCGAGCATTGTATATTCAATACCTTTAAACCAAATAAAACCGGGTTCAAAATGCTTATTGAAATTCTATCAGTTAATTAAAATAGAGATTTCGTGTGTTTTAATTTGTGTATTTTAATTTTTCTTAAATGTTTTTTGACTCAATTTTAAATGCGGAGAAAGGAAAGTGTTAGAAAATTTTATTTGATTAATTGTGTTATTTCAAAATTTATTAAAAAAATAATTGATAGTGTATTTGCGGCAAGTTTTCTTTTTTTATGTGATTACCTCACAAGCGTCACAATTGCTCCCGTCTGGACCCAGTGAGACTATGGCATCCGATTGGGGTATGTTGTGAGGCTGAAGTGGGGAGGGGAGGGAGTGAGGAGGGGAAGGAGATGGGGAAAAGGAAGGGTAGGAAAGTACCTGGCTATTCAGATCTGTTCACCAAACATGGCTAAAGCCATTTCGAGCCACCTTTCGATTCTGAATAGAGGTCTTACACCAGGGCGATTCTGAGAATCTTCCACTCAGGAACGTGCTGCCAATATACTATATATTACTTCTTCTAACACAGCAAACTTATTTTGTGGCACCATTTTAATTCAAATTAATAAAATACTTAGTTTTCATCACTTTTATTGTTTACTAAAACCAACATGTTTCGTGAGCAACGCTCACTTCTTCAGGGTTAGTTTCAATTAGTATCATTAGTATGTATCAATAAAAACCCTGAAGAAGTGAGCATTGCTCACGAAACATGTTGGTTTTTGTAAACAATAAAAGTGGTAAAAACTAAGTATTTTATTAATTTGTACTATATATATTATTTTTAATGACTAATTGTGAAATAACACGAATTAATCAAATAAATTTTATTTGCGCAAGCAGGAATTCGATCCCGCCACCTTCGGATTTCGAGTCAAGATCCTTACCCATGGATTACGGAAACGGAGTGGAAGTTACTACCAATAATACCCTGGTTGAATACCTCCAAGAAGAAATAAAATAATGCTTGACATGGCCGTGTTTGGTGACCAGATCTGATCGGCCAGACGCTTTCTTTTCTTCCTCTTCTCCATTTCTTTCTCCTCCTGACTAATTTCAGCCTCGCAATATATCCCAATTGGGGATGTCATAGTCTCACTGGCTCCAAAAGGTTTGGAGCAGTTAGGAAACTTGTGCGATATTATCAAAAAGTTATATTATGACTTGTTATATTTAGACTCGCAACAATAGGGAATATATTTTTTTAGATTTGAAAATTGATATGAATTTGAAGGTGAACGAAGAAGGAGCGTCCGCAAAGACCGAGTTATTTGGCGGTCCACCCTATCTGCTTACCCCTGCGGTGAAACATTGTGATGGTAAAGTTAGTTTCTTATAGTGCTGATATGAAAATTAGGGGCTATTTGTATTAAGGAAAAACTATAAAGTTAGCATAAAAGAGGAAAACTTTAAAGTTAACTTAAAAGAGGAGAACATTAAAGTCTTTAAAGAGGAAAACTGTAAAGTAACTTTAAATTGTAGAACAGCCAAATAATATCAGGGATATATGATACCTACACATGGTGTTAAGAGAGCTACAACAACATCAATAACGTCGTATTTTTCAATCTTAGCACTCTAGCTCACTGAAAACTCACGGACCGCCACTGGTACTTACTTTAACAAGTGATTCCCGAGTTAAAAAATCTATGACGTTTGGTTCTTTCCAACTGGAAAGATACAAAAATCAGTAGGTTTTCGACAGTTAGGGTCGTGGAAGGGAGATCTATGACGACATGCGAATTTTATTTAAAAAAAATGACAACAAAATTCACCGGATACCAACATTTTATTCATATTTTTGTTATTAATTTTTGGGGTATTATGCCGTGTTGCGCTACCTCCTTCTTTAGCCAACGTTTCGGACAGCGTTGCAGTGTCCATCATCAGGGCAGATGTGTAATAGTTAGGGGTAATGTTTGTACTTATCTACTTAGGAGCGATACCGTGTCGCCAGCTCCACTCCTCTACGAGCTGGCGCTACAATATACTTCAACATGTTTTTTGCGTTTAGCCTTGATGTAACCGTCAATTACCGGATACCAAGAACTATTGAGTTTAGCTCCGTCATCTCTATTAATATTTATAGGATTTTTGTGAATTTCAATTGCCTCCGTAATCAGGCGTGCTCTATGAGTTTTCAGTCTTCCCAGGACTTCAGGAACAAATCCAAAGTAATGGCCGGTTTCAATTAAATGCTCGTCGATTGCCGATTTGTCAGGGTGGTCAAGTTAACACGCTCGAAAGTGTTCCGATATCCTTTTGGAGATCCACATAGACCTTATCACATCCGAAACAGCAGAGTTTATATACTCCATGTTTCCAGAGGAAACTTGGTCTTTGCAGGCCTTAAAAAGTCTCGTATTTTTGTCGTGGTTCCGAAGACAGTCTTGATGCTTTCTTTCTTCAATATCCTGGCAATTCTGTCTGTCACATTGTGAACGTAAGGCAGGAAAGCGCAGCCCTTTGACTCTTGTTCAATTCTGTCTTCGTTTGGTGCAGATTTGGCTCTTATGATTTGCCTTGTCTGCCTTGCTGGGTAACCGTTACGCTCCAGTGCATGGGCCAGTTTTGTAAGTTCTGCTCCAATTTTTGTTTCTTCACATATTCTGGTCGCTCGGGTCACCAATGTATGGATAAGTCCTCTCTTCTGCGCTGGGTGGTGATGGGAATCAGCATGTAGATACCGATTTGTATGAGTTGGTTTTCTATACACTGTGTATCCTAGACTTCGAGATCTTATATCTTAGATCTTCTTTTCACATCACCTCCACATCTAGAAAAGGTAGGATCGTAGAGTCATTTTCCAGCTCCATTGTGAACTTAATTTTAACGTGGAGTGAGTTGAGATGGTCCAGAAATTCGTTCAGTTTCTCTGTTCCATGAGGCCAGATGGCGAAGACATCGTCGACATACCGCCACCATACTTTAGGAAAAGCCGAAGCTGTGTCGACTGCCACTTCCTCACACTTCTCCATAAAGAAGTTGGCAAGTACTGGCGACAACGGACTGCCCAACGCAACTCCTTCCACTTGTTCAAAAAGTTCACCCTGGAATGCAAAATATCCCGTTTTAAGGCAGTGTTCAAAAAGTTTTCAAATGTCTTCCTCGTAGATCTCTCTGAGCATTGTCATGGAGTCTTCCAGATGCACATTCGTGAAAAGGGACACAACGTCAAAACTGACCAAAATATAGGGCCGCAAACTCTCCCTTTGTTATATCTGGGCGGGGTATTTCAGCCCTTTTCAAAATATGGCAAGTCTCTTGTCGTATGTTCTCTGCTTGTGACTCTGACATTTTGTGGACTTTCATCATTGTATGTAGTGCTGTTTCTACACCACATACGATAGATTCCACAGGTATCTTTTTGGGGGCAACTGCGTAGTTCATCCCCTTAGCAAGCACTGAGGTTGCATCTGGGCTCAACGCTAGGCTCGAAATGTTAATAACAACTTTATTTTGATCCTGTTGTTTTCGAACGCCTTTTTCGTCTTGGTTGAGCCTCTCAAACTTTTGTTTTTATCTCGCATCTGTTGATTGCTTACATCTTTGAGCTTGTTGGTAAGTCATGTTATCAATTTTGTTCCAATCTTTTTCCACAAGAGTTGCACTCAGATACATGTATAAATCAAAAAGTTCCCGAGATATTCCATCCAGTTCGCTGCGCACATTGTGGATTCTTTCCCTTAGTAGCGCTGCTTCTGCTCTTGGAGGTAGCGCAACACGGCATAATACCCCAAAAACTAATAACAAAAATATTTTTGGCCGTGAAAATCTAAAATCGTATAATTTTATTCATAGTTCTTCAAAAAAAGTTAAGCTAAGTTAAAGTAAGTCAGATATGTCTCTTAACACCCTGTATGTTAAAAAATAATCATCTCTAGGGTTTTAATAATGAATAAAATCCGGTGTTTAGGACTTGAATTTTTTAAGGGCGAAAAGGAATGGAGAAATATAAAATTTTCCTGCGAAAAATCATGGAAAATTATTTTTTTTAAGTTGTAGGGAACGCTGATCCTATTAGCTAAACTGTCATGAAGTTCTGAGAATTTTACATTCCAAACTTCTAACTTGATAAAAAGTATAGAATGCTTGCAAATTTGCAAAGCTATTGGATTAGCTTCAGACTTTTTAGTTTTAATTTTGTATTCCGAAAAATTAAAAGGCGGCAAAAAAAGTAACTGAGATATCTTTTTAACATTAGCTCCACACAGGATGTTCGACTTTATTAGAAAACGTAGCAATATTGACAAACATAAGATAAGTACCTAATCCAAAGTTCTTAATTTAAGGCCATAACGTGCAAATTCCCGAGATTAAAGAACATTTCTTTCAAAGGATCGAAGCAATGTCAATGGATCAACCATTGTTTTGACGGGATATCTGGAGTTGAAGTATTGTTGGCTTTTTCGGTTTGGCAAACATTATTTCAATATTTCTTAAGCTCTCAAAGCAATCAGTTATTTTCCCTGTGGTAGTAAACGACGCAGCTATTTTGAATCGCGGAATCATTGCTATTGGCTCCCCGCATGCCAATAGCCATCCCACAATATTTTCACCTAGTCATAAACTGCCCGTACGAAAGAAGAAGAACCATTCTGTTCCGAATTGCCGACGACGCAACAGCTCGTTAATCGCTACGCGTACGCTCCCACTGTTACTATACGAATATTTTGTAATATATAAATTATTGTAAGAATCTAATCTTGTTATAATAAACTACTAAGTATAGTGTTAATAACGCTTATTTGATTTATACGGCATCACACATCCTATCTCCCATATCCCTATATTAAGTATATCACCCTATACATTCATGGATCAATAAACTTGTTTTACATTCTGTTATTGTATATTTTAGACTAGCAGTATCCCCTAAATGGGCTTCAAACTAGGAAATAGAAAATGTTTGACACGATCGGAAAGGAAAGATCACATCACGTCGGCAAATCGTTCAACGCTTAATTTAACGCGGATATTTCTTTATTCGTGCGAGAAAGCAAAAGCAGACATGCCCACTAGGAGCGTGAAAATTGGATACGAAAAGGGTAAACTACGAAGAAAATAAAACAAAGCGATCCAATCACACGCATTATTTTTCAATTTGTTTTAGAGCTCTTTTTGAAGGAAGTCAAGGAAGTGGAAAATTGAATTTCGGTTAGTGGGGATCGTTAAGGGAACATTTGGTTTTGGGTTCAAATTATTGAATCAACCAACAATTACCGAAGGCACAATTGAGGGCCAAATCATTAAGTGGTGATTACCTGAAGACTAATATCTGTAGTATCTAAATGGGAAACGGATTAAAGGAACCCGAAATCATTACCATATTACTTTACAATTTGTTTTAAAACAATAACATGGTCCTACAAAATACATATGTAAATGAACATCGCTAGGAAAATGGTGATACAGATATTCGAATGATTTATAGGTGATAAATATGATTTTTTTTTCATTAGCTCCACACAGGAGGCCCTGGGGAAAATAATTTCCTTCAGCGCCTATATCATCTTTGGGGATGCTGCGTGAAGGGTTTTTTAAAGACGAGAAAAATCTGGGAAGGAAAAGGATATGGGGGATGGGTAGGAATCTGGGAGTCGGTGTGTCCAGGAGTGGCGGACATATGAATCCATCCCTCCATTGGGTGAGAAGGTCAAGAGACTCCTGCTGGAGGAGTAAAAAGGTCTCCTCAACCAGTATCTCCAAATCCGGCATGCCACAAAGAGAATTGGCAGTGACATTCGCCGACAAGATCTAGACAATCCTCACCCCATGAACCCGGACACCCCTGCCAAGTCACCAAGCGTTGCGAACTATTTAGGGTAACCTTTGGCAGAGGTGTTGGTTATATAATAAATGGTTCCCGGGGCGGCGGTACCCATACCCGCCTCCCAAATTGTAAATGACGATATGATGAATAGTTAAGTTTATAACGCAAACGCACAATGATCTCAATACTTAGTCGTAATGTCGTAAAAACTTTCCAAGAAATTGCTAACATTAATGTTAAAGCTATTTATTCACCTAGAGAACCTGTACAACTGTACATATATGAATATTCACAGAGACGTTTATACTAAAATTCCTTACCATTAAAATAATGAGGTCACTAACCAGAAAATCGTGAAATAATGTCGTTTATTTAACAAATACCGAACGTTCATAAATCACTGTCTAATTCATTTTTGGATGCTAGTTTTATTTTTGCAGACGGGCGAGTTTTTAAGTTTTATGTTTGTTCTTTTTTTTCCTTATTTTGATGACCTTATTCTTTCTTGTTAACTAGATTCTCCCAAAATATATATTTGTGTGATATTTTGAAGTTTGAAAACTGCGAGTTAACCCCCGTTGCAATAAATTACAGATTTTGTCTTAATATTGGATACCGAAAGCCTTGAAACGAAGGATTCATCGCTTTTATCATATTAACTCACTTCAAAAAGTTTTAAACCATACAATGATTATTACTTCAAGAGCCTGAGAATAAAAACCTTCTTCGAAAATTATGAACAACTCTACTGAGTGATATAAACCATCCTTGATATGATCTGATTCTCTGTAGGAAGGCATAGACTTCAAAATATAATTTACGTGAGAGCACAATGAAATTAAAAACCGGAAAAAGGTGCCTACCTGTTTCCAACATTTTTGAGTTCTGCAAGTTCAAAAACGATCTGCGGCATTTAACTGTTTGATGCCTATTCCTACTTGCAGAGTGGCATATACTCTTAGTGATAACTTTCGGTTTAATAACACCATTTAAATTGAAACGTTGCTTGATTTGGCTTTAGCCATTTTAGATGACTAAATCTGAATAGCCAGGTTCTTCCCCACCTTCCTCTTCCCCATCTACTTTACTTCCCCAATAGCTTCAGCCTCATAACATACCCACTAGGGGGTGGCACAGTCTCTCTGGTTCCGGGCGGTCGGGAGCGGTTAGAACTATTTTGTTTATTATTTATTTATTGACTTAAAAGGTATCAAATTATATAATATTTATTTACATAACGGAACTACCCCAGTAACAACATTGGGTATTTGTTTTATGATAAATTGTAGATCTCCACTGACTTGGTATAATTATTTACCTCCTTTAGTGTTCTGGGCAAAGAGAAATATGTAAGGAATAGGAATACAGAAATTCTAGGAATTTCGGTTCTGGAATAAATCCTGACTTATAGTATCTAGTATTAAATAGTGGAATCCAAAAGCTTACCAATGCAAGCATTTCTGTACTATCAACTACCTACACCATTTAAAATTTTATAAAGAAACACAAATTCAGTGAAAATCCTTATGTCTCACAATTTAAGAACATCCATACAATTTAAAAGAGTTTGTTCGAATTTCAACATAATTGCCAGAATTTAAAATAATATAGAAAGCGTGATTAACTCTTGAGCGGTAACATAAAAAGAATATATGAATAAATCTTATATATAAAAATCTCGTGTCATGGTGTTTATAGTACACACTCGCACTACTCCGCATGCTTACCAAATATTCATAAAAAATGGTAGGCATGAGAATAGGTTTTAAAACATATTTCATACCGCTAGGCGATTAGGGTGTCCCTATCCAGAATAAAAAATTCTATTTTATTGACAATTTTTTTTTTATATTTCTTTTATTTGCCATAAAAAATACCTATAACCCCAAATTTTAACCGTCCTACCCCCACCCTCCCATTTTTTAGCAATTTGGTATGAACAAATTTAACCGTCTTTCGTATCTCAAAAAAATCGATATTATTTATGTTGTTGAATGACAGATGGCGCTACGTCCGCATCATCGAACTTTCATCCACACATGCGCAAGGCATTCACGAGAAGCGTCGCGTCATTTTGATATTTCATTCGGCATCATGTTCTCGTGTGGGCAAGCCATCGAGCTTATTTATGTTGGCTAAAGAAGGTCTGACAAAAAAATCGTACACTCAATTGTTCTTTGAAATTCATATTGATTTTTTTTATTTTATTTTCCCACTCTAGGTGGTGTTTTTTTTTGTTTTTATTGGCGGTCATCGTCTACGGCGCTCCATTCCTGTTTCTGTCATGGATCCCATCCCCACACACTTACATTCGTTATTTTTTTTATTTAACAACCAAAATATTCAATAGAAATAATTGATATGGCAGAACAACGTTTGCCGGGTCAGCTAGTGTAATTATAATAATATGATGAGTGTATACTAATAATTGTATATACTTTCGTGGTTGAGTGTGTAAGCGTAGGTGCCCGTTTGTGCACAGTTTACTGGAAAGGACGTAAAGGACAGAGATTCTATCTACATGTTTTTTAATTTGACATTTTCGTATTTTATTTTACAGAATGTTGTTGCTGAGCATTGTACCACGTGAGGACAAATACAGAAAGGTGAGGATTGATAAATGTATTTTACGAGTAAGTATTAAAATCAGAAATGTGGAGCTTTTGCGCCGAACGGGATGACAAAGATAAATTAGTTTTAGCAGCGACGACACTTTTAGCAATCGCAAGCTTTTATAAGTTCTTCTATCTTTACTGTTTATGGAGGTGTCAATTTTCTGGATATTGTGAATAAAAGAAAATAGTGCGTTATTTTATTTTTGTCACCTACATTAAATAAATTCTTGCAGGTTGTTTACCGCATGTAATCAAAATAACAAAACGTTTATTGCTGATGACGCGGTGCTGATTTCTAACACTATGGAAGATCTACAGTCTCTAGTATCTAGGATGAACGAAGTATGTATGAAGAATGAGTTAATGATGAATGTAAGTAAGTCTAAAGTCATGGTGTTTGAAAGAGAGAGTACGAAAACAGTGTGCGATATAGTAGTGAATGATGAATACTTGGAGCAGGTGGATGAGTTTGTTTATCTGGGTAGTATGTTTACGAGAGATGGGAAGGCTGATAGAGATATTGAAAGGAGGGTAAATGCCGGTAACTCCATTAATGGAGGACTGAATGCCGTTGGAGCTAATAAAAAACTTTCAATAAAAGCGAAACTAGCATTCCACAATGGAGTCCTGGTACCTACCCTGATGTATGGCAGTGAGGCATGGAACTGGCAGAGGAAGGATGAAAGTAAACTGAATGCTGTTGAAATGAGATCCCTGAGACGTATGTGTGGTAAAACCATGTATGATCGTGTTAGAAATGTGGATATCCGCAAAGAATGTAAGGCTGATGTAAGTATAATGAGCAAAATTAAGAAAGGGACCCTCAGATGGTTTGGGCACGTAGAGCGAATGAACGAAGAAAGTAGTGTTAAAAGAATATATGATGCAAATGTGAATGGTAGAAGAAGTCGGGGACGCCCGAGGAAGACATGGCACGATCAAGTAAATCAGATACTTGAGACGGGCCATGTCAAAAGTCAGAATAATAGAAGAGTATGTATGAGACGATGTATGAATGTGAGTGAGGCAAAGAGTGTGTGCCAAGACCGAGTTGTTTGGCGGTCCGTCCTCTCTGCCTACCCCTGCGGGGAAACGGCGTGATGGTTAGTTAGTTAGTTAGTTTATTTGTCAGTAGATTAGTTCCCTTCTTCAAATACAGCAAATTTATTTTGTGGCACCATTTTAATTTAAAATTAATAGAATACTTCGATTTTACCACGATTATTGTTTACAATGCCAACATGTTTCGTGAGCAAAGCTTACTTCAACAAGGTTTACTTAAAACTAATTACAACAGTAGACACGTATAGGGCATAATTTACAAACGGAACTAGTTGAAATTCATATTAATATTTAAATTATTTATTAGAGATGAATCACACTTTTGATTTTAATAATGGAATTGAGATTCATTCAGACAAATTAGAAATCTTAGAGTTTAGAAAGAGCGTAAATATGATTTTAAATATTAAAAATAATCAAAAAAATATTTTATAATGACCCCTTATTAAACTTGACCCCTTTGTAAAATTTTGGCAGCTACCTCTGGTGTAGAGCTCCAAAATACTTGAGAAAAACCCTCGACTGTGGGCAGAAACGGGTGTTCATGGATTATCATTTCTTAACAAACGGTTTGCAATCTTTAGAGAACAGGCGTCACGTCGGATGGAAATCCTGTTGGCGTATATACAGTTGATACTTGTCACATGAGAACGGGTCGTTTCTACGTCTGATTCATGTGTTCAACAGCTCGGAGGTGGAACGATTCGTAGGCCTCTGCATTTCCTCCCTCCTAAAACATGGGTATCTTCATGACCTAGGTACACTCCTTCCTTTCCACAAAAGGACCCTCCACACAGCGTCCCCAAAGATGACGCAAGATTGAGGGAAATCATTTAACTTAAAAAAATAATAATAATAAAACAAAACTACAATCAAATAACAAAATTATTAAAAAACTAAAGCAAGAACATAGGTACCCTTTTCATTGGGTACATACTCGTACAAGAATTTTCTAATGGACAAGATAACTTAGCAGGTGAAATCACCGTGAAATATTTATCGATTGTTTTGCTGAGGTATTTTTCCACTCTATTATATTATCCACATTAAAAAAATGAAAGGGGTGCGAACCAAGATATTTACAGATTTTTAAAGATGGCAATTGTTAATTTTCTGTGAAGGAACCCACCCTTAGTGCATATTAGAATAGCATTAATATGCCACATTAGAATATGTCAAGAAGTATTAGAAATTAATTTGATATGCTTAACTTTTTTAAGGCGTATTTTTTCCAGAGACTGGAGCATTAAAGGTTTAACGTATCAAGTATTTTTTAAACTGAACTTAAAGTGGGTTAACTGCGTTCATTCCGAAGTAAAAGGCAAGTTGTTGGTATAAATCCAAGAGCATTAAAATGACGGTAATCCTAAGTGCTTCTCAAGTTAAAGCGGAGAACACAAAACCTGCATCCGTTTCCATTTCCTTCGGAGTCTTGTGAATAATTGAAGTTGCCTTAGAATAATACCTGCTGGCTACACTATTCTACCTACGTGTCATCGATGCGAAGTAAGCTAGATGATATTTTTCAAAACAATAATAAAATTAGCACTATACATTCAAAAATACAAGCGTGCAGTTCACACGCGGTAAAAGAGAAGCCTTAGAAAATTAAAGTAGATAAGAGTGGGAAGGCTATGAAGCACCTCACAAAGAGGAGACCGATTATTCTATCTTATTCTCTCGCAGTCTCAATCTGTTTGTGTTTGTCTATTTTTAGTGTCGTTTTTTCGTTTTAAATCACAACGGCGCTTAAGAAGTTTTCATTCCAAAATTTTTCTGAAAATGAAAGTTTATTAGTCGTTAAGAGAGGGCGAATTGTAGGACTTATTATTATATCCTTGTGTAAAATTTTCTTAGAATTTGAAATTAAAACACCTTTGTGTTTTCTTCCACTTATTATATTTCACCAGGACCGGTTTCATCCCATTACGGACATTTAAGACTCTAAGTTGAAATTCTTATGTTACGGTATTTATACACACTTAGGCAGGGATACACAACATTGTCTCTATTTAATGAATATTTCTATTTTGTTAATTTTAAGGTATTATAAGTTATAAGTATAGTATTTAAGGTACATAGAGGTAATTATAAAGTTTATTATTAATATTATGAATGATGTTACATATTAAATCGATATTATTACTTTAATATGTAACATCATTCATAATTACTTTAAATGCATATATATGAATTTATATAATTGAAAAGGTTTGTGATTACTGATATTTTATTTTGGTAATGTTGGGTTATTCCCTCCTTGTTGCTTAGGGCTTAGTTGCCAAAAATTGACGCATTATGGTATTTATTATTATTAGGGTTCTCCGTGTATTTTTGTTATAACATTTTTAAATTACATACTTAAATTACTCCACTGCTCTCTGAAGTGAATTATAATGGGTATATGAATGGTGATTGAGCATTATGTTCCAACTGTTTATTCATGGTTCTAATTCAATGGAATTCTACTACGCATTATCAGTTCAAAAACTAGACTCATTAAAGTTTTCTGTTGCACTATGCCTAAGTCTGAAATAAAACTTGGAGCGCATCTTGTCGTTATTTATTTTTGGGTTATTATACCGTGCTGCGCTATTTCATTGTTCAGCCAGCGTTTCGTACAGTATTACAATGCCCACCATCAGGGCAGGGCTAATGTGTTTGATTACACATCCGCCGTCATTATGGACACTGAAATGCTGTCCGAAATGTTGGCTAAAGAAGTTTAAGAGAATCGGTCATTTTTTGTAGTCAACAGTTCGGATGTGGAAAGGTTCTCCGGCTTTTGTGTTTTCTCCTACTTGCCTCCTAGTCGTTCTCTTGTTGCAAAGGATTGAGAATCCGATCACAATTGCCTCGATAATTAAGGGTTTATTAGTACAAGATCAGCTAGGTAATATGCAGAAGAATCTGGTCCTTAACTCTTCAGCAATACTCTTCAGGGAGGCGGGTATTGATAAGCAATACCCCTGTCATTAACGTTTGATCAGCTACTTGGAATGTCAGGTGGGGAGACCCTTTGACCTCTCCAGTTGGTATTGATCGTTTTGCATCGTGGCGGAAGGGTTGTATTCACAGGTGCGCCACTCCCTGATACCTACTCACCCCTCGGATCCTTTCTTTCCTTAAAATAAAACCCGTACGGCATCCCCAAAGATGACGTATGCCCTGAGGGAAATTATTTTTCAATCCTGCATAAGTGATCTTCCTTTCCCTCTCCTGCTTCCCACTTTCAAAAGTTTCATTTGGTTCGAGTTTTCGGTTCATTTTACTAAACTTTATTTTTAATCTATGAAGTTTGTTTATTTAACTTTATTTTTAAGTTAGTTAACATGAAAAAATACAAAGAACTAACAAATAATACATACCAACGGTCCAACAAGATGTAAGATATATGTAAGAATAAAACTAAAAGTACGTATGTAAAATAACAACAGAATAATAAGAAACAATAAAGTTTGCATCAAGTGTCAACAAGATACTCGATAAATTTAGCAAAATTTTGGGAGTTTTTGCTAAATATATTTGTATTTTTGCCACTGCAGTACATTTTATATCGACAAGAGGTTGGGAGAAGGGTTAGTTCTTTGAAAAGAAATATGGAATGTTTTGAGATTTGTTAGTAGACAGTGATTGATATTGATTTTGATTGTGGCGAAGAGGGAAGTTTCCACATGGTTATTTGCATAGAACAAAGAAGATAACTAGAAGTGCCTTCCATACAAATTTTATAAAGAAAAAAAATGTACCTTTGACTAAAATTCTCAATAACCCAGCGCTATATCGCTCACATATATCTCGCCTGAAATGTCCTTCCCAATTGAATTTCGTAAACATAATTTTGTATTGCAAATTAAGCCTCGATTGGGCAAATATTCAGGTTAAGAAAGCTGGTTATCTTAATATATAAAAATAAATGTTTCTTTTTTTCCACTATAAGTTCCTAAACCATTCAACCGATTGCGATGAAATTTTGGTGATTTGTTGTGTATTCGCCCGCGATGGTTTCTGTTTATAATGATGAGCTCTGGCGTTCTGAAATTATTTCCTATACTATCCGATAGCGATGAAACTTTGGTGGGTTGTTGTGCGCATGCCCGCGTATTTTTTGTGTTTTTTGTGTATACTGGTGAGTTCTGACGTAAGGAAATTTCTATTCTTCTTCTTCTTTCGTATGGTGGGGGGTCAGAGGGGGACATCTAGGTCTGCGAGCCAGTCTAGGGCCTCAGGCGTTGCCCTGTGGACCTCATCAATCCCGCCGGGGAATGAATGGAGCGGGCATTCGTTGACCACATGTTCGGTGGTCTGCACCGCACCGCATTCACACGTCGCCGACTCTTTAAGGCCCCATCTATGCATCATATGAGCACAACGGCTATGGGAGCACCTTATCCTATTGATGGCAGTCCAGAGTTTGCGAGGCAATGAGAACCCAGGCTGTCTCTCAGTGGGGTCTTGCACGAGATGGGCGTTTTTGACGTTGGCTGATTGCCACTCAAGCTTCCACCTATCTTCTGGGGTTAGAGGTGTTCGAAGGAGTCTTTCTCCTTCCGTCCAGAAGGGTTTTCGAGACTTTAAGCGGCATGCCGGGTGAGAAACGACATCATCGTGCAAGGGTATTTCGCTTTTTTGCAGCGCCTTCTTGTATTCCCTCAGTGTTGCAATCTCTCGCCTGATATTTGGCGGGGTTATATTTGCAAGTACGGGGAGCCAAGGAAGAGGAGTCGATTTTAAGGTTCCGCTGATGGTTCGCATTGTGGCATTAAGCTGAACGTCAACCATGGAAGTGTGGGCGCTTCTGGCCCATACTGGAGCACAGTATTCAGCTGCTGAGAAAACCAGGGCAATGGATGCCGTTCTGAGCGTGTTGGCGTCGCATCCCCAGCTAGTACCAGCCAGCTTATTGACTAAGTTTAGTCTTGTCCTGGTTTTTTTGCCCACTGTTTCCATGTGTTTCCGGTAATTCAGGCTCCTGTCCAAAGTTACTCCAAGATAGCGGGGATGGGGGTCATGGTAAATATTTTTTCCATCAAACTGAACACAGAGTTTTGCGTTTGCCTGTGAATTACTGAGATGGAAAGCTGTCACAACTGTTTTCAACCCATTCGGCTTTAGTCGCCAATTGAGGAAAAATTCTTCCATAGCCTTGAGGTCAGAATTAAGGATCTCTTCTGCTGCATTGAGGGTTTTGGCTTGGACTGTGATGGCGAAGTCATCTGCGTAAGCAAATTTTCTGCCTTCAGTGTGAGGAAGATCTCGTGTATAGATGTTGAAGAGCGATGGGGCCAGTACTGAGCCTTGGGCAAGGCCATTATTCAGGTGCATTTTTTTGCTTTTTAGCCCTCCTAGAAAAACCCTGAAAGTACGGCCAGTTAGTAGTTGCTCAATAAGTCGTACTGTGTTGCCATCCTCTATGGTGTCGTAGAGCTTGACAAGGAGGCCTTTGTGCCACACCGTGTCGTAAGCCGCAGAGAGATCAATGAACGCTGCCGCAGTCTTAAGCCGTTTCTGGAATCCAGATTCGATGTGTGTTGTCAGAGCTAGCACCTGGTCACAGCAGTTACGGCCTGGTCTGAAGCCAGCTTGCTCTTGTGGAACCACTTTCTCCAGAATTGGGGTAAGTCTGCGGAGCACCACTCGCTCTAGGAGTTTGTACATGGTACTTAAAAGCGAGATGGGCCGATAGCTGTTTGGATCTTCTGTTGGCTTGTTGGGTTTGAGGATCGCAATAACTTTAGTTTTTTTCCAGATATTTGGAATTACTCCAGTTTTAAAAATTTCAGTAAACAGTTTTGCGATCCATAACTTTGTCCGTGGCCCAGCATGTTTCAGAAAGTCTGGAAGAACTCCGTCGCATCCAGCTGCTTTCCCAGCTTTTGTTGCAGTGAGGGCGATGTCTACATCATCAGCTGTAACGGCGACCACATCGTTAGGGTTCACCGGCCATTTTAGCCGCGCCGCTTTCAGGGATTTTTTGATCTGGTGGCTTATATTAGACCTTGTTGTCGTTTTTGAACTGCGGAGTAGTTGGTGAGCAACAGCATTTGGGGACACTTTGGGGGTTGTCTTAATTGGCTGATTTGCAGCTCCGAGTCGCCTGAGTGTTTGCCACGCTTTTCTGCTCGAGTGTTCGAAACTCATTTCTTCCATTAGTTCGTTCCACCTGTTCATGCGCCCGTCATCCAGAGACTGGAGAAGATCAGAAGCAGTGTCTGGGTCGTTGTTCCTCTCGTATTCAGTTAGAAGGCGTTTGCTTTCTGAGCTCCATGTTGGGATATACACTTTTCTGTAACCTCTAGGGATGAATTTCTTCGCAGCTACAAACAAAAGGTTCGAAAATCGGTCGTAGAAATTCGGCTTTGATGGTATGTTATCCACAACCCTGTCAACATATTCCGAAAACTCTCGCCATTTTGCCCGTCTTAAATTCCACCGTGGCATCGGGTTACTGGAGATTAATGGAATCTGTATACCTATGTTTAGCATGACTGGCCTGTGTTGACTATGTGGGAAATTATTCAGTACAGTTCTCGAGGCCCTCATAGGTTTTCCGTCCGGCGCTTTAGAGACAAAACACAAGTCGGGCGTGTATTCACGACGCCAACGCGCAGAAAAGAATGTCCCCTTTTGTTTAGCATCGTAAATAAGTTGGCAATCCTGTGCTGATGCCCAATCGGTGATTTGTTCTCCAGCTTTATCGGTCGTCGAGTAGCCCCATAGGAAGTGGTGGCTGTTGAAATCTCCCACGTACACCGCCGGGTGATTGTGTGGAGGGAGTGCTGGTGTCTGCCATACTTCATTTGGAGGTTTGTAGATGTTAAATATTGCTAGTTTTCCAACCTGAATACCGATTGCGTGAAATCCATCCGTGATTTTTCGGGTAATATTCTGCAGCTCCGGCCTAATGTAGGTCGCAAGGCCATGTTTTGGGTGTCCCCGCACTGCCACTAGGAGATATCCGGGGATATCCAAACGTGGTGAGTCGATTTCTGCGATATGGGTCTCCTGGAGAAGCAGGATATCAATGTTTTTGTCGTTGAGTGTTTTTACTAAAAAGTCCACCTTTGAGAGAGATGTTCCCTCAATATTCAGGGACAATATTTTCAATTGTTCCCCGATATTTAATGTTTCCCCTTGGCCGGGAGACCTTTCGGTCTTCGGCCCCTTACGTGGCGGCATAATTATTTGTAGTCGGAGGCCCTCTTAATATTTGGTTGCCGCCTCACTCACAGCACTCACTACCTTACACGCGCGGTAACAATATACGTGCCGGTAACATCGCGAATAGCGCGGCGGACACTACCTTTGCGTGCGGCGGTTGGCACACTAGGAAATTTCTATAAAAAATACATTAGGCGCACGCGAGTTGTCCGAAAATGTTTGTTTTTCGTATAGAGAGGAGGAGAAGGTGTGAGAAGGGAGGGGGAGAGGAATTCGGGATGGGAGGGGAATTCGAGAGGGAAAGGGGACGATTAAGGGGGGTTCGCGAGAGTGGGGAAGGCGGGGAAAGAGGAAGAGGAAGAGGATCGTTGTAGGGGAACAGGGGCGAAAACGGAGAGGCACGAGAAAGGACAAGCAGGGAGAAACAATTTATTTCTTTACGTTTTTCTTGACGTTCATTTAATGGGTTTCGATTTGTAGAGCAATATAAAAAAACTGACGATGATTACTTCGTATTTCGATAATTTTATGATTCTACTACCATTATATCATTATTCCCATAAATTGGAAATATTGAATATTGAAATATCATTCGTAACACAGATATATCATAGATTTCGGGTAAATTTCCTTACCACACATACCAATCTGGTGTGATACATGTTGGTATATTAAACTGCGGCTTTCCCGCGGGATGGAATACATTCTGCTATTTGCCCAGTTTCCGTTCCGTTCCGTCAAAAAGCAGAAAGGTACAGAAACCGCAACATCTCACGTACGGAGGCGTGCCGAACCTTTTTCCCAAACCCTCGATCAGTAGGAAATTGGTTTAAGTCCCAATTCATCAGTTCGTCATTCACATCACGCTTGGCATATAAAATCATCGCATGTAATATAAAATTTCAATCACCCTGATAATTTTCTGCGTAGTAAACCGTAACCACGTTATTATTTTTTGTATTACAACGGTTTTTATGGGGTTTGCAGTATATTGAATTGATTCTCTTAAATCCATACATTTGTAACCGATACCTGATCATTCATTTTCATCAAACATATTACTTTCTGTAATGTATATGAATGTATATCGTCGCCTTAGTTCTTAATTGTCCAAACGAACATTTTAGTTTTTGTTCAATCTCCACTTTAAAATTTAAAATAAGGTATAAAAAATGATAGTTAAACACTTAACTTTAAACTAACGAGACCTTTACGGAAATAGCCTTATCTTAAACATTTAATATAATGTTTCATTGAAATAATGAACGAAAACCTTCACCTGCAAAATTTTCTAATAGTCGTTTGGACAATTAAGAACCAAGGCGACAATATGTAGTTGCAAGGTGTTCCAAGAGTTATAGGTGTAGGTGGTTATACGTAGTTTTAATGTACCTCAACGGAGGTCAGTAAATTGTTATCCGATCGACAGGTGGGCACCTTCAGTGACCAGTTGCCCTGCCTCAGATTAACTCAGAGCATCCTTCGGAATGGACCTTAATTTAGTGAAAATAAGTCGATAATAAAAACAACCCGTAACCTGATGAACCGAAGTATCGCTGAAATTTCCATCATACAAGAAAACATCAGTACACCACATTTTCGGTTGTGGATAACTGTTCTGTGATGTAACTCAAGTTCAGTGAACTCGGATTTATTTAGAATTGAAAGGTCTTTTTAAAAATTGGAACTGATTTTGTAAAGAAATCACACATATTGAAAAACAAAACCAAGTTCATGGAGCTAGGTTACATGGACAGAAGCACAACTGAAATTACATTTTTTTTCTTACCATGAAATTATTTTTCTTGCTTTTTTTAACGTACAATTAACTTTCTCGACATAGGTATAGAAATCATCAACAAAAAATTAGAATTTTCAATCTATAGAAAACCTATATATAGTGATAACATTATACACAATACATCTAGACACCACATTTCACATAAATTATCAGTATTCTATTCACTCATTCACAGACTTTTACATGTGCCTTTGAATTATATAAATTATAATAATGAATTAAATATTCTAAAAACCATAGCACTGAACAATGAATACAAGAGCGAAACTATTGACAGTATATTAAAGAAAAAGAATAAAAAACTTACATTAACAATCATATCACAAGGCCTCGATAATAAAAATGAAAAAGATTTTACTAAACGATGGCTTAAAATTCCTTATATTGGCAAAATATCAACTAAAATATCCAGATTAACTAATAATGATAAATGGAAAATAGCTTTTTATAATGTGAATTCTCTAGGGAGAATTTTAATCAATAATAAAGATAAAAAAGAAAAACTTGAAAACTCAGGCGTTTACCAAGTAAATTGCGCCAACTGCCCATCGTATTACGTATAGTAGGTCAAACTGGGAGGTCAGTCAAAACCCGAATTAAAGAACACTTTACAAACTGGGTGAATGTCAAAGTAGAATTGTCGAATGTAGCATCACAGTATCCAGTGCAATTTTCATAATAATTTCGATATTAAAATATGTAATTAGTTAAGACCATTCGAACTCCAATGTAAAAAAATGTATCCCTTCAAAAAGCAATAAAAAATACCGTACTTCATAAATATAATAACGATTTGACAATAAACTTAGCTCATTAGTAATTCATATTACTTGTAAGGTTTTTCCCTAATCATCATTGAAGTGAGCTGCAAACTCAATGTAATTAGCTTACTGGAATTACCAAAATATTTAGAAATTCGATAGTCTAAAACGACTTAGCAACAAATGTAATTATTATAACTGATTAAAATCCTTGTAGACCACCCCTCTCCCCCTCCCCAATATGTTGTGTATATAAACCGTAGACTAAGAATTATTTGTACCAGTCTGAAGATGGCTCTAACGAGCTGAAACCGGTTACGGTCAAATAAGATGAAGTGGAATAAAGTTTTATTCGTTTTATTATAATATATTATAATGGAATTCCACCATGAATTATCACTCTCAAAAATAGAAATATTATGTAGTTAGTATGTATTTTCTTATGATTAATCTTAATGTTAAGGTAAAGACTTCCCCACCTTCCTCTTCCCTGTCTCCTCCCCCTCCCCACTTCAGCCTCACAACATACCCCAATTGGGGATGCCATAGTCCCACTGGCTCCAGACGGGAGCAGTTGGGACTCTTGTGCGGTATTCGTGTAAAAAAAAAAAGCCAGATTTCATGATTTTTCAAGGAACTGCGCTTTTGTAGAACACATCATGCTTACGTCAATTCTACAATAATAATATCGCGTAATTTTTACGGGTCTGCCCTAATACATAAATATGTTGTATTTAGGCATTGAATGGATCTTTTCAAGAAGTGTTAATTAAAAAGGAAAACAATAGCCCAAAGCAAATATGGAAAATATTAAAAGAAGTTACATACACATAAAAACACAAACAAAAATATACTACCGAACATCTAAATATTAATTTAAAAAAAATTGATGCCAATACAAACACAGAAACTATAGCAAATCATGTGAATAACTTCTTTGCACGTGTAGGAAAAATTTTAGCGAACCGTAAAATACACAACACAAACACATTAACACAAACAAACATACCAAACAATACACAATCAACAAAATACAGATTTAAAATTAAAACAACTTCGGAAGAGGACATTGACAAAATAATAAACACATTAAAATACCGAATTGCACCTGGATTAGATGAGATAACAACGGATTGCATTAAGATAATAAAAAATGAAATATTAAAACCTAACTATAGACCAATCACATTATTAAACTCGCTATCAAAGATTTTCGAAAAAGTCTTGAAAAACCAAATCATAAAATACCTGGAAGAAAACCAATTAATCTCTGATAAAAAATATGGATTAAGAGAAAAAAGAGGCACAAAAAAGTTTTGGTATGTATCATAGATTACATATACAGAAACTTAGATCAAGAATACAAATCCATAGCGATATATCTAGATTTAGCTAAAGCCTTTAATTCAATCTGCCACAATACGCTTTTTAAAAAATTAGAAAACATGGGTATCAAAGACAAGGAACTCCAACTACTAAAAAGTTATATGAGTAATAGAACACAACAAGTCAAAATTAACAACCATATTAGCAATCCACTTCCGATTACATACGGAGTTCCACAAGGAAGCATACTAGGGCCCGTTCTTTTCACTATTTACATAAATGAACTTTGCAGCAATGAAATAAACGGTGAAATAGTTAATTATGCAGACGACACAGTTTTACTCTTTAAATCTAAGGATTGGAATAATGTATTTAACAAAGCAAATTTAGAAATCACGCGAGTGAAAACATGGCTAGACTCGAACATACTAACACTAAACATATCGAAAACAAAGTTTACAACTTACAGTATAAACAGCACGGGACAACCAAAAACAACACAAACACTATAAAAACACACAAATGTTTAAATAACAACATCTGCAATTGCCCTTCTCTAGAAAAAACAGAACAAATAAAGTATCTAGGAATCGTAATTGACCATAACCTAAGATGGACACATCATATCTAACAAATCACAAATAAACTCCTCAAAACAATACACATATTCCCAAACATAGGGAACATATTTAAAATAAAACAAATGAAAGCAATATAGTTTGCACTTTGTCAATCAATAATAGAATATGGAATAATTAAATAATAATAATAATAACTCACAACTTGATTATTCACAATTGTTTTCAAACATGTAACTGCAACCCTTTAGAAAATGTAGTCAGCATCAAATACCTTGGTGTAAAAATAGATAAAATTTTGAGATGGAATGATCATATTAATATGTTAGTAAATAATACTAGGAGACTTACCTATATCTTTAAAGAACTGAGACATATACTAGACAAAGAAAAATTAAAAACTGTTTATTTTGCAATAATCCAGTCTCTGCTTTCTTATAATATTGTGTGCTGGGGATCCTGCCCAAAGACTTATATAGAACCACTTAATATTGCCCAAAAAATGATTCTTACAGTTATGTTCAAGAAAAAAATTAAATATCCAACTCATTTACTTTTTAAGGAATGTAATGTAATGAACGTAAAACAGTTATATATTACACAAACGCTTTGTAGATTTTTTAACAATATTAATTTTGCAGAAAGAACACAGCAAATTCGTATTACGAGAATTGGCTCTGGTCTGAACTTTATGGCAATTCAAACTAAATCTTCTTTTGGTCAAAGAAATTATTTTTATCAAGCTCCACTCATATTTAATAGCCTTCCAGAACATATAAAGTCATCTAATTTATTGTACACTTTTAAGAAGGATCTTAAATTATTTGTGTTAGTCGAGGATTGCCAATTGATTTTCTCTACTTTGTCCTTTCTAAATTATTAGCTAAATGAGTATGTTTATAATAATAAGCTAAAATAATATTATTTTTGTTTGAACCGTTTTTGTTCATCTTCCTCTTGCCAAATCTACAGCATGTTAAATTATATACATATATTTATTATTTGGCACATTAGCATATTTCTTTTAACGTATTAAGAGGAAACCGTGCGGCTTTTTGTTCATACAAACCTATTCCTCAATCTCATCTCTGGATTTTGACACTACTGCAAACATTTTTTAATATACTCGTAATGTAGATATCGACCACTAGCATGTCAGTACATTTTGCTATTTTTGGTAAATTACTATTAGGACCTTTTTTAGTTATTTGTTTTTGGGGTGTTATGTGTGCGTGAAAAAATCTACCGGATCTGGCCTGATGATACACACTGCAACGCTGTCCGAAACGTTGGATAAAAAAGGAGGTAGCGCAACACGGCATAACACCCCCAAACAAAATAACGAAAATACTTTTGGCCGTGAAAATCTAAAAACGAATCTACTTTTAGGATCCTCCAAAAATCGTTAAATTTGTCTGGTTTGAATGCCATCAACAGATAAGGAGCAAAATGCACAGACAGAGTATTTTCTTCTCATACAGTTAGTAAAAAAATGTTAAAATTCGTCCAGTTTTAAAGGAGAGTGGGGAAAACAAAACTTCGATTTTGCTGATTATATTTAGGTATTATCAGCCTGAGGTGCAGCTTTACCTTTCGATTAGTATTCAGGGGAGTAAGAGCGACAGTGACAGAAACAGTCTGGTAAAATATATGTTGTAGGTACAAATTTCTCGGTGACCGGGTTTCTTCATAATAAAGCTAATAATAATTAGATAATTTATATAGCGCTCTTTATGATGGAAATTCACCAAAAGAGCGTTATGTTTATTTAGGATCGCCTTCCAAATTAACACAACGACTTATCAACTCTCAACTTTTACTCAACTAACACAACTATTCAATTTTCAATTTGGGAGGCGGAAATGGGTACCGCCGCCCCGGGAACCTTTATTGGATAACCTACACCTCTGCCATAGGTCACCCCAAGTGGTTCGCTACGTTTGGTGATTTAGCAGGAGTGCCCGGGTTCATGGGGTGAGGTTTGCCTAGGTCTTGGAGGCGGATGACCAGGACATACTGAACTCCAGATTCCTACCCACCCCTTAAACCCTTTTCCTTCCCAGAACTCTCCTCTCCTTCCTTTCCTTGAAAAAAAACCTCCACACAGCATCCCCAAAGATGACATAGGCCCTGAGGGAAATTGTTTTCCTCAGGGCCTCCTGTGTGGAGCTCATGTAAAAAAAAAAAACTAACCTATGTACCTAACAAAGTTCGATTTGATTTATTTTTAATAAAATTAGTTCCTACAAGGTAATGGTAGGTAGTTTGTACAAATTATTGTGGTCTTGCCACTGAGAGCTTCATTGTAAACATCTCTCTTTCTATTACATTTATTATTAATGAGAAGGAGGGAGAAGTTACAGCGGGCTCATTATGTTCAATTTTATCTTGAATTTTGAATGAACGAATGTTCAATTGCACCAAAACCGAAATTGCACATTGCAAGTATTTCAAACATTTCATTATACCTACTAGCATAAGCCGATATCACTACTTTAATCTCATTCTTCCAATCGCCTCGTTCGATCTCATTGTTACTTTCCAAATAACTCTGCCATTACTCGGCGAGTTTTCTTTATCGTAAATCTTCTATTAAACTAATATCAAATTGATTTCTTTTAAGTGTGTAACTCCATTTCCATGGATTACCTGATAGGACTAAGCCGTGCTTGCGAATCTTTATTCAGGTTTGAATTTTCAACATAATTTTAACTGGAATGATTTAGTTTATTGGTTTATTCCTATTTTTTATTATGTTTTCATTTCGACCTTACAAGAGCTTTTCTAACTGAGCCATATAAGATTAGAAAATGTATATTATTGTCGCCGACCGATGGGCGATGTTGTGAGGCGGGTTAGCGCCTTCCCATCAGCGTCTAGGTATCGGTGGCGAATGCGTTAGACCCCCTACTGCATGGCGGTCCGGATCGGGAGAGACTGATTGAGAGAGACCTATACCAGACCTCTCCAGCCGAGCTCTCTTGAACCATCGCCTTGCACCGCAATGGGAGGGATTTATTCATACGTCCGTCAGTCCTGGACACATTGACCCTCAGAATTCCTTCCCCTAATAAGATGGTGTAGGCCCTGAGGAATTTTTCCTCGGGGCCTACTAATTCAGATTATTTTTGAAATTTTATTAAATGTACGACATTCGTGAAAAAATATTGCTTTCTTACTTAAATGACTTCAGTAATTTGTAAAGGTGTATGCACGGGGGTTAAAATAACAAGGGGTCGTCTATTAAACACGTGATATTTTTTAGCAATTTTTTAACACCCCCCCCCCCCCCCCGGTGATATGTGATGAGGTTTTAGACTACCCCCCCATACCCAAAATCACGTGTATTATATATATATATATATATATATATAGTATATAGAAATTTTCAGGCGTGGCCTATTTTCATTGCGCCGCGTCGGCCGTCCATCGGGTCCGACAACGGGCGTGGCCCCAGTATTATAACCAATCCGGTTTTCGAATCGATTTTAGTCTGATCAGACAACCGGAAGGCCCACGCGCCATACATTTCTTATGAAAATCGGATAAACACCGCACACATCCGATTCTAAAACCTGATCGGTAATGAAAATAGGCCACGCCTTTCCGCGCCGGCCGTCCAATCCGGTCTACCCCGGTATTATAACCAATCAAGTTTTGATTTTTGTCGGATTAGACAATCGGATGAAAAACCTGGTGTGTGCGGCCAGCCTAATGCGGTGTCCGCCTCCACACCTATGTTTTGGTCTTCCTACAATTGTTTGTCCTGGAAACGTCAATGTTTACGATATTGCGTATTAATAGGGACAATGGTTTAACAGTCGTAATTTCTTGCTTTGCTTTATTTTCACTTGGTGCGCGTGTTCGTAAATACCCGCAGCGTTGTTAACCGTTTAAAATGTTTTCACACTTTTAAACGGTTTTTTATTGTACGTGCACAAGAATATAAGCACATTTCATTCCTAACATAACCTATTCTAACCTTACCTAATAAATCAATATTCTTCTGAAGTATCTGGAACATAAAAATTGTTATCACCCATAAGCAGTCTCGTAAATAACTGGTGTGTTGTTATAGATACGTATGGTATTTAAGAAGCTACTTCGGGTATTTACAAAATATCCCGAATAGATAACGCGTCGGATATTTAGATATATGCGACCGGTGCATCCTACGGAAAAACATTTCTGCCTTAAGGCGCCGCATCCATGCTCAAAAAGAAGAAGATGGAGAGATATGTAATTACGAATGTTAGAAGAGCGCGCTAATATTTAAAGCGATAAAATCGATGCGAAAATTGTGAAAATGTTTAATAAAGCACGACTCGTTTAAAATAGAGCAAAATCTCACGGAAGGCGTCTTAAGTATCATATAAAGAAATATTGTGAATTTTTTTACAACTACAACTTGTAAATTAACTGAAAAAACGTGTTTATAATAATTTTTGGAGCATACTTTGCGATTTTTTTCTATGGAGGGAATTTAATATAATTTGCATTTCGGCGTGAAACGCGTCTAGATATTATCTTAAAAAATAACATACATTTTTTTAAGAGCGTAAAAACTTCAAATGTTTAAAGGAGATATGTAAGAAATCCTTAGAAATTCGGGTAGCGGCTGCTTAAGGCTGTAATCGATGCGAACGGTGATCGATTGCTTGGCGGGTAGGGCCTTTACGCACGCTTGTTATTCGTATTATTGTTATATTGTTAATGGACTATTTGTCCGTAAATAAATAAATAAATTATACACAGCGGGTACCCGGCATGCATTGCAAGGCCACTGTAACCTCGGGGTCAACCAAACTGTAATGGTTCCATCCCAAGTCCCGGGAAACTACATTACAATGTAAGCGCCTGCACTATATAACATTATATACAACGGGTACCCGGCATAAGTAAGTGAAGTTTTTCTTCAGTAGTGTGGTCTAAAGCACACTCGTTTTTTTTTACTGTAAAGTTAGCAGTAAGCACTAGCGATGAAACGATTCAGCTGGAATGGGCTCGTGTGCTCGGGTCCTTTGCGGGAAGCGGTTCCTACTCCTACTCCTTTTTCAAATCGACTACTCCGAGAGAACCCGGTCCCGGAACTCGGGCTCGGTCCCAAACCCGAAACTCGGAGCCGGACCGGGAACCCGAATGCCTCCACTGGCCGGCTTCCCCGTGTTCGCGCTACGCTCCACTCGCGAGTTTTCCTGGTATTAGTAAGGGAACGTACCCATACTACGTGACCCACTTTTTGCAATTTTAACCCCCCTCCCTCCCCCTCAGTGACCACGTGTAGTATATTTCAAGACCCCCTCCCCTACAGTTTTCACGTAGTAAATCATAAATATGGTTTGAATCATTTCTTGCTAACAAAAAGTTTAACAAAAATTATTTGGCTTATATTTGTTTTTATTAATACGGCGCTTGCTGCGTGACAGCAAGAGTGCATGCATACCTAATAAATTTAATAATAAAAAATACCTATAATTACAAGTGGAAAAAATATTGAAAAGTTAGTAGACACAAGCGTCCACGGCGTAGATAAGAGAATAAAATAATGATTAAAATCTCCGATTGAAAGTGCTCAACATTATCTTTATCTAAATACATCCGTTATGGCCGGTTAGCCGGACCACCGGGATTATATACCACTCCAGTTTTACCGATTCTGACCCTCTCACCTGAAGAGGCTGGGGGGAAGGCTGAACGGTATCCGATAGCTGTCCGTCCAGCCTCCAGCTACCCGACGCTCTTCTCCCTAGGGTCTTCTTTCATGTCCTCCATTTACTTTCGTCTAGGCACCACCGGCTAGTTGGCTTAAGGACGACGCTGTCGGGTATCTGGAGGTTGGACAATCAGCCTCCTTCATAGTCTCGGGGACTGCCGGTAGTCAGGATGAGGTGACACCATTTCTATTCTGTACATAAATATTATTTTCCTGTTTTTTCTCTCTTTTTTTCTGTGCACTGCCCGGTGCCGCCCCCCGGATTGTGTGTGGTATTTCTCTGTCATGAGCTGATTACTCATGACGGTTGCTGTTTACTTTTGTTTATTTTTATTTTTTTCTGGTTCATGTCACTAACTACTTGTTTGACTGTCCATGAGGCTCACTGCTTTTGCATTGATACCTCCAAGGGATTTAGAATTGTAGAGATTGACCATTACAGTACAGTCCTGTAGGCGTGCCTGCATACCGCCACCTAATGAGGGTACATTGAAGGTCTAGATTCGTTACATTAAATGTAGAGCCGTTTATTAAAAAAAAAATAGATTCTTGCGAGAACTCCGAAGGGGCGACAATAAGTTGCCTATACCGGGGTGGGTACTTCAATGACCCTCTCACCTCTCATTCACCCAAAGCCGGCAATTTGGTTTTTGTAGCGAGTTAATTTTTTCCAACTAGGACGACATTAATTTGACTTACATATTGTGCAAAATGTTGTTGTTTGTGTCGAATGTAGGTTGGTATTAAATAGACAGAGTCGATGATAATATTTCAGGTCCAAATGCCATCTTATGTTAGTTGTGTTGAGTACAGAGCACAGTATCAGTTGCAGTTGGAGATTAAAAGAGCTTCCCAAGGTAGTTGGTTGTCTCTGATTAGTCCAAAATATTTAACTACTTTTGATGATTTGAGGGTCGAACACGTTCAATTAATATTAGGTGTGGTTTCTGGAGTGTCTAAATTGAGTGGACACGAGTGAATGAATGATTGGTTTAGGGCAGTTGTTAGGTATATTGTGTTTGCGTATGGAAAATGTCATATATTGTGTTTTGTCGATGTTAAGTGTGAGGAGGTTAGTATCTAGCCAATACTTTACTTTTATTAGACTATTATTAGTTTTGTTTAACTGATTGCCATGTTTCATGTTCGAATATTTAGATGTGTTGATTGAACTGTTGAACCTGTCTTGGTTGTGTTAATGGAACTGTTTTACATGTGGTTGCGTTAATCGAATTCGTGTATATGTCTTGGTTTTTGATTGTGTTGATTAAACTGTTTGTTGTATGTGTGGTTGTTTTACTATTGAACCTTTCTTGGTTTTATTGATTGAACTGTTAGTTGTAAATGTCTTGGTTGTGTTGATTGAACTGCTATACCTGTGGTTGAGTTATTCTAGTTCCTTTCTTGGTTATTTTGATTGAACTATTGTGACTCTCGGTTGAGTTGATGGAACTGTTGTACCTTGTACCTGCGGCTGTATTGAATGAACGCCTGTACCTTTCTTGGTCGTGTTGATTGGCTTGTTGTGCCTGTCTCAGTGGTGTTTATTGAACTCCCATACCTTTCTTGGTAGAATTGAGTGAACTGTTGTACCTGTCTTAGTAGTGCTGATTGAACTGTTAAGCCTGTCCCGTTTGTGTTGATTGAACTGTTGTACCAGTTGTTGTGATGATTAAACTCTTGTAACTTTCTTGTTAGTGTTGATTTAACTTTTTTTACAGTTCCACAGAGGAGGCTCCGAGGAAAAAAATATCCTACAGGACCTGCGTTATCTTTGGGGATGCTGTGTGGAGGGTATTCTTAGGAAAGGAAGGAGAGGAAGTACTGTCAAAGAAAAGAGTATGGGGAGTGGCTAGGAATCAGTGTGTCCAGGAGTGAAGGATGCATGAATCCATCCCTCCCACTGCGGTACAAAGCGATGTCCCGAGAGTGTTCTGCTGGAAAGGTCAAAGAGTTTCCCTCAACCTATCCTCAAAGTCTCTTTCAGGCTCTCAGGTGCAACTGCCGCCAAGACCCGGACAAAATTCAACTCATGAACCCGGCCACTTGGGGTCCACTATGACTAAAGTGTTGATTATCCTATAAATGGTTCCCGGAGCGTTGAACTCTCCTCCCAAATTGAAAAACTGAACTATTGTACCTATATTGGTAGCGTTGAGTGAAGTGTTTTGTGGTGGTGCAGGGCCCTGATGGAGATGCTAGGCATCAAGTTCGCTCCGTGGACAGTCCCGTGGGAAAGGCGGCTGCAGACCCTGGCGGCCGCGGGGTGGATCAGCCTGATGTTGTGCGGGGGGCCGCTCAGCTTGGCGCTCTTCTTCCTCATTATCAGGACGGACTACTACTGGATCATGGTACTCTACGCCATCATCATCGCCAGGAATCGGGACAACTGCAATTTTGGAGCTAAAAGGTAACAATCTTGTTGATCTTTTAAAAATATACGGATATTAACCCGTTCCGTCCGAGCCGCCATAATTTAAGACGGCTATCTTCGAAGGCCTTCCCTCCGAGCCGCCATAATTGGCTTCCGAAAGCATGTTTATTTTTACGTTAAAAGTAGTATGCATCTTACGGTTTGTTTTTATTTATTTATTTGTTTGTTTACGCCTTGATGGCTTTTACATATAAAATAAATTGTACAGGAGCATTATAACAAGTATGCAGTATTATAAGTATATAGTACCTACATAAGATGATAAACAGAGCTAGAAAGATATAAGTAGGCCTAACATAAGTAGGTATCAGTATTCGAGTAATTGTTTTCAGAGGAGTTCAACCAGCGGATTCGTATTTGGGCTCACGCTACATTAGATTCAATAATTATTGTCACAATATCACACAAAATGTGATTCCAAATATACTCGAAGCATACCAGTATTGCAGTGGTGTAAAACATTTTTAACGATTAATATAAAAGTAGGTAATTTTCTTGTAATTAATTTTTTGTTTGTTTATTTTTTTTTTAATTTTTTTTTTTTGCTATCATAAATGTAGGTACGTATGTTTGTTATTATTATGAAAAAGAAAAAATAAATAAAAGGTACACAGTAATTACATATATAAATAAGTAAGTAGGTACAATGAATGTAGTTATCATGAATATTGTTACAGATCAGTGGGTATTAAGTTTGTTACTGTTAACAATGCATTTAAGGATTTTTACGTTAGTTTGTTATTATCAGGAAAAAAATAAAATAAAAGGTACACAGCAATTACATATATGTATAAAGAAGTAAGTAGGTCCTATGAAAGTAGTTACAGAGCAATGGGTATTAAATTTGTTACTGTTAACAATCTGTATCATTTAAGGATTTTTGCATCAGCATACATATACGCTTTTTGAAGGAAGCGATGTTTTTATAAAAAAATATATCGACAAAGCAAGTTTCATTCCCCACACGATGCAATCTCTGAAGACAAGAGTTAAACATAAAATTAGTGCGAGAAGCAACTACGTTAAATGGAGCATGGAGTCTGGTGTTGTAATTGTTAGGTTCTTGATAATTTATCATGTTCACAAGATCAGGGCTATCCAAATATCCGTTGATAATTTTAAATAACAATAAAACATCACAGATTTTTCTTCGCTGTGACGATTCGGGTAATTTAAGCAATTGCATTAAAAAATTATAATTTAAATTTTCTATTGGAATTTTTAATTTGTAATTTATATGCATTAAAAATTTATGTTGTACTCTTTCAATTTTGTGCGAATGTACATTGTATAATGGCGACCAGAGAGAGGAATTATACCCAAGAATGCTTCGGACTAATGTTATGTATAGGGTTTTGAGTGTATTAGTATGCATTAGATCTTTGGACGATCTTAACACAAAACCGAGACATTTAAGTGCTTTATTCGTAATTGCATCAATGTGGGGGACGAATGTCATCTTGTTATCAAAAACGACACCCAGATCCTTTATTAATGTTACTGTAGAAAGATTCACATTGTTAATGTCATATTTAAAGAGTATTGGATTTTTATTTCGAGAAAAACTTATAGATTGACAATTTTTAATGTTTAGAAATAAATCATTTATGTTACACCAATTATATAATCGATCCAAGTTGTTTTGCAATACAAGACAGTCCATTAAATTTTTTATAATAGTGTAAATTTTCAAGTCATCAGCAAACAATAGGAAATGGATACCTTCAAATATTGTAACAATGTCATTGATAAATAGCAAAAAGAGAATAGGACCTAGATGTGAACCTTGAGGCACCCCACTTGAAGCTTCAATTTCGTTTGACATATGGTTAGATATTTTCTAGATGTTATATAGGTCTCAAACCATTTTAGTAGATTTCCCTTTATCCCATATACTTTTAGTTTGTATAATAAGATTTTTTGGGAAACTTTGTCGAATGCTTTGCTGAAATCTGTGTAAACTGCATCCGTTTGCAATTTTGAATTTAGATTATCTGAAATATATTTTTCGTATATAATTAAATTTGTAAGTGTAGATCTTCCGAATATGAATCCATGTTGGTGGGGGGAAATGATTTTACGAGGCTGTAACATAAATTTTGATAGAACTACGGATTCAAACAATTTAGGTATCGCTGATTGTATGCAAATAGGTCTGTAGTTAGAAGCATCCGTTTTATCACCCTTTTTATAGATGGGACTAAGGAAACTGATCTTCCATTTTTGAGGGAAAAGGCCTGATGCTAATGATATATTGAATATATTGGTTAAATGGCCTTTTAAGCTAGATACACAGTTTTTTTAAAAATAAATTGCTGGAATGGTATCTGGGCCAGCGGATTTCAGACTATCTAATAGTGTAATTTTACGCTGAACATCGGTTTCATCAATAACAAGGTCGTTGAAATCAATAGAAATATTTGAGTTGAATTGAGGTAGTTGGTTATTAGTTGAGTTTACATCATATACTTTGCCAAAGCATTCGGCAAATAAGTCAGTAATTCCTTGAGGTGTTTCAGTAATTTTACCATTGTAGTATATGATAGACGGAATGCCAGATTCACTACTATTAAGATTGTTTGCAAATTTGAATAAATTTTGAGGTTTATTTTGTAACGATTTCTCAATATTTTCCAGGTATTCTTTGTAACAAGAGATCGATATGTTTTTCACCCTTTTGCGTAAATTAGAAAAAAGTAGACAGTCATTTGGAGCTCGAGATATTTTGAATGTTTTATGTGCAAGTAAGGTCAAATCATTAATCAATTAACCTGGTCAATTTTTTTAATTTTTTTTATTGTTATAAAGTTTATTTTGTAGAACTGCATTTTAATTTTTAATTTATTTTATATATTTAATCCTACTAATATTATAAAGGGGAAAGTTTGTATGGATGTATGTTTGTTACTCTTTCACACAAAAACTACTGAATAGATTTAAAAAAAATTCTTTCACTAACAGAAAGCTACATTATTTGCGAGATCTATAGGCTATATACATTGGTAAGCTCTGGCGTTATGAATAATCTCTGGGTTATGAAATTATTTGTCATACGTTTTCTGTCGCTAACAAAATCGATTTATTGCAAACGCCAATCGTCGCCTTGCAAACGATGTTTTTTTTTTTAAATTAGGTTACTATGGACATCCCGATGATGTTAAAATTCAAATATGTATAAAATACTAATTCCTACTTTACTGAATGGATTTTAATGAAACTTTACAATAATATAAATGCATAGGCTATAGCTCAGAGCTCTGGCATTACGAAATTTGTATGAAAAAATTGCAGTAGGTGGCACGATTAGTAAGATATCTTTAATTCTTTAATCGATTCAAATTATTAGGGAAGTAGGTACTTCAAATAAATTCTCTGATTTAAATATATTCTAAAATAGAATTTTTATTTAAGAATCTTCGTTTTGCAAAAAGTCATTCTCAAATTTTTACATTTTCTATCACAGTATCACACAACAATTATTGTTTTAATTGGATAGTCAGGTATCGATTTTTTAAGTATAAACCTGCCGTACTGGATATTTTGGTAGAATATAAGAAGAATAATAATTCGTACTTAATAACTATCTCTAAAAATGAATCACCGAAATGTATGTATAAACCCGAACGACTGAACCAAATTGAATAATAATTTTTTGGTAAATTTTTGAGATCGCTGGCAATGGTTAATATGCATTTTTTTTAAACCTTTTGATTCACCTTAATTACATCAAAAGGCAACTATTTGCATTGGGGGAAGTGGAAAATATTTCATTCTAAATTTCGATTACGTAAAATTAAAATTAACTTTCGTCTTGTGAGATTGTACGCCATTAGCTATTAGCTCATTCGCTGTCACTTTGATATGTTGGTATTCCTGATACACTTGAATGTATAACGAACGGCTAGAAGATTTTGAAGGTACGGGGCACTTTCTTTTGAATCACAAACCATGTTACACAAACCTAGCATAGCCGCTAAACTACTTGAAAACTGGGATGTTTTTCTTGCCTTGACGCGAGTAGGCGTTATAAAGGGGCACTTTCTTTTGTATCACAAACCATGTTGCCAGCGATCTCCAAAAATTAATAATTTTTTTTGTATAAAACTACCGTTGAGTTCTGGCATTATAAAATTTGTATAAGAAATTATAATAGGTGGCATGCGAGCAGTTTGAAAACTGAACGTATCGGGAATGAATGTGTGGAATGCGAGAGATGAGTGGGGGGAGTGAGGAGGGGGGAGGAGGTGTTGGGAGGGTATTGTTGGAGGGGGAAGGGGAGTGGAAGGAGGGTGGGGGAGGGGGTTAGGGGAGGGAGAGGGAAGGAAGGGGAAAGGGGAAGGATGGTGGAGGGTGTGGGGAGGGGTAGGGGGTGGGGGGAAGGAGTTTGATGGGGGGTAGTGGTGTGGAGAAAGGGAAGGTGGAGGGGTAGGGGGTGAGGGGAATGGTGGGTGGAGGGAGAGGGGGAGAGAGTTGATGGCGGGAGTGGAGTGGAGAGAGGGAAGTTGGAGGAGGCGGAGTGTGGTGGAAGAGGGGGGAGGGAAGGAAGGGAAGGGGGAGGGGGAGGGAGAGGGGGGTTGATGGATGAGTGGTGTGGGGATAGGGAAGGTGGAGGAGCTGAGTGGAAATCCCCTAATCCCATGCGAGCGAAGCCGCGGGAAAAAGCTAGTATTTATTAATATTACTATTCAATGTATAAAAACAGTTTATTATAAACAAGTTCTGCTTCTGCTTCGTAATTATTATTATGCGTTACAGCTGTTTCGCCCTCTGAAGGCATTATCAAACTGTGCTTGTTACCAGTTACCACCTACAGACGATTTATTTATGTCATTTCTAGACAGGTACTTATGATGACAAAAGGAATAGCTTTTATTTTTATTACCTGTGCCCGTAAACTTCTAAGTAAAATGACTGAAATATTAATGGTTAAGTTTCCCAATTACTGGATTCTTTAAATTTGACTGAAGGTCGTTAATTATAATATAATATCTAAACTTACACGCTGTACTATTTGGTAGATGATCCGTAGGGAATTTTTTTGTTTCTTTTGATTAGAATCCCAGCAGTTGGCGCATTTGGGGGGACAGTCCAGAGATTTACATTTCCTTGTGACTATTTTTGTAATGCTAATAATATTTGACCTGCCATCGCTTCCAGGTAATAGCGTAAATTCGAATTGAAGTTTCTCCATTTTTGGTTTAAAACGAAAAATGTCGTTTTATAATAAGTTGAGAGGTGTAATTCCTTTCTATTAATTTATAAATAAAACACTTGAGTTGCAAAGTTTTTAAACAAAGATACGACATTTATGTTTATTTATATCACTTTCCTTTTAATGGTTTCTTCTAACAAAAACTCATATTTTACAATCAAATAATAGAAAAACAAAACAAGTGACAATTGATGATTGCATTCTAACTGACACTATAGGATTCAAATTTAAAGGGAATATATTTCCTTTACAATATATGGTTACTCAATAAAAAAAATATTGTAAAGTTGATTGAACCAATATATAGTATATTAAATACAGTTTTTTTAATCCGTGAATTTGATTATTCTAGCTGGTCGTGGGTAAGAAACTGGAGCTGGTGGAAATACTTCAGGGACTACTTTCCCTTGAAGCTGGTGAAGACGCACGAGCTGGACCCGAGCAGGAACTACCTGCTGTGCGTGTTCCCGCATGGCGTGCTCTGCACCGGAGCTTTCGGCAGTTTCGCCACCGAGGCGCTCGGCTTCTCCAACATCTTCCCCGGTATGACTCCGCACATGCTCACCCTGGGTGGATACTTCATGGTGCCCTTCTTCCGCGAGCTTCTCTCCTGGCTGGGCATGTGCTCGGTCAGCGCCCAGAGCATCTCCTACCTGCTGGACCGCAAGAAGGGGTCCGGACGCTGCGCAGCGCTGCTGGTAGGCGGGGCCGCCGAGTCGCTCAACTGCCACTCCGGGGAGTACCGCATGGTGCTGAAGAACAGGCGCGGTTTCGTGAGGCTGGCCCTGCAGAACGGCGCGCCGCTGGTGCCCGTCATCTCCTTCGGCGAAGTAGAGCTGTACGAGCAGGTAACCAACCCGGCCGGCAGCCGCGTGCGCCGCGTGCAGGAGTGGGTGAAGTGCGTGACGGGCATCGCGCCGGTCATACCTCTGGGTCGTGGCGTGCTTCAGTACAGTGTGGGCGTCGTGCCCCAGCGGCATCCTGTCGTCACCGTCGGTAAGCATCACAACGTAACCTACCTTGCTCCCACTCTAACCTAATTTACCATGGAAGGGACCCTGGCCCCCTAGCACGGTCGAGCGATAAGGATTGAAGGGATAACTTTCGGTAACTTCTCATCGTTCCCTGGCATGACTACAGATCACCAACGAATAAGTAACAGTTCACAAGTGTTCTTATACGTTCGACGTCAATTGTTGTTTGTTCATTAGTGATCTGCAGTTGTCCTAGGGAACGATGAGAAGTTACCCATAGTTATCCTATCAATCCTTATAGATCGACCGTGCTACGGGCCTGGAATAATCCATGGTAGTAACCCAAAATTATTTAAAAATAAAATTCTTGCTCTTTTATAATTCAATTTTTGATGTTTGATGTTAAAATTTTAGACTTAATTTGTTGCAAATTAGTTTATTTTTTATTACTCTTTTTTCGAATTATTTTTTCTTTTTTTTTAAATTTTTTATTATTTTTTTAATCTTCAAGGCCCTGATGGACTTTAACATGAATTCTGTGAACATTTTTAACTGGATCATGCACGTACGCACATCCCAATACTAATTTTATAAGTAATACGGGCCTGTGCCTAGCGTGGTAGTCGAATCGCTCGTAAAGTTATATGATGAATAAAGAAAAAATATACATATAATAAGTTGAGAGGTTTAATTCATTTCTATTAATTTATAAATAAAACACTTGTGTTGCAAAGTTTTTTTAACAAAGAAACGACACTTGTGTTTACTTATATCACTTTCCTTTGAATGGTTTCTTCTAACAAAAACTCATATTTTACAATCAAATATAAATATAGAGAAATGATAGAAAAACAAAATAAGTGACAATTGATTATTGCATTCTAACTGACACTGTAGGATTCAAATTTAAAGGAAATAGTTTTCCTTTACATCTTCCCCCCCCTCCCCTGCGAAAGAAAATTATTGTAACATTTTCATTCGTCGTCTATATCGTCTTCATGGTTCATCAATGCAGGTGCTGGAATTAACTTTGAGATGTGGAATAAATTTGATTCTAATTTTTGTCGACCAGTGTTTATCTTGTTAATTAAGTTTGATAATTTTTCCATGATTTCGTTAGGTCCGATTCTCAATTCGTCGAGCTTCTTCCTATTAAGTTTGTTTCCATTCTCCACAAAAACAGTATCACCAACTTTGAAGTTAATGTATCTCCTGGTTTTATCGTAAATTATCTTGTCGTAATTATGTGACTTTATAGTATTTTCCAGAGCTTTTTTTCTGCCTTCAATCAAATTGATGTCGGTTTTCTTAACTTTTAACTGATTTGGCAAAATCGTAACATCTGTGCCGTTACGTAGGTACTGTGGCGCATATCCAGTGACGGTGTGCTCGGTTTATTTATAGTTTTTTATACAATTACGCGCTTTAGTTGTCCAAGCCACTTTTGAGTCATTTTCGTTTATTTTGCATCTAATTTTATTGACCAGCTTTTGATTTAATCTTTCATTTAATCCATTTGAGAAAGGTGAGTTCACCGCTGTAAAAATTATTGGAATATTTTTTTCATACAATTTTTTTGAATTCTCTAGAATTGAGACCCGGGTATTGGTCTGAGAGTATCATGCCAATGTCATCAGTTTCTGTGGAGTTTAAGAGTTTGATGAAATCATCGGTATTTTGAGTTTTTGACATCAAACTATATGCAAACCTCGTGAAATGATCTGATAGCAGGTGCAAGTATCTCTTGTTGACCGTGAACCCCCAAAACCGCCTATCGTATCAATGGAAAAGGTTTTGTTGCAGGACCCAAGTAGGACGTCAATCCATATTTATTTTGACCTTTTGATTTGGTCTTTAAACATACTGCACACGCAGGTTCTCTTTGTATTTTTTGTCATGTTTTCTGATGTGTACCATGAGCTTATCATATTTTGCATTTGATTAATTCCTTTATGATCTAGGTCTGTATGAACATTTTTGATAAAGTCTATGCTGAATTTTTCTGATAGAATTATTTCTTCTTTTTTTACTTTCTTGTAATAAACATTATTTTTCGATATCTATTTATCTCTTCTGCACTGTATCTTCTCATTTTTGACCTGATCTTTTAAGATATCTTCTAATTTTATTAAGTTGACAACTTTTAATTGCTCATATTGGTTCGCATTTGGTTCTAAAACTGGTTTCTGCTAAGACAATCAGCTTCAATATTGTATTTTCCTAGAGGATATTGAATTTGAAAATCATATTGGGATAGGTAATATGTTACGTCACCCAGCTCTTCATCGGTTCTAGATTTGATATTCATATTTTCCAGTGGTTTGTGATCTGAATAAACTGTAAATGGTTTACTTATCAACCAGTATTGCCAGTATCTCTCTGCTTCTTTGTTAGCTAAGCATTCTAAGTAAATTGCTTTTTTCTTTTTCTGGGCGCCATTTATTTTCTTCGAAAAGTAAGCAACAGGGTTTTCTTTTCCATCAGATTGTGTCGGTTTTAAAATAGCTCCAACACCCTCTAGAGAAGCATCTGTATATATATTAATTGGCAAATCTTGATAAAAAATTTCCAAGATCGGTTGTGAGCATATTAGGTTTTTCATCGTTTCATAAGCATTTGGCATTTATCAGTCGAAATAAACTTTTGATTTTTCCTTAATAAATTATGCAAAGGATCTAGTATTATTGCACTCTTCGAAATGTACTCATGATAAAGCGCCCTTGAGGTGATTTTTCACAAAAACGGCGCTATTCAAATTATCCAATTATTATTATTATTATAAAAGTTGATTTTTCCTAGAAATTGTCTCACATTTTTCTGTGTTTTTGGAATAGGAAAATTCTTTATTGAAATCAAATTATCCTTTACTGGCTTGACTGAATTATTCTGAATTATATGACCCAGATATTTTACCATTTCTGATTCAAATGTGCATTTTGTAAATTTTAATCTAAAACCTTCTGTTTTCATTGTTTCCGTAGCTTTGTTTGATGATCAATGTGTTCAGCAAAAGTTTTTGAAAAAATAAGAATGTCATCTATTTAATTGACAGCAAATTCGGTTAGTTTATATTTTCTCAACATACTGCTTAATAAAATTGAAAAAATTGCTCTGAAAAATTGCCGTAGAAGTCTTCAATCCCAAAGATAGGTAGGTCCATTGATAATTTTCCTCCTGTGTGTTAGCGTCAGCGGTCGGCATACGGCGCCAGTGTCGGCATACCGCAGGCCTACGGCCTCTAGCCAAACCAACCCTGGAAAGGACATGCAGTAATTAATGGGCCAACAAGCTAGCTCACAGTCGGCGCGAGCAAGATCCTCCTAAATCCAAGGCGAGTGTCTGTGGTTCGCTGGGTATTTCTCTTCCTCCTCTCCTCAAAATCTCCGGGGTCTCCCTCCTCAATCAGAACACAGTATGCGCTTAAAGGGTTTATTCAATAGCAGGAGACAGGGTTAATACAATCGCCATTCGGGCACACTTCACATGACATGGATAGCATTAAAATACCCTAACCTAACAGGGACTGTTTTCTCTCAATCTCTCCACACGCGTTATGGGCTTTAAGAGCGGGAATGGCACACAAAAGAGGGTAATTGTTCAGTCTACTCACTGTAGTAGGATAGGCAGTAGTCAGCATCTTCTGGTTGCACAATTTACAGTATGAAATACATTGCGAGTTTTAAGGTTCTCGAGTGCGCGTTAGGCGCTCGCTTGGGACACTGTTGTCTTGCTGGCTGGCAGCCGGTGAGTGGCGAATGCTTGCCGGGCCCCGAGAGGGGGCCGGTGCGCTCGTTGATTCTCGTAGTGCCGGAATCTGCCGAAGCTATTCTTGCGTTAAACGGGGCGACCGTGGGTAACGTTGCTACTTTGCAACGTATCATGTGTTACAAATCTTGTTTTTTTTTCTTCAATCCGCAACGGAATAGACCAAAAGGCTGAGTTTATATCCAGCATTGAAAAAAATTTGCAATTACTGATCTTTTTCATTAGGTCTTCAATCAATGGAAATAGTTTAGCTTGAGGTATTACTATTTTATTTAAGTCTCTGAAGTCTATGCATAATCTGGATCTTTTGCTCTCTTCTTTTTTAAATGCTAGAGTAACCAGAGCAGCAAATGGACTGTACGACTCTTCTATCAGATTATTGTCTTATAATTTTGCTACTTGCTCTTTTATTTCCTTTTTATCTTCTACACTGCATCTGTAAGGCCTCTTACTACAACATTTATCCACTAGTAACTCTATCTTCGCTTTATATCCATTAACAGTGCCAACATCATATTTACTCTTCGCAAACACCGTGTATTTGTCTATTATTTAATTTATTTTGGTTTTTTTATCATTTTTTAAATGATTTATCGTTATTTTAAAATCTTCTTCTTTAATATGTTCATTAAAATTAATTGTATGTTTAAATTCAGCATTCGTTTTCAAATCTGTACAATCTTATTCTTTTTTATTTGTATTATTCAGGCAGAGTTTCTGTGATATTTGTAAGTCTTCACTTTGAATATGTTTGAAGTCTTTTATCATTTCTAATCCAATCAAAAAATCATACTTGAAATTGCATTCATCAGTAATGTACCTACACATCAACATTTTTATCCAATTCAATTTTTTTTAAATCTTTAATGTTGTCAAACCACTCGCTTTTTAACACCATCAAAGATATTGGAATTTACAAGACACATAAAGAAAATAAGCAGTGAAAAATAATTTATAGAACGCAATATTGGTGCCATTTTCGATTTGCCGCCTAAACGATGCGTTTGTTTTTATTCGTGAATTAGACGGCGTTGACATCACGCTAAGCAACTTTGGAGACAGCCGTCTTACCAGCCAGTGGCGTTTTCTATGTCGTAATGATTTGTAGCCAGTTGGAACCGTTTCTGAATTTGCGATTTTTCAAATCAATATTTATGAATGATCATGTTAAAAATACACATTTTTAGGAAAACGACTAGAATCAGAAAAAAAAACTTTAAATCTTTCACCGTTAATCGTTACTAAATTTGCTTCATTCGAATTGTTTCCTTTTCCTTTTAGTTTCAATAACTTCGAATTAATTAGAGAAACTTAATTTAAAATAAAACAATAACTTTGTAAACACCACTTTTATTTTTATACTTTATGCCGACCGGGTTTCGCTACAACCGTAGCTTCATCAGGGCAGTATAATACTCTACAGTAGAGTTATTGTTTTATTTTAAATTAATAATGTCACATCACAAAGTATCCGCTTCATATGAACAAAAATAATTAGAGAAACATTTGAACCCGAATAAAAAATTCCGTATATTTTTAATTTATCATTTGATAGTAGTTTGACTTTTATTAATGGTGTAACTATTAGTTTTTTTATCATTTTCATTTAACTCTATCACTATCACTGAATTGTTTACATGTTTAATGGAATTTCTCTTAAATGTTTCATCCTCTTTTGTTTTGAACCAGCATGTGGCTTCGGGGTGGTAACGAGTGTGCTTATTCAATTTTTCACAAACTTTTCATGGATTTTTACCCTTGTTTTATAATAAGTTGAGAGGTTTCATTCCTTTCTATTAATTTATAATAGAAAGGAATTGTGTTGCAAAGTTTTTAATAAAGAAACGACATTTACGTTTATTTATATCACTTTGCTTTGAATGGTTTCTTCGAACAAAATTTCATATTTTACAATCAAATAATAGAAAACAAAACAAGTGACAATTGATGATTGCATTCTATATGACACTATAGGATTCAAATTTAAAGGGAATATATTTCCTTTATATGTATATATGTCATGTTAACTCTCTGTAAATGTTCCAAAACAATAAATTAAGACTGATTTATGCAAACCTGCGAGAACATAATAAATACTTTATTGGGGACCCCCAATTACGTATTTTTAACCTTTGATTGCCTTCAATACCTAGGTATATTTTTTCTACAATAAATAATTCACGTAATATTTCTTCCAGCGCCATGTTTTTTTTAAACAGCTAACTTCCATACGTATTTCACTACTTGGCATGCTTTGTGCATTGTTGCTTTGAATTATTTAATGCCTTTTTCTTACAAAAAAATTGAGAATTCTGAGGTTATTGGTAAATCCGGGCCATTAGGAATTTTCGCCAAACTAAGTATCTCTCTGCTTCCGATTCTCTTCAAACTTCAGACGATCATTATTTATTATGTCAATAGAACGTGACGATGTGTGTTCATGGTTCGTTTGTTATGTTTGTTCCAGTGGGGAAGCCCATTGAGGTGGAGTTGAACCTGACCCCCTCGCCGGAGCAGATCGACCGGCTGCACGCAGAATTCACCAAGGAGCTGATCGACATGTTCGAGAGGGAAAAACACAAATACATTACCAATGCTAAAGCCACACATCTTATCGTTGATTAATATATATTCTCCTCGTAGATATCTATCTACCTACTCACCCTATACTAATAAACGTGTTTTAAATTTTATAAAATTGAAATACAACTATTTTTACATGGTAAATGGTTGTTTAGCAATTGTTTAAAATTGAAAATAAATTTAGTAAGGCCCCTAGTGTTTATATGTACCTATGCTGTTAATTTTATAGTATTTTATAATGAGATATTGTTGTGTATAAAAAATTTTTTATTTATTGGCTAGACCAAATTGAGATATATATTTACGATTATTAAGTCGGTAGGTACATCGCATAATATTATTATTATTATTATTTAATATAGAGCCGTTAGGATGTGTTTAAAAAATCGGCATAAATTTATCTTAATCTTGGTGAAAATAACTATGTAATTATCATATCATTTCTCCGAAGGGAAAGGCTGCTGAATATTTCCAACTGTGTCCTAGTTGATTATTTTGATCGATTCACTTTCACACAACGCTAATGAACACATTTGATTCACTCAATGTGGTATTTTTCCACACTTAGACTTTTTAATACCGTTAAAAAAGTGTGAAAGATTTAAAGTTTGTTTTTCTGATTCTGATCGATTTTACTAAAAATATGTAATTTTAACATGATCATTCATAAATATTGATTTGAAAAACCGTAAATTCCGAAACGGTTCCAACTGGCTACAAAACATCATTATGACATAGAAAACGCCACTGACTGGTAAGACGGCTGTTTCCAACGTTGCTCGGCGTGTTGCCAACGTCGCCTTATTCACGAATAAAAACGAACGCATCGTTTAGGCGGCAAATCGAAAATGGCACCAATATTGCGTTCTATAAATTATTTTTCACTGTTTATTTCTTTACGCGTCTTGTAACCACTTGAATTTCCATTTTAATCTTGTTACTATTGCAAAAGATTTTTATTAATCAATTAGATCTAGGTTACTTTTGCAATAGATTTATCACCATTCAGTTTTTATTTCCTAGTCAACCCACCGTTTCTCGCAAGTTGTGACTTCGATAAACGGCAATACGTGTATTAACTTCCTGAAATATACAATATCATTGCCACGCCTCAGTTCGGATGTCTATGTCTTGCCCCAAGGATTCACCGTTCACAATAATTAATTACAAGGTAATAATTAATCCAACTTTTGACCAACGGATATCATTCAACCCCAAAACAAGAGACAGCAGATCTTTCATACTATTGGAAATGTGCACAGCATCATCAGCAACAAACTTTCAGATACCTACTTGATCATAAGAAAGCGTTTCGCTTGTGTATTGTATGTGTAGTACCTACTAACTGTATATGTATATGCAAGTGAACTTTGATGCAAACTCAATTTCACGGAATTATTAATTCAATAAATCATTATTTTATGTAAAGGTGCATGCAATAGTAGGTACCGAAGAATTATAAATTACTTAATATTTAAATGAATTGAATGATTGAGAATTGTGATCGTTGTGATAATTTTAATTTTTTTTTATGATCACTTTTATGTAATTACCCAGGGTACTTTTGCTGCCAAAATTATTGTTATCACTATTTAAAAAAAAAAATTATTATAGTGGACCTACAATAACCTACATGTTTGGATCATGTGTTGTTATAAAAATTTTAATAAAAAGTATATATTATGTGATGTTACGTACCACTGTTCTGTTGTAAATTATTGTTGTTTATATTTGCTACTAATAAATATTTGAATGTATTGGTAGCTATACAAATTAATAATAATCCAGCCTTGTTACTGTTTGAAAACTATAATATAATCGATGTTTTTTATCATTTTAATTCTGCACTTTTCTTTCCGTCAGAGAACGAAGAGTTATGCTAAACGCTGAAAAGATAGTAAGTAATAAAATCTTCACCGTGCCACATCACATAACTCACCTACAAACCAGTCCTGGATTTGTCAATAGGCCTTATAGGTCGCGACCTAGGGGCGTCAGAGTTCAGGGGGCGGCGCTCGCTCGCTTTGGTAAGCCATTAAGTTTGTGTGCGATTATAAACAAAAAACTAGTCACTGTGGATAGAGAGTTTTATATGGATTAAATGTAAAATCTAATTTTTGGAAAAAGCCGCTAATTCCCAGTACTACTTCATATCCTATATTATATAGTTTAGTATGCTTATGCTACTGCAGGGGCAGTAAGGGTAACCCTTATTACAGCGTCTTCTAGCCCAGAACCTTTTAAGGTCGGCGTTATACATTTTCTTTTTACAGATTTATCAAAATATTTCATGTTCTTACGAAAAATGAGTGACGGAAGGAAGCGACTTAGTGGTGTGGAGTACGGAAAGAAAACAAAATTTAAAAACGATAAACAACAAAATGCTCTTCAGAAAATCAGACACATAGAAACTTTTTTATAAAGTGAAAACCTTCATCAAGTGGCGGGAATCTGAGGTCAGGCACTGAAGAAGTGTCTCTAGTCGCGAAAGTTACTGAAATTCAATCAACCACAAAACTGAATAAAGATCCAACCTTATGAGAAATAAACGTTCGACGAGGGATATTATTGCAATAAATGGTTTTGAACAAAACAAGTCATGTGATTTTACAAAAAATGGGAGAATGTATTCCGATCATCGCTGTTATTAACAAAAAAATCTATTTTCCAGAAAACTGAGGTAAAAGAAAGGATTCTTCTTCTTCAATGATATATATTTCATTGATGGGAATAACCTTCAAAAGTCATAAACGTAGAGTTTTTCTTATCAAAATTAAAATAAAGAATTCTCTTGTCTATTCGGAAAGCAAAGACTCCGTATCCTGTCGACCCTTTTTAGCATTTGGATCTATTGAGAACAGGACACGATTTGATCAGCAAGAGCAACGTTTCAATGATTGGAAGAATGCAGAAATTCGAGTAGCTCAACACGAAAACTCTCCACACCATAAGTCCTGTATTCCAGCTTTAAAATCTAGAGGTTTGATTCACGGTTGTATTCAATCTTCACTAACTGCCCAACTAAACGAGGGAAATGCTTCTCCGTTTATGCACCACCGAAACGCCCACTGATCCCGTCCGAACTGGACAGTTTATTAGAAGAAAATGTTCCCACCATTTTAGCCGGGGACATGAACGCTAAACACGGATCGTGGCATAGCCTACATTCAAACCTAAAAGGTAACGTGCTGGCAAAATACGCGAGCACGAAATCAATTGTAGTAGACGCTCCGGACTTACCAACGCTACACCATGCTAACGGTATTCCGGACGTGATAGACATAGTGATCTTAAAAGAAACTAATCATTTGCACTCTTTAAAAGTAGTTAAAAAACTATCCTCCGACCACGATCCAGTTCTTCTAACATTAACAGGAGGCTCTAATCCCTTGGTCCCCCTCGTGCCTATAAAGAAAAAAATTAATTGGAAAAAATTCAGCGATTTATTAGAAAATAAAATCACAATACCGACATCAATACCTGACGAATTAGCCCTAAATACCGCCACCTCCGACCTAATTAAATGCCTAAAATCTTGTATTAACGAAGCGTCAACAGCGATTACCATAAAAGATAACTCAGCTAAATACGGTATTCCCGAAGAGATCAAAGATCTTATTAGGGAAAAAAACCAAGTGCGTAAGGAGTGGCAAAGTTCATTTAATCCCATCGTTAAACAATATTTAAATAGACTAAATAGAGAAGTACGCGAAGCACTATATGATTACCGAAATGAGCGTTGGAACGTATTCATATCCTCCCTCGAAGATGACAGAGATGCCTACTGGAAACTCTCCAAAGCACTTAGACGTCCAGCAACAAAAATAGCTCCGCTTCAAGGCCCAAACGGTAAAGTTTTTTCTGCAGCAGACAAGGCAGAAGCCTTCGCAGATAGCCTTGAAGCACAATTCACTCCTAACACGGAACACGATGACCCAGCCTTCGTAGCTAAGGTGGATTCTAAAGTAGAAGCAATATTAAGTCTCGACCCCCAGGACCCGCCCATTAATGCCACATCTCCGGATGAAATAATAAAAATAATCAAGGGTCTAAAAAAGAAGAAAGCGGCCGGTCCAGACGGTATATCTAACAAAATTCTCAAATGCCTACCGAAAAAGGGCATCTGCGCCCTGACTGCCATCTGCAATGCAGCGCTTAGACTGCGTTGCTTTCCAAAGGACTTCAAAGAAGCTGATGTTATATTAATTCCGAAACCAGGCAAGGATCCATTATTAACGGAGAACCATAGGCCGATAAGTCTCCTTCCTTGCTTGGGTAAAGTCCTGGAAAAAGTAATCCTTGTAAGATTAAATGAAATCACAAACAAATGTAAATTCTTGCCAGACTTTCAGCATGGGTTTCGAGCTGGTCATTCAACCACTCATCAACTCCTCCGTGTCGTGGAACACATCACGGAGGGCTTCAATACAAAGAAAAAAACAGTAATACTCTCTCTAGACGTTAGTAAGGCGTTCGACAAAGTCTGGCATAACGGCCTCATATATAAAATGTACTGCCTAGGGTATCCACTTAGAATCATCCAACTTATAAATAGTTTCCTGAGAAATCGTACATTTAAAGTAAAAATAGATAATATTTTCTCCACCACTCGTCCCCTGTCAGCTGGGGTCCCGCAAGGCAGCCAACTCTCCCCGTCTTTATACAACATTTATTCGAGTGACATTCCTAAACCAATAGATCACAATATCATGATAACCCAATTCGCTGATGACACAAACATCATCTCGAGTTCAACTGTCGAGGCCACTGCTACACGCCGCGTACAGAAACAAGCCACTCGCACAGAAAAGTGGTGTAAAAAGTGGAGAATCTCTATCAATCCGACCAAAAGTGTCGCGACCGTGTTCCACAAAACACGGCCTAAACGGCCCCCTTTCATTAAACTTTTTGGGAAAAATGTTCCATGGGAATCATCATTAAAATACCTCGGTGTCACTCTAGATTATAAACTAACGTGGAAAAAACATATAGAAGAAAAAAGAAAAGCTGCAAATCGTTATCTATCATCCCTATATCCCATGATGTGTAGAAATAGCCGTCTATCTACAGACAATAAATTACTGCTTTATAAGACAACCATCAGATCATGTTTTTCATACGGTTGCCCAATCTGGGGTTATGCAGCAAAAACCCATATTGATAAACTTCAAGTCTTTCAAAATAAATGCATTAGACTCGCCTTAAATGCTCCTCACTGGAGTAGAATATCTACTCTCCACAATGAATCCAACGTCCCGTTGGTTAAAGACCTTATCTTTGCACAGGCTACTAGGTTTTTCGCTGGCCTAGATAGTCACTCTAATCCCACTATAAATTCTCTCGCTAAATACAGTGAGAATGAACACTTTAAATATAAAAAACCCAAATCTGTCTTACGTAGAGATTAATAATTTACGTATAGAATATTCCTGCATAAAGCCGCAGTAAAATAAAACTTTCATTTCTCGAAAACTCATTAACATTAAAAACCATGTAAAGCATCATTAGATAATCCTTTTATAAATATGTTAGAGCAAGTAAACTTCGGTTTAGGTACTCTGAAAAATAAATAAATCCAAAGTCCAAAGTCCAAAGAGGGAAATGCTTATTGGGAGATCATTTTAAAGAGGGTTATTGCTGCAATGAAAGGATTGTCATCAAGAGGTCTCACTTTCAAAGGAAGTAATGAAATACTTGGAGACCCGTAAAGTGGGAATGTCATAGTGCTACTTGAATTAACAGCCGAGTTTGATTCGTTTTATCCAAGCATATTGAAACAGACGCAAACCAAGGATCTGGAATTACTATCTACTTATCAAAAACGGTTTTTAGTATTCGGATGCGTTAAATATATACCATTTGTTTGGATTTTATTTCAAAACGAAAATATTTTGAACTTCCGACAAAATAGGCCCGAGACATGACGGGTTAAGGGTAGCGGGATAAAACGAATGACGACAAAACAGAACTTAATAAAATAATAGGCTAGATTGGGTTTGGTTTGTTGTTTGATATTTTTCTAAACTTTTTTCAATGTCCTGTTTCGTCACTATTCTGTTTTGTAACAGAACCCAGCCCTACGGATAAAGCATGGGAAGTGTTACGGGGTAGTGTTGATAGGTAGTGCTGATGATTAGTGTTAAGGGGTAGTGTTGCTAGGGAGTGCTGATGGTTAGTGTTGCTGGCTAATGTTGCAGCCGTGCTTCTAGGTAACACCATAACACGGATATGTGCCTAGCATGGTCAAAAGTCCACAAATTATGTAACCATCAAATGAATGAATAAAGAAAGAAAAAAAAGTGTTTCTAAATAGTGTGGGTAGTGTGTGTTGGTGTTGGTTAGTGTTGCTGGATAGACTTGTTTGGTAGTGCTGCTGGGTAGTGCTGCTGGGTATTGCTGCTTGATAGTGTCGCTGGGTATTGTTGCATTGGTGTTGATTAAGTAGTGTTTCTAAGTAGTGTGGGTGGTGTTGCTGGGAATTGTGGTTGGAAAGTGTGTTTAGAGTTACCGGGTAGTGTTGGTAGTGTTGCTGAGTAGTATTACTAAGTTAGTGTTGTTGGGTAGTGTTTTTAGGTATTGTTGTAGTGAGGGTGGTGTTGATAGGTAGTGTTGTTGCGTAGTATTACTAGATGGTGTTAGTAGTATGGGTGGTGTTGCTGGGTATTGTGGTTGGATGGTGCGTTTAGTGTAGCTATGTATTTTTGCTGGGTAGTGTGGTTAGTGTTACTGGGTAGTGTTGGTAGTGTTGCTGAGTAGTGTTTCTAAGTAGTGTAGACAGTGTTGCTGGTTGGTTTTGTTGGTTAGTGTTGTTGGGTAGTGTTTCTAGGTAATGTTGTAGTGAGGGTGGTGTTGATGGGTAGTGTTGTTGCATAGTATTGCTAGATGGTGTTAGTAGTGTTGCCGGTTAGTGTTGTTGGTTAATATTGTAGAGGAGTGTTTCTGAGTGTAGTCGTAGTTTCTGGGTACTGTCGCCGTGCAGTATGTGAGGTCACCTGGTAGGGGATGATCCTGGTAGCGCCGGCCCGACTGTGCATCATGCGGCCGGCCATGGGTAGCGCGTGCGCCAGGAGGGCCCCCTCCAGCCCCACGGCGCGGAGGGAGGAGAACCCCCGCGGGACAGGGACAGGTTGATGGAGCGCCCCTTCACGTGCGGGGTCAGGCGGATGTCTGCAATCAAACCAAAAAAATAATCGTGATTATATTTTATGTTACCTACTTTGATTTCTTAAACATTGATTAATATTTCTTACAGAAAAAAACAAAATTATCCAAATTTAATCAAATCGAAAATAATTACCGTTAAATTAAAGTAACCTAATTACTTTCACATCGGGAAACTTAATAACTTCCAGATCGAACGACATTTCAATTACATTTAATCTTCCGGAACCAATTCCAGCAGAGCTTAAACTCGACAATTTCGTTTATAACTTATGAGAAGATATCAAATATTTCAACGATAGTAGGAAAAATGGTCACGTTTCTAAATTTAATAAAATCCAGGTTCAAAATGCAGTGTAGTTAAAGTAAAGCAATCAAAATAAATATTATTAAAACTCATCATTTTTATGTGTAAATTTATTGAAATATCACGGGATGTTTATCAAATCTTATAACTAAAAGAAAATAACAAATTTCTGTTTTTATGTGAATAAGGTTCCAACTACCCCAAGTGGCGATATGGCATCCAAACTTACTTTTTTTACATTAGCTCCACGCAAGACGTCCTAAGGAAAATAATTTCAATCACGGCCTATGTCATCTTACGGGATTATGAGTGGGGGGTATTTTTAAGGAAAGGTAGGAGAGAAAGCATAAGGGCTGCCCCTAAAAGCATAAGGGGCGGGTAGGAATAATAATAATAATTATTATTATTGGATGATTTTCATAGCGCCATTTTCATGAGAAAATCAGTCAATCACTCAATCACAGCAAACTTAGGGGTCAGTATGTCCAGAAGACGGATGTATGAATCAATCCCTCCCTTTGCAAGGCGATGTTACCAGAGAGTCCAGCTGGAGAGGTCAAAAGGTCCTCCATAAACACTCTCTCCGGATCCGGCCTGCCACGCAGATGCATTCACCGCCAAGATCCGAACAAATCTCACTCCATGAACCCGGGCACTAATAGTTGCTAAGTCTAACACCCATTGCTAAGTCTCCATATTATAGCGAACCACTCGGAGTTACATATGGCAGAGGTGTTGGATATCCATAAATAAATGGTTCCCATATCTTCCTCCCAAATTGATAACAATACTGACTGAGGTATTTTGTGTGACTGGGGAGGGGGAGAAGGAAATTGAAAAATTGTGTCAACAGAAATGTATTTTAGGTAGAATTTTGAATTCTTATAACAAATTATTACAAAAAGGCATTAAAAATATTGTGTTGGTTTAACACAACTAATAGAATAGAATAGAATCTCCGAAAAGGGAATGCAAAGTATCTACATCTTACGACTATATGACCATTAGACGTGGGCAAAATTGAATGACTGAATTGAATGAATCAATTCAATCTTGTGACACACTCGATCTGATTCTCAATTTCAAAAGGAATTGAGTCTTCATTCCTCATCTTTGGCCTTGCATCCTACGATTTTTAACGGCACCATTAATTTTTTTCCATTTATTTTAATGTTAAATTATTTCAATGAATGATGTGTACCTACCGTAAACGATTTAAATATTATAATGATTCGTAAATATTTAAATATTAATCTATGGGCGGCGCGCCCATAGAATAATATTTAAATAATAGTGCAAAACACGTAAAGTATCCCTTTCCCGCGCGCCATTCGTAAAATACCCGTAGGTATCAACTTCATCGTGGTCAGCCCAAGCGAAATACGAAAGCGAATCGGCCGAGTCACTAGTTTCGAATCTGTCTCTTTCACAACGCAGGAATTAATAGGTACATTGCTTCTATTCAGTATATGATCCAGTCATAGTCCCGCCGCGCCGATCGAACCCGTCCCGCGTAAATAGTCTCTGGTTTATAATCTGTCGCTAACAAGTTTATCCGGGGCGCGAAGTCTTTTTCACTAGTTCAGGAATTAAATCTCAATTCAGTTGTGACGTCATCGTCTCTGTGATCGCGTCAATCTCAGATCCCAACACCCAACAGGACCAAACCCAGGTCCTGCTAGGTCCGCAGCTCGCGAGTAATCAACTCACTGCCAGGCAAGAGGCAAGACACTAGTCAAAAGTAACTAATTCATTCCTCAATGCTCGCCGCGAAACTGACCGTGCGGGTTCACTCATTCCTCTCCGTTGGCCAAGCCGTCAATTTCATTACATAGTTGATTTAAAACTTCCGACAAAGCTATTGGAATACAAATACCTACCTACTTTGAGACGCCGAACTTCGGCAATCGGCTGTGGTCAGCTGTCATAAAATAATGCTTAATAATAATGATAAAATGTTTGTTTATATTAGATCACGTGAAATGGAATAATTTTAATTTAATAAATAAAATAAAATTGGTAAAACTTTAGGGGTGAAACAAAACACTGTTTAATTTTAAGATTTTATTGATATTCTAATGTAAATACATTTTTCTTGTCAATTTTTTTTTTTGTTTTAACAAATGTATTATTTTAATATTGCATTAACCCCGTAGCACAATTTTTCAGAACGACATAATTCGTAATATTAATTTGAAGTGAAATAGGCAATTTTCGTTATTTGTTTTTAGGGTGTCATGCCGTGTTGCGCTACCTCCTTATTTAGCCAACGTATCTGAAATAGGCATATTCACCCTAGGAACAGTGCTTTGCGTAGTGAAAACTTCTTTAGCACCGTTGTGTTTTGAAACTCGATGAAATGAAAAATAACGACATTAAAAAGAGGCAATTTGGGAGGCGGGAATGGGTACCGCCGCCCCGGGAACCTTTATTGGATAACCAACACCTCTGCCATAGGTCACTCTAAGTGGTTCGCCACGTTTGGTGATTTAGCAGGGGTGCCCGGGTTCATGGGGTGTGGTTTGTCTAGGTCTTGGAGGTGGATAACCAGGACACACTAAACCCCAGATACCTACCCACCCCTTAAACCCTTTTCCTTCCCATAACTCTCCTCTCCTTCCTTTCCTTAAAAAAAACCCTCCACACAGCACCCCCAAAGATGACATAGGTCCTGAGGGAATTTATTTTCCGTAGGGCCTCCTGTGTGGAGCTCATGTAAAAAAAAGGCAAACACCTACATTTATAGGATTTAGTCTAATCGGTCTCCTCTTTGTGCGGTGCTTCGTAGCCTATCGGTCTCCTCTTAGTGCGGTGCTTCGTAACCTCTCCATGTCTTCTTTGTTTTCTGAATTGGAGAGTACATAATTTTTTTTTTTTTTTTTTTTTTTTTTTTTTTTTTTTTTTTTTTTTTTTTTTTTTTTTTTTTTTTTTTTTTTTTTTTTTTTTTTTTTTTTTTTTGGAATTAATTGAATAAGGAATGAATAGAAGGAATCAATTCAAAAGACCAGGAGAATCAGACTGAATCGATTCACTTCTGGGAATAAATCTGCCCATGTCTAATGACCATTATATTATTCCTACATCGCTCTCCGCAGGTTTGCTTTGAGAATCTTCCACCACATATCTGAGATAGTTAAGATGAGGATAAACACGGTGGTACTTCGCTAAAATTTGTACGATATATTAAATACACTATACAGAAAGTTTTTAAATTGCAGATAAAATGAACAAAAGTAGATATGATATCAAAAATAGATTGGTTAGATGGTCCAGAAGTTCAAAGTGTCGGATTCCTGCCCAGGCGATGCGAGTTCAAACATTTGCGTAGCTGGAATAGAAATAGCAGGAATCGAAACCTAAAAAACAATTAAGGTATATAAATGCAAATATTAGGTCCTTACATATGAAATTGGCGTTTTGCCATACTGGCAACTTTGATCTCAAATATCTTTTCTTTGGTTAGGAATTCCAAATTAAAATTTATACAGCTATTTACTCATTGTATTTGTGTTTCGAAAATTATAATTCATTTGTTTTTTCCTTAATTGTTTTTTTTTCTTTGCGTCACTTAGTTTACACAATGGAAAACTTGAAATATTGCGTTATTTACGAGTACGAGTTCCACCGTGGCACCAGTGCTGCAAAAACGGCTCGAAGGATTAATGATGTGTACGGCGACGGTGCCGCAAAATAAAACATAGTGCGTTTTTGGTTCCAACGTTTTCGTTCTGGAAATTTTGACCTGCAGAACAAACCTCGTGGACAGCCGGAGACCAAAGTTGATAATGAAAAATTGAAGGCTATTGTGGAAGCGGATCCATCGAAAACCACGTCCGAGTTAGCTGCAGGCTGCGGTGTTAGTGATAAAACTGTTTTAATCTACTTGAAGCAAATTGGGAAGGTGAAAAAGCTTGAAAGGTGGGTACCTCACGAATTGAGTGAAGCAAATTAACAAACGCGCGTTGACCGCTAGACCACACACTGCACAACAGACGGCTACCAAATTAGAAGAGCTTCAATTGGAATGTCTAAGACATCCACCGTACTCTCCGGACCTTGCCCCAACAGATTTCTATTTTTTTTTAAATTTAGATAACTTTTTTTTTTTTTTACATTAACTCCACACAGGAGGCCATGTGTCATCTGGGATGCTGTGTGGAGGGTCTTTTTGAGGAGAGGAAGGAATGAACATTGGTCTTGAAGAGACCCATGTTGTAGGAAGGAGGAAACACAGAGGCCGGCAAATAATTCCACAGCCGAGCTGTTGAACACAAGAACACAAGAACAGCAACGAACTTCTTGCAAGGGAAAAAATTCAACTCCGATGGGGCAGTCCAAACCGCCTTCAAAGATTTTATTGATTCCCGTCCGAATGGTTTTTTAGTAAAGGGATCTTTTAGCCACCTATGAGATGGCAAAAGTGCGTAGATAGCAATGGTACATACTTTGATTAAATAAATATGTTATATTAAAAAAAATCGACCTTATGTTCCTCCCATACAAAACGCCAATTTCATATGTAAGGATCTATTATCAAATATGTGATGCAAAGTAGCGTCTTTGCCTAGGCAATATCTGTTAGGGCCCGGTAGTAAACGTTTAAAAAGTAGAAGAAGGGGAGATATGTAAATACGATTGTCGGAGAATGGAAAATGTATAAAACACGACTCGTTTAAAATATAGCAAAAATCTCCTGGGAAATTTCTTAAGTATTATTTAATGAAACACTGAGTTTTTTTCATACATAAACTTGTAAAGTAATTTTAAAAAAAGTGTTCATAATAATTTTCGGAGCATACCTACTTTTAATTACCGTTTCGGTGTGGCAAATTCAAGAATAAAAAATATTTTTTAAGAGCTTAAAAACTTAGAGTGTTCAAGGAAAGTATGTTATTTATTTATTTATTTATTTCAACGCCATAAAAAGGCTATTACATCCGGTGATACATGACACACAGTGGTACATAGGAGGGTAATTACAATAGTGTACATTAAACAAAGTACATATGTATGATAACAACTAGTATTTAGTTATAGGATACAAATATGTTTATAACAAACAAAAAAGAATATGAGCTCATACAAAATACACATTTTTATGCAGAATAAACATAAGTAAATAAAGGTGAATTCTTAGAAAAATTTTCAACATCAAGTATAATATACCTACTTTTTTATTTGTACGTATTGTTGGATTCTAGGAATTGGCTAAAATCGACTAACTTAGTAATGATATTATTGTTACCTTCAGTTGAAATGACTGAAGTTTAAAATTACTACAGGTACTGCTAATTAGTTCAGCTTTTCAGGGCTGCCAGTTAGAGAATCAATAATAAATCTTTGGTTTAAAAATAATAATTTTGAAAAAAAATTTTTTACATTATTAGCTATCACTTAACTAGTCTGTTTGATAGTTAATATAAATGAAGCAAGCAGTTTGGAATCTATATTAGAGTATGATATAGACGCCGTGCAGACGAACACTATTATACCTAGAATTAATTATTGTCATTGAGGTATGATATTATAGCCTTCTTATAACTATATTCGGTGCAGTTGAACACATCTACTACTTCTGAGAAAGCATTGCCAACAGCATGCAATCTAGGTATAAGCGAGTATCTAAATGACTCAGTCCTGATATTTTTGTTGCAATTAAAAAGAATTTTGGATCGAGTAGTCCTAGTAGGTATGTGGAAGGTAATTAGGTAATTATTATGTTATAGATTGGAAGCAATTTAGGAGGCCGAGCCTGAAGTGTTCATTAAAATTTGTTGAAAAGGCACCAGCTACTGAGCTCTTCAAATTTTACTTAAAATAAAATAAAAAGGAAAATTGTATCAGATACCCGCGAAAAAACATGTAATATTCTGAATTCTTGACGTATTGCAATGCTATTTTTGAAATTGTTAGAATAATAAAATTGTTAAAATAAAATGTTGTAGGTACCTAGGTACTTTATCGCTGTTCTGAATTTCTCACAAAATCAGTTCCAATTTAAAAAAACAAATCGGTGTTCATTGAACCAGAGTTACACTGACAGAAATACAACGAAATTATTATTTTGATTATACACGTAAGAAGAATGATGAATGCCAACCCAGTTTGATGAATGCCCACCGCGTGACATAAAAATCATAATAGGGGACATGAACGCGCAAGTTGGTAGGGAGCCCTACTTTACACCAACAATCGGAAAACATAGTTTCCAACTAAACTCAAACTAGAATGGAGAACACCTGATAAACTTTGCAGCATCTCATGATACGGTCAAAGGTGGTACGTTATTTTCACACAAAAATATACACAAAGCCACGTGGAAACACCCAAATGGCAGAACCAATAACCAAATAGATCATATACTTATTAGTGCCAGACACAAATCAAATTTACTAGATGTCCGCACTTATAAGGGAGTTAATATTGACTCTGACCATTTTCTCTCTGCAAGTCGACTGCGCTTTAAAATATCACATGCTGGTAAAACAAGAAGGTCTAAAATCACAAAATTTAACACGAAAATATTTCAAGTTTCCGTAACCAAAATGGAATTTCGAACTACGCTCAACAGGATAGCACAGTGTGATACACATACTGACACACATACTGACACACATACCCATTATATCAACTCACAATGAACGGCCTGCAAAAACCTTTTAACAACAGCTACTCTCGAAACCCTGGGAAAAGAAATCCCTATAAGAAGATACCATTGGTTTGACTCAGACTGACTGCCCAGAGGTAAAAATTAGAATCTTGCGAGAGCTTTGAAGGAGTAACCATCAGTTACTTATACCAGGGCGGGTAAGAGGTGGATTACCTCCACTGCCCAGAGGTAACGAAAAAGAAAAATGATCTCTATCAAAAGAAGTTACAACTAGGCTGCACAAAATAACTTATGGACACCTATAGGAAAACAAGGAAGAGAGAAAAGAAGATGCACAGGAAAAAAAAACGTGAATATTCACAAATAGAAATTAGAGAGGCTGAACCACTCAGGCTTAAGAATGTAAGTCGGCTTTTCTACAAAACAGTAAATAACATGAGAGCTGAGTTTAAGCCAAAAATAAATATATATGCAAGGCTGAAAACGGAGTGATACTGAGTGAAAAGCCTGACATTCTGAGGAGAAGGGTGAGGCACTTCGATGCGTTTCTCAATAACAACTCGGCAAAGGTGGAGCACAACATGGTGGAGAGCACTGGAGCACAATGCTGAACCCCCTTCACTGGCAAAGTGAAGCAGGCAATATGATAGCTGAAAAGCGGAATTATTTAAAGCAGCAGGCAGAGAGTTTACTCAATACCTGCATACCCTTATTCAAAAAGTATGGACAGAAGAAGAGATACCCCAAGAGTGGAGGAATTGTGTGTCCACTACGTAAGGGCGACCAACTCGAGTGCTGTAATTACGGAGAGATTAAAAATTAATGTAATTACCGGCTATAAAATTATGTAGAACATCTTGTACAAAAGATTGCTTCCAATGTCTGAAGAAATCATTGGCAACTAGTTTGAGAGTACCGCTCGATGTACGGGCGTGTTTTTCCGTGCAAACTTAAAATCTGTTTTGAAGTCATTCGGAACCTAAGATTACTTGAAAATGGCAGAACCTAAGCTCCGTGATTTAATGAACATAATCACCGAACAAACCGTTCTAATAAAAGATGTTTTACGGCGTGTTATACATCTCGAAAAAAAGTGCATTTAATCCAAATAAGGATGATAATACTCAAAGAAGTGTCAACGACTCGTCAACGGAATTACCGAAACTAGCCGATTGCGCTAAGGGACCGCCCACTGCGACCGATGGTGCGCTCACCGCCCGAACCCCGTGCCCCCCCCCCGCCAGCCCAACAAGGAGCTCCCGTCTAGCGATACATGCAATATGCGTCTGCAACTCCCGCTCCGCCCGTAACGCTCGTCATGCCCACGGGCCTACCGCGTCCCCCGCGCCCGGCACAGCAAACAATACTGGCAGAATTACCCGCTCGCAGGCAAAAGGGTCCAATTCTATCCAAATCCACACTGACCCACAGGGCAAGGAGAAAGGGTCAAAAATTCCGGCTAGCCAAAAGGACGTCCAGCAACCAGAAGTATGTTTGATAGTAGGCTGACATAAAGACAGAAAATTTCTAATTCTTTCAAATATATATATTAATTTTCTGATTTTGTTTACTACTTGACATATTTGTTCCTTCCATTTCAGATTTTTATCGATAATTACCCCGAGATATTTAATTTTATTTGTTGTTTTTAATATTGTACAGTTTGATTTGCAATAATGTTGGTTGTGAATTTTAGTGTTATCGTGTATGACAATGTTAAAATTTTTGGGAGCGTCGTTTGGATGGATTGCAAATGGAATTACAAATGTCTTTTCACTATTTAGTGATAGTAAATTAGTGTCGAAAAAATTCTTAAGCGTATTGATGTCTTCTGTGGCCTATAATTCTACATTTTCCCAAGTATTTTCAATTATTATTAAAACTAAAGTCCTTAGTAAGGAGTAGACTTGAAAAAGGGTCGATAATTTGGAGTCCGCACTAAGTAAAATATTCCCTCATGTTGGAGAGAGTTCAGAAAAAATTTCTGAGATTTCTGTACATGAGGGAGTACGGCTATTAACCGTGGCTCTATCCTACCGACTTTTTTTTGGGTATGCTCGGAATGAACCATCTACGTGTCAGAAGGGATGTACACCTTGCTACGCATTTCTTCAGATTGATTCGTGGATGGTTTGAAAACTCAGCTATCTTGGAGAACATTAATTTTTATGTTCCCGATGGTTATCTTCGCCATCCACAGCATAGGCTGTTCTATCTTTTGGCCTGCAGGACTAACTTGCCAATGGTCATGCCGGTCGGGAGAGCAATCTTGCTGTTGAACAGAATTAATTCGGATATCGACATATTTAGCGTCAGTGAAGCTGCCTTTAAAAGGCAAGCCCTATTGTTGCTTATATAGTTTTTTTTGCCTACCATTTATATTTATGTTTAATGTAATACTCTTACAAATATATTTTAAAAACACATTAAAATTTTAAATTTTGTAATGTTTTTGAAAGAATAAATAAATTGAATTGAATTGAACTACCAATGTAGCTTCAAGCCAGGAAAATCATACATTGGTCAAATTTTCTCCTTAAGACATATCTTGGAAAAGACGCTAGAACACAATGTTGAAACACATCATCTCTTTCATCAACTTCAAGGCCGCGTATGATAGCATAAATAGGAATCCATTGTACAGAGCAATTAGTGAAGCTGACCAATCTGATGAAATTAACAATGTCTGTGATCTGTTCGAGCCCTTTGAAGCGCTCCACGGGGTGAGACATGGAGTTGGATTGACCTGCCTCTTATTCAATATAGCCGTAGAAAAAGTTATTCTTGACTCAGGCTTCGAGATAAGAGCAACGATATTTGACAACTCTGTGCAACTATTGGCTTACGCTGATGATATCGACATAATCGCGAAAACTCCAGACGCCTTCATAAATCTTGAAAGTTCTGCCAAAAATATGGGTCTCGTAGTAAACCAGCAGAAGACCAAATGGCCGTAGGATGCACCCAACAAATCCCAACTCTCTCATGTGGAAACCAAAATTTCGAAACGGTACCAAGATTCACATACCTAGGCTTCCTGATAACAAACGAAAATAATAACACAGCGGAGATCCAGAACGCATAGTGAACGCAAATCGCTGATATTTCCGCCTACAAAACCAAATAATATCCAGACTGCTGTCCAGAAACACGAAGATATTAGTGTACAAAACACTATCAGACAAGTATTTACGTACGCAGCTGAAACTTGGGTACTAACTAAGAGGAGTGAGGGAGCACTGGACGTTTTTGAGAGGAAAATTTTGAGGCGCAACTTCGGACCGGTACTATAAAATTGATTTTGGCGCAGACGTTACAACAATGAGCTCTATGCTTTGTTTTAAAAATTTATAAAACTGGGAAGACTTCGGTGGCTGGGTCATGTGGAGAGAATGAACGAGCATCAAGCACCAAAATCTCTGCTGAACTCAAGACCAATAGGGCGAAGGAGCTTGGGAAGGCCAAGATTAAGATGGAGCGACAACGTCCTCAAAGACATATCTATCTTGGAGCTTCTAAATTGGAGAGAGCTGGCACAAAACTGAGATGAGTGGAGAAAGACTCTTGAGGAGGCCAAGACCCACCAGGGGTTGTAGAGCCAATAGTGATGATGATGACACGTTAAAGAAATTACCGACACCGTCAATTTTTTTGTACAATTTATTCCACAATAAACAATATTTTTGACAAAGTTTCATGATAAGTAGATTTTCAATAATGTTCTTCTCATCACGTATATACATTTAGAATTTACAATTTACTTAATTTTATTCCAGTTGACATTTCTTGCCAGTTAACTCTAAAAAAGATATACCTATTTTAACTCGCATCACACTAGTATTCCCCCATCTTTTCATAATTTCAAGTAGACTTGAAACTTAATTCCCGGGGTGTAGATATTTTTTGTGATCTTGAATTTACACTTCTTCATGGGTTCCACATAATTTAAATACCTAGCACATTTTACTTCCACGAAAATATTATGCATATCAATCATACGTTTGTAAAATCCCGTACAGGCGTATCTATATATATATAAACATACGCAGCATCGCAAAAAAATTTGACAACTTTACTGTCGTACTTCAAAAATTGGACACTGAATTTGACGTGATAATCTTCACCGAATGTTGGCTAGATAGATCCTTCACACCTATACAAATACCTAACTATAACGTCTACCACTCAAAAAACATTAAAAATCAAAATGACGGTATTGTAATTTACTGCAAAAAACATCTACACTCAACAATGACGAAACTAAATATCACAGACTCAAATTCCATAGAAATTACCATAAATAATGACATATGCATTCTAGCCATGTACCGATCTCCATCTATAAAAAAATATATTTCCCTTTCTGAGGTCCCTAGACAGTCAACTCAACAAAATGAAAAAACTAAAAAATATCTGCTTAATAGGTGATATGAATATTAACATTTTAGAATATAAAAAGCATCCTCAAAGTAACGACTACTTAAACCTTTTGTTGTTTCGTGGACTCATTAGCACCATAAATGAATCCACAAGAGTCAACTTCAATCAAATCAACCTTTTACCCACCCAAACATGTATTGACCACATTATGTTAAAAACAAAAAGATCGTACCAATCCATAATCCATCACTCAACAATCACTGACCACTACTCACTTATCCTAAAAATATATACCACAAATAATCCTCAAGTTAAACATCCCAATACCTCAAAAACATATAATAAAACCGATTTTTTAAAACTAAATGATAGTTTACATAATAAAAAATGGGAAGAACTTAATAGAGCATGGTCACTTTAAATACAATGTATTCAAGACGAATTTAATAATAATACTGTCGTCACCGAAAAAAGTTCTCCAACAAAACTTTAATTTCTAAAATCGTGGATATCAAAGGGACTTTTAACAAGTTTCAGTAAAAGAGACACACTTCATAAACAATGTAAATCAAACCCATATGATATCTATCTTATAAATTTCTATAAACGATATAGAAACTTATGCACACGGCTTGCACGTATATTGAAAGAAATATATTATAAAAATAAATTAGTTAAATGCAACAAGGACCCCAAAAAAATATGGCAAATTCTAAAAGAAATATCCCACACAACTACAATGAAAAACGAAGCCATAACTGAGATTAAAATAGATAAAGAAATTATTAAAATATCAGATCAACCACAAAAATTTTGTAATTATGTTAGCAATTATTTCGCTAATGTAGGCAAGGTCTTAGCTAGTAAAATCACAACAAACTACGATACCTCTAAATCCGCAAACCACCACACACACACGGGTGTTGCTCCATTTAAAATACCATACATTACCTGAAAAGAAACACTTAAACTTATAAATGACCTAAAAAATACAAACTCACAAGGCAGTGACAGAATTTCACCGATAGCACTAAAAATATTAAACTCCGCACTTCATATCCCCCTAACTATACTCATAAATCGGTCCATTAAAGAAGGCATTTTCCCAACAATTTTAAAAACGGGCAAAGTGATTCCAATCCACAAAAACGGAAACAAGGAAGAAATAAATAACTACAGACCAATTACAATTTTAAACACACTTTCAAAAATTCTTGAGAAACATATAAAAAAACAACCTGTTAACTTTTCTTAACAAAAATAATATACTATCACCCAATCAATATGGATTCAGGGAAAATATGAGTATCTCACATGCGATAGCCTCTGTAACAGACTTCCTCAAAACAAATATAGACCAGGGCAAAAAATGCCTTGGAATATTCCTAGATCTGGCAAAAGCGTTTGACACAATTCATCGTCAAAACCTATTTGATAAACTAAAAAACATCGGAATCACAGGATTAGAACCTAAATTAATTAAAAGCTATATGGGAAATCGCACACAGTATACCTCTATAGAAAACACATGTTGTGACAAAGAACAAGTATCCTACGGAGTACCCCAAGGCAGCGTACTTGGTCCAATCCTATTCCTTATATATATTAATGACCTGTGTCACCTCCAAATAGAGGGGGAAATTATAAGTTTTGCTGATGACACTGTGTTACTCTTTAAGGCCAAAGACTGGAAAACATTAACCCCAAAAGCAGAACTTGGCTTAAATATTACTAAAAAATGGCTCGACTCTAACTTATTAACTTTAAATAAAGATAAAACAAAATTCATAACTTTCAGTATAAATTCGAGAGGCCAACCCTCCAATAACATCCACCTTAAAATACATTCCTGTCAATCAACCATTGATATATCAACACAAACTCCATGCGACTGTCCCCCAATTACACAAACGGAAAATATTAAATATCTTGGTATATACTTCGACCGTTATATAAAATGGGATAAACATATAGATTCGGTAATAGTAAAACTAAACAAGTTGATTTACTTTTTTAAAAACTTGAGAAATATTTTAAACATATGTGATATAAAAATATATATACCTCGCACTTGCACAATCCATAATGGAATACGGCATTATTGCCTGGGGCTGTGCCAGTAAAAAATACATTAATACACTGTTTAAAGCTCAGAAAACCCTAATAAAAGTAATACTTAAGTTACCAATATTAACACCCACATCAATCATATTCGAAAAATTCCCAGTGCTGAAAATTCAAAAATTACATTCAAAACAAATACTAACTTTCCTTTACAAGAACTTATCCACATTTAACATTTCACAGAGCTCTCGCAATACTAGAACAAGACATGCTCTCCAACTACAAATACCAAAAACAAACACATCCTTTGGACAAAAACACTACAGATACCAGGCTATAAAACTATACAATTCTCTTCCTACACAATATAAAACAACTAATATTATTGAATACAAAAAAAACATAAGAAACTGGCTACAATCTTTATAACTTTTAATTTATAATTTTTGTCGAATTGAAGTCGATTTTATATTTTGATTTTTATTGTTTCTCATTTTTATATTAGCTATTAACACTCTTTTGTTTTACTATTCACAATTTATAATTTATAATTTACATCTGAAAAATGTCCTCCACAACACAGGTGGACTCCTAGTGTGGAGGACAATATATTATACCTTTTGTAATGTAAATGTACTAAGAATAAATAAATAAACAAATATTATTTTATATGAGTATATGATATGTCTATGTATTGCTATATTAGCGTGGGAAATGTTTGAAACTTTCAAAATACCTTCTCTCCACCCCGCGAAGGTGAATGGATTATTACAACCACATGACAATACATCTGAAAAGTTTTTAATCATTACATCTTGCGAAACTGTCAAAAATGACACAATTTGTGAATAAAATTATGCAAAACAACGATGTTCAATCAAAATTCAATTTTCGAAATTCTTTAAATTAAGGAATTTATTTGGAGTACTCACCTCATACTTTGAATCTAATCAAGAATTATAGATATTTTAAATAGGTACCTACGTTAGGTACCAAATTTGATTGATCGTTTTTCGAATAAACTCTTTAGGTAAATACATTTTTACCAACAGCTTGTGTTCGGTGTATGTAAGCATGACAGTTCTGACAGAATTGAATTTAATTTTTATTTATAAATCTAGTAGTATTCGGGAATGTTTGAGGGGAACGGGACGAATGGGAAAAGACACGCAAGGAGAAACAATTTCTTTATTAGTGGCATTGCAACGCATGCCGGGGACTCGCTAGTAATTATGTAAATAATCCTACTGTTATTGATTTCCAAAGTCGAGGTCGGGTTATGGTCAGTTATTTGGTATAAAATCGTTTTTTTTTATTTTTGAGAGATTTGTTAACGATTTTAAATTCGAAAAAAAATTACTTTTTCATTTTAACTAAAACATTGAGTTTATGTAATCAAAATAATTTCTTAGAATCTATCTTAGGTAGATTTATTAATTCCAAATAAATTCTAAGAATTAATTACTTCAAAATAAACACAACATCTATCTCCTTTTAGCAACGCCCAAAGCGTTTTAAACAAATTCTTTCACGAAGTGTGTTTTAAATATAATTGTAAAAATAATTAATTTATTATACCAAGTGCGGACAGTTCTTTATTAGTATTTGCCTATTCCAGATATTCAAAACAATGCTGCGAAATGCTCAAGGGATGGAGTGGTATATTTCGTCTGAAATATATAAAAAAAAATAGTAAACATAATATCATCTGAAATGAATTATACAAAAACTTTAAGGTTCTTGTAAAAAAATTTCCACGTTTTCCAACGAATTGACCTACTTTTGAAATACGAAACACTCCTTTCCTTTGAAGTTGGCATCGATGAAAGCTGTGTCGTTCGTTATTATCGACATATCTATTGCCTTACTTAATCGGCACTGACAGGATAATCGAACCACGGTGAAAGCTCGATTTAGTTTGAAATTAAGTCGCCCTTTTGAGTAAGAAAATATCGGAATTTGACTTTTAAGGCAGGTATAATAGAATTATGTTTTACCCTAGCCTAAGTATCAATTATTGTGGAAATCAGTTCATGGTAAAAATAAATTTCAAACGTATTTGAATGAAACTTTGACATGTAAGTATCATTTACGTGTCATTTGTTAAAAGTTACAGTCAGAGTTCAGAAACTAATAAGCATAAGTTCTCGTACTCCAATACACTAATTAAATAATGTATTTCTTAAAAGGGTATACTATAAATGTGTTAAAATTATTTATATTATGACATATCGTTTCCTTGGACAATCTACAACATGGAGTAGTCCTCTTGCATCCTTCCTGACATCATCCTCCCACCTCAGCCTAGGTCTGCACGTATTTCGTTTACCTCCCGGGTGTCCTGTTTTTCGGTTTCTGTTCCTAGGGACCTTCTTCGCTACTCGTAACTCGTATACTAGGCATTCGGCGCACATGTCCGGCCCATCTTAGTCTTTGGAGCCTTAAATGGGTGGAGAGTCGGAGAGCTTGGTAAAATAAAATAAATTAACTTTATTGGTTTAATTATAGCTTAATATGTTCCTTTGTATTGCGTTATTCTCAATGTATTTTAATTTGATTTTAATATGTTTGTTCAAAAAAATAAAGTAACAGAAATATGTTAAAATGTTCGTGGTACTAATAATTTCACATATCGTTGTATATAGGATGTACCACCACAATGAAGCGAGTCTTGTGTGTATGGGTTTTTCGTTTATATGTTTTTAATTTTTTTTTTATTTGTTAAAGTATGTTTTCAGTGTAATTTCAGGGTGAAATTTTAAAATTGTTTTTCATGAATCTGATACTTTGTGAAAATGTTTTATATTATTTATAATGTTTTTACGGTGAAAAATCTGCTATTGACAATAAAGGAGTACTTAGTACCATTTTAATTTCTGAATATTTTGCTTCTTTATTTTCGAAGGTTCAACATGCTCATACCTACAAGCAATGCCAGGGATTTAACAAAAATCAAATTTCGTAATTCATCCAATGGACTTATAACTTCCAGGGATCTTTTATATTTTTATTTTTTTTATTAATAATTTTTTTTTTGTTACGTTCATAAAAATATTACAAAAAACATTTCTTTTGATAAGAAGTAAAAAAAAGGAACTATAAAATTAAATATGTCGCTTAAAGATAAACAATAATACAATTTAACAAAAAAAAAAGATATTACAATAGTATACATATATGTATGATAACAAAAAAAATCCCACATAGGCATCGCCAGTTCGTGGGTGTAGTTAAGTTTTTTTTTAATGCAGTTAAGATACAACATTGCAAATTAAACTTTAAATTAGTAAATAAAACATAATTATGTTTTAACATATTTATAGAACAAATAATTCCGTATTTACAAAACTAAAGTTAAGAAAAGAAGAACAACAAAAATATATGAAAAACAAAAAAGGTTAAATAAAAATTAGGATTTGTAAAGTTATAACAGGTAAGATGTTATAGCAGGTATGTATTTGTGTCATTTGTAGTTACCCAAGTCTTTATTATTTTTTTGTATATGCTGTAAGAGGATATGTTTTTAGATTTAATTTCTATAGTCTGATACAGTGCATTATAGATTTTTGGTGCAATGAAAAAAGCATGTCTCTGCCGAAGCCTAGTTTTGCAAAGGGGAACCTCAAATGCATTATTTACTCTACTGCTGGAGCGATTTTCATTTTTTGTAAAATATACATTTCGTGAAAATATATATTTCAGACATTGCATACAGTAGATTTTTCTTATATCTAAGAGTTCAGTTTCTTGGAATAATTGCAAGGAGGGGTAGGTAACATCTTTATGCAACTTTATTTTTATTATTAATTTTTGAGTAATTTCTAGTTGCTTAATATGGGTATCATAAATACCCCCCCATCCAATTATTCCATAAGATATTGATGATTGCACCAATGCATGATATACCAGTTTCATTCTTTTAATATCAACTATGTTATTTAATCGTTTAAAAATGTAAGTCAAATACCTAAGTTTATTTACAAGGTTTTCTACGTGATTTGTTCATTTTAGTTGGCTGTCTATAATAATTCCTAGGTATTTAATTGTGTTCCCCGAATTCATTTCTATACAGTTAGAACACAAAACAGGGTTGCAAGAATTGTTGTGAAACCTTATATTTAGGTGAGTTAAGGGTGCCGCCCTTTTGGTATTATAGAATGGAATATACATAGTTTTTTCACAGTTCAGAGTTAGGAAGTTTTGGTTTAGCCATTCTTTGACAATGGATGTACACTTATTTGCGTTTTCAGAGACTTCTTTCCATGATTTACCATGGACTGTGATAGCAGTACCATCAGCGTATGAGAATAGTTTTCCCAGAATACTGATATTACACAGGTCATTGATATAAATTAGGAACAATAAAGGACCGATAACTGTTCCTTGTGGAACCCCATGTCTCACATATTCTGGTTTAATAATATTATCACCAATTTTTGTACATTGTCTGCGATCAAGTAAATAATTTGTTAAAAGTGACAGACAATTATTTTTAATTCCAATATTATTTAGTTTTCTAATCAGTTTATTAAGATTAACGGTATGAAACTTTTTTTTAGGTCTAAGATTGTTAAGCTTTTCTTATTTAAGTCAAGATTGGTGTATATATTTTTTGTTAGATTAAATAAAGCGTCATCTGTACTTAGACCTGTTCTGAAACCATATTGATTTGGGGACAAAAGTGCATTTAATTCTAGAAACTATAGTACTTGTATTTTAATATTTTTTTCTAATATCTTCGCTAGTTGGGATATTAGCGATATTGGTCTGTAATTGTCAAGTTTAGAGATTGATCCAGATTTATGTATTGGTACAATATTGGAGAGTTTAAATGCGTCTGGGAAAACGTTTTTTTTTTCAAAACAGGAATTAAAAATGTGTTGTAAGGGCTTCGAAATGTGTTGTTTAATAGATTTGATAGCGATGGCGCTCAATTCATCTGGACCATTGGCTGTATTTGTGTTAAGATTGTCAATGTGTTTTATTATTTCAGATTCGGTAATACGTTTAAATTGGGTTAAATTAGGACTTTTTTCAGAGTTTTCGTCCATTTGAGTATGTTGATGTATATTGTTTTGAAATGAGGGATTGTTATTTATTATATCTGAAGCAACATTTGTAAAATAATCATTGAATTTATTTGCAATATTTCTTATATCCGTTATGACTATTTTATCATCTGTAACAATTTTTTCAGGGAATGTTTTTTCTTTATTTATTTCATTTATAACTTGCCAGGTTTTTTTAGAATCATTATCAGCTGTTTGTAATTGTTTAGTATAATACTCTTGTTTACATTTTTTTATAAGAATATTGAAAAAAATTCTATGAACGATGTATTGCTGTCGTAAATTTTCATTAGGTGGAATGTTTTTAGCCATACAATAATTCTCATGATTTTTATTAATTTGATCTGATAATTATCTTTATTAATTATTGTGGTAAACAACTGACACCCCCCATTTTTGATATTTTCAAACTAACTCTACCTGAAGGAACATTTCACTACGAGTGGAAAATAGTCTTGATTACCCCAAACTTTAAAAATGGCATTAAAAACGATGTCCTAACTATTGACTTACATCCAAATTTCCGATTCCAAGTAAAGTATTGGAAGAAATTGTTAACGATTAATTATATTCTACCATCTCACCTTCACTCAGTAACAACAAGACTTCATGGAAAATCGCTCCACAACCTCAAATCTTGCGTTTTTAATGCTCAAATGCTCAAATGGATATGCACTGCCAGGTAGTGGTAGAAGTTATTAAGTCTAGGAATTCACGATGATCTCTATAGATGGATCGCATCACATGTCAGTCACAGGCACCAAATCCCGGTTGTCAACGGTCGCATCCTGTTTAATATTTACATATTCAGGACCACCCCGGACCACTCTTACTTTGTATGCTTTCAAAATAGTTTCTTTGTGTTTAAACCTATATAGCCTTCCGATTGTACGGAATTACAAACCGATGTTGATCATTTGTGCTTAATGAAAAACTAATAAATTGAAAAATCAACAAAAAGTACTTTTGTAGAAAAGTCATCATTTTTATTGACATAATTTAAGGTTTGGGGTTGAACTTTGAATACTGTTTTCTCAGGCCCTATTCCACCGAACCGACTGAAATTTTGGATTCTTACGAAAAACTAAGGTTTATAAAAATCAATCAAAATTCTGCAAAAAGCAGCATTTGCGGAAAAAATATCAATTATATGGGCGTATTGAAAGGCTTGGGTTCGAACTTTAAATTCCGATTTCCCAGGCCCTATGCCACCGAAACGACAAAGTTGTGTAATTTTTACTAAAAACTAAGGCTTTATACATCGATCAAAAAATCTGCAAAAAACGGCATTTGTGGCAAAATCATCATTTTTATTGGCATGTGTAAGGCTTGGGATCGAACTTTAAATGTCGTTTTCTCAGGCCCTATGCCGCCGAACCGATTGAAATTTTGAATTCTTACTAAAATCTACGTTCGTTGAAGGAACCAATCAAACAAACCGATCAAATCAACCAAAAAGCAGCATTTGTGGAAAAATCATCATTTTTAAGAGCCTGTTTAAGTCTTGGGGTCTAAATACCGTTTTCTCATGCCCTATTCCGCCAGACCGATTAAAATTTTGAATTCTTACTAAAAACTATGCTCTTTATGGAAACCAATCATAAAATCTGCAGAAAGCAACATTTGTGGAAAGGGGAATTTTCTAGGGCCTACTGCAAAGCTTGGGATCGAACTTTAACTCGGCAAGCGTCAGATTCAAACTTGTAACATCGAGCGTAAGGTTGGGTAATTTTCACCTTTTTTTTTTTTTTTACAGTGAATACCGCACAAGAATCTCAACTGCTCCCGTCTGGAGCCAGTGAGACTATGGCATCCCCAATTGGGGTATGTTGTGAGGCTGAAGGTAGTGGGGAGGGGAAGGAGGTGGGGAAGAGGAAGGTTGGGAAGTACCTGGCTATTCAGATCTGGTCACTAAACACGGCTAAAGCCATTTTCAAGCAACGTTTCAATTCTGAATGGTGGTCTTACACCAGGGCGATACTGATAGTATCTTCCACTCTGGAACATGCCGCAAATATACTATATATTATTTTAAATAAATTAATTGTGAAATAACACAAATTAATCAAATAAAATTTATTTGCGCATGCCGGGTTCGAACCCGCGACCTCCGGTTTGTGAGTCAAGAGTCTTACCCACTGGACTACGGAGGTCGTCCTGACCTGAAATTATTACTTAGATAGTTTTTTGTTCTTAACTTATGTACTACTATTTTTAATTCAATAGTATCTTTACTTATTTTCTAAGAATTTGTTATTAGAAAATAGGTATAAAAGTTATAAAATTATTCAAATCAACATTTTTCTTAGAGAATTCAACCTACGGCACATAATTGTTCATTTTTATATAAAACTAAATAAAATAAATAAAAAACATCTTTTTCGGTTTTAATCATCATAAATACAAATTATATTTTTTTAAGCAACATAAATTACCTCGGGATAGGGCCTAAGAAATACCGTTTTCTCAGGCCCTATTCAAAATACATCAAAAAATTTGTAAAAAGTAGCGTTTGTGGAAAATTCATCTTTTTTATGGGGGTGTTGTGTTATTGACATTGTGAATTCTTACTAAAAATTAAGCTAATCAGAAAATCAGTAAAAAGCAGCATTTGTGGAAAATTAATCTTTATGTTGCCTTATTCGAAGGCTTGTGGTCGAACTTTAAATGCTGTTTTCTCAGGCCCTATTCCGCCAAATTGACTGAAATTTATTCTGTCAGAGCCGATTAAGTAAGGATTTAACGGATGATACAGCCTTCATTGATACTAATTTCAAATAGGTCAATGCGTTGGAAAATGAGGAAATTCATTTACAAGAATCGTCAAGTTTTTTTATAATACATTTCAGACGACATTCTTTTAACGGAGATGTTTAAATGTTGTGTTTATTTGGAAGTAGTTAACTCTCAGAAATCATTCGGAATTAATAATCTACCGTAAATAGATTCCAAGTAATATTATTTTGATTGGAGAAATTTTCTGTTTTTGTTGGAATGAAAATGTAATTTTTTTTTTTTTTTACATGAGCTCCACACAGGAGGCGCTGAGGAAAATAATTTTCCTCAGGGCCTATGTCATCTTTGGGGATGCTGTGTGGAGAGTTTTTTTAGGAAAAGGAAGGAGAGGAGAGTTCTGGGAAGGAAAAGGGTTTAAGGGGTGGGTAGGAATCTGGGGTTCAGTGTGTCTTGGTCATCCGCCTCCAAGACCTAGACAAACCTCACCCCATGAACCCGGTATTTTGATTTATTTCAAATTTGAACTAAAACCTAACTTAATAAAAATATGGGACAATAATAATACAGACATCCTGTAAAGACAATAAATTATTGTTGTAAAAGCACAAATTATAAAAAACTGTAAAGTATAAATTATTAGTAGTACAAGTCAAGTCTGTATTATTTTAGTCCCATTTTACTATTTTTGAACAATAATTTATTGTCTTTACAGGATGTCTGTATTATTTTCTTCCCATTTTTTTAGTTAGGTTAGGTCAGGTTAGGTTAGATGAGGTTAAGTTTTAGTAGATATTTTGTAGGGGATATTTTGTCGCGGTATGAAAATGCGCGTTTCCGGTTAGTAATAGTGTTTTGTGAACAGCTTACTAGGAGAACCTGCGTTAAGGTTATCACCTTGTTAAAGTGCTATTAGTATTCTGTCCTCAAAAGTAACAGTGTTCTCCTGAACATTGAAGGAGGACTCTGTGATTTTATCTATGGCGGTGGTATTGTATATTTGGTTATGTACATCCTTATTATAAATGAACACAATAGTGAGAAGAAAAGAAATGGATGCAACATTTTTATGTGAATACCGCACAACAGTTTAACTGTTCCTGTACGGAGCCAGTGAGACTATGGCATCCCCAATTGGAGTATGTTGTGAGAGTGAATGTAGTGGGGAGGTAGGAGATAGCAAATAGGAAGGTTGGGAAGAAATACTTGGCTGTTCAGATCTGGTCACCAAACACTGATAAAGTCGTTTTTTTTACATTAGCTCCACACAGGAGGCCCTGAGAAAAATAATTTCCCTCAGGGCTTAAGTCATCTAAAGAATGCTATGTGGAGGGTCTTTTTAAGGAAAGGAAAGATAGGAAATTCTGGAAAGGAAAGAGGTATAGGGGTGGGTAGGATTCTGGGGGTCAGTGTGTCCAGGAGTGACGGACGTGTGAATTCATCTCTTCAACTGCGGTGCAAGGTGGTGGATCGGAATATTCTGGCTGGAGAGGATAAAAGACCTCCCTCAATCAGTCTATCTCGATCCCGCCCACCACGCAGCAAGTGGTCCGACGCATCTGCCGCCAAGACCTGGACAAACCTCACCCCATGAACCCGGGCATCCCTGCTAAGTCACTAAACGTAGTGAAACACTTGGGGTGACCTATGGCAGAGGTGTTGGTTATCCAATAAATAGTTCCCAGGGCGGCGGTACTCTTACCCGCCTCCCAAATTGAAGATTCGAGCATCGTTTCAATTCTGAATTGTGGTCTTACACCAGAGCAATGCTGAGATGATCTTCCAATCTGGAACGCGCTGCAAATGTACTTTATATTATTTTTAAATAATTAATTGTAAAATACCACAAATTAGTTACCTAAAATTTATTTTCTCACGCTGGGATTCGAACCTGCGACCTTCGCATTGCTAGTCGAGAGTCTTACTCCTCGACCATAGAGGCCGCAAAATAATAAACGATTTAATAATAACGAAATATATATTTATTTTGTTCAAACGTTTGACAGACGCTTAAACGAATTAACAGAGTGAAGATTCATTACTGAATTTGGACATGCTTTAGCGGCTTGTTCATACACACAATTCTTTGAATGGATTTACTTTTCATAAACAGTGCTATATTTGTTGTTTGATAAGTATGAATATAATAACATTTCTTGCATTTTTATAACGTCTTTGAACAGATGTCGTAATTTTAAAAGTTATTACTTACTTTTCTATAAATAAATATCTTCTTTTGAAAGGCAATGATCCTGAGGCAAATATTTTATTTGGGGCGATCCACCACAACACGTAAAATTCGGGATTAGGGCGCTGACAATAACACTCCTTATGTAGATGGCGATAAAGTTTAAATTCCCGTATGACACCAGCCGTCCGTTTTGATTTATCGCAGAAAAAAACATCTCCAAAAAGCGTGTCTTATTTTATTTTTTAAAGGTCAGGCACAAATACAAGATGTCCGGGGGTAAAGTGCACAAATACGGGAGGTGTTTCAACATGATGGCACAAGTAAAAAAGATAAATATCGTTTTTTCTATATTCCAACGTTTTAAGATAGTTTTCGGGTAAATTGTTTGTATGGGAAAAATATTTTTGTAAGGGAAAAAAAGGGAATTTCAAAAAAGTTTTAATGTTTTTTACTTCTACCATCATGTGTATCTTTCGAAGTATGTGCACTTTACCCCCGGACATTCTATACCTATTTAAAAATTTTACGATCATTTTCTGAACAATTTAATTTTCCACATTACATAATAAAACCATTACCGAAAAAGGTTTCGTAAGTAGGAGATTTTGAACTTTTAAGCAGTTTTTATGGACCTTACCCATTATTTTTTTCTGGGCTTCTAAAAAAAACTAATAAAAAAATACTCGAATATTTCAATGGAAAATATGTGTTCTACTCGCAGTAATTAATTAAAGCATCGAAAATATTTTTAACCGACCTAATTTTCGAGCCAAAACATATGCTTTAGTATTTTATATAATATTTACATAATTTTATATATTATATAATATTTTCACAGTATTTATAATAATGGTTCCAATTCCAAATATTGAGCTTTCATCAAACCCTCACTTTTATACAGTTCCTCAAAGTGGGTAAAAGGTAAAGGAAATGTTAAGAACCACTGCTTTAAAATACAAAGCTTACAAAACCGCGTGAACCGCGTACACGTGTTCCAGTTCACTTTAAAGTGATTCCTACTCAAGTCTCAGGAATATAAAAATTATTCTTGAAAATACATTTTGCTTGTTTTACGACGTACATAAGAAGACTTTGTGATGAAACGTGCTTTTGCTTAAATTTCACTTGACGTAAAATTTTTCCTTTTGGAGTGTTCTTCATGATAAAATCGGCTAGTTTCACGTGAACAGTCATTCATTTTACTTATGTAGGTTATTTTGCTGGCTTAGGTAATTTTTTTTTATTTTCTTTTGGCGTGTTTCATTTTGCAACAGACAGGAACAGGAAACATGGGCTAATATACAGGGTGTAACAGCACGTACCAAAAGATTTAAAACAGTTATTTTTGAGCATATTTCGAGTAAAAATGTAGACGTCATTTTGCTGCCCTATGATATATATTTTTTCAGTAAGAAACAATAAAAACATTTTTATATTACATGTCGCTCCTGAGTAGTCGGATATAGCCTGGCGGTTCACGTGATAAGCACACCGTCTAGTTCCGGTAGCACGATCACTTAATACGTAGTGTGATCAGCGATAATTTATGATTTAAAATGTTTTTTTAAATCATAAATTAAAAAAACATATTCATTCTGTACTCCAAATATGCTCATAATTGGCTCTAGTTAAAATCCTTCGGGTACGTGTTGTTACATCCTGTATATGCGCATCGGAAGTGTATTTAGTAAATAAAAAAAATATTTTATTCATCCAACGAGTTTATAGCAGAAGCATACAAAATAATAACGTGTATTGTAAAAACAGTGATAGTTCCCATATTTCTATACGGGACAATGGACACTCAGAACTAGCAAAAAAAGTGGATAGACGCCTTCGAAATGTGATGGAGAAAAATACTCAGCTCATTGCCAAATGCACAAATGTGTCCGATCTGGTATCCAAAATAAGCTTTCAACTATCTTCCTGTACTTTAAGATATTTTTCTTCCAACGTTTTAAATTTTATTATATTTTGAATACGTTGCTCACGAAACTGAGGACTCCAACCTGGAGAAAGTTATAGTCACTGTTAATGTGTTTGGCAAGATAAACACGGGAAGATCACCAATGGGCTGGAGTGACCAAGTATTAGTGCCATCCGGTACGTCGGTGTCCTGTCTCCTATCCTATCGGTGTCGGTATCCCGACGCAGCGCAGAACCGCGAGGGGTGTAGGGACCTTGTCCTCCTTGGACGAGTGGGCACAATCTTCAGCAATGTGGAACCAACTTAAGAAGAAGTAAAAACATTCAAAATGTTATTATTTTTAGTAACGGAATATAAATCAAAGACTAGACTAGAACTTACCATCATGCAGTAGATATAATGGACTTTCATATATCTCTGTCACACCTAGCTTAATCCAAATTCATACATCGCTTCATATGTACTCTTCCTTTATTTTTTCTTGACCCCCAGCATAACCTGATTCAAATATTTGATTTACTTGATCACGTCATGTCATCCTCGGGAAACTTCAAGACTCCTTTTAACAGATCTGTAAGTCATAACCATTTGGTATCCCTTTCTTAAACATATTTATTACGCTTACATCAGCATTTTATTCAATTCTGGTTTCCTCATTTGTATTACCGTCATTTCATGGTTGATAATACACACTTTTCAGGGATCTCGTTTCTACACCATTAAATGAAATGTTCACACACCAACCAAAAATAGTAGAATAAAATTCGACAATTATTGAACAATTAATACATTTTAATAGCAAAGCATGACAAAAACCATGCTTAACTAACTAACTAACCATCCACCGTTTCCCCGTAGGGGTAGGCAGAGAGGACGGACCTTAACGTACTCTTTGCCTCATTCATACTCGTACATCCTCCCATACATACTTTTCTAATTTTCTGATTCTTGACATCGCCCAACTCAAGTATCTGATTCACTTCATCGTGCCATGTCTTCCTCGGGAGTCCTGGACTTCTGCTACTATTCACATTTGCATCATATATTCTCTTTACTTCATTCTTCGTTCATTCGTTCTATATGCCAAAACCATCTAACCGTCCCTTGTCGCTCATTACGCTTACATCAGCCTTGCATTCTTTGCGGATCTCCACGTTCCTCGCACTGTCACACATGATTTTACCACACATGTGATTCAGGGATCTCATTTGTACAGCATTCAGTCTATTTTCATCCTTCTCTGCGATTTCCATGGCTCGCTGCCATACAACTCCATTGTGGACTGCCAGTGTCGCTTCTGTGGATATTTTTTTAGCGCCAACAGCGTTCAGTCCTCCTTTAATCATACGCATAAGCGTACTCCCCGAATTCTCAAACTCATCCATCTGCTCCAAGCATTCATCATTCACAACTATATAGCACACTGTTTTCGTACTCTCTATTTCAAACAACATAACTTTAGACTTTCCGACATTCATCAAAAACATGCCTGAAATTGGTAAACAAAAAATTCAAAGGTCACTCGTGTGAGAGAAAAAAAAAACCTTTAGGTTGTTCCATTTTTATCCAAACGAAATAATTCTGTAGTGTCTTAATATAATAAAAAAAGCCATATATCTTCATAGAGATGTACGGCATCTTACTGCGAGTGTTTGTCATGGCTGGTGATCTTCATTATCCGAAGCTTTATATAAATGTACATATTTTATTTTGAAACGAGAAGCCTCTCGTGTGACTTAGAAAAAAAGACGAGAATTCGAGACGAGGCTGACTTTAATTTCATTATTCATATTGAGCAGACTTGTCTCAGAAGCTGTCGAAACTTTAGATTATTTAGTCTATTTTTTTGTATTCCAACAGAAAAATAGATATATTTATACGGATTCCGTGGTTGAGTGGTTACGATTCCGGAGGTCGCAGGTTCAAATCAAGGCGTGCGTAAGTAGGTTATTAAGTAGGTCCGTTAAAATAGGTTATTAGGTTCTTAGTTAAGTAAATTAAGTAATTCATACGTTTTTAGTTTGAAACGAAACTTCGCAAATGTCAAATCCATACAAAAAACATGGCCGTAATGGAGATGGGGATTTTTAAACTTCGAATGAAAATCGAATTTTATTGCGTATTTTTCCCCCTATCCCGACTGAAACCGTTCTCCTCCCCTGTCTATTTTCCCTCACACGTTCCTTCGTTCTCCTCTTCCCTGTCGGATTCCTCTCCCCCTCCCTCCTTCCCTCCCTGACACTAAACTATATGAAATAAATACATTTTTCAAAGAACTTGCACGCCACCTATGTATTGTAGATTTTAGGAACGAATACGAGACGAATCAAGAAACATTCATTTTTATGTACAAAGGTTTTTGTTAGTAATTAGAAAAAAGGAGTATTAACGTGTTTTCCGAATACGTCAATTTTCAACTCATTTGCCGCTGAAATGTTGAGAGAACCCGTCAAATCTCCACCTACCTCTAAAATATTCATCGACCCTTTTCTTCACAATGCAAACACCACGGCTTTGTAAAGAGCTACCCTCTAATCAGCGTGCTCTCTCAAATAATTTTTTTTTCCACAAGCACGTTGCTCTGCTATCACGAATTAATTTTTTCGTTCATAAAATAATATACTCAACCCACCTCTTTACTTAAAATTAAAACAAAAATTTCGGTTTTGTTGGAATAATTTTGCGACAAGCAGTAATTCCACGTTAGGTATTTATGAAAGCAAGTTGTTTTCATATATACTTATTATTATTTTAACGTAAATATGTAACAGCAAAGGGAGACATAGTAACTTTTGGAAATCCGCAGCGAAGTATTCCCTAAGACAGCGTTAAACAAGATCGTGATAACTTTAAAATAGTTGTTGTTGTTACCAACTTCCTCAAGAACCCCCACAAGTAACACCAAACATTGCAAGAAGTAGAAGTTATCTTATAAGTAATGTAATATTGTAATAATACTAGTAAACCCCAAAATGCTTTTAAACTTTCGCGTTGAACAATAATCTCCCCTCTTTGTATTTGGTTTTTTGTGACTCTAAGTGACCAGCTCAGGTACGGGGGCTCCATCGAAGCCAGAGTTAAGTAAGCCTTTCAAAAGCTGGGCGTACTGTACAGTAGTGTACAGGGCCCGCAGATACTTCAGAAAGTACACAATTTCTAACCCTGTACGGTTAGCAAGTGTTGTTGAATTTGGCAGCCACCTCTGGGAGCTTCAAAATACCTGAAAAATACCCTCGACTCTGTGCAAAAACGGGCGGTCCGTTTGATAGATTCTCCCATTTTAATAGACGGATTGCAATCTTTAGAGCACAGGCGTCGGGTGGGAATGCTGTCCCTGTTCTACTGGTATTTCAACGAAAGAGCTCCGAGGAACCAGCGTCACCGACTTCTGCGCGACCAACCCTACGTGGTTGATATATGTCGTGACTCGTTCGTGAGTTCAACAGATCAGCTGTGGAACGATTTGCCGGCCTCTGAGTTTCCTCCGTCCTACTAAGTTCATTCCTTCATTTCCACAAAAAGACTGATGGAAGTATGAACGCCCTCTAGCTTTTGGTTTTGTGCACTGTCAGTACGACTTAGTTTGTGCACTGTTATTTACGATCTTATACGTTGTCTAATTACATAAATAAATAGTTCTAGAGTCTTTAATTGCCTTTTCCTTCATTTCATCAGGTTATGGGCCGCCCCAAGCCTGCGTTTACAGTTATTTTTGTGTTTTGACTGGTAATTACAAAGTAAAAATAGTGAGAATTGCGAGTATAACCTCACTTTGGTTTACCGCGCTCGCGAGTGATTTGTTCTTTTCAGACATCTATTACTTACTGTTGAATGTTTAAATATAAATATGGCTGGAAATAATTCGATGATGTCGATTGAGAAGTTGACTGGTCGTGACAATTGGGCAAGTCGGAGTTTTGCGGTCAAAGCATACCTACAACATGAAGATTTATATAGTTGTATTTTGAAAGAACCAGTGGCTACAGATTCTAATTCAGTTAAACAAGACATCAGAGCCAAGTGAAAGTTAATATTATTAGTAGACCCGATTTTGTATATACACATTCAAGAAGCCGAAAATGCAAAATAGGTATGGGAAAATTTGGCAAAGGCATTCGAGGACAGTGGATTGACTCGAAAAGTGGGTTTATTAAAAGAACTCATTAACACCAATTTAGAAAGTAGCATTTCAGTCGAAGACTACGTAAACAAAATTATGGGGACGATAAGTGGTTGGACACATTAATGCTGGCAGGTTTGCCAGAAATATATAGGCCCATTATGATGGGCTTAGAAAGTTCCGGTATAAAGATTAGTGCTGATTTAGTAAAAAACAAATTACTACAGAAAGTAAAGACATCAGACACTATCGCACTACAAACACAAAAAATAATCAGTCCAAAAGTATTAAGAAAGGCCCAAGATGTTTTAATTGTTACAAGTACGGACATCTCAGTAAAAATTGTAGGCATAAGAAGACAAGTGATAATAATACAAAAACAGATAAAAATACAGGGTATGTTGCAGCCTTTTTAGCATCTACAAAAAAACGACTCTCATTCTTGGCATATTGATTCAGGGGCATCTATGCATATGACCATGCACCGTGACTGGCTCACTGATATCACTCCCTCGTCTGTACCGAGCATCAGAATTGCTAATAACAAAGTATTAAAGGTTGAATGCTGCGGTAATGTATGTATCAAAATAAATGCAAACAATGGCAGCACCGATTGAATACAGGTGAGGAATGTTTTATATGTACCAGAATTAAAAACAAATTTGTTGTCAGTTAGCAAAATAATTAAAGGTGGATGCAGAGTAATATTTACCGAACATGGCTGTCAAATTTACAATCCGAGTAATAAGTTAGTTGCAAAGGCCGAATTAATTAATGACACGTATCTGTTAAATACTTGTGATAATCAAGATATGCAAGTCATGATGGCTAAGACTGATAATGATACTTATCTATGGCACCAGAAGATGGGTCATTTAAATTTCATTAGCCTTAATAAAATACCTAACTATGCAGAAGGTGTAAATCTGTCACCAAGAACAGAAAATTCCATTTGTGTTACCTGTCTTGAAGGCAAGCAAACGAGAAAACCGTTCCCCACTGAAGGCTCCCGTGCAACCAGCCTGCTAGAGCTTATTCACAGTGACGTGTGTGGACCTATGAAGCATACTTCAATTGGAGGGGCAAGGTATTTTGTAACCTTTATTGATGATTTTTCTCGGAGAGTACATGTATATTTTATTAAGAATAAGTATGAAGTATTTGAAAAATTTGTAGAATTTAATAATAGAGTAGAAAATGAGTTAAGTACAAAAATGAAAATTTTGAGATAATGGAACTGAATACAAAAATAAAACTTTTGAAGCCTACTTAAAAAAACATGGAATGCTGCACCAGACATCTAATTCATACACACCAGAGCAAAACGGCCTCAGTGAAAGAATGAATAGAAATTTAATAGAGCGAGCTAAATGAATCATTTTAAATGCTGAGTTGCAGGTCACATTCTGGGCAGAAGCGGTAGCTACAGCAGCATATATCGTGAACCGTTCTCCCACCTGTACCTTATCCGATGTGATGCCGTATGAAGTATGGACTGGTAAGAAACCAAATCTAAGTCACATCAGAATCTTTGGATGTCCTGCAATGGTGCATATTCCTAAAGAAAAAAGAACTAAGCTTGATGTGAAGTCACGTAAGTTAATTTTTGTTGGCTACAGCGACAGTACCAAAGGTTACCGATTTATAGATCCTGAAACAAAAAAAGGAGTCTTGAGTAGAGATGTATTCCTAGAAGCTTCTATTAAAAGAAATAAAGTGGACAATGTACTGAAAAAGAAAAATAAATTTGTAAAAAGGACATAGAGATAGAAGGAAATTCAAAGGAAAGGTATGATGAAGTAAAAGAAAAGAATTCTGTTTACTTACCTTTGTATGATGAACTCGAAGAACCTGTGGAAAGAAATATTGATGATGAAATTAATGACAGAAGAGAAACACAGGCTGAATCACAAAGTATTTATATTTCAGATGATTCTGATCAATATGAGGACGTTAATGATGACACATACGTACCAGACAGGACAGTTGACTCTCCACTGGAATCTAATATGACTCTGAGATCGCTGCCGAGGATAATGAGATGTCAAAATAATGATGGAAATGATATTCATCCAAGTTCCTCATCCTTAAAGTGTCAAAATTCTGAGTCAACTATTAATTTACTAAACTGTGATCCACAAAGTCTACAAGAAGCTCTTAACAGTGAAAAGGCTGATGATTGGAAGAGAGCTATGGCGAAAGAATATCAGTCATTAATAAAAAATAATACATGGACACTGGTTGACTTACCAGAAGGAAAATCAGTAATTCCCAGCAGATGGGTATATAAAACTAAGATGGATGACAATGGATCTATTACACGATATAAAGCTAGACTGGTGATCAAAGGATATAAACAAGTGAAGGGTATTGATTACAATGAGGTATACGCTCCAGTGCCCCGTTATACTTCCATAAGATACTTTATTGGTCTTGCTGTCAAATATCGACTTAAAATACACCAAATGGACGCAGTCACAGCATTTCTACAGGGTGACATTGATGAAGAAATTTACATGTCCTTACCACCTTGCTATGAAGATGAAAATAAAGTATGTAGACTTAACAAGTCAATATACGAAGTTAAAAGAAAAATTCTGCATGAAGGATTTAGGAACAGCCAAACATTGCATTGGTTTTAGAATTTCACAAGATGAAAATGTTGATGAGATCTCTATTCATCAATCCATTTACATAAAGATGATACTTACACGATTTGGAATGAACGATTGTAAGCCAAAGTGGACTCCCGCTGATGCTAATGTTAAAATGAAGAAGGCTAAAAGTCAACAAGAAATTTTAAATAACATTTCATATCAAGAAATAATTGGCTGCTTGTTGTACTTGTCACAGGGAACTCGTCCAGATATTACCTACGTAATAAATTCTCTGAGTAGATATAATAGTCAACCTACTAATGAACATTGGATGGCTCTGAAACGAGTCATGAAATACCTGAAAGCTACAAAGAATATTGTCACGGCCGATACCGCGACAAGAGAATGTGACTGTAAATCCTTTTTTTGTTTCGATGAGTAAAGACCAATAATTGTGTTTTGAAATTTGATCGTAGGAAATAGGAAATGAGAGGAAGTCTCTTACCTTTGACGGCTTCTTATGGCGCTTCAGGATCGATCCTGGGTTCCCAATATATCTGCACAACACCAGGTTTTAAGAGACGACACTTTGGTTTGATAAAAAATGAAATATTGCTAATATTTGCGATATTTCAACGAGCAAGTTGTGACCCATGTCAACACGAAATTCCAACTGCCCAAGTAGGTAATGTAAACTTGGGCGGCAATAATAGCAAGTTCAATTTTTCCACATGTAGGCATTCCTGTATTCTTTTCCTGGAAGAGACTTTGAGGAAAGGAGGAAAAGAAAGGAATACATGATTGATGACGGACTTGGGGAATATGGATTAAGTTTTTTAAAAAACTGTTTCAGAACCAAACAAATATGAAACTGGTTTATAAACGGAATGTTAATGAAAAAATTTCAGGCTATTGCGATTCAGATTGGGCAAATGACATTGAAGATAGAAAATCCTGCACAGGATACATATTTTTATTTCAGGGTGCCGCAATAAGCTGGAATTCTAAGAAACAGCAGACCATAGCCCTTTCCACAACTGAGGCTGAATATATGACTCTATCGTCGGCTATTCAGGAAGCTCTTTGGTTGAAACAACTGGCAGACGAGTTTCAACCTGAACTTAAAGGTATACCTATAACCCCTTACTGTGATAATCAAAGTGCGATTAGTCTTTCAGGAAATGCTGTTTACCACTCGCGCAGTAAACATATAGACGTCCGCTATCACTTCGTGCGCGAGAAAGTTGCTGCCAAACAAATCATGGTTCAATATAGATGCACTGGAGGTATGGTCGCAGATATTTTGACGAAAGCACTCCACCGACCGAAGCATGAAAACTTCACCTCATCAATGGGTTTAATTTTAAAGCGTTTGCGTTCAGGAGAGGATGATGGAAGTATGAACGCCCTCTAGCTTTTGGTTTTGTGCACTGTCAGTACGACTTAGTTTGTGCACTGTCATTTACGATCTTATACGTTGTCTAATTACATAAATAAATAGTTCTAGAGTCATTAATTGCCTTTTCCTTCATTTCATCAAAGACCCCAAACATCCCCAAAGATGACGTGACCCTGAGTTAAAACTAATTTAAACTAAACTAATATAAAAAATAAAAACTAAAATAAAATATTTGCAGAATTAAACCACAATATTATTAAATTTGCGATTTAAAAAATGCTTTAAATTTTTAAAATATGTATTAGATGGCGTTCTACATTCTAGGTTCATTATCAAACACAATACATTCACTACAATTTTTTACCAAAGCATTTTAGATTTGTTATAAAATTTGATTGTCTCTTACGTGAGTTTTGAAACTCAAATTGCTAAATAACCTGCATTTTGAACACACGCGGAACATGAATGCTTTTTAATAAGCTTCTTTGAAAATAACTTTAATGACAGCATTTCTGAAATATGAAAATATTTTACGGGAGATTTAAATGCCCATGCGCTTCAATTCGTTTGGGGCAATTCCCGGAAGGTAAAGCGAAATTGAAATTTTAAGTGGCCTTCAGGTATGTACATCTGAGTATGATATTCTGTTTGGGATGAGGGATGCTTTCAGGAATTCCACAGTACCTGTATCAAATGTCACATATGTACCTTATGCGACAAGCGTCATGAGAGATTGAGGGTTTTAGAAATAACATTTTGCGTCATTCAGCAGATTGAAGTAAAGTACGAGAATAAAACACTTCATATTTTTGTTTAAGTGCTTCCACGTATCTATTGTTCAAAATAGTTCAGCTAAACTTCATACAAGGAAATCTTTTAAAACTTCCCGATTGCATTGAGCACAATTTCGTTGAGCCATTTAAAAATTAATAGGTTGAAAGTTCAAAATGTTTCTACTGAAATATGCCCATGACGGGTAAAAAAATTAAGTTTCTCGTAATACTTACTTAGCACTAACCTGGAAATATATTTCATGGGATAATGGTTAAAACTTACTCCATAAGAGTGATAACAACTTATATAAAAGGCATTAGAAAAATCTCGGAATCTAAGTATTAAATTCTCAGTAATTTGAATCATTCACAAAGAAACTTTTATTAAATTATATTAAACGATTGTATTTTAAATGGCTTAAAAATTTTATCAAATTTTAATGTCTGTCTATTTATTTATTTAAGTGATAATATACTACGAAATCATAACGATAATATTTATAATACATTAATCCCATTGAGTATAATAATACTTATTTCGGGAAAAACAGCAGTATACAAATAAAAGAAAATTATTTTTACGTAAGAATACGAATTTAAAAGGGAGTTCAATGAAGAGTGTACACAGATTATAAAACAGAATAGATAGATTTAAAAAGATTAATTAGTAAATGTTTCATAGATATGTACTGAAGAAAGATATACGAAAGTTAGAGAGTTCCAAAGAAAGATTGTGCCAATTGTCTTTTTGATTTTTAAAAAACATCATCACGAAGACTAACTTATCACGAATACAGAATATTACCTACTTGACTACTTATTTGTAGTAAAAACGGTTATGATATTTTGGTCTCCTGCGTCTTTTTAGATGTCTTTTTTTCATTTCTTTTCTTCAAAATCTAACCAAAACAACTTCTTCAACGTGTCGTCACGTCGAGTAACTGATCAACCCCTCACCTGGCCTCTAACTGTTTAATACCTATTGATTTTGTCATGTTTTAAGTTGAAAAAAAATGTCATTAAAAAAATATATTTACATTTATTTTTCACTCCAAATTAAGTCAGGAATCATTCAATCAGGTCTGATTAAAGTAAGTCAAGATAAACAATGTCCCGTATACCATGTTTCGGTTAAATAATGTTTTAAAGGAATTTTTTATTTTTATAAATTCGGCAATAATAAAATTACAGCTAAGTCTTAAATACATTCACGAAAAACAAAAAACCAAGAGTTTTTGAGTTTTGGGTAAATTTAATCATCGTATTGGATCCTTTAATTTAAAGGTGATGTATATTGAAGCAGTCCCTAAGTTTTTCGCAGAATTCATTAACAAAATCTACCCACGTTTAGCTGATTTTGTAATTGAAGATTATTTTTCTGGAAACACTTGAAATAGCCTACGAATTCCAAGATAGCTTTATTAAAAAGGCTTTTACCTTTTTACGAGTAAAAAAGAACCGATGGTTTCCAATTTGTTGCCCAAGTGAGATGAATTATTATTAAATCGAATTAATTAGATCACTCAAGAGCACTTCAAAATAATGGTTTCTGTGAACTTGATTCTAAAAACAACCTGTTTTACGACACGGTGGGTAAATGTTGATGATGTAATAAAATACTGGATGATCTGAAAACACTCGAATTAAATAAATACTTCATACCCTTCCCATTCTACCTGATATACACGGTGTCCGGAAAACAGTGATGCAAGTGGGAAACTGATTACTCTATATCACATAACCCAAAAAATCCTTTCATATATATCTATTTAATTTTATTTTGTTGAATGAATGAATGCTAAAACTCGGCACATAGACTCGTTATTGATTCTTTCAACTTTTCATGGCACTCACGCATACCAAATTGGATTAAAAGATGGCACAAATAGGTCATGCCGATCGATGCGTAGGACTGTGGCCGAAAGCCGGAACAATTTCACTAAATAATAAAAAAAAGTATTATCTTAAAAAAAAAATTGTTTATACGGGTTAATTATTTTTTTAATGTTCCTGTTTTTCGGTATTTTTTTTAACTTAAACAAAATATGGCGCCGGGTCTATGCTTAGACCCATTTAAAAGACAAACATCCGATAGTTACACCGTATCGACGGATTGTGCTCAAAATTAAAATTTCGAACTCAATGTATTCGAAAATAACAGCCCAAATCAATTAAGTCACACTGAAAAATCGACTCCAAATGTGATTTTCACGCTTGTACCACTAGTTTCCGTACACCATGTATACACATATTCGAGGTCGAATGTTTACAAGTCGTTATTTGACTATACTATGATATAAGTGTGGGTAGGTGATAAGGTAAAGGAACTATGGGAAGTAGGTACCTGACTTTTCACATCTAGTCAGTAAACATAATGGAAATCATTTCAACCGAAGCGTCTTTTCGATTTCGTACGGTGGTTTTCTTTCAGGGCGACACGAATATCTGTCACTCTGAAACGAGTTGCAAATATGCATAGTAAAAAGTACACTAAATTATTTTTACTAATCAGTTAGATTCATCATAAAAATACATTTTATTTTAGTTGCTTATCGACTTCTTAGATCAGAGTCAAGGAGCTATTTCACTGCCACGAAGTTTGTCGTTGTTGCCACAAGTTTTACACAAATACAGCTCTAGCTGAATGCATAAAAACGTTAATTTATTTTCGTAAAATAACTTGATTAATTTATTTTAGAAGTAAGTCCAAAAGCTTCGCTTGAAAAATGTTATAAAAGCAGAGTTTTTTTGGTAAATCCCCATGGAGCCTTAATTTTAATAATTTCCATTATTCATTTTCCATCACTGTTAAAAGCTCTCCGGGAGCCGATTTTTTTATATTTTATTCCTTGGAACTTTTAAAGTAGAGGTTTCATTTCCGTGTCCCCGGGGAGTATCCTTCTTCTTGTTGGGAAATATGTCAAACTGTATCGCAGCTGCCGCGGCGCTATTTATTTTAGTTTTGTTTTTGTCTTTACAGGGTAAGGCCGTTCTTCCAAACACCGCCCATACAGGTTGTAAAAATTGGAGGTCTTCACTCAGGAGAATTTCTTTGGGTAGACTGGTTTTTTATAAATGAAGCACTTTTTGGTTTTAACTTTAAGTTCTTGATTTTTTATTGTTATGATTTGAATATTTACAAACTGACGATAATAACTTTCCCCACCCAACGGACAAGGGTTCAGTAGTATTTTAAATTCTTAGTGCAAGTTTTCGTAAAGAAGTAAGTTAATTTTACCGATGCAAGCCTTTTTATAAAGGTTTCGTACATCTATATTTACCTTGTTTGTTGTGTGAGAAAGGGACAAAAATAAAATGATTCTATCGACATCTAACGAACAAATCAGACAAATCTTGGATCGCAATCCAACCTTTGATGGTAACTCAACTCCATAATTGGTTTGAGTCCTGGGTTTAAATCTAAACACAGGTCGACACTGAAATTACGAGATCCGGGTCGCCACCGATCAATGCTGAATTCTCGAAACTTAATAATAAAATGCTTTCATTACCTCACTCACAACTAAGCAGTTGATGTAGGTAAGAATATATTAATTCTTTGTTGACTGTTATGTTCCTAGGATTGATCTAAAGCACTGATTAATTGTAAAAAAATGTCCAACCCAAGTAACGCTATGTAATCTTGCCGACGTGTTTGGGGACAACCTCGCCCGAATGGTCATGAGAGACTGGCATAGCTGACGGGTTTACAAAATATCAGCATCGTGTGCCTGTATACGAACCTCCGCGCAGATGTATGGCGGTAGTTGCCATGATACTTAAATCGTCGAGTATCGGATACTTGCAAATCCACGTGGAAAAAGGGCCTTAGTCAGTACAGACTGTTTCTTTATTAGAATAGGTCTTACAATTTATTTCACTATTTTTTATCTTAAGATTAAGATTTCAAAAAAAATAATGTTTATAAAAATATGTATTCCTCAACCTTAGCTATTCGTATTCAACAAAATTAAATTACTTATTCTTACTATTTTTTTGTATTAGTGTAATTTAAGCAAAAGTAAGTTCATTGAGAGAAAGGATGAAGTGGTATTCGATGGTGGTAGATCAGCAATTGTAGTCAGAATCTCAAAGTTTGTGACCAGATCGATTAGCCAGGTAGACCTCCCAACCATCCTCTTCACACCTCCTTTCCCTTTCCTTTTCATTCACGGTTATAACATACCCACTTGGGGATGCCATTGTCCTACGGACTCCGGGAATTTGCGACTCTAGTACGGTATTCAAATAAAAAACAAAAGTCCTAATTAAACCTCGATATTTTTACAGTAATTCCAAGCAGTGGCGTAGCGTGAGTTTTCAGTGAGCTAGAATGCTAAGATTGTTAAATACGACATTACTGATGTAGTTGTAGCTGAAAATGATTTTTTATTTTTTTTTTTTATTTCAACTTTTTGTATGAGATCTTTCAGTCTAGGGGGGCGGCCGCCCCCTGAAAGAGTCCTGAATTCTTCATACAAAAAGTTGAAATTAAAAAAAAAATAAAATTCATTTTCAGCTACAACTACATCAGTAATGTCGTATTGTTCAATCTTAGCATTCTAGCTCACTGAAAACTCACGCTTCGCCACTGATTCTAAGGGAATTTTTGTACGTTTGAACGGATTTTTAGACATGAAAATATTTATACTGGAAAATTGTTTTTTCTGCGTAATTTTATGGCTTGATTAAACAGGCAAGTATTTCAAATACCAGAATTACACGGACGGAATTACACAGGTGTGAATTTCAAATACCAGAAATACACACGGACGGAATTACACAGGCGTGAATTTCAATAACCAGAATTTTCACAAGAAGGGAATTACACAGGCGTGAATTACAAATACCAGAAATGTACACGGATAGAATATCAAATACCAGAATTACGCACGGACGGAGTTACATAGGTGTGAATTTCAAATACCAGAAATATACACGGACGGAATTACACAGGCGTAAAATTTTTATATCCAGAATTTTCACAAGAAGATAATTACATAGGCGTGAGTTTCAAATACCAAAATTACACACTGACGGAATTTTAAATACCAGAATTACACACGGACGGAATTGCACAGGCATGCATTTCAAATACCAGAAATACACACGGACGGAATTACACAGGCGTGAATGTCAAATACCAGAATAAAACACGGACGGAATAACACAGGCATGAATTTCAAATACCAGAAATACACACGGACGGAATTACACAGGCGTGAATTTCAAATACCAGAATAAAACATGGACGGAATAACACAGGCATGAATTTCAAATACCAGAAAAACACACGGACGGAATTACACAGGCGTGAATTTCAAATACCAGAATAAAACACGGACGGAATAACACAGGCATGAATTTCAAATACCAGAAATACACACGGACGGAATTACACAGGTGTGAATTTCAAATACCAGGATCACACACGCACGGAATTACACAGGCGTGAATTTGAAACACCAGAAATACACACGGACGGAATTACATAGGCGTGAATTTCAAATACCAGGATTACGCATAGATGGTTTTACACATGGAATGCAAGGCTGATGTAAGCGTAATGAGTAAGATCAAGAAAGGAACGCTCCGATGGTTTGGGCATGTAGAGCGAATGAACGAGGAAAGGAGTGTAAGGAGAGTATATGACGCAAATGTGAATGGAAGAAGAAGTCGAGGACGCCCAAGAAAGACAGAATCAGATACTTGAGTCGGGTCATGTCAAGAGTCAAGAGTCAGAATAATAGAAGAGAATGTATGAGACGTTGTATGAATGTAAACGAGGCAAGGAATGTGTGCCAAGACCGAGATGTTTGGCGGTCCGTCCTCTCTGCCTACCCCTGCGGAGAAACGGCGTGATGGTTAGTTAGTTAGTTTGGTTTTACACATGGACGAAATTTCACATACCGGAATTAATAAGTTAACTGTTGAAACCTATTCCTACTAGAAATAGACACGCAAACAAAAAGACTATAGTTTGCATACTGTATTATTTATTATTTAAAAATAATATATAAAAGATGATTGTACTATTGCTATACTATTGTAAGATTAAAATTCATGTTTATTATTTGTAATTCTCAACAAAAATGGAAAGAAATGTTAATAATTCTGGCTGGTGTGAATGGGTACTACCGCCCCGGGAACTATTTATTGTATTTTCTCTAACCCTAAAAAGACCATCCACGCAGTCTCCGCACAGATGTCACAGGCCCGGGAAATTGTTTTCGTCAAGATTTCCTGTGTAAAGCTAACGTTAAAAAAATATTATTTTCATATTAAAAGAGCAATCGACTACATCTACTGTTTTGGGAATTTGCTTCAGGATCACTCCTCTTTCATATCCCATGCATTACATCCGTTTTGCCTTGTTGTATCTTGAACACGTCGCGGTGACGACTACCTGCGGCCGAAGTTTTCAGTCACGTTTATGCATTAGCATTCTAAGAGGAAAGGACTCTCAATAAAGATATGCACTATATTACAACCATGTATTGCAAGATTTTTGCGTGTATACATTTTTTAATAAAACATTTGAATTCGTGTGGCAGAAGAATTTCTTTCGCAGAACGATGTCATAAGTCTGTTGAACCTCCCGAGGCTCAAGTTCATTATTTATGTGTTTTCGCTTTTAGTATTTACGACACTGAAATTCGATCACCATTTAGATGCCTTTCCCCGCCTACTAAAACTGTCTCGTTGTCCTGTTATTTATTTCCGATGGCAGTAAATAAGTAAGTGAAATTTAATAGTCACCTAACATCACAAAGCCATTATCGGCGATACTTAACAACGGCCTTAGATAATGCGATCGGTTCCTTCGGGCGATAACAAATTGTATTACGAATTTCCATCGCTGAATAACAAACACTTCTTGGCTGATACTAAGGATTGCACAATACGCTTACTGACTTTTCCATTACCAGTACCTACCCATTTCGGTAAAACCATCAACATTTTGTATGATACCCATGGCCAGGGAACCATTAAAACCCATGAAAAACTGCTCACATACCTCGAGAAGAACAAAATTATTAACGACGTCAATTCGGATGGCACCGGAATTGCTCCACGCTCATGCGCTGCTTTTTAGCGTCAGTGACACAATATTATGTTTGATCATGGTGCCTGGAACGATACGGTGAGACCCAAACGTTGGACATTTCCAAGGCCTATGACCGGGTTTGGCACCGAAGACTTGTCAATAAACTGCCTTTTTACGGACTTCCTGCATCCTTGGGGACGTGGATTTCCATTGAGGGAGAAATGGACTCAGGTGGTTGGTGACAATTTCCCCTCTTCCTCACATTCAATAAATGCTAAGTCCCGCAAGGATCGGTTCTGTTTCCAACTTTGTTTTTGTTGCACATATTTTGGCGTGTGTCACAGTTCATTGTTACGTGGATTACAGCAGATACAGTTCATGATGGCTTTTTGTTTGACAAACTCCCAAAGAACAAAAATCCAACAGCTCGGAGGACTTTGAAGTAGAGAACGAATGATTATATCAAGAGGGCTTCCTCCAGGGGTAAGAATATCTTCGTTAAATTTATTGTTTCTAAGATGACGTCTGATTGCATCTAAAAGGGATCGAAATTAAGATCTGGTCACCTTCAGTGAAAGCAATCTTCCCACTGTTGCCTTTCATGGTTATGCTTGTTGTAAACTCAAGGGCCTTCGCTCATAGAGAAACCGAAAACTGGTTGGCAACTCAACGATTTCAGTAATTATATCAGTTTGTTTTTAACAAAAATATAATTTATTAATAATTTCTCAATTATCGACCTATATTATATACCTTCCTAATAATAATCAACATCCTGAACTAATCGGTATTTTCCTGCTCTGAAATATCGAAAATTATTCGAAAACTTGACAGGTCGTAAAGCGTAACCATGGCGACCTGTCAACCTAGAAACTGAAAATCGCCGGCCGCGGCGACTAGCACTGCGAGTTGCGGCGTCGCCGTTTACAACTAGTATTTAAGAAGTTGCCTGCGTGCGGAGCGCCAATGAAATTCACAATTTGCTTTCCTGTGGATAGCGATTGGGTTGCCAATTGGTTTTTTCAGTTGCCTCATGGCGGATTTTTTTTTTTTACATTAACTCCACACAGGAGGCCCTGAGGAAAACAATTCCCCTCAGGGCTTATATTATCTTTGAGGATGCTGTATAGAGGGTCTTTCTATGTATACAGATGGATAAGAATCTGGAGTTCGTGTATCCAAGAGTGACGGACGTATGAATCTATCCTTACCAATGCGGTGCAAGGCAATGTTTCGAGAGGTCCTGCTTGAGAGGTCAAAATATCTCCCTCAACCAGTCTCTCCCGATCCCGCTTGCTATACAGTTGGTGGGCAGACGCATCCGCCGCCAAGATCCGGACAAACCTCACCCCATGAAACCGAGCACCCCTGCTAAGTCACCAAACGTAGCGAACCACTTGGGGTGATCTATGGCAGAGGTGTTGGATATCCAATAAATGGTTCCCGGGCGACGGTACCCATACCCGCCTCCCAAATGAAAAATGGATGGACAGTGATTCATAAAAATGTTAGTAATATAAACAATGACAATGTCAGGTAAAATTATTTCCTTCGTTACGATTGTGAGACTTATCTACTGGTTATAATAAAATAAACACCCCAAAAACAAATAACGAAAATAAACAACGTGATGTTTACTGGTTAACATCGGGATTTAAATCCCTAGAAATCAGGTTCACACAAGTTTTAATTGAGTGAAGTGGGTGGAAAGAGTAGATCATTTAATAAAGTTGTTTCTTCGATTTAACTCTTTTAGGGTCACCCTTGGCGGAGCGAGAAAAGCATCAACTATGTACGCATGTGTATGTTATTCCCATGGCCCTTTGCTGTACAAAGGAGAGAGATTTTCATCGTTTCATCTGTTTTAACATTTTTTATTTTTTTTTTTATTAATAAAATTCCTTTATTATTTATTTACAGTTTTTTACATTTTTAAATTAAGTCCCGTTAAACTGATTGATATCAGTTTGTCAACGGGTTCTTTTGACAATTACTTTTTTTTTAAATTGAGACAGGTCTTCGACCAAGTCGAAGAGACAGGTACATAAAATATACAGGTACATGAAAAAGAAAATTGTTAATAAAATTTATTAGAAATACAGAACAGAGAAAATTAAAGAAATAAAAGAAAAGACAAGAGAAAATAATAATGGAAAAAACATTAAAACGAAAAGCGGAAAATAACAGAAATTAGTACAAAAGAGTTATTTCACTTAACCATTTTTTTAGCGCACATTTCCTTCTGAAACTCAATTCACAGCTTTTTATTGCGTTGGGTAACATGTTGTAAATTATTGGAACAAGGTATTCTAGAGTTCTTTGACCGTATTTATTTAGGTATCTGGGAATTATAAGTCCATCATTTGCAGTTAGTCTTGTATTATGAACATGAACCACTAGTTTATATATATTCAGATTGAGATGTATGCTGACTCGCAATTTTAAGCCACAATAAAGCACGAACAGATAATACATTTACAGAGTTGTATAATAATGATTTTGGTATATCATGTCTTTGTTTGTATTCAGTTTTTTTTAATAATAATTTTACCAAAGAATATTGTACGTTTTGCACTGAAAGAAGATTTGTTTTTGTTGAATGTCCCCATGTGGTTATTCCATATCTTATTAGGGATTCCGCCAATGATTGTTCGATTCGATTGTTGATTCTTATTTTACCAGCAAGCTTTCTAACGCTTAAGGCCGATGAAAGGTATTTATCTACCACTTGCCTTTATTTAATCTTCCCCACTTTCATAACTATCCAATTGCACCGCCAAGCAGAACGCGTTTTTTTTTGTAGTTGGTCAAATTCGTATCATGGAGCAATTGCTCAGTTTTGATGCGTGTTGATTTGTGGCTTTTTGCGAATATTTAATTATTGTGAATGTTTTAAAAGTTTTCTTCTACGCAAAGAGAAATAAAAAAATAAAACAGTTAACATGTTAATTTATTTATTTAAACCCCTATCGCGTTCTTACTTACATGGACATAAAAAAAATAAAAGAATTTAAGTACATACGAAACAGTTTAGTAATCTTATAATCGTGATACCAATAACATAATACCAGGTAACGATAACTTTGAGTGACACATGTTTTATTTTGCTCCGTATAAATTGATAATAAAATAAAGTGTATAAGTTGCAAAAACCTACAAATTGATGTTTAAAGTGTAAATTATAACTATACAGTGATTCAGAATTATTTACGAACCATATAAACAATAATACACCATCACAAGTACAAAATAAAAATTTGTGCCGGACATTATTCAATATAGTTGAGTATCGTTGAGGTATTTTTTCACAGTTGCTGCAGTACAGTATCAGAACAGTTATGGCCGAGAAACAAACTAGGAGCAAAGGTCTAGGTCTGAATATTCCTGACACCAGTCAGACCAACATTGGAATCTTCGCGAAGCAGATGGAGAATAAATTTGAGACCATGAAAAAAGAAATGTTTAAAAAAATAGACAATAAAAATAAAGATGCACGAACTTCTAGAGATTTTATCAGCAGTCAATATGACGACCTCAATACAAACATGAATACTATTGCAAATTTAGTTTCGGAGGTAGAAAACTTATGAAAAGAATTAAATGAAAAAAACAGCCTCGAACAGACGTAAAAGGAGGAAGCATTAGAGGTCGCAGGAATGCCACCATGTGAAGGTGAACAACCCTTGCAGACCGTCAAGAAGCTAGCAGTGGCTGTAGGTGTAGAGCTTCTTCCCCACGATATCCTGGAAGCCAAAAGGATTCCCGACAGGCGACCCGGAGCTCCCCCGAAAATTTATATCAGATTCACGGATATTCGCAAAAAAAACCTACTACTAGTAAACCGAAAAAAAATTCACTATGATATCTTAAAATACTTTAACTGTGCTATTCTTAATTCTTATTTCAAAAAACTTCTATGTAAAACCAAACAGATATGCAAGGAAAAAAAGTTTTCGTACGTTTGGTATAAAGATGAAAAAAATTTGGTAAAAAAATCCGCCACGGATAAAATAATATATATATTAAACATTCTGATGACTTGTGTAAAATTATTTAGGATGTTGATGAGCTCTGTCACATGTCGAACATTGGCCGGATAGCTCTTACCATACAAAAACTGATACTGACCGTTGTAAAATCGTTGTGAAATCATTTTACAGTGATTGTTTCCAAACTGTCAGAAATCAAGTATCTTACCAATGTACTACTATCGGGTATAGGGCGAACTCCCAGTTTTAGCCACTGTGACGGGGCTCCCAATACAAAATATTAAAGTTCCATTGTAAATTGTTCTTAAAAATGGCTAGACTGATTTTTGATAATGAAACAGTATCTTCTGATAAAATTAATAATTATGTATCTTCAGAAATAAAGTTTTGTAATTTACTAATGAAAGACTACTGAAACCTAAAATTTTTTCACCATAATGTTCGATCCATAAATAAAAATTGAAAAGAAATACTCACTTTACTGAATAATCTAAAAGTTAAGTTTGATATAATTATCAAAATTGGATCAGAATGTTGGATTAATGAACTATATGTACCAAAACACCTTCCTGATTATACTCACTTCTCCATAAAAACCCATCACAATCAGAATGACGGTGTTTTTATATATGTGAATAATGTACTGAATGTTCAGACTTTGGAAATAATAATCCCGGGTGCAAATTGTCTACAAATATCATACGGTGGCCCATGCATACTAGCAATGTATAGACCTCCCTCCTACCATAATATAACCTCATTCATACAAAGCCTAAATGAAAAATTATCACAACTTGCGCATAAAAAACACTTAATTTTAGTCGGAGCCATCAATATTAACACTTTACCAAAAATTCACACCAACAATGCCAAGATTACTTAAACCTGCTTAGTTACTATGGATTGATATCTACAATAAATCACCCGACTAGGCTCACCAAAGAATCCAGCCCTTGTGTTGACCACATTATGATAAAAACTAATAATCCATATAAAACATTTGTTTTTGAATCTACTATAACTGACCACTATGCAACTATGATTTCATTAAACACACCATCAAAAAATATAAAAATGAAATACAATTATTGCATAAAACGAGTTGATTATGAGAATCTAAAAAAATCTTTTTCCTGTAATTATTGGCACACCTTACTATTCATACCCAACGCTGATGATGCATGGACTTACTTTATAGACAAACTACAAACTGAAATAAATAATAACACTAATAAAGCTGGTGCGTAAAAACAATCCCTCACAAATTTAAACCTCTAACTCCCTGGATAAATCACACCATTATAAATTCTATAAGAAAAAGAAACTTACTCCATAAAAAAAACTTCATTGAATCCTTCTGACACTATACTTAACAACTTTTACAAAAGATACAGAAACATATGTACAAAAGTCATCTGGAATGCTAAGGAATTATATTATAGACATAAAATAGAAGAAAGCAAAGGTAATCCAAAAGAAATGTGGAACATTTTACGCGAAGCTGCTCATACTAAGCCTAACTTAAACACTGACCTAAAACAACTCAATATTGATGGACTGACCGGCGACTTCTCAAAGAATCCGTAAAAAATCCTAAACCATCCCAATGAATTTTTCACTAATGTCGGGAAAAAATTAGCAAACAAAATGTCTTCCCCGGTTTCTAACACAAAATTACAGGAAAAAACACATATACCACATTCTAAACAATTTAAATTTCAAACGATTACACATGACGATATTAAGAATACAATTAACTCATTAAAAGATACAAAGTCCGCCGGTATGGATGGCATCACCGTAAATTTACTCAAGACACTTGTTCACGAACTATTGGAACCTCTCACTTACCTCAGCATATCACAGGAATTTTCCCCTAACAATTAAAGCAAGTGCTCATCATACCCATATACAAAAGTGGTATAAAAGTGGACATTAACAATTATAGACCCGTAACAATACTTAACTCACTCTCGAAAGTAGTTGAAAAAATAATTAACAAACAACTGAAAATATTTTTGGTAAGCAAGTAGCTACTCTCCGAAAATCAATTTGGTTTTCAGTCAAATAAGAGCACTGCCGATGCTATTACTGCTTTACAGACTTTCTTGTTTCAAAATTAGATAAGGGTGAAAAATGCATATCTATCTTCCTAGACCTCTAAAAAGCTTTTGATACTATCTCCCTTGACATCCTTATTAATAAACTAAATACAATTGGTTTAAGAGGGAAAGACCTCGAATTTCTTCAAAGTTACTTAACTAATCGAACTGTCAAAATCGAAAACAAATTCAGCCAACCCCACCCTATAACCCACGGAATTCCCCAAGAAAGCGTCTTAGGCCCTACTTTATGGCCCTACTCATAAACATAAACGATCTTTGTAACCTAATGAGGGATGGAAAAATTGTAAGTTTTGCTGACGATACTGTGCTATTCATTAAATTAAATGGGAGATACCAACATCCGATTCGTTGAGAACACTAAATACCTAGGCGTCACTTTGGATCGAACGTCCTCATTCTTGACCCATGTTAAAAGCGTATCAAGTAAGGCCCAGGCCCTCTTTTTGAAATTGAGAAGAATCTCTACTGCTAAGTGGGGACTGCGCTCTCCAGCGCTCCGACTCCTATACAGGGGGGCTTACGTAGCGCAAGTCTCGTATGCGGCCTCTGTGTGGGAGCACCGCCTGGAGAATGCACTCACTTGCTGGCGCTATCGGGTGCGTACAGAACAGTCGCTTCGGACGCTTTGCCAGTTTTGGCCGGCGTTTTGCCTATCGATCTTGAAATTAGGGAGGTGTTAACAAAGAAGCTTCTAACAAGAGGAAGAACTGCAACCCATCATGGTATTGAGCTAATACCAGGTGGAGCGGTTTTCCTCCCAGGACTTCTTAGAGAGATGCGAGAAAGAACTTTGAGAGAATGGCAGGAACGTTGGGATAGGTCATATACGGGAAGGTGGACTTTCTCCTTCTTCCCGTCAGTTAAACTCAGAATGGAAGGGGCGTACATCACTAGGGATCATCATGTGACCCAACTTCTGTCCGGTCATGGGGAGTTCAGAGGAAGACTTCATAGTCTCTCTATCACCCCATTCTAACTGCGCTTGCGGTAAGACTGATCAAACAGCCGAACACGTTCTGTGGCACTGCGAGATTTTGACGGATGCCCGAGAGGAAATGCTCAATGGCTTGCAAGTTACTACGAGACCAGCTTGGAACGCGGATCTCGTTTCGAATAAGGTGAACTTTGAGTGTTTGAGGAAATTTACGAAAGTCTGGGTTGAGAGATGGCCTGATCTTAGAGTCGCCGACTAGCTGTAAAATCATGTAGTTGCCAGGTGTATCTGCTCTTGAATCCACGGACATTCACTTTACTTTATTACATCTACTGCAAGAATTTTATGTTTTATGCCTTATATCAGCATTTTGTTTGTTATATCATCTCTATCTTAGGTACCTTTATCTAATTCTATTATATATATTTTTTTCCTATTTCTTTTATTTTTGTGTGACTATCTTTTTTTTGCTTATTTTATTTCTTTTCACATGGTTTCTTTTAGATTTAACCAAGCTATGCTAGACGATGTTTTATCGAGATACCAGTTATTTTCATTTTTTTTCATAATTTTTGTGTGATTTTATTTTTTTTCCAGTTTCATATTCCAAGGAACACTATTGATTCAACTAAAATACTCGACTTTGTTTTTTTTAGTTTGTTTTGGTTTCTTTGTTCTCTTTTTCTTTTTAGTCTCACAATGCTACTTTGCTTCGCTCAGAAGGCTGAACTGAACTGCATCTATCTATTTTGTTATGTTTCTTTTTCCCTTTCTGGGGGTGCGCTAGACCTCGTCCTTGCATCAACAGGAGCCGGTCGACGATGGCACGGTGCCCTCTAAAATTAATTGTGCCACCCCCAGCAACATGTGCAGGCTTTAGGTTTGGGGGGGGGGGCAACCTCGGCTCTCCTTCGCCTTGCCTTCGGCTACTCGACGATGAATTCCTTAGGGTCTTCGGGTATTTCCCCCCAATCTCCCATTTACTTTTCTTTGAGGCATCACCGAGGAACCGGCTAAGGGGCGCGGAAGCTGAGTGTGGTTTACGACTAGACCGAACGTCATGCGCATTCTTGCTGGGACTGCTAATCGATTGGAGAGGACTCCCAACCGTTTGCCATGCCCTTATTACTTATCTACTGTGTCTTCCTCCCAAACAGGTGCTTGTAGGATACGCTGGATACAATCACCCAGCGCTTGCTACCTCGTGGACTTTCACCAACCTCTCCCACTGTCTTGTCTATATTTTGTCATACTAACACATATTGTATCTGTATTTCCCGCTAAGCACTTGCATGCTGCTTACTAACAACGTATGCAGGGACATTGGAGATTTAGTTTCATTTTCAAATGTAGAGTCGTTTTTACCAAAAAAAATAGAGGCCTTGCAAGAGCTTTGAAGGGGTAACCATACCAGGGCGGGTAAGTGGTGGGTCCTCCAATGTGCTATTCATTCAATCCGACACTTGGTTAGATGCATACAAAATGGCTGAGAAATCAATTAACTCTGTTAAAAAATGACTAGATAATAATTATCTCGCACTAAATACTACTAAAACAAAATACATTACTTTTAGTATAAATATCGTTTGCCAACCTAATCAAGATGTTCAAATAAAAGTTCATGAATGTTCTTGTATTCACGATACATTCTGTCAATGTCCTTACCTAGATCGAACGGACCATATCAAATACCTTGGTCTTACATTTGATCAATATCTTCTGTGGAATACACATTGCCTACTTATGATGAATAAACTTAGAAAACATATTTATTTCTTCAAAAACATTAGAAACTTTCTAAATTCAAAATCTTCGAAAATTGTTTATTACTCTCTTTGTCAATCAATCATTGAATATGGAATAATTCCATGGGGAGGTGCAACACTATCAGCTATAGATTCATTATCGAAGGCACAAAAATTAATTATGAAAGTTATTCTTAAAGTTCCCATAATAAAAAGTACTGTAGATATATTCAACAAATTCCATGTATTAGATATTCGACAAATTTACACAAAAACAATCTTAACTCATCTGTTTAAAAATAAAACACATCCATTTTATGAAAACACCCAAAATATTGTAAACACGCGGCACAAAACCAAAGAACTCATACAAACATCTAAAATAAAGGCGACATTTGGTCAAAGAAATTTCAAATATATTGCGCCTAAAATATACAATAACCTACCTGATAAAACAAGACAATCGAATAATATTAACAAATACAAAATCCTGATCAAACAATGGATCATCGAAAAAGGTCGTGCAATAATTAGTCACCTCACCCAAATATAATCCTCATTATTGTTACCACTAACTTCCAACCTTAAAAAAGGTAAGATGGGTGGGTAGGAATATAGGGTTCAGTGTGTCCAGGTCATCCGCCCCCAGATCCAAACACCCTATGAACCCAGGCACCCCTCTAAGTCACCAAACGTAGCGAATCACTCAGACTCACAACACTCCACTATGGCATAGGTGTTGGTTATCCAATGAATGTATCCCAGGGCAGCGGTACCCGTTTCCGCCTCCCAAATTGTATATATCAAGAATCAAGACGACCAGAGGAAGGAGTTATATTCAAAAATGACAAGCGTTATTTATTAAGGCCCGGTAGTAAGCGCTCAAAAAGAAGAAGAAGTGGATATGTGTAAATACGAATGTTAGAGGGAGCGTACTAATATAGAAAAGATAATATCGTTTAAAGTAGAACAAAAATCTCGCGGAAAATGTCTTAAATAGCATTAAAGAAACACTGTGAATTTAACTGTATTTTTGAAAAACTTGCAAAACAACTTACCGAAAAAAAATGTTTTAATAATTGGATAAACATATATTTTATAATAAATGGATAAACATATATTTTATATAAACTCGTGGTTGAAAAAGTTTTCAAGAGAAATATGTTATAAAACGGTAGAAATTCGCAATGCCACGGCTTAACACACCACTAGAAATACGCCACAGCACGTGTAATCCACAACTGCTTCTAAATGTCCTAATTATGACAGTTAAATTCTATTTAAAAAATATTTTTATTATTTTTTATTGTTTAATTTATAACATCTTAGAATATTTGTAATATTAAATCTTTTTTATAGAGGTCTTCAATTTTTGGTACTTCGAAAATTTTGAACAAAGATGCTGAAGGGAATGTTGGTTGTTTTTTAAAAATTACTTTAATAATTAATTTTTGTACCACTTTTACAGGACTTTCATATGCACCTCCCCATCCAATGATTCTATACTAAATTGGACTAGTGCGTAATAGACTATTTTTAGGTTTTTTTGTTGTTTGTTTTTGGGGTGTTATTCCGTGTTACGCTACCTCCTCCTTTAGCCAACGTTTCGGACAGCGTTACAGTGTCCATCATCAGGGCAGATGTGTAAATGTTAGTGGTAAAATGTGTGCTTAAGTACTTCGAAGCAATACCGTGTTGCCAGATCCACTCCACTGCGAGCTGGAATTACAGCATACTTGAAGATGATTTTCTGGATTTAGCTTTGGTGTAGCCGTCAATTACCGGATACCAAGAGCTATTGAGCTTAGCTCCGTCGTCTCTATTAATGTTAATAGGATTTTTATGAATTCAATTGCCTCTGTAATTAGGCGTGCTCTATAAGTTTTGGGTCTTCCCAGGACTTCAGGAACAAATCCAAAGTAATGACCAGTTTCAATTAAATGCTCGGCGATTGCCGATTTGTCAGGGTGGCCAAGTTTACACGCTCGAAAGTGTTCCGACTCCAAAAACATAAAACCCCAATAACAAACAACAAACATACTTTTGGCCGTGAAAATCAAAAATCATATCTATTTTTAGGTTGTTTAACTTGAGAATATTTCTTAATCTGAAGAATATATTGACACATTTCCTAATGCGCTTAACAAGTTCATATATGCGTCTGTTCCATTTCATGTGTTGGTCTACAATTATACCGAGATACTTTATTTCAGTTGCATGGTTTAATATAATACAAGTATTATTACAGATATCTTTGTTACATTTTTTGTTGTGTATAATTATATTAATGTTGGGATAAGTTTTTAATTTATTTATTGAGAAAGGAATATAAACCTTTTTTTGCATTGATTGTAAGAAGGTTCGTATTGAACCAGTTTTTCAGGATTCGGATTTCATTATTTGCATTTTCATTTACAATTTTCTAGTCACTACCATTAATTACGATAATCGTGTCGTCAGCGTAAGATATAACGTTTCCACTGAGGTTTTGTTTTAAAATATCGTTTACATACATGATAAAAAGTAATGGACCCAAAACAGTACCTTGTGGTACCCCAAAATCACTTATGAGTGGTAGACTTGATGCGTGATTGATGTTTACAACTTGTATTCTTTTGTGAAGATAATTTTTTAGGCAATTTAGTGCTCTAATAAAAAAAACCTACTGCTTTCAAAATATTACAGACAAAGAGTTACCTTACCGCATTCCACTAACGTGGTAGAAAATTATAGCTAGGTGCTGTCAAAACTAATTAACTATGCAAATTTTCTTAATTAAACTGTAAAACAATCAAAGTTATACAAAGCTGCGAGAAGTAGACTCGAGATAAATAATTGTGTCGGTTTGTGAAGACATCTTATAAGAAATTTTACAGTTAAACCACACGCGCGAAAGATTCCCTTAAAATCACAATGTTGATTAAATTTTATATGGAACTGCTCCGTAAACAGTGGTGATGTCATAAATGTTTAATTAAATTAACTTAACGAATGTCTAACTTTATTCAACAAACACGCACAATTTCATTTACAACTTTCTAAACTGTTCTCTTTCCAGAAAAACCTTTATTAAACCAAAAAACAGTCTAAACTCTATTACGTTATATACTAGCGCCGCAAATTTTTCTTAAAAATCCGGTCTTAAAAGATAATTCCAACAATTTTTTTTTCTGAAGACATTTTTCAAGATTATTATTTCTTTTAGTTCGGAATGTGAGGAGGATTAGGAGGTACCACGGCCCCGGGACCATTTATTTGTTATCCCGTTTATTGGACAATGGTTCGCTACGTTTGGTGACTTGAGAGGTGTCCAGGTTCATGGAGTGAGGTTTGTCTAGGTCTTGGTGGCGAATGCGTTTGACCACCTACTGACCGAATGGTTGTGGTAGACCTAATCTAGACCTCTCCAACCGACATCTCTCGACTCATCGCCTTGCACCGCAGTGGCAGGGATGGTCTCATACGTCTGTTACTCTTGGACATATTGACACCAGATTCCTACCCACCCCTCATACCTATTTCTTTCACAAAATTTCCTCTCCTTCCTTTCCCTAAAAGTACCGTCCGCACAGTATCCTCAAAGAAGACCTAGTACTAGTACCTGTGTGGAGCTATTGTAAATAGTAAAAAAAGGTTATTGCAATTCCAAAGATACGAACATTCACGAATGAACATTCACAAATGAGAGTACAAATAATTATAAATCACGTAGAACAGGAAATGAACAAATGTTAATTAAAAAAAAATAAACCAAAAATGTTACACCACAAACTATCAGCCTCATATGAAAATATAAACACGTGTCTTAAATATCGTCCGAAGTTTTATTCCAAAGAATATTTAAAAATCGACAATAACAATGGGGTCAGTAGTGGATTTAAATGACAGAATGTTAACGTAGTTAGTTGGTTCCTATTTTGCCCGCATGCAGAGAAACGTTTGCATTTCAGACTGTGATTTTTAAGTGTGACTTAAAATTGTTTCCTTGGTGATTAGAAACGCGTATAATTAATTTATAGATAGACTTAGATTTTTACATTAGACAAGATGTTTACTTTTTACATTTACATTAAATGTTTGAAAAGTCGTAAGTCATAACTACACTCACATGTTATTAAAATATACGTACATAAGATCTTCTTGAACATAAAAGTAGTGAATAATAAAATAAAAAAACTCTTGGTACTTTAACAATTAGATGCCTCTGAAGCGTCCTAATATGATTTTCCTTAAATAGCACTGAGGATTCTTGGGTTCGGCGTCGCGTTGCTACACGTTTCAATCTAACTTGTTTACTCCATCGATCTAGCGGTTTTCGGGTTTCCTGCCCATTGGTACCCGCACTTTTATTGCTTTTTGGACGTCTACCTATGACCATAGATAAATATTGACCATTCGATTCGTATTGGGACTTGGGACGCCGGCATCCCAGAAGTGTTATATAGTTAACTCCTCTTGGGAACACGAAGTAGTTACATAACAAATATCGTTCCTGTTTCACTCTCAACTTGGAACGAGATTTGTTATGTAACTATGTAGTTTTAATTTCACGTTTTTTAAAGAAAGAGCAGAATACATTTAACAAATTTAACATTTACAGAGATGTTCATTATAACCATAGAATAAAGAACACTCGAGGGGTCCTACCACTTTCCCGGCGACGCATAAGGAAACTTTTTTTGTTTACGATAATTTCACACAAAGCCCCTTAAATAATAAATAATCTCCCAAGAGGCCAATGTCATCTTTAGAGAAGAGGAGATAAGCTGGAAAAGCTTTGATTCTTCTTCTATAGAACTTCTGAAGGAGGTACTTTTTAAGAAAATGAAAAAAGTATTAGGATTGTGTGGGAATCCAGGGGTCAGTGTGCCCAGGACTGATCGATGTTTTAATCCATCCAACGTAGCAAACCACTTCGGGTGACCTATGGCAGAGGTGTTGATTACTTAATAAGTGGTTCCTGGGGCAGTAGTACCGATACCCGCCTTTCAAAATGTGTGCTGGTTTCGTGTGTTCTTATTTATTCCATGATTATGAATTTATCGGATATAAATTATAAATTAAAACATGGATATTGATAGAAAAATTCATAAATGCGAGAAAGGTAGAGATGCATTTTCAAATTTAATGTTCGGTTTGTAGCTAGATCTCCGATCGAATTTTATGTTGATCAATACAATTATTAAAATAATTTGGTCACTTGTGTAGAATGCCGTAAATTGATAATGTACATGGCCAAATAAATTGTTTGCTAAATAAATTGCGAACAAAAATTACATTTCCTTGAAAAAATCAGAATGTGTGCAATAGAGAACTTCAGTCCAATTTTTTAATTTTTTTTAATGAATAATGACCATCTACCTTAAATAACCACATTTTTATTTTTATTTTTAGAGTTAGTTTTAATAATCAAAATAATTGTCAAAGGTTTTAATTTTTAAAGATCCCCCGAAAACCACCGTATGTATCGAATCGTGTGATGTCATCACTCCTGAAAAGTTACTATAGGATCGGGAAATCAGCTGATCAACTGCCGCCATTTTGAATTTCGTTGTTCGAAGTATTCTCCCTAGAACTAGCATTACTATTTTTTTGTGCAGTAGTTTTTGAATATTTTCAATAATAGAGATAAACTAATAAGAGATCCCTTTATTTTTGATACATCATTTAGGCCTAAATATTGTTTTAATAAACACAACATCTTAATCTCTATAAACAGTATTTAAATAAAAGAATAAATTAATACGATGGCTTGTGTCATACCTACATTCCTATAGCGTTTATTGGTCTATATTCCATATGAACATATTTTTTTAAAGCCATAATATTTTTCACTGCAGTTCCTTATTCACATTCACACGCGGCAGAACTGAAACCTTCAGAAAACTAAAATAGACAAGAGTGGAGAGACTACGAAGGTCCTCATTCTCTCGCAGTCTAAATCCTATTGATGTATGTATTTGTCTCTTTTTAGTGTCCCCATTTTTAGTTTTATCGAGTTTCCAATCACAACGGCGCTAAAGAAGTTTTCATTTCAAAAATCGTTAAAAAGAGCTGCGTCAATTTGATGTTTTCTAGATTCAAAGGATGTATTCAATGACTGCTTCCCATCGATTAAAACACTTTCATTTCTTTTCCGTTTTTTTTACGTTTGTTTTGAGTTTTTCAATAAATTCCAATTGCTAAATCTTTTAAAGAAAATCTGTTTCCTAAAGTTTTTGTTTTGTTTCTGACAATAACTCTCCCGTGGAAAAGAGTAAACATTTCAGTGTTATTGAAAGAAACTTGGTGTATCTGTGATTCATGAACCTTGAAGCCCTTATGAGTTGAAAGAAAAATTTCTGATAGCAACATTACTACCATTTCAACACAAATTTGTTTATTTCTTTATTAACCTTACTGGTTCAAATAGTATTACATCTTTTTTAGAGCAACGTTTTTGAATAGTATGTAAATAACATTTTAACATAATTTTTTCGGAGAGCGTACGAGAATATAAAAAAAAGAAAAACATTTAAAAGATATAAAAGCGAACAGAAAATTAAGAAGAAATACAAGAAGAAGAGAGGAAAAAGGATACCGTATATTATTATTGAGAAATATTAGTTTTTTTACTGAAAATAATAATTTTGATATAATTTAAAGAGTTTTTATTGTGCTATTGAATATTGTGTAATTTGTTTTCAATCTTGTGTTAACAGGTAATTGGTTAAACCATTTATCAGTAAAATTGTTGGGCCGTGGTGGTGTTACAGCACGGGATAGTTATAGAGCTTTGTAAATTTGTTAACGAGTAATTTTTATAAATAACTAGCTGGGTTTACCGGCTTCGCTCAGGACAACATTCGAGAGTGTTTTGGAAAGTTTCACACTGATGTTCCCGATTCCCTATTCCCGAACATTCCACAATTTTCCAGAATGTTCCTGGATGTTCTGGAACGTTATAGAACGTTCTCAAATACTCTGACTGGGGTGTCCGGCTTTGCTCAGGGAGTTGATGTGAGATTGAATTGACGTTCGAATCCACGACGGATCTTGCTTTATATACCCTATATGGGTAGCCTCATACAAAAAAGACGTCAAATGTTCCAGAATAATGTTCCAGATCATTCCACAACATTCAGGAGTGTTCTGGAATGTTCCACAATGATCGAGGATGTTCCTGAACGTTCCATTCTATTCCCGAACATTCCACAACATTCCAGAATGTTCCGGGATGTTCTGGAATGTGGTGGAATGCTCAAAAATACTCTGGAATGTTTTGAACTATTCTAGAAATTTTAAGGGGGCGAAGCTTCCAGCCCTTATATCTTTAAAAGCACGCCCTTCAGGTAAAACGGGAACTTTCTTCATAGATGGGGAGGGCTACCACACAATATAACTCCCGTTATCGTACCGGGACTCGTCTTTGAGTTTTATCGGCATGCACATTGTGCACTTTTTTTTAATAATGTTTATTGAAGATAAAGATAATACAAACAGCTTTCCAGAGCCTTCCAGACTCACCGACACTCTCCGTCACTCATTTCCGAAAGCTTCTAAAACTTTCACCTTCCATAACATCCTAGAGCATACAAGAAACCTTCCAGATCTGTCTAGAACCTTCTAGACTCACCAACACACTCCATCGCTCCTTCCAGAACTTTCAAGAGCTTAATCAAGCCGTCTAGAACTATTCGGGACCTTCTAGACTCACCGACATACTCCGCCACTTCTTCCAGAATTTTCTACAGCTTTATCGAACCTTCTTAAACTTTTCGGAACCTTCTACACTAACCGACATACTCCGCCACACCTTACAGAACATTCTACAGCTTTATCGAACCTTCTAGAAGTTTTCGGAACCTTCTAGACTCACCGACATACTCCCCCACTCCTTCCAGAACTTTGTACAGCCCTATCGAACATTCTAGAATTTCCTACAGCTTTATCGAACCTTCTAGAACTTTTCAGAACCTTCTAGACTCACCGACATACTTCGCCATTTCGTCATAATTTTCTACAACTTTATCGAACCTTCTAAACCTTTTCGGAACTTTTTAGACTCACCGACATACTCCGCCACTCTTTCCAGAACTTTGTACAGCCCCATCGAACCTTCTAGAACTTCCTACAGCTTTAGCGAACCTTCTAGAACTTTTCGAAACCTTCTAGACTCACCAACATACTTTGCCATTTCGTCAGAATTTTCTATAACTTTATCGAACCTTCTAGACCTTTTCGGAACCTTTTAGACTCACCGATATACTCCGCCACACCTTACAGAACAATCTACCGCTTTATCGAACCTTCTAGAAGTTTCCGGAACCTTCTAGACTCACCGATATACTCCGCCACTCCTTCCAGAAATTTGTACAGCCCTATCGAACGTTCTAGAACTTCCTGCAGCTTTATGGAACCTTCTAGAATTTTCCGCGACCTTCTAGACATACCGACACACTCCTTCACTCCTTTCAGAACTTTCAACAGCTTTATCAAACCTTCTTGAACTTTCCGGAACCTTCTAGACTCGCTGACATACTCATCCACTTCTTCCAGAAAATTCCAGAGTTTTATCGAATTTTCTAGAAGTTTCCGGAATCTTCTAGACTCTTCTTGAAATTTCTAGTCTTCCTAGAACTTTCAGCCCTTATATCTTCAAAAGCAAGCCCTTTAGGTAAAAACGAATACCCTTATTCCCTAGGGGGGATAGAGATCTACCATACCATATAACTCTTTTGATCGTACCGGCACTCGTTTCTGAGTTTATGCGTTCCGCACGTTTTTTTGTACTTTCTTTTATAATATATATATATATGTATATTGAATAGCATTGAAAGGACTGTGAATTCTTGAATAATCGATGGAGGGGTAAATACATGTTATGACTTTTTAATTTTTTTTAAAATTTATATTCTTTGGGTGGTTTCTACAGGCAAGAGACAAGTTTTCCAAGCACCATCCCAGCAAAAAAATCCATATTGCAATTCAGATTGAATTATGAAAAAAATAGGGTTCTATATATAGATATATCTATCTATATCTATACCAAGAAATTTTACGTTTGTTTTAACGGTTATCAGAGCAAATCTTATGAAAGGAGTTCTTACTAAGAGTTGACGTAATTAGTTTAATAGCTAATTAGAATTGAAAGCCAGTGCTACCAACTAACTAAACTAATCAGAAGTTATTCATGGAAGTAACACCAATAGATCGCAGTTGAGAATGAGGTAAATGGATGCATATTATATAATTTTTGATTTGCATTATTTTGTCGATTCATCATATCTGTTAATACAACACCAGATCGATCGACTTCTTTTGAAAACCACCCTAAAAATCCAAATGAGCAAAAATCCAAACACCAAAGGCGCAAAACTCTTAATAAGACGTATCTGTAAAACTCACATCGTCTTACGAGATGTAGACATTTTCAAAGTAAGTTTTTTTTTAGAAAAAGTCAAAAGATACACACTAGTTAATGTGTTCTTAATTGTTTTATACCTAATGACGTTACTGCTATGACTTATTTAAGTGCGTTATAATGTTTGGGTTTTGTAAACGCATTAAGAAGTGAGGAATAAATCATTTTTCTTATTTTATTAATTCGTGTCACATTAGTTTATTGATTTTTAATTGTTCAAGTAATCTTTTATTTATATACAAGTAACGAAAACAAGGAAAATATTAAAAAATACACACAATCAATTCATCACGAGAAGGTGGTAGGCAATTTCTAGTCACTGCGCGAGTATGAAGTGTTCCCAGAGAGAGGTCGTATGTACATCGTAGACGATCATTCTCTTCATTCTCTTCCTTCTCATACGTCTTGTGTGAAAACGAAATAGAAGATACTTACCATCAATTTTCTGATTGGTGATCGAAAATTCTGCAATAGGTACGATGGTGAACGGTAGAGCTAGGATCGAGTATTTATGAGTTTGAGTACTTAGGAAGTTTGTCCACAGTGAACTTCAGGGCTGATTAGGTATCTGACAAATGGGTTGGTTGGAAATTCTGACTGAATGCAGTCGTAGCTCACAAAATGTTATTAAAGGATTAAAGCAAGCAGTTCAAATACTAACCACAATGAACAAGTTAGTCCGGCAGTAAACCTAGGAACTAATTAGTAGAAGAGCAACTAATTGCAACAATTTCTGAGGCTGTTCTTACTTATTAGTGCAAAATCGCGCATCTGATTGCCATAACCAATTTCCCAGAAGGAAATATGAAATAAGCTCAATGAATTAGGTTAAACATTTATTGGTTAACCAACACCCCTACCATAGGTCGCCCCAAGTGTTTCGTTTGGTAACTTAGAAGGGTTTCATGGGATGAGGTTTTGTCTTGGTTTTGGCGGCGGATGCTTATAACCACCTTCAGGGCTGGGCAAAATACATGCTTTACTGTAATTAAAATACAAATTACAAAATACTTTTTCGCGTGTATTTAAAATACGAAATACAAAATACTTTCAAGTCGTGTATTTGAAATACAAAATACAGTATTTTAACCATTTTTTAAATTCAAATACAAATTACAAAATACAAAACACATTTGGTTTTGGTAGAACCTTTGGTTGCAATAATTATCATAAGTGCCCTTATCTAAGGGTGCGTTTTCATAGAAGCAAAGCTGAGCAGAGAGAAACAGAGACATGCAAAAATTGACCAATCATATTGCTCAGAAGACACATTTCGTCTCCGCTGCACTTGCAAAGTTTTGTGGTATAGGAATTAGGTGTTAGATAATAATAATTATTATTATAATAACACTAGCTGGTTCCCATGTGCCATATTCTAAGAAATAAATTGTTTCTCCCTGCACGTCCTTTCTCTTGCGTCCCCCTTCCCCTCCCGCATTCCCCTTCCACCTTCCTCACCTACCCTCTCTCCTCTCCCGTTCCCCCGTTTTACCAACCACCCTCCCGCGTTCCATATATTCAGTCCCAGTACATTCAGTTTTCAAACAACTCGCGTGCCAGCTATTACAATTTTTTTATTCAAATTTTCATTTTTCACATATTAAAAATATTCATTTTTGTGTATTATAAGAACAATCAATCAAATCTGGTACCTAATATGGGTACCTATTTAAAATTTCTATAATTTGAAAAATCCATAGACAATTCTTTTGTTACAAGAAAAAAACAGCTGCCTGCTAAATTCAATTTCATCAAAAGCGTGAACTGTCAAACGTGCCAAGTTAAAATAGGTTTTCTGAAATTATCCAATTTTCTGCGTAATTTTCTTAATTTTTCTTAAGACCCTTGTTCAAAGTATTCGAAAGCTTAAAAAAACTAATGAAATAGGTAAAGTATTTCTGAAGTTATGGCGTGACCAAGGGAATCAAGGATTCATTTTTATATACATAGATGACATTTATATAGCGCAGTTTTGTGATATTTCACTTCAAGTGCGCTCTACAGTAATTAACTTAAAAATAATCTAATATTCAGTAAAATTATTCCTATAGTGCTTGATCTAATACAACGGATGCAATCTTCCGAACAGGCCCTATATTGATATGCTTGGTGTAACCCTAAGTGACCAGCTCAGGTATGGGGGCTCCATCGAAGCCAGAGTAAAGTTAGCCTCCCAAAAAACGGGGCGTACTGTACAGGGCCGCAGATACTTTAATAGTACACAACTGCTAACCCTGTACAAATCACAAGTGCGCCCCACGGTTGAATTTGGCAACCACTTCTGGTCTGGAGCTCCAAAATACCTGAAAAATTCCCAAAAACGGGCGGTCCGTTTGATAGATTCTCCCTTCTTAACAGACGGATTATAATCTTTAGAGCACAGGCGTCGGGTGGGGATGCTATCCTTGTTCTACCGGTATTAAAATTGAAGATGCTCCGAGGAACTAGCGTCATTGATCCCTTCGGCGCCGGTGCATAGTTGGGAAACACGCCAAACGCGTGCCCAACATTTGTACACGGTTGACATTTGTCATATGAGAACGGGTCGTTTCTTCGATTCGTTCTTGTGTTTAACAGCTCGGCTGTGGAATGATTTGTCGGCCTCTGTGTTTCCTCTTTCCTACAACATGGGTCTCTTCAAGACCAATGTTCATTCCTTCCTCTCCTTAAAAGGACCCTCCACACAGCATCCCAGATGACATAGGCCCTGAGGGAAATTATTTTTCTCATGGCCTCCTATGTGGAGTTAATGTAAAAACTAAAAAAAATGATACAAAAATGTACAATGCAAAGCAATGTATAATTTTTTTATTTAATTTTAATTTTTTTATCTTATTTTTTTTTCTTTTTTATCCATTTTATGTAATGAATACTTTTATATGGCTGACAGGGTATTGCACCCACCGCTCTGTTGCTCGCCACCACTCGCGGCTGAAATAAACAACTTTTTTCACGCTCCAGATTTAAATGTCCGGGTTAAATTTTCCCCACAGGAAAAACTAAACCCTTTCACACACTTCCCCAAATGATCATCTAGTATTATAAATACCAGTATTATAAATACAAAACAATACAAGAACAACATGTCAACCTACCAGAAACCAAATGGGAAAATAATTCACCGACTCCAGATATTTTCATGTCAGAAGGTTCGGCTCCGTGGAATTCCTAATTTGACCTATAAATCCTACTGATCCCTCGATATAAATATTTAAAAATCTTTTGTAATCCCTACATGTATTTAAAATTACTGATTTTTGCATTTTTATGTATAAATTCTTTGACAAATCTAATATGCCTAAATTTTGAATAAGAGACCTAGGTATAATGCCATTAGCCGAAATGACAAATGGTAATATTTTTATAGTCTGAAAATGCCAAATTCTTTTAATCTCATTTTGTTTTTTTGAAGAGTTTTATTAAATGTACATTTGTTACTTAAATTAAAGTTTTACATACTGAACTTGTTAACAGTTTACATCCCATGGAATGGGATTTGTTCGACGATAAAATCAGAAATCGTGCCAGTGAAGTCGCATTCAAAAAGAAAATTACCTTACGTAAAAAAATAAAAAATCTTATTCTCGCCTCCAAAAAACTAGATGAGTGTCAAAACTCTCTACCAAATATTACATTTTCTAATCATAAATTTAATGATAGAGTAATAAATCTGTCGGACCACGAATTAACCGTGAAAGAAAAGTGTTTTTTATCTAAAGGACTAAATTATAATATTCAAGACAATAAAATTCAAAACATCGAAATATTGTCTGCTGACATGGATCAAGCCCTCTTCAAATGCTCTGAATCCATTAAACACAAATCTAGGGAAATAATCCAGAAAAGCCTTAAAAATAATTACATTAATAACCACAAAAATAATGAAAAACTAACCTTAAACAGTATCAAAAAAACCATAAAAGAAAATAATCTAACTATAACAAAAGCTGACAAAGGCAACACCATAGTTATTTTAAAGAAAACAGACTATATTAAAAAAGTTGAACATTTTTTAAAGAGTGATAACTTTACAACCCTTCTAAAAGACCCCACAAAGAAGTTTCAAGAAGACGTCAAGGAGACAATCAAGAGCTGTCCTTTAATTTGCGGAAAACCTAAATATAACACTCTAGTATTGACCAATCCTCAGCCACCTAAACTGTATGGTTTAGCGAAAATTCATAAAGAAGATATACCTATCAGACCTGTTGTTCCTGCTTATTCTAGCCCCAATTTTAATATATGTTCTAAATTTGTATCTTTGTTCAAATCCAATAACTTATTCACACCACATCGCTCGATTAAAAACAGTTTGGAGTTAATCAATAAAATCAAAGATTTAGACATACCTAGCAACAGTAAATTAGTTTCGTTTGACGTTGTTAATCTTTTTCCTAGTATTCCCGCTATAGAATGTAAAAACCTAATTTTAAATATTTTAAATAATTCCCATTTAGATCGAACCATTGTAAAGGAAATGTCCACTCTCTTAGAAATTTGCATGAATAAAAACTATTTTACCTTTAATGATAACTTATACAAACAACATAATGGCCTTCCAATGGGGAATCCCGCCTCTCCTTTGTTCGCTGAGATATTTATGAACTCCTTTGAAAACAAATTATTCGATTGTGGACTTTCCCTATTATCTAAAGTTTTTGTATGGTTTAGGTATGTTGATGACGTTTTTGTAATTTGGTCAGGTAGTAACAGACAATTAGACAACTTTCTCACTTTTATTAATAACCTTCACCAAAATATAAAATTTACACTGGAACATAATGATAACAACAATTTAAATTTCTTAGACTTAAATATCAATTTAGATAATAATAAGTGTGTATTTAATATATACAGAAAACCTACGCACACTGATTGTGTTATACCGTCTACTTCACTTCACCCTTTATCACATAAACTCGCCTCCTTCAACTCAATGATACATCGCGCTATTAATGTCCCTTTAAACAATGATAATTATAATAATGAAATTAACATTATAAAACAGATAGCCATGAACAATGGATATAAACCTGAAATAATTGACCGCTTAGTTAATAAGAAACAAGCAAATTTTTTAACAAAAAAGTACATTTACAGTGGTAATAATATGAGCAAACCTGGTAACTACCCAATATATAAAAAACTCCTTTTTACAGGCGATTTATCCTTAAAAATATCCCGTTTATTACCAGATCATATTTCTCCAGCTTTCTATACTAATTCTAAAATTAAAAATTTGATAAATAATAAGGATGTTTCTAATAAATTTGAAAAAAACGGGATATACACTTTAGAATGTAACGATTGTGACGCACAGTATGTAGGTATGACAACTAGAAATTTCAAAACTAGAATCAGGGAACATGAACTTTGTTTAAGAAATAATAATTATTCCGAATTTGCGAATGATTTAATAGAGTCAGGCCATAGCTTTAATAAAGAAAAAAACAAAATTTAAACATTGCAATATAAATTCATACTTTAATCTTTGCGCTTTAGAAACGCTCGAAATAAACAAAAAAATTAAATCTAAAATTAATTTAGTGAATAAAATAATAGCGCCTTGCAAATCTCCTTTACTAACCATGTTTTCGTATAATATTGACTCCTCCCACCGCTTTCCCCCTCCCCCCAAAATCATCCCTCCCACTATTCCCACCTAATTAATCCTTGGTACTTGCATTTATTTTTTTAAGTTAGTTTTAATTCTGCTCGTGAATGATACGGTTGTATCGAAACCGGTCGCGGAAAAATTTAATTTAAGTAACAAATGTACATTTAATAAAACTCTTCAAAAAAACAAAATGTCTATAAATTGTTACATAGTTAATGCCCAAGAAATACAAAAAATCTTTTAATCTCATTTCGTAAATCTGTATATTTTCTTATTTTTTCAGAAACAGATTTTTGAATATTATTATTATTAAAGCAATGACAAGTATAATATAATTTACAATAACAAAATGTACAATAACAGTGCTATTATAGCCCAGGACAATAATAATAACTAGCATGACATAAAAATGTACAGTACATTATAAAGCAATGATAAGAGAACAACAAATAATCATTAGTAAGAGTGCTGTAGCACAGGACAATATGACAATAGTACAGGATTCGATCGTTTTTAGTCTGTGTATTATCTATGTTAGTTTATTTTTTATTGTCATTATTAAGAATGCTAAATGTATTTTAAAATGTATTTTGAAGCCATAAGCATTGAAATACAAATTACAAAATACCTTAGCAGCAGGTAATTGAAATACCAATTACAAAATACATTTTTAGGAAGTAATTGAAATAAAAATACAAAATACGTATTTGTATTTCAAATACGTATTTCAATTACAAGTAATTCAAATACTGCCTAGCCCTGCCCACCTTCTGCGTGGTGGGCCGAATCGGGAGAGACTGGTTGATGGAAACACATTGACCTCTTCAGCCGGTCTCTCTCGACCCATCGCCTTGCACCGCAGTGGCCGGCTTGGATTCAAACGTTCGTCACTCCTTTTTTTTACATGAAAACCGCACAAGAGTCCCAACTGCTCCCGTCTGGAGCCAGTGGGACTATGGCATCCCCAATTGGGGTATGTTGTGATGCTGAAGGTAGTGGGGAGGGGAAGGAGATAGGGAAGGGGGAGGTGGGGAAGTACCTGGCTATTCAGATCTGGTTACCAAACACGGCAGAAGCCATTTCATGCAACGTTTCAATTCTGAATGGTGGTCTTACACCAGGGCGATACTGAGAGTATCTTCCACTCTGAGACCACTGAGAGTATCTCAAATATACTATATATTATTTTTAATGAAAAAACTCCTAAACACATTGACCTCCAGATTCTTACTCACCCTCCGTACCTGTTTCTTCCAAGTACTTTCTCTCCCCACTTTCCCCAAAATGAACTCCATACAATATTCCCAAAGATAACATAGGCCGTAAGGGATTTTGTTTCCTCGGGGGCTCCTGTGTGGAGATAATGTTAATATTTCATGACTATAGTAGATACTGAACGAATCCTATCACCATTCAATAAACTTCATTTCTGGGTTGCGCATTTTATTATTAGAATACATACTAGACCGACCCCCCCCCCCCCCACGTCCTACCCCCTACCTATTCGCGCTTAATCATCTTTCTTACAATAATGTAACTTTTTTAAATTAACCTCTTCAAATCACTAAACTCGCTTCTGTATTAAAACCACTGGAGCGCTTTTTGCTGAATTTCAGCATCACCTACAAAACCTAAATTTGCTTTGCTGCTGAATTTCAGCAAATTTTTCCTAGATGCATACATTTTTTTAAAAAATATTTTCAAATAAGCCCGCGGTTCAATTTTGACGTTTTTTTGAGGCGGAAAGATACTACTTCTCTTTTAATTCAACAAATGGCAGTGCACTCTACCTTTAAAGAAATTTGGTCATTCTAAAATTCAAGTTTTGTTCATTTCTCTGGAAAGTTCATCTGCCAAAATACCTCAGTGTAAAATGCGGCTTTTTTGTCGTGTTTTAGTGGATTTTTCTAACATATTTATATATCTGTGTAATAAAGATTGAATTAGTAAAGCATTCAACGTGTTTATAAGTGTTTCAAACTTAAAAATTCAGTGATATTTGAAAAACAAAAGTTTTGCGGTTATGTTTTCGATGTGTTTTTTTGGTTCGACTGTTTTTGACAATGCGATATTTTCAATAAATAAACCAATAATCGAGTTAATTGGTATTGTGGATTTAAGATAATTGATGTATCTGTTTGATGTATTGCAGTTATTTTTGGTGAGTCCTTTATGAATTCCATTTTCGTCTATGAAAATATCGCCATTCCTCGACTAAATTCTTTGCCAAAAGCTTGTTGAGAGGGAATATTAAACAGTTCACAACATATCAAAATTCAATTTTCTTGTATACCTGCGTAGATTGTGATTATAAATTAGACCGTTTAAAAGAAACCTAATAGAAAATATTTTATGTGTAGGCAAAATTGAAATTCCTAGGCGAGTTAATAGGGAGAAAATCCTGAGAATTGTTCCGTTTTAAATGTTTAAGATTTATTAATTTTTTTTTATAAATCCTAGGAATATGTGAAAATCAATCAAAGATAGGTGAATTCATTGACTATGTAGAACTATGATCAGTTTGTATGTCTCCGTATTAAAATTCGAAGGCATAATTTTTTTATGGTGGGCGGAAAATATTCAAAACGGTCACCAAAATATATCACGAGCAATCCGAGGAAAAATATAAAAACGCGCCGTCGCTCCAGTGGTTAAAAAAACCCAGTGGAAACGTGTTAATTGGTAAAATTAATATAACCTATATTTCAAAATAATGCTGTTGGTATCCCAAATAAAATAAAACTAAAATATATCTATTACTTCGCTAATGAGAATCAGAAAGTGAAACAATAATAATCGAGGAAGTTACTGGAAAAAGTCGGGACATCCCAGAAAGATATGACGAGATCAAATGACGTGTATTTAATTCGAGTCATGTAAACGTAGGAATAATCTAATTTTGAATGAGAGATGTAATTGCCAAGACAAAGTTACCTGATATTTTATCCACTTTGTACTTTGTTACATTGAGAACCAATGATGTTTTGGGTGAGCTTAGCAAAATCCTGATTTAACTCGACCGATTTGCATTTTGTCTATCTTTAAATTTGCTTGTTAAAGTTCCGTTTCTGTTTCAAGATTGTGGCCGTTTTAATGGTTCTCTAGCACCGTTGTGATTTGAAATTCGATGAAACGAAAAATAGCGAAACCAAAAAGAGACAAACACATAAATCTATAGGATTTAACCTGCGAGAATGAGATAGTATAATCGGTCTCCTCTTTGTGCGGTGCTTCGTAGTCTTCGTAGTCTCCCCACTCTTGCCTACTTTAGTTCTCTGAGGGTTTCACTTCTGCTGTTTGAACTGCACACTTGTTTGTTTATAATTTGGGAGGCAGAAATGGGTACTGCGGCCTCGGGAACTTTTATTGGATAACCAACACCTCTGCCATAGGTCACCCCAAGTGGTTCGCTACATTTGGTGATTTGGTGAGGTTTGTCTAGGTCTAGGAGGCGGATGAATAGGACACACTGAACCCCAGATTCCTACCCACCCCTTAAACCCCTTTCCTTCCCAGAACTCTCCTCTCCTTCCTTTCTATAAAAAAATCCTCCACACAGCATCCCCAAAGATGATTTAGGCCGTGATGGAAATTATTTTCCTCAGGGCCTCCTGTGTGGAGCTCATGTAATAAAATTCTCATTCGCATGTTTCTAATTTTAGGGTACCCACCTGCCTAAACAAAGTTTTCAAAAAGAGTTGCAATTGGGATGGGATGTTTCTTTGACAAATTGTACAATTCCTTATTTAAAAAAATAATTATTATATAAAATATATATTACTTACAAATCGTAAAATTTTCAGCGAGAATTTTGGTTTTGATTTGTTAAATAAGAGAAAATTAGGAAAAAAAATGTTTGGACGCGAGGTCTGTCGGAACTACCAGTATAACTAACTTATAAAAAGTTCGTCTCTCAGATTCTGTTCTTCGAAGAGTTGATACGTAAAAAAACTTTACATTATTTTGCTCAACTGATGAAATTAGTTTGAGAATAACAAACATGGTTAAATTATTCTTCTTTCCTGCTTCCCGCTGCGATATGCGAGAATGGAATAATTCAGACTTCTTCTTCCAGACTCCGAACTTGACTTCAAAGTTAATTTATTCACCACTGGGTGAGGGGTTATCATATACCTACTGTTACCCAAGACTTATAAACTCTTAAGTTTATTTAAAACTTCCTTAAATATTGAAAGTAAGTAAAACTTAAAACCTATTTAGATATTGAGAAATAATATTAAACATTAGCAAAGACGTCGATTACTTGAAGCGTTGCAATTCCACTCGGATACATAAGCTTGTTTACACGACAATGTAATATTATAAGACATACGTATGGCGTATGAGGCGTACCTGACCTATTAAGGAAAAAAGGTGTTTATGCTTTAATTATATTTTTGTTTATCTTAGATACACAATACTTTCAGTTTTTGGTGCATACACGAATAAATCAGAAGGTTTCCCACGCGTCAGCAGGCTACATACAGCTATCTGTCTGATTAGAATGGATTTTCGTAATTACCCCCTGCTACCCTCTACCGCTACTATGTATCTTTTGCAATATCTCTCTCCCCTACCCCTCCGTCACCCCTCCGCTGTGTGTCCTTTCCAATGCGTCTTCCTTCCCGTTCCCGTTCCCTTCCCGCGTCCCCTTCCAACTTGCGCGTCTTCCCCCCACCGGCGATCCCCTCTTTCCAGGATTCCCTTCCCCCTACCTCCCTCCCCCCTGCTGCTAAACTACACGAAATACACGCATTTTTCAAAGTACAACTTGCGTTCCACGTATTGTAATTTTTTAAATAAATTTCATGACGCAAGAGCTCATAATTTTGTACAGAAACCTTCGCAACGTGTGCAAATTTGTAATAACCAAAGTTAAATCGAAATCGGATGAATGGTGTAGGAACTAGGGATTGCAATCTCGTTCTAGCGAGATTGATCTTGGACGAAAAAACGGCGAGATCTCGCGAGTTTAACGAGATTGCACTTGAGCATAAAAAAGTCTCGAAGCGCGGACCGACACGGACGGAGTTGCGATCTGTCGGTTTCGTTCGGTGCGCGTGATGCGGCGGCCTGAGGTAGCGGTCGCGGGACGAGGTGTCTCAGATTCGTTCGTGCGTGCGATTGGTCATAAATTGAGCCGGCGTGCAGCGTCATCAGCGCGCATTATTTCGTTTACTAATAGTTGTTGTTAGCTAACGTGTAACGTGATTGAGTTTGATTTCATTCGAGCATTTTTTTGGTTATTAATGCAAAAAAAAGTTTCTTATGTGAAGGTGTTAAGTTTCATTTTTTTTACTTCTCGTTGTTTTGTTTGTTATAAAAGAACCGTTTTTTTGCCAATAGATTTTTGTTTGATATTAGAAGAGAAGACTGGTTGTTTCTTTTATTTGTTATTTGATAGATTCGTACGTCAAAGTTTACTACTTAGAAGTTTATTGAAAAATTTCAGACAAATACGTCAAACAATGTTTGATGCATAAAAGTCTATTGAAAAATTCGTGAAAATAAATGTTTATTTTATAATACTTCTAATTTTTATTCTTTTTTTCCTAATTTATTCAAATATTGTGATTATTTGCCAAAAAAACACACAAAACTGCCAATCTCGCGAGATCTCGCAGTATTGTTATTCTAACCTCGCGGGATCTCGCTTGAGCCCCAATTTCGCGAGATTTGCATTCCCTAGTAGGAACGCATACGGGACAAACAAAGAAACATTCATTTTTATACATAAAGAAGATAATCAAAATAAAACTCTGAGTAGTATGTTATAACCGTACAACAAAGAGCGTCATCTTCTTTAGACATCTATGAATAGATTCAGACAATGGCTTATTGTTACTTTTCCAGAAATTAAAGATCAAAGAATTGAACAAAACATATGAGAAAATAGAAAATGTAAAAAACCAAACATAGAATATGTAAAAGCATACTTGTTTGCAAATGATACTTACCAAAGTATTGAAAAAGTAATATGTAAAATAAATCAAGAAAAGAGATGAGAGAGGGCGAAAAACAGTAAATAAATAAAAGAAAAATCATCTAAAAACTAGATACCTATTGCATTTAACAATTTTATGTAGGTATGTGATAAAAATTTCTGACTTTTTGAAGCAAACAATGAAATTGTGTAAAAATGGCTCTTGTAATATTATTTTTATTGTTGTACCTAAAGACATATTACCACCTAATCGCACTCCGGCGAATACCTAAGATCTAACCCACTTCCTAAGGTTATTTCAAAATGTGACAATACTTCTTTGTCAGACCAGATTTCCCTTGGGTCACTCCGTACACTTCTGGAGTCCGCATTCCCCTCATATATCAGTGGTCACATCCGACATCCGAGGCCACTCACATTTCCGATACGTCTTCACACTGCAAATCTCAAAATCTCAAAGTGGAAAGATAATTTTACACGATTTCTAACACTAGTTCTAACTGCCCAAATCCGGTGGATCTTTTGGATCGCCATTTAGGGATTATTTTGCTATAAATTTTGTATCATTTGGACTTACCGATTGATTATTTTAAATTACTTCAATAATTTCTTAATTATACAGGGAGTAAAAGGACTTACTCGAAAGAATTTAAGGTATTCCTGCGCATATTTGAAGTAAGAAGTGTTGAAGTCATTTTGCTCTCCGATGATATTTTTTTCAATTAAAAACAATAAAAAAAATTCCATCACACTTCGCAACTAGTAGTTGGGTAAATCCTAGAGGGTAACATAGCAAGCACTCCAGCTGATTCCAGCAACACGGTAACATAGAGAACGGTTCCGCGACTTTTCATACCTCGACAAAATACCGTCCGACAAAATATCCCCGACAAAATATCCTACGGACCAAACATCCCTTAACAAAATATCTACTAAAACCTAACCTATCCTAAACTAACAAAAATGGGACAAAAATAATACAGACATGTAGAGACAATACATTATTTTTCAAAAATAGTAAAATGTTGAATAGGGTTAGGTTAGGCTAGGTCTCAGTAGATATTTTGTTGGAGGATGGTATGTCCGTAGGATATTATGTCGAGTGTTATTTAGTCGGTGGATATTGTGTCTGTACACACTCGATCCCGACATATATATTTATATTTTTGAATATATTTTTTTGTTTATAATAAAAAGAAAATCACGGACAGTAAAATGACATCTACTTTTTTCACCCCAAATATGCCCAGGAATCTGGCTGGTAATAATCCATCGGGTACGAGCTGTTGCAAACATCCTGCATAATGACGAAAACATTGACTGATTGGTAGAAATTTGTTCAAATCGACCCGATTAATATCATTTTTAAAGTATAGAATTCATGGATAATTAGATCGAATCGAACCGAAACGACATCGGGTCCAGTCAATTAACATAACAATAGTCTTTTCGGGGGGCAATTCTCAACAGTCTTTATGGCCAGCCTTAACAGGGACTTGATGAAATAATGGGATATAATGGCCTGAAGCTTCTTTCTGAAACAATTTACTAATTAATTAGGTTCTTAGTCTTCGGAAGAATGGTTATTTTTTCCCAATTGCCTAAAAAGTGCAAATGGCAACGTAAAATAGGTTGATCAAAAATTAATCTTTAAAAAAATAATATTATCATTTGGTTCGAGATTAGAAAATGAAATCGAAAGGCCGTGTAGCTTTTAATTTGGGAGGCAGATGTAGGTACCGCCGTCCCGGGAACCAATCATTGGATAACCAATACTTCTGCCTAGTTCACCCAAACCCTCCTCCCAGTTTCCCCACATATGACATAGACCCTCACGAAATCATTTCCCTCAGGGCTTCCTGTGTGGAGTTAATGTTTGAGAGCTTAATTACCTTTCCCTTTTTTCTCCTCCCCTCTCTTTCATTTTACTTTGAGTATTGTTAATTTATTGTGACATAAAAGATAAAATGATTATATTAACAACCTTTTGTAACTGCTGACACAAAAGATGAAAAATGGTTTCATTCAAATTTCATGGTATTTTGAGGTGAAAACTTCTTTCGCATCGTTGTGATTTGAAACTCGGTGTAACGAAAAATAGCCAGACTAAAAAGGAACAATACACCCATTTATAGGATTTATCCTGCGAGATTAATTCATAGAATGAGATAGTATAATCGGTACTTGATGACCAGTGATGTGGTAAAATCTGTGATGTAAAAAAAGTGAAATTTTGGTTTCCGGTGACATTTTAAAAGCAATAAACCAATAAACCAACTGATTTTGTTTCATAAGCAAAATCAGTAAGTTTTGGACGGTTGGGGACGTGGTGAAGGGTTGGGCGGTTACTCGGCTGGCCAGTGATGACACGAGGAAGAAAGTTTTTTTATTAAAAAACAAATAACTTTGTTTATATCACTTTTTTCATACACAATCTGCATGCTTCGTTAACAATGTTCACATCATCAGGAGTAAATGTACACTGAAGTCACAGATTAAATAAGAGTGGAAGGAGGATAAGAAGAGGGAGGGGTAAGAGTGGGGGAAGTTTATTGGCATTAGGTACAATATCATTAGCAGGGAAAGGCCGGTTAAGTGGGAAAATATTCAAAAGAGGGTTCATAAAAATTGTTTGCTCATTAATTATATCTGTTTTGGTAATAACATTTTTCCTTATTTCTAATATTCAAAACTATTTATTTGCGATGCCTCAACCTGTGTGTAGTATTTTAAGTCCTATGTTTGTATCAAATGTATGAACATTTTGTAATAAATGATTTGCGAACTCAGATTTGCTATTACCATTTAAAGCCCCTAAGATGTTCTTTTACTCTTAACTCAAAATTTTTCTTAGTTTTACCTATGTAAAAACAATTACAAACCTTACAATTGAGTTTATAAACACCTGTTTTTTGTTTTAATGTCGCTATTTTTGTTGTTAAGGATGTTCCTTAATTTATTATTCATTTAGTTTTGAAAAAAAAAAACATTTAAAAGGCCACCAAATTTTCATTTACATTTATATTACTCGAAAAATATTGTTAGGATTCACTGGTTAAAGTGATTCAAGTGCATCCTGTAACACTCTGTATATTATGGTTCATACGAATTGAAGGTGACCAACTGATTGACAACTGACAAATTTCCAGTTCGTAAACTTAAACGTTCTTATATAATGATAATCCGACGTTGTCAGAGGTCAGAAACCAAAAAGAAAATCGTTCATAAATAACAAAGAGCACTTCTTAAAACTGGTAGATAACATAAACATTCAATTGACTTTGCCATGTGTGACTTACTTGAGACCATTTTTAATAATTTCGTCAGTGTATGAAACGTTTTACGTCCCAAGCGGATGGCGTTGAAGCATAAAAGCTACAAACTTTTTATTATTTTATAAACTGAAAAAGTTTTCAGCGCCTGAAAATATTACGTGTCCGGCGCTCCATTCCGTCTTCATGACAGGCAACTTGAAGACCCAAGAAAATCGGCTCCATCAATCTTAATAGACCCAGCCTGTCTTCTTGGGTGTTTACACGAGTATTCTCGTGAATTCTCGGCTAGTCTCGGCTATTCTCAGCCATATTCTCGGGGGGAGTGTCAGAGCTATTCCACGTTAGTACTTGAACAGGGTGGCCAGAATATTAAATCATCCTAAATTGGGGTCTTTCTCAATTCTTGCCATAAAGCCGTGAAATTTGAGCCATCAACTTATTGGCAAAAGTATTAAATGTGTTATTGGTTTTGGTTTTCATTCGCGAGTTTGCCTGTTGTTTGCCATGACATGTTTTCTGTTGATTTGTTTACAAGCTAAATCTTTTGTATGTTCCAATTGTGATAATTATCTTAAACTAGGTGAAGTCCCTGGCGATGCCCGGGATTTACACAGAGTTTTCGAAATCGAATGTGACCTTCCTCTTGTTTGAAGGTAACATGTGCAAAATTTCATCAACGTCGGCATAAAACTGTAGATTTGCAAACAAATCAAATCTACACCACCCGCTTGCCAGCCCGCTTGCCAGCCCGCTCGCCCACCACAAAGTGACATATATTTCATATAAATTTACAGAAAACCTTGACAAATTATATACCTAAACCTTCCTCATGAATTACTCTATATATTTGTGAAAACCACATGAAAATCCGCTCACTAGTTTTTCAGTTTATTACGAACAGACAGACAGACAGATGCGGCGTAGGATTTTAATACATATATAATGTGTAGAGATGTAGTGTTATTATATTAAAACTATCCCTGTTGTATGTTCGATTGTTACATAGCGGTTGCGCACTTGAAGTGAAATAACACAAAAATGCGCTATATAAATACAACGTTATTATTATATATTAAAAAATATTTCATCCATTACTCTACGATTTTGTTTTCTTTGGTTCCTTTTAGAAAAACTACTAAATCCACGTGTAAATCACACGCGGTAGAAGTGAAACTAGAAAATCGCTAGATGTCGCTTTCTTTTATTTTGCTTGTTTTTTTAAAGTGGTTTGAAGATTGGATATTGATTTCACCAAATAATTTTTTTTTTGTGGATTTCGTAGGATTTGAACCCCCGTTCGCTTGATGTCTGTCTCTCTGGCCGCTGAGACTTGTCAGGCACTTTGCCAACTACGCTATGGAATTTACCACATTATATTAGAACCAAGGATCCAAATAAAATTTGACGAATTTGACGACCTCCGTAGTCCAGTGGGTAAGACTCTTGACTCACAATCCGGAGGTCGCGGGTTCGAACCCGGCATGCGCAAATAATTTTTTTTTGATTAATTTGTGTTATTTCACAATTAATTCATTTAAAATAATATATAGTATATTTGCGGCATGTTCCAGAGTGGAAGATACTATCAGTATCGCCCTGGTGTAAGACCACCATTCAGAGTTGAAACGTTGCTTGAAAATGGCTTTAGCCGTGTTTGGTGACCAGATCTGAATAGCCAGGTACTTCCCGACCTTCCTCTTCCCCACCTCCTTCCCCTCCCCACTACCTTCAGCCTCACAACATACCACAATTGGGGATGCCATAGTCTCACTGGCTCCAGACGGGAGTAGTTGAGATTCTTGTGCGGTATTCACTGTAAAAAAAAAGGGACGCATTTCCGTTTCATCCGATTTAAAAAAAAAATTGTGTTCTTTTCCACATTAACAATATTTTTGTTTGAACTTGGATAAGTTTCAAAACTATGTATTTTATACAACTCTTTAGATTGCACCACCCTCCAAGAGATCCGAAGTAAACAAGAAAAAAAGCAGATAGTGCAGACTGAGGATTAAAGTACTATCCTAGTCTTGATGGATTCAAAATTTTAAAAAGAAGCATTTTTGATGTTCCCTCCGAGGAAGTATATTGACGACTACCCTAAAATTCTCACAAATTTGCCCCGTACATATCTCCCACCAATATCTTTTATATCATACCTACTTAAAGCAATAAATAAAGTTACAAAAACGTGCCGATATTGAACATCCTACTAATATTATAAAGGTGAAAGTTTGTATGGATGTACGGATGTTTGTTACTCGTTCACGCAAAAAATATTGAATGGACTTTAAAAATTCTTTCACTAATAGAAAGCTACATCATTTTCGAGTAATATAGGCGGTATATAATGGTAGGCTCTATGGTAAGCTCTGGCGTTGTGAATAAGCTCTGGCGTTATGAAATTATTTATCATACATTTTCTATCCCTAACAAAATCGAGTTATTGCAAAAGTCAGAAGAAAAGCAAACAAATTGTTGCCTTGGAAACGATGTTTTTTTTTTTAAATTAGGCAATTCAACCCAAAAAGAATGCTTTGTTGGCGTTGTAGTTAATATCTATCGTCAAAAATGAATCGCCAAAATGTATGTATGTGCATAACTTCCGAACGATTGCACCAAATGGGATAATTCTTTTTTTTTCGTTATTTTATATAAAACTACTGTTGAGCTCTGTCATTATGAAATTTGTAAAAAAAAATTGTAATAGGTGGCACGCGAGCAGTTTGAAAACTGAATGTACCAAGAATGAATGTGTGGAAAGCGAGAGGGGGGAGGGGGGAGGGAGGATGAAGGTGGGGTGGAGGGGGTTAGGGGAGGTAGAGGGTGGAGGGAAGGAAAGAGAAGGGGGAGGGGGAGGGGTGGTGGAGGGTTTGAGGAGGTGTAGGGGTGGAGGGTGGGGGAAGGGGTGGGTGGAGGGGGAGGGTGAGGGGGATGGGGGGGAGTGTAGTGAGGAGAGGGAAGGTGGAGGAGGCTGAATGAGAATCCCCCTAATACCCTGCGAGCGAAGCCGGGGGAAAAAGCTGGTAAAAAGTATATCTTAGAAAAATGTGTTATTCTATAGCAATTTAAAAAACAGGATTTTTTTTTCGAAAATCTTTTATTTGTATTCCAACATTGCGATTTGTTACAAGACTAGTTGATAACAGACCGAAGGAAAGAACATTTCTTCTTCTGGATCTTGAAAATGTTCAAATTAATGAAGGTCAAAAATATGGATGTCGCAACTCGTCTCAAACAAGAGCCGTTTAACAAAAAGAAAATTCTGAAAAATGGCTGCTGTTCAAGTTAAAATTCTCATTCTTTATTTATTTCAGATAAAACTTTTGACGTATTTCATTGTACATATCATACCTGTATCAGAGTCGAATAATAAGCTACTAACATATTCCCTCCTTTTCCTTATTTTCAGAAGATCTGGCTTTTTTCTCTTACAACTCCACCTTTCAACATTTTCCATGATTGAGTGGTAAATTATGTGATGTAGGTAGCGTTAAGAACGGGTATTTCAAAGATATATCAGTATAATAATATAACGCTGCGTGAAGTAGGAAATGAGTAGGATTTCTTCAAAGAATATTTCTACTTCAACTTTTATGGCCTTCCTAATAAACATGGTGTAAATTTAATACAATTGATAAACAACCGTGTACCTATGTGAAAACCTTAATAACAAGCTTGGCGAAGTCATACAAGACCGTAATCACAAAATAAAATATACGTCTCTAAAGAATATGACTACCTGTAAAGATTTGTTAAACATTTTATACTGGCATTGAAAATATCTGCAAATCAGCCATGAAAATATTGGGTTTCTTTATATACAATTCAAAGGAGTTGACAAACCTTCCAGTTATAAGGCTGCAACACAGCGTCACTGAAAAGACTACAAATAAATTGAAGTGGAAAAGAGTTTATATTTATTTTATTATATTAATTATTTATAAGGCTTCTTTACTTTAGCTCAGTGCAAGTGCATTCTCGAGAGTGGATCTCGGGTGTGGAGGCCAGAGGACACCGTCTTTATACGAGTGGTCGGGTAAATTCAAATAATGATACCTCCAGACGAGAGAGTTCGGTTTTTACCCGTTGATCTGTCCAATAGCATTTATCTCGAGAATGTTGGGTATTTGCAGCCAGGCGCGGATCCACCATTATGGGCGCGGTGGGCATGCCCACAACCCTAATAGACAAATGAATTATAACGTCACACTTTCACGGTTTGTTGAGATCGATATGCTGATGATAATAAACGCTATGCCTTAATAAAACAAAAACAAGCATGAATCGTGCGTAATTCGGAACGCAGCAAAGAGCCATAGACGATATTCTGACACGTTATGTCACATTTTTGACAACATATTGTCTGTTTCTCTTTGGCACATGAATAGATACTTGTTTTGGAAAGGAGAGATGACTATCTATGATCGACTATGGCCGGGTCGCCGAGTGCATAGATCGTTTGTGCTGTCAAACTTAGGTAACCTGACCTATCTAAAAAAGTTTACTTTATTGCTCTGATTGTTTTTTCGACATAATATGTATTGTTGTATCATGGTAAGTTATTTTAATGAAATTATTTATATTATTATTTTTTAATTTATAAACTAACGTTTAGACAAGATTTTTATGCATAGCACAAAGGGTAACAATTATTACAAGCAATAATTGTCAGCCTGAAACACTCATTTACATTGAAAAATCTTCCGAGAAAAGATACTTGCCGCCAACGGAACTTGAACCCGTGTCCTTCCGATTGCCGGTCGAATGCTCTGACCACTGAGCTATGGGGGCTTATCAAATACCCGCCTAATAATTCAATATATACTAGTGTTTCATTCAACAATTACTGCTTGTTATATATTTTTTTTCCCACCTGAAAACAACCAACTTTATTTTTGCGAGAAAGACATTGTTAGTGTTAAATCCCTCGCTAGGTGGCGTCGAGACAAATTATGTCTGCATTTATTGGGGAAATACTTAAACTTGTTAAATATTAATTATTATTTTTTAATTTATAAACTAACGTTTAGACAAGATTTTTATGCATAGCACAAAGGGTAACAATTATTACAAGCAATAATTGTCAGCCTGAAACACTCATTTACATTGAAAAATCTTCCGAGAAAAGATACTTGCCGCCAACGGGACTTGAACCCGTGTCCTTCCGATTGTCGGCCGAATGCTCAGTGGCAATCGGAAGGACAAAAAAGGTTTTCAGGTGGGAAAAAAAAAAAAAAAAAAAAATTTATAACAAGCAGTAATTGTTGAATGAAACACTAGTATATATTGAATTATTAGTCGGGTATTTGATAAGCCCCCATAGCTCAGTGGTCAGAGCATTCGACCGGCAATCGGAAGGACACGGGTTCAAGTCCCGTTGGCGGCAAGTATCTTTTCTCGGAAGATTTTTCAATGTAAATGAGTGTTTCAGGCTGACAATTATTGCTTGTAATAATTGTTAAATAATTTCTATTTTACCGCTCTAATGCAAAGCCCTACGCTATGTATCATCATTTGTAACTAACTAACTAATCTTAAACCATCACCCATCACGCCGTTTCTCCGAAGGGGTACGCAGAGAGGACGGACCTCTTGCATGATTTGTAACTTTGTTTAATAATAAAACAAAAAGTTACATATGATCATTTGATGTAACAAAACATTTATTGCATTGTTTTTTGATTTATTTTTATTTGTGTGGTGTGGGTATCAAAAAGTTTGTTTTCTTGGGAGGTTTTGTGGCATATACTAATTGATAAGGGGGCGTTTAAGTATTACGTAACGCAATTTTGAAGATTTTTGACCCTCCATCCCACCATGTAACGTGCCGTGACGTTTTTCTGTACCCCCCTCCCCTCTACCTCCCTAAACGTTACGTAATACCCAAGCAACTATTTTTACCTAAATTCACAATTTAGTTGCGCAGAGTACTGGAAAGTCGCTTATTATTGTTTTTATCGCGTTTGCGGTAATAAATAACACAAGAGATTTCTATTTCGCAATAGATGCTTATATTGGGTACATTTTTTAGATTTAAAATTATTTTCATTATTTGTTTTTGGGGCATTATGCCGTGTTTCGCTACCTCCTTCTTTAGCCAACGTTTCGGACAGCATTATTATCAGGGCAGATCCGGCAGATGTGTTAGTTGCATTCCTGACATCCGTATAGCGGAATAGTGTTCTTTTTATTAATTTATGTATAAAAATTTTGAAATTATTATTATTTTTATCAGCCTTGTATTCCTTCCGGATCTCCACAATTTGACATTGTCTTATCTTTAATATACCTACATGGATTTACAACACATTATTTTTTTTACATTAGCTCCACTGAGGAGGCCCCGAGGAAAATAATTTTTCTAAGGCTGCCGTGTGAAACAACACTTTACTCCAATATGATTCATAAGCTGACTTGTAGTGGAGTGAAACCTTTTTCATGACCCGAATGCAATTATACAAGTTCTCAAAAGGAAGATATTAAAATCCACGGTATGATACACAAGAGAAAAACCTTTTTCATATCCTGATTGTAACTATTCGTGTTCTCAAAATGGATATCTAAGAAGTCACTTGCTGACTCGTAGTGGAGAAAAACCCTTTTCATGTTCCGACTGCAACTATTGATGCGCTACAAAACGGTATCTAAAAATTTACATGTGCTACCATGGGATATCTAAAAAGTCATATATTTACCCACAGTAAAAAAACCTATATCTGAAAATTTTTATAGTAAGTATGTTTACGTTTTTAAGGAATTTGGTCAATTTGAACAGTGAAAAACTTCAAAAATAGGAATTCAAAATAGAAATTCAAAACAAAAATTTAAAATAGTTCATTGGAGCTTGCTGACAATAGTGTTGCTGGCGTGATTGATGTTTTCATTGGTAGCTAAAATATGTAATACCTACTTATGGCCAGTTCTTTATGAAAAGTCTAGGCTAAGTCTGGGGGTATGACACGACATCTTTTTTCAGCCCGATTCCCGTATCGAGACCAGGGACCAAATTTTTCGCAATACACGATCTCTATTTTCATCAATATTTCAGTTGGCATCACTGCAAACAACACACATGATCAGCTGTCACCTGTCACGAGGATTTTATATCGCGAACCATTGGGAGGAATTGGTTTATTTATGTTGTCAGTTGTTGTTCGTTTGCATTTGAACCCTCATAATGATGAATGGATGAATGCATGCTGAAATGAGGCAATAGACTTGAGACGCGTCAGTTCTCAGACAATGAAAAATTCGTACAGTGCTCAAATAACATCGGAAATACAATGCGCAGCTCAAGTGAAGAAAAAATGTAATATTTGCGGTCTGTTTGCACAACAGAACACTGAAAGAAAATATTCAAGAGCTTCCACGTCAAACGTGAGTGAAAATATTAAACATTTTAATTATAATAGAAATTTAGAAGACAAACCAGTACCTAAACATCTATTCTCACTTTTGACTGTGTATAAACAATTATGTTGGAAATACATTCTATGTAATTACATAATTTAAAAACTGTTTCATAAATCTTTATTGTATACATTTTAGGAGGCTGTGGTCACACCTGCTACCAACTTCTACTTCAAACCTATATAATTTAGGGCGACTACCTCCAACATAGAAATGGAAATTCAGGCAAATTCGCAGTGGTTGATTTACGCTGATAGTGAGATTATCTGGGAAAATACTGGTAATTTAAATTATTATTATATATTTAATGAAATTAATTACATGCATTTCAACAATATTATCACAATCTACTTTGGGCTGAGTTGGTTAAACAGTATTGTCACGATCTACTCTAATTGAGTAATCTGAAAGTATGTTGCCCGTCGTATGCTGATGATGCCTTGCTGATTTGTATGGAAGATCTACAGTCTCTCGTGGCTAGGATGAACAAATATGTATGAAGAATGAGTTAATGATAATAATAATGATGAATGTAAGTCTAAAGTGATGGTGTTTGAAAGAGAGAGTAAAAAAACAGTGTTTAATGTAGTAGGTGGATGAGTTTGTGCATCTGGGAAGTTTGTTTACGGGAGATGGGTAAATGCAGGTAACTCCATTAATGGAGGACTGAACACCGTTGGCGCTAACAAACAACTCCAAAGAAGCGAAGCTGGCAGTCCACAATGGAGTGCTGGTACCTGCCCTGAGGAGATTACTTGTACCTGGCAGAGGCATGGAACTGGCAGAGGAAGGATGCAAGTAGTCTGAACGCTGTAAAAATGAGATTCCTGCGAATGTGTGTAAAAACCATGTATGATTGTGTAAGAAACGTGGAGATCCGCAAACAATGCAAGGCTGCTGTAAGTGTAATATTATGATAAAAATAAAAGTGGTCTTAAACAAATTTATGTGTTTTTATTGTAATATTATGAGTAAGATTATAAGTATAGTATAGTATAGTATATATAATTATTATAGCATGTAGAGCGAATGAACGAGGTAAGGAGTTTAAGAAGAATATATGGCGCAAATGTGAATGGTAGAAGAGGTCGGGGATGCCCGAGGAAGACATGGCACTACCGTGAAGCAAGGAGTGTGTTTCAAGACCGAGTTGTTTGGCGGTCCATCCTCTCGGCGAAACGGTGATGGTTAGTTACTCTGGGGTGTACTTGATGCAACGTTCTTAGTCATGCCAACACTTTTAATCTTTTTTTCAGGATTCAGTGGAACATAGGCCATTAAGCCATCAGCAATAGGTTGCAATGGACCATCACAATCCTAAACCAGCTGCAGCCAGGCAGCCACACAGCAACATATGTACATATTCTGGTATTTTAAATTGAATTCTTAAATTGCATACTATTATCACAATAATATTATATTAAAACAATTTAAAACTTTTTTCCACTTAATTTATTTCTGACTGTAAACGGTTTCAGCCTATTAAGGCCCTCTTCAACTATGGTTTATACACATAACATTATAATGTTTGTAATTTGTAATCTTTTTTTTAGGAATCAGGTGGAATGTAGATTATCAGATGCCATATAACATAATCCTAGACCAGCTGCGGCCAAACACAGCAGCGTAATAAGTTATTACTTTTGTAAATTTATGCATCTTTACAAATTTGCTAATTATTATAGCCTGGTTGATTACAAACTTTTTCTTTTATTTTTTTACATTACAAATAACATTCAATGTAATAAATTTACAATAAAAACAACATTAACAACACTGCAATTCATGGCGATATCCCTGTATCAATGCAACAACTTCACTGAAGGATGCAAAGTACAATCAAATTCCATAGGGCCATTTATCACCTCAAGGGGACTTTAAAATATGCTTTATCTTTATCTCTTAAACTTATAAGAAAAATTCTCTTTTTATAACATTTGAAGGTTATTCCCATCAATGTAATATATCATAAAACTTATTAATTTATTAACACCCTATCACGCTTTTACACAGAATTCCACATTTATGTATTTACAGTATGTAAGTATAATAACAGTATATCAAGTATGAAAAGATACATTGCGTTACAGCAGATAAGTACCTCTAATAAAACTCTTAACAAATAAGTAAAATAATAAAACTGTGATGGGTATTGATTTTAAATAATAAGATCTGAACTAGTTAATACCAAGTATAATAGACAAAAGCAAGTTAATGGGAACTTATAAGCCTACAATGTTCATTCATGTGGTAAAAACTGTATCATACATAAGTAACATAACATAATATGTTATTTATGAGACAAGATTTTAAAACAGGAGAAAACTACTGAACTTATCTAATAATTGGCACATCCGATTGGAATTACTTGCTTTTCGGAGATTAGCAAATTAAATTACCCAACAAAAATGTCTGTGCAATATATTTGTTCAAAAAAGGTTAAAAAAAATTCTAATTTAGAGCAAAATTTTAAAAATTTATAGTTCTATAGGTTCAATACTACTAGGTGGAAAACTCGTTCTTTCAGAAAAGTATTTGACTTTGTTTCACCACTGATAAGAAATCTCTTGGAATTAGGGCTTTTACAAATATACATAAGAATACAATATATATATATACCTATTCATGAAAATAGCGAAAAAGAAAGACAGAATTTAAAAAAATTTATCAGCCTTTTAATAAAATTTTATCAACGCTCTTTTGCACATCCAGAGTTAAACATTTTCTCTATATAAATCAGCTGTATTCGATGACGAAAACGTAGAGAAGCCAGCTTGTATTGTAATATTGTTGAACTGAATGTATAGCTGAACTATTGTTGAAATAAAACCATACGCCCAACTCATTAATTTCCAATACAGAAACTAACGAAATATTCATCATCATCATTCTTGGCTCTACAACCCCTGGTGGGTCTTGGCATCCTCAAGAGTCTTCCTCCACTCATCTCGGTTTTGTGCCAGCTCTCTCCAGTTTAGAATCTCTAAGGTAGATATATCTTTGAGGACGTTGTCGCTCCATCTTAATCTTGGTCTTCCCAGACTCCTTCGCCTTATCGGTCTAGAGTTCAGCAGGGACTTTGGTGCTTGATGCTCGGTCATTCTCTCCACATGACCCAGCCACCAAAGTCTTCCTAGTTTTATAAATTTTGAGACGTTTAGCTCCACAGAGTATATAGCTCATTGTTGTAACGTCTGCGCCAAAATCCATTTTCTAAACCCAGTCCGAAGATACGCCTCAAAATTTTCCTTTCTAAAACGTCCAGTGCTCGTTCATTCCTTTAATAACGAAATATTACTAATGGAATAATGAAAATGGATTCATTATTCAGCAAAATCTCATAATGTGACATTTGTTTATGTTGGATTGTAAGCTATTATCTTGACACCATGTAAAAAGTTTGAACAAGTAATTGGACAATATACGGCAATCATTAACATTTCCTATTGCCTTGAATAATTTTAGATTAAGCGTTACAAGTTAGTACAATACGAATCAGATTTCAAAAATACCGCCGAAATATAAATACCAAACAGTACGAAAATCAGCACTACCAACGTGCCAACCATTGGTGGTTGGGTAGTTCTATGATATTCATAGTTTGTCTATGCCTTCGGGATGAAAAAAATACGAAAATCGGCACTACCAACCACCGGTGGTTGGTAGTGCCGATTTTCGTCTTCGTTTTCATCATGCAGCTAGTTGCCGTTAGAGAAAAAGTAATAATATTTTGAGACGTTAAAACGTCAAAAAATGGCAACACCTTTTTAAAATGTCATCCGTGTCGAACACTCAAAATCAAAATATTGTTATAGGTTATTAGTTCATTTATGGGTTATAGCGATAAACAACATCATAATTTGCAGTTTCTGTGCGCAGTTTGTTGTCTTTATATCGCGAATCGTTGGTTTTTTGGAGCATTATCATAAGTCTTGCTCTAAAACTTGGTCAAATGAGGTAATTGAGTTATTATAAAAAGCAAAAATGGTGCGCGCTTGGTTGACGGACAGTTTTGTAAACTCCAAGCAGTTGGAACGCCAGAGGATCCCTCCTGAATTCCTCAACCTTGATGAACTTTTCAAACAGACTGTTGAATATTTCAAGGTAATACAATAGCTTGTATTAATTTGTTCCTAAAATATAATATTTTAACATTATTCTTTTCCAATTTTAAGCTGTCACCATATTTTCTCCACAGATCAACTGCGATACTTACAAAACTGATGGATTTCTTGATAAAAGATGAGAGTGATCGAGGGTTTACATATAAGTATCAGATAATATGCTCCAAGGAGTGTCTGCCAAATTACGAGGAGAAGTCATTCTTCAAAGAACATTTGCACACGGATGAAGAGATCCATTTTGTCTTGGATGGATCAGTCTACTTTGATGTGAGATATGGAAAGGATGACTGGATCAGGATTGAGGTGGTTGCCAGAGACATGAATATTACTAAGTGGAATCTATCAACGCTTTACTCTTGATACAAAAGTAAGTAACCATTCATTTTTTCAAGTGAGTGCATGCTTCTACGAATGGTTTCCTTCTATATTCAATTTGGGAGGCGGGTATGAGTACTGTCCCATTTATTGGATGACCAACATTTCTGCCATAGGTCATCCAAGTGGTTCGCTACATTTGGGGACATAGCAGGGGTGCCCGGGTTCATGGGGTGAGGTTTGTCCGGATATTGGCGGCGGATGCGTCTGTCCATCAACCTTGCACTACAGTGGTAAGAATAGATTAATATGTCTGCCGCTATTGGATACACCGACCCCAGATTCCTACCTTCTTTCCTTCTAAGAACTTTCTCTCCTTCCTTTTCCTAAAAAGACCCTCCACACAGCATTCTCAAAGATGACATAGGCACTGAGGGGAATTATTTTTCTCAGGGCCTCCTGTGTGGAGCTATTGTAAAAAAAAATATTATTAATGTAATGAAATTATATATGTGTTTTTACAGTTTTTTAATCAATGTTGCATGTTTAATTACTCATGATTATGTTACATGTGTATGTATATAAAAACCAATAAAAAAAAAAATTACTAGTGAAGTCTCATTTTTTTAAAATCTGTTCAGGAAGACAGGAACTTCAAGGATAACCTGGTTTCTACCTAATATTGTTTACTATGGAATAATCTTTCTAATTAAATGTAAAAAAAACTATACTTCACTGGCAGGAATGAAATCTCCAAGAACTTCCCTGTGAAAAAACACTTAAATACTTTATGATCTTCTTTGTTTCAGAATTTCATAGTTGCTAAAAGATTTTTTGCGGCAGAGGGGGTGTGGATTCCCCACAACCGCCCGGCGGATGATATGCCCTCAGCCCGGCCGGAAGGAGGTCGAAAATTATATGTGGAGGCGCTAAAGGAAGGATTCGCCGCTCAAGTTGCCTAAAGATTTCATATCAATACTGCATTGGCAAGACTTCTGAAAATGTTGACTATTCCTAATATGTATTTAAATATATAATATATGTACTTATTGTATTGTATTGATTGTTTAATATTGATAATTGATAAAGTATAGAAAAATTAAGTATGTTGGTATTCATTATGAATTTCATGAAAACAGTTGTTATACCTTCCAAATTATGATAAATTAAAATAAGAATTTCACAGAATTGTTATGTTCAATGAAAAATGTTATAAAAATATTGGCGGAGGACTTTATTTTAAAATATTGACGCTGGAAAGGACAAATGGCTAAAGCGTCGCACAGTTGCATAGGTAAAAATGGCTCAAGCGCCATACAGCTGTACGTTTCTTGAGTCACTCTTCCTTTCCAGCTGCTTGGCGCTTTAGCCATTTATCCTTTAACACCTGGAATGTGAATCCTGACAGAATCCCATCCCTGTATCAATACTATAACTTTACTCAAGGACGCTGACTAACTATTTGTATTTGGATTAATGGGGCAAAGGAGCTTTGAAACTTATTATATCTTACCCACAACATATACTTTTTTTACATTAGCTCCACACTGGAGGTCCTGAGGAAAATAATTGCCCTCAGGGCCTATGTCATCTTTGGGGATGCTGTATGGAGGGTGTTTTTAGGAAAGGAAGGAGAGAAAGTTCTGGGAAGGAAAAAGGTATTAGGGGTGGGTAGGAATCTGGGTGTCAGTGTGTCCAGGAGTGACAGACTTGTGAATTCATCCCTCCCACTGCGGTGCAAGGCGATGTTCCGAGAGAGTATGGTTGGAGAAGTCAAAGGGACTCCCTCAATCCGCCCTGCCAGGCAGCCAGTGGGCAGATGCATTCACTGCCAAGACCCGGACTAACCTTGCCCCATGAACCCGGGCAGCCCTGCTAAGTTACCAAACGTAGATAACCACTTGGGGTGATCTATGGCAAAGGTGTTGTTATCCAATAAATAGTTCCTGGGGCAGCGGTACCCATATCCGCCTCCTAAATTGATTACAACTAAAATAAGTAGTGCTTTAACAGACTTATAGGTACATAGACATTATTCAACATCTGCCAAGGAACAGTGTGAAGAAATCTATGAAAAGATCCCACAAGTGCGAAGCACTTGCTGGAGTCTGTTGCTGCCTGCTGCCCAACGTTCAACAACGAATCCCAATTAGTTTGGTGCTCTCGCTCCATCAATTTCCACGCATGCTGCTATTTTCTCTTCTAATAAGAAAGTTGTGAAGCGCACACACTGTCCACGTAATGGATTCAACATTACCCATGCCGAAGTTGATTGGAGCTAGGATTATTAACCTGTTTGCCAAAATCCCAATCCCAGGCATTTTCAAGCACGCGTCTTGGTCTGCCTAGATGGTAATTGAAAATCCGCTTTCAGGGGGCAAACCCCTCTGCGCCTGTTGTTTCATAATAGTTAGACAATTGTTTTAGCGAGATTCAGTGAGCATTGACGGTATACCTCACCAACGAAGACGAAGTTCATTGTTTCGAGCATATTTAGTGCGCCGTGTTCGTTACGCCGGAGAATCCACGGTTCTCTCTACAACTTCCGATCTATTCTATTCTGTGAGTCACTCGCCTTTTTTAAATCACTGCAGCGCCGGTAAAACTGCCGCAGATGCCAAAGCAATAGCTTTCAAAACCTCGTTTCTATCCGTCTTAAAAATGCATAAATAAACCAATCCCTAAAAATGTTACAACACGTAAATGACAGATGTCAAAGTCAAAAGTACCGCCACCAATCTGTACGAAAATCAGCATTACCAACCGAAAATAGAGCACACCTCCTTTTTCAGCCCGAATCTACAAAAACGATGAAAAAAGATGTCGTGTCATACCCCCATTAGTTTATGTATTGGATACCTAACTATGTGTAATATTATTACATTTTAGCAGTAAACTTACCTGTATGTACTAACCAAAAAGCGTTGTTGATTTCTTCTTCGTGGCCATCACCTTGAACTCTCGTTTAAAATCATTTATATGTTCCATAAATTTTTCTTTGGCTGTTTTTCAAATTTCTTTGGCATTTTTTGGCAAAGCTGCGCTAACAAGTCATCATGAGAGCCTTTATAAGCCAAGAAAGCTGACGATGTAAATCTCGCGCTTTTGAGGACATTATAGTACCTACAAACTCATTTTAATACCGACTGCAGCAATTTGAGTTTATGCGTATGTCGTGTTTAAAACACTAACGAATAAAATAAAAGGACTCCGCGACTCTGCCTCCTACCCTTCCACCAACCAGTATCTGATGTTCTTTCCCTCTCTTATATGCTCTCTCTTTCTTTTGTGTTTACCTTAGAATCTTAACTGTAATTTAGTTTATACGTTTATTGTCCTGAAGAAGGTTGAGTTCAACTGAAACCGGTCGACAAATATAAATAAAAATAAAGTAATTTTTAAACAAAGTACTTGTTTCATTATATGTATATAATTTCAAGCCAAAAAGTGTTTGCTTTCTACGATAATAAAATAAAAGGGTTGCGAACTTGGTAGATTTTAATTCCCTAGTTTTTTTTATTTAAATAAAAAAAAAAACATCTTACGTAACGCGTTGTTCGAACCCCCCTCCCCCCCCCCCGGTATCGCACAGTAACGTTTTAAAATACCCCACCCCAAATTGCGTTACGTAATACTTGAACGGTCCCAACTAAGTACCTATCTATTAAATTAATTCCTACAGCTACTCTCACAGGCCTCGCAGCTATGCATCTAATTTAATAAAAAAACATTAATTAAATCATAAGGTTCATATTTATGGGGCATTTCATGCTATCACTACTGATCATTTCAATTTTCATTTCATTTTTAATTGGATCGAATTTTATTGTCTTTTTCTATTCTGCGATATATGTAATAACTCATACCAATACATAATTGCATGTTAATTATACACTACGATAGATCGAAACTGACTTTATCAGAACAGAAAATAGTTTCAGTTCTAGTAGGTAAAATTGCCTATCTATTACACAAGTCACAGCCCTACAGCTAATCTAAATTTTACAACCTAAAGAGCTGGCTTGTGCATTGCATGTTATGTTGTTTTGAATTTTGGCTGCTGCATTGCTTGTTTTACAGGGTGATATGGGTCATGAGGGTGTTATTCTGGAGAAGAAGGGTGGTGGTGGTGGTGGTACAAGTGGCTCTAAGCGGAGTCATAATGCTGCTTAAAGTAATTAATTAAATTAAAGGAGTCATAATAAACCTAAAGTTGAGGTTGAGGCTGGGGCGTTGCCTACTGGTAATGAAAATGATAGTCATCTAGCTGAATTGAATGATGATTTAGATATTGCTAGAACTAGTGGCTTGTCGTTGAAATCTGAATTTGCTTCAGATATTGGAAACTATATTTCTGCTAAAAAAAACATGTATGAATTACCTGATGCAACTAAAGCTGTACTACTAGAAAAACATTGGGTGCCTCCACCTAACTATGATTTTCCGCACCAAGTTTTGCAAAAACACGGAAAAACGTACAGAAAACGTGTCCAAAAATCACACCTTGAAAAATTCTATTGGCTTGTGGTGTCACATAAAATCAGGGACTTTATTGCAAATATTGTGCCTTATTTATCACTCCATCTGCAACTTTTTTTTTTTTTTTTATTAGAAAGAAAAAGTTATACAATATTACAGGAAATCAAATAAAATAAAATATTACAGAAAAAAAGAAAAATCTCAATAAACTACTTTCAAGTAGTTTGTCAATGGGTGCTTTTACTTTGAAGTTTTTAAAAAATAAAACTTATTATGCAGTTAGACATTTTTTGTGTTACTATAAAAAGTGTTAATACAAACTATTTCTTTCGGCGAGCCCATTTTTCAATATAATATTTGTTTTTAAATTATTTGTACATTTTTTTAAATTTTAGCAGGTAACATATTTAAGCAAGTAGGTATCATGTTGTCCAGCGTTCTTTGTCCATATTTTTTTAAGTGCTTAGGTATGATTAGTCCTTCATTTAACGTAAATCGAGTATTGTAAGTGTGGTCCAGTCTATTTATGTATATAGGGCTATTCATATGCTGAAAAATAATTTTATGCCACAGAATTGCTCTTACTGAGAGAATTTTAAGATTCTGGTAAAAGTTCAGAACATTGCGCCTTTGTTCGTATAAACTTTTATGAGCTAATAATTTAACTAATGAATTTTGAACTGATTGAACATGATTTACATTTGTCTTGCAGGAAAGTCCCCATGCTGTAATTCCGTACCTTATAATAGACTCAGCTAATGACAAATAAATTATTCGAAGTGTGCATATTGGAATATAGAATTTAAGTTTATATAATCTACTGACAATAGGTCTCAGATGTTCACAGACTTTTTTTATTTGTAAATCCCATTTGAAAAAGCAGTCAATAATTACACCTAAATAAACATATTCTTTAACCACTTCAATATTTTCACATGTACACAATACAGGGATACTAACATGTAAACAATCTGAATCGTGTGTTTTTATTTCTGGTGTAATTATATTTGTCTTGGCATTGGGTGATCTAATGTGCATCAATTTGTTTTTTTTTGTTGGTTTTATTGCATTTATGATTAAACCAAAATCATTTTGTAAGAGTTCAATACATAATTTTAAATCACTGCGAGAAATCACTAGTGCAGTATCATCCGCATACACGAAGTATTTTACATCTTTAAAAATGAACTTAATAAAAGATACATAAATGATATATAAAATTGGACCAAATATGGAACCTTGAGGAACGCCAGCAAATTTTTTTCTTTTTTTACTTAAAGTGTTCAATAGCTTTATTTTCATGCAACGGTTGTTCAAGTAATTTTCAAAGAGTTTTAGTAGTTTTCCTCTTATTCCTATGATTTCTAGTGTCTGCAATAATTTTCTATGATTAATAGTGTCAAATGCTTTAGAATAATCTATAAATAAAACTAATACATGATTTTTACAATTTACTTTATTATTTATTAAACTGGCAAATTTTTGAAGTAGCATTTCGGTACCCTTTTTTTGGAATTCATATTGATTTATATCAATAATAGAAAAATCTTCTAAATATTTTATCAGTTTCAACTGAATGTATTTTTCAAGAATTTTTTCGAGTGATGGCAAGATACTAATAATTTTAAGTCATCTGGAATTTTTGCTTCAAATAAAATTATATTGCGAAAATGAGCTATGATTGTAGCTAAAATTATTATATGTTTTTAAATATCGCTCATTCTGATATTATCAATTCCAGGAGAACTTTTAAGTTGTCGCACAATGCTTTCTATATCAGCAATTTTGGCCCTTGGTAGGTACATGCTATGAGGCATCTTCTCTGGTTCAAAAGCAGTTGTCCTGTAATTACATTTATGTAACATATTGCAAACACTGTCAGAGAAATAATTAACAAAATCATTAGTTACATTTTCTTTGGTCTGATCTTTCATCAAATATTTGGAGGCAACTTGGTCACAATCATTTTTACATTTCTCACCTAAAATTTGATTACACTCGTCCCATGTCTTTTTTGAATCTTGAAATGGATTTTTAAATTTTTGGTATGAGGTTTTTAATTTAAGAAATAATTTATTTAAAACATTTCGATGACACTTATTATATTCTTTTTCATAGTATTTGTTTGTTGGGGCATTTTTCCAACGCTTATATAAATAATCCCTTTTTTAAATTTTATATAGTGTATCAGTAGATATGCAATCATTTATGGCATAAGGTCGGCATTTAGATTTTTCGCTTATTTCAATGGTGCTGTTTTTATACAAGTCATCAAAATAATTTTTAATTTTTAAATAAATAACCGAACAATCGGTATCCTTCAGAAGCGATTTCCAGTCATAATTACAAATACGTTTATCAATCTGTTTTTGCGAAAGAATTTTGACGTTATTAGAATCGCTAGAGTTGAAACTATCAAGTGGCAGAAAACAGAGATCGTTTACGACCAATTATAAAAACTTTAATACTTTGTGGTCGTCAAAATATACCATTACGTGGCCATAGAGACGATGGCCATATTTTTAGCACGAACATCGATCATAGTGACGTCTCCTCTTCAGAAGGAAGTTTCCGAGCTCTGTTGAAATTTAGAATAGATGCAGGCGACTCAGTTCTCGAACGCCATTTATCATCAACAAGTTCTACAGCAAAACTGTACAGAACGAGCTTATAGACATTATTTGTAAAGAAAAGATTCAGGAAACTATTTTACAAAACGTGAAAAAGGCTAAGTTTTTCGCTATTCTTTTTGACGAAACTACAGATATTTCTCATACCGAAAAGATGAGTTTATCATTCAGATATTTTAATGATGGTGCATTATAATATGAGCCTGAGATGTGTAAATAACCCCAGACCCTCTGGTCTTAATACAGGGCTAAACAAATATATCACAAAGGATGGCACAAAGAGAAACTCCAGGGAAAATAACAGATCCACCAACCTTGTTTTGTAGATCTTGATGCTTGGAGGCCTCCGTAATGTCATCCAATCAATAATTAAATTCAGTCAATGCAATCCTTAGGTGACTTGAAAATTTGCACAAGAGATGAAATTAGTCAATCAATACACAATTCATAAGTTTTTCACAATGGCATGAAAATTTTTCCTCAAAACAGACGATGTCAGTTATTCTTTGTTTTGATTCTATTTTTTAAAAACAATCCATTAAGGTGTCTCTGTTAACTCCAAAGAGTGAGTAAGTACCATGCTTGTGATATATATTTATTTAAATTATCGAACAAACAAAACATATTGCAATGCGTAACCAGATGGTTTTATTAAGGAAGATTTTGTATGCTTCTGTGACGCTTATGAAATGCTGAAAATGCTTCAATGTGATGAAAGAAATAGCTCAGACAGCACAAAAGAATTACGGTTAACAGGCACCGCATTAGCGAAAATAGTAGAAAATCTTTTCTACAAATTTGATATAGATCTAGTTTTTTGTGTAGGGATAGGAACTGACAGCTCTTCAGTATTGGTATCCGACGCAAAAGGTGCTGTTCAGGAACTCTCTAAAAAAGCCATTCACGCAAAGCGTTGCCCTTGTAGCAATCACGTCTTAAATAACTCCTTGGCCAAGTCATCAAACGTCGCTTCGTGTAGAAACACAACTGGGACAATGAAAAAAATCGTAGCGTTTGCTAACGCTTCTGCAAAACGCCATAGAGTATTCTCAGAAGAACTTGATGGTACGGCAGTTCAAAGTATATGCGAGACACGATAAGTTGAAAGACATGACGGCCATTTACAATTCCAGGGTGATAATCTTGTTAAAATTTGTAACGCACTGGAGAGAATATTGACATGGCAAGATAATAAAACTTCAAGTGACGCTCACTGTCTCTTGCAAACACTACGTAGGTCTGATTTTATTATATCACCGATATGCCTATGCGATATTCTAGGTAAGTAAACAAAACATTTCAAAACGATTTAAATGTAAGATTTTTTTTCTGGAAGGTTATAAAATGTTTTTTTTAAATATTTTAGGAACTACAATTCCGTTAAGCCGCTTCCTGCAAACTACATCGGTTGATATTAAAAGGGCCACCGATGCGGTGAAGGATGTCATGGAAGTATTACGATCTAAACGCCAAAACGCTGAGTCTGTGTTCAAGCAATAATTTTTAGATACGACAGAGCAAGCAAAACAGTTAAATGTTATATTATAATCCCCACGTACAGTTCCAAGGCAAACAAACAGGTCCAATTATGAGAAGAAATCGGTGGAAGAGTACTTTCGGAAATCAGTTTACATACCTCTATTAGATTCCATTATTAATGGTTTGGAGGAAAGATTATCTCCGGAGGTACTCGACCTATTTCATTTGGGAGTTTTTCTGCCTGAATCAAATGTTAGTGTCAGGGACTGGGATATCGATATCGAGATAGTGAAAGTGAAAAAAGTGGTCAAGATGTACCGCCTATTCATTAATGATAGTGAATAAACTGTTATAAATGAATACCGACTCTGGATGACCAAATGGAAAAGAGAATGTGAAAACAATTCGGCCATACCGGGCTCGGTAGCTCATCTCATTGAAGCATGCGACCAAGATTTGTACCCAACATAAAAAAATTCTTACATTTGTAAGAAAATTTTAACACTGACCGGGAGAGTTTCGGTCAGCGTAGCTACCGCAGAGAGATCGTTTTTTACTCTTCGCAGAATAAAATCTCAATGGCACGGGAAAGATTATCTGGGCTAGCTCTCCTAAATGAACACAAAGATGTGAACCTGGATATCGTTGATATTATCAACGTTTTCGCGAAAAAGAAACGTAAATTTGAATTTGCAATTTAAGTAAGTACCTAAACAAAGTTATTGAATGTAAAATGTTTCCTAGCGTTTAATTTTATTTGATATCCTTTGAAAATGTAAAAAAAAATCAAAATCGGTTCAGTAGTTGTTTATTTTAATCAAGTTTAATTTGTAGAACTCCATTTTAATTTTTATATTTTTATTATGTAATAAAAAAAAATTTTAAAAAAAAAAGTTTATTTTTAAACAAGTTCTGCTGTGTAATTATTATTACGCGTGACCACCTTCTAAAGGCATTATCAAACTGTTGTCATGCCACATACAGACGATATATTTATACTATTTCTAGAGAGGTATTTACTATGACTCATTTCTAATTTCTGATTAAAAATGACTATTAATGATTGTCAGCAGTTGTAATGGTATTGGTCGCCTAATAAGTCTCGCCTGGTGCATCTCATTTGCTGGTCATACTTACGACTCCCGAGACAGTGGCAAGATACCTATTTACCCAGTCTAGTGTAACTATATTGGCTTACTGGTTACTAGAAAACAAGAAAAAAATATAATTTGTTGATTGAAATTGGTTTGGAATTTAATCTAAACTGTATGACTACTTAATTGAACGAAATCGGGCTGACTTCCTTCAATGATTATTTCCATTCCTAAGGCCAAAGTCCTGTAAATAATCAATTTCAAAAGTCGTTCGTGAGTCATGATTGTTCATGAGCGAGTTCGTTCCGACTTTTTCCAAATTCCGACTCGCAACCTCGCACTCGGGTGGCTGTGCCCACAACCTTTTTCCAGGGCTGGATGCGCGCCTGTCTACAGCTGAAGTTTTAGAAGGAATTTTGCTTTATTGTTGATGGCTTATAACGGTTTTTCTCAATATCAGACATCCTGGTTTAAATAGAATTCTGCATATCAGATTATATCATGCGAGGCCGCCAACACAGGTTTCTGATTCTTCACAGGTGCAGAACTAACTTATTAGTATTGATGACCCTGGGAAGACTGCCTTGCAGGAAATGTGGATGTTTTCTGCATCTTGTTCTTCAACAAACCCAAGCACGAAGTATCCATTAACTTTTCACTATGTGTTCTAACATTTTTTTATCTTACATGTATAACTTTACAATATCACTGAAGGGCTATCGGCTGGAAGGGTAGTTCAACTTTTTACGCCGGTCCTACTTGAATGCCTGGAAAGGTCTTGCTGTCAAACATTTTTTATGAATATTGTAAACAATCTCTTTGTAAGGGTCCCGACTACGTGTCTATGTAAAAAACATATAAATATGTATGTATAATGTATATAGGATACAAGATTGGTAAATCTTCTTATCTCCTTGTCTTTTGTGTTGAATCATATTTTATCAAAAGGAAACATCTACTTTGGCAAAGTAAAAATCATTTTTTTAAGTAATAAAATACGTACATGTTTTACACATAAAACGTCACTAAATAGCCCAACACTAACATTAACAACTGTTTATGGAATCCTATTACAAAGTAGGATATAATTTTGGACAATACTTGTATAGTTGGAGTGCGGCGAGTACTCTAGAAAAAAATCATTAAAATGTATATATTATTTTCGAAGATATAACGATTTAAAACAAATTAAAGGAAAATTATTTTCCTCAGAGCCTTTGAAATCTTAGGGGATGCTGTATGGAGGTTCTTTTAGCGGAAATATGTATATAGGAGGGACGAAATAAAGAGGCAGGCAAACCATTCAGCATTCTTCCCCGACGCCCATGCAATCCGTTTTTTAAGATACGAGAATCTATCAAACGGACAACTCTTTATTTTATTTTATTATATTTATTTAGGAAAATCAACAGATTATTTACATTTGTAAAAACAAAATTAATAACTTATTTGTTATTTGTAAAACGTCAACTGTTTTCCCAAACTGTTGGAAAAAAACAGGCTTTTTTAAAGCAGTTGTATGAAATAGCAAATAGCAATAGGTTTGTAGCAGTTAGCACTGTTAACAGTTTAATGAGTTTAGTAACTAGGGGTGTATCCAGTATCTGTATCTATCCATAACAATAAAACCCTTACTAAGTGCCATTAAAATTAAATTATGTAAATGGGATTTAAAAATATTTTTCAAAGCGGCCGGATTCATTTTTCAGATGTACCATTATTCATTTACCCAGGTTTACCCCGATATCTAATTAAGAGCTCTTGGAAACTTAACAAATTTTAATTTCATTATAATAGGTAGTATGGTTAATGCTATCAAAATTACAAAAATAAAAACAGGTTTTTAAAATATTTGTCAAAGCTGCCGTCCGGGGAAACTTTGCGGTTAGTGTCATTTATGAATTTATGCAGTTTACCAGATTTATGTGAACAGTAATTAATGGGTTCTTGGAAACGTAAATTTAATATCATTCATAGACCGTATTATAGGGTAGGTACTAGGTTTGCCAGTCCCGGGGTCCCGGTTACTTTGTCCCGGTGACCAGCTATCAGTGGATCCGAGGAACGGGCTATTTTTGGAACCAGTTCCTAAGTTCCTATTGGATTTATAGAATGGTCACCAATACTAACTGGGCGAAGCCGAACTAAATGCCTCCCGCAGGTCCTAGCAGTAAAAACCTGCGGAGCGGGTTTTTAACTGCTAGTTACGTTATATTAACTACCGAACTAATGGCTACGATTGGTGAATTGGTAGTTGATTTTGGAGTAATGCAAGGCGAATTGAATACAATGAAAAATAATACGCAACTCATGACGCCAATCGGGACTAATCCGAAGGACATAAATATGTGTGGTATTGTTACCGAGATGGAAGAGAGGGCAATCAGATCCAAAAACGTCATATTGTATAACGTTCCTGAGAGCTTGTCAGATGAAAAGGCTGTCATCATTACGAAAGATAGAGAGAAAATTTCTTCGGCTATAAAAACCATCGACCCGTCATTAAATCTAATCAACGTCAAAATATTCAGACTGGGTGCCAAAAAAATTTCTAACAAAAATCGTCCAATTAAAGTGGAATTTACTGACAATATCGCACCGAGAACTCTCCTACGTAATAGCATAAAATTTAAAGACGGCATCAAGGCCAGTAATGACTTAACTTTCCTCCAACGTAACCAATTGGTGGGGCTGAGAAAGCAATTGTTGTACCGTCAAGAGAATGGTGAACCAAACCTTACCATAAAGTACATAAACTCCAAACCAACTATTGTTACAACTATTCCAAAAAACGACACAACCAAAAAAAATTGAAGTGCTATTATCAAAATGTCAGAGGCATGAAAACTAAACTTAAGGAATTCAAAATACATGCCCCGACACTGCAACATGATTGCAGTACACTGCACCCGTGACAATTCTACAGTATCACAAAACTCTAGCTTATCTGAAACAGAAAAAGAAATAGTTGAATTTTGCGATTTCCTTAACCTAGTTCAATTAAACAATGTAAAAAATGATAATAATCGATTACTAGATCTTGTTTTTTGTACCGACATGGCAACTGCGGTTGATAAGTCACTCGACTCAGTTCTTACCCCTGATTCTCATCACCCACCTCTAGACATTACTATACTATGTTACCCTATAAAATGCCAAATTTAAAACCAGACTCAATTTCTCAACTTTAATAAAGCCAATTTTGTTGCAATACGCGATTATCTACATAACACTGACTGGTCTATATTAGAAGGAGGAAACCTTGATGAAAATATTAAAGTCTTTTATGATCACCTATATAAAGCCATAGAAAAATTTGTTCCGATTAGTTATAAATTATCTTCAAATTTTAGCTGGTTTAGCAAGGACCTCATTAACATAGTAATTGAGAAGAAAAAAGCCCATAAAATATACAAAGAAACAAAAAGTCTTTCTGATTTTACAATTTTCAGCAAGCTTCGAAAAGATTGTAATAAATTATCAAACATTTGTTATAATAATTATATTAAGAATGTTGAATTTTCGATTGTTAACAATGTAAAATATTTTTTTAACTATTGTAAATCCCAAAATAATAATAACCTTGGCATACCTGAAACTATGCACTACAAACTGAAAACTTCCTGTAAAATCAATGAAATTGTCAATTTGTTTGCAGACTTTTTTAAGGATGTGTATGAAACCGATATCCCTGATGAAGACATTCCAAACTTCGAGTCAGATATAAATTTACAACTATCTCAGATACATATTGAGATTAAAGAAATTGCAGTATGTATCAAACTACTGGAACCTAAATCTTGCTCAGGGCCAGATAAAATTCCCCCCGTATTTCTTAAAAACTGTGGGGCTAGTGTCTCTTACCCACTGTACCTACTATTTAATCAATCACTTTTATCAGGCAAGTTCCCGCAAATATGGAAAAATAGCTTTCTCACTCCAATATTTAAAAGCGGAGACAAGTCTTTAGTTGAAAATTACAGACCAATATGCATACAATCGTCGATACCAAAAATTTTTGAAAAGTTAATTCTTCAAAAAATATGTTCTTGCATAAAATTTAATATCTCATCATTTCAACATGGTTTTATCTCTGGACGATCTACTTTAAATAACCTTACACTGTACGAAAATTTTATCTAAGGTGCTCTTGCTAATAGAGAACAAGTTGACTCAATTTATACGGATTTTAGTAAAGCCTTTGATAAGGTTTGCATTAAAATTCTTATAAATAAATTGTCTAAACTAGGAATAAGTGGTAAATTATTATGCTGGATTAGGAATTATTTATCAAAACGTGTACTAACTGTCTCTATTAAAGAACACTTGTCTTACGAATTTGAAGCAACTAGTGGTGTGCCTCAGGGTTCGCACCTTGGTCCAATATTGTTTATACTATTTATAAACGATGTCACTTCCATATTCTCTGATGTTAACATATTATTATTTGCTGATGACATGAAAATTTACAAAATCATTAAAAATATATACGACTGCTTGTCCCTTCAATCCAATTTTGTAAAATTCGCAGAATGGTGTACCATTAACAAACTTACACTTAACATTAAGAAATGTCAAATCATGAGTTTCTTTAGAATAAAAAACCCCATCAAATACAGTTATTCACTTAACAATCACAGTTTAATGTCAGTACCTGTAATAAGGGACCTCGGAATAACCTTCGACACTAAACTACTATTTATCAACCACATTGATATCATTACTAATAAAGCTATGAAAATGCTGGGCTTCATTCTAAGACTATGTAAAGATTTCAAAAACATTCATACATTTAAATTACTATATACAACTCTGGTTAGGAGTCATTTGGAATATAATTCGCCCATATGGAACCCTCTCTACAAAAGCCACGCAAACTCCATTGAAAAAATCCAACGCAAATTTCTCAGATCAATTAATTTCAAATTCGGAATTCCCGCGGATAACATAAACTATGATTCTCTATTACAAAAAATGCGACTCTTATCGTTAAAAGATAGAAGAATACTCAATGATCTTATTTTTTATTTAAAATAAACAATAACTGGTTTGACTCCCCTGAATTGGTATCGTTAATAAATTATCATGTACCTAGTAGAACAACTCGACTCAAAACACCTTATTATTGAACAACACTCTCAGTAATGCAGAACAAAATTCAATAATACATCGTTTACACACTTTAGGTAATGAATTTGCTCATATCGATCATGCCGAAAGTCTGTCATCATACAAAAGATGCATTACACAAAATTTATCTGCTAGTACTACCACGTAATCATAATAAATAAATAATCATGTAACCATAATATTTTGTCCTACCAGTATGCACTCTAATACCTATGGCTTAGAAACATATCATAGTTACCTACTTTTCATATCGCTTTGTATACTCCGTAATACCTTCCTTTTATCTTCAATATTTGGCTCCTAAGAGCATTTCTTACTGTTCACTTGTCATACTTTTTTATATTTATAACTTTTGTAATTTATATTATTTACAAAGGTAACTTATAGTTTATATTATTTCCTGCCTTTCAACATTTTATCTTAACTTTTTACTTTTACATTATACTTTATATTTTATAGTTACTTTTACTTTATACTTTCATTTTATACATCATAATTCTATTTACTACTCATTACCTTAACTCCTTTCTTTTACCTTTTGTTTCTATATTTAACTTTACATTTATATGTCACTTTCTTATGTTATTGTATTATAATATATATAAATACAGGGTGTTAAGGGACGTACTTGACTTACTTTAACCAGTGATTCCTGACATTATTTGGAGTAAAAAATGTAAATGAAATTTTGGTCTCCGGTGACTTTTTTTGACGTTTTTTTTTTTTTTCAAAAATTTTTTCTTCAAAATCAAACAAAAAAAAATGTCTTCCGCATGTCGTCACTGGTCACTCAGCCGGGTATCCGACGAACCCCTTACCCCGCCTCCAACTGTTCAACAACTACCATTTTTTTATGTTTTTGTAGAAAAACAAAAAAAAAAAAACATCAAAAATGTCACCGGAGACCAAAATTTCATTTACATTTTTTACTCCAAATAATGTCAGGAAGCACTGGTTAAAGTTAGTCAAGTACGTCCCTTAACACCCTGTATAATTATGTCAATGGCACATGTTGTGCCGTATGTTTTTGAAATAAATAAATAAATAAATAAATATTACAGCCGATAAGTGGAATTTATCCAAGTACTCAGGACGATGACGATGGTAGTGATGACGATGATGATGATGATCTTGATTATGGTAGAGTTGATGGTGGTGATGATGATAGTGATGACGATTCAAACATGTCAGATAAACAAAATTAAAAATATTTTTGATAGTTAATTAGCTAAATTGTATATACATAATATATAGATAATAAATTTTACATTTGTAATGTAATTTAAAAAATCAGAGTGTTCAATTCACACGCGGTGGAAGTAAAACTAGAAAGTCGCTAGATGTCGCTTTCTTTTCTTTTGTCTGTTTATTTTAAAGTGGTTTGAAGATTGGATATTGATTTCACCACAATATTTCATTTTTTTATTTTTTTTTGAATAAAGGGCGTTTTCAAGCCATCTTGCCCCACTGTGCGCCGCTATCTTCAGAGAAACAAACTATTGAAACTTCGCCGCCCGCCGTCGCTATTCGTTACAATAAACGCTCGCTTTCGAAAACTGTGAAGATTATCTGGATGGGAAGATAATTGTGCTTCAAATACCATTGGTGAGTCCTTTCCCTTTACCATGACACATATTTTCTCCTTGGTGCAGCGGTAAATTACACACATTTCCAACTTCCTTCGATTACTCAGAATTCCACACGAAATTAAACTAAATCACACATAAACTGTAATTAACTACGTAGTTGAGACTTTTTGTGTAGTACTTTCTATGTAGTTTCCACTTTTAAAAATATTTTCCTGGAACCAGAGCTCCTACACACAGATTATCTAAATTATAATTATTTTAATATTAAACGGCTTAATACAAACTCTGGCTTTTTGTCTTTCCGCGGTCGCAATACTTTATGAGAAATATCTGAAAATTCTTTGTTTGTGTTACAAACTCCGGTCCAATAATTGAACAGAAGTTACCGCAAAAATAAACACTTCACGGTGTATTGTATCCGTTTTCCAATTTGCGGGTCAGGTCCGGCGGCTTTATTAGACCCTCAACTCTTTAGACTTCAGAAATCTTAACTGAAAAGCAATTAAAAACTCGCGGCCTAGTGGATAATCACTTGGAAAATAATCCAGCCGATACCACGACCAACATTCAAGGGCCATAGCCAATGTACAATAGATTCCTAGAAGTGTTTTATTTTTACAACTTTTAAAGAAAATCAATGTTGCGAATTTACACAAGAACTTTTGATGTCTGGACCAAAATTACGCAGTGAAATAATTTGATCAAAATTAATAGAATACTTATTTTCGTTATTTATTTTTGGGGTGTTATGCCGTATTGCACTACCTCCCTCTTTAGCCACGTTTCGGACAGCGATACAGTGTCCATAATCTGTTTTTATTTTTATTATTGTACTTCTCCTTTGGAGGGGTGCAGACGTACGTTCACCGTTTGTCTTATTTTCGACTATTGATATTTAGTATGTAAGAAAGAGGGGCAGCATTATATGTTTAAGAACAAAGGCAAAACATTGCTTTGAAGTTTTTGAATTTTTGGAATTAACTCACTATTCAATATTATATTTATCACAATAATGCTGCTGTTTTTTCAAAAGATGAGATTTCGTTCCATACAAATGTATGATGAAAAGAATTTTCTTCATTTTTTTTTTAACTTTTCCGATATTTTAATAGCTATTCTGCTATTCGAGGCGGAGACAAATCCAAATCCATAAGCGGAGACAAATCCAAACATATCAAAGATAATACAAATCGGTCCAGCCGTCCTTGAGTTATGAATGGTGTAACTAACCCGACTTTGTTTCATATATTAAAATTAAGATGTGTTATTTTTTTACAGTCATTAAATTCAAATAATCAAAAACACTATTGATTGCCTGTGCTACCAGCGTCACTGGTTCAGTCATGTCAAAATTGTTTTGAATTTAAGTGTCGTTTTCATTATTATAAGCAATAATTATCAGCCTGAAATACTCATCAACATTGAAAAATCTTCCGAGAAAAGATACTTGCCACCAACGGTACTTGAACCCGTGTCCTTCCGATTGCCGGTCAGCTGCTCTTGACCTTGCTATGGGGGCTTATCAAATACCCGCCAAATAATTCAATATATACTAGTGTTTCATTAAACAATTATTACTTATTATAGTTTTTCCACCTGAAAACAACCAACTTTATTTTTGCGAGAGAGACATTGTAAGTGTTAAATCCTTCGCTAGGTGGCGTCGAGACAAATTATGACTACATTTTATTGGGGAAATACTTAAACTTGTCAAATATTAATTATTATTTTTAGTTTATTAACTAACGTTTAGACAAGATTTTTATGCATAGCACAAAGGGTATCAATTATTATATGCTATAATTATCAGCCTGAAACACTCATCAACATTGAAAAATCTTCCGAGAAAAGATACTTGCCGCCAACGGGACAAGTTTCTTTTCTCGGAAGATTTTTCAATGTTGATGAGTGTTTCAGGCTGATAATTATTGCTTATAATAATTGTTACCCTTTGTGCTATGCATAAAAATCTTGTCTAAACGTTAGTTTATAAATTAAAAATAATAATTGTCGTTTTCATAATTGGAACTGATTTATCAAGAATTCAAACTATCCGCTTATTTTACGCGGATCCGCACTAATAAAGCATATCTTCGACACATTCCAGCTCAGTGTGGCCCCGGTGAAAAAACCATAATTCAGTTTCCAAACTTGAAATGGCTGTAGACGTGTTCGGTGACTAGATCTGAGTAGCCAGGTACTCCCCAACCTTCCTCAACTCTATCTTATTCCTTTCTCCGATCCCTTCCGATAATTTACAAATTACCGGCGTAAATTACGAACTACCGACGTAAAGTTCGAACTACGGCTGCGCCAACTGTGATATCTTGTAGTGCGGGTAGTAAATAACATACGTTAATGTTATAATGTTTATTGTTGAAGAGATTAAACTGGAGAGAGCGCACAACAGCCCGTACATCCCTTTTATACATCTCCATACGCTCTGTCTCGCTCTCATGCCGTCACACTCACACACATACATCACAAAAATCATGGGTTATTATCCTGATTACAATCTTGAAAAGGACAGTCAAGCAAATAATTTTCTATTACTATAATATTGTAGGTCAATACCTACTTAATCGCCTTAAATAATTAATCACATAATTAATTACAATTCTAAAATGATGATATTTAGATTCAAGGCAAATTTGAGTTCATTGAACGTGAATAAATTCATATTTTCATATTTCACGAACCGGCACCCGAATTTAATATGTTTGATGGTATAGGCAGGTATCTACTTAATAACTTGTCTGAATTATTCTTCACACAATCTGTTGCATTATCGAAAATGTTGACACTTAAATTCTAAGCAAATTTGAGTTGATTGAATATATGAAATTTCTCTCGACTCGCAATCCGAAGGTCGCGGGTTCAAACTGTATTTAATCAATCATCTTCCAAAAACTGTTTTTAGTTTTCGGATGCGTTCAGAAATATTCCATTTATTTGGATTTTATTGCAATGTGGAAATACTCCGACAGAATCGGAACTTGTGTTTCGATTAATTATTCTCTGATCCTCTTCACCATTCTCCCACCATAACACATTGACACACCATTGAATATATTAAATGGGTTTTAGCAGTGGCGTAGCGTGAGTTTCGGCCGCCCGGGGAGGAGGACAATTTTGCCGCCCCCCCCCCTTCCTTCTTACTTCCGGGGGGGGTAGATATCCTATTTTTTATGCCGATTTTTATAATCCCATGTGCCGAGTACTATTCCAATAAAATCATGCTTATAAATTCTACTACAAAATTATACATAACTGCCCTCAGAAATCGAGAATGGTATGCCTATAACAGAATTTTGCATCTTCATCACACATACGTATGGAATGCAACTCAAATGCAAAGCTTCACTCGGTACACGACGAATCGGCATCTTATTGTTATATTGATAACACAAAACGGTTTTAAATTAAACTAAATATGCGGTGTGTCAAAACTACCCTGAACATATAAATGATTTGTTGTTGAATCTAGCGGCGCTTACATTCTGAACACAAAACTGGTTTTAATTAAATCTTTTTGCGGTAAATTTAAACTACACTCAGAACATCAAAATGGTTTTCCTTTAATTCTGCCGGCACTTGCATTCTGAACATAAAACTGGTTTTAATTAAATCTGTGGGGGGGGGGGGGGGTGGGTTGTATACGGAAATCCTATTTTTTTATTACGACCTATTTAAATACGAGCCGGATTTTTTTAATAATCACATTTGACGAGTATTCTTTCAACGAAAATCATGTTTGTAAATTCTACTCCAAAGTTAATTGATTGATTCTGCGTTAGAGTCCACAAATAATATTTATGAACGCAAAAATCAATTTCTCAGAATTTTGCACCATTATGTAACTTAAATGTAAATCTTCAAATATGCAACTCATAATTTAATTTATCGTTATATTGTATTCTGAACACAAAACCAGTTTGTATGCGGTGAATTAAAACTACACTCAGAACATGAACATTTTTTTATTTTTATTCTGGCATTACATAGTCTGCAACTAGAATTTTAAGACAGAACATCGAATTACAGAATGTTTTCCTTCAATATGTGTCAGCAGATTTTTTATTTATTTTTTATTTTTATTTTATTTGTGTACAAAAAATTTACAACATTACAGATATTTTATCTAATTAATTGTAAAAGTACCATTTTCACAGTGAGAATGAAGCGCCAAAAACTGTACAAACTCATTAAATGAATCCAATAAGATGAATCCAACTGGAATTTTACATTCTGTGCTGGTTTAAATTAAATCTGTACCTGGCGAATTAAAACTGCACTCAGAATATGAAAATGGTTTCTCTTTGATTCTGGCAGCACATACATAGTCTGTAGAATTTTATAGCTGTACTTAAAATAAAATAATGGTCTCTTTCGAAATTTATCAGCAGATCAACTGAAATTCATTCGTTAATACATTCTGAACACAATTCTGGTTTTAATTAAGAGTGAATCTGTTTGCGAGTTATAAGCTTTAATTAGTATTACTCTCATAATATGCTTACGGTTTTCCTACGAATTGCGAAATTTGCAGCTTAAAAAAATATAACTATTGATATTTTTAATAAAAAAATATATTTGGAGTCGTACAAGAAAGTATCGTAGAACATTTTCAAATAATGATTTGAAATGGTTTAAAATTTTCCAAGATAATATTATTATTTAATGTGAAAATTTGCCGCCCCCCTTAAAAGTGCCGCCCGGGGCGGGCCGCCCCCCCCCCCCCCCCCCCCCCCCCACCCAAGCTACGCCACTGGGTTTTAGACATCCTAGAGGTGATGGGCCGTGGTAACTGTGTTAGATATTTTGACAGCTGCGAGGAAACTTTGGAAATCCCAAGTGAAATGAGCGAGTGACGTCAAATATTAAATTTTGATACAATTTTTTGTCAAATTTTTACTTTCGACGGTGCCTTTTTTAATTTCTTCAAAATGTTAATAAATGACCACATATTAGGCGAAAATCACATTTCGTCAGTTTCCAAAACTTTGTATTTAGGTTAATTTAGTTTTTAGAGTGAAATTTTTTTAGCTTGTGAAATTTCGTAAATTATTATGATTGAACGTGATGGACATTGGACGATAAAATCTACTAAAAATGCGAAAATTTTCTTTATGTGTGTAGGCTTTGACTTAAATTTGCATAATATTGTCAAATCTTACCTAGATAAGTTTTAAGATTTTCACGGCCAAAAGCATTTTCGTTATTTGTTATTTGATGTACCGGATCTGCCCTGATGATGGACACTGCAACGGTGTCCGAAACGTTGGCTAAAGAAGGAGGTAGCGCAACATGGCATAACACCCCAAAAACAAGTAACGAAAATCTTACCTAATTTGCTTAAATTGTCTGAACTGTGATAAAAATTCTAACGCATGTATTTTCCAATTATCAGTTAAAATCGGTAAATTATTTAACCATAACAAACATTTCGGCTACTAACTTTTAACTCAATCATCAATCAAACGGCAACTTTTTTAGTCATCCACCAAAAAACGAATTTTACCCTTTGCCTCTTGCGCAAAATTTATTCAATTCTAATTCAAGTTTACGAACTTTCGTTCTAATTTCCACCACTCTTTTAAAATTTACTTTATTAAATTAAATTTCTTTTGGATTAACGTTGAAAATTAGGGCCAAGGAAATTAAAGCATTTCCGTCATTTGAAGATTTATTCAAGTTTTATTAATTATTCGTATAGAGTTTGTCCTGAATCCGCCCACGGGAAAAGAAGCAGATTTTTAACTAATCACCAACTTCTGTTTTGCATTATTATTTTTTTAAATTTATAAACTAACGTTTAGACAAGATTTTTATGCATAGCACAAAGGGTAACAATTATTACAAGCAATAATTGTCAGCCTGAAACACTCATTTACATTGAAAAATCTTCCGAGAAAAGATACTTGCAGTAATTGTTGAATGAAACACTAGTATATATTGAATTATTTGGCGGGTATTTGATAAGCCCCCATAGCTCAGTGGTCAGAGCATTCGACCGGCAATCGGAAGGACACGGGTTCAAGTCCCATTGGCGGCAAGTATCTTTTCTCGGAAGATTTTTCAATGTAAATGAGTGTTTCAGGCTGACAATTATTGCTTGTAATAATTCTGTTTTGCAGTTAATCTAGGCCGATGACATTCCTGACTTAAAATCGGTAAAATGGGCGACTTTGAAACCTACAAATATTTTTTTTTGTGTCAAATGTCGTAAACTAACCACATCTTTTAACACACATCGATGACCTAGATGCCGTATTTATGGGGTTGACGGTATATAAAATTGGTTTTCTTGAATCAACTAACAGTTCACCCATATCCATTTATTATCATCAAACATTCTATTTTAGGTTGTGGGTCTGTCTGTGATTGTAACTCTGGTTCAATGAACTCAGATTTGTTTTGAATTAAGTAGTCTTTATCGAAATTGTAACTGATTATATCATGAATTTTGACAAGCGATAATGACCCTACCTACCTTATATGATATTATCACCGAAAATTATTTTAACTGTCGTTTTAAAAATTGGAACTCATGATTTTTCATGAGCCTGCACTAGTGTATTATCTCAAAATACGTAAAAGTACACATTTGTGGGCGTATAAATAAATAATAAATAATTTTGATCATACTACAGTAGTTCCAATCCCATATTAAGATCTTTTTATTTTCAAGTCAAGTTAAGCAAATATTCTTAATTTTCAAATATGTTTTGAAAAAATTTAATGAATTTATAATAATAATTGTTTTAGAAAAGGATTTCAAAGTGCCTATTAAGAATTCTCGTCGTTATTGGACGACACTTAACTTGTAAAAAACGACACTAATAGCTTATCGGTAAGTACGTCTCGACTTGAGGCTTAATTGATTTGGAATGTTGGAAATAAAAAATAAAAAAAACTGTCTAAAAATTAATAAAACACTATACTTTTGAATGTAGCTATAACTTTGTGGTTATCCATATGATAAATGAAACAATGTTAAAAATAAAACAATAACTTTGTAAACACCACTTTTATTTTTATACTTTATGCCGACCGGGTTTCGCTACAACCGTAGCTTCATCAGGGCAGTATAATACTCTACTAACATTAGGTTACATTTGTGTTATAATATATAATTTACCAAAAATGGGCTGGACTCGTCAAGTGGAGGAGGAAGAAGGAGGCATAGATGGAGAATTAGGAAGGGAACGGACGTGTTCTTTATCAATAGGGAACAATCTTAGTATGGGACTTTTATTTAAATTAAGTTGGTTATTTACTACCTTACTATTAGTGTTTATGGCTTTCCTAAGTTCAAGTGCCTCTAAATTATCCAACCTTATACCGATGTTGTTTTTATGAATAAGTTTGGCGCCAGCGTTTTTGTAAAATTTATGATCGTTTTCAATCAAGTGGTTTGCAAATTTTGAAAATCCAGAGCTGTGTAAACATCTAAGATGTTCTTTGACACGGGTGTTTATGTTGCGCGCTGTTTAACCAATATAAAAAAAATGCGCAGTCGCTGCATTGAAGTGAGTAATTTCCCGAGTTAGATAGACTGTCTTCCTTATCCTTACCGTTCATTAAAAGTTTGCCTATATTATTATTAGTGTAGAATGCTGGTTTGATTTCTGATTGGAGATTTTTAACACTTTTTTGAGAGAAATTATTGATGTACAGGATTCTACGCCATTGATGAGGTTGATTATTATTACTTGGTATATTATTATTATGAGGTGGACTGTTGTATAAAAATTTACTAGTGGATAATTTTTTAAATTATTTATTTAGAATGTTGTCGACTATATTTGGGTTGTAACCGTTATTTATTGCGATTTGTTTGATCGTAGATAGTTCTATTGCAAAGTTGGTATTTGATAAAGGGACTGTAACTAATCTATGTGTCATGGAATGAAACGCTGAAGAGAAATTGTGAATCGTTATGTCAGTGAACGTCGGTTTGCGGTAGATTTTAAATTCGATTTTATTATTTATTATTGATAACGTAAGATCTAAAAAGTTTAAGGTAGAATTGGTTCCTATTTCTATGGTGAATTTAATTTGTTTATGAAAGGAGTTTATTAGCAACAGGAAGGAGTTGAGTTGTCTCTTGGTTCCCAACCAAACACAGAATACATCGTCAACATATCTCTTCCATAACAATAAGTTTTGTAATAATGGTGATTTACTATTGAAAATATTATTTTCTAAATTGTCCATGAATACATCAGCGATGAGGGGTGATGTCGGTGCCCCCATGGCCAAGCCTTCTTTTTGTTGATAAAAACATTCATTGTATTGGAAATAGTTTTGGTTAAGACATATATTAAACAGCTGAGATAAATCCTTAGAGAAATTATTTGGTAACTTTGAATTTTGTAGCAATTTAGATAATACATTTTTACTTTCGGCTACGGGGATATTTGGAAACAGGTTAACAACATCGAAGGAGACTAATTTTGCACCATTGGGGATATGTAAGTTTTCAAGCTCATCAATCAAGTCAAAGGAATTTCTAATGGTGTACTTTGGAGCAAAAACTTTTGAGTTATTTAATACATTCGTTATAAATGAAGCTATTTTGAAATTTGGGGAATTGCAACTTGATACGACTGGTCTTATTTATTTGTGAAGTTTATGGAGTTTTAAGAAACCATATAATTTAGGGGCTTTTGGATTTTTTGTAAAAAATTTAACTTGTTGATATGAGTTGTCTTGAAAGATTACGGATTTACATGATCTTAGAGCACTTTTTATATTTTCTTGGAATTTGGTGGTGGGGTCCTTAGGTAGAATGTCAAATTTGTCCGTGTTAATAAATTCTTGCACTTTAGAATTATAATCACTTTTATTTAATATTATGACAGTATTGTCTTTGTCTGCCTTAGTTAGTATTAGTTGTTCTTTTTTTAATTTTTTACAAATGTTTATCATAGTGGAAGTTTCTCGGTTAGAACTAGTTTTAAGATTAGGAACTAGCTTTTTTATTGTTTCTGCACTTTTATATAGGGGTGGTCCGGGTTTATTGTATAACGTAGTTTCAATGTCCACGGAAAAGTTTTCTACTGCTCTAATTATGTTATTTTTACTATATTCTAAATTATATTTGAGGCCTTTAGATAACAGGGTTAACTCGTCTGGTTAGAATTGAACCGATGAGAGGTTCTGGACTCGATCGAAGAACTGATGGGTGTATTTCACTGTTTCATTGTTATTTGTATGTTGAGTAAGATTCAGGTTTTTCAGTTTTTTGTTCATAATTTCACATTTCTTGTAGGCTTTAATAGAGGCGAAGGTTCGAGCTTTGTCGTCAAACAAATCCCATTCAACCGGGTGTAATTCGTTCACCAACTCTATGTGTAAAACTTTTAGTGTTAATTTGATATTATTTCGCTTTTTATACGCACTTTTAAGATCTTCTTTTAACCAAGCAAGTTTTGCTTGCAATAAAGGTGATTTTATTATGTTTGGATTATTATTCATATATTTAAACTTTGCATTCAGATAATTAGGAAAAACTTTCATTTTTAGACACTGTTTATAAAAGTATATATCAACACACGTAACTCGATATTTCACGTAAAGTTTTTATACATTTTTGCTTTAATAGCTGCACTTGCTAATAATATTTGTTCATATGAAGCGGATACTTTGCGATGTGACATTATTAATTTAAAATAAAACAATAACTTTGTAAACACCACTTTTATTTTTATACTTTATACCGACCGGGTTTCGCTACAACCGTAGCTTCATCAGGGCAGTATAATACTTTACTAACATTAGGTTACATTTGTGTTATAATATATAATTTACCAAAAATGGGCTGGACTCGTCAAGTGGAGGAGGAAGAAGGAGGCATACATGGAGAATTAGGAAGGGAACGGACGTGTTCTTTATCAATAGGGAACAATCTTAGCATGGGACTTTTATTTAAATTAAGTTGGTTATTTACTACCTTACTATTAGTGTTTATGGCTTTCCTAAGTTCAAGTGCCTCTAAATTATCCAACCTTATACTGATGTTGTTTTTATGAATAAGTTTGGCGCCAGCGTTTTTGTCAAATTTATGATCGTTTTCAATCAAGTGGTTTGCAAATTCTGAAAATCCAGAGCTGTGTAAATATCTAAGATGTTCTTTGACACGAGTGTTTATGTTGCGCGCTGTTTTACCAATATAAAAAAATGCGCAGTCGCATTGAAGTGAGTAAATTCCCGAGTTAGATAGACTGTCTTCCTTATCCTTACCGTTCATTAAAAGTTTGCCTATATTATTATTAGTGTAGGATGCTGGTTTGATTTCTGATGGGAGATTTTTAACACTTTTTTTTGAGAGAAATTATTGATGTACAGGATTCTACGCCATTGATGAGGTTGATTATTATTACTTGGTATATTATTATTATGAGGTGGACTGTTGTATAAAAATTTACTAGTGGATAATTTTTTAAATTTTTTATTTAGAATGTTGTCGACAATATTTGGGATGTAACCGTTATTTATTGCGATTTGCGATTTTCAGAATTTGCAAACCACTTGATTGAAAACGATCATAAATTTTACAAAAACGCTGGCACCAAACTTATTCATAAAAACAACATCGGTATAAGGTTGGATAATTTAGAGGCACTTGAACTTAGGAAAGCCATAAACACTAATAGTAAGGTAGTAAATAACCAACTTAATTTAAATAAAAGTCCCATACTAAGATTGTTCCCTATTGATAAAGAACACGTCCGTTCCCTTCCTAATTCTCCATCTATGCCTCCTTCTTCCTCCTCCACTTGACGAGTCCAGCCCATTTTTGGTAAATTATATATTATAACACAAATGTAACCTAATGTTAGTAGAGTATTATACTGCCCTGATGAAGCTACGGTTGTAGCGAAACCCGGTCGGCATAAAGTATAAAAATAAAAGTGGTGTTTACAAAGTTATTGTTTTATTTTAAATTAATAATGTCACATCACAAAGTATCCGCTTCATATGAACAAAAAAAAAAAGAAACAATGTTACTTTGTTTGAACCACTTGTACAAAATGGATGTTTGAACCACATGTGCAAGGATGGGAAACTGAAAAAAAAATGTAACTGTCAAATCAGTATACGTTTGCCCTGAAGAAGGAACGGTTGTTCGAAACCGGTCGGCTTTACTCACATATACAAGTGGTTCAAACAAAGTAACATTGTTTCGTTTATCTATAATAAAACACTTCTCAGTGGATATTATTCTGCGAATATTGTGTCTGTCAGTGGCTTCACCATAATTTGACAATATCACATATATAATGGATGAAATTAGAACAATATCTTCGAGGCGGAACAGCTGTCTAAAGAACTCCATTATTTAACTTGTTGGGTTGTTGATTTATAAATGAAAACAGGAAATTGAAAGGAACTTTTGCCTGACACGTCTGACGTAAAAACAAATAAATGAAAATGGAGTGCTTTCTGGGCGGAGTTCAAGAATGAAATGAATCAATCACTTTATCCCTTTTAACCCCTCTTCCTGTAAAGCTGTCAACCATTTCACGAAGGTTCTACCATCATTGACATTGATGAAAACGAACCCTTGTATTGGGGCCTTGCTACGGTTTGGGACACGGATATTATTAAATCTACGATGTGTATTATTTTTGTGACTGATAAATTCATTTCGCGCGAACACAGGTCTTTAATAAAAGTTCGTTCAGTAAAGAATTTTTGAAATTTACAACGCACCAATTTTTTTTTTTTTTTTTTAATTGGTATAATAACTTTACACACATTAAAACATAATTTGATTGCTTTCCCTTTTTACAATAAAATAATTAAAAACCAAGATTACATAAAATAAAATGGTATTGTATTGTTCGCTATTGGTATTGTGTATTACGCGTTTATCTTTCGTTCTTTTACATTGTAAGGTTTTTGTGATATTGCCATTTTTGTTCTTTAATCGCCTTTTGATTTTGCATCAGTAATTTTGTTTCTCTTAATTTGTGTACCGAGTAGAGATTGTTGAAAGCTTTTATTGTCTGATATTTGTAGTGACTTTGTCCAAAGCTTTTAGCGGAAATGTTTTTTTTGTATGCTTGTCTAACTGGTATAAAAATGATAGTTTATGTGTGTTGAAATTTTTTTCGGTAAAAAATGTAGTTTAGTAGTGTTTTTATATATAATATCTAGTAGGTCAATCTTGTTGAATATTTGGCCTGTGTTCGTCATTCTATGTTTATGTATACAGCCTATAATTATTGACAATCTTATCTTATAATTATTGACAATCAACCTGATGAACTTCATAACACGACGACATGACGAGTTTCATAACATCCACATTTTATTTTATTTTCAGTTAATAATATATAAAACAAATAGAGGATTATCATTTAAGGATCAATTTTGGGTCCCCTTCCTATTTAATATCTATATTAATGACATTAACAGTTGTTTTAAACAGACGATATGAAACTATACCTTCCAATCGATGATATCGCGTGCTCCTTAAAAATACAGGAGGACCTTAATAATCTCAGGGAATATTGCAAAATTAACTGCTTGTTCCTAAATATAGATAAATGTTACTCAATATCGTTTACAAGAAATAGGACCAAAATAATATTTAAATATTCAATAAACAATGTCGATATTAAAAGAAAAGAATCAGTTCGGGACCTGGGTATTACCTTAGATTCCAAACTTACATTCGAATTACATATTAATAATATTGTCATTAAAGCCACCCAAATGTTAGGATTTATACTACGAACATTAAAACTATTTTATTAAATCGATACATTTACTTTGCTATATTATACCTATGTTCGTCCGCACCTAGAACACGCCTCATAAATTTGGAATCCAAGATACATAACATATGTTCATAGAATAGAACGTGTTCAGGAAAAATTTCTCTCCTACATAAATTTTCGGTCGTTTTATGTATTCCCATCAAATGAAGATATCTGTCAATTCTTTAAAATCCCGAAATTAAATTGTAGGAGAATATTTCAGATCAATTGTTATTGTACAGAATCCTAAAAATAGATATTAGAGTTCCTGGTCGCAATGGCAGAAACATATCCCTTTTTTATAACAGCCGCTCCAACACCAACTACTTACAAAATGAATTCATACATCGAGCCTGCCACTATCACAACACACACCTCACATACACAGACATCTTTAACATAATTTTCAACAAATTCAAAGCAACACTATTAGATAAATGTAATGCATCACAACACACCACTTAACATCCATATTTATATTTATTGTATTATTTATCAGATTTCTTAGTTTTTCTTATGGTTTTTCTTGTCTTGTCCAGCTACTAAAAAAAATATAAATATATTTTATCAGCGAAAACATGTTTTTAGGCTTACTATTTTATTTTTGCACATGTATCTTTATAAAGCTGTTTGTTTTCCAATAAAAGATTATTATTATTATCATAAAAAATAAGAGTGTGTCATACGCGGTAGAAGTGAAATTAGAAAGTCGTTAGATGTCGCTTTCCTTTCTTATGCCTGTTTATTTTAAAGTGGTTTGAAGATTGGATATTGGTATTACAAAAATAAAAATGTTTTTTTTTTATTTCGTAGGATTCGAACATCCGTTCGCTGGATGTCTCTCTGATCGCTGAGATTAGTCAGGCGCTTTACGCCGCTACGCTGTCGGAGGCTCGCGTGGAGCCGTGCATTTACCGCATTATATTAGAACCTAGGACCCGTCAATCAATACATTTTAGTGACGCACTTCCGTTTCATCCGAATTTAAAATCACAACGGGGCTAAAGAAGTTTCACTTAAAAAACCAATAACAAAGAAATGTCACAGAAGACTGGAAGATATACCAACCGTAAAACCACTATCGGTTATCGGCGGGCTATCAGACTATGGCCGTACTCTTGCCAAGTTGTTTGGAGAAGGTTAAGTGGTTCTTTGCAAAGAAAAATAGAAAGCTGATTTAGATTTTTTTTTATAAATTTGATTTTATATTATGTTGAAAGATATATAGGTTTAATCAATCAAGGTTTCGGTTAGGATAAGAATGTCGTAGATTACTTTCATGTCGTATAGTAGGAAGTATTGAAATATTGTATCTATTGTACCTACTCCTTATATTTCGGCACACTATTTTCAGTAAGCAGTTGTCATTGAAAATTTTATTTAAGGACATTTTTCTCAATAACTTAATTTGACCGAGTCGAGTGACCGTGGTCGAGGGGTAAGGCTATCATTTTGCGATCCGGAGGTCGCCGGTTCAAATCTCGGCGTGTGCAAGTAAATTTTATTTGATTGATTTGTATTATTTGACGATTTAATCATTTAAAATATTTAAGTTATATTTGCGGCATGTTCTAGAGCAGGGGTTCCCAAACTTATTAGTATCACGCCTCCCTACTGCTTAAAATGAATATGCCCACGCCTCCCCTCGGCCCAGGGCCCAGCAAAGAGCCGTTCAAGTATTACGTAATGCACTTGGGGGGGAGGGGTCACATGTTTTTCTTTATTTAAATAAAAAAAACAGGGAATTAAAATCTACCAAGTTGGCAAACCCTTTTAGTTTAACAATTATTACAAGCAATAATTGTCAGCCTGAAACACTCATTTACATTGAAAAATCTTCCGAGAAAAGATACTTGCCGCCAACGGGACTTGAACCCGTGTCCTTCCGATTGCCGGTCGAATGCTCTGACCACTGAGCTATGGCGGCTTATCAAATACCCGCCAAATAATTCAATATATACTAGTGTTTCATTCAACAATTACTGCTTGTTATATTTTTTCCACCTGAAAACAACCAACTTTATTTTTGCAAGGAAGACATTGTTAGTGTTAAATCCCTCGCTAGGTGGCGTCGAGACAAATTATGTCTGCATTTATTGGGGAAATACTTAAACTTGTTAAATATTAATTATTATTTTTTAATTTATAAACTAACGTTTAGACAAGATTTTTATGCATAGCACAAAGGGTAACAATTATTACAAGCAATAATTGTCAGCCTGAAACACTCATTTACATTGAAAAATCTTCCGAGAAAAGATACTTGCCGCCAACGGGACTTGAACCCGTGTCCTTCCGATTGCCGGTCGAATGCTCTGACCACTGAGCTATGGCGGCTTATCAAATACCCGCCAAATAATTCAATATATACTAGTGTTTCATTCAACAATTACTGCTTGTTATATTTTTTCCACCTGAAAACAACCAACTTTATTTTTGCAAGGAAGACATTGTTAGTGTTAAATCCCTCGCTAGGTGGCGTCGAGACAAATTATGTCTGCATTTATTGGGGAAATACTTAAACTTGTTAAATATTAATTATTATTTTTTAATTTATAAACTAACGTTTAGACAAGATTTTTATGCATAGCACAAAGGGTAACAATTATTACAAGCAATAATTGTCAGCCTGAAACACTCATTTACATTGAAAAATCTTCCGAGAACGGAAGATTTTTCAATGTAAATGAGTGTTTCAGGCTGACAATTATTGCTTGTAATAATTGTTACCCTTTGTGCTATGCATAAAAATCTTGTCTAAACGTTAGTTTATAAATTAAAAAATAATAATTAATATTTAACAAGTTTAAGTATTTCCCCAATAAATGCAGACATAATTTGTCTCGACGCCACCTAGCGAGGGATTTAACACTAACAATGTCTTCCTTGCAAAAATAAAGTTGGTTGTTTTCAGGTGGAAAAAATATAACAAGCAGTAATTGTTGAATGAAACACTAGTATATATTGAATTATTTGGCGGGTATTTGATAAGCCGCCATAGCTCAGTGGTCAGAGCATTCGACCGGCAATCGGAAGGACACGGGTTCAAGTCCCGTTGGCGGCAAGTATCTTTTCTCGGAAGATTTTTCAATGTAAATGAGTGTTTCAGGCTGACAATTATTGCTTGTAATAATTGTTACCCTTTGTGCTATGCATAAAAATCTTGTCTAAACGTTAGTTTATAAATTAAAAAATAATAATTCCTTTTAGTTTATGTTGTACGGGGAATTCCTCGACTGTATTGTGCGTAATTTTTATTTTATTTTCGTTGTCAGTATTCGTTAGTGTTTTAAACACGAAATACGCATAAACACAATTAATGTGAGTTTGTAGGAATTATAATGTCCTCCAAAGCCGGAGATTTACATTATCAGCTGTTATTGGCCTATAAAAGCTCTCATGCTGACTTGCCAGCGCAGCGCAACCAAAACATGCCAACCATATTTAGAAGACAGCAAAAGAAAAAATAAAAAAAAATAATGAAAAATTTATGGAACATATGAATGATGTTATATGAGAGTTTTTAGTTGGAACAACGCTTTTTAGTTATTACACACGGTCAGTTTACTGCTAAAATATAATAATATTACCTAAAGAGAGGTTTTGTAGTACATGCATAGTTACACTTAGAACATGAAAAAGGTTTTCTCCACTTTGAAAAAGGTTTTTCATCACTGTTTTATTTTTTTTTCCAGAAGAAGAATAGTTGCAGTCAGGGCTTGAAATGAGTTTTTTTACCACTGTGGGTAAACATGTGATTTTTTGTTTTTTTTTTTTAATAGTACATGAATAGTAATAATATGAAGAGTTGCAGTCAGAACATGATAAAGGTTTTTCGTCACTGTGAGTTAGCAAGTGCCGTTTTAGCTATTTTTTTCTAGAAGAGGAATAGTTGCAGTCACAACATGAATAAGGTTTTTCTTCACTGTGGGTAAACATGTGATTTTTAGATTTCTCTTCGTAGTACATAAATAATTGCACTATCAGTCAGCAAGTGACTTCTTAGATATCTCTTTTGAGGACACGAATAGTTGCAGTCAGGACATGAAAATGGTTTTTCTCTTTTGTGAATCATACTGTGGATTTTTAAATCTTCCCTTTGAGAACTTGTATAACTGCATTCGGAACATGAAAAAGGGTTTAGTCCACAGATGCGTGCGGTAGCGCGGGTATACGGCGATCGTAGTGATACCGCCGCCCGCGCCCCCCTGTACATGTATTCGCGCCCCCCACTTTGAAAATCAATGTTCTAGAGTGTAATATACTTACTCTTAGTATCGCCTTGGTGTAAGACCACCATTTAGAATTAGGATGCTCGAAGTAGCTTAAACCGTGTTTGATGAGCAGATTCCACTTTCCTCTTCCCCGTCTCCTTTCGTTCAGCTTCACAACATACCCCAATTGGGAACGCTATAATTTCGCTGGACCGGCGGTGTTCAAATAAAAAAATGGCCTAATTGATAAATTCATCTTCATTCAGTTGGGTAATATTACATTATTTATTGCCCCTCATGATGTTATCAAGAACTTTGGATTAATCTCACTGATCCCCCAAACTAAACAATGAATTATTCTAACATCATCCGTATCGTTATGAATCATTGATATTACTTATGAGGGGCTTAAGTCTTACAAATTATATTATTTAACTTATAAAATAATAATAATATAACTTTATTGAACAAAAAAAATTAAGATTTATAACTACGAAAACAAAAAGTACATCATAAGTACAGTAAAAGTACAGTTTAAAAGTTGCATAAGTACAAAAGCTAATAACAGAAAACAAAATACATATATACAGTAGGTACTTAAAGAATAGAGATTTATAATTATAAATTTAGGTTTCTCGTAACCTGCCTCACTAGGCTAGCCTGTGTTGAGGCAGTAATTTTACATCAATTTATTATACTGTGAACATACCTACACTTATATTAGAATAAAATCACACAGTAAAATGGTTGCATTAATAATAACAATAACATTGGTACAATAATAACAGCATTGGTTCAATAGTAATTTCGAATTTGGGTGAGTGCACCGGTAAATGCTCTATCATTATTTTTTATCCAAATTTGTATGCTTTTTTTAAATTTTTTTGTGAATTACATTTTTTATACTAATTGGAAGAATGATTCAAAGTCTTGTTGCAAGGTATTTGAAGCTTCGTTGACCAAAAGTAGTATGAGTTATGGGAATTAGTAGTAAATCTTTGTTATTGTTTCGAGTACAGCGAGTATTTAATCTTTTTTCATAGTATTTGTGTATAGATTAGTGAGAATTGTTTTTGCACATATCTGCCGAACATCAAACACATTCAAGTTCAAGTCTGTAATTAGAGGTAGTCTAAGAATTAATTTTATAATAGTTTTCTGTGCCTTTATGATTGGGTCTAGTGCTGATGCAGTACCGCCTCCCCATGCTATGATACCATACTCAATAATAGATTGACAGACTGCAAAATAAATCATTTTCAAGTGTTGTAAGTCGAGAAAGTTTCGTATCGTTCTGAAAAAGTGCATGGTTTTTCTTATTTTTTTGCAATTATTTGAGTGTGAATATTCCATTTGAGATATGGATCAATTGTGAGGCCGAGATACTTAGTAGTAGTGCGCTCAATGTAGGGACAGTGACAAGATTCATCGGAATTTAAACATGTGTGTATTCTAATAGAGGCGTCATCATTCTTGATGTGACATATTTAGTTTTCTCAGTGTTCAATGTGAGCGCATTTGTACCTAACCACTTTTTTATAATGTTTATATCCGTTTTAATAAAATATAAAATATGTGTGCATGAAAACGTTGAAGACTTATGATACAAAACATGAATTACAAAGCTGTGAACCAACCTCAAATTATTCATCGTACAGCAATCTCGATGTTACCATTCATTTTAATTTCAATTTTTTCGGTGCGATTTCTGAAATATTACGGTACAAATATTTCTTACAAATGTATTTTCCGTAGCCATTGTGTAACTGGTTGCTATTCCGACTGCCTTCATGGAGGTATTATTTCAAGTTTTTATTTCTGAAATCACCACCTGCTTTTCAATCCCAATCTAAAGCTAAGACACACTCAACAAATTGCTCAGACAGCCTTTTCAAATAGTAACAAGCAAAAATGTACTTCATTGTAGGGAGAAAAGGGAAATCGGATCAATGAAAGCCTATTTATGAACTTATAATAAAATGAACCAAAAATCATATACTTACGACGAAAAATTTATCGTGGGTGATACATTCTATAAAAGGGTTTATTTTCTCAATATTTACGGAAAGGTTTTTCTCAAGCTCCATAATCTTTACTAATTCCGTGTAGAGTTTTTTTAAGGAGATGAAGACGTTATTCTGGTCCTCGAAGAAACCGTATTGTAAAAGAGAGGAAATACAAAAGTCGACAAATTATAACCTAAGCAAGGAGGTAAATATGCCAGGAAAGAGATGCTTAGCGTTGTTTTTGGGTCGGAAACCTTCACAGTTCCAACTGTCTACCAGTGGGACTTCTTCTCGAGTCAGGTCCTCATTGCTGAGCTTACTCCAATTTCTAATGTGAACGGGGCTCCTCCAGTCAACAGTCCAGCGGTTCTGCGCTGCGTGGAGAGCTGCGAACACCGATGTTCCAAACGCCAGTGATGCTTGTTCACTCAGCGCATTGGTGACCTTCCTCTGCTTCTTCTGCCAAACACTTCGCCAGTGACCATGAGTTTCTATAAGTCAGAGGCCTCAGTTTGGCAAGCAACGTGTCTAAAGTATCTTAAGATACGTTGTAGGCAGATAGTTGAAAGCCTATTGTGGATATGTGGATGCCTATCTCTTCCAGGATGGATACATTTGTGCGTCTGGCTGTCCATGAAATCCTGCACATTTTTCTCCAGCACCACATTTCGAGAACGTCTATCCATTTGATTTTGCTGGTTCCAAGTACCCGTATTTCCACACACAGAAATATGGTGAAAATCAATGCCCGTATGAGTCTCACCTTGATGATCTTCCTTTTGGCTCTGTCACTCGATATGTTTTGCATTCTTCTTTTCGCTTCTATTTCACAACCTCCTTCGTCAAAAACTATACCTCCTCCTGTCTGAAACCAACGGGATTAAGGCATACCAGTTGGAGTATATTGTGAGGTTATAGGTTTTGGGGAGGAGAAGGAGGTAGGGAAACGTGATTGATGATTATATTTTAGTTAGATTAATTTTTACTTATAAATAATCAAATTGATGGAAATGTAAGTATTCTAATTCACAGACCTAACATTTGAATTATTTTACTCACTACATAAATATGCGGTAAGACTCGGTTAACGTTAAATGAATGTTTTCATTCAGGATGAGGCGTAGTTCCGAGGAATTGTTGAAAAGTTAAATGAATGTATTTTGCAATGTGGCTCGCATTGCCAACAAAACATCGTTAAAATTACTGGAGATAAATCAGGTAGTGGGTGGGCAATGTCTCTTTACTTAAAGATAAGAAAAAAATAAATTAGGAAGAGAGCTATTTTTAAAAAACAGGTAGGCGAGCTTTTAAAGTTCCTCTCTTTTCCCGCCTCTCATCTGCTCTGTAAACAGTTCCTTTTTTATTTTCATTATAACGAACTAAAATAAAGCTTTTTGCCTTCATTACTCACCTTTTAACTTGGTACCGCCGCCCTGGGAACCATTCATTGGATGACCAACACCTCTGCCATAGGTCACCCCAAGTGACTTAGCAGGGGTGCCTGGGTTCACGGGGTAATGTTTGTCTGGGTCTTGATGGCGAATGCGTCGGCCCACCTTCTGCGTATCGGGCCGGATTGGGAGATGCTGGTTGAGGGAGACGACTGAGGGTGGGCTGCCCCATCAACGAGTGCAAAAATCCCGCCGCTGCTGTTGTGCCGTTTCGTGACCGGAGGGGACCCAGCAGTAGCGTTTGGGGCGCATTGGGCGACCTCTCCAGCCGGACTCTCCCAGCCCATCGCCTTGCACCGCAGTGGGTGGGTTGGATTCATACGTCCGTCACTCCTAGACACTCTGATCCCCAGTTTCCTACCCATTCCTCATACCTTTTCCTTCCGGACCTTCCTTTCTCCTCATTACCCAAAAAAAAAACACTTATAAAATCATGAATTTAACAAATAACAACAATATCATTAATACAACGGCGAGAAGCAAGAGTCCCCGGTGCAGGCCAAAACTGTTGGTAAATTTCACCAACATTCGCGGCCTGCACAAAAACTTTAACTTCGTCCACCACCACCTTCTCTCCCAACGTCCTAACCTTCTTTTCCTGTCTGAGACGCAGGTAGCCGAGCCTACAGACGCCTCCTATCTGGATTGCCCGGGCTACACTCTCGCAGGCAAATTCAGACCCAAAGGAGGTGTCTGTCTCTTCAGCCGAGCTGACGTCAACTGTGTGCGACTGTTGAATCTGGAGAACTCCAGATTCGTTAATGTGGGTGCGTGTCAATCTTGCCAGTACGGTAAGATTTTACGCGTGTTTATACCGCTCACCGAACCTTAGCGTTTCAGATACGTCCGAACTTTTCAAACATCTAAGTAATACTGTTGATGACCTCTTGCCCCGCTTCTCTACGGCAGAGTTTGTGGTCCTGGGGGACTTCAATGTTCATAAGGAACCTTGGATAAAGTTCTCAGGACCAACGGACTCTGCTGGACGAGAGCTGGAATCCTTTGCCCTCTGCCACGGACTGGAACAAATGGTTCAGGAGCCTACAAGGGTTCCTGATGTCCAGACTCACCGCTCCAATCTGTTAGATTTGTTTTTAACCACTGTGCCACACGGTTACAAGATTGAAGTCTGCGGGCACATTCTAATGCTTTCCTGTCTGTTTTCGGACCTCGGATCCCTCAAGATGTGCCCAGGAAATTGGTGAAGTCATCACATCCGCGATGGATGGCTTCATCCAATCTACTATTAAAGAAACTGGTGTGGGCTCAAAGTCGTGGTTCAGTCGACAATGCTCTGAAGCAGCGCGACGCCTACGCCTACAGAGCCTACAACACATCTCGAACGTCCGAAAACAGAATAGTATATAACAAAATAGCAAAGGAAAGCAAGAGGATCATAAACAGAGGATATTACACATATTTAAAAAAAAAAACCTAAGGACATATATTTTTTTAAATTTTATCTATTGTTGAAAATGGTATGAACTAATGATATAATGAATGAGAACATTTTGTCTGATCTCTTAACACTTTGTTATTAATTCATATATTTTTATCACTTATTATTTTCTCTGTTTATCATTTTATTTTTAAATTTTATTATTTTGTTTTTACTTAACTGTTTTGCATGACCGATATTTGCGTGTGTTATTTTTATTAAATTGTGAAATTATTAACCCCGATACAGGCGAACCCTAGTGGGGTTAATAATTACATGCTAAAAATATATGTACATAAATTGTGAAGAAGCAATAAATAAATAAATAAAATAAATAAATAAACAGGTCAAAATTCGAGCACGACCTGCAGATCAGCAGGCTGGCTGCCTGCCTGACAATACAGTCCATGATAGGTTTTTGTTTGACAAGCCCCCAAAGGGCACACAAACTCCAATAGCTCGGAGGGCTTTGAAGCAAAGAATGGACGGTTACCTCGAGAATGTTTTCTCTTCGGGTAAGAATAACCTCGTCGAATTTATTGTTTCAAAGACCCAATGTTTGATAACGTCTAAAAGGGATCGAAATGAAAATCTAGTGTCCTTCAACGGAAGCAATCTTCCGAACAGGACCTCCATCGATATGCTTGGTGTAACTCTAAGTGACCAGCTCAGGTACGGGGGCTCCATCGAAACCAGAGTTAAGTTAGCCTCTCAGAAACTGGGCGTACTGTACAGGGCCAGCAGATACTTTAATAGTACACAACTGCTAACCCTGTACAAATCGCAAGTGCGCCCCACGGTTGAATTTGGCAGCCACCTCTGGTCTGGAGTTCCAAAATACCAAAAAAAAATCCTTGACTCTGTGCAGAAACGGGCGGTCCGTTTGATAGATTCTCCCATCTTAACAGATGGACTGTAATCTTTAGAGCACTGGCATCAGGTGGGAATGCTGTCCTTGTTCTACCGGTATTACAATGGAAGATGCTCCGAGAAACTAGCATCATTGATCCCCTCGGCACCGGTGCATAGTCGGGAAACACGCCAAACACGCGCCCAACATTTGTACACGGTTGACATTAGTCACATGAGAACGGGTCGTTTCTATGACTCGATCTTGAGTTCAACGGCTCGGCTATGAAACGATTAGCCGGCCTCTGTGTTTCCTCCCTCCTACAACATGGCTCTCTTCAAGACCAGTTTTCACTCCTTCCTTTCCTCAAAAAGACCCTCCACACAGCATCTTCAAAGATGACATAGGCCCTGAGGGAAGTTATTTTCCTCAGGGCCTCCTGTGTGGAGTTAATGTAAAAAAAAACGGATATTTTCCCAACGCAAAACTTGCCCTACTCGGCTCTGTAGAACTTAGGCTCTCCGTTCATGGAGATACTTATAATCTACGTAATTGTGACGCAACCACAAGTACCTACCCAGCTGATGTACTTCTTTTTAATGCTGTTCTCCGTACACGGCGCTACCCAAAATATGTATACTGAACTTGATCATTTTTCACGTGCAGTCGTGGAGTTAACACGTTGTCAAGCAATGTCAAATGACTTTTTTCCATCATCAATCCATGCCTTCTCCACTAAATCCTTTCTTACATATTCTGGTAAAGTAATTTTGGTAAACACGCATTTTTTCCACTTCCAGAACAAATCTAACATTACTTCCATGTCCCGACTCCATTTCTGTCAAACGTCAAACGAATAAGTATCAGACACAAATTATGTGGCGCGTCGCGTGCGATCAGCAATGTCGGTATTGTGATACTGATTGGAAACCGACAGACGTCGCGTAGCGCCGTGTACGGGCACCAGCAAAATCGTACGGGGAACTTACAATCGGCGCGCATGATACGCTCACGAGGATCGAGTAGCTTGCTAGTAGCGGCACGGATACTGGTTGGTGACCAGATCTGAATAGCTAAGTTCTTTTTTCTCGGGCGCCCCTAACTTCTTATACCACTCAATTTTTTTTTTAAAGAAAAACGAACATTCACGGGTTACGAATAACCCGAAAATATTTGAAAATCTTCTACTATCACCACAGGAAGAGGAAAATGTTGCTTGTGTCTTGATGGAGGTCAAAGCCAGCCGAGGAATCGAATACACGATGCCTGGGTGGAACCCAAACGCGACGCCAACTCAGCCACTGACCATTTACATCATATATTCTCATTACACTAATTTCTTCGTTCATTTACTCTGCATACCCAAATCCTCTGAGCGTCTCTTTCATAATATTACTCATTACGTTTACAATCAGCCTTGCGTTATTTGTGGATTCCCCCATTTCCACGATCATACATGGTTTTACCACACTTACGCGGGAATGAAAAGTAAAAATCATTAAAAAATAGAAAATAAATTGTCTACGCCACCTGTCTGCATCAGAAACATCAGAAACATCGACGGCTGGCGTGGTCGACAGGTAAGCCTCTTGATTCGCAATCCGAAGGTAGCGGGATATAGTATAGCGGGTAGCAGGTACGGTAGGATCGAATCCTACCGTAGGCAAATAAAATTGTATCAGTTTAATTTGTGTTATTTCACAATTAATTCGTTTCAAATAATATATAGTTTATTTTCAGTTCGTTCCAGAGTGAAAGATACTCTCAGTATCGTCTTGGTGTAAGGCCACCATACAGAATTGAAACGTTCCTTGAAATAGCTTTAGCCGTGATTGGTAACCAGATCTGAATAGTCAGGTACTTCCCCACCTTCCCCTCACCCAACTCCTCCCCCTCCACACTACTTTTAACCTCACAACATACCCCGAGTGGGTGTTTCCACAAACGAGAGATTCTGTTGAAAATGGTACAGAACATTTAAAGATAATTTTTCTGATGAATCATCCTACCAAAAATGTTTGTTTTATATGTTTTCATTCAACACTATTGATTTTAAAAAGGGTCCAAAACTGACAAAATCAAAACGGCCCATGGTTTGAAAATTGGAATGTGACGTCACAAGCGTCGCTCAGCTGGGCCAGCATAAATTAACACTATCGGCGAGCGTCCACGCCCATGACGTCGCACGATAGCCCCGCCCCAAAATATCGTTTTAGCGGTAATTCAACAATGGGAAATTTTGACTCGCTGTAGAAAATTTATTCGTCAACATAAAAATAAAATAAAAATGCTGTAATCATCGTAATTTTTTGCTTATTTCATTACAGCAATAAAAAACGTCGAAATACTCCATTGGGAATGCCACAGTCTCGCTGGCTCCAGGCGAGAGCAGCTCATAAAATAAAAATAAAGAAAATGCAGCGGTAATTAAATAATAATAATAGTTTATTCCAGTTAAAAGTTTATTCTTTCGGTCTTGACTTTAAGTTGCTTTGTCTGTGTGCTATGCAATTTGTTTCAGCTTAAATTCTAACACAGGTAATTTATGAGCATATAACTTCAATCACGTGGCGAGTCTCACGAGAAGGGCCATCTGTTAGAAGACGGTGTGATAGAGCTACTTTATCTCTATTTGATTTACTGAAGGTAAGAATATTTCCAAGGTGTTCGCATGTTATTGCTTCCCGTTTATTACACGTGTGGTCGTGTACTAATATTTTCTGAATACATGTTCCTTTGTTCCGATTATTGTTTTCCAGCGCTTTTCTAAGAAATAAGACATCTTCTGCACAACAAAGCCCTCGAAAGGAATTGTGATTTATCTTTTCTTATAAAATAATTTCGCTAGGGAGATTGGAATACTTTTTGTTGCTAATTTAAGGTTATTGGATTTTAGTTTGTTCTGATCTTTGAGGAGCTATCCGATAGAGAAAATATATGTTATTAAACCTTAACTTATTTTCAACCTAATTATCTTGTTAGGAGCATTAGAAAATTATTGAGAAAAACCATTTTTCCTTGAAGAAAAAAGGTTTTTTTCTGTCGTATGTATGATTACTTTTTTTAATAATGTGTAGATAACTTACATTCTAGATTGGTTGAGTGGAGTGCAATAACATATTAAAATCAATAGAAACAAAATACTATTAAAAACCTCGAATTAGTTCACCTCGCTAGTCTCAAATTCTCAAGTTAACTTCATTTTATTTCCAATAAATATGCGATGATTTTAAAATGGATACCATTTATATACCTACTGCTACCCTTGTTTGAATTAATTTAAGGCTTCTACTCTGGTGTGCGTAGGTCATCTTCAACTGATCCGTAACTACTACTTAATTATTATTTAAGCACCGCCGTAAATACTAAACTCACGTCAAAAATGCTTGTTTGGACCAGGTTTGGTTCAATTTGGGAGGCGGGAATGGGTACCGCTGCCATAGGTCACCAGAAGTAATTCGCTACCTTTGGTGATTTAGCAGGGGTGCCCGGGTTCACGGGTTGAGGTTTGTCTAGGTCTTGGAGGCGGATGACCAGGACAAACTGAACCCCATATTCCTACCCACCCCTTAAGCCCTCGTCCTTTCCAGAACTCTCCTCTCCTTCCTTTCCTTAAAAAACCCTCCACACAGCATCCCTAAAGATGACATAGGCCCTGAGGGAAATTATTTTCATCAGGGCCTCCTGTATGGAGCTTATGTAAAAAAAGGCTAGTAGTTTAGCCGAGTGGCGAGCGACTCGCCATTTGACTGACCAAAAAGCGTTCACATTACTCGTCAAGTAGAATACGTTGGTAGGTGGGGGATCGGAAGGTGAGCGGGCTGCAGCGCAACCAAGTAAATAGATATCGAAGAAGAAATTAGTGAGATAAAAGTGAAGAAAGGAAGAATACAAATTATCGTAGGATTTTCAAGTTTTGTTCCCAGGGTGAAAAAGACAAAGATAGAATTTATTTGGATGTAATCCCTGTTATTTTTATTAAGGGTTTAGCAACAGTGATTTATATCAAAGCGCTCACAAGTACGATCGCTAATTAAAGACAAACACAACATTGATAATATAATGAAGCATAATACGCTTCATAATACTAAAAAAACATTCTGTGGAGTATAATTATAATTATACCCAACAAGATTCCATCTCAATACTCTAAGTATAGAAAATGATGTATATTATGTATATGTACACATACACACGTACATATATATACACCCATGCATATTTGTATATACACACACATGTACACATACAACACACACACAATACATACATATATATATATACACATATACATACATTAAGGTGGGTCATATTTAAGAAAATGTTTTTTTTAAATCCTAAGAGTGAGGGTGCCAACTGGGTTCAAAACGACGTGTTTAAATTTTTTAAAATTTCTGATATTCTTCTTTCTCCAGATTCACTTCAAAGTTTTGAAAATTTTCATTATAAGGAGTTATTTCTAGTGTATATAAAAGTTACTTTGAATCCTTAAACTCAAACCATATTTTTTTGTAATCTTTCACAGCAAGTATAGGATACTTTTACGAAATCATTTACGAAAAGTCCCAAGATTGAGTATCTCAAAATAATGCCGTAATTTGAGAGTAACAAGGATTTTGCTGGTATTTAAATACACTGCCTTGAGATTATTTGAATTATATTAATATATTTTTTTAATAAATAAATCAAAATATTCCCTCCATTTCTTGTTTTATTAAAAAAAATAAATTGTTTTTACATCTCCATTTAACACCCTTTTATCACTATTAGACAAATCAAAACAAGAAAAAAAATCCCATACAGTCGTGACCCACCCTAACATACACGTATATATACATAAAAACATACACATACATACATATGTATGTATGTGTATGTTTATGTATACACATACATACATATGTATGTGTATGTATATGTATGTATATATATACATTTACATTACTTGACATTTACATACACACTTACATATACATTACTTGACTCCAGTCCAATCCGTATTAGGGATACCTTCTTCATCTATCCTTCTATCCAGGTGCAATTATTATTCCACCGGAATTATCCATGGGAAGTTTAAGCGGAAAGGCTTCAGGCACACCACACACCCTTAGCAAACTTTTATTTAGTAAACTCTTCAGGAATTGAATACATACGTAAAATATATAATAATAATAATAAGATAAGCATAAGACTGAAGAATTCCAGCACCAAGCGCCACTCCTGAGTGAGCGATGCGCCCGAGCGCACTCAAGATCACGCTCTGCATAATAATTGATTATTGATTTTTGTTATCATTAATTTTTATTATTTTATTTTCTATTTATGTTCTTATTTCTTTACTGTATAAATATGTATAACTATATGGGACGTGTGGGATTGCACTATCCTCCCCACATCCTGGAATAAAGATTATTATTATTATTTTCATTATTATATTAAACAACTTTTCTTACAGGAAAAATATCTTGGGCTGTGCATTGGTTAGTATTTGACATTTAAACAGCAAATAAGATAAAATCGTTCCCTTAATTAGCATATTTAACCGACCATCATATCTATTTTTTTGTTTTTTATTGCCTAATAAATTTTTAAAAAGGTTTGTGTTGTAGTCTCGTGCACTCACATTTATGTTATTTTATTGAAATCTGGGGAAACGCTTGTGAAACATAAGTAGGTACATAAATGAATTATTGGTAATACAAAACAAGATAATCAAAAAACTATTTCACTACAAACTCACAACATCTACAAAAAAATATACATCGAAAAAAACTTTAACATTAAGAAAACTATGTGAATACAATACATATATCCTTATATATAAAATAAACAAAAAACCTTTACACACAAACACAGAATTTATTAAAAGGTCCCAAGTACACAAACACCTTACACAACAACACGATAACATACATTTAAACACCATCCACACTAACTATGGTAAACAATCCATTGGTTACGAGGGGGGCAACTTATATAACTGCCTCCCAATTGACATTAAAAACGAAAAATGGCTTGGAAAATTAAAAAAAATAAAAATGATTTTTATTCTTGTTAAACAAAGGAATGAAGCTATATTGTAACATTTTATTTAGTTTAACGTGTTTAATTACTTCTAGTTAAATGAGTGAAAATGTAAATTTCTTTGTACTGGAATAAAATAAAAATCGAGTGCAATTGACACGCGGTAGAAGCGAAACTTTACCAAAAAATCTCTCAAAACTTTGAAGAACAAGGAAAAGTGAGGTCATAATCAAAGTGCATTGAGCAGGCTAATGAGCGCAGACCTCGCATCGTTTCCGTTTTATATCTCAACTAATAGTAGCCTTGATATGAGTATAATGCTTCGCAGGTAATGTACGCGTCATTTTCGTTTCATCCGAATTCCGAATCGCTAACGGGGCTAAGTAAGTTTCACTTCAAAACAAAAACAGTATTATTATGTGAATGTCACAAAACCAAATCGGTCAACATTTCAAATCGTTATTTAAGAATATATGTCCATGCGAAGCTCAACTGACCGGCCATAATCAAAGGGGAATTTTCCATTTGTCGTAGCATTCCTTGGATAAAACCTTCCGTTTTTTTACTCTAGCTTTATACGGTCGCCTACAAATCTGACTATGAATCGGGGAAGAAGCAATCCAAACGTTTTTTTTCTCTGTTGGCATGTATAGCGAGTTCTGACCGGGCTACAAATCCTCGAATTATTTTTATCGAAAATTTTATAATTTAAAATTTAATTTTTCTGATCTCTTTTCAAATGATTATTTCATAGCCTATCATAGGACGTTGTCAGAACCTAATAAAGGCAACGTCACGGTTTTTGAAAGCGACGTAAGTGGAGGTTCCTCGGATATTATTGAATTGTGTGCAGAAAAGGTTGATGCTGATGGTGTAAGAGTATGACGAATAGGGTGGACATTAATGGCTTTAATCGTACTCTTGAATAGACGCTTTTGTAATTTTAACATAATATATAAGTATGGCCTTCTTAAGGTCAGCGGCTTTGGTTGATTTCAAATAAATGTAGGTGTAAATTGGAAATATGTTTTTTGGACGAGATTCTTTTTTATTCTTTATACTATACAGGGTGTCAAGGGACCTACTTGACTTAATTTAACCAATGGTTCGTGACATTATTTGGAGTAAAAATGTAAATGAAATTTTGGTTTCCGATGATGATTTTGGTGATTTTTTTAAATTCAAAAACCAACAAAAAAAATCTTATGAATGTCGTCTCTGGTCACTCAAACAAGTAACCGACCAACCCCTAACCCCGCTTCCAACTGTCCAACACTTATCATTTTTTATTAAAAAAAAACATCAATGTCACCAGCACAAAAATTTTATTTACATTTTTTACTTCAAATAATGTCAGGAATCATTGGTTAAAGTAAGTAAAGTACGTCCATATCACAAAACTGCGCTATATAAATACTACGTTATTATTATTATTAACACCCTGTGTAACAGACGTGTTCGCAACCTCAAATCATCTTTCATCAAAGTTCATCGCTGGTGGCATCCTCTGCATTTTGAGGTCATTTCTTGGAAATTTTGCTGAAATTTCTGGCCTCGAAATGCTAATGTACCGTGCCGCCAGCGACTAATTTTGGTGAAAAGATATTATGTTTCTTGTTTAGGTATAAATTACCAATTACTTGTTTTATAATTTATATATAAAATAATGTTTCCTAACAATGTGCATGTCTCCGGTGCGACAAATAAACGTTATCTGCCACAGGTTGCCACCGGGGATATTGTAAACTTATAATTTTCATAAGAAATTTATATTTGTTATTTTTTTCTTATTTGCTATTTTTTAAAACCTGCGAGCCTTGTAGGGTAGTGACATTTACAGTCTACTTCCTAAGCCCTACAAGGCATCCAGGGAAAGCAAACCGGAGTCTCTACTTCTCAAACTACCCCTTTGCCACTGGGCAAGGAGACTCCTTCGCCGCCAGCAGGCAGACTCTTTTGCCACTGGGCAAGGAGACTCCTTCGCTGCCAGGAGGCAGCCTCTTTTGCCACTAGGCAAGAAGAGTCTGGTCCTTCGCCGGGGAGGAAGACTCTGGTCCTTCGCCGGGGAGGAAGAGTCTGGTCCTTCGCCGGGGAGGAAGGGTCTGGTCCTTCACCGGGCAGGAAGACTCCTTTGCCGCTAGGAAGCAGACTCTGAATAACACATTTTTCCCATTTTAAAAATCCAGGGACCTCGTAAGACAATGAAACAAACAGATTTCATTAGCTATTCTTACGAGGAACCTGGGAAAAATTAACTAGGAAGGAACTAGATTGCTTCTTCAACTCAATAGAACTAGCCAAACGGCAAATATTTCTGACAAAAAACAAAATTGTCTTAAACATGTGACAAATTCGTAAAACTAAAAATCTTCTTATAGAACTTAGCTTCAAAAATGTATTAGAATTAAGTAATCCATCTTTGTATGCAAAATGTACCTTGTATAATTATTTTAAAATTGTAAATTTAAGCGACCACTTTTGTGGGCGACACCGACAAAATGAGGTGTGACAGAAACGTCGCCCTATTTATACCATGTTGAGCGAGGACAGAATCCCCTCCACATTTTTGTTAAAACAATGCCCGCACGCTAGCGAGCTCACCAAATGAAATATTTATCGTGATTTTTTGGCAATAAATCAGTTCACCAGTTCATTCTCTCGCCGACACTGCTACCAGCAACACCTACAGCCCACTCGCTCTCCTGACCAGTGAAATACCCAGTGTTTTGTGCTTAGCAACAGTTCGCAAAATTCATCGCTAGTGCCCGCTATTAACCCGGACGGCCGGATTCTCGGAATTCCCCATCATTTTGTTACCAAGTGTAAAGTGAAAGTTTATTCAGCACAGACAATTAAGTGTTTAACTTCGCTCAGTGCATTCTTGCATTTAAAACATTTTAACTAATAACCGATCACAGACAATTTAAGTGTTTAGTTTTATTGACTATTTATTCAGTGACTTTGAACTTTCGTGCCGTGACCCCAGTGTTTGTTACCAGAGTGCATTCCGCTCGAAAGAAGAGTACAGCCATCACTCGCCACCAGACACCTGCGTCCCACGAAACCAGCGCTGAAAAATTTCACCACCCGACCAGCAACGCACCCCAAAACTGTAAGTTCTTTTGACTTTTTGTTGAATTGGCATACAGATTCCTCCAAGTGTTAAAATTATTTATTCAATTTTATCCTCCAATCATTTACCACCGTCTTTTTTTCTAAATTATCATACCTTCTTTCTTATTTCGTTTAAATTTTATTTTCCAACCTTTGAACAACTCTCTCTCCTACCCGTCTTAAATACTAAATCATGGCCTGCCCCAACCCCAAGGCACCCAGCCCCATCGAAGAAACCGAATTGTTAGATCTAGAACTAACTTCTTATCTCGCAGTACGTCCTGTACTTGCCGATATGTCTGTAGAAGAAATGATTCACGTGTGTAATTTGACACATCGTCAATTTTCAAATGCACGCAATTCTCCTCCCGCTCAAACCTCCCCTTGTAACTCGCCGCAACCAGGCAACGTCACCCCCACCAACTGCGTCATTCCCCCACCCCACCCAATCTTTACCACACCCTCAACCTCTGGCAGACCTCAAGTTTCCCCCATTAATAGCGGCCGCAAGAGACTCACTTCCTTCTCCTCCCACCCAAGCGACTACTCGGATACTTCGGAGGCCGAGGACTCAAATTCTGAGTACTCGACCTCCGAATCAGCCGCAGAAAGTGCTGAAGATATGGCATGGGAGGATGTGAAAATCTCCCGTAAACGTACCCGTGACAGGAAGTCACCAAACTCACCACCGTCGAAAAATCCCGACCCATCTTCCCCCTCCAAAAAAAGACAGACCCTCAGCTCAAATGTTGAGGCTGTCAAAACCACCCCTCCCTCCCCCCAAACTACCAATCCATCAACTCCCCGACCCTCCACCCCTCCCCCGAGCTCTCCCATCCCCCAATCTACGCCCCAAGTAGTTGTCACCACTCACAGAATTCCTCCAGTGGTGCTCCACTCGAAAAACGGATGGGCAGCACTGGACAAAATATTGTCAGATAAGGGGATTGATTACTACGCAAAAAATCAATCCAAATACCTAAATATCCATCCCAAAACTCCCAGAGATCACCACCGCATCACAAAAATCCTTATTGAAAAAAATATCAACCATCACTCCTACAAACTCCCCGAGGACAAGCCGCTGAGGGTCGTTCTCAGGGGAATTCCTGAACAAATCACAAGTCAGGAAATAAGCGACGTCCTAGGTCTTTCATATCCCGTCCTTTCAGTCCACCGAATGCGAACGGGCCCAAATCGCCGTGAGATTCCACTAATGCTCGTAAATTTAAAAAAAACTGAAGAAGCTAAAAAAATATTTACCGAACTTACTCAAATCCTTCATCTTAAAATTACCGTTGAACCCCAACGTAGAAGACTGACAGTAGGACAGTGCCACCGGTGTCAATCCCACGGCCATTCATCATCGTGCTGCAACGCATCTCCGCGCTGCGTCAAATGCGGTGAAAATCACGCGACCAGCACCTGCATAAAAACGCCCAATACCCCAGCCAAATGCGCACTTTGCGCAGGCCCCCACCCGGCAAATTACCAGGGTTGTCCTGAACGCCCAGCCCCCCGTTTTTCAAACCGTTTCAGATTTGTAAATTCCCAATACATCCGCCCCCTGATGCAAAATCCCATTAACAAACCAAACGCCTGGCCTCGCCCCAACTTCACAAACTTTAACTCCCAACAATACCGCCTAGAAAGGCCCATCACCACCCAAACCAACGAACCACAACCCCAAACAAACTCCCCCATCGCCTCAACAGCAGTTCCTACCCCCCCTCCCGTCTCCCACGTCACCTACCCACCTCTACCCCAACCCACTGAAATACCCACAAGATCACAAAACACCCTCCCACCCCCACCCCCACCCTCGACCCAAACTCTCCCAGTCGAACTTATCTCAGCGCTCAAAAGCGCAGCCGCTCAACTCAAAACAGCTATGAAGATGAACTCCAGACTGCTCACCTACGTCGAGACTCTCCTAAACTCCATCCCCCAATAGATTTAAAACAAAAATTTATATTAATTAGTCAAATCTTTCCAACAACCTTTAAAATCATTTAAAATGTCCAGAATAACTAGAAAACCAGCAAACCTTCAAGCTGCATACTGGAATGCAGACGGTAAAATAAAAGATTTCCGAGGTGAAATCCATCAATTTCTAATGGATTTTAACCTCGATGTTCTCCTAATTAATGAAACCTGGCTAAAACCCAGCGTAAGTATTAAATTTCCGAACTATATAACTTACCGCACCGACCGCACCCATACCTCTGGCGGAGGCACCGCGATTATCGTAAAATACTCCATAGATCACTGCATTACAAATAGCCCTTCAAATGAAAACATCGAAACTACTTCAATCGTCATAAATACTCTTAATAACGGTCCAATTAAACTCATATCGGCCTACTCCCCCCCCAAAAGAAAACTTACTGCTCCGGACCTTGATAAACTTTTAGACAGCCCTTTACAAACAATAATTGCAGGCGATTTAAATTCTAAACATGGTTCCTGGTCGTCAAGGAACACTAACATCAAGGGTACGTTCCTTGCAAATTACGTCGCCGAAAAATCTCTAATCGTATCCGCCCCTGATATTCCTACTTTTTTCCCCAAAAACGCAAATCACAACCCCGACGTCTTAGATATAATTATTATGAAAAACTGCCCTCTTCTGTACACCCTCCAAACCGTTAAAAAATTATCATCCGACCACGACCCAGTTCTTTTATTTCTATCCGACGGCTCCCTACCCTCAGTACCATCTCACAGACCCACGCGTAAAAAAATTCAATGGCAAAAGCTCCCCAAACTCTTAGAATCAGTAAGAATCCAAACATCAATTAAAAACGAAGATAGCCTCAATTTAGCAACAAAAAATTTCACCAACGACATTAAATCAGCCGTAGATCTTGCCACCGTCGAAGTCGCGAATGATAAACACAGACCTGACCTTCCCGCAGAATTAAAAGAACTAATAAAAGAGAAAAACTTCGCCCGAAAGGAATGGCAAAGATTCTCAAACCCGATCGATCGTATACGTATGAATCGCCTCTCTCACCAGGTAAAAGTCGAACTCCAAAAATACAGAGATGAGCAGTGGCACGACTTTATCTCCACTCTAGACGACGACAGATCAGCCTTTTGAAAACTCTCTAAAGCCCTTAGAAAACCCCCGACCAAAATAAGTCCCCTTACGGGCCCAAAAGGCACAGTTTATTCCTCTAGAGACAAAGCCGAGACTTTTGCAGACAGTCTCGAAGAACAATTTTCCCCGACCACGACCTACGATGACCCCCAATTCGTTTCAACGGTAGAATCAAAAGTCTCATCCCTTCTGACCGAAATACCAACAGACAATCCAATCCCGTTTACAACCCCTCAGGAAATCTCTAAAATCATAAAAACCCTCAAGACAAAAAAATCTCCTGGTCCTGACTTAATCTCAAATAAAATGTTAAAATACCTCCCCTCCAAAGCCATCTGCGCTCTCACAGCCATATGTAACGCATCCCTCAGACTTCGTCTATTTCCACAAGACTACAAATTAGCAGACGTTATACTCATCCCCAAACCTGGAAAAGACCCCCTTCAGGCCATAAACCACAGACCGATTAGCCTGCTTCCCAGTGCAGGAAAAATTCTTGAAAAATTAATCCTCGCCAGACTGAAAAAAATTGTCGACGAACTTAAACTCATTCCCGACTTTCAACACGGCTTTCGATCGGGCCACTCTACTCTCCACCAACTTCTGCGGGTCGTCGATCAAATAACAAACGGTTTCAACCTTCGCCAACACACAGTAGTCCTCTCCCTAGACGTCTGCAAAGCATTCGACAAAGTCTGGCACAGAGGTCTCATTTATAAAATGTTCCTCCTCGGTATCCCCCTATCAATGCTCCAACTTATAGCACACTTTATTAAAAATCGTAAATTCAGAATAAAATTAGATGGAATTTATTCCTCAGTGAGAATGCTAAGAGCAGGTGTCCCTCAAGGCTCAATTCTCTCGCCAGCTCTTTTCAACATTTACCTAAGCGATATCCCCCGTCCTAGTACATACAACCATCGCACAAAAAAAACAAAAATAGGAAAATTTGCAGACGATACTGAAGTCATGTCGACTTCAGTAAGTGAAATAACCGCCACACGACGCGTCCAAAGCCACGCCTCAGAAGTAGAATCTTTCTTTAAACAATGGCGAATTAGTGTAAACCCTTCCAAAAGCGCAGCTTGTGTTTTCTCCCGTAGACGCCCCAAAAGACCCCCTAACATCCACCTGTTCGGCGAAAACGTCCCTTGGAAAAAAAACATTAAATATCTCGGAATAACCCTTGACAGTAGATTAACTTGGAGAAAGCATATCACCGAAGTTCTAAATTCAGCCAACAAAAATCTTGCATCCCTTTATCCCATGGTATGCAAAAAAAATAAAAAACTATCCAAAAAAAACAAACTACTAATTTACAAAACAACAATAAGACCTAAACTAACCTACGCAAGCCCTATCTGGGCCCACGCTTCAGAGACCCAAATGAAAAGACTACAAACATTTCAAAATAGAGCCATTCGTATAGCCCTGGGAGCTCCCAAATGGATGAGGGTTAATCAAATTCACCGTGACTCTGAAGTTCCCCTCCTTAAAGACCATATCTTAAGTCTCGCGGAAAAATTCTATGCGGGCATTCCCACCCATGAAAACGCGTCAATCAACTGCCTCACCCAGTATGATGAAAATATTAAAACACTTCATAAAAAACCTAAACAAATCCTTTGTAAGTCATAAACCTCCCCATATTGCAGCCATGTTCCCTTGCAAAAAATTTTTCACAAAAAACTAATTAATCTAACTTTCAACAACCATTATAAAATCATGATGAAAGAGAAAGGGGCCTTATTGGCCCGGAGCTCTGTATGCCATAAATTCAAAAGTCAAAAGTTCACCAGTTCACTTCTACTCTACAAACTTGTTTTATTACTAACTACCTCTGGAAGTCTCACGACCTGCTGCCTCCTGCTGAAGTTCTGCCTGAACGAGTACCTGGTGCCTACCTCTACCTCTACAGTCTGGACACTGCCAAGGCACCAGGCTCAGGCAGAAACTAGGCGCATCCAGGGCCACTACCCACTGGATGTAGGGAGCCCAGCCCTAATAATCATCATCATCAGCTTGACACATAGAAGGCGTGCACGAGAGACCGGTCCCCCCCTTTTTACAGTATTCCTAAGTAGGCAGGTACCCTTTTTTAATGAACTAAGATTTTAGAGGCAGGTCATGAGAAAACTTTTAAGTCGTCGTAAGATGGTTTGTGCTAATTGAGTGTCGTTTTGCAAAATGATGCCAGACAACAAAGAAAAGAAAATTAAATGAGTTTTATTAATAAAATAAATTAATTACAAAAAACATCACACACATCACAATAGCCCTAACGTACACTTAAGGGCCTAGAGCAGGGGTGCCCAACCCAAATCGTTTGGTGGGCCAAAAAAAAATTACTGACCTTAGGTGGGCCACTCGTAGGGGGAGGCAGTCAGCATTCGCAGAAATGCCGACTGCCTCCCCTCGCACATGCACTCACCCTCCACTTATTAAAAACATCAATCATTTGCAATCGATTTTCCGAGAAATGTGCGGAAAAGCATACTGGTAAATATATTGATTTAATAAAAGTATATTGATTGCGAAAATAAATTCCTAGTGTCTGTAACGGTTACAGTTACATCTCGCAGGTGAATACGCAACTTAAGAGGGTATAACCGGAAATACGTCATTTTTAAATCAAATTTTAGACGTATTGACTCTTCGTCACAAAAAAATTATAAATTGATTTCGAAAGATTTTTCTTTTATCTAGTAAACGTATGTTTTAAATTTTGAGAAAAAGTGTTTATTTTTAGTATAATAAGGTTATAGGTAGGTTATAGTGTATATATAATATGGTTATATTTTGGCAGATTTGTTTGTTTGTTTTTTTTTTTTTTACATTAACTCCACACAGGAGGCCCTGAGGAAAATAACTTCCCTCAGGGCCTATGTCATCTTTGAAGATGCTGTGTGGAGGGTCTTTTTGAGGAAAGGAAGGAGTGAACACGGGTCTTGAAGAGACCCATGTTGTAGGAGGGAGGAAACACAGAGGCCGGCAAATCGTTCCACAGCCGAGCCGTTGAACTCAAGAACGAGTCATAGAAACGACCCGTTCTCATGTGACTAATGTCAACCGTGTACAAATGTTGGGCGCGTGTTTGGCGTGTTTCCCGACTATGCACCGGTTCCGAGGGGATCAATGACGCTAGTTCCTCGGAGCATCTTCCATTGTAATACCGGTAGAACAAGGACAGCATTCCCACCTGACGCCTGTGCTCTAAAGATAGCAGTCCGTCTGTTAAGATGGGAGAATCTATCAAACGGACCGCCCGTTTCTGCAGAGTCAAGAGTTTTTTTAAGTATTTTGGAGCTCCAGACCAGAGGTGGCTGCCAAATTCAACCGTGGGGCGCACTTGCGATTTGTACAGGGTTAGCAGTTGTGTACTATTAAAGTATCTGCGGGCCCTGTACAGTACGCCCAGTTTCTGAGAGGCTAACTTAACTCTGGTTTCGATGGAGCCCCCGTACCTGAGCTGGTCACTTAGAGTTACACCAAGCATATCGATATGTTAAATTTTCAAACGAAAAATCTTATTTTCCAAGAGATATTCCGTACCATGTAATACATTATTGAAAATTAACACGTTATCTAGTAAATGCACGTTTAAAATTTTAAATTTTAGTTCAAATAAAATCATTAAAAAAATATATCCGAACACTTATTTACGAGTATGACGAAAATTTCTCTATTTTGTCTATCTATTTACGGTTTAACAAATTAATATATTTAAAAAAATACAATCTTATTTTGCTTCAACATCATATTTCATTATCATTTTGATCAAAAAATAATTACAAAAAGTACATAATTTTAATAGTTTTATCATCACGCCTTTCAGCATTTTTGGATGTAAGTATAAATTAAAGCAAATTTGGAATGAAATAAAATCTACATTGAATTATAATTTTAAAAAGCTGGTACGGCGAATAATTAATCTTTCTCATTGGAACCGCCCAGTACGATCGTAAGAATATCTTTAGACGACATGTGGATTTTCGGCCGCTGGCTATTTAAAGGCCCTAAGACGTCCAGGCAACTCACGTGGAATAATTACCAACGTAAGTTTTCTATGTGTTTTGCAATTGAAATATGCGGTTTTAATATATTATGATCAATATGGTCAACACTCTTCAGAGAAAAACTTTTAATTATCTAAAACCTATTCCTATTTACTAAAAAAGTCTCTAATAAGTCCCTAAAACTCACTAATAAGTTTTTTGTATTTCTTGGGCATTAACTATGTAACAATTTCTAGACATTTTGTTTTTTGAAGAGTTTTATTAAACGTACATTTGTTACTTAAATTAAATTTTTCAGCGACCGGTTTCGATACAACCGTATCATTCAAGAGCAGAATTAAAACTAACTTAAAAAATAATATGCAAGTACCAAAGATTAATTAGGTGGGAGTAGTGGGAGGGATGATTTTGGGGGGAGGGGGAAAGCGGTGGGAGGAGTCAATATTATACGGAAACATGGTTAGTAAAGGAGATTTGCAAGGCGCTATTATTTTATTCTCTAAATTAGATTTTAAACTCGCCTCCTTCAACTCAATGATACATCGCGCTATTGATGTCCCTTTAAACAATGATAATTATAATAATGAAATTAACATTATAAAACAGATAGCCATAAACAATGGATATAAACCTGAAATAATTGACCGCTTAGTTAATAAGAAACAAGCAAATTTTTTAACAAAAAAGTACATTTACAGTGGTAATAATATGAGCAAACCTGGTAACTACCCAATATATAAAAAACTCCTTTTTACAGGCGATTTATCCTTAAAAATATCCAGTTTATTACCAGATCATATTTCTCCAGCTTTCTATACTAATTCTAAAATAAAAAATTTGATAAATAATAAGGATGTTTCTAATAAATTTGAAACAAACGGGATATACACTTTAGAATGTAACGATTGTGACGCACAGTATGTAGGTATGACAACTAGAAATTTCAAAACTAGAATCAGGTAACATGAACTTTGTTTAAGAAATAATAATTATTCCGAATTTGCGAATCATTTAATAGAGTCAGGCCATAGCTTCAAAAAAGAAAAAAACAAAATTTAAACATTGCAATATAAATTCATACTTTAATCTTTGCGCTTTAGAAACGCTCGAAATAAACAAAAAAAATTAAATCTAAAATTAATTTAGTGAATAAAATAATAGCGCCTTGCAAATCTCCTTTACTAACCATGTTTTCGTATAATATTGACTCCTCCCACCGCTTTCCCCCTCCCCCCAAAATCATCCCTCCCACTACTCCCACCTAATTAATCTTTGGTACTTGCATATTATTTTTTAAGTTAGTTTTAATTCTGCTCGTGAATGATACGGTTTTATCGAAACCGGTCGCGTAAAAATTTAATTTAAGTAACAAATGTACATTTAATAAAACTCTTCAAAAAACAAAAACTCACTAATAAGTCCTATTCACTAAAAAGTTTGTTTGCAGCGTAATGAAAGTGAAGTGTATATCACATAGCAGAGGTAAAATCGAATACAATGTCACCATGTATCAATGATTTTTTTTTTCACTTTTCGTAAGGGAAAACATTTCATTTTTGTTCCGCGCTGGTTAGTCGGTTTTGTTTTCATTCTGCAGAACGTCGTCAAATCATAAGTTGAGCTAATACCTGAAGCGGGGTCCAAATGCTTGGCGAGCCTCGGCAAGCGTCCACAAGTCCCAACGTCTGGAGCGCGCGTTTGCGTAGGCTTGCAAGAGCTTGCGAGAGCTTGCCACCGATCCGTCGATGTCGGATATTTCGGCCACAAGCGGCAAGCGTTTGCGGCAAACGCTGGCGTGGCATCCACATGTTAGTACAACTTACGGACTGGCGGGAGACAGACGTGCTTTTCGCTCAGAACTCTTTATACATAAAATCGCTCAGAACTCTTTATATTAAATAAAAATGACTACCTGGACAAATGATATGTCATTATTTTTCTCGTACGATTGTTGATATGCTTTGGCTCGATACTTTAAATAAATAATGAAGACTTTTATAACTATCGCCAGATGCCAGAAATCTTAGTGTTATCGCAAGACGATATTTCGCTGGTATAGTGAAATTTTGTTCAGCAAGAACTCAAAATCAGCTGAGGTCATACGGCAAAATTTGTCGAATTCTCCAGATGGCTCACAAAGAAGCTCATTAAATCTTTCGTCAATTAGTTCTCTGAAACGAAAACAAAAAATTAGCAATTACGAAGACAAAACACACAAAATATTACATTATTAAATGAATTACCCGGTGCGATTTCTATGAATTTTAATCATCCACCATCTTCTCTTTGAAATTCTTCGCTTTCTTTTGTTCTGTTTTGCTTTAAAATAGAAATAAGTTAGTGCAAAAATGGCAGCCGACGCAGCCGCTTCGACGTCCGCCATCCTTGGGCGCTGCGAACGAACTGGCGCACTCGCAAGTGTGGGGATGCCAGGCATTCGTTTGCCAGAGCTTGCCTGAGCTTGCGGCAAGCCGTTTGTCGCAAGCATGTAGCGGTAGCATGACAGTTTGGGGAAGAAGTTCAGAACTCAATTGACATTGCGGGGGAGGAGGAGAGGACGCCGCAAAAACAATAACTTCATTGACGTGAACAATACTGGATTATTACGTTTCAAAAGAGAATTAAATAACAGATAAGATTATGGGAAGATATCAATAAACGATCTAATCGACCAAATTATCTCGTGAAAATAAGTAACTAATCGTGAAACAGAAGAAGGGTCCTCCAGTTACTAGTATCCCTTGGGCTAATTTGTTCGCTTTTGGGAACAGCTTATATAAGTCTCATGTAAATCGTTGTATCCCCTTACTGTCATGCTCAGAAATATGATCTAAGCGGTTCTAGAAAGAGAAAACCCCACGCTTTATATTAAAATTGAAAAGTTAACCACAGAAAAATCAATGTGTACAACTCTACGAATCCAAAGTTTCCAACCGAAAAAAAAATTAACTTTGTGAATTTTTTCTTAATATTTTTACTAGAAGCGATGAAAAAGTGAAATTCCAATAAGGTTAAAGATTCATGTGCTTAATAAAATGTGCGTGTTTTAATTTTATTTCGTTGTCAGTAATTTAGTTTGCACTAAAATAGTATATTAAAATATAAGTGGATAAACAGGTCTTTAAAACACGCGCGATTTTTCGAGCACGACGGCGTAGCCGAGTGCTCGAAATAAAGCGAGTGTTTTAAAGACCAGTTATCCACGAATACTTAACGCTATTTTTTTTTATTGGTACACTTTGAAAACATAAATATTGATATTTTTATTAAAAATTTGGAAATAAGAACTATTAATGAATTCGTGATGTGACATCACAATATCTTGTTGTCATGGAAATGAAAAACACAAACATTAATTTGCAATCTGTCACATAAGATTAATAGTTGACATCACAGTTTTTACTAGTTATTGTGTGTTGTAAAATGAGTTCTAACATTGATAATTTAAATACCAAAGCAGAATCGCGGTTAATACCTGAAAAATCCAAAGACGTTTATAAAAAAGAATATGAAAGGTTCATAACATGGATGGAGGAGCAAAACGTAGTAGATGTAGATGAACGAGTTGTGCTTGCTTACCTCCAGAAAATATCGGAACAGTACGAAGCATCGACTATGTGGGCCATACATTCGAAATTGCAATGTCACCAATAAAAAAAATATTATTTTATAAATTATAAGTTTATTTCTTATAATGCAATTTGAACTAAGCATTTGGTATTGTTTTTGGGTATTCCGTACATTTGGATTTTATTGCCAAGCAGAAATGCAAAAAATATACCACCAGAGATCTGAGGGGCTAAACCTAAATGTAGTGACCGATGACAACAGTTGTCATCGGTTACTACCATCACTGCAGTAACTGCGACATAAATGGTTAATAAAAGACTACCTCAGTGTTTAAAGATAGATTGATGATAGAGCTATCACCCGGTCTTACTTAACCTTCATAATACCCGCGCCCAACGGCATATCATGTATATTCGTGCACGGTGTCTTGAACCGAGATTTCTTAAGCGTTATTGGTAATTATTATGTAAAAGGGAATGGAATTGAATTTTTATTTTATTTGATAGACAGAATTTTAACTCAGCTAAGAAGATAAGATGTTATAAAAATAAGAATTTATCATTATTAGGATTTTTGGATACCTGGTAATTGTTACTTATCTACAATAAAAGTAACAATGCGCGCGCCACACTAAACAATGTCTAACAACAAATTCAAAAGCTACTACATATAAACCTCAAAGTCCCATTGTTGTTACTTTTTGAGAAAACAAGGAATTATCGATTTGTCGGTCTGAGAGACCAGCGCGCGAGTATATAAAGGTCTAAAGTGATGTATTGAGGATTGCATAAAAAAATATTTAAGAAATCATCTCTTCATATTACCTTCAAAAATATATATATAACAGATCATGGTGATCTCAGTGGCGGAGCGGTTCTGGACCCAACTGTCACGATCTCAATACCCGGTGAGCGTTATAAAAAATAAATACGAGTAGCAATCGTACAGGCCCTCCATTGATATGCTTGGTGTAACTCTTAAGTGACCAGCTCAGATAGGGGCTCCACCGAAGCCAAAGTTAAGTTAGCCTTTCAAAAACTGGGCGTATTCTACAGGGCCCGCAGATACTTTAATAGTACACAACTGCTAACCCTGTATAAATCATAAGTGCGCCCACGGATTGAAATCTTTAGAGTATAGGTGTCGGGTGGGAATGCTATCCTTGTTCTGCCGGTATTTCATTGGAAGATGCTTCGAGGAACTAGCGTCATTGATCTCTTCGGCGCCGGTGCATAGTCGGGAAACACGCCAAATGTGTGCCCAACATATGTATACGATTGACATTTGTCACATGAGAACGGGTCGCGTGTTCAACAGCTCGACTGTGGAACGATTTGTCGACCATTATTTCCTCCTTCCTACAACATGGGTCTCTTCAAGACCAATGTTCATTCCTTCCTCTCCTCTCCTCAACCACAACCTCAAAAAGACCCTCCAACCAGCATCTCAGATGAAATCTCAGGAGGCTCTGAGTGAAATTATTTTCCTCAGGGCCTCCTGTGTGGAGTTAATGTAAAAAAGAGCAGTCACTGTCGCCCGGCAAATGTAAAACACCGACAGCAGAAAGAGAAGGGCGAAAATCGTCTCTTATTTTGTCACGCCTAACAAGTTTTGGCGGCCGAGCGGGAAGAGCCGACGAGTCACATTAGTCACGAGGCTTGCCGAATGTGTTTCGTTTATTTTTTTTAATTTGGAACCCTGATAATTGTTTTATAATACGACTCTATTAAATCAGACTTTGACAATTGATATATTTTAGAGAAAGACCATGGAATACAATATAATCATCAGTAGTGATGTACAACACATAACAATAGTGATGTGACAGAATAAAGCTTCGTTCCGTGCAAGAGCGTCGTCCCGTCTTGCCAACAAAAGATATTTCACAACAAATATAAGTACGCCTTATTTTGCAAACTGAATTAAAATTAACGCGTAAATAAATAAGCGATTTGAAATTCGGATGAAACGGAAATGCGTCACAACTCAGTTCTACCACAAATACTCGATTCTAATAAATATCATTGCGCGGTCATTTCGCGTTTTGGCGCGTGCCTTCGATGGCGCAGTGGGCAAGGCGACTGACAAGTCTCAGCGGCCAGAGAGACAGACATCTAGCAAACGGAGGTTCGAAACCTACAAAACAAAATCAAAATAAAAAAGCATTTTTATTTGTGTGAAATCGCTATCCAATTTTCATACCCCTTTAATACAAACAGGCAAAAGAAAGCGTCATATAGCGACTTTCTAGTTTCACTTCTACCGCGTGAGAATTACACAATCTGATTTTATAGGGCGATTTTCTGGTGAAACATTGACCCTCGAAATTCGAAAGGTTCTTTTTTATTGAAAACTGCTACAGAATTATCATTCCAGAGTAAACGATACTCCATTTGTCGTCTTCCCGAAACACTACCATTTAGGATCTAAATATTTCTCAAAATAGCTTGCCCGGTCTGAACAGCATTGAGAACCTTCTTCCCCTCCCTGCTTCCTTCAGCATCACACAATTCTTCAAATTTGAATTTCCATTATCCAGTGGAGTTAATTTATTTTAAAATGTCTGAAAAAAGATTTGGTGTCGCTTGATGAGAACTAGGATTTAGTACATTTCTATCCCTGGAAGTCGATGACTCTCCCGGGATAGGATAATGTAACCCCCGCTCAAGGGATAAGTGTTTTGGAGAAGAGCCTTCACGGGATAAACAAATAAAGATACGCCACCAGCTCCTGTGGAATACCCGGTATAGACCACCTCCCCCCGGCGAACCGATTCTACCGGCATACCAGTGGGTGATATCAACCCCCCAGGTGGGTGCTACCAGAAGCCACCGGGAGATCGGGGGGCGGGGATAAGGGATAATGTAAAATCATTTCTCTTTATGTCCGACACCCTTCAGTATTGGATCATTCGGGTGAAACGTGGACAAATTTCTATAATTTTTTATTTGGAAGATCTTGACCTCGGCTTTGTGAGCTACGAGTTGGATGAATTAAACGAGTACATACGTTTTTACGTCAAAATTGTACTATTCATGACATTGAAAACAATTATCATTCTTCATTTTTTAAAAATTTAAATGCCTAAAGGACTTTTACATATTTGCAGTACTTACATGTTTTTTTTAAACTACAATGAAAATATGTGGTTGACAAAATTCAGGTAAAACATTTTTCTTTATGAGAAAGATTTAGTAGGTAATTAACGTAACTGAGATTTACCGTAGATAAAATTCGAAAAGTCAATTTTTGATCGTCTCTCTAACTGTCAATTTATTTAACTTTCGTGTCTAGTATGAATGTAATTTTGGGTTGCAGTCTGTAGGACGATAATTGCTTCTATGATAGCCAACTTTTAACGCATTACATTACAGCTTTCAAAGAACAAGTAAAACCTTCGCCATGACTCACTCATCATCGCATTACAACTATAGTTTGCATTCACTAATACAAAGATATGGATGTATTTGACAATAATTTGAACATGGCCAACTTCAAACGCCACGTGTGCCATCTATTTCTACCTATTTCATAAACTATTGTGAACACCAATTTTGACATCTTGTACACGATCTTAGATTTCAACGGCTAAAAGAATAATCGTGCTTTATTCTTGGGTTATTATGCTGTGGCAGAGGTAAATGATGGACATTTCAAAATTTTACTCTGTAAAATGCTTATAAATGAATGTGGAGATCAAAAATACTTTAAATCGGCTGGATGGACAGGGTTACAAATAAAGATGTTATGGTTCGGATGAATAAAGAAAAGGAAGTAATTAAACTATAAAAATCAGAAAACTTCAATATCTTGGACATTTGATGAGACATCCAGAGAAACATGAGATCCTATATCCCATAATGCAGGGAAAGATTGCCGAAATACGGGGCCCTGGAAGACGGAGAACCTCATAGCTGAAAAACCTGAGACAGTGGTTTGGCCAGTCTAGCGTGGAGCTGTTCCGGACCGCAGTAAACAAAGTCCGCAAAGCCAACATGATAGCCAACGTCCGTTGAACGGATAGGGTACAAGAAGATGGAGATCAAGCCAGCAAATTGTAATTTACTTAGTTGACTTCCTGCAAATGAGAAGCTCGTAAGACAAACTTAATTCCATGGTAAAATGCTTAAGCGCAACCCTGATTAGTAACAGAATACTGATTTACAATAAATTCCTCAATTTATTCAACTTACTTGGGTAAAAGTAAATTTCAGGTTCTATTCGTACAGGTTTTGTACCTATAATTATTTTTAAAACATAGTCTTTTGCTATTCCAGTATAAAGGCCGCATTTGAGACTTAGCTTCGTCTGCTTCATTAATCCAGAGACAAATCGGAATGGTGAAAAGAGTTCTGTTATTCAAGAAGTTGTTTTAAAGAAAATCGAAAGATAGGGCAGTTGGTAAGACACCCAGCGATCAGTTGGACATAGCCCGTAGCGGCTACTACCTTTACATAGGTTGTGCTTAGTGAAAAGGTCCGTTCTATAAATCTTTGGGTTTACAGCATTTTAACAACCAGTGCTCGTACGTATAAAAAACTACTGAGCTCTCTCTACTAGTAACTAGTAATATTGTGGTTAACTTTATGTAAACATCACGCACTTGCATAGTTTTTATTTTTTATTGATTTATTACATAGACACCCAAATTTCTGTGATAAGTTAGCAATTTTTGGTAATGTGGGCTTCACCGGGTGCTGACTGCTTAAGGCCCCATTTTACAATTTTATGAGATTGTTTTACATCAGCTCCACGCAGGAGGCCGTCCTGAAAATAAATTCCCCCAGGGCCTATGTCATCTTTGGGGATACTATGTGGAGGGTCTTTTTAATTAATGGAAGGAGGGGGAGTTCTGGGAAGGAAAAAGGTATGAGGGGTGGAAAGTAATCTGGCGGTCAGTGGGTCCAGGAATGATAGACGTATAAATCCATCCCACCTTATACGGAGCAAGCCGATGGGTCGAGAGAGTTCTGCTGGAGAGGTCTCTCCCGATTTGTACCGCCATACACTAAGTGGGAAGCCGTATCTGCCGCCAAGAGTTAGACAAACTTCACCTTATAAACCCGGGCCCCGTACGAGCACCAAATATAGTGAACCACATGGAGTGACCTCCGGCAGAGGTGTTGGATATCCAATAAATGGTTCTCGGGGTGGCGGTACCCATATACGCCACTCAAACTATATACAAAAAGTATATAAATTATTGAACACGTTTGAAATTAGATAAAATATCAAAAAATAAACATAAATAAATTAACACGTATAATACTCGTATAATAAAATAATAAAGTTGAATGGAAAGAAACGAAAATAAATACATTAGTTAGGATTCAGTTTCAGATAGGTTTTTTTTTCTTCAATTTAACGTACCGCCGCCGGCGTAGGCCAGTGGTAAGGCTCTTGACTAGCACTCCGAAGGTCGCGGGATCGAATCCCGGCGTGGCAATAAATTTTATTTGATTAATTTGTGTTATTTCACAATTTACTCATTTAAAATAATATATAGTACATTTGCGGCACGTTCCAGAGTGGAAGATACTCTCAGTATCGCCCTGGTGTAAGACCACCATTCAGAATTGAAACGTTGCTTGAAATGGCGTTAGCCGTGTTTGGTAACCAGATCTGAATAGCCAGGTACTTCGCCACCTCCCTCTACCCCATCTCCTTCCCTTCCCCATTACCTTCAGCCTCACAACATATCCCAATTGGGGATGCCATAGTCCCACTGGCTCCAGACGGGAGCAGTTGGGACTCTTGTGCGGTATTCATGTAAAAAAAAAAAAAAAAACCTCCTGGCCCCCGTGGTTGAGGGGTAATGCACTCGACTGACAATCCGAAGGTGGCGAGTTCAAATCCCGGCCTGCGTATGTAAATTTTAATTGTTTGATGTGTGTTATTTCCCAATGTAATCATTTAAAATTACTTACGGAATATATGCGGTACGTTCCAGAGTGGAAGATACTCTCCATATCGCGCTAGTGTAGGACCACCATTCAGAATTGAAACGTTACTTGAAATGGCTTGAGCCATGTTTCGTGACCAGATCTGAAGAGCCAAGAACTTCCCAACTTTCCTCTTCCCATCTACTTCCTCTTTGGAGATGCCGAAGTGTCACTGGTTTCAGGTGGTTGGGAGCAGTTGCCTACTTAATTTTTTAAGTGAGCACTTCACTTAAAAAAGTTAAGTACGATTAGGTTCCTGAGATAATTTAACTCTCATAACGGCCTACTAGGATATAAAATGATATTATAATTATGCTTGAAGGATTGATGTTACGCGTTTTGATTAAAACATAAATTTTATTTTAATCAAAACCGTTTTGGTTAACGGAATGTATAGGGAAAAACGGTGTTTGGTTACTTTTTAATGTTGCGACGTACTAAAATGTTTAGCTTCTTTAAATGTCAATCGTTTCAAATGGCTTTAAAATATATATCGTTTGTATGTTTGTCAGGATATTACGTGTTTGAAACGACCCTAGCAGTCCGTTCAAATGGACATTAGACGGGCCAGCACAGCTTAAACCTTTTCAGTATTACTGACGGAGACCACTGGACACTTTGCAGAATCCTTTGGAAGATACCTAGGATAAAAGAAACTGGGTCATACTGTGCAGATTATATCTGCACAGTATGACATAGGTATCCAATGCCAACACAAGTGGGTGAATAAGTATTAAATAATAATAATAATAATACGGGCAAAAATATCAATAAACTAATCTAATCACCCAAAGAATACTTATAGTCTCTCAAAAAAGAGTAGAAAATATAAAAACTGGAACTACTGTAGACTGGCAACACCAATTTAACTGTCAAATATTTTTTTGAAGTGCAATGACACTGAATGTATAGAACACAGTAAACCACATTTAAAAAAAAAAACATTTTTTCTTCATGACATAAATTTGAATAAAATGTGATTTATAAAGCGATTTGCTTTAATTTAATTTAACATAAATTTGAATTTAACAATAGATAGAAAGGAAGAATCACTAATGGTGAGTTTAGTTATGCTACTTTTAGATCTGAATAAGTTAAATATATTCAGATCTAAAATTAGAGACATGATCTAAAGCCCAGGCAACGCTAGGTACTTTATCTAGTATTAAATAAATATGAGCAATTCTTAAACTGTGCTTTATATATATTTTTTGTGCTTTATTCTTCATTATGTTAACACAAAATTTCAAAGGTATAATAATAATATACCTATATGCAATTCTAATTTTGAGATCGGCGAGTATCATCTATACTGCAATGAAAAAATATTTTTCCACTATTATTTTTTTATTTTATTTATTTATCTATAAAAAAATATGTTTACAATGGTTTTATTTATATGCCTGTCTCACTAGGGTATACCTGTGTCGAGACAGGCGTACAGGTATATAAATGAATATAGTAATTACAAGGATATTTCAGGTAAAATACATATTATGAATAGAATTAAAACAGAAGGGTGATTGGAAGGGTAATAAATCTTTTAAAGAGAGTTATTTTATAAATGTTGGAGATGGAGTAATGAAATCAATTCTGCCTAGTCTATTTATAGGTTAAACTTGACAGGATTCCATTATTTTCATTTGTTTTATATGGGTTAGGTTGTATGTGAAAAGTTATTTATGTCTATGTGTGATTTATTTTACAGATATTCGTGATAGTGTGGCGTCCAATACTTATAATCCATTTTTTAATATCTTGTTTGAATTTTGTAAAGGAGTCACTTTGTCTGATCGTAGTTGGTAGTGTATTGTATAGTTTGCAAGCTATGTATTTAGAGTGTCTTTGCCCGAAGGTGGTTTTGAAAAAAGGAGTTTGGAGAAGTTCGTTGTTTTTGGCTCGGGTATTGTGTATTGTTTGTGTAGCTTTGTATGGTGTTTTGTTGTTTTTGTGTAAATTAAGTAATATGGATCTTGAGTAGAGCTGTTTTATGTCCATAACGTTGAAGGAATTGAAGATAGTATCAGTGCTGGTAGTAAGCGGCATTTTAAGAATTATTTTTATGATTAGTTTTTGTGCTTTCATGATGGGATCAAGGGCATTGGAATATGCATTACCCCAGGCTAGAATTCCGTATTCGATGTGAGATTGGCACAATGAGTAATATACTGTTTTTAAAAGTTTTAGGTGAAGGAAATTGCGTGTTTGTTTGAAAAAGTATATAGATTTTCGGATTTTGTTTGTAGTATTATGTATATGTTGCTTCCAATTCAGGTGTGTATCGAAGGTTACTCCTAAATATTTGATAATGTTTACTTGCTCTAGGCATGGGCAGTCACAGTTCCGGTTTAGAGATGAATTTTTACATTTGTGTATTTTTAATGGCGGGGCTGGGTTTGACTTTGGGATATTGGTGAGACTAGACAGTAAGTATTTGGTTTTCTGTACATTTAGAGTTAATATGTTATGTATGTTATTATGCTTTTTAATTTTTTATAAAAATGTAGGTTACACAGCTTTACTTTAACACCATGAGTTATGTGTTTAGTATTGCCATTTGATCAACAGTGGCGCCCTCATATATTTTCTACTCTTATTCGACAAACTGTAAGTTACAATATAATGATTGTTTTCGTAGGCTTTCTAGAGCAGTGGTTCCCAATTAGCGGTACAGGCGGACGTGTAAACCTTTTGTAGATCCGGATGTGGTTTTGAGAACAGCTTTACATAACTTGCATTGAGTAGTCAAATTATTAACTGCTTTCTTGAAGTATCTCCCTACCGCTCAACGACTGTTAAACTCAACATATACTTGATCTGGATTATTTTTAGACATTTTAAGGTATTTACAAAGTAAGAATCCAAAAATTATGTTTACTTAACTCACATAAACAATAAAAAATGCATAATTTAAGAAAAAGTAATGACCATAACTGCACAACTAAAACAAAAAAATAGCTGCCTGCACGCACGCAAGTATCTTTTTTTCACTCACTCGACATTGTTTTATATTATGTATTCGTAATTTATTATTATTAAGTTTCTTTATTCTTTGAATTGTTCGTTACATAAATTGGGGATTTTTCGACCACCATACTAGGCATAAGCCTGTTTTGTGGTAGTCGATTTTCGTATACAGTATATTAACAGACGCAATATAAAGAAATGTGCGAGAATATAAAAAAATTAAATAAAAATATTTAAATTTACCTTCATATTATATAAAATAATATTAAAGAAATTTAAAGAATACAAATGAATATAAAAGAATGTAAATGACCAAAGAGTATGGAAACAAGATATGACTATGGAATATAAAAGAGTATGGAAGAATATAGTAGAATATAAAAATAATATGAAAAGTATACCACATAGAAAGCAATAATTGGTATGACAAATACAACTCTAAACTTGCTAAAAAGCTATATGATGGAGCGTACACAGAGCATTCAAATTAATAAGAGAAAAAGCGAACCTCTCCTAATCAACCATGGCGTACCGCAAGGAAGCGTACTAGGACCAATATTGTTTTTGATATACATCAATGATATCTGTAACCTAAAAACAAGAGAAAAAATTATTAGTTTTGCCGATGACACAGTAATTTTATTTAACGAAAAAGATTGGATAAATACTTATAAAGAAGCGGAACACGGGCTTAGTTTCCTGCAAACCTGGCTTAAAAGAAACTCCCTCACGCTTAAGGTTAATAAAACAAAATATCTTACATTTTCTATAACAGCCAGAGGGCAGCCGGCGGAGGACTTAAATTTCAAATTACACACATGCCAAGGAATTTATCAACAAAATCAAGGCTTATCATGCCTCTGTCCCACTTTAGCACACTCCAAAAGCATCAAATATCTTGGAATTGAAATTGATGATAATCTCCGATGGAACTCACAAATTTACGTAATTACAAAAAACTAACCAGGTACATATACTTCTTCAGCAACATTCGTAATATTCTCAACATAAACGATATTAAAAAAGTATACTATGCTTTTTGTCAATCACAAATAGAGTACGGTATAACTGGATGGGGGTCTGCCTTGAGCACTCACACAGAGCGACTCAATATAGCCTGAAAAGGAGTACTAAAGACAATACTGAAAGTTCCGCTTAGAACTCCGAAGGAAGAAATATTTAATAACTTTCAAGTCTTCAATGTACAGAAACTTTATTCAAAAAATATTTTATTTAAACTGAAAAAATATATACTGTATGTATACTCCACTGCCCAACATAAATACTCAACCAGGGCAGTAAGCAATAACATCCTGGTTACTCCCAGTTTGAACACATCTTTTGGACAGAGTTTTAATAAATTCCATGCTATGATATTATACAATGCTCTCCCAGATCAAATAAAAAACAAAAATTTAAACAAAACAAAAAAACGAGTTCAAAAAATGCACTAAAAAGTAAAAAATAATTTCGTATTCTTCTACAACTTCATAATCAACTTACTTTTTCTAATCATCAATATGTAGGTACGATTATTACTTTTGGTGTCGGTGTCAGTCAAGGTAGGTTTCTAACTACATACATAGTTATAGGTGTAATGTGCTTGTGTCGCACAAGCGACTTGACGAGGCGAGAGGCGAGAGCTGGGCCGCGGCGACGCGGGGAGCTGTCAAGTACTTTTGAACACGCCGGGCCGGGTACCTTTGCTGACACCGACTCCAAAAATAACAATCGTACCTACATATTGATGATTAGAAAAAGTAAGTTGATTATGAAGTTGTAGAAGAATACGAAATTATTTTTTACTTTTGAGGTCATTTTTTTAAGTGGTTTTTTTGTTTTGTTCAATTTTTGTCTATTTTTTTATTTTTAGTGAATCTGAAGTACACTAACTAATTTGTCTGAATATGGGTAAACCTACTAAACGTGCTGCTCATATGAGACAGACATAATTTGACCATAGCGACATTAGGATCAAATTAAGAGATTCGGCCGAGTTTCGTTAATTTGTAATGAATCCGATAATCAAAACCTAACCAAACTCTCATCAAATTACCCATAAAGTACAACCTTTCCATTAAAAAAAAATCATTGAAATCGGTTGGCGTGATATTGAGTTATTCGTCCATTTGTCGCACACATACTTAATGCAAAGTTAAGACTTATATGGTTTTCTCATGGATGCCATTGTCGGAACTAGACCAAATTAAAATGGGACCACACGGGAAGCACCAGCTTTCAAATAAAAAAGAATCATCAATATCGGTTCACCCAGTCAAACGTTCTGAGGTAACAAACATAAATAATTTTTTTTTTCCTCCTCCTTTTTGAAGTCGTTTTAAAAATATAAAGGAAATGAATATATTTAAAACAAAAGTAAAAACATGGCTGAGAGATCAAAGTGATAATAAAATTACAAACATCATGAAGACGATATAAAGACAATCCATAACCAAATACAAATATTGTAAAAAACTACAGGCCACCTCAGAACAGGAAATCCTAGTGAGGAGGTCTGTAAAAAAATGAATCTATACTTATACTATACATTATACATACATGTACAAACCTTGCTATTGAAACTAATAATAAACAAATAAATAAAATAAATACATGAAAGAATATAAAAATGATATAATTATAAAATATATAAAGTCGAAGTAAGTGCTTTATAGAGTATGCAAATAAGAAAGGATAACGATTATAGTGAAAATCTGTGTGCACGTGGTTATATTGGTAGCTACATTATTTTAAACCAATTTTTGTACAAATAAATTTTGGAATAAATTTGTGTTTCGAGTCCAGCGAGTTACACTGGTCACTAGAGTAAATTATTATTTTTACAGTGGTTTTCTGGTGGCACTGGGCTCTGAGTACATAAATATGTAGATGTAGGCACTAGTACACAGTTGTGCCAAATAGTTTTAAAGAATTAGTTTTTAAAAGTATTTAAACTTTTGGCTATTTATATTATAGTGATTACAACTAAAAAAAAATTATTAGCGGTATATAAACCGATATCAATTTTATTTACAAAAAATAACTAAAAACTAAAAAAAACGCAATTTCGCTTAACTAAAGCGCTGGTGTAATAAAAACAAAAGAATACTTAGAGTGGAAAGGGTTAAGCAATGATTTTCTTCTCCCACATTTTATTAAAAAAGTTGAAAGCTTTATTATATTTTCACAATGAAAATAAAATAAAATGATGCTATCCTCCAGATAAATGAAGTAATAATGTCATATTATATTTTACAAATATCAATAATTTGCAGACGATGTTTCCACAATGGCAAAACACATTTTCACAGAAAAAATAAGTATGTAAGCACGAGAAGAAGACAACAAGTTAAATAAAATTAAGAAATATTTTTCCTTAACAAGTGGAAAAAAAGTATTTTAGTGTGCTAGTAGTTAGAAGTATTTTTTATGATTCGATATATCATTTTATCGAGTCAAATGCAGTTTAGCAGCTAGCATATTGCAAAAGCGGTTAAGGCAAAAGTTGACCTTCATCTTGGACCCTTTACGGATATCCATATTTGGACACCAGTTGCAAAGTGAGTAAGTGTACTAGATTTTTTGATGTTGTTATTTAGTTCGCTGTATATTTTAGGTGCGATGCATGAGTATTGCCTTTGTGAAAAAGTTGTTTTTGTTGTAGGGATTGTGCATTTTGCATGAGTTGAGTAACGAGTATGTGTATCTTTTTGTGTGGATTTTATCAAACCATTTTTCCAGATATGAATGAGAACTATCTTAATGTACAATTGGCGAATGTCTAAGACAGCTATTTTTTTGAAAAGTGGCTCTGATGGATGAGAAGGGGAACATTTGAAGATGATCCTTAACAAAAGTTTTTGAATGGTCACTAGAGGATAGAGAATGGATGCTGCACAACCTCCCCATCCTATAATGCCGTATGTTGCTATAGATTGAAACAGAGCAAAATAAACACTTCTGAGTGTTTTTATGTCAAGGATTGATCGAATAGAATAAAAAATATAGCACAACTTACGGAGTCTCTTTGTTATGGAGTTGATTTGGGCCTCCCAGCGTAAATGGTTATCTATAATGACCCCTAGGTATTTTATTTCATTAGAAGGTTTGAAGATTGGGCATGAACAGCTGTTTATAAGAGATATTGAGGGATTGTCCAGATTTTGTGGGCAAGTGTGAATGATTAGTTTATGAAGGTTTTCTAGGAGTGTGAATTTTTGGATTGAGAAATGCATATATTGTGTTTTTTTTTTAATATTTAAGGTGAGGAGGTTAGAGTCTAGCCATTTTGTAATTTTGTTCAGTCCAGAATTTGCTTTCTTGATTGTTATTTTCCATATTTTACTTGTAAATATGATAACAGTGTCATGAGCGAAAGATATTTTATTACCTTCAATATCCAAATTCAGTAAGGAGTTCATATAAATGAGAAATAAGAGCGGGCCTAGAACACTCCCTTGGGGCACGCCATAGGAGATAGTTAAGCATTTACTCCTATATTCTTGATTAGAGTGGATGACGGTTGTTCGTGATCTCTGTGTGAGGTAGTTTTTAAACCATTTCAGAACAGTACCTTCTATCCCAATCTGTTGGAGTTTTTGGAAGAATGTGGTGGGAAATAGTATCGAAGGCTTTAGACAGATCTAGAAAGACAGCAAGAGGTTTATTGCCTTTATCGAGGTTATATGATATCAGTTTGGTAAAGGTTGCAATTGCATCAGCAGTACTGCAATCTTATTACCCGTATTAACCGTATTGGTTTGTTGAAAGAATTTTATTGTCCTCGAGGAATTTGAGGAGTCTTAGTTTTACTACTTTTTCAAAAATTTTGGATATAGTACTCAATAACGATATAGGCCTGTAACTATTTAGGCAAGATCTGTCACCTGATTTGAAAATAGGGATGATAGAGGCATGTTTAAGTGATTTTGGGAATATTCCGGATTGGAGGCTTAAGTTTATAATATGTTTGAGAGGGCTGGCAATAGGGGTTTTTAAATGCTTAGCGAGTTTAGAAGAGATTTTAGCTACTCCTGTTCAATGGCTACTTTTTAATGATGTGATGATTTCTATAATTTCCAGTTCTGTGGTAGAAGTGAAAACAAATGGAGTATAACTGAGACAGGAATATTTTGTTTGCTAGGTCATGTTCCGAAACATTATTTGTAGTTAAGATATTATTAGAAAGGCTAGATCCGACTGAGGTGAAAAATTTATTGAAATGGTCTGCGATTTTTACGGAGTCATTACGTGTATTTGTTAGTGATCGGCCTTCAATATTAATCTTATTGATGGGTGTTGTCGTTTGTCTAGTATAGGATATGTCCTTAATAATACTTCATATTTTTTTCTTATCGTTTTCGGCGTTTATGATTTGTTTTTTATAGTAATCTTCTCTGGCCTTTGATGTAATTTTCTTGCAAACATTTCTGTATTTCTTGTAAAATATGTGGGATTCATGGTAGTTGGGATTTTTTTTACAGAGTGCGTGGAGTTTATCACGCTTACATATAGAATGAAGAATACCAACAGTTATCTAAGGTTTGAGTTTCGTGTCATAATGTTCTGTTTTGTCTGTTGTGTTGGATGTAGCGTTGGTTTGGTGGTTCTGAAGTGTTTGGACAAAAGATTCACAGGCTAAATTAGGATCATTTCGTTTGTAAAGATTTGACCAGTTTTCTTGTGAGACCAGCTCAAAAAATGTGGTATATGATATTTTATTTTGTGGAATTTCGCGCGGTTTAGGTTTATGTGCTTTGTGAGAAAGAAAAGTTATGGTATCGTAGTGGTCTGTGACGGTACATTGATATACAAGAGAGAGAGTTTTTTTAATTTACATTTTGAAAAAATATGATCAATACAACTTACAGATGAGCCAGATACTCTGGTGGGTGCTGTGATGGCTGGGACAAAACCTTGAAAAGTTAGCAGGTTTATGTAATCATTGGCTTGAGGATGCATGGAATTAATTATATTTATATTAAGGTCACCAATAATAAGGAGATTACCACAATCAGTTACACAAGATAAAAATTGGTTAATTGAATTTAGAAAAGGGGCTATGTTAGATGTGGCTGGTGATCGATAAATTGAAAATATGGTTACGTGTTTATCTATAACAATTTTGAGACAGTTGGATTGGTTGATTTTAATTTCGTTTACTGTGTGAGGTATGTGATTTTTTATTTATATAATAACACCATCATTTTGGGTTATATTATTCTGTGTGTTGTAGTGGGTGTAGTTTATTATGTTTTTGGGAAGGTAATTTTCATTGATCCAGCATTCACTCAAAATGATTATGTCAAAGTTGGTGTTCAGGTCTTTGAGAACTATCAATAATTTGTTAAAATTACGGTTTATGCTTCTAATATTCATTGAGAAGATTTTTAGGGCTGATTGAGATAATGTTTGTTGAACTTCTAGAGCAATGTTTGTTTCTTTACATTGAATTGGCGTCAAATTATCCAATTGATCAGCTATTTCTTCCATTTATAATGTGTGTAACCTAACAGAATCAGTTGCATTGAATATATAAATGCTTTAGACACTTCGCATAAAAATAGTATCTTTGTGCTAGAAACATATAATAATATTTTACTGATGTTTATAAAAGAAAAATATAAAAGTATATGAAGGTAAGTTTTGTAGTTATGGGAGCTTTGTTTATAAGTTAGTGAGTGAGGGAGACAAAAGGTGCTTGTTTTTGTCATTAACAATAATGACAGGATTTCCAATATCTTTTCGAATATATACTTGACCACCTCTGGTCCAAACAAATTTGAAAAGGTTTTCGAGTTTAGCCTTGAGAGCAAGAAACCATAGGTGCTTTGCCTGAAATGTCAGGTGTTCGGAAATGTATATAGGGGAGGTTGGTCCTGCCATTCCGATGAGGGTGGTATTTAGTTTGTTTTCTCGATTTGCAGCTTACTTGTTGAACCTTTTTACTTCTTCCAGGAAATCATCTCGGTAGATAGTGGATTTGAATTTTATTAAGATGGGCCTGCATTTATCTTTGGAGACTTTTAGTGTGGTGCGGGACGCTGAATCAATATTGGTAGCTTCGTTTGAGCTAATGGTTTTTAAAATATTATTTAGGTTTTCCCCTCTGGTTTCAGGGATTCCTCTAATCTCCAAATTTCTTGATCTGCTTTGTCTATCAATCTGTTCCATGTGGTTTTCAACAGCTTCAAGTCTCGCTTCAAGGTTATTGTTCTTTTTTCAAGTATTTTGTTTTTATCCTCAAGGTCGTGAACATGAAGTAAAATCTCCTGGTAGTGTTTACTAATTGTTTCCAGAGTTGCTAGAATTTGAGTGTTTTGTTCCATTAGTTTAGCGAGTAGTTCACTGTCCGGAGGTGCAGTACCGCTGACTTTAACATTAGGTAGTACCGTTAAACATTCCTTGCATTTGATCTGGGCGCGGCGCTCCTTACTGAGTCGACGGTAAGAGCTCTCCGCGACTCCTCCGCAATGTAAATGAAAGGTCGCAGCGTTGCAATGCCATTTAAAGAAATAAATTAATTCTCACTGTATGTTCTTTCCCGTGAGTCCCCTTCCCCTCCCGCGTTCCATTTCCACCTTCCCCGATCCCCTCGCCCTCCTGCTACTCCTCCCTGCCACTAAAATATATGAAATACACGCATTTTCATTCATACAATTTTCATAGCGCCAGAGCTTACCATTATATAAAATAAAGACTACGCCCCTTCGCGGGCGTACGCCAACATATTACCAAAGTATACGGGCATTTTCCTAGCTTGGTAGTCGAAAAACCATGCAAAACAAACCTGTTACAAACAAAATGAATAAAGAAATAAAAAAATAAAAAAAGTCACTCAAGAAAAAACTAATTGGGAATCACTGTTCTAGAGAATTTTAAAAAGTCCGAAAAAAAAAGAAAAAAAAGTGTTGACTTAAATAACAAATTTCGATGCATTGCCCAATAGTATCAACAGAAAAAATTATAATTATTTACGACATAAGTAATTTTCATCTTGTTTTGAACGTCGTGTGAGCAAAACTTCATCGAGAAGCGTCGCCATTCTATTTTAATGGGTAGGAAAAATGGGTGGCGACTAGGGAGGTTGTTCAAATGTACTTAATATATATATATATATATATATATATATATATATATATATATATATATATATATATATATATATATATATATATATATATATATATATATATATTTTTTTTTTTAAAATTATTTATTAACCAAGATAAGCACAAATACATTTGTTTTTTTTTTTACAGTTTGAAGTAAAATACATATTTTTTTAGTTTTTTGGTATTCACCACCTCACTAGGCTGAGCCTGTTCCGAGGTGGCAGGAATTTAGTCAAATTTTGATTACTTAATCTTGTAAGAAAAGAAAAAGAAAATTTTTTAAATTTATATATGAAAAGATAAATAGAATGAAAGAAAAAGAAAATGAAAAAAGTTGAGAAACATAAAAAAAAATTCATACAATTTATCAGAAATATAAAAATTTAAAATAATTATATAAGAATACTAAGAAATTTAGAAATAATAATAAATATTTGAGAGGAAAAGAGAAAGATACAGTTTAGTGTGTTGTTATATGGTATAAATTATCTGCCCACAGTATACAACGCCTTTGTTGAATATCTACGTATGAATTTTGTGTTTTAGATTAGCATTTTTAGTCACATGAATATCTTTAATATCTTTTTCAATTAAATTTAAAAAATTTGGAGCCAAATTACGGTAATGTCTTTGTCCATAGGTGGTATTTGTCTTTGGAGTCATGTGTTGGTGTCTGTGTCTTGTGTCGTAATTGTGTTATGCAGTATGATGGTTTAGTTTGTCCTTTTGGTAATGTTTAATTATAATTTCGATAAACAGTTGTTGTATGTTCAATACAGCAAAGTCCTTAAATAACTAAGGTTTTTTATATATAGGGTTTTTTTGTAATAACTTTAATTAAGGCTTTTTGTTCTTTGTCGAGAGGGTCCATATTAGTTCTAGCAGCACTACCCCAACCAATCATACCGTGAGTGATAATTGATTGGGCTAGTGCGTAGTATATCGTTTTTAGAGTCTTCATTGGCATTATGTTTCGTACGTTTTTTAAAAAATATATTAGTTTTCTAACTTTACCCGCTGTTTTATTTATTTGTTCTGTCCATTTAAAATAGTTGTCAATATAAATGCCTAAGTACTTGATTACCTGAGTCCGAGTTAGTGGATTGCATTGACAGCTTTTATTAGATGTGCAATCATGTATGGTTAAGCTTTCATCAAGTCTTGGTTGTCGTCTGGGATCTATGCTAAATGTCATTTTGTTTTGTCAGTATTTAGTGTCAGCAGTTTGTTGTCTAACCAATATTAGATCATGTTGATTCCTTCTGTAGCTTTCTTGTATACACTTGTCCAAGAGTCAGAAGTGAAAATAAGAACAGTGTCATCCGCAAAGCAAATAACATCTTCGCCAATGTCTAGCTGGCACAAGGAATTTATATATAGCAAAAATAGGATGGGTCCTAATCACAGATAAGAGATACAAATCTTATCTAAGGTCCTAATGTACTTCCTTGGGGAACTCCATAAGTGATGTGTCTGTTTTAGCTTGTTGCGTTGCCTACTTTTAGTGAGTGGCTGCGGTCAGTTATATATGATTTGAACCAGTCATACACAGAATTTTTAATACCGATTTTTTTTAGTTTTTTATATGAGACACCGTGTCAAAAGCTTTGCTTAGATCAAGAAAAACTGCAATGCAACTTTTTTTTGTCAACATTTTTTAGAATGGTTTCTGTTACTCTTAATATTGCATCTTGTACACCCATATTCTTTCGAAAACCATACTGATTTTCTGATAAGATTTTGTGTTTATCTAAGTAGTCTACAAGTTGGATTTTCACTAGATTTTCGAGTACTTTTGTGAGCACATTTAAAAGTGAGATAAGCTTATAGTTTGAGGGATTATTTTATTCTCCGGATTTGTAAATAGGTACTTTGTTTGCTTTTTTAAAGTGGCTGGGGAATATGCCGCTAGTAATACTGAGATTACAGATATGGGTGAAGGGAAGAACTATTTGATATTTTATTTCTTTTATTAGTTTAGTGTCAAGTTTATCGAGTCCAGTCGCACAGTCATTTCTCACCCTATTTATTTGTTGTATTATGTCTTTGATTTGAAAAGTTTACACTCTAAATTTATTGTTATTTTGGGCATTAGTGGTATATTCCCCAGCAAGTGTATATTCGTCCGTATTCATTTTATTTAAAAGTTTTTGGGCTAATGTTTGACCAATTTCTGCGAAATGATTATTTAACGTGTAAGCCATATCAGTCTGGTCAGTTATTATTGTATCATTAATTTCTATTTGTTTGAAATTTGCTGCTGGTTTCTTATTTATATTGTTAATTTCCTTTACTGCGTTCCATAATACCTTCGGGTCTTCTTTGTTTTCTTCAATTTTCCATCTATAGTATTCTTCTTTGGTCTGTTTCTATATTTTTTGTAGTAAGTTTGGAGCTTGATGTTATTCGGCGAGTTTGATGACTGTTCATGTAGTTTATCACGCTTATGTAAACATTTTGTTATGGTAGTTGGATTTTAGTTGGGTTTTAAGTGGGTTAGGTTATTTAACAGGTTGATAGGGTTTTAATTAGGGTTATCTCGTTAGGTTATTTAATATATCAGGGTAATGATGTTGAATGAGTAATGACACTGGATGGTTGTGTTGTGATTTGTACATACTTTGTGGTCACGTTATCATGACATTTACACCTCTTATTAAGTGGGTGTATTAAATGTTATAGTTACAGGGTTATACATAAAGGTACACAGTTATCAGCTTTAATCCCATGGGATCTTGGACACCAAATCTCGTGGGTACGAGATATGCTGGACTGTGTCGGTAGGCATGAAATACTCCCAACAGAGCGTGGGCACTGTTATTTTATTCAATGTTGTGAAGCTTGGAAATATAAAATAAAAGAGTGGATGTATAACAAGATTTATATATTAAAAGATTAATCATACCTGTGGACCATACTACATCTAAATCCTAGCTAAAAACCTATAACGTGGCTGCGTCGAATCCAGATGCAAAGCAAGGGGACCGTTCCTCCCTCACTTTTGCATCATCGCCAGGTTACTCGATCTTCTCCATCCATCTTGGGTAGTTGTGGAGTATGGGAACGCCATGCCCTAGGCGTCCTCCATTATATGGTTCAGGTCCCATCAGGTTGGAAATATATGGTGTGGAAAAGGCGGACGGGTTGTGTGCCGTTGTATTATTGGTGATACATCTCGTCGAATGACGGATGGTGTATATAATCGAAGATTATGATTAAATTGGTCGATCAAGCCGCCATTGTAGCACAACTGGATTCTACACTTGAATACCCGTAAAATAAAGATTTTCCAGTCGCGATAACCTTGTACCGGCTGAGATTTAAAGGAAACTATCGTTCACATATTGAATTAACTCGAAAAAACCCGCCGATTAAACAATTTCCATTATAATTTAAAATCCACTTGTTGACTGTCGGATTCACATCCTGCCCTCAAGATGCGAATCCAAGAAGTACCGGAAATCGATCATGATCCCCCTATCGTTCGAAAGTTTAACTAATCGGAGAAAAAGTGAAACTATTAGTAGCCAGTAAAATAATTTCAGTTATTAATATAAACAAATATTAATAACCCTGGGGTAATTTAGAACATTATTTTCCTTATTAAATTATTTTCATAACATTTTTCCCGTTCTCGCGTAAATGTTCGACCCCGAACATACCTATGTCCTATGCTGACTAAAAACTTAACAATTGTATTGGTCCACCGGTTCCTAAAATCAGTAAAATTCAAAACAGAAATACTATAGAAATAAAAACAATAATCATTGTAGTTAAATACAAAAATAAAAAGACATTGTAGTGAAAATACCATTTCAATCATTCACTTATATATTATGCTCTGTGGCATCACTTTATCCTGTTATCGGATTATAAACACTTTTTATAATGGTTGAACAACCTTCACTTTTCAGTGAATTTAAATGAAAAAGAAAACTTGCCTATACTAACTAGGTCTCACAGTTGAAAAATAAAAATAATAATAATAGTTGGAAAAAGATAAAATTATACAATTACAATACATAATTAATTGTTTTGTTTTGTTTTGCTTTGTTTTTGTACATAATACATTTTTTTTAATAGTTACATTTATTTTTTTGATTACAAGGGTTTTGATTAGTTACATATTTTTTTGTTTGTTTGTTTACAAGAGTTTTGATTACGAGAGTTTTGATAAGTTACGAGACATTTTTTGTTCAATAGATTTTTTTTTTATGAATGAGACTTTAATTTAGTCTTATTTCAATGATGCTTGATACTTGATATGAAGAATCATGATGTATTTGAGTCATGTGTGACTATTTGAATGGGCTAGAATTTTATTGGCTCTGACGTAGAGCATAACGTAAGACAATATAAAGGTGTGCACGTATTAATTGAGACTTGATATATTTGAGAAAATAATTTATGTGATTTACCAAAAATCACTACAAATAGTACCGTGTGAAAAAAAAACATAAAACTCGATTTTAAATAGAGTTTATGAATACTTGTTGAATGTTGTGTCAGGGTTGGTCATAAAACTCCAAGAACAACCCGAACCACTCAAAACAAGTTTCACACCACTTAGTACTTTGAGTATGCACATGGACCAGTGGCTGGCAATCCTTCCGCCTCCTATAGGTATTCTCCGTCTACAGGCAACGGATCCACTGCCCTCCGACTGACGATGTAGCACACATGTTCCCTACCTGAGTCAGCAACTCATGGCCTGATGAGCAGACAGCAAGCATCTCTCGCCCTCTGTCTGTCATATAAGGTAAACGTAATCGACGCCGGATCGATACGTTGCGGTTGGGGTACAAGCCCACCCTTACCTTTGGAACTAATTTGGACCATTAGGAATGGTAAATTGATCACCAGGATCCAGTTGATCAGACCGAATATACCTCCGTCAACCCCCCTCCAATGATAATAATGACGTTTTGTCATTGTCCGATAATTTCTCCAAGTCTTTATTTATTTATTTTTATTTAAGTTTTTATTCCAGCAAGACTGGGAGGGTAGTGCAATCCCAGTCTGCCATATTACATAAACAACTATAAAAGAAAAGAAAAAAATAGTTTAAATATTAGGTAGGTACCTAATTAAAGCATAAAATGAAAACAAAATTCATCACACAAATAACAAAAAATAAGCATAAAATTAAAATAAATAATAAGTAGACAGAATTAAAAATAAAAAGATATTTTGGGATCGTTCATCACGGAGGTCGCCTCATCATCTGCATCCATCGCTCATTTAATGGGGAACTGAGCCACTCGGATGCAGCCACGACAATGATATTGGTTGAAGTCCGTATCCTGCTCCAGAAGCTGGCTAGTCGGTGGCGAAGTAGGGCTGGGAATGAGTGCACCCTCCCCTCGGTGAACATCGTGGAGGCACTGCAGAACCTCGGTAGTTGCATAAGTTGCCTGTATGCATTATTGTAGCACACCCTCAGTTTGTCCCATTGCGCTGCTGGGTATTGTGTCCACAGTTCTGACGTATACAGGGCAGTACAGTATGTCTTGAAAAGTAATTTTCTGACATCTTCGCAACAGTGGTAGAACCGCCTTGAGAGCATTCCGGCCCGTATATTAATTGCTCTTCTTTGTCGTTCCATATCTTCTATATCCTTCTTATTACATTTCGTAAATATTGTCCTTTATTTATAAAAAGAATGATAATTAATATCACATTATTCCTTGTGTCACCGTTGACAATTACTTGATTGTACTTAAATTCAAAAACAATTTTCAGAATTGTTATTAAAAATGATGCCCTTGATTGAAAAAGAAAAAATAAACGTTGTTATTCTTGTTGTTGTTGTTATTGTTGTTATTGTTGATGTTATTGTTGTTGTACGCTGTTGTTGATTTGACAAATATTCTTGATAACTTTTTGTTTTAAATTAAAAAAAATATAATAATTTTGGCAACCCTGATGTAAGAAAATATTGGTTTGTGTCAACCCTGTATTTCAAATTAAAACATAAAATATTTTATTTGATAACCCTGTTTTCATTTAAAAATTAAAATATTTAATTTTATTTGAATATGTATGTACCCCATTTAAAGGAATATATATATATATTTTTTTTTTTTATTCCATTGAAATGCATATGTATGTTGCTCATTTAAATGAATATTTATGTAGACAATTTTTAATATGACCTACTAATAATTCATAGCATTAGAAACGTCATAATTTGAAATGTCAAGTTTGACATTTGCGTACACATAACAATTGTTATAAATTCAACAGTATTTAAGATGTCAGTTTGACATTATTTGTAAATAAACAATCAATAATATATTTTTGACAGATGTCGGCTGTAAATAACATTAATTTCGTTCCGTAACTAATTAAAACGTTGGGAATATAAATACATTTTATAAATGATTCCCTAAAGGTTATCTTTGAAATTGCATAATAATACAAAATATTTGGATGCTTTGTTTTCATCATGTTATTTGACAATGTACACAGTTTGTATGAATACCGGCATAATATAATTTTATAAAGCTTTAATAATAATGTTCAAATGTATTTAAAAATGTTTGTAATACTTTTAAGTAATACCTTTTAATTAGCATGTTATTAATAATACTGCAATGATTTGATGAATGTACGTACCTCCGTAATTATGAACAAAATGATACTTAGTTAACAATAAATCATTATAAATATTTTCATAATTAATGATATTAACTTTATATTCTTATTTAAACTCATAAAATAATTGTTTTAGAAAAATAAAACTGTTTTTCATCAGTATTAAGTATTTGGAATAATAAAAACATGACAATGTTTTGACATTACTGAAAGCCATAGGTAAATTCGAAAGCAAGAAATTGCCATAGATAATTTAAATTATTTTGAAAAATAACCACTATTCATTGGATTAGAAAAAAAAATTATAGAGTTCTATAATGCATATTGTCTATGACCAATTTCCATTTTCAAAGCATTTATTGATAAAATGACTACCACAATTCAATTGAGGTTATGTTGGTTAAACATGGAGGTATTTAAGATTATTAACACTGCATTTCAGATTAAAAACATTGAAAAATCATTACAGGTTATAACATAGATTTGCGACCGTAATATTTTAAAGCAAAACAATACATAAACATAAGGCAAGTTTAAAAAATAAATGTAGGCATGTTTATACAATTAATTTGAAATTTCAAAGATTCACAACAATGAAAAGAAATATATTCGTTATCACCAGTTGGTGCGCCATGTTATGGTAGTTGGATTGTAGTTGAGTTTTAAGTGGGGTAGGTTATTTAACAGGTTGATAGGGTTTTAATTAGGGTTATCTCGTTAGGGTATTTAATATATCAGGGTAATGATGTTGAATGGGTAATGACACTGGATGGTTGTGTTGTGATTTGTACATACTTTGTGGTCACGTTATCATGACATTTACACCTCTTATTAAGTGGGTGTATTAAATGTTATAGTTACAGGGTTATACATAAAGGTACACAGTTATCAGCTTTAAGCCCATGGGATCTTGGACGCCAAATCTCGTGGGTACGAGATATGCTGGACTGTGTCGGTAGGCATGAAATACTCCCAACAGAGCGTGGGCACTGTTATTTTATTCAATGTTGTGAAGCTTGGAAATATAAAATAAAAGAGTGGATGTATAACAAGATTTATATATTAAAAGATTAATCATACCTGTGGACCATACTACATCTACATCCTAGCTAAAAACCTATAACGTGGCTGCGTCGAATCCAGATGCAAAGCAAGGGGACCGTTCCTCCCTCACTTTTGCATCATCGCCAGGTTACTCGATCTTCTCCATCCATCTTGGGTAGTTGTGGAGTATGGGAACGCCATGCCCTAGGCGTCCTCCATTATATGGTTCAGGTCCCATGAGGTTGGAAATATATGGTGTGGAAAAGGCGGACGGGTTGTGTGCCGTTGTATTATTGGTGATACATCTCGTCGAATGACGGATGGTGTATATAATCGAAGATTATGATTAAATTGGTCGATCAAGCCGCCATTGTAGCACAACTGGATTCTACACTTGAATACCCGTAAAATAAAGATTCTCCAGTCGCGATAACCTTGTACCGGCTGAGATTTAAAGGAAACTCTCGTTCACACATTGAATTAACTTGAAAAAACCCGCCGATTAAACAATTTCCATTATAATTTAAAATCCACTTGTTGACTGTCGGATTCACATCCTGCCCTCGAGATGCGAATCCAAGAAGTGCCGGAAATCGATCATGATCCCCCTATCGTTCGAAAGTTTAACTAATCGGAGAAAAAGTGAAACTATTAGTAGCCAGTAAAATAATTTCAGTCATTAATATAAACAAATATTAATAACCCTGGGGTAATTTAGAACATTATTTTCCTTATTAAATTATTTACATAACAATTTTACCAAGTTCACATTGATCCAAGGTTTAATTTTTCTATTTTTGTGAACTATATTTCGAAAGGTTGTGTATTTTAGCACACTGGTATTTATTTGATCAGTGAACTTCATCATTGCAGCATTAACATCTGTTTCAGTCAAAATATGTGTCCAGGACATTGAATTAAGAGATGATCTAATAGAGTCATTGTGTGTGTATTTCAGTTGCGTCGTGTTTTGTTGATTGTCTTTTTTGTGATTATTTGTCTTGGAAAGGGTGATCATTGTAGCAAAGTGGTCATTGGTCAGTTTGTATTTATAATAGTTGCAGAGACATTAAATTTTGTCCTCACAAAAATGTGATCTATACACGACTGTGACGTAGGCGTGACTCTGGTAGGTAAGTTGATAGCAGATCGGAGACCGTAGCTTGCAAGAACACATTCGTAGTCATCAGCTTGGTGGTGCCTGTCTCCAATTATATTTATATTCAGGTCTCCGGCAATGACGCAGTTTTTGAATTTATTATTGCTCTGGAGATTTTCGTTAGTGACATTAGAAACTGCGATACATTATTATGTGATGGAGACCGATAGATGGCTATGATGGTAACGGAATCAAGACATTGTATGCACACACTGTTTGCTTCTAGTATATTAGTGGGAATCATTGAAGCAAAAATTGAATTAATAGTGTATACTATCACTCCATCACTACGGTTTTTGTTATGTTTTGACGAGAAAACATCGTAGCCTTGCATGCTGGGTGCAATAAAATCGTCACTAATCCAACATTCGGTGAGAATGATAACATCAAATTTTATTTTTATTTGTTCTAAAGCAACTTAACAGACGGATTGCAATCTTTAGAGCACAGGCGTCGGGTGGGAATGCTATCCTTGTTCTACCGGTATTACAATGGAAGATGCTCCGAGGAACTAGCATCATTGATCCCTTCGGCACCGGTGCATAGTCGGGAAACACGCCAAACGCGTGCCCAACATTTGTACACGGTTAACATTTGCCACATGAGAACGGGTCGTTTCTTCGACTCGTTCTTGTGTTCAACAGCTCGGCTGTGGAATGATTTGCCGGCCTCTTTGTTTCCTCCTTCCTACAACATGGGTCTCTTCAAGACCAATGTTCATTCCTTCCTCTCCTCAAAAAGACCCTCCACACAGCATCCCATATGACATAGGCCCTGAGGGAAATTATTTTCCTCAGGGCCTCCTGCGTGGAGTTAACGTACAAAAAAAAAAACTAATAAATTATCAAAATTTTTGGTGACACTTCTGATGTTTTGGTTGAATATTTTCAAACAATAATTGCCCGCAAAATGAGTGGATACTTTTGAAGCATCGATAATGTTAAGTGTCTCTATATTATTAATGTTTTGAATGTCTTCTTCGAAATTTTCGTGTTTGTAATCAATCATGGGTACGTTCCCTTATATCGCTACGAGTAGATCGCTACCTACCGTACTTACGATAACGTCGATTTTTTTTAATTAAAATATAATGTCATGAAAACACGCGTAAACTTTATAGACAGACAAGTAGAACTTTTTGATTTTCCAATTGAAAATGTACCCTTTTACATTAGTCAACTACGTTACCGCTGCATGTAGACTATTTTGAAACGAAGCTCTTGGGTATTGAAGTTATAAATAAGCCTGCAAGAGACTTGATAGTTTCACTAAGAGGATTTACTGAGTTTGACAACTGTTTGCAGCTCGGGATGAAATTTCTTGAACGAATAATGTTATTTCAATTGGCTGTCTGGCGCACTTGATGTATGGGCGTAGAAAAAGTGTTTGAATGTTTGAAGCCTTTATATCGTGCAACAAAGTTGTTGTTTGTCTTTTGATATTTTATATACTCGGTGATAATTTATAACTTTGCTGAAAATGTTTCAATGTGAAAGCGTTATCCCCGAGGCTAATTTGTTAACCAAAGAGACAGAGTCGCAGGATAAAATGTTGGTACTTACATACTTGTGTGCGTTTCGGAGTTGTTGCGAGCTCACAATAAATGTCATCCGAGCCTGTACGTTCGTTTAAGCACCAAAAAAAATTAAATAATATTCATTATTTAGGTACTTACTGGCATGTGGCTGTTTTCTCTAAAGTGCTTGTGTGCAGTGAATTCCCACAAAAAAATATAAAGATTTAAGACAAAAAATAATTAACAAAACATTCAAATTACGTGTTAAAACATCTTTTTCCCCCTCCGTCCTCTCGTACCATTGTCCAAGGGCGAGTCTGAAATGAATCCCAAATCCCATTGGTGCGTTTTAAATATCAGCACCTTCCGCTATACATATTTCTTAAATTTATACAAAACGTACAAGTGGCAAGAACTCACCTTCATAATAATATCTAAATAGTGTCTCGAATAAACTGTAGTGAAGTGTTATTTTTACATAATAAAAATCAACTTTAAAAAAGTCATGCGGCGTGTTACTTTAAGTGTTTACATATTAGAGATTTATGAAAATTTTGGGGTCCAAATTATTATTTATTGGAAAATTTAAATATATTTTAACAAAATAAAATAAAACACTTTTTTTAGTTCAAATAAAATCATTTAAAAAATTACGGCACGTGTTTCATGTCGAAAATTGGTCTATTTATTTGCGCATTAACTAATTAATATAATTCAGATTTTTTTAAACATATATTTTGATTAGACATTTTTGAAAAATAATAAATTATTTCACACAAAAATTATTTTAGGAAATGTACGTTTTTAATTAATTTACCAACTCGAGTTGGGTAATCTTTATAACAGCCAAAAACATAAGTTCCAAGCCAATTCATTCCGGCCCGAACCGCGACCTAGGGAAGTCGTCTCTGTGACGCTCTTCCCAGCAAAATTTTCATGTTATCATTTCTGTAAAATTGGTCACAAAAGGTCCTAATAAGAAAATTTTCACCATGAAATACAAGTCCCAACACCAAAAAAAATGTTTGGATTTCGAATAAAAAAACAATTTTATGGTTTCATCCAGACGCGAGCGATAGTAGGACAAGAATTAAATCTATCTAGTTCTAAAAAAGTCCGTTCGGGAGCGCTAACGTATGAGCGCTGGTGACAAAATTGGAATTCTGGTTTGCTGGTCATTCACTCTTAACAAAGGTAAAATTATCATGCGTCTTCCGTTTTTTTTCTCAAGCTCTCTCGTATCGGAGGTTGGCTATGGCCAGGACTCTTTTGACCCTGCATACTGCATCAGTCCTGAATTCAACCTAACTACAATACCAAATCATGTTTACAAACGTGAAGTAATGCGTCTTCGTCTTCCATCAATCCCTTCGATTATCAGTTAGTTCATTTTATATAATTTGTCCATCTTCACGATGTGAACAAAATATTAGCGATTACTATTTTTTACGTCTTGAACAATTTCTTGAGTTGAAAGCTTTTTATTTATTAATTGTGACAGCCGTTTCCGTGTGCAAGGCCATTTTCAAACACAAACAGTTTGAAAATGGCCTTGAACTCCGGAACAGCCGTCGCAATAATGAAAGGCTAAAATACTTGCGGAATTTAATAATAACATTATTAATTTTGATTTACATTAAATTTAAAATAAAAAATAATGTAGTTTTAGGTAAACATAAAAATTATTAATATTATATTCGTGCGTTTAGAATAGTTACGATACCTAATTCGATGAAAACCTGCCATTTTTAGGCCAGTTATTGTTACAAAATTCTGCTGTGCAGAGTTAATTGTGTATCAAACAAATATGTTAATTTCGGTTGTCTGTGATGTGTGTTAGTTATTCCTGCGTACAATCTCTAACGAGAAATTTGGTTCGATGAACTCAAATTTGCTTGGTATCATTTTCAAAAATATGATTGATTTGAGAATGCTTTCGACAAGCCAGTTAGTAGGTCTACCAATGAAAAATTATTTGAATTGTCTTTTTCAAAATTGGAATTATAATATCCTGTGAGTGCGTCCGCGCTAATATCCGTATGCGCTAGTAGGTATACACAGTGTTCAGAAAATTATAGGACAAGCGGAAACCGATGAACCTATGTTACGCAGAGAAGCCAATTTTCAAAATTTTTTTGCAACCAAGGAAAAAAAAATTTGGAGCCGGGACATTGCTTCAACCAGTCTTCAAAATGTTAACCCCCAATCTACAGATTTTTCAAATAATTGTCGTATAAAATTCCATCTTTTGATTCGATTTACTCAAAACGAAAGCACAAATCACACGGCCGATCCAAAATATTACATAAATTAACCACTTATACAGCGAGTTATTATATAAATTTTTCCACTTATACTACCGTGTATGTACAATTAAAAACAATATATTTACGTGAATAAATAAATATATACAAACGATAGCGCGGCCCCCAAAAATTATTTTATGTAAAATATATAAAAATGCACGAAAATGTCACATTTCTGAAGAAATTTTAATAATTCTTATGTTCAAATATGGATACTGGGAACGTGCTCTGAATCTCAGAACATGAGGTATCGTAATAATATCCCCTCGTGATATTTTACACCTTGTCACACGTTCCATCATTTTTATGAAATTGAATCCCAAGGGATGTAGAAACGTGTCCCATAAATTTATATGGTTACATTGTACGCTTCTCCTTGCTAATGGCAACTTCTGAAAACTGAAAAGACACGAATTGTTTTTTTTTTAAATAAATATTACGTACATAGTATAGTAGATATATTACCTTTATCAAAAGTTTTAAGACTTTATTCATAAATTCGAAAATACAAGTTTATTCATCAAAATCGATAAGGTCCAACTTCAAAGTACTCCCCATCGACTTCAACGCACTTGCGCCAGCGCTTGATCCGATCCTCGAAACACCGCTGGTATTTGATTTTCGGTATGTCCAATGTCCATAGAGTCGTTTTGATTTTTGAAGTGAAATTTCTTTAGCACCATTATGATTTGAAACTCGATGCAACGGAAGCGAGTAATACTAAAATTTATTATTTCACGGGTACACGGTTCTAATATAATACGATAAATCCGCGGTCCCACGCAAACCCTGTAGTCCTGCAGTATAAAGCGCCTGACGAATCTTAGCGGCCAGACACTCAGACGACCGAGGATCGAATCCTATTAAATCTAAAAAAAAATAACGTTTTTGAAGTGAAAACTTCTTTAGCACCGTTGTGATTTGAAACTCGATGAAATGGAAACGAGTGACACTAAAACAAACACACAAATCTATTGGATTTAGCCTACGAGAGAATGAGATGGCAATAAAATATTTATTTAATTTACGGGTTTTCGGTTCCAATATAATACGTTAATCCACGGTCCCACGCAAGTCTCATATGGTCGAGTGGTATAGAGTCTCTGACGAACCTCCGATGACATTCAGCGACCCAAGGATCGAATCTTACAAAATCAAAAAAAATATATATGTAAATATTTCTGTAAAATCAATGTCCAATCTTCAATCCACTCCAAAATGAACAGGCTACAGAAAACACAAAAGAAAGCGACATCTAGCGATTCCGAAAAAGAAAACTAATAAAATGACAAAATAAGAAAAGGTGCACTGGAATTCGACGACAAAAATATGAAAAAAATCATCCTTATAAAAAAAGGTGCTTCATGGTCTCCGCACTCTTGTCTACTTTAGTTTTATGAAGGTTTGACTTCTCCCGCGTGTGAATTGCAAACTATGATTTTTTCAAAACATCCTCTCGGGTACTGCAACGCGTTCCGCGAAGCGGTCTTTTAAGTTAGTTGAACGGAAAAAAAGTCACAGGGAGCCGGATCAGATGAATTCGAAGGTTGCTGGATAGTATTCATATTGCATTATCCTTAATCGATAATCGTGATCGATAATTAATATATTTTTAATGCTACCATCAGAAAGGAGTCCTTTTCATTATTTCTTCTTCACCCATCAGTACTTACATAGCTGCCACTCGTGTGTTGCTTGTACTATCGTTAGTTATCTTATTCCTGATCTGAAACATTTCGATCAATGTAAACCAAATACTCCCTCTCAGAAGCCGCCTTGCTTTGTTCTCCAACAACAATACTAAGAAATACAACATTCAGTAGTTTGAATGTACAATTCATCAAACTGATTGACTCCGTTCTACCGGAATGGTATATTACGCCACAACACACACAAATTCTACCATGTGTAAAGCAGGCACAAGAACTACTGTTCTTTCGGCGTTCATACGTTAGTGAAAACCTTTATGGAAACTGGAAACGCGAGTGGTATTGAGCGAGGTAGGGAGCAATTTATATGCATGATGAAAGAGCTGCGAAAAAATGGCCAGAGCCAAATAATTTACATTTTAAAAAGTAGTAATCAATTTTCTTACAAAGAAAACAGTGGTTTGTTAAAATCTGGTCGGCATTTCGTGTGTTAAAGTGGTGCAAAACTTTCTTATCACATAAAAATGAATATTTTGTTGTATGTCCCTTATGCGTTCCTAAACCGTTCATCCGATTGCGATGAAACTTTGGTGATTTGTTATGCGCACGCTCGAGAAGGTTTCTATGTATAATGATGAGCTCTTGCGTTAGGGCATTGTTTTCTATACTTTTCATCCGATTGCGATGAAACTTTAGTGATTTGTTGTGCGCACACCTGCAAAGGTATCTATATATACAATGGTGAGCTCTGGCGTTATGAAATTTGTCCACAAAATTGTTAAGTGGCAGGGGGGGAAGGCAGGAGAAGGAGGAAGGGAATCCGGCAGGATGGGAGGGGAATAAAGGATAGGTGGGGGATATGTAGGAGGGGGGAGGAGGAAGGAGGGAGGAGAGGAGGAGAATGCGTGAGCGGGGGGGGGGAGGGTTGCGGGAAGAGGGGAAGGTGGGGAAGATGGAAGGGCATCGCGGGAGTGGAAAGGGGCGCGGGAGGGGACCGGGGCGGGGACGTCGTTGCATGGGGCAGGAAGCAAAGGAGGGTGGGTACCTGACACTTAGTTCTATTTTGGGTAAGGAGATGGTCCGTATTTTCACCAAAACGGCTAAGTCTGCCGGGGGGCCAATTGTCATGGAATCAAACCGATAAGAGTAGGGTTAGGCTAAGTGAGGTTTCAATTTTTCATGAAAATGATAAATACCTGAAAAACGTAGATGGTTGTGAGTTTTCATAAAGAGGGTAAAAAACTGAAAAATAACATTTATTAAATGGATAATACGCCTCAAAGGGCAAGATAGGCTGTGGAAATTTTGAACTTTATTTTCCATAAAAAGGTATTATAGGTGTGTTAAATATTTGTTAGGTTAGGTTAGGTTAGGTTAGGTTAGGTTAGGTTAGGTTAGGCTTGCTTTTTATGCAAAATTTGATGAGAAATGTGGTTATTCCAACCTTATTAGCTATTCTTTAAATATATTTATTTGAATTTTTGTTTTCGTGAATTTTGTTTTCGTGAATGAATTGATGAGAAATGTGGTTATTCCGACCTTATTAGCTACTATTTAAATATATTTATTTGAATTTTTGCTTTCGTGAATGAATTAATGTAAATCTTGGAAGAAGAAATTAATCAACTTCCCGACATCCAATCAAACTGAAAATTTGCACGTAGACTCATCGATGATTATGTATTATATCAAATTATGCGCACACACACACACACACAATCTCTCAATCAATCTATCAATATTCTGTGAATTTGGTTGAAATGATGGCGCAACTAGGTCGCTCCGATATATGCCGATATACCGATCGATGTAAAAAAATACATGTATTATATCTTCAAACTTATCAAATGCATTTTTTGGCGTCATTTTTACTTAAATGAAGATAAATTACATTGTATAACACCACTATATAATCTATATTATCGACATATTTCAAAAACAAAGACGTGTTAAGGAAAAAAAAACTTTTACCGGTCGATTTATTCATCATTGTTTTTCATTTTTATTCACTTTCATGACACTCACTTACAAACTCACGCACACACACGCTTTTTTCTGAAATTAGATGGCTAATTACATTTAAAAATTTACGGCAGTTAATACGGTACCATCGAATTAGAATTTGGCTTAGGTGTTAGCGGTGTTCGCTTATTTAAGTTAAATAAACATATTTTAAATTGGCCACTAGCTGGCCCAAGAGATGGTGCAACCATGTCGAAAATTGATAACAGATGTATTACAGTAAAAAAAACTTTGTTCACGGGTTGCTTTTTTAAACATGAATGAACATATATGAAAACACAAAATATTTCAACTTCCAACATTGCTTTGGGGATGTTACTTTGTCCTTAGCCATTTTAACGTGTTCTGACGTCGCGTCGTATGGTAACGATAGTCGTGTATTCCAGTTTCATTTAGAATACCCCACAGAGCTTGCTGAATGTTTCATTCGAAGCCTTACAAATCTGGGTAGATTTGCATAATACACATCACAATAGAATTAGATATATTACAGAAATAGGGGTTGTAAGTTATGCTAACTGCGTATTATGGAGGTGATTACACCAAATTATGCCTTTTGCCTGCGGGCCTTACAAGAAGGCTAATATATCACTGCTTTGTGAGGAATGCAATCTATTTTGTTAACTTACCCCGCTCTTTAGAAATATAAGAATATATTATGTTTCACGTTTTGTAAAATGTTTAAATTCTGAAAATTTCTTCTCTTTCCGGTGATAAATTTTTAAAAAAGGCTGCGAGTATTAAAGGTAATACCAACTGATAAAATTTTCTATGGTTTTGCTAATATTATTAAATAAATAACTAGCGGCGCATGTCTGGAATTACCCTAAATTCTGGTTGTTTGTCGTAATTTGTTGTCTGTACACCTATTCAATTTTCCAGTATTAAGGCGGTACAGGAGACAAAATCTTTGCAAATGATGAGCTTAGGGCAGTTTAAGAAAATAAGGTTTGGTAAACCTAGCTTGGAATAATTCCTGTTTTAGGGGAAGAAAACCAAAAGATTTCATGTCTTGCCACATCGTATAAACGACCCGTTTAAGTTCTTGCGATGCTGATTAATTTATTTTATTATCAAAGCTGGTTAAATAAACACAGAATTATTTTTTAAATCATTTATTTAACACACATATTAAGGGTCTCAAAAACATGAAAACTTATGATAAAAATATTGTTTTTATTTCAAACTTAACAAATTAAATATTTACTACTTTCTATTGACAATTAAATTATTATAATAATAACTTATAATACAATGCATTCTACCCTGTTTCAATTATTTATACACATTACGTCTCAGTCAGTTTATAAACCTAAATAATAATCATTATTTTTTAAATTAAATCGTTATTTTGCATTCAGACTAATTCTAACAACAATTTAAAAACAAATAAATTAGACTCAATCGGCAACACAGGGCATAATAAATAGCTACGATATGTAATATTTGAAGTAATATTTTTCAACTGTTCAATATGATTTTACTTACTTTTCACAGTAAAGAAGGGTTGTTTCAGAGAATTTGAACAATTCATCATATTTAAAAGAGAAAAATCAAGTTAAATTCAGGTTCGGTTAATATTTCATCATTAGCTGTATGTTTAACAATACTTTATTATTTTTTTCACTATTAACGTTTAATTTGATGAATTTTTCATATTCTGCAAAAAAAACAATCCCTCCGTCGTTTTTCTTATGAAAACTTATTCTTAAACGAAGACGAGAAGATTTTTTTGATTTCTGAAAATTTAGTCTGGGAGAAGATGTCTTACTGGAGAAAACGTATATTTTTAATTTCGTGGATTAATCTTTACTCTCCAGACGGGTTTTCCCAAACAATACGTTTTTTTGAAGATTTTTAATTTTTAGTCTGAGAAACTAAACTGTAAGCTCCTTGTTTAAAAAAAATAATGTAAAACGCAAATTTTAATTTTGAAACAATAAAATTTCAACCTTAATATTATCATGAACGCTTCCATTCCACTAAACTAATGTTTAACACGTTATAATAAATACATTTATTATTATGTATTAAGTATTTTATGGGAGTCGGACCGGTACAGTCTTTTTTATTATTTTATTTTTTATTAATAAAATTCCTTTATTATTTATTTACATTTTTAAATTAAGTCCCGTTAAACTGATTGATATCAATTAAAGGAAAACAATCGCTTTGTTTGTAACCACGATCTATTGATTTAATTTTTATTTACCGACCGGTTTCGCTTAATACAAGCATCTTCAGGGTATAAATTAAAACTGATGAAAAAATACATTGTGTGAGCTTATATATACATACAGACAGAGACAAAACACAATATAAAGTAAGAGTGAGAGAGTGTAATTAACATCCTACATAGTGATAGAGAGAAAGAGACGGGTATATCTAATGAATAATTTCATTATATCTACCGGGACAAAACGTCATTTGAACAGGTGATTAAGGAATAAAGTGGCTACGAGTTTTTTAGTTTATGGGAAATATTCCTAATATCAGACTGTTGGACACATTTAACTGATTATTTGATTGATATCAGTTTGTCAACGGGTTCTTTTGACATTTAAATGTTAACCGAAGGCATATATCAATCTACAATACCATATATGTACATTTTTTACACACACCTATAAATATCCTTAGTATTACCGTACTAATAAACCTTTCTTCTAAAAAATGCTGGGTTGAAACAAATCATGAAAACTCGTATATACTCGTACTAGCAATTAAAAATCCGCCCCGGGCGGCGCGGTGGGCAAAACGGCAGTAGCTTTGTAACAAACTTCACGTACAAAGATGATTTTGTATAAGGCGCGGCGTCAGAGATAACAGTACAGACGCTAGCGTATTAAAACTATCAGATATATGTATTTGACTTTACGCCCGGCTGGGCTACTACATTTTTTACGAAAATTTTATAAAGCATGAAGTGATGCAAAACATGAAACAATATTATTAAAACATGGAAGAGTACCTACCTAATATAAAATAAAATATAAACTAAAACAATACTTTATGACTAAAACTTCATTATCTAAGCTACTCCAATTAGTAGGATTAAAAAAAGTGCTGATATGGACTATGCTTAATTCTATGAATGGATTGGTAAATAGATCGACAGAACCCTCAAACGTATTGCTCAGATCGTGCGTCCTACTGGTTAATGGGTTTGCCTGACAGATGGTTGCGTATATGTATATGTGTTGCAGAAAAATGTTATATTTTAGCTTGTGTTAATTAATTACTTATAAATAACAATATTTTTACGGAAACAATCTTTCATAATTCATAAATCAACTTTTTATTTTCGCATTACATCTTCAAATCTATAACCTTAGCCACTAATACTTTAACCAGTGATTCCTGATATTATTTGGAGTAAAAAATGTAAATGAAATTTTGGTTTCCGGTGACATTTTCGATGTTTTTTTTTTCTACACAAACAAAAAAATGGTAGGTGTTGGACAGTTAGAAGCGGGATAAGGGGTTGGTCAGATACTCGGCTGAGTGACCAGTGACGTGTGGAAGAATTTTTTTTGTTTGATTTTGAAGAAAAAAATGGTGAAAAAAAAAAGTTGTCAAAAAAAGTCACCGGAGACCAAAATTTCATTAACATTTTTTATTCTAAATAATGTCAGGAATCACTGGTAAGTCAAGTATGTCCCTTAACACCCTGTATATAAATGAATCCATGTTTCCCTTGGTCATGCCATAACTTCAGAACGACTTTACCTATTTTATTCATCTTTTTTAAAGTTTTCTTATAATTTGTAGAAGGTTTTTACGGAAAGAAAAATTAAGAAAAGTGCGCAAAAAATTGGATAATTTCAGAAAACTTACCGACTATTTTAACAGTTCGCGAGTTTGATGAATGTGAATTAAGCAGGAAGCTGTTTTTTTTTTGTAAAAAGAGAATTGTCTGTGGAGTTTTTAAATTTCAGATATTTTGAATATGTATCTGTGTTAAGTATCAAATTTGATAGATTATTCTTATAATATACCAAAAATGAATATATTTGTAATTTATGAAAAATTAAAATTTTAATAAAAAATAAAAAAAAATAGGGACAGATACAAATCAAAAAATAAGTTCTAATTTTGGTTGTAGGTTGATTTGTTTTGAATTTAAGCGTCATTTTCAAAATTGGAACAGATTGTGTCAACAATTCAGACAAGCCTATAATGTAATGACAAAGAATTTACAACGTTATTTTAAAAGAAAATTTTTAGAACTGCCTTGAATTCATACAAGTGATAAACCAAACCATAAATTAATACCTAAATTTTAGTGAATATTTGTTCTTGAATCCGAAGATTGTGGGTTCAAATCCCGGCGTGTGACTGAAATGTTATCGGATTTAACTGTGCTATTTCAGAAATCAATCGTTTAAAATAATATTAAAGACACTCCTGAAAACCGGTTCCAGAAGAAATCCTGAACGTATATCTGAGCAGTGACCTTTTTGTCAAAATAATAAATTAACAAAATGTTTTTAGCTGTAAAAGTCTATTGACGAATAAATGTTAAATAAAGGGGGTGGATCAAGAGAGGGAGAGGGGAGGAGGGAGAGAGGGGGCACCGCATTGGGGATTCATAGGTCCATCACACCTAGACATACTCACCCCTAGATTCCTACCCACCCTTATACCTTTTTCTTCCAGGATCTTCCTCTCCCTCCTTTTCTTAAAAATACCATTCACACAGCACCCTCAAAGATGACGTAGGTACTGAGGGAAAACATTTTCTTCCGGGCATCCTGAGTGGAGTTAATGTAAAAAGAAAAAACACCGAAAACATATTACACAAAAATCTTTCCATGAGGGATTTAACTCTGGTTCAACGAACTCTGATTTGAATTTAAAAGTCATTTTCCAGGTCGTGATTGATTGTGTCAAGAATTCAGACAAGCGAAAAGAACCTACCTACAAATTAATTTATATAATACCTTCATTTTCATACATGTTTTTCCTTGAACATTTTGCAGCAAAGTCCTTGTTCTGATGTATTCTTTACACAAATATTAAGCCTCACAAATCCTCTAATTATAAAATTCAATGATTTTTCACCGGTCTGCGCCAGTAAGATAATAAATTCCATGCCGAATTACAAAAGCCTTATTATAAAACATTCAAAAGCTTGGAAACATTCGATGTAATATGTACAACGTATTTTCCAGGATAAACTTGTGTACTTAAGCTGATAAAACCGAACATTTACTTTGGACTGATTTATTTAGGTTCTCTTTAAAGCCGAACAGAATACCTCTTGTTCTTATTCAAATAAATATTTAACTTAACGAAATCGAGGTACAAAACGAAATACAGTTTTTCTCGAGTAAGTTCTTTATCTTTTATTCCTTTGAAATGTATTTTTATAACGCTCGGAGGCTATATCTCAAAAGAGGGAAGAGCCTTATGAAACACTTCGCATTTTATATTGCGTTTCTTCCTTTAAGAACTGCACTGATTTGACATTTTCAGGGCCAAAAATCTAAAATTTTTGGGTTATTATGCCGTGTTGCGCTTTCTTATTCTTAACCCAACCTTTCTATACGCATCGAGCATGCCTAATTATGGAGACAATTGAAATCCACAAAATCCTCGAAAATATTAATAGTGACGACAATGGGGTTAAGCTTAATAGTTCTTGGTGTATGGTACCTACACCAACTTATTTAATTTAATTACAAAATGACGATTATTTAAAATTAAGTAAAACTAAATGCCAAACACCATATTAATTCAGTAATTATTATACTGACATACCGGCCCTAAAAGAATTCTACAACGTGCATAACAAGGTTTCATTTCTAGATAATATACAAACACACACTTCAAACAAAGCACACATCTGCACTGATGACGAACACTGTAACGCCATTTGAAACATTGGTTATCACGACATAATAACCCAACAATTAATAACAAAAAATCTGCACTGTTACTATCCGCAGATTTTTCCTTGATCAATGTGAATATATTTTTTTATCCAGTGCAGAAATTTTCAGAAGTTTTCTTTTTTTTTAAATGATTTTTACGAGTGAGTATTTGAACAAAATACCTTCAAGTGTAGGATGATTCATGTCGATCAAACTGAGTAATCATACAAAATTTTAAAAAAATGTTTGTATACCTACCTACTCTTTAAAATAATTGCAATTTTTTTTTTACAAATATCTAGTATGAAACTTAATAATTCAAATAAGGAATAATACCTATCCGTTTACAAAAGAAAGATAAATTGAAAATCAAAGGTAAGCTTCTTTTTCCACTACATCCCAGATAAAATCTCACACTTTAATTCATATACACATAACATTGTTGTACAACCATCGTCTCCACGTCCAACCATCATTAAATACTCTATTAGTATTTATGTCGTGAACACACTATACTTTGCTTCCAATTTGGTCAGTCGACCAAATAAATTTCATAACGAAACGTTCTTCACAAACAAATTAATTCCTGGTTTGTTTGCTTTAGTTCAATCATTCTGTTGTTCGTTTTTCGTTTTCTTTTTTATTTCCATTATCTTGAAGCCATAGAGGCACCACCAGACGCAGGACATAACGTAGAAGAGTAAGAGAGGGACCATTCTTGTCTTGTCCCAGCCGGCTGCAATGTATTTTTGGGTGAGGAAGGCGAAGATCAGACAGCGAAGGAGTTCAAGGAACACCGCCTTGGGTCTTCGATCGAACATCATGCCGATTGTAGTAAGAGAGGATATGATGTAGATGACGAAGACAAGCACGGAAAGAGGAGTCATACCCTGGAACAAGAGAAATAAATTTGTAATAACATGAATTTATACAATCTTGAAAGAAGCGATTGGTGAAATCTTGAAGTATATTATCTTGTTTTAATATAAAATGCGTGTGCGAAATGGCTACAACCCTTTAAATCGTATTTTAGCGCTTTTCTATATCGTAGTTCGAGTATTTTTACCGGAAAAACTAAAATGTACATCATATCACACGACACCATCGCAAAAATCTTACTAATTTCGGTTTTGTGTCTGTCATGCATAACTTCAGTTCACAGAACTCTAGAACTTGGAACTGCTTTGGTTTTCAAAATTTCAAATGATTGTGTGCCAAAATCATTTTATTACCCATAACTATTTAATCAAAAATTCTTTATTTCTTTTATTTAAACTTTTAGCACATGTCGTAAATTTTTAAATTCACTAGCGGTGTTCATTCGAAACGTAAATTTCTGATGGTGTCTGAAATTGTAAATGTTTGTTTTTGATGGACAATGATCGCAAAGCAAATATTTTTTTTTTAATAAACACTTTAGTCTTCATAAATCCTACAACTACAATACCCTGTGATTTTCACGGGTCTGCGCAAGTAAAATAATATTAACCACACCGTTAAAAAGTATTTCAACGCTTCCATAATTTGTAGTATTTTTAACTCAAAATCTAAAGTGGAAGTCATATCACTCAACGGCAGTTATAGTAAATTGGATAACGATTAGACCTGCATTAAATTTGACATTATCTAAGCAATTCCTCAATCAATGTTGAGAGTTCCTCTAGAACTCTAGATCTCTAGAATCCATAGAAGGCGATGCTAACATAGTTTGGCATCAAGGCACAATATTATGCATTCCTTCATTCCTTGGCTTACCGCGAAATGTATGGCATTATCCAGGACGAAAAGATGTCTTGGCACCGCATAACAAGAAGTGTTACAGAGGTAATAGAGTCTACTAAACAAGATAGTATATAAGATAATGTGTTGAATCCCCTGGGTCTTGTAGTGCCCTTTAGTGCACAGTATACCCACGGCAGTGGAGTATTCTTGTGTGTTCTAAGACACAAACTGATAGGGACTTATAAATCGTTCTATCTACTTTTGTATTACTGTGAGATATATTACATAAGTGTTGAAAAATTGTAAAATGAAGTTGGAAAATTGGGGTGCTAAAATAGTGTCATAAACTACTCTCATTTAAACTCAAAAAAGTTTGGCACATAAATGAATACTTCATCGTTCTTTATAGAGATAGAAATTTTTCTTATTTCTAAACATAAACTGCCTCCTGTTCTATATTATATTTTAGTTTTAATGATTCTTGTTTAATGGCACCGTTATTATATATCATTATCTATTGTCCTATACCAAAATAGCACTGCTGTTGTTAATTTTGTTCTATTGGCATTGCTTTGTATAATATACTGTATATTGTTTGTTTCGTATTATTTAGTTAATTTTTATAAGGACTCGTAAGGAACACTAAAGGATTAAAACAATAACTTTGTAAACACCACTTTTATTTTTATACTTTATTATTATTGTAGTTATTGTTATTGTTTTATTTTAAATTAATAATGTCACATCACAAAGTATCCGCTTCATATGAACAAAAAAAACTAAAGGATTACTTTTTAGTTTATTATAGTTAAGCGCACTTGAAGTGAAATAACACAAAACTGCGCTATTTAAATACTACGTTATTATTATTATTATTAAAGGTATTAATTAACCCCTGAGGTCTTCTGAGATTTTGTCATCAACAGTTGATGTTATGTGTTGTGTTGTTATCGTAATTTGTAATGAAATACTTATTACAAAGTTCCGTAGAAATAATGATCAGGAAAAGAGAATATCGAATATCATATTGAATTCTGGAAAATGCACAAGAATATGCGGAAATGGTGTGTTATTGTAATGACTTTAAGCTCGCTTTAAGGTTTTAATACAGCGAGGAGAGTAATATAGCCAAGATATAACATGTTAAGCGGTAATTGCACCCTCAACTCGAGGCGTAAAACGTACTTTCAACTGCGTTAGAGGTTGGAGCCAACGTAACAGATTTCTGGTTAGGTAAGAGGGGTGGTAATGTGAGAAGAAAATAATAGGCGAGTCTCGACAAGAACAAAAGCTCTGATAAAATTAAGTGGTAGTAATTGAAATCTTTTTTCGCCATGTAAAAATATGGTACATATTGGGGCGCAATTGATTTTGTTAGTTGACCGTCTAGGAATGCCGCAATTAAGAAATATTCTAAAGCACCTATCGAAAATTTTGACTAAGGAAGTGTTAGGACTCCGTTCACGGCCTCCATTGTCGAGAGCAAGGCTCTCGCCTAGCAAACCGAAGGTGGTGGATTCCAATCACAGCGTGCGCAAGTAAATTTTAGGCGATTGATTTGTGCTATTTCACAATTTATTTCCAGAGTGGAAAATGCTCTCAATATCGCTCTGATGTAAAACCACCAAGTGAAACAGAATCAATAACAGACTACAGAATTGAAACGATGCTTGAAATGGTTTTAGCCGTCTTTGGTGACCAGATCTGAATAGCCAGATACTTCCCCACCTCCCTCTTCCCCCATTCTCCTCCCTACTACCTCAGCCTCACAACACTAATTGGAGATACCATAGTCCTACTTGCTTCAGACGGGAGCAGTTGAGACTCTTGTGCGGAATACACAAAAAAATTACAATTTATTCATTTAAAACAATTTCCAAACTTAAAATCAAACTTCCCCACCTCTCTCTTCCCCCATTCCCTCCCTGCTACATTCAGCCTCACAACATACCCCAATTGGAGATGCCATAGTCTAACTTGCTCCAGACGGGAGCAGATGGCACTCTTGTGCAGTTCACATAATAAAGGGCTCAACTTCCTTTCTTGGTCAACATTATTATCGAATACAACAATTTTAATAAAATTCTTCTCTCGTTTCGTTCCATACTATTTTCGTAATAAGAATGTTGGCAAGACCGCCGTATTTGGTGTGACAAAATGTGCTCAAAATAAAACTTATCCAATCTTTGTGATCTTGGCAGCGAACTCATTTTGGCAGAACAATGGCTGCCGAAATGGAAAAGTAAATAGTTTCATGTTTTTGTGGGCAGATTTGATAGGCGTCGTTTAATCTAAGAGGCCATGCAAAATATTTTAATGATAATTTTACCAAATAAACAGTGGAAAGAGGCGACACAGTGTTACTATTTGTAGGTTTATTCGAATTTTGGAATCGAACTAATAATTGCTACAAATTTCGTTTTTATATGATTTATAAAATCTCAGGAAAAAGTCGTGGGTGTAAAACCCGGTGGATGGAGATAAAAAGACTTAAATAATAATACAAATAAATATATATAATATGTTGATAGGTTTAATTCCTTTTTATTAATTTCTAAATAAAACACTTGTGTTGCAAAGTTTTTTTTAACTAAGAAACGACATTTATGTTTATTAATATCACTTTGAATGGTTTTTTCTAACAATCAAATAATAGAATAACAAAACAAATGACAATCGATGATTGCATTCTAATTGACATTATAGGATTCAAATTTAAAGGGAATATATTTCCTTTACATCTCCCCCCCCCCCCGCGGGAAAGAAAATTATTGCAAAAATTTTCATTCATCTTCGATATCCTCTTCATGGTTCATCAATGCAGGTGCTGGAATTAATTTCGAGATGTGGAAAAAATTTGATTCTAATTTTTTTCGACCAGTATTTATCTTGTAAATTGAGTTTGATAATTTTTCTATTATTTTGTAGGGTCCGATTCTCAATTCGTCGAGCTTCTTCCTGTTAAGTTTGTTTCCATTCTCCACAAAAACAGTATCACCAACTTTGAAGTTAATATGTCTCCTGGTTTTATCGTAAATCATCTTGTTGTAATTATGTGACTTTATAGTATTTTCCAGAGCTTTTTTTCTGTCTTGAATCAAATCGATGTCAGTCTTCTTAAGTTTTAACTCATTTGGCAAAATCGTAACATCTGTGCCGTTAAGTAGGTACTGAGGCGCATAACCAGTGACAGTGTGCTCCGTTTCATTATAGTTTTTTACACAATTACGGGCTATAGTTGTCCAAGCCACTTTTAAGTCATTTTCGTTGATTTTGCATCTAATTTTATTGACTAGCGTTTGATTTAATCTTTCATTTAATCCATTTGAGAAAGGCGAGTTTACTGCAGTAAAAATGATTGGAATATTTTTTTCATCCAAAAATTTTTTGAATTCTCTAGAATTAAGACCCGGATATTGGTCTGATAGTATCATGCCAATGTCATTAGTTTCTGTGGAGTTTAAGAGTTTGATGAAATCGTTGGTATTTTGAGTTTTTGACGTCAAAATATATGCAAACCTCGTGAAATGATCTGATAGCAGGTGCAAGTATCTCTTTGTTGACCGTGAACCCCCAAAACCACCTATCGTATCAATAGAACATATTTCAAAAGGTTTTGTTGCGGGACCCAAGTAGGACATCAATCCATATTTATTTTGACCTCTTGATTTGTTCTTTAAACATACTGCACAACTTTCGCAAGTTCTCTTTATATTGTTTGTCATGTTTTCTGATGTGTACCATGAGCTTATCATTTTTTGCATTTGATTAATTCCTATGTGACCTAGGTCTGTGTGAACATTCGATAAAATCTATGCTGAATTTTTCTGATAGAATTATTTTTTCTTTTTTTTTTTACTTTCTTGTAATAAACATTATTCTTCGATATCAATTTATCTTTTCTGCACTGTATCTTCTCATTTTTGACCTGATCTTTTAAGATATCTTCTAATTTTATTAAGTTGACAACTTTTAATTGCTCATCTTGGTTCTCATCTGGTTCTAAGACTGGGTTTCTGCTTAGACAATCAGCTTCAATATTGTACTTTCCTGGAGAATATTTAATTTGAAAATCATATTGGGATAAGTAATATGTTAAGTCACCAAGCTCTTCATCGGTTCTAGATTTGATATTCATATTTTCCAGCGGTTTGTGATCTGAATAAACTGTAAATGGTTTTCCTATCAACCAGTATTGCCAGTATCTCACTGCCTCTTTTATAGCTAAGCATTCTCAATGCAAACACCCTCCGTATGACTGGATGGGAGATAAATGTATGTTAGTCGTAGCTTCAAATACTTGAAAATATTATCACAGATGATCTGAAGACATCGAGATATGGAAAGACAAAAAATAGCGATATTCGTTAGCGCAGGTACAGGTATGCTGTCAAGGCATTTTCACTTTTGCAGTACACATTTCAAAAGAATACTATTCAACGCATTCTGCATATTTACTGTATTTCAGAAATGTTGGCAGATTACACTGGGTCCAAAAGACATAGTACAATAATGCATATCGCCAATTATTCCGTCCGCCAAGATACTGCAGCGCTACGAAAATCTCCCTGGAGGGATGAGTGGACTCTTTCCGATGGTTACCTGGATGCCCCCCCCCCCCTTGTTAACCCCCTGGAGATGGAAAACGTTTAAATATCCTCCTTAAACTACTACTTGTATACATTATTTTATTTAATATTTTTAGTTTATTTTCTGTTTTTATTCTAAGTATTGTTATATATTTTTTTTATTTATTTGTTACACGCCCTAGTGTGCTTTTCTTATAAAAATTTACAAACTATTTGTATCAAAGTAAATACTTACAAATTTAAACAATAAAGACAAATATAAAGATAATGAAAAAAAAGGTTGCTACGAAACACAAAACAAAATACACAGATAAAGATGCAAACAGAAACTAAGAATCCTCAAACATATAATCGAATTTAAAAGATTCTACAAAGCAACATTGTAGTACCTAGCATAGAAGTTATTTGGTAGGTACATGGTCTATTTGTGTCTTAAAAATAAAAGTGATAGAATATACAACATTTATACCGATTAGTTTTAAGATGAAATATATCGCCCAGATCAGAATATTTATTTCCGAGACTGTGAAGTCTAGATAAGCTGGTGTCCTGGTGTTATTGAAGTAAAAGGGTAATAAATGTCGGCATGATTTTTTGGGAACATGGATATTGATAAATTGAAGTAATTCAGGACAGTCGATTTTGTAATGCAGTATTTTATGTAATAGTATTAAATCTGTGCTTATTTTTCTTTCTGAAAGTTTCAATAGTAACATTTTATCCAGGAGGTAATTGTAATCAAGGTTTTGTTTAGGAATATGCAATTTATAGTTTATAAACTTTAAAAATTTACCTTAAATCTTTTCAATGTTGTCGAATGAATATTGTAAAAGGGAGACCATAACGTAGAGTTATACTCAAGTTGGCATCTGACAAGGGTTTTATATAATATGATAAATGTGCCTAAATTATTGAAATATTTTGCAGCTCTCAACACAAAACCAAGAGTCTTAAGAGCCTTATTGATAATATTATTAATATGACATACAAAGGTGAGTTTACGGTCGCCTAGATCAATAATTTCACTATCACAATTTAAATTTTCATCATCTAATGAATACTGAAATAATATAGGATTATTTATTTTGGAAAAATCAATGAACTGACTCAATGCTAGGTTTGTTGATAGAACACCATTCAAAAAGATATCTCAAGTTAGTTTGTAGTGTAATACAATCATTAATCTGGTTGATTTCTTTATTTTTATTTTATTTATTTGACATAATATCTAACATTTTTAAATACAATTCAGCAATGTTGGCCTCACTGGGTAGCTCACCTGTGCTGAGGTCTCCATTTTATAAAACAAAAATTTATACCTACCCAATACATTAAAAATAATATAAAAATAATGCTGCATAAAAAAAAAGTAAATAAAAATTTATAATTTAGGTAAAATGTGTTTTTTTAATGATGTGTTTTATTATTTGTTTTTGAGTGATACGTGCATGTGTTTTATTCTTATTATGTAATGAGATTTTGATAATATTGTCTTTTTTGTTCTTTAATTCATTTTTTTTTATTTTGATTACGAATTTGTTTTTGTTTTCTTCTATTTTATTTTCAACTAGCAGACCCGGCCACACGTTGCTGTGGCTAACAACGCCATGACCCAACTTTTATAAAATCCACACCACCCGCTTGCCAGCTGCCCGTTGCCCGCTGCCTGAATTGAATATTTGAATTTCTCGGCTTTTCTCTACTATAATAAGCATTTATTATACATATAAACCTTCCCCTTGAATCACTCTATCTATTGGTGAAAACCGCATGAAAATCTGTTTCGTAGTTTAAAAGACCTATGCGCACATACATTTTGAGCGACTTCATTTTATACTATGTAATAATAATGCAATTCGAGCGATCGCCACTAATTATACAATGCTTGCAATGCAACACATATTTGAAAAGGGAAAATCAAATACCTACTTACTCTAGAACATCTATTTTCCAATTTCTTCCGTAGAACGAATTTCAAAAGTGACTATAGTACGGCCCGCCAGCCGTTTTAAATCGCACAAAAATATGTTTTCTTTAGATTACTCGGCTTTTCTCTAATATAATTTACATGTTTTATAAATATAAACATTCCTCTTTAATCACTCTATCTATTGGTGAAAACCGTATGAAAATCCGTTGCGTAGTTTAAAAGATTAACGCGCACATACATTTTGAGCGACTTCATTTTATACTATGTAATGACAAAAGTGAGACTGTTGAATGCTTTTATAGCATGATATTTATAGTGCCTTTGTCTAAAGCTTATATTCACTTTTTTTTACATTAACTCCACACAGGAGGCCCTGAGGAAAATAATTTCCCTCAGGGCCTATGTCATCTGGGATGCTGTGTGGACCGTCTTTTTGAGGATAGGAAGGAATGAACATAGGTCTGTCTCACTGTCGGAGTTTTTATGTTATTTTTGTACGATTGTCTTACTGGTCTGTAAGTGATATTTTGAGATTGTTAAAATTTGTTTTTTTGGTCGAAAATGTAGTTTAGTAGAGTTTTAACGTATAATTAAGATCGTTTTCTGCGCGATTTCTAAGTGATCGATAGCTGAGTTTGTTGCTCCTCCCCAGACAATTATTCCATATTCTATTATTGATTGACAAAGTGCAAAATATATTGTTTTCATTTATTTTATTTTATATATCATCTATCATTTGCTACCTACCTCAACCAAGTCTAGTGTTGACATATTTTTTTGTCTACGTAAAATTATTAAAAATCATCAAACAAAACAATAGTGAGCTAAGTCTAAAGTGCTCAAATTTTATAAACTGTAGACCGCGCGTCAAACCAACGAATTTTTATCGTGTGAAGTGGCCTGCTTTAGTGTTTTTTACCTACATTTTAAAACTGCCACGAAGTGTCAAACTATACCCATTGAAAAAAATAAACTATTGTAAAATACAAATAGTGCCCCATTCGAAGAAATCTTAGTGACGCTAAAGTGATACCGATTACTATCCTATAATAATATTATCCATTTATAAATCACATTTTTACGTAAAGATCGTGTTAAACAATATTATCATGAATACAAAGTGCATTGTTTGCGAAAAAAACATTGACAATCCATCAGACTTTATATGCTGTGGTGTCTGTGAAAAAAACTACCACCTTATATGTGCAGAAATTACTGAAACGACACGCCGCAGAGCCAGGAGTTTGCAATGGAAATGCAAAAAATGTGTAAAAAATGCTAAAAATAACAAACCCCAGCATACAGATAATGTCATATTATCAAACAACGAACAAGAACCGCCATCTATTATCAAACAAGCAAAACAGTTTACTCAACCGCCGAAACCTGAACTATCAAATCAATCAATCGCCACAGAAAACTTAACATCTGAAAATATAGATGGCGCCAATAGTCTCTTAACCTCCCAATTATTTATAAAAGAGCTGACAGATTTTAAAACATCCATAATGAAATTCGTGGAAGACAAATTTGTTTCATATATAAATAAATATGAAGCTCTCATCTCACAAAATAACGAAATAATAAAATCTATCCAATTTATGGCAGATCAACAAGAAGACCTAAGAAAACGGATAAATGCTATGGAAAAGGCACAAGAAATAGTCAACGAAGAATTAACTGCTCAAAAAAATCGCAATAATATACTACTAAATAATATTTCTAAACAAGATGAAAAAATTGATAAATTGGAGTATCTAAGCCAAATTTGTAACATCGAGATTAGAGGTGTTCCGGAGTCCGACATTGAAAATAATACAGAAGTTGTCAAAAAAATCTCTAAAATTATCAACTACGAAAATACCGACGTGCATTCTGTAATAACAAAAATCTTCAGGCTGGGACCGAAATTCTCCGATAAAAATCCAAGACCTATCGTAGCGACTTTCAATACCATAACATCGCGGGATGACTTCCTATCCAAATTCAAAACCTACAGGAAATCCACAACCAGTATGTCAAATAAAATTAATACAAGGGACCTAGGATTATCGCAAGCCGCCAAACACATTTACGTATCAGACCAATTAACTCAAAAAGGAAAATTTTTATTATCGCAAACAAAAAAATTTGCTAAAGACAATAATTATAAACACTATTGGTCCACCGGAGGGCGCATACTTTTGAGACAAACTGATACCTCCAAGATAATTTCAATAAATAATATTGCTGACCTGGTCCGTGAAAAACGTCAATTACTTAATTAATTTAGTGACTGACGATACAAAGTACTGTGCTGCTACATCACTCCACTATACTAGATAGTAATGTCTGCATTATATGCTTTTATCCGTTATTCTATTATACTCAATCTGTACAACTTAAATCTGATAAACAAACTCACTACAAAATCATTTTCACCTTTCCATTCGCATTATGGTATGTTTCGCTTATTAATCTAGTTGCATCCTTATGTTAACTTATTTATCTCACCAAACTATTCCCAACAGATATACTTACCTTGCTATTATGCATTATATTGTTTTAATATACTTTAATATTGTTAATTCTATAATCATAACTTTTTTCCCTGGCTTTTTCATGATTCATACCACGATTTTCGACAAGATAACACATACTCAAAATAATGTACTATCCTCCTTCTTATTATTATTATTTAGATCGATTGTTTTTTGTTTTGTCTCATTAGTCACACCACCACCATGATATTTTACAGATATTTTACGATAAAATGTGTTAAAATGTGTTAATGCTTATAGTATTGCCAATTTTCTCAGATTGTAAACAGGAATCAATTATACCACACACGCATATACTATCTACTAGCAACAACATTTACAGTAATATATATCACAATAATAATAAAACTTGGAAAAAATATAAGTACTGCAAATTCTCAAGTCGGTTTTTATCATAATATTGTAATGATTGTTCTTGTTTTAAAATATTTATTGCATTCAGTTTGCTCCAGTACTTACCTAGTTCTCGCCTATTTATCACACTTCAAACTCACATACTCTCTTTATATTTACTTAGGTTACATTTAGTTCGTACTTAAAGAAATATTGTTTTTTTTTCAAAAAAGATTTTTGTCATAAGAAATGAATGATATTAATTTATATTTTTTTTAAATAATTTTACTTAAATATGTTAACACTTAACTAGACTTCACTTCGAAATAACTATCCTCCATTGGTCACCATGATACAGGCAGCTGCCTAGTATGGTGACCTAATGTATCTTCCCAAGCAAATATACTAATTATGTAACATGTAATTAATAAATAAATAAATAAATATGTTCCTTATGTTTAGGAAAATGTGAATTGTTTTAAGGAGTCTATTTGTGATTTGTTTGATATGATGTGTCCATCTTAGGTTATGGTCAATTACGATACCTAGATACTTTATTTGTTCTGTTTTTTCTAGAGAAGGGCAATTGCAGATGATGTTATTTAAATATTCGTGTATTTTTATGGTGTTTCTGTTGTTTTTTGGCTGTCCCATGCTGTTTATACTGTACATTGTAAATTTTGTTTTCGATATGTTTAGTGTAAGTATGTTTGAGTCTAGCCATATTTTCACTAGCGTAATTTCTAAATTTGCTATGTTAAATACATTATTCCAATCCTTAGATTTAACGAGTAAAACTGTGTCGTCAGCATAACTAACTATTTCACCGTTTATTTCCATGCTGCAAAGTTCATTTATGTAAATCGTGATAAGAACGGGCCCTAGTATGCTTCCTTTTGGAACTCCATATGTAATCGGAAGTGGATTGCTAATATGGTTGTTAATTTTGACTTGTTGTGTTCTATTACTCATATAACTTTTTAGTAGTTGGAGTTCCTTGTCTTTGATACCCATACCCATGTTTTCTAATTTAAAAAAAAACGTATTGTGGCAGATTGAATTATATAGTTTCATGTCATCTGCAAACAGTATTGTTTAATTTCTGCTTTATTATTTCGATATATGGAATGAGTTGCATCGCATTACCCCTGCGCACATTCTGGATAAATTATTTTTAATATTAATATTATTTGCGCTTCGTTCCAGAGTATAATATGATACTCCCAGTAAGACTTAAGTATTGAAAATATGCTTAAAATCGGTTCAACTAAGATCAGTTTCAGTGCGGGCATTTATTTTATTTTCATTTATGTACATAGTTTTCTTTTATCCACCACACTTACAATTTGGGAGGCGGGTATGGTTACCACCGCCCCGGCAACAATTTATTGGATAACCAACAACTCTGCCATAGGTCACTCCAAGTGGTTCGCTACGTTTGGTGACTTAGCGGGGATGCCCGGGCTCATGGGGTTAGGTTTGTCCGGATCTTAGTGGCGGATACGTCTGTCCACCAACTGCGTGGATCGGAAGAGAGATCTTTTGACCTTTCCAGCAGGACTCTCTCGGAACATTGCCTTGCACTGTAGTGGGAGGGATAGATACATACCTCCATCACTCCTGGACACACTGCCCCCCCAGATTCCTACTCACACCTCATTCCTTTTTCCTTACCAGAACTTCCTCTCCTTCTTTTCCCTAAGAAGACCCTCCACAGAGCACCCCCAAAGATGAAATAGGCCCTGAGGGAAATTATTGTCTTCAGGGCCTCCTGTGTGGAGCAAATTTAAAAAAAAAAGACAAATTTATTTTTCTATTAGGTAACTATGTCTGAACAGGGTAACTATTAGGTAACTATGTCTGAATAGGGTAACTATTAGGTAACTATGTCTGAACAGGGTAACTATTAGGTAACCATGTCTGAACAGGGTAACTATTAGGTAACTATGTCTGAACAGGGAGGTGCCTTTTGATCATTCCTCGTCAATTTCTTCTTAATTCACCACTTTTTATGGCTTCGCAACTTTCCACGAAATTACTTTTTACATAAAAGGGCAGTTTTTGGGATCTCATTGAGGAAACATTGCTTTAAAATTCTCGAAAACTGCTCATCAGATTAGATCAATCGCGCATTCCTTATCGATGAGCTTTTTCAAAAAAAATAAAAAAAATACTCCAATTATTTTCGAGGCGAGACCATAATACCCTTTGAGAACTTCACATTGATCGGTTTTCTAGAATCTTCCGATGTTCATTTAGTAATGACGTCATATCGCCAGGGACAAACTCCCTATTCGATTTCCAGCTGCGAAATAATCATTCATATTCCCGGTTGAATTCTCGCCGCTAAAGATTTCATAGATATTTGTGCTGGAAGGGAATTTAAGAATTCCAAGCAGAAAGCCTAAGAATCCTTTTCGCCGAAGGTTGAACCCAATTTCACACCCAGAAGCTTAAATTTAAATTAAATGGGAAGGCTTATATTGATTCCAATATTTCTGGTGCGTTTTTTTTCTCCGTAATCTTATTTGGTTTTACCCTTCAATCGTGTTCTTGGCTTCCGATTCAGAGCTTAGACGGTGGAAAAAGGAAATTAATATTTGAAGGTTTATGAAGGGAAAATATTTTTTAATTAATAAAAAATCGGTGTATAGGCGGTAGAAGAGCGGTGCGATGTTTAAAGGTATGTAGGTGTGGGTGTATATCAGAAAATTATAATATATAAGTGTAATAATAAAGAAGCTTTAAATTTTTAGCTGTAAAGTTTTTTTGTATTTTTTTATTAGTCACAAAAAGATACATAAATTACAAATATATTTTATACAGTAATTAATTACACAATAGTTGTATTTGATGTACCTCCATAAATAAGCAGAGCTTGTATATGGGAGGTGTTATTATATTGATTTTACTTGACACGATTCAGTTTAAGTTTTCAGTATAATTTTTAAGGTGAGTTTTAAATTCTTTTATATTAGTAGGTATTCATTCATGTTTCTATTTTTTTTCTGGTAATGAATTAAAAATTTAACTCCGAGATATTTATAATTTTACTGTCCTATTGTTTCTTTACATTTTGTAGTAGGAAGTATTGACGTTTGTTTAAGATTTTTGTTATTTTAAAGGGTTCAACTTTATTTTGAATATTATCTATATAAATTTGTAATATTACATGGTTAAAGTATAGTACATTTAATTTTCAGACCTTTAATTGTTCGAATAAAAGTTATGACGAATAATAGGGTTTTAATTGTTTTATTTTTAGTTTTTGTGATAGAACTATAAGTCTCTTCCGAAATAGTTCTGTCAATATCGGCTTTTGTGACTGAGTGAAATTTTTTAATTTACATAACAATCTTTCACAATGTATCAAATAATAATAATATTTAGTCCTCCAAATCTTGGCTTAAGTAATTATTAGAAAATTAATTCACTAATATTTTAAAAACATCGTCGTTAATTAAAAAAGACTACCCGAGCCTTAAAGTTGAAAGATTATAAGTTGAAGTTTAAAAAAAAACATACCCTCACAATGAAAATTGAAAAGTAGAAGTTCCGTAAAAATCCTACTTAAATCGTGTAGTTAAAGTTACTGAAATAATTCAACCCAAACCGTGAAGTTAATAGTTTAAAATTTGAAGTTCCCGAAAAAAGCCTTACCCAAACCATGAAGTAAAAAGATGAAATGTTGAAGCTAATGAAAAAGTCCGACCCAAACCGTGAAGTTGAAAGATGAAAAGTTGAAATTACTGAAAAAAGCATACGCAAACCGTGAAGTAAAAAGAAGAAAAGTTCAAGTTAATGAAAAAACCCAACCCAAACCATGAAGTTGAAAGACAAAAATTTGAAATTACTGAAAAAGCCTACCCAAACCGTGAAGAAAAGGGATGAAAAGTTGAAGTTACTAAAGAAAGCCTACCCAAACTATGAAGTTGAAAGTTGAAAAACCTAGTTCGCCTCAGCTCAGTATCTTCTGGGAGGACTGAGAAAACATTCTAAATCACGTTTCATATTCATATTTAACATATCTACTTAAAATGTCTAAACTATATTGTAATTAAATTGCAAAATTATGTATCGATATCTTATTTTAACTTTTGTCTTCCACCCAGTGGGGACTACGTACGAAATACGCACCTAGTTAAATAGCATTGAAACTAAACAACAATTTTAAGAAAATGTTCATTTCTGTACGATGAACTTTTACTAGGACGATGATGATCGATAATCAAATGCCATCTTAATTTTCTTCAAATTTATAAAATAATTTTCGATATCTCAAATAATTTCACTAACCTACCCCACACTATTCCCTGCCAATATTTACAAAGGCGAATCAAAATTACATTTAATTTTAATCAAAAAATATTCTCTCTATGCGGAAAATAAACCACACATAATTTAGTTAACTGTAAAGCTTGTTTGGTTGAAATAAATTTTCTACCAGGCAGTAATCCCAGCATGCATATAAAGTGGTAATTAATAAAAATTATAAAAATTGGAAAGCCGTATAAATTATTTAAAATTTGTCTTGTTAAATATTCATATCAATTTAATAAAAATCATGTTTCGTTGTACTGCTTTTCACTGACAAATTTTCGGCCTAGAGTTGAGTACCATCTCTGTCAAAAATTTGAAACATTTTTACTCTGTACCAAAAATACAGAACGAAGTCCTTTGGAATCAAATATTTATTAACAAAGCATTAAAGATAAAAAGATGAAATGATCGAAAATAAACAACGGCCGAGTAAATCTGACAAATTTGAAATGAAAAAAGTAAATCCTCAGACAAATCCTTAGAAAGGCCAGGAAAAAGATCAAATAAACACAATTCCGTAGCTCAATGTACAAACAGTCAAATCATTATTTTATATACGGAATGGTAAGAACAAAGATTTGAAATCAGGCGTGCTCAGTTGGCATACTTCGACATAATATATTATTTATGATGCTAAAAAAATCCTTTGTATTGTTTGATTATTCTAGTTATGTACATAATAAACAATCAGATAAGTTGTAATCATCATACTCCTTGTAGATTTCTGGATCTCTGTTGAACAGATGTTAATTAAAGATATTCAAACAACAAAGGATAGTAAATATAGGTTAAAAACGAGTGTAAATAACAAAGCAAAATTAGGTCCTGTTTAAGTAATATAATATTGGAATGCCTAAGAAATATACACTAGCACAGGGGTTCCTAACCTTTTTGGAGGTACTAAACCCCACCAGTTTCATATGCGCATTCACCGAACCCTTCTTAAGCGGGGCGTGATGGAATAGGATGTAGGCGTAATGGAATAGGATGGGCTCGTGATCACCACAACGGGGGGGAGGGGGGCAATGGGATAGGATGGGGCGGGATGGGATAGTGACAATATTCTTCGTAATTTTTTTTCGGGGTGTGTCTTGGCTTCAACCGAACCCCTGAGACTGGCTCACCGAACCCCTGGCTCACCGAACACAAGTTAAGAACCACTGCACTGCTGTTTTTGCTGCTAGACCAGACCCCTAGCGTAGTCGATCGATATAGGTTTTATCGAAAATGTCGGTAACTTGTAATCGCTCCCGAGAACGACTGCAGGCTGCTAACGAAGGAATAACAGTTCACGTCAAATAAATCAGGAACCCTTAGTCGTTGGAAACTGTTTTTTGTTCATTAGTGGCCTGCAGTCGTGCTCGGGAGCGATGACAAGTTACCGACATTTTCGATAAAGCCTATATCGATCGACCATGCTAGGACCCCAGATCCAGTGACAGCTAATCGTCGAGACAAAGTAACGGCGACAGGCAAAGGTGTCATACGTAATATATAGAGGCGTGATAGAAATCACAACATGGTATCATTATTCACAACTATAACAACACTCCACGTACGAAAACGATTTTGCGTAAGGCGGCGCGTCAGAGTTGTACTCTTACTCAGATTCTTAAATTTTCAAGAGTTGTATTCTTAGTAGGATTCTCAAATATCCATCGTACAGACTTTAGCTTAATAATAACGTTAGATGCTTTATACTGACACAACATAAAAAAATTTTCGCCAGTAACTTTAGATGAGGATGAGGTACACAATAAATGCGTAAGAATAGATATGCAGTGAGTAAAGTACATTCCCAGTTGAAAAGATGAAAAATAAAATATTAAAATTTTTTAATGAAAAATATTAAATAACAATAAAACAACCTCGAATGAACAGATTATTGCTGTGACCATCCGGGATCTAACCAATGAGCTATTACATTATCCGTAACACTTTACATGTTTATCTATGTATTTCATTTATATCAATTAACTTTTCATGCGTGTAAAATTACATTAAATTAGCACACGAGAAAAACAATACCCCCATCAGATAAGTTTTAAGGTTATCACGGCCAAAAGCATTTTTGTTGTTTGTTTTTGGGGTGTTATGCCGTGTTGCGCTACCTCCTTCTTTAGCCAACGTTTCGGACATCGTTGCAGTGTCCATCATCAGGGCAGATCCGGCAGATCCGGTAGATGTGTAATTTTTAGTCGTGTAGTATGTGCTTATTTACTTCGAAGCGATACCGTGTCGCCAGCTCCACTAACTTTCAACAGTACAAAATAATCGTGACAAGCAGTGGCGTCATCGCCGCGGAACGGAATAGAAAGTTCACTTAAACGTGGTATTTATGCTAGCCATGGGCAAGTCCGTTTGCGAGATGCCGATGGAAGTAGTTCCATGTCTTAATGAATTCTCAAATTAGAAATCACAATGGTAAGAATTTAAGAAATAGAATTACAATGGTTAAAGCGAATTTAGTCAATATAAATCAAAATGGTTTACCACGAGCTGGCATTACTGTATACTTAGACGTGGTTTTTTGCGTTTAGCTTTGGTGTAGCCGTCAATCACCGGATACCAAGAGCTATTGAGCTTAGCTCCATCGTCTCTATTAATATTAAAAGAATTTTTGTAGATTTCAATTGCCTCCGTAATTAGGCGTGCTCTATAAGTTTTGGGTCTTCCCAGGACCTCAGGAACAAATCCAAAGTAATGGCCGGTTTCGATTAAGTGCTCAGCGATTGCCGATTTATCAGGGTGGCCGAGTTTGCAAGCACGAAAGTGTTCTGCTATCCTTTTGGAGATCGTCCGCTCTATCTGGCCTACATAAACTGTGTCACATCCGGAACAGCTGAGTTTATATACTCCATCTGCTTCCAGAGGAAACTTAGTCTTTGCAGACCTCAGTAGGTCTTGAATTTTAGTTGTGGCACCGAAGACAGTCTTGATACTATCTTTTCTCAACAGCCTGGCAATTCTGTCTGTCACATTGTGAACGTAAGGCAGGAAAGCGCAGAATTTTACCTCTTGTTTAGCTCTGTCTTCGTTTGGTATAGATTTGGCTCTTATGATTTGCCTTGTCTGACTTGCTGGGTAACCGTTGCGTTCCAGTGCATCGGTCAGCTTTGTAAGTTCTGCTCCAATTTTAGTTTCTTCACATATTCTGGTCGCTCGGGTCACCAACGTATGGATAAGTCCTCTCTTCTGCGCTGGGTGGTGATGCGAATCGGCATGTAGATACTGATTTGTGTGCGTTGGTTTTCTATATACAGTGTGTCCTAGATTACCATCTTCTTTTCGCATTACCTCCACATCTAAAAAAGGCAGGATTTTTGCATCGTTTTCCACTTCCATTGTGAACTTGATTTTACTGTGGAGTGAATTAAGATAATTCAGAAATTCATTCAGTTTCTCTGTTCCATGAGGCTAGATGGCGAAGACATCATCAACATAACGCCACCATACCTTGGGAACAGCTGAAGCTGTGTCAAGTGCCACTTCTTCAAACTTCTCCATAAAAAAGTTGGCAAGTACTGGCGACAACGGACTGCCCATGAAGGAGGTAGGTACTGCTAAAGAAGGAGGTAGCGCAACACGGCAAAACACCCCAAAAACAAATAACAAAAATACCCCAATCGTTCTAATAATTGCGCTGTAGCATTTTCGAACAAAGTAAAATTGGCATAAAATAATTGTTGGCTAAAGTGGGTGGAAAATAAGATATCGTGGAATAGTACCTCAAAAATAAATTACACTAGTAATAATAGCCGTAAAACCCCAAATCATATTATAGTAAAATTATTTTTGAATAAATTCATCATGTTTCATATCTTCAACAAGGTAAACAGAAATTATATTTCTGTACTTTGTTTACATTAATTAAATTTCTAAACAAGACATTTTCATGAACCTGTTCTTGTACGTCGAGAATAATACAGGGTGTTAAGGGACGTACTTACGTATTTTAACCAGTGATTCCTGTCTTTATTTGGAGTAAACAATGTAAATAAATATTTAAAAAATGGTCTACGGTAACATTTTAGATTTTTTTTAAATCATTTAAAAAATCAGTCGGTATTGGACAGGTAAGATAGGGTGATGGATTGGGTTACTCGACTAAGTGACCAGTGATGGGAAATATTTTTTTTGTTTTGTTTTTGAGAGAAAAAAAAAACATTGAAAAAGTCACAGGTTTTACTCCAAATAATGTCAGGAATCACTGGTAAAGTATTTCAAGTACATCCCTTAACACCCTGTATATATATATATATAGGGTGTTAATTAAATATATATGTATCTTCGTTAGAAGCACATTCATTTTACAGTTTCGCAACAATGTATTACGAGATATTTCTGTGAATTGTTCATAAAATAATACATTTCTCCCGCTAGGCAATTTACGAGAAAATGTTGTGAAAATGGAAAATTCGTTAAGTCTCCTTGTTAATAATAAATCCCTACGCACTCCATTTGGAGAGGTGGATTGTGAACCAATTAGGCAGGTGGTATTTGTTTGGATTCCACATTATTGATTAATTGAATGTGGCAGTTAAAGGGTTAGGCATTTCCAAATACATATAATTAAATCAACTTTAATTATGCATTCACATCAAATTATAATGAAATTTTCAATTATAACGGATTGCTTACATCGATAATTTGTGGCACCACTTTTATATATAGAGTAATATTTTTATTATTTTTTAATTTATAAACTAACGTTTAGAAAAGATTTTTATGCATAGCACAAAGGGTAACAATTATTACAAGCAATAATTGTCAGCCTGAAACACTCATTCACATTGAAAAATCTTCCGAGAAAAGATACTTGCCGCCAACGGGACTTGAACCCGTGTCCTTCCGATTGCCGGTCGAATGCTCTGACCACTGAGCTATGGCGGCTTATCAAATACCCGCCAAATAATTCAATATATACTAGTGTTTCATTCAACAATTACTGCTTGTTATATTTTTTCCACCTGAAAACAACCAACTTTATTTTTGCGAGGAAGACATTGTTAGTGTTAAATCCTTCGCTAGGTGGCGTCGAGACAAATTATGTCTGCATTTATTGGGGAAATACTTAAACTTGTTAAATATTAATTATTATTTTTTAATTTATAAACTAACGTTTAGAAAAGATTTTTATGCATAGCACAAAGGGTAACAATTATTGCAAAAATAAAGTTGGTTGTTTTCAGGTGGAAAAAATATAACAAGCAGTAATTGTTGAATGAAACACTAGTATATATTGAATTATTTGGCGGGTATTTGATAAGCCGCCATAGCTCAGTGGTCAGAGCATTCGACCGGCAATCGGAAGGACACGGTTTCAAGTCCCGTTGGCGGCAAGTATCTTTTCTCGGAAGATTTTTCAATGTGAATGAGTGTTTCAGGCTGACAATTATTGCTTGTAATAATTGTTACCCTTTGTGCTATGCATAAAAATCTTGTCTAAACGTTAGTTTATAAATTAAAAAATAATAATTAATATTTAACAAGTTTAAGTATTTCCCCAATAAATGCAGACATAATTTGTCTCGACGCCACCTAGCGAAGGATTTAACACTAACAATGTCTTCCTCGCAAAAATAAAGTTGGTTGTTTTCAGGTGGAAAAAATATAACAAGCAGTAATTGTTGAATGAAACACTAGTATATATTGAATTATTTGGCGGGTATTTGATAAGCCGCCATAGCTCAGTGGTCAGAGCATTCGACCGGCAATCGGAAGGACACGGGTTCAAGTCCCGTTGGCGGCAAGTATCTTTTCTCGGAAGATTTTTCAATGTGAATGAGTGTTTCAGGCTGACAATTATTGCTTGTAATAATTGTTACCCTTTGTGCTATGCATAAAAATCTTGTCTAAACGTTAGTTTATAAATTAAAAAATAATAATTAATATTTAACAAGTTTAAGTATTTCCCCAATAAATGCAGACATAATTTGTCTCGACGCCACCTAGCGAAGGATTTAACACTAACAATGTCTTCCTCGCAAAAATAAAGTTGGTTGTTTTCAGGTGGAAAAAATATAACAAGCAGTAATTGTTGAATGAAACACTAGTATATATTGAATTATTTGGCGGGTATTTGATAAGCCGCCATAGCTCAGTGGTCAGAGCATTCGACCGGCAATCGGAAGGACACGGGTTCAAGTCCCGTTGGCGGCAAGTATCTTTTCTCGGAAGATTTTTCAATGTGAATGAGTGTTTCAGGCTGACAATTATTGCTTGTAATAATTGTTACCCTTTGTGCTATGCATAAAAATCTTGTCTAAACGTTAGTTTATAAATTAAAAAATAATAATTAATATTTAACAAGTTTAAGTATTTCCCCAATAAATGCAGACATAATTTGTCTCGACGCCACCTAGCGAAGGATTTAACACTAACAATGTCTTCCTCGCAAAAATAAAGTTGGTTGTTTTCAGGTGGAAAAAATATAACAAGCAGTAATTGTTGAATGAAACACTAGTATATATTGAATTATTTGGCGGGTATTTGATAAGCCGCCATAGCTCAGTGGTCAGAGCATTCGACCGGCAATCGGAAGGACACGGTTTCAAGTCCCGTTGGCGGCAAGTATCTTTTCTCGGAAGATTTTTCAATGTGAATGAGTGTTTCAGGCTGACAATTATTGCTTGTAATAATTGTTACCCTTTGTGCTATGCATAAAAATCTTGTCTAAACGTTAGTTTATAAATTAAAAAATAATAATTAATATTTAACAAGTTTAAGTATTTCCCCAATAAATGCAGACATAATTTGTCTCGACGCCACCTAGCGAAGGATTTAACACTAACAATGTCTTCCTCGCAAAAATAAAGTTGGTTGTTTTCAGGTGGAAAAAATATAACAAGCAGTAATTGTTGAATGAAACACTAGTATATATTGAATTATTTGGCGGGTATTTGATAAGCCGCCATAGCTCAGTGGTCAGAGCATTCGACCGGCAATCGGAAGGACACGGGTTCAAGTCCCGTTGGCGGCAAGTATCTTTTCTCGGAAGATTTTTCAATGTGAATGAGTGTTTCAGGCTGACAATTATTGCTTGTAATAAGTAATATTTTTTATACCACCGTTTATAATAATACCTCGACAAGTATTGAAAACAATAAATCCCTTCCTCAGACATGCAATGAATGTACCTATACTAAAATTAAAATTATGTTCAATACATACATAAATGAGGCTGTAAAATTGAGAAGTGGGTGAGGATTATAGGGTTAGGATTAAAGGAGATAAAAGACTGATTAAAACGGAATCTTTTAATTTTACGCACCTTTTTAATGTATTGTTTTCAATTAGACGATAATAACATATCTTGTAAATGGTTAAAAAAATATGTTTATCGCGGGTTTTTCGGTAAAGAAATGCCAATTTTTAATATTTCGATTGATAAAAACTCTCACACAAAAAAACGATCTTAAGTAACCCACAGATACCCAAACTTTATAGCCTATTAAAAATACATAAACCGGAAAAACCAATCAGGCCGGTAGTATCTAATTGTAACGCACCAACATTTAAATTAGCATCAACACTGAATATGTAATTATGAATGCTAATGTATTTCAACCAACGTACACAGTGAATAATTCGTTAGAATTAGACAATCACTTAAAAGATTTGGAAATCCCTAACCACGCTATGTTGGTTTCCTTTGATGTCATAAATTTATTCCCAAATGGTGCAATAGAAGAAACTAAAACAATTATTAATAATGTATTAAATTCTTCGAATTTGTCGAAAGACTTAATTAATGATTTATTATGACTATTCAAAGTTATTTTTAAACAGAATTACTTTCAATTCAATAATACAATATTTAAACAAAAAGATGGCTTAGCGATGGGTAGTAGTACGAGCCCTTTGATTGCAGATATTTTTTTTAATAGTATAGAGAATAAGATTTTTAATAGCGGTGCGCTTTTACTTAAAAACGTTTATTTTTGGAAAAGATATGTCGATGATATAATATGTATTTGGTTAGGAACAGAAAGGCAACTGAACAAATTCTTGAATTTTTTAAATAAATTTCATAAAAACATTCAATTCACACTAGAAATAGGTAAAGAGAAGAGTTTAAATTTCTTAGATTTAAATTTAACATTAATAGGAAACAAAATAGATTTTAATATTTTCTGTAAAGATACGTACTCCGATATTGTCATAGATAATTCATCAAATCATCTTTATTCTCAAAAACTCGCGGCCTTTCACTCTATGATTAATAGATTAATTACGATTCCTTTGTCTGTTTCAAATTACACTTTGGAATTAAATATTATTAAACAAATAGCAGTTAATAATGGTTATTCTGCTAAATTAATAGATCAACCAAAAAATAAAAAGAATAAACAGAAATTCTCAAAACTATATTGTTAAGAATAGTGACATCTATGAGATAAATACTGTAGTTAATCACATTGATTTAATTTTTCTTAGCTTATTAAGAGAGTATGAATGTTAGAGACCTCTGGATGAATTTTATAGAAGCTATTGTTACCGACTAATTAGAATGAACCACGTGACCCCAGTAGATATCTAATACCTGTGTTATTGTTATTATCGTCTTTTTAATAGTCTGAAGGACGGTATTTTTACAGTTTTTAGCAGTATAAAAGGGGTGTTATTTAAAATATTTTTCTCTCTCGCATTAACCGATACTTAGAGTACAGACCCTGTACTGCCCAGGCGAGGTCCGGGCCAAAATTAGTTACAAAAAGTGTTGATTTCATTGTTACTCAAAAGTGTTTGTAAATTAAACGACTTTTCATTAAAAAAAGTGTTTTACAATAATAAAAAAGTCCACCACCCTAGATAAAATCGAAGTGACTTGACATGGTCCTTCTAACCGGATACAAAGTTGGACTAAAAATAATACCAAATATAAAAAACCAGCGGTCAAAAAACCGAAGAGCAATCCAGAGCATCAAGAAAGTCAACAAGAAACAAAGCTAAGTGTCCATAATCCTCATGACCCCCCATTTCCTGGTTCCAATCCTAAAGAACAATCTCAATAATTAATTTCTAGAATCAGTCTTTATTGTTATCAACTATATTCAATACAATTAAAAAATGCAAGTCATAATATAATTAAAATAGATCACAGTTGTAATCCCAACTTGCAAGTAATAAAAAGCCATTGAACAAGTTGAATTATTATTTTGATCTTTAAAATTCTTGATAACATCGACAGGCAAAACTGTTATCGTACCGTGTATGTTATTTTTTAATCCCGTTGCAAGCAATTAACAGAGTATATATTTTCTTGCTGTTTCTATAGGTATTATCGCCAGCACATACGAGCTACGATATATTATTTTCTATCGGTTTTTAAGCAAACAAAGTAACGATCGTATTTTTTGCGTTGTTTTTTGTTATTGAGTATTGTCGCCACTACTTATAAACTACGATATATTTTGTTTTTTATTCTCGTTTTTGGAATTATTGTCGCAGCAGATAAGAATTTGAGATGGAGAAATTAAAAGGTTTAATCAATAAACGGTCGGTTTTAAAGGGGAAATTAAAAGATTTAATCAGGTTCTAAATACGCTATCAGCTAACGAGATTAAATTGAGGTACGACAAAATTAAAGATTTATTAGAAGAATTCGAAATAATCCAGTGCCAAATAGAAGGTATCGACGATTCAAATGTAGAGGATAACGAAATTCAGCGTGAAACCTTCGAAAACCAGTTTTTTATGGTTTAAACGACTGCAAAGGGCGCAATGGACTCAGTAGAATAAACTAAATGTGAAATTAAATTACCCAATTTAAAGCTTCAAGAATTAAACGGGGATCAAAAAACCTGGAATAATTTTATAGAAACTTTCAAAGCATTAGTTCACAATAACAATTCGCTAACAACATCAAAAAATATTATTATTTGCAATCGTGTTTAAAGGGTGATGCGGCCAAGATAATAGCGAATTTGGAAGTATGAGAATTAAGTTATCAAAGTTCTTGGGAATTGTTGCATGAGCGTTTTACTTATCTCAGAACTACGGTACACAAACATATCCAGACATAATTTCAGTTAAAAGATATGAAGATGGAGGATCAGGTCGGGTTACGAAGATTAATAGACGCTACCAACGTAAATCTGAAAGCCTTGCAAAACCTTGCAGTTCCAGTAGAGCAGTGGGACGCTGTAATAATTTACGTGATTTCAAATAAATTAGATTCAAATACGAGAAAATTTTGGGAACAATCGCCCATTGAGGGAAAACTACCTACTCTGAAGGAATTTCTAAAATGTTTATCATTACGAGCACAAACTTTAGAATTGATGCAAACGACGGATAAAAGGCCTTTGGTTGGGATTAAACCTCAGATAGGATTTAATAACCCAAAAAGGGAATCCGTAGCATTTTTAACAGTAAAAAAGGAGAAATTTATTTTTTGCGATAAGGATCACTTAGTATATTATTGTAAAAAATTCTTAAATTTAAAAGCACAAGATCGAGTTAATGCGATAAAAGAGAGCCAAGCATGCTTTAAATGTTTAAAACCGGGTCATCTAGCGAATGATTGCAAGGTAACTTTTAAATGCAGATTATGTAACAGTGAAAGGCATAATACACTGCTACATAATAAGGAGTTTGAGGCGGAATTCTCGAACACGGAGACGGATGCTGGAGAGGTGTCCGTCAACAATCACTCTGCAATAGGCAGAACCGAAAAAATAGTATTGTTGTCTACAGCAATGGTTGGCATTGCTGGGGTGGATAACAGGATACATAAAGCCCGAGTCCTGCTTGATTCGGGATCACAGTCCAATTTTATCCGGAAAGATTTCGCCGAAGGATTAAATTTGTAATTTGAAAAAATAAACAAGCCATTATCAGGAATTCACAATAATGTTACCCATATAAAGAATAGAGTGTGTGTAGAATTGAATTCTTTGAAATCGGATTATAAAAAAAACATTTCTTGCTTAATTTTACAGGACATAACCACAAACATACCACAAACCAATGTACCTAGGAGCGAGTTCAGGCTACCTGCAGGGTTGGAACTAGCCGATACTAAGTTTAACATCGCCGCTCCTATTGACATACTACTTGGGGCAGAGGAATTCTGGAGCATCCTAACAAATGATAGGATAAAATTGGATGCCGGCCCCACGCTACAACGCACTCAGCTAGGATGGATTATATCAGGACCCACCGCTACAAACCATAAGAAAAGGCCAGAATTAGAAACTTGTAATTTGTCCTTGAATAAAATAAGCAATCAAATTGAAAAATTTTGGAAAATAGAAGAAATAGGTACATCCAAATTTCAAAATCATGAGGAAAAGGCCTGTGAAGCTAGCTTTCTGGCAACCCATGCTAGAGATGAAAGGGGTAGATTCTTGGTGATTCTACCTACCCGCCCATGTATCAATCAATTAGGAAATTCTTTGGCCATGGCGGAGAAAAGATTTAAAAACTTGGAGAGAAAATTATCTTGCGATAAAGAGTTGAAATCACAATATGTTCAATTTATGAAAGAGTATAAGGAACTAGGTCACATGGAGGAATGCGATAAGCTAGAAGGAGACCTTAACTATTATTTTTTACCTCATCATGCCGTCCGGAAGGAGTCTAGCACGACGACCAAACTAATGGTTGTTTTCGATGGGTCGGCAAAAACTTCAAGTGGAATGTCGTTGAATGATGCCTTGATGGTAGGACCAGTCATTCAAAGAGACTTATATACACAACTATTACGTTTCAAGAAACATCGCTACGTTATCACGGCTGATATTGAAAAGATGTATCGACAGATAAAATTGAGTGCAACCGACCGCAAGCTGCAGAAAATAGTATGGCGGGAGGAGCCGGAGGATGAACTGCGTCATTACCAGCTGAAGACTGTCACCTATGGTTTGGGACCTTCATCTTTCCTGGCTACGAGGTGTCTGCGTCAGATTGGTATGGATAATCAAAATATATTTCCTAAGGCTAGTTAGGTCATACAGGAGGATTTCTATATGGACGACCTGTTGACGGGAGGCGATGACATCCAATCTTGTAAAGACTTAAAGCTTCAGCTGATAAGCTTGCTGCAATCTGCTGGTATGACCTTACGAAAGTGGAGGTCGAATGTGCAGGATTTGTCATCCGAAGCGGGCCAAGCCGGAATTCTCGAAAAAGGCAATTTTGAGAAAGCGACCTCTGACAAATCCAACAATGAGAAAATCTTAGGCCTAATTTGGAACAACACCTCGGATTGCTTCTCATATAAAATAACAAAACCAACGAACCAAACTGCAAGCAAGCGTCATATACTGTCATGCATAGCATCTACGTTCGATGCATTAGGGCTGCTTGGCCCAATTATTGTAGTAGCGAAATTGATAATGCAAAACTTATGGCAATCAAAAGCATCATGGGATGAAGCATTGCCTAATGAAATACTAGTACCATGGAGGAACTACTTAGAGGATTTATCCCAACTAAACGAATTAAAAATCGATCGAAACGTAATGTGCAGAGACTATAACAGCCTCAAAATACATGGATTTTGCGACGCCTCAGAGAGAGCATATGGAGCTTGTATCTATGCCGTAACAATGGACCCAAATGGTGAGAGACATTCTCAATTGATCACTTCCAAATCTAGGGTAGCGCCACTGAAATGCACATCATTGCCAAAACTAGAACTTTGTAGCGCAGTATTACTAGCCAAGTTAATGAGGACTGTCAAGCAAGCATTGGATATAATGGAAGCAGACACCTACTACTGGAGTGATTCAACTATCGCCTTGTGCTGGTTGAAAGGCCAGCCTGCCCGCTGGAACACCTTCGTTGCTAACCGCGTAGCAGAGATACAAGAACTTAGTAACCATCAAGACTGGCGTCACGTGACCTCAAGTGACAACGCCGCCGATATATTATCTAGGGCGTCCCCGGCAGAGAAGTTATTGAGCACCACCACTTGGTGGCATGGGCCGAGGTGGCTGATTGAAGAACCTAGCATCTGGCCAATACCCAAAATGGAGTGCTTAAACCCGCCTGAAGCAAAGGCAAAAAACGTCATGTTGTTAACAAACGCAAGAGATTGGGACATATTTGAAAAATTCTCGTCTCTAACTAAATTAAAGCGTGTAATTGCTTACCTACTTAGTTTTAAAAATAACTGTAGTAAACCACAATTTAAACATACTGGTAATTTGAAGGTTGAAGAATTAGAATTAGCGTTAAAACGATTGATCGAATCGGCTCAAAATAACTGCTTTTTATATAAAGAAATAGAAGTAAAAAAAACCCCTAAGAAGAAAGAAGTTCACAAAAGAAGATGAAAAAGGTCACTACAAAAAAGGAAGAAACATAATGACTCGACCGTGCAATCTTGGGATTTGCAATGCGATCCTTGGTCTCTACCCTTGACCAGCTAGATGATTCTGTTCCCCCCAAGGATGAAAAGAAAATGGGAGGTCTTCGGTGCAGCGTCTCATAAAGGATCAAGCAGATGGCTAATCTCGGACTTCAAGACTTGAGTGTTTGTGTTGTTAAGAGTCGTTATTATGAAATTATTATACGCATGTTATTTTAGATGAATAATTTATAAAGGTTCAAATTTATTAATAAGTTTATTTTAGGTGGATGTTATTGATTCTACGATATTTTGATTTATGAATTTATTTTTTGTGTTGATTTTTTTGATAATATGGATAATTCTTTAATTATATAATGTCAGTATTAGCATTTTGTTTAGGACAGTTTCTTAAAAAATGAGAACAATCTAAACTTTGCAATTAAAATTAAATATAATAGCTGATAAGGAGTATTTTTTAGTCTTGAGTCACAAATTGCTAAATATTAATGTAAATTAATACTTAAATAAAGCTCAACATTATAAATAACGAATTACTTAGCTTTTTAAATCAATAACAGTATTTTTATTTTTTTCTGTATTGTTAGACTGAATTTTTTTTGATAAATGAAAAATGAGTTTATGTTAATAGATTAGCTCTATACTTTTCAGTTCATGTATATATTTTGTTTGTTAATCTGTCTGAATATTATGTTTAAATTTACCATTAGGGCTAGATTTATAAATGTTTATTTTTTTCTGAAATTAAATGCATTTCCTGGGGTAGTGTTAAGAATAGTCTATGAGATAATACATCTATGAGATAAATACTGTAGTTAATCACATTGATTTAATTTTTCTTAGCTTATTAAGAGAGTATGAATGTTAGAGACCTCTGGATGAATTTTATAGAAGCTATTGTTACCGACTAATTAGAATGGACCACGTGACCCCAGTAGATATCTAATACCTGTGTTATTGTTATTATAGTCTTTTTAATAGTCTGAAGGACGGTATTTTTACAGTTTTTAGCAGTATAAAAGGGGTGTTATTTAAAATATTTTTCTCTCTCGCATTAACATATACTTAGAGTACAGACCCTGTACTGCCCAGGCGAGTTCCGGGCCAAAATTAGTTACAAAAAGTGTTGATTTAATTGTTACTCAAAAGTGTTTGTAAATAAAACGACTCTTCGTTAAAAAAGTGTTTTACAATAAAAAAAGTCCACCACCCTAGATGAAATTGAAGTGACTTGACATATATATTTACCCCTTTTCTATACAAATTAATAATCAATGGCGTAGAATTTTATTTGTTAATAATAATATGTCACAAATAATTAGTAAAAATATTTCCGGTACTATACAAATAATAAATTAAAAAAGTTCATCCTTAACAACAAAGATAGCGACATTAAAACAAAAACAAAAATCGGGCGTTTACAAATTAAATTGTAAAGACTGTAATTACTTTTATATAGGTAGAACAAATAGAAACTTTGAAGTAAGGGTTAAAGAACATCTCAGGGCATTAAATGGCAATAGCGAATCTGAGATCGCAGATCATTTAATAAAAAATGATCATAATTTTGACAAAAACCATGGACTTAAAATATTACATACGGGTTATAAGGTATCACAGATAAATAATTTAGAGATTTTAGAAATTAGGAAAAATGTAAATAATAAAGCAGACTTAATTAATAAGCAACAAATTTTTATAAACCCAATTGTCCCCTCAATCTTCCCAAATCCCAATTGTCCCTTCCCCTTCCTCCTACCCCTTCGACCCATATGTGATCTATGTTTAATTTTTAAGTTTAGTATACATTTGATCCTGATGATGTGAACATCGTTCACGAAACATGTAGATTGTGTACAAATAAAAGTGATGTAAACAAAGTTGTTTGTCTTTTCTTAAAATAAATAATGTCATCACAAAGTGAAAACCTTTCCGAAGAAGTTTTCTTCGAAAAATTAATAAAAACTCTACCAACTTTATTCGATTTCCATGAGAATGCTAGTTAAATTTTCCAAGAAACAATGTTCACATTTGTATCGTGAGAATTTCCTGTAAGTTAGTATCAGATAATTTATACATTTGTGTCAACGTCGTATATTTTCAAGTTCTCCATATGCGACCGCGGGCGTCTGCCAAAAGGCGATAGGGAAATGCAGAAACGCCTTGTGTATGATCGTTTCCCACAAACTGTGACTTCGATATATGTTACACTTGTACGATAAATCAGTTACATTCTCGTACTTTGCTGCCAAATGGAGCAAATTCAGAACCGTACATTTAAATGGAGATAATTTTGTTATAAAATCCTAACTAAACGCTATGTAGAAACTTTTTTTCAACACTGTTTTTCCTTAAAACTTTCTCCGAAGATACGAAACAAATAATATGGCATCTCGACTTATTTTATCGAGAGTTTAATGATTAGTTTATAATTCATAATTTATGAAGAAAAATAACTGTGCGAGTTTAAAATAGATTCCTACGTGGACTCACAAATTCAGAGTTTGGAAATTGCATACCTTCGTCCAGTTAAGTCTATTGCATTCTAAATGAAACCAAATACAGTTACAAAATAGTTAGTCTCCAAACTCAAATAGAATTACGTACGGAATATGGCATAACTAACACAATATGGCGGGTGGTTTTCAAACATCGCGTCATCCAAAAACGTTATTTTTTCTGCTATAGAAACAAGAATTTTCAAATTTGTCAATGTGATTGTGGTGCAGGATTGCAAATGTAATTTCAGTGTCCTTCTACAGATGTCGTTAGGATAGGTTACTGTAGGTTTCTCAACAGAGGTCAGTAAAGTAGTACTTTAGGCGAGTGTCAACTATCGCCGTTCGCCATTCGCATCTAATACCCGAACGGTTACGGAAATAGCCGATGATATCCAATCGACAGCTGGGCACCTTTAGTGCCTTGCTTCAGAATTACATGGAACATCCATTAGAATGGACGTTTGGTTCAGTTAAATATTTATTGTAAACCGCACAATAACGTAAATAAATAATACTTGTAACCTCGATGAGCCACGAGCTTTATAGATTATTCCCGAACATACATCAAGTAATCCCAATAACTGGGACTGTAGAACATTACACTAATGAATAAAGGTGAATCCTCTTAATTAGTGGAATTAACTAGTCTTGTTATTTACAGATACCATGAAGTCCACATTTACCTGTAAATTGGCGTGAAACTCTTATTCAGCCGTTTAACTTCTAAGGTTTCATATAATGACAGACTAAGTTCTCAGATAAAACCTGCCTCCCCGTGTGGGTACAGCCGCGAGAGTAGTGTAGAAAAGGGTAGGGGGTTTTACCCTCTCATTTACATTTTACCTTTTCGCCCCTACCTGACGTTATCAGCAAAAGCACCCCATGTTAATGTGTTTATAATCAAAGTACTAATTTAATCCTAATTGGCCTGTATCGCCGATTTTGTTGTGATTTTAAATTAGGTTGATTATACATGTTGATAATTGGATTTTCGGATAATCACAGGATTACTGAGAAATTTTGCCAACCAAATATGCTACGTGGTTAGCATATAAACTCGTTTTAGTACACACTGATCTACTTTTAGAAGATATATTTAAACTTTTTTTTAAATCTCAAATTGTTTGTTCAATTTTACAATTGAAATTCCCGAAACGGTTATTTCAAATTGAGACGATCAATGTTGCTGGTAAGCTTTTGTATATATTATTATTATTTAAATTAGACGTTTATAACTAGAAACTTTATAATAATAATTACCTCTTGTGTTATTGTTTTTTTACGACACATAATAATTAATTTCGCCACTAGTTGTAATGTGTCTTGTCTACGAGTACTAATTTTTCCATATTTTTTTGTCCATTCTTATATTAGTTGATTTTCATTACACGTTTATCCTGACGGAGAAACCATTCATTTTGAAACATGTCGATTATTGTTATTAAATAGTGATTTGCACAAAGTTATTTGTTTTTATAACTAATAAATTCAATTAAATAAAAACTAATTTAATTTTGTTATTTAGACAAATTGGTTATTCTTTCATTTTATTTTGCGTTAATTTATATTTTATAATATGGATAGTAAATGTAAATGTGATCGTTAATGTAAAAAATGTATTAAATTTGTAATATGAGTAATAAATGTACATGTAATTATTACCTAATTTGAAACAGTTTTTAATTTTGTATAATTGTTAACAAATTAACCACTACTCTTTGAAATTTTTGTTTTCATTTGTTATTTTTGTTCATTTTCATTTCATACCGACGAAGAAACCAATGGTTTCGAAACATGTAGATTATTTTTTGTTTTTTATACTTTATACTTTTGTACTTTTTGATATTTGGAATACCTCACAAGAGTCCCAGCTGCTCCCGTCTAGAGCCAGTGAGACTTTGGCATCCCCAATCGGAGTATGTTGTGTGTCTGAAGGCAGTGGGGAGGGGAATAAGATAGGCAGAGGAAGGTAGGGAAATAACTGACTATTCAAATTTGGTCGCTGAACAAGGCTAATTCAAGCAACATTTCAATTCTGAATGGTGGTTTTACACCAGGGTGATACTGAGGGTATCTTTCACATTTCAACGTGCCACAATATACTATGTACTTTTTTTAATTAATTACAAATAAAACAAATAAAATCTATTTGCACAAGCCGGGATTCAATCCCGCAACCTTCAGATTGCGAGTCAAGAGCCTCACCCCTCGACCACGGAGGCTGTCAAAATATGAAGGAAAACGACAGTGGTAAATAAATGGTGTAAACAAAGTGACTTTTTTTTCATTTAATTAAAAATAACGCCGCAAAGTTATTTTCCGATTCATTTATTTGCATGCTTAACAAAACACCGGGCATTAAAGAAACAGTATTTCAAAATATTTATGAAAATTCTTGTAAATGTTACAATTGGAATATGAAATTTAATTATTCCCTCCAGCTGAGTGCCTTTGTATCGAATACAGGACGTTGCTAACTGCAGCTGCGAATGCAATTGAATTATTCAAGCCAACTATGGAGCAGTATAATAAACAATCTGAAGTGGGTCTCGCCCGTAAATAACAGCGCATCTCCTCCTGTTTTATGCACTCGTATTCTGGACCGTTACTCTATGACTTTGTATATTTGATCGTAGATTGACAAATTGCTTCAGAAGCTGAAATGTTCCGCTGCTCTCTGCTTTCCATACAAAGTGTGAACCAAAAGGAAATGCAAATTATTGACAGTTTGACGGGGAATAAGATATAATAAATGTATGACTTTCATATCTCTAACGTTTTCTATATGTATATTGTAAATAAAAGTGTAGATATAAATTTTTAAAACCTGTCAAGCTATTCGAGTCGTTTGGATTGTTCCACGACAAAATTGATCATTAAAGAAAAGTGAAGAAAATAATAAACAAAAAACAAATCACACCTATTTATTTTTAAACCAAGAGTATCAATTTCTCATGTTTAGAGCCAGTGAGACTATGGCATCCCCAATCGGCGTGTGTTGTGAGGCTGAAGGTAGTGGGGAGAGGAAGATGAAGGAAGGGGCCAGTCAGATCTGGTAACCGAACACCATTTCGAGCGATATCGTGAAATAGGCCAAGGCGTGCGAGCATATTGAATGTTTATGAGACTACTTTAAATGTTCACAATGCTTGGTCCACGAACAGAAGAAGGAAGGCATAAACTCCTAACGTTTTCTGCATGTCACCAAAACTATAGGTTCGCCACTCCTGACCTAGCCCAACCCCACACAAAATATTGAATACAAATCTCTTAAGGAAAGTAAAAGCTAAACAAGGTTCAATTTCCAAGTAACAATAAATAAGCTCCGTAATAGCCAAAGCTAGAAACTCCTTAGAGAATTTATGTTAGAAGGAATTTTTGCTTTCCATTCCAACTAACATGAGAATCTCTTCAGGCGGATTGGTTCTTTCTTCGGTCAATGAAACGTGAACAACCACCCACCGCCGCATTCTCAAGACTCAAATCACAGTTGAACTAGAGCAGTATTTATTATCGTCAGTGCGCAATCGAAGATTTTTTCCAAGTTTATTGAAGCAGTCTTATTTATTGTCTAAGACCTGGTTTGATGTTAAATATATTAATCCGTGTAAAGACGAGGAAAATTAATAGTTTAATAACACGTCACTTGATCTGTACTATTGTACAGATGCGTGATGAAATTGTTTCATAAGGTACATATTAAAAGGGTTGTTTGTTTGAACCTGAATAACTTTATTTATTATTAATATATTTTTTAAATACGGTGAGCAGATAGGTTTATGAAGAGACGACGTTTAAGAATACGGTTGGAATAGGTTTTTAATATGATCCACAAAATTCACCCTGTTAACATCAATAAGTTAGGTACGCCTCATAGGTCATAAATATGTCTGGTAATGTTACATTATCGATTAAACTGTCAATATCCCCTAAATATTAGTTTCCTATAGCGTGAAGCCGTTATATCGAAGAATGAGCAACGTAATTGCGCTTATGTATGTTGCAGTAGAATAGTGTATTGTGTCGTGTTATTCTTGTGGGTATGTGTAGGTAGATACGTTGCAGAGGTTTGGAACAGTCTAATTTGGAATTTAGTTTTTTTAAGATGGAGTAACGTGAATTAATGCAAAATCATACAAAATCATGTGTTATTGGTGTGAAAATTTGATTACTTAGAAGTATTGTAGATGTTTAATTAAATACTAGGAGTAGAACACCCTCCCCCCTCTCCCGCCGGTCCACAACACCCCTTACCCCCCGCCCACTCTCTCATACCCGTTACATTCATTTTTCAAACAGCTCGCGTGCCACCTATTAAAGCGTAACAATCAAACAGACGCAGATTCACATTTATAATATAAGTATAGATTAGTATAATATTATCCATCAAATGGGTCTCCGTAGTAACCTAAATAAATAACAAAATGACAGCGCACGTCAAATAATTACTTATAATTACCAAGCAACGCTTTGCTTTTCATCTGTACAATAAACGTATAAAACATTTATTTATGTATTTATTTATTTGATGCAATATATTTACATTTTATACACAATTCAATGATGTTGGCCTCACTGGATGGTTTACCCGTGCTGAGGCCTCCATTTCATATACAAAATTATACATAATACATATAAATATATATATATACAACGTGTCCGGAAACAACTTCATAACGCCAGAGCTAATTCATAACGCCAGAGCTTACCAATATATACAGTATATATTACTCGCAAATAATGTATTATAACTATTAGTGAAAGAATTTTTAAAGTCCAGTCTATTACAGTATATTATGCGTGAAAGAGTAACAAACATACATGCATCCATACATCCATACAAACTTTCGCCTTTATAATATTATTAGTAGGAAGTAGGATATTTTTATTAAGGTCTCTAAATTCTTTTGTCATCCCGTGGGTGGTTTAAAATTAGATTGAATCCGTAAAATAATTATACACTCAGATTTGAAAATAGAATTTTCTTCCTTCGGGCGGCAGCTGCCAGGGAAAAACATCGTTAAGAAGGCTTTGCTCAGAATAATTGATAATCAACTAAATAACTCGCAATTATACTAACAAAACAAGAATGGAAGCGGTTTTACAAGAAAACCAGCTTCGCTTTTTATCTTTCTAACAACCAATCTTTTCAATTTGGGAAGCGGGTGTGGGTGCCGCCGCCCCGGGAACAATTTATTGGATAATCAACAACCCTACCAGAGATCACCCCAAGTGGTTCGCTACGTTTGGTGACTTATCAGGTGCCCGGGTTCATGGTGTTAGGTTTGTTAAGGCCTTGGCGGCGGATGCCTTTGCCCAGGCAGGTTTGTGGAGGCCATTGACCTCTTCAGCTAGTTTCTCTCAACCCGTCATCTTCCACCGCAGTGGAAGGAATGTTTTTTCTTTCTTCAGTGCATTATTTATTACATTTGTTGATAATTTATCGAGCATCATGCCAGGCACTTGGCCGTTCATACGTTCGTCCTTTCTGTACACAATGACCCCTAAACTCTTACCCACCTCTCATACCCTTTTACTTCCCGGAACTTTCTCTCCTTCCTTTCCTTAAAAACCCTCCACACAGCGTATTCAAAGGGCATAGGCCCTGTGGGAAATTATTATCTTCAAAACCTCCTGTGTAATGTAAAGAAAAACCTTAAATGAGAAATCTCTTTATTTTTCAGAAACAACAAATACAATCGACCGATGCTAGAGCTCAAGCATCCGTAAATTTCTAAAGTTTTCCTATCTGTATTTCCTAGGTCAATCCAAGAATTTTTGGTTAGCAATATCATTTTTCTCGTAAGCTACGAAATTTTTAAATACGTGTAGTATAAAAATACCATTAAATGATTTAAAAAAAGGAAACAAACAAATATCTGGAAGCCGCGCTGCGGCGTAAAGATAGTATTAAATAACAGCCATTAGAATAAATTCGTTTTCTACTTGTATAAATTTCCATACGCCTAAGAAAGCCAGGAATTTCAAAGGCCCATAATGTGCTTTCCTGTGCATACGGCCCGAACCTAACTCAACGGCAGCGGTCTTAACGCTTGATTTACAGTAAAGGCCGTTCACTTTCCACCTCACATCAAAATAAGGGTATTCCAAGGGGAGGTTGAAAATCTTCCGATTTCTATTTCAAGCTGCCTTCTCTTTTAAGGGGTGCTCTAACAAGCGCTGCCTTAAAGTCAAAACTTAAAGAGAACTTTCTATTTCCGCAAGTTAGTTTAATTCCATGATTACGTCTCTACCTTAACTCCCTTTTCTACCGCATCCCGTCCCCACATGAATATGTAAATTTATTTCCATTGTAAATTAAATTGGTTTTAAGAAAGTCAGGCACATTTCAACAAATTCTCTTCTTCTTCTACGTAAGTCTTTTCTCTCTCCACTTCTGGATATTTGTCTCCTTCCCGTCTTCCAGTATTTCTTGTTTAAAGTCGGAACCAGCCGTTTTAGTCCTATGCAAGTCTAGTTAAATGGCAAGTCAGTTAGCAAAGACTAAAATGGCGATCAGAGAATCGTTGCCTCATCTATTCCGGATCAAGGTAATTTGACCGAATTGCAATTTTTCGAAATCAATTTTTAGAATTCAATTGTCCGAAATTAAGTTTTTCGAAAACATATTTTTCGAACAACACTAGTATACAGTATGTAACTAATATAAATACGTATACAGTACGTACAAGAGTATTTTATTATAGGATGGACAATCCCAACTAACCTAACCTAACCTAACCTAACCTAACCTAACAGCATCTCGTTAGTCATAAGTCATAAGCAAGTGAAATATACATTCGAAAAATTGATTAACAAATTCGAAAAATATGTCTTTCGGCAAATTGCTGTTCGAAAAATTAGTCTTTCGAAAAACTGAAATTCGAACAATTGATTTCGAAAAATTGAATTCGAAAAACATGTCTGGTCCCATCTATTCCAGTCTCCAATGTTGTTTTTTTCCCTTCTGATCTCCAGTGTAGCAAGGTGTTTAAACACATATTTTGACCACTATATTAATATAGTGGTATGGACTAAGTTATCTGTTTTCATAATATCAATAATGATGCCACGAAGTATATTTGCGAAGTTCGAAGAAAAAATGTATTTACCTAGTTACGTGCCTTGCCGATTTCTATATCTGTTATTCTATGTCTATATGTGATGTCGGAATTGTCTCCAAGCAATATTAATTATGTATTTATTTTATAAACTATTAACGTCTGCCATATATATATGTTATATATATTGATATTGTTATATATATATATATATATATATATATATTGTTATAAATATTAATTGCACGTCGGGCGACTTTAGGCGGTTGTTGGTTTCACAGAATTTGAACAAATCATGAAATTTCAAAGTTGACATTCAAGTTTTGTGAAAAGTCTTATTGGAGTTCTGTTACTATCCAATTACTGTTAAACAATCAAACTACGTTAAAATAATTAAAAAAAAACCTTCATAGATCTTGAATTTTATCTTTGAAATTTGATGAATTGTTAAAATTCCGTATCAATGTCATTGACAGCGCTTTTTTTAAACTCCAATTCTCTAATCTATTCTACTGATTCATGCTTGGTTGGATGTACCGGTCAAATGATATTATGCAGGGTTCTGTTTCCGGGATAAATTTAATCCCGTAATTGACTTTAATTTGGCGTATTCAGCCCCTCTGCCAAAATGATAATTATATTATTGCAAACGTCAAAACAAATGGATCCATGCATCACTTTGACATCATGAAACAGATTGAATTAAAACCCTGTGAATCGACGAGATAGGCATATTAAGCGGAAACACGTGTCGGAGTAGTGTACATCAGACATGCATTTATTTGAAATTTTGCACATCTCCTTCTACCTGAATTTGCGGTTCAGCTCGCAACGTTATTACAACTATGACGAACGGATCTTCTGCTAACGGAGGTTGACCATCATCTAGTCAATCTTTACCCCACGACATTTAAAGCCCATGACATTTAAATTGAATAACAACGCTTCTTCTTATATCTTTTAATTGTAAACATAGGAAAAATTGATCTGGGACAACAAACGGTCGCGACCGAACTTGTTTATGTTCTGTATCTGTGAGTGTCTCTTTCATATTTTCATTGGGGGTTTTCAATATCATAAATTAGAAAGTCTTAATATCGAGTCAAATATAAATCAGAAAAAATTGTAAGCCATCCTCTTTTATTTTCCCACTCTTACCCCTTCCACTCCTTCATCAATTCTTCTGGCGATTTAGAGTTGCTCCTTCCCACTTAATCCCCTTCATCAATGTAAATCTATATTTAATCTAAGTATATGACTCAGATGAAGTGAACATTGTTCCTGAAATTAATCTTCTCCATTATCACGCACGTATAAAAGCTGACAAAAAATATATATTCAGAGATTCATTTTGTTATTCCACATTTTTCAATACAATTCACGAATAAGGGTAGCAAAGATAGTTTAGTATAAATCCAGCTTTGCAGCATTTTTTAAAATATATTCCCAGCATGAAAAATAGGATTTCCCTCTGAAGTAGATTTAGTACGTATGCAAATAAGCTCCTCTTTGTTTTGGTTTACTATTTCTTGGAATTTAATTCCACGGGAGTAGTTTAGGGATAGTTTCTGGATTGTACAAGAATTTACGATTGAGCGAAGGGAAGTGGGGAAAATTCAGCATCTGTTACCACGAATGAAAATAATACGTTTAAAATTATTTGAGATATATTTTCGCGGAACGTATTCTAATTTGAAAATGTAGTAAAATTATTCCTTTTTAGACTTACGAGTATTAATTAATTTTCTCTCGAAACTCACATCAGTAAATCAAGGAAATAATACATTATAAATACGAGTTTGGAAATTAAGTTTTCTTCGAAAATTTATGGATTTTACAAAGTACCGAAATGATTTTTCGATTTTGTAATTAATTTTCACCATTGGTTCGACGAGTACCTAATTCAAATTAATTTACACAAATTTGCGCTTTACTTTTAGGGCAATTTTATTCTATAATTCAATGAGATTTCTGTTGGACGAGTTCAATTTTATTATGTTGAAAATTATTTTCTAAATTTACTTGGTTTTTATACGGGAACCTTCCATTAAGTATTCTCGTCTCAGCGGAAACAATTGGTAGTTATTATTCAAATGTCTCTAATTATTCTCTATCTATCTTGTTATTTCACTTCCCTTTATAATTTACGACAGTCTTCCAACGTAATCAATAAGATTTAAATTCAAATAAAGCGTTGTAGTTATAAAATAAGATAAAATTATCGTTAACATTCGGACATTTAATAAATAAATTAGCAAGTCAAAATTTTACAGTGAATATTCAAACTTTTTGATGCATGCTTACTAATTTCAGAAGTCTATTAAAAATGGGTATGGGTGAAACTAATTATTCATAGGGCTGTTAATGGCCCAGTTTTAACTGAAACAATCCCTTCCTGTTTGCTTAATAATTTCATTAAACTGCAAATATTTTATGGCTGTACGTACAGACCTCACAAGAAGTAGACTGGTGCGTCAAAATTTTGCAAAATTGTTTGTACCGAGATTGTCGTTTTTATAACATTTATGGACGGTATACGTAATGATAAAAATGTATCTTTTCGACAAGGTAAGCCTTTGTTGATGCAAAGTGAAGTAAAAGCATCTGTTTTTGGTTTTGAAAATTTGATCGCTTGGAAACATAGACATATATTCTTCAATTAAATACCGCGAGTAGAACATTTGATCTTTACTATAATTGGGTATTTTTTTAAAAGACTCTTCATAAGTCAAGGCCAACAAAAAAAATGCTTTGAAGGACAACATCTCTACGAAAACATTTCTGGATATGATTTTAAATGTGGCAAATAAGGTTCTTCAGATCGGATTTTTTTGCTTTGTTTTCTTACATTAGCTCCACAAGGAGGCCCTGCGGAAAACAGTTTCCCTCGGGGCCTACGTCATCCTTGGGGGATGCTGGGTGGAGGATCTTTTTAGGAAAAGGAAGGAAAGAGAGTTCTGAGAAGAAAAAGGTATAGGTAGGAATCTGAGGATCAGTATGTCCAGGAGTGACAGACGTATGAAACCATTCCTTCCACTGTTGTGCAAGACTGAGAAGTCGAGAAAGTCCGGCTGGAGAGGTTAAAAGGTCTCCCTCAACCAGTCTCTCCCGATCAGGCCCAACACGCAGTGGGTAGGCAACACGCGTCCGCCGCGAAGACCTTGACAAGCCTTTACCCTACGAACTCTGACACTCCTGATGAATCGCCCGCTAAAACGCCCGCCTCCCGAATTGTGCATATCGATTTTTTCAATAAGTTTTTTCTAATTTGTATGAAAAAGCCTTTGGTTTTGAAACAGTGGTAACATTAATTTAATTTAAATAAAATAATTTCATATTTTTTAATGTAGCTATAACTTTGTGGTTATCCATTATAGATAAATGAAACAATTTAACAAACAAAAAATGTTGTCTTATAGCCCAATCATGGATATGTTCCTCTACCCACCCATTCTTCATTAATACCTAGCAACAGCTCCACCCCTACCATAATAATACATTATTCCCATCCATATTTCAAAACTGTCAAATCAGTATACATTTGCCTCGAAGAAGGAACGTTCGTTCTGAAACCGGTCAAATTTACTCAAGTATAAAAGTGGTTCAAACAAAGTTAAATTGTTTAATTTATTTAAGATAATTTCAAGCCATTTAAATAAATAATTAGGTAGGTTCATATCAAAGCCATGGGGAATGAGCCGATAGCATTATAATTTCTATTTGCCAAACCGAAGGTACACATATTGCAAAATGCTTTCAGCCCGGCAGTTAATATTTGCATACATTAAACCATTTCACGTGAATGTACCACGAATACACTGAAATCCCATTAGCGCACATTCAATGCATAATTAATCGTTTGAGGGAATCGAGCAGAAACCAACCCTCATACATGTTTTATTATTGATGCATACATAATGAGGCATGAAAACCTTTGCTTTTCACGAGATGTTGCAAGTTAATTTATTTATCACAGCTCCTTACCGATGTAAAACCATTTCAAGATTCGTCGAACTAATTTATTTGGGTAATTAAAATTGGACAATAACATCTACTGTAGCCCCCTGTGGAATAAAAACTGAATTCATTTGGTTCGGCACTTAACCCGTCTGCTTGGTTCAATATATTCGCACCTCACAATTCACAATCCGGAAGCCTCGGTTTCGCGCATAAATTTTGAAACCGTCACTTTGGATCGAGATTGTAAAATATCTGTGCAAGATAGCTTTCATATTTCAAAGACAATAAGAAGCATTATTTCGTTCTCTTTTTTTATTGAGTTAGTTTATACTACATCAATATAAACTAATAAGCACAATGTAACATTTCATTTGATAAATCTAAATATTTTTAGTAAGCATAACATTTATTTTTAAATACATTCATTCTTTCTTCATTCTTCATACTTTCAGGCATTTCATCAACATCTTTAGTCCTCTACACATTAATTAGGCAGTTCTGTGATTAGTTAATGTGAACATTTGTCTGTCCAACTGGGCAGAATACCCGTTTCAGGACAGCCAAATTGTATATTAAGTTCATAATATTCTTAACAAAGGAATAGTTTCGTTCAAGATATCAAGGGAATTTGCTTCTGTCAAGACAACTTTTGAGAACACTAAGAATTGTATATAATTAAGGGATGGTTTCTTTATGTCTTTAAAAGAATCGCAAAGATGTGATTTTTTTCAAGGTCAATTTGGAGAACGTAAATAAATGCATTCAGAGTGAATGCATTTATTAATGTTCTATGAGTGTTTTCTTTAGTGAGATCACAAGTAGGAGATTCTTTCCAGGCCATTTTAGAGAACATTTACAATTGGATAATCAGAATTTACACATTTATAAACCAATATTTGACATATGAATTCACAATGTATTTATAACTGTTTAATTTTAAAGTACTATAATTTTTAGAATTACTTAAATAGTAGAAATTACACAATTATAATCCAAATATATGACAAATGATTTTTCAACATCGTTTTGGAGAACATTAATTTATTTAGTTGTTTATTTATTTCTTTTATTTTACTCGCAAAGGGCTTTTACATAAATAATAAATAATAAAGGCAGTACTCCATCTTTAACATGAGAAAACAAATAGATAAGATAAAGTTACGATGTGAATAAAAAGTATATAAATTAAATAAAAAAAATACAACAAAAATTTTGTACAGTGAGATATATAATATCAATATGTTACGATTAGAAAATACGTACATAATATAAAAATCCAACCAACAAATTTAAAAGTGAACCAAGGTTTGCAAAATTGCAACATTAACCGTGTCTTTACACCTATAAGTATGTTTCGCTGTGTCAAGCCGAAGCGATGTATCGATGGTACCGACCTCCTGTACCTCTCTGTGGAGTTGCAGGAGTTCGAAACCATCGGACCTATCCAATTTCGAACTCAATATTTTAGGTAAAAAAGTTAACCAATTTTTTTTTTTTTCAATGAAATTACAAAGGCATTACATTTAATAACATTAATAATTGCATTCCGAATAGGTTAATGGTTTCTTTCGGGAGATCACAATTATGATATTTTTCTGGGTTAATTTGGAGAACATTTGCAGTTGCATTATTAGAATTTACACATTTATACACCATTATTTGACATATGAATCACCAATGCATTTATGACCATTTAATTTTAATAAATGTACTATTATTTTTCGATTTTCCTAAGTAAAAGAAATTACCCATTTATAAACCCGACTAAATGAATATGAATTTCCAATGTATTTATATAGAAATTTTCAAAACTTATTTTTGAAATGTCTAGTCGTTATTTTACAAGAGTCAAAGACCAGTCCTTATTTTACACGGATCAAAACACAGAGTAAAAGTTTTATTTTTATGCAATAATATAACTTTTTAGTACATATTAGGTATGTGAGATTGTGTTAGCATATGTTCGCTCTCGACTCTCCCCATATCCAGAAGCCAATTGCTAACCAATTTCCGTAAAAAGCTTGTACTTTTCAGTTTCCAAGCATCGGGTATGAAGTTGAACAATTTAGGCCCTAAGTAGGAGTATTGTCTTTGGGCATGTGATGTGTTTGTAGTAGGCGGAATTACTGGATTCCTCCCTGCATGACGGGTGTTGTGGAGATGATCGATGGATGGATAGTGGTGTCGGTGTTTTTGTGTATGTAAAATAATTTTTCTTATGTATAGTTGCCGTACATCAAGAACACGTATCTCTTTAAATAATAGCTCACTGGGATACCTAAATGGTTTCTTAAGGATGACCCTTAAAAGTGATTTTTGTGCTTTTGCTAGGGGATCAATTATTGTTTTGGAACAGCCGCCCCATCCCAAGGATGCATATTCTAGCAGTGAGTTACACAAGGCATGGTACATTTGTTTCAGATCTTTTAAGCAAAGAATATTTCTAACAGACATGAATAGATGAGTAAGTTTTCTAATCTTTGAGGAAGTCGAGACAATATGTTCGTCCCATCTCAGAGACTTATCTATGATAATTCCTAGATATTTTATACTATCGACACATTCTAAGTTTAAGCATTTACATGAGGTCCGGTCAATACAGTGGTGAATAATGATGTTGTGTATTTCTTTTGGTTCTCCTGCTTGTGTTGATCTGAAACGGATGTATTTGGTTTTATCTAGGTTAAGTGTTAGGAGATTATTGTCTAACCATTGTTTGACCTTATTTAACCCTACTTCTGCTTTACTGTGAACAACATTCCAGCTTTTGTCTTCAAATAGTAAGACTGTATCATCAGCAAAGGTGATAATGTGGTCGGCAAGGGAACTGTTACATAGATCATTTATATATATATTGAATAGAAGTGGTCCTAAATTACTGCCTTGGGGTACACCGAATTTAATATTAGCTGAATCGCTTATAGTGTCGTTGATGAACACTCTTTGGCTCCTGTTATCTAAATAGCTACACAACCAATTGAAGAGCTGACCTTGTATACCGATGCGCTGTAGTTTAATCTTCAGAATTTTGTGAGAGATAGTGACGAATGCTTTTGCTAGATCCAGGAAGAGCGCAATGCATTTTGTACCCCTATCTATGTTATTAGAGATAATTTTTGTCAAATTGGCAATGGCATTTTCAGTGCCTAAACCTGGTCGGAAACCGTATTGGCTATTGGAAAGGATGTTGTTGTTTTCTAGGTACAGGCTGAGCCGATTCTTAACAATCTTCTCAATAATTTTAGACACAGAGTTGATCAAAGAAACTGGTCGGTAGTTGTTAATCTGTGATTTATCCCCATTTTTGTGAAGTAGAATAACAATTGATTGTTTTAAATGATTGGGGAATTTTCCAGAGTTAAAGCTTAGATTACAAATGAACGATATCGGTGATGCTATGGCGGATTTTATATTTTTTAACAGATTTGAAGAGATCTTATCTGGGCCACACGCATTGGATGACTTAAGCTCGTCAATTATTTTCATCACTTCTTGTGATGAAGTTCGAATGTTATCTATTTTATGACTGAGATTACAGCCAGTTAACTTAGCAAGATCAGATTCAGTTGTGTTATATTTATCAAGAATTTTTTTTGACAGTGTGGATCCCACTGACGCGAAGTAGTTATTTGCAAAATTTACCATCTTTTTTGGATCTGACGTGATAGTGTGATCAATGTTCAATGATTTAATTTCAGATGATTTATTGGTTTTAGATTTAGATATATTACGAAAAGCTTCCCATAGCGTTTTTGACGTATAGTTGGTTTCGTAAATAATTTTTTTAAAGTAGTTTTCTTTAGTTGATGTAATTAAATTTTTACACAAGTTCCTATAATTTTTATATCGACTTTGTAGTATGATATTCTCTGGGTTCCTATTCGCCTTTTTGTGTAGTTGATTCCTCCTGTGTATTGATTTTACAAGACCAGGGGTGATCCATGGCGTGAGTTTTAATTGTTTGTTAGATATAAGTTTGTTACTAGTGTGTTTATATATGTAATCGTGTAATTTGGTGATGAAATTCGTCATTGCTAAATCAGTATCCCTTTGGTCTAGAACGTTTTCCCATTTTTCTGAATTTAAGTCCTTAAGTAGGTTGAAGTAGTTTATTCGAGGTATGTATTTAATTTTAGCAGTAGTGGGAGGTTTATTTTTAAGGCAGAGAGCTGTAGAGTAGTGGTCAGAAATTGTGGAGTGTATAACAAATGATTCGATATGTTTAATTTTTTTGATGTTAATGTGGTCTAGACAAGATTTACTTGTACCCTGTTCTCGGGTAGGGCTGTTAATTGTCTGTATGAACCCATTTTCCGTAAGCAGACATAGATAATCTTCGGATTGACGGTGGTACTCAGGAATCGTATTAATATTTAAATCGCCTAAAATGATTTGCCGTTCTAATTGTTTTGAACTGTTGATGATTGATTGTAAAGAATTCAAAAAAGTATCAATATTTTGGAATGAGGGTGATCTATAGATTGCAAAAATACATAAGTTATTGTTCAATACAATTTTCATACAGTTTGCTTGTGATAGTAAAATTTCGTCGACTTGTGCTTGTAGACCGTTTCTGATGTAAATTACAATTCCACTGGATTTATTTAAATTTATATTTGTGTGATGTTCCGAGTAATTGTGAATCATTTTAGAGGTGTACTCTTTATTTATCCAGCATTCCGTTAAAATTATGACATCGAATGCGCAATTAAATTGGTCTAGAAAAATGAGGAAATCGTCCAGTTTTGAAATGCTTCTAATGTTCTGGTGTATAATTTTTAGACTGTAAGAGCCCCAATTATAGTTTTTTATATTATTCAGATCATCAATTATATTCAAATTACAGTATATACCTGGATGGTTATCAATATCACAAGGTAAATCAAACATAATTAAATGTTGGTTGTATGTGGCATAGAGAAAAGTGTTCCAGTAATATATTATTAAATTTAAAAACTATTCCTAGTGTGGTTGCATGGATAGGAGTGTATGGAAATAATTTAGTGATTTGGTAATATAATGCAGAATGTTTAAAGTCGCTGAAACATCGTGATAACAAATTATTATATATGTATGGTAAAAAAATAACAAGTGAAAATGAAAATGAGTGAGGCGGGTGCTCGTACCATCTTTGTGCAATGAAATATTTAATTAACTTTAAACTATGTAAATTCTGATTAATAATATAATGAAGATTGGTAAATTCGCTATCTCGCCGAGTTAATGATTTATTGCATATACCTGGAAACGAGCGAGACGGTACATACCTCAGTAGTACGATTCTTTCAGTTGCATCACATAGTTGCGAGCTTGCTTTCGTCAGATATACATATTGCATTAGACCCCGTGTCCCGTCTGACATATATCTGCCCCGCCTTCGACCACGTGAAACGGTAACCTCGCGTTTTCGCTTCTTGTCTTGCCTTCCAAAATAGTTGCTTGCCTCGAAATGTCAGTTGTTCGGAGACGTAGATCCTGGTACTCGGTCCCGCAATTCCAATGTTCGAAGTATTCAATTTGTCTTCCAAATTCGGGTTGTTTTTGTTGTATGATTTCACATCCGCTAACAGCTGTTCTTTGGCTATGTTCGATTTTAGTTTGATTATAATTTCTCTCGGGTGAATATTATTTGTTTTTTTTGCTGCGCGATGAATAGCGTCTATGTCCTTGATTATGATTTCTTCATTTGTGACAATCGAACTCTATATTTCTTGTTTCTTAATTATGAACGTCTCCATTAAAATTAATTTCATCCTTAAAGTATTTTGGCATTTGGTTTTTCATAATTTTATGCACAAAAATTAACACATTCTGGTTATAAGAAAAAATACATATGTTTGCATGAGAGGAAGAGAGATATATAGCTTTTAGCTAAAATGTAAGGCGCTCGGGACGTTTTTGGTCTTATAAAAGTATAACGCGATTGGATGTTTTGGGATGTATTTATTCCTAAACAAGCAGACGGGTTAACTAAACACCTAGCGTCGTTTTTTATGAACATTGGTCGAACAGATTTCTCCCTGGCCGAACTTAGAATGTCATTTTGACATGTTTATGTAATACGTTTTGTTTTCCTTGTGTGAGTTTTACCATTTTTATAATTGATTTTTCTCTTTTTTCCTAATCAGTTAGCGACCAAAGCAGTACTTCAGGGACCGGACCATGTAAATTATTAATAGTGTAGATTTAAAATAGTGAAAAGTCATGTAAAACGGTATTTGTAAAAATAAACCAGAAAACTTATTTTGATCGCAATGTTCTTACTGAATGTGGCCTATATTTTTTAGATTAATAAAGACATTTTATGGGTGTTGTACATCGTAAGTTACCTTTTTCAGTAGGATTCATCTGTGTTGAGATAAGGCGAAATTTATGACACAAACGGTTAACTACAAAAAAAATTAAATAAATACTTTTACTTTTATAATAAACGTTAATCAACATCGTATCATTTTCAAATGCATGCTTATAAACAGGTTTTAATAAAAGCGTTGAAGTTCGATCTGTCTTGGCTAATGATCCAAAACTTGATGTCCAATTTATATTTAGAATAAATTGTGTTCTGACTAATGGCCAGTGGATGTGCCTTGTGTGGCTTTGCAACAAAGTATCCAAAAATTCTTTGTCAATACTTTGTTGAGATAGAATAAGTAAGAAATTATGCTTTTTGGTATATGAACGGACCGCTTAAATATGTCCACTGGACTTAGTTCAATGAAACCAGGCGCGTTATCTTAGTAACACATCTTCACTATATTAATTCATATAAGCATCTGTCACACATTTGAAGAGAATAAATACGCATTTCGAAAAAAGAATAATTAATTCATAAAATAATTTTGGAACCTACTTTGCAGCTTGTCTGTTGTAATTTGATAAGTAGTTCTAATTTTGCATTACGCTGGAATATTGCACTAAATTTTCTGCTTAAAAGCTGACATTTTCAAATTGGAGAATGGATTCAATAGGCCACTTGCATCACATTGTTAAAAAAATTCCGGTTAAAGCAAATATTCTAGGACAAATATTCTGTATTTTTTTATCGTATTTTTGAAACCCTTGCGATTTTTTGAAAATTTCAATCCGAAAAATCAGACCATTTTTTATAAACCGGAAAGACGGAACATAATTTTATGGGTGCGAAAAAACGATAATTACATAGCCGAAAATCATTTAAAAAAAAGAATGTTTTCCACAAACAAGGGCACAGGAGAATAACGAGGCATACCAAAAATATTACATCTCATAAATATTTTTTTCCTTGATCCATCTTATTGATCATAAATCATTATAATGTTCAACGTCTAAATTACTAAATCCAATGTAATATACTTGTAGATGTAAATTATAATAATAAAAAGCATATTATAAAATTTGATTTTGTTAAAATAAGCACCACTACCATTATAACTCTAAAACACGTACAGAGAGCGTAAAATGTACGGGGTTCTCTTCATAACATCTGTCAAAAAGTCAAACCAAATGATAAGTTCGCAGAGAACAAACAATAAATCTAGTGAACGTTAAATGTCGAATTCAAAAATTCGCCTGAAGTCAAAGTGTTGCCATATAAAAAAATAAATCAGTGTGGAATTTTACAAGATTAATATTAACATTTTCGGAGACGGGACATTTTCATGTAGTGATGTCACGGGCCCAAATAATGGATTTATTTATTTAAAAATAAAAAACTGTACATTTCTAAAAAAATTTACTAACATTTTCGTAATCTTAGTAAAAAAATCTATCCACACGATTTTTTCCAAGTCGTTATGAAATCCATGCAAGTGGCCTATTATAAACTCGAGAAACGCAGCAAAAATATATTAACAAAATGTCACCGTCATAACTTCGTTGATATTCTCAACTTACCTACGTTCAAAAGCTCTCAAAATCATAAATAACTCGTTGCAGAACCAATCAGCTAATTGAATGGAATCACGTAGGTCACAAATTGCATACTAAGTGCACTATTTGCGGGGTGGAGCACCATTACAGGATGCTATTCGTGCGGTACAGCAGTTAATGCAGTTACAGTCGACCCATTCAATACGATTAGCATCGGCGGAGGAAGGAGCTCTACCTCGGCGCCTTGTGACTTGTGGCCTAACGCGTGCAGGTAGACTTTTAATCGAGATAAGCGGTATTGTAAGCTTTAACCCTTTTGGGAAATTAGTTTGTTTATGTTTGCTATTGGCTGATTGGGTTCTTTCCTATGTAGACCATGATATGTGTTCTTATGAACATCTGAAAACGAACTAACAAAGTATAGAACCGCTGAAGAAACAAATTAATAGAAGAGTGTTGAGGGCAAAAATTACAAATATTGAAATTATTATTTAAATTTAGAGCTCGTCTAGTTGTAGAGACAATTGGAATTCAAAAAAATCCCATTAAAGCGACCGGGATAAGTTCAATATTTCTTGGTATCCGGTAATTTACGGCAACAACAACTAACTAAACGCAGAACACCTATTTAAACCATAATGTAATTACAGATCTTAGAGGTGTCGAAAAGGTTACAAGACTTACATACATAAGCACTCGTGAAGTACACAGACTACGCACACAAGCACGCATTTCACCACGATAGATTACTCATCTGCCCTGATGATGGACACTGTAACGCTGAAACTATTGGCTAAAGAAAGAGGTAGTGCAACATGGCATAATATCCCAAAATAAATCGCGATTATATAAATTATGTGATTTTTTTATTATTTTTTTTTTAAATAAAACATACAATGAAGTTGCACACCCATGAGTTATCAATCCCCAATTGGTACTTTTGAAAAGTTATTAACAGATATTAAATTAATTTCATTTGCCTGCCTATGGTCTTCTTCGTCTTCTTGTGCCCTGTCCGTTCAACGGATGTTGGCTATGCGGACTTTGTTTACTGCGGCCCGGAACAGCTCTATGGTAGACTGGCCAAACCACTGTCTCAGGTTTTTCAGCCATGAGGTTTTCCTACTTCCAGGGCCCCGTCTTCCGGCAATCTTTACCTGCATTATGAGATGCATACTTCTCAGGATGTTTCATCACATGTCCAAGAGTATGGTCTAGGAGTCAAAAATTCTTGGCCACGACTTTAGCGAAATGATATTTTCCATATGAACTTATTAGCGACGAAGGTCTACTACATTTCCCGACTGTAGATATTTCTATCGATTTTTCGAAGAAAACTTCATTTGAAAGGTTTTGGTTTTTTTTTTATTCAAAAGACAAATAACATAGTACTCGTAAGTAGTAAATTCAGTGCATATTTACTCCTAGTGATGTGAACATTGTTTCTCGAAACATGAAGATTGTGTTTAAATAAATAAAGTGATGTAAATTAAGCTATTTGTCTTTTTAATCAAATATTATACAGTCGGGACGCGGAAGAGTTTTTGCATTTATTTTTTAAATGTTTATGTGAGCACCACCCAAGAGTCACACCTGTTCCCGACCGTCTGGAGTTAGTGAGACTATGACAACCCCAATTAGGGTATGTTGTGAGGCTGAAGGTATTGGGGAGGGGAAGGAGATGAGGGAGAGGATGAAGGTGAAGTACCGGACTATTCAGATCAATCACCATCAAATATCAGTCAAATATCATTAAAGCTATTTGAAACAACGCCAAACGTTTCGATTCTGGAAATTCTGGATTGTGCCACAAATATACTGTATACATTTTTTTTTAAATGAACAAATTGTAAATAACATAAGAATACAATTTACTTGTGCGGGATTTGAACCCGCGACCTCCGATTTGTAGCCAAGGATCATAACGCGGAAACATAGAGGCCGTCGGAGTGCATCATTCGGTATGAAAATGCATCTTAAATTGTTTTCACAACACCGAATTTTATTCGATTACTTTAGCAGCTGAAAAATGAGTTTTATCTTATATATAAAAATCTCTTGTCACGGTGTTTGTGGTCGCACTCCTCCGAAACGGCTTGACCGATTTTTATGATTTTTTTAATGTATATTCGGTAGGTATGAGAATAGGTTTTAAAGTATATTTCATACCGCTAGGTGATTAGGGTGTCCCTATCCAAAAAAACTATTTTTTTGACACTTTTTTTTTTAGTTATTTTTGAACATATCTACTACTTCTGAGAAAGTATTGTCAACTGATTGCAATCTAGGTTCAAGCGAGTATATAAATGACTCAGTCCTGATATTATTGTTGCAATTAACAATAATTTTAGATCGAGTAGGTTTTTGTTGGTTATGGAAGGTAATTCTATTAATAAAAACTATTAATAATAATAGACTTTATGCAGACAGTAAGTTACATTACATTATTTATATTACTTTTCACATTGATAATGTAATGTTAAAACGGGAACTACCCAGCTAAGGGAAGGAAAACCCCAACAGAAAACCCTGGTCCTCCAGGATGGGGGTTGGGCGTAGGGCTAACAACCCTACCCCATAAAAAAACAAAATGTTACGATACCTCAAGACAAGCATCGAACATCGGAACGGAATGAGGATAACAGACCCGGCAAACGTAAAAAGGCATACGATTTAAAAATTTGCACTTGGAATGTTCTAACACTCTATCAACCTGGCGCCCTCCAGACACTAATAGATCAACTTAAGACATCACGGCTCTGCAGGAAATTAGATGGCTGGGAAATGGGATATTTGTAAAGGGAGACCACTGCATGTATTACAGCTGTCACGAAAAGCACCACATAAAGGGAACAGGCTTCCTGGTAAGCAAACGAGCTAAGCATCTCATCATGGACTTTAAGTCACTCAGCCCCCAAATGGCATATCTCAGAGTAAAGGGAAGATTCTTCAACCTGAGCATACTAAATGTCTATGCACCCACAGAGGACAAACCTGCCGATGAAAAGGAAGATTTCTATGACAAGCTGGAGAAAGCTTTTGATGAATGCCCACCGCGTGATATTAAAATAATAATAGGGGACATGAACGCGCAAGTTGGTAGGGAGCCCTACTTTACACCAACAATCGGAAAACATAGTCTCCACCTAAACTCAAACGAGAATGGGGAACACCTGATAAACTTTGCAGCATCTCACGATATGGTCATAGGTGGTACGTTATTTCCACACAAAAATATACATAAAGCCACGTGGAAACACCCAAATGGCAGAACCAATAACCAAATAGACCATATACTTATTAGTGCCAGACATAAATCAAATTTACTAGATGTCCGCACTTATAAGGGAGCTAATATTGACTCTAACCACTTTCTCGTTGCAAGTCGACTGCGGTTTAAAATATCAAATACTGGTAAAACAAGAAGGTCTAAAATCACTAAATTTAATACGAACAAATTACAAGTCCCCGAAACCAAAATCGAATTTCGAACTACGCTCAACAGGATAGCGCAGTGTGACACACAAGATATCAACTCACAGTGCACGACCTGCAAAAACCTTTTAACAACAGCTGCTCTCTAAGCCCTGGGAAAAGAAATCCCTATAAGAAGAAACCATTGGTTTGACTCAGACTGCGCAGAGGTAACGAAAAAAAAAATGAATTCTATCAAAAAACGTTACAACAAGGCTGCACAAGACAACTTATGGACACCTATAGGGAAACAAGGAAGAGAGAAAAGAAGATGCACAGGTAAAAGAAACGCGAATATTTACAAAAAGAAATTAGAGAAGCTGAAGCACTTAGGCTTAAGAATGAGAGTAGGCTTCTCTACAAAAAAGTAAATAACATGAGAGCAGAGTTTAAGCCAAAAATAAATATATGCAAGAACGAGAACGGAGTGATACTGAGTGAAAAGCCTGACATCCTGAGGAGATGGGTGAGGCACTTTGATACGGTTCTCAATAACAACTCGGCAGAGGTGGAGCACAACACGGTGGAGAGCACGGGAGATGACTTGCACATTGACAATGCTGAACACCCTTCACTGGAGGAAGTGAAGCAGGCAATAAGACAGCTGAAAAACAACAAATCCCCCGGGTCAGACGAGCTGGTAGCTGAATTATTTAAAGCAGCAGGTGGAGAGTTTACCCAATACCTGCATGCCCTTATCCAAAAAGTATGGACAGAAGAAGAGATGCCCGAAGAGTGGAGACTAGGAATTGTGTGTCCACTACATAAGAAGGGCGACCAACTCGAGTGCTGCAATTACAGGGGAATAACGCTATTAAACACCGGCTATAAAATTATGTCCAACATCTTGTACAAAAGATTGCTTCCAATGTCTGAAGAAATCATTGGCAACTGCCAATGTGGCTTCAGGCCAGGCAAATCATGTATTGACCAAATTTTCTCCTTAAGACAGATTTTGGAAAAGACGCTAGAACACAATTTCGAAACACATCATCTCTTTGTAGACTTCAAGGCCGCGTACGATAGCATAAACAGGAATGCATTGTACAATGCAATGAGTGAGTTCGGAATACCGCGTAAGCTGATCAATCTGGTGAAATTAACAATGTCCCCAGTAACGTGTAGAGTCAGGGTTGGCAGTGATCTGTCCGAGCCCTTTAAAGCGCTCCACGGGGTGAGACAAGGAGATGGATTGGCCGGCCTCTTATTCAACATAGCCTTAGAAAAAGTTATTCGTGACTCAGACATCTAGATAAGAGCAACGATATTTGACAACTCTGTGCAACTATTGGCTTACGCTGATGATATCGACATAATCGCGAAAACTCCAGATGCTTTACGTAACGCCTTTATAAATCTTGAAAGCTCTGCCAAAAATATGGGTCTCGTAGTAAACCAGCAAAAGACCAAATACATGGCTGTAGGATGCACCCAACAAATCCCAACTCTCTCGTGTGGAAACCAAAATTTCGAAACGGTACCAAGATTCACATACCTAGGCTCCCTGATAACAAATGACAATAATACCACAGAAAGAGATCCAGAAGCGCATAGTGAACGCAAATCGCTGTTATTTCCGCCTACAAAACCAATTAAAGTCCAGACTGCTGTCCAGAAACACAAAGATATTAGTGTACAAAACACTTATCAGGCCAGTACTTACGTACGCAGCTGAGACTTGGGTACTAACTAAGAGGAATGATCGAGCACTGGACGTTTTTGAAAGAAAAATTTTGAGTCGCATCTTCGGACCGGTTCTAGAAAATGGATTTTGCCGCAGACGTTATAACAATGAGCTCTATACTTTGTTTAAGGAGCTAAACGTCGCAAAATTTATAAAATTGGGAAGACTTCGGTGGCTGGGTCATGTGGAGAGAATGACCGAGCATCAAACACCAAAGTCCCTGCTGAACTCAAGACCAATAGGGCGAAGGAGCCTGGGAAGACCAAGACTAAGATGGAGCGACAACGTCCTCAAAGACATATCTATCTTGGAGCTTCCAAACTGGAGAGAGCTGGCACAAAACCGAGATGAGTGGAGGAAGACTCTTGAAGAGGCCAAGACCCACCAGGGGTTGTAGAGCCAATAGTGATGATGATGATGAATGTAATGCTATATTTATGTATAACTTATCATGCATCGACTATCTGTCTGTATGTCACTAGTTGACAAAGGTCTCCTTTAATTGTCGCCATTTCTCTGTATCATTAGCTGGCCTTGTTCATATACCACCTGCTACGGCTTTGATGTCGTGAACCCACTGTCTAAAAATCTAAATGGTCTACCTCGTTTTCTTTTCCTATCACTTGTAAACCAATCACCCCAAGTGGTTCGCTACGTTTGGTGATTTAGCAGGGGTGCCCGGGTTCATGGGGTGAGGTTTGTCTAGGTCTTGGAGGCCGATGACCAAGACACACTGAACCCCAGATTCCTACCCACCCCTTAAACCCTTTTCCTTCCCAGAACTCTCCTCTTCTTCCTTTCCTTAAAAAAACCCTCCACACAGCATCCTAAAGATGACATAGGCCCTGAGGGAAAATATTTTCCTCAGGGCCTCCTGTGTGGAGCTCATGTAAAAAAAAATCATGACTAATTTTGACCATTTTTCACTTCCTCTGATTGTGTGGCCTGACAACTTCAACTTTAGCTTTTTTATTGTTTTTATGACATCTTTTGTTCTTCTTTGTTTCTTAACGGTTGCAATTTTTATTCCATCGTACAGTCTTTTCCCTGTCATACTTTTTTCCATGGAGTTTTATTTATTAACATTTCTCTCGAAATATTAAACTAATGCCTATTTATTCGGATGGAAACTTACCACTCTTATTAGTTTCAGGATATTGTTACGACACCTTCAGAAATGTTCTGAAATCCTCTGCATGAATAAATATTTACGTAATTATGTTTCATTACAATGGAACTATGTTTCTAATAAAGTTCAGTGATTTTGAAATGTCTGAATAGTTTCTTATTAATTTGAATCGAGAAAAAAATCCAGGTGAGTATATTTTTATTGAAAATTATAATAAAGACTATAAAGGTACCACATAATATCTTGGGTTTTTCTTTTATATATTCCATAATAGTATTATCAATTTGGGAGGCAGGTGTGGTTATCGCAACCCGAGAACCATTTATTGGATAACCAACACCGCCGCTATAGGTCATCCAAAGTGGTTCGCTACGTTTGACAATAAATGGTTCTCGGGTGGCGATAACCACACCTGCCTCCCAAATTGATAATACTATTATGGAATATATAAAAGAAAAACCCAAGATATTATGTGGTACCTTTATAGTCTTTATTATAATTTTCAATAAAAATATACTCACCTGGATTTTTTATGCCCGAATTCATTGGGTGAGGTTTTTCTAGGTCGAATGTGACGAATGCGTTTGCACACCTTACTGCCTGGCGGGCCGGATCTGGAGAGACTGGTTGAGATCTAATCTAGACCTCTCCAGCTAAACTCTCGTGTACCCCAGATTCCTACCCACCCCTTGTACCCTTTTCTTTTGCAAAATTTCCTGTTTTTCTTTTTCCTAAAATGACCCTCCACACAGCATCTCCAACGGGCCCTAAGGGAATGAAGATGAAACAGGGGATTTTTTTTTCTCAGGGCTTCCTGTGTGAAGCAGATAAGTAAAAGAAATCAATTTGTAAAACACAGTTCGTTTATAAACAGCTTCCGCTGCGTAATTATTATTATGATTGAGCTTTTTTTTTGCATTAACTCCACACGGGAGGCCCTGAGGAAAATAATTTCCCTCAGGGCCTATGTCATCTGGGATGCTGTGTGGAGGGTCTTTTTGAGGAGAGGAAAGAATGAACATTGGTCTTGAAGAGACCCATGTTGTAGGAAGGAGGAAACACAGAGGCCGGCAAATCATTCCACAGCCGAGCTGTTGAACACAAGAACGAGTCGAAGAAACGACCCGTTCTCATGTGAAAAATGTCAACCGTGTACCGACTATGAGCTGTTTTGTTTGTAAATTGAATAATATTACCATTGTAAATACAGAAGAAAATTTTTAATTTTAAATGGTGTTCTACAAATTAAAAATTAAATTTTTAGCGTATTTTTCCAACCATTAGTGAATTTGTGTCACGACATTATTATACGTTTCTTAGAAAGAACCTAGATACGATCTAACTGTATTAATAGAATTTCCATCTTGAGGCAATAGCACGTAGAAGCCATGCGAAGCGCATTTGGAATGTTTAAGTCCGCGTTTCCCGGCAAATGGACAATAATCTTTCTCAATTCTTTCTCCATTCACTTCCCAGCTTTACATGAATGCATAATGTTCCACTTACCATGTGCCGCAGAGCCAGCTCTTGGAAACCGTACACAACCACGGAGAAATGGACAAGAAGGTAGAGGTTGCACCAAGCCGGAAGGATCACGTCGTATTTTTCTCTGTAGCGGATCTGAAAGACAAAAAAATAACAATATTAGTCAGGTTTTACTTTATTTGTTCCAGTGCTCTTTTATAATACCTATAAACAGTAGATGCTGTTCGTATATTTGCTGAATTTGATTATTAATAGGCTGTTTATAAATTATTTAACTTCTCCACATAAATTTATAAATTATTAATATTTCCTTCCACCTCACAACAGGAAGGTATAATTATTAATTATTAAGAGTATCACAGCCCTTCAGGCTAAGGTTGGAACTCTAATGTGGAAAAAGTACATTGTTCTGCTAAATGTTAACTAGTTAAATGAAATATACTTCCATTTATCTTTGCTCAACTGTTTACTGGATGAACTGAAATCCAAATGTTTTTTTTTTTATTTCCCTATCCCCATATGGGGGTGTGCTGGACCTCGTCCCTGCTTCATCTTTAGTTACATTATTAATTTTGCAGATCCTTCTCAAATCTATCTCCCAATGACATGTGCAGGCTTGAGGCTTGATCAGACGACCTTGACTGTCCTTTGTCCTGCCTCTGACTACCCAACGCTGAATTTTCTTTTAGTTTTCGGGTATTTTACCCCAAATATTCAATTAACATTCTTTGAGGCTTCACTAAGTGGTTGGCTAAGGGACACGGAAGCTAAGTGTAGTTTATGGTCAGACCGAAAACCATTCATATTTTTTGTTGCTACTTGCCAATTGATTTGAGATTTATTGTATTACTTATGTTCTCTATTTTATACAGGAGCTTGCAGATGTTTACAGATGCAATGCCGCCTCATGGAGCCTCATTAATGAGTTTTTCTTTTGCCTGTTTAATTTATCCTTGTCTTACTAACCTATTTTTTTGCATTTTGTTTTTCCTGTTGAGCACTTGCATACTGCTTACTAACAACGTATGCAAGGACACTGGATGTCTAGACTCGTTCAAAATAAATAAATGTAGCTTGGTTTAACAAAAAAAAAATAGAATCTTGCGAGAGCCTTGAAGGAGTAACCATTAGTTACTTATACCAGGGCGGGTAAGAGGTGGATAACATCCACTACTCAACTGTTCTCTCCTGTCGATTTTTTCTACTTTTTACTTACTCTATGAATTTTTTTTTCTCATTCATAAGCTAAATTGTGCATTAAAGGAGTATTTTACTAAGTAACTATCCATTATAACCAATAAATTAATCTCCCGAAAGGAAAAAAAACTTGGCCACCTTATCCGAAATAATACATAGCCATTAATCGTACGTTCGAGCGCCGAATAGTAATAATTAATTATTTATTAATTAATTCATAAAATTTTTGTTAATTATTATTACAATATTAAAAGTTATTATTACTAAGCTTACACTAGCTGACCCGGCGAACTTCGTACCGCCTCAGAATCAGTAACTGTTGTTTAACTTATTAGCTGATTTAAATTCACTTTTTTTATTATGCTAAAAATTACGCAATGAAGCAATTATCAATGCGCATCTGTCCATGTTTTGTTTTCATTATTATCAGAGATGGCACTTTATACTGTTTTTTTTCCTACGTTTCAACTTACCTACATGAATTTCTTTTCATTTTCTTTATATTTATTAAGAAGATTTTTTTTTTCCTTTGGAGGGGTGCAGTCACACGTTCACCGTTTGTCTCGTTTTCAACTGTTGACATTTAGTATGTAAGAAAGAGAGGCAGCATTATATGTTTAAGAACAAAAGCAAAACAATCAGCGCATTGACATTTGACATTTTTGAATTTTTGGAATTCGACCACTATTCAATATTATACTTATCACAATATTTCTGTAGCTCTTTCAAAGGATGAGAATTCTTTCTATACAAAATGTACAAGGACAAGAATTTTCTTCACAATTTTATTTTCGTGAATTTTTCCGATGTTTTATTAGCTATTCTGCCATTCGGGGCGGAGACAGAGTGGAATATACTCTCAGTATCGCCCTGTTGTAAGACCACCATTCAGAATTGAAACGTTACTTGAAATGGCATTAGCCATGTTTGGTGACCAGATCTGAATAACCAGGTAGTTCCCCACCTTCCTCTTCCCTATCTCTTTCCCCTCCCCACTACCTTCACCCTCATAACATACCCCAATTGGATATGCCATAGTCCCACTGGCTTCAGACGGGAGCAGTTGGGACTCTTGTGCGGTATTCACATAAAAATAGACAAATCCAACAAATCAAAGATCATAAAAATTGGTTCAGCCGTTCTTGAGTTATAAGTGGTGTAACTAACCCGACTTTGTTTTATATATTAAGATTGAATACGATGACAGATTTACAATAGGAAGCTATCTAGAAATTACATCTATTTATAGAAGTGATTGAAAAAAAAAATTTCTTCGTATCACAGATCTTGTTGAATACGAGCGGTAAAAATCGGAATATTTTATCACATTTACCATACATCTTCTGTGGGCTACCCTATAAATTTGGAACTATGTTGCTTCCTACTCATCAATAAAGAATCGATGTGGAACACCGATTGAAGTACTTTGAGCAAACTCCGAACAGCAGGCAACATAGGGCCTCTTCCCGTAGGGTAGGTAAAGTAGGTTCTAGTATAATAGCGTACAGCCACCCCGCTGGCGCTGGACTCCTCAAATATAATGGAAAATTATTAAGCGTTAACACAAGCGCAGACAATAAGAACTAACGACTTCTATTAACAGGAAGCACGTCAGATTGAGTTCGTTTGATAATTGAGTAAGCAATGACATTATATATAATTTGCATAGAACTGACGGAGTGGAAATCAAACTAATTATTATCATTCTTTGTTTATGAAATTTGTGTTAGTTTATACTACTTTCTGTACGTGTATAAAATAATACGCGCAGGGTAACATTACATTTGCATAACTTTTATTCTTCAGACTTTCAGGCATTTCAGATTACATCTTTAGTTCTCTATAAATTAGGCAGTTCTTAATCTATTTTTATTTCTGGTTTCACAATAGCTCGTATCCGTTAAAAACAATTTAATCCTTAGAGAATTTTGGCATTTGGTCTTTCATAACTTTATGTATTAAAATTACCACATTAAATAACAGTTTCTTTTTTATTCGAACCCAATTTAGCTCCTCTCTCATTTCATTAACCGTTGCGTATTTGTCTTACCCCAGTATACATCTCATAACTCTGTTCTGTACAACTTCTAGTTTGTTCGTTTACTTCATTTTCTAAATATAACATTGTAGAGCGGTGTGGAGCAACAATAACTTAAAAAATGAGCTCTGTAGTATTCACATTTAGTTTATTTTTTAGTCCTCTAAGAAAATTGACTTTTTTATGTTAATTCGTGCTTCTGTTTTATTTTTTTTTTTAGAAATTTAATTAAAATCAAATTTGATAATGTTATTATCGAGTTCTGCAAGTTCAAATAAGACAATCAATTAAGAAAACCCTTACACTTAGTGCAAGGCAAACCAAAGGGAAATACTACGAATACTACATTAGTACTCTCTCAATTAGTGTCTCTACAAATTGGTTTAACCGGTAATAAATCAACTTAGACACCTTCAAAAATTGACATTTAAAATCTTATAAATAAGTCGTCCGTACGTGGCTTCACCACAGTTTGAAAATGACCTTTCAAGTCGAAACAGCTGTAACTAAAACACTAACCAAAAAACTTGCAGAACTCGATAATAACATTATCAAATTTAATTTTAATTAAATTACTAAAAATTAAAATGGAGTTCTACGAATTAAACACAAAAACAATTAATACTTCTGTTTTATCTGATTCGGCCACTATTTACTGCCGACCTACACAGATTTAAAATAAAACTGATGTTTCCATAAGACTACTCGACAAATTTTTAATTTTTCTTTGTGCTACACCTCACAAGAGCGCCCCTATCTGCACTGTGTGAAGACAGGGGGGACCATATCGTTGCCCAACCGAGTTGTGCAGGTGGGGTAGGTTATGAGGCGGGTTGAGGTAAGGGATGTGTGGTGTAGACACAGAAGTACTTCCGGTACTTCCGCCTTGTAGACACAGATGGCGGTGATATCAGCTATCGGTAGATTCCGCTAGATGGCATGTAACGTAGTGCTTAAGTTCTCCGGCAGGGGATTGGAGGGCTCAGAGGGTGTGTTTCAGTTATAACTCGCCAGAACCATTCTAGCTAGCTTCTAGTTAGGTAGACTACCGCAGTTCCAATTGTATAGGCGAAGTATAAATAAATCCAGATACGAAGAAGAATCTATTTTTATTCCGAAGTAATCTCCATCCGAAGGATTGGGAGAATCTGTTAGTGTGTCCATAAAATAACAGAACACTGCAGGGATGTAAGAAGGGATATATTAAAGCGGGCCTTGAAGAGACCTGGAGAAAAACAGAAGCCTGTAGCTTGCTCGTTCTACATGCGAGCCGACTCACACTAAAATGAGTCAGCCAATCTCAACTGTGAACGAGTGTCACGCTCGTGCCCGTCCAGTTTTGCGTGCATGCACCGGTGCACGTACGATACGAATGGAGCACTCCTGCCCCCGAAAGACCGGTAAACCAGAGGGCACTGTTTTATTAGGATTTGGAAGACATGTTCTGTGGATGGGAAGGAGGTTGGAGTTTAATCGTCTGGTAATCACGGCAACCTAATAAGCTAATATTAGAATTTAGGATGGGTAGAAATAAAGGAATTGGTTTTGGTTTTTTGCTTCCCGCTTCTTCTTGTATCGATCATTTTCTCACAATCTTCTTGCCTTTTCTGGTCTCTTTTTCTTCGTCTTGGCTCTCTCTTAAATATTTGAGTCTCTCCTGATTTCATCTTCTTGGATATTTAAGTACTATTTTTGTCTTTTCTCGTCGCTTCTTGCTTCTTCTTGGATCTTGTTGGTTCTTCTGGCTTAATCATGCATCTTCCTACTTACTTTCGGCGGATGGATCTTGCCTCGTATTCTTGGATAAATGCTGATAGTTCCATTTGGATGTATCAGAAAAGACCCAGCTTGTCATTTGTTAATAACAGATTGTCAATCAGATGAACCGCCCTCCTTTACACATAATCAAGTAGGGGTATACGGTATTTTGAAGCTCCAGCCCAGGGGTGGCTCCCAAATTCAATTGTTGCTTCAAGTTAATTATTGAGATTTGTTCAGGATTAGCAGATGGTCACTAATGAAATGTTACGATTATTTCTTTAAAAAATAATTTATTTATTTAAAAACATTACTCCAGATCTATGGAAACATTTAACTTTAGCTTTCTGGAAAGCTTTTATCAGTTTTTCTTCAAAAAACTAACTAACTTTTATCAGTTTTTCTTCGAAAATTAAAATATGTTCATCCGGAATAACGCCGTTTTTAATTGAAATCAAATACGAAGCTTGTGGAGCTTTGGGTTTCGAACAGTTAGATAAAACCTCTAATTATTTCCAGATGAAAATATAAATCGGAATTGGATGCAGTCAACTAGGAGCGTGCAATGTTGTCGCTGTAATAGATTGCGTTTGGGTTCCCAGAGGGATTGAGCTTTGAGCAGTGTCGATGTATAGAGGAATATCCGCAAATTAACCGTTGAAAATAATTACGTGTGACGAATTTCAAATGAAATCACTGGAATAATAAAGTGAGATATTATGAATAACTAGCGCAGTCCTGTAAACAATTATGTGATATTCAATGAATTCTAGTCAAATCAGTTTTTCAAACCAATTTTTTCAATTTTAAATTCTGTTTAAAATATTAGGTGTATTTATAATTATTAAACTCTCAATTCGATTGTTATGAACTCCTGCAATGAATAAATCTACATGTACCTACCAACACAAACTAACATTTAAAATAATATTTGACACACTAACATTTTATATACATAACATACATCTCCATCCAACTATAGCTTGCATTCCTCAATACTGCGTTTACATAATCTTGGTAACAAATACTTAAACAATAAAAATAAATTTGGCAAACTTCAAACGCCGGACGTGCCAAATATTTCTAGCTCTCTCTACCAATGCCAATACCAATACCAACATTAAACATGTTCTATTAATGTTATGTTGATTTGGCGGTTATCTACTTTGTGTCAACACAAATATTATACATATATTCTATATTTTTTCATATATTTTATGTTACCTGTATTTTATCAATCCCAATTTCCGTTGTAATTAAAAAAAAAACGTGTACTGCATTTTATGTAAAAGCCGTTTAAAGGGGCGTTTAAATAAGTAAACTAATGTAAGTATATTGTATTAGGTATTTTATCCGTTCTCTGAATTCTTCCAAGAATCAGTTCGAATTTTGAAAATCACGCTTAAATTCCTAGTTGAAATCAAATCATTGAATCATAGTTACGCAGGACGCCCACTACGACTGCTTCTTGAGTTTAACAGCTCGGCTGAAGAACGATTTGCCGGTTTCTGTGTTTCACCTCTCCTGCCTTCATGCCTTCCTCTCCTTAAAAAGACCCTCAGGCAGCATCCCCAAAGATGACATATACCCTGAGGAAAATATTTTTTACTAAGCTGCCATAGGTCACCCCAAGTGGTTCGCTGCGTTTGGTGATTTAGCAGGGGTGCCCGGGTTCATGGGATGAGGTGTGTTTAGGTCTGATGACCAGGACACACTGAACCCACCCTTTAAACCATTTTTCTTCCTAGAATCCTCCTCTCCTTCCTTTCCCTAAAAAACCCTCCACACAGCATCCCCAAAGATGACATAGGCCCTCAGGGAAATTATTTTTCTAAGGGCCTCCTGTGTGGAGCTCACGAAAAAAAAATGCGTAGTTAATGCAAAAAATATTGAAAATAAACAAAATAAATTATTAACAGCGTTATAAGAAACACTGCGAATTTTCCATTAGTTTGAATAATCATAATTCGCAGTATTATAATATTTACGAGCGAAGACGTTTTTTGCCTTTAAAGCATCGCTGGAAAATGAATTCTCCCTTTTCCCTTCCAGGCTAAAATATTATTATGAGCCTATATTTTATTCCCTCACTCAAATAAATTCTGAAGCCTCTCAAAACTTTTGACAATAATACGCAATCATAATCGCATTTCTGTACCAGACTTTTCCTTTAATCTGAATTCGCAAAGACATTCCCCGAGTTTGGGCGAAGGAACTAGGAATTCCTAAATGGGAATTAAATTGTAAAAATGAGAAAAAATCAAATACAACATCGTACACGATTCAAACCATTCAAACCATGAATACATTTTTTTCGTTACTTCTCAAAGCCAGTGGAATAATGGTATCTGAAATTTTAAAAATGTTGTACGACTGTAAGAAGTGCAAGTGAGGAAAATAGAAAAAGGTTAGGAATCTAAATCTAGTCGCCAATCAAAGTAAAGACATTTCAAGCCAATTTTCTCGCTCTGAGTGATAATCTTGGAGATGGGCGATATTGAGAGTTTATTTAAAATGTGAAAATACGTATTAGAAAAAAAAAACACCTTAATTGTTTTTGACGGGTTTTATATACGCATCTTTTAAATGTGTGTGTATAATAGTTATCGCCACGACGTTTTCATTTTACCGTGTGGCAAAACAGATGTTTTAGCAAAGATTGACACGAGACATGCTGCTTTAGATATTTACAATATGGGAGGCGGGTATGGGTACCGCCGCCCCGGGAAACATTTATTGGATAACCAACACCTCTGCCATAGATACCCGAATAATTCGCTACATTTGGTGAATAAGCAGGTATGCCCGAGTTCATGGTGTGAAGTTTATCCGGGTCTTGGCAACGGGTGTGCCAGCCCACCAACTGTGTAGCAGGTCGGATAGGAAGACCTTCAGACCTCTCCAGCCGGACTCTCACGGATTCCTACCCACCCATCTACCTTCTTCCTTTTCAGAACTTCCCATCCTTACTTCCCTAAAAATACCCTCCACACAGCATCCCCAAAGAAGATATAGGTCCTGAGGGGAATTATTTTTCTCAGGGACTCCTGCGTGCAAATAATGCATAAATAATCTTTAAACTTTTTTTGTATACCTACCTCTCTGACTAAATGTTAAGAATGTTAAAATAACAAATCTTGTTCTGTAAATGATAAATATTCTGTCGTATAATGAATAAAATATGCACGTAGAGTTTATGAGCGTACTGCTTTACTGCGGAAGTTTTCAGAAATCTTCTTTATTTCTTTTTTTCTTAAAAAAAAAGACAAACAATTAGAAAACCTCCTACTCCCATCACAGTAAGTAGAAAATGTTACTTGTGTCGTGATGGACGTCTTAGACAGCCGAGGAATCGAAGACGCGACGCGAATGTGTTGTACCCAAATGCACCAACCCAGCCACTGACCGGTCATCTACTATATTTTGGGATTAATTGATTTAGTTTTTCACTATACCAGAGAGTTAAAAACAAAATTCGATGTATCACTTACTTTTTGGATCTCTTCTTATATACATATAAAAGCTTAACGGTGCGATTAACTCAACTTCAACATTATGTAAAATATCATCACAAAAGCTATTTTTTTAATTCACAGTACCTCCGGAAAAGCTCTTTGAATAATAAATTTAAACGTAGGAACGGAAATGAAGAAAATGTAGATAATATTTAAACGGAGAAACTGCAGGAAGAATATTAAAAACGAGGCACAAAGCCTTTCTTAGAGAAAATATTAATTTAAATGCAACCTTTTCGAAATATTATCATTTTATTCCATTCCAGTCGCGATCTTCCATTCTGATTACAGACTCCATTGTTGGATATTCTAATTCTGTTATATGAGAGGGTCTTCCCCGGGGAATTAAATATGCAATAGTAAATACCAATAAACCAGAGATATTATTGTAGGCTGAAGTTTCAGATTAAAGGCTGTATTGTTTACGTGGATTTGCTTTAATCAATATCACAAAGGACTGAGATAAATAAATAACTCACTAATTTCCCCGCGGGTGTTTATCGCAACGGTCTGGTAAACTTTCATTGCTTCATTTACATTGAAACAGCTTAGCTTCTTATATTATGATTAAATAAAAACAAATAACTTTGTAAAAACAACACTATATGATCAATATTATCGAATATTATAGTTTCGAAAATTAAATTTCTTCGCCAGGATTAGATTAATAATCAAAATAACAGGATCTATAAACAAAATATTAAAGGGAGAGGTGATTAATTACTTAAAAATATCATTTCAAAAATTAACAATTATATAAAATGAAACATACAAAATATTTTAGAATGTGTGAAAATTGCATTTAGAATAAAAACTTTTTAAACAAATAAAAATAAGTCTAAATATAAAATTAAAAAATATTAAAAACGTGATTGCTATTTGGACTTCCCATTATTAAATAATATATTATGAATTACATATTAGCGAAACATGTTTATCATATTAATTATATAGTGGTGTTTTTACAAAGTTATATGTTTTCTTTTAATTATATAAATGACGCCACCAAGTGTAATTGCAAATTTTGAAGAAGTTTTTATATTATGATTTATGTTCGAGGTATTATGCCGTGTTGTGCTAGGTACCTCCTTTTTAGCCCAATTTAGGACGACGTTACAGGGTAGGTACATCATCAGGGCAGAATTGTATTCGAATATTGATTTTTTTTGCTAGATTCTTATTTTTCATGAAATGATAAACCATTTAAATTTACTGAATTTAAAGTCAATGTTCTTTATGCAAAAAGTCTTCCGCTTCAAGAGAAACTACATTGCATATAATATTGTCATCATCTTTTATTTTTTTTAAAAGAAAGACAAACATTCCCGGGTTACGAATAACCTGACAATATTTGAAATTCTCCTACTACAACCACAGTAAGCCGAAAATGTTGCTTGAGTCGCGATGGAGGACTTAGCCAGCCGAGGAATCGAGCAGGGAACGCCCGTGTGGGACCAAAACAAGATGCTCACTCAACCACTGACCGGTCTCTGTCACTGACTTGTTTGGACAAGGTTATAAACAAGGGTTCGAACCGTTTCTTTTTGCTCGTCTGTGTTGTATTTCTGTAGATTCTCGTATGACGAAGTTCTAACATCAAGCTTTCAAAAATTCCATTAATTTTACATAGTGCTAACATCCTTTGAATTTTTACAATTGCCATTTTTTTTATCTGATAAGGTTCTAACTTCGCCTTACCATGTCAAAGTTTTCGAAGACGAATTCTCATAATGTATTTAACAATTTCTGATTTTGAGGTTCAATGTTTTTAATTTTTCAAAAGAAGCAAACACATTGTGACTTGACATTAAATAAAAAGAAAACACTTTGTTTTAGGTCACTTAATTGTTATTTTTTTAGTCTACCAGTTTCGGTACCTCCGTACCATCATCAGGACTGTTGTATGTCTCTTTCTTTCTGAACAATTTGTATATATTTATATATATATATGTGTGTGTGTATTATCCTGTATTTGTTAGTATTTTTATAACAGTCCTGGTGATGGTACGGAAGTACCGAAACCGGTAGACTAAAAAATAAAAATAAAGTGACTTAAAACAAAGTATTTTCTTTTTATTTATTCAATGTTTTTGTTAGTTTAGCGTGTTTTAAAGGAAAATATTTAATTAAGACATCTTGGAATGGCATTAGGGAAATGTAGTTAGACCCTCATGCAATGAATTATGCTGGTTGCATTTGTTTAGGTTAAGTTCTAAAATAGTAAGTATGCGTCTTAATGAAATATTTTCCTTTAAAATATGTTAAACTAAAATACTTTACAAAAGATTCAACCTCAAAATCTGAAATTGGTGAATATATTATGAGAAATCGTATTTCCAAACTTTCACACCTCGTAACTCAGAACAAGGTAAAGTGGAGTAAGTACCCTGTCCGACTTAAGTTGCGAAATTGCATATTAACTTTTATAATGATTTTGTAAATATCACGAAATTATAAATTTTTATTAAAATTCTAAAAACGAAACTTAGATAGCTATCAAAATACGAATTTCGGTTGTCTGTGTGTACCTATAAAATCTGGTTCAATAAACTCAAAATTGTTTTAAGTGTAATTAATTAAATTAAGTGTAATTTTGAAAATTGGAAATGATTGTGTGAAAGATTCAGATAAGCGATAAAGTAGGTACCTGCTGTTCGCGCATTGTATATGGGATTAGTTAGGTATGCAATATGCATTCGCAGACTTGATGGGTAGTCTTGATTGTCAAAATTCTGAAATTATCCCACCTACCTAATCCTCCCATCCTAAATGGCACCATGAAAAAAGGCAATTGTTGCAAGAAAAGGACCCAACTTTGGAGAGGTGACAGTGTACTTATTGGAGCTCAGTGCAAATTAATATCTCAGACAGGGCGCATATATCATAACAGCTGTGTGAACCAGAAACTGGAGACCTGTGAGGGCCCATCTGCAACGGTTAATCCTTTTTTTTCCTTTATCCAATCTAGGCTTATCTTATTTTCCAGAAAGAAGCCCATATCTGAACCATCGACTGAGGATCCATCAGGTTTTGCGAGTATATGCATATTTAATTGTCCCTATAACTTAGTGATCAAGTAGTTCCGGGACTGGTCCTTCGGGGTTTGCATAGGGCTTCGCTCTGCAACACTTAACCGCCATCTTATACAGTGGAGTCGCAGCTACACCTACCTATTAAACACAGAAATACTTTCGGTTATCTGTGCTTTCGCTAGTCCTACGTGAAATCGGTTTCACAATTGATTTTCTTGTGTAAAAAATTCGGACAAGCAACACAAAATTTTAAATTAAAAAAAAATTGGAACTGAATCATCAAGAATCAAGATTTCGGACTATAGACTATCCCTCTATTTTTCAAGGGTCTGCGCTTGCTAATAAATAATTTGAAATTATTTTCTCCCGGTGAATAAAAGAGGTTTACTTTCAGATTTCAATGTATTATTTTTAAATACTTTTAAGTGTTACTTTCCATCTGGTGCTGCTTCATAATTTTAGTGCCATTCACTCGCGTCTATTACGCCCTATTGAAAAAATGTAAAGCAATCCACCACTATTAAAAATGCTCTTTACTGGAGCCGGAAAACACCGGTAAGTATTACGTCAAATAAATTTATATTCGTCACAAGAATATGCGAAATTATTTCATTTACTGCTATAAAAACAAATCTATCGAATGAATTACTGCAAATCTAATTTTAATTACTTTATTTTATTTTTTTTATTTGTTATAAAATACATTCAGTATAAGGAAGCTTTGACTGTCCAACTAGGAAGGTCTCCCGTTCTAGGACAGTCAAATTGACATATATTCATATTAGGTTGGTAGGTAAATTATCATTCATAAATTATTCAGTAAAGTTAAGCTTCACAATTTGCATTTACATAATTATACAGTGGAGTAATAGGTTCTAGAATCAATTAATTAACAAGATAAATGTATTCGAAAAACAGTAAGTAAAAGAAAAATAAAAGAAAAGAAAAATTTTGGAAACAAAAGAAATATATGAGGTGCTCGTAATACAAAGCTATTAAATAACATTTTTTAACAATATTTCTGACTCTGTCCGGCCTAAATCTTGTAACCATTTTGTTATTAATTACTAATTGTCACGCTATTTTTCCGCAGAGTTAGATAGAACGAATGGAATACTACATAACACAATACGTCATGCTCGTCAATACGAATGCCGAGTCCAGTACAGGCAGGATTTTGAAGCATCACGTGATCAAGTCAGTGTCATCGAGCAACGGCAGTTTGCAAATGGCGGCGACTGTTGTTGATACTGCTGATTTAGGTGTTGTTTTACCGCAAGCTTAGCAAATAAACTGTGGGATTAGACTATTTTAAACAGTGAAGTTTACTTAGAGTGAAACGTACTGCACAGATAAATTAATAAAGATGATACTTACATCCAGCTTCTCTTTCTCGTCTCCCAATCTCGGGGTTCCAGGAGACCAGCTAGGCCCAGCGAGCACTGCGGCGATCTGATATTTCCAACTCTTGTAAGAAGACACGGCGCGGCCAACGTGCATGGTGTAGAAAGTCTAAAAAAATATTTTCTGAATTAAAAAAAAAACACGTGCAACTAATGGAAATTTAATGCGTTATCATTGAAGCTAAGATAAAACTAATAAATCTAAACTAAACTGATGCAGAGCAAAACACAAAAAAAAAAAAAAAAACGTAACGGTCGCAACTGGGGCCGAACCCAGAATCTCTGATTTTATCGATCTCACATCTCAAATTAAGAATTATCAATATCATCCCCAACCAATTCTCATATTTTTGGCTGTTATCATTTTATCATTACAAAGTTCTTACCGAATATATTTGTGGTCTCGGATTAATGTTTATCTGATTTTCATTCATATGGGACACTTACTGGCTTTCTATAAATAAATTCAGACGGTCGGAATACGGGAATTTCCATTGAAGGTTTTACATATCGATGTAATATTTAGCCATCAAAGAAGAAGATTTATAATCTTAATATAAAAAATGAGTGTTTCTTTATTAGTCTCTTATGCGTTCCTAAACCATTCATCCGATTACGATAAAACTTTAGTGATTTGATATGCGCGTATGCCCGCGATGGTTTCTATATAATATACATAATAGTGAGCTCTAGCGTTGTAAAATTATTTCCTACTAGCTCTAGCCCCCGGCTTCGCTCGCACCACTTGCCCCCCTTCCCCCCCCCCCCCCCCCCCTACCACCCTCTCATAACGCCAGAGCTTACCAATACATATAGCCTATAGTACTCGCAAATAATGTAGCTTTCTATTAGTAAAAGAATTTTTAAAGTCCATTCATTATTTTTTGCGTGAAAGAGTAAAAAAACATACTTCCATACATCCAGACATCCATACAAACTTTCGCCTTTATAATATTAACTAGCTTTTTCCCGCGGCTTCGCTCGCATGGTATTAGTGGATTTCCACTCAGCCTCCTCCACCTTCCCTCTCCCCACTTCACTCCCCCCATCAATCCCCCTCCCCCTTCACCCACCCCTCCCCCTACTCCAACCCCCTCCACCACCAATCATCCATCAACCCCCTCTCCCTACCCCTCCTCCACCCACCCCTCCCCCACCCCACACCCTCCCCACTCCACATCCCCCCACCTTCCTCCACCCCTCCCCCTTCCCTTCCTTCCCTCCCCCCTCTTCCACCCCACTCTGCCTCCTCCACCTTCCCTCTCACCACTCCACTCCCCCCATCAACTCCCTCCCCCTCTCCATCCACCCACCACTCCCCTCACCCCCCTACCCCTCCACATTCCTTTTCCCCACACCACTCCCCCCCATCAACCTCCTTCCCCCCACCCCCTAACACTCCCCAAACCCTCCTCCCCTTTCCCCTTCCTTCCCTCCCCCCTCTCCCTCCACTAACCCCCTCCACCCGCCTCCTCCCCCTCCCCCTTCCCCCCTCCCCTTCCCCCCTCCGCCAACACCCTCCCAACACCCCCTTCCCCCCCCCTCCCCACTCCCCCCACTCACCTCTCGCATTCCACACATTCATTCCCACACATTCATTCCCAAACATTCAGTTTTCAAACTGCTCGCATGCCACCTATTATAATTTCTTATACAAATTTCATATTGCCAGAACTCAACGGTAGTTTTATACAAAAAAACGAACAAAAAAAAGAATTATCCAATTTGGTTCAGTCGTTCAGGTTTATGCGCATACATACATTTCGGTCATTCACTTTTAGAGATAGTTATTTTATTTTTATTTTTTTTTATTGGCAATGTTTATTAAAAATACATATGAAGTTACAACAGTTACATAGTTACATAGTTACATAAGGTTAACCAAAAATAAAAAAATTGCCTTTCCTCACCATAAAGAGACAATGCTCTTGTCTTTGGTGAGGGAGTTCTAGCTCAATTAGTAAATTAATGATCGTGTAAGTTAGTAATAACGGCTATTGTAAATAATAAAAAGGTTAAAAAATCTTGTATAATTTAAAAATAAAAATCCTGAAGAGTTTAAAAAAATCATAATACAAATTAAAAAATCATTATAAATGGAAGAATCATGTAAGTTAGTAACAAAAATTATTGTAATAAGTAAGTAAAGGATACGTAAGAAAGAACGCAAGATTTATACAATAGAGATTTAGAAACTAAGAAATGAAAGAAAAAAGAAGGAATAAATGATTTATAAAATAGCAGACTTTAAGATACAAAGTAAACATATTTGGGACTTTTATAGCAGTTTTAGGTAATTTTTTAATTTGGGCTTAAATTCCTGCATATTTTCGATGGTTTTTAATTTTAATGGGAGGTTGTTATAATAGATTATGCCCAGATAAAGATAGGAATTTTGGATGTGCTTAGTATTAAATTTAGGAATTTTAATAGTTTTCTGGTATCTTGCTGATGTATTGAATTGGAAGTTACGAGTATTTAACTGTATTTCTTTGTAAATTTGAAGAATTGAATATTTTTTATAGATTTTGTCTATTATAGGCAGATTGAATATTGAAAAAAGAATTTCAGTAGGAAATTTAGACGGTTTTTTTAAGATTACCTTTATTATCAACCTTTGAACAAGTTTGAGGGGATTTAAAATATTGTCATATGTTCCTCCCCAGCCAATAATACCATATTGCAATATAGATTGAACAGTTGCATAGTACACTCTTTTTAGGTTTTCTAAGCTAAGAATATTTCTAAGTCTAATAAATATATAAATACATTTCCTAATCCTTTTGACGAGTTCACAAATATGTGTTTTCCATTTAAAATGTTGATCTATATATACACCAAGATATTTGATTTTGGGAGTTGGACTAAGTATAGCACAATCTTGATTGCAGTTAGTTTTATTACATTTACTTTGGGTGTATTATGATGTTTAAATTTGGTTCTAATTTGAATTTATTGATAGAGAATGGGATAAATTTTGTTTTTTCAGTGTTTAGAGAGAGGAGATTTTTATCGAACCAATTTTTCAATATGTTAATATCAATGTTAGCTAGATTATTAACAGTATTCCAATCCGTACCTTCAATAATTATGACAGTATCGTCGGCATAAGATATTATTTTTCCGTTTAGTTTTTGTATGAATATGTCATTAACATAGATAATAAACAGTAACGGTCCCAGGACTGTACCTTGAGGTATGCCGAAATGACTCATTGTTGGTGAACTAAGCACAACATTAATTTTTACAACTTGGGGACGTTTGAAAAGGTGGCTTTTTATCAATTCTAGAGCTGAACCATTTAATCCAATGTTTCTTAATTTACTTATAAGTTTGTCATGTGATATACTGTCAAATGCTTTTTTGAGATCTATAAAAATTCCCAGGCATTTAAATGATTTATCTAATGAACTATGTACAAGGCTACTTAATTTTGCAATTGCATCTTGTGTGCTTCTACCTTCCATAAAACCAAACTGGTTTTCATTAATTATATCGTTGCATTTTATAAATTGGCTCATTCTTTTTTTAACTAGTTTTTCAAAAATTTTTGCTATATTTGAGATTACTGATATGGGACGGTAATTGTTTACTTCTTCTGAATTACCTGACTTAAATATTGGGGTAATAGTAGTTTGTTTATAAATTGATGGAAATACTCCGCTTTGGAAACTTGTATTTATTATATGCATTAATGGCTTAGATTTGATTTTTTATGTTTTTTAAAATATCAACCGTGACTGCATCAAAGCCCGGAGCAGATCCTCCTTTCACATCGGTTATGATAGAAACTATTTCGTTCTCTGTGGTGACTTCAAATGTTGTCATTTTATTTTTAGCATTTATATTACAGTCTGGAGATGTTATAATATTTGGATCAATGATGAGATTGGCGAGATTTTTCCCAACATTTGCACAGAAAGTGTTAAATATATTTGCAGCTTTTGAGGGGTTTTCTTTGCAACATGTTTTTGAGTTATCATGATTAATAGCATTGATTTCGTTATTATTGTTCTTTTTCTTGTCAATTATTTCATTTACAACCGTCCATACTCTTTTACTATCATTTTCAGCTAGATCCAACATCCGTTTATAGTAACTTTCTTTAGTATGTTTTATGATAAATGTAAGTTTATTTTTATATGCTCTAAAGTGATTAAGTAAGTTTTTATTATTAGGTTGTTGAGTTGTTAATTTATAAAGAGCTTGCTTACGTCGTACAGATACTATTAATCCATGAGTAATCCATAGTTTTATAGGTTTGAAGTTAGACAGTTTGTGTTTGGGAATTATATTTTTTGACGAGTCATTTATGTATTTAGATATTTTTTCTTCAAATATTTTACAGCAGATATTGACATCATTACATTGTAATAATTCGATCCAATTTTCTGATTTAAATTTGTTTTTTAATGTATCCATATTAAGTACTCTTTTGGAAGATTTTGTTTGTTTAAATGATGGCAATATTGGATTGCTGGTTTTGTGGTTAAAAATGATCAGTGATAGTTGTGTGAATGACAGCTGCTGTTATATTTTGGATATCCGGTATATTTGTAAAAATATGATCTAAGCATGAAGGTCGTTGACCTCGAACGTCTCTAGTGTACGAATTTATGCACGATAAATAATTGAGTTCTGCTAACATGTTGAGATAGCTATCTTTATCCTTACTAGAATAGTCGCTTGCGATATTTAAATTCATATCTCCAACAAAAACATTGTTTTTATTTCTAAAATTTAATAAAATATTTTTTAATTCATCAATAAAGTGTGACACTATCGACCTATGTGTTCGATAAATAGCAATAATGTTATAATGTTTATTTGTGTCATTAAATTCAATATTTAATATGTTAACATTACTAATACTGTGAATCTCTTTAATATTAAGTACATTGTATTGGTTAGATACAAATATTCCAATACCAGAGTTTTTTGTTTAACTTTGTTGTTGTTGTGTAGTAAGAGTACCTCGGGATAGTGAAATTCAATTCACCGGCTGAGTGAGTTTCTGTTAAAACTATGCAGCCCGGGAAATAATTTAATTCTTTTAATGATATTATTAATTCATCCATGTTCCTTTCTATGCTTCTAATATTTACATGAAATAGGCTAAATCCTTTATCAGGACAAATTAAATTGAAATCTTTTATGGAGTGTCACAAATTTTCTTCTATACAAATTTTTTTATCCAAAGCGTTACATAAAAAATCATTCATTTTGCAGTTTTAGGTTAGTTATTTTATGGATACATTTATGTAATTTGTAATGACAAATGGTAGAGGCAAAGAATTTTAAATATACACTATGTCTACAAAGATATGATGGCTGAAATAACAACATATAAATATATAATTTATTTACGTTTTTAAATTTTATATTTAAAATATAAACTATAAACATTAAAATATAAACATTATAATCATTAATATTGGGAACATTATACTGGCTGGAAATAGGTATTCCAATATCAGAGTTTTTGTTTATTCTTATTATTGTTACATGGTACCCTGGAATGGAGTAATTAGTTTCGCCAGTAGAGTAGGTCTTTGTAAACCCAATCAAGCCCGGGAAAAAAATTATTTCTTTTAAAGATATTATTAATTTTTCAAAAAAAATTTTTACGCTTTTAATCTTTTTATGAAATTGAGTAAATCCTTTTTCAGTGCAAATAAAATAGAAATCTCTTATAGAGTGATGTAAGTTTTCTTCAATACATACTTTTTTACCTAATGCTATGTTACATAAAGAATCATTCATTGTTAATTTATAGATAAGAGTTTGAGGAAATGAAAATTTACAATATTTATTCGTAGTCAATGCGCTCTGTAGCAATTTGAAGCATTTTTTGCCGGTAACATGGAAAGAAATAATGTATTAAAATAATTACACAAACCCGCTAGACAAACCCTGCTTTGCCAACAAACCATTCAAAACCTGGGATGTTTTTTAAAAGTATGATGAAATGCGAGTTTATTTTAGAGAATTTATTTTATAAGATTGGTACTTCCGACAAATGTCATATTTGATTGTCTATTAGTTAAAAAAGGAACATTCCGTATTATCCGTGCATCAAACTTCGACAACACGAACGTTCCGTATTATCTGTGAGGTGGACTAACTGCATTAAGGGGTGGTTAGGAATCTGGGGTTCAGTGTGTCCTGGTCATTCGCCTCCACGACCTAGACAAACCTCACCCCATGAACCCGGGCACCCCTGCTAAATCACCAAACGTAGCGAACCACTTGGGGTGACCTATGGCAGAGGTGTTGGTTATCCAATATTAAGTATTAAGTACGAATTATTATTCTTCTTTTTATATTCTACCAAAATATCCAGTACGGCAGTTTTATACTTAAAAAATGCGATACCTGTCTATCCAATTAAAACAATAATTGTTGTGTGATAGAAAATGTCAAAATTTGAGAATGACATTTTGCAAAACAAAGATTCATAAACAAGAATTCCATTTTAGAAAATATTTAAATTAGCGAATTTATTTGAAGTACCTACTTCCCTAATAATTTGAATCGATTAAAGAATTTCAGATATCTTACTAATCGTGCCACCTATTGCAATTTTTTCATACAAATTTCGCAATGCCAGAGCTCTGAGCTATAGCCTATATGTTTATATTATTGTAAAGTTTCATTAAAATCCATTCAGTAAAGTAGGAATTAGTATTTTATACATATTTGAATTTTAACATCAAAGTGATGTCCATAGTAACCTAATTAAAAAAAAACATCGTTAACCAGGCGACAATTGGCGTTTGCAATAAATCGATTTTGTTAGCGATTATCATAACGCCAGAGCTTACTAATGTATATATAGCCTATAGATCTCGCAAATAATGTACCTTTCTATTAGTGAAAGAATTTTTAAAATATATTCATTAGTTTTTGCGTGAAAGAGTTACAAACATACATCCATACAAACTTTCACCTTTATAATATTAGTAGGATAGGATAGGATAGGATAGGATACTATTCATCCTATTGTGATGAAACTTTCGTGAGTTGTTGTGCGCACGTCCGAGAAGGTTTTTATTTATACTAGTGAGCTCTGGCGTTCTTAAATTTGCATAAAATTTCATTCTGGCGCGCGAGTTCTTTGAAAAGGAGTGTATTTCGTATAGTTTAGCGGAAGGGAGGGAAGAAGAGAAGGGAAGGGGAATCAGGACGGCGGAAGCGGAATAGGGGAGGTGGGAAGGAGGGGAAGTGGAATTGGGACAATGGGAAAGACATGCAGGGATAAACTATTTCTTTATTTAAGTGGCATTGCAACGCAAGCAGTTTTTAATAAATAATGAAGAATTTTTTTCTCTCCGTAATTATAATTCATCAATGTCTTTATATCCCATCTTTGACGGCAATCGAACCCAATTTTGATTTTTAAATTATTTGATGTTGACACTAGAAATCTTGTGGGTTAAAAATTATATACTCGTACAACACTCACAAGCTCGAAAGTTGAAAAAGTCCTTTCGTACCCTCTAGGGGTCTAGGTCCTAGGAAGTGAGAGACGTTTTAAATAATTCAATACCTTAACAAAACTTATTTTAAAAATCGAAAGCCAAATAAAGTGTAATATTAATTTTTTTTCTAGTAAAATCCAACGAAACCTAGAGCCAAGTTAGCCTCCCAGAAGCTGTGCGTACTGTACAGGGCCCGCAAAAACTTGAATAGTAGGTACACTACTTGTTAACCCAATATAAATCGCAAGCTCACTGTAGAGTTTGGCAACCACGTCTATTATCTGAAAGCCCCAAAATATCTGAAAAACCCATGAATGTACAGAAACGGGCGATCCGTTTGATAGATACTCCTTTCTTAATAAACGCATTGTTATATTTAGAGCACAGACGTCGGTAACTGTCCGTTGTTCTACCGGTCGGTGTTATAATGGAAGATGCTCTAAGGAACTATTAGCGTCTAGCGTCATTGATCCCTTCGGCACCGGTGCATATTCGGAAACACGCCAAACGTGCGCCCAACATAACATGTACACGGTTTACATTTGTCACATCAGCGCACATTTGTACCGCTCTTCAAGATCACTCTTCCACTCCTTTCACTCCTTCCTCTCACCAAAAAGACCCTCCACACTGAATCCCTAAAGATGACCCAGTCCCTGAGGGAAATTACTTTCTATGTTGAGTTAATGTAAAAAAAACACCTTCATTAAAAATTTAAAAGAAAATTGTATCTTTGTTGTTTTATGGGTTATTTGCAACTTTTTATCAACCCTTTGATAATTCACTTCTGATCGAAATAATACGTTTTGCTTCATCAGACAAACCCTCCAAACTTGAAACATGAATTCGTTAACTGAACTTAAAAGCAGACTGTTACTGCCAGTACAAGGCGCAAAGGCTTGTCCCGTAGCAGAATTAAAATACTTCTAACTAAATGAAGTGAACAAGGTTTGGCACTTGGCAATAAGGCCATTCATTAATTGTATTTAATGTTCTGGAACTTGTTTTTATCAATTCGACCGTGTCTTTTTGCTAGGTGCCTAATTAAGCAAAAACAAGGGAGCAATTATTTTTTAACGTCCCTTTCAGGGAAGAATCCTCCTCGGGCCAAACTTACCCTTGTTAATTTACTTTCCCTCATAAACCCGACATTTTATCTTCTTTCTCATTCACCACCAAATTAATTGAAGCATAAAAACCGAAACGCCAACACCAGGACTCTCGAAAAGAAATATAAAGCTGTGTTAGAATAGAAAGTGTGACGGTTTATATCACTCTTTAAAGTTAGGGCCTAGATTCTTAATCTAGCGGTAAATTATCCAATGACACTTATGGACCCTTTGCGAATAGACTTGCGTCAGGCTTGACGTTGAAAAACGTCGTAAATCACACAAGAACCCTCACATTTATATTCCCTCCGAAATATATTTTTCATTTCGCACGCTTTTTGTTGAAGTTAGAATCAAAAGGTAGATTGTGATCAGTGTTACGTAATACGTACGTTTTGTAAGTCATTCATAAGGCATAGCGTGTTTGTCTGAAACCCGACGCGACGTGAACCGCAGCCACTTATTCTCAGGCAAACGTTAAAGTCCAATTCTACGGTTAGGTTTATCTCGTAAGTTATGGTTGAGCGAACGTCAGCTTGAGATCTTGCAGACGAAGCGCGACTTGAATACTGGCCAAATCTTTTGCTAATGGAATATAAACCCACACCTATATAATTTTTAGCGAGAAAACTTATTTTTCTTGGCGTGTTTTATTATACTTTAGTTTTACTACCTGGCTCCGATCAGAAATATTTTTTCTCTCAATAAAATTATACATATATTTTTTTAAATTATTTTTTGTTTAACTGAAAATTTCGGGTCTTGGTCTGACTGACTAAATAACTAACTATCCCGCGTGGTGGGCAGAGAGGATTGACCGCCAAACAACTCGGTCTTGGGACACACTATTTGCCTCATTCACATTCATATTTTTCTGACTATTAATCGTGGCTTGTCTTCCTCGTGCATCCCCTCCCTTTTCTACCATTCATATTTGCGTCATATTTTCTCCTTAACACTCCTTTCTTCGTTCATTCGCTCTACATGTCCAAACCATCTGATGGTCCTTATCTTAATCTTATTCATTATACTTACATCAGTCTTCCATTCTTTCTGCTTATATATGCCTCAGGGATCTCATTTCTACTATATTGAGTCTACTTTCATCCGTCCTCTGCCAGTTCCATGCCTCACTCTCATACATCAGGGTAGGTACGAGTACTCCATTATCGACTTCTAGCTTCGCTTATTTGGTCTGGATACGATAAAACTACAAAACTGGTGATAAATTTATGAGCTAAAAAAATTGGTTTCACCTTTGCAATTTTATTTTATGTTAAATAATATAGACCTTTCGCGATTTTTGCTAAGATTAACAAAAATATTTTCAGTAAGGTTCTAAGTGTTTTCCGCTAAAATTTGGCAGTTAAAGTGAAATAAAAACTTGCGTTTTTAGAGTCTAAGAGATCTGCACGTGATTGGTACAAAATTGTGAAATTTGTACACGTTAACAGATCGGTTGATTTATTATTATAATCAAAGGGCTCAATGTTCCGACATTGCTCATCTTCAAGTCATTACCTCCGTGAAATCCCCGCAATGCCGTAAGCAATTAATCGCTGACTGAACAATAAACTGCCCGGTTATTGGGGATGAATGGCTATATCCCTTTCCCAGACGAATAAGATATTCAACGATAATTTGCGTAGAAGGGAATGTTTGACGCTCTTACTGCTGAAATAAACGTGTGAATGCTTTTATAAACTCTACAAACTAATTTCGAGATAATAATCCCTTCTTATGTTGTAATATTAATAGTTGTTGTTTACAATAAAATATTTCCTCAGTGATAAGGGTATGAACGCCTATTTATGGGATATTATATTAATATTGGCGTAAAGGAATGATTGTTTTGTATTCGTGGCTTAATATCAAGATACTAGCTGACACCGCAAACGTTGTTGTGCCGTACAAATTATTTCTAGTTAATAATTTGGTTGTTAAATAAAATATTAAAAAAACAAATTCGATGAGGCGGGCGTAGCGCCATCTGTCATTCAACAACGAACGACGAAACGAAATACGAACGACGCGACGGTTAAATTCGTTCATACAAAAATACTAAAATCTCCATTAAAAAATGGGAGAATCGCGATTAAAAAATTGGGAGGATGGGGGTAGGAGAGTGAAAATTTGGGGTTATAGGTATTTTGTGATGCCAAATAAATAAAATTTGGGGTTATAGGTATTTTGTGATGCCAAATAAATAAAATTTGGGGTTATAGGTATTTTGTGATGCCAAATAAATAAAAAAATACAAAAAATAGAAAAAAAATTCTGGATAGGGACACCCTAATCACCTAGCGGTATGAAATATACTTTCCAACCTATTCTCATACCTACCAAATGTACATTAAAAAACGACTGTTCTTTAGACCACACGACTGAAGTAAAACTTCACTAACTTATATCTCCCTCTCAACTTCCGTTCGCCTCGCCCAACCGTTCGCTTCGCCCGATCACACTTTTCATAACGCTCTCGTCACGCATTCACCAGCTTACTCCCCAAGTTAAGCGTGCCTAAAGGCCCGACCATTCGCCTCGCCGGATCACACTTCTCGTAACGCCTTCGTCACGCAAGGAGTTTTACTTCAAAAATTCATAATAATCGGTCCAGCCGTTTCGGAGGAGTGCGAACACAAACACCGTGACACCAGATTTTTATATATGTAGATTGACGGTGGAATTACGTTACTATTTTATGATTGAAACGCGTACCTAACATTTTAATTGTAATTCCTTATTATTGACTAGGTTGGTTTTATCCTACAGTAAGCAAAGCATCTTCTGTAGAGAACATTTTTAATAAATCAATCATATGATACATTTACCGTGACAATTTTTTTGGGTTATTATGTCAACTTTTTGGACAGCGTTACTGTGTCAGAAATTCCCAGATGGTGTATACAGTAATACGTTGGCTAAACAAGGAGGAAACAAAACATTTCGTCTCGATTAGTTTTCTTTTGGCGATAATTACCTGCAGGTATTGCGGTGGAACTATACATTATTATTATGATTGTGTAGAGTACTCTTTCGCAGAGATGCAATGGCAAGATGCAATGGTCATTCCTTTTTCCTTGCACACCTTGTTTTTTTCCAACACTAGTATCACCCACTTCCACCAAACACTATTTTGTCTTGTTTCGTTTTGCATATACAGTCCATTTTCAATTACATCTGAAGCTGCAATTCGTAAGCAGTTTTGGGTGCAAGAACCTGCATCGCCGCCGCTATCCGAATTTCTACCGATTTCTTAAATATCTCCCTTAAACTCCTAAAAAATATATGTTTTTAATTCATTTATGTCTATGTTAGCCTTTTTATTCAGTTCTAACCATGTGTTTGCTTTTAGAAGAAGCACTGTGTCATCTGCATATGAGATAATTTCCCCGTATTTAACAACTTCAAATATATCATTTACATATAATATGAACAAAAGTGGTCCTAGAACTGTGATTTGTGGTATTGAGAAGTTACTACTTTCGGAACCACTTAGTTCATTTAATAATTTTACTTGTTGTGGTCTATTTTCCAAAAAGCTTATAATCCAGGATAGCACCAGTCCATTTATTCCAATTGATTTGATTTTTTTATTAAGCTAGTATGAGATATACTATCAAATGCTTTTTTAAGGTCAATAAATATTCCAATGCATTTTTCATTTGAGTCTAGGGCGGTATATATATAGTTTGTTATTTTCGCAATGGCATCATGGGTGCTGGTGTTTTTTTTTAAACCATACTGTTTAGAATTTATAATGTGATGTTGTTCTAAGAAGGTCCAGATTTTGTTTCTTACAATTTTTTCTAATATTTTTGATATATTAGATAAAAGGGATATAGGGCGGTAATTTTGTGGGTCTTTTGGGCAGTCTGCTTTATATATCGGTGTTATTATTGTTCTTTTGTAATTATTTGTAAATACACCTTTTATAAGGCTTGTATTTATTATATGAGTTAATGGGCAAATTAGATATTGTTTCATTGTGTTTAATATGTTTACATCTATGTTGTCATAATCGGGAGCAGAGCACCCCTTTAAATCATCGATAACTTTTCCAACATCAGTTTCTGTTATTTTGTTGAAATTATTATATTGGTGTTGGGTAGTGTGGGGATTATTTTTATTATTGTTGGGAGATGTTTGTATAGCGTTTTGTATATCTCTCCATCTAATTCTTTTTGAGCCCGGTTGCGGCGCCTTAAGAAAAGGCTAAAATATTATTATTTAATATTCTAGCATAATTTTAAAATGTAAACATAGTTACTTATTTATTACTATTTCCGCGATTGAGAGGTTTTTTTTCAAATATGAATACCGCCAAACATCTCAGTGTCAGAGACTGTGGAACTAGCTTCCCCATTTTTGGGATATGTTGGGATACGTAGAGGGAAATGCAGGGGTAAGGTGAGGCGTAGAAATATAATGTATAACCTTATTAGTAGCCTTAAAACGTGGCTTCAAATGTAAAGGATTTTAATGACTACTTGCGATTTGTGCATTAACAGTAGAGTTAGGGTATTTTTATAGTTTCTGCGAACTAACTCCGAGATAATCTACTCATATTTGTTACAGATTAGATGAACACTAATAAAATGTGGTTGTGCTTAGATTCCACAAACTAATTTCAAGTAGTAATCCGCTCACGTCAGCTTTTGGGTTTTGTTTTATTAAGTTAATAATAGTGTAGCGATATTCTTGGCATAAATTAAATGCCTTTGGATGAAAGATAATATTGGCAGGTATGCCAATCAGTTTATACCACAGCACATGATAAGCGTAATTATATCAAGATTGCCAAAATGAAGAATTTGTGTACACATGTACATGTTCACACCGGAAATTTGGCGAATTATTTGCTTTTAATTCTGTTTAGTGCCCACTAATTCTATATAATGATGATGATGGGAATCCTCTGTGGTGGAGTTGTCTACTGTTTAATTCTGAACTATAAATATGGTGACCTTAAATATAGAATCAAAATAAAAATAAATGTATGTTTGCACGCTTTCCAGAGATGAAGAAAATATTCCGTACGACCAGTCCATATATGCACTCAGAATAATTATTTCCTTCGTAATAATTTTCATCTTTGGGGATGCTATGTGGAGGGTCTTTTCTGTGTAAAGGAAGGAGTGAACCTAAGTCTTGAAGAGACCCATGTTGTAGGAGGGAGAAAAAACAGCCGGCAAATAGTTCCCCAGCCTAGCTGTTGAACTAAGAACGAGTCGTAGAAGACCATTGAAATGTGACAAATGTGAACTGTGTTCAAATGTTGGGCGCGCGTTTGGAGTGTTTCCCGACTATGCAAAGGAATAAATTACGCTAGTTCTTCGGAGCATCATTCATTGAAATCATAAAGATTGCAATCCCGTTATTAAGATGGGGAATCTATCAAACAGTTTCTTAACCGCAGGTCTTTTTTTTCTTTAAGATTTTCCAGGTTTCTGCACAGAGTCGAAGGTTTTTTGCTGGTATTTTCGAGGCTCCAGGCCAGGAGTGGTTATCAAATTCAACCGTGGGGTGCACTAGTGAAAGACCACCATTCGGGTCCGAAAAATAGCTTGAAATGGCTTTGACTTGTTTTAATACTCTAGTTATAGTTATTAATTATCTGCCCAAGAAGGAATTTCGAAATGTGATTTTTTTACAATATTTTAACACGATCAAGTCCACAAAACAATTCTATCGAATTATCAACTCAGAGATTATTCTAGAGTTACATTATGAGAGTAAGGCTTTGGAAGAATCCAAAATGTGGCAACACTGAGCGTTACGTAAATACAGCCAGAGAGATTGACAAATTATTTGCTGGGATTTCTACTTAGCGCTAAGTCGATAGGAAGTCGAGGAAATCATACTATTCGTTTAATTTATCGTACAAATTCAAAAGCTCACTTGCTATACAGATTTTCTATAGCTTTCAGATGCGATTGAATAGAACTCATAGAACTTGGCTCTTCAACGTGTGTATGGCTCAATACTTTCAACTATTTTCAAAGGGTAGTACTTCGATGGCTTCAGTTGATGGTTGCTGCACACATTGTTGGAATCCATAAAATTATTGCTTTAAAGTCAAACAGCAAAAGCGCACAAATTCCTTTATAATAAATACACCCTTGACTGAAGGCTAGACTTCGACAAAGCATTCCGGTTATGAGAAACCTAAATTTATAATTATAAATCTCTATTCTTTAATTACCTACTGTATATACGTATTTTGTTTTTTGATATTAACTTTCGTACGTATGCAACTTTTAAACTGTACTTTTACTGTACTTATGATGTACTTTTTGTTTTTGTAGTTATAAATCTTCATTTTTTTTTGTTCAATAAAGATATATTATTATTATTATTATTATTCCCTTAGAATTCAAAACGTTAATATAAAAATATATATCCGAAAACTGTTTCAAAGGAAATCTGCACAATTTTTAGCCAAGAGCAATTTTTTAAAACATATATTTGAATTTAACTATTGTTCGTTTGACGAAGAATCTTGGAAGTGGAAATTAACCTACTTTCCGACATCCGATCAAGCTGAAACTCGACAAATACACTCGTTGTTAATGATAATGCATTTTGCCAATTTTTGGCCGCAATCGCGTACAGACAAACGGACTCAGTTTTCTTAAATTCGAAGAAATTAAAGCACATAATATAAGAAATAAATATCGGTTTTATGTTTCGCAAGATTGGTAGCGCGGTTTTATTGTAACTTTTAAAAGACATTTTAATATGGAAATGATTTTAGATTTTCACGGCCTATGTATTTTTGTTATTTATTTTTGGGGTGTTATGCCATGTTATGCTACCTCATCCATTAGCCAAAGTTTCGGAAAATGTTACAGTGTCCATCATCAGGCATACATTTTATATTTAAAAAAACTTTTTTTTCCGAATAGATATTTTAGATATTTAAAATTTTATTATGAACTATTTTGCTTACTAAATACTTTGAGATACCACACTACAATAATTGTTTTGACTTGCGCCGAAGAGAAAAGTGAAAAAACATCACAATATGTATTATTTATTTTGTTAGATAACAATAGCTTACATTGTATTTGTTGGTGTATAAATTATATTAACGTATCTAATCGGAATTCAAAGTAACTTAATATAGCCGTATTATTTAATCATTGAAGATAATATTAGCGACTGTCAAACAAAAATTCGAAACAGAAAAATCAGCTAAAGATACTGTCGTATCTGGAATTAAACCCTTGCCGGAGCTCTGCTCTAACCACTGAGCTAATTCGACCCTACCCCCTTTTGGACATATTTAACAGCATTATACATCAGATAAGAACTACCAACATTATCTTACTTTTCTTAACGCATATGTTTATTGGCTGTTATCTGTATGTACAAATGCAAGATTCTTTACTAACAAAATGCAATATAGATAGTGACTTGGATAAATATAGTCATTTTTATTTTAACATGAGAAATCTATTGATTTTTCTTCCAGTCATGGTAACCATTTTTCCTCCAGTCATGGTAACCATTTTTTTTCATGATCTTGTATATTTTTGTTGTTGTTTATATCTTGTTCACAATTTGTTTACGGATGCTTACAATAAGAACATCAAAAGTAAGTAAATTATTTACCTGAAGGTGAATCGGGTTGAATGAAGGCTGATTGAAGACGAGTCCGTAAACAAGATCTTCCTTTTCCTTTTCTTCCGCGAAGGTTCCGAAGATCCTGTCCCATATAATAAGAACTCCCCCGTAGTTTTTGTCCAGGCAGTATTTGTTGCATCCTGTAAAAAAAATAATATGTATATATATATATTTTTTTAAATTTGAGACAGTTAATTCACGGGGATATTGTATATCTACATAAAATAATATGATATTAAAAATCAATAACTTTGGTCCACTTACATATTTATGGACTTGAATTTGGGAGGTGGGTATATAGGATACCACCGCCCCGGGATTCATTTATTGGATAACCAAAACCCCTCCATAGGTCACAATAATTGGTAACTTACCAGGGGTGCTTGGGTTCATGGGGTGAGGTTGTCTAGGTCCTGGTGGCGGATGGTTTTGCCCTACTACTTTCGAACTTTCTAGGTCAAATCGAGCCGTTTACTATGATCGATCTTTTCGTGTAACTGGCCCGCTCATTTGGAACAAACTTCCCCCAGCTCTTACTAATATCCAGAACTTGGCTGAATTCAAAAGAGCTTTAAAAACAAACTTATTTAAAAAATCATACCTTTCATGAATTTTAACTCCTTTTCAATATACTATAATAAGCCATGTTCCTCAAGTTTCTGGTAATTGTTTGGTTTCGATTACCTCTTTACTATAGTTTTATGTGCACTCTGAATTTGTATTATTTCTAAATGTTAACTGCCTCCTGTTCTATATAATTTAGTTTAAATGATTCTTGTTGAATGGCACCGTGATGGTTTATCATTATATATTGTCCTGTGCCAAAACAGCACTCACTATTGTTGTTAATATTGTTCTTTAGGAATTGCTTTGTATATTTGTTATTTCACATTATTTAATTAATTTTTTAAGGACTCGTAAGGAACACTGTAGGTTAATTTTAAGTTTATTATAATTAAGCGCACTTGAAGTGAAACATCACAAAACTGCGCTATATAAATACTACGTAATTATTATTATTATTATTATTACTCTTTGGCGAGTCCGATCGAAAGAGACTGGTTGAAGGAGTCCTTTTGACCTCTCCAGCCGGACGCTCTCGACCCTTCGCTTTGTAACAGTGGAAGGGATGGATTCGTACTTTCGTCATTCCTGAACACGTTGATCCCAGATTCCAAACCACTCCTCATACCTTTTTCTTTCCCAGAACTAACCATTCCCTAAAAAGACCCTCCACATAGCATCCAGAAATATGACATAAGCCTCGAGGGATTCTTTCTCCTCAGAGCCTCCTCATTCTCTAGAGAGGCCTAAATTTAAGTGTTTTCAATAATTTATTTCGTATCTTAATGTTAAAACTTAGTTCGTAGATATATCTACATAGGTATTTATAAGTAGTTACTTAAGAATACAAATGGAAAACGAAATATGAACCTCTTAATAACTTATCAAGTAAAAATTTCTTGTTACAGTGGAGCTTACAATTTATTGTGTGATCAATTGAATAAGTTTTATGTAACCAATTTCAGCTTTAAATTCACTCGAGTGAGCTTTATAACCAAAATTTACTAGAATCACAAAGGACGGCAACCGATAGGAAGCTTTTGTCACGAAGAAAGCGGCTTTAATACCTGGGAAGATTACCAGAGCTTTCTTCGCCTTTATCGTTTTCATTAAGACTGTTATTGGCAATTAGAGTCTTCGATAGTAGAGCTTTTGTGAGAAAAACAAAAGGGAATTCCAACAATTTTATTTTATCAGAATGTAACGAAAAACACACGTGTCTGTAAGTATTTAATTTTACAGTTATTACAAAGAAGATAATACTTGAGAATGCCAGAAAACTATATTTGTGCAATTTCCGAAAAAACATTTTAACAACAAGAAGCCTTTTTCTTTTTGAAGAATTGAAATGGTTAAATGTACATTTATTTCTGTCCTTACCTAGCTTTATGCCTGCTAGCCTTACTATGAGGTCAGGAAATGTATTTTGTCACCAAGGAAAAGCTCTCTGGCAATGAGACAACTAATTTATTTTGCAAGCACAGTATGACAACTCCCCATTTGTTGTTGAATTATCTACATTATAATTTTGCATATTAATATCTATTTTTTTTTTTAACATTAGCTCCACACAGGAGGCCCTGAGAAAAAATAATAGCCCTCAGGGCCTATGTCATCTTAGGGGATGCTGTGTGGAAAGGCTTTTTAAGAAAGTGAACGTTAGAAGTTCCGGGAAGGAAATAGGTATGAGGAGTGGGTAGGAATCTGGGGGTTGGTGTGTATAGGAGTGACGAACGAATGAAACCATCCCTCCAACTGCGGTGTAAGGCGATGGGTCGAGATAGTCCGGCTGAAAAGGTAAAAAGGCCTCCTTCACCCAGTCTCTCTCGATCCGGCCCGCCACGCAGCAGATGGGCAGACGCATCCGCCGCCAAGACCTGGACAAACCTCACCCCTTGAACCCGGGCACCACTTGTGGTGACCTACGGCAGAGGTGTTGGTTATCCAATAAATGGTTCCCGGGGCGGCGTTACCCACACCCGCCTCCCAAATTGAAACTTTCTGTGGGTAAGCAGTTAAACCATAGTTAAAAATAATTAAATAATATTGTACTTCACATTTCTTTATGGAAATGACTTTGTAATCCGAGTTGCATACGGACATAGGGGGACATGTTTGATGATTTCAGATCTCTCCATTTAAGTATTTTTTACGCTTTTGACTAATAAATTGTTTGTCGTATAATAAAGTATGGATTAGAATCAATACCGTAGTCAACAAAAACATGAACCCGAGGGAAATCCAATGGTCTGCGGTATACAGTTAACATAATAATTAATGAATAATGCCTACCGTGATGTACTCTATGGTGTTTGGGGGTATTAAAAATGTACTCCAGAGGTCCAAGGGTAGTCACAGTCTCGGTGTGTATCCAGAATTGGTACAGAATGGAGAACTGCTGATGAGTAAGGAAGTGAGCGGGGGGGATTATCACTGCCAGAGGGAGGTAGAAAACCTGAAACAAATACATTTTCAACACATCTCCAAATAATCTTCAAACACCTCCATTACGCCTCCAATACATCTCTAAAATCTCCCCATTACATTTCTCTAATACATTCCAATGATATGTTCTATATATCCACAACACCCCCCATACACACAAACTCTGCTTATTTATGTATTCACAACACCCCCCATACACACAAGCTCTGCTTATTTATATATCCACAACACCCCCCATACACACAAACTCTGCTTATTTATATATCCACAACACCCCCCATTCACACAAGCTCTGCTTATTTATATATCCACAACACCCCCCATACACACAAGCTCTGCTTATTTATATATCCACAACACCCCCCATACACACAAGCTCTGCTTATTTATATATCCACAACACCCCCCATACACACAAGTTCTGCTTATTTATATATCCACAACACCCCCCATACACACAAGCTCTGCTTATTTATGGGGTAAATAAAATACATTTATTATGTAATTAATTATTGTATAAAACTTATTGTAATTTATGTATCTTTTTGTGAATAAAAAAAAATAAAAATAAAAAAAACATATTTTCAATACATCTCTAAAACATCTCCATTACATTTTCAAACCATCTTCAATATATCCCTAATACATCTCCAACTCCAAATATACGGCAGGCGTAGTCCAGCGGTATTGATTCGCACACCGAAGGTCGCGGGATCGAATCCCGGCGTGCAAATAAATTTTATTTGATTAAATTGTGTTATTTCACAATTTATTAATTAAAAATAATATATAGTATATTTGCGGCACGTTCCAGAGTGGAAAATACTCTCAGTATCGCCCTGGTGTAAGACCACCATTCAGAATTGAAACGTTGCTTGAAATGGCATTAGCCGTGTTTGGTGACCAGATCTGAATAGCCAGGTACTTCCCCACCTTCCTATTCCCTATCTCCTTCCCTTCCCCACTACCTTCAGCATCACAAAATACCCCAATTGGGGATGCCATAGTCTCACTGGCTTCAGACGGGAGCAGTTGGGACTCTTGTGCGGTATTCATATAAAAAAAAAGAAATACCATGTGTAATGAAGATTACACATCTGCCCCGATGATGGAAATTGTAACGCCGCACCGTCCAAAACTTTGGCTAAAGAAGAAGATCACGGAATTCGGCATAATACCCCAAAAATAAATCACGACAATGCTTTTAGCCGTGAAAATAGTTCCCATGAATGCATCTATAAAACATTTTAAATACATCACCAGAATATCTCCAATACAGATCCGAAAGATCCATATATTTTCTATACAATGTACCAAAATCGTTAATGCACATCTCCAAATAAAAAAGTTAAAAATTTGATTGTCGTAGGGTTGTGAGTCGAGCTACAAGACATAGATGGCTTTAGTGTAGTTGGTGGTTTGTGGGTTTGCCCCTCCATATTCAGAATCAAAGAGTTCTAGAATAACAGAGAGGACGCCATTGTCCTCTCTGCATAAATACACTCGTTAATGATTACAAAAAATTTGTCTTTTGTTGTGAACAAGTTGTAATTATTCGCAAAAACCATTTCAAAACAACTGCCCCGATGAAGCCTTGTTATAAGCGAACAAGATAAGCAACGAATACTTATCTGATAAAAAATATATTTGAAAACAGGAATATTTGATGAGCATTTTTATGCAATTTACCTACTCTCTGTAAATACCCGAAGTCATTAGAAATATATGGAACGTAAATACGGCGTTGGCATAAAAGTATTTTATTGCTCTTCGGATCATTTCGAAGATATCATATCGAATATCACAACATATTAAATACACATAATCAAATCTGATGGATTGGTTTTAATGCTGCTATGAACCAACAATTCAAAAAGAGATACGACTTTCGTCTTGAACCACAACTCGTTCGTAGTATTATTAAAAGACAGGCTTTAAAAAAGCTTCAGAGCAAAATGAAAAATGAAATCAGAATCAGAAGAAATTAATAGCAATTAATAAATAGATGAAAGTAACAAACAAACTTACAAATCCACACCATCCTTGGAGCAAAGATTGTCGAAGTCCAACAGCGAGATTGAATTCTTCCGAACTATGATGCACCTGATGCTGCGCCCAAAGTATATGGACCTCTGAAATAAAAAGAAAAATTGTAATCAATCAAAGAATAACAATAATCATTGGATACTTTGTACAGCGCTGTTTTGTGAAAAATCACCTAAAGGGCGCTGTACAAATATGACTTACTAGGCTCCATCTAATTTTGTACAAACAGAAACAGAAAAGATCCTTACGCGGTAGGTCACTTAAGATAAAACTGTTTAAATATTATTATGAATAACTTATAGAAGCTCATTTACTTGTTCATTATTTACAGCGGCCTTTTTAGTGGCTTTTATGCAGGATAGTAAAAATTATACTCTATTTATTATACGTAACTGATCTGCCCTGGTAACAACATTTTGTATTTGTTAAGTGATATATTAAAAGATGTCCACTGGCTTGGTATGATTATTTCCCTCCATAATAATCTAGGAAAAGAGGAATACATATGGTAGTTAGCCCAGAATTTCTGCATTGAAATAAATCCCGACTTCTAGTATTACCTAGTGGTATCGGAAAGCTTATCAATGAAAGCAATTCTGGACTATCAACTTCATCATTTAAAATTTTATATAGAAATACTAAGGCAGTGAAAATCCTTCTGTCTGACATTATAAGCATATTCATAAAAAACTGCTGGAATACACACTTTAGAACTTAGAAAACGTAAGAATTTTTTTATTTATTTTATCAACAGCTTGTACATGTATAACAAAAGCAAAACCTTATTGTAATATATAAGCATTGAAGAAGATAATATCAACAACAAAACTGTCAATGAAAACATAAAACAGACAAAGACACAGAAAATTTTCATTAATTTTAGGTCCTTACATATGAAATTGGCGTTTTGTATGGGAGGAACATAAAGTCGATTTTTTTTAAATATAATATATTTATTTAATCAAAGTATATAACATTGCTATCTATGCACTTTAGCCACCTCATAGGTAGTTCATCGATCCCTTTATTAAAAAAACCATTCGGACGGGAATCAATAAAATCTTTGAAGGCGGTTTGGACTGCCCCATTGAGTTGAATTTTTTCCATTGCAAGAAGTTATCCAAATTTCGAAAAAAATGGTAATCTGTTGGGGCAAGGTCCGGAGAGTACGGTGGATGTCCAATTGAAGCTCCTCTAATTTGTCTGTTGTGCAGTGTGTGGTCTAGCGTTGTCATGAAGCAGCAGTGGCCTAGAGCGATTAACCAGCCTCGGTTGTTTAGCAGCTAGCTTTTCCATCATGGTTTGCAGTTGCTGACAATAGACATCTGCCGTAATCGTCTGGCCAGATTTAAGAAAGCTGTAGTGAACAACACAAACAAAAAAAAAAACAAAAAAAAAACACGGTGGCACTGGTGCCACGGTGGAACTCGTACTCGTAAATAACGCGATATTTCAAGTTTTCCATTTTTTAAACTAAGTGACGCAAAGAAAAAAAACAATTAAGGAAAAAACAAATGAATTATAATTTTCGAAATACAAATACATGAGTAAGTAGCTGTATAATATTTGAATTTGGAATTCCCAACCAAAGAGAAGATATTTGAGATCAAATTTGGCAGTGTGGCAAAACGCCAATTTCATATGTAAGGACCTAATATATGTTATATATATTTCATCAATAACCTAATGAGATGACAATAACTCAATTGGAAAAGCCGCTAGTTCCGGTAAGATCAGATGATTTGAGTTTGAGTTCAGTTGTGACCGTTACCTTTTTATTTTCTTTGTCTGTTTTGTTTTCATGAAGAGATATATTATCTTATTTGATGATTACATTTAAAAAAAAAACATGTATTGTAGTCCGTCACGTGTTTTTTGGAAGATCAACCTGCAAGCGAAAAACGCTGAGTTTGAGCGACTGTACGGTTCATTCTGGATGGACAAAGAGCAGCCACTCTCTTGTATATTTTAGACGACTTTAAGGTTTTTTTTATCTATACACGAGCTGTTGTTTTATATATATAAAAAATATTTTTTACAGTTACCTTTTTTAAATTGATCCCTCCAGTTACAGTTACCTTTTTTAAATTGATCCCTTCGGCACCGGTGCATAGTCGGGAAACACGCCAAACGCGTGCCCAACATTTGTACACAGTTGACATTTGTCACATGAGAACGGGTCGTTTCTTCGACTCGTTCTTGTGTTCAACAGCTCGGCTGTGGAATGATTTGCCGGCCTCTGTGTTTCCTCCTTCCTACAACATGGGTCTCTTCAAGACCAATGTTCATTCCTTCCTCTCCTCAAAAAGACCCTCCACACAGCATACCAGATGACATAGGCCCTGAGGGAAATTATTTTCCTCAGGGCCTCCTGTGTGGAGTTAATGTAAAAAAAAAAGAAAAAAATTATTTGTCTTTGCCTGTTTCATGTTTTTGTTGAGAATGGCTGATAATATCTTCTTCGGTGATTACATTAAAAAATTCTTATAAGCTTGGAGGAGATACGATTTTGCATGCAGGGGATATAATATAAAAATCACTGCACGTTGAAATGTTTTTTTAGAAATTTAACGTAATTAGGAACTAAAAAATAGCACGAACTAATTGGGGGTGGTTTTGACTTATATAACCCTAAAGTTTTTAGTATATTCTCTTTCTTTTGGTGTCTTTCCTGTGTGAAACAATATTAATAAACCTTTTGATTTGTTCCCGATTTTCTGCGGTAATTGACTGAACGGATAAAATATTTTGATTGGCATCTGATAATATTTTCGGAACCATGAACATCCAGGAACTTTGCCTCCGATTCAGCACCCCCTAAACACTTGTTGGTGTACGATCCACTCATAATGCGGTACAGGGTACAGATACTTGGGTTTTCAGAGATTCGATAATAGTGTTTGATCAAAGACTTGTGCCCATTATGTCTAGCATCCTTCTATTGATAGTCGCTCTCATCCCAAAATCTCAAGGGTCGTAAATATTTGGTTATTCGCAGCTAATACTGGACAAATATAGTGTATCGAAAATGTTACTTAAGTGTCTTCTTGAAGACTAAAGACTCTCTGAACGCGCATTTCCATAACCATTCATCTCATTTTTTGAGAGTTCTGTTGTAATACAGGCGTGAAATAACCTATGCTAAATGAGTGTAACTTTGCTGCAGAAGAATCAATCAAAAAGTATGTAAACATTTATAGGTTTCCGGGTGTTTCTAATACTCGTCATAACAAATAAAATGTCATCAAAACACATCATCAAACAGGCATTATAATTCACCAAAATGAAAGTTTAAGTAACTTTTCCACTATTTCCTTACAAATATTTCCCTTGGGATTTCTCCTAATGCTGAAGCCATTTCGAATAACTACTAACGATAGTAATTAGTAACACAATTTACTTGTTAATTAAGCCCATACTGTACATTATTGTTTCCATTGCCTACAATCCCCTTTGAATTGGATTCAGTGATGAAATTACAGAGGATTACCCATATCTCTTGGTTATCGACCTTTGGCTAAATTGATGGTCAAGTTGAGTGTGTATTGATGGGTGGTTTTTAGGTTAAATTTTCCTTTCCCTGAGCCTTAGGCAAGACCTGACAATAGGAATTAATGTCTTTCGGAGGGCAATGCTTACTCAGTGTCTATCCAATATAATCTTTGATCTCATATTAATTATCTGCGAAATGAACCATTCCAATTTGACATTTCGAAATCGAACGCGTTGGAAGATTTTATTATTTTCGGTAATATTTTTTCTTAATGAAATGTACGTGGGTGATTGAAATATGAAATAACTCAATAAAGTTATTTTCGATTAAAATATTTGGAATCGGTGCTAAATTTATTTCTAACAATAATTTGTTCACACTAAATAACTACCACGTAATTTAACTGTAGGTGTGGGTAGATGAGATCAAAGGACCGCCACGCATCTTCGTACTTATTTCATTCACATGCATGCTTCGTCTCATATTCTGATTCAAGTCTTTCTTTCAATATCCCTATCAGCTTTCCATCTCTCGAAAACATTTCGTCATCTCAGTTGGACAATGTTCTAACTTCTAACTGACATTTTATTCATAAAATGACCTTTGAATGCAAAACCATTTCTTTTGCTCATTTCCATAACCAAAATAATTTTTCGTAGATACTTGTTCGACGAAGTTCTAACATCAAGTTTTAAAAGCTTTCATTGATTTTATAAGGTTCTTATTTATTTATTTATTGCTTCTTCACAATTTAGATACATTTTTAGCATGTAATTATTAACCCCACTGGGGTTCGCCTGTATCGGGGTTAATAATTTCACCATTTATTAAAAGTAACACACATCGGTCATTACCAAACCGTTCTCTATTCTTATGTCACGTTAAGCCTTTTGTAATTACCATTTTGTTTGTTTCTGACAGTTGATCGATTTTAGAGGGCTCAGAATTCAGTATTATAGTTCGTCACTTTAGTTGGATAGGGTTCTAACTTCTTTTACCATGTGCTGAGGTGTCAAAGTTTACAAGGACGAAAAACTTATAATCAATTTAACTTTTTCCGATTTTAAGGTTCAATCTTGCGTAAAATATTTTAGTTTAACATATTTTAGGCACTAGAATCTTAGGCAATGAATTATTATGCCCTAGGTTGTTGCATATGGTTCTATCTGCACGTTTAGGTATGTTCTAAAATGGTAGGTATACAAAAAACGCCAAACGAAATTACTTGGCGTATCACTGCGTAATATGCTCATGAAATTTTGGAATACTAAAGTTACCCCACTCCGATTGGGGTGACCTTATTTTTTTTCCCATCCCAAATCAATAAATATGACATGTATTTTCCACCAGAAATATTTTTTAAAGATTTTTTTTTTCGTATGAAGCGGATACTTTGTGATGTGACATTATTAATTTAAAATAAAACAATAACTTGGTAAACACCACTCTTATATTTTATACTTTATGCCGGCCGAGCTTCTTCAGGGCAGGATAATACTTTCCCGAGAAGCTACGGTTGTAGCGAAACCCGATCGGCACAAAGAATAAAAAATTAAAGTGGTGTTTACAAAGTTATTGTTTTATTTTAAATTAAAAGGTTTTTTTTACATTTTCCCTCAGGGCCCATCTTTGGGAATGCTGTCTGGAGGGTATTTTAAGGAAATAAATAAGAGAAAGTTCCAGTAAGGAAAAGCTTAAGAGGGGGGGTAGTAATTTGGGGGTCAGTGTGCTAGGAGTTACAGAATGAATCATCCCACCTACTGCGGTGTAAGGCAACAGGTCGAGAGAGTGTCAAAGTTTACAAGGACGAAAAATTTGTGATCAAATTAACTTTTTCTGATTTTAAGGTTCAATCTTGCGTAAAGTATTTTAGTTTAACATAGTTTAGGCGCTAGAATCTTAGGCAATGAATTATTATGCCCTAAATTGTTGCATATTATGGTTCTATCTGCACGTTTAGATATGTTCTAAAATGGTAGGTATACAAAAATACACCAAACGAAATTGCTTTAGCTAATATTCAAAAATTAGAAATCGGTAAATGGATTATGTAAAATCGTTAAACTTGGACATCTCATGATGAACAAAGTAAAATGAAATTAGAATTCTGTCTAACCAAAGTGACGATATATACTTTCCAAAAACACAAACTTCACCTTCTTCAAATGTTCATCACTCACAACTGTCTATAAAACCCTAGTTCTTTATTACCACAACACCATAAAAAATAAATGGCGCAGTAATTGTTGACTGAAGTAGGTACTTACGAATGCCACAAGACAGTAAACTAAATTAAAGTGAGTTACTTATTTCTCCAATGATAATAAAAGCTTCGCGTGAGCGTTTTTCCGGCTTAAGTGGCTCCCTCTATGTACTCGATCTGGGCAGGGCAGAATTGAGGAAACCTTACCATTAAAACACATGTTGACAATATTATTAAAGAATTTTTAGTTCTTAGCAAGTAAGGAATTATATCTGATATATCAATAAATCACCAATATTGGGTGACTTTTAAATCCCGAAAAATAATTGTCGCTTTCAGTCAGAAATTATTAACTTTTTGGAATGATTTTTTTTCAACTTCGATTCAATGACGCTTTTAAAATATGTACCAAATTACTTCTTATCTACTTATATGTATAAAAAAGTTAGGACTTAACAGAAGAAGAAGTGGTTGTGTTGTTTTTTAAATAAAGCACTCTTTGAGAAATTAAATCCATTGTTTTTATTGTTATGGTTTTAAACGTTAACTTAGTTATAGAAGTATTCATTTTTAGCCGGCGTGGGCTTTATATTGTTAAATTCCTTTGTATATTGAGAAGGGAGGAAATTCAAAAAATCAAATATAGGAACAACTTTTCCCTACCGAGAAACACTGGGCCGCAGTCTATAATAGCCAGGTAACATTTTGAATATCCACATGAGGTAATTGCTAGGCGCCGTTCTTTTTGTATAAAGAAAAAAAAAATAATTTAAATGACTCTCACTTCACGGCAAGCAAGAATCCAAGAAAGGGTCTTCAAATACACAACTACTTTTATGATGGACACTGTAATGCTATCTGAAACATTGACTGAAAAAGGCATACTACCCCTAAAATGAATCACGATCAAATATCATTTTTAATAATATTTTTAAGGGGGTGCGGCACTGCACTTTTACGTAATAAACTCTTAATTAAAGTTATCACGAGCATTGTGCCCAAACTAGAGAATTTGCAAATGAAATATACTTGAAAAAATGATGAAAACAAGAAAAACTATTGAACTGATGCAGGTCGGTATCAATAAACTATGACTGCGAGGCTAGTCTCGTAATTGGATTCTGAATAGCTTAAAAGCAATTTGCCGTACGGACCCAAGTGCCCTAGCTAGAATGTTCTTGGTTCCAGGGATAGGCTGGGGTGGGCTATATATACTACCAACTGGAAACAGGCTGTGTTCTTAACAGCCTGTATCGTATCCAGGGCTCGGCCGCAGAGGCGTGCCGTTCATAGGAAGTGATCACTTGCTGTTAACTAATTGAAAAGAGTGATAAAAAACGTAATAAAACAAAATTAGCCAGGAAACGAATGTGCAAATGAAATGAATATACCTCGTAGAATATATTATACAGGATGTCCCATAAGAAATGGATGAAACGAAGTGGGGATTTTTTATTAACAATTGCTGCACACAGCAAAGAAATCTCCCTCAGGGCCTCATCTTTGGGGATGCTGTGCGGAGGGTATTTTTAGAAAAGGTAGGAGAGTAAGTTCAGGGAAGGAAAAATATATGAGGAGTGGGGGTCAGAGTGCCCAACGGATGAATCCAACCCTCCGATTAGTTCCGAGAGCCCCACTGGACAGATCCAACGTCTCCCTCAACCAGTCTCTCCCAATCGAGCCTGCCACGAAGTTAGTGGGCAGACGCACCCGCCGCCAAGACCTGAATACGCCTCACCCGATGAACCCGGGCATAACTGCCAAGTCACCAAACGTAGCGTATCCAATATCCAATAAATAGAGTTTGAATGACATTAAAACTAATAGTACTAAAATAATAGTTATTTTTAAATAAATGAAGACAATATAAGCGAAACTCAATCGAAAATCTGGAAACAGAAAAATCAGAAAAACATATTGACACCTCTGGGACTCGAACCTGGGTTTGATCCATAGCTTGTGGGATACCCTGTATACACCAACGTAACAAGAAAATCAACAGTTCTTTGGTCAATTAGATTTGAGTATCATCAGTTTGTCTTTGCTAGACTCTGTTCCCGAATCCCTTCATAGTCAGTCCAGCGGTGGCTACCCAAATTTATGTAGGCGATGTTTATGAATTAAAAATATACATACCTAAAACCTAAAAATATGGGATAAATGGTGAAATCCAGTAGGATTTGTCGGCTTTAAACAGTATATAATCAAAAACCGACCACCCGGAAATCTCCATCGCTTTAATGGTTATTATGCATCACATTTTGAGATCGTTGATGGGGGGATGTTTTATGAAAGCTGTGTTAAATTCATAAGAACAGCTTTTTAAATGTTTTTAGTAACAATACAGGAATATCAACCGAAAAGATCATTTAAAATCATTCCCTAAGAAGGAAGAAACATGCTTAGTGCAATTAAAATACTGAATATATTTTTGATACCGTAGATTTTTCGATTGCTTAAAAAATATTCATGGACGCGCCCGGCTCGAAGCGAGCGTCGAAAAGTATATTTATTTCTTTAAAGTACCTTACTCGTAACTGCATTCATTTGCAGCAAAGGGTCAAAGGAATATGTGAGTTGTTTTGTGACCGATAGTATTTTCGTTTTGATTTTTTTTATAAATGCGCAAGTTATTACTTAGTGCAGGGAATATTTTTGAATGAGCACAGATAATAATAATTTAATTATTGTAAACATGATGACATCAAAAGGACTTGTAAATTGATTCATAGTCAAAATAATTCATTTTATACACTAAAATTTATTTTGCCCTTTCATCCGCTTATTTATTTATTTGACAATGGGGAGTGGCTCAAATGCGTTGAGCGGCCAGTCGGTACGAAGCTAGTAAAATAAGAATGCCGGATTTTTTTTTACAATATTTCCATTTTTTTACATCATGCTTTGTGGATCGAATTTTTACAACAATATTTATATGTCGACTATTAAGGCTTTCCCTCACTTAAATTCGACGAAAACTAGATTGCTCTCTCCAAAACGAGAGTTAAACCATCACGAATATCCCACTATAAATCTCAGGGGACGTCCCTGTCTTGTTCCTGAATGTACCCCGGAGGCTGTTCTCCAGAACCCCGGATGCGGCGTGTTTACATGAGCATGATACGCCGCGCCACGGCAAACAGGTTGAGCGAATTTGAGACAAATAAGTTGTGACCCGCTTTTACGACGATTGTGTTGTTGTTGCCGTTGTGTGACCCACAATACAAAACATGTTATTTCAATTCTATTTTTAAAACTTGTGGTTGTAATCTATTGTACTTATAACGGTAAGCTTACCGGGGTCTCGACAAAAGGAATTTTTTTCTCAAAGTATATTTAATTTCAATATATTTAGCTTTACTTATCAATAATAAATTGCAAGACAATGTGGAGCGAACAATTTGGCTCCATCTCTTCTATTTTTATCTTAAAAATGATATTTTTCAGCACATGAAAATGAGTAATGAAAATTCATTTTTTTTAAAGTAGCTCCACTCAGGAGGACCTGAGGAAAACAATTTCCCTTAGGACCTGTGTCATCTTTGGGGATACTGTGTGGCAGGTCTTTTAGGGAAAAGAAGGAGAGGTAAGTAATGAGAAAGAAAAAGCTATGAGGGGTGGGTAGGAATCTGGAGGTCACTGTGTCCAGGAGTAACGAACGTATGAATCCATTCCTCCCCGGTGCAAGGCGATGGGTCGAGAAAGTCTGGCTGGAGAAATCAAAATGTTTCTCTCGACCAGTCTTACTCAATATGGCCTACCACGCATTAAGTGGCAAACGTATCCGCCGCCAAGACCTAGACAAACCTCACCCCATGAACCCAGGCACCCCTGCTAAGTCACGTAAGAACTATGGCATGTGTGGTGCACACCTTTGGCACCTATAAATGGTTCCCGGGGCGACGGTACCCATTCCCGTCTACCAAATTACTTTCATCATGAAATTCCAGAGAGAAAGTTTGTTCCAAATCTCACATGCCATAGTGAAAATCCTTCGACAGTCAGGTCTCAGAAGGGATTGGCACGTTGATCGATTAGAAATAATTTGGCTAATATCATTGTCAGACGCTCGCATTAGATCATTGTAGATCGTATCCAATTAAAGGGGAAATATCTGAAGTAATTTTTTTTGTAAAAATCAAACGATTGTTTTGTCTCCACACTGTTGATTTATCTAACTTTTATCGCTAAAACGACTTTTTTTAATGTTTGTATTCATGTCTATTCTCATACATTTGCATTTTACAGATGATTAAAGTTTACACAGACCTCTTTTTCAACCGATCGCTTTACATTTTGCCTGTCTGTAAATTTGTTTGCACGTTTCGTTTCCGGTTCAAGATGGTGGCAGTTTTAATGGTTCAGTGAAAATTCTTTTTTCAAATGTGTAATCTTCGTGTTTATTTTCAATTTTTTATTCGCATTTATTTCAATTTACCTATAGAAACAATAAATTACAGCCACTTGATGAAATAATTAAAATGATTAAAACTCTCAGATGGACGGCTTATTTCCTTTACTTATTAAATTTGTTAATGGTATTATAGGCAGCCCTGATTTATTAAGCTTAATTACCTTCCATAACCCACCCAGAACTACTCGATCTAAATTTTTTTTTTTACGATTAGATTCTCGCTTGTACCTAGATTACATGGAGTTAGCAAAACTTTCTCAGAAGTAGTAGATGTATTCAACTGCACGAAATATAGTGACAAACAGGCTATAATAATATACCTCAATAATAATAATAAATGTTAGCATTATACCTACTATTCGTCTGCACAAGCTCTAAACAATTTAATTAGCATATTTTCCTTCATGATTACAATTACTTTTCCACAAAAATATTATCTATGTATATCACATTTTTGTAAAAGCCTCTATAGACCTATATTATAAATAAATTTGTAGTTTACGATTGATTGACAATAAAAAATAACCTTTTTTCGCCCAAAATACACTTTGTGGACTTCCACTAAATAAGTATTAAATCTATAAATAGATCTGATTTGCGGTGAATGCGATACGTGGTTGACGAATAAACGAAAGGATTTATTAGGGAAAATATCGGAAAAGTTACATCAGCAATCATATTGCTGAAGTGGTTACGACATTTTCTTGATAAATGAAATTACGAACTTTTATGTAGCTGAAAATAAACAATTGGCATTTTCAAAGGCAGTCAAAGTGTTTCTTTTGTTGCCTCTAATTTCAAAGAGAAACCTTTCGTTTCTGTTATTTTGTTTATTAACAGACCTCATTAAGTTTTTGGCGATTTTTGAAATTTCATACATATTAATGCATCCAGAATAAAACAAGTTTATAAAATGATATTGTTCCATTAATCTTTTGGGGAAAACCAAATACCTAGTCGAGCGAATCCGAGACCATTCATGGAAAATTTTGCTTGCAAACCAAAAACTCTATAATTCTGTTGGTATTTCTCGCCTGAAGAGGTATGGTGACCTCTTTTTGACAATGATTCTCGAGTAGCCAGTCAAAATAATATTCAACTGCAGTCCTTTACTTGAATACGATGACATTCAACGGAACTGTACTAGAAATACAGAAGCAGGTCAAATACCTGGATCACATTTTCAAGGAAGTTGGACGATATGACGACAATATTGAGCGGAGAAGAATGTTGAATATTCCTGCAAACATGTTCTCTCGTCCCGAAGCACATTTTTTCAGCTTTCCGCAGACACGTACATTTTTTAGTACAGGTGAGCTTCCGACCTACATAGGTAAAAGCAAGCTATGTACATTGCACATCCATTTATGAAGGAACTTCATACTTACAGCATTTTCCATGAGTTTTTATTTTTGAAAAAATTAAGTTAATGAAGGACTTTTTTAATTTTTATGTTTACGAATACATTTTTTAAATCGAATTAAATTGTGACATTTTTGATTTGTTCGATAAGCTAAATCGATAAGTTCGTTTTTCTTTTCTTTCTTTCTGAATGGTCTTACACCAAGGCAATGCTGAGAGTATCTTCCACTCTGGAATGTGCCGCAAATATACAATATATGATTTTAAATGAATTAATTGTGAAATAACACAAATTAAGCAAATAAAATTTATTTGCCGACGCCGGTATTTGAAAGCGCGACCTTCGGAATGCTAGTGGAGAGCCTTACCCCTAGACCACGGAAGCCATATGGCGTTGTTGACGTCACACCGGCCAACGTCGGTGACAGCTGTCTTACTAGCTAGTAGCGTTTTCTACGTAATAATGACTTTAGATCGATTGTAACGGTTTTAGATCGTTTTTAAAATTATTACGGAATATTTATTGATTTTTCAGGTTCTACACAAAACAGTTTTACACAAAAATATTATGCAGAAGATTACAAAATTTAAGAGAAAAGAAAAAAGTGCATGGGGGGGGCAGTTTTAGTATGTTGTGACGTATATCAAAAGATATTTACTGAATTCTCTCTAGGTAACATTGAAGATGTCGATGTCGATGCTCAATGGAGAATCGTTAAAAAGCAGTTGAGTTGCTCTGTTTAATGGTGCATTTTGATTCGCAGAAGTTCTCGCTTTTTTATATTATACATATTTTTAAAATAGATCTGAAAAATAATCTTCATATATACTGTATATTTTTAACAGTATTTACAGTTTACGAAAATACCCTAATACTACGATAGTTTATTTCTGATATACCGCACTTTTGCAGCAGTTGATCAACATGTTTTCCGAAGACCGTACTCCAAAATTTCCCTTGCTAAGCAATATTGATGATTTAATAATATAAGCCTACCTTGGATTTGTTACAGGTTGCGATTGTGAATCACACGTAACAAGAAAATCCTATTAATAGTTAGGTATTATTATATTTGTGTAACCTATTTCTGTGCCTACTACAATTTCCAAGGGAGATTTTACTTATCAAATGATAAAATGATATCTTATTTGATTTGATCTTGGATGATCACATTTGATCCATAACGGATTGAAAGAAAAATATAATACAATTCTCTGAATGCGTGATAACTATTCTCAGAAGTCTGGCCTTACATTAGCTTGGGTTATTTCCATATATTATACGTATTACATTATGAAAAAACGAAAAAAGTGTGTGCAAATTCAAAAAAAAATTGTTCATGTTTATTCACAAAAAACAAAGTAGTGATAGTGAATAATATCGTATGGTAATATTATATCATGTAAATGTTAGTATTGCAATCTAATGTAATGTAAGGTTATGAAATGTAAAATCTATGTAATATTCTAGTTAAGTAAGTGAAAATGTTATTTTCTTTTTTACTGGAATAAAAACTTATGAAAAAAAAAAAAAAATGTCCCTGTTCGTTTTTAATAATCCTTCAATGCTACAAGGTACATTCGCGGGGCCTGATTCGCCAACAAAGAAGCTACCTACAGCTTTGGGCATCATTATTATAAAAGTTTTCAATTTACAGTGGTTTTTATCTACATGTCCGTCGAATTAGTTTGTATTGAGTCTCAGTATTGTATTTTTACGTGAAATTCTAGCTTTTCAGAAATGGTTACAACTGAGGTAGTTAAAATCAAAGAATAAAGAAGAATACACGAAATACGATGAGGAATTTCTATATTTTCAGAAATGGTCACAACTGAGGAAGTTGAAAACCAAAGAATAAAGAAGAACACATGAAATACGATGAGGAATTTCTATATTTTCAGAAATGGTCACAACTGAGGAAGTTGAAAACCAAAGAATAAAGAAGAACACATGAAATACGATGAGGAATTTCTAACTTTTCAGAAATGGTCACAACTGAGGCAGTAAAAACCAAAGAATAAAGAACACTACATGATATGTGATGTGGGCGAGTTTCGTGATCCAAAAGTCTGACCAATCGGGCCTTAAATTTCCAGCACAAAACTGTATTTCATCATCACTATGAAATTCAAATGGGACGGTTACTTGCGATGTCAAGCAAGGAAGAGGGACGAAGCATATGCTAAATGGGCTAGATTCAAAAGATGCAATATTAAAGTTTGTATTGGTGTCCATTCAAATCTACGTAAAGGTTATTTCTAGTGTCTATTATCTATTCAGTGAATGAAACAAATAATTTAAAACACTTTTAAGTAGCAATATCCTCCAGTGGAACTAATGGGAATTAATATAATTCCAAATAACTACCTAAGCTGTATCATAAACTTACCTCTTTCAACAATTGTTTTATTTGTCGAAAAATATATAATATACTAGCTGAAGTCCCGGCTTTACACATAGTTTTTAGTAAACAGATGTAGATCATCAGTGACCGTCCTCTTAATGTGATACAAGATTTTAACTAGAAATTCCTGAGCATTTTTGGAGTAAAATATGGAGACGTCATTTTGTTGTCCGATTTAAAATATTTTTCAGTCACGTGTCACATGATAAGCACTCCGTCTCGTTCCAGCAGCACGGTAATTCCGTCGCGAGGTGTAGGATTGTGATCATTGGTGACGTGTGGTTGAAATATATATTTTTTTATTTAAAAAAACACTTACATACTCTCAAATGATAGGGAAAGTACAAAAGAAGTTTCCGAGATATTTATATCTTAGAGACTTCGGATATTATCCCTGGTTATATACATCAGCCTTTTTGTCCAGCATGCTGGCTATTAATAGCCTCGCCGATAGAAGAAAACTGCTTTGCTGACGACAACATATAAACTTCTAAGCGGTATTCCCGATATAATACAAATATTTGAGTTTTATGTCCCCGACAACTTCACAAGAGCGCGCAGATACTGAACTTTTGTTGTTCCGAGATGTAGAACTAACTTACCATTAGTATCATTATCCTTGTTATCCTTACATATACCTCCAAAATATACTAGACGAAATATTTTATTTTACAACAATAACTTCGCTACGAATTCTGTGATGGAAAGAATACACAGGTTGGGCAGTGAACTAACTTATATCGCTGACATTTTTAATTTAAATTTCGATTCATTTAAAGCCAAATTAGTCCACCACCCTTTTTAGATGTAAATAATGAATGAGAAATCATTTCATTTTATTTAGATTTTCTTTTGTTTATTGTTCTTATTTCAAAAGCATACAACGAGTAATTAAGTAAAATTAATGTGTTTTGATTATTTTTAATGTTTTTGTTGCTCGTAGGTATATGAATTGTTATACATTCGTGTTCTCTAAAGTCATCCATGTGGAATTAGCATTAGATGTATTCCTATTATTTTACATTGAGTTTATGCTTTATTTGTATATTTTTTAATATTTTTTTATTTGTGTTATACTGTTGTTATAAATGAAATCTGTATAATATAAAAGCCCAATAGGGCGTCAATAAATAAATAAATAAATTAGTAATGCCGCTCGGAAAAATGATTCTGTTAATAAATTAGCTGTCCCCTGATATAGATATTTTTCAGCTAAATATTCATCAATTCAAAAACGCTATTATTACTTAATAAAATAAAATGTATGTTTATTATTGGTTATATATAACTGTGAATGTGCATTTAAAATAAAATAAATAAATGAACATATATTTCATCGGACAGCAAAATGACATCTACTTTTTTATTCCTAATATGCTCTGGAATCGCTAGATAAAATCCTTAAGGTATGTGTTGTTACAACCCCTTTGTTTCTCTTATCTGTGTTACAACCTGTATAAATAGATGTTTCCAGTATAATCAATATCGTATACTTAATACCTTCCCTTTGGCACTCTGCTTCAATGGCTGAAGTGAAACATTTAACCCACTGAAAAATTCATCACCGATTATTCCCAGTATTGTTAGGCTTGGTGGATTACCCTAGTACCTAGTACCCACTAGACTAGAGAAACCAAATTGCATAATTAAACTTACCATGGCTCGCTCTGTGCACCCAGTAGTAGCAGAAATCAACCCCCAGCGCTGCCAAATACCAGGTCAGGGCGGAGTTCCACTGCAGATCCGCAAGGCGGTAGTGCTCGTAAATGTACACGTAGACCAGGGACTCGCCACCCCTGAACAGGAGCCTGCGAAACATTGATTCAATTAAACTGATGGACAATGGACACTGGACACACACGCATGTTTAGGATGTACATATATCAGAGATACAATGGAAATCTAATCTAATCTCACAGTAACATAATTCAATTCAATTCATTTAATTTTTTTAAGTTGCCAAACTTTTACAATTTTAGTGCGTTTTTAAAGACATTGCTTTAACAAACAATAATAAACAAATTACACACATCCCTTCTTACTAATAAAGGTCTTTTAAATGTTATACAACTAATAAACTACCATTTACCATACATTAATGGTTGCTTATCAGTTGTGCGAAATTTTAAACAAATTTTATAAGTAAATCGCCTAGAACGTTTTTAGATTTTCACGACCAAAATAACGAAAAAATCCCTCAGGGTCTACGTCATCTTTGGAGATGCTATGTGGGGGGTCTCTTTAGGGAAAAGAAGGAGAGAAAGTTCTACGAAGGAAAAAGGTATGAGGGGTTGGTAGGAATTTGAGGGTCAGTGTGTCTAGAAGTGGCGGACTTTTGAATCCACCACTTCCACTGCGGTGAAACGCGATGGTTCAACAAAGGCCAGCTGGAGAAATAAAAGAGTCTCCCCAAACCGGCTTCCCTCGATTCAGCACGCCACGCAGCTGGTGGGCAGGCAAACCCACCGGAAAGACCTGAACACACCTCGCGCGATGAACCCGGTCACCCCTACTAAATCACCAAACGTATCTAACTACTTAGGATGACCCGTGGCGGCGGAGTTGGTTATGCAATAAACGGTACCCATACCCGACTCCCAAATGTATTCTTTAAAGAAAGCTCATCCCATTTCAAATATTCAATGTTGAACAACAAAATACCACGTTGCCAGCTCGCAACAACCGTCTCGTTTGCGTTGCTGGGTGTTTAACAAACAAGTAACCATGCTAAAAGCGCAGATTGTGTATGCATAAGACAAAGTTTACATTGGTTGCTACGAGTATATAGTGTATTTATTCAGTATTGTAAACAGTCAACAGTAAACATCAGCAGTAAAGTTAATGCAGCATCCCGGCGAGTAGCGCTTTATTCAATGATTTGGTTCTATGTATGAAGGTACGTGTTCGTGGTTAAATAGCCATGAAACTTTGCGAATAACGCTCAACTTTTGCGGGCAACTTTTGAATCGAGGGGCGACTCTGATCATCGTGGATATCTGTAAAATTCTTCGATATTATTCGATTCTTTATAATTTTTTTTTCAGGCAACGTTTGTTACAATGGCACTTCGGAAATAAGTGTCAAATTAGTTATTTTCTAGTTGTATTCAAACGTAAATGGGGTTGAATTGTGAAGTTGTTTTTTTGATATTTTCTTAAAGAGAAATTTTATAATAGTAAAACAATTATAAGTTTCGTGTCATTTATATAGTAAATTGTACTTCTATTTCTATAACTATTTCAACGTTCGATTTTTTAACTTGTCTTTGGGATTGATGTATCGTCGTAATAGCTTATAAAAATGATATATCAATGTCGTCCACTCCAAAAGATGACTTTGATCACCATTTTTTTACTCTCTGTACAAATACATTTTCTACACATATTTCGATGGTTTACACATATGCAATAAATTTGACATCAAATTTTCTTACACAAATTTTATAATACCTTATTTAGTTTCGTTGAAAATTTATCAAGGTCACTTCATTTTAGATACATACATTTTAGACACTAATTTACTATCACTAAATAGTAAAAAAACATTTGTAATTCCATTTGCAATCCATCCAAACAATGCTCTCAAAAATTTTAACATCGTCATACACGATAATACTAAAATTCATAGCCAAAATGATTGCAAATCCAACTGTACAATATTAAAAACAATAAATAAAATTAAATATCTCGAAGTAATTATCGATAAAAATCTGAAATGGAACAAATATGTCAAGTAGTAAACAAAATCAGAAAATTAATTTATCAATTTTTAAGAATTAGGAATTTTCTGTCGATAAAAAATCTATATTTAATGTACTATGCCTTAGTTCAATCCACTTTACAATATGCTGTTATTAGTTGGGGATCCGGGTATAAATGTAACCTTCTTCCAATAGAAATTGTACAAATAACAATTATTAAAATTATATTAAAAAAATCCTTGGACTATCCAAAAGAACGCCTGTTAGAAGAATTTCAAGTACCCACATTTATATATTAAAAATTTATTAATTCAAATTATAAAAGAAAAAGATAAATATCCATGTTTTTCTATGCCCAAAACTAAATACGTCTTTTGCACAACATCATTACACTTACGACCAGAAGAAATCAGAAGCATTAATGATAAAGCCCGAATATTGCTCTCTGTCAAGAGACATTTTAAAAATATTCTTAAGAAAAAACTACTGTCACGTAATTAATCTCACAAATATCCTTAGTTTTCCATAACATTCTTCTTTAAATTTCATTCTTCTTTAAAAAACATTCTTTTTAAAACATTATTATCAAAATAAATACTACATCTCACATAATATATTTGTGTACAATGAATTATTTAAGTTCTAACTAATAACTAATAACATTTATGTACATTCCCCTTCCATTCACAAGCAAATGCTTTCAATGGAAGGGTAGTAAAAAAGCCTGAGATGTAAAATTATCATGTAAATACCGTGTAAAACACATTTAAAAAAAAAATAAAAAAAATATATATATATATATTAAAATTACATTATATTTATTTGTTCAAAATTTCTGTCACTTTTGGCAATAAATTCGATTTTGAATGGTGGTCTTGCTGGGGCGATCGGATCCTCTCCCTTGGTGCTTATCTCACCTTCTTAAAAATACTAATTTCAGTTGTCTGTGCATCCTGTATAACTCTTTTTCAATGAACTCAAATTTGCTTTGATTTTAAGTGACACTTTTAAATTATGATTTTTTTTAAATTTATAAACTAACGTTTAGACAAGATTTTTATGCATAGCACAAAGGGTAACAATTATTACAAGCAATAATTGTCAGCCTGAAACACTCTTGGCGGCAAGTATCTTTTCTCGGAAGATTTTTCAATGTAAATGAGTGTTTCAGGCTGACAATTATTGCTTGTGACACTTTTAAAATTGAATTCAGACAATCCATAAGGTAACCCACCCATGATAATATTTCAAAAGAAAGTTAATTTGTCATTTTCAAAATTGGAATTGATGTTTTCAGATTGCATTATTTGCCGTAATTTTTTCACGGGTCTACGCTAGTAATTTAATAAATGTTTTAAAATCTGTGAGTGAATAAATTTTCAAGGCATCTCCATTATTTGGAAACTACAATAAGAGATGCGCGAACAATTAAAAATAAAATAAAATTCATAACTTTCACCATAAATTCGAGAAACCAACCCTCCAATAACATCCACCTTAAAATACATTCCTGTCAATCAACCATTGATATATCAACACAAACCCCATGCGATTGTCCCCCAATTACACAAACGGAAAATATTAAATATCTTGGTATATACTTGGACCGTTATATAAAATGGGATAAACATATAGATTCGGTAATAGAAAAACTCAACAAGTTGATTTACTTTTTTAAAAACTTGACAAATATTTTAAACATATGTGATATAAAAAAATATATACCTCGCACTTGCACAATCCATAATGGAATACGGCATTATTGCCTGGGGCTGTGCCAGTAAAAAATACATTAATACAGTGTTTAAAGCTCAGAAAACCCTAATAAAAGTAATACTTAAGTTACCAATACTATCACCCACTTCAATCATATTCGAAAAATTCCCAGTGCTGAAAATTCAAAAATTATATTCAAAACAAATACTTACTTTCCTTTACAAGAACTTATCCACATTTAACACTTCACAAAATTCTCGCAATACTAGAACAAGACATGCTCACCAACTACAAATACCAAAAACAAACACATACCCTCGACTCTGTGCAGAAACGGGTGGTCCGTTTGATAGATTCTCCCATCTTAACAGACGGATTGCAATCTTTAGAGCACAGGCGTCGGGTGGGAATGCTATCCTTGTTCTACCGGTATTACAATGGAAGATGCTCCGAGGAACTAGCATCATTGATCCCTTCGGCACCGGTGCATAGTCGGGAAACACGCCAAACGCGTGCCCAACATTTGTACACGGTTGACATTTGTCACATGAGAACGGGTCGTTTCATCGACTCGTTCTTATGTTCAACAGCTCGGCTGTGGAATGATTTGCCGGCCTCTGTGTTTCCTCCTTCCTACAACATAGGTCTCTTCAAGACCAATGTTTATTCCTTCCTCTCCTCAAAAAGACCCTCCACACAGCATCCCAGGCCCTGAGGGAAATTATTTTCCTCAAGGCCTCCTGTGTGGAGTTAATGTAAAAAAAAAAAACATCCTTTGGACAAAAACACTACAGATACCAGGCTATAAAACTATACAATTCTCTTACTACACAATATAAAACAACTAATATTATTGAATACAAAAAAAAACATAAGAAACTGGCTACAATCTTTTTAACTTTTAATTTATAATTTTTGTCGAATTGAAGTCGATTTTATATTTTGATTTTTATTGTTTCTCTTTTTGTATTAGCAATTAACACTCTTTTGTTTTACTATTCACAATTTATAATTCATAATTTACAACTGAAAAATGTCCTCTACAATACAGGTGAACTCCTACAGCCTTAGTAAAAAACCCAGCGAAAATTTTATTCAATTGACAAACGGCCGCGGATGTGAAAACATTACTAATTAAAAAATTGTTAATGGAAAAAAATACACTTGGTTTTCACGGCCCTTATATCTGTTTTAGTAATGATGTGTGAACGAAATTTGGAATGTTTTCCAAAGTATTTTGAATGTTCTATATATTTCTTATTTTTGAAGGTGCCGTAAAAACAAACACCATTTATGAAAACTAGATAAAATTACCTTTTAGATTTGTGTAATTGAAATACACTTTAGTTTTTAAAAACTGCCATATATTAAGATTCAAACGCGAAAAAAATGGATTTTTTTTAACAAAACATAATTGATGAAAGTGTACAGAAATTTATAAAAAAACAAAATTTAAAAAATACAGACCTTTTATATAATGAATTCGGAACGAAACTGTCACCTCACTTTTTCCTCGTGCATACAATAAAAAAATTATAAAAAATTTCAAAGTTTTTTTATTGCCAAAAAACTAACCTAAAAAAATAATACCGACTTTCATAACAGATTTCTTGCAACTCTATAAACGTTAATTTCATTGATACGTTTAGGAACACATGTATTAGATTTTAATATTTTAAAAAAACACCACTTTTATGAAATTCTCATAAAATAAAATCCTTTAAATGTAAATTTGAATTTTCATGTTTTACATAAAATACTTATTGACATTTCAATTTTCAAAGTACGATTATTGTTATTATAACTTGACTAAACCTTATTAAAAACCACAAAAATAAAGTTAATATATCAATTATGCGAATTTAATAGTGAATTAGTCATATTAATAGATATTACGATAACATTTGTGTAATATTACACACACACTCGCGGAGTTAGTTTTTTTTTGGCGGTTTCAACGCGAATGACGAATGCGCAGGCGCCGCGTGCCGCCACCTAGCGGTTCTGTAGGAAAACAATCAATTAAATTATGTACACTATGAAAAATTCCACTGTTGCCAGATTTAAAATACATTTTAAGAAAAAAATCTTATTAGTAATGTTATCTTGTTTTAGTGTATGTTTGTTTTATTCAGGTTGCTGCAGCAACACAGGTTATCGGCCGTGCTGTGTTTTTTTTAGTAAGGCTGCTAGTGTGGAGGACAATATATTATACCTTTGTAATGTAAATGTACTAAGAATAAATAAATAAAATAAATAAATTCTTCAAGTCGGCATTTACCGGCATTCACAACCATCTCGTTAAATGGATATATGTAACATCATATTCCCTACAACTACTCATGAAAAAGTCAAAATGCTATTGATCTACCTACCAATAGACTGTCAGTGATAATCTAACACCTCAATCTGTTTAATGTTGTGCGGTGAATCATCTTAATATGGTAAAGATCGGCGATTAATTTCAATAATTTATTTAAGATATCCATACGTTTTCGTAAATCCGATAATTTTTGCGTCCATGTCCTTAAAAAGTAATATTATGTAAAAACTTCCTCCTTCTTCTGGCGCTGTGTATGATTCTGGCGAAAGTATAACATGTATAAGATGTGTAGAAGTATTTTTAAATGTAAATACTTATATGTTAGTTGTAAATCTCTAACTTTAAGTCATGATTGTAAACATGTATGTCATTGAGTTCAGTTTAGGTTAGCGTTTATATGTCTTAGTCATAAGCCACTAGCTATAAGTCTTAGATGTAAGTCACTAGTAATAATTGTAAATCTTAGTTGTAAGCCAGTAATATTATTATTTTATGTATTTATTTGTACAGCGCCCTTGAGGTGATTTTTCGCGAAAACGGCGCTATATAAATTAGCCAAATATTATTATTATTATTATCAGAATTATATGCTGTAAAATCTTTGTATACTACTTTTACCCTATTAAAACAGCCTTAATCTATTGTAACGGTGTCGAAAATCTTTTGGATAGGTATTACATGTGACCGGAAACTTCAAGATCCTATGTACTAAAATTCTCGGTAGGTACCTGCCCCAATTTTCCCGGTGTTTTGGGATTACGCCTGATCGTAAACATAATTCATCGATCGGGTTAAATGGGTTTGTAAATTAGATTTATTCAAGTGTGAAATTATAATAGAAGTACACCATTAGGGACAAGAGAAACCCGCTCATATTTTCCCGCCTGAGGGCAACCATACTGTAGTAGATACAGCTAATATTGGAAGCGGTAAGGAGGAATTAATGGAGGGAAAATAGAAGAAAATGGGAAAATTAAAGAGTTGAATAAAAAACCAGACCACATCAATCAGTTAACATACTATTGATAGAAATTACGATCTTTATTTATTTTATATTATAGAAGCAAAACTGAAACAGGTGATTCTGCATCTTTTGCTTTAAATCATGTTTCATAACGCTGATGGGTTTCATTCGTGTTTGTGTTCCGATCGGCTTATAGGATCGGAGGAATCCAGATTTTGGAATTCCGCACATTAAGGATATCTACCTACACGGTAGACAGGAGTCAAGTATTCCATTATCGCCAGGCTGTCAATAACCATCGTAACATGATATTTCGCTCTACGTTGAAATGTTATTTATCAATCGGAAGTATGTAATATGAAACATAACCTATAACGCCGTCGTTCATCGTTTGGTTTATGTGAAACGCTTATGTTAATCGTCTCATGACACAAATTTTATCGTGGTTTTAATAACCGACCAGACCAAACTGTATCGCGCGCTTATGGATACATCTGTGACTGTTACAAGTGTCTACGTCACCGAATGGAGAACAAGCCAGAAGACACAATAGCAGTAAGTACCACTTAATGTGTATTACCGTATCTTGTTTGGTGGTCGGGCGTAGCTTATATCGAAATCCATAAGCGTTTTAAATAGCAAAGAGTGGCCGCAAGGTTATTCTGACCCCCGTGCATTCTCACGAATCAAATCATCTTTAAATTAAAACGAAATGGCAAAAAGGCAAAAACCGTCGGATCAAAGGCGTCCGTCATGCGTTACCGGCTGTCAAATTTCTGTGATTTTCTATTGCTTTCATTGCCTGGTCTACGCCTGTCTCGTGTGTTGTTGTCAGTTGGTGTGGATTAAATACCTACTTAAAAACACGACCTACTGTTTATTAGTTACTGTAACTACTTACTCGTACGTGTAAGCTGATATGACTATCCATTTATCGTGTTAATATTTTTACGCGATGACATTCGATTTGCAAATTCTAACGAGGATTAAGCGGCAAAAGCGCCGTCATCTCTGACGTTATCATACTTGTAACTATTTAAGAGTGGGTGTCTTAACGCAAGCGCAGTATTATCGTTAGAGCGAAACGGAAAACCACATTTAAGAAAATTGTCAAAATGTCTCTTATACGGCTGATTTAATAAGCGTTAGGTTGTCGCAATAAATACAGAATTTTTCTTCTGGTTATAGTGATGAAATTTGCCGATTTTATGTATGGGTATGTGTTAGTATGTGAATGTATAGGTACATATGTGAGCAATTTAAATCATTCAAATATTAATGTTCAAAATAAATTAAGATAAGTTTTAAGATTTTCACGGCCAAAAGCATTTTCGTTATTTGTTTTTGGGGTGTTATGCCGTGTTGCGCTACCTCCTTCTTTAGCCAACGTTTCGGACATCGTTGCAGTGTCCATCATCAGGGCAGATCCGGCAGATCCGGTAGATGTGGCACATCTACCGGATCTGCCCTGATGATGGACACTGCAACGATGTCCGAAACGTTGGCTAAAGAAGGAGGTAGCGCAACACGGCATAACACCCCAAAAACAAATAACGAAAAATAAATTAAATTTAAAAAAAGTTTAATTGAAAAACCTAAGTTGATTACAAAGCAACGCAAATGACCATAGAGATGGTAATTTAAACTGACTGTATACGTTTAAAAACCAATCGAATACGGAATGTAATATACATATTTTATTCGTGTGTATTAATATTTATTTCGCTTCTAATTTTTTTTCTCATTTCCAGAATGTTCAATTTCAATACGAATTATGATTGACTGTGGCCTGTGGATATCTTCAAATTAAAACGGTACCTACAATTTGGATGAAGGCAAAAGAATATCAGCTTTCTGAATTATATATTTTTTAATAAAACGTTATTTTCTTTGATTCTTGTGTATGTACCAAGGTATTCTTTGTTCATAAAAAAAATATTTTAACTCTGAAAAAATATCTACAAGTTCTCGGGAATTTATTCCCGTAAGAAAATGTTTTAAAAAATCCGTTATTTTCATTTTGTAAGATGAAGTTTTAATATTTTTCAACGAATACGGCCCCCTAATAAGCAAGCTTTTGTTTTTTGATGAGAAAATAATACGAGAAAATGTTTTCAAATTGATTTGGTTAAATAGGGTCTTTACATGAACGAGAAAATATTTAATATTTTGTCCACTTACCTTGAAAAACTCGTTTTTCCAGACAAAATTAATAAACTTTATATTTTAAATTAATTTTTTCACATTCTCTAAAAATATTTATATTTTTAATATTAGAAATGCTGTTTGAAGGGTCTTTTTAAGAAAAGAAAGGATTCGGCGCCAAGACCTAGACAAACCTCACCCCGTGAACCCGGGCACGAACTAGTTAGCAAACTACTTAGGTGACATGTGACAGTGGTGTTGGTTATCCAATAAATGGTTCCCGGGCGGCAGTAACCATACCCGCAACCCAAATTGATATTAATATTTAATGAACACACGAAAAAATAATAATGTATGTTTTACATGTATGTCGAACATCGGTAATATTTAAGATTTCAAGTATTTCTTTTATGTTTTCATTAATATTATTATTGCTCAATTTATAAAATAAATGTTTTTCAAAAACAAGTTTTGCAGTGTAATTATTACTACGCGTGACAGCTGTTTTGCCTTCTGAAGGTATTATAACTTTCAACAACAAGTAATATTTCCTTATTATTATCCTTCCTACAACATGGGTCTCTTCAAGACCAATGTTCATTCCTTCCTCTCCTCAAAAAGACCCTCCACACAGCATCCCAGATGACATAGGCCCTGAGGGAAATTATTTTCCTCAGGGCCTCCTGCGTGGAGTTAACGTAAAAAAAATATTTACTCTATTATTTAATATTCTTCTTCGGGAATTCTTTCAAAGTTTCTTAGGCGAAGAATTTATATATATATATATGTTATGATTAAGGTTTTCACGGGTGTAAGATGTAGAACAATTTTCTCGGTTTACTTAAGTTTTAGCTTTTGGACCGAACAGACATGCGAAAGCTATCAGTTTGAGACAAAAACTCAAGACATAAGGCCTCTGAAGATGGACAGTGTGATCTGTCCGAAACGTCAGGAGTTAAAAAGTCCTTTTAAGGACTACGTTACGCGGGTAAACCGAGAAAATTGTTCTACTTATATATATATAAATTCTTCGCCTAAGAAACTTTGGGGTTTATTATTAAAAAATAATAAAAATAAATATATATATATATATATATTTATTTTTTTTTATTTTTTATTTTTTATTAAATAAACCCCAACTTATGTATATTATTAATATTAACTTTGATGAAACCATAAAATACCTATATAGTTATCATAAAGATTTTTAAAAGATAGTAAAAATGACATTACGACAACGGAAGAGTTATCTAACGAGAGAAAAGTCAATAATTGTTTTTTTTTATGTGAATACCACACAAGAGTTCCAACCGCCTGGAGGCAGTGAGACTATGACATTCCCAATTGGGGTACGGGTGAGACTGAAAATAAATAAAAGAAGGCAAATCTGAATGGTGGTTTTACAATAATATTATCTTGCACCTTGGAACGTGCAGCAAATATACCTTATATTATTTTAAATGATTATACTGTGAAATGAAACAAAACAATCAAACAAAAATTACTTACTCACGCCGAGATTTGAACCCGCGATCTTTAAATTGCTATTTTACCCCTCAACCACGGAGGCCGTTAATTAATTACAACATTATTAAACGAGTGTTGGAAGAAATTTATTTATTTATATTAATAGTTGCCCATACGGCTTTTACAAACATGTTTATACATAATAATTTTGTGGAACAATAATCATGAAATAAAATATGCTAATTAAATTATACTTGTAGAACAAGAATTGAATAAGTAAACATACTTATAGAACAAAGATTGAAGAATAAATATACTTATAGAACAATGATTGATGCAGTAAATATACTTAAAGAACAAAGATTGAAGAAGTAAGTATACACAACAAAGATTGACGAATAAATATTCTTATATAACCCATCCAGAAGAATAGTACAGCAGGTATTCGTAAATAATTATAAGTATATTGTAAAAATGATTATTCCAATGTCCAGAAATAAAATACAGCGTCAAAATGAAAAAAATATTTACGATTTATGAGCGTATTTATTCTGAAGAACTTGGCTGATCCAGATAACCAGAAAGGAAGTAAAGGATAAATGAATTTCGTGGAAGTAAAAACGTTTCTCGTTTGTACACAATGCATCAACGGTATTTCTCTTTTATTTATGGTGTTGTGTTACATTTCTAGAAATACGTAATATTTAGTACCTACCTACCATTGTACACCGGTGTAGAAGGGACCTTTGAAGGTTTTATATTTCAAAAAAATAAAGTATAGTCTTCTTATAATGACTTAAATCAGTATTTTGCCTCTGCAGCGCAATACATTTCTCCCCTGTATGACAACATAATAGATATCAAAATGTTTTAATTATATTTTAAACAACCGGTAAACAACATCAGTTGTGTAAAATCGATTACAAGTTTATTAGTAAATAGGTGATGTCTAAGGCTGTCATTAAATTAATATTGATATATTTAAGGGAATCACATTACTAAAATAGTTATAAATAAAGCATACATTTCGTTTTATGATAGCAAAAATGTCCATTGCACTGAAAAGTTGACTGATTTGCAAGATACGTACTATAAAGGGTTACAAATAAATACCAAAAAATTGTCTTTATTCTCTAAAAAACACTGATTTATATATTTTTTTGCATTGCATCAAATTTTAAAAAAATACTGATTTCGGTTTTGATTCCGTCCGCAACTCCGATTTAAAGGATTCCAGTACTTGGATTTGCTTAGAATTTACATGTGTCATTTTCAAAAATGGGACTGATTGTGGAAACAAATTTAAAATTTTATATCTAAAATATTTTTTGTTTAAATATTTGATAGATTTAGTAATTTAATAATAATAAGTTCGTCTGTTGGTCTCAAAACTTTGCAATGTTTGTTTTTGAAACGCGATGATCCTGAAACAAATATTTTTTTAACAAATGCTTTCAGCTTCACAAATCCTACAAATATAATATCCAGTGATTTTTCACGGGTCAACGCTGGTGAATTACTAAACACCAACTCTTTTTTTAAAGTTCGGTTTTTCCTAGAAATCTTCAATTCCACTGACAAACAAAAGGATATTAATATATTATAAATATAGCTAGACCTACATGGATTTGCAAAATCTTTGCCATTTTGTGCTTTTTTTGCCAAAATGGCAAATCATCCATTATTCAAAGACAACTTATAATAAATTATAGCATTTCCTGTTTTGCACTGCCTCCGTCGGTTACCTCGTAAAAATGTCGTTAGCCGCCTACTGCCTACTCTCACTCGAATGTCCTTATTATATGGGAATTATATAGCTACGGCCGTAATAATGTATTTTCCTTGTCAAATTTAAGGTCGCCTGTCCTCTGCGGGATAAAGTACAAGTAAACGTCACAATAAGTGCTTTCGGGAGATACTACACTCTATTTCGCTATTTTATAACCAGGAAACTTTCTCGGAAATGACATTTTTATTGCCCTATAAACCCCCTTAGCATATTACTAATGTATCTAGCAATCGGTTAATTCCATCAGGAAATGAATGCTAAGTCTTTAAAAAATGTTGTAGTTTAAATGCTTGAGCTATTTAATAGAAAAAAATATGTATTTTTTTAATGATTAAAAACTCAAATGGAAAATTCTTGCCTGAACACACTATGCAATAGTTACAATGGAGTATTATCCAAGGTGGACATTTTCAATTGCAAACTTACCAAATACGAGTATAATGAATCCATAAAACAGTATTTCTCTGATGTTTCGTGAATAATGTTATGTTTCTATTGCAGATGATTTTAGATTTTCACGGCCAAGTATATTCGTTAGTTGTTTTTGGACTGTTGTGCCGTGTTGCTCTACCTCCTTCTTTATCCTACGTTTCGGACAGCGTTACAATGTCTATCATCATGGCAGATGTGTGACACATGACATAACACACCAAAAACAACTAACGAAAATTATATTTCTATTTACAATTCTGTTATGTTTTGATTTGTATGTACAACCTGTCTTCTTGTGGTTACCAATGTATTTGTGGCGACACCATTATTTTTCGCCATCAATTTCAGCGCCCACTTTTGCCAAATTCATTGCGCTGCCACTGGCTCTGTAAGAACACGCCAGAAGATACCTACCGCCTACATCGCGTGAGGCGCCGTCAGTAGATGCCGCCTGAACCATGTGACATTTCCACTGACCACATTGACCACGGCAGCAGAACGTTCGATCACTTTCTTCGCTTTGCGTGAATTCGCAATATTACCTGGAGCTCTGGGATGCTACTCTACCAGCCGGCTATATAAGCGCTGCAACTTAACGCTAGCGCAGTCTAGTCTCAATTCGACCTTCGACTCGCACACACCGAGAAGTTAGTGATTACAATAAATTATAGTGCAGTGCCGCAACGTGGTACAAATCCCTCGCGGGGCCGCCCGCGCCATCAGAATCATGTGATTTGCAAGCAACAAGCTATACGCCAGCACCCGTGTAGAGCTACGCGCCGGCTCCCTGAAGATCTGTGATCTTCACCGCCGCAGCTTCCTGATCATCATCATGCAGCAACATCGAGCAACACTCACTGCACCACCGTCACTCCGCACCGCATCGACCTTCGCTACGTAGCTACAATAAAGACTGACTCACTACAACGACTGACTGCCTTTCATTTATCTCCTGTCTCTGCCGACACAGGAGTCCGCTCCCTCATATTGATATTTTTTGTTATCTTTAGTTTCATATATTTTTTTGTTTTATATAAATTTTAGCTTCATTCACATTTCATTTAAATTTAATTATTTCTTTTTCCCTATTTTACTATCTCATTAGAGTCACAAAGAAGAAATGCATTATTGGTATTATTTTGGCTATATTACTCAAAATACATACTGAAAAAATGTAAACTGTCGGTTTCTAAAAAATAAGTATTTTTTAATCAGTGAAGGCAATATTAGCACCCAAACGAATATTTGAAAAATCAGAAAAAGTTCGGTCGCTTCTAAGAATTGAACCCAGGACCTTATCGGGGCACTGCTCTAACCGTAGAGCTAATTTGCCCCTTTTACCTTAGGTCATATCTGTACTGTTTCGACTAAGAACTACCAATACGTTCATAACGCATATTCCTTTAAAGATAACACAGCTAATAAAAATACGCGTTAACCCCTCAGGCCTATATTTTGTCGAAAGTTCAAAATATTTCCGCTTCGCCATAAAATCCAAATAATACTTCTGAACGCATCCGAAAACAGAAAACTGTTCATGAACCTGTGACAAGCCAGGAAAAACACGTAAATTCCCTAACAAAGCACGACTTTGAATTTTTAATTGAATGTTTTGTGGATTAATTTTGAGTTATCGTATATTTTATTGACCGAAATACATTCCTAGAACAATAAACTATGTACAAAAACAACATTACTTGCGTTAATTACGTTAATTGATTGGTTTTACGATGTTTTTGTCAAGCAACACGCATCGACTTTGACAGATAAAATTCGTGGCAAATTGGACATTTTGATGCCACAGATAAAAATATTTTAAAATATTCTGGGGTTGCTAGGTGAATGAAATGTTTACCCAACTTATGGGGAAATGTTGGCGCAAGCGATTCTGACAAATTCTGTACATTGAAGGGTCAAAATTGCAGGCAAACATATTTTTTTCGAAATATTTTTTTCGCGCATGCGCGCAAGCTGCGCGCGCCCACGCGTCTCCGACCGATTACAGGTGAAAAGTGATAAAATACAAACTTAATAATTCGAAATAACTCTATAATAATTAAAATTAATATAATTTTTTTTTATGTATACTGTAAGTTTTAAAACTGGCTCACCCAATGTTAAATATCACACATATTTTATTATGCAAATAATGTTAAACGTCAAAATAATTAATAAAAAAATCAAAAAGTTTCATAATTTTTTTTCAAATTTCGGTTGAAAACTTTGTTTTCATAAAGATGTATATTTTAATTATTCTGTAGTTAACTTTTAGATTTGATTATAAAGCGTTGTATTTTCTCTTTCTAACGCCGCTTAGATCATATTTCTAACCCCGTTTATTATATTCTATCCAAAGTTGTTCGGAAAAGCGAAAAAATTATCAATTTTTTTGCGTTTTATTCGCAGAACTCATATTTTTTTTAAATTTAATCAAAATTAATTTTATTATTTCAAACCGTTGAAAACGGCCTTATTATCCGAAACAGCTAATACAATAATAAATAAAACTAAAATGCTTGCAAAATTTAATAATAATATTGATAAATTTAATTTAAATTAAATTTGAAGATAATTGTCAAAAAATATTAGGGAATAAAAAAACTTTTTTTCTTTCCTACACGATACAAAAAGCACACATTCGCAAAACTTTGCTAAGATTACGAGGGTATTAATAATGATTAATGCTCCCTCGGTATTCTTTCCACAGCACGCAACGGATGTCAGTCATTCACGCTGGCTCCAAATATTTTTTGCAGATAGATAAGTACTTCCCGGTGTAAACACAGATGGCAGTAGTGGTATTTTCTTGGTTTCCGCACTTGTACAAAGATGGCGTCAGTTAATTATTAATTATTACCTTTCTAAAATAATTAATTGCATGGAAAAACGGGAAAAACTAATCTATTTCCAATGGCGATCGGCAATTAATTACTTGGTTCTAAGCGTGGCAGAGTGGATTGTTTTACATTGGTATGTTCCCAATACCGTATGGATTTAATGCTGCAACAATTATTTTTCGATCTTGGTGAATTATGTCTGAACTTCAAATTTCGCAACATACTTATCACGGGATTGTCATTAGAAGCACTCTTTCGTACTAACGTCTCGCGTACTATTAGCGTATGATTTGGTAGATTTCGTTCGTTCGGTTTTCTGAGCGTTTCACGTCTGATTACCCACCAAAAATATAATATTTCAACATAAAATTATTTTAATAATTGTTTTCATAATTGGAACTGATTTGTCAAGAATTGTCTAGAAAAATCAAAGGATTTCCGATTACCACGTGGTTTTTCTCGGGTCCGCGCAAGTATGGTCATATTTTCCAAACTTGCTTTAGGTTTCCAAACAAAAGAATATCACACCTCACTGTCGTGCATCAGGATAGGTACTAGCTCTGTTGTGGACTGCTAGTTCACATCAGAGCTAGTACCATGGACAATTTTTGTTAGTGTCAACCGCTATCAATCCTCCTTTTGGATGTATTCTATATATCTATATCTATGTCTATATTCGTATATTCCCTTCTTTCAATATCTCTATCAACCTCTCTGACAGATTTTTCAATATCAAAAAACTGGCAGAGGAAGAATGAAAGGAGACTGAATGAAATGCCTTAGAAATGAGATCCCTGAGATGTATGTGTGGTAAAATCGTGTATGATCGTTTGAAAATGTGGAGATCCGCGAAGAATGCAAGGCTGATGTAAGCGGAAGGAGTAAGATTAAGAAAAGGATTTGGGTAATTAGAGCGAATGAACGAAGAAAAGAGTGTAAGACCAACATACGTGACGTGAATGTGAATGGTAGAATAAGTCGGGGGAATCATGTCACGATCAAATGAACCAGAAACTTGAGTCGGGCCATGTCAAGAGACAGAATATTAGAAAAGATTGTATGAGACGATGCATGATTGTGAATGAAGCAAGGAATGTGTGCCTAGTCCGAGTTTTTTAGCGTGCCATCCTTTCTGCCTACCTCTGCGGTGAAACGGCGTGACGGTTAGCTACTTAGTTAGAATTTTATACCCATGTCAAAATGATGAACGAAGAATTACAATGTACCTGTAAAAGTTATGATTATAAATTTTCATATGTAGCAAACACTTTATAATAATACATAATTATAATAATGACAATGAAATAACTTTGTTTAATTCCAATTTATTATATTTAAAAATATTTTTTTATTCACTCTGAGGATGGTTCGGGTCGAACAAATAAGACTATAATATACAGCTTAATATTTCCCCCGTTTGACTGTCCGACCTAATGTGAACCTGCCCTTATACATGTATGCATGTCTTCAAGAATGCTTTGTCGGAAATTTCATATTCGTAAAAAGCAAATTCCAGTAGAAGAATTTCATGCAAGTTCACGTTTGCTTTTATTTGGCGCTAGTTGTTTGCACCGCGCCAAAAGGGTTGGTTGTTGGTTGGTTGCCGGTGTTCTCATTTTCAAGAAAGTTTATCTGGGTCACTCGGTTCATTTAATCCCCTGTAACGACTCGCGCGGGGAAGGCTCGCGAGGAGAACAAATGCCTGATGGGGGCAGGGGTGAATTGGACAAACAGGAAACATATGTACCCTCAATGTGACCCCATCAAATCGTTTTGTCGTGTAATCGTCTTTTGGGTCTGCGACTAATTCGTGAAGATAACAGAGGTAATGTATTGATTGAAAAAGAAGGTAATGCTAATAAATCTAAATAAAACATGAAACAGAAAAAGACACAGGAAAATAATGAGGTTACGGCCCCAATTGGGAATCGAACCTAGGATCTCTTATTCCATTAGGTCCATTTATTTTACGTAACTTTTGTCGATGTCATACCTATTTATTCATAATTAACAATGTAACTATTTATTCAATAACTTTTGGCTGCTATCTTTATAAATGAATACAAAGTTCTAACGAATTTATGAATGGGTCCCAATTACCGAGCTAGCTGCTCTCGGTAAGACATGGGATGCCGGGTTCGATCCCAGTTTGCGACTGTTATCTTTTTATATTCCTGTCTTTTGTTCTGTTTCTTCTCAATCTTCATTCCGAAGCAATTTCCAAATTTGACATGGGCAGTTCTGGCACTAAGCTCCAGATTTAAACCCAGTTTTGATACCTGCCTAGAGTAAATAGTCAAAATCAACAAAAGAAAAAGCAGGGAATAAATATGGTAAATATTAACACAAACGTAACTTAAAAATTATAAACATTAGGGAAAAAGATGTTATAAATTTCTGACACTTGTAGTTTTTTTTCAAAGAACAGCACTAGAAACCTCATGTTACGATTTGATACCAGGATTTTTTTTACATTAGGGGGCCTGAGGAAAAACAATACCCTCAGGGCATATGTCATCTATGAAGATGCTCTGCAGGGGTCTTTTTAAGAAAAGGAAGAAGAGGAAATTCTCGGAAAGAAAAATGTATGAGGGGTGGGACGTGTAGATCCAACCCTCCCATTGCGGTGCATGTGGATGGGTCGACAGAGTCTGGCTGGAGGGTTCAAAAGGTCTCCTTCAACCAGCCTCTCCCGATCCAGCCCACCAGGCAGTGGAGGTAATCCACCTCTTACCCGCCCTGGTATAAGTAACTGATGGTTACTCCTTCAAGGCTCTTGCAAGATTCTATTTTTTTATTAAACGAAGCTACATTTATTTATTTTGCAAAAAAATAAATAAATGCAAAAAAATAGGTAAGTAAGACAAAGATAAATTAAACAGGGCAAAAGAAAAACTCATTCATGAGACTCCATGACGCGGAATTGCATCTGTAAAAAACCTGCAAGCACCTGCATAAAATAGAGAACATAAGAAATACAATAAATCTCAAATCAATTGGCAAGTACCAACAAAAAATGTGAATAAATAAAAAATAAAAATAAAGCCCACCAGGCAGCAGGAAGCAAACGTATCCGTCGCCAAAACAATCCTCACTCCATCAAACCGTGTTTAACTTTGTTTAGTCACGTGCATCCATTGAGCCATTAACTAATTTGCATAAAAATGCCAAATCTATAATGATCTCTGACCTTCGTAGTCGCCGACAGTTTTATCGGATCCCACTAATGTGAACGGTTCTATTTAACTGCAAACGCCGATATACGTCCAACACATTCACCGGGCCGATAAATGTGTCGGTCCGACCTAATGTGAACCTGCCCTCCACATGTATGCAAATAAATTAAAGACAGATAAATGGCGATAAATGTGTCGGTCCGACCTAATGTGAACCTGCCCTCCACATGTATGCAGATAAATCAAAGACAGATAAATGGCGATAAATGTGTCGGTCCGACCTAATGTGAACCCGCCCTCCACATGTATGCAGATAAATCAAAGACAGATAAATGGCGATAAATGTGTCGGTCCGACCTAATGTGAACCTGCCCTCCACATGTATGCAGATAAATCAAAGACAGATAAATGGCGATAAATGTGTCGGTCCGACCTAATGTGAACCTGCCCTCCACATGTATGCAGATAAATTAAAGACAGATAAATGGCGATAAATGTGTCGGTCCAACCTAATGTGAACCTGCCCTCCACATGTATGCAGATAAATTAAAGACAGATAAATGGCGATAAATGTGTCGGTCCGACCTAATGTGAACCTGCCCTTACACACGCAGATACACCGTGGGTACCACCAATCGTAAAAACTGTATTTTATTTGATTGAGTTAACGGTAGTTAATTTACATATACATTTAATAAAATTGTAGTGGCTTAATATACTCGGAATTATATATGATGTATTGACGGGTAAAGTAGTAAATAAAGAATTTATCAACAATTAGCGTAGAAAATATCCTGACCGTAAAATTAAATACTGTAGTTTATTAGTAGTAATAGCCGATTCCACAGATGTTGAATAAAAACAAACAGATGTGTCATTCTTTAATCCAAAGTCATGTTTTAAAACACAAGAAACCACAAGGTAAAGCGGAGAGTTTAGATCAGGACAGAAATTAGAGACGTTTCTGCTAAATATTGGGAGATATCCACGTAGTATAGTAATTTTATAAGTAGGTAAAATTCTACGAGCAAAATAAGGTCAACTTCAAATCTGACATCAAATTGACAAAATGAAAACAATGTTATTAATCAAGGTGGTTAACAGCTACACGCAATATTATTAAAAACACATTCCTTTTAATATTAAATTTGAAATATCAGTAGTTTTTTAAACCAATAAAGTTGTTTCATCAAAAACACGGTCACATAAAGCAGCCACTGTTTGCTACTGTTGATTTGTTGAATTATTGCCTTCGTTTGCAATTGCGAGTACACCACTCTAAAACTTTACTCGCGGAAAGCCTTTTATTTTCTTGTTATGACCGCATTATTGGTTTACCATCCTTGTTTACAGAACAATCTAGCTGGAATATTCAACCGATAACTCTCTTTTTTAGATATTACGTTAAGTTCGAAAGTCCAAGAAGTTTTCACTTAAAACTTACCTTCCGATTAGCTTACGTGACCAACTCAGTTATGAGGGGTCCATAGAAGCCAGGGTTAAATTATTCGCCTCTCAGCTGGGTATTTAAGTCTAGTAAGTACTACAGAGCGTGAAAGAAGAAAATATGCCTTTGAAAGTATAATATTTGATGCACGTATTTAAAAATAAATAAAATTGTGTGAATTTGTATAAATTACAGATTTTAAAGAACCTTTTAAATTGATCACAAGAGCCTTACAAAAGGGTTTGGTAGTTATTTTGTAACAAGCTACCGGTGTGAAAAGTGCTCAGAAACAACGCCGTGATTGATCGATGAACGGGTCGTTTTTACAATCGTTGTGTGATCAGCAGCTTGGCGGTGGAACGCTTTACCATTATCTACACTTGTCAAGAAACCATCAGATCTGAAGAAGATGCAAGAGTAATAAGTTACTAATATTTAAATTTTGTAATTTTGTATTTGGTATTCTCAACAGTTTTTTTACTAATGCTATATATACATAGTTCTTTACGGAGAATCTGATAACTTTGTTAGTGGCGCTTATGCCGCAATTCATTTGGTAAGTTCTATAATCATTAGCATGAACCTACCTAAAATGAATTAAGCCAGGCAACATGACTGTCCTAAAACGGGGAAATTTACTAGTTGGACAGTCAAAACTTCCTTTTATTGTACCTATACGCATTGTTGTATCACATAAATAAACGCAGACTAATAGAACCTAAACGAAAGCCAAATACTATGTTTGGAGATCGTGCTTTCGGAGTATCTGGGCCTAAGGCTTGGAATAGACTCCCTCCGGAATTAAGATGCATAACAAGCCCAACAGAGTTTAGGTCCAAACTAAAAACCTTCCTTTTTGGGCTCTCATACCCGTAATTTAAACATACCTATTTGAGAGTATCATACTTGTATTGTCTATGATATGTCTTAATCACACTTTTCTTACTGAATTAAAATTACTCGATTCCTTACACATCAATCTGTCTCTTGACGAATCACATTTAGAAAGATCAAATCCTTATAGGTACTACTGCACCACCCACCTTTACATGTTGCTTTTACTTTCCAAAATACACTCGTCAAAGAATATATTACATATTAATATTAAAATATTTTTCAGGATTAAATAACAAGGGTTCACAATAATGTCCTCTGCGTGCGAACTCTATCTAAATTTCTTTAAATGGACAATATACAGTGTTAATTTCAAGCGACCTCCCAGGTAAGTATGGTCCTGTTTGCATTAAATTTTAGGCAGCATCGCGTTCATTGGTCAAAATATTGTACACATATTTTGGTATCGGTGATCAATGAACCGATGTATGCAATTTTTAGCCATAAGTTGTTTATAATTGTTTGCCTAGCTTGTAGTTTTTTAGATTTTAGAAATGTATTATAAGTTTGTACAGCGCCCTTGAGGTGATTTTTCACAAAAACGGCGCTATATAAATCATCCAAATATTATTATTATTATAAAAATATATAAAATAAAAAGTTACAGGTCTTTATTCTTCACCCAGAGTCCCCAAAGACTTTTTTTAATATTACGAGTGACTGAGTAAGAAAAATAATTTGTATAAAAATTGTCACTACTCCATCCCTTTTTTTTAATTGTCACTACTCCTTCCCTTTGTGTCGTACATCTGGCTCATGCATCACACAACACGTTGGTAAACATAATCCGTAGCTCTCCAGTTTTAAGATTTGACGAGAAGGGATGATGAGGCGGCAATAGGCGTCCTGTTTCTATCCACCCTGAGAGGTGATTATTTTATAAGCTGCTTTCTAAGTAAAAAGGGAAGAAATGAGGAAAATAATATAAAAACCTTGCAAACTATAACACTGCCATCTAAAAACATAGTTTATTCTTTAAAAATAAAATTGACTTAAATACAGTTGTACTATTGTATCTAGATCGCATGCAGTTTGCATTACTTTTTCAGAAGTAGTAGATGAGTTCAATTGTACGCAATATAGTTGCAAACATGTTATAATATAATAACATACCTCAAAAATAATAGATGTTAGCATGAAACCTACTATTCTTCCGCGTGGGTTCTACACAATTTAACTAGCATATTTTATATCATGATTGCTGTTCCACAAATTTTTATGCATTTCATATGTTGATGAAAGCCCGTTGTTATATAATTAATAAATATATATTTATGGCACGTTCCAGAGTGGAAGATACTCTCATTATTGCTTTAGTGTTAAGTCCATATTCGGAATTGTAACGTTGCTCGATATTGGCTTTAGCTATGTTTGGTGACCATAACTGAAGAGTTAGGTACTTCCCCACCTTTCTCCTCTCCCCCTTCTTCCCTTCCACACTATCTAGCCTCACAACGTACCCCAATTGGGGATGCTATAGTCTCACTGGCTCCGGGCAGTTGGGATCAGTTGAGAGTGTTGTGGGGTAGTTTTGTGGTGTTTAATAACTTTCCCGCGATTCTATTCCCTATCTGCCTTACACTACGTTTAGCCTCACAACGTACCCCGATTTGGGGATGCATTAACTCCAAACGGTTGGAAGCAGTTCGAGTTGCAGCAAAAAAACAATTTAATGATTCAACCGCGGCAAGGTGGCGCTGCCGTCTCAATTCATTGTCTGTGACCCAAAAATGTTTTTTTTAATCAGGCAATTCACCCTAAAAAGAGTGCTTTATACCAGCATTGTCAAGAATAATGTAACCAGCTAAATATAGCCTCATTTCGTAGGTAGTAACTATCGAGTACACAACTCACTCACGCAAATGTGTGATTTACACCAGACTTAACTAGCTATCGGCATCTGTTTTTCCTCCTTCAAGACTCACATTAATAAATCCCTTCCTACAGCCCCTTCCTTAACTCGCCTCGTAATGCTGTTCAACCAGATGAGCACCCCTGTATGTACACTTGTTGCGGCGGGGAGCAAGTGTTCCCTCTCAAGAAATCGAGGGATCAAATGCTGCGTGGACTGTATGCGGCTCTTATCTATTTTATTATATTTCTGGAGTTGACTTACCAATATCTCCAAACTGCTTTATACCCTCCATGCACTGAGTTTATATCACCGGGAAGGTCATTGTTAGTTTGGAAAGATGAGGAAGGGAAATTGGTGATATTTGCTTTGTGGGTTTAATGGCGTACGCTAATACATATGCAAGCGATATTTTAGCGTATTAAACGATTTGTGAAGTAGCGCATAGAATGGCGAGATTCACTGAATTCTGTCTTATTAAGCGGTGGGATTATTACAAAGCGATGCGATTGTCAGGACTTGTGCCCTTTGCGGTGGGTTTATTAGAACTAAGGCAGAGGGCACCCAATAGGTAGCTCCAAAAGGCAACATGTAACAATAAAGGCGTGAACAACACTGTATAAACACACAGTTAGGGTGCTCCTGTGAGGTGTCACAAAAAAAAAAAACTAATCCCCCGAAAAAAAATCCAATCAGCTGAACGGACGTTCAGGCAGGACTGCCTATAATTGGATCTTCTCGTTTCTGTTCAGGATTCCTGTAATTATACCCACTGGAAAAAAGTTCATAACGATTGCCTTGGTTGCTTTTAAGCCAGTCTCAATCCCATTCGATACATTGATTGCTTTTCGGTTTCCGTACTCGTGTACGGAAACCGAAAACAGTTCGTGTGACAATATTTATTTGTGTCGAAAGATACAACTTTATCTTAAATGTAAATTTAAAAATAACTCCTTTTTCCATGGAAGAGTTGTCCGATGCAATGAGTAAAAGTAATATTAAGTTGCAGTGTCGGTTGTTCCGATGCTCCGTAGGGAACCGGTTCACGACGAGTTCATCGAAAACGAATTCATCGAAAATCAATTCATCGAAAGCAAATTCATCGAAAACGGGTTCATCGAAAACCAATTCATCGAAAATCAATTCATCGAAAACCAATTCATCGAATGATCAATTCATCGAATCGCCAATTCATCGAAAAAATATATTTTGTTGATATTTGAGAGAAATGCCGAGCGGACCGAGATGTTAAAAAAGCATTGGTCAACCTAAACTAACCTAACCTAACCTAACCTAACCTAACCTTAACTTACCTAACCTAACCTAACCTAAACTAACCTAACCTAACCTAACCTAACTTAACCTATTTAACAAATTTTTAATATTTTTTATTATCACTCTTCATGAAATTTCTGAGTTGTTTACGAGTTGGTTTCATTACGAGTTGTCTGGTTACCGTTCCTTAGATATCCCTTTTTTGCAGTATCAGACAATCGGAAATCGAAGAGATAACCTATAAATTTTACTTTGTCACTACACTGACAGTTGCTAAACACATTTAACTCAGTTAAACAGACCTTTTAAGGTATTTAATTTTGACAGCTCTAATATCTACAAAAAAGTGTTTTTCGATGAATTGATCATTCGATGAATTGATTTTCGATGAATTGATTTTCGATGAACTCGTTTTCGATGAATTTGCTTTCGATGAATTGATTTTCGATGAACTCGTCGGTTACCTAGGGAACCCGCTTGCACAGCGCGAGTGTAAACTGTGCGACCTAAAGTTTAAGGCCTATTAACCAGCGGCTAAGAATTCAAATTTCGTCGAAAGGTGCTCTTGAAATCGAAAACTTACAGGGCAATTCTGATTAAAAAGATTGATTATTAACAGAGGTGATGGTTATAACAAGGGTGATGATTATAGCAAGGGACCAAACTCAGTGCAACATACTCGCTAATGGGACACAGCTGTAACAGGTGGACAGATTCAAATACCTCGGAGTTGAATTCTCCAGCGATGGACGGTAAGACGGAGAAATTGATCGAAATATTAGTGTGGCAAGCGGTGTGTTATGTCCTCTCTACAGCTCAGTGATAAAGAAAGCCGAGCTCAGTGTAGTGAACGTATGTCTTGCAGTATGAAAGAGACATGGTGTATGAGTGAGACAGCATGCGGAACGTATAAAAGGCGTGAATGTTGTCTATTCGTCCTCTCTTTGCTTTTAGGCTTCCTACGAAGCACCTCTGTACGACCTCGGAATAAACAGTAATAGTCTACCCACTTCTTATTATTGCCATCCTACTGAGGTCATCATCAAGAGGAATCTGGATCCACCACAAGGAGTCCAGAGTAATGTAGATAACCGGCCACGGTCATCACATTTGGCGCAGCTGAAAAAGGAACCACGGGCAGCCAAATCATCACATTTGGCGCGGTCCGAAAAGGAACCACAGCATCCGAGATGGAAGCTACAATGGTCAACCTGTGATCGGGCAGACAAAGGCCAGATCACGACTCCACATCATTGCGGAGCAGGAAGGAAGCAAGAGCAGCAGAAGAAGCATCCTGGAAACATCAAGGCCCTGGAGGAGTATTCGCGTAAGGCGTGGATACATCTCGTTAGATTTTGCAAATTCGAAGACAGACTTGAATATAATTTAAAAGATGTTTTTGTCACCGGTCTTCGAGTGGGGCGTATTAAGAAGAAATTATATGTAGAGGCTGAAAACTTTTCATTAAAAAAGGTTATAGAATGTGCTATTGCCATGGATTCGTTCGAGGTAATTAATAAGCAAATTAAAACGGAAAGTGTAGATATTGTTTTTAAAAATAGACTGAACAATTTGTCACAAAAACAAAATTCGACGGGTAAACATTTTTCAAGACCTACGGACAAAAATGTTACATCGTTCAGAGCGAAATCAGCAGACCGAACGAAATGTAAACATTGTGGTAGTTATCACGAATCAGTAAATTGTAAATTGAAAGACGTGTTTTGTTATAAATGCAGAGGAAAAGGGCATATTAGTAAAATATGTCGCGGTTTAAATAATAAAAATATTTCTTCAGTGTTTGTTAATACGCAGGAACATAAAAAAATGTTTCGGATAAACTCAGTATATTGTGAACCGATATTGTGCAAAATATTAGTGAATAATGTGGAACTAAACGGGTTATTGGACACAGGAGCGGCAGTTTCAATTTTAACAGACAAAGATTATGTTAAACATTTCAAACAGTTGGATTTAAAATCAAAGGATTTAACCTTAACGGGTTACGCTAACTGTAAGTTGAATTTATTGGGTTGTATCTTATTAACAGTTGATTTTAACGGTTGTAGGGAAATGTTAGAATTTTGTGTAGTAAAACATGGAACAACTACTGTTCTGGGGCGTGATTTCATTAAAAAAATTAATATTGGATTTACGGGGTTACAATCTACTTTATCCCAGGAGGGAAGTGAAAATTATTCTCACAATATGGTTGAAAATAATAGTAGTGTAGTAGATAAATTAATTCGAAAATTCCCGGAGGTTTTTTCGGAGAAACTGGGTAGATTCAATAAATATAAAGTGCTTTTGAAATTAAAAGAGAATGCGGAACCGAAATTCTGCAATCCGAGAAATATACCGTTTGCTTTAAAAGCAAAGGTTGAATCGGAATTGGGCCGTTTGCAATCGGAAGGTATTTTAGTTCCGGTAAATTATAGTAAGTTTGCATCACCAATCGTTTGCAATCGGAAGGTATTTTAGTTCCGGTAAATTATAGTAAGTTTGCATCACCAATCGTTCCCATAATAAAAAGTAATGGGGAAATAAGGATTTGCGGTGATTATAAGGCAACAATAAATCCACAGCTAGTGGTAGATAAATATCCCATGCCACGGATAGAATGGTTGTTTTCTCAAATGGCGGGTGGAATTTTTTTTTCCAAGATTGACTTGCGGCAAGCGTACCTACAATTAGAACTAGATGAGGAAAGTCAAGAATTCACAACTATATCTACTCATTTAGGATTGTTTAAATTCACGAGATTAGTGTTTGGGATTAATAGCGCGCCGGCTATTTTTTGTAAAACGATAGCTTCGTGCTTGCAAGGTTTGAAAAAAAACATCTGTATTTTTAGATGATATTGTGGTAACAGGAGATTCGGAAGAAGAACATAATGAGAATTTAACAGCAGTGTTAAATAGATTAAAAGATTGTGGATTTAGCGTAAATATTCACAAGTGTATTTTTAAGGCGTCATCAGAAACTTTTCTAGGGTTTGAAATTTCAAAAGAAGGAATTAAACCATTGAAAGACAAAACTATCGCTATTAGTAAAGTATCGCAACCTAAAGACATTACTGAATTACGAATTTTTTTGGGGTTAGTGAACTTTTACAGGTCATTTGTACCTAATATGTCTGTACTATTAGATCCGTTACATAATTTATTGAGGAAAAATACACATTTTGATTTTAATCAAAATTGCTTGGAAGCTTTTAATAAAATTAAGTCAATTTTATGTGATGATAGAGTGCTAGCTCATTATGATCCGGATGTAACATTGAAGATTGTGACAGATGCCTCAACAAAAGGGTTGGGGGCGACACTTTTACATTGTTACGATAATAATTTACAGAGACCGATTTCTTGTTTCTCGAAAATTAACTGAAGCAGAAAAGAAATATTCAATTTTGGATTTAGAAGCAACAGCTATTGTGTTTGCGTTGAAAAAAATTTTTGAGTATATTTATGGAAGGGAATTCATTTTAGAAATAGATAATGAACCGTTATGTAGAATTTTTGGTGATAAGAAAGGTATCCCAGTATTAGCGTGTAACAGACTTCAACGTTATGGTGTAATTCTTTCGTCGTTCAATTATAATATGCCGATTTCACGTACTGTAGTACGTGAAATCGGCATTGAACTGTTCGGATTATTTGTCTCGCGTTCCTGTCGAGGAACCAGTTCACGTAGAGAATGACTTTGATACTCAAATTCTAAGTTTATTCAAAAATAACAGAGATTTACCTAGAGATGTCGAGGAAATTAAATCTGAATCAAGTACAGATAAAATTTTATTGGAAATTAAACATTATCTCAGAACTGGGTGGCCAAATAAAATTAACAAGGATGATTCAAAATGGTTTTACTGGATTAAACGGAATGAATTATCCATAATTGATGATTGTTTTTTCTGGAATCATAGGCTAATAATTCCAGTAATTTTAAGAGAAAAAATTTTAAACTTATTGCATAGATCTCATCTGGGTGTAGCAAAGATGAAAGGTTTAGCCAGAGGTATATTTTGGTGGCCAGGGATAGATGGGAATATTGAACTTTTAGCGAGAGGATGCGAAATTTGTTCAGAGGTTCAACCTTCTCAACCAAAGAGCGAATTAACTCCGTGGCCTATAACTGAAGAAATATGGAGTAGGGTGCATATTGATTATGCGGGCCCAGTTGCAAATAAATATTTTCTTGTGATTATTGACTCAACCTCAAAATGGTTAGACTGTGTAGAGGTAAATTCTCCCAATTCGTATAACACTATTAAAATATTAAAGGGTTTATTTACTTATTTCGGGAGTGTACAGACAATAGTGTCAGATAATGGAGCCGCTTTCATGTCAGCGGACTTCAAAGAGTTTTGTGAGATGAATAACATCAAACATTTAACTACTCCGGTAAATCATCCACAATCAAACGGTTTAGCAGAAAACGCGGTTCGAACGTGTAAAAATTTTTTTTTAAAAATGATGATAAGAAATAAGTTTCAGTCAGGTTATGAGGAAAAATTAGGAAATTTTTTAATTGATTACAGAAATGCACCACACTGTACAACTGGTTTAGAACCTGCAGTTGTAATGTTTGGAAGGAAACTAAGGTCTAACTTAAACAGTTTTGTACCGATAGGGGGGAGAGATAAGGATAATATAATTAAGAAAGAAACTAAAATTAAAATGTCTAAATGTCAGGAAAATCAGAAATATTATTATAAGAGAAATAGTAAAGATTCGAGGGGTTTTTCGATTAATCAAAAAGTAATGGTTAGAGATTTCAGAGACCAAAACAATGATAAATGGGTACCAGGGAAAGTACATAAACAATTAGGAAAAAAACTTTATATAATTGAAGTAAAATTAAATGGTAAACTTATGTATTGGAAAAGGCATTTTGATCAGTTGTCTAAATTGTGTGTATCATGGAAAAAGAAACTCAGCAATCCTTATATCGCGTCTGAGACGAGGAGACTGTCGTATGACGATTACGATGTCTCCAGCTTTGTGCCGGATGACAGACTAATGGGTGTTTCTCCTTCTCCTTCCAGCTCCAGTGATCCAGTGGCTTCCACGTCGGGAAATTGGAAGGACCGACTTCGACCACGGACACACAGATGAGTCAATGAAAACAGGACTCAGCTCTCGACTCAACATGAGACGAATGAATTACTTACATTGTAAATATTGGAATATTGTATGTATTGTAAATATTTATCCGCATCATGTTGTGTAACTGTCTTCAGATTTAAGTGTGGAGGGATGTAGTGAACGTATGTCTTGCAGTATGAAAGAGACATGCGTGTATGAGTGAGACAGCATGCGGAACGTATAAAAGGCGTGAATGTTGTCTATTCGTCCTCTCTTTGCTTTTAGGCTTCCTACGAAGCACCTCTGTACGACCTCGGAATAAACAGTAATAGTCTACCCACTTCTTATTATTGCCATCCCACTGAGGTCATCATCAAGAGGAATCTGGATCCACCACAAGGAGTCCAGAGTAATGTAGATAACCGGCCACGGTCATCACACTCAGTATCAAGACAAGTGTTCAAAACGGTATACCGCCAATGCTCACTTACGGCCACCAGATATGGATGCTAAATGAACGAACACGCTCTAGAGTCCAAGCTGCCGAAATGAGTTACGTGAGAGGAGTAGCAGGGGTTACGATGGGATCGTATAAAAAACTCGACGATCCGAGACGATCTAACCATTGAACCACTGCTACTCTTCATAGAAAAATCACAAATGAGGTGGCTTGGGCATGTACTAAGAATGTCTGATGACCGAATTCCGAGGAAGACACTGAGTGCAATTCCAGAGGGTAGACGTCCAGTGGGCCGCCCCAGACACAGTTTGTGAGGAGAGGATGTGACTGCCATGGACAGAGGCCGAACAATCAGCACAAGACAGGGACGTATGGAGGAGCCTTGTCGATGCAGTGGGTCTCCGAACCGAATAGGATAAGGGGAAGAAGAAGATGATGATGATTATTCTCCTTAACAGCATTTTTAACTTAATATCGATTTTATTTCATTCAAAATTTCCTTTTAATATACATATGCCTTACACTCAAGTTAGCAATAAAATGCTCAAACGCGTTTAAATTAAATTATGTAGGTACCTACTTATTGTAATTATTAAAATTATTTGCAATTATTTTTTTGATCATAAGAATTTATTATTTTTCGATAATGTCTTAGCAAAATAAGTGTTTAAGAAAATCTAAAATAAATAGGTTTGTAAGATCGTAAATAAATAGACAAACTGAAGTATTTTCGTCACAAAGCACGTGTGCGGATTTTTTTAAATCATTTTATTGGAACTAAAATTTAAATTCTGGAAAGTAGCTTTCCTAGATATCGTTTTGATTTATTTTACTGTATGATTGTATGCTTTGCAATGTGTATTGTATAAGAAATTTTGTTAACAAATCTGCAAACGACCAAAGGTATGGTATAATTACCTAATAATAATTTTATTTATTTATTTATTATTTAAGTTTTTATTCCAGCAGGACTGGGAGGGTAGTGCAATCCCAGTCTGCCATATTACATAAACATCTATAAACTATAAAAGAAGAAAAAAATGTTTACATATTAGGTAGGTACCTAATTAAAACATGAAATGAAAACCAAATTCATCACACAAATAACAAAAAATAAGCATAAAATGAAAATAAATAATAATTAAACAGAATTAAAAAATAAAAAGATATTTTAGGATTGTCCATCAGGGTGGTCGCCTCATCATCTGCATCCATCGCTCATTTATTGGGGAAGTGAGCCACTCGGATGCAGCTTTGACAATGATATTGGTTGAAGTCCGTGTCCTGCTTCAAAAGCTGGCTAGTCGGTGGCGAAGTAAGGCTGGGAATGAGTGCACCCTCCCCTCGGTGAACATCGTGGAGGCATTGCAGAACCTCGGTAGTTGCATAAGTTGCCTGAATGCATTGTTGTAGCACACCCTCAGTTTGTCCCATTGCGCTGCTGGGTATTGTGTCCACATTTCAGAATACAGGGCAATGCAGTATGTCTTGAAGAGTAATTTTCTGACATCGTCGCTGTAGTGGTAGAACCGCCTTGAGAGCATTCCGGCCCGTATGTTAATTGCTCTTCTTTGTCGTTCCATATCTTCTATATCTTTCATGTCTTCAGTTAGGATATGTCCCAGATGCTTAACCTGTGAGGCCACAAGCAATTCATTTCCTTCTAGATGACGGCCGGCGTAGTGCAGCGGTAAGGCGCTTAATTCGCATTCCGAAGGTCGCGTGATCGAATCCCGGCGTGGCAAATAAATTTTATTTGATTATATAATGAATAACAGATCACTTTGTATAAACCACTATATTATAAACAATATCTACATGTTTCGATAACAATGTTATCTTCATCAGGATATGTTAATATAAAGAAAAATAAATGACAAACAAGTATAGACAAATTAGAATAAACTATAACATAGACAAAATATTAAAAAGTAGAGGTGATTAATTACTTACAAATCATAAAAATAGTTATACAAAATTAAATATAAAAATTATTTAAGGAAAAATAAAATTGCATTTAGATAATAAAAAACTTTTAAGAACAAATAATTAAAATAATTAGTCTAAATCAAAAAATCAATAATTATAATTAATTGTAAGTATTAATAAGAAAATAAATTTAAAAGATGGCTATTTTAAAAAAATGTTTGGTTATTTATAATATTTAATTTACTATTAATGCTTTTTCTAATTTCTAAAATTTCTAAATTATCCAATTGTATGCCCTAATAATCTACTTTTTAATATTTTGTCTATGTTATAGTTTATTCTAATTTGTCTATACTTGTTTGTCATTTATTTTTCTTTATATTAACATATCCTGATGAAGATAACATTGTTATCGAAACATGTAGATATTGTTTATAATATAGTGGTTTATACAAAGTGATCTATTATTCATTATATAATTAATGATGCCCCAAAGTAATTTTGCGAAGTTTTATTTGATTAATTTGTGTATTTCACAATTTATTCATTTAAAATAATATATAGTATATTTGCGGCACGTTCCAGAGTGGAAGATACTCTCAGTATCGCCCTGGTGTAAGACCACCATTCAGAATTGAAACGTTGCCTGAAATGGCTTTAGACGTGTTTGGTGACTATATCTGAATAGCCAGGTACTTCCCCACCTTCCTCTTCCCTACCTCCTTCCCTCCCCACTATCTTCAGCCTCACAACATACCCCATTTTATATCTTGTGCGGTATTCATGTAAAAAAAAAATGTTGGAGGAATATTTGCTCGCTCCTTATTGTGTTTGAAAGCGACGATGACTGACTTTTCAGAATTGTACAACAAGTTATGAGAGTTTGCGTACACTTCGCATATTTGCACAAGTCGTCTCATCGCTTTAATCGTAGGTGCAAGCAGCACCATGTCATCGGCGTAATTAATGTTGTTACTTCCTTGTCCGCAGATATGACAACCGATTCGTGTATCTTTCAACTCTTGTAAGAGGTCGTTAATATACACATTAAATAGAGTTGGAGACATATTTTCCCCTTGCCTGACTCCGCTTTTAAGGAATAAAGGTCTTGAAGAAGCTCCTGCCCATTGAATGTGATTTTCCTGTTGTCCGTACCAAATAGCCAGCATATTGACCACTGCTGCTGGAACACCTCGCTTTATGAGTTTTTCCCATAATAATTGATGGGAAACACGATCAAACGCCTTGCTTAGGTCGAGAAAACACCCATTGACGGTGGTTTTTCATTTTTTGTAGTAGGCTATTGTTTGTTTTACTCCATAAATGGTCATATCGGTTGATGAGGCGCTCTTGAAGCCGAATTGGTTGTCCAGGGTAAATAGTTTCTCTTTGACTAGCGCGAATAAGATTTTTTCAAATAGTCTCGAAAGCATTGTCGCCAAGGAAATCGGTCGGTAATTTCCTAATACCGATGCATCCAGCTGATTGGATTTCAGGATTGGTACATTAATAGTTTTGCTCATATCCATCGGCATATGTGTGTGTCTTAGGAGGTTTGAGTACAGGGCGGCTAGAATAGTATGAAGTTGATCTCCTGCGTATTTTATGTGCTCAATACCAATGGCGTCGTATCCTGGACTTTTACCACGGTTTGCTTAATTGCGTTTTCAATCATTTCAGGAGTAACATTCATGACCAGGTCATCATTGGCCGCAGGTGGACATGTCATTATCGAAGGTTTCATGGTATCTCCTTGATCCTCGCTAAAAGAAAAAAAGTCTCTAAATTCGTTGGCTATGTTTTCATCGCCCATAATGTTGTTGACGCATAGTGCAACTTTGCTCTTGGCTTTCAGCACAGTTGAAGTTTTTTGCCAAAACTTTCTGAAATCTTTGTTATGCATAGACGTAGCTATGCTATCCATTCGTGCTTTGTTTTCCGAGTGTTAACATTTTCGGAGAGCAATTTTAAAAGATAAACTTAAATAAAAATAAAGGTTTTTTTTTCAAAATTTAAAACATAGCTTTAAAAGATAAAGTAGACATCTTTCGAAAATAATTTATATTTTTTATGGGAAAGTGTAGACGTCTTGAATTTGATATAAAAATGACATATTTCCGGTTGTGTCCGGCTATTTCCTATACCGCCCCTCGAGGAACTATTTATTCGAAAATCAACACACCTCCCGTAGGTCACCGAAAGTGGTTATAGACTGGGAGGCGAGATAGGTAAACCCTACGTCATCGAGTACACGGATGAAACTACTTTGTAGTGATAATGGACATTTAGAAAACCTTTAAAAAGCTGGTCTGCCGGTGCGCCTATTGGCAGGAGCCGCGCAGTCATGGAAATAGTCAGCGATTTTTTTCGAAAAAATTACGTCATCGAGTAAACGAACGGGAATGGTCTCATATGATTAAGGTCAATTAGAAAATGAGAAAAAAGCAGATCTGCCAACCGGCAGCCTGGCACGTTCGCAGGCAGCCGGCGTCAAAGTGGGGTAAAAAATAGTAAATTTTACGTCATGGAGTACACGAATGAAACCAACGAATAACTATTAATAGTCCAGATCATTCCATTTAAGAATTTCTTGGTCTGCCGACCAGCAGCCTGGCAGCTTTTTGTGTACGACGTTTTAAAGTTTTTTTTTTTCTTAAATTTTCGTTTATCTTTATTGTTATTTTTATTTCACTATATTTTTAAAAACTTTGAATGCCATATTTTACAAAAATAAGCGACAAATATAAAAAAAAAATATTTGAAAGTTTCGAAAGTTTCGAAAGTACCCATCCGTCGTTACATCGAATACAAGATCGAAACTAACAAAAACCTGTAGTCTAGGTCATCCCATTTATGACTTCTTTGGTCTGCCGACCAGCAGCCTGGCAGTTTTTTGTGTACGATCTTTAAAGTTTTAAATTTTTTTTTAATAAAAAAAAATATTTTCAATATCTTTAATATTATTTTTATTTGAATATGGTTTTAAAAACTTAGAATGCAAAATTTTAAATAAAATAAGTTGTAATCATAAAAAAAAAATTGAGTGTTCCGAGTGTACCCATCGGACGGGAGAGCCTTTCGACGCGAAACAACTTACATATTATTAAACAAATTTATAATAATAGAAGTCTTTTTAAGATAACCTAATAGTTCATAGTGGTTGGAAGTTCGAACAACCACCGCACCGTCGCCATAAGAGCTGCGTTTGTCCGAAAAACGAGGGAAATTTCCGAACCCCGTCCGTTTCATATCGGTTTCGCTTGCTCTGCTGCATCGATTACATCGAATACAAGATAAATAATTAATATGATAAGCCTAATGAAAACCTGTAGTCTAAATCATCCCATTCATGACTTCCTTGGTCTGCCGACCAGCAACCTGGCAGTTTTTTGTGTACGATCTTTTAAAGTTTTAAATTTTTTAAATTTTAAAATGATATTTTGAATATCTTTATTATCATTTTTATTTCAATATGGTTTTAAAAACTTAGAATGCCAGATTTTAAAACAAAATTAGTTGTAATGATAAAAATAAAATTTGAGTGTTCCGATTGTACCCATCGGCCGGGAGAGCCTTTCGACGTGAAACAACTTACTGGAAACTGGCTGCGGAGCCCTTCGCCGCCATCGCGTGCCTATATTATTATACAAATGTATAATAATAATGGTTTTTTAAGATAACCTAACATGAGACCTTTTGACCTCTCCAACCGGACTCCCTCTATTCATCGACTTGCACCGCATTTGGAGGGATGGGTTCATACGTCCGTCACTTTTGGATACATTGATCCCTAGTTTCCTACCCTTCCTTTCCTACCCTCATATCTTTTTCCTTACATTCCCAGCATCCCCAAAGATAGCACAGGCGTTAAGGGATTTTTTTTCTCAGAGCCTATGACATCTCAAAATATAAATGTAAAAATATAAAATATAATATACTTACAAAAAAAGAGCACTTATGAGAACCTTGTGTTTGTTTTGGGAAATTCGTTTTCATAAAGACATCACGCTTTCTACAATACGGACATACTAATGTATTACTTGACTTGTCAAGAGTTAACATCGCACGTGGTTCCCACCTAAGCATCGTAAATTTAATTCCTCAAATGGCTAAGTCCTCCATCATGACACAAGCAACGTTTTCCGCTCACTGTGTCGGTAGTAGGAGATTTTAAAATGTTGTCTTGCTTTTCATAACTCGTCAATGTTTGTCTTTCTTTTTAAAAAAATGTGTAAGGGAGATATTAGATAAAATAAATTCTTTTTTTTACATTTCTTTGGCATTAACTATGTAACAATTTCTAGACATTTTTGTTTTGAAGAGTTTCAATGTACATAAAATAAAATCTATTTCCATTTAGTCGATTAGGTGTTTTATCATAATAAATGAAATCAGAAACATTTTTGTATTTTCTACTATAAAATATGAAGGTGATAATCCCGAAAAACCGCGGATTCACGGATGGGTTGCGAGTTGTGATCGTTGGAGCACAAATGACAGGTGATAATGCGGTATCTTTTTACCGGCAGGTTACCCAGGAAACTAGCGTCATTAATCTCCACTGCGTCGGTGAAGAAATGGCAGGCTTAGCTTGCCCTCAAAATCACTAAAACTTCAAAACACGTGGTTTATCTCCTTTCGACCCCTAAACCTACCGTCTAAATGTCATATTTACATATTTTTTTAAGAAAATCAGCAGTTTTTTTGCATCTTTACATAATAAACTTTTAAATAGTACAAATAAAATCTAACGATAGATTTTTAATTTCTAACAAAAAACTAAGGGTTCAGTACCTGCATGCTATAATATTTACAAAAAATAAAAAAATTGTAAATATTAATTGAATACCAAAATAACATATAAGAACACATACAAATGAAAGGTAACCGACGAGTTCATCGAAAATCAATTCATTGAAAGCAAATTCATCGAAAACGAGTTCATCGAAAATCAATTCATCGAAAGCAAATTCATCGAAAACGAGTTCATCGAAAATCAATTCATCGAAAATCAATTCATCGAATGATCAATTCATCGAATCGCCAATTCATCGAAAAACTTTTTTTTTGTAGATATTAGAGCTGTCAAAATTAAGTACCCAAAAAGGTCTGTTTAACTGAGTAAATGTAGCAAGTGTCAGTTTCGTAGTGACAATGTAAAATTTATATGTTATCTCTTCGATATCCCATTGTCTGATACTGCAAAAAAGGGATATCTAAGGGACGGTGACCAGACAACTCATAATGAAACCAACTCATAAACAACTCAGAAAGGTCATTAAGAGTGATGATAAAAAAAATATTTAAAAATTGGTTAAATAGGTTAAGTTAGGTTAGGTTAGGTAAGGTTAGGTTAGGTTAGGTTAGGTTAGGTTAGGTTAGGTTAGCATGAATTGATTTTCGATGTTTTGGTTTTCGATGAACTCGTTTTCGATGAATTTGCTTTCGATGAATTGATTTTCGATGAATTGTTTTTCGATGAATTCGTTTTCGATGAACTCGTCGTGAACCCAAATGAAAATATAGTTAACTAACAAACTACGTAAAAAACTTTAAAAACAGATTGTATTGAAAAAAATATCCTCACTCCACTAACAATGGCAATAATCAATAATCACGAACACACATTTTAATTATGTTCCCACAACTAAACTGATCACTTATTTTTTAAATGAAAGGTATGCAATTGGACAGGATTCATAGCAACAACATGATAACTTGCAATATGATTTTTAAAATGATGAAATGTTAGCGAAGATATATGTTTCAAATGTTCTTAAATTACGGAAAATATGTCCGTAACATTAAAATTCTTATAGGTTACGTGCTCTGTATTATAAAATAGTTTTGTCTGAGATTTATAGTTATTAGAACATTTATGAAGATGAATAGATGATTTTTCTCTAATTCTAACGCTTGGGACTCTAAAATTAATCTCAAACAAAGGGGGCGAACAGTCTTTAGTACAATTAATAACTACGTACAGTTAATAACAAAAAGGTTGAAGTTTCATCATACCTTCCACATTCTTGGAACAGTCCATTGGAGAGGCTGGTGAGAGTGTCATTTATCCTGATAGAAGGCTTTCCTTCCAGTATAAGCAGCAGGTTCTCCAGGAAGATGAAGAAGAGGAAGTAGGGCCAAGCCTGTGAACAAAATAATTATAATAATAAATGTTTATTCCGGTATGTGAGGAGGATGGTGCAGTCCCACACATTCCATGAGGGTTATAATACATACATATTCCAGAGCGGCTTATCCTTTCCCTCATTCCTGCCACCCTGGATCTAATAAGGGCTGCAAAGCCGGGAACTCGCCCCTCCGTGAATATCCGGGAAGCGCTGCAATATCTGGGGAGACCAAACATTATGCGGAAGGCGTTGTTGTACTGAACCCGGTGTCTTTCTATACTACTCTTTTGTAGTTTGCCCAGAGTTCGCACGTATACAGTGTTGCGCAGAAGGAAAGGAAGAGCGTCCTTTTTAAAGCGGTACTGCGAAGGCGAAATCTTCTGCTGAGCATGCTTGCTTTTACGCTGAGAGCTCTTCTTTGCCTATCGATGTCATCATTCATCATCGTCCATCAAATTACTGGTGATTATGCGTCCAAGGTATTTACTTCCTTCCTTCAGTCACCTGCAGGTTCGTACCGTTCAGGGTAGCTCGAGGAATATGTTTTGGTCCTTGTCTATGTCTTATGACCAGTAAAGCCGTTTTAGTATTTATATTTTAGTTAACCTCATTCCGAAATTGGCAGTCGAAACACATGTAAAACGCATGCGCAATAAATGGGTGACATTTTGGCAAATGAAATAAGATCGTTTATATACAACTGGTTCTTGTGTTCAATAGCTCGGCATTACTTGCCGACGTACATGTGCCCTCACTAATACAGGATAGCTCTCTTCAAGACACAGAATGACTCCTCTCTTTCCTTAAAAAGACCCTTCACCTAGCATCCCCAAAAATAACATTGTCCTGAGGGTAATGATTTTTTTCCGACACCTTTGTGAAGTGAATATTTAATATAAAAAATAATGAAACGTTTCATTTATTATCTTTGCTCCAATGCTTGAATACGCCATTGCCGAGGGGTAAGGCTCTCGACTAGCAATCTGAAGGTCGGTCGGCAAACAAATTTAATTGATTAATTTGTGTTATTTCATAATGAATAAATTCAAATAATATATATAACATATTTGCGGCAAGTTGCAGAAAGAAAGTTACTTTCAGTATCGCTCTGGTGTAAGACCACCATTCAGAATTGAAACGTTGCTTTAAATAGCTTTAGTCGTGTTCCGTGACTAAATCTGAATATCCAGACAGTTTCCCACCTTCCTTCTCCACATCTCCCTCCACTCCCCGCTTCGTTCAGCCTCACAATATACCCCAATTGGGGATGCGATAGCCTCACTGTCTCCAGACGGGAGCAGTTGGGACTCTTGAGTCACTACCTGACTCTTGGTATTCATATAAAAAAAACTAATAATAAATACCTGGTTATCGACTAAATTGTGTAAAATTTCTCAAGTTGAAACGGTGATCATGCACCTTTACCACCTTCTTTGAAGTCATTAAAAGCTATCAAAAATTGTTAAATAGGTTACGTTAGGTTATGGGCTATTTTTTTTTTCATAAATTTAAACGAGTTTTCAAAGGGATGCTGAAATGCTACTATGTTGAATTGTCGTGGAACCAGTTGAAACACATTTATAATAATTTCTTATCTAAAAAAATTTGCATTTTTCGTACGTGGGAATTTTGAAAAAAAAGATATCTTACACTACTTGGTACCATTATTTTTATTTATTTATTATAGATAGATACAAAAGAAAGTACAAATTACATATTAGGAAGCTTTGCCTGTCCAACTAGGAAAGTTTCCCGTTCCAGGACAGACAAATTGACATGTTTAGTTCATATTATTCCTGAAATGAATTTACTACTCTCATTCACAGCAATAACAATGCCTTTTTTACGAGTAGCATAATTCATTCACGTTTTTGTCGAAGCAAAATATTCTTACTAAAAACTCCTAAACAATAATAATTTATAAGCCGTTGACCTTAATCTTGAGACAGTAATAACACGTGTTATTACATCACTCTTTTTTTGCCGGCAAGCATGCATAAATTAGCACAAAAAACACAATAAAATAATTATTATTGTTTTTCATGAATTAGTTATTAGAACTTGTGTAAACAAGTTGACTGCATAACTTTAGAACAGGTCTGGCCAACCCAAATTGCACCACGGGCCGCATTGACGATCTAAAATTTTCCAAGGGCTGCACAGGTTAATATTTTTTTTGTTTATATCTATGGTCGGAACTTGGGAATGAATTTTGATATTCTATTACTCACAAATCGCAAATCACGAAAACGAGATTTGTTTTATCCACTACTAGCAGACCCGGCCACACGTTGCTGTGGCTAACAAAACACAACGCCAATACCCAACCTTTATAAAATCCACACCACCAGCTGCCCGCTGCCTGAATTGAATATTTGAATTTCTCGGCTTTTCTCTACTATAGTAAGCATGTATTGTACACATAAACCTTCCTCTTGAATCACTCTATCTATTGGTGAAAACCGCATGAAAATCAAAAGATCTATGCGCACATACATTTTGAGCGACTTCATTTTATACTATGTAATGATGATGATGATGATGATGAGTCAATGTGTCGCTATCTAAATCAGACTTCTGTGTACGTGAATAATTACAGTTCGAACGAAACAGTAGTTTTTCTCCACTGAGTGAGTTAGCATGTGCGTCTTAAACTGGAGTTGTCTGAATATGAATAGCTACAGTCAAGATACGAGAATGGTTTTCTCCATTTTGAATCAGCATTTGCTTCTTAAATTGAAGTTTTATGAATATGAATAGCTAAAGTCAGGAAATGAGAATGGTTTTCTCCACTGTGAGTCGGCATTTGGGTATTAAACTGGACTTTTCTGAAAATGAATAGTTACAATCAGGATATGAAGATGGTTTTCTCCATAGTGAGTAAGCATTTGTTTTTTAAACTGGACTTTTCTGAATATGAATAGCTACAGTCGGGAAATGAGAATGGTTTTCTACATTGTGAGTAAGCACTTGCTTATTAAACTGGACTTTTCTGAATATGAATAGCTGCACTCGGGACACGATAATGGTTTTCGCCACTATGAACCAGTAGACTGTTCAAATTAGACATTTGTGAACATGAATAGCTACGGTTTGTGGATTTTCTCCACTGTGGGTCAACATGTGGCTTTCAAACTAGACTTTTCTGAATACGAATAGCTACAGTCGGGACACAAAATGGTTTTTTCGTTTGTGAGTTAGTATGTGACTATTTAAAATAGACTTTTGTGAACAAGCATAGTTACAGTTGGAACAAGATAATGGTTTTTATAGCCCATTCCGAATACCGACCACCTCTATGGCACCCAAACTGATGTACAGTGCTACAAGTATAAGTTGGCTAAAAAGGAAGGGCGCTACGAGTAGGTGTGGTTGCGAGATTAGAATATAAAGTTATAGTGTTGGTTCTTGTTCACGCCACCATCAACTTATACGTATAGCACTATAATATTGTGACTGTGTACATAAACCAGCCGAATCTATGCATTTTTTCGAGTGATTATAGGAACTTTAAGGGGTAAGCACGTAAGGGGTCGTGGGCCGCACTTAAACGCCACGCGGGTTGGCCGGCCCTGCTCTAGAACAATGCTCTTATTATTCATTCCCTTTATTGGAATAGATTAATAATTATTGCAATTAAGTTTATGGAATTATGGAATTACAATATGTCAAAAAAATGTAATCAGTAGAGGAACGTGTCGGTGCCGAGTTGTTAATGCAGGTTGTTTAAAAAACTTGAAATTATTAATTATATCTGCGGCAAAACGATCAACACAACCTTTTGTCAACAATTTAATGATTGTTGTCTAGTTTTTTTTATTATTTTGTTTTTGAGTTTTATTTCACACGTAGATGTGTTATTTAATATTTATTTTTTCTGTTAAAGGTTGCTAGTGAATGACATGAATGAATGACGTGAAATAATACTCTTCAAAACATATAGTTCAATGAATTATTATTTTTTAATTTATAATAATAATAATAATAATTTTATTTTAGTAATTTGCACATTTAAGTTTACAAATTTCTAATTGATAATAATATTTCATATTCACTATATTTTTTCAAGTTTTATGTAGCTCCTACAATACATCTTGAACTTTGCAATTGGTGTGGACTTTAAAGTTTCTGGTAGTGTGTTATAAAACTTCATTCCCTTGTACAGTAGACTGTTCTGCGTATTCGCTTTGTCCTTTTTTTGTAGCCTAATTTCCTTGCACGTCCTTGTGTTATATCTGTGAATGTCTTTATTGTATAAAATTTTATTTGAGAAGTATTTTGGTAACGTGTTGTTAAATATTTTGTGAATAAATACCATCGTGTTCAAGGTCAGCATCTGTTTCACGGTCAACCAATTTAGTTCCTTTAACTTTTTAATAATTTTTGAAAATCTGTTTCGTCGAAGAATTATTCTCATTGCCCTGTTTTGGAGAATTTGTAACTTATTTTGTTCTCTTTCGTTACATAGGAAAAGTATACTTGAGCAGTAGTTGAAGTGTGGAGCAATAATTGAATTGTATATGGTGATTGCTGTTTTTCTAGAAATTTTTGGCCGAATTCTTCCAAAAAAAGATATCTTTTTGCCAATTTTCTTTTGGGTGTATTCAGCATGTCTATTGAAGTTTAGTTTCGAATCTAATATAACTCCTAAGTATTTCATTTCAGTAACATTTTCAATAATTTCACCATCAATTTTAATTTTGCTTTCACTGGATGTCTTCTTGTATCCAATCACCATACATTTTGTTTTTTTTGTATTTAATTTAAGCTTATTTATTTTTAGCCATCTTGATACATCATTTAGTTCATTATTTAAAATGTGTATTAGTTCTTCATAGTTATCTCCAATTAGGTATATTAGTGTATCATCGGCAAATAGTCGTACTTTGCATTTTGAAAATATTTTCACCATGTCATTAATATAGAGTATGAACAATAGAGGTCCAAGGACCGATCCCTGTGGTACTCCTAACTTATTTTCCATTGGTTTTGAAAATTGATTATTTATTTTTGTTACCTGCTTTCTGTCTCTCAAATACTCTTGTATTAATTTAATGGCTACAGATGAGAAACCAATTTCTTTAAGCTTTCTTATTAGTATGTCTCGATCTATAGTTTCGAATGCCCTTTGAAAATCCAAAAATATTGCTAAGATAAATTTATTATTATTCATTCCTTCCTTCCATTCTTCGACAATTACGTTTAATGCTGTTTTACATGAGTTATTAGATCTGAACCCTGATTGCTCTTGGTATAAAATGTCGTGTTTATCTAGATATTGCAAAATTTGTTCTTTTATTATAACTTCAAGAATCTGCTCATATTTTGGTAAGGTGTTGATTGGTCGAAATTCTTCACATTTTCTGGTATTTTTAACCTTTGGAACCGGTATAATAGTAGATAGTTTCCATGACTGTGGAAATTTTCCTTCTTCAATCGTCTCATTGATAATATTTAATAGAGTAGATCCAATTACTGGAAAAGCATCTCTTATTTTACTAATAGTTAATCCATCAGAACTATTCTTTGATTTTATTTTGTTTAAAATGTTAAATAAATATTCTGCATTTATTTTTCTGAAGACCAATGATTCTTTGTTTGGGTCGATATTATCACTTGTGGGATTAAAAGCAATGTTGGGTATTAATTTGTTAATTTGAATGATACTTTCAATAAAATATTTATTAAAGTTATTAGCCATGTTTTCTTCGTTTATCTCTTTTGGAAAGTTTACAATTTTTATGTCGTCTTTGTTTTCGCCATGTAGTAATTCTTTTATGCTTTTCCAAATTTTTTTGGGATCCCCTTCTTCTGAGTTTATTTTATTTTTTATGTACTCATTATGCGTTCTTTTTATGTCTTTGGAGTATTTGTTTCTCGCTTTTTTGTAGTTATCCCAATCCGTAATACTATTAGTAAGGCATGCTCTTTTGTAAAATGCATCTCTATCGTGCTGCATTGTACGTAGTTCGCTTGTGTACCATTTATTATTGTTTCTTTTATGTATCTTCTGTTCTGGAACAACTTTATCAATAGATTTTTTTAAGTTAAATATCATCTGGTCAGCTTTTTGGTTATATTCCATTTGATTTATTCCATTCCAATTAATAGTCTCTAAGGATTGAATGAAAATTTCCTTATTGTATTTTTTGTAATTTTTAAATGTTGTTATTTGTGTTTCGTTACTGGAGTTGCATTTTTCTCTGTCATTTATTAGAATTTGAATGATGTTATGGTCGGTAATTTTAGGATTATCTAGTACATTAATATTTAAGTTGAATTTATTTGAGATTACCAGATCAATCGTCGTTTTTGAGATATTTGTAATTCGTGTAAAATCTTTGACTAATTGTTTCATCCCTGCAGCTTGTATAATAGATTTCAGTTTTTTTGTGTAAATGTCTGCATTTGCTTTAACATTTATATTAAAATCTCCAGCTATAACGTTTATATTTTCATCTTGTAAATTTTCCATGCACCATCTTTGAAAATATGTTAAAAAGTCGCACTTGCTTGTGTTTGGTGATCTATAAATTACAGTATATACACCTTTCTTGGTTCCTGATTTAATGGTGATGGCTAAGATCCAACAATGTTTTTCAAATTGATTGTTCGATATTACTTCATATGGAATTTTATTGCTTAAGAGAATCATCACTCCTCCTGTATGTCGACTATGTGAGTCGCAACGGATGGTATTATAATGTTCAAATCTAATTTCACTATCTTGAATATCTTCAGTAACATGTGTTTCACTCATCATAAGCATAAAAGGTTTCTTCTCCTCTAAAAGTATTTTTACCTCTTCGTAATGTGCCATGATGCTTTGTATATTCAGGTACATAATTTCATCTTTCTCGTAACTTTTTTTTATAAAAAAGAGATTCTGCTCATTTTTGCTTCTAGTTTTCTTTTATAAATTGGGCATTCCTTGCTCATGGCTGAGTGACCACTATTTAGTTTCAGTCCTAATCTATTGCTAGTCATTATACAATTGATGCACTGAATATCCTCATCGGTGCAATCTTTAACATCATGATGTTTTGCGCATTTTGAACAAGATTTTAGGTTTCTGCAATCTATAGCCTTGTGATTAAACCCATTACATTTAAAACATCTCATGATATTTAAATTATCAAAAACCCTGCATCTGTCCCATCCAATATTTATTTTTTCTTCTTTTAACATCCTGTGGTATGTCTTTCCGTCAACGTCAGCATATATGGTGTAGCTTGTTTGATTTCGTAGATTTTTTGTTTCTTTTACAAATGTTACTTTTATTTTTGAGTGCTGTTCAAAAATAAACTCATTTAGACATTTAATTTTCCTTTCCATTTCTTCAAAAGAATATTTTTCGGTTAAATTATTTATTTATTCAGACCTTAAATGCTTTTACAATATCACTTTATTATAGATTAGCACCTATTAGTGTCAGAAATTCTTTGTAGTTGATCATTTCTGCGTTGCAAGACGATATCGCGAGGATGAAATTCTTCTCCAACCATGACAATTCCCACCTCATTAATTGTTGGCGCATTATATCGTCCGATATGCTCACTTGCTGGTGTTTGATCAGCACTAATGATAATTTTATGGCTGTCTGATGGCATGAGATCAATTGCATGTTTGAACATTCGAATTAAATTATTTTTATCATCTAACATTTTTTACTCAACAATATTTCTTTTGACTTTATTAGAGATTTGACAGCGTGCATTCAACTGATCATTTTGATCTCCCATGAAATATATTCGTAGAAATTTATGTTGAGTGCTGTGGAAAGGAAGCAAAGAGCCAGCTTTATGGTAAATTTGTCCCTGAATTTTAAACGTCGGCATAAAATTTTCTGTTATAACGTTAGCGCCAAATAAAGTCATCTGAAAACATGAATTGTATGTTCTAATATTTTTGAGGAAATGTTTTGAATCACCAGTAATTCCTTGCAACAAATTTATCAGTGGTGCTATTGGCTGATCAATTTCAGGTAGCTTCACTTTGCCGCTCGCACAACACATTCCTTGAGTTTCTCCTTTAAATTTCATCGCTTTGCCGTGTGGACAAACTTTATCCATTTTACCGATTTGAACAAATTAACATGAGGTATTGTATTGAATATCTGCTTCGTATGAAAAAGCAATTCGATGGTACGAAGCATGGTTATTCAAAAGTTGCACTTGCATTCGTCGTTGGCAATTCGTCTTCGGCGTTGATCTATTTCTTCTTGACGTTGTTGAGATGAATGTGCTGCTCGTCTTCTTCGCGCTTCTACTCGTAAGCTTTTAAGTCTTTCTTCCCGACGATTCGTCAGTTCTTCTGCTCGCCTCTGAATAATTCTAACTCGAACATGTTCATTATCGTCTAAACGTTCTTGATCAGTGCGGTTTGATCTTCTCTGACGATCTGCGTTTGCGTGTCGAGTACGACAGCCTATGTTTGAACGTGAGCGAGGCATCCCACGAATGGTGATCAACTTTGAAAAAACTTACACATCAATCTGGTCACAGTTATACTTTTTTGACCCTTCGAAAATTTGTCATATATAATTCGATTTGTTAATCTGATTTTTTGTAGGTTTTGCAAAGTTACGAACTGACATTCAGTACAATTATGATTAAATTTAAAACGCACAGAGAAAACAAATGAGTGAAAAAAATAATATAATTTGTTAGATATAACTATACTTTTAAATCCGATTAAATTCTGTTAATTCCTAATTTTAGGTATCATAAACTTTTGAAACTTTTAATAAAATGACAACACTGTCTAGAACTATCATTCCGTTTTTTACTATGACAAATTATGAGTCAATTTAAAACGAATAAAATTATCCTTTTCCTTTGGAACTTCCAAATAAAAAGTATGTATAAACGCTCTTCTGCTAAAATGCAATGTTCTGTAAAAAATTTGAGTCAATCCATCGATTACTTTTCGAGATTAGCGAACGCAAACTTACGGAACCTAAATTTTTATATATATAGATAATAATAATTCTGTGGTGGAATTTGTGTTTCGTTTCGTTTGTTTACAGTTTTAAGAGAAATAAATCTGAATAATTAATTTTAAAGTTTACCAAGCGCCAGATGTTTCACAGAATTTGAACAATATGTACATCAAATTTCAAATTAATTTTCAAGTTCTGTGAAAGTTCTGTTGTTATATGATTGTGAGCCAGTTACTTCACAAAACTGAAAAAAGTTCCAGAACTTGAACTTTCACATTTGAAAATTAACTTCGAAATTTTGATGAATTTTTCTATTTCAGTGAACCCGTGAAGTTTACACCCGTCCGAAGGGTGTAAAGTTCTAATCTCTAATAAATTATTTTTTTGATAGGCGATGATCGTGAGGCAAATAATTCATAAATACTTTTGTCTCTTCGACTTGGTCGAAGACCTCTCTCAATTTAAAAAAAAGTAATTGTCAAAAGAACCCGTTAACAAACTGATATCAAACAGTTTAACGGGACTTAATTTAAAAAATGTAAAAAAACTGTAAATAAATAATAAAGGAATTTTATTAATAAAAAAAAAATAAAAAAAAGCATTACAAATCCTATAATTGTAATATCCCGTGATTTTTCATGGGCTAGATGTCCACTTGTTGTCCATTGAAAGTTGTCCAGTCTCTTAGTGTAATGAATTCAATGTATCTATATGTATACATGTTATTATGTTATATATGTTATATCTTAAGCTCAGTTATTTACTCTCTTTTTTGTTTTTAATTTATTTAATGAAAATGACATGATTTAATGATTTCTACGCCAATGAAGAGTACTAGCTCTTGAGCTTGGCATAGGAGTTATTTTACAACTATTTCATTTTTATAACATACATTTTACTTACAGTATACAATAAAAATAAACTATATATAAATATAATATATAAACTACTATTTTTTCATTTTTATAACATACATTTTACTTAGTGTATACAATAAATATAAACTATGTTGTGATGTTAATTTTTGATAATATGACATGAATTAAAGTTATAACATTTTGATTGGTGATATGGTTGTTGATTTTTTTTAAAGATTAATTTGACATTTTTCTTGAATGATACGAAATCTGTTATTTTTTTAATTTCTTCGGGAAGACTATCAAAATATTTTATGCCTTTGTAAATATAATAATTATTGTGCATTTGTTGTGTTGAAAATAGAGGGAATTCGGATGTTAAATTTATGATGGATTAGCATTTTATTTTATTACTTGGATTAGCATTTCTCTATTTTGATTTGTGAAATCATGGGCGTAGCCAGGGAGGGGTTTTGGGGGTTCAACCCCCCCCCCCTCAAAAACTTAAGATATTAACATCAATAATATTAAAATCAGGAGAGGCGAGCCGCATAACTTATTTTATTACTAATGATTTCACTAATAATGTAATTATTTCACAATTTTGGGGGTTCAAACCCCCCCCCCCCCCCCCGAAAAGTTAAGATATCAACATCAATAATATTAAAATAAGGAGAGGCGAGCGGCATAACTTATTTTATCACTAATTATTTCACTAATAATCAAGTAAAAAAAAATAATAAAAAAATTGGATTCACCCTCTCTACCACCCGCCGCTGGCCGTCGTCGATTGTCCGATCGTATTCGGTAACCTTCGTATATTTTCGTGCCGTATCGGTCCGGAATTGTTATATATCCCCACACCAGTGATGGTATGTCTAGGGAAATTTGACTAGATAGATAGGGGAGAAAAATATTTTTTAGGGAAAAGGGAAATCGGAAATTTTTTTATTACATATGACAATATTACTGGTAATGTTTTTTGAAATTCCCATGAATCTTAGGAAGTATTTTTGATGTACTTACAAGCAATTTTGTCAAGCAATGTTATTTTTAACACTGACAACTCAAAATGATATTATGTATCTAAAAAGATAAATGGGGACCTCGGAAAGAAAAAATTAATTTAACTTGCATGTGCCGTTTTTTCGGTGATTGCGGTTGATTTTTATTTTGCGAGGTGATTTTTATTTGGATTTCCGTTTCTAATCAGTGGTAAGAGTATACGTACTTTGAAATTATTATTTCACTTAGCAAAAAGTGTTTAATAAACGGTTCCATGCCAACTCAGAATGAAACCAACTCAGAAACACCTCAGAAAGGTCATTAAAAGCTATGAAAAAATAATTTTAAAATAGCCGGTAACCCTAACCTAACTTAACCTATTTAACCAATTTTTGAGTTGGTTTTCCGGTCACATTAATAAACATATAACAGGATTAGTATTAGACAGTCAGGTGAATACGTAGGTACTTGCATAAATGTGATTATTTGAATAATTTCACTGCTTTTTTTTACATGAGCTCCACACAGGAGGCCCTGAGGAAAATAATTTCCTCAGGGCCTGTGTCTTCTTTGGGGATGCTGTGTGGAGGGGTTTTGGGGGAAAGGAAGGAGAGGAGAGTTCTGGGAAGGAAAAGGGTTTAAGGGGTGAGTAGGAATCTGGGGTTCAGTGTGTCCTGGTCATCCGCCTCCAATACTTAGACAAACCTCACCCCATGAACCCGGGCACCCCTGCTTAGTCACCAAACGTAGCGAACCACTTGAGGTGACCTATGGCAGAGGTGTTGGTTATCCAATAAAGGTTCCCGGGGCGGCGATACCCAATCCCGCCTCCCAAATTGTAAATGCTCAAAATGTTATAACATGTACAACTAATGTTTATTATGTATTTTGTTTTGAAAAGGTTTATTTTCTATTTACTTTTGTTACTTTAATTTTATTTTAAAAAATTAAGTAACCAATGTATGTACATAGAAAATAAAAGTTTTCAACACAAATTGTTATATTTAAATAAATGAAGACTATTGTCTTCATTTATTTAAATATTACAATTTGAGGTTTTACTCATAAAAGTTAAAAATAAAAATAAAAATATTCATCCTAGACTTGCAGAAAAGTCAATAGATGTCGCATATTAAAATAAAATAGATAAAGATTTATCCAGACACTATCTAGAGAGCATTTAGTTCGGGTTTGAATCTTGCAATCATACATAAAGATAGTTGCCAATAATATAAGCGTTAAAGAAAATGAATATAATGTAGGTGGTTCTTAGTCGAAGTATGGTACAGTTAAACATGACCGAATTTCATATCGACACCGTGGCGCAGTGGTTAGCTCGTTTGCCCGGAAAGCAAGAGGTCCTGGGTTCGAGTCCCAGAGGTGTCAATATGTTTTTCTGACTTTTCTGTTTCCAGATTTTCGATTGAGTTTCGCTTATATTGTCTTCATTTATTTAAATATTACAATTTGAGGTTTTACTCATAAAAGTTAAAAAAAAAAAAAAAAAAACAACAACAACTTGTTATAGTTAATGCCCAAGAAATACGACACGAGTTTTGATTTGCCAAGGTGGTGGTGGTATAATATAGAGGTTATTGCATCAGTAGTTTTATTTTCTTGAACCCTCCCCCCCTTATACTAAAACCTGGCTACGCCCGTGTGGTGAACGCATGGTACAGGTCAATATATTCGTGGGAATATAATACTACCATTTTGTAACATTTGTGGATTACGTATGTTAACAAACATTAATTATATAGCTGGCCTATAACCTAGTTTCTAACCCAAAGTCGAAATGTTATCCTTTTAATTTACGCAATCAATACCGATAAAGTTACACTGTTACGAAATGTCGACACCTAAAACCTTATATTTCAATATGAAATATTTCAAAAATTACACGTTCGATTTTGATGTATAAAATGTGTTACATGGCCATATTTACTGTTTAAAGTGTTTTAAAATCAGCGGGTGCTTAAAACTGGAAATTTTTCTTATTGTTTGTTTATTTCTCTGTCGACTAAAAACTCGCGAATAGGAAACTCGAGTTATAATAATAATTTTTATATTTGGATGACTTGTATAGCGCCGTTTTTTGTGAAAAATCACCTCAAGGGCGCTATACAAACTAATAATAAATTTCTACAATCTTACCTCTAACTACAAAGACACACTATTATAACAACTTATGGCTAAAAATTGCATCCACCGGTTCATCGATCACCGATATGAAACCATATGTACAACAAACAGCTTCAGCTTTTTGTTTAGTTTTTGGTCTTTTACTGTTGTACGACACATTAATCATCCATTTGCAGTACAATCTTTCATATTTTAATATTCATGACATTTGGCAAGATGGGTAGTTTTAAGTTTATGCAAATAGTTTTAAGGTTTTCTATTTTAGAATTTTCATTCAATAGCTTCATTCCTCTTGTCAACAAATGCACTGCTAGAATATCTGTTATGCCGTGTGCTATTGTGTTCGTTCGACCGTGGTCGTTCCTCGCAATAATGATCCATGATCATGATCAAAATCAAAATGTCCCCGGTCAAGATGTTCCTTGACAAAATGTTCCCCGTTAATAGTCGCACAGTCGATTAGGTTAGGTTTGGATATGCTGAGTCTGCTGATGGACTGTGCCAATATTATTACATTTTGCCTGTTTCTAATTGGGAACACTTTGACAAATAACGTTATAACTTATAACTGAGAACATTTTGACCACAAACGTTTTAACAGGGAACGTTGTTACCAGAACATTATTACCTAGAACCGTTAAGTATTCAGACACGTGTAAGGCCGGTTACAGTGCTCGACCGACGGTCGGTGCGTATGGTCGGTCCTGACGATCGGATAACACCGACCGACCGTCGGTGCGTACCGTCAGTTCACGATTGACCAACAAGCTGACCGGACGTCGTACGCGAAATTAATTAATTAATAGCTGCTTATTATCTTCGTAGACGTATTTGGAACAGAAGGAACGTACACCCGATCAGAGAGCATTTCTAGCTCGTCGGTCTACCGACGGTCTGCACGCGCACGCGCTCGACCGACGATTCTCGTACGCACTGCGTAGCGATAAACGCATGCGTACGGTCGGTCCTGCACTGAACGATTTATGAATTTTCATACAAATGACAAGCGCGACCGACGTACACACCGACCGTCGTCGGTCGAGCACTGTAACCGGCCTAAGCTATAGAATTCGAAGAAGAAAGAGCTATCAAAATTAAAAGTTACTACCAAATACATCGTTAATGAAATGCACACATAATTAATTTGGGAACTTACATAAGTGTTTGGTTCTCCAATTATCTTCCATTAACCCACAAATTACCCATGAACACAAGTTCTGGAAACCACTTATTAACTGCTGTAGGTTGTTTAGGGGCAGCAGTGATGAGATTCCGCGTGCGCATCATGAATAATAATTTTTGTCAGGGTTAGCAATGAGCAGTTACTTAAATATTCCGCCACGTGCCGCAGCTAGCAACATTCCGCATAATTACCTGTTTTGATATTCAATCACGCTGATGAAAGTCCCGGCTCTCAAATTCATATTTGATGACTTTCACTCTAGTTTCCCACATTTTGGCATCCTATCCTATCACATCCCAAGGTTTTATATTATTATAATTACTAACTGCATTAATACATTTAGTTCTATGAACAGTGGACTTCGCTTCCAGCATTTCTGATTTACTCTTATTTAGTAAATCAAAACTGTAGCGGTCGTTAATGAAACAAAATCCACACTTTTAAACAGTGAACACAATTAGTCTTAATTGGAGTGGGTACAATCAATTTACAAGTATGTCGCAGTTCAATAACCGTAAAACAGTACAACTTTAACAGTGACTTTATGAGTTATAACAAAGGGATCTTTTCTCTCTCTGGAGTCTTGAAGCTGCGCCGGCCACCCCGGTAGGCAAAATTAAACTCTTAAAGTCTCACATGTCTTTATATCGGTCAGCGGCCCTAGCGGCGCGTGGCGGGGTTCACATTCAAACCAATAGCATCCCTAGTCCCTATTCGTAAGAGACCAGCGATGCGAGAACGGGAAAGTATTCGAGATTGAACACTTATCAATGTAACCGCTCGTAATAGATTTGCTACAAAACCAAAATTTCCTCTGAAATCATAGCATTTACCTTAATAACAATAATTTTATATCTGTATATCTATAATAACCAAAAATAGGTTCTTAAATAACCAAAATTATACAATTTCTCCAAAGAAATAACATCATTCATTTGGGAGGCGGTTATGGGAACCGCCGCCCCGGAAACCATCCATTGGATAACCAACACCTCTGGCACAGATTACCCCAAGTGGTTCGCTACGGTTGGTGACAAAGGTGCCCGGGTTTGTGGGGTGAAGTTTGAGGGGGGTATGGATTCATACGTCCGTCACTCCTGATCACACTGACCCCCAGACACATATCGAACCCATCATACCTTTATCCTTTTCAGAAATTCCTTTCCTTCCTTCCCTTTAAAAGAACCCCCGCACAGCATCCCCAAAGATGACATAGGCTCTGAGGGAAAATATGTAAAAAAACTCAATGACAATTCCTTTTTCAAACTTTTTTCAGGCCGGTAAGTTCCATAATATAAGCAGTGGCGGATACAGGGGGAAGGGGCGCGGGGGGCGCGCGCCCCCCGCGCCCCCCCCCCCCTTGGCCACCCTAAATACAAGAAAATCTTTCTTCAATCATTCGCTCTACATGTCTAAACCATCTAAGCGTCCCTTTCTTAATCTTACTTATTACGCTTGTATCAGCCTTGCATTATTTTCATGTTTTTCTCACACTATCGTACATGGCTTTCTATAGCATTTGGTCCTTCCTCTGCCGGTTTCATGCTTCACTGCCATACATCAGGGTTGGTACCCCGGTGCATAGTCGGGAAACACGCCAAACGCGTGCCCAACATTTGTACACGGTTGACATTTGTCACATAAGAACGGGTCGTTTCTTCGACTTGTTCTTGTGTTCAACAGCTCGGCTGTGGAATGATTTGCCGGCCTCTGTGTTTGCTCCTTCCTACAACATGGGTCTCTTCAAGACCAATGTTCATTCCTTCCTCTCCTCAAAAAGACTCTCCACACAGCATCCCAGATGACATCTGCCATTGTAATACCGGTAGAACAAGGATAGCATTCCCACCCGACGCCTGTGTTCTAAAGATTGCAATCCGTCTGTTAAGATGGGAGAATCTATTAAGCGGACCGCCCGTTTCTGCACAGAGTCGAGGGTATTTTTTAGGTATTTTGGAGCTCCAGACCAGAGGTGGCTGCCAAAATCATATAGTCGGTCTCCTCTTTGTACGGTTCGTCGTATTCTCCCCGTTGTCTACTTTTTAGTTTTCTTATATCTTTAACGCCCCCCCTTGAGTTTTTTCTGTATCCGCCATTGAATATATGAGAGTAGATTATTCCGAATTGGCAGCTCGTAGTAGAAACCTCCACCACGCGACCTCTAACGGGATAAAACGACATATGGCCACCATCTTGAAACGGAACCGCAACGTAATAAACAAATTCACAGACGGATAAAATGCCAAACGCTTCGCTAATAAATTTTATTATTTTGACCTTATTTGTATTTTAATTTTTTTAATCATTGACCGGCATATGAAAATTTTCACTTTTTTGGAAAAAATTCATTCGATTTCATTTAATGTTTATTGCACCAAACGAAGGAGAATCGGGGTGTGATTCATTAGCGTCGGTTTTTTTGTTGTTTATTCCTTTCGAATATCCTTTATATTCTTTCCAAAACGATAAAAGTCGAACATCAAGAATGAATCACTAAAATCTGTCAGTTTGGTTCTCTGGCAAAAATTCGTCAAAAACTAACAAATTACTCACACTCGCTTAACGAACTAATTATTTATTTATCGTGTTTTATGAGTTGAAATCATTTTGAGAAGATTCGATTCAGAATAAATATGTGATTTAAATTTATACAAGGATATTATATAATGTAACATCGGGGTCAGGGTTAAAATCCTCGATACAAATCAATAGTAAATAATATCTCATCAAATTTTCTCGGAGTCTCTGTCACTTACCCATGACCCAGATGTTATTATTTACATACTTAGTCATAATGACAGTCGGGTAATCCAGAATAAAAAATAATAATAATTAATAAATAATAATAATCAAGAAGAAAACTATCTGATCGAAAGTAGATAATTGAAGACAATATTATCGACTCTCAAATGAAATTTTGAAACAGAAAAATTGAATCCAGGATCTCTGGCAAAGTGAAATCGATAACTTTACAATATAGGATCGATGGGCGTATTTTTCAATGACTTTATAATGATGTCGCGAGCACGGTTTCACCGTTGAATCGAACCGATATGGACAGGGAGTAAATAAGAAATCGATGTAGGCCGGCAACATTGAAGCAATTTTCTTTGAATTGACACTACGAAACGTTAAACGCCAAGCAAAAATATTAATAAATTCGCGATGTTGAATTGAAATACTACCCTAAATATGCATTGGCAGTCCGCATTTACTATTTGACACAAAACGGGAGTCAATTAGTTAATGATAATCTATTACAAGTTATGGATTAACAATATGGGGAAATACTACTATAACTAATCTGAAACAAGTCCAAGTTGTACAAAACGCAATTGTAAATTATTAGTCGTTCCTAATATTTTCAAACAGAGACATAATACACCGTTGCTGTTTCAGAGTGCCAAAATTTTACCTGTTAAGGCAATACTATGGCACAAAATTATAATTCAGCATATATTTACCCCGCTGCATAAAGATAAATTAGAATATAAATACAGCACTAGATTCACGCGCAACGACGAGTTAATAGTTCCGAAATTTAATAATAAGTACCACATAGCACTCTTTTGGGGTGAATTGCCAACAAAAAAAGTACGGACAGAGAACGTTTGAATACAACATACCGAAGATATTTTATTTATTACCTGACACTATAAAGCAATGTAATTATATGAATAAGGTAAAACATATGGTGAAAAATTGGCTATCGGAAAAAAATATTTATATTGATATGTATGAAAAAATGTATGAAAAAATGTTGAATCTGTAGATATAAGATGTAAATCATAACTTTTTTTAAATGTTTATATAACTAAACTATAAGCACCTGTTGACAAGCCAATACAATTGGTTTAGCAGGACTTTATTTATGTATTAAAATACTTTCAATAAAAAAGTATTTAGTCATATATGTCAACCACTTTAGTTTCTTAACGATCGAACGGAATAAATTGGTCGCGTCTTAGGCCCTCCGTTCATGGAGATACTTACAATCTACGTAATTGTGACGAAACCACAAGTACCCTGCTGATATCCCACTTTTTAATGCTAGTCTCCTGGTCGCGTCTTAGGCCCTCCGTTCATGGAGATACTTACAATCTACGTAATTGTGACGAAACCACAAGTACCCTGCTGATATACCACTTTTTAATGCTAGTCTCCGTACACGGCGCTATCCGAAATGTACTGAACTTGATCATTTTTCACGAGCAGCCGTGGAGTGAACACGCTGTCATGCGATGTCATATGACTTTTTTTCCAACATCAATCCATACCTTCTCCACTAAATCGTTTCTTACGTATTCTGGTAAAGTATAGTTATGTAAACATGCATTTTTTCCACTTCCAGAACAAATCTAACATTACTTTCATGTTCCGACGCCATTTCTGTCAAACGTCAAACGAATAAGTATCGGACACAAATTATGCGAGCGTCGCGTGCGATCAGCACTGTCGGTATCGTGATACTGATTGGAAACCGACAGCCAACGCGTAGCGCCGTGAACGGGCACCAGCAAAATCGTACGGAGGGTACTTACGATCGGCGCGTATGATACGCGCACGAGGATCGAGTATCTTGTAAGTATCTCCGTGAACGGAGGCACTTAGTATTAATTATTTAAATCTATAGATCGCGTATACGATTCCTTTCAATTCCAAGAGCTTCGTTCAATAATAAGCCATTAATTTGGCCATCCAACTAAATGCATTTATTGACAATTGCCGAAACTTATCTGAAACTATGGAAGCCAGGCTAAAATTTATCAGTCGTTGGTCGGAATATCTCTTATCAATAATTGTTGACCATGATCATCCCGTTGAACATCACGCATAATTCTCAAAATGAATTGATTATTTTATCCTAGTAAGATACCTATGGTAATAACTGCAGAAACCTGTTTCTGCATTTCCTATATTGTCTCAAGGTAGATAGTTATTTTTTTTTTACTTCCGTATTAAAGCCAGTCTGTCTAGAACCTCGTGACCTACTGCTAGTTCTAGATATAAATTGTGAACTTGAACAATTTATTGCTTTAAACACTTCAAATACCTTTTGTAAATCTAACAACTAAAAAATTTCTGCTGTTCTCTGCGGTGTAGTGTACGCTTTAAAATAAAACGTTAACTGTCTTAAAATAGGGAAGGGAAGGGGTTGAGAAAGGAAATTAGTTAAGGAGATTAGGAAAGAGGAGCTTTAAGACAGTGCTAAAGAAAGCACCCGTACATTTTTGAGTGGTGGTTTTGAGAAGTAGTCAGTTCTTATATCAGAGGGAAGCCCTATCTGAAGGTATGACTGTTAAGATAGTACTGTAGTGATAACGTAAAATTATGAGATTTTTTAAATTATTTCATTTAAATGAGTAGGTATACCACTGACGATAAACCGATAGATATGTGGTTTGGGCGTTGGGCATGTCTGTGTGCCCTAAGTAAGGTTAATTTTATCTTACTTTGTGTGAATTTGACCAACCAGTTTCAAAATAAGATTTTTTTTCTTGTAAAAAATAAACAATTTTAATTTAACCAACCTAGGGCATAGAAGAACCAATTTAAAATACAAAATTTAAATAAAAAATAAAATAAATTTTACTTTAACTCCACTTAAGAGGCCCTTAAGAAAATAATTTCCATCAAAGCATATGTCATATTTGGGGATTCTGTGTGGAGGGTATTTTTAAGGAGAGTAAAGAATGAACGTGAGTCTTGAAGAAACCCATGTTACGATAGGGAGGAAACAGGCCGGCAAATCGTTCCACAGCCGAAACTCGAGATCGTTCAGCGTGTTTCCTATGCACTAGTGCCGATGGATCAATGATGCTGGTTCCTCGGAGTATCTTCCATTGAAATACCTATGGAACAAGGACAACATACCTCTAAATATTGCAATCCATTTGTTAATATCTATCTATCAAACGGACCGCCCGTTTCTCAACGGAATCAAGGGGTTTTTTCAGGTATTTTGGGACTCCACCAGAAATGGCTTCCAAATTCAACAGTGGAGCGACCTTGCGATTTGTACAGGTCCAGCAATTGTGTACTATTAAAGTATGGTATGCCCAGCTTCTGAGAGGCTAACTTGACTGTGCCTGAGCTGGTCATTTAGAGTTACACCAAGCATACCAATGGAAGGCAAGATGCATTACTTCGAACATATAATATTTAAAATGGTTGTGACGAGCTACATCTTCGTTTTTATAATTGCAAAGTGGTAAGTAAAATAAACAAAATTTACATTAAGAGGGTTAAGTAAGCAAATATATCAAAACAATTGTTAATTATCGTAATTTATCCTCAGTAAGTGGAGTGCGACAAGTATTAACCTTAATACTACCTCTACGTGACCCAGGAATAATGGCCTGTGATAAGATCATTCATAAACAAGAAACTTGCTAAATTATTGTTAATAAATTGTCTTAACCGTTCTGTTTATCTCGCTGCGAAGAAATACACGGGTAAGAGAGTTACTTTATTTGTTGTCGTGAGGATTTTAATAAACAGAGTCGTAATATAACAAAGACATTAACATGATAACTACCTCACTTTATTTAACCTTTCACTATCTAATTATTTTTTTAACATTATCCAACAATCTTAGCTATTGTTCAGAATAACTTTCACCTAGTTACGATTTACGCACCCACCAAACAACCGGCTTTCTCTGGATTTTTAAGGGAAACTGAACGGCTTTAATGCTGACATTTTTAGAATGAAAATTAAAACACTTTTGCACTTTGTTCCACTTATTTATTTTCACCAGGACCGGTTTCATCCTACTGCGAACATTTTCAGACTGGTAGTTGAAATTCTTATGCTACGGAATTTATACAAACTTAGGCAGGGGTACACAACATTGTTTCTGTATAATTAATGTTTCTATTTTGTTAATTTAAGGTATTATAAGTTATTTTGTTAATTTTAGGTAACTATATAGGTAATTATAAAGTTTATTATTAAAATTATGAATGATGTTACATAGTAAATATATATTTTTAATTCACATGAATTTTGCCTTAAATTAACAAAATAGGAACTTTCATTTTAAAGAGACAGGGCTGGGCAAAATACATGCTTTGCTGTAATTAAAATACAAATTACAAAATACTCTTTCACATGTATTTAAAATACGAAATACACAATACTTTCAAGTCGTGTATTTGAAATACAAAATACAAAATACATTTGGTTTTGGTAGAACCTTTGGTTGCAATAAATTGTCGTAAGTGCTCATATCTAAGGGTGCGTTTCCATAGAAGCAAAGCTGAGCAGAATGAAACAGAGACGTGCTAAAATTGAATAATCATTTTTCTCAGGAGACACATCTCGTCTCCGCTCCATTTGTAAAGTTTTGTGGTATGGGACTTAGGTGTTAGATTATAATAATAATTATTATAATAAGACTAGTTGGTTCCCGGCATGCGTTGCAATGCCAATATATTCAAATAAATAAATTGTTTCTCTCTGCATGTCCTTTCCCGTGCGTCCCCGTTACCCAAACGCATCCCTTTCCCCTCTTGCATTCCCCTTCCACCTTCCCTGCCTACCCTCTCCCCTCTCCCGCTCCCCCATCCCGCCAACCCCTTCCCGCGTTCCATATATTTAGTCCCAGTACATTCAGTTTTCAAACAACTCGCGTGCCAGCTATTACAATTTTTTTAATTCAAATTTTCATTTTTCACATTCTACAAATATTCATTTTTCTATATTATGAGAACAATCAATCAAACCTGGTACCTAACATAGGTACCTATTTAAAATATCTATGATTTAAAAAATCCATAGACAATTCTTTTGTTACAAAGAAAAACAGCTGCCTGCTAAATTCGATTTCATCAAACCCGCGAACTGTTAGACGTGCGAAGTTAAAATAGTCGTAAAGTTTTCTTAAATTATCCAATTTTCTGCGTTGTTTTCTTAATTTTTCTTTCCGTAAGGACCTTCTATAAAAAAATAGAAAACTAAAAAAAAATTTAATGAAATAGGTAAAGTCGTTCTGAAGTTATGGCGTGACCAAGGGAAACAAGGATTAATTTTTATATATAAATTGATGACATTTGTATAGCGCAATTTTGTGTTATTTCACTTCTCTGCTCTTCTCTACATTAATTAACTTAAAAATAATCTAGTATCACTCAAATTATTCCTATAGTGCTTGATCTAATACTATGATACAAAAATGTACAATACAAAGCAATGACAAATATAATATAATATGATACAAAATGTACAATAACAGTGCTATTATAGCACAGGACAATAATAATAACTAGCATGACGTAAAAAAATGTACAGTAATTTTAAAGCAATGATAAGGGGGCCTACATTAAAATAATCATTAGTAAGAGTGCTATAGCAAAGGACAATAATACAGAATTCTAGCGTTTTTAGTCTATGTGTGTTTATTTTTCATTATCATTATTAAGATCGCTAAATGTATTTGAAAATGTATTTTGAAGCCATAAGTATTTGAAATACAAATTACAAAATACCTCAGCAGCAGGTAATTGAAATACCAATTACAAAATACATTTTTAGGAAGTAATTGAAATACAAATACAAAATATGTATTTGTATTTCAAATACGTATTTCAATTACAAGTATTTCAAATACTGCCCAGCCCTGTATAGAGACAATTTTGTGTACTCCTGCCAAAGTTTGTATAAATTCCGTAGCATAAGAATTTCAACTACCAGTCTGAAAATGTCCGTAGTAGGATGAAACCGGTCCTGGTGAAAATAAATAAGTGGAAGAAAGTGCAAAAGTGTTTTAATTTCAATTCTAATACAATGGAATTCCACCACGAATGAACAGTCCAAAAACTAGACTCTTTACATTTTTATTTCTATTCTCGTGTATACAGTTTTCTTTAATGTGGACGCTCAAGGGCCCCAACTGCTATTGTCTGAAGCCAGTAAGACTATGGCATCCTCATTTGGGGTATGTTGCGAGGATAAAGGTAGTAAAGCGAGGGGAAAGAGATGGGAAAAGGAATGAAAAAAATTCCAAGGTCAGGATGTACCTGTCTGTTCTGATCTGCCGAGCGATTCTGTGGAAACTCTTTTGTGAGATCTCCTGTCAGATTTGTGTGATTTTCTATGGCTGTCAATTGCTTTTTCTATGGGTTTCAGGCCAGCTTCGCCGATTTGTGACAGCTCACATTTGAAAACTGACCTAGGCCCATAGAAAAAGCAAATAACAGCCATAGAAAATCACACAATCTGACAGGATAACTTGTGCTGTCACTGGTGAGGTGTTCGCATGTTTTAGATAAACTATTATTCTGCCGTCATAATTAAAAACACCATCGTCCTTGAGACTCTCAATGAGAATAATGTCGACAGGTATAGAATAATGTCGCATGGCGACAGTATTGTGTTTTTGGTTAGTAGCATTAAAAATATATCGTAAACACAATGTAGTGTCAAGAAATGTAAATGATACTACATTAAGTAAATTTAACGAAGAGATAAAAGACGAAAAGAGAATTTAAAAAAATTAGAAACGGATGATAATTAAATAAGTATTCGAAAATATTATCAAATTACCACTAATTAAATTATTTTGAAATAGATCTAATTATTTCATTTAAACACTAATTAAATTTTGTTATTTTTGGTTTAATGTGAATAGATTTTGGAAAACTTACGTGCCTTTAATTTTTATCCAGTTTGTGATCTGTTTTCTTAGTTTGTGTATTGGTGAATTAAATATATTAAATGAAAAAAAATCTGTAAAATTGGTATACACCACTTATTTTAAATTAAACTAGGTGACTTGTTTTCATTTAATTAAAGTGAAGCCACAAAATTAATTTTGGATTATTGAAGAAGCAATTAGCAATATATTTAATGCTTATGACTTATATTATTTATAAAATATAGATATTTACCTGATGAAAGAGGTTCGGAACTTGGCTCTTGTCTTCATACGATGTCTGTAGGGGGTCTAAAAGGTAAAAGAACTGTCCCAGCCCTTTAACGAAATTCACAACCTGCCCCTTGTCAAAGTGGTAAAACCTCGTGGTATTCTCCAAATCCTCTCTCACAACTTCCATCACTGTAGTCCAATTGTCCTCCATGTTCCAAGAGTTCATCTCGATTTTTAATGCGTTTCAGTTGTCACTTTGTTCACTGTATATGAATTGTTTTTTTCACTGATATCACAAAGGTGTTTCCTGTTTTATAAATCAATATATTTTCACCTTTTAAGTTCTGTTGACGGGTATCACAAAAAATATTTTCTGGTTAATATAACTACCAAAAATCAAAACTAAATTCGTTCTGAACAACGACAAGTAATCAAATATTCTTGGAATCTTATTGTGGGAGAGGGCCACATGTTTACTAAACTTAAACAAATATTCACATAATTTCAAAGTTAATTTTTAAGTTCTGTGAAACTACTATTCAAATTCTGAGAAACTTACAATCAAGTTCTGTTATATTCTTTCAATTACCTGTACAAACAATCATAAACAACTATAAACAACTGACCCTTAATAATTTATTGTTCAAGTTATGTGAAACCTGGTCTTAAGAATATTCATATCAGCGCCCTTGAGGTGATTTTCCACGAAAACGGCGCTATATTAATTAGCCAATTATTATATCATTGTAAAACGCTTTACTAAGCTTAACGTCACCTGGTTTTAGGAAAAACCGTGCCATAATCAGGGCAATTAAATTACTAAATAAATTAAACTTTTTAATTATTATTTTTCATTTTCGTTATGTTGTAAAATACCTGTTTGTGTTTTTTCGTTAATAAAGTCCGAATTGAATTTGATCGTAAGATTGCCGAATTCGGAGAAATTTGCACCGTAATTATCTTATTTTTTCTTAATATTATGCCAGAAATCCGACTTGTTTTTCCAAAAAAGTACAATCATGAAAATATTGGCCCAAATGGCGTAATTCCTTAACATACACAACTTACGTTAAAAGGTATTTTGTAATTATTTTTATTGCACTAAGGAAGGCACAGCAGTATAAACCAGTTGGCGTTTCAAATAAAGTGAAATAGGGTGACCGGCCAACTCAGAATGAAACCAACTCAGAACCATCTCAGAAAGGTGAAAGAGTGATGATAAAAAAATACAAAAAATTGGTTAAATACTCGAAGGTTAAGTTTTTAGGTTAGGGTTACCGGCTATTTTAAAAATATTTTTTCTTAGCTTTTAACGACTTTTCTGAGGTAGTTCTGAGTTGGCTTCATTCTGAGTCGGCATGAAACCATGAAATAGCTACTAAATTATGATAAAATATACTAACTTTTGAATTTATTAATAAAATCATGAACTTGTAACAGAATAGGTACTAATTACGCTCTGTCAACACGTTATCAGATCTAAACTGAATGCCAAATTTTAATAAGCGACGGAATAATAAATTTTATGCAATTAGTTTCGAAAATAGTTGTTATTTTAAATAGTTGCAATTCAATACCATTTTGGCACGTTGTTAGACAAGTTTCACCTTGGAATTCTTAATCACTATTCATTGAAGATGCAAATGTGGTTCAAATGATTCGTAATGCACGTGAAAAAATTATATTATTATTTTAGATACCCGACACTCTATAAAAAAACAAATTTAAAGAATAAAACGCTATTTATATTGTGCCTACCTACACAAAATACCAAATACTAATCACTGTGCTAATATGACGGCCTTCGTGGTCGAGGGGTAAGACTCTCGACTAGCAATCCGAAGGTCGCGGGCTCCGATGACGGCGTGCGCAAAAAATGTTATTTCCCAATTAATCAATTAAAAATAATATTTAATATATTTACGGCATATTCCAGAGTGGAAGACACACCCAGAACCGCCCTGGAGGAAGGCCATAATTCACAATTGAAACGCTGCTTGAAATGTCTAACCTTGTTTACCTTCTGACCTTCCTCCACCCATCTCCTTCCCCTTTCCTTTATTTTCAGCACCACCACATACAGCAGTTTTAAATATCGAAATGATCCTAGCTGATTAGTAAATGAAATGTTTGTTTGGTAAACATAAAGGAATGCAAATAATGAAATACACCGTTATCATTCTGTTTGTAAGCTTTATAGTGAGGGATTCCGATTTTTTTATAATAGAAGTGATAACTATAACTATACTATATAATATAAAAAATGCTTATTGATGAGCAAGTTTTAATGTTTATTTTAGAACTATTGAGCAATAGCTCTTTTCAATAAAGCGATAACAAATAATGTGATAATTACCCTGAACTTTCAGCAATGAACTCACCCCGGAAATATACCTACATATTAAAAGTTATTATTGATATTAAAATTTTAGCTATTTGCCTATTTAATGATTCAAACATCGAAACAATTTAACACGTTTTACAGCTCCATATCATCAGTACCAACTGTTCCCAACCGAAGAGAAATGTGAAGAAATTCCTGGCTATTTAGATCTGGCCGGTAAGTAACATTTCTATTCTGATTGGTGGTCTAAAACCAAGGCGATACTAAGAGTATCTACCCCTCTGGAAAGTGTCGCAAATATACCGTATATTATTTTAAGTAATTAAATTGTTGCATAACACCAATATGTATATTGTCCGCTATTCCCAAACTCTTTGAATCATTAGTCCTAGATGTCTTTAAAAAACAAATAAATAGTATAATTGTCCCCAATCAGCACGGTTTTATCACAGGTAGAAATACTTTAAGTAACTTAATCATTTGTGAAAGTTATATAACTGATTCCCTTATCCTTAAGCATCAGGTGGATTCTATATTCACTGATTTTTCCAAAGCTTTTGATAAAGTTAGGCGACATATTCTTGTACATAAACTAAAAATGTTAGGCATTAAAGGAAACTTATTGAACTGGTTTAATAGTTATCTTAGTAAAAGAAAGCTTTGTGTTAAAATAAATTCTTTAGAATCCTATATCTTCGAAGCCACAAGTGGGTTTCCACAAGGATCTCACCTCGGACCAATTCTTTTTTTATTATTTATAAATGACATTGTTAGTATATTTAAAGATGTACAAGTTTTACTCTTCGCTGATGATTTAAAAATATATAAAATGATACGTAGTATAGAGGATTGCCATATTTTACAATCTAATTAAGATAAATTGTTTCATTGGTGTGTGATCAACTCGCTATTTCTTAATATTTAAAAGTGCCAAGTTATTCGTTTTTATAAAATCCAAAGTCACGTAACTATAAAGCTATAAAAATGCTTGGTTTTATATGCAGAACAGCAAGTGATTTTAAGTCACTAGAATGTTTGAAAATATTGTACACTTCTTTAGTAAGAAGCCAGGTAGAGTATAATTCGCCCATTTGGTCCCCATTGTATAAAATACATTCCGACAATATTGAAAGGGTACAGCACAAATTTTTAAGATTTGTTAACTTTAAGCTGAATATTCCAATTCAAAATATTAACTATGTCCTTTTGATGAAACAACTAAACTTAATTACGCTGTCAGATAGGCGGATCATCTCTGACCTTGTACTATTAAATAAAATCATTAATAATTGCATTGACAACCCTGAAATTCTCGCCAAAATAAAATTTTACGTACCGACCAGAAATACGAGGCAATGTGCTACATTCTTCTGTGACAATTTTAAAACAAACTATGAGGCTTATACACCTATAAATAGATTACATCATTTTGGTAATAAATTTGGGAATATTGTAGACATGTTTGCAGATTCTGTATTATTTATAAAAAGAAGTCTTTATAATTACTTTAATGAAATGTATGATTTTGATTTTAATTAATTTTATTTTTTATTATTATTTTAATCATTATATTATTATCTATCCTTGTAAAAGCCCACTAGGGCGTAAATAAATAAATAAATAACACAAATGCATCAGATAAAATTTACTTGCGCCTCGGATTTGAACCCGCGACCTTCGGATTGCTAATCGAGAGTCTTACGGAGAAGTTGTAAAAATTAAGGAAAAAACGAGTGTGCTTTAGACCACACGACTGATATTAGCTCCATCTATATGATAGGAAGAGAGAAAGAAAATGTGCGCGCGCACTGCTCTCTCTTGCTCCTACAGTGTGATTCAGACAATAGGCCAGCACTGTGACTTAGATATACGAAACGTTACTGGCTATGCGAGAAAGAGAGAAAGAAAATGTGTGCTCGCACCTCTCTCTCTTGCCCCTACAGTAATATACGAAAAGTAACTCTCTCTTTCTATCTTCACTAACTTATATCTCGCCTCGCTTTTCGTAACGCTCTCATCACGCATTCACCAGCTTACTCCCCAAGTCATGCGTGCATAAAGAAGTTTTACTTCAACAATTACTTCTATTAGATAAACTGTTAGATAGGTGCTTTCAGAAACCCACCAAATTTATTTTTATGTTATTGACTTTAGTTTTGTTGAGTTCTTTTCGATTCCCGGCAAATTTCGTTTATTAGGGTTACTATAATATTTACACCTTCTGCGGTAGAGGTACCTTTTATAAATAATGTTTCTTTAAAATGTTTATTTTTTATTCAAAGTGTTTTTTTTATTCAACACGCACTCAACATATTTTTATTCATTTTATTGATATATCTTCCTCAATAAAAAAATGCTACCAAAAACATGACAAATATAAAAATTAATACAACACAATAATCATGTTTTGTAGGTTTATCTGGAAAAGTTTTACTATAAATATAAATGAAGCTACTGAAAATATACACGGTAAAACTATCCACACGACCGAAGCACTAAAAATGCTCACTGATTTTTATAATGTCTCGTTCAAAATAACCAATGTAGCAATCTGTACCTTCGAGTTAGTCCATAAAAATACACTTTTTTAAAAACACTTCATATAAATCTGCTTATCTTGTTATTGTTTTTATGTCACTGATAAGCAAACTATTTCGTTTTTCGCTAATATTTATAGGTGTTGCGCAGCGTTTGTATGCGTTTGTGCGCAGGCTTTGATAACGACTTACTGATTGTCGTTTTACGGCGCAGGCGTTTTATATACAACTGTCCAACCGGTTGAGTAATAACAATAATGTAAAATGCTCATTGGGTTTGTTTACATGCGGTTTGCCGGTTGTCATGTTTACATTAACATGATTCGTTGACAAGATCCCTAAGTAAAGCGATGTAAACGCGGAGCCTAAACGAGTCTTCTTTAATTGTGCAATCGTACGTTCAAATTGATCATATGAAAATGAATATTAGTGACTTTAGTGATGGATTGTGATCTCCAGGTGACCAATGTAAAGTCAATTAGTGACCAGCGGAAATAAGGCAGAAAATTCCATTATTTATTCATAGTCTCATCGTTAAAATTAGTTATCTCCATATTTTTATTTATTTATTTAATTTACACTTTATTGCACAGGTAAGTTCAGTAGTTGTATGACTGAATGGAGAGCTTTTATAATAGTGTCAAAGAAAAAAATAATCGATGATGTTTCCTTAGTAGTATGAATTAATAATGTTAATTTCTTTTTTCTTATTATTTTTAATTTATAAACTAACGTTTAAGACAAGATTTTTATGCATAGCACAAAGATTTTTCAATGTAAATGAGTGTTTCAGGCTGACAATTATTGCTTATAATAATGGTTATTCTTTTTTTCTTATTACACCAACCTCTTTTTAATAATAATTATAAAAATTCTTTCAAATGCTTTTTCTTTTCATATAATATAACCACTGATTCCTGACATTTGGAGTAAAAAATATAAATGAAGTTTTGGTCTCCGGTGACATTATCGAGTTTTTTTTTCAAGTTAATTCAACAAAAAAATCAGTAGGTATTGGACAGATAGTGTCAGTGTGAGAGGTTGGGCAGTTACTCGATTGAATGACCACCGATATCCCGTGAAAGAATTTTTGAACGTTTGGTTTTAAAAAAAAAAAAAATTAAAATCATCAAAATAGTACGTTTACATTCTTTTCTTCAAATAATGCAAGGAATCACAAGTTAAAGTAAGTCAATTATGTCGCTTAACACCTTTTATATTATGTAGGTAGTAAGTAGTTATGTGTACATTCTCCACGGGTTGTGTGGTATTGCACTCACTCCCCGCATCCCAGAATTAAGAAATTATTATTATCATACATAATTTTGTAAATTTCTGTTAACTCAGATTTACAATAGGAGTGGATTGGGGGAATGTCATAGATATGTAAAGGTCGGTAGATACAAAGTAGATATTTATCGAGCTAGTAGGAACAAACGGAAATAATTTGGCTATCCTGTGAGAAGCTGCAACGATTTTAGGCTTCCCAAGACAAATTTATCGGGAACATAAAACGATATTTATTTTAAAGGTTTTAAAATCAATATATATTATAAAAGAAAGTGTACAATGTGCGTGCCGCTATAACTCAGAAACGAGTCCCGGTACGACCAAGGGAGTTATATGGTGTGGTAGCCCTCTAACCCCCACGAAGGGCGTGCTTTTGAAAATTTAAGGGCTGGAAGTTTCACCCTCTAGAAATTTCTAGAACAGTCCAGAACATTCGAGAGTATTTGAGAGCATTCCACGATATTCCAGAACATTCCGGAACATTTTGGAATGTTGTGGAATGTTCGGGAATAGTCTGGAACGTTCGGAAATATGCCTTAACACCTCAGATCACTGTTTATCATTCCAGAACACTGTCGAATGTTGTGGAATGTACTAGAACATTGTGGACCAATCGAAGCCTTTTTCGTATGAGTGGGTTACCCTTTGGTAGGGGTATATAAAGCAAGATCCGTCGTGGGTTCGAACGTCAGATCAATCTTACATCAACTCCCTGAGCGAAGCCGGGTACCCCAACTAGTATTCACTAAAATATTTTTCGTGGGTTAAGTATCAAAGTTGTGAAGTCCAATTTTAGTACGTAGATGTTAGAATATTATTACAGTAGTTTTAGAATAGATAGCTGAATAAAATGTGCTACACAAAAATGTATTCTCCATGCTTTTTTTGCCTTAAGTGCGGTGTTTGAGAGTTCAACCATTTTTCAGAAGAAGCGTGACGTTTGCATAGTGAATGAAATGGTTGTTTTAGACATCAAGGTGACATTTTAACAACGTATATATGGAGAGATAACGACAGTTTACCTTCAGATAAGCAGTTGTTTTGTAAAGGTATCATAATACAGGAGCGACATATTTGTGTCTTGTTTGCCACGTGATTTAATGATGGGCCAGTGCCAGTGGAGTCATGTGCGGTATTTGGAAATGTTATCAAATTAGCGAAGGTCACAAATATATTAAATGCACATATTTTGCTGTCGCTCTAGTTTTTCCGTAAGGTCACTACTGTTTGTTTAATAATACATAGATGAAACAAATTCTCAATAACTTATATCAGGTCGACGTAATCATAAATAATAAAGATTAGGAACTGTATTATACAGCACAAGTTAGGTTTAAATAAATTTACCGGTGCGTTAATCATTTATTTTACAAAAATTGTTCAAAGAAGCGAGGCTAGCATTTGTCAAGTTCATAATGGAGTACTGGTACCTACCCTGATGTATGGCAGTGAGGCATGGAACGAAATGGAGGAAGGACGAAAGTAGACTTAGTACTGTAGAAATGTTATCCATTAGGATTGTGTTTGATAGAATCATGTAAGTATGCTCGTGTGAAAAATTTGGATGTCCGCAAAGAATACGAGGCGGACATAAGCGTAATAAGTAAAATTAAGAAAGGAACGCCTGCGTGGTTTGGGCATGTAGAGCGAGTGAACGAAGAAAGGAGTGTTAGGAGAATATATAACTTGCTCTGTATTCCACACGTTAAAACGGATGTTCTGGCCCAGCATATCATGACAAGAGGTATGCTGCTGCTAAATCATATCTCTAGGTCTCTTCACATTTTCAACAATGGCCTTGAAAGTTTCAAGAGTCATTTTAGGGGAATTCTTAAATATATTACAGTAAAATTTTGCACTTATTTGTTTTTTTACATTGTAATAGGATTACATTAATCTGTATTAGAAAAAAAAATCGAGTGCAGTTTACACGCGGTAGAAGCGAAACTTTACCAAAACAATCCCAACCAATACTTGAAAAATTAGGTCGTAATCAAAGCGACCAACGAGCGTAGACCTCGCGTAATTTCCGTTTCATATCTCAACCAATAGGAGCCTTTAAAATGACATCATTATCATAGTGGTTGATGAGCGCTGATGCGTCGCATGTGCAGTAATCGTCATTTCATCCGTTTCATCCGAAATCCGCAGCGGTGCTACAGAAGTTTCACTTCAAAAATATACATATATATTGCCAATGTGAATAGAAGAAGTGTGATAGAAGAAGTCGGGGACACCCGAGGATGACATGTCACGATCAAGTAAACCAGATACTTTAGTCCGGACCATGTCAAAAGACAGAATAATAGAAAAGTATGTATGAGACGACGTATAAATGTGATGAGGCAAGGAGTGTGCAAAGTGTGTCCAATGCAAGGTCAGAATTGTTTGGCGGTGCGTCGTCTTTGCCTACCTCTCCGGAAAACGTGATGGCTTGTTAGTTATTTAGTTACATAAATGAGTATCAATAATATGTATTAGTGCTCTACCAGACAACATATCTGTTTTGTGACGGATTTTACATGTATGTGCAGATATTTCAAGTATGTAGCGTTCAAATAAATTGATTTAATTGTTAAAGAAACTTCAAAAAGATGTTTGATTTATTACCAAAACTTGTTTTAATGGTCTAATAAAGGTCATAATGTAATATGTGCAAAACAGTTACATCTTACCAATATCTCAGCCATAGGTCACCCCAAGTGGTTCGTTACGTGCAGGGGTGCCCGAGTTCGTGGGGTGAGGTTTGTCAAGGTGGCGGGCCGGATCGAGAGAGACAGGCTGAGCAGGTCTTTAGACCTCGAGCCGGAATCCCTAGACTCTTCGTCTTGGATGGAGATGAATTTATCACGTTCGTCATTCCTAGACACACTGACCCCTTTTCTTCCTTTCCTTAAAAAACCATCCACCCAGCATCCTCTAAGAAGACGTAGGCCCTGAGGAAAATGATCAGGGCCTCCTGTGTTGAGCTTAGTAAAAAAAAAAAAACAAATTTATTGTGGAAAGCATCACATTGATGCAGTTCCAATAGATTGCTTAAAAAAGTATATAAACGGTTCATATTAAAGTATTTAAATCCTTTAGGTCCTTGTTACTTGCTAGTCTCAGAAACCTATGATTATATCAGATGTATACAGGGTGTTAAGGGACGTATTTGACTTACTTTAACCAGTGATTCCTGACATTATTTGGAGTAAAAAATGTAAATGAAATTTTAGTCTCCGGTGACTTTTTTTGACGACTTTTTTTTTTCAATTTTTTTTTCTTCAAAATCAAACAAAAAATTTTCTTCCGCACATCGTCACTGGTCACTCAGCCGGGTGTCTGACGAACCCCTTACCCCGCCTCCAACTGTTCAACAACCACCATTGTTTTATGTTTTTGTAAAAAAAAAAAACATCAAAAATGTCACCGGAGACCAAAATTTCATTTACATTTTTCACTCCAAATAATGTCAGGAATCACTGGTTAAAGTAAGTCAAGTACGTCCCTTAACACCCTGTATAATAATACTTGTGTATTCTCAGAACATTGATTTAATGTAATGAATAATTGCATATCATACGATCTGTTCAATGAGAATGTTTTGATAATAGTTATTGACTTCTAATGGCAAGTTAATAACACGGTTAATTAATAAACCAGTTGACAGTAAACTTGAAATGTATTCAATTGACTTTCAATGCTCGATTTAAAAAAATGCAATTTACGACGTCATGTTCATTTTGACCTTGACCATCGAGTGAGGAGTGAGTAATACGATATTTTCATTGGGACGCGGACGTTAGAAAGTGTTTACGAATAAGTTATTTTTCTGGAAAATAGGTTAATCTTTTTTATGATTATCTGTTATTGTACAAATTCTAAAGAAAGATTAAAGTTACAAGATTTCTATTTTTTAAACCGTTAAATCGTGAAGAAACTCCATTGTAATATTGTAACTTGATTCGATCAAAGCTGTAATAACTTTTTTCCTATTTGTTACAATGAATGTAGGTTTATGTATTAAATGTTTTCATTTGTGTTATAATACCAAAATATATTATCCGAAAAGAGAAAATGCATTAACAAGAATACGGTGACTGGACAACTCAGAATGAAACGTGATGATAAAAAAATATAAAAAATGGTTAAATAGTTTTAGTTAGGTTAGGGTTACCGGCTATTTTAAAATTATTTTTTCTTAGCTTTTAATGACCTTTCTGGTGTGTTTCTGAGTTGGTTTCATTCTGAGTTGGCATGGAACCCAAATATATATATATATATATATATATATATATATATATATATATATATATATATATATATATATATATATATATATATATATATATATAAATAATTAGAATTTAACGGATGAGGAAAACCTAACGAAATAAATAACAAATAATAACTAATCAAATTTTCTTAGAATCTCTGCCACTTACCCATCACCCTTCCCGTGCGCCCCGTTTCCCTGAGGAAGGGAAAGGACTTGCAGGGAGAAACAATTTATTTCTTTGAATATGGCATTGCAACGTATGCCGGGAACCAGCTGTTCTTAATAATAATTAATAATCATACCAGAATAAAGATAGTTGGATCAGGAACAAAACCATCCGATCGAAAGTATTGAAGGCAATATTAGTGAATCTCAATCGAAAATCAGAAACACAAAAAGATTCGGACGCATCTAGGAAAGAACACACGACCTTCACCTTGCCGGGGCTCTACTCTAACAACTAAGCGTATTCGACCCTATCCCCTTCGGTCATATTCAACTGTATCATACTTCAACTAAGAATTACCAACTTTATCTTCACTTTCTTAACGCGTATTTTCATTGGCTCCATTTCCAAAATGGTATCCATTTTATTTTAATTTGCGACATCTACTGACTCTTTCTACAAGACTAGGGTGATTTTCTTTTTGGAGTAACTTAAAGAGTAATCATTCTTTAACTAGACGTGACTGTTTCACATTTTCGATCGAGTGTCGCTAAAATTGTCTTCAATGATCGAACATTTCAATTAAAGGTTAATCATTGGGACGATTCAACTAGTTTTGTAAAATTTGGAATTGGGTCTTTTGGGAATTTGGGTATTTTATTTTGTGAAGTTCAGTAACAAATATTAAAATGTTTTCCGATCATTTTCTAAAGAACTTATTTGGCCACATTATACAGTAAAACCATAACCAAACAAGTATTCGTAAGTAATAGATTTTAAACTAAAAAGCAGTTTTCACAGGCCTCATACTTTATTTTTTCTGGGTTTATAAAAAGGCCTTTAAAAAAATTTCCTCGATTATTTCAAAGGCCAAAATATGTTCTGCTCATAGTAATTAATTAAACGATTAAAAAGCGACAATATTTTCAAACCAAAAATATATGATTTTCCATTACGTCGTACTGCTTCAATGATTGCCTTTATTTATTCCACAAATAAATAATTATATATCCTTTAATTTAGATCAGGTACCTACTTAATGATTTCTATAATTCTGTACACGTTGTATTATCTACTACCTATTATGTTTTGTGTCCGGATTGCTCATGTTTGGTCTTGTTTTTTTTTGTATTTTTCAGCATGTGACCAGAGACGATGTTTTTGTTTTTATAATTTATTATCTGTCAATAAATATAAAGTGTTTTGAAAACTCGAATATTGCGACAAAAACATGTTATCTTTGTTAAAAAGGTAATTTTTGTCGCATTGTCAACTGTCCTTGTGGTTCGATCGACTTTCATAAATTTCAACATTTTGTCGTAAACAGTGTTACCTTCTAAAGTACTTAAATAATATTTAAAAAAAATTAAGCCATCTAGAGTCCAGATTATTTTTGTATCTCCGGACAAGCCAGTTTATAAAATACGACCTTCAATTCGTAAGCCCTCTAAATATTTCACAATTTTTCAGTCTTCGGTAATTTTAAATTAAATTAACTTGTTTCGAGCAAACCTTCCTTTTCCAGTAAAAACACCTGATCCGAGTGATTCGCTTCTTAATTGAATTTATTTTGATTAAACGTAAAAACTTAACAATTTTGGATTATATGACAATTAATAAATAATCTTAGTTAATTAGTTATTACTTTTTTAATTATTAGTTACTACATTTTAATTTTTACATTTATAGAAGATACATGTTAAATATAGGTACGTATATATAAAATAGATGAAGATTACATTTGTAGACCGGAGAATCCTGTGCTGAGAGGAACAGTGTTTTGGATAAGTTTTCAGCGACTTCCATGGTACAACTTCATGGTTTGGGTAAGGTTTTACAGAAACTTCCATGATGATGTTTTTAATTTACTAGTGAGTTACTTTATCTTCAAGTTTTATGTCCTTAATGTAGTTATTACATTTTATTATCATGTAGTTTCAGTATTTTATTTTACATTTTTGCTTTAATTTGTGTGATACTATGTGGGAGTTTGTTATATACCTTATATGCTAAAGTTTTGAAACTTTGAAACAGACATTAGAAAGAACTTAAAATAGCAATATTAGCTGTTAACTTCTTATAGGGATCAACAAACAATTTGCATAAATATGCATTTTATCTTCGATTTTTAAATCATCCTTCGCAAAGCCCTGAGGAACAAAAAAATCGGGGCCTATGTCGGTTGGTAGGAATCTGGGGGTAAATATGTCCAGGAGCGACGGACGTACGAGTCCATCCCCTCCACTGCGGTGTAAGGCGATGGGTCGAGAGAGTCCGGCTGAAGAAAAGGTCTCTCTCAACCAGTCTCCCCCAGTCCGGCCCGACAGGCAGAAGGTAGTTTGGCATTTTTTTTTATAAATTGAGATAATTTGCAAATACAGTTTATTAGTAAGACATAAACAAATACGTGGGTTTCTTCATTTGCACTCTACTTTAGCTTAGCAGTTTACAGTTCCTTTCGCAGTGCATTTGACATTTACGGCAAAATGGGTTTTTTCACGATGCCAACTACTGCTTAAGTAAAAGTAAATAGGGATGACAGCATAAAAACTAACCTAATTCCCACATTTTCGTATTGGGAACTGCGTATATATTTTTTTCATGTGGCAACCCACACAATAAATGTCAAACATTGTGTGCGAATTGCTTCATCTATGGTTGCGTTGCTGTTTGTTTCACGTTTTAACTAACTAACTAACCGTCACACCCTTTCCCCGCAGGGGTAGGCAGAGAGGGTGGACCGCCAAACAACTCGGCCTTGGCACACACTCTTTGCCTCACTCACATTCATACATCATCTCATACATTCTCTTCCATTATTCTGACTTTTGACATGGCCCGACTCAAGTATCTGATTCACTTGATCGTGCCATGTCTTTCTCGGGCGTCCCCGACTTCTTCTACCATTCACATTCCCGTCGTATATTCTTCTTACACTACTTTCTTCGTTCATTCACTCTACATGCCCAAACCATCTGAGGGTCCCTTTCTTAATCTTACGCATTATGCTTACATCAGCCTTACATTATTTGCGGATATCCACATTTCTCACGATCGTACATTGTTTTACCACACATACGTCTCAGGGATCACGTTTTAAATTGTAATAAAATTATTAGCAATGAGTAATTCTTTCGAATAACATATCATATCATATCTGCAATTAATGTAGTCAAAAGTCGAGCAGTTTCTTTATTAACGCAAAATCGGCATACGAAATCTATGTCTTCCATTAGATAGAAATTCCTGCGTATATTATGTCGCTTTACACGTCGTGTCATATAATTAATTATTAGTTCATCGTCAGACCCTGATGAACTGTCACTTGTTGCGATCATAATGATAAAGTACAAGCAAATACCGTTAAATAGATCGCAAGAAAATCTCTGAACTATCACCAAAGTGACATTCAGACAACGGCCGCCATTTTGGTTACCTTTACTTTAGCATTTGCAGCACCATTGTGGGCCTGTAAGATGTAAGGTGAAAGTAAACGGTAAATGTCAAAAGAAAAAACCCATTTCTATGCATTTGACCGTTTACTTTTACAATTAGCATTGCATTTAGCATTCTCGGTAAATGAAGAAACCCACCCTTAGTTTTGAGATAATAAGGAAAACAATAAACGAATGTTCAGCATAAATGAAATAGTATTTACTCGTATCTATGTGTAAGATACTAAATCTTACTAATATTATCTACTCGTATAAACGCAAAAGTTTGAATGGATGTAGTATGTTTGTTACTCTTTCACGCAAAAACTACTGAATGGATTTTAATAAAACTTTACAGTAATATAGCTCATACATTAGCATAACATATAGGCTATATATAATAGTAAACTCTGGCGTTATGAAATTTGAATAAATGAAAATGTGTGTATTTCATATATTTTAACAGCAGGGAGGAAAGGCAGGGGAAGGGGAATGGGGAGGTGGGTTCGCGGAGAGTGAAGAGACGAGGGAGGGGGAAGGCGGGGAAGGTGGAAGGGAATGGGTACGCACGGGAAAGGATATGCAGGGAGAATCAATTATCAATTTATTTCTTTGAATGGCATTGGAACGCACGCCGGGGACCATCTAGTATACTGTAAAATAACATCGATAAGCATAACGTTATGAAATATGAAATTTCCTGCTAGTAACTCGGAATTTTTTCTGCATAATTGCTTTATAATCAATATATAGTATAAAAGAAAGTCCCGGTACGATCAAGAGGGTTATATGGCATGATAAATCTCTATCCCATAAATAAATAAATAAAGCTGTACAAAGTTCTGGAAGGAGTGACGGAGTATGTCGGTGAGTCAAGAAGGTTCCGGAAAGTTTCATAAGATTCGATAAAGCTGCAAAAATTTCTGGAAGGAGTGGCGGAATATGTCGGTGGGTCTAGAAGGTTCCCGAAACGTCTAGAAGGTACGAAAAAGCTGTAGAAAATTCTGGAAGGAGTGGCGGAGTATGTCGGTGAGTCTAGAAGGTTCCGGAAAGTTTCATAAAGTTCGATAAAGCTGCAAAACGATCTGGAAGGAGTGGCGGAATATGTCGGTGGGTCTAGAAGGTTCTGGAAAGTTCTATAAGGTTCGATAAAGCTGTAGAAAGTTCTGGAAGGAATGGCGGAGTATGTCGGTGAGTATAGAATGTTCCGGAAAGTTCTATAAGGTTCGATAAAGCTGTAGAAAGTTCTGGAAGGAATGGCGGAGTATGTCGGTGAGTATAGAATGTTCCGGAAAGTTCTATAAGGTTCGATAAAGCTGTAGAAAGTTCTGGAAAGAGTGGCGGATTTCGTCGGTGAGTCTAGAAAGTTCCGGAAAGTTCTAAAAGGTTCGGTAAAGCTATGGAAAGTTCTGGAATGGGTGGTGGAGTATGTCGTTTAAGTCCAGAAGGTTCCGGAAAGTTTCATAAGGTTCGATAAAGCTGCAAAAAGTTCTGGAAGGAGTCGCGGAATATGTCGGTGGGTCCAAGGGCGGATCCAAGATTTTTTTTCTGGGAGGGACACAAGGGGCGGACGGGCAAAAAAATCAACAATTTTAGAAATAAACTTGAAGAATCATACATCAAGTTTATTTCTACAAGTTCAAGTATGTGTAGGAAGGTTTATGTAAAATATTATGGTTTATGAAGGTTTATGTCAAAACAATAGAAAAATTAAAATTTATTTTTAATTATTAAACTTTATGAGTAAAATCTCAAATTATAATATTTAATTAAATGAAGACAATATTAGCGAAACTCAATCGAAAATCAGGAGACAGAAAAATCAGAAAAGATATTGGCTCCGCTGGGCTCGAACCCAGGACCCTTTGCTTACATGGCAAGAGCTCTACCGATTGTGCTACGTAACCCATATCAGTTCGGTCACTTTTAACTGTATCATACTTCGACTAAGAACTACCATCATTATCTTCATTTTCTTAACGCACATATTATTGGCTGCTATCTTTATATATGTTCTTTGTCTTCATTTCATTAAATATTATAATAAATGTTAAGTTGTTTCACAGAAATTGTAAAATTATTTGCACGATTTTTCTGTTTCTGATTTTGAGTTTGGGAGTCGCTAATATTGTTTAAATATTACGATTTGAAGTTTTACTCATTTTCCGTTTAATTATAGGAGACCATATTTACCCCAGCTCACATAGGTCTCATATAAATCATTGTGTCTCCCTCATTTCGTAGTGAAAAGTACGATCTAAACGCTATCGTAAAGAGAAAATAACACGCTTTGTATTCTAACCTAAAAGTTTAGCCTAGATTTTGACCACAAAATAATTAAAACATGCAACTTTATGAAACCAAATTTCCGGTAAGTTGAAAAAAAATTATGAAACTTTGTGATTTTTTTATAATTTTTTTTTTCATGAAACTATAATAAAACGAGGTGAAAATAAAGTTTATCAAAATCTGTTTGGTTTTATTTTATTTTTGTTATCAGTAATTTTAGTTAGAAAAAACGTAACATGCGCCATTTTTTAATTTTTATAGTTTGCATTAAAAAAATATATATTTGAAAAATGATGTGGTTATTTTTAATAAAATTTTCAAATTAAAAAGCGTATTTCAACATCTTTCGAAAACAGTTTGTAATTTTTGGATCCGTTTACAAGTATTCCTTTTATTTTAATTTTATTGCAAAGCGGAAATATATTTATCTACTGACAAAATACGAACGAATTTTAAGGTTTAAAAATATAATGGTTAAGTAATTCTAAAATAAAAATATTATTTCTTAGACCGTTCAAACGTCCAAATTTTCACGATTACACGTTAATTAATACTGCTGATATTTTCTACACAAGTTCACTTCTTAGTAATATTAGAAACGGGTCCATAATTAATTCAATGTTTCGTGGAATTGTGGATTAAACGATCTGGCGATCTATATATTGTATCGTTGAACTCTCAATCGACGCTGTAACACTGAAACGTGTACATTCTCAGGCCGTAGTCGGTCAATTTAAACTTAATTGGTACATCCCATCTCCCATCATCCCAATTCTGGGTAAAGACGTTTCGTCGAGCACGTTGCTCTACATAAGGTGTATTATATCGGCTCGTCGAACATGTGTTGGATCACGTATCTTCAAAAATAAAGTAGTTCCGACAAAAAACTTGATCAATTTAAACTATGGGAAGGAGTACGAGAAAAGGAGTCGAAAACCAAATTTCAACAAACACAAACTATCATTAATTGACCAGTTAGACAAGCGTACACACAAGATTTGGACAATTTGGGAGGCAGTTATGGGTACCGCCGCCCGTGAACCATTTATTGGATATTCAATACCTCTGCCATAGGTCACCCCAAGTGACTTAGCAGGGGTACCCAGGTTAATGTGGTGAGGTTTGTTTGTCCGGGTTTTGGCGGCGGATATGTCTGTCCAGCAGCTGCGTGGCAGGCCGGATCGAGAGAGACTATTTGAGGAAGACCCTGTAACAGAATTCTTTTGGAACATCGCCTTGCACCGCAGTGGTGAATACGGATTCATACGACCCTCAGATTCTTAACCACCCCTCATACCTTATCCTTTCCAAAACTTCCTCTCCTTACTTACCTTCAAAAGACCTTCCACATAGCATTCCCAAAGATGACATAGGCCATGAGGGAAAATATTTTACTCAGAGCCTCCTTCCGCCTTCCTCAGAGTTATTGTAAAAAGAAAACAAACACCAGGCAATAAATCTACAAATAATTTGGAAAATAAATAAAAATTCCATATACAAAATTAAGAGATGGATTAAAGAACAATAAAGGCAATATCACAAAAAATTTATAATGTAAAAGAATAAAACGTAATATATACCTACATGATTCACAATACTATTAAAAAGCACAAGTCATTGTGTACAATAGTACAGTTTGGCAATTAAGTGTAGAAAATAAATGAGCGCTGCGATCGTCTTCTAGTTTTAAATGGCAGCACCAATGAATGTATGTTTTAAAAAACACTTCTGCCAAAATGCATATTTCATAGCGTATTTGTATTTTCAAAAATTTTGCACAAAAAACTGTAATTTAATAGAAGTAAAATAAAACAAAACAAGTTTTAAGTGGGCGTTTATTTCGATATAAAAACGTAGGTACTTAAAAATTTCTATTAATTCAACACCCGACATGTAATTATTGTCTTCGTCCTCGTGTGATTCTTCTTCTTCCGTATCTTTATCTTCATCTAAACGCAGTTCATCGATATCATCATATATAGTACTGCCTCGTGCATAATATTCTGCCTCAATTTTCATCACGTGTTTGCAACAATTTTTCCAATCATCAGCACTTATGCTATTACATATTTTATTATTATTATGCCCATTTTCCGTTTTCCCGGTGTTTCAAATTTTCCATCTGCCTTTTCCCCTTCCTTGACGATTCGTCTTACCGTTGATTCAGATTTACCTGTGAAAAATCATTAACATTATTATTATAGAAGGTAGTTTTGAAAACACACACTAGATAATATTCACTTGGAAAGAAAGAAAGAGAAAACGAGAAAAAAGTAACTTTTCTACGAGTTTAAAGAAGTTGCATATTATTATTTTTTTATTGAGTTATTCCATTTTTCCTGTGGCCGCATATTAACTGTCAAATGGAAGTGTCAGATCTGGATTTTTTAACATAACCTCAAATCAGATTGTAATGGTTATTATCGCTCGAAAATTGGCATAAATCTTGTAATACTAATGAAATTTATTAGACAAACTGTACTACGTACCAGTCATTTCTGCAGTTCGTCTATAAACATCTTCTAAATCAGACAGAATCTTCTTCGCGTGACACTCGGCTAGGCAACGTTGAAAAACGCAGAATATAACCCCTCTTGCGTCACTATGTAATGGTTTATTCATTTTAATTAAATTCAGGTAAACAATGAATAAAAATATTATAAAATCAGCGATCTTCTACTCAGATTTAAGACAATAAATCAACCGTAACATGCAATAACATGACAGCCATAGGAAACGTCATATAATTCAGTGCTGCCACAGTAATGAACACGTTTAGTTCCAATTTATTTAATTTCTACACTTATTTGCCAAACTTTACCTCATAATTCATAATGTTATATGTTATATATATATTTTTTTTTTTTGTTTTTTTTTTTTTTTAGAAATTTAATTAAAATTAAATTTGATAATGTTATTATCGAGTTCTGCAAGTTTTTTGGTTAGTGTTTTAGTTACAGCTGTTTCGACTTGTAAGGTCATTTTCAAACTGTGGTGAAGCCACGTACGGAAGACTTATTTATAAGATTTTAAATGTCAATTTTTGAAGGTGTCTAAGTTGATTTATTACCGGTTAAACCAATTTGTAGAGACACTAATTGAGAGAGTGCTAATGTGGGATTCGGATTATTTCCCTTTGGTTTGCCGTGCACTAAGTGTAAGGGTTTTCTTAATTGATTTAGAATGACGTTATTGCTATGACTCATTTAATGCATTATATTTTTTAGGTTTGGTAAACATACTAAGCAGTGGGGAATAAATAATTTTCCTTACTTACTTAGGTTATTCCCCACTACTTAGTATGTTTACCAAACCTAAAAAATATAATGCACTTAAATGAGTCATAGCAATAACGTCATTCTACATCAATTAAGAAAACCCTTACACTTAGTGCAAGGCAAACCAAAGGGAAATACTCCGAATCCCACATTAGCACTCTCTCAATTAGTGTCTCTACAAATTGGTTTAACCGGTAATAAATCAACTTAGGCACCTTCAAAAATTGACATTTAAAATCTTATAAATAAGTCGTCCGTACGTGGCTTCACCACAGTTTGAAAATGACCTTACAAGTCGAAACAGCTGTAACTAAAACACTAACCAAAAAACTTGCAGAACTCGATAATAACATTATCAAATTTAATTTTAATTAAATTTCTAAAAATTAAAATGGAGTTCTACGAATTAAACACAAAAACAATCAATAATATAATATAATGTTTTATAGACTGCTAAAAAACGCAATTCAAATTAAATTTCATTTTTCTACCATTCTTTTCTTCTTTCTTAATATTCTTTTTTCTAACCACTCACTAAGTAAAATTTCCGGAACCCACCATTCAATTAAAAAATATATATATTAATAATTATAGAAACTAAATAGGTGTCAACTCAGCTCAATGTTTTGATGTCCACTAAAAAGTTATACCTTAAAACAGGCTTCGCTTGTTAATTAACTAGAACAGGCTACCTTAATTATTTTTTTTTTTTTTCATTTTTATTTAAGTTTATAATGTATTTATTTTTAACATTTTTATGTGAAACATGTTAGGTATATATATAAAATCGACATTATATTCATAGTCCTCCTCACTAGAAGATCCTGTGCTGGGGGAGCAATACACGAGATTGTTACCCATTCATTGGAAACTTAAAAGACTCACAGCCAATATTGGAATTGAGGTGTCCAAAAAATTGTTTTGGGACTTTGTGCTACATAAGTACAACGCCTGAAAAATCGAGCGTTTTTTTTGGAAGGTCAAAAAATTTCCGTTTTCAAAAAAAATTCAAATAAATGGAATATTTCTGAACATATACCAAAACTAAAAACCGTTTTCGAAAGGTGATGAAGTACGTCTAAAAATGTCTTTATTCAAATAAAAATATAATTTTTTAAATACTAAAATATTTAATACACACATAATAAAGACACGTTTTTAAATTTTCACGGCCAAAAGTATTTTATTTATTTGTTTTTGGGGTGTTATACCGTGTTACGCTACCTCCGTCTGAAGCAAACGGTTCGGTCAGCGTTACAGTGTCCATCATCATCTGCCCTGATGTAGCGCAATACTACATAACACCCAAAAAACAAATAAAAATATAAAAACAAAGAAAAAAAACCTAACAAAGTTTGAAATAGCTCACCTATCTTTTTGTTTTTTCTATTAAAATTACTAATAACAAAAAAAAAAGAAAAATACGCAAAAAAAAATTGTATTATAAATATTACCACCTTTCGACGTTTCATAAAAAATTATAATTTAAAATCCTCGAATTTGCTACCGGAAACTTTGTTTTCACAGAGATGCACATTCAATTTTTTCTATGGTTAAATTCTTGATTTGAATATAAAGCGTGGAGTTTTCTCTTTCTAATACCGTTTAAATCATATTTCTCTCCAAGACAGCAAGAGAGTCACAATGATTTATATGAGACCTATGAGAGCTGGGACAATTTTGGTATCCTGTGATAAAACGGATTAAAAAGAAAATAAAATGAAATGACAGCATTCGTACTGGGTACTAGCGTCGCGCGTCGCAAAGAATATTGAAAAACAAATACATTTAACATTCCACAATTCTAAAAAGTTGTTTTACTACTGTCCTTATCGCGTTTTGTTTATCTTGTATTTGTTCAACCTTTTAAGATATTCCAATTATAAGGAAGAATATCTCAATTCAAAAGACATTCCATTGTGTTTGCGAACCCGGATAGTAACTGTCTTATCTGAACTATGCACTATGCACCCCCGACACAGGAATGTTATAAGGCGGGCAATTGTGGGAAAAATAAAGGAAAGAGAAGAGAAGTTTGGAGAAGTACTTGAAAAATTCCGTTAAAAATCCCAACAACATTAAATCATATAAAACTCAAATTAATATCAATTTGGATACAATACAAAACATGAAATAGTAAACACAAAATAATTCAAGTAGTTTGGTAACTTAGAAAGGGTGCCCGGGTTCATGGGGTGAGATTTTTCTAGGTCTTCCTCTCCTTCCTTTCCATAAAAAGACCCTCCAAACAGCATCCAAAGATATTTTTCCTCGGGGCCTACTGTCTGGAGTAATATTTTTGAAATAATTACATTTCGTGCGCAAGTAAATTTTATTAGATTGATTTGTGTCATTTTATTGTATTTAAAAAAATAAAAGGTATATTTGCGACATTCTTTCCAAAGTGGGAAATACTCTCAGTATCGCTTTGATCTGAGACCACCATTCAGAATTGAAACGTTGCTTGAAATGGCTTTAGCTATGTGTTGTGACCGGATCTGAATAGCCAGGTACTCCCCACCCTCCTTTTTCCCATATCCTTCCCCTCCCCATTATCTTCAGCCCCACAACGTTTCCCAATTAGGGATGCCGTAGTCTCACTGGCTACAAATGCTTGGGAGCTAAGCAGTTGGAACATTAAAAAAATAGTCTTCCACCATGGGAAAAAATTTCCTTAACTCATTTTTCAATCAAATTTGATTAGTAAAAACAGTAGTTCTAATACATAAATTATTTACAAATGACTGATTTCTTTATTGGTTTAGGAACACCTACATATTACAGTTTTGCATGAAACTTAACATTGAATAACTTAAATGGTTATAAAAACGTGTGGTTAACACTTTTATTTGTTCTTTTTTAACTTATCATAAATATCTACAATTTTATTAATGGCCCACGTTTAGCATATTTAGTGAATGACTCAATAATGTTAGAAAATAAGTCAGTCGACCGCAAAAAATACAAACACGTGATTATGGATAATTCAAAAAGTAGCGTAGGTACTGTTGAAAGTAAAAACAAAAAATAATTATTATTCACGAAAGAAAAAACTCCTTAGATTGAGGTTTTACATATAGTATTATAATTAATGTTTAATAAATGGAAACCATAAAACCACGATCTTAGACTGATTAATGAATTAAAAATTGATTGTCAAAGCTACATTGCAACGTAAAATAGTATTTTTTTGACATTAGCTCCACACGCGAGGCTCTGAGGAAAATAATTCCCCTCAGGGCCTTTTTTTTTACATTAACTCCACACAGGAGGCCCTGAGGAAAATAATTTCCCTCAGGGCCTATGTCATCTGGGATGCTGTGTGGAGGGTCTTTTTGAGGAGAGGAAGGAATGAACATTGGTCTTGAAGAGACCGATGTTGTAGGAAGGAGAAAACACAGAGGCCGGCAAATCATTCCACAGCCGAGCTGTTGAACACAAGAACGAGTCGAAGAAACGACCCGTTCTCATGTGACAAATGTCAACTGTGTACAAATGTTGGGCACGCGTTTGGCGTGTTTCCCGACTATGCACCGGTGCCGAAGGGATCAATGATGCTAGTTCCTCGGAGCATCTTCCATTGTAATACCGGTAGAACAAGGATAGCATTCCCACCCGACGCCTGTGCTCTAAAGATTGCAATCCGTCTGTTAAGATGGGAGAATCTATCAAACGGACCGCCCGTTTCTGCACAGAGTCGAGGGTATTTTTCAGGTATTTTGGAGCTCCAGACCAGAGGTGGCTGCCAAATTCAACCGTGGGGCACACTTGCGATTTGTACAGGGTTAGCAGTTGTGTACTATTAAAGTATCTGCGGGCCCTGTACAGTACGCCCAGTTTTTGGGAGGCTAACTTTACTCTGGCTTCGATGGAGCCCCCATACCTGAGCTGGTCACTTAGGGTTACACCAAGCATATCAATGGAGGGCCTGTTCGGAAGATTGCTTCCGTTGAAAGAGACTAGATTTTCATTGCGATCCCTTTTAGACGTAATCAGACAAGATTGGGTCTTTGAAACATTAAATTCAACGAGATTATTTTTACCCCAAGAGAAAACACTCTCGAGGTAACCGTCCATTCTTTGCTTCAAAGCCTTACGAGCTGTTGGAGTTTGTGAGCCCTTTGGGGGCTTGTCAAACAAAAAGCTATCATGAACTGTACTGTCATCCGCGTAACAGTGAATTGGTGCACATGACAAAAGGTCGTTGATGTGCCTATGTCATCTTTGGGGATGTTGTGTGGAAGGTCTCTTTAAGAAAGGAAGGAGAGGAAGTTCTGGGAAGGAAAAGGGTATTAGAGGTGAGTAGCAATCCTGAGGTCAGTGTGTCCGGCAGTGACAAACGGACGTATGAATCCATCCCTCCCACTGCGATGCAACGCGATGTTCCTAGAGGGTACGGCTGAAGTCAAGACAGAAATCAAAGGAACTCCTTCAACAATTCTCTCCCGATTCGGCCCGGGTTGGACGCATAAGAGGTATTAGTTATCCAATAAATAGTGCGTTATCCAATAGCGGTACCCATTGCCTCCCAAATTGAAACTTTTAATTATTTGTTTGCAAACTCAAATAATGTAGGTACAAATATTTAAAATAAAATATCATTGATTGATTTTTTTATTGATATTTGGGTTATTATGCCATGTTGGTGCTACTTCCTTCTTTTGCCAACATTCATTTCGGATAGCATTATAGTGTCCATCAACAGGGCTGATTTGTATTTTTTTTTTGGGCTGATTTGTATTCTCATAATGAACACCATAATGCTGTCCGAAACGTTGGCTAAAGTAGGAGAATGCCGTTTTGGCCGTGAAAATCTCAAATCATATCAAAACAAAAACGTAGTCGAGGGGTAAGGTTCTTGACTAGCAACCCGGAGGTCACGGGTTCAAAGCACGGCGGGCGTGCACAGCACATTTATTTGATTTATTTGTGTTATTTCACAATTTATTCACTTAAAATAATATGTAGTATATTTGCGGCACGTTCCAGAGTGGAAGATTCTCTCAGTATTGCCTGGTGTGAGATCACTATTTAGAATTGAAACGTTTCTTGAAATGGCTTTAGCCGTGTTTGGTAACCAGATCGGATTAGCCAGTCACTTCCCAACTTCTTCCCAATCGCCTTCCCCTCCCCACTACCTTCAGCCTCACAACATACCCCAATTGGGGAAGCAAACTTCTTCGCAATCACCTCCCCCTCCTTATTAGTGCCTCACAACATATCCCAAGTAATTGGGGATGCCGTAGTCTCCGACTCCAGACGGTCGAGAGTAGTTGGGACTCAGTTGTTCACAAAGCAACAAATATATTTTTTTATTCCGATATTTTGACTCTAGTCAATGGCACCTTTTTCGCGAAGAAATATTACAAAGGAAAGTAATACAATTGAACTAGAGCGAAGTGTCAATTTCCCATAATTATTCCAATTAGTTCGACGTAATATTATACCCTTCGATTTCGTGTAAGCAGAATTATTCTATAAATCATATTTAATTTCATGTTATATAAAATCGTGACAGAAATCAACTTTTTGCCGGTTCAGGTCTTATAATGGCTGTACAATATATTAATCCAGGATATTATAGGTATCTGACTCTAAAAATAAGGGGAAAGTGGCACATGAGTACAATACTAGATTCAAAAATAATGAAGGCATGCTCGATCCAAAATGTTTCAATAAATACGGACAGTGACGTACCTAAAATATTCAACATGAAAAGGATAGTATACAAAATTTGAATTGCATTTTTTTTTTTTTTTTTCATTTACTAGATTCTTATATATCTTGAAGAGATGAATCATTTAAATTTACTGAATTTAAAGTTAATGTTCTTTATAAATAGAACGGCGTCATTTGCGCCTTGCAATTTTTACCTCATGTGGGTATTTAAAAATGTTACCTGGCTATTATAGTCTTAAAGGTCTCGTGTTTCATCGGAAGGGAAAAATTGTTATCTAAAAACCCTACTAAAATTGCATGTTTCGTCCAGACTCAACATCAATCTTCATCATCAGGGTAGCAGCGGTCGACAGCTATATATACATACGTGTCTGTTTGTGTTATGTTGGGAGTGGGAAGGAGGCGGTCATGTCCTTTTAATTTGGAGTTCTTCCGCATTTGCCTTTGGGAATGAGGAAACCATGAAAAACCTCATCCGGGAAGAGTCGGCCGGCAGTCAACATGAAACTGGTCGGCCTTCAGTGATTTCGGTATATGAAATCCTGCATTTTGTGGTGTGGGGTGTATGTGTCTGTTTTTATGTGCAATATATACTTTATGGGAAATTTTTAGAATAAACATACATAAACATACATATTATACAATATTATCTAGATATATAAATAGATATGTAAACATAAGTTACAGGGGCGGCGTCTGGTAGTTAGGAATACCTACTGCTCGCTCACTCGTCCGCGTCTGAATCTGGTTCATACCAGATGTGGTTCAGGTCCATCAGGATATGTTTAGGTAGTCTGTGTGTATATCTGAAAGTAAAGTCACTAGGTGCATTGTATTGACCGATTTCCTTTATAAGTCTATTTTTACTGTGTCTCAGAGATTTGTAAAATCGGTCTGTCAGTCGGTGTGTGTATTCGAATAATGTTGGAATGTCTTCTCTTGCATGTAGTCTTTTCAAATTCGTTCTGATTCTAGTGTTGTATGCGATTTTAATGCAGAGATTTTGTAGCGTCTGTAGTTTCGAGTGGTCGGAGTGAGAAAAATTTGAATTGCAATGTATATGAGGCTAAATACATGGCTCCTGGAGAAACTTTATACTGGGTACTTATATTTATTGTTTCTTTAAATGTTATGTTTTATTGTTTACAATTAAAATGTTAACCTCAAGTGAAAGGCCGTGCAGCGGTTCCTCTTAACGCCTAGTAGCTATGTAGGGGAGGGAGTGGCGTAACGGCGTAGATTAAAGATAAATAAAACATTCTTCAAATATTACAAAATCTTGGTCATTTAGCCGTAACATTCCGTAGAATAAAATGCTAAAAGATATTTTTGTTATTTGTTTTTGGGGTGTTATGCCGTGTTGCGCTACCTCCTCCATTAGCCAACGTTTCGGAGAGCATTACAGTGTCCATCATCAGGGCAGCGTTACAGTGTCCACATCTGCCCTGATGATGGACACTGTAACGCTGTCCGAAACGTTGGCTAAAGGAGGAGGTAGCGCAACACGGTATAATACCCCAAAAACCAATAACAAAAATTATTTTGGCCGTGAAAATCTAAAATTATATCTGCTAAAAGATATTTAAAAAAGCTTTAAAAAGTGTACTATAAATCGATCATTTTTATCGTCTTGCCCCACCAGGGGGTAAGACGGGGAAGACCGCCGGGCAAGATGGGGTTAAGGTTTACACTTGCCCCACCAGGGGGTAAGACGGGGAAGACCGCCGGGCAAGATGGGGTTAAGGTTTACACTTGGGTAAAGAAGTATTGACTCCTAGTCTTCGTCTTCGACACCTGCATAGGAACAGTGAGCCCACTCTTGACAAAGTGGTAGTTCACTGATAATCCGTACCTATGAGATAAACACAGTAAATCTCAGGCAAAAATACATGTTACCAATTCCCATTTGTAAAAAAACTTTGGGTCAACAAAACTATAAATACTTAGGAACAAATTTCTTTAATAAATTACCAGAAAATATAAGATCTCTTAAGGACAGTTTAAAAAATTTCAAAACACAGATAAAAATATATACTGAAAACCTTAACTAAAAAAAATAAATAATAATTAAAAAAAATATATACATATACACACATATGTTTCTCTTATTCTTAATATAAACTAAATTTAAAAAAAAAAATCATAATAACCTAACAAATAATACTTCCTCCCGTACACACAAGCATTTACTTATTATGGGAGAACATTTTTTAAAAATATGTATATCTGTATTTAATAATTGTATTAAGTTTTTTTTATGTACTTTCATTATATTTATGTATCTATTGTATGTACTGTACCAAAAAAAAAAAACGATTATTAAGCAACATTAGGTAAAAATTATTCCACTAAACTTATTTGGAGAGAAGTTCTATTCCAAGCTATTTTCGAAGGGCGAAAACTTCTAAATATCGCTTTTTAAATTAAAATTAAAAAAAAATTGTATAGATTTTTTTTCTATACTAAGAAAATAAAAACACAATACAAATTTTTCTTAAATAAATCTTAAATTTCAACCGAAAAACACTTTTTTTTACACTGTTTAATTTATTTTATATTCCATAAAATAAAATAAATTTGAAAGTAGTGTAGAAGAATATACGACGCAAATGTGAATGAGACGATTTTTTTATGTGAATACCGCACAAGTGTCCCTGCTCCCGTCTGAAGCCTGTGAGACAATGGCGTCCCCAGTTGGGGTGTGTTGTGAGGCTGAAGGTAGTGGGGAGGGAAAGGAGATAGGGAAGAGGAAGGTGGGGAAGTTCCTATCTATTCAGATCTGGTCACCAAACACGGCTAATGCCTTTTTTTTTGTTATTAGTTTTTGGGGTATTATGCCATGTTACGCTACCTCCTTCTTTAGCCAACGTTTCGGACAGCGTTGCAGTGTACATCATCAGGGCAGATGTGTAATAGTTAGTTAGGGGTGATGTTTGTACTTATCTACTTAGGAGCGATACCGTGTCGCCAGCTCCACTCCTCTACGAGCTGGCGCTACAATATACTTCAACATGTTTTTTTGCGTTTAGCCTTGATGTAACCGTCAATTACCGGATAGCAAGAAGTATTGAGTTTAGCTCCGTCGTCTCTATTAATATTTATAAGATTTTTGTGAATTTCAATGGCCTCCATAATCAGGCGTGCTCTATGAGTTTTGGGTCTTCCCAGGACTTCAGGAACAAATCCAAAGTAATGGCCGGTTTCAATTAAACAGAGCGGATGATCTCCAAAAGGATATCGGAACACTTTCGAGCGTGTAAAGTATATTGTAGCGCCAGCTCGTAAAGGAGTGGAGCTGGCGACACGGTATCGCTCCTAAGTAGATAAGTACAAACATCACCCCTAACTATTACATATCTGCCCTGATAATAGACACTGCAACGCTGTCCGAAACGTTGGCTAAATAAGGAGGTAGCGTAACACGGCATAATACCCCAAAAACTAATAACAAAAATATTTTTGGCCGTGAAAATCTAAAATCGTATACGGCTAATGCCATTTCAAGCAACGTTTCAATTCTGAATGGTGGTCTTACACCCGGGCGATACTAAGAGTTAAATTCAATTAGATGGTTAGCAAATTCCGAATAATTATTGCTATTTAGACATCTCAAATGTTCCTTAATCCTCGTCTCAAAATTTCTGCAAGTTTTACCTACGTAAAAGTGATTGCAGTAATTACAATTCAATTGGTAAACTCCGGATTTTTTCGTTTTTTGGTCTTTATCTTTGTTATTTGAAATATAATTTTTTAATTTATTATTCGTATAAAAAGCAGGCTGTATTGTATTACGAATTTTTTTCATGATTAAATTGGAGGTTTGATGATTTACAAACAATATTTTTGTCCATTGTTTTTTAATATTATCAGTAAGCAATGGGTAAATGTAGGATAAATGAAATTTTTTTTTATATTTTTATTTATTTAATATATCGTCTATTAATTTGGAGTTATAACCATTATTAGATGCAATTATTTTAATGGTGTTAAGTTCAGCTTTGAAATTATTTGGGGATAACGGGATATTAATTAATCTATTGATCAAATAATGGAAAGCTATTGGATAAATTTATTTTTTCTACGTGAGTACCAAAAACGTCAAGTTATTCCTAATTACATTAAATTAATTTAATTAACCATAATCTTCACATAAAAAATAATAACAAACAACTCGAGTATTTGGCAGTAGATATTAATTGTGCATTATTTATTTTAAAGAAGCAAAATCCTTTCAATAAAAATGTGGTGAAGTGATAAAAAATATCAATTCTAAATCTAACTTTAACAAAATACAGTATACGTCAGAACAAATGCACGCAATAAATATATCGAAGGTTAAAAAAGAAAAAATCTCATCATAACTAAAGCGGACGAAGGAAACTCGGTATTTATTATCAACAAAAGTGATTACATTGAAAAAACTATGGACTTTCTACAAGGTGATAACTTTGAAATAGTAAAAACAAACCCAATTAATAAATGTCAGGAATTGATAATGGATACTTTAAAATCTTGCAAAAGTGAAAAAATCGTTAATTTATTTAGAAATAAAAGAATAACTGTAAAAAATCCACAAGTTCCCAAATTATACAGTTTACTAAAGATTCACAAGAAGTCTCAACCTATCAGACCTGTAATTTCCAATTTCAATGCTCCTAGCTATAAATTAGCGTCAAAATTAAATATTATTATAATTGAATCAAATATTTTTCAACCTAAGTATACAATTAAGAATTCCCTACAATTAATTGACCATTTAAAATGTTTGGAAATCCCCGATAATGCATTATTGGTATCTTTTGATGTCGTTAACTTATTTCCAAGTGTCCCAGTTGAAGAAAGCAAAACAATTATAAATAACTTACTGAATTCCTCCAAATTACCTAATGACTTAGCCCAGGATTTGTGATTTGCCCAGGAACTGTCTTAATGTAGTCTTAAACCAAAATTACTTTCAATTTGATAATAAAATTTTCAAACAAAAATATGGTTTGGACATGGGGTCAAGTACCAGTCCGTTAGTAGCGGATATATGTTTAAACCATTTAGAAAATAAAAATTTTAATAGTTCTGCCTTATTACTAAAATATGTGTATTTTTACAAACGTTACGTAGATGATATTTTATGTATATGGACCGGTACCACAAGACAACTTCAAATGTTCCTTAATTTTTTGAACAAAATTCATAAAAACATTAAATTTACATTAGAAATAGGAATAAATTGTAGCATAAATTTCTTAGATTTAAACCTAACTATAATTAATAAAAATATTGAATTTAATATTTTTCGAAAAGAAACATACGCTGATATAATTATACACAACTCATTTAACCATCCATTTTCACAAAAACTCTTAGCTTTCCATTATTTGATCAATAGATTAATTAATATCCCGTTATCCCCAAATAATTTCAAAGCTGAACTTAACACCATTAAAATAATTGCATCTAATAATGGTTATAACTCCAAATTAATAGACGATATATTAAATAAATAAAAATATAAAAAAAAATTTCATTTATCCTACATTTACCCATTGCTTACTGATAATATTAAAAAACAATGGAGAAAAATATTGTTTGTAAATCATCAAACCTCCAATTTAATCATGAAAAAAATTCCTAATACAATACAGCCTGCTTTTTATACGAATAATAAATTAAAAATTATATTTTAAATAACAAGGACAAAGACCAAAAAAATGAAAAAAAAATCCAGAGTTTACCAATTGAATTGTAATTACTGCAATCATTTTTACGTAGGTAAAACTTGCAGAAATTTTGAAACGAGGATTAAGGAACATTTGAGATGTCTAAATAGCAATAATTATTCGGAATTTGCTAACCATCTAATTGAATTTAACCATTCATTTGATATAAATACTGGTTTTAAAATTTTACACACTAACGTTAGTGGTTTTCACTTAGATCTTTTAGAAATATTAGAAATTAGGAAAAATGTCAATAGAAATTTAAATATTATTAACAATCAAATTAATTTTGTGAATAACCCTATCTTAAACATATTTCCATTGTAATTTTTTGTCTTTGTTCTTCTAAGCACCCCCCTTTCCACCTCTCCTCCTCCCCTCTCCCTTGTTGATCTTCTAAGCACCTCCCCTTACCACCTCTCTCCTCCCCCACTACTTCCATTTCTACCCACGCCTGTCTTTCTATGTTCGATCATTTGTTTAGTACATTATATGTCCTGATGAAGAGAACATCGTTCTCGAAACACGTCGACTTTTTAATAAAGTTTATTGTGGTAAAAACAAAGTGTTTTTAATTATTGCATTCATATTTTAAGCTTTGGGACAATGGCATCTACGATTCTAGGGTATGTTTGAAAGAAGGTGATGAGATGGGGATGATGAAAATTGGTATCCGGCTGATCAGATCCGGTCACTAATAATATACACAATATTATATGTTTTTATTGATACACTAGCTGTACATAAAATATTTTTTTACCACTGGGTACGTTGTCAGTGCTGAGGAACCCTATTTACAATTTTATAAGATGCAATATACTTGTGGAAATAAAATGAACTGTGTTGAAATTAAATAAAATTCACGAATTTTATTGAATTTTATTTAAATAAATTCGTGAATTTTAAAACTTCAATAAATAAAATAATACAAATTAATTATTAAGGGCTGTAACAATTTTTTGTTTTGCTTTTTAAGTATTAACTTAATGATAGTGTTCTCACTATCATAGTCCTTACGACCGATAGCTGAGTTTGTTGCTCATTTCCAAGCCATGATACCGTATTATATAATATGATATTTATACCACATAGTTGTGACTCCTAGTTCCTAGAATTTAACCTGAATGACAAGGGAAACCTGATATCATCCCACTAATGCAGGGAAATACGTGCGGTTAAAGGCACCTAAACGAAAAGCAGTGTGGATTTAAAATGTTCCAAATTTATTAACATTTGAAAAAAATATTTGACATAAAACATAATTTGTACAAGTGTACGAATAATGAAGTAAGATGGATGGTATTTTTTGTAGGTGTAAAGTGGGAATAAAGTCCCTCGACATCACCTAACTACGATTTAATGGTTGAAAATATATTCGTGTAGCAGGTAGCGTAAATAAATGTAGCGGTTTCAAGCGGACAGAACGACTCTCGGTTGTATATTTTTTAATGTTTTTTTTTAACTCCACACAAGAGGCCCTGAGGAAAATAATTTCCCTCAGGGCCTATGTCATATGGGATGCTGTGTGGAGGGATGGAGGGACCATGCTGATTTCGTTCTACATTTTTATCATGAATTTTTGAGCAAATAAAGTGTTGGGGATGAAATATTATTAATTCTATTATATAAATTTTTGACGGCCTCCGTGGTCAAAGGGTAAGGTTTCCGCCTACAAATTCTGAGATTGTTGTTTTTTAATTCATTAATCTAAAATATGTACTTATTTATTTGCAGTACGTTTTCATCATAAGCATTATTGTAAACATAAATAATAACCCAGCATTAACTCCAATATTCTCAATTATTTAAAATAATGTTAGCTACTCTCAAAGAAAGGATGGATTCATTCGTCCGTCACTCCTGGAGACACTGACCCCCTAATTCCTACCCACCCCTCATACCTTTTTCGTTCCCAGAATTTCCCCTTCTTCCACCCTCAGCATCCCCAAAGATGAAATAGGTCTTGAGTGGAATTATTTTCCTTAGGGCCTGCAGTGTGGAGCTAATGTAAAAAAAAAATCATGTATCTGATTTCTTAACACATCAGTTTATCACCAAATTTTAAAACTGATAGTATAGGATCCCGATATAAAACGACCTTCACCGAGATGTTTATTTGATGAAACGTATTTTATATTTAATTTAATATGTCAATAAATATGTTGCATATGGGTTGCCTAACAAATTTTAGTCCAGGGTATGATTAATAAATAATTTAAAAAAATTTTTTTTTAAACATTTCACCGGTTTGATTATTAGACAAATTCTATACCAATCGAAAATATGAAGCCCATAGAATATGCAAACGTTAGGTTTCCTATTCTTTTCCGGTCACAACTCTCGGGTAGCCAGGTATAAACAGGTAAATCGTTACTAGCATTTTGCACCGGTCTGATTTAATTGAATTAAAATTAAAGGTTATTTCATTATGAACAAGGTGGTATAGGGTTTCCTTGCGAAAAATCAGTCCCGAATTCCGGTTGTCGAATTTTGAAAAGTAAAATATTGCTGCGAGTGAATGTGTGCGACTGAGAGGTCCCAACCAACCATCCCATGCGATAGAAGAGGACACAGCATAGCAGCTGTTTGAAGTCCGTCCATTTAAAGAAAGAGTGTGCGCATGCTATTTGTTCTTGAAAATGAAAAAGATAGCGATAGACTCGTACATGCTCGCAGCAATGTTTTACTTTTCAAATTCGACAACCGGAATTCGGGACTGATTTTTCGAAGGCAACCCTATACTACCGTGTTCATAATGAAATAATCTTTAATTTAATTTAATTTTAATTCAATAATCAAAATGCTAGTATCGATTTACCTGTTTATACCTGGCTTCAACCCGAAACAGCATTTTTTTTAAATAATTTCCCCAAAGTTTGACATGCAGTTTCAACAGCTTGCTTATATGCATCAAAACGACCACAAGCAGTGGCAAGTAATGCAACCCGAGTGGGATGTCTTCTCACATATCTCTCCCTAACACCGGTATTATACGCATATGCCGTGTGCGGTTTCTGTGGCTTTTCCACTAATTTATTGTTAGACAACCGCAGGTCAATTCTGTGCTCAAGGTACTGAATTATTCAACTCACGATTTTAAACTGTTAATTAAATATCGCTTGTCGATGCATTTGGGATTAAAATCTATGCAAATTTTTCTTTATGTATTTGTAAAAAATGCACGGTGTTTTAAATGGTAATATTGGTGCTTCTAAGCACATTGGAGATAATTGTTTTAAGTTTACCAGGGTACGTAGCATGGTCAACCGACATAGGTTTTATCGAAAATGTCGATAACTTGTCATCGCGCCCGAGCACGACTGCAGGCCGTTAACGATAAAATAAAAGTCCACGTCAAATAAATTAGGAACCATTAGTCGTTGTAAACTATTGTTTGTTCGAAACGATGTTGTGAAACGATGACAAGTTACCGATATTTTCGTTAAAACCTATATCGATCGACCATGCTAGGATCCTGTTCCTCGAATATATCACATGGTTGAAGGTGTTTCTAAAATCTCTAAGTAATATTATTTCATATAGGTATATAATATGTGTCCGCCTATGTAGCTTCCCTCAAGTTTTCATTCATCTTATTATATTAAGGAATTCCAGTATTTTTTTATAAATGGTTAAAAATAATTTTCAAAATTTCTATTTGGTGGGGCATGCGTAACGTCATTCATACCTCGGTTTTAAAAATAAGGCCATTCCCAAAAGGGTTGGTATGGAATCAACAAATCTCAAAATAAATATTTAGGTTGCAAGAATTCAGAAAAACATTTTTTTTACGAATACGAGTGTTGAAGTTCTGTCAGAACCCACTCACGAAAAAATGAAATAAGTCTCTTCCAGTTGTAATCGTTTTTAAATGTAGATTTATTATTTCTAAAACTTTTTATTTCGGAATCAGCGTTTTTTTATCCACATTGCATTTTTTAAGTTCCGACATTTTTCAGTCAAGTTCCTAATTCCCACAAATTCAGAAGGTTCTTTAGCCGTTTGAAATTTGATGCATTTCAGACATAAGCATTAAAACATAAATGAAGAACCAAGAATATTCCTAAGAACTAAGAACTATGATTCAAGATATCAAGAATCTTCCTTACTTAGGCGTGTTCCCCCAGTCACCCTATTTTATTACATGGAGCAAATATTTCAAAATATAACAGATAATCTTGTTTTATGCTGGCCTTAAATTACGAGTATATAATTTTTTTTTAACGCCTGAATACCCATTTGAGCAAGTGCCATATGAAATAAAGATCAAAACGTTCTGAAACAGCTTAAATTTCTGGAATATATTGTGATTGTTTTAAAATGAGCATTTTTGTGGTTAGCACCTTTATGGCCTACTTTTAACCCAACTCAAGTAAAAATCAGTTGATGTAGCCAAAAATGTTAACATAATTAATTATTAAACCGAGAATAAATTTTACGAATTTTATTCGTTATGAATTTATTTCATATCATGAATTAGGACTTACACATTATTTTCTGGAAAATTCTCATTGAAATAATCGAACCATCTTATAGGGAATACGCCGACTGTACATTTTATCACGAACACTAAACATAACAAGACGACACTGGCCAAAACACTGAATAAAAGGTACATACTTCGTACCTCAAATATTCACCACGGAAATTGTGTTAATATCTCAAAATTAAGTAAACATTTCTATCCAACCACTCTTGTGATATCACTGAAATCTTAATGTATTCGTACAACAACTTGTCTCCATTATGATTTTAATAAGAAAACTGACAATAAAATACACACACTTCACGAAAGTGTCAAAGAGTAAACAAGTTACCAATTAATCATGTAAAATATTTAAATCTTCACTTTTTCAGGAATTCAGTTTCTTGGTAACACTTTTTGAAGGCCGAACTGTCTTTAGACAACATCTTCGCTTTTCCGAGTGTTATATTTAGGCCTCTTGTAAAAATGAAAGTTTTTCGTCAATTGTTCGGTAACAAAAAAGATATTTTCCACTCGCTTTCTGCACTTGTTCAAATCGTACTAACGTTAGGTCAGATGTTTCACACAATGCACTTTTGAAATTAAAAATAGACATATGGGTCAGGAAATAGGTCGGTGCACATTTGACAAAAGTTTCATTTTCTTTTCAAAAGCGTGAAATTTACAAAGAGCTGTAATTTAACTTTTTGATAAATACTTGTATTTTAATGGTTGTTATTTAAAATGTAGGTCTCATTAGCGTGAGAAAGAGAAATACGCAGACGCCGCTGCGATTAGTGAAGTAAAAATAGCCGACTGCCTCGAAAATATTTGTCATTCGCATTTGAGTTTATCTCCAAAATATTTATATTTTAAATTTGCGTAGTTTTGAAGATAACCCAATAAGAAAAAATGAAATACACAGAAATACTACTCATGATTTGTTTTTAAAATTGCACAAATGGTTTTGCCTTTACGATGTGTCGTTCTTTCGAGGAAAAAGTTTAACCCCTCGGACCTCTGCCATGTTTTGTCAGAGGGTCAAAATATTTCCGCTTTGCAATAAAATCCGAGAAAATGGAATGTTTGGAATGTTTCTGAATGTACCCTGTGATGACCGTGGCCGGTTATCAACATTGCTGCTGGACTCCTTGTGGTAGATCCAGATTTCTTTTGATGGTGATGATCGCAGTACAGGATGAGATTGCAATAATTAGACGTGGGTAGACTATTACTGTTTATTGCGAGATTTTGTACAGAGGTGCTTCGTAGGAAGTCTGAAGTAAAGAGGACGAATGGACAACATTCACAACCTTTTATACGTTACTCATGCTGTCTCACTCATACACGCATGTCTCTTTTATACAGCAAGACATACGTTCACCAGATCCCTCCACACTTAAATCCGAAGACAGTTACACAACATGATGATTATAATAATATTTACAATACATACATTATATTATTTACAATACATTATCATGTTGAGTCGAGAGCTGAGTCCTGTCTTCATTGACTCATCTGTGTGTCCGAGGTCGTAATCGGTCTTTCCAGTTTCCCGACGTGAAAGCCACCGGTTCACTGGAGCTGGTAGTAAAAGGAGAAGTACCCATTAGATTGTCATCCGGCACAAGGCTGGAGACATCGTAGTCATCATACGACTGTCTCCTTGTAGACGCGTTAGAATTATTATGGTCATTATCCCTAGCTACACATAGCTTTGACAACTGATCAAAATGTCTTTTCCAGTACATAATTTTACCATTCAAATTTACCTCAATTAAATAAACCTTTTTACCTAATTGTTTGTGTACTTTCCCTGGTACCCATCTATCCTTATTTTGATCCTTAAAATCCCTTACCATTACATTTTGATCAATTGAAAAACCCTTGGATTGTTTATTATTTCTCTTGTAATAATATTTCTGATTTTCCTGACATTTAGACATTTTATTTATAGTTTCTATTTTGATTCTATTGTCCTTATCTCTCCCCCCTCTCAGTACAAAATTGTTTAAATTTGACCTTAATTTCCTTCCAAACATTTCATTTCTCGGATGGCAGAATTGTGGTTCCGCATTCCCATTTAATTTTAAATGCACTTTACTTTTATTAAAACTACCCACTTTCTCCGAAAAAACCTCCTAGAATTTTTGAATTTTTTTATTCACTTTACTTCTACAATTCTCAAATACACTGTGAGAAAAAATTTCACTACCCTCCTGGGATGAAATTGATTGTAATTCACTTTTATCTAAGTCACTTCTATTAATTATTATGAGCAATAATTATCAGCCTGAAACACTCATCAACATTGAAAAATCTTCCGAGAAAAGATACTGTTTAAAGATAGTGTTTCAGGCTGATAATTATTGCTTATAATAAGTGTTACCCTTTGTGCTATGCATAAAAATCTTGTCTAAACGTTAGTTTATAAATTAAAAATAATAATTCACTTCTATCATTCTCCAATACATTGTGAGAAAAAATTTCACTACCCTCCTGGGATGAAATTTATTGTAACCCCGTGAATCCAATATTAAATTTATTTACAAAGTCACGACCTAGAACCGTAGTTGTTCCATTTTTAACTACAAAAAATTCTAACATTTCTCTTTAACCGTTATAACCAACTAATAATGAAATACAACCCAATAAATTCAACTTACAATTAGCGTAACCCATCAAGGTTAAATCCTTTGGTTTTAAATCCAAATTATTGCAATAATTAGTGTTTAACATAATCTATGTCTGTCAATATCGAAATTGCAGCTCCTGTGTCCAACAATCCGTAAAACAATCACATTGTTCACTAGGATTTTGCACATAATTGAGTCACAGTTCAAAGCATGTACCACTAACTTCTTACTTCCCTGTGTATTCACAAACACAGAAGAAATAACTTTTTTACTAAATCCGCGACATATTTTACTTATGTAACCTTTGCCTTTACACTTGAAACAAATCACTTCTTTAAATTTACAGTTAATCGATTCATGATAACCTCCGCAATTTTTACATCTCGTTTGGTTCCTAAATGTAACATTCTTATTTGTAGGTCTACCTGATGATGAATTTTTTTCTGGTAACAAAACGTTCCGTTTATTTTTAGCTATCAGATCTGCACTTTCCGTTTTAATTGTTTTACCAATTACATCGAACGAATCCACTGTGACAGCACATTCTAAAAGTTTTTTCAATGAAAAACTTTCAGCCTCGATGAATAATTTCTCCTTAATACGACCAACTCGAAGACCGGTGATAAAAACATCTTTTAAATTGTTTTCAAGTCTGTCTTCGAATTTGCAAAATCTAACAAGATTTCGTAAACGTGCTATGAAGTCGTTCACAGATTCCGTCTCTTTTTGTTTCGCAGCAAAAAAAATCCCGTTCCTTGAACACATTTCTTTTAATTCCTGTATGATTCTCTAACAATAACAATAAATTTACGACCGTAAAATCTGTAATTTTTTTTTGGAAAACATAAATCAATTAAATCTCTGTGTGTAAATGGGATATTAAGACCGCTCTCTTTTCTCAACCGAATTGATTTTGTCATCATTGACAAGGATGAACTGTTCGTACTGTAATACGAACATCTCCGGTTTGTCCCTCAAATGACAAAACCTAGGTAGCTCTCCTCCTTCCATCTTCACACAGATGCAATCAATAAAAGCAGAAAAAAATTAACAAACAGCACTCAACTCACGACTCTGTTGACTTGATGCTGCTCCGATCTCGCCCTTCCGCGGACCGTCTCCTGGCTCCTGAACCCTGGTCGTCCTTCTAATGCCCCGGCACGCCTTCCGTGAGGTCTGCACCTGGTCTCTGATCTTCTCCTGAAGACCCGGACTTCTCCATCCACGCCTTACGTGTATGCTCCTCCAGGTTCTCGGCACTGAATAACCTTATCCAGCGCCTTGATGTTCTTTAGGACGCCGATTCTGCTGCTCTTGCTCTTCCTGCTCCGCAATGATGTGGAGTCGTGATCTGGCCCTTTCTCTGCCCGATCACCTGTTGACCACTGTAGCCTCAATCTCGGGATGTTGCCAAATGTGATTTTGGCTGCTGCGTAAATCCGTTATAGGCTGCGCCAAATGTGAATTTGGCTGCTGCGTAGATTTACTTCCTTTATCGGCTGCGCCAAATGTGATGACCGTGGCCGGTTATCAACATTACTGCTGGACTCCTTGTGGTGGATCCAGATTTCTCTTGATGGTGATGATCTCAGTATAGGATGAGATTGCAATAATTAGACGTGGGTAGACTATTACTGTTTATTGCGAGATTCTATACAGAGGTGCTTCGTAGGAAGTCTAATGCAAAGAGGACGAATGGACAACATTCACAACCTTTTATATGTTACTCATGCTGTCTCACTCATACACGCTTGTCTCTTTTATACCGCAAGACATACGTTCACCACATACCCGAATACTGAAAACTGTTTTTTAAAGGTGATAAAATACGCTTTCAAATTTTATTATTTATAAATAGAAATAAACGTATAATTTTTGGAGTATAAAAATTTTGCATGCAAAAAAAAGTTATAAAAACGGCACAACATATAAAATAACTAATAAAGAAAAAAACACTTACATATTTCATTAGACAAATGTATTATAAAAGTCATTGTCACCCCACTTTTTCGTCATTCCGTGTGAAAATAATGAATAAAAAATTCTCAAAGTTCCAATATTTTTTTCGAATTACGTTCAGAAAATTTGGTTTTAAAAAGGTGTACCTTTTACTTCTTCTTTTTTTAATTTTTTGATTTGAATATTAAGCGTGTTTTTTCTCTTTCAAACACCGTTTAGATCATATTTCTCTCACAATGATAGTAAGGGAGCCACGACGATTTCTATGAGACCTATATGAGTTGTTCCGAAAAGCGAACAAATATCCCTAACGGGTTAAGAAAAATATTTTTCGTACATAAGAAAAAATGATATCGTATATATGAAAATCGTAAAGAAAACATTATTTTAACTAGCTTGTTAGTTGATTGATGAACGGAACAGGTTAGAGCAGCGGTCGTCACACTTTTCTGGTCACGGGCCACATAGGACAATGTGAGGTATCACCGCGGGCCGCACAATTGTAAGCATCAATTCTTAGTAAAAATAAGAAGATGATAATATTATATAATATATAATACACGTAAGATGATAATATTATATAATAAAAAATAAAAAAATTATGTAAATCTGTAATGGAATCTTTCTGTTCAATTTTCATCCACTTCCCGAACTACCGAAATATGTGAATTTTCGCACACGTGATAATAATGATTTTTTTATCTAAATAAAAAATATGTTTATATTAGTTTTTTTGATGCCTGTTTCATTAGGATATACCTGCGTCGAGACAGGCGGATTACAATACATACAATAACAAAGATTAACCATTATTAAAGTTTACTTCGCTTTATTAGTACGTGATCAGCATTTTTTTGTTTTTTTTTATACCATTGTTTTACCTGCCCACGCCTTCACTGTGCCATGTTAATGCTATCTAATTTTCTCTGGGTCTTCTACTGCCCCCCTAAAAGTCTCAAACGCCCACAAGGGGGCGTTAACGCCACGTTGGGAACCTATGAAGTAGGTACATTACGCGCGTTTATAATCGACTTAGGATGTGGTCAAAAACCAGCAGAGCGTTTTAAAATCAAATGTCAATCAATTAAAATCTACGTTTTAAAATCATTCCTCATCACTTTTCCTCAATCAGCACTCGACTAACTATGGTTATAACTCACCACTGTCCAGAATGTGTAGACTGGTCAACTCACGTCAAGACCTTGATTTTTTTGGTATTAGCTTAAATGATTTCTGTCGCTCTTTAAACAAATGAAGATATGTAATATTCACCCTAATTTTTGCAAGGTCTTGACGTGACTTGACACTTATTTTTCTTCTATTTTCACTGTTTGTCTTTGCTTTCATGTACCATCCGAATCCTTACATTGTTCATTTCTATACTTCGTGATACTTTGTTTTAAATTGGACGTAAGTCCGTAAATAAATAAATAAATAAATAAGGTGCACAAGATATTTGAAAAACGCTCGATAATATAATTGTACATGAAAAAAAATATTTAGAAAGAAAACGGCAGATATTTGTGCGGGCCGCACAAATATCGGCCACGGGCCGCAGTTTGACGACCACGGGCCGTTAGAGGCTTTTGAAATGTGGCTTCACCGGAGAATGCTCAAGGTCCCATGAACCGACATGATCACTAACACGGAAATTCTCAGGCGGGTAGAGCGGATAGAGTACTGTTTACATTAATAAAAGTCAGGAAGATTTCATATCTGGGTCACATACTTCGAGGGGAAAAGTATCACTTGCTCCAATTAATATTGAAAGGCAATGTAGAGGGTCGCCGAGGGCCTGGCAGGAGACAAATGCCTTGGCTGCGAAATGTACGAGAGTGGACCGGCATTAGAAGTGTGGAGGAGCTATTCAGACAGAGGGACATTTTTGAGAGTGATCGCCAACGTCAGGGTGACCTGATAGGGCACACCAAGAAAAAGTTAATTGAATATTATCTGTCTTAAAGAATGCAGGATATTCTTCAAACCAGTTAACTATTGTTATATTATTAAAACATTTAACCTCATGGAACCTTTAGTTTTACATTTGAATATTCCTCCTAAGGTGACATTTCCAACAGACTCAACACTGAGAACTTTATCTCCCAAAGTATTGAAAACAAGTCAACATGTCAAGAAAATAATATCTAAAATGTATTTAATTTCTAAAATAAATAAAACAACGTATTTATTTAAAATATGTGTTATGTATAGGTACACAAAAGTAGTCTATTTATGTCCCAAGAACTAAGCAGGACGGAAACAAACAACTTTGGTTACTTTTAATTTATTTTCTGTTCTCGTACATAAAGTTTACAAATGTTGACAGTGTACTTAGATAATAAGTACCTGTAATACAAAAGATGTTAATAATAATCAGCAACTGTATGTAAATAGGTTAATTCTAGTGTTTTGTTAACATCTGTGGGCTAAGGTGTTCGCGACATTCGCTTGTTTAAAACGGTTATTCTAACATAACACAAGCGACTGCTTTATTAGTAGAGTGATCGAAATATTGATGTTATATTATGTTGTAAAATTGTAACTTTGATAAATGTTTCAATAAAAAAAAAATCTCTTTTTTACATTAACTCCATATAGGAGGCCCGGATGAAAATAATTTCTCTCACAGCCTGTGCGATCTTTGGTAATGCTGTACTAGGGTCGTTTTGAGGTGAGGAAGAAGTGAACATGAGTCTTGAAGAGACCCACGTTGTAGGAGGTAGGGGACGCAGAACGAGGTAGAACAAGTACAGCATGGCCTCCGTGGTCGAGGTGTAAGGCTCCGGAGGTCGCGGGTTCAAATCACGGCGGGCGCACATAAATTTTATTCGATAGATTTGTGTTATTTCCCAATTTAATCATTTAAAAATATTAAAAAGTATATTTGCGATACGTTACAGAGTGAAAGACCACCATTCAGAATTAAACGTTGCTTGAAATGGCTTTAGCCCTGTTTGGGGACTTCCCCACTCTCTCCTCCCCATCTTATTTCCCTCCTCACTACCCTCAGCTTTACAACATACTCCAATTGGGGATGCCATAGTCTCATTGGCTTCAGGCGGTTGGGAACAGATGGAACTCTTGTGAGGTATTCATATAAAAAAAGCATTCATACTTACGTGGTTATAGATGGCAATCCATTTATTAATAAAATAGAGGAATCTATCACAATATTCCGCACAGAGCAATTTATTTTAATTTTAATAGCAATTTATGTTAAAAAATAGTCGTCCAATGATTCCTGCAAGCATTTAAACTATGCGGTGGAACCTTACGCGGTGAAGTACATAGGTAATTAAAACTCTCTAACGTTTTTTTATGTGAATTCCGGACTGTTAACTCCAAACATTTCTAAATATTCTTTTAATTTGACGATAATAAAATTATAATAATTACACCCCCATGATGACGAATTCCAACGGAAATAAAAATGGTTAACAAATTTATTTATCGATTAACGCCGTTTTTAGGGGTTTTTACATATGAATGGTAAGAAATATACAGTATTTATTGTACATAACTGAACTGCCCCAGTAACAATATTTTTATATTTGTTTAAAGACAAATTGAAGTTGTTCACTGACTAGGTATAATTGTTTCCCTCCATTAGTATTCTGGGCAAAGAGGATAAAAATTTAATAAAAGGTTTATTTTTTTATATCTTAAACTTATTCCACTTTTAGAAAAGGACTTGTTGAAACTGTAAAAATGTTCCTTTGTCCAAACATAAGGTTCTTTTGAAGGTTTGTGCCGGTTCAAAAATATCGTTATTGTATGGAAATAATCAGTTTACAGGCGGAACGTAGTCCGCAAAGTCCTGAGAAATAGAAAGAATAAAGAAGATCTAAGAAAATCTTGTTTGATCTATTTTGTACTTACAGGGTATAATGCGAAGTCCTCTCATGTGGATTCGAATTTCTTCAGCGAAGGGAAATAATATTCCCTGTTTCTTTATCTCTTTATTAAACAAATATGCGCGGTGAAAACCCTGAATTTATTTGATTTTTTTTCGAGATAAAATAACTTCGCTTATCGGTGTTTATTTTTCCAAAATTGACCTTTGTGATAATTCTATATTCCTTGGTGCCGCTTGCTTGGGCATACATAAGGATTGTAACATTTGAAATTACGGTGAATTTCTTACAAATAATGTTCTTGTTTCTTTGAAATTTCCGCACAGATGGGATAGGCCCTGAAAAGATACCCGTAGGGTTTAAGGCCTCTTGAATGATAAATTTCTCCCCAAATTTGGGTTCCAGTTTCCAACGATCACACGCAGCTTTTTTTGTTAAATCACACTTGTGGTATGTTGAAAAGAGCGATTTTTCGGAGACAATCTCCAGAAACTTTAAAATTAGGGGATGTAGTTTAATTCCTTGTGCAATTCAGTACAAAAATTGGGTAACCTTTCGGGATGAGTGCACATGCTTATGCGAATATTTTTTTACAAAAAAAACCTTTTGATTAATCTTAATTACTATAAAAGATAACGGAAAATACTGCATTTAAAATTTCAATTACTGACTAACTAACCGTCTCGCCGTTTCTTCCCAGGCGTAGGAAGAGAGGGCGGGCAGTTACATACATAACTTGGCAGTCTTAGCACACACGCTTGGCACACACACTTGGACAACACGTTGCCTCATTCACGTTCATTCACGCCCGACTCAAGTATGTGATTCACTTGATCATGCCATGTCTTCCTCGGATGTCCCCGACTTCTTCTACCATTTACATTAGCGTCGTATATTCTCCTTATACTCCTTTCTTCGTCCATTCGCTCTACACTCCTAAACTATCTGAGGATCCCTTTATTACTCTTACTCATTACGCTTGCATCAGCCTTGGTTTTACCACACATCCGCCTCGAGCAACTCATTTCTACAGCATTCAGTCTATTTTCATCCTTCCTCTGCCATTTCCTTGCCTCGCTGCCATATATAAGGGAAGATACCAGCATTCCATTGTGGTCTGCTAGCTTCGCTGGTTTGTGCAGTTTTTTGTTTGCGTCAGAGGTATTCAATCCTCCATTAATGGAGTTACCTTCATTTACCCTGCTCACAATATCTCTATCAGCCTTCCCATCTCTCATAATTCAATTACGTAAATTGAATATGTAGATACTTTCGTCGTATGGGATAACAGCTGACAGCCATTTACATTAATGCATGTCCTTATTCTACGAAACTTTATTAACAAAATGATTATGTGTAGATATTTAATTAAAGAGAAATGGTAAAATCTGCTGACAAACTGCCCTGTGGCAGTTTTGCGCTACTATTTTTATTGTTATTATTAAAATTTTGAAGGCCTCCGTGGTCCCGACGCAAGACTCTCGACTCACAATGCGAAGGTCGCGGGTTCATACACGGCGTGAGCAAATAAATTTGATTTGATTAATTTGTGGTAATTCACAATTAGATAATTAAAAAACGATACATAGTATATTTCCGGCACGTTACAGAGTGACAGATACTCTCAGAATCGCTCTGGTGTAAGACCATTCAGAATTGAAACGTTGCTTAAAAACGGCTTTAGCCGTGTTTAGTGACTAGTTATGAATAGCCAGGTACATCCCCATCTTCTTTTTCCCCATTTTCCTTCCCCACCCCACTACCTTCAGCCTCACAACATTCCCCAATTGGTAATGCCATAGTTTCACGGGCTCGCACCAATTGGGGACTCTTGTGTGGTATTAGTATAAAATATTGAAGTTTTATAATGATTTGCCTGAATTACCTTTTTGGTATTATTAAAATTCTTGTAATATCAAAGTTTTATAATAATTTGCCTGATTGCCTTTTTGTTGTTATTAAAATTCTTGAAATATCGAAGTTTTATAATGATTTGCCTGATTATCTTTTTGTTATTATTAAAATTCTTGTAATATAAATATTTTATAATAAAAGTAATATATGATAATAAAATAGAGGAAGCTGAGGATATTACATTTCAAAATCGTAACTTTAGCACTTGTTAACTTTTTATACGAAAAATTATATCAAATTAAATAAAAAAAAATTGAGAAACAACATTTACCATATTTATTCTATGGAAAGAGGCTCCACTATTTGAGAAGCGCTCCGGATCGGATTCATTCTAATCTTTATAGAAATATCCCAGATAAGGTGGTGGCTTAGACGTGCGCTAGGAATGCCATCAAAACGACTATCGTAAAGAATTCTATCGGCAAATCCCGATAGTAAATGTTTCGTTGGCGGCGCCAGATAAATTTGTAAAAATCCAATGCTGAAGCTATACGGTGAATGACTGTACATATAATGCACCCATCGAAGGGTTTAAGATACATGCTTTATCGAAGCGATGGGTCCGACTTGATGAGACAAAAAATAATACCGATGGTGCCTCTGGAAGCAAAACAATTGTCATCCACATTTGTTACTGAAACTTGTATGGTGATTTGATGTATCTACCCTATGTAAATGTTTTAAGTAAAGATAATGCATTTTATAAATAAAAACATAAACTATAATTGACCGAACGAAGTGACGTCCTATTTAGCTCGTCCGTTTTGCATTTTGTCTGCCTGTTATTTCTTTTTTGTATGTTCCGTTTTCATTTCAAGATGGTGACCGTTTTAATGGTTCAATAAAGGTTATTTTTTCAAATGTGATACACCTTTTTTTTTTTTTTTTTACACAAGCTCCACACAGGAGGCCCTGAGGCAAATAATTTCCCTGAGGGCCTATGTCATCTTTAGGGATGCTGTGTGGAGGGTCTTTTAGGGAAAGGAAGGAGAGGAGGGTTCTGGGAAGGAAAAGGGTTTAAGGGGTGGGTAGGAATCTGGGGTTCAGTGTGTCCTGGTCATCAGACCTAAACACACCTCATCCCATGAACCCGGGCACCTCTGCTAAATCACCAAACGTAGCGAACCACTTGGGGTGACCTATGGCAGAGGTGTTGGTTATCCAATAAAGGTTCCCGGGGCGGCGGTACCCATTCCCGCCTCCCAAACCTACCTGACAAAGCTTGAAAAAAGATTTGTCATTGACATAGTGACGTTTATTTGTACAAATTGTATAATTCTCAAAGTTTTGGTTTTTATTTTTATTTTTTTATTTTTTTATTTTTTATTTTTTTTAAATACTATATAAAAAAAAATTTACATACAAAATGTAATGGTGAAATTAAGTATAAAATATTGTATTTCTTAGTCCTCCTCACTAGGGGGTCCTGTGCCGAGGCGGATTAAAGTTATTTAAATATAGTTCATTTGTCTTCTATGTCGTTTTTAGCGTCTTCGCTAGGGTTTTCTCATTCACCTCTTTAAGACATATTTTTATTGTTGGTTTGTATTCAATTGGATTTTTTATTAGTTTTATGTCTTGGGGAAGGATGTTATGGAGTTTTGTTGCAAAGTATGTATAGTTTCTTTGTCCAAATGTGGTTTTATATTTTGGAATATTTTTTAAATCATTTTTATTCGATCTAGTGTTATGCATACACGGTCTAGTAGAGGATTCATTATTTTTGAAGAGCTTCAATAATATATTTTTGGCATATATTTGTTGTACATTTGGTACGTCAAAGTTATTGAAAATTTCAATTGAAGGGGTTCTAATTGGTACTTTCAATATGGTCTTTATGATTCCTTTTTGAATCGTATTCAGGCTGTGTAGGTACGTGTGTGCAGCAGATCCCCATCCTATGATTCTATATTCAATTCGAGAATGACATAACGCATAGTAGACCTTTTTCATTTCCTTTTTATTTAGCACGTTTCTTAGATTTTTGAAGAAATATATAAGGCTTGTGAGTTTTTCCGTAATACCTTTGATGTGTAGGTCCCATCTAAGATTTTCGTCAATTATTACTCCGAGATATATGTTTTGTGTTTTTTCGATGACGGGGCAGTAACATTGTATATTATTTCCATGGCATTCATGTAATTTTAGTTCTAGTGATTTTATTGGTTGGCCCCTTAAGTTCATTGAAAATGTTATTTATTTTGTTTTGCTTATATTAAGGGTAAGCGAGTTGATTTTAAGCCAATTTTAAAGTGCACTAAGCCCTTTTTCAGCCTCATTAAATGTATCAGTCCAATTTTCTTCTTGAAATAATAAAACAGTATCATCAGCAAAACTGATTATGTTTCCTTTAATGGTAAGGTTAGTTAAATCGTTGATGTAGATAATGAACAGAATCGGTCCCAGTACACTTCCTTGAGGAACGCCATAGTTTAAAGATAGAAGTTTGCTCTTTTGTTTGCCAATTTGTACTTGTTGTTCTCGCCCTGTTATATATGACTCCAATAAGTTAGTTGTTGATTCGGCCATTCCTATTTTTTTTAGTTTAGTTAGTAATATTTTATGGTCTATTGTGTCAAAAGCTTTTTGAAGATCTATAAGAATAAAGCTAAACATTTTTCCCATCATCTATGTTTTTTATGGCCATGCTTGTTAGATTTTCTATGGCATCATTGGTGCTCAGATTTTTTCTAAAACCATATTGGGATGGTGATAATAATTTGTTTTGTTCAAGAAATTGAACAATTTGCTTCTTCATTACAGTTTCCAAGATTTTTAAAAAAGAACTTTTTTTTTTTTTTTTTTTTATTGAAATAATAGATAATACATAATATAATCAACAAACAAGTCCTGCTAAGCCAATTGAATCGGCTTGTCAACAGGTGCTTATATTTTAGTTACATATTTATACATTTTTAAAATTTAAAATTTACATCTTATATCTACAGATACAACATTTTTTCATACATATCAAAATCAATATAAATCTTTTTTTTCCGATAGCCAATTTTTCACCATATATTTAACCTTATTCATAGAATTACATTGCTTTATAGTGTCAGGTAATAAATTAAATATCTTCGGTATGATATATTCAAACGTTCTCTGTCCGTACTTATTGTTAAATTTCGGAACTATTAACCCGTCGTTACGCGTGAATCTAGTGCTGTATTTATGTTCTAATTTCTCTTTATGCTGCGGGGTAAATATATGTTGAATTATAATTTTATGCCAAAGTATTGCCTTAACAGGTAAAATTTTGGCACTCTGAAACAGCAACGGTTTATTTTGTCTCTGTTTGAAAATATTAGGGACGACCAATAATTTTACAATTGCGTTTTGTACAACTTGCACTTGTTTCAGATTGGTTATAGAAGTATTTCCCCATATTGTTAATCCATATCTTATAATAGATTCTGCTAGTGACATATAAATTATTTTAAGTGTTTCAATTGATAGGAAAAAATTTAATGTGTACATTCTGCCAGCAATCGATCTGAGTCTTTTACAGGTTTTTTTTATATGTTTGTCCCATTTAAAAAAACAATCTACAGTAACACCAAGATACATGTATTCCGAAACTAATTCTAAGCTTTCACATTTACAATTAGTTGGAATATTTTTATGAATGCAATTAAAATTATGAGATATAATATTAGGATTAAATTGAAATTTGGCATTAGGTGATCTAATATGCATTACTTTGGTTTTTTTAGCATTTATTAATAGTCCTGCATCATGTGACCATTTACAGAGTTGATTAAAGTCAATTTGCATGAGTTCAATTGCAATTTTTAGATCTTTATGTGATATGACCAATGCCGTATCATCTGCGAATACAAAATGTTTCACAAAAGAGAAAAGTTTTTTCATTATGGTTACATAAATTATATATAGTGTAGGTCCTAATATGGAACCTTGTGGAACTCCTGCAGATACATTTTTTGTTTTACTAAAAGTATTATTTATTTTGATACATATTTTTCTATCTGTAAGATAATCTTTAAATAAATTTAACACATTTCCTCTTATTCCAATTTTTTCTAGTGTTTTAAGCAGTTTTTTTGAGTTAATTGTGTCAAAAGCTTTAGAGTTATCAATAAATAAAACAATAACATGTAATTTATTATTCAATTGGTTATTTACGTAATTGGAAAAATCTTGCAGTAGTTTTTCAGTATTTTTTTTTCTTTGGAAACCATATTGACTTGGATCAATGATAGAGAATTTTTCAATATAATTATTTAATTTATTTGATAAAAATTTTTCAAGAATTTTTTCTAATGCTGGTAGAATACTAATAGGTCTATAATTTCCCAGTTCAATGTGTTTTCCACCTTTAAATATTGGTCTAGTAATGCTACATTTAAATTCTTGTGGAATTTTTGATTGATTTATTATCAAATTTATTAAATGAGTAATTATTGGCCCAAGAGTTTTTATATTTCTTTTTAAATCAAACATTCTTATATTGTCAATACCTGTGCTTTTAGAGTTTTTCATTTTTTTAACAATGTTTTCAATATCGGTTATAGTAGCTCTTGGTATATATAAACTGTGAGGTAGTTCTTCCAGTACTATATTAGTAGCTTTGTGATTGCATTTATGTAACATGTTGCTGATGCTATCCGAGAAGTAATTCACAAAATCATTTGACACAGAATCCTCAGTTCTATCTTTTAACATATATCGTGTTATAGTTTGATCACAATCGTTTTTGGGTTTACGTCCTAAAATATTATATATCTCGTCCCAGGTTTTTTTTGTATCATTAAAACAGTTTTTAAATTTATTATTATTGTTTCATAACGCTGATGAATTTCATACGTATTTGTGTTCCAATTTACCATGCAGATCGGAGGAACCCAGATTTTGGACTTCCGCACGTTAAGTGTACTTACCTATACGGTGGACTAAGTCAAGTACCACAATATTGCCAGTCTATCAACAACTATCGTAACAAATAGTAACGTGACATTTCGCTCGACGTTGAAATGTTATTTTCTATCAATCGGAAGCGTGTAATGTGAAGCATTATAATATCGTCGTCTTTATCGAATGCTTTGTGTGAACCGCTTCATCGTATCGTGACTCAAACTATAACGTGGTTCTAATAACCGAACAATCTTATCGTACGCCTTGGATATACCTATGACCGTTGCCGAATGAAGATCAAGCTACGAGACACAACAGTGAGTATTGCTTAATTGTGTATACCGGATCTTGTTTGGTGATTGGGCATAATTCTTATCGAAATCCATAAGCGTTTTATTTAGCAAGGAATAACCACCGGTTATTCTAAACCCCCGTGCCCTGTGCACGATTCATTGGTGCCGGAAACCAGCAAACCTTTAGATAAAAAATTTCTTTCTTTGACAAAACGAAAGAATGCTATGAAATATTACGTAAATTGAAATGTCATTTCAAAGAACGAATTCAAACAGTGAATCGTAGAACTAGGCTACTTAGTTCTTAATTATTAACGACCTACCGTGTATTTAAATTATAAAGAATTCTATTTTTTAATTCATAACGTTTTCTTGATTATTTCGTTTGTATGTTTGTTTATTTTTAAAAAATGGCTAGGACTTTACAAGGCTTGCATCGTATACGGAACGTAGCGTTTACTAGAATAAACAAAATGTTTGAAGTCGGTCAAAGCGTTTTGCAAGATGCAACCAATTATCCATTATTTTTAGCGTATTATACGAAGTTGCAAAATATTGCTAATGATTTTGAAACCGTTCACGCTGACATCTTAGCTTTAGATGAGGTAAACAAGGACATTGAAAATCAAGTTCGCGAAGCTTTTGATAATGTTTATTTCAAAATCGTCGTAATTCACAAGGAATTAACGAATCAATCTTTCGAATCGGAGCCCGCGAACATTATCGTACAAAACTTTTCAACATTTCATAATCAAGCTGTCATAAAACAAACGTCATCGCTTACTTGTGACATGAATAAGGCAAAACCTGAAATCAAAGGGTCCTTGACTGCGTTCACTTCAAAGTGCGCGTTTTGCAAGGGTACTCACCATATCGCTAAGTGCATATCATTTGCACTTAAATCGGTTCAGGAACGTGCTCAATTCGCAAAGGCACACCGTTGGTGTCTGAATTGTCTCACGCCTTCTCATTCTCTCACGAATTGCAAATCTGTGTTTGATTGTCAGAAATGTCATCGTAATCACCACACTCTTCTTCATAGAGAAGACAAAATTTCTGCTGAAGAGGAGTACCAACGACCCACCACGTTTGCCATTCAAGGAGCTTCTATTTCTGATCCTCCAGTTCTTTTCCTCGCTAACTTCGGTGTCAGCTCCATCGTACGTTTGCCTACTGCTCATATTAGCAATCGTGATCCCTCCGGGAGTTTTCAAACGTTTCGTGGGTTGACCGATTCAGACAGTCAAGCACACTTCGTATCCAATCGCGCTGCCGAGCGTCCAGTCAGCTCTCATAAAATCCGTGGCTTAGGTCAATCTTTTACAACCGCGTCAGGCGTCACTAATTTCGATGTCGATATTAAGGGACAAACTACCTTCAACACGAAGTTACTTCCATCGCCAACGATTCAATTCGACCAGTTATCTTGTCATCTGTTCCAAGACATACTTCATGCCGACTGTGACTATCACAAACTGACAACTGACACAGGAGCGACTGACCTACTTCGAGATGTTGAGATCTTGCCATCTCTACCGAGACTCCAATTAACGGGTGATCTTCACAAGCCTTCAGCTATCAATTCACTATTCGGTTGGCTTCCTCTGGATTTGGTTGGTTTTGCTACCGATCGTCAAACAAACTCCTTCATCGAAACCAACCAGTATCGTCTTCCAGAAGAAGTCAAGAAACTGAGGGAGTTGGACATATTTCCTCAGTCTTCGCAGCCCACCAAACAACGTCGTGAACAAGTGTATCGCATTTATCGGTCACGTGACTTTCCTAGTCAATTTATCGAAACCAACCAGTACCGTCTTCCTGAAAAGGTCAAGAAACTGAGAGAGTTGGACACATTCCCTCAGTCTTCACATCTCACCCCTGAAGAACAACGTGATGAGCAAGTCCATCACACTAATCACTCACGTGACCCTTCGGGACAATTCATCGTAGCCTTACCTTTTAGAGAAAGGGATAAGGATATCGCTTCCCCAGGTTCGCGCGAAGCTTCTTCTCGCATCATCCTTTCACTCGAACGTAAACAGACATTAAAGCTCAATTTACGTGAACCGTACTTCGCTTTCATGACTGACTACTTGCACAGTGGTCACATGACACGTGTTCCTGGAAAAGATTTACTCAAGGAAATGCATCACATACTTCGTCGTTGCATTCTTCGTCCGGGCACCGTTACCACTATGTTGCGATTGGTCTTCGATGCCTCGGTGATGGAGGTGAATGAATCATCGTCAAATGATGCCTTCCTTATCGTTCCCAAGCTCCAAACGAACATTGCTGAACTTCTGCAAAACTTTAGTTCACCATCTGTGGTGTTCATTGCTGAGGTACGGCAAATGTATCGCCAAATATTTCTTCAAGAGCCAAATCGCGCGTTCCAAAGAATATTTTGGCGTCATCAACTATCAGAATCTACCCCGGATTACCCATTGCACCCTGTGAATTCTGATATCTCTGCCTTTATTCTGTCCTATCGTATTGTCAGATCGTTGACAGAAAAGAAAGGTTACGGATTATCACTCACACGCCACGCGATCACTTCGGACTCAAATATCGATTCTATCGTCATCGGCTGTTCCAGTCTGGAACAAGTTCAACTAACGCAATCCGAAGTCATCGAACATACCAAACGAGGTCAACTTGAACTGCAGAAGTTGAATTATAGCAAACCGAAACTTCGCGCCTTTCTACCGCCGGACTACTATCTAACTAATGTAATCTTCAAGAATGTTGATCATTCTTTTACTCTCAGGGTATTGGGATGGAAGTGGAGGCCACCAGACACTCCATCCGATGACATTTGTCACAAGAATCGGTACACCGACCAATTATCGCTTTTGACAGTTATCGCATCTAATCATCGGTGTCAAGCCTCATCGGTTGATAATCCATCGGATATCACTTCACGTGGCCATTCTCAGGCCTTTCTTATCCGTAACATGTTATGGTGGGCGGAGCCCTCCGGGTTTGTCCAGCCAAACGACTCTTGGCCCATCTTAGATGGCTATGTTAACAAAATTGAACTCACTCTGAGGAACGAGTTCAATCGTCATTAGTCCAACCTGATGATATTCTGCTGGACTTTTATTAAAAAAATTATATCGTTTTCGGAAACTCCAACGCCTTATCGGTTCCTGTTATCTATTGGTACACAACTTTCATAACAAAGCCTCTCGTCGTTCGGATTTTCTATTTAATCATTTCGAAATTCGTATTTTATCTTTAACCAAACATTGGACATCACTCTCTACGTATGAGGTGATTAGAATCGTAATTAAAAATCTTGTGCTTATCGTTACGTTTCGTACTTTGAATGAATCTTCTCTTACAAGACCATTCACCAAATCGTGTCCATTGCCTAGGCAATGCGACTAATCATCATCGTTTCGCGGTTCGTTTTATTCTTTTTTACGTCTGTGTTAATCGTATCATTTAGTTTCGTATCGTCAAGTTATCTAGATTTAGTTATCATTTAAATATAGTTTAAAATTTTGCTTCGTCTTCTTTTCATCTACGTCACGTTTCATGGCATTCTGCGTTTCGCTTAACGTTCAACTTTTCTTTAAAATACAATTTGCTGTATTTTGGTGGGCGGAATGTTTCATAACGCTGATGAATTTCATACGTATTTGTGTTCCAATTTACCATGCAGATCGGAGGAACCCAGATTTTGGACTTCCGCACGTTAAGTGTACTTACCTATACGGTGGACTAAGTCAAGTACCACAATATTGCCAGTCTATCAACAACTATCGTAACAAATAGTAACGTGACATTTCGCTCGACGTTGAAATGTTATTTTCTATCAATCGGAAGCGTGTAATGTGAAGCATTATAATATCGTCGTCTTTATCGAATGCTTTGTGTGAACCGCTTCATCGTATCGTGACTCAAACTATAACGTGGTTCTAATAACCGAACAATCTTATCGTACGCCTTGGATATACCTATGACCGTTGCCGAATGAAGATCAAGCTACGAGACACAACAGTGAGTATTGCTTAATTGTGTATACCGGATCTTGTTTGGTGATTGGGCATAATTCTTATCGAAATCCATAAGCGTTTTATTTAGCAAGGAATAACCACCGGTTATTCTAAACCCCCGTGCCCTGTGCACGATTCAATTATAGTAGTTCGTTTTATCTTTATTTATGAGTTTATTGACAAGGTTTCGTGTTTTTTTATATTCTGTTTCATATGTTTTGTTTGTTGGTGTACTTTTCCATTTTTTATAAAGTTTATCCCTTTTATTTATATGACATAATAATTCACTGCTTACCCATTCATTTATTGCATAAGGTCGTGTATTCGGTTTTTGCACTATCGTTTTAGAACTACTCTTGTAAAAATTGTTAAATAAAGATTTTATTTTTTCATATAATGAAATACAATCCCTCTCCTCTATAAGTTTACTCCAGTTATAATCTTTGATATACCGATCAATAACCTTTTGTGAGATGATTTGAATATACTTATTTGAAAAGTCTACCTGACGTTTACGAGATTTTATATTAATAGCAGTGATATAATGATCGGCAATATTATTTTCACAGACGCAAGCTGTTATTTTTTTGCCTCTAAATTTGGCAAATATATGGTCAATACACGTGCGACTAATTTGTCCATTTAATACAGCTTCTCTGGTTACTACATTAATGCATTTAGTTAAATAATGATTAGTAAGTAAGTTTTCATATGAAGTTATGATATAATCTTGGTCATTAAGCAAATTTAAATTTATGTCTCCAAGTAAGATCATATTTTCCTTACTATTAATTGTATCAAGATACGATGATAATTCCGTTAAAAAAGAAGATTTACTCAAATTAGGAGGTCTATAGATAGCTACTATATTAATTTTAGTTTTGTCCTGGAGTATGAGCTTTCCCGTTATATTTTCAAAATGAAGTGATTGGAACGATGTTGGTCTAAATTCAAATTTATTTCTTATATATAATATAATCCCTCCTCCTGACTTATCAGTCCTGCAGTAGTTATATGCATTATATCCGGGAATATTGTATAAACACGTACTTTCAGTTTGAATAGATGTTTCACATAGCATTATAATGTCAATATGCTTCAAACAATTAAGTAAATATATATGCAATATATTCCAATATTTTTGTATAGATCTTATATTTAATTGAATACAAACAAGATTGTCAGACGCATTTATGTTTTGTTTTTTTATCCAATCTTCTAAATTATTTACTGTACTACATTCTATTTCGTTATCATTATCTATATACGAGAAATTATTAAGAGACTAATTATTAAGAGACTTATGGGTATGTAATTATATATATCCTTTTTGTTACTACTTTTATGTATGGGTATAACTGTAGCTTTTTTAAGGCATGAAGGGAATACATTTGTAGAAATAGACAGATTGACCAAGTATATTAATGGGAAGGTCAGTTCATTTTGTAGTTGGTTTATTGTTTTATTTGAGATTATGTCATTTCCCGATGATTTATTAATATTAAGGGATACAATTGCGTTTCTGATTTCAGTATTGGTTACATCAGTTAAATTTAATTTATCTATCTGGTTCGTATTTTCCATTTCTTCTAGTTAAATGCTAGTTATTGGTTGTCTGATTTTCTTTGCTAATTGTGACCGGATTTGAGAATTTTGTCCGGATGCTTTCCGAAAGAGATTTGGGTATTTTCAATTGTTAATTCCTCCATGTTCTTGTAATGGGATGATTTTGGATTTGTAATTTCATTAATGATCTTCCATAATTTGCGCGTCTATTTTCGTCATTTTACATTCGTCTATTTTCTTCTTATTTTAATTTTCTTTGACATTTCGTATAACATTTTTGCAAATATTTCTGTACCTTTTGTAGTATCGTTGTATAAAAATATCACAAAGATTTAATTTAGATTTCCCATGTAATTCATCTCTTTTTCTAATGCAATTTATAAGGCTTTGAGTTATCCATGGCTTAAGATGTTGGTTTTATACGAAATCTTTTTTTCTATTGATTTGGTATTTGACACGATGGTGTATGTTATATATTCAGTGAATTTACTCCAGGCATTATTTGCATCAAAGTTCTCCAGTAGGCTTATCCAGTTTGTTTTGAGTAACTGTTGTTTTACATCATTCCATTTGGTTTCTGTTTTTTGCACGATAATTGGGTAGGGCTGCGATTAATAAATTTATATTTATAAAATGAGAAACAATATTATGAACACAATAAACAATTAAACAATACAATTTTATGTAATTTATGTCATTTTACTTATTTTTACATTTAATTTTATGTCATGTTTGGGGATGCTGGATGGTGGGTCTTTTTTATGAAAGGAAGGAAAGGAGGATTTTTTTTTACATTAACTCCACACAGGAGGCCCTGAGGAAAATAATTTCCCTTAGGGTCTATGTCATCTGGGATGCTGTGTGGAGGCTCTTTTTGAGGAGAGGAAGGAATGAACATTGGTCTTGTAGAGACCCATGTTGTAGGAAGGAGGAAACAGAGGTCGGCAAATCATTCCACAACCGAGCTGTTGAACACAAGAACGAGTCGAAGAAACGACCCATTCTCATGTGACAAATGTCAACCGTGTACAAATGTTGGGCACGCGTTTGGCGTGTTTCCCGACTATGCACCGGTGCCGAAGGGATCAATGATGCTTGTTCCTCGGAGCATCTTCCATTGTAATACCGGTACGAGGATCCGCGAAGGAAAAGGGTATGAGGGGTAGGTAGGAATCTAGGGGTCAGTGTTTCCAGGAGTAATGGGCGTATAAATCCCTTCCTCCTGCTGCGGTGTAAGAAGATAGGTCGAGATACACCAGCTGGAGAAATCTAAGGGTCTCCCCTAACCGGCCTCTCCCGGTTTGGCTCGCCACGCAGCTAGTCGGCAGGCCCATCCACCGCAAAGAGTCATCAAACGTAGCGAACCACTTTGGATGACCTACGGCAGAGATGTTGTTTATCCACTAAGTGGTTCTCGGGGTGGCGGTACCCATACTTCTCTCCCAAATACTGTTAAAAATTTTTGAAGTAAACCAGTGTGGGTTAATGAGACGTTTCAAACAAGTCATTTCGTAGGTGTGTATCATAATTGTTAATGTTTAAAAATATCTTTCAATCACGCGTCGCCACTTATCACACTCCTGCACTGTTATGATTTATGTGTTATATTTTAAAGGGAAAAGTAACGTTGAGCCTTGGTCGGGCTCGGGTGTATTCTGCCAGTCAACTTTGATTTCTTCTCAGGAAATCTTGGACGCCAAACCCAGTCTAATGTCTGGGTATGTCAACTAGCGGAGATCACGGTACTCAATTCTCAGAGTGTGGGTCATGGTTTTATAACATTCCTGAAAAGGCTGCACAAGGAATTCTACATAATAAAACACAGAGTAGAGTTGACAATCGGTACACTGTATTGAAATTATAAAATATAATAAAACAAATTGGATGGACTCACCCCGGGACCAATGTCGTAATCTATGCTATTCCTAGCTACACTAATTAAGTTTTACTGCCGCCGTTCCCCCGATGTCGCGTGAACCAACACCACCTCCTGGTGGCAAGGGAGGTCCCAACCTCTGCGGCCCAGCATGTGCCTGCGACCTCCACGGCGGTCGCCCGGAAGGGATGATGGACCTGGACCCTCAGAGAAAGGGAGGAGTACCCAAACACTCCTCCAAATTGTATAGGAAGGCTCGTCAGCAATCGAAGGCGGAGTATCGTTCAACCCTGCGGTAATCTCGGGTTTGTTCCATAAATAAACCCCCGGTGAGAATTCGATGTTTGCCCTGCATTCAACGACAGGCGCGGCGGGTAATTATTTTCACCGATCTCTCAGATAAAGAGGTACTTTAAACATAACAATCTAACACCGCCATTAACTCGTGTTCACTTTTGGGGACCCGCGCGAAAACTCACATTTTACGTGAATAATCTTCGAAATTAATATATTTTCTTTTTTAAAAAAACACAACGTGTTTCCTTCCCCCGGATGCAGATGCCCAAAACTTGGATTTCAATCACATCGTATTTAAAACTTAATAATTAAGTGACCGTTGTTTTCACGGCGTACCGCACATTACGCCGTCAAAACCAGAGTACGGAAACGGAAAAAAAACAAACGCCGCCTACCGACGCGTTGAACGAAACTCCCCCAGCTTTGCCAACCTAACCAATAAAAATGCATTTAAAAAATAGTACCTAACTTACGATTAATACAATCGCTTCATAACATTACCCCCCTTCCCACAAAAATGTTTGCCCTCAAACAAAACTACCAAAAATCTAAATATGCCCTGAACTATCTACGTTGGTCCCAAGGAGTACCTGGTAATAAAATAAAAAGAAACAAACAGTAAATGTGAAATGCAAAATACAATTATCAGAAATGAAAAAGAAAAGAAAAATCCTTAAATAATACTCTTATGACGAATGAGTGCATCGTAACCCCAATCGCGCCTATCCTGTGTGTAGGCCGGATAGTAGGTTTACGATGCAACCATTCTCGAACTTAAAAACTAGTAAACCAATATAACCTAAGAACAACTTCTTGTAAGATGATACGTGAATGGACAACAAGCACCCTCAGCACTGGGAAAAAAAAAAATCTGGGTGGTTGTAATATTGACTCTTACCGAGCACTACCATTGACGTATCATCTGGAACAGAACACATAAACTAACTTAAAAGATAAGTCTTAAAATTAAAAAACATACATTTTTATGATTAAATCACTCCTCCAAATACGTCAAGTTAAATTCTATGCATTAGGCATCACTGTTCCAAACACTATCACTGAATTTATATAGCCTCTCTTAGGCCGAAAATATTTGATGGGTTTACCATCTACACTTCACTGAATTTATATCCTTTAGGATAAAAACTAACCCTCTTTTGGAAGAGTATTCCTAACTAACCTCCTATTCTGGTCCTTGGGTGAATAATATTTAACCAACAACAATTATATATTGTAAAGGTAATTTTAATAGTGTACAACCACCGCATCAGATGGTGCCAAATTATTTTTAATAGTATACAACCAACGCATCGGGTGGTGCCAAATAATTTTTAATAGTATACAACCAACTGTTTTAGAAGGTGTCATTTGTTAATAAGATGTGCAGCTATAATTTAGTGCAAGTATACGTCCAACTCTATAGAAGGCGTAATCGGTAAGTAAAGAACAAATTTTATGGTTTTCACTGTAAACCGTTGTTCAACCATATAGTACATAATAACAATGTTATAAGTCTCTCAGGACAATAATAACAGAATACATCCAAAATCTTATACAAATATAAATGATTCTACTTCCTATGTTGGCTTAAAATGTGGAAGGATATGTGATACCATATCGTCCCACATTATAAAATCTCAAAAAAAAAAAATCTTATAAACCAGGTGGGCATTACAAAACATTTTCTGTAACTAATAAAAACAAAATTAAAACGCTTTTCCAAAAGCTGAGGCTTAGCTGACGCAGCCTATGTTTATAGAGTAAAACAATATTTTGACTATTTACCAATAAAACAGAAGAAGAGCGAGAAAAAAAAATACTTTGCATTTTAGCAATTACTTGCGTAACCTGACAAAATAAGGTCTAATAGTGTCAATGCACTGACGGTGAATAACAATAATTCTTCATTTAAAATCACTTAGAAAACAAAGAGATACAATCCCTGCGTCTCTGTGTTTTCTATGTAATCTGGAACAACAAATAATGACATTATCAAAAGCATGAACATAACTCAAAAAAAAAGGTATGCCTGAAACTCGCAGAGATAGTGTGCGGATATGCCCGCGTATTTCAGGATACAAGACTTACAACTAATAATCCTAACTTAATCATCTGTTCAGCCGATATCCGAATTTGCGTCTGTTTTAGCGTTAATACTATGACAATTTATACATACACTTGCAGATATATAGTTTTAAATACATTCTCAACTCGAGCATTAGCACCAGAGTTGAGGATTTTATTGTAAGAAACAAACCAGCATCATCATTACCAATGTCAAACTTACAAAACACCCCCCGTGAAGTAATTACCCCATATCCGTAGAAATGAGCCTATGACAGGACTAATGACTGTCTGAACGCATGGAATCTCCATCTCGGTTGATCAGGCCGGATGAAGTTCTGTGCATTGTAAAAAAAATAAGAGAAAAAGAATAGTATAAAATTCCTCAAATCCAACAGTCCCCGAGAAAGATGGCCAGACTTTCTAAGGTACTGAAGAGGAGGGACTACATAGGTATGTTGTCCAATTTGACGATATCCTTTACATGAAAGTCGCCAGACACTTTACCATTCAAGTCTGCTAAGGTATACACTAAGTCCGATTTTTTCTTTATTATAATATTTTGCACGAATCGTGGGGACAATTTTTGAGAAAAGTAATTTAACGCGTTAGACTGAACAAAGTTTCGTCTCCACACGACGTCACCAACTTGATAAGTGACGTTTTTCCTACGCAAATTGTAGTGGTTAGCCCCCTTTTTGTATGCCTTGAGTAGAGCATCTGAAACTTGTTCATACACGTTTGCCAAACCTTGCAGCTTTTGTGCATATGTGGAAGGCGAAGCTTCCTTTTGCGCGTCGCTATCCCTATCACGAATAGGGTTACGGTGCAAATCCCCATCAAGTATCTGCTCACGGCCGTGCATTAGGAAATACGGTGTGAAGTTTGTCGCGCAATTGACAGTGTTATTCATCGCGGACTGAACCTGGGGCAAAAAATTTGACCAGTTACGATGGTCTGATTCGACCAAAATTGATAAAGCAGTACCTAATGTCTGGTTATACCTCTCAACCACGTTGTTCTGTGGGGTATACAGAGAGTTGTAAAACGGAGGTGGTATATTGTAACTTTGTAGTAGTTCTTTAAACTCCCGTGAGATGAACTGGCGACCGTTATCGCACACTATCGTACGAGGCACCCCGTGAACCAGGAAAACGTTCTCTTCCAAATTTTTAACTATGCTTTTCGCGGAGCCGTTGCGCAGCGGAAATAACCAAGTGAATTTGGAAAAAACGTCAACGCATGTCAATATTACCGTAAAGCCGGAGTAACTCCGCGGTAAAGGACCTACTAAATCTAATGACAGCATTTGCATAGGTCTAGTGACACGTTTAGGGTTTGAGGATATTCCATTAGGAGGTGCCGTGCTTATCTTATGGGCTTTACAAGTTTGGCAACGATTTACAAATTCCTTGACATCTTTATACATGTTCGGCCAGTAATACCTAAGTTGAAGCTTTTTATAGGTTTTGAAGACCCCTGGGTGACAGGCGCGCGCGGAGTCATGGGAGTCTGAAATAATATTTTTCCTATCCTCTTGAGGAATTACCCGTTTCCATGCGGTGTCCTCGCATAAGTCCAACTGGGTTTTTGTGTGACGATACAACTCGTTGTCTTTAATTTGGAAGTTCTGAAATCGTTGAGGGAATTCCTGACAACCTTTCCAAGCATTTAGATACCATTTATCAGTGGTATCACTAAGGTTAGATCCCGATATAAGAGCTACATCCATACGCGAAAGGACGTCCGGTACAATATGTTGAGTTCCCTTACGGTGAACAACATCAAAGGAAAATTGCGATAACCGTGAGCTCCATCGTGCAAGACGGCCACTAGGATTAGATAACGAACCTAACCACTTTAAACTTGAATGATCAGTAACAACTGTGAAATGCGCTCCTTCAATGTAAGGTCTAAAGTGCGTTACTGAATCCAATACTGCTAATAGTTCACGCTCTGTAATTCCGTAGTTGCGTTCGTGAGTATTTAAACACCTTGAATAATATGCAATCGGGTGCTCCAGCCCATCAATGGTCTGAATTAAAACACCGCCAATTCCACCGGAGCTGGCGTCGCAGTGTATCGCGAAGGGTTTTGAGAAATCCGGGCAACTTAAAACCGGAGCTGATGTCAATGCTTTTTTCAACACGTTAAAAGCCGTCTCGGCCTCTGGAGACCAAGCAAAGTTGCTGATTCCTTTTTTCGAACCAGTGAGTCTTGTAAGAGGGGCGGCAATGCTCGAGAAACCCTTTATGAATCTTCTGAAGTAACCACATAATCCAATGAAGGCTCGGATTTGCTTTGCATTCTTGGGTACCGGGAAGTTTTTTATACTGTCTATCTTTATGGGGTCTGTACGAAGACCTTGCGAGTCAACCATGTACCCGAGGTATTTGAGCTCGGCTTTGCAGAACTCCGATTTTTTCAGATTTATGGTTAGACCTGCGTCTCGTAGTCGTTCATAGACACGGTTCAATAAGCAAAGATGTGATTCTAAGTCTTCTGATACCAAGATCAGGTCGTCTAGATAACAGAAGGCATTGTCGTCAAATTCTGGACCGAACAAAGCGTCGGCCAGTCTTTGCAGCTCACTTGGTGCGTTTTTAAGTCCGAAGGGCATCCGGGTGAATTCAAACAATCCACGACCGGGTACAACGAACGCTGTCTTCTGACAGGAGTCCTTATCTAATGCAATTTGCCAAAAGGCTTTAGATAAGTCTATAGACGAGATGTATCGGGCACCGCCTAGCTTGTCTAGGATCCTTGTTATGTATGGTAATGGATAGGAATCGCGTGTTGTAACATTGTTAATTTTCCTGGAGTCCAGACAAAAACGACCCGTTCCGTCTTTTTTTTGTACTATGAGCACTGGACTCGACCATGGAGATCGCGAAGGACGGATGACTCCAAGTTTTAACATCTCATCTACTTCTGCGTCAAGTTGACGTTGTCTTGCCGGAGACAGTGGGAAATAACGTTGTTTAATAGGCGGACCTGTTGTATGTATTTTGTGTTGGACTAGATGAGTCAACCCTAATCCCTTCTTTTCGTAAGAAATGGATTCGAATTTTTTGACAATGTCCGAAAGGGCTTTGTTTTCCGAATTTGTTAGAGAAGAGGCAGGCCGAATTGCTCTCACCTCATTGATTTGACCTTTTTGTTGAGGTACGCGAACTTTTGAGAACAGTTCCGGCGCGATCCGAAACTGTTTCCAGAAGTTCACCCCCAATACGAAATTAGGTGTTAACGTTGGAATGACGTAAAAGATAACTTCTCTTGTGGTTGAATTGTACGTCACCGGCAAAGTTAAATACCCTAAAACAGGCTGGCTGGTACCGTCTGCTGTCGTAACGCTAAAATCTGTTTTTACTAATTCTACTCCTAACTCTAAAAAAATCTTATAACTATCCCCCCCTAAACAAGACAAGGAAGCACCACTGTCTAGCAGTGCTTTAAAATTATTATTTAGAATAAAAATGTCGGCATAAGGACGCTCATCCTCTGTACTAACCTTCTCCTGTGGCAGTGCGTCCACCGCTTGAGGAGACGGGCTAGAAAGGAATTGTTGCACTAGGCGGAGCCAACGCTTCCACTCCCTCTTTCTTTGTGCACAAGAAGGAGCGCGGTAAGATTGACTCGTTTCTAGTTTTTTGGATCATTGGTATGTTTCTTATTGTTAATACTACTAACATGCGGTTTCCTATTGTCGCTATCTTTTTTCCAACAATTTGTTAATGAATGACCTTTGATCTTGCAATAAGTACAAACAAGAGATTTATTTTGTTGATTTGTTATATCCTGTTTAGCAAAATTATTCGTATTATTCCCCATAGGTCTTGAATTCCTAGAAGGGTTAAAATTATTATTATTGTTATTATTATTGAATGACCTGTAATTGTTTGTATTAGTGAAAGGCTTATTGTAACTATTGGGGAACGAGTTAAATTTTTTAAAGTTACTGGGCTTATTTTGAGTGTCAACTAATTTTGGAATTGCTGTGGATGTTGAGGCTTCAGTGTACGACTCGAGTTTAGCAGCGCACCTCGTAAGTTCCTCAAACGAACAAAAGTCTCTGGATGACAGCAAATTAGCATACATAGGCAACAATGCTTTCATGGCTACCCGCAAAAGTTTAACCTCAGGAATTTTGCAATCCAATTTATTGTTAAGCGCTTTAAGTCTCAAAGTGAATTCCAAAACTGACATTCCCTTTGGCTGTTTATAATTTAGAATCTCATTTTCCAGATCTAATTGTCTATCCTGTCCCTCGAATTGTTTTATTAATAAGCTGGATAAGTCATCCCATTCTAAGTCTGGACTATAAATTGACCTATACCATAGAAGTGCTAACCCGTCTAAAATTTCACTGAAAGATTTAACTAAGTCTTTGTGTGAAATGTTGCGTGTCCTACAACGCTCTTCGACCAAAAGCAGAAAATCTCTCACGCAGCTTTTACCATCGTACTTGAAATCCCAATTTGTAAGCCCCCGCGATGATGAGTCTTTATAAATAACCTTGGTATGTTTAATAACCGTGACCTTCTCCTCTATTTCATTGTCAAAATCTAGATCCGAATCACTTTCCTCCCTAACCACATCTAATGATTTCTTCATAGTTTTGTTAAAGGCGCGCGCTTGCGAACGCAACGCTTGGGCAGTGCCCTCCGGTTCGATGGATCGTGAAGTTAATTCCTTTATAAGTTCATCCTTGGATGCATTATTTACATTTGGAATCGGAGTAGACATTGTAACGGTAATGTGATAAGCTTGACACGAAAGCAGAATTGGAAAGAAAGAGAAGAAAATAAAATAAAATTACTTTATTCTTTGTTTTTGATGTTGTTGTTATTGTTATTGCTGTTAATGAACGTTGTAGTTGTACGTTGTTGTTGTTATTGCTATATTATTTTTTTTTTTTTTTAAATGTGTATGTTGCCCATTTAAATGAATATTTTTTTTTTAGTTTAATTAAATCAATATGTAAGTAGCTCATTTAAATATAAAAATTTTTGTCCATTTAAATTAATATGTAAGTAGCTCATTTAAATATAAAAATTTTTGTCCATTTAAATTAATATGTAAGCAGGTCATTTAAATAAAATTTAAAACGTCAGTTAGACATTAGTAAATAAACAATTTACAAGTATAATTTATAGTAGGTTTTGACAAAGCCTTATACAAATTTCCCACTCGAAGCAAAAATGAATTACCCGCATTGTCATTAAAATCTCAATAAATATCTTAAATATTTGAATAATCTTTAATAATCATCCTCCATTCCTATTTAAACACATAATAAATTGATTTGTCTTCGGCTATCAGGTATTTTGACATGTAAACACAACATAAGCCGAAGTCATAGATAAAATGTAACGAGAAACCGTCATAGACAATCCGAGGTATTCTTAGAACAGCTAGCACTGATTAGTTCCGCAAAGAAAAAAATATAGAGCTCTACCTAGCACATTGTCCATAGTCTATGACCGATTTCTATGCATTCAAACAATAACAATGAAAATGACAATCCATTTTAGGTTATAGGAGGTAGGTATTTCAGATACTATGCATAACTGTGTGGTATTGAAAAAAAAAAACAATAAATACGAGATTAATCATTTATAAGGTACCCACAATATTATTACGCATAGTATCTCTTTACGAATTCACGCCGGTAATAGTGCCAGCGAATTGAAATAATGAGATTTGTTGTCATTTCCAAACACCGTCACTGCAATCATAGGTTATGACAGCGACCAAGTTTAATAATAACAAACGAAATTAAGACCTCCACTGAACAGATGAATAATAATTTTTTTGGGCTCTTTACATTACAGGGCGAAGAAAACATTTTCAGGAATGCTATAAATCGAGACCAGACAGCGTATGGAGCGCCATATTGTTATGATTTATGTGTTATATTTTAAAGGGAAAAGTAACGTTGAGCCTTGGTCGGGCTCGGGTGTATTCTGCCAGTCAACTTTGATTTCTTCTCAGGAAATCTTGGACGCCAAACCCAGTCTAATGTCTGGGTATGTCAACTAGCGGAGATCACGGTACTCAATTCTCAGAGTGTGGGTCATGGTTTTATAACATTCCTGAAAAGGCTGCACAAGGAATTCTACATAATAAAACACAGAGTAGAGTTGACAATCGGTACACTGTATTGAAATTATAAAATATAATAAAACAAATTGGATGGACTCACCCCGGGACCAATGTCGTAATCTATGCTATTCCTAGCTACACTAATTAAGTTTTACTGCCGCCGTTCCCCCGATGTCGCGTGAACCAACACCACCTCCTGGTGGCAAGGGAGGTCCCAACCTCTGCGGCCCAGCATGTGCCTGCGACCTCCACGGCGGTCGCCCGGAAGGGATGATGGACCTGGACCCTCAGAGAAAGGGAGGAGTACCCAAACACTCCTCCAAATTGTATAGGAAGGCTCGTCAGCAATCGAAGGCGGAGTATCGTTCAACCCTGCGGTAATCTCGGGTTTGTTCCATAAATAAACCCCCGGTGGGAATTCGATGTTTGCCCTGCATTCAACGACAGGCGCGGCGGGTAATTATTTTCACCGATCTCTCGGATAAAGAGGTACTTTAAACATAACAATCGAACACCGCCATTAACTCGTGTTCACTTTTGGGGACCCGCGCGAAAACTCACATTTTACGTGAATAATCTTCGAAATTAATATATTTTCTTTTTTAAAAAAACACAACGTGTTTCCTTCCCCCGGATGCAGATGCCCAAAACTTGGATTTCAATCACATCGTATTTAAAACTTAATAATTAAGTGACCGTTGTTTTCACGGCGTACCGCACATTACGCCGTCAAAACCAGAGTACGGAAACGGAAAAAAAACAAACGCCGCCTACCGACGCGTTGAACGAAACTCCCCCAGCTTTGCCAACCTAACCAATAAAAATGCATTTAAAAAATAGTACCTAACTTACGATTAATACAATCGCTTCATAACAGCACGTCACGACGGGATTACGTGATATGTGCATTGTTTCGTGTGTTACCATGTTGCTGGAAAGAGACAGAGTGTTTATTGCGTGACCCGCTAGTCTATACCCGTTAACTCGATTGCAACGTGAGGTAGAAAAATATTTTTAATGTTTTTAATTTTTTTTTCGAACAGCAAAATATGAACATGGACATAGTTCACATATTTCCGATTATTAATATTTAATATTTATTTAATATTTTCTTATTATTATTATCAATATTACTATTTTATAAGGGTCGACCGAGACAGGTTTTTCGTTCTCGGCCGAGACCGAGACCGAGACCGAAACCGAGAATAAATTAAAATCTCGGCCGAGACCGAGAATAGATAAATTGAGAAAATAAATGAAAATGCGCTGTTTTTGCATAATATAGTAAATTTAAGAATTTAATAATAATTTGTTTTAAGGCGCCGCATCCGCGTTCAAAAAGAAGAAGATGGAGAGTCATAACTCTCCATCTTCTTCTTTTTAATTACATATAATTAAATTACGAATGTTAGAGGAGCGCGCTAATATTTAAAGCGATAAATTCGATGCGAAAATATTTAATAAAACACGACTCGTTTTAAATAGAGCAAAAATCTCATAAAAGGTATCTTAAGTATCATTTAAAGAACCATTGTGAATTTTTTATTGTGACTATAACTTGTAAAATAACTGAAACAAACGAATTAAAAATAATTTTTGGAGCATACTTTGCGATTTTTTTCTATCGAGGGAATTGAAAATAATTTGCGTTTCGGCGTGGAACGCGTCTACATATTATCTTCAAAAATAATATATATTTTTTTAAGAGCTTAAAAACTTGAAATGTTTAAGGGAGATAATATGTGAGAAATCGGTAGAAATTTGGGTAGCGGCGGCTTAAATAGTTTTAATAATCAAAATTGAGCAACATGATGTGATAGCACATAAAAAGCATTTTTTTTGCGTTTTCACCAATTGTCGGTTTACAAAAGTAGTGAAATGAATGAACGGCGCGGTGCAGCGTCGGCAGCAGCGGTAAGTAAAACCCGCCTCGCTGCCAGCCGACCAATCACAATCGACAGCTCTCTCACGCGCTGACACCAAGTGACGAATTTGGAAGCGCGCGGTAGATTTGAATCCCATTATCCTATTCCGTACCTACTTACAACGGTCTCGGTTATGGCCGAGAATCTCAAATTCTACCGAGACAGAGTTCTCAGTGGAATTTGTAACCGAGAATGCCGAGACCGAGATCTCGGTCAACCCTTACTATTTTATTCATATTTACTAAGCTTTGCTATCCTATTGATAGGATAAGATAAGGTGCTCCCATAGCCGTTGTGCTCACATGATGCATATAATACCATCCGTTGCGACTCACATAGTCGACATACAGGAGGAGTGATGATTCTCTTAAGCAATAAAATTCCATATGAAGTAATATCAAACAATCAATTTGAAAAACATTGTTGTATCATAGCCATCAACATTAAATCAGGAACCAAGAAAGGTGTAAATACTGTAATTTATAGATCGCCAAACATAAGCAAGAGCGACTTTTTAACATAGTTTCAAAGATGGTGCATGGAAAATTTACAAGATGAAAATATAAACATTATAGTTGAAGATTTTAATATAAATGTTAAAGCAAATGTAGACATATACACAAAAAAACTGAAATCTATTATTCAAACTGCAGGGATGAAACAATTAGTCAAAGATTTTACACGAATTACAAATATCTCAAAAACGACGATTGATCTGGTAATCTCAAATAAATTCAACTTAAATATTAATGTACTAGATAATCCTTAAATTACCGACCATAACATAATTCAAATTCTAATAAATAACAGAGAAAAATGCAACTCCAGTAAAGAAACACAAATAATAACATTTAAAAATTACAAAAAATACAATAAGGAAATTTTCATTCAATCCTTAGAGACTATTAATTGGAATGGAATAAATCAAATGGAATATAACCAAAAAACTGACCAGATGATATTAAACTTTAAAAAAATCTATTGATAAAGTTGTTCCAGAATAGAAGATACATAAAAGAAACAATAATAAATGGTACACAAGCGAACTACGTACAATGCAGCACGATAGAGATGCATTTTACAAAAGAGCATGCCTTACTAATAGTATTACGGATTGGGATAACTACAAAACAGCGAGAAACAAATACTCCAAAGACATAAAAAGAACGCATAATGAGTACATAAAAAATAAAATAAACTCAGAATAAGGGGATCCCAAAAAATTTTGGAAAAGCATAAAAGAATTAGTACATGGTGAAAACAAAGACGACATAAAAATAGTCAATTTTCCAAAAGAGATAAACGAAGAAAACATGGCTAATAACTTTAATAAATATTTTATTGAAAGTATCATTCAAATTAACAAATAAATACCCAAAATTGCTGTTAACCTCACAAATGATAATATCGACCCAAACAAATCATTGGTCTTCAGAAAAATAAATGCAGAATATTTATTTAACATTTTAAACAAAAAAAAAATCAAAGAATAGTTCAGATGGATTAACTATTAGTAAAATAAGAGATGCTTTTCCAGTAATTGGATCTACTCTATTAAATATTATCAATAAGACGATTGAAGAAGGAAAATTTCCACAGTCATATCTACTATTATACCGGTTCCAAAGGTTAAAAATACCAGAAAATGTGAAGAATTTTGACCAATCAACACCTTACCAAAATATGAGCAGATTCTTGAAGTTATAATAAAAGAACAAACTTTGCAATATCTAGATAAACACGATATTTTATACCAAGAGCAATCGGGGTTCACATCTAATAACTCATGTGAAACAGCATTAAACGTGATTGTCGAAGAATGGAAGGAAGGAATGAATAATAATAAATTTATCTTAGCAATATTTTTGGATTTTCAAAGGGCATTCGAAACTATATATCGAGACATACTAATAAGAAAGCTTAAAGAAATTGGTTTCTCATCTGTAGCCATTAAATTAATACAAGAGTATTTGAGAGACAGAAAGCAGGTAACAAAAATAAATAATCAATTTTCAAAACCAATGGAAAATAAGTTAGGAGTACCACAGGGATCGGTCCTTGGACCTCCATTGTTCATACTCTTTATTAATGACATGGTGAAAATATTTTCAAAATGCAAAGTACGACTATTTGCCGATGATACACTAATATATTTAATTGGAGATAACTATGAAGAACTAATACACATTTTAAATAATGAACTAAATGATGTATCAAGATGGCTAAAAATAAATAAGCTTAAATTAAATACAAAAAAAAACAAAATGTATGGTGATTGGATACAAGAAGACATCCAGTGAAAGCAAAATTAAAATTGATGGTGAAATTATTGAAAAGGTTACTGAAATGAAATACTTAGGAGTTATATTAGATTCCAAACTAAATTTCAATAGACATGCTGAATACAACTACTGCTCAAGTATACTTTTCCTATGCAACGAAAGAGAACAAAATAAGTTACAAATTCTCCAAAACAGGGCAATGAGAATAATTCTTCGACGAAACAGATGCTGACCTTGAACACGATGGTATTTATCAACAAAATATTGAACAACACGTTACCAAAATACTTCTCAAATAAAATTGTATACAATAAAGACATTCACAGATATAACACAAGGACGTGCAAGGAAATTAGGCTACAAAAAAAGGACAAAGCGAGTACGCAGAACAGTCTACTGTACAAGGGAATGAAGTTGTATAACACACTACCAGAAACTTTGAATTCCACACCAATTGGAAAGTTCAAGATGTATTGTAGGAGCTACATAAAGCTTAAAAAATATAGTGAATATGAAATATTATAATCAATTTGAAATTTGTAAACTTAAATGTACAAATTACTAAAATAAATAAAATATTATTATTATTATTATTATAGATGGGGCCTTAAAGAATCGGCGATGTGTGAATGCGGTAAGGTACAGACCACCGAACATGTGGTCAACGAATGCCCGCTCCATTCATTCCCCGACGGGATTGATGAGGTCCACAGGGCAACGCCTGAGGCCTTAGACTGACTCGCAGACCTAGATGTCCCCCTCTGACCCCCCATCATACGAAAGAAGAAGAACGCTTTGATATTATTTGCATGTGAGTATGCTTTTGTACTTTATATGGGATATTTGGGATTTCAATAAACTCCCCATTTTCCGGGAAAAACTTAATTGCACATCCATTATTTGTTATGCTCAACGAGAAATAATGCAAACTAACCAAAATGCGTTGTGGGGTTTCCACTATTTGTCTGTTTGTATTTGTCAGTAATTGTCATACAAACAACTTTTTTTAAATATGAATACTAAACAAGAATCGTTTGGAGCCGTGAGACTATGGCATACCCTATTGGGGTCTGTTTTGAGATATAAGGTAGTGGGGAGGGAATGGTGATGGGGAAGTGAAAGATGGGGAAGAGAAAGGTGGGGAAAAACCTGACCATTCAGATACGGTCTCCAAACACGGCTAAAGCCATTTCAAGCAACGTTTCAATTCTGAATAATGGCATTACACCAGGCCGATACTGAGAGTATCTACCACTCCGGAACGTGCCGCAAATATTCTATATATTATTTTAAATGAATAAAATGTGAAATTACACAAATAATTCAAATTTACTTGAGCAAACATTAATCCAATAAATTTTAAAAATAAATTAATGAAAAAAAAACAAAATGCTGTAAACAAGGTTTGTTTCTTCTTTCGTTATATAATTATAATATCTAAAATAGAAAAAATGCCTCTCATAATTTATTCATTCAGGTTTTTAAAAACGGTTTTTTTTCCTAGAATAAAAGTGCTTAAAATATTATCCCTTGTCTTGCTTTTCGGCAACGTATACAGATAAGAATTAATTTTGTTATTTTTTGTCAAAGTAAAAAAAATTGTTTGATCTTAAAGAGTCGAAAGGTCATTTTATATTCTTACCATGTCTCTATTCTGATTTTTTAAAATTAATTATGTTCCTTTGAAAGGTTTTTACCGGCCGTCACAGTACTTATAGGTTGCTAAGGAAAGAAAATACTAATTTATATTATGTATATATTATAAAGTATAAATTGGAATATGGGAGTGTTATCTGGAACCCACAGTATTCAAAATATTCAAAAACTAATGTTTCTGTCCAAAAAAATTCCACTGTTATCATTTAAACTTGGATTAAAAACGGCTGCAACAATTTAATTTTACAACCCTGGAAAAAAGAAGACAATTAGCTGCCTTAATATGTTTGTACAAAATTATTCATGATCCACTGGAGCGTTTTTTGCTGAATTTCAGCACCACCTACAAAACCTGGGTTTGCTTAGCTGCTGAATTTCAGCAAATTTTCCCTAGATGCATAATTTTTTTTTTTTAATATTTTTAAAAACTCCCACGATCTGTGATTCACATAATGATGTAGTTTATAAAATCCTTTAAATCATTTTTCATAGGTAATCTCTATTCTTTTGCGTCTACGATTAACTAGAAAGGTCTAAAAAAGCATGTATTTCGCGTTGCTGACAAAAAAATTTCGTTTAAACTGACAGCCGTGTGTTTGCTTAGAATAAGGTGAAAGTGATTGTTTTAATTGATTTTTATTACGTGTTTATGTACGACAGTTACCGCAATTCAATTATCCATCGATGTAACGTGTTTTCAATTCGTTCAAATTAAAAATTAGTGCCTTTTTACATGTTTTTCGTAAGTGGGATTTAAATTTCAAATTTCATCCGATCTTTGTGTTTATTTTGACAATTATCGACCTAATTACTTGACGTGTGCATTTGAACTACGGTTTATCAATTAGAAGAATTCATAACAAAGATATACATGTAAATTTCAATTAGTTTTGAAAATGACAACCAAAGCCAGCTGTCAGATTGCATATTTTGTCAGAATGGAAATTGCGAAACTCAAGAAAATTCATGGAAGTATCTTGAAAGGTTAGTACTACGTATTCTTATGATATATATCTTATTAAAAACCTTGTATATTGTTTTACTACGTTATGGTGATATATATATCCAATGTTAGGTCACAAATGTTTATAAAGCTAGTCTGATTTTGATATCGTGATTTAGGGTGTATTTGTAAAAAATATTTTAGTTAAATAAAGCAAAAATCACGTTAATTCTTATTGATAATTGTAGACAATGAAAGTATCCTTCTAATTTCATACAGTTTTTTGTGGTAAATGTATTTAAATATACTAAAAAGTGGATTTCATTTTGACACTCCGCGATCTCAAAAATCTATAAAAACGTTTTTCGAGCAAAATATCCAATCAGCTGTTTGCAGTTAAAACTTGAGATTTTAAAAATATGTTTGCTTCTGTGGTTATCTAGGTCATAGACAAAGTGTAGACATCGAAAATATCCAATGTTGACTTGAAAAAGTGACATTTAGGGCAATTTCAAAGGAACTAACACGCAGGATTCGCACGTTTTTTAAAGTTTACGATTTTATAATATTTTTTTTATAATTTCTACGAATATGTGATAATCGACAAAAGATAGGTGAATTCCTTGGCTATATAGAACTATAATCAGTTTGTATGTCTCTGTATTAAAATTCGGAGGTATGACTTTTTTCAATGTCGGCGGAAAATATTCAAAACTAGCTGACCCGGCAACGCGTTGTTCTGGCTAACTAAACACAACGCCATCTACTGGATGGTTATCCAACCTTCATAACCACCACCATTTTTGAGTTCATCGCGAAGCGACAGACAGACAGACACCGCGGAGAACTTTAATTTATAATACGTAGAGATGGTGCGAAAGATTATGCACAATGTGCATGAAATATTTGAGGTAACTAACGTATTTAAGTTGATAAGGATTAATACTGTATCAATCTAAATAACTTTCCAATTACCGCATTGATAGTGACCATTTTTTGACAGAATGGGTATGGCAGCTCTCCGTAAAAGCTAAGTAAGCTCTCCGTATGGATATCGCGAACAGGCAGACAGACAGACGACGCTGAGGACTTTAATTTATAATATGTAGAGATGTAGAGAAGGGAAGATAGTAAGCTATCCGTTAAAGATAGATATATGCCATCGCGGACTTTTTTGTAGATCTATAAAAGAGGAATATCCCGCCATGCATTGTTTTTTTGTATCTCAAAGGGATTAGGCAGGGTTTTCGATGAAAGCTACCAAGCGGCTTGACTTTTTCCGACGATTCTTACAATTATTGTTTTTTTTCAACCAATTTACACAAAACCTTAACAAATTATATACTTAAACCTTCTCCACAAATCACTCTATCTATTGGTGAAAACCGCATGAAAATCTGTTCAGTAGTTTTTGAGTTTATCGCGAACAGACAGACAGTCAGAGAGACCGTCAGACGACGCGGAGGGCTTTAATTTATAAAATGTAGATAAGATGTAGAGATAGTAAGCTATCTGTAAAAGATAGATACATGCCATTGCGGATTTTTTTGTAGATCTAAAAAAGAGGAATATCCCACCATGCATTGTTTAGTTATATCTCAAAGGAATTAGGCAGTGTTTTCGATGAAAGCTACCAGGCGGCTTGACTTTTTCCGACGATTCTAACAATTATCGTTATTTTTCAACCAATTTACACATAACCTTAACAAATTATATACCTAAACCTTCCGCACGAATCACTCTATCTATCGGTGAAAACCGCATGAATATCCGTTGAGTAGTTTTTGAGTTTATCGCAAACAGACAGACAGATAGACAGACGACGCGGAGGACTTTAATTTATAAAATGTAGAGATGTAGAGATGATGAGGCAAAAGTTAAAAATCTCGCCGTCGCTCTAGTGGACTTCTAACCACTCATTGTCTGAGCAATATTCACATTAATGTTCCTAACAGACGTAATTTAAGGAGTCATAATTGTGGTGAACGTATGTCTTGCGGTATGAAAGAGACATGCGTGTATGAGTGAGACAGCATGCGTCAGGCGCTCGGAGCAGCCTGACGCATTCTGGCCGGTCTCGTTATCCCTTATTAAATAAGAGGGATAATTAACATTTTGAGATCTTAAAAGTGTCAAATAATGTTTATTACTCTGCGTACATTACATATGTGAAATCAAAATAATTTTGTCGTAAGTAGTGTGGACGTACAACGAGTTTTAAGAATATGTGCAGATTGTTATCGTGATTCATTAGATGCGAAGTGTTTAAAACCCAGGATGGGTAGCGAACATTTACCAGATGTGGTAATTTGTTCGGTCGTTGGGTGTCATAGCCGTACCCCTGCAACCTTTACTGCAAACCCCGCTGCTCGCCGCTACGTCGCTGTATTTACGACTGTGGACCATATGACCCGTTCGGTGTGTGGGCCACCGAAGCGGCCTTCTAAGAAACGCACCAGAGAAGAGAACAAACTGATGATCTCTGCTATCTCTACATCCCTAGCTGCCCCCGCTGCCAACCGCCCGCGCCTGCCCCCCGCCCCTAAGCACATGGACTAGGAAGTCATCGGACTGATCCCGCGCCCTTCGGTTTCTACCAGTGCCGTACGTATGAAGTGATAAATGACAAATTAAAATACCTAAGAGATAGTGTTTAAAACAACAATCAATAATAATAAACAGTTCACAGTGACAATTTTTACAGTGTATAACGAGTATATACATTTTCGTTAGCGTTGATTACATGTTATTTTTATGGTTTCTTTGCAATTGTTGTTATGGACTGCAGATTTATTAAATATAGGTTTTGAGTATGTGTGAGTAAGATTAAGTTAGGTTAGGTTAGATTAAGTAGATTAAGTTAGATTAAGTTAGATTAAGCTAGACTTAGGATGTTAAGTAGATTACTAAATACATAAGTTAAATGTATTATTGCGGGGCAAGAATTCCAATAATCCATGCGCTTGATAGCTGCAAAACGAGTTGTTATCTAGCCTCCTACACAGTTAAGTAAATTAAAATACGTACATATAAAAAGATATTTTATTTGATTTATTGGGGGGCTAGAATTCCAACAATCCATGCGCTTGATAGCTGCAAGACGAGTGGTTATCTAGCCCCCTACATAGTTAAGTAAATTGAAATATGTGTATAAAAAGATATTTTATTTAATTTATCGGGGGGCTAGTATTCCAATAATCCATGCGCTTGAAAGCTGCAAGACGAGTTGTTATCGAGCCTCCTAAGTTAAGTAAATGCTAATGTAAAATCCATGCTAATTTGTACAGCGCTCTTGAGGCGATTTTTCGCAAAAACAGCGCTATATAAGTTGTCCAAATTTATTATTATTATTATTATTATGAGTAACGTATGAAAGGTTGTGATTGTTTTCCATTCGTTGCCTTTATCAGTTGACTTCCTAAGAAGCACCATTGTCCATATCTCAGAATAAACATCAATAGTCTACCTACGACTTATTATTAAAAAAAACACCCTGTACTGAGATCATCATATTCAGAGGAATCTGGATCCAACAAAGGGAGTCCAGAAAACCTGAAATACATAACCCTTCTACCATATGTCATGGAGAACAAACAGTTATGTAATTGCTTTATTATCATGTCTTTTCTTTGTTTTTTTTTTATATTTGTCTGCAGGTAATGTTTTATGTTTACACTACCCTGTTTTATATGTTTTATATTATTTCTGTTTTTACACTGCTAGTATCTCCGCCTAGTAACAACTAAACCTAGAATACGCAAGCTGTGAACATTTCTAATTTGTGTGTTAATATCTATAATCTATGCATATCTTGTTACTCTGAGTGCATATCCCAACGGCAATTTTATTACTATAATAATTGTTAACATTCTGTACATGTTTCAAACAATAAAGAAATTATCATCGAAGAAGAAGATAACACCAATAATCTAAACGAAAATATGAAAGAGAACAAGACGAAACAGAAAAAGATGGTCGCAAACCAGAACAAATGACCACTCGTCCGACTAGACGAGAGGTTCTGTTTTAGAGTCCCATTAGCGACCATTATCTTCTTCTATTGTTCTCTTTCATATTTTCGTTTAGATTTTACGCACCAGATTTAAATGTCCGGGTTTAATTTTCCCCACAGGAAAAACTAAACCCTTTCACACACTTCCCAAATGATCATCTGGTCAATCCACGTTATGCAATTGCACTATATGTATTATAATTACAAAACAATACAAGAACAACATGTCAACCTACCAGAGACCAGATGGGAAAATAATTCACCGACTCCAGATATTTTCATATCAGAGGGTTCGGCTCTGTGGAATTCCTAATTGAACCTATAAATCCTACTGATCCCTCAATATAAATATTTAAAAAATCTTTTGTAATCCTACATGTATTTAAAATTACCGATTTTTGCATTTTTATGTATAAATTCTTTGACAAATCTAATACGCCTAAATTTTGAATCAGAGACCTAGGTATAATGCCAGTAGCCGAAATAACAAATGGTAATATTTTTATATTCCGAGAATGCCAAATTCTTTTAATCTCATTTCCTAAATCTGTGTATTTTCTAATTTTTTCAGAAACAGTTTTTTGAATATATACTGATATCTTCTTCTTCAATGATACATTCATTGATGGGAATAACATTAAAAAAATATAAAAAGAGAGTTATTCTTAAAAAAAAATTGAATGAATTATCTTTATCTTGTGAAATGATTTTGTTCGTACCTGAATGTGAAATCGATACGCGCATCTCCGGTTGTTTTATCCTTACATATTATATCTTACGTGAGTGTTAGTTATTTCCAGAGAGCAAACATAATCATATTGCGGCGTATCGAATCCCCATGGAAATTCAATACAAACATTAAAGCGCGCCGTCATAAATAATATGTTATCCTCGCCGCTCTCCGGGAGGTTCAATGAAATTACCGCGCAGATCAGTTTGTGTTAGAAGCTGTGGTAAGTGGGATATGTAAGCTGAAAAATCGAATCATATTATAATTCTGCAGCCAGAGAAGTAAGAGATAAGCTTGGAATCTGTATTTAGAGAGGTAGTATCCAATGTGGAGACGTTATGCTTAAAGATAAAGGCAATCACTGGAGCGTTCCGATATAATCAATTTCAGTATTGAGCGCTCGGAAATTTTTAAGCGTTCGATTTGGAAAACACCCGCCCTCTTTCACAAAATCATACCTCCAAATATTAACAGTGAGACATATTTACTGCTTACCTACAGTATTAGAGAGGCATTTAATGCACCTATATTTGACACTTTGCCTCACAATTTTAGGATTCTTAAAAAAATATTAAAAAATGGTTAAATTTATAAATTCTATGTAATATTTTTTTTTAAATTGCCATTCCTAAATCCTACATCGACTAATACTAAATATTATGATTTCTGTTTTGTCTATGACATAGTTGATCATCACATATATAAATTTGCGTAATCAATGATTTGTAAGATAAAGTTGCAAATAATGAAGAAGATATGCGATACATATTTTGTTAATGTGTGAAATTGCTAAGTTACCCGAACTTTGGAATTAAGCGTGGGAAGTTTAGAAATAATTCTTTTTTTTTTAATTATCATTAAATGGGTCACATTTTGGCCAGTGGACGCTCGCGGGTATTTGCAAATTGTCCGAAATGTGGCCAAAAACGCTCCAGTAATAAGTTTATTAAGTAATTCATTTATATCCAACTAAGTAACTAGTTTAACTTGTTGCTTTAGTTGTAAATATTACCATTGATGATTTAATCTGACTCCCAGTGGCGGAGTAAGGGGGGGCGGCCCGCCCTAGGCTCCTGGTCCTGGGGGGGGCCTCAAACGCCTCCATCTTCCCTTGATCAAATCCTAAACAAGCCTTTAATGCACCAAGACACTGTAAAAAAAAAACTTAGAAATTTTTTATTTCATTTTTTTTCAAGATGCACTTGTTAAGAATGCTCTCACCAATTTTTTAAAGAAATTCGAAAAATTCACGGAGATACAACATTTTATGTGAAACCGTTTGAAGCAGTTTTGAATTATCCTTAAGCAAAACTTTGAATGCGTTTTTCTCGAAATTGTTTATACGCGTTTTTCAACCTGGTTGACTACATATTAAATAAACTTTACAACCGCTTTGCATTCACTAATTCTTAAACTATTTGAAAATTCAGTGTCTATGGCACCATGTAGGGGAATTTCGATATCTAAAGAAAAGAATAAAATGGCGGACCAGCGAATTTTATTTTCATTTTTTTATGGTAAATTTTAATCGTTCTTCAAAATTTAAAAAAATTAGAAGGGGGCCCTTTATAAAACAATCCCTACATGAGGTCATAGTCAGGGCCAGATTATACATGTTGGGGCCCCTAAGCAATACGCGTCTCGGGGCCCCTTTACCATCGGGGCCCCTAGCCGATGCGTGGCCCCTAGGCAGTGGCCTACTCTGATTTGTGGACAATACGGTCCTGCCAAGGCCGGCTTAAACATGTCGGGACCCCTAGGCAATGCACGTCTCGGGGCCCCTTTACCCTAGAGGTCCTACTGGATGCGGGGGCCCTAGGCAGTTGCCTACACTTTTTATGAATAATACGGCCCTGGCTATAGTGACTGGATTTTCAAAGGCATTGCCCCATACTTATGGACAATACGGCCCTGCCAAGACCGGTTTAAACATGTTGGGGTCCCTTTAGCCTAAGGGCTTCTACCCAATGCGGGGCACCTAGGCAGTTGCATACACGTCTTATGGATAATACGGCCCTGGCTATAGTGACTGCATTTTCGAAGACAGTGGCCTATACTGCCTGGCAGGGCCGGCTTAAACATGTCGGGGCCCCTAGGCAATGCACGTCTCGGGGCCCCCTTTACCATAGGGACCCCTAGCCGATGCGTGGCCCCTAGGCAGTGGCCTACACTGCTTTTTGCACAATATGGCCCTGCCAGGGCCGGCTTAAACATGTTGGGGCCCCTAGTCAATGCACATATCAGAGTAATCTTTCTCTAGGGGCCCCTACCCGATGCGGAGCACATACACGTCTTATAGATAATACGGCCCTGGCTATAGTGACTGGATTTTCAAAGGCAATAGCCTACACTCCTACACTGCCTTATGGACAAAACGGCTTAAACATGTCGGGGCCCCTAGGCAATGCAAGTCTTAGAGCCCGTTTACCCTAGGGGCCCCTACCCGATGCAGGGTTTTTCTAGTACGTTGTCAACCAGGTTGAAAAATATAGGGAGAAAAACGCGTTCAAAGTTTTGCTGAAGGATAATTCAACACACAAACTGTTTAAACCGGTTTCATATAAAGATGCTGTATCTCCGTCTATTTTACGATTTTCTCTACAGTATTTGGTATAAACAAATGTATCTTTTATGAAATGAATTAAAAAAGTGACTTTTTTGTGTCCTGGTGCCTTAAAACCTTGTCTAGGTTTTGATCAAGGGAACACGGAGGTCCTTGGAAGTCCCCTAGGACCAGAGGTCCGTGTGAATTGAATAAAATTCTTGTAAAATTACATCAACTTTTATAAGGGGGGGGGGGGCTCATTCAGCTTTGCCGCCCCGGGCCTCTGACGGGCTTAGTCCGCCACTGCTGACTCCATTAGCACTACGTCAAAATACAAGGGTTTTAAATAACAAAGAGGGTAGTTATAAACTTGGTTAATTTATTGCACGGTAGTTTACAATGAATACAAATATTTATAAGCGTCCTGTCGTGAGAGATTCAAAATTGCAAGTAATGTCAATGTTGCAAGGTAATAATACAAGTACACTACCCCAGCGGTGTGGTCAGCCGAAATAACACAGTTTCCAGTACCTGGCTACAGACCTCAACATGTGGCAATGTTATGTGGTTAAAATATTATGTACATCAAAGTTAATATACAACAATATTAATATTCAACAATACGATGTGTGTTTAAAATTTGCAGCAATATTATCGTCATGCAATTTTTTTTTATTAATATTAAAAATATATTCCTCGTGTAATGTTTGATTAAAATTGAAAGCGAGCAAAGAAAACAAGGAAGATAGTTGTTGATCCACCCTACTGTGCTAAATTTCATCAAAAGAAAAAATATTTATACTTTAATAAATTTGGTGGTCCAGCCTGATGATAAAAACCTTTGTACATGACTTTAAAATTGGGCAATATTGGGTTTCGTTGATGTTATTTGTAATTGAATATATTATTTCTTGCAACATATAAGATTTTTAAAAAGTTATTTTAAATTTCAAAGTTTTAAATACCAATTATTTTTAAAAATTTTACGATATCACCACATGTTTAAAACTGTAGGTAGTAAAAAAAAAATTTACAACATGTTAATAAAAAATTGGATAATATTACTATTGTGACATTTTCTACACCTTTCTTCTTTGTTTGAACAGCAATCTCTGCCTTTTCTCGAACAATTTGCGAAAACTGCCATGTGGGCCATCCTATTTCTGCAGCGGTCCTCGAGCGATCGCGTTGGATTCTCACTGAAATAGAAAAATACACGCACTTAATTCTTTTAAGAAACTATGAACATTTTAAAAAGACTATTGGGTTATTTACATCAGTTTCAAGATCGGTATATTTGAATATTTCTCAAAAGGTCAGTACGGAACTTTATGGGGACTGTCAAATCGTAATTTGACGTAAATATTTTTGTTCAGAAAAAATGCTGCAGCGGATTTACATTTACATGAATTTAAGTTATAAAATTGAAATAAAACTTACGAAATTTAGCTGCAGGACGTTGCAATCCTGATCTCTCACGGCTGGAATTACTTACGTCGTAATGTAGCGGTCGGGATAAACATCTACGCAATGCGAATTCGATTCGGGTTCACCATTTTTAACGGTGTTGCTTTACTTGTAAATATTACCATTGATGATTTAATCCGACTCCATTAGCACTACGTCAAAATACACGGGTTTTAAATAACAAAGAGGGTAGTTATAAACTTGGTTAATTTATTGCACGGTAGTTTACAATGAATACAAATATTTATAAGCGTCCTGTCCAGAGGCGGATTAAATGTTAAGAGCGCCCTAGGCAAGCACCTAATCGGCGCCCCTCTAGCGGCTATTTTTTTTACCTACATACCAAGTTTCACCACAATCGGTTTTGTATTTTTTTGAATGAAGAAGTAACTAACAGCGCAGGGGTAGGCAGAGAGGACGGACCGCCAAACAACTCGGTCTTGGCACACACTCTTTGCCTCACTCACATTCATACATCGTCTCATACATACTCTTCTATTATTCTGACTTTTCACATGGCCCGTCTCAAGTATCTGATTTACTTGATCGTGCCATGTCTTCCTCGGGCGTCCCCGACTTCTTCTACCATTCACATTTGCATCATATATTCTTTTAACACTGCTTTCTTCGTTCATTCGCTCTACGTGCCCAAACCATCTGAGGGTCCCTTTCTTAATGTTGCTCATTATACTTACATCAGCCTTACATTCTTTGCGGATATCCACATTTCTAACACGATCATACATGGTTTTACCACACATACGTCTCAGGGATCTCATTTCAACAGCATTCAGTTTACTTTCATCCTTCCTCTGCCAGTTCCATGCCTCACTGCCATACATCAGGGTAGGTACCAGGACTCCATTGTGGACTGCTAGTTTCGCTTTTATTGAAAGTTTTTTATTAGCTCCAACGGCATTCAGTCCTCCATTAATAGAGTTACATCAAATACCTATACATACGTACACACATACACAGTTAAAATATTAGTAGGGATAATTAATAAAAAAATTAAAAACCTAATATTTGAAAGAAAAAAAGCAATCAATTATTTATTTAAAAATAGTATCTACTAATCACATTCAAGGAAAATTGCTTTAAAAAATTAAAAATTTCTGGGTCTACATTTTTATCTTGCAAAATTGTTAATAACGTCGTCATAGTTTAAAGATAGCAAAAAGTTTGATTGCTAACGAATTTAATCCCTTATGTGTCATTGAAAAACGAAGATAATTTTTCACTCTCCTTAGAAAGGAAAAACTTCACTCACCACTGCAATTGCTAACTGCCGGCGATCCGCACATTATTAAGACTATGTCAATGTTTGGGTAAATCGTTTAGAGTTCTTTATTTCTTAGAACCTGTAAAATCGCTTTGGTTGTTCGGGAAAGTTCTCCATCTCAATCTATCGTTGTTAAATAAGAACGCAGATGGATACATTCATCAACAAAGCAGTTTTCTAAATCACAAGAATATATCGTTACTAACATATTGCACTATTCTCAATTTGAACTTCTTCAGTGTTTAAATTTACCAAATTCCTTAAAAACGTAAATTTACTATAATAATTTACTGAAAAAGGCTTTTCTCCACTGTGTGTAAATATGTTACTTTTTAGATATCCCTTTGTAGCACATAAATAGTTGCAGTCAGGATACGAAAAATACGCTTATCGACACGACAGTTTCATTCAACGGAATCGAAATTCAGTTATCGACAGTTTCATTCAACGGAAACTATCGACAGTTATCAACGGAAACTATCGACAGTTATCGACAACTATCGACAGTTATCGGAAGTTATCGACAGTTTCATTCAACGGAAACTGTTCTTCTGCGGTTAATTTCAGACTTGATCATCGGGATGGAAGCAGGTAAGTTGGGTTTGGTATCTGTTCTTGACATGAGTGCGGCATTTGACACGGTAGATCATAGTATTTTTTCAATAATTGTACTTCACCTGAAACTCCCATAGAATGTGGAGTTCCCCAGGGTTCTGTCTTGGGTCCCATTCTTTTCATTCTCTATACGAATCGCCTCGAGAAACTAATTCAATCAGCTGGCTTTGAATCACAAGGCTATGCAGACGATCGTTTCATTTTCAAGTTTTGTTCCCCGGATGAAAAAGACGTCCTTAAAAACGAGGTGGTTAGTTTCATTAACACAGTCTCAAGTTGGATGTCTGTCAATAAACTCAAACTTAATCCGACCAAGACGGAATTTATTTGGATAGCTTCTCCTGGAAGGCAAGCCCTCATCGACTCTAATCCAATCCATATTCAGGGCACAGATATAATTCCTTCTACAGAAATAAAGTTTCTAGGTTTCACTATAGACAAAAGTCTTTCTCTAGAATCACAAATTTCAAAATCTGTAAGTTCAGGCTTTTTCCATCTAAGGCAGATAAAATCAATCAGGCGTTGCCTTCCCTCTGATGGAGCAAAGTCACTCATAAATTCGTTCGTTGTCTCACGTATGGACTATTGTAATAGTGCGTATGCTGGCTTGCCTAAAAAACAATTCAATAGAATCCAGTCCGTTTTTAATGCTGCGGCGAGAATGATTTTTGGTGAATCTAAGTATTGCCGTATAACCCCGCTTCTAAAGGATCTTCATTGGCTTCGATGCCCTGAAAGAATAGAGTTCAAGATCTGCTTAATGACCTTCAAAGCATTGCAAGGAATGGCGCCAGCCTATATATCGGAACTATGTGTCCGACAAAACTTAAGCGATAGGCAGCTTACTCTAAGGTCAGCAGATCGAGATGTTACTAATCGTTTAATCGAACTTTCTAGGTCAAATCGAGCCGTTTACTATGATCGATCTTTTCGTGTAACTGGCCCGCTCATTTGGAACAAACTTCCCTCAGCTCTTACTAATATCCAGAACTTGGGTGAATTCAAAAGAGCTTTAAAAACAAACTTATTTAAAAAATCATACCTTTCATGAATTTTAACTCCTTTTCAATATACTTTAATAAGCCATGTTCCTCAAGTTTCTGGTAATTGTTTGGTTTCGATTACCTCCTTACTATAGTTTTATGTGCACTCTGAATTTGTATTATTTCTAAATGTTAACTGCCTCCTGTTCTATATAATTTAGTTTAAATGATTCTTGTTGAATGGCACCGTGATGGTTTATCATTATATATTGTCCTGTGCCAAAACAGCACTCACTATTGTTGTTAATATTGTTCTTTAGGAATTGCTTTGTATATTTTTGTATATTCGTTATTTCACATTATTTAATTAATTTTTTAAGGACTCGTAAGGAACACTGTAGGTTAATTTTAAGTTTATTATAATTAAGCGCACTTGAAGTGAAACATCACAAAACTGCGCTATATAAATACTACGTTATTATTATTATTATTATTAAAAAGGTTTCTCTCCACCGTGAATCAGTGAGTGTGTTCTTAGACTTAGACTTCGTTCTTAGACTTCCCTTTTCAGAACATGAATAGTTGCAGTCGGGACATGAAAAAGGTTTCTGTCTACGTGTAATTTTTTGGATGTCCCTTGCGATAACATGAATAGTGGCAATCGGGACATGAAAAAGATTTTTTCCTCTGTAGATAAATATGTGACGTTTTAGTTGTTATTTTGAATAACATGAATAGTTGCAGCCGGGATACGGGATTTTTTTTATATATCCCTTTCGAGAACTTGAATAACTGCATTCGGGACAAGAAATATTTCCGTTAAATAGTTACTTTGTATAACATGAATAATTGCTATCGGGACGTGGAAAAGGTTTTTGTCCATTGTTTGTTTTAGTTATTTTTTCGAGATAAAGAATAGTTGCAGTCAGGACATGAAAAACGTTTTTCTCTACTGTGGGAAAACATGTGAATTTGAGATTTCAGTCATTTCAGAGATTTCATTTAGTTGCAGTCGGAATATGAGAAAGGTTTTTTTCCACTGTGAGTCAGCAGGTGACTTCCTTGATATTCCTTTTGAGGACACGAACAGTTGCAGTCAGAGTAGTTTTTCCTCTGAAAATTATACGGTGGATTTTTTAATCTCTCTTTTGAGAACTTTTAATAATTGCATTCGGATCATGAAAAAGGTTTTAATGAAATGAAGACAATATAAGCGAAAATCAGGAAACAGAAAAATCAGAAAAAGATATTGACTCCTCTGGGACTCGAGGTGTCAATATCTTTTTATAATTTTTCTATTTCCTGATTTTCGATTGAGTTTCGCTTATATTGTCTTCATTTAATTAAATATTACTATTTGAGATTTAACTCATAAAGTTAAAATAAAAATAAGGTTTTACTTCACTATGAGTCAGCTTGTGAATCATAGTGGAGTAAGGTGTTGCTCTACAGGGAAACCTTAGGAAAATGTAAAAAATAGAATGTGCGGTAAAACCACGGTTGAATTTGTCAGCCACCTCTAGTCTGGAGCTCCAAAATACCTGAAAAATACCCTCGACTCTGTGCAGAAACGGGCGGTCCGTTAAATAGATTCTCCCATCTTAACAGACGGATTGCAATCTTTAGAGCACATGCGTCGGGTGGGAATGCTATCATTGTTCTACCGGTATTACAATGGAAGATGCTCCGAGGAACTAGCATCATTGATCCCTTCGTCACCGGTGCATAGTCGGGAAACACGCCAAACGCGTGCCCAACATTTGTACACGGTTGACATTTGTCACATGAGAACGGGTCGTTTCTTCGACTCGTTCTTGTGTTCAACAGCTCGGCTGTGGAATGATTTGCCGGCCTCTGTGTTTCCTCCTTCCTATAACATGGGTCTCTTCAAGACCCAATGTTCATTCCTTCCTGTCCTCAAAAAGACCCTCCACACAGCATCCCAGATGACATAGGCCCTGAGGGAAATTATTTTCCTCAGGGCCTCCTGTGTGGAGTTAATGTAAAAAAAACATGTAGATTTACTATAGGTAAGACAATGTTGAATTGTGGAGATCCGGAAAGAATACAAGGCCTATGAAAATAATAATAATTTCCAAATTTTTTATAGCGCCGTTTGGTGATAAAATCACGTCAAGTGCACTTGGTGGATTAAAAGGTACAGTTATTTGGGATGGCATTAAGAGTTGATATGATACGAAGTGCATTGTGGAAGAAGTCAGGGAAAGCCAAGGAAGTCGTGGCATGATCAAGTGATTCAAAAACTAAAATAAAGTTGGACCACGCCAAGAGACCGTATATCGACCGTGTACCGACAAATCATTTTAAAGAGCGCACGTTTGAAAGTATCTCTCACCCGCAGTATTCTTCCGGTACTGTGCACCACAACGCAACCATGAGACGATTTATGAATGCGAATGAAGCAAGAAGTGTGTGTCGATTCAGAGTTGTTTGGTGGTCTTTCCTCTCGGGTTATCACGACATGATGTAGTTTCGTAGTTATCTAATATAATAATACTTCAATTCAATTTTTACATTTCGAAAGAATCTTTTATATTGTGTGAGAAGATGCATACTTACTTACACAATTAATTTGATATTATTTGTGAGAGATTCGAAATTGCAAGTAATGTCAATGTTGTGAGGTCCGCGCCTCCTAGTGGCGATAATACAAGTACACTACCCCTGCGGTGTGGTCAGCCGAAATAACACAGTTTCGAGTACCTGGCTACACTAGTTTATAGCCAACTTGAAGCAGTGAGAGATATGGCTCACAGTGTTCTGCCCTCGCGAATAATTAAGAAGGGTGTGATTTAAGAATTTCACGGCCAAAAGCATTTCGTGTTTTTTTTTTAATAAAAAAGAACATTCCCGGGTTACGAATATCGTGACAATATTTGAAATACGAATACGAATATCGTGACAAAATAGAGTTTGCTTCTGTGAAAATGCATAAGTGATTAATGCAGACACATTAATCTAGGGATACTTATATTTGTATTTTAATTTATTATATACTACCCACAAAAATGTTGTATAAATATCCTGTTTGTGTCTCAAATAAATAAATAAATAAAATATCCTACTTACAGCAGGTGGAAAATGTTGCTTGTGATGGAGGACTTAGCCAGCCGAGGAATCGATATACCCTACGCGACGCCCGGGTGGGACCCAAACGCAATGCCAACTCAGCCACTGACAGGAAAAAAATAATTTTATTTCTTCTTCTTTAACTAAAAAACGATTCGGATGACGTTTCAGTGTACATCATCAGGGCATATGGGTAAATTGTGATTAAGTATGTGTTTTATATATGTAGACGTTATACCTTCTTGTACGCGTCAATCGTCTTGGGGATGGTATTTCAGTATAATAATTAAATTAGTGTTTAGTTTTGGTGTTGCCGCCAAATATATATACCGTATATCAAGAACTATAATAAGCGTAAACCCGTAATAGGGTTTTTAAGGATTTCAATTGTCTGATGATTTATTTATTTATTTATTTATTTACGGACTTACGTCCAATTTAAAACAAAGTATCACGAAGTATAGAAATGAACAATGTAAGGATTCGGATGGTACATGAAAGCAAAGACAAACAGTGAAAATAGAAGAAAAATAAGTGTCAAGTCACGTCAAGACCTTGCAAAAATTAGGGTGAATATTACATATCTTCATTTGTTTAAAGAGCGACAGAAATCATTTAAGCTAATACCAAAAAAATCAAGGTCTTGACGTGAGTTGACCAGTCTACACATTCTGGACAGTGGTGAGTTATAACCATAGTTAGTCGAGTGCTGATTGAGGAAAAGCAGGTCTTTATTTCTGAGTCTACGAGAAGGTATATTAAATGTGATGAGTTGTAGTAATGTAGGCGAGTCGATTAAACAGTTAATAATTTTGAAGAAACAAATGAGATCAGATTTTATCCGACGGTCTTCTAAAGGAGAAAGGTTTAGAGTTTGTTCAATTTCAGCATACGAGTAATTGCCTCGCTCTAATCCTAGCCTCCAAGCAATTCCCTTTAGGAACCGATGTTGAACGGATTCAATATGACGAATATGGACAGCATAAAAAGGAGACCATATAATACAAGCATATTCAAGATGGGGGCGAACCAAGGAGCAGTAAAGAGTTCTTAGGGTATTTATGTTTTTGAAGTCAGAAGTGGTTCTAGTGATAAAACCAAGTAGTTTGAGAGATTTATTAACAATCGTATTTATATGTTCCCGGAAAGAAAGCTTGCTATCAAGAGAGACACCAAGATCTTTAATAGATTGAACAGTTGTTAGGCAATTATTATTTAATTTGTATTCGAAAACAATCGGATTTTTAGATCTGTAGAAGGACATAATTTTGCACTTATCGACATTTAGTTCCAAGCAATTAATTTTACACCAGTCATTGAAAGAGTCAATATCTGATTGGAAAAGAAGGCAGTCATGGTAGTTTTTGATTATTTTTAGGATCTTATTGTCATCAGCAAAAAGCCAAAAGCGTGTGTGAGAGAAAATACGAATAATGTCATTTATAAACAAGTTGAAGAGAAGCGGGGCTAAATGTGCTCCTTGCGGTACGCCGGATGTTACTTCAATAATAATAGACTCAATGTTATTTATTTTAACTCTTTGTTTTCTATTGCTTAAATAAGAATTAAAGAAAGATAGCAATGGGTTTCGTATACCTATAGCATATAGCTTGGCCATGAGGATAGCGTGTTTTACTTTGTCAAAAGCTTTAGAAAAGTCGGTATATAGAACATCTACTTGTGATTTATCTTCTAGGCCATTGACTACGGTGTTGGTGAAGGAGAGTAAGTTTGTAGTGGTAGATTTAGCAGATCTAAAGCCATGCTGTTCCTCAATCAGCACATTTTTGAAAATAGGTGTTATTTTTTTTGTGATTATAGATTCAAAGATTTTAGGAATATGAGATAACATCGATATAGGTCTATAGTTTTCTACGTTCGACCTATTACCCGATTTAAAAATAGGTCGTATATAGGAAACCTTCCAGGAATCCGGAAAAGTGGCAGATGATAATGATAAGTTATATAATAAACAAATTGGCTTAGATACAACAGATTTACATTCTTTCAATAATATTTCAGGTATACCATCAGGACCAGTGCTTGTTTTGCTGGGAAGATTTTTTAAGTAATTGAAAACATCTACAAGTGTGATTTCGCAATTATTAAGGTCAATAGTATTAGCATATTTAAGTGGAGGGATGGTGCATATGTTATCAGTATAGACAGAGGAGAAATGTTCAGCAAAAAGGTTGGCAATATCGAAATCGTTGGTGGCGTGAGTATCATTAAAAAATAAACTTGAAGGGAGATCGTTATCAATACGTTTTTGTTTAATAAATTTCCAAAATTGTTTAGGGTTAAGATTTAATTTTGTCTCAGTGAGTTCAATATAAGATTTATAACACAAGTTAGATTCAATTTTGGATAATTCTCTTAACTGAGAAAATTTTTGATAAAGCGCTAAGTTGTTCGTTAATTTGAATAACTTGTGTGTTTTCTTTTTTTCCATAATCAAATGCTTTAGTTTCATACTGAACCAAATAGGAAATTTAGGCTGGGAAAAAGTTCCCCTTGGAACGAACAAATCTATAGCATGAGTTATACATTCGTTGAATTTAAATACAGCATCGTTAATATTGTTGTTTGATAACATACCTGCCCAGTCATATTGGGCAAGGTACCTATTCATGCCAGTATAATCACCTTTGTTAAATTTGTAGTGGAATGTAACTGCTGATTTCAGAGTGTCACTTTTGAAACGATTAGTGAAGTTAATATCGAGTGGTGGATGATATTTATCTATTGGTAATATTGAGTCAGTAGCTTCACATACACAAACGCTAGACATATTGGTAAATATTAGATCAAGACAGTAACCTCCACAGTTATTGATCGAGTTTAATTGGTACATATTCAGGAAGGCAAAGAAATTTACTATTATGGAAGCATGAAGGGAAACATTATTAGGAGTTTTCACACCATGACTATCATTAAGCCACACTATTTTAGGAAGATTATAATCACCACAAATAAGTAAGGAATCGGCCTTTATGGAAACACGCTCAACTGCTTCAGTATGTGACTTATAGATTTCTATTGAAGAGGAGGGGGGAATGTATACACAACCAATGACAAGTTTCTTGGAACCAAGTAGAACACAAATAAATAATTGTTCAGATACATTATTAGACGATTCAAGAATGTGGCAAGAGTATTTTTTTTTAATACATATCATGATGAACATAAAAGTAAAGCTGTCCCAAACTTTGGCTAAAGAAGGAGGAACCGAAATATGGCATAGCAACCCAAAAAATATTCATGGTGATAGCGATGGGTGTTCGATATTTGTGTTTTTGTTCATAACAATTGCTTGAAGAACCGCTAATAATTCGATTCATGAAAGTGAAAGTTAGGTACTCAAAATGATGGAAAACAGGGGACGACTAAAAAGTTTTATGTTAAGCCTGCCATAAGAATAAGGGTTAGTGTTTAAAAAATCAAAATGCTTAAATGAATTGTAACATATTTTAGTGAAGAGCATTGGTATGCCGCATGACACTGGGCCTTTAAAAAATATCACTACATTACAATTTAAAAATAAAATAAATTATCTACAACGCATTAGCTCTTCGCACGTTTTCAAGTTTCGTCACTTTTTCTCAATCCTCACCTGAACATTTCTTACACAATAATATCTATTTCCATTCATAAGGTTTCCTTCCAGACCTGCAATAAATAATTAAGCATAAGATCAGGTTACACTGTTTCGAAATCCTTACAACTGCTTCGGACCGTAAAAGAGATAAGGACTGTTATTTTTTTAACGCACCTTTTTTTTAACAGGCAATACAGAACCACTAATATTTCGTATTTCCATTCTATGTAAAGATTCGTATTGACCAGATTTTGAAAATTCAGGAACAAATTAGCCACTTTTTATCTTAACTCGTTAGCAATTAATAATTTAATTTCATATCACCCTAAACTGTCTGCTCAAAACCTTCAACTAATTTAATTGCTTATGTCATCATAACCTTCTCAAAACTAGTTGAAGCTTTAACCGAGTATATTACCAGTTCAATGTTCCCTTTCTAAGTTTGTACAACTTCGCTGGCAGGGCCGCACCTGCAACATTTACGCCCAAAAAGGATCAACCTCAAGACGTAAGAAGAGCTTTGTGGAAACAGCAAAACTTTATCATTGACGAAGATAATATCAACTATGTTCAATGAAAATATGATACAGAAAGACACAGCAAATAAAAAAAGGTAACTCATGGGACTTGAACCCAGGTCCTCTAGTCTTACCGGAACTGGCATTCTATCAACTGAACTAAGCCACCTTATTACAGTCCGTCGTCTTTATCGATCCTAAACTTCGGTTTTTTACTAACATTATCTGCAATGTATAAAAATCACGAATTGTATATTTTTTAAGTTAGCTCTACACATCATGTCATCTTTGGAGATGCTGTATGTAGGGTCTTTTGAGGATAGGAAGAAGTTAAAGTTCTGGCAATGAGAAAGGTATAAGGGGCGGGTAGAAATCGGAGGGTCAGTGTCTACAGGAGTATCGGACGTATGAATCCATTTCTCACACTGCGGTGAAAGGCGATGTTTCTGAACTCGTCTCAACCCACGGTCTCCCGAATCGCCCAGCCACGCAGCTGGTGGGCAAATGCATCAGGAACCAGGGTACCATTGCTAAATCACCCAAATGGAGTGAACCAACAAATTGTTGAAAATAAGATGGTACCTAATAGCTTACTTGGTAGAATGCCAGTCCCGGCAAGACTAGAAGACACGGGTTCGAATCTCAGTGTTAAAAAACGGCTAAATAGTTTACGTTAGGTAAGGTTTTAAAGCTATTTTTAAAAAAAAACATAAGTTTTAATGACTTTTCAATAGTGATGCAACGAATACTACTTTTACGAATACGAATATCAAACCTACTATCCGGTGAAATACGAATACGAATAACTTGGCAGAGTAATAAAATACTCATTTATTTAACCTTGTTCTGTTTGTTTTGTATAGGTACTAATAATTAAAATTTACAACTGTCAAATTTTTATTCAGAAAACATAACATCTGTAGATTCGCTGGTGATAGGCGATTTCTTTTTTCAGTTTGGATGTTGCCAGCCGTTAAAAAAAGCCTCTCCGAGGCGACTGTACATGGCTTGTATGAAAAATATTTTTGCGCGATTTTTTTCAGTCGTGGGAAATTTATATCGTTTATCGAAATGTTTCAATATATCACTTTTTATTTTTTTTTTATTTTAATGGCTTTTCACCCCAAAGGAGTGTTCTGGCCAGTGTCAAGTGAATATATGATCACGTTTACGAGAGGACATCTTATTTAAATTTAGTTCCTTTTACTTCGCAGCTAACTCACATGTAACAATATAGGTACTTGCACTTGACCTGTGCCATCGACTGTCAAATACTGAAACTACTTAGAGAAAGAACGCGTATTAAATGAAAAATTCGAGGTTCATAGTACAGTGCCACAAAATCCATAGACATTTTGACATTTCTGTGACAATTTATTAATTCAAAAGTTTTTTTTATAGTATTCGTATTCGTAAATATATATTCGCCGAATACGAATATTCGGTAAATGTCTACTATTCGGCGAATACGAATATTCGTATTAGTATTCGTTGCATCACTACTTTTCAACTAACTAAACTAACTAACTAACCATCACGCCGTTTCCCCGCAGGGGTAGGCAGAGAGGACCGCCAAACAACTCGATCTTGGCACATACTCCTTGCCTCGTTCACATTCATACATCGTTTCATGCATGCTCTTCTATTATTCCGACTCTTCACATGGCCCGACTCAAGTATCTGATTCACTTGGTCGTGACATGTCTTCCTCGGGCGTCCCCGATTTCTTCTTCCATTTCTTTCTTTTCAAAGAGGTGTTAAAATGTTATTTTTTTGAGTTGTGTTGGAACCCTTGTACGAGTTAAAGCCCTATTTGTACCTTCGGTAGAACCGGCCCTGTTCACTGAATAAATATTGAATATATGTTGACGTGAGTAGTTTGAAACAATACCTAGTTTTCTATTATACCAATTAGAAGTTTTGGGTTCATTGGAAAGGTTTTGGGTTCGTTTCGCTAACTTCGCATATACTCGTATATTCAAGACTTGTGCTAACTGTTTCTAATGTTTGCATTGCTAATAATGTAAGACATCCCCCATCTTCAGTTTGATAAGTCAATTTGAAAACAATACGTTTTGCAAGTAGACTTATTAAACTAATTAGTTTCGGATCTTTTGATCGCGTCTGGCACTTCTCAAAGGCAGACAATATTATAAAATTTTCTTGGAAGTGTACTTGTGATGTCAATGAAATCACCTTCTTAAGGTTCCGCGCGTTTTCATTCCACGACAAAACATCCCCCCACAAAATATCTACTAAATCCTAACCTAACCTAACAAAAAATGGGATTAAAATAATACATAACACATCCTGTAAAGACAATAAATTAATTTTCAAAAATTCAGAAAAAAAGAATTCAGTGTCGTGGAGATACATTTTATCCTTGGGATATTATGTCGAGGGATATTTTGCGGAGGATATTTTGTTGGGGGATGAAAACGCGCATTATCCCTTCAAAGGGATTATACAATTTATTTAACTTTGTTTGATAAGGAGAACATCTGAATAGTGAGAAATTTCCAAATATTTTTCATCCCTTTCTACCCATTCTTCTCTTCCATCTAACAATATTCCCCAATTAATGGGATTACCATAGCTCGAGGCAAGGTTAACGTTTTAATTGGATTGATTTAACATGTTGCCGCAATAAAAATCTCTCTACAGGAATTGACCGTCAAATAAATTTCGGCGCTAACAATATTAAAAACCTCCATAATTTAATAATATTTTTTTTTACATCTTTCATCTTTTCTTCGATATTCGGTAAATTTTGTTGTTGATTTTCTTAAAACTGATTACAAATTTAACGTTTATCTGTAATGCATAATCGTGAGGAATTTTTTAATTAGTTGAATATCATTTCATGTTATAGGTTCTAAATCCGGCGTGTTATCTTCCTTATTTTGTCAATTTTAAAGCTGTGGAATGGAATGCACTGCATTGCACCACCCCTGCATACCTTCTGGAATAAATTTGTATTATTATTATCGCCCTACGTGGTCAAGTGATGAGGTCATCGACTACGAATTCGAAGGTGGCTGGTTCTAATCCCGGCTTACACATGTAAATTTTATTAAATTAAATTGTGTTATTTCACGTTCAACTCACATACAAAATAATGTACCTATAGTGTATAGTGACCCGACAATTGATCCGACGACAATTGGCCCGCCGAAAGTTGGTCCGCCGACTGTTGATCCCCCTGACGGTACGGGATAAATTGGCAGAGGAATCAACTGTCCGGGGGGTCAACTGTCCGGTGGATCAATTGTCCGGGAGATCAAATGTCAGCGGGCCAACTGTCCGCTGGCCAATTGTAATCGGATTAATTGTCATGGAACCACAGTATATTTTTTTGAAGATAATAGATGCTCTCAGTATCGACCTAGAGAAAGACTACCATTCAGAATCGAAAAGTTGCTTTAAATGATTTTAGCCGTGTTTGGTGACCAGATCTGAATAGCCAGATACTTCCTCACTTTCCTTCTCCCCAAACCCATCTCCTTCCCGTCCCCGTATCCTTCTTTCTTACAACTTATCCAAATAGGGGTTCCATAGTCTCATTGGCTTCGGTAACAGGGAACAGCAGTTGGGAATCTTGAGCGTTATTCACATAAAATAAATATAAAAAAAATTGTTGGTTTATTTAAAAAAAACGTTAAATTCTAACTGAAAATTATCACAAATCCAAAGAAAGGCAAATAGATAGTGCTAAATATCTCTCAGTGTAATTAATACAGCCTTTGGGCAAAGATGTTTTGAATTTTGAATTTTAGGTAAAGTATATTATTACGAACTCTCACCGGTACCAAACAAATTAAATCAATTGATAAGTACCTACATTAATTCAATCAAACCTCTGCTCAAGGAATTATCAGAAGAAGAACTTACTATTGTGGTTTTTTATCTTCTTAAATTGTTAAAATTTTGTAACAATTAAATAAATAAAAATAAAACATTGTTTTATTCAATGTTGCAAATGTTACAATCCTTGTACCAGTAATCCTTGATCAGTCCCTGCAAGTGGAGGGACCAAGGGCGGACGGAACAAAAAAACGAAAAAATTTATTATTAAAAATAAGGCATTATCGTCGCTGGTCATGTGGCATCACGACCAATGACCGATTGTGAACATAATATGACGGATGTAATCAAAATTCAACCTCTGGCATCCTTAAGGAAAACGGAAAGAGTTTTTTGCAAATTTTGACATCTGTTCTTGACCTAAACATATTTGCGGGCTTTGGATAGGTGGAATCAATCAATAAATTTAGAAAAAATAATATAATATTAATCCAACTTCCAAAATTAAATATCTTGGTGTATTTTTTTTTTTTTTTACATTAACTCCACACAGGAGGCCTTGAGGAAAATAATTTCCCTCAGGGCCTATGTCATCTGGGATGCTGTATGGAGGGTCTTTTTGAGGAGAGGAAGGAATGAACATTGGTCTTGAAGAGACCCATGTTGTAGGAAGGAGGAAACACAGAGGCCGGCAAATCATTCCACAGCCGAGCTGTTGAACACAAGAACGAGTCGAAGAAACGACCCGTTCTCATGTGACAAATGTCAACTGTGTACAAATGTTGGGCACGCGTTTGGCGTGTTTCCCGACTATGCACCGGTGCCGAAGGGATCAATGATGCTAGTTCCTCGGAGCATCTTCCATTGTAATACCGGTAGAACAAGGATAGCATTCCCACCCGACGCCTGTGCTCTAAAGATTGCAATCCGTCTGTTAAGATGGGAGAATCTATCAAACGGACCGCCCGTTTCTGCACAGAGTCGAGGGTATTTTTCAGGTATTTTGGAGCTCCAGACCAAAGGTGGCTGCGAAATTCAACCGTGGGGCGCACTTGCGATTTGTACAGGGTTAGCAGTTGTGTACTATTAAAGTATCTGCGGGCCCTGTACAGTACGCCCAGTTTTTTGGAGGCTAACTTTACTCTGGCTTCGATGGAGCCCCCATACCTGAGCTGGTCACTTAGGGTTACACCAAGCATATCAATGGAGGGCCTGTTCGGAAGATTGCTTCCGTTGAAAGAGACTAGATTTTCATTGCGATCCCTTTTAGACGTAATCGGACAAGATTGGGTCTTTGAAACATTAAATTCAACGAGATTATTTTTACCCCAAGAGAAAACACTCTCGAGGTAACCGTCCATTCTTTGCTTCAAAGCCTTACGAGCTGTTGGAGTTTGTGAGCCCTTTGGGGGCTTGTCAAACAAAAAGCTATCATGAACTGTACTGTCATCCGCGTAACAATGAATTGGTGCACATGACAAAAGGTCGTTGATGTGCAACAAAAACAGAGTCGGAGACAGAACCGATCCCTGCGGGACGCCAGCATTTATCGAGTGAGAGGAAGAGGTGAAACCATCGACTACCGTCTGAATCGACCTCTCCCTCAAGAAGTCGGCAATCCACGTACACAAGGATGCGGGAAGTCCGTAAGAATGCAGTTTGTTGACAAGTCCTCGGTGCCAAACCCGGTCAAAGGCCTTGGATATGTCCAGTGCAACCATTTGGGTCTCACCGAAACGTTCCAGGCATCGCCCCCAAACATGCGTCACATACGCGAGAAGATCACCGCACGAGCGGTTCCGCCGGAAACCGTATTGACGGTCGTTAATAATTTTGTTCTTCTCGAGGTATGTGAGCAGTTTGTCGTTGATCACACGTTCCATCACCTTAGACAGAACTGATGTGATCGCTATGGGGCGGTAGTTGGCCGGGTTGGAGCGGTCACCCTTCTTTGGAATAGGATGGATAACCGCTTTTTTCCAACCAGAGGGCACAGAGCCAGTCTTCAGGGACAGTTTAAAAAGCTTCGTCAAAATTGGAGCTATTTCTGCAGCGCACCTTTGCAGTACCAGGGCAGGTATTCCGTCAGGCCCACTAGCTTTATTAACATCAAGCCCTCGTAAAACATGGAGTACTTCCCGATGCCGGATCCTCAGCTTTTTCATACGAAAACCGCAGTGAGGAACCGACGTCGGGACAGCACCTTGGTCATCGAGGGTTGAGTTATCCGCAAACATTTTACCTAGTAAGTTAGCCTTTTCGGTGGCGGTGTTTGCTAGTGAGCCGTCAGGTCTGGTAAGAGGTGGCAGACTGGATTTGCGGAAATTGCGACCTATTGAGCCCGCAAGCGGTGTATATATAGATCAACATTATAAATGGAAAACGCATATTTGTGAACTTGTCAAAGTAATTAGGAAATGTATTTATATAGTTATAAGACTTTGAAATATTCTAAGTCTTATAAATATACATATTAGTATTCTATGTGTAGGTACTGTGCAATTGCAGTGGCGGCGTAAGGGGGGGGGGGGGCGGAGGGGGCGGTCCGCCCCGGGTGCCAAGCACCAAGGGGTGACAACGACAACTCACTCGTATAGCCAAAGAATGCGTTTAAAATCTCCCTCTGTAAAGACATGTCAATAATTAACTACCTACTCTTGTACCTAGCTACTTACATTCTTATATCATATTTTGAAACGCAGCATCGCAACTACATTTTCTTTTTTTTCCGAATATAATTTCTAATTCCCTAAAAGAATGAAATCATGTTACGCTTGGTCTAGTCTTATACCGCAAGTAACATCAAGCGCGGTGGGAAATATTAATGAAAAATGTAGGCGTGTGCGTTAAACGACTATCAGAGACAAGATGGAGTGCTGAAGAATAATTTTGAGAAGCTTGTATCAACGCTCGGAGAGATGTGTGATCCCAGCACCAGCAAAGAAAGCATTGAAAAAAGAGAAGCAGTATCAACACTCGTACCAGCTGTGTGTGACTTCAGTTTTCTATGCTATCTTCCCTTTTGGTGTGAAGTCCTGGAAGAAGTTAATCAGACAAAAAAGTATATGCAAAAATCCGGGCTATAATTGTAAAAGTGTGTAATGAAAAATAAAGCTCTTAAAAATTTTCTTCAAAATCAACGCAACCAAATGGTAGAAAAGGCTATTTATCTGCTACACTATTTATTTGACGACCTCCGTAGTCCAGTGGGTAAGACTCTTGACTCACAATCCGAAGGTCGCGGGTTCGAACCCGGCATGCGCAAATAAATTTTATTTGATTAATTTGTGTTATTTCACAATTAATTCATTTAAAATAATATATAGTATATTTGCGGCATGTTCCAGAGTGGAAGATACTATCAGTATCGCCCTGGTGTAAGACCACCATTCAGAATTGAAACGTTGCTTGAAAATGGCTTTAGCCGTGTTTAGTGACCAGATCTGAATAGCCAGGTACTTCCCAACCTTCGTCTTCCACACCTCCTTCCCCTCCCCACTACCTTCAGCCTCACAACATACCCCAATTGGGGATGCCATAGTCTCACTGGCTCCAGACGGGAGCAGTTGAGATTCTTGTGCGGTATTCACTGTAAAAAAAAAAAAAAAAATTTGCTACGCAACAAAAAAATGTGTGGACTTAGACATTCCGGTTGAAGGAAAAAGAGGAAGGATGAGATTTCGAAAACGCATGTCTGGAGAAATGGCCCAAAATGCTGGACATACATTACCAGAGGAGCTCCAGAGAACAATGTTAGAATGTCACAATAGATTTTATGAAGAATTATGCCTTCGTCGCAGTTTTTTTTAACAATTTGTGTTTCGGTGGCTTCACGTGAAAAAAGCTTTTCAAAGTTAAAATTAATAAAACCTTAATTAAGGTTCACGATGAGCGAAGCGCGACTAGCCAATCTTTAAATCAATTTTGATAATGTAATCGAATATTTTAGTAAAATAAAGTCTCGTAAGCATGTTTAGTAGAGATGAAAAGGATACCGGATATCCGGCACGCTGCAAGGCCGGATATCCGGCGGCCGGATAGTACTAAAAATAAGCAAAATTGCTTGTTGCCTGCGAACGCCGAAAATTTGGTCTTTATTCACCATAATTTACCACTTGTTAATTTTGAATATTAATTCAAAATATTCTCTTTGATAATAAGAAGAAAAAGGGGTATATTATGGTGCTCAAATGTAAGTGTTTAATCATTTCAATAATCTCGGGGTTTTTTACAATGTTTTAGTTCACTTATAATGGTGATTGTGATTAGTTAATCATGTTAATTTAAGTTCGCTACTCTGCGAGGTTTTTGTAAGTTTTTACAATTTTTTTTTTTAGTTTAGATATTTACTATTTATGTATTTATCATTAGAGTGAATATCTCAAATGAAAATTTTAGTTTTTTGGAAGGCCTTATGGCTTTTTTGTAACTTTTTCGATTTTAAATAAAAGCCGTCATAATTATATGCCATGTTATTGATATTTACTTCACAAAGATTAATGTATTGCATTTTATTGTAGGAAATTGTCGTAGTTTTTGAATATCCGGTATCCGGCCGGATAGTAAATTTAGGCCGAATAGGCCGGATACCGGATACTAACCGGATATCCGTTTTATCTCTAATGTTTAGTACGTGGTGTTTTATTTTAAGTAGGGGTGCTCAATACAAAACCGCCCTGGGTGCCAATCTACCCTACGCCGCCACTGCAATTGATTAATCTATGGTATTAGAGGCTGGGGAGGAATATATGATGCTATTTTAAATCCTCTCAAAATAGTTCAAACATTGATTTAAGGTTATCCTGAAAAATCTTTTCAGTATTCAAACGTAAATATGTAAACAAAAAATGTACCTAAAAAAGACATAATATATTTTTAAAAAATTCAATACTACAAACTTTCAAAGAAATACAGCTAAATAACTTACATCTCTACATATTATAAATTAAAGTCCTCCGCCGCGTCTCTCCGTCTGTATTTTCGCGATAAACTCAAAAACTACTGAACGGATTTTCATGCGGTTTTCACCAATAGATAGAGTGATTCATGAGAAAGGTTTAAGTATATAATTTGTCAAGATTTTTTGTAAATTGGTTGAAATGTATAATATAGAATGTCTATATATGGTGGATGAGTGGGCTGGATTTGATTTGTATGCAAATCTACGGTTTTATGCCGATGTTAATGAAAATTTGCACATGTGACCTTCAACACAAGAGGAAGGTGTCTGTCACTGGTCACTGTCTACATTTTATTTCGAACACTGTATTAAACCGGGGCATCGCCGGGGACTTCAGCTAGATTCAATATATGAGCAAGATATCAGAATTAATCAGAATAATATTAAAATCCCAAAATTTAGTACCAAGCACATTCAAAATACCTGTCTGTATCTGTCTGTATGTAGGTATATCTTATTTAAACAACCTCCCGTTAAATCTAAAAATCATCGAAAATAAACATGAAAACACTCTAATTGAAAAATTACCTGAAACTACTGTAATTATATTATTTCTTTTAAATCTTGAAATCTATTTGACTTTTGTGACTTATATTTTGTTATGGCTTGCAATATTTAATTATATCTAATATTTTATTATTTACTCACTTAGCATGATTTCCCTCATCAAAGGCTATTTTTGTATTCCTTTACAAAACTGTAAGACACGTAAAAATGTATACTTATTGCAAAAACACACAAATATTAAATAGATAAATATAACTAAATTAAAAAGAGAAGCATTTAAATGAGGCCTGTAATCATAACTAGCTGGGTGCCAAGACTAGCTGGGTGCCAAAACTAGCTGGGTGCCAAAACTAGCTGGGTGCCAAAACTAGCTGGGTGCCATAACTAGCTGGGTGCCAAAACTAGCTGGGTGCCAAAACTAGCTGGGTGCCAAAACTAGCTGGGTGCCAAAACTAGCTGGGTGCCAAAACTAGCTGGGTGCCAAAACTAGCTGGGTGCCATAACTAGCTGGGTGCCAAAACTAGCTGGGTGCCAAAACTAGCTGGGTGCCAAAACTAGCTGGGTGCCAAAACTAGCTGGGTGCCAAAACTAGCTGGGTGCCATAACTAGCTGGGTGCCAAAACTAGCTGGGTGCCAAAACTAGCTGGGTGCCAAAACTAGCTGGGTGCCAAAACTAGCTGGGTGCCAAAACTAGCTGGGTGCCAAAAAATTGATGAAGAGAAAGAAGAACGTTTTCAGTCGTTAAAATTTCGTGTTAAAAACTACCTCTAAAATAACATATTCAGTTAATTTTCAAAGTAATCGGATTTGGACTGAGCGATCCCGCCAACTACAAGAAGCAAGATGAAACGGCAATATAAATTTACAGTTTAATTATGCTTGAACTTTATTTAGTTTATTTATATAGTTTAATAAATTGCCTTCAACCTACAAACTCGATCCCAATTTAGTACTAACTTTTTGGAAGTGTTTATTTATTTTGTTGAGATAATGTTACGTACATATCAAATATCGTGGGATAATACCCTGGTGGGTGAGAAAACGGCATTGGCGTGCGGATACACCAGAAATACAATAATACATGTTATTTTTATTTTTTATTTATTTATAATAATACCACGACAGTATCAGTTCTGAACAAACGTAACCAGAATGTCAATTGATAATAACTCTGTACCGTAAATATTTATATGTGAAAGGCGGGAATGGGTACCGCCGACCCGGAAACCATTTATTGATAACTAATATCTCGGTCATAGGTCTTCGTGATTTAGGAGGGGTGCTCGGGTTCATGGGGTGACGTTTGTCTAGGTCTTGGCGGCGAATGCGTTGTTGTAGATGGATCAGGAGTCCTTTCAACCTCTCCAGCCGGACTCTCTCGACTCATAGACTCATAGTCATAGTGGTAGTGATGGATTCATACGTCCGTCACTCTTGGACACACTGACCCTCGGATTCCTGTCCTCCCCTCATACCGTTTTCCTTTCCAGAACTTCCATTCCCTAAAAAGACCCTCTATACAGGATCCCGAAAGATGACAAAGGCCCCGAGGGAAATTGTTTTCCTCAGGGCCTCCTGTGTGTAGGGTTGCCATACGTCCGGAATTTTCCGGAGAAGTCCGGAAATATAGGACTTTGTTTAATTAATTTTAAACAAAATGTCTATAAATTTTTACACTTAATGCTCATCAAATACAAAAAAAGTTTATTATATATAAACTACAACTTTCCAAATCTTTATTTCAAAGTCCGCCCCCCCCCTCCCCCCCCCCCTGACGCGGGTTTTGACATGCCACGATGTTTAACGACATTCATATTATATTTACAAGAAAGTCCGGTATTTTTATCAAATGTCAGTAATTTTCTCCGGGATTTTGTTTTTTGATCTGGGAACCTCTACCCGTGTGGAGCTAATATTAAAATTTAAAAAAAAAAACATTATTCATACAATATGTTTTTCAAGCTTCGATTGTATTATTAATTTATTTTGAAAGCCTTTACTACATACCGCACGCCACCGGTAAAGTATTTAAATGTCGGTGTTCGGGCTAAAGTTTTTTTATCGGATTTACGGTGATCGATACTGTAAATTCAGCATTCTCAAGTTTCATGACATTTCATTTTCAAATTACCGTTAAGTGGCTTCCCTCCGAAATAAGTATCATTTCGTTGCCCTATTTTTAAGGCTGTGTTTTTGTTACCCTTATGGAGGCTTACCATACATACGGGTTTAGTCCGGATTTGGCATCCCTCCCCGGATGTTTGGCATTGTTTTTAGAGTAAACACGAAATTCGAAAACGACCAAGTACTTTAAAAATACTATTGTCTCCATTCAAATGAAATAATTGCACTGAAAATTTATGGTTACCTTATACTAAGCCAAATTTTACCAGAGCCAAATAATTGACCTCAGAGTTGACAGCATCTACGGTACCTACAAAAGACGTAATTGCTCGTGTATGTTGTATTGTGTAATATATTTGTAAATACCGCACATCAACTGCTTGAAGTCATTTTTTTTGCATTACTCCATACACGAGACCCAGACGAAAATAATCTCCTCGGGGCTTCTGTCAACTTTGGGGATGCTGGGGATGTTCAGGGAAGGAAAAATATATGAGGGGTGATGTAGGAATCCATTCGAAGGCAATATTCCTAGAAAGTCATATGATAGAGGTCAAATGGACTTCCTCGGCCAGTTTCTCCCTATACGGCCTGCCACGTTGGGCAGACGCATCCGCCGCCAAGACCTGAACAAGTCTCACCCCCCATAAACACGGGCACCCCTGCCAAGTCACCAAACTTAGCGAATCACTTGGGGTAACCTGTAGCAGAGGTGTTGGTTATCCAATAAATTGTTCCCGGGGCGGCGTTACCCATACCCGCCTACCATTTTGGGACTCTTACATCCCCAATTGGGCTCTTTTCTGAGATGAGAAGGAGATGAAGAAGAGAATGGTTCGTACGCACCTGGCTATTCCGATCAGGTCACACAACAAGGCTGAAGCCGTTTTAAGCAACAAAGGAAGGGACACACAAAACAATATTTATCATAAAGGTTTTAAAATGTTCAGTGAACTCCCTGTAAATGTTAAGGAGGCTAAAGAGTCCTGTAGTTTTTCGTGGATTTTGTCTCTATGTTTTCCAAAGTTTAGTAAGTAGGTTGGAAATAATATTTTAGTAGTTTTAGAAAAGAAAACACTAGATTTAAAATGTTAAAATTTTATAACTAATTAAAATGTACTTTAAAAAAAATCCTTTCTGAATTTCGTTCTTATTCCAGGACCATGAAGAAAATACAGTGCCCTTGAGATCATTTTTACGAAAATGGCGCAGTACAAATTACACAATTATTCTTATTATTATTAGCCATTGTGGTTTATGATTAGCCATTTTTATCTAGGTACAAAATGAATTAGCTTATTAAGTTAATATAAAGCAATGAGCCATGAGTTAGGTAGTAAGTCAATGATTTCAACCGACCTTGTAGACCAATTTATCACAAATTTTAATTATAATGTTATGATCATCAACTGAAATTAAATCAATTCAGATTTTGCAAATGATAAAAATAATAACATGGTTCCTGTCGAATACTAATTTACCGAGTGTCGACATAAATATTTATCAAAACATCTTGATTACGATTTGTACAGACATTTCATTAGTAAATGCTAAAACAACTTGATTGCTGTCCTGAAAGTCGACGAATTTTGTAGGTACCTATCGAAATCAAGAGACCCGAAACAATTTTTCGTGGGGGAACTTGGTTTAAATTGTAAAGAAACTTGATTGTGAATCATTGTAAAACAAATTGATTGTAATGATATTATAGACCAACATAAGTGTTGTGATAAATAAATACCTATTTCCTAACAGAAATAAATAACAAAATTTATCAAGTTACAAAATGTTAGGCAATTCGAATTAATGCATGTGTTTTTGGTTTGAAAATTTGGCCGCTTAGAAATATCATAGATACTTTAATTTATTAAATCGTGTGGTTTGTCCAGGTCTTGCGGCGGATGCGTCTGCCCTCTTACTGCGTGGCGGGCCAGATCGGGAGACTGGTCGAGGGAGACCATTTGGCTTCTCCAGCAGGACTCTCTCGATCCATTGCCTTGCACCACGGTGAAAGTAATTTTCCAAGTATTGTAAAACAACTAGCTAGCGTTGAAATAATAACAGAACTTTCCAAGAACTTGATTTTATTTTATTTTGAAATTTGATGAATTGTTAATTAATTGAAATTCAAATGTAACATTGTAATCAAATGGCCATTCAGTGCCATCTTTTTTTGACAGTTGAAAGGTCCCCGTCAAATGCCCATTGTAAATCCGTTTCAGCTTTTGAATAGAGGGTAACTATCATGTTGTTAAGCTTATCAGCTTGTTACAATAATTTGATAGAAAGCTGAAACGCACCTAGAATCGGCGTTTAAACGTAAAAAATAATTTAAAAATGATGCCGAATAGCCATAATAATAATCTGTTGGGTGAGCGCGATGATAGCACCACCTTACATGAATTAGAGTGGACCTGAATGTCCACTCTTATGCCTGTGGACAGTACCGGATTATCCCTAAGGCAGAGTAGGCAACTGCCTAGGGGCCCCGCATCGGCTAGGGGCCCCGCGTCCCGAGAAAAACTGACTTGCTTCAATTAGTGAGCAACGAAGTTTCGGAAAAAGTCAGTTTTCAAGGTGTTTTCATTTTTTTATTAGAAACATTTACAGGTTAATAACATTAGGTTCAGGCATTAAAGAAAACAACAAATTATAATAATAATTAGCTTATAACCCAATAAGTAACTAATGTTCATATCATGCACAAACAATAAATAAAAAGTCTGTAATTAAAACAAATATGTAATCATAGTTGTATCTTACTTTAACTTTACTTCTTTTTGTTGCAACATTACTTAGTATCTGAAGTGATTGAAGGTGCCGTGTGTGGTTTATATTGGCATTTGTTTTGTTTTATTTCTAATTATATATTTAAAATATAAATGTTGTACAAGCTTCAGTATGCACTACCTGTCTGATTGCTAAAATTCTTTGGGAAAGGTTGTGTGGAAGAGATCACTTTAGTGACAAGACGGATCTTTTTATTAATTTTTTTAACAATATATATTTTTGTTTCTACATATGTATGTGTCCTTTTATGTGCAATAAAGGGTTATTGTATTTTATTGTATTGTATTCGTTTTCTTTATTAAATGGGGTGATGGCATACCTTTTTTAACGTAGTAAAAGAACAGATTAATTATGAATAAAATTACGTTTTGGTAGAAAAAAGAAAAAAAAATTTCGAAGTTAGAGAAGGGTAAAGTGCAGTGGCGGACTAAACCCGTCAGAAGCCCCGGGCGGCAAAGTTGAATGAACCCTCCCCCCCCTCCCCTTAGTGAAGTTGATGTAATTTTACAAGTTTTTTATTCAGTTCACACGGACCTCTGACTCTGGGGGGCCTCTAAACGCCACCATGTTCCCTTGATCAAATCCTAAACTAGGCTTTAAAGCCACTGCAAAAAAAAAAAAAAATTTAATTCATTTTCTGAAAGATGCATTTGTTAATAATGCTCTCACTATTTGAGGAAATTGGTAAAATTGATAGAGATACAGCATTTTATATGAAACCGTTTTTAACAGTTTGTATGTTGAATTATCCTCAGCAAAACTTTGAAGGCGTTTTTATCGAAAGTTTTGTAACACGTTTTTCAACCTGGTTGACAACATATTAAAAAAAAACTACATTCGATTTGCATGCACCAAGTAACGTAATATGTTTTCCTAGGTAGTCAGAGGGAGTTTTTATTCGATTTTTTTTGGCTGTATTTTGAAGTGAAAAACGCGATTTTCGCTAAAAAATTTCGGTGAATTTGTTATTATGCATCGGTCAAGTCAAGTCAATTTTCTGAATGTTTTACATTCAGAAAAAAATAAAGTTTTAAAACCTTACCTAACCCTCCCCCCCCTTAAAGTTTTGTTAAGGATTTGATCAAGGGAACTAGGAGGCGTTTGAAGGCCCCTTCAACCCCCCCCCCCTTGCCCTCCCCCCCCCCCCCTCCACCCCCCGTTAGTCCACCATTGATAAGGGGGGCCCCGAGACGTGCGTTGCCTAGGGGCCCCGACATGGTTAATCCGGCCCTGCCTGTGGATCTAGATTTGGTATGTTTTCTGAAACAAAATAGCAAAGGTAATTTCTTGCCCGGCTTGGGATCTCTCGTGGTCGATTCGGCTATTGTCTGGATTAACCACAGGCAGTCACAAGTCAGTTTTATTATGATTTAGATGAATAACGGCGGCATTTTCACTTTGCGATTCGATTCGCTAGTCACGATAAACACGATTAAGATGTATACAAAAGCATTACTATAGGAAGACTAAAATACTTTTCGTCTCCTCGACGACGACCGTCCGTCAGCCAGTGTAGGAACCCAATGTGCTAATTAAACCCAACAAGTTTGTATTCTGTCCTTGCCATGTGAAACAGAACAAACCTGTCAAGATCCAATTCGGCATTACTAAACACCATCATCAACCCAACCTAAGAGCATATCTCCTTTTTTTCTATTTCGTCACGGTATATGTTATGTGATGGGAATTTCTGTGTTTATAATATGGTTTTGTTCATGTTTATAAAATATTTCAGTTAATTTGATAGTCAAAGCATTGCTGATCGGCATCCAAAAGTTATTTTAAATTAGTGGAAAACCAATTTGAATTTAAATGAAAATGTTGCCACGTATTTTCACATTCAATTCAAGCACGCGCGCACCTGCGCATATAGTTCTTAATAGACTACATACTGTTCAATTAATTATAACTAAATAATTAGGGAACATTCTCTAATCAGCAACTAATTTATCTTTTAACAAACAACGTTAAAATTATTCTGAATCTAGTTCATGATAATAATAATGTATGCTGGGGTAGTGCAATGCAATACATTGCATATTAAGGAATAATTAAAAAAAATGACAAAATAACAATATATAAATAGAATTCCAATTCCGACTCTTTCCAATTTCTATCATAGAACGAATATCAAAAGTGACTATAAACATGTACTCTCGTGCAGAAGAATACTTACAAAATTTTATTTCTATTTTTATTTCAAGAAGAATAATACATACTTACCAATGTTTATTTCAATCTTCTTTAAATTAGCTTTTTATTCTTTATTTCTTTCAATTATTTTTTTTTCTGTTTTTAGTTTTATTTATCCCTAAGTATGTTTTTTTTCTTTTCTCTTTTTATATTTTATTATCTGTTTACATAAAATAATATTTGATGTACGACTACCACACACGGGCAACAGCTTAGTATGGTAGTTAAAAAATGGCAAAAAATGTTACATGTAAACATTTATGAAATAATAATTTTTAAAAAAGAAATAAAAAAAAAGAATACAGAAAGAAAGGGCGCTTTAAAATGACCGTGACGATTCGCGGTTACGGCACCGTGACGGCAAAAATGGCAATTAACAAATGTTCCTTGTCGTTATAATGCTGCAGCTCTTTATTACATATTAAATAATGGTAAGATACACAAAATACGCGTCTGTTTCTTCCAAAGCGCTACCTTTTCCTTTGAATGAAACAGATATATCGTACTACGCGCACGCGGCCATTTCGGATGGCTTACATAACGGTTCGGATGTCAAAAATCCCCTTAGTATGTTATAATATGATGATATAGACGTAAATAGAAGAAGTAGGCATCTTCCTCCGTAGGCTACACAGCCGATGTTATTTGATGATAACATTTGACTTACAATTTCATACTTTCTTTGAAGATTCCCAAAATAAACTTAATTAAACTGAGAAAGGGCACCCAGTAAAGCGCTTCCCTTTATGTACTTAATACATTTCGCCCCGAAGTGATGGAACGAACCCAGTTCTTAATGCATGATAATTTATTAAAATGTTAGCATGAATTTAAAAGACGTAGAAAGCTGGACAATGGGGAGCGACAAACTTAGGATTACCCAAACGTAAAAATAAGAATCATTGAAAAAGAAGATAATACTTATAAATTTAAACCAAACATCAAACAGAACGAGACGCAGAAAAAAAAATGGAAACCTATTAAGTCAATATTGGAATTAACGGTGGGAATTAAAAAAATTGATTGAGCGTTATTATTTCTTATATTTGTCTTCCTTCTTCTTGCCTCTTCTTACATCTCCTTGCTTCTTTTTGGCTCTTCCTAGTTCATCTAGTCTCTTATTATTTCTTCTCGTCTCTTCTTGTGTGTTTTTGTCTCGTATTGTCTCTACTTGCCTTTTCTTGTCTCGATTTGTTCCTTCTTGTCTCTACTTGTCTCTTTTGGTATCATCTGTCTCTTATTGTCTCTCTTGTATATTTCGTCACCCTTGTCTCTTCTTGACTATTGTTGTCTCTTCTTGCCTATTATTGTGTCTTTTTATCTCTTCTAGTCTCTTCTAATCTCTTCTGAATCTCCTTGCCTCTTGTTGGCTCGCGTTGCTTTTCTTGCATTTTTTGCGTCTTCTATCCCCATTTTGGCTCGTCTCGTCTATTCTTGGCTCTTGATGAATCTTTTTACCTCTTAGCGCCCCTTCGTAACTTTTTTGTCTCTTTTATTCTCTTCTAGTCTCTTCTTGACTTTCCTTGGCTCACTTTGGCTCTTATTATGATGAGAGCAAACTTACTGATGGGTGCAAACTTCCCATATGAGTATGCTGAAATACTATGTTAATGGTTGTTCAGGTTTATACTACCGATTATCTCGCCAATCGGTGCACAGTGGATTAATGATGCTATTTCCTCCCAGCAGGCTCCGTTGCGGTACCTGTAAAACAGACCAGGCTCCAGACTCCATTTGGTTCTGGGCCGAAGCTGAAACACGTGGAGGAAAAAAATATAACTCATTAATGAGAACGTTAATGAAAAGTTTGAAGGTGAACGTGATTGTCTGAAACCGGTCCGATCACCTATGTTACCTATGTAAAGTACGCTGTATAATTACCATCTAATGATAATACTCTCTTTTCTTACATTTACCTTTTATTTTATTTTGATTTTTTGCTCAGTTTCTTTGGTTTCGATTTGTTTTTTTTTTTAGTTCTGACTTTTTTTATCTTTACTCTTATTTATAAATACCTTTGTTTTTACTACATGTACTTATACTCTCTACGGCCTACGGGATTCGTGGGATTTCACTTACCTCCCCACATCCTGGAATAAAGACCATTATTATTATTAAAATTAGTTTCATTACTTTTTTTTATTTGAGTATACTGCACAAGAGTTCCAACTGTTCTCAACCGTCTTGAGCCAATGATGTGGGGATGGAAGTAGTGCGGAGGGAGAAGGAGGTGGAGAAGTACCCGGCTATTCAGATTCGGTTACCAAGTTAGGCTAAAGCAACGTTTCGATTCTGAATGGTGGTCTTGCACCAAGGCGGTATTAGGAGCATCTTTCACTCTGGAAAAGAAAAAGCCGTAACATCAAACATACTAATTTCGGATATCTATGATTTGCATTACTTATTCCCGTGACAAGTGAACTCGAATTTTCTTTGAATTTAATTTTTTTTCAAAAGTACCTTTTTCAAAATTGTAACTGTGATTATGTGAAGAATCATTCATATACGAGACAAAGTAGGTACCTAGCTATAATATAATATTTTAACAGAAAATGATTTTAATTGTCTTTTTAAATTGGAATTATAATATCCCGTGATTTTTCACTGGTCAGCGCTAGTAATATTTTAAGCGACAAAATTATGAAATAACACAAAATACATTGACTTGCACACACTAGGATTTGAACCCGCAACTTCCTGATCGTAGACAAGGATAGTAACAACTCGACCAAATGGGCTGACGATATCAATGACAGCAATGAAGTCACTTGTATTATTATGACAATATGAATAATCCTCGTGTATCTTGTTAAGATAATTAGATATATAAAATATACTCAGACCCGTTTTGAGATGTTCTAACTAAGGCTGATGCAACGAAAAACCTTTATTGCATTTCTTTCTGTTTATTAACTCGACAACATAAGAAATAATTGATTTAAAAAAACACACATTGTATTTTCATACAGGGCTTTGCATTAATTAATTGTTTTATCGATAATTAAATCAAAAATTTCTGATGAATTGCTTCGATCTTTATTTTAAGTAAACAGTTTTTTTATCAGTTAGCTGAGTAATCGGTAAGCATTTTTCGTCAGCTTGGATTAAATATAGTTTTTGCGACACATGTTAAAAGCGTTTATCACGCAGTGCATGTTGCACTTTACGCTTTTCCGCAAAATGATTATAATAATTCGTTTTGAACCTACCTGTAAGCAAGACTTGCTGTCTTTGTAAAACGAAACCATGTTGCATCAGCATTTTTGGTGCGTTTTATTCATGGAACTAAGATTGAACTCTTAGGTTTTATTACTGTAACCTAAGAGCATGGATACTAAACGGTGTGACTTGCAATCTTGTACCATCATATCGACAATAAAACAGAATCAATATGACAAACTCAGATGTCAACGTTAGTTTATCAATATCGCAATAAATCGATAATTTTATCAATCTCGGGAAAAATCGCCCCACGATGGCAACACTGACATATTGTGTAAGGCGTGGATATCTTGTCGTTAAGAAACGTCAACGTCAAATGTATTCACTTTGCAAAACTGATTACATGAAATTATTTTAGGCGTTTGCCGTTTTTTTTACCAATAAAAAATAATCCTGAATTACTGTGGAAAATATGTTTTCCCAAGTTGAAAACTGTTAATTTAAAATGTCGATTTTTATCGATGACTGTCAATCGTCATTCAGAAGTCGACTAATCACCTATAATGCTGGTAAAAAACACATTTATCTTGTTGATGTCAATAATTTTAAAGAGTCTATGAGAGCCCACTGGTTGATTCGTTGTGTGGTTGCAGTCGGGTGTCTTGTTAAATTTTTTGCAAGTATTAAATTTTTAAGTGAAAACTTCTTTAACATTTTGTGATTTGAAACTCGATGAAACAAAAAAGCGACACTAAAAAGAGACAAACACATACATCCATAGAATTTATCCTGCGAGAGAGATAGAATAATCGGTCTCCTCTTTGTGCGGTGCTTCGTAGACTCCCCACTCTTCTCTACTTTAGTTTTCTGAAGGTTTCACTTCTACCGGGTGTGAACTGCACACTTGTAATTTTTTTGAAGTGAAACCTCTATAGCACCGTTGTGATTTGACACGCGATGAAACTGAAACGACACTAAAAATATACAAATACACACATCTATAGGATATAGCCTGCGAGAGAATGAGATGGAATGAAACCTTTCCGCACAGGCTGCTTTGATTATGAGCTCACTTTTCAAGGCTTCTATTGGTTGAGATTGTGTGGGTGAAGGTCTCACTTCTACCGCGTGTGAACTGCACTCGATTTTTTTTCGGAGTCGTAGTCCAGAGCATTCACTGGCTACCAAGGCAGTCAGAAAGCCTCTAGAAATGGAAATTTGACAGAATATTATGCAGTTAACTTGATATTATACAATGGTCTTATAAGTTTAATAGGAAATAAATACGAAATCAGGTCAACTTGGACCTCCAACAAAAACCGCTATAACAGCATCAGTGTTTTGTACACAATGTACACCAAACTGACAACGCTTGCGCTTGGTGTAAACACTGTAAACTTGGCCTTTAGCCAGCGAACTCCCGCTCGTAAAACTTGCACCGTATAGGTATTTCATTCCCCTGAGAATAACGATAAAGAGTCTGACTGATCCAACTGTCCCATTAATCATTGACAGTAGATGCGATCTCGTCATTCGCGGTTCGATAACAGTTGGTATTATCGCAAACACGCCTCAGGGATTTCCTTTCTACTACATCGAGTTTACTTTCATCCTTCGTCTGTCAGTTCCATGGCTCACTGCCATATATTATCAAGGTTTGGTGTCAATATTCTCTTGTGAACTGCTAGCCTTGTTTCTATCATTGATACATTTCCTGCATTCACCAATCTTTCAGTATTCTTATCAGGCTTCTTATCTCTCACGAAGACACTCCCAAGATGCACGAAGGCATCCACTTTCTCCAAGAAGAGACAGACCTTAGAGTAACAAAGAGACATACCCGCCCTTAAGGGCGAGGGGAACAAGTTTGATTTTTGATTTGTTGATCTTGTAAAAAACTTATCCAAACTATTCCTAAACACATCTGTATTTTTGTAAACCTATGAAATCGCTGTATTTTTGTATTTTTACGACTTGTGTGCTTTTTTATCTAATTTTATTTTTATTATTTCTTTATATGTTTAAAAATCATCTGTCGTGAATTAATTGTACAACCAAACATGTAAAAGCCCTTTGAGCGTTAAATAAATAAATAAAATAAAATAAAAATTGATAAACAACCGTGTACGTGAAAATCCTACTAATATGGAAACTGGCATAAACTAACTCAAATAACGTGTAAACATCGGCCACCATAACCGGGCATTAGCCTAGCATGGTGGTCGAAAAATCCATAAGTTAATGAAACCATAATATCATGCAATGAATAAAAAAAAATTTAAATATTGAATTGTACGAATATAATAGTAAATTAACCATTTAATGAACAAAAACACGATTTATGGAAACATAACTGTCACCATAAATATACCAAACCACCCACTGTCACCATGAATAGTACAACGCTTCTTGTGCACGTAGTTGAAAAAATAGAATTGCGCATGCGTCGGATGCGAAATGCGATGTTAGATTTTTTTTTAAATACCAAATTGAATATACAATGTGTAACTAAAACACCGTAACGTTGGGAAGCGAATATTAACCTCCGTTCATCATACATAGATGATTGTTTATCAGTATTGTAAATTTTAAAACACGTTTATTAGTAAGGCCCTGAGCATTTATATGCATGATCATTCAAAAATATCTTAAAAGAAATCTTAAGTGCATAATTATTATGCAAGTTATATGTCAACAGTGCGTGTATATAAATTACAGCATTTTAAAATTGATAAAGCAGTAAAAATAGTATTACATTTAAATAAAGTGTAGTATTTATCTGAACAAATTATGCATTTAAACATATATTAGTATGTAGATATTAGTATGTAGGCCTTTGACCGGGTTTGGCACCGAGGACTTGTCAACAAACTGCATTCTTACGGACTTCCCGCATCCTTGTGTACGTGGATTGCCGACTTCTTGAGGGAGAGGTCGATTCAGACGGTAGTCGATGGTTTCACCTCTTCCTCTCACTCGATAAATGCCGGCGTCCCGCAGGGATCGGTTCTGTCTCCAACTCTGTTTTTGTTGCACATCAACGACCTTTTGTCATGTGCACCAATTCACTGTTACGCGGATGACAGTACAGTTCATGATAGCTTTTTGTTTGACAAGCCCCCAAAGGGCTCACAAACTCCAACAGCTCGTAAGGCTTTGAAGCAAAGAATGGACGGTTACCTCGAGAGTGTTTTCTCTTGGGGTAAAAATAATCTCGTTGAATTTAATGTTTCAAAGACCCAATCTTGTCTGATTACGTCTAAAAGGGATCGCAATGAAAATCTAGTCTCTTTCAACGGAAGCAATCTTCCGAACAGGCCCTCCATTGATATGCTTGGTGTAACCCTAAGTGACCAGCTCAGGTATGGGGGCTCCATCGAAGCCAGAGTAAAGTTAGCCTCCCAAAAACTGGGCGTACTGTACAGGGCCCGCAGATACTTTAAAAGTACACAACTGCTAACCCTGTACAAATCGCAAGTGCGCCCCACGGTTGAATTTGGCAGCCACCTCTGGTCTGGAGCTCCAAAATACCTGAAAAATACCCTCGACTCTGTGCAGAAACGGGCGGTCCGTTTGATAGATTCTCCCATCTTAACAGACGGATTGCAATCTTTAGAGCACAGGCGTCGGGTGGGAATGCTATCCTTGTTCTACCGGTATTACAATGGAAGATGCTCCGAGGAACTAGCATCATTGATCCCTTCGGCACCGGTGCATAGTCGGGAAACACGCCAAACGCGTGCCCAACATTTGTACACAGTTGACATTTGTCACATGAGAACGGGTCGTTTCTTCGACTCGTTCTTGTGTTCAACAGCTCGGCTGTGGAATGATTTGCCGGCCTCTGTGTTTCCTCCTTCCTACAACATGGGTCTCTTCAAGACCAATGTTCATTCCTTCCTCTCCTCAAAAAGACCCTCCACACAGCATCCCAGATGACATAGGCCCTGAGGGAAATTATTTTCCTCAGGGCCTCCTGTGTGGAGTTAATGTAAAAAAAAAAAAAAAAAAAAGAGAATGTCTCGTAATTGATTTCTGTTCTATCAGAAGGAAGATCATTGAATTAATTACCTACCACAACACGGGCAATAGCCTAGTGTGGTAGTCAAAAAATACCAACAATGTACCTATCATGTAAACATTTATTAAATAATAAAAAAAATAAAAAAAAATAAAATAAAATTGAATATTTAAATCCAATGGGTACGTTATGACCAAAGATATTGGAATGCAATACATTCTGTTATCTTTAATTATGATCGTACGCATTCTAGATAAATGTAATCAATCATCGCCATTGTGAATAATATAATCTTGCATTTTTTACAGATCTACTTGGGAAACTGCGCGTAAAAAATGCAGTTGGTAGGTTCTACTAAAACTGCCTACCAGAACTCCGTTTTTTTCATGACAGAACAACAAAATATTATTGTTTTTTGTCTTGGTAGCAATTAGACAAAGGTACACATGAAAACGATTGTTTGTGAACTTTTTTGATGGTCGGCATTTAGGATTTGATGATGCAAAACTGTGTTTGTATTTCATTGAGAATTTTTTTACATTGTTTATTATCTCTGGTGGTATGTCTGGCATATTTATTTATATGTAGCTACTTATTTTAGCTTAAGCAATAAACATATTATTGAATAATATATATTTAGGTTTTATTATGCTAAGATGTTAAAAAGAACGGCTGCGCGGTCTTTTTCATAACAAAACTTAAAATTGGATTTGAGGCCAAAATACTTGGCCAAACCGAATTATTATTTAATTAGAATTAAAGTGTGTTCCACTTTTATTTAGTACGGATATGTGCTACTTTATTTATTTATGTTTTTAAATTATAAAATAAAGGCCATTAAAGAAGTCGATTTTTCATGATTTTAGGGGCAATTGTTGCAATTATTTGTGAGTTAGGCCATCCGCTCACGGAGAAACTGAAAACAAACCAGTTGTCGACGCAATCGCAATCAACCTCCTGAACAAAATCGATATTTTTCTGATTTGACATATCGCAGTTTACTCTAAAACTTGACATTCGTGAGCCGCTACCATGCAACTGAACTTGTCAACAATGCAACTGAAACGCGACTGCCGCGGCAACCAGCAGTGCTGGTGCCAAATAAACAATAAATAATTAATATTTTAATAATTGGGAAGTGCGCTAAAGATATTTTAAATATCACCCTTATGATTTACTCAGAATCAAAACGTAAATAAGCCGTGTTTAGTGACCAGATAATAATAGCTAGATACTTCCTAACCTTCATTTTCTCCGTCTTTTAACTTGTCCCCACTTCTTTAAGCCTCGCGACATTCTGTAAATTGGAGAAAATATCATAGCAAAAATCCAAACCAAAGGAACATTTTTTTAATTACCACCGACCGGTTTCACTTAACACAAACATCAATTTGGTGGATATAAACAAAGTTATTGTTTTATTTATCAGATGATTTTTTTCATTAACTCCACAGGAAAATATTGACTATGTCATCTTTGGGGATGCCGTACGGAGAATCTTCTCTTTACGGAAAGGAAGGAGATGAAGGACTGGAAGAAAAAAATTATGAGGGGCGGGTTGGAATCTAGGAGTCGTGTGTCCAGGAGTGACGGATGTATGAATTCATCCCTCCCGCTGCGGTGCAAAAAGATGGGTAGAGAGAGACCAGCTGGAAAGGTCGAGGAATTATTAAGTCTTGAATAGGCCAGTTTTACGTTAAGGCGAAAAAAATAGATAAGAAACCGGTTTCTCGTTCCACGTCCGAACGAACTTGCACAAAAACGGGTTGGAGAAACTACACCGAAATGACGATGAAGTTTAGCGTACATCCACTGGTACACAGAGGATCAATGCTATTAGGTTTTTTGAGCAGTCTCCATTAAAATGCCTCTAGAGCAGTCTCAGCATGCCCTTGTTAATTTAATTTAATTGTTTAATTTTCGCCGCTAATCACGGTTTATTTGTGGGGATAAAAACTTTAATAATAATCATGAATCAATAGAAGCAAATTACTTTGTATTAAAATATAATATTTATTTAAATCGCCTTCACACATAATTTTCATGGTCATCCCCTTTTTTTTAATATTCTTAAATTTTGTAATTTTTTTTTTTAAATAATAATAATGGTTTTTATTCCAGAATGTGGGGAGGTGAGTGCAATCCCACACATCCTATATAATATAGTGAATATTTTTGCACAAAAATTTGTCAATTTAAAAAAAATAATGTGTCCTTACTGGGGCACCCCGTTCTAAGGTCACATTGTACTGTTGCTTTTGTGTATGAATTATAAATTAGGTAATTTTTTAAGTCTTTTCAATTTTTTAGTAAGTTTTTGTAAGCATGTTAAAATATTTCGGAAGAAAAAATATAAAGCAATATCTAGAAGGAAATATAACATAAGCGTTAATCTTTGTTATGTTGCAACATTTTATTTATATTCTTCCTTCCCGTGTCCATAATCCACATCTTAATACTTCTTTTTTATTTGGGTTAATTTAGAATAGTTTTTTCATTGCGAAATATTGCGTATTTCTTTGTCCAAGTTGTTTTAGTGTAGGTTGTTGGAATGTATGCTGTAATGAGGATCTTGTGGATAGACCTGAGTTTGTGTGTCTAAAGTTATCCTTGTTTTTGAATGCGTACTTTAGAATACCTATATATTACACATGCACGGGCGTAGCCAGGTTTTAGTTTCGGGGGGGGTTCAAGAAAATAAAACTACGGAAAGTGCACGCAATAACCTTTATATTATATACCACCACATTCACATTGGCAAATCAAAACGCGTGTCGGGGGGGGGGGGGGGGTGGTATTGTCGGACTTTGTATTTCTTGGGCATTTAACTATAACAATTTGTGTTGAAAACTTTTATTTTCTATGTAAATTGGTTACTTAATTTTTTCAAAACAAAATACATAATAAACGTTAGTTGCACACGTTATAACATTTTAAGCACTCAAATTATTCAAATAATCACATTAATGCAAGTACGTATTCACCTGACTGTAACACTAAACCTGTTATATGTGTATTAAGGCGATCCAATAGTTCAGGAAAAAATCGAAATCGGAATTCACGCCCTTTATGGAAGGAGTTTAAAAATACTTGAGAAAAATCTTTTGGAAAGGTTGGAAGAGGTATTTGAGAAATTTTTTTTACAGGTTGACTTTGTAAAGGCCTGTAAAAAATATTAATTCCCTTTTACGCATTTTTTATTGTAAGAAAACGGAAATTTAAAATTGATTTCACGAAACTAAGCGACGCAAAGTCACACGACTGTCTCACGTTCCAGACGGGGCGCGACTGATACGAAATAGTTGTGCCCAGTGCATGTTTCTTGTGCCCATGCCATACGGGTCACTTCAAGAATCCAAATTCGTAGAGTGCGGGTCGTATTGATTGATGTCAAAAATGACAACGAGAAAATACATGTTCTATTTTATTTTGTGAAGTTTGGGCGTAAATATCAAATTTTTTTGCGATTATAATAAAAGAAACTAAATTTGCCACATTATACAATAAAACCAAATCCAAAATTATTATTACAGTATCACCTTAGTAGGTAAGTATGTCTTGTTTACTAATTTTTATCTTCAACATCCTTGTCCCACTTTTATGTTGTGTTTTGACTTGTTGGCTATATTATATCTAACTATATAATATATAAAGAAGAGTGTCTGTCTTTGGGTGGCTTTGTTTTTTAAACAATTCCAGTTTGATTCCGAGATTGATGAACTTTTGCACACTTGGACTTCAAAACAAGAAGAAGACTAAGTGAAATATCGAAAAACCACCCCATCCCCTTTTTCCCACCACTGAAGAGGAAACCGAACTACGTTTTGTCCACACAAACGTATTTACGAACTTCCTCTCTGAATTTTGATAGTGCAAATTTTGATAGTGCAAATATTTTTTAATATAGTATAGATACCAACCCCTAGCTTTTCGATATAGATTTAGGCTTTGCTTTATAAGTTACTTCAGTTAGGATAATAAGCTCCCCCCCCCCCCCCCCAAAAAAGTTCAAATTGACTTGTTTGAACGCCATCAACTAACAAACCACGTTTACTCAAATGATGTAGAAAAGGTGCAAAAAAAGTTTATGCGATACCTCTACATGCGAGAGTTCGGATATTACCCTTTATTGTATCCCTCTGATTTTCTCGCTGGAATGCTGGGGATAGAACGTCTAGACGTCAGGAGAAATATTGCAATGGTGTTAGTGGCGCACAAGCTGCTAAATGGGCACACTTGCAATCCAGATATTCTGGAACGAATTTCTTTTTATGTCCCTGATAATTTCATCAGAGCTAGACAGCACAGATTATTTATTTTTCCAAGGGGCAGGACCAACCTACCAATGATCATGCCTTTGGGGAGAATAACTACTTTGTTAAATCACATTTCTTCTGTGATTGACATTTTCAATTTGAACCAAGGAGAATTTAAGACAGCAATCAGCATACTATTTACCAAATCTGGCTAATCAGATAGTATTGATGTACTTACCCATGCAAATAAATGTATATACTTACTTATTATAAACTGTAATTTATAAACTGTTATTTGTGAAATGTAAATGGATTATACTGTTTTTCACAATAAATCAATAAATAAATAAAACCAAATACCAAATTCATACAAACCAAACGATGTATTTTAAAAAAAGCCAAACGTACAGACTTAAAACATTTTCTTCTAATATAGTTGGAAAAATAACTTCAAAATCGGTTTAGTTCTGAATAAGAAAATTGGGAAATTTAAAACACCTTGATTTTGACGATTTTATTTAGGTATTATCAGCATGATGTACAGTTGTCCATTTCGCACAATATTCGGGGGGCGGGGTAACAGCGACAGCTACAGCAACAGTATGGTAAAATAGCTATTACTATTAAAATTTCTCAGCGATCCTCTTTCCTCTTACAGTAGAAAAATCCGTGCAACGCTAGGTCATTTAGCCATTAATATCTGAGGAACACATATCTATTAAAAACGTCAAATATTATTAAAAGAATCGCAGGATTGACATAAATGTAGAATGACTTATAATATGAATAATAATTAATAATCCTAATAATTAATATTCTATATCACACTCATTATCAAATAACTACTGTTGAGAGTTGAGTAAGAATTTATCATTGGTAGGTAGGTACGTAGTTGCAATGTATTTGTTATGAATAAATGATTCATGTCATTAGTTTGTTATTAAATGGGTTATTGTCATTACTATCAGTACCTACAACTAAGAAAATACTTAAAATGTCCTGAAATTCCGTACATGTTTTACTATTTGAATTTGTTTTTTTTTTCATTGGACAAGCACAAGTAATATACCAAGCCATTATGCTTTATGGATTCTTTTATCAAGTGCCCCGATTTATCAAGCTCGAGAACTACTCGATCTAAAATCCTTTTAAATTGGAAAACAACAAAAAAATCAGAACTGAGTCATCTTTGGGAATTCTGCATGGAGGGTATTTTTAGTGAAAGGAAGGAGATGAAGTTCAGGTTTCCTAGCATGAGCGATCGATAAGGATTGGTAACATAACTTTCGGTAAATTCCCATCGTTCCCAAGCATGATTGCAGATCGCTAACGAATAAGTAACAGTTCACAATGACTGAGTGTCCTACCACAATATCCTATCAATCCTTATCGATTACCTATGCTAGGATCCCTGGGAAGGAGAATGGTATGAGGGGTGGATCCAAATCTGGGGGTCAATGTGTCCAGGAGTATGGGCGTATGGTTCCAACCTGGATAGGTCTAGTTTAGGTCTCCCTCAACCAGTCTTTCCCGATCCGGCCCTCCACGCTGTATGTGGGCAAACGCATTCGCCGCCAAGACCTAGACAAACCTCACCCCCCGAACTCGGGCACCCCTGCTGAGTCACCAAAAGTAGCGAACCACTCGGGGAGACCTATGGCATTGCGTACTAAAAGCTTCACTTCTCATGGTATTTGGATCTAGGCGGAATGGAATTTGCCGCCTTTCAACCCTTCTATCAATATTTTATAAAGATCCATCAAAAATAAGTCGATTTAACTTATCAGCTGTAGGTACCTACTTACATTCTGCGATGTGCACACATTGCGCTTCAAGCATTCGGTGCAATTCCACCCAACGAAATCAAAATTGCAGTCAATAGAGCAAATGAAATCAATCAATTGAGGTCGAAAAATATGCTGACATATGTGCACTATACATTCATGTTCAAGAGACTCAAACCGTTATTTAGCTCAACTCAATAAAAAATATAATAATTGGAAAAACGTGTCAATCAAATCAATAACAATCAACAACGAAATGCAATAAATTCCAAAACATCGCCAATATGCTAAGCACAAACCACACACGATATTTTTTATCGTTAGGTACCTACCTACTGCCTCTATTTATTTGTCACTGAAAAAACTGTAAACACAAAAGGTTATCAACCCGAAAAACATGCGATAATGGTTCCTTGTTTTTATCCTTAATGTTGCGTGACGAGAAACGCGGAATAATAATGGTATAAAAATACACGTCACCGGAGATTGCCCCTTTATAATTTGTTTATAGAACATTATGACACAAGTTATAGGTATATTAAATTACATTATTACATGGCCTATTATGTAAGTCCATAGAATGAGATGAGCGGATCTTAAAACTGGATAGTATCTACTATCTACTTATGAGTTATGTGTAATAGTAATAAAAAGGAAGAAAGTGTGTGGAGGATGAAGTGAAATTTTGAAAGCATGAATTGTACATACACTCATGAATTGTAATTGACTATTAATAAAAGTTTATTGAAATGTAAGTAGTTTAAAAATAATTTATATCACGCTAGGAAATTTTATAAATTAGTTTTGTGTGTTAAAAGGAATCGTGTAAATTTTTTTCGTAGTGGAAATAAGTTGTGATTGCGCGAGTAATTGGTGAATTATTATTAGTGCAATATATTTTATAATATAATACTAGTGAGTTCCCGGCATGGTTGCAATGCCACCAAAATAAAAATAAATGTTTCTCCCTGTGTGTACATTCCCATTCCCCACCTGCCCCTCCCCCCCCCCTCGCCTTCCCCGCCTTCTCCTCTGCCGCTAAACTATATGAAATACACTTATTTTTCAAACAACTCACGCGTCACCTATTGCATTTTTTTTATACAAATTTCATAACGCCAACGCTCCATACCAGTAAAGCATGCAGTATATATAGAATCCTTTCCAAGCGTTCACACAACAACTCACATAGTTTCATCGCAATCGGATGAGGGACATATGAAATAATTTCATTCAACTCCAGAGCTTGCTATTATAATATATATAACCATCGCGGGCACGCGCACATCAAATCACTAAAGTTTCATAGCAATCGGATGAATGGTTTAGGAATGCATAAGGGAAAGCAAATAAACATTCATTTTTATGTAGATTACTAGCTGGTACCCGGTAAGCGATGCTATGCCATTCAAAGAAATAAATTGTTCCCCTCCTGTAAACCCCTTCCACCTTACCCGCCTTCCCCCTCCCTCGTCACCCTTCCCGAGCACCCCACCTCCTTCGTTCCTGCCTTCCCTCCCTGTCGTTAAAATATATGAAATACACACATTTTCAAACCTCTCGTGCTCCACCCGTAGTATTTTTTTATACAAATTTCATAACGCTATAGATAACCATTATTTATAGGAACACTATTCTGCTAAAATGCAATGTTCTGTAAAAATTTTGAATCAATCCATCGATTACTTTCCGAGATTTGCGGACCCAAACATACGGAACCTAATTTTTTTTTATATATTCGAGTAGATAGAAGATGCGACTTAAACGTATTATTTTTTCTATTGCGGTTGCCTATCTATTGGGTCGCTGCGAGGGATACATAGAATAAAAATGCCTCATACAAAAAAATAAGTAATGTAGTTACTAGCTAACTAGCAGATTGTACGATTGTACTAGCAGATTGTACAAACAACTACGAAAAAAGTTGAAAATGGGTCTCGCTAGCGTGTACGGCGTATGGCAAGATGGCGGCCCTCGGACAGCTGATTTCGTAACCGTCAAACTATTGCTTGATCTGTATTATTCGTTGTACAATCTGTTAAGTAACCGGAAAATGGCTACTAGCGGTGAACTAACTGCGAATATCTCTACAAAATGTCGATAGAATTAGTTCTCGCGGGAGTCATTATTTTAGCTCAGCTTTTCGCTGGCTAGTTCAATACTGAGCAAGTGGAACGTTTTATGTGTCATCACCACAATCGCACTCGCCGATTTGCCCGCTTTTAAACTTGCCGGCTAGTAGCTTGTAGACTCGCACAATGTAATCGAGGCTTTATCGTGGAAAGCCATTGCGTGTGGATCGTATATTGCAGCTCGATTCGTTTACAGTGGATAGGTAAGCACACCTAGGTACTAGGAATTTCTTAGGTAAGTGACTCCAATTTCTTCAATAGCCCTTGACTTAGTAGACTAGAAATATATAATAATGTATCAATATGTTAATTTCAATACCGTGCGTTGAAAAATTGAATTTTTTTATTCGACATATTTAAACGAACGCTAATCAGAAAGAACGAATTTGAAACTTGTGTGCATAATAAATAAGTTTTCTGATTTTAATATTTTTTTATGTGGACCGCCAAATTAAAAGTGGTTCAGACCAACATTCAAGGGGTCACCCCTCCGTTCTAGGGGGTGACCCCTTGAATGTGGCTCTGGGTTCCCGGGTTCTATGGGTACCCCATGAACCCGGGCACTACTGCTAGGTCACCAAACGTAGCGAACCACTTGGGGTGACCTATCAGGGGTGTTGGTTATCCAATAAATGGTTCCCGGGGCGGCAGTACCCATAACCACCTCCCGTGTTTGTTATTTTTGTAATACTAAAAATGGATAAGTTGTATAAGATTCTCATCACGGCCAATAGTGTTATTTATTATAAATATTGTGGATGCTTGTCACGATTATTTTGTACTGGTGAAAGTTAACCATTGTATTTTTTTTTCTTAAATTCTTACCATTGTGATTTCTAATTTTAGATTTCATTACGAGGTGGAGCCACTTCCGTCGGCATCTCGCAAACGGACTTGCCCCTGGCTAGCATAAATACCAAGTTTTAATGAACTTTCTATTCCGTTCCGCAGCGATGACGCCACTGCTTGCCACGATTATTTTGTACTGGTGAAAGTTAGTGGTGCTGGCGACACGGTATCGCTTCGAAGTAAATAAGCACACACTTCACGACTAAAAATTACACATCTACCGGATCTGCCGGATCTGCCCTGATGATGGACACTGCAATGATGTCCGAAACGTTGGCTAGAGAAGGAGGTAGCGCAACATGGCATAACACCCCAAAAACAAATAACGAAAATTGTGGATGATTTTCATTATTTAGATAAAATAATTTTGGTAGGTATTTTAAATTTTAAGCGGTATAACATAATATGTATATGCATGTGTAACTCAACAAACGAAGTAAATCTATTGCGCTTGACACTGATCAGATAAAATTAACGTTTTTGAAAAGGTGAATAATTAGAAGATTGCTGACTGTAGTCCCCGCTAGCGATTACTCTCTAACTGACTGATAACTCGGGCCACCGCGCCGTTCTCGACTTCTCTTTCTCACACATCATTGTTCTATAATCTAAACTGAGTGAGAGCGTATGACTTCTCTTCTGTTTCCTAACCTCTAAAGCAGGGTTTCCCAAACTTTTTCTGCAACGGAACACTTTGCAAACCCGTAAATTTTAACGGAACACTGGGGTTATATTTTAGGTTGGGTAATTAAAAAAAAAAGTTATTCAAAATTATTAATTTAGTACATAAAAAAAGGAATGTAAACAAAACAAAACGGAATAAATAAAGCACCTTGTGACTTCGACGATTTTGAGTCCGTGAATTGTTTATTTTCTTAATATCAAGCACAATATTGTTAAGTTTAATTCTAATATCACTTTGACTTGGTTGCAGTATAATTAGAAAATCCCGCTTCGTATAAATAGGTTGTAAAAAACGGAAATAAAACAATAATAGCTTGTTTTAGAAATTGGGGTACTCTTCTGACAAACTCGCCCAGAAATCATTTAACGGCTGATCTTTGTATTTTTGTTTTAAGTTAGAGTCACTAATGAAATCAATTAGATTTTCATACTCTCTTGCGCTTAAGCCTACTGGTTTAGCTGTCACGGAAAATGGATTTCGAACCCAGGAATCGCCCTTACTAGTTTTCGGAAAATAGTATTTTCAAGTTAAGTATGTAGATTTAAAATTATTTGGAAACCTCTTCTTCTACTTTAAAATTTAATTCATTCAAACATTCATGTAAGGTTGCCGTGGTTTAGGGGTAAGGCTCTTGACTCCCAATCCGAAGGTAGCGGAATCGAACCTGGCGTGCGCAAATAAATTTGATTTGAACATTTTTTGTTATTTCACAATAAATTGATTTAAAAATATATATATAATATATTTGCGGCACGTTCCAGAGTGAAGGATATTCTCAGTACTGCCCTGGTGCAAGACCACTATTCAGAACTGAAACGTTACTTGAAATGGTTTTAGCCGTGTTTGGTGACCAGATCTGAATAGTCAGGTGCTGCCCCACCTTCCTTTTCCCCATTTCTTTCCCCTCTCCACTTACCTTCAACCTCATAACATACCCTAATTGGGGATGCCATAGTCTCCCTGGCTCTAGACGGGAGCAGCTGGGACTCTTGTGAGGTATTCACACAAAAAATAATAAAAAATTTAGAAAATTACAACATCACAATGATTAGATTGAACTGATGGAATCAAAAAATGATTTTTTTTTTCTTAACTTTTTCATCAAAATTTACGGCACCATGCGAGTTAATAATTCGACTAATTGCTAACAAGGATCTAATGACACTGATTGATTTTTAAATTATTTTACTTTCAGGTAAAGTCGATTTAGAAAAAAATACATTTGGGTTTCTTGGGAACAGAGATTTCGTGAAACACGTGCAGATCCGCTATCCCGCTGTTATTGTTTCCACATCGCACAGATGTTCATATTATTGAATATTATCACACTATTAATATTATCACATCATTGAACATTATCACACTATTATAAAATGAAGATTTACTGCTATAACAGCATAAACGGCTCTTCAACTTCCATAATGCTTAGTCTCTACCTGGAATTGTCTTTCACCTAACTTAAGAACTATTGTAAAATATTTACACAAATAATAATTATGAATATGTTAAATTCTTCCGACAAATTGTCGCGGAACCCCTTTCCAGGTTCCTCGGAACCCCAGTGTTCCGCGGAACACAGTTTGGGAAACCCTGCTCTAAATAAATAAAAGCTGCATTCAATTTGTGTTGGAGGGTTAATTTTATTATTATGCGCGTAACCTACCCGAAATAACGATAGTTCTTAGGTATTGAAGTGACCCCGGTCAAAAGCGAGTGTACCTCTTATCAGTTAATAAAACCAAATTACTTATATAAAATAAGAGTTTATTTGTTTTTCAGGTGAATCATTAATAATCATGCATACTTGCATGAATTCGTGTTTAAAACTGTTTCCTAAACTAAAATACGTGACAGCTCACAGCTGAAATTCTGACATCAACCCGCAGAAAAATCAAATAACAGCCAAAGAAAATCACACAAATCTGACAGGAAATCGAGAATTACTTGGCAGGAACCGTTCAAATACGCCCCGCATTCAAAAACATGATAAGTACTTTATTTTTCCTTGGGTTGGCTGCTATGAAATACAGCAATGGTCGGCAACTTCATCACCAATCACCATTCATCACATTCCTAACATCCTAAATCCTAACAAAACAAAAGTACGACAAAGTTTTGAAAATCGAGAAACGTCACCTTCGGTAAAGAAATGGAGTTTACGTCGCGAGATGACGAATTTGGGGAAAACATCGGCTTGGGATGTGCTCTGGAGATGTTTACCGAGTCCGAGGAGGTCCTCGATATAATAGATAACCTAAAAACAATTCACAACTCCACCGGGTCGGAGCTGGAAGGGCAATACCAAAAGTTATATACAATCCTCAAACAATACTATGAACAGCCGCACCTCCTCGATCCTCATTTAGAAAAGATCCTCAATAAGTTTATTACGATACTTCGCGATGACAATAGTCCACTGAACCTTAAGCATGCCACTTTTAATTACATGTATCAAATCATCAGAGTTAGAGGTTATAAGGTTGTTGTCAGACATCTGCCGCATGAGGTATGAATATCGTTCCTTTCTCGTTATAGATTCAAATAAAAACTATTGATTATAGATGTATTAGTTGAAAAACATTGCACAAATTATTAAATTGCTACTAGATATTCAGTGTTACTTGATTTCTGCTGTGTGTGACTCCAATTCATGAAGCTATTTGCACATTAGTTTGCTTGTATCTTTTACTCCTTGACATTTGACAAGTAGTGTCTCAAACAATATTTAATGTTATTTTGGTTATGACACAATTTGCCACCTTCTATGTTTCGCCTTGTTTGTTACTATGTTAATGTTATTAAAGTACTCTGGGTTTGGATGTTTGACAGTGTGAAAACAAAATAAAGTACTCTGGAGTTATTTTTGGATGTTTGACAATGCGGTAACAAACTAATTACGTATTTTATAAAAATGTTTTCAGATTTCCGATTTGCAGCCCGTGTTGACGTTTCTGGAAGCCCAAAACCCGGAAGACACAGAAACATGGCGGAGCAGATTTGTTCTTCTTTTGTGGCTGTCTATCATAGTAATGATGCCATTCCACATGTCCAGGCTGGATGGATTTTCAGTCGGAGAGAAAGGTATGTCTACCGTGTTCTGTTAAAACATTTTTGGATATGAATACTTATGCCAATATCATGCTTTTTAATATATTATTATTTTTGCAGATTCAGAAGGAAAAACTCGTAAAACAACAATGAGTAGAATATTTGAAATTTGCAAGACTTATTCGATGGTAACAGATTCGTGTTCAGAAGCAGGAGCCTTCCTTGCTTCAAAGTTCTTGACACGGTAAGAGTTCTGACATATTTACTCAGTTATTAGCCATTTTACTGCAAATAATGAGTGTACATCGATCGTCCAATTGATTAGTCACATATCTCCAAAATACTAAGTTTTGAGATAATGAGGAATGCAATATTCGAATGCTCGCCATAAATCAAATTACTGTCTTCACTAGCACGGAGTGAAATTTTTTTTTTGAGAATTTCGAAATGGGCATAGTTTGGAAAGATGCTCCATATATTAACAATTAAAACTGAATTTTTTTTTTATTATTAACAATACCTGGACATCACTAAAGCTTTATATTTTATCATTTTCACGGTTTTACCTAAATATTTTTAGCTAGCTCACAAACGCGAAATAAAACACACATGAAATTTGTGTTTTACCATTTATTTTACAGATAATACATTCATAGATTGGTATAATGGAACAAATAGTGGAAAGAAAAATGTACACATATTATTTACCGCTTTGAAAAACTTGAAAATTGCAAAAGTTGCTATGAACGGTACTGCATTTTGGTGTCAAAAAGAGGCATAAGGTTACGTGACTCTAACCTTCTTTTTATTACGCCATCTCGTCTCAAGGGTTCACAGACATTATTTGAGGCTTCTGTTAACAATTTTCACACATCCCTCTGTGCCTTGAGTGGGCAGAGAAAATTATTTACCATGACATTGTCAATTATCATGTGATCGTTAATGGCTTGTCAAATTTTCTCCTCCCTTACAAATTTGATGAGCGGTGACTCGGTTACATTTTCCCAATTCCTAACACCATATAATCGTCTCCCGAAAAATCAAAAACAGGCAATTTGAAGGTACAAATAACTTCTGATTGCATTTTCATTTGCCGAGCTTTCAATATTCTTCTCAACTCTTAACCATTTTCGGTTGTCGGGTAACATGGCTAACAATATGTTTTCGTGATACCCAAAAACCATTGCACTGGATTAATAATATATTCTAAATCACTGGACAAATATTGTGAAAGCACCATTGTTTCATGCAAATGTCTAGCACCGGAAATACATATAGGTTTGGTCTTAACGTTGAACCACATAGGAACGTAAACTGTCGTTAAAGTTAACAAATTTTCTGATGGTTTTAGGGTAGAAGTGTAAGGCCGAAGAAACCGCTTCGCTTTAGTGAGCCACCTGGAATGTATAATTTCACTGCAGCATGGTCAGCATGATGCTGAATATTTTTTCGTTATGCTTCATTCACAAAAAACATTGTAATTCATCTTCACAAGTAGGCAAAACATTCAAAAGTATCATGTAAAGTATGTCACATTGCCATAATGTTCAAAGTTCAAAGAACAGTTAATATAAACCCTTAAATGGCCTATCGAAGAATAGTTGAATATTCCAATGCAGCACGTAATAAAAAATACTACATAAACTGTAATTCGACCGACGCGCACTTTGATAAACAAAGAACACCGAAGAGACGAAGGCCTAACACATACCCCCAATAAATACAATAATTCTCCGAGATCCTTACGAAGGGGAGGTCCTAGTCCGTTTAGAACAGTGGTTCCCAAACAGTGGTCCACGGACAAGGGCGGATCCAGCTTTGGCGCCGGGGGGGTCACATAGTCGTGGTCAAGTAAGAAGAAGTCATAATTTAATTTTGATAATAATGGATACAAGGGATTCCCTTGGCAATATTCTAACATAGATTAGGTATTTACTTATAATTAAAATAATAAAACTTGTACAATGTGTCCTTAGAACGGGGTACCCCAGTTAGGACACATTTTCTCTAAAAAACTGTAAAAAAAAATGTATATAAATATAAATAAATAAATAAATAAACATGGTGTGAAAAGAAGAAAAAAAAAAAAAAAAAAAAAAAAAGTAAAAAGTAGGTAGTTAATTTTGATAATAATAGATACAAAAAATATATTAAAAACATTATGTTTAACAATTTTAATTAGTGGTCCGCCTAGGTCCTGGACCCAGCCCAGGGGGGGGGGGTCATGACCCCCCCCCTGGATCCGCCCTTGTCCACGGACCGCAGGTGGTCCGCGAAATCTAAAATGTGGTCTGTGAAACATTCGTTCGTTTTACTACAAAACCGAATCGAAAGGTGTCCAAAAGCTGATTCGTAACCCTTTTTGTATTAGTGTTAGAGAGGTAGCTGAGGAAGTCCAAGAAGGGCTCATTCTTGTACCATGTGGTCCCTATGAGAACAAATAAATATCATGGTGGTCCCCGGTCAAAAAAAGGTTGGGAACCACTGGTTTAGAGGGAAGCCCAATCCGCTAGATATGATGGAAAATTTATCAAGATCAAATCACTGTGTTTGAAACACGTTTGGTGGGAGGATTGAGTGCTCTGGAGGGAAAAGTTTAACTGTTGCTACGGTGTTACTTTACAATTATATCAAAGGAAAATAAATAAATACATATTCATTTTTAATTAAATACAAGCATTTCTTAGAATCGGGAGAACATTTTTGTGTTTTTAATATTTTTAAGAAAAATTCAAAGTGGTGGCGATGTCCTAGTTATAAATATTTATTTTTTATTTAAGATAAGGGAATGTACACATACGTGACCAACTTTTTGCAATATTAATACTATTGAAACTTCAATAAATCATAATGTAAAGTATTTCTGGAACTATGCAAAATCAATGAAAAATAACAACTTTGGTATACCCTCCAACTTGGAATATGCAGGTAAAAAGGCCAAAGACACTCAAAGTATCGCTAATCTTTTTGCTGATTTTTTTAAAAGCGTTTATGAATGTGATACACCAGTTTCTGCTAGTACAGCATCAAATTTTACCACTGATCATTATCTTAATTTATCTTGTATCCACGTAGAATATAATGATATACTGACTGAACTAAAATTACTAGATCAAAGTAAAAGCGGTGGACCAGATAAAATGCCTCCTGTATTTTTGAATAATTGTGCTACCAATCTAGCATATCCTTTATTTTTGCTGTTTAATCAGTCTTTACAAACAGGATGTTTTCCTATTAAATGGAAATTCAGTTACCTTACACCTATTTAAAAAAAAGGTGATAAACACGAGGTGATTTAACTATAGACCGGTATGCCTTTTATCAACAATTCCTAAAGTTTTTTAAAAAATTCTTAAAAAAATTATTTTCCGATTAAACCACGTCATTTCTCCTGAACAACATGGTTTCTCTACTTGAAAATCTACCCTTACTAACTTGTCAATGTATCAAAACTATATATCTGATTCCATGTCTAGTAAATGTCAAGTTGACTCTATTTATACCGATTTGAGTAAGGCGTTCGATAAAGTTAATCATGAGTTATTGCTGAATAAACTGCATAAACTCGGCATAGGTGGTTCACTATATAAATGGTTTAACCCCTCTGAATTTTCGAGAATATTAGCTTTTGGTGTCTTAAACGAAATTACATTTTACGAAAACTTTGTATTATTACCGCTTCACAGTTAAAGCTCTATAAATGAAACATTTCTGAACGTAGCCGAATAGTAAAAACTGTTTTAGACAGGTTACAAAATAAGCTTTCGAATTATTATATTACAAATAAATATTAACATTTGTAAATATTAAAATTTAGAATGCAAACATTAAAAAAATGTGAAAATGACTCACGTGATGTTTTTATGTGAAAACGGTACTAAAATCACAGATTATGTAAACAACAATACTTATTCTATTGTATAAATGTGTAATAAACACTTTTGTCACCTCACTTTTTTATCATTTCATATAAAAATATTTAATAGAAATTAACAATGTCGGGCGCCCGTAGGAAATTTGGCGGGATAAATTATGTGTCAGACTGCGCGTCTGACAGAATGTTCTTTTTATGTATTTCTATGGACAACTTGAATAGAGATGTGCAGCATGATTCACTATCGACCTTTCACTTTTTGAAAGGTCGATAGTGAATCATGCCTTTTTTTGCCTGCTCGCGTCACGGCAAAAAAACATCCCTGTTTTCAAGTAGTTTAGCGGCTACGCTAGGTTTGTGTAACATGGTTTGTGCCCCTTTATACCGCCTGCTCGCGTCACGGCAAAAAAACATCCCTGTTTTCAAGTAGTTTAGCAGCTACGCCGGGTTTATGTAACATGGTTTGTGATACAAAAGAACGTGCCCCTTTATAACGCCTACTCGCGTCAAGGCATAAAAACTCCACAATACTAGTTGGTGTACCTTCCTAAAATATTTGAGAATCAATTATAAAAAATAAGTACTTAAAATATAAACATGTTATTTTACGTTATAAATATTACTGCTTAATGGCAACACTTAATTTTGTGTGGTAAAAACATCTATGTTATCGTGTTTTTCTATGATCTTTGTACTACATGTGTCAAAATACTTCCGGAATGATTATTTTCATGTGTGTGTGTATAGAAAATTTTTAAGTCGTGTAATTAAGTTAATATTGCTTGCCGCCGCCTAATTCTTTCAGATTCGGATTCCCCGGCCCATAGTTAGTATAAAAATAACTAGTTTGATTTTCTAGGAATCAAAATGCTTCCAAAATGGCTATTTTCCTGTATGTGTATAAAATTTTTTAAAGTCGTTTAATTCAGTTAATATTGCTTGCCGCCGCCTAATTCTTTCAGATTCGGATTCCCCGACCCCAAATTAGTATAAAAATAACTAGTTTTATTTTTTAGGAATTTAGCCCAAACACCGAACTTTAGCCATAAATAATAACCAATAAAGCTTTGAAAATGTTGGGATTTATTTTAACCTTTTAAATGCCAGTATGTAGGAGTGTAGCTGTGAACAGCAGGCCATGAATTTTAATAAAAATAAATCATTTTTAAATCTTATTTTTATAAATTAAAAACATTACACCTTGAAAGGATATTTAAATGACTTGGCGAAAATATTGAAAAAAAAAAAAAAAAAAATTATTAAAAAATAAAAAAAAATCTTGCTCAAAGAATAGCGAGATAACTCGCTATTTTTCTATGGCCGGCCTGCTGGGCACGGCCAAGAATGCGAGAAATCTCGCTCTTGGCACAGAAACGGTTAAGGGTATCTAGTGATTTCAATAATGTCAATACTGTAAAAGCTTTATCTGTCACTCGTAAGGAGTCATTTAGAATACAATTCCACGGTTTGGTCCCCAAATTATGAGGTTCATTCACATTTCACATGCGATTGAAAGAATCCAAAATAAATTTTTAAGATATGTGAATTTTAAAATGGGCATTCCTAGTGAATGCCTAAATTACAATAACGTACTTTGTTCATTAAATTTAATAAAATTATCTGATCGTAGAATCATTTCCGATTTAACCTGTTTGTATAAAACCATTAATTCAATGTTTGATACCTCTGATTTATTATATGTAATCTCTCTCCATACTCCAGGCAGGTCAGTCACAAGACAGTACCTACCATATTATTGTAGCAATTCTAAGTCAACAAGCCAATATTACACTCCTATGCGACGGATTCAACAGCTTGGAAACAAATACTCCGATGTTGTTGATATATTTAGTACATCAATTTTATTATATAAGCATACCTTATTGAAGTTTTTTTCATCAAATAGGGGAATATTTTGATAAAGCTATTAAAATTGACTAACACATTGACAGTATTTTGTTGGCTGAAAGAAAAAAACTATTTCGGATTTTTTATATTTTGTACCTACATACTGTGTGGTTTAAATTCAATACCTAATATTTTTAATTTGTAATTATTTTTGTGCAAGTTTTTAGTAGTTTCCTGCACTATTTACTAGTATAATTTTATATATGTATGTAAAAGCCTAAATAGGCGTAAATAAATAAATAAAAATAATTTTCAGAACCATCTGTGTTGTATTTTCGTAGATATATGTATGACAAAGTTCTAACATCAAGCATTTTCAATAATAATTCATTTTACAACGTTCTAACATCACTTACACTCTCTGTTTTGTTTGTATCTGACAGTTGATCTTAAATACGAGGCGCATTATGGTTTGTCACTTCATTTGGGTAGGGTTCCAACTACGCCTTACCATTTTCTAAGGTTTCTGAGTTTCCAAAGATGAATTTTCGTAATCTATTCAATTTTAGTAAAAGTATTTTAGTTTATCATATTTTAAAGGAAAATATTTATTAAAATTGGACGTGGCCCTAGCTTGGAATAGCATCTGGGAAATGTAATTAGAACCTTGTGCAATGAATTATTATGCCCTAGCCCCTAGCTGGTTGCACAGGGTTCTATTTGCATGTTTAGGTGTATTCAAAAAGGGTAAGTACACGTCCTATTTAAATATTTTCCTTTAAAATATGTTCAATTAAAATACTTTACACAAGATTCAACCTCAAAATCGGAAATAGGTAAATAGATAATGAGTGCATGTCTTTGCAAACTTAGAACTCATATCTTAGAACAAGGTGAAGCGAAGTTAGAACCCTATCCAAATGAAGTGACGATGTGTCTGTGTTTTGGAAGGCGTAACGGTTCAATACATTTAGTACGACATTTTGAAATATCCTAATAGTGATCCAGAAAACATCAACATTTTGTTTAATTCACTACATGTTTTACTGAACTATAACTGATTTGGTGATGTTTGGTGGTATTGTATTTTACCAGATATGGGGTACCCACATACACTTTTTACATACAACTGTATAATCAAACCAAATTGGAGGCGGATATGGGTACCGCCACCCCACAACCTTTTATTGGATAACCAACACCTCATCCCAAGTAGTTCTCTACGTTTGGTGACTTAGCAGGGATGCTCGGGTTCATGGGTTGAGGTTTGTCTGGATCTGGCAGCGGATGACCTGGAGACACTGAAACCTAGATTCCTACTCAGCCCTCTTACCCTTTTCCTTCCCAGAACTCCCTTTCCTTAAAAATACCCTCCACACAGCATCCCCAAAGATGACATAGGCCCTGAGAGAATTTTTTTTTGTCAGGGCCTTCTATGTGGAGCTAATGTAAAAAAAAACACTTTAACATATAATTGCATAATCAAACTTTGGTTTTTCGGAGAGTCTGCCTAACCAACTGGACGATTGACATGTCTGATTGAATGTTTTGTCTCATCAGATCTAATGTAATTGTCTTTATTTTGCAGGTCTGATGTAAAAGAATTATACCTTCCATCGTTCTTCGAGTGGTCGTGCCAGCAGAACAGCAATTTGCACGAAGAGGACAATGTGAAGTACGGAGTGCTCGCCACGGTGGCCGCCATCTTGAAGCACGGGAAGCGAGAAGATCTCCTGCCCTTTGCCGACTCCCTGCTGCAGTGGGTGACCAAACAGAGCTACCGCCAGAACAAAGCCATACTCACAAGGAAGTACGCTATCAAAATTATTCAGAGAATAGGTAAGTTACTATTTCCTATAACAGTGAACTTCTTGACGGACTAGAGCTGTTCATAAATATTTTCTATACCTTCAAGGCTTATTTTTACTGGTCCTTTCTATTCCCATCAGCTTGATGTTCCACTTTTATTCACCTCAATTCGTCTTCTTTGTACAGCATAGTATAAAGTGTCAAATAAGGAAGGTAATTGGCTTACAATATTGTTATTTTCCAGTGACCGACAGTTATAATTACTATAAAATTATATTTTTCTGGCTTTATTTACCAATTTCAAACCTAAAATCGACTTCAAAAATACCTTTAATAATAAGTTGGCATAGATATCAAACTAATTTATTTACAGTGTCGATTTTTAATGTACTTGTACGCTGGTGTATACAGTATATTGACAAGTAGTTTTATCCTTGATGCATTTAAATGGAAAAATGTTTTATAATTTTGTTATTCGGCCATACATCCTCTCTGCACACCCCTTCGTTCACTTAGTTATATTTTAAGGTAAGTAGGTATACAGTTTTTTTCCCTACACTGACTGCATATTGTATATAAGTATGCCAGTGAGCCAACCAGTAGGGGGGGTCCGCCCCGGGTGCCACCCGAAGGGGGTGACACTCGACCGTGGAAAAAATAATTACGAATTACAGAACCCAGTAGAGCCAATACCTGCACCAACTATACCGTTTCGCCCCACCCCGTTCCACCCCATATTCCATTTCGCCTCCTCCGTTGTGGTAAATATATGCCGTCCCACCCTATCCCATTCCGCCCCCTCCATTGTGGTAAATATTCTGTTAGAACCCGTGCCACCCTATCCCATTCCCCGGGTACCACCCGTGCTAGCTACGCCACTGGAGCCAACTCTCTGGGGATCAATTGTTATGGAATCTTGTTTTTCACAACATACCCACTTTTATCTTTCTATACAACTATTCTTCTTCATGAAGTCCCTGCCGATAAGGAACTCCAGTGAAAAATATTATGGCTTTAAAAATGTATATTCATATAGACGTAGACCAATAAACGCTGATTCTGAATACATAAGTTTTATTAAATAACTAGCTGACCCGACGAACTTCGTACCGCCTCAAAATCAGTAACTGTTGAATTAAATTAGGTTAAAAAATTACACAGTAAAGTAAAAATTACAATTATCAGTGCCCAACTGTCCGTGTTTTGTTTTTGTCAGTATCAGAGATGGCGTTGTGTACGGATTTATATTTTTTGTGATTTTCTTACTTTTCAACTTACTTACGGGAGTTTTTGAAAGGAAGCGGGTACGGGTGCCGCCGCCCCGGGAACCATTTATTGGATAACCAACACCTCTGCCATAGGTCACCGCAAGTGGTTCGCCACGTTTAGTGATTTAGCAGGGGTGCCCGGGTTTATGGGGTGACTTTTGTGCGGGTCTTGGTGGAGGATGCGTCTGCCCACATGCTGTGTGGCGGGCCAGATCGAAATAGACTGGTTGAGGGAGACCTTTTGACCTTTCCAGCCGGATTCTCTCGACCAATGGGTGGAAAGAATCCGGCTGGAAAGGTCAAGGTAAAAGGTCAATTCCGGTCGAATCAATGGCCTTGCACCGCAGTTGGAGGGATGGATTCACTCCCGGATACATTGACCTCCAGATTCCTACCCACCCCTCATGCCTTTTTCCTTCCCAGAACTTCCTATCCTACCCTTCCTTAAAAAGACCCTCCACATAGGATCCCCTAAGGTGACATAGTTCCTGAGTGGAGCTTACGTAAAAAAAAGTGCGTTTCAGAAAAGTAAAGACCGATAAGTTTACAGCGCAGTTCAACTTTAATTTTACCAATTCAGCCGCCTAAACTGAAAAGTGAACAACTTGCTTAGGCGGCCTGAATTGAATTGAAGTGTGTGTGGGAGATGCTTTCTTTGGTTTCTGCAAAATTGGTTACGATCCGTGAAGCTAAAAAAAATAAAATTATTTCAAACAATTTTTATACCACTCTCCCGTAATAATATTGAAACATGTAATCTAATATTAGTAATATAATAAATAAATAATTCCACCAAAATAATGTTACTACTTATCGAATAGTATCATAGCCTCTTCCGTATAACTGTCATACAAAATGACAACACCTGTTGAAAATAAAAATAATTTTTGGTGAGTGATGATGTCACACGATTCACTATACATACGGTGGTTTTCGGGGGATCTTGAAAAATTAAAACTTTGACAATAATTATTTTAACTATTAAAACCAACTCTAAGGGCGGCTTGCACCAACTATCGCTAATTTTATCATAAATTGTATTTAACTAAATGCATTTAAGTCACTAAATACATTAAACTTAAATGTGTTTAGTTTCGTCCTGCACCAAGCAGTTGGAGCGGTTATTTAGTTAAATACCATTTAGCGTCGGTAAAACAGTTACCGCCGTTAAAGCGTCGGTAAAACAGTTGCATCGTTCCTTAGCACCACCCACACGCACACTTTTTGCACAGCGACTTGAAGTGGCGAGGGCACGATCGCTCCGAATTGTCCGTGTGGGGGGTGCTTAAATTTGCGAGTGTCAAAATATTTTGAGGTTATGTTGTGGTTGCGTAGTGAATTATTTTATTTTGATCCAGTAAATGAGTGCGAAAATAAAACAAACATAACTATGAAATGGGGCAAAAAGAGGTTTTGTTGTTAGATTTAAAAATAAAACAAATATCTGAGTAGTAATTTTGTTTTTCATTTCATTTATGTAGGTTGTTTTAAACTATTATAAGAATGCTGTAGGTATGTTTTAAGTTTACAACCTTCAAAGTATTCCTCCATAAATAAATCAATAATAAATCAATACCTATTCCTCAATAAGAAATCTTTGAAACTTTCTGCCACTGAGTATCAGATAAATTTGTTCTTGTGTTTACTTCTCTCACTATAAACTGTCTACTTATAAAATCTATAATTTCTTCGTCAACATCAGAATAAAAAACAAAAGTCCATCGTGAATACAAATTAATAAATGAGACAGATTTCAGAAATATTAGACAATCGGAAATCGAAGGAATAACCTAAAATTGTTTTGACAGAACTTGCTCGCTAAACATGTTTAACTTAGTTAAACAGCCCTTTCTGGGTATTTAACTTTGACAGTTCTTTAAATGCGTTTAACGACTTAAATTTTGTGGTGCAAGACGCCAAGTCGACTTAAATCAAATAATGTGTTTAACTTGAGATTTAAATCAAATTTAAGTTTTGGTGCAAGCCGCCCTAAAAATAAAAATAAATATGCAGTTATTTAAGTTAGAAGGTCATTCATTAAAAAAATTAAAAAAATTGAGTTCCTTATTATTATGATTCTTGGTATGTTGACTTTCATCACATTGCAATCCCACCCATCTACAATATACATGCATGTAAATATGTACTTATCCTAAAACATTGTTATACTTGTAATTACATAATAATTGATATATTTTTTAATGTTTCTCAGGACTGACATACCTCAGGAGTCGAGTGGCTTCCTGGCGGTACACCAGGGGCTCCCGCACCCTGACCACCAACCTCCGAGCTGCTGGGGATATGGAAGAAGAAGTGAAGACTGGCAAACCTGACGATATGGAGTGCAGTGATGAAGAAGACGATGATCAGGACATTCCGGAGCAGGTATGTTTTTAAAGTAATTTTGTTTGTGCAAATTATGAAAAGTGGCATTGTTGCAAATAAAAATGTGAATAAACTTTTGTGGCTAAAATGCCCATGTAATTTTTTTATGTTTTTAGTCAGAAAGTGATGGATATACATATTGTGCATCAATCGGTATAATATAATGATTAATTTCTCTAATTATTACCTATTCCAGTTGGAAGAAGTCATCGAACAATTGCTCCTTGGTCTGCGAGACTCGGACAACATAGTCCGATGGTCTGCCGCCAAGGGGCTTGGGCGGGTGTCGGGGCGCCTGGGCAGGTCCTCTGCGGGGGACGTGGCCATGGGCCTCATGGAGCTCTTCAACCCCCGCGAGGGAGACGGGGCGTGGCACGGGGGCTGCTTGGCACTAGCTGAACTGGGTACAAATTCCTTTTTACTAATTATATTATTTATTGGATCGGTTGATATTTCAGGTTTTGTCTTAAAATATCAATATTGCAAATATGCACTATTTTCTTGTGAGTGTTTCAATCAATAACAGTGATGTGTACTGCTCTTTGACCAAAGGTAAGATTTTTCAAGCTTGGATAAGAATTAGAGATGGTCAATATTCCTCTCTTGATTATTGTAACTGCTTCCCTCGCTGTCACTAGAAATGCTGAATTTTGGAACCGGTACCTTTTGGAGTATTCATCAAAAAGAAAAAATAGAAAAAATGCAGTAAAATATTTAGAATTTTTTGAGGAACCCTCTATTTTTTCTTGGAATGTTTCAAATCCCAGCATCCAAAATGATAGATACTTTCAGTATCGCCCTGGCAAAAGATCACCATTCAGAATCGAAATGTTGCTTGAAATGGCTTTAGTCATGGTTGGAGACCAGTTCTGAATAGCCAGGTACCTTCCCCATCTCCTTTACCTCTCCATTATCGTCAGACTCACAATAAACCCTAATCGGGGATGCCATAATCCCACTGGCTTCAGACGGTTGGCAGCAGTTGAGACTTTTGCCCATTATTCACATAAGAAATTGCTCATTTTCAGTAGGGTATTTTCACAAACTACTGGAAATACCGTTGAAAAAATTTGAAAGATTTTAAATCATTATAGAAATTGGATAAGTTTTAAGATTTTCACGGCCAAAAGCATTTTCGTTATTTGTTCATCACATCTACCGGATCTGCCGGATCTGCCCTGATGATGAACACTGCAACGATGTCCGAAACATTGGCTAAAGAAGGAGGTAGCGCAACACGGCATAACACCCCAAAAACAAATAACGAAAATTATAGAAATTTGTGATTATAAAATTCTGTTATTATTTAATTTTTTTCTAACCATTAAAAAAAGCTGGAAATACCCTATTTTTGATTTTCCTTAATTTCAGCAATTGACTGAATTCATTGCGGAAAGTTTAATTTATTTGTCTAATTTTGACCATTTGAATCCAGGTAGAAGAGGTTTACTACTGCCCAGCCAGCTCCCTGCGGCTGTGGAAGTTGTCCTGAAGGCCCTCCAGTACGAGGAGGTGAGAGGTCACGCGGCGACAGGACAACATGTGCGGGACGCGGCTTGCTACGTGTGTTGGGCGTTTGCACGCGCGTACGACGCCACTGTCCTCGCCCCATTTGTTAACAGGATCGCTGCCGGGCTTATTATCACCGCCGTGTTTGATAGAGAGGTAAGCTTTTATTTTATAAACTTAAATACAGAGATGGATTGATTTTTTATTTATTTTATTCACGCACATAATTTGTTGTTGTAAAATTACTGTTCATGCTTTTAATATGTAATTCCAAAAATCTTGTAAACGCACTGGAGGTTTCAAAGAGTATGTGGAGTTTGTCATTACCGCAATAAGATAGCCAGTTGCTCTCTCGAAAATACAACGTCCTCGAGTATGAGATTCCGGCATAAAATGGTCATTGTTATTTATTTAATAAATAAAGTTAGATTCAAGTATTTGGTTAACTTGATCGTGCCATGTCTCCCTCAGACGTTCCCAACTTCTATCATTCATATTGTCTTATTTCTTGGACTCCTTTTTTCATTCATAAAAAAAATTTCAATTACTTACTAGTCTCATCAGATTTGAAATATATATATTTTTTTTTAGGTTTTAAGCTCCAGACCAGAGTTAAATAACAGACTCTATAGTAGACCTTTAAAAAAATAATTGAATTCTTTATTTATTTTTCTATGGCGGCCTCTGCGATAGATAGATAGATAGATGGGTAAGGCTCTTGACTAGCAAATTGGAGGTTGCGAGCTCAAATCCTGGCAAGAGCAAGTAAATTTGATTGTTTTAATTTGTGTTGTTCCATATTTTAATCATTTAAAGTAATGTGTGTACGGTATATTTATGGCTCATTCCAGAGTGGAAGATACTCTCAGTATTGCCCTGGTGTAAGATCGCCATTAAGAATTGAAACTTTCCTTGAAATGACTTAACCTGTAATCGGCCGGACACGCGCAAGAGCGCGCAGCTTGTGCGCATGCGCGAAAAAAAAATTTCGAAATAAATATGTTTGTCTGCGATTTTGACCCTTCTATGTACAGAATTTGTATGAAGAACAAGGTCAGAATCGCTTGCGCCAACATTACCCCATAAGATGGGAAAAATTTCATTCACCTTGCAACCCCAGAATATTTTTAAACGATTTTATCTGTGGCATGAAAATGTCAAATTTGCCTCGAATTTTATTTGTCAAAATTGATGCGTGTTCCTCGACTAAAACATCGTAAAACCTATTAATTTACGTAATTAACGCAAGTAATGTTATTTTGGTACATAGTTTATTGTTCTAGGAATGTGTTTCGGTCAATAAAATATACGATAACTCAAAATTAATCCACAAAACATTCAATTCAAAATTCAAAATCGTGCTTTGTTAGGGAATTTCCGTGTTTTTTACGGCTTGTGACAGGTTAAGGTATGTTTGGTGAACAGATGAGAATAGCCAGGTACTTTCCTCTTCCCCTCCCCATTGTCAACCTCACAACATAACCCATTTGAGGATGCCGTAGTCTTACTGGCTCCAAGCGGTTGGGAGCAAAACCTCATAATTTAATAACATTGATCTCTTTTAGATTCACTGCCGCAGAGCCGCATCGGCCGCTTTCCAAGAAAATGTGGGGCGCCAGGGCTCCTTCCCCAATGGCATCGACATCCTCACCGCAGCCGACTTCTTCTCGGTGGGGCTGCGCAACAACGCCTTCCTGAATGTGGCACCCTGGGTGGCCGGCTTCTCCGACTACACCAAGCCGCTCATTGACCATCTTGTGGAGAGGAAGGTGGATCATTGGGACATCATCATCAGGGAACTGACGGCTAAGGCGTTGCATAAACTAACAGAAAAGGTACCGTATGAGAAGATACGATTCGTAACAAGACGACGGCCCTTCTTCCCCTATTTGCAAGCATCCAATCTGTAACGGACGTGATGTCCTTACAAGCCTGTAAATTAAAGGGACCGGGTCTCGTGCATGCCTTCCCTTGAAATACGCCTATTATGATGATATGTAGTTGTTAGGAAAAACAATAAAGCTGGCCTCCATACACCTAGTGCCTGGTGAATGGTGGTACTGGATGCGCCTTGTTTCTGCCTGAGCCTGGTCTCTTGGCGGTATCCAGCGTTGGGGCCGTCTGTAGAAATGGACACCAGGTATTCATTCAGGCAGAACTTCGGCGGGAGGCAGCAGATCGGAAAAGACTTCCAATGGTAGAATGTACAAGTAATGCTGGTTTCTAGAGTAAAGTGATTTATTTTGAAAAATTCACATTATTTATAGCTATTGTGGGCCCGATAGTATGCGGACAGTGTGTACAGAAAAGTGTTTTTCTATGAAAATACTAAATATAGCCCTGAAACAGACAATTTAGAAGAATGAGACGTAGGCTCATTTTTCCTGGATGCCTTGCAGGACACTGGGATGAAAACTGTTTATTTCATTGAACTACAAGGATCTCAGGGCTTTAAAATTACATATTCGTAAAACAAACAAATATAAATTTTTGTATAAAAATATGAAGTTTAATATCTCCCCGGTGTAAAGTAGTGTTTATTTGTTGCACTGGAAAGATGTACATTTTTTTGAAAAAGACATTAGATTCAAATTAGATATGATAATTTCTAACTATAAATTACCATAAAAACCAAACATAAATATTTTACAACAGAAGTACATCGCCGGCGGCACGGTACTTGAGCACAAAATGCACAGGATGCGGCCAGCGAAAAACTTTGATGAAAAAGAATTCAAGGGTGTGAACATGTCGGTTACACGATTCATGTTGTGTACTCACGTCGCAAAAAAATCATCTGAGTCGCAAAAAAAAACTTACATTGCCACTGAATATTGAAAAAAAAGATAAAAATATTTTTATAATGTATGGACGGCCCGGTTAGATCTGTCCTTTAACCTCTAATGGGCCGGAGACGCGCGGGCGCACGCGTCATATGTGCTTTTTTAGTGAATTTTCGTGAAATAGCGTGGCCACTCAGAGGTTAATGTTTGTGGCTAGTAATGTCTTTCAAAGGCTTGAGGGGTTAAGTATCATATATTTATTCTTTTAACCTCTGATTTGCCAGAGACGCGCCGGCGCGCGCATCGTATGCGCGAGAAAATAATTCGAAAATTTGAATAAAATTTTCGACCAAAACTTTTTGTCTGCGATTTTGGCCCTTCTATGTACAGAATTTGTATGAAGAACACGGTCAGAATCGCTTGCGCTAACATCATAGATGATATAGCCACTAGCTTCATTCACCTTGCAACCCCAGAATATTTTTATAATGATTTCGTCTATGACATTGACTTGTCAGATTTAGCCGCGAATTTAACCGTTGCATTTTATGCGTGTTGCGCGACTAAAACATCGTAAAACCTGTTAATTTACGTAATAAATGCAAGTAATGTTGTTTTGGTAGATAGTTTATTGTTCTAGGAAAGTGTTTCAGTCAATGAAATATACGATAGCTCAAAATTAATCAACGAAACATTCAATTCAAAATTCAAAGTGGTGCTTATTTAGTGATTTTTCGTGAATTTACGTGAAATGGCGTGGCCTTTGACCGGTTAACACTCCTTTCTTTTTCCATACCTTCTACATGTCCAAACTATCTACGCGTTACTTTCTTAATCTCGTTCATTATGCTTTTATTGGCCTTAATTCTTTTCTGATCTCCTCTTTGTAATATATAGTAACCCTTGATACCGCCCTTGAGGTGATTTTTCACAAAATTAGCACTGTATTATTATTATTAGTTATTATTATTTCATTCAAGTTTTTCTGCCACAATACTTTCTCTTTCCTCTGTCAGTTTCAACATACTATCAAACATTATGGTATCAGAATTCCATAGTGAACTGCTAGGCTCACTTTGTCATCGTTCTATCTACTACGGTTATTTGCCTTTCCATTATCATAATTTTTTTATATTAATTGAATTAAATATTAATCAATTTATTCCCTTTCTAGTCTCCAGAATACATGGCCATCACCGTCTTGCCAAAACTCCTTGTGATGATCAACTCCATCGACCTGAACGCTCGCCACGGGGCCATTCTTTCCATCGGAGAGATCATTCACGCTCTCCACCTCATCAGGCCCACGCCCTCCAGTCCATCTCCCGAGGAGCTGATCTCCGCAGAGGTGTGGGGCGCAGTTAAGAACATAGTTCCCCTGCTGAACAGCAAGTACCAGTTTAGGGGGCTGGGCGGGGAGCTGATGAGACAGGCCTGCTGTGATTGTATGAAAAAATTGGCAATGGCGGAAGCTAAATATCATGGAGACGCTGTTATTGGTATGAATCCACTTAATTTTTTTAGAAATGTTAGTCCCTTTTTTTCTCCACCTGTCTGTTTATCTATCTTATCTACAGTTTTATTCTGAGATTGGTGAAATTTTGCACACCTGACCTTCAAACCAAGACGAAGTTCACTGTTTACACGAGTTTTCGAAAAACCACCCCATTTCCTTTTCCCACCACTTAACCTCTCAAAGGCCTGGCCATTTCACGAAAATTCACTAAAAAAGAACCACTTTTAATTTTGAATTGAGTGTTTTGTGGATTAATTTTGTGCTATCGTATATTTTATTGACTGAAACACGTTCCTAGAACAACAAACTATGTACCAAAACAACACTACTTGCATTAATTACGTAACTTAATACGTTTTACGATGTTTTAGTTGAGGAACACGCATAAATTTTGACGGCTAAAATTCGCGGCAAAAATGACATTTCTATGTCACAGATAAAATCGTTTAAAAATATTCTGGCGTTGCAAGGTGAATGAAATTTTTACCCATCTCATGGAGCAATGTTGGCGCAAGCGATTCTGACCCTGTTCTTCATACAAATTCTGTATATAGAAGGGCCAAAATCACAGACAAACAGTTTTTGGTCGAAAATTTTTTGAATTATTTTCTCGCGCATGCGCACAATACGTGCGCGTCTCCGGCCAATTAGAGGTTAAAGCAGAATTTTGAAACTTTTGGTGTAATTTTGCACACTTGATGATCAAAATAAGAGGAATATTACTGGAAAATTACATCTGATTCAACTGAATTGGTGTTATAAACGCATGTAACAAAAGAATTACAAAGTTTTAGAATCAATTTTTTATTCTCCAACATGTTTCTAACTTGTTTCTTACTTATCAATTTATTCAAACCTCAACTCACAAAATATTCTATTTTTTTCTAGACGAATGGCTAACCCTTATAGAAAAATGCCTCGCTCATGATGTGATAGTCATCAGAGAGAAGGCCATATCAGCCTTGCCGGCAATCTTCAATGAGTATCTTTGTGGCAAAAATGTGGACACCAAAGTGGCGGATGTGAATGCTGGGGGTCGTCTGCAGGAAAAGAGAGTAGAGCTGGTGGCCAGCTACTGCAAGCAGCTGAGCAACCTGGGGCCCACTGGACTGCAGGCTAGGATGGGAAACGCTTTGGCTATTGGTAAATTTTATTTCTGTACATACCTCTTCTGTCTAACCCTCATACCAGATATTAACTTTTATCGGTTGTCTTTACCCTACGGACTGCAGTCTTGAAAAACTCAGCCGAACCGAGCTTTTTCCGGTTGCAAAACTTTTTAAGCCATGAGGTGTGTCCAGGGTGGTCTTTGTCTATCATATCCTCCCATATATTTTGTTTAATACCTTAGTAAGGAGCAGACTTACAAGTTGGTTGGTAATTTGGAGCCCACACCGAGTATTCCCTTATGTTGGAGACTTTCTCTTGGACATGCTCGGAATGAACAATGTACCGGTCAGAAGTAGAACATACAATTTGAGTTTTAATTGAAAAGTCGTCTAGAAAGGCAATTAAATTAGGTTTATTACTAGAATTTACGCTGAATTTTTGGAATAATGTTGTATATGAACGATTTCATGTACACTTCGACCAAGTATACCCTAGACAAGCCCTCTCAAACTAAACCTCAGAATAAAGTAACGCCAGTAACAGTAATTTTGCAATAAAACTCTCCTTCAGATTCTACCGTCTTGCATACAAGTTCCCGGCAATATACAACTGACCACCGAGTTATCCTGTTGTGTAATTTTTCGCACTAAAACATCAATTTCGACAAACTGTGTTTATACAAGTGGGGGACATGAGACATTTATAAATTTAATTTGAATTTTTTTTTTAACTTTATTATGACAAACGATTCAATTTCGGAGGCGAGTATGGGTACCGCCGCCTCGGGAAGTATTTATTGGATAACCAACACCTCTGCCATAGGTCACCCTAAGTGGTTCGCTACGTTTGGTGACTTAGCAGGGGTGCCCGGGTTAATGGAGTGATGTTTGTCTAGGTCTTGGCGGCGGATGCGTCGAAAATATTCAAAGGCTTCTGTTCTATTTTGCAAAAGGTATTAGCCAAAAACTATAATCTTTCTTTAAAGTTTTGAATCAGTTGCTCAAAACATTAAGTTTTTTTGCATGTAATAAATAAAAAATGACAAAAATTCAAGGTTACTTAACCGCTGGGAGGCCGGAGACGCGCCGGCGCGCGCGTCATATGCGCATGCGCGAGAAAATAATTCAAATATTTGAATAATACTTCCGACAAAAAACTTTTGGTCTACGATTTTGGCCCTTCTATGTACACAATTTGTATGAAGAACAGTGTCAGAATCGCTTGCGCCGTCATTACTCTCGGAGACGCTACAAGTTTCATTCACCTTGTCACCCTGGAATATTTTTAAAACGATTTCTTCTATGACAATCGGCTGTCAGAATTTGCCGCGAATTTAACGGTCGCAATTAATGCGTGTATCGCGAATAAAACGATCATAAAACCTATTAATTTACGTAATAAATGCAAGTAATGTGGTTTTCGTAGATAGTTTATTGTGATGTGAACGTGTTTCAGTTAATAAAATATACAATAGCTCAAAATTTATCAACAAAACATTCAATTCAAAATTCAAAGTGGTGGTTTTTTAGTGTTTTTTTGCGAAGTTCCGCGAATTTCCGCTAAATGTCATGGCCTTTGACCGGTTAAAGGTGAGGTTAGTTACACTACTTTTAGCGAATGAGTTAAATAAATTCAGATCTAAAATTAGAGACATGATCTAAAGCCTGGACAATGCTAGTAGGTACTTACGCTAATATTAAATAAATGTGAGCAATTTCTAAAGTGTGCTTTATATTTTATTACAATATCGTTATTCTTCATTATGTTAACAAAAAATTGTAAAGATATAATAATAATATACCTATATGCAATTCTAATTTGAGATTATATTTTTTTCACTGTTATGCCTTTTTAATTTTTAATTAAAATGTAGGTTACACAGTTTTAGATTAACACCATGATTATATTTTTAGTATTGCCATTTGAAGGACAATGGCGCCCTCCTATGTTTTCTACTCTTATTTGACAGACTGAACACATTTATACACACTACAATATAATATTATTTTGGACTTCATCTAAATTTTGTTTTATCCATCAATATGAATATGTTTCATTTTGTTCAGGTGCTTTGCCGAGTTTCGCCCTGGAAGAATCCCTGCCCCTCATCATCGAGTCCCTCATCAAGTGTTCCAAGATCACGGATCCCACCTTCAAGTGGGCCGAGTCGAGGCGGGATGCCGTCAAGGGGCTGACCAACGTGTGCCAGACGGTCGGCATCGCCCGGGTCATGGTGGCGCTGAAGAGGGACGGGGCTGACATCCAGGGGGTCTTCACGTGCCTCATTGAATGTCTAGACGAGTATACGGTGGATTTGAGAGGAGACGTGGGTGCCTGGGTGAGGGAAGCTAGCATGTCTGGTGAGTTACAATTTTTGATAAAAAATTGTATAAATAAATTGTGTTAAACTGAAATTTGTACTCCACAACCTTTTTTAAATCTTTCGGCTGCTCTAAATCAATGGGCTTTTGAGGGATATGTCGGACCTGTCATGAAAAGCCTGTACAGTAGAACCCCATTAATTCAAACCCCGATAATTCGAAAAAATGCGTAATTCAAAATTTTTGCCATAACAAAGTCCCCAGAAATTTTTTATCGTACAAAATGATTTTTTAATTCGAAGTTCGTAATTCGAAATTTATTTTTGCCCGTACACGAAAATTTGTTCTTTTAAATCGAAAAACATTGATTTTTACAAACAAAATCATATATTTTTGCAGTGGTAAATGGCTGCAAAAATTTGATTTACACAGAAATTATCGATATTTTTATAAATTTACTTAGAATGTCTGAATTAGGATGGCCGGCTGCGACAGAAATCTGTGTGAAATTTCCATTCACTTTAATTTATTTCGAACAGGTGTATAAATTTAGAGGGCCGCCGCGACGGAATTCGGCTGCGAAATTTCGATTTATGTGGAAATATATTGTATTTTATGAATTTATTTCGAAAATCTGAATTTGAAGAGCCGGCCGCTGCGGTAATCAGCCGCGAAAATTTGGTTAATGCAGAAGTTAGTATTTTTACGAATTTAATTGAATTTAGAGGGCTGGCCGTGACAGGATTCGGCCACGAAATTTCGATTTACGCGGTAATATATCCTATTTTTAAAAAATTACTCCTATTATCTAAATTTGAAGAATCGGCCGTGGCAGTAATCGACTGCGGAAATTTGATTTATGGGGTATTTTTTACTAACTTATTTGCATTCGTATCTGAATTTAGAGGGCCGGCCGCAACGGCGTTCGACCGCGAAATTTCGATTTACGCGAAATATATCATATTTTTTGGAATTTACTTCGATTATCTAAATTTGAACAATCGGCCGCGGCAGTAATCTGATTCGCAAAAATTCGATTTAAGCGGAAAAATATCACAATTTTATGAGTTTAAAGGGACAGCCGCGACGGAAATTGGCCGCAAAAATTTGATTTATGCAGATTACGAATTTTTATGAAATTTCTTCGAATACAGGGCCAACCGTGGTGGTAAACGCCTTAAAATAAACGCGATAATTTGATATACTCTGGTATAAGCCGTGTTATTACGAATTTACTCCGAAGAACCTACCCGAATTTGAATTTGCGGCCGAGGAACTCATTTTCAGCAATTTTTTTACAATTTTTTTTTTTTAGTTAAATTTCGAATTACGTGTGAATTATAAGGATTCTACTGTATGTAACTGTTTTGAAGATCTCTCAAACAGTTGCTCTAGTGTCATGAAGTTTATACCATTTTGTTCTGTTTGGAATTTCTAGCTGATTTTTTCAGATCACAGAGACATTTCCATCATGAGCTTTCAAAAATGCATTTATCTTTTAAAAAAAACCACAGGAGATTCCGTGGAAAATAACTTTCCTCAGGGCCTGTGTCTTCTTTGGGTTGCTGTGTGTGGGATCTTTTAAGGGAAATGAAGGAGAAGAAGTTCCGGGATGAAAAAGGCATGAGGGTTGGATAGGAATCTGGGGGTCTGTCCAGGAGTGACGGACGTTTGAATCTATCCCTCCCACTGCCTCTCAGTTGTTGGCAGTCGCATCCACCACTACAAGACCTGTTGCTTTCCACTTGGGGTGACCTAATGCAGAGGTGTTGGTTATCCGGTGAATGGTTCCTGAGGTGATGGTACCGATACCCGCCTCCCAAATTGTTCATTAAGAATATGTAAATAGTATTGAAGTTCAGGCAAAAACAAATATGTACAATGAATCTAATTTTTGATATTTGCTTTGCTGTTCTATATTCCTTTGGAATGCAGTGAAAAGTAGAAGTTATTGTCTAATTGAAATGGTTTCCAGGTTTACTCTCCCTCTGCAAGCAGTGCACCAAGGAAGAACCCTCTATCCTCACACCCAACCTGATGAGGAGGGTTATGGTTGGAGTGGCCCAGCAGTCTGTTGAGAAGATTGACAGGACCAGAGCCTACGGAGGAAAAGTTTTCACCAGCTTTTTGCATTCGTAAGTCAACTTTCACTGATTGCGTTATCCTTTCAACAGCATATTCATACCAACAGTTCCCCATATCCGGGAATTACCTGGATCAATGAAAATGCTGGCGGCAGTTTCTGGAAAGAGCGTAAATATGAATTTAAATATCTTTATCTTTATTACTAAGTATAAAATGAAGTTGCTCACGCTGTATGTGCGCTTAGATGTTTTAAACTACACAATGCATTTTCATGCGGTTTTAACCAATAGATAGAGTGATTCGTGAGGAAGGTTTTTAGGTATATAATTTGTCAGGGTTTTGCGTAAATTGGTTAACCGGTGACAGGCCGGAGACGCGCCGGCGCGCGCGTCACATGCGCATGCACGAGAAAATAATTCAAATATTTGAATAATATTTTCGTCAAAAAACTTATGGTCTGCGATTTTGGCCCTTCCATGTACATAATTTGTATGAAGAACAGTGTCAGAATCGCTTGCGCCAACAGTACTCTGATACGCCTTGAAGTTTCATTCACCTTGCAACACCAGAATATTTTTAAAACGATTTCTTCTATGACAATCACCTGTCAGAATTTGCCGCGATTTTAACCGTAGCAACTGACGCGTGTTCCGCGACAAAACATCGTAAGACCTATTAATTTACGTAATAAATGCAAGTAATGTTTTTTCGTTATGCAAGTAATGTTGTTTTGGTAGATAGTTTATTGTGTTATGAACGTGTTTCAGTCAATAAAATATACAATAGCTCAAAATTAATCAACAAAACATTCAATTCAAAGTTCAAAATGGTGCTTTTTTAGTGTTTTTTCGTGAATTTTTTGTGAAATGGCCTGGCCTTTGACCGGTTAAAATACATAATATATCTGGCCAAGTGACAGCGGCCAGCGTGGTGTGGATTTGATTTAATAGATGGCGTTGGTTATAAAGTTTTCGTTAGCCACAGCAACGTGTGGCGGGGTCCGCTAGTTATAGATAATCAAAATAATTTTTTTTTTGACCCATTATTATACGAAGGGAGGTCCAAAAGTTCATGGAATAGAGGGGATGGAGTGGGGATAGGGATGCTCGTTTAGTGTCATACTAATTGGTGACTCATCATTAGTATATAAATCAAGTTTCAGCCCTATTGCGTCATTCGTTTACGAATTTTCGCCTGCTAAACAAGTCAATCCGGAAGAAAACTGAAACTACGGAGAAAATTGAACACCGTGCTGTGATAAAATTCCTTACCAATCAAGGAAAGAACGCTCAGACCATTTTGAATGAAATGCAAACCGTTTATGGGGAACAGTGACCTAGTAAATCAATGATTTACAAGTGGCATGGTCTTTTTAAACATGGTCGGAAGTCGATTGAAGATGACCCCTGCTCAGGAAGGCCAGTTGAGGCCACCACATCACACATCATCAAAAAAGTGGAAAAATTTTTACTGGAGGACACCTGGTATCGCAAATGCGACACGTGGAGTGGACTGTATCAATATATATTAAAAAAATGTTATGCTTGTGAATACTTTGACACAACTATGGGAAATGGTAAACAGATGAATGGGGAAGGAAACTGACTTACCCCTTATGGTTGATGTTCGGCTCAATATTATGGGTCTGAGGGAGCACTAAGTCACTCACTGCACAAGCTTCCATAAACTGGTCGATGTTATATAAAACTGAGAGAATAATGGTGTTCGTTGCACAGTTTCTTTTAACAGACTGACTGACATATTGATTTTATTATTGTACGGTAGGTAATATTGTCAGTAGGGACAGGTAATTGTGGTAAAAAAAGGATGGGTAGAGAAATGGAACATGGTATATAGATAGGTATACATACTTGCGTCAACATTTTCCGCCCACCTAATTTTGGAACAAAATTAACAATAAAAAAATAAAAAAAATAATAACAATAATAACAAAAAGTAGATATATAGTAGATATACACGGTGTCCGGAAACTCGTAGTACAAGCGGAAAACTGGTGAACCTACATCACATAGAGAACCCAAATAAACATAAAGATTTTCAATTTAAGCATTTTTAAATTTAAAATTAAGAAAAAAAAAATTATTTTAAAAACATTTCGGCTTTTTAGGGTTAAAATTTTTGAAAAGCGGAAATGTCATGATGACAGATGGAAGATGTTATTCTAAAATTATTTATAAGTTGCTTAATCTCTTTTCGTGTCCATAGTTTATTTATTTTCATCTTAATAATTTATTCTCCCACCTCTTCTAGGCATTACAATATGGTTAATTAGCGGGTAAATATGCAGTTAGTCCACCTCACGGATAACACGGAACGTTCGTGTTGTCGCAGTTTGATGCACGGATAATAAGGAATGTTCCTTTTTTAACTAATAGACAATCAAATATGACATTTGTCGGAAGTACCAATCTTATAAAATAAATTCTCTAAAATAAATTCGCTTTTCATCATACTTTTAAAAAACATCCCAGGTTTTGAATGCTTTGTTTGGCTACGCAGGGTTTGTCTAGCGGGTTTGTGTAATTATTTTAATACATTTCTTTCAATTTTCGTTATTTGTTTTTTGGGGTGTTATGCCGTGTTGCGCTACCTCCTTCTTTAGCCAACGATGTCCGAAACGTTGGCTAAAGAAGGAGGTAGCGCAACACGGCATAACACCCCAAAAACAAATAACGAAAATGCTTTTGGCCGTGAAAATCTTAAAACTTATCATTTCTTTCAATTTTCTACTGTTATAAATACAGGTACAAACTTGTCAATGATGCATTCACTTTGTTTTACGCAAAAATATTTTTCTATGATTGGCAGCATTGATGAAATGTTAAAATAAAAACAATGAATAAACATGGCGTTACCGCGCAAGTGAAATTTTAACAAAATTAAAATGTTAAATGCATATTTTTGCATGTTTTTTGGTCTCCCCCGACATAAATACTCACTTTTCGTAATAATAAAGCTAAATCTAACTGTTTGGATCCGTATTAACGAGTAAGCGGTTTAATGCATAAATAATAATTAGCGTACCAATTTATTTTATTGTGTGGCAGCTCCGCATCTGGTTGCAATGTTTTCAAATCCAAAAACACATCACAAACATTTGTCACCAATTGTTCAACTTATCACAACTACATAGGAGGGTACACACCGCTTTCCCGCCCTGGTATAAATAACAGATTACTCACTAACTAATAATTCAATTAATTTCATTCACAATTAATCACACAAAGAAAATAACTTAAAGAGTCACAATGTTACGCTATAATTAATAACGCACTATTATTTACGTTTCAAATAAAACACAAGAAACATCCCACGTCAAAGCGTAAATACAAACTGATACAAACTAATTGGGCGGTCCAAAACACGGAACTGTTTGCATACAACTCGAGTGAAATAGCGCTGTTTCGTTTTTTAAAACGGTGCTAAAGGGAGACGGATGGGGGAACTCTCGGGCGCATTCCTTGTATTTTTGAATGAATTCGACGCGATCCCGAGGATAAAACGGTCCAAGTCCGAAATTTGAAGAAATGAGTTTTTGATGATAATTTACTTGAAGTAAATACGTTTTACGTGAAGTAAAACATGATAATTTACTTGAAGTAAATTATCATGTTTATCAGTGGCAGAAAAATGGAAGTCCCATTATGAAGAAAAAATACGATTTTCAAAATTGCATGTGGATGCAAGTACCATGATGCAACAACTATCTTAGAAGCAGAAGGGTGTACCATGGACTTTATTCTTTTTATAATACACCACATGTCATAACAAAATAGTCCACTTCATTTAGAGGCAGTAGGACTCAAGTCCATGTTTTAGTTTTTTTTTTACATGAGCTCCACACAAGAGGCCCTGAGGAAAATAATTTCCCTCGGGGCCTATGTCATCTTTGGGGATGCTGTGTGGAGGGTTTTTTAAGGAAGGGAAGGAGAGGAGAGTTCTGGGAAGGAAAAGGGTTTAAGGGGTGGGTAGAAATCTAGGGTTCAGCATGTCCTGGTCATCCGCCTGTAAGACCTAGACAAACCTCACCCCATGAACCCGGCACCCCTGCTAAATCACCAAACGTAGCGAACCACTTGGGGTGACCTATGGCAGAGGTGTTGGTTATCCAATAAAGGTTCCCGGGGCGGCGGTACCCATTCCCGCCTCCCAAATTGAAAAGTTGACTCAAGTCAGCGTTTTTTTTTAAACAATTATTTTTAATGGCTTTACTATAAAAAATTCGTTTCATTTGCTCCTTCTTAAAACAAAACTAATTGAGTTAATAATTAGTTTTTTTGTTATCTATCATACAACATCTCCTGAACATTTACCTTTTTGGACTTGCTTCCGTACAGAATTTGGTTCGCAAGTTCACAGTTCAAGGCCAAGCCATTAGTAGCTTACCCCTTCTATTGTGTTGATCGAACCGAGCGCAGAAAGGGACAGAAAATTTCGCATTGCACTTTGACTTGGAGGCGCGAAAATAATGAACAGCTGTTTTTAACCGTGAAACGACCGTACTACACGGAATAAAATTATGAATAATTTTAAAATAATGCTTTAAATCCGGATTTCTTTGTTTGTTTTCTTTTAATTAGTTTTTATTAGTTAGGTACTATGAACGTCAGTAATAATTTATAAGAATTTGACCAAAAAAAAAATCAACTTCTGACTCGATTTACTCGAAAACGAAAGCTCAAATCAAAAAAAATTATACCACAAAATCGACTCCAAATGTGATGAGGATTCCCCAGTTTCCCGCTTGTACTACGAGTTTTCGGACACCTTGTATATATATATATATACTATGTTATTAATCAAAAATTATAAGGAAAATTATTAAAAAAAAAAAATTATTGTGAGACGTAGGCACACCAGCTGTCTTCTGTGTATTTATCAAAGGAAACAAAAGGAAAACAAAAATATAAAATATAAGTAATAGATAGCTCTATGATAAAAAAAAATGCTGAGTATTGAATTAACAGATGACTTATTCTATAGGCAAGGGGCAAAGCTTAACCGCTGGGCGGACAAATATACCTTTAGTGGTTTTAGTTGCAACGCGAACGATATTATCTTTACCCGGATGTACGGCAACAATTCGCCCTAAAGCCCAGCGCATGGGGGGAAGACGTTCATCCTTTACTAGCACGAGTTGACCGATCTCTAAATTGGGTCTGTCTCTCAACCATTTTGCACGTTGTTGTAGAGTATTAACCCCTCCGAATTTTCGAGAATATTAGCTTTTGGTGTCTTAACTTGTTGGAGGCCAGGCCATTTAGCGGAAATTCGCGGAACTTCGCAAAAAACACTAAAAAACCACCACTTTGAATTTTGAATTGAATGTTTTGTTGATAAATTTTGAGCTATTGTATATTTTATTAACTGAAACACGTTCACATCACAATAAACTATCTACGAAAACCACATTACTTGCATTTATTACGTAAATTAATAGGTTTTATGATCGTTTTATTCGCGATACACGCATTTATTGCGACCGTTAAATTCGCGGCAAATTCTGACAGCCGATTGTCATAGAAAAAATCGTTTTAAAAATATTCCAGGGTGACAAGGTGAATGAAACTTGTAGCGTCTCCGAGAGTAATGACAGCGCAAGCGATTCTGACATTGTTCTTCATACAAATTGTGTACATATAAGGGCCAAAATCGTAGACCAAAAGTTTGTTGTCGGAAATATTATTCAAATATTTGAATTATTTTCTCGCGCATGCGCAGATGCCGCGGCCACCGGGTGACAAGCGGCCGCCCAGAGGTTAAACGAAATGACATTTTACGAAAACTTTTAGTTATAACCGCTTCACAATTAAAGCTCTATAAATGAAACATTTCTGAACGTAGCCGAATAGTAAAAACTGTTTTAGAAAGGTTACAAAATAGGCTTTCAAATTATTATATTACAAATAAATATTAGCATTTGTAAATACATATTAAAATTTAGAACGCAAACATTAAAAATAGGTAAAAATGACTCATGTGATGTTTTAATGTGAAAACGGTACTAAAATCACAGATTATGCAAACAACAATACTTATTCTATTGTATATATGTGTAATAAACACTTTTGTCACCTCACTTTTTTATCATTTCATATAAAAATAATTAATAAAAATTTAAAATGTGGAGCGCGGTGGAGCTGCCAGTAGCAAATTTGCGCGGGTAAATATTTTTGTGAACTACACGATTGACAGGTGATTCCTGTTATGTATTTCCATAGACAACTTGATAGAAATGTGCAGCTTGATCTACTATCGACCTTTGACTTTTTGTTTTAGGGATGTAACTAAAACAATAACAGAGTTATAACGATTTCTATGGAAACACACGCGCTGACGTATAAACACGCTTATTGTACTTGACTGCTGTCCTATTTTTAACGCTTATATCTGCTTACGTTGCAGAGGGGTTAAGATACTCCACATTCCAACGTCGCCAAAAGTGTTGAGACATCTTTTGTATGTTTTTTTTTTTTTTTACATTAACTCCACACAGGAGGCCCCGAGGAAAATAATTTCCCTCAGGGCCTATGTCATCTGGGATGCTGTGTGGAGGGTCTCTTTGAGGACAGGAAGGAATGAACATTGGTCTTGAAGAGACCCATGTTGTAGGAAGGAGGAAACACAGAGGCCGGCAAATCATTCCACAGCCGAGCTGTTGAACACAAGAACGAGTCGAAGAAACGAACCGTTCTCATGTGACAAATGTCAACTGTGTACAAATGTTGGGCACGCGTTTGGCGTGTTTCCCGACTATGCACCGGTGCCGAAGGGATCAATGATGCTAGTTCCTCGGAGCATCTTCCATTGTAATACCGGTAGAACAAGGATAGCATTCCCACCCGACGCCTGTGCTCTAAAGATTGCAATCCGTCTGTTAAGATGGGAGAATCTATCAAACGGACCGCCCGTTTCTGCACAGAGTCGAGGGTATTTTTCAGGTATTTTGGAGCTCCAGACCAGAGGTGGCTGCCAAATTCAACCGTGGGGCGCACTTGCGATTTGTACAGGGTTAGCAGTTGTGTACTATTAAAGTATCTGCGGGCCCTGTACAGTACGCCCAGTTTTTGGGAGGCTAACTTTACTCTGGCTTCGATGGAGCCCCCATACCTGAGCTGGTCACTTAGGGTTACACCAAGCATATCAATGGAGGGCCTGTCCGGAAGATTGCTTCCGTTGAAAGAGACTAGATTTTCATTGCGATCCCTTTAAGGCGTAATCAGACAAGATTGGGTCTTTGAAACATTAAATTCAACGAGATTATTTTTACCCCAAGAGAAAACACTCTCGAGGTAACCGTCCATTCTTTGCTTCAAAGCCTTACGAGCTGTTGGAGTTTGTGAGCCCTTTGGGGGCTTGTCAAACAAAAAGCTATCATGAACTGTACTGTCATCCGCGTAACAGTGAATTGGTGCACATGACAAAAGGTCGTTGATGTGCAACAAAAACAGAGTTGGAGACAGAACCGATCCCTGCGGTACGCCAGCATTTATCGAGTGAGAGGAAGAGGTGAAACCATCGACTACCGTCTGAATCGACCTCTCCCTCAAGAAGTCGGCAATCCACGTACACAAGGATGCGGGAAGTCCGTAAGAATGCAGTTTTTTGACAAGTCCTCGGTGCCAAACCCGGTCAAAGGCCTTGGATATGTCCAGTGCAACCGTTTGGGTCTCACCGAAACGTTCCAGGCATCGCCCCCAAACATGCGTCACATACGCGAGAAGATCACCGCACGAGCGGTTCCGCCGGAATCCGTATTGACGGTCGTTAATAATTTTGTTCTTCTCGAGGTATGTGAGCAGTTTGTCGTTGATCACACGTTCCATCACCTTAGACAGAACTGATGTGATCGCTATGGGGCGGTAGTTGGCCGGGTTGGAGCGGTCACCCTTCTTTGGAATAGGATGGATAACCGCTTTTTTCCAACCAGAGGGCACAGAGCCAGTCTTCAGGGACAGTTTAAAAAGCTTAGTCAAAATTGGAGCTATTTCTGCAGCGCACCTTTGCAGTACCAGGGCAGGTATTCCGTCAGGCCCACTAGCTTTATTAACATCAAGCCCTCGTAAAACATGAAGTACTTCCCGATGCCGGATCCTCAGCTTTTTCATACGAAAACCGCAGTGAGGAACCGACGTCGGGACAGCACCTTGGTCATCGAGGGTTGAGTTATCCGCAAACATTTTACCTGTGTTGCCAACGACTTAAACGGTTTGATCCAGTAGCGGACAGGTCATATTCGGGAAGTCCTAAGTGGAATCCTCCTATCAGAAAATGGCCGGGTGTAAGGGCGTCGACGTTTTCTGGATCAACCGACAAGGGGCAAAGGGGGCATGAATTTAAAATAGCTTCAATGGTAGTAATAAGTGTGGCAAACTCCTCAAATGTTAGGGAAGTATCACCCACTACTCGAACCAAATGATGCTTGACGGTTTTAATTCCAGATTCCCACAGTCCACCAAAGTGTGGACTGGCGGGAGGATTAAATGTCCACAGGATTTCCTTTTGGGCAAGATAGTCTGAAATTACTTCACGTTGTGGTGAACAATAGAAATATTTAAATACTCCAGTTAGGTATCGCTTTGTTCCTACAAAATTTGTGCTGCAGTCACTGAAGACTTCGGAACACAAACTCCGTTGATTTATGAATCGGGTTAGGGATGCGAGAAAGGCATCCGTGGAGAGGTCTGACACGACCTCAAGGTGCAAGGCTTTGGTGGCCATGCAGACAAAAAGACATAAATAAGCCTTAGTGGTTTTTGCTCCGCGACGTTTATGATCCTTCAGCATAAAAGGTCCACCAAAATCGACGCCTACACGAGAAAAGGGACGACTAGGTTGAACACGAGAGGATGGCAGATCCGCCATCATAGGTGAATGTGCAGTGGCCCGAAACTTGTGGCATGTGACACATTTTGATAACTGAGATCGAATGACGGTACGACCGGACATAATCCAGTATTTGCGTTGAATAAGAAATTGGAGAGTACGCGGTCCGACGTGAAGATAAGCACGGTGATAGTAATCAATTAACAACCTGGTCAAATGACTAGACTTAGGAAGTAAAATGGGATGCTTGCTATCGGATGGGAGTGCAGAATTTGTTAGCCGACCGCCCACCCTCAGGATACCGTGAGGGTCAATAAAAGGTTTCAGTTTTTGAAGGCCGGAAGAACACATTTTGTCAGAGCTTAACAGAATAATATCGTTGTGAAAATAAGCCTGCTGTTCGAGTTTTATAATCTTCATGAATGCGTTGTCCAGTTCTTGAAGAGTGAGTGCCGCATGATCTATGCTCTGTTTCGCCATTTTGGAAACATTAGAAAGACAATTTGTTTTGAACCTAAGGATCCATGCAATGACTTTCTTTAATTTTGATAATGAAGAATACTTCGCTATGATGGAAGATGATTTTAATTCGACATTAAAAACTGTAGGTTTAGGGGGTTGAATTTCTGGCAATTCGCTTGCTGGAATAAATGGTAGCCTCGCCGAAGGCCAATCCTCAACTGGATTACGGAGCCACGGTGGACCCGTACAAAATTCTACAAAATGAGCAGGAAGGGTACCTCGGGACCCATAGTCAGCACTGTTATCCTCTGAAATAACATGCTTCCAAATAGCTTTTGGCGTGTTATCAAGGATCTGAACAACACGGTTTGCGACAAAAGTTTTCAATAAATGTGGTGGTGTTTGAAGCCAAGATAAGACAATTGTCGTGTCAGTGAAGAGGATAACCTTTTCAATTTGCGCGGAAAAATGTACTGACGACAATATATATTTTATAAGTTTTGAAAGCAGCACGGCTGCACACAACTCTAATCTAGGGATTGTTAATGACTTTAAAGGTGCAACCTTGGATTTGGCCATCAGCAAGTGGCTAGAATTATGGTTTTGAACAACTAAATATGTCACGGCTGCATAACCCAGTTGTGATGCATCGCAAAATCCTACGAGGATACAATGACTATCTAGATTCGTATGGTAATATCGTGGAATTCGTAACTGTTGTAGCAATGGAAGTTGTTCCACAAAGTTGTTCCACGTAGACATGATGTGGAGTGGTACTTCAGTGTCCCAGTCCACGTTCATTTTCCAAAGTTCTTGTATAATCCGTTTTGCAGTGAAGATCACAGGAGACAACCACCCTAGCGGATCATATATCCAAGCAAGGGTTGATAATATATTCCGCTTCGAACATACTGCCGAATTGGGTATCAAAATGTGATAAGAAAAATAATCCTCTTCTGGATTCCAAAAAACACCTAATATTTTAACATTCGATTGAGTTTTGTTAAAATTCAACTGTTGTTGTTGACATTCAGAATCATGCTCGAGTAATTCTGAACAATTGCTTGCCCTGTGACGGTTATTAAAATACAAGTGGAACCTAATCGTACCGTTTATTACTATTGTATGTATTAAAATATATATATGGCTAGCTACAGTCTGGAAAGTAGAAACATGAAATATAAAGTCAAATGAAATAAAAGGAAGAAATTAATTATATTATAATATGATTTATTGAATTTAGATTATCATGACATTGCGAAGTATATATTAAAGACTCTTATAAAATTATTTGATCTCAAGGGGTGCTTGTAATTCTCGAAGAGAATTACAACAATCAAACTATTATGCGTAATATGAATTTAAGTTATGTGGAAGATAAAAGGAAGAGTTGGACGCCATAGTATTTAAACTGCAACACTCAAGTATTAAATGATATAACCAAAATGGTAACCTTGAATATATTATCTAATCTAAATAAAATGTTAGGATGAAAATTAACATTACAAATGTGATGCGCCATGGTATGTTAGTTTCGTCCGTCGCAGGTACGTGCTCCTTCTGTTGGGCTCGCTCAATCCAAACTGAAGCTTGCGGTTAAAACTTGTACTAGCATTACCAGATGCTTACGGCGTACCAACATCAGGAAACATAAGGGCGTTATTGACATTTTAAGACGCAGCTAGTAGCTACTCGCTACAATATCCTCCCACCAAGCCCCCTGGCGCTCGAGGAAGAGAAAACGAACTCGCAGACCATGGTGATGCAATGACCCAATGACTGCAGGCGGCATGAAAGAAACCCAGGACCAGATTGTCCAACTGGTAAATGCTATTCCTCCAAGGAGACGATGCTGGAGTACAGATACTGGAATGTCTTCGGCGAACGGCCTCACAATTTGACTCTGCATGCTTCGCTGCACTTAATTGTGGTTATAGCCCGAAAGCGTTGAAAGAAGACGGAACTGTAGCATGTTCTTGAGACTTGCAAGTAGATAGGATCCTGGTAGACAGAAGTAGTTCCAGTCCATATATTGTAAATAATAGAAGAAGCGGTGACCACCGTACTGCAATAATGTTGACATGACGTCATAATAAAACGCTGAACCAGAAAAAAAAGTTCCATAATTCAATGCAGCATCTCTCCGATAATGATGGCTTCAATTAACTGATGACCCAAAGTGGCCCAAGGTAGAAATAGAAGCTCTGGTATAATATCTTGCAAACAGCGTTGATAGTCTTGAAAGAATCTTCCTATGATGATGTCTTCAAACGGGATCATGATACGACGTGGCTTGAAGTAAGATGAATGCCTTTGTCCCACATTTGAAACCAGCGTCCATGAACATGACGGATACATTCTTCTTAGTCTTGATATTTGAAATTTTCTTGAGATTATCTTGAAGTTCCCTATACTATACTGCCTAAATAAGGTTACCAGCAACAAAGTAAGATATATAAAAGGAAAGAAAATTCAAGATGAAATACCTAAAAGAATGATTATGTAAATGTATGCTCAAAGCTGAAATTAAAATTTTCCACATAACATATTAAAGAAACCTAAATATAAAGTTTAATAATTGTAAAACTTCATGTCTATACAAAAGAAACAATGAATTGATATACATTTGCAAAATTAGAATGAAAGGGATTTACTGAAGTTTGACTTTTCTCAGCTATGTCAATATATGATAATTAAATGCATTTAGTATGGTGAATATATTATTCAATTAATCTAATACCTGGTAGATATCAAAATACAACAAAATACAAACATATGAAAATAAAATTTTACTGAGATATTTTTATTTTATTTTTTTTTATTTTATTTTTTTTAAATTCCCAATATAAAATAACAGCCTGTATTATGCTGGACTGAGTATGAAATCCTCAAAAAGAAATACTTAATTTGTTTGAAAGTATTTTAAAACCCCAAGTAGCCAATAATAACATCGAGATTAATAGTCAATAAACAATACCCAGCTGGAAAAATAATAATTAAAATGATAAATATAATCAAATGTAGATGGCACTAGTGTAGGCCCAATTATTTTAGTAATAAATGTTACTATTTAATAATAAATGTTACTATTTAGCAACAGATGTCATTGCTCTATTCCCATAATTTTTAATTAAATAATTTATAGACAACCTGAACAGTTGTTATATTATAAAGCCTTGGTTAACTAAATATTAATTTGACTACCAAAGGCATCATCAGTATAATGAAAGTTACAACTTCCCGATTGAATTAACTCCAATCATTATACTGGAATATATGTATTCATCATAATAATTTCTACAACAGAAATTATTAGGAGGAATTATGAAACGACAATATTTAACATAAAATCTACAAACACATACACACTTAATAGTTATCTTATTAGATTTAACCTATTTATATGCAATATGAATATGGTAATAACACATAAAGGACATTTATTAATTGTTTTTGTGTTTAATTCGTAGAACTCCATTTTAATTTTTAGAAATTTAATTAAAATTAAATTTGATAATGTTATTATCGAGTTCTGCAGTTTTTTGGTTAGTGTTTTAGTTACAGCTGTTTCGACTTGTAAGGTCATTTTCAAACTGTGGTGAAGCCACGTACGGACGACTTATTTATAAGATTTTAAATGTCAATTTTTGAAGGTGTCTAAGTTGATTTATTACCGGTTAAACCAATTTGTAGAGACACTAATTGAGAGAGTGCTAATGTGGGATTCGGAGTATTTCCCTTTGGTTTGCCTTGCACTAAGTGTAAGGGTTTTCTTAATTGATTTAGAATGACGTTATTGCTATGACTCATTTAAGTGCATTATATTTTTTAGGTTTGGTAAACATACTAAGTAGTGGGGAATAAATAATTTTCCTTACTTTATTAATTAGCGTTATGTTGGGGTCATTCGTTCGTTTATTGATTTCTAATTGTTCAAGCAAATTTAATCTAAGACCCTTTCGTTCTATATGTAATGGTTTTGGCTGGTTATTTTTAAGTGGAACGTGATTATTCACTAAGAGATGTTCGGCGAATTTTGAAGAGGTGTTTTTATTTTTATAACATCTTATATGTTCTTTGAATCTAGTTGAGAATGCCCTACCTGTTTGTCCGATGTACGTAGCGTTACAGTCGGCGTGGTCACATTTTAATTCATATATGCCACCGTTATTGAGTTTAGGATTTCTACTTTTTGAGTTTTTAAGGCTTGTTCCCATATTATTATTGGTTCTAAAAGCTATATTTAAACCACATTTTTTAATTTCTTTTGCAATTTTTAAAGATATTGGGCCGAGGAATTCGAGACATGCAAATTTTTCTATTTTTTTGTTATGTACCGGATATATTAAATTAATTTTATTTTTGTGTTTCTTGTTTTTTATTATTTTTTCAATGTTTTTTGCCTCGTAGCCGTTATTAATCGCGATTGTTTTAATAGTTTCCTTTTCTTTTACGTATGCTTTATTATCTAAGGGAATGTTAAGGAGTCGATGTACCATTGAATGGTAAGCTGATAATTTGTGGGACCAAGGATGAGTTGAATTTGCATTTATCGTAGTATCTGTAAACGTTGGTTATCTAAATATTTCGAAGGTATGTTTATTATTACTTCTACCAATTGTCAGATCTAAAAAATTTATTTTACCTTCGATCTCATGTTCAACTGTGAAGCAGATTTTATTGTTAATGGTGTTGGCCCAGTTAGTAAAGATATCTAACTGTCGGTTGGTGCCGTTCCAACAAATCAAGATATCGTCAACATATCTGACATAATATAAAATAATTGAAAATATCTTGGAAAAATGTAACATCAACCCGGTAATAAGAAAAGAGTTATTCCAGCTCATAAAAATTTGCGTAAAAACAAATTATTTCCTTTTTAATGATACATACTATGAACAAAATGATGGTCTCCCCATGGGGTCACCATTAAGTCCACTCCTAGCAGAGATATTTATGGATTATATGACAAAAAGTAGAAATCCTAAACTCAATAACGGTAGCATATATGAATTAAAATGTGACCACGCCGACTGTAACGCTACGTACATCGGACAAACAGGTAGGGCATTCTCAACTAGATTCAAAGAACATATAAGATGTTATAAAAATAAAAACACCTCTTCAAAATTCGCCGAACATCTCTTAGTGAATAATCACGTTCCACTTAAAAATAACCAGCCAAAACCATTACATATAGAACGAAAGGGTCTTAGATTAAATTTGCTTGAACAATTAGAAATCAATAAACGAACGAATGACCCCAACATAACGCTAATTAATAAAGTAAGGAAAATTATTTATTCCCCACTACTTAGTATGTTTACCAAACCTAAAAAATATAATGCACTTAAATGAGTCATAGCAATAACGTCATTCTAAATCAATTAAGAAAACCCTTACACTTAGTGCAAGGCAAACCAAAGGGAAATACTCCGAATCCCACATTAGCACTCTCTCAATTAGTGTCTCTACAAATTGGTTTAACCGGTAATAAATCAACTTAGACACCTTCAAAAATTGACATTTAAAATCTTATAAATAAGTCATGGCTTCACCACAGTTTGAAAATGACCTTACAAGTCGAAACAGCTGTAACTAAAACACTAACCAAAAAACTTGCAGAACTCGATAATAACATTATCAAATTTAATTTTAATTAAATTTCTAAATAAAAAATAAAAACATAATGACAGTTATAATTACTATCTATTTCTATAAATGTTCCTAGAACAAAACTCGCTACCTGAATTACAGACTCACAAGGCTTCACTGAAATCCTCTCGAAAGAGATGAATGCCATGAGCTTCCTACAATTCAACAAATTAATCTTTATATGAAGATAACTAACTCCATTTTCTGAAATCAAAAGAGACGGACATATCCTCATCGTAAGTTCAAAGCTTTACGCCAAGGATTCCTCCGTATCTCGCGAATGAAAGTGATCAGGCAACCCGAAGTCACCATCTACGTTCGATTTAAAAAAAAAATCGTGTTTGCGCTACAGTGATAGGAAAATATTTTATATCCTATTTATAGAACGCAAAACAAGGAAGGTTGACATACTCAGAGGATCTCTACGGAAGATCATGTTATGCGCTTAACTGCCGTTTTAAACGGTAGCAGAAATAGATTCAGTGAGAGATATCCACTGAATTGAAGCGAAGCTCCAAATGTTTTGTTTAAAACAAAAACTTGCCCGTTTCCTTCACTCAAGGACCAACAATCCGTACACAAGACAATACATTACGAAGACAAAACAACCCAATAACATTCAACGCTCAAACTCATTTACCCTTTGAAAGCTGAATGTATCGAAAAAAAAAAAAAAAAAAATTCATTTGCTTTTGTTGGCGCACCAAAAACAGATAAGTTTTTCCCCAAAATTGCACCGCAATACGTACCATGCTATATTATGTAGCAACCCTAGGACCTTAGATTATGTCCTATAACAGATTGATAACAGAATGTTTAAAGTTTTCCGCTCTGAAAAGTGAAGACGCAAACCCAAATAATAATCGTTGTATGTGTTATGTAAAACATCAATATGTAGATGGTGTTAATAACTGGTGACTAATAAATGTGTGAAAATTTTATGTTCTTGTAATTTGTAATTGGAGATCTATTAAATAACCCAAAATTTGTGTGCTATATAAGTTAATTAAAGTTATATGAAAAAAAAAACCTCTATTAATTGAAGTTTAAAGATGTTATTTCAATAAACATTTATTTCTTCAACAATCCATTAATCGCTCTGAAAAATTACCTTACAAACCTCTGATAACCCTATGAAAGGAAGATATGCAAGCACTTCAAGGAACAGTCAATAGATCGCAAAAACTATTATAAAGCGTTGCTTTAATTTAAAAGCTATAGGCTATATTCAAACCGAATGAAAGCATTAGTAGAACAATGATAATTTTTAAATTAATTATGTAGATGGCGATAGTGAAAGATAAATTGATTATATAATGATATCAATTAATTGAATAACAACCTAAACTGAAAAAAAAAAATTTAATAATTCAGACCAGACTATAAAGAATCCTAATACCTGTGAATTTTTACGTAAGTAAACATGTGATAAAACTCTACATTTTATATCAATTTAAAATAGTTGTTAGTTCATAACTATCTTTTGGACAAAGAAATATGGAATACTTCTCTGTAAAATTATTTAATTTACTCCCTCTTGCAATGAAAACCACAAAAAAAATAACCGCCTTCAAAAGAAGCATAAAAATATGGATTATGGACATGGGAAGGAAGAAAATAGATTCAATTTTGCACCCCAACAAAGAATAATGCTTTGTTTTGTACTTTCTTTTAGATATAACTTAATAATTTCCCTTGGCAATATTCTAACATAGATTAGGTATTTACTTATAATTAAAATAATAAAACTTGTACAATGTGTCCTTAGAACGGGGTACCCCAGTTAGGACACATTTTCTCTAAAAACCTGTAAAAAAAAAAAAAAATATATAAATAAATAAAATATAAATAAATAAATAAATCTTATTAGTCGCTCCGAAAGTTACTTCGCATAATCTCTGATAGCCCTATAAAAGGAAGATATGCAAAAAAATTTAAGGATCAGCCAATCGATCGCAAGTAAAAATAATATTATACAATCTCATATACTAATTTATTGAATTATCCATTTATTGGAATAGAAAAACCCAAAAGATTAATTAGACAATAAGGAACTCCAGTGAAAAATATTATGGCTTTAAAAAAATATGTTTATATAGACCAAGAAACGCTGATTCTGAATATATAAGTTTTATTTCATAATATTAAACGCAGAGTTTTTAAAAAATTATTGAAAAGTGCATTTTTAAACCTCTCCTCAAAATACAGCGTCAAGTTGGCATTACTGAAATGGTTAACGATGACGTCACAGTTAACCTGTCACCTGGTAATAGCGTCCGTGTTGAATGTTGTATTGACATTTGAAAATTGACACGTATGCAATTCAACATTTCGTGTTTTTGGTTTATTTTCATACTGTTTATAGAGATTTAGATAAATAATAGTTATTGTTTTTATTGAAACATAATTTAGGCCCTCAACAATTTACGAAAAGGGCTATATTTGCGGACAATCTGCAATAAATTTTGTCTATTTGAGGTTAAAGTCATGTCATGTTTTGACATTTGGTTATGTATTTTCAAATTGTTTTTAGTGTAGGGCTTTTTATACAAGTTGTTACACACTCGTCATGATCAGTGTATTATAAATACCAGTGTTTCTGTATGTATTATACATAAAACAATGCACCTACAAAGTAACGCCCGACACAAAACACGACGTCACATGTATTTGCAATGAAAGAGATGATTTATTGTTTTTATATTGCACTTTGATTAAATACAATAACAGTAGCGGTGAAATGTGGACATTTTACCAATGTTTTTCTATATTAAAAGCAGTTAATCTTGAATAAAAACACACCTCACACCTAAAAGTCATTACAAAGCATTCCGCCATGATTCTTCTGGGTTCTTCGTTCTTCATTCAAACAGGGATGTTCTGCCCAAAAAAATTATTTCCCTAGATTTCGAAGTGAAATTTCCCTAGAATTTCACATTTACGCAATTACCTACGTAGCCACCCGATTGTGTAACACTAATCCTGTTATATGTTAATTAATATGATAATTAATTGGAAAGATATCGGAACTTGGTAAATATACTAATAATACCGTGATTTTCCAAATAAAACACTAAACAAAAATTTAAAAGTACGAATACACTCACCACTGAATTAGAAACTGGATTCCAAATAAAAAAAAAACACTTTGCAAAATAAAAATCATAAGCAACCCGCCGCTCATTTGTACCAAGAGTGGTATTTTGAAGACCCCCCCCCCCCCTCCCCCCGAACGTGTCACGTAGTATGGGTACGTTCCCTAATATCATTTTGAGTTGTCAGTGTTAAAAATAACATTGCATGTAAGTACATGAACAATAATTAAGATTCATAGGAATTCCAAAAAATATATATACGTATATATATTTATATAAATAATACCAGTAATATTGTCATATGTAATAAAAATTTTGCCAGAGTTCGAAATTTCCCTAGATTTTGTCCTGATTTCCCTTATCCCTAAACAATATTTTTCTCCCCTAGATCTAGGGAAATTTCCCTCGACATAACATCACTGATTCAAAATGACAACTTAAAAAGTAAAAAAACTATCGGTTGGTGAAGACCACCATAGATACGGTGCGTTTCTGGGAGTCTTTAAAAATTAAAACTTTGACAATTATTTTAACTATTAAAACTAACTATAAAAATAAAAATAAAAATGCAGTTATTTAAGTTTGAAGGTCTTTATTCATTTAAAAAAATAAAAAAATTGGACTGGAGTTCTCTATTGCCGATGAGCAAATAATATAGTGATAAGCGACATTTTGCAATCCACCTACAAAATGACGGTTTCAAAATATCAGTTATTCATCAAGCCCAATGAAACTATTACGAATTTATTTTATTTGAAAGAAAAACTAATCCCACCGACTAAGGAGAAATTTAAAACTCGATAAAAATCTATTAAAATAATGATTTGAATACACTTCATTGCTCTGTACTCAAATCGGAATTCAATGAAATTTATCAAAATCCCAAAATAAAAATTTGTATAAAATATTAATCCGTATGAATATAATGATACATTGCAAGGAAATTTAATTTCTTTTGAAAGCCCTACATGAGGAAAGAATAAAAATCATCGATCAAATCAATATAACCCGGATAATAAATTATAAAAATTAATTTACGTGAAACTAGCTTTAGTCGCTTTGCATAACAGGACAGCCCGAATTCTGTAGACGAAGGCTTGTGATGATGTCTCATCTCCACCCCAGATGTCCAGCAAAATTTGGTCCGCGTCTGAAATGCACGTTTGGTTACATTTATTATTATGAAAAATAAAATTCTTATAAAGAGAACAAAATGAAATCATAAATCCAAGGTAAGATTGTTAAAGTTCACAATGTAACAGAACATATGAATTGCAGGTAGGATAAATATTTGTATTAAGTTAATAACATGTGAAAAAATTCATGTGTGATATGATGTCAAGAATAATTTTTTCAAAAGAAGCAAACACATTGTAACTTGACATTTTAAATAAATAAAAAGAAAACATTTTGTTTACGTCACTTTATTATTTCTTCCGTCTACCGGTTTCGGTACCTCCGTACCATCATCAGGACTGAATATAAAATACTGACAAATACAGGGAAATATACATATATATATACAAAATGTAAAAGAAAGAGACAGTAAATTAGAGCGGGACAGTGCGTCAGTTGTGGGAGGGAAGTGGGGGAGGAGCGATTGGGATAACGGGAAACATACTTATAATAGGGCTGAATGTTAAATTAAGTTGATTATTAATGATTTCAGCCTTTGTATTAACTGATTTTTTTATTTCTAAAGCTTCTAAGTTATTTAACCTTAAGCCTATCCCATTTTTGTGTAGGACTTTAATACCCGTATCCCGGTTAAAGGTATGATCTTTATTAATTAGGTGCTCTGCGAATTCTGAAAACCCTGAACTGGATAGGCACCTTATGTGCTCTTTTACTCTAGTTTCCACATTGCGTGACGTTTGTCCAATATAGAATGCTGGACAATCGTTGCAACTAATTTTATAAACGCCCGAGTGGCTGAGTACGTCCTCATTGTCTTTAGCATTAATTAAAAAATTTCCTAGGTTGTTATTCGTGTAAAAAGCTGGTTTAATTTCGGGTGGGAATTTAATTGTACACGAAGAGGACAGGTTATTAATATACAAAATTCTTCGCCATTCGCGGTTAAGGTTATTATTATTAAAAGATATTGAACTAGAGTAAATGTATTTATTTATGGATATTGATCTTAATTTTTTTGCTAGGATTCTATCTATGAGTTGTGCTTCGTATCCATTATTGTGAGCTATTAATTTTATCGTATTTAATTCATTAGTATAATTAACATTTGACAAAGGGGTAGTGACTAATCGATGGATCATTGAGTGGAATGCGGAATGTTTATGTGAGGTTGGGTGGTCGGATGTATTATGAATTACGGTGTCTGTGAAGGTAGGTTTTCTAAATATATTAAAGTGAATTTTATTTTCAATAATCGATAAAGTCAGATCAAGAAAGTTTAGTGTCGAATTTATACCTATTTCTAGTGTGAATTGGATCTGTTTATGTAAGGAGTTGAGGAGTAATAGGAAGGAATTCAGCTGACGCTCTGTACCAGACCATATACAAATAATATCGTCCACATAGCGTTTCCAAAGTAAAATATTTTTTATCAATGGTGATTTAAGTTCAAAAATATTGTTTTCAAAGTTATTCATAAAAATGTCCGCAACAAGCGAACTTGTGGGTAGCCCCATCGCCAATCCATCTCGTTGTCGGTATATTATATTATTATATTTAAAACTGTTTTGGTTCAAGCAAACATCAATAAGTTGGATAATATCTGCAGCAAAATCTTTGTGTATGTTAGAACTATTGACTAAATTATTTATAATATTTTTACATTCTACTATCGGAATACTAGGAAACAAATTCACTACATCAAAAGAAATGAGTTTACAGTTGCTAGGGAGAGTTAAATCTTTTAAATGGTTAATTAATTCATGGGAATTTTTAATTGTATGTTTTGGAAGAAAAATATTGGAATTCTTAATTACCTTTGTAAGAATAGAAGCAATTTTATAATTAGGGGCATTACAACATGTCACGACCGGCCTAATGGGCCTATTAGCTTTATGTATTTTGACAAACCCATATAACCTGGGGATTTTTGGGTTCTTTGTTAAAAATTTTACCTGGTGAAAAGTATCATCTTTGAATATTAGGTTTTTACATGCGTTTAATGTATTTTTAAGAGTTTTCTGATATTTATTAATCGGGTCTACTTTTAAAATTTCAAAGTTATCAGATTTTAGGAAGTCGTTGATTTTATGATTATATTCTACTTTATCTATAATTATAACTGTATTACCCTTATCTTCTCTGGTTAATATTAAATCTTCTTTCTTCAGTTTATGGCGGATATTCTTGGCTTGTATGTTTTCTTGATTCTGCTTCGGCTGGTATCTTGGGATAAGGTTTTGTAAGACCTCGGCACTTTTGTAAAGGTAAGGTTTCGGAGCTTTAACGCTGTTTTCATGTCTACTGCAACATTTTCCACAGCACTATTGTAAGATTTACTAGTATATTTTAGGTTATGCTTTAAACCCTTGGAGAGCAGTTCCATTTCTTGTTGGGAAAACTGTGCAGAGGAGAGATTCTGTACACGTTCATAAAAAATTTTTTGTTGAGGTGATGTTGTCGTTTGGTTTTTAGTGTCTGTATTTGACGCGCACAATTTTCTGAGTTTATTTTCCAGGATTATCCTCTTTTTATAAGCCTTCACTGACGCAAAACTTCTAATTTTGTCATCAAAAAGATCCCATTCTATTGGGTGGAGTTCATAGACTAGTTCGGTGTGTAGGATTTTAATATTTAGTTTTAAGTTATTACGTTGTTTGTAAGCAGTTTTCAAGTCTGCCTTTAACCACGCCATTTTAGCTTGATGTATAGAATTTGTTAACACTCCGTTTTTATTGTTATTATTTGTTATTCGGTTAAATTTGTCATTCAAATAATTTGGGAACACTTTAAACTTTATGCACTGTTGGTAAAAATGTATATTGATACATATAACTCTGTATTTTGTAGAATACTTTTTATATAATTTTGCTTTTTGGGTCGTACTCACTGATATTAATTTTTCAAAAGAAGCAAACACATTGTGACTTGACATTTTAAATAAATAAAAAGAAAACACTTTGTTTACGTCACTTTATTATTTCTTCCGTCTACCGGTTTCGGTACCTCCGTACCATCATCAGGACTGAATATAAAATACTGACAAATACAGGGAAATATACATATATATATACAAAATGTAAAAGAAAGAGACAGTAAATTAGAGCGGGACAGTGCGTCAGTTGTGGGAGGGAAGTGGGGGAGGAGCGATTGGGATAACGGGAAACATACAAAATTTTTAATTAATGCTAAAGACAATGAGGACGTACTAAGCCACTCGGGCGTTTATAAAATTAGTTGCAACGATTGTCCAGCATTCTATATTGGACAACCGTCATGCAATGTGGAAACTAGAGTAAAAGAGCACATAAGGTGCCTAACCAGTTCAGGGTTTTCAGAATTCGCAGAGCACCTAATTAATAAAGATCGTACCTTTAACCGGGATACGGGTATTAAAGTCCTACACAAAAATGGGATAGGCTTAAGGTTAAATAACTTAGAAGCTTTAGAAATAAAAAAATCAGTTAATACAAAGGCTGAAATCATTAATAATAAACTTAATTTAACATTCAGCCCTATTATAAGTATGTTTCCCGTTATCCCAATCGCTCCTCCCCCACTTCCCTCCCACAACTGACGCACTGTCCCGCTCTAATTTACTGTCTCTTTCTTTTACATTTTGTATATATATATGTATATTTCCCTGTATTTGTCAGTATTTTATATTCAGTCCTGATGATGGTACGGAGGTACCGAAACCGGTAGACGGAAGAAATAATAAAGTGACGTAAACAAAGTGTTTTCTTTTTATTCAATAATAATTATTGCATCAGGTAGGTAATAATTGAAATTTACACATAATTGCAAAAATTTAAGCACGAAAAATATCACCAGATAAATGCAATGAGATTAAACAGCCACTCACAACACAGTGTAAAGAAAATTAGCTTGTAATAAAATATTCTTACTAAATTTCAATAATTAACGGATGGCCAGTACGAGTTTTGTACAATGTGATATTATCAATCTGCCGAAATATTATTAATTCCATCTGCAGAAATTAAATCCATCCCATCTGCTATAAATAAATATGTACCTACATGTATAATTAGTGGTAGAAACGATTATTATTAGTACAACACATACAAAGAACACAAAATAAAATGAGTTGTGGATGAACAAGCCCAAGGAAATATCAAAATATGCAATTAATAAAATAAAAATGAACACATACCTACGACGGTAAAAGCAACACACCCTCGAATTGTAATTTCACCTAACCTAGAATGACATTTAAACGCCATCGCGGAGAAATTAAAATCATATCCACATAAAAACATGCAAAAACCTAGTTTGACTGGATCTACCACGTTTGGGTCGCCACTGTGACGGTTATTAAAATACAAGTGGAACCTAATCGTACCGTTTATTACTATTGTATGTATTAAAATATATATATGGCTAGCTACAGTCTGGAAAGTAGAAACATGAAATATAAAGTCAAATGAAATAAAAGGAAGAAATTAATTATATTATAATATGATTTATTGAATTTAGATTATCATGACATTGCGAAGTATATATTAAAGACTCTTATAAAATTATTTGATCTCAAGGGGTGCTTGTAATTCTCGAAGAGAATTACAACAATCAAACTATTATGCGTAATATGAATTTAAGTTATTTGGAAGATAAAAGGAAGAGTTGGACGCCATAGTATTTAAACTGCAACACTCAAGTATTAAATGGTATAACCAAAATGGTAACCTTGAATATATATATATATATATGTTGGTTTTGTCCGTCACAGGTATGTGCTCCTTCCGTTGGGCTCGCTCAATCCAAACTGAAGCTTGCGGTTAAAACTTGTACTAGTATTACCAGATGCTTACGGCATACCAACATCAGGAAACATAAGGGCGTTGTTGACATTTTAAGACGCAGCTAGTAGCTACTCGCTACAACTTGCTGAGCTCCAGTTTGGCTGATTTTAAAACGGCTACAATTTCTTCCTTGAGGTGTCGAGCAGATTCAATGGAATCCGCCCCAGTCGCCAAGTCATCAACATAAAAATTCTCTAACAGCGCCCTTGAAGCGGCAGGATAGCTTTCCCTCTCATCCCTAGCCAATTGACGTAAAGACGAAATGGCCAAAAATGGGGAGGACGTTAAACCGTAGGTTATGGTTTGAAGTTTGTAATCTTTCATTGGTTCACTCGGGGAGTCGCGCCAAAGGATGTGCTGATGTTTACGATGATTGGGAATAATCAAAATTTGCCGGTACATTTTACAAATGTCAACAGTAAATACATATTTATGAAATATAAAATTTAATATCATGTATGGTATTTCTGTTTGTAGTTTTGGACCACTGTATAGCATGTCATTTAATGACATATCGGGGGCCTTCGCAGACCCATCAAAGACAATGCGAATTTTACCTTTTCCATTGATTACCGCATGATGGGGAAGATAATTTGCCCCAGAGTTGGGTGCTACGCGTTTCATGTGACTAAGACTTTCATATTCATGAAGAAAGTCCCTATAACTAGTCGCCAACGTCGCATCCCTATCAAAACGCTTTTCCAGCTTGCGCATTCGCGATTCGGCCAAGTTGTAAGTATTTTGCGGTGGAGGACTGTCCGATTTTAACAGAATCGGAACCACATATCTCCCATCCGTCTGTCTGTAATGCTCCTTCTGAAACATTTCTTCCGCCTTGGTGTTGTCGGGGTTTAAATCAGAAACGACGAGAGCCTCTTCAATTTCCCAGAAATCTTTCATTGTATCATTTAATGACATGTCGGACAGTGTCAAAAGTGACGTTGGCGATGAATCGATCGATTGACATCCAACCTTCCCAAGAATAATATATCCAAAGACTGTATTTAAAGCACTAGGGTTTCCACGAACCATATGTGATTGATCAGCCAAAATGTTGGGATATAAATCGGCGCCGAGTAGAAAATCTATTTGACCCGGCTGATCAAAACTTGGATCTGCTAACGATAAATTGAGAAATTGCGATTTAACATCTTTATCCAGTGTGACATATGGCATCCATGAAGTAATTTCCTGAATTACTATGGGTGTCGCAGATAACATAGGTGCTCGCTGTTTGACAGGTTTGATAACACATGAGGTTATACCTGTGCATGAGTTAACAGCTGTCTGTCCTAATCCATTTAACAGAGTCTTATATTTCCTTATAGATAAGCCTAGCCTCTTGGCACAACTCTGCGTGATAATAGAGACTTGATTATCTACGATGTTATGTACAGGAACGTAGGCCCCAAATTTATTTTGCATGTGAACAATCGCTGTACCCAAGAGTACATTGGGTGCGTTGCTCACATTTTCGTTTGACTTTGTGACTGCAGTCAATGACGTGGTCACTTTTTCACCCGTAGAGGTGTTTCAAAATGCAACATAGAATGGTGCCGCTTGTTACAAATTTTACAACTAGATTCTGATTGGCAATCTCCAAATCGATGAAACTTTAAACAATTAAAACATCGATTTAAATGTTTTATGCGATTTTTCCTTTCAAGGGGAGACATTTCAAGAAATTTTCCACATTTATAAATTGAGTGAGATTCCTTGCATATAGCGCACAATTCAGAGCTAGAATTCGCCGCCAATAAGGATTTTCGCGCAACCGCCGTCTTTGGTTTAGGTATGTTTGCAGTAATTGGGTTAGACGCTTCGAGAATTCTAATTTGATTGTGTAAAAATTCAAATAATTGAGATGTCTCCGGTAATTGTGTTCGTTTAAGTGACGTTTTGAATTGTCGTCTGGTGTCTTGATCCAAACATCGTAAGATTATGTGGGCAACAAACTTACTAAATATATTTTCATGTTTCATTGCATTCAAAGCAGATAAATTTTCTTGAAAAGTGTTTAAGGTATGTGTTAATCCATTTATCGATTCATGAGGTAATGGTTTAAAATTCATCATTTCGTCTACATAAAAAGTAAATAATAATCTACTATCTTCATACTTTTGCAGCAGAATATTCCAAGCTATTGGGTAATTCTCAGCAATTAATGGTAACGATTTAACCAAATTCAATGCAGTTCCCTTCAGTAACGAAATTAAGTGATGAAATTTCTCTATATCTGTATACATATTATTATTATGTACTAGATTTTCGAACAATGCATGGAAGGTATGCCAATTTTTTACATTGTAATCAAATGGTGTTATTTGAATCGCGGGTAATTTTAAGTTGCCAATACTATTTGCAGAAATTGGTTCTGACTTAATGTTTGAATTTTGCTGTCTTTTTGCAGATGAAATTTCAAAGACCATTACATCTAATTGTTCAGAGATTGTTGCTATCTCCGCACAATCACTTGCCTTGTCCGATTCAATTAATAAATTTTCAATATCATTATGTAATGACTCTATCTCTCTGAGCCATTCGGAAACTTTTTCATACCGGCTTAAAAACGTTTCCCTTTTTTTCTCATCCGTGTTTATAAAAGGTATTAATTGATGCGTTATTTGTAACCTAGCTAAAAAACGATCCCTTCGAGTTTTCAATACGGCAATCTTATCTGCCATCTTAAATTAATTCTTGTTTAGTGAAATATTATGTATTTAACACAGAAAACAGCCAATGTATACGGCGACAATAATTATAGAATGTAATGAATTTAATGTTTTCTAGTTTAATCCAGGCTCGTAATTGGACCAAAAAATGGTATCGCAAATGCGACACGTGGAGTGGACTGTATCAATATATATTTAAAAAATGTTATGCTTGTGAATACTTTGACACAACTATGGGGAATGGTAAACAGATGAATGGGGAAGGAAACTGAATTACCCCTTATGGTTGATGTTCGACTCAATATTATGGGTCTGAGGGAGCACTAAGTCACTCACTGCACAAGCTTCCATAAACTGGTCGATGTTATATAAAACTGAGAGAATAATGGTGTTCGTTGCACAGTTTCTTTTAACAGACTGGCTGACATATTGATTTTATTGTTGTACGGTAGGTAATATTGTCAGTAGGGACAGGTAATTGTGATAAACAAAGGATGGGTAGAGAAATGGGACAAGGTATATAGATAGGTATACATAGTTGCGTCAACAACACCCGTTTGAAGAAAAAACCGTTACCGAGAATGCTCTCCCCGCTTCAGAAACAACAGCGCGTCGATGTGTCAATCGATGATGTCCTCTTCCCATGTGGGGCCTTCGAGGAACCATGTAGGAGTGAAGAGGAGAAATGAGGCCATCTTGGTGAACTCTTCCTCTGTGGGGCCTTTAAGGAACCAAGGAGGAGACATGAAGTTCTCTTCCCTCCTGGGGCCCTCAGGGAACCAAGGTGGAGTGGACTCTTCCCTTGTAGGGCCTTTAGGGAACCAAGGGGAGGTGGACTCTCTGTCGTGGAGCCTTCGGGGAACTAAGGAGTGGAGAGCAGAGATGAAGCCCTCTTCCGTCGTGGGGCCTTCGGGGAACCAAGGTGGAGTGAAGAGGGGAAATGAGACCTGGGAAGACACATTGTCGAACCAGAAGATATAGCTTCATTTCCAATGACAATCCTGGTGAACTTTATAAAAGGGACTGGGTTATTGTCAAAGGAATGACGTAAAATGGGAGATAGTACAATGGGTCTACGGCCTAAGTGCTCACGGGAACTACAGTCCCTGGCCAAATTATTAGACGCACTGTATTTTTTTTGTAATTTTATGTTTCTTAAGAGTTTTTATGCAATAATGGTATATTTAAACTACAATATTATTGATTTTTATTTAAAAGAATTGTTGTAGACTACATATTTGTATTTATTTTTAACATATGGCAACACTGTGTTGACAAAGTGATACATGAACGTAAACAAGTACAAACCTGTATCAGTCACGATCGGAATCGAGTCAGGTACGGACGTGTTTCTGTGGCTCTATGAGCAGTGGTTGTTTGTTTAACAGTTTCATACTACTCAGTTATTAGTTTATTTTGTATGCAGTGTTTTAAAAAAGTAATTGGGACTATTTTTATTATGGGCAGAAAAGGCTATCTAACATTAATTTCACTTTTCTTTAAAACTTAATAAACTTATGCTTTTCTAAATTAATGCTGTTTTATTTATGTCAAATAAATCGGTAATTGATTGGATAATATAAAAATTAAAAAAAACAAATCATTCTAAAATAATAAAACGGTACAATATCACCCGGTAATTAATATTTTACATGAAATCTTGCAGTGCGTCTAATAATTTGGCCAGGGACTGTGTATGTATGTAAACCGTCTCCGATTATTTAATAATTTTTTTTTTTTTTTTAAAGTGGCTATATCATCTATGATGTTAGCGCAAGCGATTCTGACCGTGTTCTTCATACAAATTCTGTATATAGAAGGGCCAAAATCGCAGACAAAAAGTTTTGGTCGAAAATTTTACTCAAATTTTCGAATTATTTTCTCGCGCATGCACATAAGACGCGCGCGCCCGTGCGTCTCCGGCCCATTAGAGGTTAAGGGTGATTATATTGAAAAGGAAAAATAGATTTATTGTTTCATTTTATTTAAAACCCTTTCATTCCACGAACTTTTGGACCTCCCTTCGTAGTTGTTCCCTTTGTAATTATGCCCTATTACCCCCTTCCCATTCCCACCTTTCAGTCTATGTCTATTGTTGTAATTCATTTTCAAATAACCCTGACGAAGTAAGCATGTCGGTTTTGTTAACAATAAACGTGGTTAGAACTAAGTAATCTATTGATTTTGAATTAAAATGGTGCCACAAAATAAGTTTGCTGTGTTTGAAGAAGGGAAATATTAACGATTTTTCCCTTTTAACACATACAACATTGTTTAATGTTGTTTAATACATACTCATAACTATGCCTGTAAAAAGCTTATTGAGTGGTTGTTGTGCATAATTGTTTTGTAGATTTCTTAACAATAGCGCATACAATCTAAATCTGTTGCGTTGTAACCAATCGTTCTTTTTTTACTCAATTTCAGTCACTTTTTGTTCAATTTCTCAAAATAACCTTGAATCATTGGAGATTCAATCCATAGTTCATTTTAATCCATTACATTCAATAACTCCCTTTATTTTGCAGCAAGCCCACAATTCCCCACATCCCACACCATGCCGAACTTCTGAACATCTTCCCCGATGCCCCGGAAGACACCAACATTGCAGTCAGTTCTGTCGCAGACCCCACCAGCTACATTGCGGAGACCTCCAATAACAGCAACACCTCGGCGGTGCTGTGGCTGTTTGCCGAGCACACTATGCCACGCTTTGTCAAACTCTTGGACTGGGATACGTATAGATACAATATTATACTGGGCTTGACGGTCAGCGCTGGGGATATGACTGAGAACTTGGTAATTTAAATTTTTTTAAATGGTGTTACTTCTTGTGTTGTGAAATAGACAAGGTACTCCTGAAATGGATACCAGAACAACAGCACCTTGTCTGGGTGTTGTTATGTTGATCATTACGTTTTATATGCTTTACAAAAATGACTTCTGTTCACAATCAGCCTTACTAAAAAACCCAGTGAAAATTTTATTCAATTGTGATGTGAAAACATTACTAATTAAAAATTTGTTCTTTGAAAGAAATACACATGGTTTCCACGGCCTGAGAGGGTAGTTTATCTCTGTTTTAACCATTGATGTCCGAACGATATTTGTAATTTTTCCATAGTATTTTGAATGTTCTATATATTTCTTATTTTTGAAGGTGTCGTAAAAACAAATACCATTTATGAAAACTAGATAAAATTACCTTTTAGATTTGTGTTTGAAATACACTTTAGCTTTCAAAAACTGCCATATTTTAAGATTCAAACTCGGAAAAAAATGTAAAAAAATTTCCTCCCACAACATTTTTGACCAAAATGTAGAGAAATTTAAATAAAATCGAAATTTAAAAAACACAGTCCTTTTATGTAATAAATTTGGAAGGAAACTATCACCTCACTTTTTCATCGTGTGTACAATAAAAAAATAATAAAAAATTTCAAAGTTTTTTTTATTACCAAAAAAATAACTTAGAAATAATACCGAAATTTAAAACAGATTTCTTGCATCTCTAAAGACGTTAATTTTTTTGATACGTTTATGAACACATGTATTAGATTTTAATATTATAAAAAATTATCACTTTTAAGAAATTCTCTTAAAATAAAGATCTTAACCTGTAATCGGCCGGACACGCTCTTTTGCGCGCAGCTTTTGCGCATGCGCGAAAAAAATATTTCGAAATAAAAAAGTTTGTCTGCGATTTTGACCCTTCTATGTACAGAATTTGTATGAAAACAAGGTCAGAATCGCTTGCGCCAACATCATTGATGATATAGCCACTAGTTTCATTCACCTGACAACACCAGATTATTTTTAAATGATTTTTATCTGTGGAATCGAAATGTCATTTTTGGCGCAAATTGCAGCTGTCAATATTGACGCGTGTTCCTCGACTAAAACATCATAAAACCTATTAATTTACGTAATTAACGCAAGTAGTGTTGTTTTGGTGCATACTTTATTGTTCTAGGAACGTGTTTCAGTCAATGAAATATACGATAACTCAAAATTAATCAACAAAACATTTAATTCAAAATTCAAAATCGTGTTTTGTTACGAAATTTCCGTATTTTTCCTGGAATTTGCCGGCCTTTGACAGGTTAAAATGAAAATTTTATCTTTTAAGTAACCTATAAAAAACAATATTCTGACAGTTCAACTTTGAAAGTACGGCGTTTGTACAATAACTTAATTAAACTGATGTAAACCACACAAATAACATGGTAAATATATCAATTATGTGAACAGAAGAGTAAATTCGTCACTACAATAGAAATTATTAAGTAAAATCACAAAATTTTCGATATCCCGCCATAAAATACACCGAGCTGTTTTGTCATCGCGGGCTGTCGCGGGCCGAAGAACTAATGCATAGGCGCGCCAATAATGCCCCTTGCGGAGAAAAATTAAAACAACATTGTTTCCTAGTAAATTAAAACCATAAACAACGTTGTCACATCTTCAATGCGTTTTAACAGCGTGACCACGTAAGAAACGTTATTGGTAATAAAACGTGTTTTAGTGTATACGAGGTTTATTTATGTTATTGCAATAACACAGTTAATCGGTCGCGCTGTGGTTTTTTTTTAGTAAGGCTGAATAAGTTTAACAGTAAATTCAGTTGTTTTAAATTTTAAAATTTTAAAATAAGTTATTCCTTTCTTCTCTCCAAATATGAATCCAATGGGACTTAAAATTGGTTTATATTAGTAGCATCGATGACATGTTGTGAAAGTTTGTTCCATGCGTCCACTACTCTATTTGCAAGTAAGTGTTTTCTAGATTGGATGCAAAAGGTGTTTTGTTCATTTTTTTTTTGTGTAGGTACACGTCACCCTTTTTATTTCTTTCTTTTTACATTGGTAAACTTAGTTCTTTGAGTCTGTCTTCATTTGCCGAACTTTCAATGCTTTTGGTATTTTTGTAAATGGTCTCTGTGTACTTAGATCTATATCCTTGGCAAAATAAGGACTCTTTATTTGGAAAACATATTTGAACACATGATTTGTATGTTTTTAACATCAAGTCCTGTGTAAGGTCAAGGAAGGTTTTCCTGATTAAATATGTTAACCACTCGGGCATTTTGCGATTGTTCAAGATGTTTGTCTTAACCGGTCAAAGGCCAGGCCATTTCGCGGAAATTCGCGAAAATTCACAAAAAAACACTAATAAAGCCCAATTTTGAACTTTGAATTGAATGTTTTGTTTATTAATTTTGAGCTATTGTATATTTTATTGACTGAAACACGTTCACAACACAATAAACTATCTACCAAAACAACATTACTTGCATGTATTACGTAAATTAATAGGTTTTACGATGTTTTATTCGCAGAACACATATTTATTGCGACAGTTGAAATCGCGGCAAATTCTGACAGCCGATTGTCATAGACGAAATCGTTTTAAAAATATTCCAGGGTTGCAAGGTGAATGAAACTTGTATCGTCTCCGAGAGTAATGATGGCGCAAGCGATTCTGACACTGTTCTTCATACAAATTGTGTACATAGAAGGGCCAAAATCACAGACAAGTTTTGTCCGAAGTATTATTCAAATATTTGAATTATTTTCTCGCGCATGCGCATATGACGCGCGCGCCGGCGCGTCTCCGGCCTGTCACCGGTTAAACGAACTGTCAGATTTATAAAAACTTTGTGTTATTTCCACTTTGCAATTAAAGCTCTATAACCACTCCGACCCATAAGCATGCTTACATGACAATATAACTATAGCAGTCAAGTACAATAAGCGTGTTTTCACGCTAACGCCTGTGTTCCCATAGAAATCGTTATAACTCTGTTATTGTTTTAGTGACAACCCTAAAACAAAAAGTAGAAGATCCATATTGAATCACGCTTCACATTTCTATTCAAAGTTATCCATAGAAGTGCATAAAAAATCTTTATTAAAATTCTTGTATGAAATGGTAAAACAGTGAGGTGACAAAATTGTTTATTATACATTTATACAATAGAATAAGTGTTTTTTTTTTTTTTTTACATAATCTGTGATTTTAGTATCGTTTTTTACATAAAAACATCATGTGAGTTGTTTTTGCATTCTAAATTTTAATATTTACAAATATAAATATTTATTGGTAATATAACAATTTGAAAGCTTATTTCTTAACCCCTCCGCAATGTAAGCAGATATAAGCGTTAGAAATAGGACAGCAGTCAAGTACAATAAGCGTGTTTATACGTCAGCGCGTGTGAAATCGTTGTAACTCCGTTATTGTTTTAGTTACATCCCTGAAACAAAAAGTAAAAGGTCAATAGTAGATCAAGCTGCACATCCCTATCAAGTTGTCTATGGAAATACATAACAGGAATCAGCTGTCAGTCGTGTAGTTGACAAAAATATTTACCCGCTCCACATTTTAAATTTTTATATGAAATGATAAAAAAATGAGGTGACAAAAGTGTTTATTACACATATATACATTAGAATAAGTATTTTTGTTTACATAATCTGTGATTTTAGTACAATTTTCACATGAAAACATCACATGAGTCATTTTGAATGTTTGCGTTCTAAATTTTAATATTTGCAAATGCTAATATTTATTTGTAATATAATAATTTGAAAGCCTATTTTGTAACCTTTCTAAAACATTTTTTACTATTCGGCTACGTTCAGAAATGTTTCATTTATAGAGCTTTAATTGTGAAGCGGTAATAACAAAAAGTTTTCGTAAAATGTAATTTTGTTAGAGACACCAAAAGCGAATATTCTCGAAAAATCGGATCAAAAACAGTTTTTAGTAACAATTATTACAAGCAATAATTGTCAGCCTGAAACACTCATAAAAATAAAATAAAAATATAATAAAAATCTTGTCTAAACGTTGGTTTATAAATTAAAAAATAATAATTACAGTTTTTAGTATTCGGCTACGCTCAGAAATATTTAATTTATAATGCCATTTTGAAGCGGAAATAACACAAAGTTTTTATAATAATAATAATAATATAAGTTAATTCCAGAATGTATGCAGGGGAAGTGCAATGCAATACATTCCATATTTTAAAATAACAAAAAAAGATAAATAATAAGTTAAGGTAAAAAGTAAATAACAACACATAAATTAAATTAAATAAACAAATAAGCATGAAAAATGAAACAGAAAAAAAAATTATGTATATATCAAACACTAAAATGAATGTAAATAGCCGTTTACGGAGGGTATTTCATCGTCTCCCGTCTCCAGAGGGTCATCAGGGGAGATTCCATCCAGGCAGTCATGGCGGTGATGATCGCATTCTTCGAATGGCGCAGTCTGCGCCATTAACTTCCCATGCGGTGGCTGAGAAGTGCACGGAAAGTATGTACTCGTCCCTCCAGGAACATTTCCGTAGCACTACAGTATCTCGGTAGGCGGAAAAGTTGGCAATAAGCGTTATTGTAAGCAACCTTTAACTTATGCCATTGGGTTGCAGTGTAGTCAACCTTTATAAATCTGACAGTTCGTTTAAGGCAAAAAACTTGCACAATTGCAAAATACCTGAGTGGTTAAATAAGTGCCTTTGTGGTATTTTATTTATTTTTATTTTTTAAAAAGAAAGACAAACATTCCCGGGTTACGAATAACCCGACAATATTTGAAAATCTCCTACTACCACCACAGTAAGCCGAAAATGTTGCTTGAGTTGTGACTTAGCCAGCCGAGGAATCGAAAACGGAACGCCTGGGTGGTACCCAAACGCGATGCCCACTCAACCACTGACCGGTCTTATATCTCCGGACTTTTTCTTCCATCCACTTATGTAACATCTGGAAATTTTTTTCTCCGCCTATCAGTTCTATTCATCCAAGCCATCCAACTGTTCCATTTTTATTCTTATTATTTACACTTATGTCCCTCGCATTTTATTCACAATTCAAATTGTTTTACCGCACATAAATTTTAGGGCTCTCATCGACCTTTTGACAAATGATACTCTTTTGATAAGGCCCATTCAATAAATTGCAAACTTTTATTTAATTCCAGGTCAAGCATACAACAAGCGCCCTATTCACCTATCTGACAGGTTTTAACGATGATAGTAAGAAGCTGTCTGCTATCTGTGATTCAATTATCCAAGTTTTCTCCGATCACCACGGAAACAATCGGATCATCATTCCAATGCTCAACTTTTTGGATCGGCTTCTGAGTTCTGGTCAGTTAAATCCTCCATTTATTTCCTGAAGCAAACGATGTGTAAATCTGTTGTTCAAACTGTCCATTATAATATTTTGGTTTTATTTGCAGGTTGCATGGCCCCAATACTAGAAGACCCTGACAATAGTTTTGCAAATGATATTCTAAAGCATGTTAAAATAGAAATGAAGGGATCAAGCAATGTTTATAAACATTTGGATTCCATCAGTCTTCTATGTCAACTAATTCAGGTAAAACAAATTAAACCCAAATTTACTCCTTCCTCTCTACTGTGAATGGATTATTGCCAAATAATAACTCCTTCACAACAAAAAACTTTATTTAGACTAGAAACTCTTATAATCGGTAATGAATGCGCAGGATGCAACATCCTCTCTGTTATCCTCTCGAAATCTCTGTTACTAGGAACTGTTGCTACATCATCTTGGTTCTGAAATGAAGGGGCCAACCTGTACACTAGAGACGTCTCTTGGAGAACTCTATAAGCTCTAGAGCTACTACTAGAGCCATCTATGCTACGTAGCTCAAATTATCACACCCTCATCTCATTTCCATATCATTAAGCTAGACACACATGAGAATATAACCTCATTATTTACGTGGGCGTGGTCTGTATCACCGTGTCTCGCTATACATTGCCGTACAGTCATCACAGACAGATAAGGAAACATACCCATACTACATGACCCACTTTTTGCAATTTTTAACCCCCCCTCCCCCTCCGGTGACCACGTGTAGTATATTCCAAGACCCCCCACCCCTCCCCCTACAGTTTTCTCATAGTAAATCATAAATATGGTTTTGAATCATTTCTGGCTAACAAAAAGTTTAAAAAATATATGTCCATTTATGTCATGAGGTTTTATCTCTCGGGTGTGACTAGCTTTACAGTTTTGCTGCTGCCAGTTTTTCCACTTTACTTTTTTTAATATTGTTTTATTTATTTTGTGTCTTTTTTAGGTTGGTGGCATCGTGTGTCACGCATCTCTTTCTAAACTGGTTATTTGCATCTGCAATGGCCAAAAGTACATTAGGAAGTCCACAGCTAACCGGCTCTACGATGCACTTCTGATTTACGGTGATATGACGGGCATTTCTGAAGACAATTTAGAAAAGGTAAATTATGTTATCATTCTCATGGTTTCACTGGAATCTCATAATTATTTACGGAATCTTGAATGTAAGGCTCTTCATCCACAAGAAAACGCAAGTATCTGATTCTCATGTTGTGTACTCACGTCGCAAATAACTTTTACTGCTACTGAAATCATCGCTACTGAAATCATCGATCATTGTTGAATTCTCAAAATGTCAAAAACTAGAATGCTTTCATAACCTCACTCTCAACCAAACTGTTGCATCCAAAACTCCACCACAAATTGCTTCATGGTCTGTAGATTCTAAAAACGAAACAAGACGAAATGGTATTTGCTGGAGTTGGATGATAATATGTGTAAGAAAAACAAGGTATGCAAGGAAAGGGGATGACCAATCACTTATCACTGTATCTCTGCAAAGGAGCACACGACAAAATTACAATATTGTTATATAGCACCGCGATACCTCATGGTAATTATCGCCACAACAAAAAGATATTTTGTGCTTCTGAGATAGTCAAATTCCTTCATTTTATGTAGTTAAAAACCAGATTATCTTCACGAAAAACACCAACAACTTGCTTCCAAGGTAGTTCCAAATCTTCATCTGTTTTCAAAACTATTTTTTATTTTATTTAGTAAGTATGTATTTTTTTTATTATATGAAACATGTTATAGTCTGTCAAAAAAGAGTAGAAAATATAAAAACTGGAACTACTAAATTTGTAGACCGGCAACGCCAATTTAACTGTCAAATATTTTTTTGAAGTGCAATGACACTGAATGTATAAACACAGTAAACCACATTTTAAAAAAACATTTTTTCTTCATGACATAAATTTGATTAAAAGATGATTTATAAAGCGATTTGCTTTAATTTAAGTTAACATAAATTTGAATTTAACAATGGATAGAAAGGAAGAATCACTAATGGTGAGTTTAGTTATACTACTTTTAGATCTGAATGAGTTAAATATATTCAGATCTAAAATTAGAGACATGATCTAAAGCCCAGGCAACGCTAGGTACTTTATCTAGTATTAAATAAATATGAGCAATTTCTAAACTGTGCTTTATATTTTATTACATTATAGTTATTCTTCATTATCTTAACACAAAATTTCAAAGGTATAATAATAATATACCTATATGCAATTCTAATTTTGAGATCGGCGAGTATCTATACTGCAATGAAAAAATATTTTTTCCACTATTATGCCTTTTTAATTTTTTATAAAAATTTAGGTTACACAGCTTTACTTTAACACCATGAGTTATGTGTTTAGTATTGCCATTTGATCAACAGTGGCGCCCTCATATATTTTCTGCTCTTATTTGACAAACTGTAGTTACGTATATATATAAAATAGAAATTATATTTGTAGTCCTCCTCACTAAGAGATCCTGTGTGAGGGGGACTATATTTTGGATAAGTTTTCAGCGACTTCTATGGTTTAATTTCATGGTTGGGTAAGGTTTTCCAGAAACTTCTACGATGAAGTTTTAAGTACCTATACTAGTAAGTTCATTTTCAGATAGTTCCTTCATCCAACATTTAATGTCCTTAATGTAGCTATTTTTCGTTTTAATTTGTTTGATGCTAAGTGGGAGTTTGTTATATAACTTTACTGCTAAAAATTCAGAGTTTCTTTGTCCAAACGTAGAGTTACACTTTGGTATATTAAGTATGTCTGTTTGTTTGGCTCTGGTTTTATGACTATGTGTGTGAGGTGTCTGCCTCTGAATCATTTTTGAGGTGATGTACTAGAATGTTTTTGGCATAGATTTTCTGTATGCTTGGAACAGGGCCGTAACCAGAGTAGAATTTAAGATAGGGTAGCGGTAATTACAGGTAGGGCGCAAGTAAAAATGTAACTTCATCTGATCTGGTGAATCGATTTTCGTCGTACATGTGTACATACATGCCATAGCTATCATATTTCACCAAACTTTTTTCCGTAGCATTAGGAGTAGTTGTACATTGTCCTTCCATCTGTTTTGAGGAATGAGGTTTTTCATTGTCAATTTCCTCTTCGATTTTCCATTTTTTCCCAAAGAAAGCTCGTATATCCATCGCAAAATCACGGGCATGTATTATAATTCACGAAATACTATCCTTACTAGACGTTGGCAGAATGATTCCTAGGAGTGAATCGATTCAGTCTGATTTCCCTAGCCTTTTGAATTGATTCCCTTTATTCATTCCTTTAATTCAATTAAATCCCAAAAAAAAAAAATAACATGAATGGGGAGGCTAACACCGCACAGGAGACCGGGAGGCCACGGAGCACCGCACAAAGAGGAGACTGATATGCTACCAAGCACCGCACAAAGAGGAGAGCGATTATTCTATCTCATTATCTTGCAGGCTAAAACCTATAGATTAATGTGTTTGTCTCTTTTTAGTGTCGCTTTTTCGTTTCATCGAATTTCAAATCACAATGAGTGGGGAGGCTACGAAGCACCGCACAAAGAGGAGACCAATAGGCTACGAAGCACCACATAAAGAGGAGACCGATTATTCTATCTCATTATCTCGCAGGCTAAATCCTATGGATGTATGTGTTTATTTTTTTTTAGTGTCGTTATTTTTCGTATGTAAAATGTATTTATAGCTAGCAATTAAATTTTAAAATTCACCCGGTTTTAGTTTCACACTTACAGCCTAACCAAAAAACCCAGTGAAAATTTTATTCAATTGACAAACGGCCGCGGATGTGAAAACATTACTAATTAAAAATTTGTACTTTGAAAGAAATACACATGGTTTCCACGGCCTGAGAGGGTAGTTTATCTCTGTTTTAACCATTGATGTCCGAACGATATTTGTAATTTTTCCATAGTATTTTGAATGTTCTATATATTTCTTATTTTTGAAGGTGTCGTAAAAACAAATACCATTTATGAAAACTAGATAAAATTACCTTTTAGATTTGTGTATTTGAAATACACTTTAGCTTTCAAAAACTGCCATATTTTAAGATTCAAACTCGGAAAAAAGTGGAAAAAAATTTCCTCCCACAACATTTTTGACCAAAATGTAGAGAAATTTAAATAAAATCAAAATTTAAAAAACACAGTCCTTTTATGTAATAAATTTGGAAGGAAACTACAGGGTGTCCGGTGGCAGAATTAGGTTTTAAATTTCGAATTTCTGTGAAACGGCTAAGCGGACGAGCGGGGAGGGGGCTGCGTTAGCTTTGTCGTTCGTGCGGATTATTTATTCAGGATCATTCATGATGTCACAGTGGACTAGAGAGCAACGTGCGTTCGTAATCGAAGCCTATGTCAAGGCTAACGATTTTTGTGCAATTGCGCGTCGAAGATTTAGTACGCGTTACAGTATTCGATGTTTATGTGATGCCCCAAGTGAAGATATGATTCGATCATGTGTCCGGAGGTTCCGGGCACCATGTTCGGCGGCAAACGACTCACGGCCGGGGCCCAGGAGGACGTCGAGAACAAATGAAAACATCGAACTCGTCACGAACAGTTTGCGCGATAATCCGCATCAGTCCGTGCGGAAGATAGCGGCTATCCTAGGGCTTCCAAAAACTATTGTGCACGAAATATTGAAGAAGGACCTTAAATTTCATCCTTTTAAGATTCAAATTGTGCAAGCTCTTAAACTTATAATTACAATTTACGTAAAATTTCCTGCGAGACAATGTTAGAGCGATTTCGTACGGTAAACACTATCTTTTAGAGTGGTGAAGCCCATTTTCATTTAAATGAAAGTGTAAATAAGCAGAATTGTCGTTATTGGTCACCTAAAGGACAGAACCCACGTTCAAAACATCAACAGCCACTTCACAGTCCCAAAGTGACGGTTTGGTGTGCATTGTCTAGCAGTGGAATAATCTGACCTTATTTTTTTGAAAATCGTCGAAGCAAGCCATTACTGTGAATGGGGTTTCTTATCGGTGCATGCTTAACAATTATTTTTTGCCAAAAATGAGAGAACATCCTGCCTCCAATTCACACATATGGTTCCAGCTAGATGGCGCCACGCCTCACACTGCTAGAGAGATGATGGCGCTACTTCGTGATTTGTTCCCTAAAAAAATGATTAGCCGTTTTGGTGACATCCCCTGGCCAAGGGGGTCACCAGATCTCACTCCTATGAACTTTTTTTTGTAGGAGTACCTTAAAAGTAAAGTGTATGACACCGACCCCGCGACCATCTCTGCAATAAAAGAAAATATCATTCGCGAAGTTAATGGTATCCCGATATCACTTCACCAGCGAGTGGCACGAAATACTGAGGCCAGATTCCAAGAGTGTGTCCGACGTGATGGTCTACATTTAGACGAAATAATTTTTAAGAAATAAAATCCGCACTTCTCCTCTTTGTAACAGTTATTGAAATAAATGTATATCCTAAGCAGTTTATTTTTTATTTAAGTTTTAAATCCTAATTCTGCCACCGGACACCCTGTGTCACCTCACTTTTTCATCGTTAATAAAAAAATAATAAAAAATCTCAAAGTTTTTTTTATGGCCAAAAAAATAACTTAGAAATAATACCGAAATTTAAAACAGATTTCTTGCATCTCTAAAGACGTTAATTTTTTTGAAACGTTTATGAACACATGTATTAGATTTTAATATTATAAAAAATTATCACTTTTAAGAAATTCTCTTAAAATAAAGATCTTAAAATGAAAATTTTATCTTTTAAGTAACCTATAAAAACAATATTCTGACAGTTCAACTTTGAAAGTACGGCGTTTGTACAATAACTTGATTAAACTGATGTAAACCACACAAATAACATGGTAAATATATCAATTATGTGAACAGAAGAGTAAATTCGTCACTACAATAGAAATTATTAAGTAAAATCACAAAATTTTCGATATCCCGCCATAAAACACACCGAGCTGTTTTGTCATCGCGGGCCGAAGAACTAATGCATAGGCGCGCCAATAATACCCCTTGCGGAGAAAAATTAAAACAACATTGTTTCCTAGTAAATTAAAACCATATACAACATTGTCACATCTTCAATGCGTTTTAACAGCGTGACCACGTAAGAAACGTTATTGGTAATAAAACGTGTTTTAGTGTATACGAGGTTTATTTATGTTATTGCAATAACACAGTTAATCGGTCGCGCTGTGGTTTTTTTTTAGTAAGGCTGTTAAAGTTTTATTAATTTTATTTTATTTATTAAACTTAAAATTGTTCCACTTCTTTTAACATTAAGATGAGTATTTTATGACAGCCAACCACAGCTAATTGACCTTATAATATCTGCAAATTTACATATTATATCTACCCAAGATCTACGTCTAAAAGTAGGTAGGTACTTGTATTCTGATATCTTTCGTACCTACCAAAAAACCGATAATAAGTGCATCGTTTTAGCTTCTCATTTTTCTAGCTGATGATCGGATTCAAAGTCGAAATTTTTCGACTAACTATGTAATGAAATTGACGGCTTGGCGCGCGGAGGAATGATTAACCGCAGGGACGGATTAAGGCCCTTAATCTAAGGGCTGGCATTGAGGAATGAATTAGTAACTTTTGACTACTGTTTTGTGTCTTACCTCGCAGTGACTTGATTAACTCGCGAGCTGCGGACCTAGGACTGGGTTGCGTTTCGGGTTCGGACAGATCTGAGATTGACGTGGACGATGACGTCTGACGTCATTTCTGGGTCTGAGATTTACGAGGGACGATGACGTCACAAGTGAAAAAGACTTTTGTTTTAATTCCTGAATAAAGCGCTTCGGACAATCTCGATAGAGACAGACTAGATACCTGGGACGCGGGTATGGAAACGGACCTGGGATGGCGGCGACCTTAGGACCATCTCAGGATTATTGATTAAGACAAATGATTAATTCCTTGCGTGAAAGAGATGCTCGGACAACTCGGTAGAATTTTGTTCGGGTGTTTTCAGAATGGCGGCGCGGCGGTAGCAGGATACGAGTCGTTCACAATACCCTCCGTCGACCACTTCGCGGCGCGCCGCAAATTGAATAATATTTAAATACCTATCGAACATTCTAATATTTAAATTGTTTACGGAACACATTATTCATTGAAATAATTTAACAGTAAAATATATGGAAATTAAAAATGTATGGTGTCGTTAAAAATCGTAGGATGCACGGCCAAAATTAAGGAATGAAGAATCAATTCCTTTTGAAATTGAGAATCAGATCGAGTGTGTCATAAGATTGAATTTATTAATTTAATTTGGTCATTCAATTTTGCTCATGTTTAATCCTTACTACACTACACTAACCAATCAACACCACGGACAAATTCAAATCTTGAAATCTACTTCAATTCTCCTGTCGAGTAAACCTCGATTATGCCATTATGCGTACCAATATATGACAGTTAAAACTTTTACGTAAACCTAATTTTTTAAATCGTTATCCGTCAAACAATGATTCGTAGTTTGTACCGCTTTGCACGCGACGTCGCGTCGTTCACACAAGGTGCAAACTTAACTCAACCGTTTAATAGCATCCCCAAACTGTTTGGGAATTCCCCCTCAGCAGTGATTGCAATACGCGCACAGCCTCCCATCGCTTACTTCAATGCCATCTATGGGCAGAATAAAGAATTAGTATGATATGATTCCTTGGTTAATTCGAAGCTGTTTAGTTAGACGTCGCTACGCTACACTAATACCAGTAGGTAGTATTTTTTTCAATCATATCAAACTATGCACAACAGTTTACTAGTATATTATCATAGTCAATAGTATTTTTTAAGGTAGGGCACAGGTATTTTAAGGTAGGGCATTGCCCCATAATGCCCCCCCCCTAGCTACGGCTCTGGCTTGGAACATCAAACTGTTTAATAATTTCTGTTGTTGACATCCTTAGGGACCTTAGGAGTAAGGTCTTTATTACGCAATTCTGAGTTACCTTCAGTTGTTTTACGTGTTTTGATGCTGCTGAGCCCCATCCTTATTACTCCATATTCCAATTGAGAGTGGCATAAAGTATAATATACTCTCTTTAAATCCCTAGTGGACAAGATGTTTCGTAATTTTTTGAAGAAGTAGATGAGTTTTGTTAGCTTTTTTGAGATTCGATCAATGTGTGAATTCCACTGTAGTTTTTCATCAATTTCAATCCCAAGATATTTAATACTTTTGGTTTGGGTTATACGCGGGCAGGAACATTGAGGAAAATTGTTTTGACATTCATGTACATAATTTGAGGGTATGCTCATTCATTGGTTGTCTTCTTTTGTTTTTGAAGAAAGTTAGATATTTAGTTTTATTCACATTTAATGTAAGAGAGTTTACTTTTACCAGTTTTGAAGTACAGCCAGGCCATGTTCCGCCTCCTTGTAGGTGATTACCCAATCTTGTTCGTGGAATATAATAACAGTGTCATCTGCAAAGCTCATTATGTTTCCATTGATGGTGTACCACACAGGGTGAGGCACACAAGACTGTAAAATCAGGTTGCTGGTCGCATTCGTCGGAGGCACTAGATGTCGGTCCGTTCAAAGACGTAATCTTCGCTGGCGCTGTAGCGGGTCCGATATATAGCTATCTAATGGCTCCTTCCTAATGATATAGCTGGGTCTGGTCTGTAGAGTAGCAGGTATTCCGTAGTCCAGAGTGAGGCGATGGTCAGTAAGAGAAAGAGGCAAGTAGATGGTAGGTCAGAGCGAGGTCTGCGAGCAAGAAGAGAGAGATTTGACGCGATGATGGTTACTTGAGAACTGATTTGGAAGGGCTTCTAGCCCCTATTTATTAGGTCACGGTAGCAAGGTAGCACCCTGCCGTTGTTATGCCATTGGTGGGCCGTTTTGCCTAGGGTGGATTCGTAGAACTCATTAGAAGCCGGTGGCCATCAGGTTCGGATTCCGAGAATCCAGTGAAAGCGCCCAAAATGGCAACAAAATTCCCTCTGCTCGCTCGCCTCACCCTGACAGTTTATTTATTGATTTTTTTGTATTTCTTCGGCATTAACTATGTAACAATTTCTAGACATTTTTGTTTTGAAAAGTTTTAATTTTCCATGTACATTTGTTACTTTAATTTTAATTTCTGCGACCGGTTTCGATACGTCTGTATCATTAACAAGCAAACTTAAAACTAACTTAAAAATACAAGTACAAAAATTAATTAGGCGGGGGTAGTGAGAGTGGGGGAATTTGGTGGAGGGGAGAACGGTGGGAGGAGTCAAAATTACATGGGAACATCGTAAGTAGAGGGGATTTACATGGTGCTATTATTTTATTAACTAAATTAATTTTAGATTAAATTTTTTTGTTGATTTCTAAAGTTTCTAAAGCGCACAAATTAAAATAAGATTTATATTACAATGTTTAAACTTAGTTTTTTATTTTTTTGAAGGTATGACCTGCCTCTATTAGATGGTTTGCAAACTCGGGGTAGTTATTATTACGCAAACAAAGTTCATGTTCCCTGATTCTAGTTTTAAAATTTCTAGTAGTCATTCCTACATACTGTGCATCACAATCGTTACATTCCAAAGTGTATATCCCGTTTTTTCAAATTTATTAGAAATATCCTTGTTATTAATCAATTTTTTTTATTTTAGAATTAGTATAGAAAGCTGGAGAAATATGATCTGGTAATATGCGGGATATTTTTAAAGATAAATCGCCGGTATAAAGAAGTTTTTTTATATATTAGATTTATTATTACCACTATAAATATACTTTTTTGTTTAAAATTTTGCTTGCTTTTTATTAACTAGGCGGTTAATTATTTCAGGTTTATATCCATTATTTAGGGCTATCTGTTTTGTGATGTTAATTTCATTATTATAATTATCAATGTTTAAAGTGACATTAATAGCACGATGCATCATCGAGTTGAAGGAGGCGAGTTTATGTGACAAAGGGTGAAGAGAAGTAGATGGTATAACACAATCAGTGTGTGTAGGTTTTCTATATATATTAAATACACACTTATTATTATCTAAATTGATATTTAAATCTAAGAAGTTTAAATTGTTGTTATCATTATGTTCCAGTGTAAATTTTATATTTTGGTGAAGGTTATTAACCTTTCCGGGAGTATGGACGCGAATGAACGACAGTACAAACTTTCGCCAAAGGAGTATGGACGTCTATGAGCGACAGGCGTTGCATAGTTAAATTTCGCGCCTCGATTCTGTAAATGTGCATTGTATTGCCATCTATGGGCATATTCCTGTAACTTTACACCATTTTCAAATATTTTACATCATTATCGACAGAGATATCGGCCGTTATTTATTTTGCGTGACGTCACACGAGCAAGTTCGGACAAAAACAGACATATTCAACCATTGATTTCGGCGCGCACGTGTTTTTACGTTTTTCTCGCGGATTTCTAATATTTTGTTCGAATATATGTACTTTAGAGCTCATATTTGACGTATTTTATGTTTTTAATGTGATTTTTAGTTTATAGCGAAGTAAATAGCAGTGTGTCAACCTGTAAATTCCATAGTTTTTAAACTTTTCATTTTTCTTGTGGTCCAACCATACGTAAACCCGTATTAAAATAACTTTTTCGTGGTTTTGTGATATCTTGAGCAATGTGATTCATATGTTTAAACGTTTTTTATCATTATTATTTGTGTTTTGTGTTTGTTAGCGGATATTACGACATTTTTGGTGATTTTACTCTGACAGTGATTTTTGTGATTGAAAGTGTACTAAAACATCAAAAACCTCCTCAAAATGGATTTAGGAGATGATGAAATCGCCAACATTTTGATGAACAGCGATGATGAAGAGGAAAATATTGAAACTATTGACGATCTATCATTATTCTCTGATGATTCCTCTACTTATGATGAGGAAACGGTTGTAGTAGAGTCGCAACCTAGTGCTAAACGGAGACGGGAGGAAGCCAGGATATGGGATCATACGAACTTCACTCCAACACTGCACAAATTCGATGATTTCCAGTCCGGAATAAAAACACATGTTAATTTGGAGGATGATTATCTTGAACTGCAACTTTTCCAACTTTTTTTTACAAAAGACATTATACACACCATTGTTTCAGAAACAAACATTTACGCAACATCCGCATCCCATAATGTATCCGCATCGTCAAAAATTAAAAAATGGGTCGACACTACGAAGGAAGAAATGTACGTTTTTCTATCTACCATAATTCTTATGAGTCTGGTTGGAAAAAAATGTATCAAAAAATATTGGACCAATAATCCCATAATAGAGACACCGTTTTTCAAAAAACTATTTTCACAGGATCTTTTTTTACTTATCTTGAGGAATCTCCATTTTGCGAGTCATTGCTCCAATAATGACAGACTTTACAAGATTAGGAGCATTTTAGACCCGTTAAGAAAAATAATGAAGGAAACCTTTAATCCCTACCAAAATTTGTGCATTGATGAAAACTTATTATTGTGGAAAGGAAGGCTCTCTTTTAAAATTTATATACCTTCAAAAAGGCACAGATTTGGCATCAAAATTTTTGTTTGCTGTGACGTAAAAACGGGCTATGTTTTGGATTTAATAATTTATACTGGTAGTGAAACAGACATTGAAAGCCACCCCAACGTTGGAATATCGGGGTCTGTAGTAATGACTTTACTTAAAGGTTATCTTGGATGTGGACATCGACTCTATGTAGATAATTGGTATACTTCACCCGCTTTGTTTGATTGTCTTTTTGAAAACAAAACTAATGCTTGTGGGACAGCAAGAACGAATCGGAAGCAAATGCCTAAATTGGATACGAAAATAAGAAAAGGAGATGTCATATCATTCAATTCGGAAAATTTAATGGCCTTGAAATGGCGAGATAAACGGGATATTGTGATGTTGACAAATATACATTCTAATAATATGATTGAGACAAAAAAAAATTGACTACACCACAGGAGCTAAAAAACACAAACCTGAAGCTGTTGTGGACTATACCATGAACATGGGAAGTGTTGATAACGTAGACAGAATTCTAGGATTAGGAGCTGTTAGCCGCAAGACAATAAAATGGTACAAGAAAATATTTTTCAGATTACTAGAAATCTCAATAATCAATGCGTTTTTCATGTATCGTTCCATTAAATCCAGAGAGACGACATTTGAAGAATACAAAGAGAAGCTTGTTACCCAGATGGTGGAAAAATATCACACTCCACGGCCATCATCATCAGGGGGTAGGCGAGGCAATGACAATCCCATTAGGCTTACAGGAAGGCACTTTCCACAGCCAGTTCCACAAACAGAGTGCAAAGGCAGCAAAGCAAAACGACGTTGTTTTGTGTGCAAACATACATCCATAAGGAATCCACAAAGGAAAGAAACAAAATATATATGTTATGAGTGTGACGTTGCTCTCTGTGTACACCCGTGTTTCATGGATTACCATACAAAAAAACAATACTAATTGATTGTATATTTTATGTACATAGTTAACAGTTTTATCCATTTTCGTTTCTTTATTAGTGCTAAGTGAAAATAATTGTGTTGTATATATTTTTTTACTATTTTGTTCATGTGCCAATGGTTTGTGACTCCTGAAAAACAGAACCCGATTTTTTGTGATAAAAGCTGACAGTGGTGTACGATTTTTTTTACAATTTTTGGGTCGTTCGTATTATCATAAAGTATACATTTAATAAAAAATAAAAAAAATTATTTATGTAAAAAAAACTCACTCCCCAGAGCACGGCCAGCGTTTCGTAACTTATTCCCGGAAAGGTTAATAAACGTGAGAAAATTGTCTAATTTTTAAAGAAAATTATCTTATTTATTGAACGCAAAGCATTTTACATAGTTAAAACAAATATCTTTGAGGGATCAGTTTTCTAATAATTGTATTTGTTACATTAGCTACAGCGTCTCACCCGTACCCAGGTTTTTCCTAAATCCGTACTGCTCTAAGGTTATAATATTTTATTAGTATCCAAAAATGTAAGCACATGTTTTTTTATTACTTTTTCCAATATTTTCAACAGAGGAGTTAAAATATTAATTGGTCGATAATTTGATGTATCATTTTTGGGACCGTTTTATATATTGGTATGATTGTAGCAATTTTATGACAAGCGGGAAAAATACCTTTTGATAATGATAGATTTACAAGATACGTCAGTGGTTGGATTAACTCATTTTGTAGGTATTTAATCGATTTGCTTGATATCAGTTTATTTCCCGATGAGGTATTTGTGTTTGAGGAGGCTATAATATTTCTTATTTCATCACTTGTTACCTTGACTATATTGAGGCTGTTTTCATTATTTACATCATCAATCCACATTGTTTTTTCAACAACAATTTATTTATTTTTATTTATTCATTTCTATGCTCTTACATACAGTTAATAAATACAATGACATACAGTTAATAAATGCAGTTTCCATGACATTAGGTGGAAGTAAAACAAAAAACACGTACGTACACGTAAAAAAAACGTCGTACAGTCGTAGTCACAATGCATTCAAACTTCACAAAAAATTGAAGGAAATTACGGGCACTTCTAGAAGAATTACTCCATCATGTTTAGTTGACGATTCCAATAAATTAATATTGAATGAAAAAGATATTTTACAAACATGGGAAAAGTATATCCATGATACATTCAAAGATATTAGACCTGATATTAATATTCCTAATGATCAATTGCATGGACCATCGATTTTAAAATCAGAAATTCTTCATGCGATAAAGACTTCAGACAATAGAAAAGCATGCGGACCAGACGATATTCCAGTTGAGGTGTTGAAGCTCTTTAATGATGAAAATGTTGACTACCTGTTGAGGTTATTTAACTCTATATATGACACAGGGAATATACCCCAAGATTGGCTAAAATCCACCTTCGTGACATTGCCTAAAAAACAATACCCTAAGAAGTGCAATGACTTTTGATTAATAAGCCTGATGAGTCATGTCCTTAAATTATTCTTTAAAATAATACATGCCAGGAAACGCAATAAGTGCGAGCAGGACTTGGATGACACTCAGTTTGGCTTCAGAAATGCGTTCGGGACGCGTGAAGCATTATTGTCTATCGACGTACTATTGCAAAAGTGTCGTGACCAAAGAAAGGAAGTCTTTGCCTGTTTTATTGACTACGAAAAGGCATTTGACAAGGTAAAACATGCTAACCTAATGAAAATGCTTGCGGATTGTAACGTTGACACCAAAGACCAGAATTTCATTAAAAACCTGTATTGGTTCCAAACAGCAGAAATAAGACATGAGAATGAGAGATCTAATGCAATTGCCATTCAGCGTGGAGTACGACAAGGCTGTATCCTGTTGCCACATTGTTTAATCTCTATTCCAACTAACTAACTAACTAACCATCACGCCGTTTCCCCGCAGGGGTAGGCAGAGAGGACGGACCGCCAAACAACTCGGTCTTGGCACACACTCTTTGCCTCACTCACATTCATACATCGTCTCATACATTCTCTTCTATTATTCTGACTTTTGACATGACCCGACTCAAGTATCTGATTTACTTGATCGTGCCATGTCTTCCTCGGGCGTCCCCGACTTCTTCTACCATTCACATTCGCGTCGTATATTCTTCTTACACTACTTCCTTCGTTCATTCGCTCTACATGCCCGAACCATCTGAGGGTCCCTTTCTTAATCTTACTCATTATGCTTACATCAGCCTTACATTCTTTGCGGATATCCACATTTCTCACACGATCATACAATGTTTTACCACACATACGTCTCAGGGATCTCATTTCAACAGCATTCAGTTTACTTTCATCCTTCCTCTGCCAGTTCCATGCCTCACTGCCATACATCAGGGTAGGTACCAGGACTCCATTGTGGACTGCTAGCTTCGCTTTTTTTGACAGTTTTTTATTAGCGCCAACGGCATTCAGTCCACCATTAATGGAGTTACCGGCATTCACCCTTCTTTCAATATCTCTTTCAGCCTTCCCATCTCTCGTAAACATACTACCCAGATACACAAACTCATCCACCTGCTCCAAATATTCATCATTCACAACTATGTTGCATACTGTTTTCGTACTCTCCCTTTCAAACACCATGACTTTAGACTTACTTACTTACTTCCAACTATGTCTTTAAAAGAGCCCTAAGTAATGCTGAGAAGGGTCTGAAGATCAACGGAGTTATCATTAATAACATAAGATACGCAGATGATACTGTATTACTAGCTGACTGTATCGATGACCTCCAAGACCTATTAAATCTCGTTAATAATGCTGGTGAGCAACTGGGCCTAACAATCAACGTCAATAAAACTAAATGGATGACATTTGGACGACTAGATCACTCTGAATCAGTGATACAGTTAAATGGTTGCAATGTTGAAAAGGTGGAAAGATTTAGATACCTCGGCAGTATTCTCACGGAGACTCTTGACCCAGATGTGGAGGTTAGATACAGAATTGAAGCAGCAAGAACTGCGTTCATTAAAATGAAATCCCTCTTCTGCAATGACAATATCAGCTTAAAACTAAGGCAGAGAATGCTAAAATGTTATGTGTGGTCGGTCTTGCTCTATGGATGTGAAACATGGACCTTGAAAGTAAATACCATGAACAGGTTAGAGGCTTTTGAAATGTGGCTTCACCGGAGAATGCTCAAGGTCCCATGGACCGACATGATCACCAACACATAAATTCTCAGGCGGGCTAGAGCAGATAGAGAACTGCTTACATTAATAAAAATCAGGAAAATTTCATATCTGGGTCATATACTTCGAGGGGAGAAGTATCACTTGCTCCATTTGATATTGAAAGGCAAGATAGAGGGTCGCCGAGGGCCTGGTAGGAGACAAATATCTTGGCTGCATAATATACGAGATTGGACCGGCATTAGAAGTGTGGAGGAGTTATTCCGGGCAGCGCAAGACAGAGAGACATTCTCAAGAGTGATCGCCAACGTCGGGGGGACCTGATGCGGCACACAAAGAAGAAAAACAAAAAATATTCTTAAAATGAAATATAGTAGGTAGTAGAGTGAAATATGATCAGCAACTGTATGTAATTGGTTAAATAAAAATTTTAATTAAATTGAATTTTGTTTAATTTTATTTGCTAAGTTCGAGCCTATATTGCAAAAGTAGTTGTTTATAAAGTCAAGAAGTTTTTCTGGGTGTTCCTTAAAAGATGTGGGAATCTCATCAATGTTTAATTCTTGAATGTTTTTGTCATTATGCGAGTCTTTAGCATTAGTAATTTCATTTATGATTTGCCAGAGTTAACGGGAATCATTGCATTCGAATTTGCACTATTTTTCATACCGTCCCGAATTTCAAACACTTTTCAGCAGGGTGATGGTTAGGGAAAGGTAGGAACTGGATAAATGTCACCCTGGTAGGAACTAAGCATATCCTCATTTCAAAACCAAACACAAACAATTGCTGTAGCTGTTATTTTTACATCTTGTCATTATTTATTGACTGTTTTGTTCCTGGCATTGATCTAACATTTTGTAACTCATTGTTACAAAATGTCTGACACAAGTGATGCCACGTTTAAAGTTCAATGACGACCTCAACGACGGCTGGTTGGGAGAGATCACCTTCACTGACGAGTTTACAAAATGTCGGCAATGTGTGCGTGGTACGGACCTAACCGTAATGTATGGCGGTAGTTGACAAGATACTTGAATCGTGGAGTATCAGATACTTGCATATCCCTGTGGAAGAAATGTCTAAGAATCATAGCATCACAAAATATATTTATTGTTTGTTTATTTAGACTGTTTTTATCTTATTCCTTTCCAGGCGATGCACATTCTAGCCAACACCAACTGGGAATTGGAAGTCCCCACACTGAGACCCATTAGAAACTCCATCTGTGATCTGATGGGAATAGCTCATCCTGTGTCCGTCAACCGTGGAAATACAAGCAGCGCTAAATAATTAATAAATTAACTATCGCTTCCAAATTATCTTCTCCCTCGTACGTGATTAATGCTTTAACATTATATATATGTAATGGATGCTTAGTATTTATTATTTCGGACTGCACATCTTTCATCGGTAATGTGCTGAGCAACAAATGATGCTTCATTGATACGGTTATTCAAAGATTCACTTGAAACATTTTGATGATAAGTAATTTTATTTTATGCCAACATTACAAAGTGAATCTTTCATTCTAAAACTTATTGTTTTATTTTATTTTTGATATTGTTTTACTATAAAATATAATGTGGCAAAATAAGTTATTTAGGGCCAGTTGTTTCGGAAAACCTGAACAATCGTTCAGATTCTTCTTGATTTTTCAAATGTAATGCAATCATTCCGTTGATTTTTGTCAAATCAGAATTGGGTTGTTTCAAATTAAATTTAACATTCGTTACATTCGAAAATTTCACACAGTGTTCCCCGCCGAATCGGACTAATTATTCCAGAGAAATCGAAAGGAATATTTTTTAACGCTTGCAACACTCACAAGTTGTTTATGAAATTCGTCGCCTGTCAGAGCATGTCAGAGTTTACCGGCCTTTATCGTAAGCCGTGCGTAATGTTTATCTACAAATAAAACATAAACGCTTAAGAGTGAGTGCCTTTTTTATTAGTATTCAATTAATTACATGTACAGTTAAGTTAATATGGTAACATGCAATCGTATTACTTAAATATTCTTCCTTTTTAGATCAATTTTATGAGTCTCCGGAACGGCTACAGTTGAAATGCTCAAATGTCGCCAGAACCATATAGGAAATGAATTAAATTCCTATGGAAACTATAATTAAAGCTCACCATATGACTGCCAAACGTGTACATCTAAGAGTATGGATATAGTTCCATGGTGTACATGCTATGCTTGATCACAAACACATCGTGAAATACAGGTTAGTTGTGTTTTATACTTTATTTGACAGGCTTGAAGAGGATCCTTTTTTGTGAATAAAATATCTTATCAAACAACGTCTGATACGATTGTTTAAAGTGTATAGTTAATTAATACAATTAATAAATATGCAAACAATGTAATAATATCGTTCGGTCGGTTTGTTGTCGTTTGGTCATATGTCATATTCTATCAGCACTCTCCATACGGACACTTCGGAGCGCCGCTTCAGACCGCCGCGCAGGCGCAGTAAGGTCTCGCAGTGAATCTTCTCTCACGGCGCGGCGGCGTGGCGCGCTCCGAAGTGTACTTGTAGTTTTATTTATAAAATGCTAACGTATTACAATTACATTATGATTCTTGTTTTAGGGTCATTGCAGTCCAAATAAGAAATGCATATGTTCTGGAGGAATACAACAGAATTTACGATATTTTGACGAGTCTGCGTTTTGGATACTGATTGTAGGTACCTCCAAGAAGAACCAAATGATAGAAGAACCAAGGAACTATAGTGGTTCACCAATAGTGAAATCTAATGTATACACGTGAAATGCATAAATGGTTTTCCTCGGCAAGAACCATTGCATAATGTACTTTTAATTTGATGTAGGTACATTGTTTTCATATTACTGCTTGTCATAATAAGATGGCAGATTAGGTTTCGCGTCGTTAACCCGCATAAATCAACTAATTAAATATAATTTCTGACTTATTATACATATACTTATTACTTACAACTTTTATAACGAAGAAGTTTTACTTATATAAATAAATAAACATTTGAACTGACATGGTTTCGTTTTATTTTGTACTTAAAATAAAGTTGTAACATTGAACACAAAAGGATTTTTATTACCTATAAAGTACTGTTCATATTAGGTATGACTTTGTAAATTTAATATAGCTATGATTAGAGGTAATACTCAAGATTCCTTTACACAACATATTTTAAATGTTTTATAAAGACATGTGTTTTAATCGCCTTATTAGTATCAGGTAAAGATTTATGTTAATATGCTAGGTCATGACTCCAGTTCCCAAACTGCAATTTTCTTTGTGAGGGTTGAACCAGTTATTTATAGAATATTGTAATGGCGCCAGTCCTTTATTCTGTATTTATGAACTCTACTGTGGCCGAAGCGCTGTTTTTAATTTAGGTACTTGGCCAAAAATCATGTAAGTATACAATTGTAACACACTCAACTTCTTTTATGAAATCGGAAGTTGACAGAAATCAGAAGGAACCTTCAGTTGTCACCACGTACATACAACAAAATCTCTATGTTCTCAAGGTAAATAATCAGGAAAGATTGGGAAAAATGTCAATCACGGGGAAAAGATTTCTTTTATTATGAATTATTGTAGACTCATAAATTATTCTAGGATAAATATAACACGAATAAGATTGCAATAGATTGTAACATCATCGGTTTACACAAGAAATAAGTTTGTATTTTTTTCAATGTTTTCACCAGTGTTTACGTCATTTTCAATCTCTGAAATAAACGATTTTCGACAATATTATACATCGAAAAGATATCTAAACTTGTTCTTTTGCCATCCTGAAGTTTTGATCTTTGATCGTTATGTTTTATTTACGTTTTATGCAAAAACAGTCCAGCCATAATCACTAGTTTCGGTAGTGCATAGTGCCACAGAGCTGCACAAGCTGTCAGATAGCAAAGTTTCGCACGTCTGCGCATGCGCCCTCAATCAATTTTCCACTAACCGCCGGAATTCGAGCGGTTACATTTCCATCAGATTTGACCTGAAATTTCACTTGACGAACGGTGAAACAACCCAAATTACGTTGATTGACGATTCATTTGCGATTTGACGGTTCATCAGACGTGAGTTTTTCCGAAACAACTGGCCCTTAGATTATGATCGGAAAACATTTTTATATTATTTATGTCTGAACTTCACAAAATAAAATAAAACATGCATTTTGGCTGTTTCTTATCGCCGACTGCGTAAGTGCGATTTTGCCCGATTCTGAATGTTACACTGAGGTGGATCAATGTTAATTGACAAAGTGTATTGAAGTGCGATTGACGGAGCTTCAATTGACCCGTCAATATTTCCGGCCCTGTTGCTGTGGAAACTTGAAGTCTGCCAATACGATATCGATAATGATAACTTTTGATTTAACTTTACATAATTATTGACAATTGATATTAATTGTCTGATGGGCGCTCGGGGGTTTCCTCAATCTGGGTGATTTCTACAATTCCTTTTATTGCTGGCCTTGAGTCTACTAGTCTAGGTGAAAACTGAACAAATCCGCACATGTTCGCCATGTTCTAAATTATGCCAAAGCTATAATGGTAGACATGGTACCTACTATAAGTAAAAAATGGTGCATTTTAATTGGTGTCTAAATTACTCATTTTGAAAACAACAAAACTAAACACACCAGCTAATTATGTTTTTGACCACAAATAAAAATAACAATTGGTTGGAATAAGTTATAGTCATCACCATAATCGAGATACATGTGTATCCATTTTGAAATTATTAAATATTTTTTAAAATTACAATGTGTCTTTTCTAAAAATTCAAGTGAATTAATGTCTAAAATATGATCTTAACCCCCAGAGCAATTTTGGGAGATATTTCTCCCATGGAGAATGATAAAATTCATGCTTTCTCAGTTTGTGAGATACATATATGAATTAAACAGTATTAGAAAATGAGAATACCACATTTTCAGTTTGCATACAAAAGTTTACCATGGACACAATTTGACTTATAACCATGAAAAAAAATTTAGCATTTGAATAATATTTGTCAGGATTTGCAAATTTTTTAATACATATTTTTCTATAGGCTTAATTTGTTCGCTTTTCGAAACAGTTCATATTTGTCTCATAGAAATTGTTGTATCTCTCTTACTATCATGGTGAGAAATATGAGCTAAATGGTGTTAGAAAGAGAAAACACCAAGCTTTATATTTAAATCTATAGATTAATTTATCTATGGAAAACTTAAAATGTACACCATTATGAAACATTTTCTGATCACAGTTTAGAAAAAAAATTATGAAACTTTGTGAATTTTTTACTAATTACTTTTATACAAGAAACAACAAAAAAGTGAGGTGACAGTAATGTTTATAATACATTTGTCTAATGAGATGTGTTTGTATTTTTATTTTTTTTCATTATCAGTCATTTTAGTTAGAAAAAATGTAATATGAGACATTTTCCTAACATGTTTGCATTCAAAATTTCAATATTTCAAAAATGATTGTTTATTTCTAATAATAAAATTTGAAAACATATTTTGTCGCTTTTTTTGATATATTCAGAAATATTCCATTTATTTGGATTTTATTGCAAACCAGAAATCATTTTTATCATTTTGTTTTGAAAACTTTTATTTTCTACATACATTCGAATAAAAATAAATATTTTAATTTGTGCGCTTAGAAATAAACAAAAAAATTAAATAAAAAATTATTTTAGTTAATAAAATAATAGCACCTTGCAAATCGCCCTTATTAACAATTTTTCCATGTAATGTCGACTCCTCCCACCTTTCTTCCCTTCCCCCAAAATCACCCCTCCCATTACCCCACCCAATTACATCTAATCATACTTTCATATTCATATTTTTAAGTAGTTTTAAGTTTGCTAATAAATGACGAATGTCGAAACCGGTAGCAAAAAAAAAAAAAAATTTAAGTAATAAATGTACATAGAAATCATTACATAGTATACAATGAAGTCGCTCAAAATGTATGTGCGCGTTAATCTTTTAAACTACGTAACGGATTTTCATACGGTTTTCACCAATAGATAGAGTGATTGAAGAGGAATGTTTATATGTATAATACATGTAAATTATATTAGAGAAAAGCCGAGAAATTCAAAGAAAACATATTTTTGTGCGATTTAAAACGGCTGGCGGGCCGTACTATAGTCACTTTTGAAATTCGTTCTACGGAAGAAATTGGAAAATAGATGTCCTAGAGTAAGTAGGTCTTTGATTTTCCCTTTTCAAATATCCAGTGTTGCATTGCAAGCATTGTATAATTAGTGGCGAGTTGATTAGTTTATATGTATAATACATGCTTATTATAGTAGAGAAAAGCCGATAAATTCAAATATTCAATTGATGCAGCGGGCAGCTGGCAAGCAGGTGGTGTGGATTTTATAAAGATTGGGTAATGGCGTTGTGTTTCGTTAGCCACAGCAACTTGTGGCCGGGTCTGCTAGTAGAAAATAAAACTTTTCAAAGCAAAATGTCTAGAAATATTGTTAATGCTCAGAGAATACAAAAAACTTTATTATCATTATTAACAGAATATGTTCAAGGCCTGAGGGGTGAATTGAAATACATTATCTAAGGCTTTAGGGGTTAAAACATTTGTACTACCATTGAGTGTTATTTTACCTGTGTAAATCTATTACAAGATCTCAATACTGATATTTTAATATAATAGTGTTTTATTTAGAATACATGTTGTGTTACAAGAAATTGCATAATGTTGAATATGTTTGCAGATTTAAATTGATATGAACACATTCCAGTGTTTGAAATTACTTTGCTACTAATTACTAAAAATAATTACATTACCCGCTTATTCAATAAACACGTGAATGAGTCGTTTTGTGACATGTTTTTCCGGATTGTTTTTGAGCAGTGAAAGCTGTGACTACTTTCATATCCATGGTTTTAATAGATAAAATGAATACATTAAACTTAATAGTCATTATGAAATAGATTGTGCTTGTAGTTTTTTTAAGGTTGATTAATTATAATTTAGACTAACGAGAACTGGAAACTGAGAACTTGTAGAAACTGAATGTTAACTTTTTAAATGTGTTCGACACTTTTTATGCCCATGTGTGCGACACTTTTTATTGATACAAGTTCGCAAGACAATTTTAATTTGGGAGGCGGGATGGGTACCGCGGCTCTAGGAACCATTTATTGGATTACCAACACCCCTGCCGTAAGGTCACAACAAGTGGTTCGCTACGTTTGGTGACTTAGCATGGGTGCCAAGGTTTATGGGGTGAGCTTAGTCTAGGTCTTCGCAACGGATGTGTTTGCCCACCTGTTGGGTGGGGGGCAGGATCGGGAGAGACCGTTTCAAGGAGATCTTTTGAACTCTCCAGCCTGACTGTTATAATCCATCGCATTGCAGTGGGAGGGATAGATTCATATGTCTCTGAACACACTAACCCACAGATTCCTACCCACCTCGCATTCCTTCTCCCTTCTAAGAACATCCTCTCCTCCCTTTCCCTAAAAAGACCCTCCACACACCATCTCCAAAGATGACATAGGAATAGATTCCTTAGGAATTTTTTTTCCCTAATACAAGTCGTCCGCGTCCATGAATTAAATAGTTTTTTTTGTTTTAATTTTAAATGTAATGAACTTACATCATAATCTGTAATAATATTACTAATTATTATTGTAATTACTAATCAATAAAGCTTACTGTTAAACAGCACTCAAAACAAATTTAATATATTTTTTTGCAGCAACAGCAGTGGCATATTTAATTTTATTTAATATGTTCTTTGCACTGAATTTATTTATTCCTTTTTTATATAAATTATAATAAACACTAAAATGAATAATAAAAATTTTGTTTTATTGAAGTTTTCTTTTATGTGTAGTAGTAATCAATCCAGCTTTTGTTTGTATAAACATCAAATTTGTTTAGTTATTATGGCAAAAGCTGACAAAAGGGTACATAGAAAATTCTCGTCCGTATTTACCCAACAACTCTAGTGTTTGTGCCAATTTTGGCCAATTTGCAAAAACCCGGAGAATTAAAGGTGGCTGGATGATATTTATGGAAACCAGCACTGTGTTCTTGGGCATATATGAAACTGGAGGAAGGCAGCAGGAAATCTTATTTAAAACAGTCACAGCCTTACCAAAATCGTCATTATGTTATTAGTAACGTTGCGGAAACACCGTTTAACGATCACCGAACAGAAACACTGTTTAACGGTCATTAAGTGTTTTTTTATTAGCAAGGTTGTCAGAGTGGAAATGTATGTTACGTTCAATGAGCACTTTATTATATTCGTAAACAAGCAGCTATGTATATACCCAAAAAACCGGGAAAATTTATGGCACTCTGATCTTTTAAATGGTTTTATGGATGCACATTTACAGGAAAATGAATACATGTTTTAAAAAGAACAATCCAAGAACAGTCCAAGTGCATATTTTTTTTACTTTAACCAAATCGTGTTCAAAATTTGTGGTATTTCCCACCTCGGAAGACTTGATTTAACACCAACAACAATAAAGGTATTATTAATTTGTATTTTTGGTTAATTGTCATATATGTATAATATAAAATAAAATGTATTACAATGTGAACTCAGAAACGAGTCCCGGTACGATCAAGGGAGTTGTATGGTTTTGGAGCCCTCTATCCCCCATCCATGAAGAAGGTTCCCATTCTTACCTGAAGGGTGTGATTTTGAAGATAGAATTTCTAGAACAGTCCAGAATACTCAAGAGCATTCTGGAATGTTTGGGAATAGTCTGGAATGTTCGGGAACATCCCAGATCGTTGTGGAACATTGTGGACCATTTGAAGCCTTTTTTTAAAGCTTTTTTTTGGGGCTACCCATTGGTAGGGGTGTATGATGTAAGATCCGTGGTGGGTTGGACCATCAGTTCAATCTCATATCAACTCTGAGTGATGCCCGGTACCCCAGCCACTCGTAGTTAAATGTATAATAAAATGAATGTTTCTTTGTTAAGTCCTTAAGCTTTCCTATACCATTCTTCCGATTGCTGATTGATGAAACTTCAGTAATTTGTTGTGCACACGTCTGCCAAGGTTTATATATATATAATGGTGAGCCCTGGCATTATAAAATTTGTAGAAAAATTTTACAATAGGTGGCGAGAGGGGGGAGGTGAATGCTGGAGGAGAACGGGGACAGGAATAGGACACATGTGAAAGAACACTCAGGGGATGGGTAGGGGACGAGGAAGGGGCAGACGGGGCGATTGCAAAGGGGATAGCAGGGGTTAAATTTGGAAAATCCATACTTCTCACACGGATAGCTTTATGTGGCATGCTCACGCATGGAAAACCTTCTTTATTTGTGTACGCACAAGACAGAAAAGAAAAAAAATTACATTTCCAAAAGCACTTCAATAAACAGAATTAAAACACAAACACTTTCTTTCTTTGAGTGGCTGCAATTTGGAGGCGGGTATGGGTACCGCCGCCCCAGGAAACATTAAATTTATTGGATAACCTCACCTTAAATAAAAACTCACCTGAACCATTGGATAACACCTCTGCCATAGGTCATCCCAAGTGGTTCGCGACGTTTGGTGATTTAGCAGGGATGCCGGGTTCATGGGGTGAGGTTTGTCCGGGTCTTGGCAGCGGATGCATCTGCCCACCAACTGCGTGGCAGGCCGGATCGGAAGAGACCGGTTGAGGGAGACCTTTTTAACTCTCCAGCTGTACTCTCTCCACCCATCACTGCAATGGGAGGATTGGGTTTATACGTCCGTTACTCCTGGATACACTGACCCCCAGATTCCTACCCACTCCTCATACCTTTTTGCTTCCCAGAACTTCCTCTCCTTCCTTTTCTAAAAAGATCCTCCACCCAGAAGAAAACTTCCAAAAGGAGTTAATTCTACATCATATTACTCTGGACATAAGACTTTCATGTTTTAAATATTTTTTTAATACTGAACGCTTTGGAAGGAAGGCATAATACAATACATTATGTAATATAGTAATTAATGGAAAGTATGTTTAAACAAAATCTAATTGACATATTGGAATTATTAATTTAAAAAAATGGAGTTGTGTCATTTTCCTATTTTATTTAATGCTACTTCCACACCGAAGTCAACTTAGTTCGGATTTGGAAGGTTGGCCGATCGTGTGGTGGCTGCGGCCAACTCTCCAACTCCAAACTCAAAAATGGTGGACGTTGAACAGCTGATTCAACACCATATCTTATCAATTGCCTAAAATTGTGCAGGCGGTGCTTCGGTTTCAATAATATTGATTTCGATTCATACAGCTAAAAAAAGAATAATTTCAAACAATTTTTATACAACTCTCCCATAATAATATTGCGCAGAATGATGAGCACATCATTCTGCGCAATATTATTATGGCCAAGCAGGGCCAACTCACACGAACCCCAGCCATCGCCGATCGCCTCGGAGGCGATCCAGGGTCAACTCGAACTCCAACCTTCCAACTCGAACCTCCAACGCACAAACTACCACTCCACACAATCGTCCAAACGTTTAAAGTTGGAAGTTGACCGCAGTGTGGCCGTACCATAAAATTAACTGCCAAACATAAATAAACCAAACCACACACCTGCCAAACCATTGCCAAACTCAAATATGAAGAACTAAGTGAGTAACTAGGTGTTGTTATGTAATGACAAATTTTAGTACCAATAAATTGAATGCATTTCTAGACCATTACACCAAGCTATACTAAACTAACTAACTAACCAGCACGCCGTTTCTCCGCAGGGGTAGGCAGAGAGGACGGACCGCCAAACATCCCGGTCTTGGCACACATTCCTTGCCACGTTTACATTCATACAACGTCTCATACATTCTCTTCTATTATTCTGGCTCTTGACATGGCCCGACTCAAGTATCTGATTCACTTGGTCGTGCCATGTCTTTCTTGGGCGTCCTCGACTTCTTCTACCATTCACATTTGCGTCATATATTCTCCTTACACTCCTTTCCTCGTTCATTCGCTCTACATGCCCAAACCATCGGAGCGTTCCTTTTTTGATCTTACTCATTACGCTTACATCAGCCTTGCATTCTTTGCAGATTTCCACATTTCTCACATGATCATACATGGTTTTATCACACATACGCCTCAGGGATCTCATTTCTACAGCGTTCAGTCTACTTTCATCCTTCCGCTGCCAGTTACATCCCTCACTGCCATACATCAGGGTAGGTACCAGTACTCCATTATGGACGGCTAGTTTCGCGTCTTTGGACAGTTTTTTGTTGGTGCCAACGGCGTTCAGTCCTCCATTAACCTTTCCTGGTCTGTAAAGTGTAAATACTACACATTGCTGCTAATAACTTTTATATCTCTATAAATATAATGAATTCTGGGTTCAAATTTTAGGTATTCCTCCGTTATACATTTACACACTGAATTAAAATTTAATATTTTAAATAATTAGCAAATTTAATTCAAAATCAGAGATATTTTGTTAAATATCGGGAATAAACCACAAATACAATCAACCGTGTGCCAGTGTGGACCGTGATACGCGAAGAGTGTGCGGGGGGAGATGACACGCCATGTGACGTCTCGCTCTACTTCGCTATACGGGAACACGAGAAACAGAGACCACCGCCGTGCGCAGTTGTGTTTCGACCACATGCACAGCTGTATGTATTGGGTAGCAGTCTAGCACTATTCTAGCTTCTAGCGCCTCAGTCGTTCGCGGGCAATCGTTTGAGATGGTCTCCTCGCCCGTTTTTTGAGCAACAGACGATGTTTTTTTCATGTTTTCAGCAATTAAACTACAATTATTATCACTTTTAACACAAATTATGATAAACAAAAGCAATTAGCTATGAATGTTGATATATTTCCGAGATAAAATTGCTAATTTTGACACGTGAATTGATTACACAGCACCGGAGCGCGCGTTTTTTTTTAGCACAGTAAGGGAAAGGTTAATAGAGTTACCTGCATTCACCCTTCTTTCAATATCTCTATCAGCCTTCCCATCTCTCCTAAACATACTTCCCAAATAAACAAACTCATCCACCTGCTCCAAGTATTCATCATTCACAACTATATTGCATACTGTTTTCGTACTCTCTCTTTCAAACACCATGACTTTAGACTTACTTACATTCATCATTAACTCATTCTTCATGGATACTTCATTCATCCTTGACACGAGAGACTGTAGATCTTCCATACTGTTAGATATCAGCACCGCATCATCAGCATACAACAGGCAACATACTTCCAGATTACTCAATTTCGCGCCCAATCCCATCTCTTTCAATTCTTTCATACAATTATCCATATATAGATTGAATAACCACGGCGACATTACGCAGCCTTGTTTAACACCTTTTGTGATGTCAAACCACCCCGTAAAATCGCCGTTCACCCTAACACATGCAACGCTTCCCTCATACAGAAACGCAATTGCCTGTATGAGATACTTATTCACTCCATACTTGGACAATACCTTCCATAGCTTTTTCCTGTCAACACGGTCGTATGCTTTTTGTAGATCTACAAAGGCACAGAAGAGTTTCTGTTTTTTTGCAAGAAACTTCTCAGTGAGCATACGCAATGAGAAAATCTGGTCCATGCACCCCCTTCCACTCATAAAAGCACCTTGCACATCCCATATTTTATCTTTTGTTTCCTTTCTTACCCTTTCAATCAATATTCTACCATACAACTTGCCCACTGTACTAAGAAGGCTAATATAGCCCTATGATTCCCACATTCCATACGTGACCCTTTACCTTTGTACAATGGCATGATTACAGCCCTTCTCCAATCTAATGGCGTGTAACCCTCCTCTAAACATTGGTTAAAAAGTCTGCACAACCATGTGAGAATAATACGGCTATCTCCTTTAAAGTATTCGGCAGCAATATTGTCGAAACCCACAGCCTTACCATTTTTCATATATTTAATAGATTTTTTTATTTCATTCATGCTGATTTTGATTACATTCACTCCATCATCGTTCATAACCGATTCACCGCTTCGATCACAGTCACTCGGGTTACTTTCGACGACTTCCTCGAAATATTTCATCCATCTCTCTTTAATTTCATTCTCATTTGTCAACATTTGTCCATCGTCGATTTTATTACTTTCATGCTTCCGTTCTCTGGTCCACTCCGGGATCTTTTGACCTCCTTCCAAAACAGTTTTATGTTTTCTTGGAAGTGGTTTGTCATTTTGATTCCCTCTTCTTCTTCCAGGCGTTTTTTCCGTTCTTTCACCCCATCACTTACTCTTTTCTTGCATGCCTTATACACTCCTTTTGCTCGATCTCTCTCTTCGCTTGAAACACTGCCAGTCGCTATCAGATGTAACCATGCTTTCTTCTTCTCTGAGACCAGTGCTTTGATCTCATCATCCCACCATGCATCACCTTTTTTCCTACCTTGCTTACTTATTCCACACACGTCTCTAGCAGATTCGCAAAGACTCACCTTAATGTGGTTCCATGTTTCCTCTATGCTTAGACCGTTCATTTCCTTCTCATTCAATCTCATTTCTGCACAATTCTCATACTCACTTCTGACATAATCGTTCTGTAGTTTTTCTATTTTGACTCTCGTTGGAGCTGATACCGTTTTCACCTTAGAGCGCCAGCCGCGAAAGAGGTTTACTTTTGACACCACCAGAAAGTGGTCAGTTTCAACCTCAGCCCCTCTGAAAACTCTTGTGTCCTCGGTAACGGCTCTCAACCTAGAGTCAATTACTACAAAATCAATTATTGATCAAGGATAAGAACTTTAAATTCAGGTGGATCAAGTTTGGTAAAATCTTTATACGAAAAAATGAATCCAGTCCCATTATTCAAGTGACTTTGGAATCGGACTTGATTAAGGTTTTTTGCTGAAATCTCTTTTAGTTTTATCAATCGTAAAAATTAACTCTATTAATATTACCAATATTTCTCTGTTTAATCCTTTATTTTTTTCTGCTTTACTACAACAACACTCTAATACTTACAATGTTCTACTACATGCCTACAACTCTTTTAAAAATTTAATATTTTATATATTTTATGAAATGAATGAACCAAAATGTTGAATGTTTATTATCAGAATGTAACTGGACTGCGATCCAAAACAAATAGTTTTTATTTTAATGTTACTAATAACAACTTTGATATTATAATGATAACAGAAACTTGGCTTTTAGATAGCATTGTCAGTGAAGAGCTATTTGACAACCGTTACCTAGTTTTTAGGCGTGACCGCAAAGAACAAAAACGAGGAGGAGGTGTACTAATTGCGTTAAAGAAGCACCTCGTAGCTCACGAACGTAATGATTGGATCACGAATGCAGAAGATATATGGGTGACTGTTTCGATCAAAAATATCATAAAAATTCACTTATGCTGTGTATACATTCCACCAGGAGTCAATCACTCTCATAACATTAATGAATTTATGAATAAATTATGTGAACTTAGAGCACTTCATCATGACGATCATTTTGTGATCTCGGGTGATTTTAACTTACCAATAATTAACTGGTCTCTTAGTAACGGAAACAGTATGCAAATTATGAATGGTTATCAATCTGAAATCATCTCCAAACTATCTGACACCCTTTCATTTACTGATCTATCGCAGTATTGTACCTTTCCGAATAATAATTATAAATTCCTAGACCTTGTTTTTAGTTCGACCCCTGTAAATGTATCAAATACTGACCAGTATCTCATCCCGGAATGTAAACATCATAAAGCCATTCTCTTTGACATAAACATAGCTCTTGAAACCCCTATGGTGAACAATAAACGGACAATCAATCTCTTTAGGAAAGCTAATTTTGAAACAATAAATAACATTCTCGGTAGTATTGATTGGGACGCTGAATTCTTAAATTTATCAACTAATAATGCCATTGATCGTTTTTATGTTATATTATATGAAATCATTCGTTTAAACGTCCCATCAAAGGATGTTCATATCAACAACTCTTATCCCTATTGGTTCAGTCCAGCTCTGATAAAACTGACTAAAGAAAAATATAAAGTGTTCAAAACTTGGAAAAAATGGTCCAATCCTTTAGACTACCATGAATTTTGTATCCTTAGAACAAGGCAGAAGAGAATGTCTAGGGAATGTCTCAAACAATTTATAACAAACGCTGAACTTAATATATCCCGTGATCCCAAAAAATTCTGGTCTTATGTTAAAGGAAAAAGAAATAATTCTAGTTTACCTCATGTAATGAAACTGGGCGACGTTACTGCTGTTAATCCTTTTGCAATATGCAACCTGTTCTCACAGCACTTCGTCTCCACCTTTAATTATAATACTACCTCCGATGTACACTCTACCAACCATCATAATATAAATAATCAAGTTAACATCTCTTCGGTATCAGTTTCAAAAGAAAAAATAGAAAAAATAATCGATACTATTTCTAACTCATTGGGTGCGGGTAGTGATAAAATTCCAGCATTCTTTATCAAAATGTGTAGCAAGGTAATCTCGAAGCCCCTATTATTGCTCTTTCAATCCTCATTGAAAGAAGGCATCTTTCCGGATCGTTGGAAGTGTGCTCTTATCACACCAGTATTTAAGTCTGGGCCTAAAAATGATGTCCAGAACTATCGTCCAATATCTAAGTTACCAATCTTCAGTAAAATTTTTGAAAAAATTGTTCACGAACAACTTTATAACTGCGTCCAGTCTGTAATACTCGTGAACCAACATGGCTTTATGAAAAAAAGATCGGTTGTCTCTAATCTTGCCATATTCATTGAAAATATTACGAAATCAATGGATGATCAAATCCAAGTTGACGTAATCTATACAGATTTCTCGAAAGCGTTTGATAAAATTGATCACAGTCTTCTTTTATCCAAATTACTAGCTTTAGGAATTCACAGAGATTTGTATCGATGGTTAGTCTCTTATCTTAATGGGCGCACTCAAGGAGTAACAATTAATGGCTTCATCTCTGAGTTCGTAAATATACCTTCTGGTGTACCCCAAGGATCTCACCTGGGACCGTTACTATTCACATTTTTTATCAACGACATTATAAAATGCTTTAATTATGCAAATGTTCTACTCTTCGCTGATGATATGAAAATATATCTTCCGATTAACTCTATCATTGACTGCATTAAATTACAAGAAGATCTTTATAGGCTTAATGACTATTGTATAATTAATAAACTCAACATGAACACTTCTAAATGTTATTTGATTACCTTCACTAGAAATAAAATTAAATTTGATTATAACTACCATATAGCCAGCCAATCACTCAAAAGGGTTACTCAAATTCGTGATTTAGGTGTTCTACTTGATAGTAAACTTACATTCGAGGCACATATTAATATGATTGTGAAGAAAGCCCTTAGAATGTTCAGATTCTTATTCCGTATTGGAAAAGAATTCAAGAACATCCAAACACTTAAAATATTGTATTTTTCATATGTTCGCAGTCATCTTGAATTCGCTTCTCAAATATGGAATCCTCAATATAATATTTATATTAAACGCATTGAAGCCATCCAAAGAAAATTTGTTCATCATTTAAATTTCAAGTTTAATATTGGTTATCATAACATTAACAGCTTGCAGGACCCTTATGGACTAAAATCATTAAAAATTAGAAGAGACTCCGCAGATATAATATATCTTCATAAAATTATCAATGGTTTTATTGATTGTTCACCCCTTTTGGCTGAGATTAATTTTAGAGTCCCCTCCGTTAGAACCAGAGAAAAATCAATTTTTCATCTTCAAAAATGTTCTACTAATCTCAGACAAAATGCTTTTATATTCAGAACATGTAATGTATTTGATAAGAATTTTAATGATATAGACATTTTCTCATGTAATTTAAGTACCTTAAAAAAGTATGTCATAGTCAACATTAAATAATTTTTTGACCGTATTGCAAGTTACCATGTTATTGCTTTGAATCCTTTCCAGTCAGTTGCATACTTGTCATTCGACTTACTATTGTATTTACTCAGTTGTAGGTATGTACAATGTACATATTATTATTGGTGTTGTGAAGTGAGAACAAATTTCTGACTCCTACTTCATGTTTGAAATTTTGTAAGCAGATTATTACAGTTTATATTGTGTTTTTATATCTTTTTTTTTTAATAATTTTCAGGGTTATATTTTTGTTAAGTTCTTGTGAGTACAGGACCCTTACTTTTTGTTTTACTTTTTAATTATAATTTTAATTATGTGAAAATCTATCATTGGGTATTATGTATATTATTAATTTTATTATTACAAGTGTAAAATATCTGTTGATTTTCCAAAATAAATAAAATAAAATGATCAAAGAACGTATTCGACACAAAAAGGTTCCACTCTAAACATACTTCAAGTATTCTGTTCCCATTATCATTCGTTCTTTTATCCCCGAACATACCTAAGGCCGAATCAAATCCGTCACGTCTAATACCGACCCACCCATTCAAATCGCCCGCCATAATAATCCTTTCATACAACTCTTTTAGTCTCATTACATCATTCACACCAGTCCAAAAATCATCTTTCACTTCGTCACTTTCAGAATTAACAGGGGCATAGCAATTAATAAGAAACACCCTAGTCAAACCAATTTTGAATCGGATCCACATTATTCTTGGAGTTACACATTCAAACTGCAACATACATTCAACCATTCTGGGAGACAGTAGCGCTGCAACACCCTGACAAGCCCTCTCCGTATCTGTTTTCCCAGACCAGATGACGAACTTATCATGATGCTGCAATGTACCGCTCTCTTTTTTCATACTCTCCGTTATACAAAGTACGTCCAGACATTTGCCTTTCATTGTATCACTTAATTCATTCATCTTTCTTTCCATCCCTCCTCTTATATTCCATGTGCCAATTCGGCATTGCTCACGTTGCGTCCTCCTCTTTGCGCCACCGAAGGGTTGGCGATGTGATGGATAGCGAGTCTCATCGACACCTGTGTCGGCCATTCCCTTCCACGGACTACTTCTTACAATCTAGCTTAACATCCTTAATCTAACTTCATTTAACTTATTTTAACTTAATATAACCTAATCTAACTTAACCAAACTGAATCTAACTTACACATACGCAAAAAACAACCATAATAAACCGGAAATTCATAACGACTATTGTGAAAAACAACAACAAAAGACATGAAATTAACACTAGAGAAAAAAATATATATGTGTGTGTATCTTGTCACTGTAAAAGGTTTATTATTATTAATTATTGTTTTAAACCACTTTCACTTGAGTTTTTTTTATGAAGCCATTAATGACTCCGTATGTATGGTAGGTACTGGTAGAGAAAGGGCGCGGGTTCAATACAATGTCATACTAGTCCGAGAGTTATGGGTTATAGAAATGTTTCATACAATGTCTTATCCCTATAAAATGTTTATAATATCACTCCCTATCAGGAACAAACAAAGTCATCCTTCCTTGTGTGCGGGGGCGGTAGGCGGGCGGTGTGGCAGCGGGAGTGGCATCTTGTTTATAATATCAATCTCTATCAGGAACCAAATTTGAGGGCACAGTCCGATGTCATCCTTCCTTGTGCACGGGGGCGGTGGTGAGGCGGGCAGCGGGGCAGTGGGGGTGCTGTTAGGGGTACGTAGGTCACCAGATGAATCTCTTCTTATTTTCTGAGAACGGTCGCTTCAGCGGTCATAATGTAGCACCGGCGAAGGCAGGCATGAGGCGGGCAGCGGGTGCGGGGTAGGCGAGGTAGTGCAATATAGGTGCGTGGTATGCGAGGGGCTCAACCCAAGTGCCCAAGTGTTGAGTGATGGTCACATCTGGCAAATGTTCGATGCCAGTTTGACATTTTAGCCACTGCATTTAAACTGTATCGTATAATTATCTATATTATTTTGTACACATATTTAAAAAATCGTTACACGTCCACACTATTCACAGAAAAATTATTTTTAACGCACTTACACAACACTATATATAGGCACGTATTATTAAGTAGTAGGTGTCAACATAGTTAGGAGTACCTATCAGTGAGGCAAATACATATTATTCTGCTAAGTGCTCAGTAAAATCATTTTATTTTAGATTATATAAATGTAACATTTTCCTTTTTTGTCTAACTAATTATCATTTCAACTGCAATTAATTACTCTTAATAACAGCAATATTAGTTTCAGTACTTGTAAACCATTGGTATTTAGGGTAATTATTTATACTGGATTACCTATATTTCACCACACTACGGGAATTTGGAATTCATGCCTAGAATGTGGTCCATAAATAAATTGACTTTTATAAAGTAGTTAAGGTTACCAGACGAAAGAGAATTAAACATAGATTTTTCTAAATATATTAGTTCTTATTGAATTTATTAAAACCAACCAAAATGTTGATTCATATTTTGTAATAATAAATTTCCTAAATAAGTAACACCCAATAAAAAATATTATTGTCCAACCGAAACAGGACTTTCTACCGAAACAGGATTTTCTTCGGGATCCGTCTCAATTTCGGCCGAAACTGAAACTTTTTTAGACGTGTTAAAAATCTATTGTTTACTAAATTTGGCTTATTTTTTACACTTATACAGACAGATAATAAGTGTTAAATGAAATAAAAAATAAAATAAAAAACAGTTAGGTATTGAAGTTTGTGAAAAAATATTTATTTTTTATATTACCTACTGCTACAAAACAAACAAAAAATTATAATAATTAACAAAAAACTACTTCTTAGTACAAAAATTTGTCAATAATCAACACTTACATTACAAAAGAAGGACCTCATTAATTGAGTATTTTAATTTTAATTGCTTTTTCAATCACAACATTCTGATTATACGTGTTTTTTTTTTACGTTAGCTCCACACAGGGGGCACCGAGGAAAACAATTTCCCTAGGAGCCTACGTCATCTTTGAGGATGCTGTGTGGAGGGTTTTTAAGGGAAAGGAAGGAGAAGAATGGGAAGGAAAAAGGTATGAGAGGTGGGTAGGAATCTGGGGGTCAGTGTGGCCAGGAGTGACGGACGTATGAATCTATTCCTCACACTGCGGTGCAAGGCGAAGGGTCGAGAGAATCTGGCTGGAGAGGTCAAAAGGCCTCCCTCAATCAGTCTCCTCCGATCCCGCCACGCAGTGGTTGGGAAAACGTATCCGCCACCAAGACCAAGACAAACCTCATCCCATGAACCCGGGCACCCTTGCTAAATCACCAAACGTAGCGAACCACTTGGGGTGACCTGTGGCAGGGGTGTTGGTTGTCCAATAAATGGTTCCCGGGGCGGCGGTACCCATACCCGCCTCCCAAATTGTATGTTAAATGAAATAAAAAAATAAAATAAAACATTAATTGAAGTTCGTGAAAACATTATTATTATTTTTTTGATATTATTGCTATAAAACAAACAAAAATTATAAAAACTAACCAACATTTAAACTCCTTCTTGGAACAAAAATTTGTCAACAATCAACACTTATAATATTATAAAGGAAGGACCTCATTATTGAGTATTTTTATTTTAATTGCGTTTATAATCACGCAAAATTTTACATTTTTTGAGATGTTTTGCAGAGTTTCGGTGCGACCGAAGGTTCGGCAGATTTTCTGGCGAAACTGAAACTGATGCCGAAACTAGATTTTTTTGCCGATACTTGCCGAAACCGAACGTTCGGTCGGTCACTAAAAAAATATGAATGTAGGTAGGTTTTTTTTTTTAGAATCTGACTACCTACATAGTTGTTATGAGGCTGAAGGGAGTGAAAGTGGGGAAAGAGGCTAGGACAAGGCTGACTATTCAGATCTGGTCACTATACAGCAATATTTTGATTCTGAACAGTGGCCTTTCGTCAGGTCGATACCGAGGGTGCTACTCTGGTCAGCTAGAGCCTAGAGTAAAAAAATAAAACAATTAAAAAGAATATAGGAAGGTATACCTATATTTTTTTTCTGAATTTGAGTGCCTACCACATCTTATCTCGATTCACGGTGGCGGAAATGTAAAAAGGCTCGTAAAAGATGACATGACAAGCTCGTTATAGGCTGTGTAAGTTGTTATTTTAAAACCAATCCAGATTGTTAGATTACCCAACTTTCACAAACTATAAAACAACTATAAATCACTATACCTATTCATTGTGCTATCTGGTAATGAGAAAATACGCTTTGGCGATTTTAGAAGGAATACTTTCTTCGCCCGTTCCTGAGGGGCCGTTCACGTATTACGTAACGCACTTGGGGGGGGGGGGGGGGGCGGTTTCGAACAACGCGTTACGTAACATGTTTTTCTTTATTTAGATAAAAACAACTAGGGAATTAAAATCTTCCAAGTTGGCAATCCTTTTCGTTCTCCAAATCTCTTGTTTTATTTATTACCGCAAACGTGATTAAAACAAGAAAAAAGGTATTTAAGCGCCTTTCCAGTACTTTGCGCAACTTAATTGTGACTTTCAGATAAAAATTGTAACTTGGGTGTTACGTAACGTTTGGGGGGGGGGGGGGGGGGGGTTGTGGGTTGAAACGGAAAAACGTTATGGCGCGTTACATGGGGGGGGGGGTCAAAAATCTTCATAAATTGCGTTACGTAATACTTGAACGCCCCCTTCGGCACAGCTATCTTCGTGAAAACTAAACTCGCACACAAACACAATATCACCCCCACGCTTTCATCCATAGAAAGTACCTCTATAACCCTTTGAGAATTAATTCAATATACAATCCACCAACAAAGACTTTACAAAAGTCTGATCTTGAATTACTTCTCGAAGGTCAAACACCTACTATTCTTATGGGAGACTTCAACTCGAAGCATCCAAATTGGAATAGCAGGCGCGCAAATAGCAATGGTAAAATCCTTCTCGAATTCTCCAAATCCCACCCTGATCTAATCGTCGCCGGCCCTGTGGAACCCACCCATTTCTCCGCCCAGGGCCATCCACCCGATGTATTAGACATCGCAATATTCAACAAATCACCCTGGATGTACTGTATCGAATCTATAAACGACCTCGACTCCGACCACAACCCCGTGTTGCTAACTCTCAATAAATTCACAGACCCCTCCCCCCCTCTGCCCTAAAAAAAAAACCTATTGGACATATTTTTCACAGATAGTGGGGGATAAATTATCCATTAACCACTCCTTCCAAAACTCGGCCGACTCGACACAGCGGTTGACACATTCGCTGAGGCAATAATGTCCTCAGTAAATGAAGCCTCAAAAACCCTCCCGGAGTGCTATCAAAATCTGAAAGAAAACCTCCCAAACGTGATAAAAGAACTGATAAAAACCAAAAATAATCTTCGCCGCCACTGGCAAAAAAACCAAAATCCCAAAGTCAAAACCAATATAAACCGCCTTCAAGCCCTCATTAGGAAAAAAAACTAACTGAGCATTCAAATACAACATGGAACATGAAAATTCAAGAGGTAAATCCACAGGATGACTCCCTGTGGAAATTATCCAAAAACCTCAAATCTACCCCCTCACCGAACCACCCCATTCACGCCGAAAACGGCCTCGTCTTCGATGACCTAGACAAAGCGGAAGCGTTCGCCGACAGTCTAGAAAAACAATTCAGCCCCAGCTTCAAACACGCCAACCTCGATCATATTACAGATGTCAACCGCCAAGTAAATAGCATCTTTCATTCACTCCCCCCTACAAATATCCACTTCACTACCCCGGCCGAAGTCATACAGGTCATATGGTCAGAAGACCATAATTATTATTATTAATTTTTAAACTAACGTTTTAAGACAAGATTTTTATGCATAGCACAAAGGGTAACAATTATTATAAGCAATAATTATCAGCCAGAAACGCTCATCCACATTGAAAAAATCTTCCGAGAAACGATACATGACGCCAACGGGACTTGAACCCGTGCCCTTCTGATTGCCGGTCAGCTGCTCTCCCAATTCGAATTGGGGCAATCAGAAGGGCACGGGTTCAAGTCCCGTTGGCGTCATGTATCGTTTCTCGGAAGATTTTTTCAATGTGGATGAGCGTTTCTGGCTGATAATTATTGCTTATAATAATTGAGACCATAATTCACTCAAAGCTCTGTACGCAGATGACACAACGGTAATGGTCAGGTACAGTTCACCCAGGATGATAACCCACCGATTACAAGAAATCATAAACAGACTCCAAGAATTATATATATATATGCGTATAGACGTCAACCCCTCCAAGAGCGTGGCGATCCTCTTCTCACGAAGAAAAGTCGGCTCGACTCCGGTGGGTGTCGTGACGATGTACAGACAGGTCATACCATGGCAAAAGACTGCTAAATATCTTGGAGTCACACTAGACAAAAAACTCACATGGGCACCTCATATCAAAAATACACTCACAAGAGCCAGAAACATCTCCGGAGCTCTATACCCACTACTACACACAAAATCCGAAGCATCCCTCCAAAACAAACTCCTCATATACAGATCCCAAATTCGCTCCGTCATTACATACGCCTATGGAAACAGGAAACACCAAGAGACTCGAACAATTCCAGAACGCTGCGCTCAGAAGATATACCAAAAGTCCTTGGTTTGTCCGAAATAGCATAATTAACACAGGCACGAAAATTCCCCCCCTCAACGCACATAGTAGAATTGGCCAAGGCGTTTTACTCCAAACTTGCTTCAAATCCGAGCCCAAGCACATCCCGTCTCGGGCACATAAGACCCGACGACCCCCCCACCTACCCCTTACCTGTATCCACCACTTTCCCCCCCTGATGTGTGGGCTCTAATAAAAGAACAGTAAGCGCAACCATATATACAAAAAGTATAGTATCACAAAAAGTAACCAAAATACCTAACATCAAATAAAATAAAAATAGAGATTAAAATACAAAAAAATTAGTATTAAAGAACTCATAAGCCCTTCATGTTGCCAAACTTTGGCAGCCCACACATCGGGTAGAGAAAAACCATCCCACAGGTGACTACAGACCACAGTTCGCGAGACAAAGGGATTGACTTCCCTGTACCTCGTTGTTTTCACAATACGATACTACTTGAACGCCCCTGAGCCAAATGAGCTTAAGAGGGAACTAGGTGCCGTTTTTTTTCCATTCAAATGTATTCCCCAATTTCCTCTCTGGATTTTTACACTATTTTACACAATTTTTAAAAATATAAAATATAATATAGGGTTCCATGCCAACTCAGAATCAAGTCAACTCAACACCTCTTTGGAAAAGTCGTTAAAAGCTATGAAAAAAATAACTTTAAAATAGCCCTTAACCCTAACCTAACGCAACCTATTAAACCATTTTTTTAATTGTTTTTATCATCACTCTTAAAACTCCATTACCCGCACCTCTATTTGTGACGTTAGTGCTCGCGCGCTCTGCGCGGCCTTTTTCATACAAAACTTAATTTTCTATTTGAGACTAAAATAATAAACAAAAACTGAATAATTATAATTTTAACAATTTTTTAATAAAAAGCAAGTATTGTACATACATAAATCTATCTTAACCAGTCGTTTATGAACTCAAACACCCACCATACACAGATGCCCATAATGGACCCAATTAACTCTATTGATAACTTTCTTAATATCACGGCACATACGATAAACAAAACAAATGCATTAAAAAATTTACCTACAAACCAGAAGCTCTAAGAGTATTTGCCATGAATATCCGTAGCCTCAACAAAAACTTTGATAACCTACTTGTTCTACTTTCTGACATAGGAAATGAATTTGACATCATTGTTCTGTCAGAGTGCTAGATTAACGTTAATTACATCCCGAAATTATTAAACAACTACTCTGTGTACAACACGTCTCAGTGCAGGTCCCAATCCGATGGGGTCATAGTTTATGTCAAGTCTAACCTAAAACATGCAGTATCCGAAATTTCAGTCGACCATGCAAATTGTCTTAATATCTCAATCGATAACTTAAATATTCTCGCAATATACCGCTCCCTTAAGTCCAACAATGTCACCCCTTTTCTCTACTCTCTCGAAAAAAATATCGATGAAAAAACTAAGGATCTCATCGTAATCGGTGACATCAATATAGACATCCTAAATGAATCCAGCCCCCACGCTACAAATTACCTAAACCTAATGGCACTACATGGTCTTATACCACACATCAACATACCTACATGAGTCACCCTTACTACTAAGACATGGATAGATCACATTATGGTTAGATCAAAGCGAACTGCTAAATCAGCTGTATTCGAATCCACTGTAACTGAACATTGCTCAACCATTCTCGAACTACACAACTCAAAATCTTCTCCCCCTAAGTCCAGTAATCCTTCCCATAAAACTGTTGATATGGATCATTTGATAAAGTCTGTAGAAGAAGAAAAATTGGAATCTACCCTGCTTTCTGAAAATGTCAACGACGCTCTTGAAAATTTCTCTGCATCACTAACTGCAAACATTAACCACGCTACTTTCCCCAGTATAGTGGCATCAAACAAAAAAAAAAAAACTAAAACCATGGATTACAAATGGCCTTATCTTCTGTATACAGACAGACTCCATAAACAATCCGTAAACAACCCAGACCCCCAACTCTTGCACTTCTATAAAAAGTATCGTAACATTTGCAATAATCTCATAACAATAATCAAACAAAACTATTACAAAAAAAATATTTAAGAATCAGGATATGACAGTAAAATAATCTGGAACGTAGTCAATGACATCTCAGAAAACAAAAAAACCTCACTCAAAATCCAATCACTCGCCATAAATAGGAAAAATATCCAAGTCCATGGTGACCCAAAAACCTTAGCCGATCATGCCAACCATTTTTTCAGTAACATCGGCACGAACTTAGCCAACAAAATTCTAAAAGCAACAAACAAAACACAAAATCTCTTAACCTCACGGGTAAGACAACAGAGCTCTTTGCACCCGGAACTAATCCTAGCCCCTACCTCCAATAAAGAAATAGTTGACACAATACTCACCATTAAAACAAATAGTGCTGCTGGTAATAACAATATTTCTCCTTATATAATAAAACACATAGTTCACTTTATTACAACGCCGTTAAAACATATCGTTAACCTAAGCTTTAAAAGCGGTTCTTTCCCACACCTACTAAAACATGCAACAGTTATCCCAATCTATAAAGGTGGCGATAAAACAAATATTGAAAACTATAGACCCATTTCTTTGCTAAATGTCCTGTCAAAAATCATTGAAAAAATTGTTAAAAGTAGGCTTGTCTCCCATCTTGATACCCAGAAGTTTCTCTCGCCTAAACAGTTTGGCTTTCAAAATAATTTAAATACAGAATCTGCAATCTTAGACTTGACGAATAAGATCGCCAACAGCCTGGACGAAGGTGATTCCTGCTTAGCTATATTTCTAGACTTAGCCAAAGCATTTGACACGGTTTCCCACCCCATACTTCTAGAAAGACTATCTCAAATAGGTATCCGAGATAAAACTCTTAACTGGTTCTCATCATACCTAACCGACAGATCGTAAGCTGTGAAAATTAACAACACAACAAGTAACCCCTTACCAATCCACTTCGGAGTCCCATAAGGAAGTGTTCTAGGCCCTATTCTGTTCCTCATCTACATCAACAATCTCTGTAACCTTCCCATAACCGGGAAACTAATATCTTTTGCAGATGACACTGTACTGATAACTAGACACAAAACCTGGAAAGGAGCATTCGACATAGCTCAAAACGACATACGCTAGATAAAGAAATGGTTAGATGACAATGTCCTAACCCTTAATGCTGGAAAAACAAAATTCTTAACCTTCAGTCTTTCTGCTGCAACCCAACCTACCAACAATCAGAAGATAATAATTCACTCCTGTCTAAGAACTTGCACTTCCTGTAATTGCCCAAAATTTGGAACACGCCACCCACATTAAATATCTGGGGGTCATCATTGATCAACACCTTCGTTGGGATCAGCACTTGGCCAGTCTAACCCCACGCATCCGCAAACTCTCTTATGTTTTTCGAACCCTAAGAAATATCCTTACTACCTCAACTCTTAAAACTGTTTACTACGCTCTCTGCCAATCTCTACTAGCATACGGCATTATAACTTGGGGTGGCTGTGCATAATCTATCATTGAACCTCTACTAAAAGCCCAAAAAATGGTAATACGTGTCATTAACAAGCGACCGACAAGATACCCCACCAAACGACTCCTCATTGAGTATAACGTCTTAAACATACGGCAACTCCATCTAAAATTTATGCTAATACATTTCCTGTTCAAATACAAAAACAAAACTCTCTTACAACACAACTACACCACCAGAACAATAACCAACAGACACTACAATGTACCTACACTACACACCACGTCAGCTCAAAGACAATTTTTCTTCCTAGCTCCTAAAATCTTTAACCTTATCCCTGAAAACTTAAAAACGTTGAGTCAACCCCATTCCTTTAAAAAACAAATAACGAAATGGATCCTTACACATGGAATACATTACAATTTTAACACCCATTCACTTTACACTCTATCAATTTAATCACCTTTCAGACAAAACATAATATATCTCTATTTTCTAAATTAGCGGCATTGTATGTACAAGATTAATTAGTGTGATCTATATCTAACAACTCCTCAAATTTCTCATTTTATAATAATTCTCTAACTTCTCCATCTTCTTCTTGTAACCCAATGTAACTACAAGTATATCATTTTCTTATTATAGAAGATCTGTGTGCATAGTATTAAGAGCAAGCAAAACATAATATATCTTTATTTACTATCTAAGCAGCATTATATGTATAAGACTGATTACTGATTATATATCAATAATTCCTTAATATACTAATAATAACTTATCTTTTCCAATAATTCTTTAACTTCTTCACCTTATTCTTGTAATCCAATATAACTACATAAACTCTCTTATTGTAGGAGAATTTGTGTGCATAGTATCAATTAGTGAAAAATTTCAACCTATACTAATGACTGTATATCCGCAAACTGTAAACTTCACCCGCCATAACACAGGGTCATCCCTAGCATGGAGGGTGAAATATCACAAAAAAACTATTTGTACATTCGATAATTCATGTATTAAATAAATAAATAAATAATTTTCGGAGCACGCTTTGCGATTTTTCTCTTTTTATCCTTACCCGCCTCAAAAAACGGTTCCATGACAGTTGATCCGCCGACAATTGGCCCACTGGCATACTTTTATAAGTACATTATGCAGTCGGTTTAGGTAAAATACGGTATACCTAATTACACAAAAATATAAGTGATCCCGAAGGGAAGTACAGAGAGGATGTACCGCCGAATAACAAAGTATAAAACATATTTTCATTCAAATTGATCCATAGACCTAATACTGTGAATACCTACTGTTTTCAGACAGTCCCGTTTTCAGGCAGCGTGGACCGGTGTCCCCGAACAAAGCTTCGGGATGCCAAAATGCCCCGTTTTTGAAAAAAAGGAAACTCAAGAAGATTTAAAAAAAATAACATAAATAAAATATTATGTAGGTACTATGAAAAAATATTGAGTGAGCTCGTGCGTTTTATGCGCCTCCACAAACATACCGATAATCTTGATATACATAAGATATTTTATTTAATTTATTAAGGGGCTAGAATTCCAATAATCCATACGCTTGGTACCTGCAAGCCGAGTTGTAAAGTAAATTTTAGTCTAAAACATTTTTACATACTGTAACATATTGCTTTATTTCGTTTATTAGTAAAAAAAGTATCTTTTAATTTTGACCAAGGTTCTAGAATTCTAATCGTCCGTGACTTTAGTAGCTTCAAGTTGAATTGTAAATCTAGACTCTTTTGTACAGCGCACTTGGGGCGATTTTTCGCGAAAACTGCGCTATATAAGTTGTCCAAATTTATTATTATTATTATATACCTACCTTTTGGTTCGGTGTCCGATTTGGGGGAAAAATAAATGGTCGCGTTATGTACCTATATCAGCGCATAAGCACAAAAAATGAATTATTAATTGTTTTTATGTTTAATTCGTAGAACTCCATTTTAATTTTCAGAAATTTAATTAAAATTATCAAATTTAATTTTAATTAAATTTCTAAAAAAAAATAATAAGAAAAAATTAACACTGTATCTGTATAAATTCGTTTGATATTCATACCAACTTATTATTAAGGATATTTTTGAAGTCGATTATACGTTTGATGTTGGTAAATAATGCACAAATAAATATAATTTTATAGTAAATATCATTTCGGGGGACCAATAAAAATTGTCGTCGGATCAACTGCCGTGTCACTACAAAAAACATATTCAAATAACTTGATGATTCCAATTCGTTACGATTTTCTGTTTGTAGCATTCATAAACGTTGAAATAGACATTCATAGACAAGGAAATTTTATTTTTTTATTTAATGACAATATTAATATAAAATAAAAATTCAATATAAGGTAAAGTAAAAATACAAAGTGACGTAGTTTGCTCTCAGTCCTCCTCACTAGGTATTCCTGTTCCGAGGCGGACTGTAGGTTATTGTTTTTTTTTTTTTTACAGTGAATACCGCACAAGAATCTCAACTGCTCCCGTCTGGAGCCAGTGAGACTATGGCATTCCCAATTGGGGTATGTTGTGAGGCTGAAGGTAGTGGGGAGGGGAAGGAGGTGGGGAAGAGGAAGGTTGGGAAGTACCTGGCTATTCAGATCTGGTCACTAAACACGGCTAAAGCCATTTTCAAGCAACGTTTCAATTCTGAATGGTGGTCTTACACCAGGGCGATACTGATAGTATCTTCCACTCTGGAACATGCCGCAAATATACTATATATTATTTTAAGTGAATTAATTGTGAAATAACACAAATTAATCAAATAAAATTTATTTGCGCATGCCGGGTTCGAACCCGCGACCTCCGGATTGTGAGTCAAGAGTCTTACCCACTGGACTATGGAGGTCGTCAAATTGTATGGGTGTTGATAATGATTTCCTCCTCATCTAGTTTGTTTGTTTAAACAAAATAAAAAATAATCAAAGTTCAAAGTATTTATGTTTGTTGACTGTAAGTTGCGTTGGTATTATTTCATAATTTTAACGATTTCCTCATCTTCGTGTTTAGTTAGCCACAATTTGAAGTCTTTTTTACACTTTTGTATCTCCATGGTGTTTTTAATTTCAATAATTGGAAGCGCATTATATAATTTTGTAGCGTGGAAATTATATATTCATATAGTTTTTCTGGCCAAAACATGTATTTAATTTTGGAATGTTTAGTAGATTTGAGGATTTTGTCCTTGTAGTGTAGGTGTGTTGGTCATCAAGGTACTCATATTTTTCTTTAAATTTTAGTAGTGCATTTTTTTATTCAGTTTTATAATGCTGAACACATTAATTTTTTTTTAAATTTCTCTTGTTGTAGTTTTCATGGGTACTTTCAGGATTATTTTTATTATTGCTTTTTGTGTTTTAACGAGCTGCTTCATGTGTATTTTTGAGGCAGATCCCCATTCAATAATCCCATATTCTAAGCGTGATTGGCAAAGAGCGTAGTAGATTTGTAAAGACCATTTTTATTTAGTACGTTGAGAGAGCTCATACTTATGTATGAGCTTTGAGAATTTCTTTGTACTACTATTCACGTGAGAGTCCCATCGATGATTTTCATCGATTTCAATGCCGAGATATTTTATGTTTCTAGAGTGTGTTATGGTTATTGAGTTATGCTTTTAGTGTGTAACTCAAAAACGCCGATTGCAGAGTTGTAGTAATTACCCCACGGTAGTATTATGATCTACATACATGATTACTCTCTATTGAGTTGAACAACAGCTGCTCTGCTACCGGTACAATCCGCTCTCAGTGAAAGTACCCTCCGGGCTGTAATAAACAAAACGGGGATTTAACGCGCATTGCGACATTCGATACGGACTCCAAACAAGTCTACAATATTATAGTATATTTATATCCACATCGAGCGCCACGAGAACGTAGTGGGTGTTACTGTGGACTGTGGCTGGAGGACTTTGATTGATTGCTTTATTTTTAAGATGGTTTTATAGTAAAACTCACTTACGTCAAAAAACTACTCCAAAACGTTATTGTTTTGATTGATTTCGTGAATTTTTTGACTATTAATACGAAACGCTAATTTGCATAGATATTGTTTTGAATATATTGCCTAGATATTTGAATGTAGGTATTAAAACTGTTTGGTTTCAAGAACAATGTCGAAATAAAAAAAACAGGCTCGTAATTTATTTATTTATTCACAGACAAATGGCCCTATCTATGCACCGTGTGGGCACAACGGCTACGGGAGTTATACCTATATATATATAATATATATAGTTATATTATTTATTATTTACCTTATCCTATTTGGAGTTTAAAAAATTAAGTAAATGAAATGTGTTATCTGCTGACATTTTTGAAAAAATTTTTTTCAACTAAAAACATTTAAAATATCACTAGGTATTGGACAGTTAGGGATGAGGTTAGGGGTTAAACGGTTAAGTGTCCAGTGAGGACAAGTGAAAAAATTTTTTGAAAAAAAAATACAAAAGTCACAAAAGACCAAATTTTCATTTACATTTATGACTCCAAATAATATCAGGAATCACTGGTTAAAGTAAGTCAAGTGTGTCCCTTAACTCCCTGTACCACGAAGAAAATTATAAATTTTAGTTACCTACATGAATACCTCACAAGAGTTCCAGCTGCTCCCGTCTGGAGCCAGTGAGACTACGGCATCCCCAATCGGGGTATGTTGTGAGACTGAAGATAGGGGTGGGAGAGGAGATGGGGAAGAGGAAGGTGAGGAAGTACCTGGTCTACAGATCTGATACCAATCACGGTTAACGCAATTTCAAGCAACGTTTCAATTCTGAATGGTGGTCTTACACCAGAGCGATACTGATCGTATCTTCCACCCTCGAACGGGCTGCAAATATTAGGTCCTTACATATGAAATTGGCGTTTTATATGGGAGGAACATAAAGTCGATTTTTTTTTATATAATACATTTATTTAAATAAAGTATGTACCATTGCTATCTATGCACTTTTGCCATCTCATAGGTAGTTCATCGATCCCTTTACTAAAAAAACCATTCGGACGGGAATCAATAAAATCTTTGAAGGCGGTTTGGACTGCCCCATCGGAGTTGATTTTTTCCCTTGCCAAGAGCGGATTTAGAGGGGGGTGGGGGCACGTGGGCACGTTCCCCCCCAGACGGTATTTTTGTGTACTGTGGAGATTCCATCTGAGTACATACTCAGAAGCAACTGTCTTTATTAAACATTTAATTTTTCTGCCGCAAAAGAAAACACAAGTGTGTTTTCTTTTGCGGCACCGTCGCCATACACATCTAATCCTTCGAGCCGTTTCTGCAGCACTGGTGCCACGGTGGAACTCGTACTCGTAAATAACGCGATATTTCAAGTTTTCCATTTTGTAAACTAAGTGACGCAAAGAAAAAAAACAATTAAGGAAAAAATAAATGAATTATAACTTTCGAAACACAAATACATGAGTAAATAGCTGTATAAATTTGAATTTGGAATTCCTAACCAAAGAGAAGATATTTGAGATCAAAGTTGCCAGTATGGCAAAACGCCAATTTCATATGTAAGGACCTAATATACTAAATGACGTTGAAAATGTCAATGGTCAATAAATATATACACTCCCTCTGAATGTCTTAAAAACTCTGTGGTTTCAAGAACTTCGTCGAAATAAATAAACAGTCATGCACACCACCAACTTTAGTGAGGCGACATGCGATACTTGATAACTTACTCAAAATCCATGCAATCCATAGACATTTAGTTTCAATGTATATGATGCAAATTTTAAAGAAAAATTCTTCCCGGGTCTCGTGTCGCCTCGCGTGCACATATAATATATACCGTACTAAATGGATTTTCATGCACATTGTTTGCGATGTTCAAATTATTGTCAAATACATCCATATTAATATTTAACAGCTATTTGTGCAAATAACGACCCCAATCGAGAAAATTATATTTGGAACGACCTATCCACCTCCACTTTCTGGCCCTCAACGTTAAATTACATACTATTTACCAATAATTCTAGATATTGCTAAAACACATACTATCATAGATATTTTTTTAAATAATATAACTTGTTTCAAGAATTATGTCAACGATTTATGTACCTACAAAATAAAAAATAAAAAATTGTTAAAAATTATTTTTTAATAAATACTTCATACATATTTTCTACTTATTATGTCTTTCAAATTTTGTAATTAAGTTTTTAAGTTATGTATAAAAATACTGACATGGTTTGTCATGTGTGCAATTTTCATCAATCAGTACAAAATTCATTGGTTAAATTATTAGCTGGAAAAAATTTATACAAAGAAAGACATAATATTCCATACTTTTATCAGTCTCAAAATTTTTTCAGTGAGAGCAATTCTGTGGTACAAAATTATATTTCTCATAAATAACCCTTATAAACAGGCTGGAACATAACCATAATACACGTTTTAACTTTAATGAAGGACTAATTGTACCCAAGCATAGAAATAAATATACACAAAGAACGTTAAATTAATGATTCCCAGTTGTTTAAATATGTTACCTGCTGAAATTAAAAACTGTGCCAAAAACAATCATTTGGTGAATTTACTGAAGACTTGGCTTATTGAAAGAATTAATTTGTAATAGCTTACAATGACATATTATTCTAAAGACTTTATTTATGTTTTCATAATTTTTCTTTTCTCTATATTTCTGATTTTTTTTAAAATTTTTATTTTATAGAATTGTAAAAATGTAACTATTAACTCACTATAATAATTTGGGAGGCGGGAATGGGTACCGCCGCCCCGGGAACCTTAATTGGATAACCAACACCTCTGCCATAGGTCAACCCAAGTGGTTCGCTACGTTTGGTGATTTAGCAGGGGTGTCCGGGTTCATGGGGGTGAGGTTTGTCTAGATCTTGGAGGCGGATGACCAAGACACACTGAACCCCAGATTCCTACCCACCCCTTAAACTCTTTTCCTTCCCAGAACTCTCCTCTCCTTCCTTTTCCTAAAAAAACCCTCCACACAGCATCCCCAAAGATGACTTAGGCCCTGAGGAAAATTATTTTCCTCAGCGCCTCCTGTGTAGAGCTCATGTAAAAAAATATATATATTATAATGGAATTCACCATGAATTATCACTCTCAAAAATAGAAATATCACTATAATAAGATCTTTAATGTTAAGAACCAGTGAAAAACTGCTAAAAAGTAGTTTATCGTGACTTTTTGTCTTATATTAATTAGTAAAGTGTGTAAAATAAATAACTAAAAAAAAAAATATATGCTTCTGTGGATATGAAAATGTGATTACTGCAGACACATTAGTCTAGGGATATTTATATTTGTATTTTAATTTGTTTTATATTACCATATAAATATCCTGTTTGTGCCTCAAATAATAAACCTCTATGAAGCTACGAACGGCACGAAACGCCGCTTGCGGCTGCTTCGTTCATTTCCCATAATTCGTGGTTCGGTTCGCGGTAACATACGCAGTATTGCATGGAAAGTAAATGATGGTGGCCTCATCACAAAGGGTGGGTAGGGATGCAAAATACTCGGCACCGAGAGTTTTAGCTTAGAAATTGGCTCGCGGCCGAACTTCATTCAGACCAAGCTGGGCTTGCAGTTGACATTTTGAGTATGCTTTTATAAATCATCGATTTTCACACAGACGTGTGGAAGCGCCAAGAAATGTTATTTATTAATATTAACTATTGATCAAATGTGATATTTGAATGAGTATTCTCATTAAAGATGAGGTTAGTTGCATTCTCGGGTGTACAGCTAACTTTAAAAAAAGAGCTATCAAAGTCTGTGAAAATAGGGATAGAATGGCAAATATAATGAAATAACCTTGTTTGGTGGTGGAACAGCTTTGGGAATAATCCATTTCCCAAGGTCTTCTTCGATGTATTCATCTCCCATTGTCCATATCCTTCCTTAAAACCTCTACTTGGGAGAAGAAAGAAGATGTCGACAGTCCCACCTACTTGGCCAGTTCAAAATATTATTTTGCAATCATATTTAAAATTCTCACTTTGTCAGTCGACATATTGTCGCGCTTGTAAACACAGCCATTATTGAATCTCTCTCGAAACCTCGCGTTCATATAAATTTTGTATGATACTTTTACGGTGTAATTTTGCTAACCTGTGTAATTGTGACCGCCATCGCCCAGACCAGATCGCCACATTAAAGGTAGGGATTTCCTTGTCAATATTTTACTGTAAAAGATACAAAAAACGCAAACAAATGTTCAGTTTTTTATATGATGTTTCTTATCAATCTGCATTTTATAAAACAAGTATACTTACTATTAAAACTGAAAATCCTAATATACACTCAAAAATGATACCAAAATTTTCTTTTAAAATGTCCATAATCAAACTAACTGTCAATATTACAAAAAAATACTTGCTCTTACGCAACATAATTTGGAATATTGCTATAAATTTTAAAGATGTCTATAAAAAATATCTCCTGTCTGTTCTCAATGTCTTACATCTACGTATATATTTCGGAATATCTACAAGATATAAAAAATAATAATTCTATAGTCTATTCATTAAAAAAACGTCATATCTTTCATCATTCTACATATTATAAAATCAGTATATATATATTTAAAAGTAAAAAATTTAAATCATTCTCTATATTGATGATAAAAAACCTGAATATTTTCTTCATGATAAAACATGTCTACATACTACATTTTTATGTTTCTTCTTACATTACATTACATCTACATTCTACATTCCTATATTTCTACCAGAAAATAGATAATACAATACCAATACATAGTTGCGTCTACAGAAGGCTAGTAAACTATAGACTACTAAAGTCGAATTATAGATATATTATCCCAAAATTATTATTATATACATTACTAACTTATGTATCACGCTGCCAATATTCTATATGCAATAAATCTCTTCAGTATATGTCCACTTGTACTATTGATATATGTATCACGCTGCCAATATTCTATATGCAATAAATCTCTTCAGTATATGTTCACTTGTACTATTGATATGTGTATGTACGCACTATGTACTATTGTATTATTGAAATTGTATGTACTATTGATATATGTATCACGCTGCCAATATCCTATATGCAATAAATCTCTACAGTATATGTTCACCTGTACTATTGATATATGTATGTATGTACTATGTACTATGGTACTATTGAAATTGTATGTACTATTGATATATGTATCACGCTGCCAATATTCTATATGCAATAAATCTCTACAGTATATGTTCACTTGTACTATTGATATATTAATACATACGCTATTTTATATTGAAAACATTATCAAAAGAAGAACGAATCAAATTATTTAGAATTATATATACACATATTTTATCTCACCTAAATAAATGCAATGGAAAATTTTAACTTAAGTGAAATTGATATTAATCTAAATATAGAAGAATACGTATGTGAATCAGCCAGTGAATGCAATAAGATCTATAACAATACAATAAATAGACTAACAATCTTACACCTAAATATAAGAAGTATAAATAGAAACATGGATGAACTTCTGGTATCCCTAAATACATTATGTTCACAACCAGATTTTATAATACTATCCGAGGCGCACATACATGCAAACATAAATATACCAATCATCCCAAACTACAAAAATTACAATACAAATTATCAGATTAATAAAAATAGTGGAATTGTAGTATACGCTAAAGAAAAAATTACTGATATCAATATTACCGAAATACACATATGCAATGCAAACTGTTTGTCATTTAATTTTGTTTTAAATAACATGCCATTCAATATAATCGCAATATATCGAACACACAGCTCTGATGTACCTATATTTATAGAAGAATTAAAAAAAATACTATGTAACAAAAACCATCTAAATTGTATCGTAATAGGGGATTTAAATATTAATATTGGTCCAAATAACCACGGTAAAAATAAAATAGATTATATAAATGCTATGAATGAAATGAACTTTATATCATGTGTAAATAATTTCACAAGAGAATTTGCAAACCAATCGCCATCATGCCTGGACCACATATGGAGCAATATTAAACACACAGAAAAAATTAAATCTATTATATGGAAAAATGATATAACAGATCACCATACAAATATTTTTATTTATGATCTAAATAAAAACTCAGGATTAAATGACTCTAGAAAAAATATTAACATAATTTCCAAACTAAACAACTTAAAATTAAATAATAAATTACGTAACGAATCTTGGTCTTCAATACTAAACTGCCAAAACCCAGACATGTGCGCAAACTTCTTTGAAGAAACTTTAAATGCTCATATCGCAGACTGTACAACCTTTATAAATAATCAACGTAGTTCTAAATTAAGGAAAATCAAACCATGGATTACGCAAGGATTAATCATATCTATCCGGAAAAAAGAAAAACTATTCATACATACAAAAAAAAACCCTACCAATAGTCAAGTAAAAAACGAATACAAAATATTCCGGAACAAGCTCATTAAAATTATCAAAGACACAAAAGAGAAATATTACAGGGAGAAAATAATCCTCACAAAGGATAACCCTAAAAAAACATGCAACACTATAAACGAAATAATGAATAAAAATAATAAAAATAAATCTACAATAAATGTCATAAACAATAATGGAACTAATATAAATGCTATCCGTGAACCAAAAATGTCCGCAAATATTTTCAACAAATTTTTTGCTACCGTCGGTCAAAAACTTGCATATAAAATTGATCAAAATTATCAACCTGATGATATTCATGAAGATAAAATAACAAATAACAATCTTTCAATTTTTAAACCGACTACAGAAAAAAATATTGAAAACATAATACAATCACTTAAAAATGGTAGTGCGCCAGGATACGACGGTATAACTACAGAAATCTTGAAAAATACTGCAATTTCCTAACCAAACCGATAACACATATAATTAACGTAAGCACTAAATATGGAATATTCCCGTCAAACTACAAAAAAGCCATAATAATCCCAGTATATAAATCCGGAGATTCAAAAGAAGTAAATAATTACCGCCCAATATCCTTATTATCCAACATTGCAAAGATACACGAAAAAGTAATAAAAAAACAAATTACTGATTATACTGATAACCAAAAATGTATTAACCCTAGTCAATATGGTTTCAGAGATAAACTTAGCACACAAGACGCAATTGCAGAATTAACTAAGCTTATTTACAAAACATTAGATAGAGGTAAAAAATGCTTAAGTATATTCATTGACCTCCGTAAAGCTTTTGATAGTGTCTCACATTCAAAATTAATTAATAAACTAAATAATATAGGAATAACTGGCAAAGCTAAATCTTGGTTAAAAAGCTATCTCTATCATAGAACTCAACAGGTAAAAGTAAACAACGAACTAAGTGAAATAGAAAATATAGATTTTGGAATTCCACAAGGAACTGTTTTGGGACCTTTACTATTCATATTATATGTAAATGAACTTTTTGAACTCCCAATCACTGGAAACATTATATCATACGCATATGATACAGTGATAACTATTAATGGAAACTCTTGGAATGAGGTCGAAATATTAGCTAATAATGCAATAAATATCGTAAAAGTATGGTTTGACGAAAATTTATTGACACTAAATGTCGAGAAAACCCATTTTATACCTTATAGCCTAACAGGGAATATCTCAAATAAAAATCTAAACATAAAAATTCACGAAAGAAATTGCCTCTTTAGAATCACACCCTAAAACTCAAACTGTATATACATTAGTAGTAAAGAAGAAATAAAATATCTTGGAATAATTATCGACAATAACATCAAATGGAAAAGTCAAATAAATTCCACAGTAGACAGAATGAGAAAACTGATCTATATATTTTTTAGATTAAGAAATACTGTATCATTAAAAATACTAAAAGATATTTATTATGCACTTGCGCACTCTGTACTACAATATGGAATCGTGGCTTGGGGGGTGCATACAAAGCAACCCTTCTCCCATTGGAAACAATTCAAAAGATATTAATAAAAATCATCCTAAAAAAGCCCTATTACTATCCAACTATAAATGTTTTTCAAGATTTCCCGGTTCCCCCACTTGCAAAAATTTATGACAAAATTGCACTATTACAAATACATAAAGATTTCTTTAGTAAAAATAATTTAGCACAATTAAATATAAGCAAAAGAATAATATCTGTTGGAGGATTTTCCGTGCCACTTGTGCGAACCACAACAGCACAGCATCACTATACATTCAAGGGTATAAAATTATTTAATAAATTACCCCCTGATATACGATCGGAAGAAAGCCACGAAAAATATAAAAAAAAAAATTAAATTAAAATATTCTAGTACCACCTCATAACTTAACCTATTGTATATTGTATTTAGAAATATGTATTGAATATTTAGAAATATTTTTTGCCTTATCAATACTTCAAATCATTTATTAACTAACCTTTATTTTATTACTTTTATGTGTATCTTCCATGGAACTATGATTCTAAGGTATCTTCTCATAAAATCACTAATGTTTTTTGTTGAATAACTAATATTTTTTGTTTTAATTTAAACAAATGATTTTTTTTTTTAGTTGTCCTCTCCTAAACACAAGCAGCTGCTTTATTAGGAGAGTGATTGTAAAAAAAAAATTTAAAAAAAAAAAAAAAAAAAAAAAAAAAAATTACATTCCGCTTAAGTTTGCCATCGGGTCTTATCATCGGCCCTTAACAAAGGTACTTAGATAAGTTTGGATTATTCTGCTCTTTCTGATGCCATCATTCATTCAACATCAAGATGACGAAAGTTTCACGACGATAAAAAACTGCTATACAAAACGACGCCTAAGAAGAACTGCTGCGCGGCCTTTTCATAAAAAAAACTTAAATTTGGGTTTGAGGCCAAAATACCCAACCAAACAGAACAATTTTTTTAATCGTAATAATTTCATTTATGTCTAATATCTAGTACACGGATATACGCTGTTTTATTTATTTTTGTTTTAAATTACCGTTGACGTTGGCCATTAAAGAATTCAATTTTCGTGATCTTACCCCACCTTGTGTTAATATAACAAAAAAAATTGACCATCATGAAAAGGCAAATTAATAGGGTAGAAATTTTAATTTAGAAACAATTTTTTTGTTACCAAAGTAAATCGGTGGTTTTTAATTTGAAATTACGCCCATCAATACTTTTTAATTGATTTTTAGTTTGTATTTCATCATATTCGTATAGTAAATAGAGCAACATTATTTTTTAAATACTTACATTGACTCACAAATTTCCAAGGTTGTCTCTAAAATCATGAAATATTGAATTCCTTAATGGCCTATACTTTTAAATTTAAAACGCCAATAAATAAAGTAGCATACATCCGTCATTTGTTATTTGAATATAAAAATAATTTTTCAGTTTGGTTGGTGATTTTACCCTCAAATCCAAATTTAAGTTGTGTAAGAAAAAGGCCACCCAGCCATTCCCCTTAAAATACTCCACAAATCCATGCGAGAAAGCTCCCGAACCGACACACAAAACAGAATACGTTATATGTAAAAGGTGTTATGGAAAAACAGAAAAGGTATCATCGAATAATCTGGATTTTCCGCCATCCAAGTAACATTATTTCACGGCTCGGCGGTGTTACAGAACAGGACAGGTACCAGACCCAAAGTAGGTAGAAAAAAACCACAGGTATTTTTATGAAGTGGATAACAGGGAATTACAAATCACGGAATATCTTTCAGTTTTCATCGATCTAAATATTTTGCACAAGCCGAGAATTTCAAGTAATTTTCTCTAAATGACATTTTAATAGGCAACGAAACTTGTTCATGAATGTCTAATGCAGCGGCACTTAACCGGTGTTCCATGAGCTCGATTAAAGTTTTCATAATATACTAGCTGACCCGGAAAAGGGTTGTTCTGCCATATAAATTATTTCTAGTGAATATTTATAAAACATAACGAATGTATTGTAAGTGTGTGGGGATGGGATCTATGACAAAAAGAGGATGATGACCGCCGATAAAAACAAAAGAACACCAACCAATCATTTTCACAATTCAATGCATGCATTTCATTAAAGTAATGGACATCTTCATTGTTTGATCTCTCAAAAGTTAAATGTAAAGTGAACAAAAGTAATATATTTTTTGTCCTAAAGTAGGAAAATGAAATAAAGAAAATCAATATTAATTTCGAAGCGCAGTTGAGTGTACAATATTTTTGTCAGTCTTTAGCCAACACAAATAAGCTCGATGGTTTGCCCACGTGAGAACATGCCGATGAGGCGGACGTAGCGCCATCTGTCATTCATCAACATAAATAATTTCGTTCTGTTTGAAGTACGACCGATGGTTAAATTTGTTCAAACAAAAATAATAAAATCAGAGGGTGAAAATTTGGGGTTATAGCATGGACATATGAATATATCTGGACCTGCCCTAAGTGATAAAAGCGTATTATTTCCCCCTCCCCATACCAGTTCCATGGAGCCGGCTGGGCTTACGAGAGCCTCGCTTGAATCTAAAAAATGTGACGTCATCATTCTTGTCCTGACCAGCGCCGAGCTCACATCGTACATTTTACGAAATAACACGGCAAAAATGAGAGCTTGTGCTATACACGCAATACCCTAAAATATGTGGACATAGCGAATTGCTCCAGTGAGCTCGTCGTTTCATAACTTACTTACAGGGGTAAGTAAATTATGAAACATTTGTAAAAGTGTCTTAACTAAATACGGCAATAAAATATTCCTCTGTGAAAATCGGCGAACTTTACTTTGTCGCATTTGGACTTCGCAAATATGTTAATAACGTGGCGAGCAATTCGCGCTCCCATGTAAAAAGGTCTATTCATTCAAAAGCAGATTTTGCTTTTAAGAACTAAATAGTGATATTATAATGCGAGATGCCTATATACTGTCAGATTGATTTTTTAACGAATCACAGTCATCTTTCCCCTCTTCCCCCCCATACTTTGGTTTTACCTTCTCGTCTATTAAATTTGGATGTCTATGGGTTATAGGTATTTTTTGATTCCAAATAAAAAAAATACAAAAACTAATTTTTGTCAAAAAAATAGAAAAAATCTGGATAGTGACACCCTAATCACCTAGCGGTATGAAATATACTTAACGTCCTATTCTCATACCTACCAAATATATATAAAAAAATCATAAAAATCGTTAAGAGTCGTTTCGGAGGAGTGCGACCACAAACACCGTGACATTTTTTTATATATATATAAGAAGATTACCGACATAACATAAGTTAAATCAACGGGATATTTTCTCAGTGATTTTATGGTAGTATCACCTCTAATGTAGTCAAACAAAAAGATGACTTAAATACTGCTTTGACGTGCACCTACACATGGCTAAATAGCGAAAAACCCACTTTGTATAGTAGGTACACGCCGAATTTGAAAACCGTTTAGAAGTTATTAAAATAACTGTATGATGTAATTAATATAAGTCATATTATATGGTGTACATATTATGCGCATCCTGTCGGCTGCGCCAGTGTGGCATACTGTTTCTCTTACTTCATCGGGTGCGTCAATGATACTTCGGTTCGTCAGATTTCGATTCGTTTATTACTTCTTAATTACAATTAATTGTTATGAAAATAATTTAATAAGGAAAATAATGTTCTAAATTACCCCAGGGTTATTAATATTTGTTTATATTAATAACTCAAATTATTTTACTGGCTACTAATAGTTTCACTTTTTCTCCGATTAGTTAAACTTTCGAACGATAGGGGGATGATGATCGATTTCCTTCACTTCTTGGATTCGCATCTTGAGGGCAGGATGTGAATCCGATAGTCAACAAGTGGATTTTAAATTATAATGGAAATAGTTTAATCGGCTGGTTTTTCAAGTTATTTTAATATGTGAACGATAGTTTCCTTTAAATCTCAGCCGGTACAAGGTTATCGTGAATGGAGAATCTTTATTTTACGGGTATTCAAGTGTAGAATCCCGTTGTGCTACAATGGCGGTTTGATCGACAAATTTAATCATAATCTTCGATTATATACACCATCCGTCATTCGGCGAGATGTATCACCAATAATACAACGGCACACAACCCGTCCGCCTTTTCCACACCATATATTTCCAACCTGATGGGACCTTAACCATATAATGGAGGACGCCCAGGGCATGGCGTTCCCATACTCCACAACTACCCAAGATGGATGGAGAAGATCGAGTAACCTGGCGATGATGCAAAAGTGAGGGAGGAACGGTCCCCTCGCTTTGCATCTGGATTCGACGCAGCCACGTTATAGGTTTTTAGCTAGGATGTAGATGTAGTATGGTCCACAGGTATGATTAATCTTTTAATATATAAATCTTGTTTTACATCCACTCTTTTATTTTACATTTCCAAGCTTCACAACATTGAATAAAATAACAGTGCCCACGCTCTGATGGGAGTATTTCATGCCTACCGACACAGTCCAGCATATCTCGTACCCACGAGATTTGGCTTCCAAGATCCCATGAGATTAAAGCTGATAACTGTGTACCTTTATGTACAACCCTGTAACTATAACATTTAATACACCCATTCAATAAGAGGTGTAAATGTCATGATAACGTGACCATAAAGTAGGTACAAATCACAACACAACCATCCAGTGTCATTACCCATTTAACCCTATCACCCTGTTAAATAACCTACCCTACTTCAATTTATTTATAACATAATATTTAACTGGACTTAACGTACGATCTAATTTATGGTATGTGTTTATCTGCAAAAAGGGAACTGGTCACTGAAGGTTCCCACCTGTCGATCGGACAACATCGGCTATCCCCGTACGGCGACGGTTGACTCTTTCATTTTCTTCACTTTCAAAATGTAGTACAACTTTACTGACCTCTGTTGAGACACATCAAAACTACATACCTGTCAGTGGCGGATACAGAAAAAACTCAAGGGGGGGGGGGGGGGCGCTAAAGATATAAGAAAACCAAAAAGTAGACAACTGGGAGAATACGACGAACCGCACAAAGAGGAGACCGACTATACGATTTTGGCAGCCACCTCTGGTCTGGAGCTCCAAAATACCCAAAAAATACCCCCCACTCTGTGCAGAAACGGGCGGTCCGCTTTAGATTCTCCCATCTTAACAAACGGATTGCAATCTTTAGAGCACAGGCGTCGGGTGGGAATGCTATCCTTGTTCTACCGGTATAACAATGGAAGATCCTCCGAGGAACTAGCGTCATTGATCCCTTCGGCACCGGTGCATAGTCGGGAAACACGCCAAACGCGTGCCCAACATTTGTACACGGTTGACATTTGTCACATGAGAACGGGTCGTTTCTTTGACTCGTTCTTGTGTTCAACAGCTAGGCTGTGGAATGATTTGCCGGCCTCTGTGTTTCCTCCTTCCTACAACATGGGTCTCTTCAAGACCAATTTTCATTTCTTCCTCTCCTCAAAAAGACATAGGCCCCGAGGGAAATTATTTTTCTCAGGGCCTCCTGTGTGAAGTTAATGTAAAAAAATACTATCTCATTCTCTCGCAAGCTAAAACATACAGATGGATGTGTTTGTCAAATCACAACGGTGCTGAGGAAGTTTCCACTTCAATAAATAAATAAAAGATTGACGGACTGCACATTTAAAACTTGGCTGGCCACAGGGAGCAGTAGGGCTGCATTACACGATCGATCGAGTCGGGCCGGGTACCTTTACATGAAACGACGTATGAATGTGAATGAAGCAAAAGTTTCAATTTAGGAGGCGAGTGTGGGTACCGCTGCCACGGGAATTGTTTATTGCATAAACAACACCTCTGCTATAAGTCATCCCAAGTGGATTGCTAAGTTTGGTGACTTAGTTGGGATGCCTGAGTTCTTGGGATGTGATTTTTCAAAGTAGCGGCGGAAGCAGTTGCCCACGTACTGCGTGTCAAGCTGGAAAGGACTGGTTGAGGGAGACCATTTAACCTCTCCAGCAGGAATCCCTCGACCCATTTCCTCGCATTGCAGTGAGAGGGAAAGTTTCATCCGTCCATCTCTCCTGGACACACTAACCCAGAGAGTCCTAACCACCTATCATTCCACTAAAATGACCCTTCACATAATATCTCCAAAGACATTTTTTTTAATAATAATATATTTTGTAATAGTTATCCAAAAATGACAATGGATAAGTTTATGTATTCGGGAAGTATGTTTACGAGAGATGGGGAGTCTGATAGAGATATTGAAAGGAAGGTAAATGCAGGTAACTCCGCATTTATGGAGGACTGAACGCCGTTGGCGCTAACAAAAAACTGTCGAAAGAAGCGAAGCTAGCAGTCCACAATGGAGTGCTGGTACCAACCCTGATGTATGGCAGTGAAGCATGAAACTGGCAGAGGAAGGACTAAATGTTATAGAAAGCCATGTATGATAGTGTGAGAAAAATATGAAAAGAATGCAATGTTGATACAAGCGTAATAAGTAAGATTAAGAAAGGGACGCTCGGATGGTTTAGACATGTAGAGCGAATGATTGAAGAAAGATTTTCTTGTATTTAGGGTGGCCAAGGGGGGGGGGGGGGGGCGCGCGCCCCCCCGCCCCCCCCCCCCCCTCTATCCGCCACTGATACCTGTACCAACGACATCTATTGAAATAGATTGAAGCTTTTTTTTTCAAACACATTTGTTATGTACAATTTTCACAAAGCTTTTTTTAAAAAGTGTCATGAAATAAAAATAATAAATGGTTAGTAGCGTTAGATGGGGTGAATTTGTACAACATATTATTAATTTAAAGAATATTTAAAAAAAAGTTATAGGTGAATTGACTCTTCAATAAATCAACAACGATCTCTGAGTATCCTCCTTCCCACAATATGGGTCTCTTCAAGACCAATGTGCATTCCTTCCTTTCCTCAAAAAGACCCTCAACACAGTGCATATGACATAGTGTGGAGTTAATGTTAAAAAAAATTTAAGTTGATCATTACGTTATTTAGTTCTATTTTCGTGTTTACACTCTCAATATATCACAACATGTTTGTTTTACGTCTTTGTGATCTTAAATATTTTAATGTTTCAAGTTTTTTTATGAATTTGTCATATCGAAAGTGTTCCATGATTTCGAAAAGGTTAAGAGCCACTGGTCTAATAACAGAAGGTGGTTGATTGGCGCAAGCAACGCAACATGGTAAAAATACATTTCACGAAGTAGTTACTCTAAATAAAATATGAGTTATGATGAAACAGAAATCGCAAACAGCCGCACTAGGATTAAAGTCTAAATTAATATTTTTATGGAGGTCATAGGCAAACGAACGCAAGTACGCAAAAATGTTTTGATAGCTTCATTAATTAAAATATATTACTCAATTTGGAAGCCGGATTAGGATACAATTACCAATACTGTGCCATAATAGGTCGCCCCAACTGCCATTGTTCTCTACGTTTGGTGTCTTAGCAAGGTTGCCCGGGTTCGTGGGGTGTGGTTTGTCCAGGTGCCGGTCGAGGGAGGCCTTTTGACCTCTCTCTCTCTACCCGTCTCTTGCACAGTAGTAGGAGGAATAGATTCATACGTCCATCACTCCCGGACATACTGATCCCATGCACACCCCTCATATATTTTTCCTTTCCGATCTTCCTCTCTTTCATATCATTAAAAATGTCCTCCGCACTGCACCCCTGGAGGTAAATTATTTAATTATACAAATTAAAACGGTGGTCGAGGTGGAAGGCTCTTGACTCGCAACCCGAAGGTCGCGGGATCACGGGAGATCGAATCCCAACGTGGGCAAATAATTTTTATTTCAATTAATTTGCGTTATTAACAATTACATAAAAATAATATATAGTATATTTTCGGCACGTTCCAGAGCGGAAGATACTCTCGGTATCGCCCTGGTGTAAGACCACCATTCAGAATTGAAACGTTGCTTAAAATGGCTTTAGCCGTGTTTGGTGACCAGATCTGAATAGCCAGACTTCCCCACCTTCATCTTCCCGGTCTCCTTCCACTCCCCGCTACCTTTAGCCTCACAAAATACCCCAATTGGGGATGGCATAGTCTCACTGGCTCCAGACGGAAGCAGTTGGGACTATTGTGCGGTACTACCATTAAAAAAAAAAAAATGCCCAGCTAGTTATGATAGATGCTTACATAATAAACATTATTTTAAACATGTTGAGCTACCGTAATTAAATTAATTAAAAAGCAATAAATTAATTAACATCGCAGATAGTTAAATATTGTTATGAAATGTTTAATTCACAGTGATATTCAGTATTAATATCTATCGTGTATTACCTTATTAATTCATTTGGTAAGTCATTTTTAGAGTTTTTTTTCGTTTAATTACCAAACATAGCCACAGTAAAAGCCGTAATATTTATCCAGTGCTGGAAAAATGTTTTGCACACTCCAAACGGCTTTTCCACAACAGTTTCTTATTTTTCATCACTGGCTTTCCGGGAATCATGTTTTCTTCTTTTTTTTTTAAAATTATGTCTGGCCATTATGTTATTATACCCTTCAAGGCCATCATTAAAAAATACAGAGAAAGGAAAGGTGAATTTATATGTTAATTTTATTTCAATATGCAAATTTCGAATTATGTATATGGAAGATTGGAATCGATTTCAGACCTAGAAGAGATGAGATTTTGATTGGAGGGGAGGTAATTTTAGATAACACTTGATAGAAGAGAGATTATTTATTTATGGAGGGACAACCAAAAAAATATGTGACCTAAAGTTCTCACATCTAGACCACAAAATGTACAATTTGGGGAGTCAAGGATGTGAATTTTAAAAAGGTGAGAAGGAACGGAACGCAAGTTTTCTTACTGCAACAAATACTACAGGTATCAACAGATAAGTTGAACAATCATGGATGAACATGAAAAATCGTGCTTATGCTCATTCTGAAAAGTCGTGCCCATTTTGATTTTTGCTCAACAACACTTACAACGCTCAACTACATAACGTCATATATTTTTAAATTGCCTTTGAATGCAAAACCATTTCTTTGGCTCTTTTCTGAACCAAAATAATTTTCCGAGCCATCTGTTTTGTATTTCCGTAGATTCTTGTGTGACGAAGCTCTAACGTCAAGTTTTAAGGCTTCCATTTATTTTGCAAGGTTTCGGCATCACTTTGAACCTTTTGCAATTACCCTTTTGTTTGCATCCGATAGAGTTGGATAGGGTTCAAACTTAGCCTTATCATGAACTGAGGTGTCTAAGTTTGCAAAGATGAATTCTCATAATATATTTAACAATTTATTGTTTTGAGGTCCAATCTTGTGTAAAGTATATTATATTACAACGTGGATCTATCTTGGAATGGCATTAGGGAAATGTAGCCAGAACCTTATGCAATTAATTATTATGCCCTAGCTAGTTGCATATGGTTCTATCTGCACGTGGAGGTATGTTCTAAAGTGGTAAGCATAGTCCTATTTAAACATTTTCCTTTAAAATTTGATAAATTATTATACTTTACACAAGATTCTACCACAAAATCAGAAACCAAAGTGACGATAAACAGAAAGGCTTTTCTCACTACTTACTCACGCTAACCAGCACACTCGTAGTCTGGTGTGTGGAACGAGAGATTCTACGACAGTATTTATTTGTATATCTATTAAATTTAAAACAGTTCAACTGCACGTAATCTACTATAAACCTAAACGTTCACATATGAACTTCCACAATAGCGCTCATTTCTAATATTTATTACATAAGTAAATCATTTTTATATCCTTCGTTAAATAAGCTCAAGCTAGCTACGTTTTTATTTTATAATGTCTGAGGTTTACAATTAAACACAGAAACTGATTCATATGTAAGACGTTTATTGACACTGTTGACAAGTTCAAGGTTATACATCAAGTGAAGCGACAGACCTGCCAACTATCAGCATCTGACAGCTGGTTATTATTATTACCAACATAACATCCTTCCCTCCTTCCATTTTATTTTTATTTTTTATATCTAACCAAATAATAATGACAAAGAAACTTAAGAGTAATCACTGTGACTAAATCGTACAGGGGGTTTCACCACTCTGCCAGACCTAGTTATAATATCATTATTTCCACTAGTGCTGGGTAAAGGTTCAATAACAATTTTATTTTCCTGACTTCTAAAGTCTTGCCATTCATCGGGATTCTCATAACTTGATTTTGACTTAAGGCAACTTTTTTTTATTTGGTTAACATGAACCTTTTTCACCTCTACTCCAATTAATTGAATTAGATACACCCATGAACTTAATTTTAACTTAACAGTTCCCTGAAACCATTTCATAGGACCTTTCACAATCATTTTCCTTAAATTCTTTCAATGCATTTTTTTTTTGATTGTTTGACATTTTGTGATTGTTTACTTTTATTGACATGACTTTCTTCTGACAAAATATGTAGTGGTGTACGTGGCTCATATGAAAATATTTTAGCCATTGGAGATACACCCGTAACAGAAGTAGGAGTGGAACGATAACTATACAGACAATCTATTAGACGTTGAGCTGGCGATAAAAATTTTGAATTTTTCGAAAACACAAATTTAATTAATATTTTTTTGAAAGTTTGAACAGACCGTTCCGCTAACCCATTTGACTCGGGATTATACGGCGGACAAAATAATAATTTAATTGATTTTTCTTTACAAAAAATAGAAAATTCTTTGCATGAAAATGGGGGACCATTATCACAAACAATAGTTTTCGGAAAAGCGAATCTGGAAAAAACTTCACTTAATTTAGATAACAAATCCGAATATTTAGTATTTTTCATGTAAAAACATTCTACCCACTTTGAATATGAGTCGCAAACTAATAAGTATTTTGAACCTTTTAAATCAAAAAAATCCAAATGGACTCTTTCCCATGGACTTTCAGCAATAGGCCAACTATGACGTACATTTTTGTTAGCATTTTGTACAGACTGACACATTTCACATCTAGAAATAACATCTTCAATATCTTGATTCATACCTAACCACCATACATATGAACGAGCAAGAATTTTTGATCTGACTATACCAGGATGACCATAATGTATTAAATTTAGGACTTTGGACTTAAGAGATTCTGGTATTACAATTCTGTCACCAAATAAAAGACATTTTCCTTTGACCGACAGTAAATTTTTAAACTTGAAATATTTCTTAATTTCTGGACTTGACAAGTTTTCAATCCAACCGATTGAAACATACTTAATGACTTTACATAATGTTTCATCTTTTTCAGAATGACTTTCAACTTCTGAGAATGGAATTAAAGGTGTAGACATGTATACAAAATTACATTCTTCAGTATTGAATTGTTGTTTACTTGGCAAACGTGACATTACATCTGCTTGAGGAATTTTCAATCCTTTTTTATATTCCAATTTATAATTGTATGCAGACAATATTATAGACCATCTTATAAGACGTGATGCTGCTAAAACGGGGACTTTTTTGTTTTCAGCAAATAAAGACAACAATGGAGCATGATCAGTATATATCGTAAAATGACGACCAATTAAATATTTGTGAAATTTCTTAATTCCAAAAATAATAGCAAGTGCTTCCTTGTGCAATTGGCTATAATTTCTTTGAGCTGAATTTAATGTTGCAGACTCAAAAGCTATAGGAAATTCTTGATTCTTTACGACATGACTTAAGACACAACCGACACCGTATGCACTGGAATCGACTGTAAGACACAATGGTTTTGACGGATCAAATAAAACTAACATAGTTTTATCTGACAAAAGAGACTTACTATTTACAAATGCCTTTTCGCATTCATCAGACCAACACCATTTTACATTTTTTCTTAATAAATTATGAAGTGGTTCTAGCACTGTAGGACACATAGGAATAAAATTCCTATAAAAATTTAACATTGACAAATATGACTTTAGTTGAGTAACATTTTCTGGACACCCAGTAGACTTAATTTTCTCAACTTTCGACAAAGACGGACTTTTGCCTTGACCTGACAAAGTAAACCCTAAAAATTCAAAAGAATTCACAAAAAATTCACTTTTTGACACATTAATTTTTATATTAAACTCATTTAATTTTGACAAAACTTTATCCAAAGTATCAGAACACTCCTTCTCGTCTTTACCACCTATACAAATATCATCAATGTATGCAGCACAGTTTTTTATGCCACCCAAAACTGTATCAATTACCATTTGAAAAACGGCAGGAGCCGATGACAAACCATAAGGTAAACGATTATAGACATATAAACCATTACATGTATTAATTGTAAGTAATTCTTTACTAGAATCTGACACAGACAACTGTAAATATGCGTTTGTTAAATCTAATTTACAGAATACTTGACAACCTGAAAATTTATTAAAAATATCCTCTGGACGTGGAATAGGATATTGATCAATTCTCAATTGTGGATTGACTGTAGATTTCAAATCTGCACATAAACGTAATTTTCCATTTTGTTTAGGTACACAAACTATAGGAGAAGACCAACTACTATATTTAACTTTTGAAATAATGCCTTCGCTTTCAAGACGACTTAGCTCTTGGCATACTTCAGCACGAAGTGCATAAGGAACTTCATATGCTTTGTGAAAAACAGGAGTAGCATTATTTTTTAAACTTAAATTCACAGAAAATTCTTTAATTGGTAAATCGTTATTAGTAATCGAAAAAGAATTTAAATATTTTTGTGACAATTTTTTGACAATATTTGTTTTATTTTTCTGGCTGACAGACACTGAATTTACAGTATTATTATGCATATTTGACATTAAAGAACTTATGAAAGTATTTTCCCAAGATGGATTCAACACTTTTAACCAATTTCTACCCAGAATAGCATCAGACGACAGATTTTTTATAACCAATACTGGTAAATCCATTACAACATTAGAATCCACAACATTCACTTTTGCCATAAAAAATCCAAAACAAAATAAATTTTGACTATTTGCTGTGAACAAATTACCGTAGAATTGACTTAACTGACAAGTTTTGAAAAATTTTAAATACATTTTGTTACTTATTAATGTCGAAGAACTTCCCGTGTCAATCATAAAAGACATATTGATACAATTTACGGAATAAATTCGGTGTTTGGGTAAAATTCCTAAAAAATAAAACTAGTTATTTTTATACTAATTTGGGGTCGGGGAATCCGAATCTGAAAGAATTAGGCGTCGGCAAGCAATATTAACTGAATTACAGGACTTTAAAAAATTTTATACACATACAGGAAAATAGCCATTTTGGAAGCATTTTGATTCCTAGAAAATCAAACTAGTTATTTTTATACTAACTATGGGCTGGGGAATCCGAATCTGAAAGAATTAGGCCGCGGCAAGCAATATTAACTGAATTACACGACTTAAAAATTTTCTATACACACACACTTGAAAATAATCATTTCGGAAGTATTTTGACACATGTAGTACAAAGATCATAGAAAAACAAGAAATATACAAAAACATGTGCCGGTAGTGTTACCAGCTCTCAAAAACATACCTTATAAATCGACCAAGTCTTCTTCGTCCGTCGTATTAACACATTAACCTGATGAATTACGACTATCTCAACGGCGTATTCTTAAATCAAAAGTATGAAAATTCGTAGTCTTAAAAATGCGTAACCTAACCTAACCTAACGTTAGGTTTGTGTAACATGGTTTGTGCCCCTTTATACCGCCTGCTCGCGTCCCTAACCTAACCTAACCTAACGCTAGGTTTGTGTAACATGGTTTGTGCCCCTTTATACCGCCTGCTCGCGTCACGGCAAAAAAACATCCCTGTTTTCAAGTAGTTTAGCGGCTACGCTAGGTTTGTGTAACATGGTTTGTGCCCCTTTATACCGCCTGCTCGCGTCCCTAACCTATCCTAACCTAACGCTAGGTTTGTGTAACATGGTTTGTGCCCCTTTATACCGCCTGCTGGCGTCACGGCAAAAAAACATCCCTGTTTTCAAGTAGTTTAGCGGCTACGCTAGGTTTGTGTAACATGGTTTGTGCCCCTTTATACCGCCTGCTCGCGTCACGGCAAAAAAACATCCCTGTTTTCGAGTAGTTTAGCGGCTACGCTAGGTTTGTGTAACATGGTTTGTGCCCCTTTATACCGCCTGCTCGCGTCACGGCAAAAAAACATCCCTGTTTTCGAGTAGTTTAGCGGCTACGCTAGGTTTGTGTAACATGGTTTGTGCCCCTTTATACCGCCTGCTCGCGTCACGGCAAAAAAACATCCCTGTTTTCAAGTAGTTTAGCGGCTACGCTAGGTTTGTGTAACATGGTTTGTGCCCCTTTATACCGCCTGCTCGCGTCACGGCAAAAAAACATCCCTGTTTTCGAGTAGTTTAGCGGCTACGCTAGGTTTGTGTAACATGGTTTGTGCCCCTTTATACCGCCTGCTCGCGTCACGGCAAAAAAACATCCCTGTTTTCGAGTAGTTTAGCGGCTACGCTAGGTTTGTGTAACATGGTTTGTGCCCCTTTATACCGCCTGCTCGCGTCACGGCAAAAAAACATCCCTGTTTTCAAGTAGTTTAGCAGCTACGCCGGGTTTATGTAACATGGTTTGTGATACAAAAGAACGTGCCCCTTTATAACGCCTACTCGCGTCAAGGAATAAAAACTCCACAATACTAGTTGGTGTACCTTCCTAAAATATTTGAGAATCAATTATAAAAAATAAGTACTTAAAATATAAACATGTTATTTTACGTTATAAATATTACTGCTTAATGGCAACACTTAATTTTGTGTGGTAAAAACATCTATGTTATCGTGTTTTTCTATGATCTTTGTACTACACGTGTCAAAATACTTCCGGAATGATTATTTTCATGTGTGTGTGTATAGAAAATTTTTAAGTCGTGTAATTAAGTTAATATTGCTTGCCGCCGCCTAATTCTTTCAGATTCGGATTCCCCGGCCCATAGTTAGTATAAAAATAACTAGTTTGATTTTCTAGGAATCAAAATGCTTCCAAAATGGCTATTTTCCTGTATGTGTATAAAAATTTTTAAAGTCCTGTAATTCAGTTAATATTGCTTGCCGACGCCTAATTCTTTCAGATTCGGATTCCCCGACCCCAAATTAGTATAAAAATAACTAGTTTTATTTTTTAGGAATTTTACCCAAACACCGAACTTTAGCCCAATTTACAATTAAATTAATTTTCGCTGTATCAGACACTGACATATTTAATACATTTACATTATTGACACATTTTACGTGATTGATGATTGATTTTGCTTTTGGACAAAATTTCGACGTATGCCCGTAAATATTACACTTGTAACATTTCCACTTTTTTGAAGGACATAACTCCGGTTGATGAGTTATAAAACACCTCTCGCATCTTCTGGACCCTTGACGTGATGGAGATGACAGCTGACTTGATGACCTTGAACTCCTTTGATCCTTGGACGCCGACCTTTGACCCAGATGAATTCGCTTACTCGGACTATGCTGGCGTGAAGGGCGATCCTTTGAGACATGACATGTTTTTTTATGTGACATTTTTGACTTGACTTCACAGATTTCCGATGAATAATTTTCTTTGTGTAAAATTTGCTCTGAGCTGTGATTTACTGTCTCAATATTCTTGACAATTAATATTGCTTTCTCAAAAGTTAACGATTCATCTTCAGATAGCAATCTTCTAGTCATTGCATCATCTTTTAAACCACACACCAATTTATCTCTCAGAGCTTGGTCTAGAAAGGCACCAAAATTGCATGATATTGACAGACTTTTTATATCGGTAATATAATCATCGATTCCTTCGTTAGAATGTTGTTTCCGGTTATAAAATTTATATCTTTGCGCAATTGTACACCTCTTTTCTTCATATTTACTCTTCAGTGTTGTTACAATATCGTTGAAGGTTAAATCTTCTAGATTTTTCGGATGCACTGTTTCTTTTAAAATTTTGAATTTCTCTGCACCGATCAACATACATAAATATCCAATTTTTTCTTTCTCTGCGATATTAATAATTTTTAGATACATTTGTATGCGTTCCAAAAACATATTGAAACTTTCGCAATCTGGTTCGAAATGAGGCACTGGCAAGGTACTACTCGACATGTTGAAAAAAAATGTCGAAATCACTGTTAAACTGAAAATATTATTAACACACGTTTTAACTGATTTACTGATTTTCCTCGTCGCCAATTATAATGTCTGAGGTTTACAATTAAACACAGAAACTGATTCATATGTAAGACGTTTATTGACACTGTTGACAAGTTCAAAATTAAACATCAAGTGAAGCGACAGACCTGCCAACTATCAGCATCTGACAGCTGGTTATTATTATTACCAACATAACATATTTCACCAGGAGCTAAGCTGTACTTTTGAATGCCCTTATACAAAAAAAATTGTGTTGGTGATTTTTCGTCTACTATTTTCATTCTGTCTTGTATGGTTTGAGCGGAAGTCTTTATTGTAACGCTATTTATCTCTAAAGTAACAATTCTAGATACAGATTAAAATATTACAGAAAATTCTTTGTTTAACACTCAATATGATACGCAATTTCGCATTTTCTGCATTGACTTACAGGTATTAATTACTCGTATACTTCAAGATCTATCTCACGGGTCTATTTTGGATTATTTGAAGTTTTTTTAAGTTACTTACATTACTAAGATAAAGAATACTAGATCAATAAGTAGTCTACGTGTGGTGCCAACAATAGTTTTATAAATTAGTAAACTTTTTCCCAATTCTTCCACCTCTTGGCATTTTCTTTTGAGTTTACGATTACGATTATAAAAATCAATATTAATTTTTATTACGTCCTTGCTTTGTGGTATATGATATACACAAGAAGCCAAAAATGAACACAATAATCCAGACATTAAACACAAAAACAACTTTCAAAAATGAATCGTGATACACAATTGGAAATGGTCGACAATATCAACAATCCATTCAAATCCATTCGAAACATTCTGACTTTTAAAATAATCGAATAATGTTTGTACAAAAATCTGTTATTGTTCCTTTTATCATTAGCAATCGAGCTTATAAAATTCAATGCTATAATCAGCGCTTTTATCACATTTATGAGAAATGCTCTATTGTTATATAGAGTACTTTAGAAAAGATCACTATTTTTTTAAATAGGGATACCGCACAAGAGTTCCAACTGGAGCTCCCGTCTGGAGTGAGACTATGGCATCCCCAATAGGGTTGATAGGATATTGTAGGCTGAAGAGAGTAGAGATGGGAAGAAAATGGATAAAATAAAGATGGATTTCAGATCAACGTTTCAATTCTGAAGGGTAGTCTTACGCCAGGACGATATTGATAGTGCCTTATATGGAACGTCATTATACTATCCAGAGTGTTACAGAACACACTTATTTTTTTATTTTTTTTATTTTTTATTTATTTCAAGATTTTTGTTTATACATTACAATGATAATATATGCAAGATTACAAAATAATTCATGTTTTATTCTACTACTCCATAAGTTGAGCTCTAGGAGTTCGTGTTTATGGGAGGAGTATTTTACATGCAAAAAAAAAAATAATAATGTTCATTATGTAAACAATTTTCAAAGAACTGATGAAATAAATATCTTAGGTAGGTACACAATTTAGACAATATCAATACAATTTTTTTTATTATTAAATATTGCTGTTTAAGTATGGGTAAATTAATTAATTACATAAAGTGTAAACATTGAGGGTACAATATGTCATTATCCAATTTAAGGGACTTAATTTGTTTTTTGAATAATTCATATTTCAGTGTATCTGTTATATTAATTTTGTTATTGGATAATAATTTATTTATTTATTTCAAAAACATCGGCACAACATGTGCCATTGACTTAATTATATTTATATATATTATAATACAATACCATAAGAAAGTGACGTAAAAATGTAAAGTTAAATATAAAAACAAAAGGTAAAAGAAAGGAGTTAAGGTAATGAGTAGTAAATAGAATTATGATGTATAAAATGAAAGTATAAAGTAAAAGTGTAAACTATAAAATATAAAGTATAATGTAAAAGTAAAAAGTTAAGATAAAAAGTTGAAAGGCAGGAAATAATATAAACTATAAGTTACCTTTGTAAATAATATAAATTACAAAAGTTATAAATATAAAAAAGTATGACAAGTAAACAGTAAGAAATGCTCTTAGGAGCCAAATATTGAAGATAACCAAAAATTAATAGAAAAAAATAATAAATAAAAGGAAGGTATTACGGAATATACAAAGCGACATGAAAAGTAGGTAACTATGATATGTTTCTAAGCCATAGGTATTAGAGTGCATACTGGTAGGACATAATATTATGGTTACATGATAATTTATTTATTATGATTACGTGGTAGTACTAGCAGATAAATTTTGTCTAATGCATCTTTTGTATGATGACAGACTTTCAGCATGATCGATATGAGCAAATTCATTACCTAAAGTGTGTAAACGATGTATTATTGAATTTTGTTCTGCATTACTGAGAGTGTTGTTGCAATAATAGGGTGTTTTGAGTCGAGTTGTTCTACTAGGTACATGATAATTTATTAACGATACCAATTCAGGGGAGTCAAACCAGTTATTGTTTATTTTAAATAAAAAAATAAGATCATTGAGTATTCTTCTATCTTTTAACGATAAGAGTCGCATTTTTTGTAATAGAGAAGCATAGTTTATGTTATCCGCGGGAATTCCGAATTTGAAATTAATTGATCTGAGAAATTTGCGTTGGATTTTTTCAATGGAGTTTGCGTGGCTTTTGTAGAGAGGGTTCCATATGGGCGAATTATATTCCAAATGACTCCTAACCAGAGTTGTATATAGTAATTTAAATGTATGAATGTATTTGAAATCTTTACATAGTCTTAGAATGAAGCCCAGCATTTTCATAGCTTTATTAGTAATGATATCAATGTGGTTGATAAATAGTAGTTTAGTGTCGAAGGTTATTCCGAGGTCCCTTATTACAGGTACTGACATTAAACTGTGATTGTTAAGTGAATAACTGTATTTGATGGGGTTTTTTATTCTAAAGAAACTCATGATTTGACATTTCTTAATGGTAAGTGTAAGTTTGTTAATAGTACACCATTCTGCGAATTTTACAAAATTGGATTGAAGGGACAAGCAGTCGTATATATTTTTAATGATTTTGTAAATTTTCATGTCATCAGCAAATAATAATATGTTAACATCAGAGAATATGGAAGTGACATCGTTTATAAATAGTATAAACAATATTGGACCAAGGTGCGAACCCTGAGGCACACCACTAGTTGCTTCAAATTCGTAAGACAAGTGTTCTTTAATAGAGACAGTTAGTACACGTTTTGATAAATAATTCCTAATCCAGCATAATAATTTACCACTTATTCCTAGTTTAGACAATTTATTTATAAGAATTTTAATGCAAACCTAATCAAAGGCTTTACTAAAATCCGTATAAATTGAGTCAACTTGTTCTCTATTAGAAAGAGCACCTGAGATAAAATTTTCGTACAGTGTAAGGTTAGTTAAAGTAGATCGTCCAGAGATAAAGCCATGTTGAAATGATGAGATATTAAATTTTATGCAAGAACATATTTTTTGAAGAATTAACTTTTCAAAAATTTTTGGTATCGACGATTGTATGCATATTGGTCTGTAATTTTCAACTAAAGACTTGTCTCCGCTTTTAAATATTGGAGTGAGAAAGCTATTTTTCCATATTTGCGGGAACTTGCCTGATAAAAGTGATTGATTAAATAGTAGGTACAGTGGGTAAGAGACACTAGCCCCACAGTTTTTAAGAAATACGGGGGGAATTTTATCTGGCCCTGAGCAAGATTTAGGTTCCAGTAGTTTGATACATACTGCAATTTCCTTAATCTCAATATGTACTTGACTAACCAAAATTTTATTTACATTTTTTATTCCAAATAATGCCAGGAATATATATTGAATATTGAATAAGTCAAGTTCGTACCTTAACTCCTCGTGTAACATTTTTAGTTTATAAATCGTGAAATAACAAATATTAATCAAATAAAATTTATTCGTGCACGCCTGGATTTGAACTTGCGACCTTCGGATTGCTTGTCTAGAGCCTTACCCCTCGACCACGGAGGTCGTCACTATGCTAATGGAAAGTAAAACCAAAGCTCAATCAACGGGAAATTGCTTAATTTCAATATCGATCAATCAACAATATGGTGGCGTTGTTGACTAAGTTTCCAAACAATGGACCTTTGCAATAGAGGTTAAGAATTATTAGTCAAACATTACTTCTCTCCATCGATAATGATAATAGTTTCGAACTTTACTGCTACAGATTAATAATATTATGTAAGACAAATCTGGTTTTGATCTACTGTATTTCCAGACCATATAATAAGTACCACACTTTGTACCTCCGTGATGTAAGACCTTACTGAACACTTACAAGGCGTAGCATCAGCTATTCAATTTTGAATACTTAAAATTTACTACAAGTGCTCTTACGATTCTCTCTTAATTTCTGTTTCTAATTCTATGTAGGTAGTTATTATAACCGAGGATCCATAAACCGATAGCAGTGTTTTATGGAGTGTCCCGTCTTTTAATCCCCTATCAGTTGACCCCTTCCCCAAATAGTTTATCCTCCCCCCAATAGTTAATCTCTGCCATTTGATCCCCGAAAGTCCCTATTTTGACGTACTTCCTCCCTGGTGACGTTGAGAAGATATACGGCAGTAGGCGTCTTGAGTGGAAATTTGATATACGCATATTTAGCTAATAATAATTCCGTGTCCTCGAAGAGGATATACTGCCGAATAACAAAAAAACGACATATTTATGTGTGCGGTCGGCTTAGGTATAAACGATGTACCAACTAGATATAAGTATTTCGACTTTTGTCATAATGTCGAATATTATGGAGGAAGTATAATCCTTTGGTGGATCAAGTGTCTGAGGGATCATCTGGCAAAACTGTCAATTTTCCAGGGGATCAACTGTCCGGAAGAGCAATGTCCGAGGGATCAACTATCTGGGAAATCAATCCTTCGGAGAATCAAGTTTCCAAAGGAATCATCTGGCAGAGGTGTCAATTGTCCAGTGGATCAACTGTCCCGGAGAGCATTGTCCGGGGGATCAACTGTCCGGGAGAGCAATGTCCGGGGGATCAACTATCTGGAAAGTAATGTCCGGTGGATTAGTGTGCGGGGGGTCAACTGTCGATAAACTATCGGTGGATCTGCTATACGGGATCAAGTGTCAAGGAACCATTTCGTGGTCATATCTGAGTAAGTCATTTTTCTTTATTCGGGTGAAATTGATTAAAGGTTGATTTTCTCAAACAGATAATTAATTTTTGCTACCTAGGAGTCGAAAGGTCTTATGCAGTTTGGCGACACCAGATTTCTTCCGGTGTAGATACAAACTTCTGAGGGTTTCCAATGAGCTAACCTCAACTTTCTTTATATGTTATTCTGATGTATGAGCTATAATATTAATAGTATCATTAAAATCATTCAGTAGTTTTTGCGTGTAAGAGTAACAAACAGACATACTACATCCATACAAACTTTCGCGTTTATAATATATGTAAGATTGTTTCGGGTTCTGTTCATAATGCTTTCTGGAAATTGTTAGGTTTCATTTTAATTGTTTTGTGGATTTCACCGTTCAATGTGTTCTGACATTTGTCACATCAATCAAAATATGTCTTAAAATGAGAGGAATAATTTTATATTTGAAAGTTGTTGAGTGGTTGAATAATGTGAATATAAAAATTGAGTTTGAGTTCATTAAATCGGCACCTTGACTACTTTAAAAAATATGGAACGGGCCACTTAAAATTTTTATTACAACGGAGAAGAAATGTATTTTATAAACCAATATATTCTTAAAATATTTTTTCGAGGCTTTATGAGCTCCTTAGTGTTTTTGGTCATTTAGTATCTTTTGTAAGATGTAGATACATTTTATTATATAAGTTCTAAGTTCTTACAATCAAGCTGATTGATCAGTTTTGTAAGATTTTTAAGATAAATAATGAAGAATTAAAACATACTTAAAAAAAAGACTGAATAAACATACTTAAAAAAAGTGCAAAACTTGTGTTTAAGCGCGATAGATGTTTCGCTTACTAAATAATATAGACGGTCTTACTTTCAAATGGTGGTGAAGCTACTGACAGACGAATAATTTATTGCAAACTATCTAAAGTTCCCGGCGTTGCCCGGGCTTTATTCTGTTTTATGAGGTGGGAATGGGTTGATTTTGCATGTAAACAATAACCTTTCTGTCAGAAGGTCAGAATTTGTCCACTTTGCAATAAAATCCATATAAATGGAATATTTCTGAATCTACGCAAGAATTAAAAACTGTTTTTGAAAGGTGTTGAAATACGCCATCAAATTTTAATTATTGAAAATATACATACAATTGTATAAATACAAAAATTTTAAATGCATACAAGATAAAGTTTTGAAAATGGCTCACCTTACGTTTTTAAAATTTATTTTTTTTATTTTTTTTTTTTATTGGCAATGTTTATTAAAAATACATATGAAGTTACAACAGTTACATAGTTACATAGTTACATAAGGTTAACAAAAAAATTAAAAAAATTGCCTTTCCTCACCATAAAGAGACAACGCTCTTGTGTTTGGTGTGGGAGTTCTAGCTCAATTAGTAAATAATAATAACGGCTATTGTAAATAATAAGTAGGTTAAAAAATCTTGTATAAATTTACAAATAAAAATCCTGAAGAGTTAAAAAAAATCATAATATAAATTAAAAAATCATTATAAATGGAAGAATCATGTAAGTTAGTAACAAAAATTATTGTAATAAGTAAGTAAAGGATACGTAAGAAAGAACGCAAGATTTATACAATAGTAAACTCAGAGATTTAGAAACTAAGAAATGAAAGAAAAAAGAAGGAATATATGATTTCGATTTGATTTTCGATGGTTTTTAATTTTAATTGGAGGTTGTTATAATAGATTATGCCCAGATAAAGATAGGAATTTTGAATGTGCTTAGTATTAAATTTAGGAATTTTAATAGTTTTCTGGTATCTTGCTGATGTATTGAATTGGAAGTTTCGAGTATTTAACTGTATTTCTTTGTAAATTTGAAGTATTGAATATTTTTTATAGATTTTGTCTATCATAGGCACATTGAATATTGAAAAAAGAATTCCAGTAGGAAATTTAGACGGTTTTTTCAAGATTACCTTAATTATCAACCTTTGAACAATTTTGAGGGGATTTAAAATATTGTCATATGTTCCTCCCCAGCCAATAATACCATATTGCAATATAGATTGAACAGTTGCATAGTACACTCTTTTTAGGTTTTCTAAGCTAAGAATATTTCTAAGTCTAATAAATATATAAATACATTTCATAATCCTTTTGACGAGTTCACAAATATGTGTTTTCCATTTAAAATGTTGATCTATATATACACCAAGATATTTGATTTTGGGAGTTGGACTAAGTATAGCACAATCTTGATTGCAGTTAGATTTATTACATTTACTTTGGTGTATTATGATTTTTAAATTTGGTTCTAATTTGAATTTATTGATAGAGAATGGGATAAATTTTGTTTTTTCAGTGTTTAGAGAGAGGAGATTTTTATCGAACCAATTTTTCAATATGTTAATATCAATGTTAGCTAGGTTATTAACAGTACTCCAATCCGTACCTTCAATTATTATGACAGTATCAATGCATACAAGATAAAGTTTTGAAAATGGCTCACCTTACGTTTTTTAAATGCGTACAAGATAAAGTTTTGAAAATGGCTCACCTTACGTTTTTTAAATGCATACAAGATAAAGTTTTGAAAATGGCTCACCTTACGTTTTTTTCAGTTTCAAAACTACCAATAACGAAAAAAAATAAAAACACCCAATTTGTGTAGAAAAATGTATTACAAAACTTTTCGTCATCCCACTTTTTTGCATTTTTTGTGTAAAAATTATTAATTAAAAAGTTCACATAGTTTCATTTTTTTTCAAAATACTTTCAGAAACGTTGACTTCATAAAGATGTATATTTTAGTTGTTTTGTGGTAACTTTTAGATTGGAATCTTTATTTTTTTTAAATGTTTTCACTTTCTAATATCGTCTTGATCTGTGATTCATAACGTTTTGGTGGTCTGGGCGGCGTTTTTACATTTTTAGCATTTGAGGCACTGCAGAAGTTCGAGTGGGCATTGTGTTAGTATAGAAAAAAACTCATTCACGAGCCGTTATCCCATCCCGCCCCACCCTATCCCATTACGCCCCCCCTCGTTGTAATAAGTATAATCGTGAATAGCTGTGATTATATTTCCACAACGGAGGGGGCGTAGTGGGATAGGATGGGGCGGGTTGGGAGACTTCGTTTCGGTGGGGCGCTGGATATTTTACTGTGATAAAGGGGGCGATTCTTTCAATGCAGTTAAGAAACACTGGTCTAGATCGTATTTTTCACCTTGTTAAGCGTCGATGACACAGAGCGAGTTTACAAGCTACTATCTGGGAAATTCACTATCTGTTAGTAAACTCGCTCAGTGTCATCGTGTTACTTGCTAACTAGCAGATTGTTGATTTAGGCTGAGGGGTTAAACTTTGAATAAAACAGTAGATTTATATAAAGACAAACTTTCCCACAGCCACTCATCTTTATATTTTACCAGCTGAAGTCCATGATCAAATAGATATACGAAAAATCAAAGCATTTATTAAATTTAACCAATTTCATTACCGCGTTTAATCACATCTTCGAAGAAAATTTTCTTCTATGATAAATTATCAAAAAAATGCCAAATTAAACTGTTCAATTACGTAGGTGTAACCAGGCACCGTTACATTAATTATTAATATTTATATTACAAGCCATATCTAATGTTATGAAAGGTTGAAAAAAGCAAAACAATTTTACTTGGAGCTTCATTCTCAAAGACGAACAAACATAAATACAATCTATTCGGAACTCTTTGATATTATTTAGTTAAGATTGATGGCAAATAATATTAGTATAATAAAACGAAACGAAAATCCTCTCTCTTTTCTAAACAAAGCAGATTATTAATAATATATTCTATTGTAGAATTTTCAATGAAAGCTTTGGTATTTTCTTATTTTATGTAAATTAACTTGGGTAAGGACCTCTTTCGTATCTGTTTACTAATTCTGTTACTGTTTTGCAGAGGAAGGTTTTGATTAATAGATTGCCAATTTTCAATTCAGTACATTATTTATTTATTGACGTTCTTTGTTTATTGTTGGTAAAATATCCTGGACTGCTTTGTTGTGGTAAGGCTCGATTTAAAAAATATATTTTTGACACAATAGGAATAATTATTTTCATAATATATTAACATTTTCACGGTTACAAACATGATGCTGGCTTTACAATAAAATTATTATCATCAATCTTGTGACCATTTTTTTTAGTTTGCAAAATGGGCAATGTCGCAGCTGAATATTAGATACTCTCAGTATTGCTCTGGTGATAAACCACCACACAGAATCGAATCGTTGTTTAAAGTGGCTTTAGACGTGTTTGATGACCAAATCTGAACTTTCCAATCTTATCCTTTTCCACATACCCATCCCATTATATATAGCCTAAAAACATACCCCTATTAGGGATGCCATAATGCCACTGGCTCCGGGGATTCTCTAGCGGATATTATATATACCTATACATTAAAATGAAAATTGAGTGGTTATTGATAATTTTTCAACAAACGCGTTGGGTCTTTTTTTCATGGGTTTTCATTGCCATAAGACGGGCTAAAATAGTTTTCCACGCATGTAAATTTTCAACTGTTAAATGGTTTTATAATTTTACTGCAATTATGAAGGCGCAGCAGACATTAAAATCACCATTTTCGATTAAGTTTTACTCCAAATCGGTTTATTACGTTTACTAAAAAAGATGATTTGGATAAATCAGAGCATTTCCTATCGTTTCGCTTCTGAATGAGTAGAATTAAAAACATGTTAGCCTAAATGTCTATAAAAAATATTTTTTTTATTTAAAATGTACTTTTTTATATTAGCTCCATGCAGGAGGCCCCGATGAAAATAATTACCCTCAGGGCCTATGTCATCTTTGGGGATGCTGTGTGGAGGGTTTTTTTAGGGAAAGAATGGAGAGGAAGTTCTGGGAAGGAAAAAGATATGAGGGTAGATAGGAACCTGGGGGTCAGTGTGTCCAGGAGTGACGGACCTATGAATCTATCCCTACCACTGCGGTGCAAGGCAATGTTCCGAGAGAATCCTGCTGGAGAGGTCAAAAGATCTCCGTTAACCAGTCTCTCCCGATCTGAACTGTCATGCAGTAGGTGGCAGACGCATCCTGACACCCATGAACCCGGGCACCCCTACTAAGTCACCAAAGGTAGCGAACCAATTGGTGTGACCTATGGCAGAGGTGTTGGTTATCCAATAAAACCGGGGCGGCGGTACCCATATCCGCCTCCCAAATTGAACTCACTTAAGAAACAATTTTATAAAAATTGTTTGGCAAAGATTATCTGTGAAATTTTCCCTTTATTTGATTTTTGTCTTTCTTACAAAATTAATCACAAAATAAATAAAAACCACTTTTGCGGTAAAATCGACTGTTTTTAAACTCCGTTTGAGAAATGATTACCTGTTTTCGTGGTGATAAGAATATACATATTTTTGGCTTGTGTATTCCTCTGAATGAATGGATGCATCTTTCTTGCCTCGTCTATTAGCTTTCTTGCCTCGACCATTAGCTTTCTTGCCTCGACCATTAGCTTTCTTGCCTCGACCCCATTAGCTTTCTTGCCTCGACCATTAGCTTTCTTGCCTCGACCATTAACTTTCTTGCCTCGACCATTAGCTTTGTTATTATGCAAAATTAATAACCATTACAAAATAGTAGGTATCTCCTTCTTCACTCGTTTTTCGTTTTATGATACCATAAAAAATGTACCTTAAATTTTCTTTTAAAGCTTTTACATTAAATTTATACAGGACCAAACAAATTTGATACGACTTTCTTTACACACCTTTTTGTTAGCTTATTATCTTTTTTAATATTTGATAAAGCACTCAATAACGTGGAAAAACCAACGGTTTAATACATCAAAATCAATTAAAAAACTTCGACTGATAAAATAACGCTCAAAACGTTCTCCATCTAAATCATTAAATTTCTGATTGAGAAGTTTTTGGAAGGAAAGAGGACCAGAAATAGGTTCTTAATGACATATTATTTTCGCAGCCTTCAAATTGTTTTTACAGCTTTTTCCGAGAATTATTGCCAATTTGTGCTCTACTTTCTTTGAGGAGGGAAAACATTGATTCAACAGCCGGAAATAACAGGATTCTCTTAAGAAATAAAATAATAATAGGTTTTCGTGGAATTTAGAACGGTGTTTACTTTGCAGAATTAAAGGGCCTATCCTTGAGAAGGGATTAATTTGTTGTAACGAGTACCTAGTACCTACCTTAGCTACCCTTATGATCCTACAGCCTACGCCCTACATAGGTAGGTACCCTTAATCGATCTGTCCCTTCAACCGTGTTGCTCGCCGGATGCTGCGTGCAGGCCCGTTTTATACAATACGCCGAAAAGTGGTCTCTTTTAAAGGCAATTTAGGTCCACAAATCTGGATATTCCTTTAATATTTTCCCAGATACAAAACCGAACATTTTTTTATCATTACATGAATAACGCACAAGGGTATCCAACTGCTCCCAACCGTCTGGAGTCAGTGAGACTATAGCATCCCCAATTGGGTATGTTGTGCGGCTAAGGGTAGTGGGGAGGTGAAGAAGATGTTTGCAAGAGAGCTGGCTATCCTAATTTGGTCATCGAACACGGCCATAGCCATTTCAAGGAACGATTCAACTCTGAATGGCGGTCTTCCACTTACATGAGTGACACTGGGAGTATCTTCCACTCTAGAAAGTGCCGCAAGAATACCATATTCATAATATTTTTAGTTAATAAATTGTGAAAAAAAAAACAAATCAATGAAATAAAATTTATTTACGAATTTAAATCCTTGAACTTCGGATTGCCAGTCAAGAGCCTTACACCTCGACCACGGAGACTTGCATGCTGTTAGTAGTAGTTCCATGACCACCAATCCCTTTCCAACGATCTATTTCTTAAAATAGATCGTTCTATAACTCCTGATCTGTGTTAATAAACAGACTACCAACTTAATGAAGTAATAAAATCACTACACAAGTCAAAAATCTATTTTATCAATTAGTGTAACTCTCGCACCATGGCCTTGCCGTTTTACAATAATTGCCATTCTTTATGGCTGGACTAGAAATAAATGAATAAATATATTCAGCTCGTAGTGTCGTTTCTAAAATCGAAACTTTGAAATACCTAAAAAATGTGAATAAAGAAGCTAATCTTGTTTCATACTTTTCAATCAATGAGGGATAAAATATTATTTAAATTCAATAATTTTTTAGGTATTTCTGAATGTTAAAAAATATATGATTTTTCGCAATACAGTGAACGTACATGCGTGTAAACATAAATCTGATTTTGATCGAAATGGCACTGCGCTTGCCTCGATTTACAAAGCAGTGCAACTTAAACGTTCACTTTTAACTCTTGAAAACGAGTTTAACATTATTTGGCCGAGAGGTTTCGTGATCGACCCACATCTCAACGACTGCCAGTTCGATATCCACCGCTAGCGCAGAAACAACCATTTCTATAGTGCAAAAACGTTCGCTAACTCTCAAACAAAGCTGTATAAATATCAAGAATTTGATTAATCATCGGAAAAATTACCATAGTTTGCGCGGTCAAATTTAATACTTTAAAGTCAAAATTAATTAAATGTTATCAGTTATCACTGATAGCAACCAACGAATTTAGTAGTCAAATAAATTGTTTATTTAAAACAAGCCTTTTGAATTCGTCATAAGTTCAAAAGATAATAATTAATATCTAAGGTAATAATTAATATAATATATCGCGGTTCTGTCGAAATCACAATGCGGCATTCCTGGGTCCTATTGATTGCGGCGGCCACCTTGGGGCTAGAGGTCCTGGGTTTCCCCGACGGGGCCCCTGTGGACGCCTGCGTGAAGCCTCGACCCAACACCCCCTACCACGGCCAGGCCAAGCCGCAGAGTCCGGAAACCATCCCTTACCAGGTCGTCGCTTCCGATTCTAACTACCACCCGGGGCAGAAGATCACAGGTCATTTTTAAAATTAAACTACTTTTTTTATTTGCCATGGTTCATTGACGCCTTATTCAATAAATAAACTGAGCCAACGCTAAGTTGAAAATTTAACCATCACTTTTACTAATTCTAACTTACCGCATCCTAAGGATTATTCAAATTCAATTCCCTATCACAGTAGACTCCGCGTGAATTTTTTGCTTCATGTAAGATAAAAAAAAGTCTTTTATACACTTTATGGATATCCTTTTTTTTAATTTTTACCAGCATTGTCTAATTTTCAAACCAAAATCAAGTGATTTTGCATTACCTACTCAGTGGTGCATCGCCTCCACTGGAATGCTGAGTGAAAATTCAGCTTAGTAACTAACATAGGAATTGTGCAAAATTTAAGTCAAATTTTAAATTAGCCATCACTGTTTTTTTTTGTATGAATCATTTAATTGATGTACTTATTAACAAACGCTTTCGTTTCTTAGGGAAGTATTGATTACACGTTAACATTTTCGAATAAATTGGTCGCATATAAAAAGTTACCCTGCCTTACATAACGTCTTTAGCCAAATATGCTTCTTTTGTCTACTGTTGCATCCAAAACTCCTTAAGATTTACATCCTCAGGTCCACTTGTTATGGACTGTAAATAAATGGTGTTTGCTGGAAATGAGTGAAAATATGTGGAGGAAAACAAACTTACCACTGTATCTCTGCGAAGGAGCACACGACACAGCCACAATATAATTATGGTTCCACCGAACAAAATGAATGAGTAGGTACAAAACAATATTATTTATTTCCAAATTGGTCGAATTCCTATGTTTTGCTTAAAAAACGAAATAGGGTACACGATAAACACCAACAAATTGCTTCCAAGTTGTTCCAAATCTTCTCCTCTTTTCAAAATAAATGCACCCGAATTTTTACTATTTTTTTTTTGCTATTGTTCCAAATTTCAAATAGTTTTCCAGCAAGGTGATGGTTAGGAACTGGATAAATGACATCCCGGTAGGAACTAAGCATATTCTCATTTCAAAATCAAACATCTTCATTGCATAATCTGTTTTAGTATCGGTATCTGGTTTCGGACAAATTATATTATTCATTGTTTTACTTGAACTGTTCGCTAACCATTTGCCCGCATGACATCGGCGTTTGTGGTATCACCGCTAACTTTGGACAATGAATTTCGCGTGCCACTGTTGTTAAACAGTGAAAATGTTACCCGTATAATTTAATCAGTCAGGTTCTAAGTTTCTAAAGTTCGGTTCAATCAAAGAGATAGGTGTATTGTGAAATATGATACTTATGACAAATTGTTTCACAGAAATTCAAATGAAACTTTGTCATCAAATAGCCATTCAGTACTAATTTATTTTTTAATTTCCGATTCTATGTCCGCTTCAGCTTTAAAAATTGTGATCAGCAGAAGAGGACAACTATCATGTTTTTAAGCTTATCAGCTTAATACTCGTACTATTTGATAGAAACTTCGCTGGTTAATACAACCATGTAATGTGTTACTTTACTTATTAAAATATGTATAACTGTTTGTTTCCCCAATAAAGTAAAATAAAAATAAAATAGAAATCTTAAACGCTCCTAGAATCGGCGTTTAACGGGACCTCTCAAATGTCTAAAAACATTATGGCGCTGAATGACCATTTGATGACTTTTTCACAAGTGAATTTTTGCGAAACAACTGAGCCTAAGAACGTGTTCAGACACAGCTATAGTATGCGTTGCTTGGCGCATCTCGGCATATCGTTCGCCGTACATTCTCAATTGGAATATATTGCGAGCGACATGCCGAAATACGTCAAGTCACACATATTATAGCTGTGACTAAACACGCTCTTAAAGTTCAATCTTCAAACGATAAGTGTTTGCTTCAACAGGATTATTTATTTAGGTTAACAATTTATTGTAGTTAACTTTAAAAATTTTAAGAATATCATTTTATCCAGACACTATCTAGATAGCATTTAGTTCGGGTTGAATCTTGCAATCATATATAAAGAATTTGAAATTTGGGAGGCGGGAATGGGTACCGCCGCCCCGGTAACCTTTATTGGATAACCAACACCTCTGCCATAGGTCACCCCAAGTGGTTCGCTACGTTTGGTGATTTAGCAGGGGTGCCCGGGTTCATGGGGTGAGGTTTGTCTAGATCTTGGAGGCGGATGACCAGGAAATACTGAACCCCCATCCTACCCACCCCTTAAATCCTTTTCCTTCCCGGAACTCTCCTCTCCTACCTTTCCTTAAAAAAACCCTCCACACAGCATCCTCAAAGATGACATAGACCCTGAGGGAAATTATTTTCCTCAGGGCCTCCTGTGTGGAGCTCATGTAAAAAAAAAGATAGCAGCCAATAATATGTGCATTAAGAAAATGAAGATAATATTGGTAGTTTTTAGTCGAAGTATGATACAGTTAAAAGTGACAGAATTTTATATCGACACCAAGCTCAGTTGGTAGAGCACTTGTCATGTAAGCAAAGGTTCGAGTTCCAGAGGTGCCAATATTTTTTTCTGATTTTTCTGTTACCACATTTTCGGTTGAGTTTCACTAATATTGTCTTCATTTAATTAAATACCATTTTAAATTAGATATCTTAATTCATTAATAGATATTTTATTCCGCTATACTTTTGCCCATCTCTGACAGTACAAGGGCTCGCTACCATATTTCAGGGTTGGTATCAGAACTCCAGTGTAGAATGCTGGCCTCGTTTCTTTTTCATTCACTACTACTGCATTTATTTCTCCAAACGCGAACGGAAACGCGGTCGCCGAGAAATTTTAATAATAGGTATTTTACCAAACTGTCATCGTCGCTGTTACCCCTCCCCGAATTCTGAGCGAAACAGGCAATTGCATCTCAGGCTGATCAAAAATCATCAAAATCGAGCTTTTCTTTCCCCATTTTCTCCTCCAAAACAAGAACGATTGTTATGATTGTTTTTACCACCTCTATTAGAAGAAAATATTCTAACTTTTTTTTAAATACATTGTCGTTCAAATCAGACAATTTTAACGATTTTTGGAGGGTAATAACTCCTACACTCCTATTCATTTTCTTAACTAAAAAAAACTCTGAAACATTACGTCTTCTAATTAAACATAAAAGTTAATATTTATATCAAACGAGATCATTTCATCATGTTTTGTATCAAAACAATAATAAAAACATCAAAGTATATATTATTTTCAAATAAACTTAGTACGTGACGAAGAGCACGTTAAAATTACACAAAAATTATTCCCAAAATAGTTTTAAGTACCTAATGCCTTAAATTTGCTCAGTGAACTGTTCAACTTACAACTTGAAAATTATTACATCACTTTGTTTGCCGGCTGTTATTTCTCAGACAACCTTCGTAGCTTAGTTGTTTACTAATTTGACTACGAGTATATTAGGCATCCATTTATTATAATATTACGGTCGCTGCCTTTGATTTTAATAAGCCTGAGATGATTTTGTTGTTAGTTTAGGTTGTGCATTATTCTTCTGAGACAATGTTTCATATCAAGTTGGATGTATAACAATTATACCATTATATAGATTGAAGTTGCCGCGGTAGCTCAGTGAGCGACCCGGTTAGCGAAAGATTCCGGTGTGTTAATTGTTGTAACTGATCGTAAGAATAGCACTGTATCCCGATTTGATATCAAAATAAATTTAAGTAGGAATTAGAAAAAGACTTACAGTGTAAAATTGAATCGAATGTAAAACATTATTCCACTTAATTTTATTTGACCGTAACCGGTTTCAGCTAGTTAGAGCCATCTCAGAGACTGGTCTGAAGATGGCTCTAACGAGCTGAAACCGGTTAGACTGGTCTGAAGATGGCTCTGACGAGCTGAAACCGGTTACGGTCAAATAAAATTAAGTGGAATAAAATTTTATATTTGTTTTATTATAATATATTATAATGGAATTCCACCGTGAATTGTCAGTCTCAAAAATAGAATATATTACAATTAACTGGTGCTCTAATTCTTAATTAATTAATTATCAATTAATAATAATAATTTTCATGGTCATTATTTATTTAAAGGGTCGCCAACAGAAAACATCACATAATTATTACAGTGATTTACATTTTCAATGTGGTTACAAAGATGATTCTAATCACAGTTGAGCACACCATTCATCTCAACATTCTTTGTGTAAAATACGTAAAAAAAATTTAAATTAAAAGTACATAAATCAAATATTAGTAAGCACATATATACACTTTACGTTTATGTGTATATGCATACGTGAGTACAATACTGTACGTACATATATGGATACATATGTAAAGCACCGTACGCACATATATGCATACATTTACACACACACATACTCGCACAAATACACATATTATAGAGCGAATGCATAATTATATATATGTAACATACTTGAATTGTATATTTAAAGAAAAAAAATTATATTAACCTGCCATTTTCATAATATTACTACAAAATCTTAGATAACCACTCTGTAAATTGCCATCTCAACACAGGCGTTTCACACCTAGTGAGATGGGCAATACGTCATTTTATAACCAAATGTAATATGAAAATAATTAAATAAATAAATAAATAAAATAATGCATATGTAGGTGAATGATACAAGTGGCTGTAAGTGAGGAGATCGTCAGGTATGTGCAAGTATAAGTTCCCTTTGAAGATAGTGATTGAATTCGATCCGAGTCTCCAAGTCCAAGTCTTCATGATCGCATTATTTATTATATAATCGAGTCATTCTTGACGTTGGTCAAAAACTTGAATTAATACAATAATATAAAAATAATGTTGTTTTTCCAGGATATGGGAAGGAGAGTGCAATCCCATATGTCCCATATGCGTATACTCGTGGGAGATCCCACGCACTTTTTTATGCTCCGAAATCGAGAACTTCTTCCTTTCAGAATGCGCCGACAGAGCAATTCAACTGCTTAACGATTCTGCATTGAGCATCGAAATCTTCAATGTTACCTATAGAGAGTTCAGTAACCATCTTTTGATATACGTCTCAATATAGTGAAACTGCCCCAGTGGACATTTTTTTCTCTTAAATTTTGTAATCTTCTCCGTAATAATTTTGTGTATAATTGTTTTATGGAGAACCCGAAAAAAATAGTTATTCATATTTACACAACAGATTTTAAGTAAGGAAACAACTACATAGAATAGAAAAAAATAGTAGATAATAAAAATTAAATTAAATAAATAAAAAATCGGGGTGTGTAATTCACACGCGGTAGAAGTGTAACTAGAAAGTCGCTAGATGTCGCTTTATTTTCTTTTGCTTGTTTTTTTAAGTGGTTTGAAGATTGTATATTGATTTCACAAAATAATTTTTTTTTGGGCTTCGTAGGATTCGAAACCCCGTTCGCTTGATGTCTGTCTCTCTGTCTGCAGAGACTTGTCAGGCACCTTGTCAACTACGCTATGGAAGGCACGCGCCTAGGTGCGAAATTACAATATTATATTAGAACAGAGTATTTGCGTAGAACTGAGTTGTGACGCATTTCCGTTTCACCCGAATTTCAAGTCACTAACGGCGCTAAAGAAGTTTAACTTAAAAATAACTAACCAATTGTTATTAAGGGCGTATATCGATCCAAAAAGGTTTCAGGGTTTCTTGTGAATTTCGGCCTTATATTAAGACTAATTTTATTTGGATGAAAAGTAATAAATAATAAACTAATAGCATAAGAAACAAATGAAATCGATGGTGTGAATAATGCACATTGTTTCAAGGCTTGGGCGTTCCTGTAGATGAATGGCCAAGATTAATAATAATATTTGAACTACTTTTCCATCTGACGAAACGACCGAAGTGTGATTCGTGTTTAACAATTTAATACCTGAAAAGGTTAAGATACTTTAAATCATAAACTAATCCAATATAAAGCATTGCCGTAAGGTCGTGCGGAAATCGGGGAATGTTATATCACGACCTCTATAGTGCAATGGTTTAATGGACTTTGAATGGGGAATTGATTTTGATTTCTAATGCAGTATAAAAAATACATGGTCTTGGATATTTTAAATTGTAATAAGACTTGAAAAATCCCTTCACTCGGTAAAGAAAAAGGCTCTCCTTTTCTGCACCGACATCCCCAACATAACAAATGGATTGCAATCTTTAGAACACAGGCGTCAGGTGAGAATGCAGTCCTTATTCTACCGGTATTTCAATGGAATGGATCGATCAATATTTGTCATACGAGAACGAGTCGATTCTACTACTCGTTCTTGAGTTCAACAGCTCGGCTGTGTACATATATATATGCCGGCCTTTGTGTTTCTTTTCTCCTAAACATGGGTCTCTTCCCTATTGATTTTCTCTTCTAAAAAATAGTTTAGTCCCAACTGCTCCCGTCTGGAGCAAGTGAGACTATGGCGTCCCCAATTGGGGTATGTTGTGAGGCTGAAGGAAAGTGGAGAGGGGAAGGGGAAGAAGTACCTGGCTATTCATATCTATCACCAAACACGATTAAAGCCATTTCAAGCAAAAGTTTAATTCTGAATAGTGGTCTTACAACAGTGCGATACTGATAGTATCTTCCACTCTCGAACATGCCGTAAATATATCGTGTATTATTTTAAATGAAAAAATTGTGAAAACACTAATCAATCAATTAAAATAAAACCGAGCTGGGATTTGCCTCGCCCCTCGACTCGTATCGTATCGTTTCAATTATGTTCGTATCGCAGAATCGGTACTCAAAATGTTCATTTTTAGAAAAATTTTAAACTTCCAGCTTCTCTCATGAATAACCAATATACATTTCTTCGACTGTATGTATTTTTTTCAATGCTTTGTATGACTCGCAGCGGCTGCATTGTTATGAAATGGTACAAATCTCGAATAAAATCCCTGCTGAAAGGGAATATCATCCAACATTTCAGTATTGGTTTCGTTAGAGATATGGCGTTTTCGCTTCCTCTTAAAGTGTCGTACGAATTTAAGCGCCAAAACGGGGTTTAGATATTTTATTTCACAAAATAAATATTTTAGAATGTTTCCACTTGGAATATCACCGACTGTATCGGATGTTGTTCAGTGCGATTGCTGAGCGAAACCTTTTTCTGAAATAAACTATAAGAAATTCTTTTTTCTCACACAATAACAAAACCGAAGTTCATCCTTTGCTCGCTGTTTACATTATTTTATGATCGTTCATTCATCGTTCTATTGTTTTGTCAAATTTGAGTGCGGTCCTAGAAAGAAGCATACGTGAGTTAAAACGTGGCAATTTGTGGGCTGTTCCCATTAATGCCATATTCCAAAAATGTAAAACCTCTTTCATGGGTAAAAAAGTCATTTTTTAACAAGAAATGTCGTTCTGAAGGTTATAAAAACCATTTTTTACGTAAGCTTTTTATTAAGAATTTCAGTAAGAAAACTATGATACCGAAATAAATTATCTGTAGTAATTCACTAAAAACAAAGGCGGGTTTGGGTACCACCACCCCGGGAACTATTTATTGGATAATTAACACCGCTGCCATAGGTCACCCCACGTGGTTCGCTACGTTTGTCGACTTAGCAGGGATGCCTGGGTTTGTGGGGTAAGATTTGTCTAGGTTTTGGTGGCGAATGGGTTTGCCCGCGGAAAGTAAAGACAGGTTGAGGGGGACTTACCTAGACCTCTCCAGCCAGACTCTCTCGACCCATCGGCCTTCACCGCAGTCGGAGGGATGGATTCATACATCTTTCACTTTCCTGGAAACATTGACATCCAGATTCCTACCCACCCCTTATATCTTTTTCCTTCCCAGAAATTTCCCAAAAAAAAACCCATACAGCATTCCCAAAGATGACAGGCCCTTAGGGGAATTATTTTCTTCAGGGCCTTCTGTGTGTAGCTAATATTGAAAAAAAATAATGTTATATTTTTTGTTAAAAGAAAAAAAAAACAGATTTTGTATAAACAAAAGATTAACTAACATACTGGACACAAAAAAAGAAGATGAACCTGGCTATTCAGATCTGCTCATTGAACACGGCTAAAGCCAATTCAAGCAGCGTTTCAATTATGAATAATGGTCAGGGAGATATTGAGAGTATCTTCCACTCTGGAACGTGCCGCAAATCTCTACATCCCCCGCGTCGTCTGTCTGTCTGTCTGTTCGCGATAAACTCGAAAACTACTGAACGGATTTTCATGCGGTTTTCACCAATAGATAGAGTGTTACGTGAGGAAGGTTTAAGTATGTAATTTGTCAAGGATTTGTGTAAATTGGTTGAATCACAACGATAATTGTTAGAAGTGTCGGAAAAATCAAGTCGCCTGGTAGCTTTCATCGAAAACGCTGCCTAATCCTTTTGGGATATAACAAAACAATGCATGGTGGGATATTTCTTTTTTATAGATCTACAAAAAAGTGCGCGAAGGCATATATCTATCTTTTACGGATAGCTTACTATACCCATTCTATCTTCTAAAAAAATGGTCACGTACATTGCGGTAATTGAAATGTTATTTAGACGGATACAGTTTTAATCCTTATTAACTTAAATACTTTAGTTACCCCAAGCATTTCATGCACATTATTATAATCTTTCGTATTATAAATTAAAGTCCTCCGCGGCATCTTTCTGCCTCTTTGCGATAAACTCAAAGACGGCGGTGGATATAAATGTTGGATAACCATCCAGTAGATGACGTTGTGTTTTATTAGCCACAGCAACGCGTGGCCGGGTCAGCTATTATAATATATAACATTTTAAATGGATAAATGGTAAAATTACCCCATTTTGAACCCGCGACTTTCGGATTGCTAGTCGAAAGCCATATCCCTCTAGCACGGAGGCCTTAGTTTGCTTTCGACTAACTTCACTCTGGAGAACGTGGACCAATTTTTATTATTATTATGAATCTCATCCTCCATAGTCCTATAGAAAGCTCGTTGAAAAGAAATACTTGAAGTATTTCTCTCGAACACAAAGGAAAACTTTTTTTAAGGATTCCCTTTGTTAATAGTTATGATCATAATATTAAAAAAAAATGCTGGCAGTATTTTGTACAGAGAGGCATTTAATGTTAGTCTGGGCTTTGTGCGCGATTCTGCCCGCAGCTGTTTTCCAATTAATACACGGTGTCGGAAACTCATAGTACGGTACACGCCAAATATTAAGACCGGCCTGATGTTGAACTAAAATCGTCGCAAAAGGCGAGTTTCAGGAGAGACAAGGGGCGTGCCACCCATGTCTTTTTCTATCGCACGTTTGTTTTTACGTTTCTTTCTTTTTCGCTTGCGTTCATTGTAAAGTCAGAATTGTTCGAGAATACAATGTACCATGTTCTGGCCGGTCTTAAAGTTTGGCGAGGACAAGCTGGAAACTGGTGAATCTACTTCACACTTGGAGTCGATTTCGTTGCTTTACTTTTTGATTTGTGCTTTCGTTTTCGAGAAAATCGAGTCCGAAGTTTGAAAAGAATATCAAAATTGAAAAAAAATGGTCGTTAATGCAAAAACATCAATGTTCTTATAAACCGTTTGTTGCCGAAATAAGGAAAAAAAATAATAATCGCATCAAACATATGAAAAAAAGTTTGATTTTGTTTTCTATGTGATTTAGATTCACCATTTTTCGTGGAATTATTTAAATTTTCCTTTGTTTATATGTGAGATTTGACCGCTCTGTAAGTAACATTGCGAAAAAGTGTCGCTCTGTTACGTTGAGGCACTGTTCTTGTGACTTGATCGTTTTAAAATAATAACTTTGATATTTGATTCGGAACGTTGCTTCAAATAATTTTTTTTTAAATTATAATTTTTTTTAATTCTTAGTACATTTACATTTCAAAGTTATAATATAATGTCCCCCACACTAGGAGTTCACCTGTGTTGTAGAGGACATATTTCAGTTGTAAATTATAAATTAGAAATTGTGAATAGTAAAACAAAAGAGTGTTAATAGCTAATATAAAAAGAGAAACAATAAAAATCAAAATATTATCATCCTACTATCCTTCCCAACTTCTTCTTCCATCCAATTCCGCTTATTTTATCCCTCTGACACTCTTTTCGTATGCTGTATGTTGTCCGAACCATTTCGGCAAATCATTACTTAAACTTGTTCATAACGCTTTCATTGACCTTACATTATTTAAAGAATTACCTCATTGGCATCAGGAATCTAACACTTGAGGCGTTCAGTCTAATTCTCTACCAATTACATTCGACCATTCGTCAGGTTTGATACCAGAACTCGATCGTGGACTGTCGTAAGAAGAAAAAAATCGGACATAGTTTCAATGATTTAACTCCTTGCTTACCAGCAGAGTCTACCTACTGAATATGTACATAAAGTTATTGCGAAAGTGCGAAACTTTCTCTCCTACTGGTTTAATGTTAGGTATTATCAGTAACCTGATCACTGGGTTATTTCTGAACTATCTAACAGCCATTGTTAATAGTTAATACCACTCCTTTATTGTTTTGTATTTATTTTATTTAACTACTGAAAAATGTGTACTCGTAACAAAAAATCTTTTCACAGATATTTCAAAGCATTGCTCACGATGGAAACACTTGGCGAGCTAAAACTTTTTCCGTTTTATAGGACGACAATATCGGTGCAAATTTTATAACGCCTTTCATGTCATGAAAAAATCACGTGGAATGAAAGGAATTATACATTTCTTCAGTATTTTTATAGTTTTTTTTAATTAGTTTTTTGGTTTAATTTCTAGTTTTTTTTTAATTTGCTCCACACAGGAGGCCTTGAGTAAAATACATCCCTCGTCATCATCAAGGCGATGGATCGAGAGAGTTCGGCAGGAGAGGTCATGGTTAGGTCTCTCTTAATCAGTCTCTCCTGATCCGGCCCACCACGCAGTAGGTGTCAAAACCTATTCGACGCCAATACCTTGATAAACCTCACCCCATGAACCCGGGCACCCATGCTAAGTCACCAAACGTAGCGAACAACTTGGAGTGAAGATTGTTGATTATCCACAACGATTTCTAGGGCGGCTCTACCCATCCACTCCAAATTTAATACACTCGTCCTTTTGTCCTTGCCATATTTTCAATTATTAATAAAATTTATATAACTACTTACAGCCTATTTTTTAACTTGTCTGGCCTATCTTTGCAAAATAATATTATATTACTTAGGGGTGACTTTGCCAAAGATTTGTTTTAGCTCTCGTCAGTTCGTCATGAATATTTTCATTTACCTGTCTACATTTTTTTCAGTACGTGGATCAATGACTGATTTGGCTTGAATTGTAAGAAGTTTAATTAATAAAAGCTAACGCATTTGACTGATACGTTGTGAAAGAGCTTAGAAATAAAGGAAATGAATTTGTTCGCAGTCGTTGCAGCAAGCCTTCAATTAACACTAAAACCAGAATTAAGCAAGGTAGCCTCTCAGCAGCTGGATATATCGTACGTAATCCTTAGTTACCACAGATTGGGTGTTCGTCACAGCAATATTGCAGCTAGTGGTAGAATAAAAGTCAAGTAACGTTTGAAATCTGATTCTTAACAGAAAAAACATGAGGGAATAAAGATGTTTTTTTAAACGAATTTTCTGCCGGAGGGAAAACCATACACCTAGATTGAAAACATTTTAAATTTGGCCTACAATGTGAAACAGGAAGTTCACTTCCTGAATCTAAAACATCCCTTAAATTCGCAATAGAGGCGCATACAAAGAACAATATTATGCTGTAGCAATTGTTCACGCTCGAGAGTGCTTCCACCAACATCTCGGGAGAATATGATGTTACACACGCCGAGCTATTTTTGTTTTAGTTCGAAATGTCAACTGTAAAAATTGTCAGAGGTTAGAGCCATATTATGCTAACAAATTGCATATAACTGCCGGCTATCACGAAGTTATTAATTTGCTTTAGAAATAACGTTTGCAAATAGAGTTCGCATTTAGTCGAGTTGTATTATGAGACTAGGTTTTTTTTATTTTTTTTGTAACATGAAATATGATTTGATGCAATGGCGGACTAGGAGATTGGGCTTTTTAAGACTTACAACTGCGCATGCTTTTTCATACAAAACTTAAATTTGGATTTGAGGTAAAAATACCTCAATCAAACTGATTCTTTTTTTAATAAAAATTTATAGCTTGATTGCAATATCTTGTTTGCATCTGTGTTATTTTATTAATGTGTGTTTTATTTTATAAGATAAAGGTTTTTGGAAGTAAATTTGATTTTTTATTATAATTAATAAACAAATAATCTTGCCCAACCACTAGATATGCTAATATAATGAAATATAAAATTTAAAAAAAAAAAAACCTGATAAAAAAGGCGTTTTTTGGTCAATTTTTTTAATTTAAAAGCAACGTATTTGTGTAACAGCGTAAATCAGTCGTTTGTAATAAAAATTTAAGCTCATCAAATTGCTTTTATAATTAATTGTATTTCATTAAATTTACAAAGTAGGTACGGCAAAATTGTTATTTAAATAATTATCATTCACGCACAAATAATTTCCAAAGTTGCCGCTAAAATTGTGAAAATCGGATTCGGCTCGTCAGACTGCAAGTCAAGCGTCATACTCACCAGGTTAAGGATTACAGTCATTAAACTTTGTTAATAATTATAATTATTTGTTTCTTTCAGTGACCATCCAAGGTCTGGAGCCCTTCAAAGGTTTCTTCATCCAGGCGCGTGACGTGGCCAGCGATAACTGGGTGGGAGAGTGGAACCCCACCCCCAACACCACCATCCACCCCGAGTGCGCCTCCATCACGCACGGGGACCCACGCGACAAACAGAGGGCTACCTTCGTGTGGCGGGCGCCTAACAACATCCCCCCCGGGAGGGTATACTTTACGTGAGTGCTAATTATTGTGTGTATGTTATTATATATGAGGGCTTCTCTCACGGCCGGTTTTAACAGTTCAAAACAATCTCTGAGGTTCTGACTGATCATACATAATACGTGTAATATGTAATTTAAAATATCTGTTTTCATGTTTTTCCATGGGTCTGGCGATAATGGATTAAATACAGTAAACATCATAACTAGACTAACCAATTTTTAAGAGTAATTGAAATATAATAATGTCAAAAAAATTGTGACATTAAATTTGGTAATCTTTTGTTAGGTGATCCCCGACAGTCGGCAATAAAATTATAATTAATTATTATTTTTAATTTATAAACTAACGTTTAGACAAGATTTTTTTTTATGCATAGCACAAAGGGTAACAATTATTATAAGCAATAATTATCAGCCCGAAACACTTAATCCCTCTTTGTGCTATGCATAAAAAAAAATCTTGTCTAAACGTTAGTTTATAAATTAAAAATAATAATTATTATTTGACAAGTTTAAGTATTTCCCCAATAAATGTAGTCATAATTTGTCTCAACGCCACCTAGCGAGGGATTTAACGCATACAATGTCTCTCTCGCAAAAATAAAGTTGGTTGTTTTCAGGTGGAAAAAAATATAATAAGCAGTAATTGTTGAATGAAACACTAGTATATATTGAATTATTTGGCGGGTATTTGATAAGCCCCCATAGCTCAGTGGTGAAGAGCAGCTGACCGGCAATCAGAAGGACACGGGTTCAAGTCCCGTTGGCGGCAAGTATCTTTTCTCGGAAGATTTTTCAATGTTGATGAGTGTTTCAGGCTGATAATTATTGCTTATAATAATTGTTAAAATTATAATTTTTTCTTCATTATTTACCAATTTAAAACCTTTAAAAATAACTTTACTAATAAGTTTGAATGGATATGAAATGAATTTATTTACACAGAATACTCTTTGCATTTCCTTGATGCCTTTGAATGAAAATATGTTTTATACTTTTAGTTAAGTATGTGATGAATTGCATTGATCAACAGTGAAAATTAGGAAATATCGTAGCTTCCCACTTTAATTTAAAAAGAAAATATCAATTACTTATAAAACGGACACGTCTACGACATCTATCGGATTAGAGTAAAGTGAATTCATATTTACGGTAGGGATCTATAATTAGACAAAGTGAGACGAGTATTGATGAAAGGATCACAGATGGTATCAACAAATAATCAGGGACAGGGACTCCCCAATATACTTAGCCCGTGATATATTGACAGCCAATTGAATTGCAGCAAAAGCGATTAAAAACCAATTCAGCCTATCAACGGGAAGAGGGCCGAGCCCATTTTTAGAACAAAGGAACGACCTTTGGACTTAGCAATTAAGAATGTAATTAATGAGTTTGACGTTCCCACCAAACCGAGAGGTGAATAAACTCCATGGGAAGAAATAATCTGTTCAGGGACAAAAGTACGGTGACCCCAAGAAATGTTATCATTAACCGGTACATTCCAGGGATCAGAAACCCTAGTTCTCGAACGCATTAAAACATATCAGGTGCGGAAAAAAAGGATACACGTAAACACGATGCAAAAGTTTAAGTGAAAAATTGCAAAGCAAGTGACGAAAACGTATTGTAAGATGTTAGGGAGATTTTCATCTATAATACGATTGTTTGTGACGACCGGAGATGATCGATTCGAGGGAAAACGTGCTAAAGGAAATGGAAATGTTGAGAAAACAATGGAAAATTATTGTTATCAATTCTAGACGGAGCTAGGATATTACGATGAAAGATTTAGGGAGGAAACGTCAAAAAAAATGAGAGTTTTAAAGAATAGGCGAGGGTACATTTCAGATGTCTAGAGCAGTAACAAGTGTTAGAGAAGAAAATAGAGTGCAGTACGGAGGGGAGTGGAAAATGCTGAAAACATTGCGATAGAAAAACTCAGGAAAAGGAGTCATTTTACGTAATTAAAATGGAGTTTATAGAGTAGCATAGTACGCGGTTGCAGAAAAAAATGAGGCATTACAATGGTTGTCGATTTCAGATGTATTTTGTTGTGATAAACAAGGAATATTCGAACATGAAAATTGTTTATATAAGGGCAATTAGTCGTTAAAAAGGTAATAAAAATTATCATGGGTCTTATGAAATATTTACGTTAGAGAATTCTCATAAAAGTTAACGACACTGAAATAAAAAAGGATTTATTGCCAGGTGGGTACAGGAACTAATGTATACAACTGTCAAGACATATGGTTTATGGGATTTTTCGTAAGAACGGGACGAAATTTGTAAGGCGTTCTCTATGAAGCAATAAAAATGACAGGAATTTAAGGGCCGAAGTGGGGGTATCCCCTATAAAGATGTTAAAAAATGATATATTTATTAATAACAAATAGAAAATGAAATTTTCCAAGAGGCAGCAAACATCAAAAAACGATATGGTTATATCAGGGAAGTACGGGGAAGTGAGGGGAAAGGAGATACGACAGAGAAAAACAAAGGAAATCTTAGATTAACAGTGAATAAAATAAATACGGCTTGAAATATAAAAATCTATAGAGATATGAACAATAGCGTAAGAATAAATAAGGAAATTCATGGAAAGAGTGTCGTGAATAAAAGAAAATTCGAGAAAAAAATGGAAAATTCAAATATACGACGTAAATAGAGAAAATCCGGTTTTAAATGGAAAGGTTCATATAGAATACAGAAAAACTCGAGGAAAAATAATAAAATAAAAATGAACAATTTGCGAGAAAGGCTTCGACATGAAGATATCTCTGATAGGCGAATTTGGGGACAGATTTGGAACATATGGTAGATGCCGTACGCACGGACATGTTACGAAATATATGAAAATAGAACTTTAAAATTATTAAATTCAAGCTAGTTTTGTATGAACAACAGGACAAAGGAAGTTGGGCCATTAAACATGGATCTTACTAAATCCGGATCTTGTAAGTATGGAAGTACGAGACAGAATTTAATGTATCAAACGCAAAACGTACAAAGAGACCGCATTCGACAATAATGGAGAGGTTTCAAGAAATTACGAGTTGATAGTAATTAGATTGGTTTATTATAGGAGATTCAGATACGATCTTTTGGACCTGAGAGGGGTATAAAAGTCTAGACAAATGCCAGTTGAGGACAGTCTACGGTCGTGGTCGAAAAGTTTGTAACTTCGCGGAACGTGACGAAACGGTGGGTGACTTAAAGTTAAAAAATTCTAAGTGATAATTATTTTGATACTTAGAAAAATTTCACATTCTATTCAGTGATCTACAGAAAAAAATACTTTGCAGTTAGAGTCAGTGAAAATAAAAATTAAAGACAACGCATTAATTACTTGTGAAAAATAAAAGTGCTCGTGATAAATACAATTTGTTTTAGTGGAAAATTCGGATTTTATAATCACTTAATATCGTATTTTTAAACTTAGAAATTTCGCGTTTAGTATTAGTGCAATAAATAACTGAAGTGATGTGATAATTTAGCGTGATGAAGTTATAATTAAATACGTGTGTTCAATCTAAGTGAAAGTGTTCTAACAAATAATAAATATTTAAATTAATTATCTTAAATAATAATAATAAAACAAAATAATATTTTATTAATACATAAAAATTTCGGAGGGATAAAAATTTAATTTAACAACAATTTACCATCTCTAAATTAATCGTGAAGTAACTATCATTTAAAGTGTTATCTAACCAACGAGTTTTGAGATAAAATACAGTTTAGAACGATAGAGTTCATGCATCATTTTAATTAATTAGATTAAATGAAAAAAAAAAAAAAAATTGAAGTCAAAAAGATTTAATTAAATTTAGGAAAATAAAAAAAAATTAATTTAGGAAAATCGCAGCAAGGTTACCGTGTATTTCCCGGTCGGAAAAAACCTTGGTAGGGGTAAGTCTTTTCCGTTATAAAATTTTACAGATTCCAAGGAGATAGCGGAATGCAGCAAACATTGGTATTTGGATTAATTATTTGACCAAGATATTACTCTCTTAAAATGTGATATGTAACTATATTAAAATATTATAAATTTAATAAGTATATTTTTATATTTATATATGTAAGTATATAAACATATATATATGTAATTTTGTTCCCAAGAAAAATTATAATCAAAAAAAAAAAAAAAAAAAAAAAAAGAAAAACACTTATATAAAAAAGAGGAAAAGGGTATCGATTCCTACCTCTGAATTCATCAATAACTATTGAAAGTAGTTATGTGTGATAAATTTACAAATCAATATTTTATATTTAATGTTATGTATGTATTAATATAATTTCAGAAAATCCAGAGCATTTGAAATAAGTTATGATATTAGAAATTATTTCAATCATAAAATTTATGTATATACATATCAATATTATAAATTATTTATTGAGACAAAGCATATATAAATGAATAAATATGTATACGTAATCGGGTATCAGACTAGACAATTGCGCTAAGTACATCATTATCAAACAAAGAAAATTTTAGAGTCATCTCACACGTCTCCGGAATGTCTAAAGTAAACATACCTCATACGCTTGAATCTAGGTCACGAGGCCGTCGAGAATGTTTACAAAGCTCAAATTGTTTACAAAATAAATCGGTCACTGGGGCACTAGTTCGAGTACAGTAAAAAGAAAAAAAAAATGACCTTGATTAATGGATATCGTACTTAGGTATTAACTTCTAGGAACGGGATAAAATTATTATATTGCGCAATTATTAGGAACCACGAGGCCGTCGAGAATGTTTACAAAGCTCAAATTGTTTACAAAATAAATCGGTCACTGGGGCACTAGTTCGAATACAGTAAAAAGAAAAAAAAATGACCTTGATTAATGGATATCGTACTTAGGTATTAACTTCTAGGAACGGGATAAAATTATTATATTGCGCAATTATTAGGAACAAAAGAAAAAAAAAAAAATTAAACACTATTTTTAATTTGAACGTAAAGAGGTATCTCCAGACCTAAGCAATTGAAAATTAACAGATTTATTATAGCAGTTCAAAAAGGTGTATTGAAGATTTACATGAAACAGTTGATAAATCACGGGATAGTAAAAAATAGGGTGTATTGAAGACTTACATGAAACAGTTGAAAAATCACGGGATAGCTTAATAGGGTGTATTGAAGACTTACATGAAACAGTTGAAAAATCACGGGATAGCTTAATAAGGGGTAATGAGGATTTACATGCTTCAATTGAGAATCACGGGATAGCAAGAATTTATCAAAAGTTGAACATTGGAGGGGAGGGAAAGAAAAAAAAAAAATACAGTTCAACCAACAGAAGGCAGTGTTCGCTTCTGTAACAAGGACCATTAATCAAACCATAGAGATGGCGGATCTCTCAAACAAAACCGTCAACAAAACCAAACAAAAGCTTGGAGTTATGGCGAATCTCCAGAACACATCGCCAGATAAGATCTTAATGTACTAATATATATTTATATTTCACACTATTCTTACGTATATATTCGGTATCAATCTGAAAATTTCGCAGAATTTGATGGGCGAGATCCGAGCTCGGGATGCGTTGCAAGTAGTTTCGTATTGCGAGTTATAAACCTTCCCAAAACGTATGTTTACATATATATCTTTTTATGTACTGTTCATTGAATGAAACGAACTCACTTACAATTAGTGCTTTAGGCCTGTCGGGTCACTCTCGTCTCATTTCTTGAACGTGGAGGGAGGATTCACGACCCGTAACTCCACACAAACCCGTGAGTATATGATTGCATATAGGACGAAACCGGTTCGCCCTAAGTAAATAGTAAACTTTGGAGGAGTAGGAATTTGGAGGTATCTGGGCTTGGGGGAAGACCTGAAGGCAGTGCATGATGGCGAAGGAAGGTCAATTGGGACGCGATAACTTAGGTATCAATCAATTGAACCGTGCCAAAAGACTGTGCGAATTTTGGGTTGACTTCTGATCACCCTGCTTACTTGATGGAGGCCGGAGCCAAATTTTGCCAGAAAAAGGGTTATTCTGAGTTCGTCAAATATGCAATTAACTAATTACATTAACCTACTAAATCCATCTTTATATGTACCTTATAGCAGCTGAATCTAAACGGAGGGGCGCCCAGCAGATACGAGATACAATCATAATCAAATTTACTAACATTTAACCATTTGAGTTATATTTAATTATCTGTTCAATTAGTCATGTGTAGTTTCGATTAGTATTGCTTATTCATGAATTCATTAGGATGTAGGGAATCATAATAAACGTCAAAGGGAAGTTAGTTCATTTAGAGAAATTACTTAAGGTTAAATTTGCAAGAGAGAGACCAATACAGTTTGAAATTCAACACTCTGTTTAGAATCAAGAGGGTTACCACAAAATTTAAAGTAATTAAAGTTCTATATCATAAATCAAAAAATTACACAACGTTTGATGGAGTTTAATTACAACCTAAATACGAAAATATTTACGTTCAAAGTCGTAAATAACGTATTTATTAGTTAAGTACATATATCGCTAAAGGTATGTAGTACAAGGGAGCTTTAAGTAGCTTTCTGTAGTTATCAGAGGAAATAAGGGTCCAATTTTATAAAGGCTTGTGTGACGTAGGGGAGGAATTTTCCATCCCTACCACACATATGCAAAGCCTTAAGAATTTAAATATCGATCAGAGCCAAGAGAAAAGGCGAGAATATTACAACTGTCTTGCCGATGAAAGGAGAGTTAAATAAGTATGAAAAGACGAAACATTACGACTGGTGCCAAGTGCCCAGGAGTAAATAAAATACAGACAAATATAAGAGAGTAGAAAAGACATACATTACAAGTAGGAATATTTTGTGTAAGTAGGTGTATCTTGTTTTCCCTAAACCGACTGCATGTTGTATGCCGGGGGGCCGACTGTGCGATTAAATATCATTAAATCATTTGTTACGTCTAACGGTACGTTTGACAAAATATTTTTGTAAATTTAAATATGCGGAGTCGTATCTGCAAAACATTCAACACCTACGAGATATAGACATTTTCAACTATACCTTGAAAAAAATATATAAAACTGGTTGAATCTACCTCCAAATGAGAAATTTAGGGATCTCATTATTACTGTTTTCATTGTTCTGATTGTTTAATGGTTTTATGGTTTATTTTTTCTTTTGATTTGGTTTACTTTGTAAGTTGTTCCTACATCGACCAAATGTCGATAAGTACCCATGTATAGTTTAAACTTAACACTATAAAATAAAATAGATACTTTAAATGTTTTAAATTAAATTAATGAGTAAACACTCGAATCGTAATATTTAATTAATTATGACAATATTAGCGACTCTCAATCGAAAATTTCAAACAGGAAAAGATGTCACATCCAGGAATTCTGAGATGTGACCGTACCTTTTTCTGATTTTTCTGTTTCAAATTTTCTATTGAGGGTCGCTAATATTGTCTATATTAATTTAAATAAATACGTTTGGTCAGTTCCGATTTGTGAAAACCACCAAGGGACATTATTGCCTAAAACAAGTTATAAATGGGTAAAATCCGATTTCCGTATCAATGTTTAGCTAGGACTATGGCGCAATGTCATACAAAAAGTAATCGGTCAGATTGACAAATTAAATTTAAGTTTGTGGTTAATCAAGAGCATCCATTTTAATGATTTATTTTCAGAAGTGCTAAATAGCTCGCTAGGGGGCTTTGCTTAGCCTTTAGCTAGAGATTTATACAGCTTATTTAGAAAAAAAAATATCATTCATCGAACAATTAACTTCCGCGTGACTTAATTAAAGACACCAAAAGTGGTATTATATTCAAGAATGCATTAGTGTCGTTAAAATAAAGCTTAACATCGCCTTAACTTCTTGAGAATGGACATTATTTATATAGTGCGAATTATCCTTTAAAATATAACCTTCTTTAACTGCATTACTCTGGAAAGGTGAAACCCAACTGTGTATAAATGCAGTCGATAGTTTAATAAACACCCTTACATTGGGAAAGTTATAAAGCAAAACAAACCCCTAATAGCCTTGGGAAGAAAAGGAAAATTCGTGTTGACGTGATATTATTAATGTTTCCTTTTTCCTCGATAAAATAAACTTCGTTGGAAATTTCTTTATAATCTTCTTTGGAAACTATGCCGACATCTCCAGTCTAGACGATAACCTAATAAAAATGTATGTGACAGCTTTATTGGAAGAATTTCGTCACATTACAAAGCCAGTCGTGTCATCCAATTTCCGTATCGCGCTGCCAACAATAAGTCTTAGATAGTTGAAAAATCAATTTGTAAACATGCGAAGACATTAAAGTTGATTAAAAATTATTGATAGTTTGTTCTTAAATTGTGTACTATTTTGATTTTGCATGATTTGCATTTCGATTTTCATGAATGATGTTCGGTAGGGTTCCCATCGAGTCCATTTTTATGATCATTGAAGCCGTAGAGAAATGATAAATTATTTCAGGAGGAAGATTATTTGTTATTTGAAAGTGAGGGAAGCATCCACAGAGACAGGGAAGTAAAGACAAATTTGTCCAGCGGTAAGGCTCTTGACGAAGGTCGCGGGATCGAATCCCGGCGTGGCAAATAAATTTTATTTGAATAATTTGTGTTATTTCCCAATTTATTCATTTTAAATAATATATAGTATATTTGCGGCACGTTCCAGAGTGGAAGATACTCTCAGTATCGCCCTGGTGTAAGACCACCATTCAGAATTGAAACGTTGCTTTAGCCGTGTTTGGTGACCAGATCTGAATAGCCAGGTACTTACCCACCTTTCTCTTCCCCATCCCCTTTCCTTCCCCACAACCTTCAGTCTCACAACATACTCCAATTGGGGATGCCATAGTCTCACTGGCTCCAGACGGGACTCTTGTGGGATATTCATATATAAAAAAGAGGAAAATAAAGAGGGAGAAGAAGGAAAACATTTATGGAGGAGGATTTACAAATAACCAGTGAAGTATTCAAAGCAAATGTTATTCATTTATTCAATTAAGGATTAATGGAATTGTTTGCTTTGATGCGTTACTATAATATAGAAGAATCAAATTTCTGTGTTATTTTACAATAATTTTAAAAGTAGTGAATAATGTCCTATAACCTTTTCGGCTTAACATATCCTTGGCTTGATTCTTTTACATTATCTCGTCAAGTTGTGGAAATCTAGAATCATTACAATAAGTTCCCACCTTTGCTCTTCTTTCGAGGCTATGCGCGTGTATAATAAAAAAATGCTTTTATTCTGAGTTACACTTTTTATTTTTATTTTTTTATATTTAATGTAATGATAAAAAAATTACACGTTTTTAAACATTAAATAAAGTTTTTCTTTTAAAAATACATTAGTTAATGTGTCTTACATTTTTTTAAGAGCAAAGCTCGAGTTAAAAAGGCGGAGAAGACGAATGCAACAATTTAACAATTTCAACAATTCAACAATTTAACGAAACATTTTAACAAAGGAATTTATTTTTATTATTTATAATTAAAACAAAGAATAGATAATTTACATGAAGGGTCTTTGCAATGCAATGTAATTCATATTAACATTACAAAGAATTAAATACTTAAAAAAGTTCGAAAGGAAGGAAATAACTGTCGCTCTTTAAACAAATGAAGATATGTCATATTCACCCTAATTTTTGCAAGGTCTTGACGTGACTTGACACTTATTTTTTCTTCTATTTTCACTGTTTGTCTTTGCTTTCATGTACCATCCGAATCCTTATATTGTTCATTTCTATACTTCGTGATACTTTGTTTTAAATTGGACGTAAGTCCTTAAATAAATAAATAAATTATAAAATAATGCTTTTAACATAGATAAGTAGATTATATTTTTAAAAGTTTTGCAAGTGCAATAACAATGAACAAAAAATATAATAATGATATTACAATAGTTACCTACATCATAATTCTTCTTATGGAGGTTCGGACTCATCCACTTTTATATTGGGGTATTAATCAGCCGATTGGTACTTTTATCAAAGCATTTCGGGAATTTCAAAGCTTGCATCGGATGTTGTCCATTTTCTTGCTTCTTTGTAGCATGAAAACATTTTACACCTGATGTAAACATGCTGGCACTGCAAGATTTCGGTAACCGTGATAATTGTCAGCGTTGTTGTGGTGAACGCTTATAGAATGCGCTTTGTGCTTTGGTTTAGTAGATGCACAGGTATGCCGGAGAGGTTTGTACAGATTGCATTGAATAGGGTTCTCTTTACAGAAGTCGATCGTCCAGTTGATTAGTCAGACATCTCCGAAAAATCGATATTTGAGTTGAGAAAGCAGATATACTCGTATATAAAAGTTTACCCTCTCTCTGGTACATTACTCAGATTTCTCGTAAACACCATCAATTTATTAAAATGCAGACAAACTTGATGCCTCCTGGTGATATTTTATAGCGTATCTAATATATAAAACACAGGCGCGTGAAGTTAATATTTGATTTATGGCGAGTATTCCAATATCGCTTTCCTCATAATCTCAACACTTTGTATTTGGAAGGTTCCATGACAGTTTATCCGTCGACAATTGGCCCCCTGGCATACTTACATACAGTAAGCAGTCGGTTTAGGGAAAATACGGTATAACTAATTGTACAAAATATAACGTGACCCAGAAGGGATGTGCAGAGAGGATGTACCGCCAAATAACAATGTATAAAATTTTCTTTCAAATGCATCTAGAAAAAATACACTTGTTGATATATAATATATTTTGTATAAGCATAAAAATATGCATTGTATATAAATTCGTTTGATATTCATACCAACTTATTATTAAGGGTATTTTTGGAGTTGATTTTACGTTTGAAATTGGTAAATAATGCACAAGAAATTATAATTTTATAGTCAATATCATTTCGGGGGGGCCAATTGTCGGCGGATCGACTATTGAGTCCCCTATTTGGAGATGTTTGACTAATCAACTGGATGATCGAAGTATAAATACGCGGAATAATCTGACGAGAAAACGTCATAAAAACATATTACCCATTGGAGAAAAAGTTTGTCAATCAACGAGTTACAATAATTGATCTAATTCTCAGCATGTCCAGCATCGCACACTCGGCCTATCCAGCTGGTTTCTCGACCAGAGATTGGGCATTGCGTTAGTCCGCAACGTGTTTGAGATTACATCAAAAAGTGAAAGGTTTTCATTTCACAGCTTCCGTCAGTTCATTCACTCCGTATCAGCGAGAGGTAGGCTTTACGTTGTATGGACTTATACGGGCTTTATATTGAAACCTTGACATCGTTACATAAGCGAGTTCAGTATCACCCCGATATAACCATTCTCTCGAACGATTGTTGTTACCGTTCATTTTTGTATCGAGATAATTCATTTTACACCGTCTGTAATGTTTCGCGAATAAAGAAAAAGTATTATTTAAAGTAGATGAAGAAAACGAAACACTTTTTTATATATGTAGTAGGTATACTACATTAAAATACTCACCTTTTTATCACTATTATCATCAATTTGAGATGCGGAAACCATTTATTGGATTAGCAACACTTCTACTGTAGGTCACCCCAAATATGGTTCGCTACATTTGGTTACTTAGCAGGGATGCCCGGTCATGGGGTGAGGCTTATCGTGGTCTTGGCGGCGGATGCGTCTGCCCACCTACTACGGGGCAGGCCGTATCGGGAAAGACTGGTTGACGGAGACCTTTTGACCTCTACAGCAGGACTCTCTCGGAACACCGACTGAACATACCCACCACAGTGAGAGGGGTTGATTCATAAGTCCGTCACTCCTACGCACCTGTCACGCCTGAGGCAGGGCCGGGTGCGGAGCAAATATTCAAATTAAAATAAGAGATTTAAAAAAATTGCCAAGCTTTCTCTTCTTCTTCTGTAGAGTTCATGAAAACAAAGAGTCCTTTTAAAATATTACCTACGTTGTTTTGGGATTCTGACGAAATTGGTTTTTAGGACCCTAAATTGTTCGCATTTTCTAGTGGGTCTGCCATGAATTTCAAATTAAACTTTTCATTATAGCACGTAGGTACTTAGTCTTAATTAAGCGTTGCCCCACACTTAACTTTATGAGGTAAATTAATATCCTCTGAGATTTTCTAATATGTGTAGTATTAAGAATTTTAATATTGTAACATACAATACTGGCCAACAGTTCTTTTGTTTTGCTCTTTCAAAAAATATTCTTAAACCAATCTTTTTATTGTGTTTTGGCTGTAAAAAGTTTAGTGTGTTGGAATCTTCTCCCCCCTGATCTTCCAGGAGTCACTTCTTGCTGCTCATTTTCAGATATTTATATAATTTTTTTACTTCTGTCACTTTTTATATTAGCTGTAATTTTTTGAACAATGGAGGAGGATTTCCCTCCTGTACCCCTTACAAAGCCCCCAGATCCCCCTCCTGACCCTCCAGATGGAGACATTTCAGATAAAATAGACTTTTCAGAACATTCAAACATTTCAGACAATGAATCTGTCATCCTAACCTCAATTAAAAAAAGAAAATTTAGTCCCCTTTCCCCAAAAAAACATGATTCGCCTTTGTCTTCTCAGTCCCCTCCAGCTCTTCCTCAACCTCCTCCAACAATCTTTTACTCTACTCATTCCCGTGGCCCCTACATTGTATATGCGCAAAAAACTGAACAAGGTAAAACCATCCATCCTCTTGAATTTGGTAAATTTCTTTCAAATAACAAGAACCTTTCGATTAAACCTGGAGGTGTTAAAGCCGAGGGTCGCTTCCGAATCTCTGTTGAATTCCTGTCAGGTTCAGCCGCCAACAACTTTATCAAAAATATATTTATTTCATCAAATTCTAAATTCAAGGCGTACATCCCAACTTTCAATGTCACTCGAATGGGCCTGGTCAGGGGTATCTCGACCGATCTGTCCATTCCAGAAATCCTGTCCTCACTTTCAACCCCCCAACATATCGGCAATCCCATAAAAGCCAGGAGGCTAAATTATAAGGACACCTCTGAGGGCATCGTTTCCTGGAAGCCCTCCCAATCTGTCGTCATCACATTCGAAGGACAATCACTTCCCTCCCATATTTATTTATTTTTCAACTCCTTACCAGTTGAAATGTACACTTATCCCACCACTCAATGTTACAACTGCTGCCGTTTTGGTCATACCAAAGCTGCATGCAGATCCCCTCCCAGATGTTTCAAATGTGGAGAAAACCACTCGGCTGACCAATGTTCTTCTCTCTCTTCACCTAAATGTTTTAACTGCTTAGGCGCTCATTCCGCCATTAACTCTTCTTGCCCCGAACAATCTCGCCAAAAAAATATAAAAATTTCTATGGCCTCTGAGAACTTGTCTTTTCTGCAGGCTTCTAAATTATTCCCGCCTGTCAAAAAATCATTTTCCGAGGTTTTATCCAGTAACTCTTCATCCAACCCTCTCGCCTCCTCCTCAACATCTTCCCGTTCAACAAAATTCACATACAAAAACCCTATCTCTAAACAGGCTCGTGGATACGATCAGCAACAACACAACTCACTTCTCTTAAATCCCAATGGTTCTCCTCTTTCACACGCCACAAATGGGTGCGCAAAAAATTATAATTCATCCTCAACAAACTATCAAAAGCTTTCTGAACAACTCTCCCAAGATAATTCTTCATTTATTCAAACTCTTATTATGCTTCTAATTGACCTAATTTCTTCTCAAACTAATCTACCGTCCAACGCTGCTTCTATTATTTCCACATTAAAATCATTTATTCAAAATGGCTCTTCAAGATGTCAGAATTCTTCAGTGGAATAGCCGCAGTGCTATTTCTAACAAATCAAACCTTCTTAACCTATTAAATTCAAACCTTGTTTCTGTGGCTGCTGTCTCGGAGACATGGTTTACTCCATCCACCCACTTTAATGTGGGAGGGTACTCCTGTCTCCGCGATGATCGCCCGGAAGGTACGGGCGGTGGTGCTGCCCTTTTTATTAAAAAATCCCTTCCGTTTTTCCCAATAAATAATATCAAACCCCCCAATGCTGACTTTCAAATGGTTGCAGCTAAAATAAAGGACACTTCCTTTGTTTCTATCTATCTTCCCCCAACATCGCACTTCAATAAACAAGCGTGGTTGCAAATTGTCCGTCAACTAAGCCCTCCTTTCTTTTTATTGGGTGATTTTAATGCCCATTCCCCCGTCTGGGGTTCTGCTTTCTGTGATCGAGACGGTCGAAGTGTGATGGATTTCCTAGATGAATCCAACCTTTTTCTTTTGAATGACGGATCTCCTACTAGAATCTCTCGCCCCAACACAAACCCCAGTGCAGTGGATCTCTCCATATGCTCTATTAATCTGGCACCTCTCTCCTCGTGGGTGGTGTCCCCCGACCCTTGCTCCAGTGATCATTTCCCGATCACCATCACTTATCAAACTTCTTTCCATTCAGACAAGTCCCATATTTCGACAAAGATTAAAACAAAACACACCAAATGGGACGAATTTAACTCACATATGGATAAGTTTATACAAAATTTATCCTATACCAATACATTATCTGTCAAAGATGACTACGATAACTTCAAATCAATACTCGTAACTGCAATCAATAAATCAAATCCTCCCCCTAAAACCAAATCTCTCAAAAAACTCCCTCCAACTCCCTGGTGGGATGAGGAATGTTCCAAAGTAGTGAGAATTCGGAAAGCTAAATCTCTTTCCTATCGTCACAATATGACTATGGAGAACTATCTCATATACAAAAATGCCGAAGCCAATGCCAAAAGGGTATTGAGGTCAAAAAAAAAATCCGGGTGGTACAACTTCTGCAGTTCAGTATCTCCGAACACTCCAATTTCGGAAGTTTGGTCTATGATTCGAAGATTTCGATCCTCCTTCAGTCCAACATCTCCTCGAGCTTCTCATTCTAAATGGATAGACGAGTTCTTGGACAAAATTGCCCCCCCTTCTGTACCTAACTTAGATGAAATAACTCCAATCCACAACACTCCTATGTCTGATCATTGGTTTGACTCTCCATTCACTTTAATTGAATTAAAAAATTGTTTATCAACAGTCAAGGACTCATCTCCAGGCAGAGATGGTATACCTTATAGCATTATCAAAAATAGTAATGATAATGTTCTAAATTACTTTTTAAGCATCTTAAATAAAATCTTCCAGACTGGCATAATACCTGATGACTGGAGTTCTCAAATAATCATCCCAATTCTAAAATTAAACAAATCACCCAATTCTGGATCCAACTATAGGCCAATTGCTCTTTCATCCACCCTTAGTAAAATTTATGAAAAATTAATTAAAAACCGGCTAGAATTTTTTGTCGAGAGTAATCATCTTCTCTCTCCATCCCAATTTGGATTTAGGAAAAAGAAATCTACACAAGATAACCTTGCCATCATCAGCACTGATATTAATTTATCCATTTCTAACAAAGAAGTATGTCTTGCAGTCTTTATAGACATAGAAGGCGCCTTTGACAATGTTTCCATCCCAATTCTTAAAAAAAAACTTTTAGGCCTTGGCTTACCCCTCATGTTTGTCCAATCTATTATTAATCTTTTTCTCGATAGGAAAATTTTCATTGAGCTACCAGATGTTACTCCTCAGAGTAGGTCAATTTGGAAGGGTTTACCCCAAGGCGATGTATTATCCCCCTTACTGTATAATATATACACACACGATATGCATGTCACCATTCCCCCTCAAGTAAAAGTTGTTGAGTTCGCAGATGACATAGCTTTCTTCTTATCATCCAAAATCATTCCATCCGCTGTCAAATATCTTAATGAAGCCATGGATGCCCTTTACACATGGCTTACTTTAAATGGTCTTGAACTTTCAGTACAAAAAAGTCAGTGTGTTACCTTCTCAAATCGTCATAATAACCCCCCTGTTCAAATTTTATTTAAAAACTCTCCAATCCCCAATGCTTCTGAAGTAAAATTTTTGGGAGTAACATTTGATAGGAAACTTAAATGGTCTTCCCACATTAATAATATAGTTACTAAATGTGAAAAAAATTTAAATATTATCAGATCATTGACTGGCGTTTGGTGGGGTGCTCATCCTATCTGCATTAAGTTGCTCTACAATGCACTTATTCGAAGTCATCTCGACTATGCCTGCCCACTTTTTAGTACTGCATCCAAAAATGCACTCAGTAAATTAGACAAAATTCAATCTAAGTCATTGCGAATAATAACTGGCGCGATGCAATCGTCTCCCATCAATTCCCTTCAAGTAGAATGTTCTGATCCTCCTCTTTATTTAAGGCGTCAATTATTTGCTGACAAATTTGTTCTTAAATGTTTAAATTCTAAAAGTCATCAGATTATTCCCAGAGTCTCGTTGTTCAACGACTCAACACATTCATCTACAATCAGAGCTCGAACTAAACCTCTCCCTGCCATCTGTAAAAATTTTCGCTCTCTCTCAGAGCTTCAAATTATCAAAAATGATCTTCTTCCTTTGTACAAATTAAAATATAGTCACGTCACCCTATCCCCAACGATTTTAGAAGGCATCGGCATCCTTAAAAGTCATTCCAATCTCCCAGCCCGTACTGTCAATAATATGTTCAATGACATTATTTCTTCTAAATGGCCCAACTCTTCTCTTTTATTTACTGATGGCTCCAAATCTCCGGACTCTCCTAACTGTGGTATTGGTATTAACGTTTACCACAATAATTCTAATGAAAGAATATTTTATTCAATTTCAAACCAATTTTCAATATTTTCTGCTGAGTGCATTGCAATTATTGAATCTCTCAAATATATAATAAAAAATAATTTTGAACATTCTCTTGTTCTCTCTGACTCTCTCAGTTCCCTCCAAAAACTTAAAACAAGTCCTCTTCTTCATCCTGATGATCACTTTGTATGTCTTATTCGAGTATTGATAACCTCCATTCAAAGCTCTGGAAAAACAGTCACTCTGATTTGGATTCCTGGACATGTTGGCATAGTGGGTAACGATATTGCTGATTCCTTGGCAAAACAAGGAGCGTCTAACCCTACCGTTACCCTCGTAAACCATATTCCCCTGTCTGATATTTTTTCCATCATCAAAGATAGATCCCGCAATGTTTGGACAGAGTATTGGAACATTGCTAGTCAATCCAAGGGTGCCCGTTACGCCTCAATACAAAGGACTATCCCATCAAAACCGTGGTTTCAAAAATTCCCCCATTTTTCCAAAAAAGAAATTTCCTTACTTATTCGTATGAGAATCGGACATTGTTCCGTTCCTTCTCACCTTTATAAAATTCATGTGCTTGACTCCCCAGATTGTACGTTCTGTGGTCTAGATGTGGGAACTTTAGATCACATATTTTTTGATTGTCCCTCTCTAAATAAATATCCTCTCTTCTATCAAGCGTTATCAAAAATTGCCTCTCCTCCATTCAACATCTCATCTCTTCTAAGTCTGAACTCTACTCCAATCTTCCATAAAATTCTGAAATTTGCACATTTAAATAAAATTAATATATAAATTCACCTTTCCTTTCTCTGTAATTATAAATGATGGCCTAGAACACCCTTGAAGGGTGAAAGCCAGAAATAATTAAAAAAAAAAAAAAACATACAATACTGTTTTTGATCATAGTTTGCTACAACACGGTTTCCTACAACAAAAAAATCTCGTGATAAACATTTGGTAAAATACATTTTAAAGTTTTGCAGTTATTTTACACTGCCTTTCTTCAGACTATTTTTGACATCAACCATTGCATTATGTCCAATGTTGTTAAGTTTTCCGAAACATAAAAAATTATTTTTTAATTGCTACTGTTAAGAATTTTGAAAACATCGGATAGAGGTATCCTAATAACCTATCCAAATTCAAACATACCTAGTTAATACCCACTAGTTTATCAAAATAATAGTAACCGATCGAAACAAGGTTTTCAGCCGAAACCGGAACTCATTTAAATAATGATATTTAATCATTCGACAATATTAGCGTCTCTCAAAGAAAAATTTTAAAGGTAAAAAGATTCGGTCGCATCTAGGAATTGAATTCAGAACCTTAGCCTTGCAGGGGAAGGTCGTGGGTTAAATTCCTAGATTCGACCAAATCTCTTTCTGATTTTTCTTTGAGAGTCAAATTTTCGTTTGACAAACGCTAATATTGCCTCCAGTGTTACTATTGATTAAACATTACAATTTGAGGGTTCATTCATAAAGTTATTTCAAAATTTAAAAAAAAAATGAAACACCGTATATATTTATCTACCGTATCTATCTACAGTATCTACCGTATATATCCGCAAATTAGGAGTTTTTATTGTTAAACTTATAAAATATTATTAAAGATAGTGTAAAGAAAGGCACAGTGAAATAAAAGGGCACTTTTTGGTTCGTTGTTGTCCCATTTTTAACTGATTTTACGTTACATATTTCTTTGCGTAATATGTAACGTAATGGCTATAAAAAATATAAGTACTTCAATCAAAGAAATTACAAAAGATCTTAGAACTACTGACTTTAATACTTCAATCTAATCCTTAGTACTATTTATGTTAGACAATAGCAATGATTAAATTTAAAATATTAAAAAATAAATAATATTTTTATGTTACTGACTTTTTAAACATTAAACTTTAAAACTACTTTCAAATAACAACTTTAAAAAAATATATATTTAAGAAGAAGCCACAAGGAAAAAATGACTATTCTAGTGTGCCTTGCATCGCCATGAATATAGGTAATAGGCATAAATACCGCTTGGCAAACGGAGTCTGGAGGTCACGATTTCAAGTGCAAAACTAGTTTTTATTTATTTTGTGAATAATTTTATAACAAAGTAAAATACTTATACATTGGAAACTACTATCGATAATTGTAGCCATAAAATACATATTTTTTAATGTTGTTTCTTATAAAAATTTCTAATAAAAAGATTTTTTTGGTGGTTTACGCTTATATTTTTTATAAAGAAATTAACAATTTTATTAAAAAAAAAAATGTATATTTATCTATAATGGATAACCACAAAGTTATAGACAGCTACATTCAAAAGTATAATTTTATTTTAATTCCGCTCAATGGAAACGTCATAAAAGGCTTCAATTTATCCAACGCTTTGTCTTTATAAATCAAACCAATTCGTAGTAAAGATTAAACTAAAAAAGTTATACAGCTTTAAGCTTAGGCTTAAATATTTAAGTTATTCAAGAGCCATAATATTGCACACGCGCCCGAGTAAAGCTAAACATGATCCTACACATTACAAATGCAGGTTTTGGTTGAGCCAAAGTTTCGTCTAATTTTTGACCGGAACGTATTCATTATCAATAACGCTAATAGGTCTACGCTCAACAAGCTTGAATAAATTAAAATTCTATTCTTCATAGACTCCAGGCGCTTGTTTATTAATTAAAATAGAAATGAGCGTGTGCCGTGGCCGTACCTCCGTGGGCCGTACCCACCTTTCCAGCACTAGCCATTGCAGTCGGGAGTCATTATCAGAAAAGTTGCGTGTGACGACGAGAACATGCACGTATTAATAAGGCCTTCTGCATATTATAATACCTAAAAACGGTTATTCATAATTTCGTGTGCATTATTTTATTCGACATCGTGACATTTATTTCGCGAATCAATATTTTACTTTGTTAATGATGATGAAAATAAACAATTTAACTTAATATTTTTATGTAAGTAGATATTTTACATAATAAAAATCAACCGGTAAAAACATTTTTTTTACTATATAATACATCTATTTTCAAGGGACTTTCAAAACCAATAATTTTTTTGGTTTGTTAAACTGTAGATTTGCATAAAAACAAAGCCACACCCATACCCCATACACCATACACCATACACCATACACCATACACCATACACCATACACCATACACCAGGACACTATTCTTTTCATATATATATAGAAACATAGCTGAAGTCCCCGACGTTACCCGGGCTTTACGCAGAATTTTTCGAAATCAGATGTAGACCGCAATTTTCCTCTAATTTTGAATGTTAATAAATCTTCGATTTGTATCAAAAGTGAAAAGGAGAAGAGCAATCGCATACTCGACCACCTCTTGGTTTGACCATCCTCTTGGTTTGAAGGTCAAGTGTGCAAAATTTCATCAATCTCGAAATAACTTCATACTTAACCATCCTCTTGGTTTGAAGATCAAGTGTGCAAAATTTCATCAATCTCGAAATAAAACTGTTGATTTGCATTAAAAAAAAAACCTGGACACTTCTTTATGTTATGTTAATAGACCGGTCAGTGGTTGAGTGGGTATAGCGCTTGGGTCCCCGCCTGGGCGTCGCGTGTTCGATTCGTCGGCTGGCTAAATCCTCCAACACAACACAAACAACATTTTCGGCTTTCTGTGGTGGTAGTAGGAGATTTTCAAACATTGTTGGGTTATTCGTAACCCGGGAATATTAGTCTTTCTTTTAAAGAAAAAAAAATATTTACAGCTGATGTACCCAGCATTGCTCGGCTATATGTAGAGTTTTTCAGATGTAGACAGTAATTTTCCATTTATTTTGAACGTCATGTAGAAAATTTCATTCAAAAGTATCAAAATACTGCTATAAGTGGTAGGATGGGGAAAGTTTTTCGAAATTTCATGCAAACAGTGACTTTCCCATTTTTATGTAGGTAAAGTGTGCAAAATTTCATCAACCTCGGAATAAAACTGTAGATTTGCGTACAAATCAAATGATTATATAATTGCATACAATTCAGATGATAGTGATTATTCTCATCTCTAGCAAATCAAACAAGAGCACAAGGAAACAAAGATAAAGTATATCTCTTTCTACTGTAAAAAAATACTAATCATTAGTACGTACTCATTTGATGAAGGGTAGCTACCCATTGGTAGGCAAAAAACGCACATAATAGAAACGTGAGCAGAATTTTCTCACCTGTATTTACATTCTAAATAATTTCCCTAGTAAATGTCCCGTTTTCTCCATATTACCAACAACTCTTCAACTTCTAAGTTGTTCGTCGCCAACGTTTCTAGTTTAGCAGTCTTCTATTCGTATGTGACTGGCTCTAGACTCGGGGGGAGTAATTCCTGAATAATTCATCCCAACGACCCCCGGATCATCCATAAAACAAATTCTCTGTGCAGCCTGACGCCTTCAACAGACAAATAAATATTTAAATACCGACAAACTTCCCGGACACTTCTGAGCTCCTGATACTTTAAAATTCATGAATTATAACACACCACATTATTGTCAGAATTCTAAAGCCTTATTCAAATATCACTCTCCTGGCTGTAGTTTTGGAATATATCGTACTTAATCTAAATTTACTACGACGACTGCTCCCATGCTCCTGAGATTTTAAATTCCTTATACACAGTATCGTGATTATTTTTGGGTTTTTATGTCGTGTAGCCCTTCTTCCTTCGTTACAGTGTCCAACACTAGGGCAGATGTCGTGTACACGGCCAAAAACTAATCACTTTTTTGTTGTTGTTTGTTTTTGGGGTGTTATGCCGTGTTACGCTACCTCCTCCTTTAGCCAACGTTTCGGACATGTGTATACACATCTGCCCTGATGATGGATACTGTAACGCTGTCCGAAACGTTGGCTAAATGAGGAGGTAGCGTAACACGGCATAACACCCCAAAAACAAACAACAAAAATACTTTTGGCCGTGAAAATCTAAAATCATACCAAAAACTAATCACGGTCAAGGGCGTAGCTAGGATTTTGTTAAGGGGGGGGGGGGGCAGGCGTAGACAAACCAAGAATATATCTAAGGTAAATGCTGCACGAGCAACGGGACAGGTTACGTTAAAAATGAAAAACAAAATATCCTTCAGTTAATTTATTTTACAAAAAAAGTAGTCGACGAGGTTCTTCACAAAACCGTTTTAACGCCTCAGATTCAATTGTATCCTTAGTTTTTTGTACCATGGTTCGATGTACACTGAGCGTACATACTGAGCGTTCAAACGGTTTTCAGTCATCGTTGATCTCAGCCATGTTTTAACACGACGCAGTGTAGAAAAGGACCTCTCTATGTTATTTGTAGTGCAAGGTTGAGCCAAGGAAATAAGTATTGCTTTTTTTGTTGCGGGAAAGAAAATGTTCGCCTCCTTTAACACTTCAGTAAAATCTAGTTTTTCGAGATCTTCTTTGTTCATACCCTTGTTCTGCCATTTTTTACACAATAGTTCGGCTTCTTGACTAAAATTAAGTAAGTCGTAGTATAGGCAAAAACTTTGAGCTTTTTCTTTGAAATCAATTTATTTATTTATTAACGCCCTTTTTCGGGGCTTTTACATATGAATAGTAAGAAATATACAGTATTTATTGTACATAACTGAACTGCCTTCGTAACAATATTTTATATTTGTTTAAAGATGTCCACTGACTTGGTATAATTGTTTCCCTCCATTAGTATTCTATCCAAAGAGGAATACATATGGTAGTTAGTTCCAGAATTACTGCACTGAAATAAATCCTGACTTCTAGTATTACGTAGTGGAATCCGGAAACTTATCAATTCGAGCAATACCGGACTGTCAACTAAATCATTTAGAATTTTATACAGAAATACCAAGTCCAGTGAAAGTTCTTCTGTCTGACAATTTGAGCATATTCATATCATTCAAAATAGTATTGTAGTTCAACATAATTGCTGGAAAACCCATTTTAAAATTAAGAAAACGCAAGAATTTGTTTTGTATTCTTTCAACAGCTTGTACATGTATATTGTAATATGGGTTCCAGACGGGAGAATTGTATTCAAGTTGACTTCTAAAATATTCAAAATATAACAGTTTTAATACACTTTATATTGTTAAAATTTCTAGTTAGCCTAGTTATAAATCCCAACATTTTTAAGGCCTTATTAGAGATTTCTGTTATGTGGTTAACAAATGAAAGATTTGATTGAAAAGTGATGCCCAAGTCTTTAATTTGTGTTAATGTCTCCAGAGTATTGTTATCAATATTGTAATCAAAGATCACTGGATTTTTTATTCGAGAAAATCTAACTATATGAAATTTTGAGATATTTAAGTAAAGTCTCTTTTCATTACACCAAATTAACAATTTGTTGATATTATCTATCTTTTTTTTAATTTCAAATGAAATATATATTTTCTCTTCCCTTTACACACGAGTAGTTACACTCTCGTAAAGGTTATATATTATATACATATATATGTTTATACTGTTTCTAATCAATGTTGCATGTTAGTATTTAATGATTTGAGTTTAATACGATTGTAACCTGAAAATGTAATAACTCATGATTATTTTACATGTATATGTATATAAAAAAAATAAAAAATAAAATAAAAAAAATCTTGAAGAATGTTCAATGGTAAATATTTTGAATTATTCTAAAATTTTTGAGGTCATCAGCAAAAAGTAAGATAAATACATCACGAAATATTTTTGTAAGATCATTTATAAACAAGATAAATAATATTGGACCAAGGTGTGAACCCTGTGTAACTCCACTTGTTGCATAATTTTTTTCCGACAAAGAGGATTTTATTCTAACAATTTGTTGTCTTCTAGTAAGATAGCTTTCAAACCAGGCTAACATACTGCCACATATACAAAGCCTTTCTAATTTCCAAATGAGAATTTTATGGGAAATCAGTATTAACAGAGTCTATTTGTTTTTTTTTCGTTAAAAGGATTGGTTATAAAATTTTCATAAATAATTAAGTTGGAAAGAGTACTTCTACCTGGCATAAATCCAAACTGGTAAATTTTCAAACCAGGCTAATATGCTGCCACGTACACCAAGCTTTTCTAATTTCCAAATAAGAATTTTATGGGAAACTGAATCAAAGGCTTTACTAAAATCACTTTAGATAGAGTCTACTTGTTTTTTTCTTTAAAAGCATTGGTTATAAAATTTTCATAAATAATCAAGTTGTAACCTGGCATAAATCCAAACTGGTAAGGTGATATTACAGGTTTTATTTGGGCAAAAAGTTTGTCAAGTATTAGGCTTTCAAATAGTTTCGGTATGGTGGATTGAATGCATATTGGTCTGTAATTACAAACAACGCCACCATCAGATCATTTATAAATAAGATTGAGCCAAGGTGTGAACCCTGTGGAATTCCACTTGTTGCATACATTTTTTCCGACAATGAAGATTTTATTTTAACATTTTTTTTTGTCTTCCAGTAAGATAGTTTTCAAACCAGGCTAATATACTGCCACATATACAAAGCCTTTCTAATTTCCAAATGAGAATTTTATGGGAAATCAGTATTAACAGAGTCTATTTGTTTTTTTTCGTAAAAGGATTGGTTATAAAATTTTCATAAATAATTAAGTTGGAAAGAGTACTTCTACCTGGCATAAATCCAAACTGGTAAGGTGATATTACAGGTTTTAATTGTGTAAAAAGTTTGACAAGTATTAGGCTTTCAAAGAGTTTCGGTTTGGTGGACTGAATGCATATTGGTCTGTAATTACAAACATCACTTTTATCGCCCTTTTTGAAAATTGGAGTCAAATAACTAGTTTTCCACATATTGGGAAAAATTCCACTGGATAAAGATAAATTAAAAAGTTTGGTTAATGGAAGAGCAATTACTTTGGTACATTCTTTGATAAATATTGTGGGGATATTATCCAGTCCCGCAGATTTGTTGATATCTAATGATTTAACTTTATTTACTACATCAGAGAGACTTATGGTACACTGCGAAACATCAAGAGTTTCTTCTAGAGTTGTTGATGGAACAGGAGCATTATTTGAGTCTGTTGAATAAACACTTTTAAAAATGTTTGCAAACAAGTTAACAATACCATCAGTATTATTGCTATGGCTGTCATTTAATTAACGACATATTCAACATTGTACTGGGATGTAGCGACATTAATCCAAAGCAGCTGCAGTTCTAATTGATTTATCTAAAATATTTTGGCTCTCTTTGTCTACGTTGCTTCGATGATCATTTATAACAGAAATTATACCTTTAATATGACTCATACATGCGTACATATCGATAGTTTCCGATTATAAAGTATTGGAAAAAGCTTCCAATATGCCTGAGTACTTGGCTATCAGTTGAACAGATATAATGAAAACTGATATAATAACTGCGCAATGTAACTGATAAGCACGTTTTCTTGACGCTTCATTAATCATGAATCATGATCAACTAAAAAATTAAATTGATTCTCACAAACAATATTACTTAGCGGTTTGTGAGCATTCCAGCATCTTCTAGGGAGGGGGGGCAATGTAACTGATAAGCACGTTTTCTTGACGCTTCATTAATCATGAATCATGATCAACTAAAAAATTAAATTGATTCTCACAAACACAGCGGCGAACTTGGCGGTTTGTGAGCATTCCAGCATCTTCTAGGGAGGGGGGGGGGCAGCTGCCACCTCTGCCCGTACCTCGCTACGCCCTTGATGGCGGTAATAGTCATTGCCGCCAAAATCTAAATTGACATCTCGTTATGCACAGTTTTAACAGATTCATACATTATTTTCCAATATTAGAGCACTCCTACTTTTCGCTTTGGAATAATTATAATCTGCAATCTACATAACTGGGTTACTTCTGTTTTCCTGGTACTTTCTTTGTCTTTCGCGATGTACTTTTAATAAAGAAATTTATTATTCAAATAGATTAACTTTTATTTAACACTCAAAGCCACAAAGCGAAGTTATCAGAAAGATTGGAAACACGAAGTGTGGTGTGTAGGAAGTATAATGCGATTATAAGCGTCACTCTCCCGTTCAGGAGGACAGGACGATCCACCGCACTCGCATTTCAGTGTTGCGGCTAAATGAATATTGCCAAAAAAATTACGAATAGTTCCTCAATAATAATAATAATAACGTTATATTTATATAGCGCAGTTTTGTATCATTTCACTTCAAGTGCGCTTTACTACAATAAATTTAAAAATAATCCTACAGTGCTCCTTATATTGAGAAAGTAATAAAAGAAAATACAGTATTTACAAAATAATGACAAGAGAACAAATTAACAAGGACAGTGCTCTTAAAGCCCACATGGGACAGTAATAATAATAGACAATAACGATGTTATTGTAACACAGGACAAAATAAGAACTTTAAAAATAAAATGTTATATGCTAACAGAAGGCAGTTTGCGTTTAGAAATGTGAAATATTCTGACATAAATTCGGATATTAAACATAAAAATACAATTAGGAGGAAACCGAAACCAAACAAATACGGGAAACTTGAGAACATGGCTTATTATTATTACGTACTCGTATATTGAAAAGATGTTAGGATTCGTGAATTGTATAATTTTTTAAATAATTTTGTTTTTAAAGCCCGTTTAAATTCAACCAATTTCTGGGTATTAGTAAGAGCTGAGCATTATAGACAGATATTATTAGAAACCTCGCCTCAAAATAATTTCAGTCTCCTTATTTCGAACTGTTGCGATTTTCATCACCTCTGCACTCTTTATTTGGTCCTGGTTTTATTAATGCATACTAAAATTCTGCTGTTTCCGAATTTACGTAGGAACCTTTACAATGGTTCTTTTCTCCTGATTCTCGATGATTTGGAAATACTACGCTTATTTTAATGATATTTAATTTCTTATTACTGGCAAAGGCTAATTGTATTTTACGAATGTAGGGAAACTCAATAAGGTATTTTACTCATTAGAAGCAAAGAGCAAATGACAAGATAAGATTAGGAAATCGGCTCATCTGTTGGATGAGATGAGTCGATTGGAAAACGCATTGATACCGAATGAAATGAGCAAATGAGCCCAATATGGAACGCAATAAATTTTTCCTCGTAATGAAACCTCCGATGAAGCGAAACAAATATTTGCACCCATTGATTCCCACTAAAATAACTACGTGATTTCATCTTCAGCGTTTCCAGTGGCGGCGCTAACAAGCGTCCGGGCCACGAAATCTAATTCACATTATTATATTATCAAAATAATGTCTAAAGGAAAAATACAATTTTGACAAGGCATCTGAGATGTCTTAAATATCTGTCTGCGGCGCACGAAAATTACGAAAAAAGGAAGAAAATTATTTTCCTCTTACATTTTATATGGAACGAATTCTCATCTTTTGAAAGAGCTGCAGTAATATGGCGATATGTACATATAATATTGAGTAGTAAGTGAATTTCAAAAATTCAAAAACGTCAAATGTCAATGCGCTAATTGTTTTGCTTTTATTCTTAAACATATTATAATGCTGCCCCTCTTTCTTACACACTAAATGTCAACACTTGAAAATGGGACAAACGGCGAGCTATGTCTGCACCCCTCCAAAGGAAATATACAATAATTATAAAAAATCTCCCTCACACGTATAAAGAAAATTAAACGCAATTCCCGTTAGTGGAAAAGTAAGAAAATCACAAAAATTATAAATCGTACACAACGCAATCTCTAATACTGACAAAACCAAACACGAACAGTTGCGCATCGATAATTGCTTCATTATGTAATTTTTAACGTAATAAAAAAATGAATTTAATTCAGCTAATAAGTTAACACAATAATTATTGATTTTGAAGTTCGCTGGGTCAGCTAGTATAATATAAATTAAATCATTCAGTACCTGTGTCTATGTAAACTCGTTCACATTCTGATAGTTTGTAGAAGGCGCCAATTTGATTGATATTTAGAAACGATACTTTTTGCAAATTATGCTTTGAATTATTAAGATAAATTAATTGTTTGCGCCCGAACATACGCAATTTCAATATGAATAAATAGTTTTGTTCGGATACAATCTCAATTCTTCCAACAGAGTCTTCCAAATACAATGCTCGATTTAATCTCCGATGCAATATTGTATTTGTATTCCTTTCTAGAAAGAATTGAGTTTGTTTATGGACAAAACTATTTATACATATTCATAATAATAATCTACTGAACTCAAAGAAAATGCAAATACAAACATCATTGCGTTATTGATCAAGAACTGTTAAATGAGGTTATGCGTATTTCTTCCGTACATCATTACCTGATTACTCACATTTATTTATAGCTTAAATATATCCAAGTCGTTTTTCACTTAAAATTTAAAAAAAAATCGCTTTAAACGAATATAAAATAAATTTAATTAAATGAAGACAATATAAGCGAAACTCAATCGAAAATCTGAAAACAGAAAAATCAGAAAAAGATATTGACACATCAATATCTTTTTCTGATTTTTCTGTTTTCAGATTTTCGATTGAGTTTCGCTTATATTGTCTTCATTTAATTAAATATTACAATTTGAGGTTTTACTCATAAAGTTAAAATAAAAATAAAAATAAAATAAATTATTAAAAAAGGATTTTAGGAAAGATAATTTTTTTTTTTTAATTTCCACAGTCATTTAATTTATTGTTATACTGTCCTTAAGAAGAAATAGTTGCATCAGAAACTGGTTAAACTTGTATAAACTTCAGTGGGATTTTTTTGTTTACTTTGAAATTTAATTATACCTACTACACATTGCAATCACGTGTCGCCTTAGGCTTTATTACTCTTATTATGAGTATCGCTATCTATTTAATTCAACATTGTAACTTTTTTCTAATAATAAAATACGGTCTCAAAGTATCTCATAAATAAACCAAATTTCGCAATATAACTTGCTCTACATTCGGTTCAGCTTTCACCACCTTATAACCAACTGCGATTTCCTTTTTAAGATTTAATCGCTGGAGGTTTATGTAAGTTTTTTTGCTATTGGCGCTCTTGCAAGCATGTGAAATGTTGTGATTAATGTATCCGCCACGAGCGTTAATTATTATTTTTATTTACAAACATGATGTAACTATAACAGACAACTTATATTATATTTGAGATGAAAGCGGGTTTGTTATGATTCTTGTTGTTGATTTGAATCCTGGAGGCTAAAGCAAGCGTAAGATACTCGAACCTAATCATTACATACATAGGCCCTGAGAGAAAATATTTTCCCCAGGGCATCCTGTGTGGAACTAATTAAAAAAAACTAATAATTAAGGTATGTAAATAGATACATTAAGGTAACAAAGAACAAAATATTCCATCTGTAAAATAAATATAATTCGCGCATCCATGAGTAATAGTTATTTTATAGCGTGTTAAAAGCTTTTGCTAAACTGTGTACAAAAAATCTTACCCTTATCGGATTTTAAGAATTAATTAAAAATGCGAGCATTTTTAACATTGTCAAAAACGTTTTTGTTTTTATTAACATTTTTGAGTCAAAAACGTGATTCATTAATATTTGACATATGATATCATTCAAAGTTTTGTAAACTTCTTCATTAAAAACTTTCATTGTATACCTATGATATATAATTTTTGTGTTGAAATACAAAGGTTTCCTTTTTAATATTTTTTTTTTGAAACTGACAATTCATGGAGGAAATCCATTTTAATATACCTGTTACAAAAAAAAATCTAAAACTTATTTCCACTTTAATTTATTGACCGTAACCGCTTTCAGCTCGTTAAAGCCATCTTCGGACTGGTACAAATTATTCTTATTCTACGGTTTGTACATCTACATATTAAACCGTTAGGCTAAGAATAATTTGTAACAGTCTGAAGATGGCTTTAACGAGCTGAAACCGTTTACGGTCAATAAATTAAAGTGGAAATAAATTTAATATTTGTTTTATTATAATATATTACATAAAAATAATTTCCCTCAGGATATACGACGTCTTTGGGAATATTGGGTTTGGGTGGAGGGTCTTCTTAGGATAGGAAGGAGAGGAAGTTCAGGGAAGGAAAAGGGTATGAGGGTGGGTACGAATCCTGGGGTCCAGTCCAGGAGTGAATCCATGCATCCCTCCCACTGCGGTGTAAGGCGATATTCCGAGAGAGTACGGCTGGAGTGCTATTTGAATCAGTTCCATGACAACTCGGAATCATGCAACTTCGAAAAGTCATTAAAAGCTTTAAATTATTTTTTTTTAAATAGCTCATAACCTAACCTAACGTAACCTATAACCATTTTATCATCACTTTTAATGACATTTCAAATGAGGTGTTGAAGTTTAATCAGGGTCTTGAATATATACACGACGCGACGTAGTGATTTCATTCTGAGTTCTCTTCTCTGCTCCGTGCACGGACATCTGTTTCTTAAGTCTAAGGCTCTATGGCATGCTAAAAGTACCTGATAAAATAACGGGTACTCTCGACCTGATCACTTCGCCAGTGGGTCGTGAGCGATCTGGATCGTATAAAATGATCGATCGACCCAGCTCTAAAGTAAACCATATACGAGTGCTAGGCACGGATTTCAAATAAATTCTAAATCTTAATGTAAGCGCTTCAATCAATCAGCATAAGCTTCTAGAAAAAAAAAATAAAAGCCGTGACAGTAATTCCCGGCCACGTTTTAGTGTGTAAAGGATTAAGCGGTGTCTTAACTATATCCGTATTGCGTTACTTCGGTCACGTTCAGGAACCATAAAAATGTTTCTTCCTTCACAACCTCCTGGACAGAGCGGTGAGATCATTGACCCTTGAACCAAAGGTCGCAGGATAAAAACCCTGCGACGCACGTGACACGTTACAATCTATCACATTTATTTGTGTTTTTCAAATAAACAATCAAAACCGAGTGAAATATTATCCATTTAACTGTAATTACGAGTTATGTAATGCATTGGCCGAATATTTTGAAAATTTTAATTAGAAAAAAAATATATATAGCAGAGTATTGATGTTGATGCAACGCCTGATATTTAAGACTAATATTTTAAAGTTTTGTAATATATTGTAGACAAATTTATATCATTGCGTTAATAATTTAGTTAGCACATACGCGTTGGTAATTTACGTTCACTGTGCATAGTAAGCAGGCAAACAATTCAACAATCGGGTCAATAGTTAATGATTAGATCTCACGTTTCAAGCTCCGGGCAGCAATCGGCAACCCTCTGATAATAATGGGATCGGTAAAAAATCAAGACCATTTTAATAAAGTTTTTATCACTGACAAGACCTGAGGCAGCTCTTTTCGTATTGACTGCTATAAAAACTTTTTTTTTTACATCAACTCCACGCAGGAGGCCCTGAGAGAAATAATTTCCCTAAGGGTTTATGTCAATCCGTTTGTTAAGTTAGGATAACCTAACAAACAGACCGCCCATTTCTCCACAGAATCCTTTTCTTTTAAGGTATTTTGGGTCTCCAGAACAGAGGTGGCTTCCAAATTCAACCGTGGAGCGCACTTGCAATTTGCACGGGGTTAGCAGTTGTGTACTATTAAAGAATCTGCGAGTCCTGTACAGTAAGCCCAGTTTCTGAGAGGCTAACTTAACTCTGGCTTCGATGGAGCCCCCGTAGCTGAGCTGGTCACTTTACATTTACGTTACACCAAGCATTTCGATGGTGGTCCTGTTCGAAAGATTGCTTCCGTTGAAGGAGACTAGATTTTCATTTCGATCCCTTTTAGACGTTATCACACATTATTGGGTCTTTGAGACATTTTTACCACAAGAGAAAACACTCTCGAGTTAACCGTCCATTCTTTGCTTCAAAGCCCTCCGAGCCATTGGGGTGTGTGTGCCATTTGGGGACTTGTCAAACAAAAAGCTATCATGGAGTCATCAGATATCGCTCCGGACTAAATATAGAACCGTATTTGAGGGTTACCCAACACTTTATTCCCGATAGTCGATCCCCTGACAGGTTGGCCCCCTAAAATTATAATTAAAAGAAAAATTATAATTTTTTGCCATTATTTCCTAATTTTAAACCTAAAATCGATTTGAAAAATACCTCTAATAATAAATTGGTGTGGCTATGAAAGAACTTATTTACAGTGTCAATTTTTTGTACTTTTACGCTGGTACATACAGTACATAGACAAGTAATTTTATCCTTGATGCAATTGAAGGAAAGTATGTTTTACGCTTTTAATATTCGGCGGTACATCCTCTTTGAACACCCCTTCGGGGACACTATTATTGTATTTATTTATTATATTATATTTAGCACGGTAATATTTTGTGTTCGTGGGTTTTCCGTATTTTCCCTAAACGAACTACATATGTATATAATAATGCCGGGTGCCAAATGTCGGGAGACCAACTGCCATGGAATCGGATTTCAGAATCGTTATTTATAAGCGGCCTACACACGACACTGCATGTAGTGACTGCCGCAGTGACTGCAAAGAGGGTGGAGTTGAGAGAACTAGCGCTGTCTCGTTCTAGCGGCCCTTTAACAAACGAGACGGCGCTATTTTGCTCTACTCCACGCTCTCTGCAGTTACTGCCGCAGTCACTAAATGCAGTGTCGTGTGGAGAGCCCAATAATATATTACCAAGAATCAATGATTTGACAAGTGTGCAGGCCCAATGTTCATATTAATTTTGCACCTAATTTATTTTTTTAGATAACATTTAAAATTATTTCATCGTTTTATTTAATGCTAAAAAATACAAATCGTATACCTAAAATGGATGTTTTCCAACTTTCTCTTCTTTTATCTTTAGATACCTTAATATCAACCTGAACCTAGTTTTGTGTATCCTGTGAATTTATCGAGTTTTTCTTCTGGGGTCGCATTTCCAAAAAGATTGCGTACCGATGTCCTGGGGGATGAATGTTGGAATTCCTGAGTAGAGGGAGAGGTGGCATCCTGCCCCTTATCTGTGTGCTGATGCGTAGGTCACCTACCCCGTGTCGATTTACATCTTTGGGCGAGTCGAAGATCGTATTTTTTCTGTATTTTTGGTTAATTATTTTATACTAATTTGTTTATTTTCTTTTGCAGTGGCACCGTCCTGAAGGAATACGGGACGTTCTGGTCCAACCTGATTGCAGGAGTACCACACCAGCCGAATGATATTTCATATCAACATTAATTAAATCATTACCCATTATTATATTAATATATTATATCATCGCCATCCCATCGTTCAAAAAAATCTAGAACACTAGTATCATTTTTTTTTACTGTAAATATTCACAAATCCATTTATTTTAAGTTTCGTTTTAAGACTTTTCTTTATCCAATTACGTTTAATTGGTCGTTCAAATCAGATCGATTTTGATATCTGTTTCTCGCCACTTGTTCTCACATTGCTTATATTGTAGTTTCTTCATGTGTACCTATAAGTTCATAATTTTCCCAACACTCACTAAATATTTTCTCTTCTAATTTCATAGTTCCCTTAATCGTTATATCTTCTAGTTCATTCCTTGATTTCTTGTTACTTCTCATTTCGTGAATATTATTATCACAGTTTATATTAATTGTATTCTCTATCACTTGTCTTTGCTTCGTACTGTACAACACTAATATTTTCGTTTTACCTTACTTCCATAATGCTATTAATTGATTATTTTTTCATTACTTTATCACTTTTCATTTCTTCTTATTACACATTATTACTCTTTCTTTTTTGTATATTTTAAATTTTTTTCCTATTTTTTTCTGTTTATTTCTTATATTATCTTATTCTGTACGTGTATTCGCATCTATTTCTTTTTTCTCCTTATGTATTGTAGGTAAAACACTTTTTTTTTTCTTTTCATCTTACTTTTATTTGTAAATTTTCCTTTCCTTTTCTATTTTCTTCCTTTAACTTTATCCTTTATTATTTCTTTTAATCTTGTTCTTTATATGTATTCGCACCTATTTCTTATTTCTACTTATGTATTGTAGGTACAATACCTTTTTATCTTACCTTATTACTTGTTTCTAAATTCTCCTGTCTATTTCTACTTTCTTCCTATTATTTTCTCTTTATGTCTTATATTGTCGTATTCTATATATGTATTCGCATCTACTTCTTATTTCTCCTTATGTATTGTAGGTAAAACACAATTTAAAAAAAAAGTTTATTTAGTGCCTTACCTTATTAAATATTTCTAAATTCGCCTTTCTATTTCTATTTTATTCTTATTATTTCTCTTTAAAAATCTTTTATTGCCTAATTCTTTATATGTTTTCGCACCTATTTCTTATTTCTCCTTGTCTATTGTAGGTATATTTTCGTTTTATCTTACTTCTATTTTCATTGCATTTTTTTTATTTCTTACACTGTTTTACTCTTTGATTTTACCTCAATTTCTTGCTCACTTTTATGTAATGTGTGACACAAAATATTTTCGTTATATGTTACCTCCTTTATCCTATTACTTAATTATTACTTCATATTACTATATTATTTCTTCCTTTTATGTATTACCTGTTTCCAAATAGGTAATTATCCTTTTATTTATATTTTTTTCCTATATTTTTCTCTTTACGTAATCCTTACATTACCTTATTCTGTATCTTCACCTCTTTTTCTTATTTCTTCTTGTGTAATATTTATAATATTACTTTTTACCATCGCCTATATTATTATTAGTTGTTTGTCTTATTTCTTCATATTACTTATTTATTACCTACTTCTAATTTCTTCCGTTTGTTTCTATATTCTTCCCATGTATTTCTTGTTTCTCCTAATTTCTTCCATTACCGTAAAATTTAATTCGGTCTTTAAATATTTTTTTTTCATACTTCCATACTCTGCTTATTTTCTTGCTATTTTATTTCCTTACACAATATTATGTTTATTTCCTTAAAATTTCCGTTTTCTTAAAAAAATTTCATACTTCCTTTTACCCATTGTTTCCTATTTTCTTCTTATTTCTTCCAATTTCCTTTGTCAACTCATTAATTATTACAACTCTTTATATTACTGTAGTTATTAGCGTCTAGTTTCCACCTCTCATATGACTTGAATACAACCTGCTCTTTTTTATTTCGTATACAACACTATTACTTCTGATTTCTTCTTCATTCTTGTTTCTATTTACTGCCCTCTCATTTCTTATAAATCCGCATCGATTATATCTCACGTCCACTTATTTCACGTACGCACCTACACCTCCTAATTTTATCTTAGATTTTCTTATTTACCATATGACTACTATTTCTTTTTATGTCTTTTTAACACTTGTTTCCTATTCTAATACAACATTTTTTCTTCTTGTTCTTAAACACCTACTTCTTGTAACACCTTATATATAATATCTTGTTTCTCTTTGAATTTATAATTCATTCCTATTTCTGGCATAACCTTTTACATAACTGTAAAACCGAATTGTAACTTAGTTATCATTCCTTCGTCTTATTTATTCATATACATTTTTCCCTTCCGTATAACTACATTAATCTTATTGTATCATTTCTTGGACTCTAATGTTGATAATACCATATTTTTACTAATCTATCTTCTGCTCGTGAAACCTGTTTATACTTCGTTTCTTCTCATTTATTCTACATACTTTTCACATTACAGTCTTGAAAAAAACTTATTCTATCTAATTTTTTACAAAATACCAACTACTATATTATCTTTATATTTTATTCGTTATTCTTAGAAAAGCTTTCCTTGTAGCTACAAAACTTATACTGGCTTATTATTTCTCGCATAACCATACTGCACTCTCTTCTTGTTGTACCTTACCATTTACTTTTCAATCTTATTATAACTTATTATTTATCATATAACTACACTGCACTCTCTCATTGTTGTACCCTATCATTAACTTTTCAATCTTATTTCAACTTATTATATCTTACACAACTGTACTGTACTTTCTTCTCGTTATTCCTTGCCATTTACTTTTCAATCTTATTATATCTTTTTATTTATCGCATACTCTCTCATTGTTGTATCCTATCATTAACTTTTCAATCTTATTTCAACTTATTATATCTTACACAACTACACTGTACTCTCTTCTCGTTGTACCTTATCATTTAGATACTATTCAATCTTATTTTTACTTATTATATCTTACACAAATATACTGTACTCTCTTTATGTTATTACTTGCCATTTATGTACTTTTCAATCTTATTATAACTTATTGTATCTTATTATTTATCGCATAACTCTACTGTACTCTCTTCTCGTTGTACCTTATCATTTACTATTCAATCTTATTTTAACTTGTATATCTTAAACAACTATACTGTACTCTCTTTTTGCGGTTACTTGGCATTTACTTTTCAATCTTATTATAACATATTATAACTTATTATTTTTCGCGTAACTATACCTACTACATTCTCTTCTTGTACTACCTGTTGTTTCACTTACTTTTCCTTCTTATTACAACTTTTTCAACTTATTTCTTATCTTATTTCTCTTAAAAATCTTATAACATTTTCTTATCTAACTGTCCCCCCCCCTGATCTTGACATTGTGAATGATTGATCTATTGGGTATTACCACTCAAGCCCTCACCACAGGACGTTCAAAGAAATTATATTCGTGAATCCATATAAAAATAATTTTTGTTGTAAAAATTGGCCGGTTTAAAATTAGAGCACGTTTCAAAGGCATAAATAACGCACAAATGAAGTCAAACCGGATTTCGCAGATATTACTTTTAACTTTCTTTCTATTCGTTCGAAAATTCTTATATTATCATGCTAATGCTGTTCTTTGGTGACAATTCATTTGCACGAAAAACGATTTTATTTTTTCCCATAATTATTTTCTGCCCATTTATTTCTTCGTTTATGCACAATCGTTTACTTGATATTAGAATTTTTAATGAAAATTGCGACAACAAATATAGCTGAGCGTTAAAAAAATTTACCGTTTGCAATTAATTTTCGTTTCGTGAAATAAGACGCCTTTTATTTATTTTCCTACATTTTTTTACAGAAAATTGAAAAACTAACAAAGCAATTAAGATTCTGCGAAATTCAGTCTCATGAAAAACACTTAGACATTTTTTAAAGGAATAAAATATATGTAACTAAGATTCATTCTATCTTCTCTTATATTAAGGTTTCTAAGGTTCTATTTCTTGCTCATTCTATTACTATCCCCTACAACAATTATTTAATCTTCCTGACAATATTTTAAATGATATTTATTCTCTCTGTGCGTATTTCTATTGCTTATTTCTTCTAATTTGATAATCTCCATGACAGAGTGGTAAGATCCTTGATACTGAGCCTTAAAATCACTAGTTGAAAACTTGACTTCCAATGAATCAGTGTCTATTATGTTGATTTGGGTATTCATCCAATGATTTGGAGAATGGATATTTGGATTCGCAGATTATGTGCAATAAGGCTCAAAGTTGCATTTTCATGCCTATTTTAGATAAACTTTCAGTATTTTTTTTCTGTAATTCCTATCGCATTTCGAAATATCCTTCCCTATTACGTTCAATTTACAACGTTGGATCATGCACTGCGCTGAGAATTTAATTCCAGACAGACCAGGAAACTAATATAGAGTTCATGACAAGAATATCACAAGGCGGGCAAATTTTCAACCCATTAAGGAAGCGCAAAATACAATGGGTGCTTTGGACATAAAACTAAAAAATAAATGTAATGCATAATTATAATGCCGAGAAGAATACACTGCACAAAAAATTCTAGCGGAAGACGGACCTAATTAGAATTCTCCAAGGATGGTTCGACCACATCGCATTTTCAGGATTTCTTATGTTTTTACTTCTGGCTTTAGTGTTAATGGTTCAGCTGTTAAATATGTTGCCCAACCTCCGATTGGAGTGGACCTTTTAAAAAATTAGGATATGCCAATAATCTTTCCATTTACTCGCATTTACCTTTTTTCTCTATTCCTTCTTCATTACTTTTAATAATGTACATACATTTTTTTTTTTTTTTTACATGAATACCGCACAAGAGTCCCAACTGCTCCCCTCTGGAGCCAGTGGGACTATGGCATCCCCAATTGGGGTATGTTGTGAGGCTGATGGTAGTGAGGAGGGGAAGGGGATAGGGAAGAGGAAGGTGAGGAAGTACCTGGCTATTCAGATCTGGTCACCAAACACGGCTAAAGCCATTTCAAGCAACGTTTCAATTCTGAATGGTGGTCTCACACCAGGGCGATACTGAGAGTATCTTCCACTCTGGAACGTGCAGCAAATATACTATATTATTTTTTAAATGAATAATTGTGATATAACACAAATTAATCAAATAAAATTTATTTGCCACGCCGGGATTCGATCCCGCGACCTTCGGAGTGCCAGTCAAGAACCTTACCACTGGACTAAGCCGGCCGTCATACATCACTTCATACAGCTTTCATTTCTGAATCTACTCGTATGACACATGCAAAGTGTTCAGACTATGTATTGTAATTTTTCCTTAACTTGTATTACATAACATACACTACATTCCTTACTAATAATATTCCTTGTGATTTAGTATTCCTTGTATTTGAGTAGGTACCTATGTATTCATCGTATCCCATTAATTATTCCTTGTATTATAGTACGTATTCCGTTTATTGTAGTAGGTATATACTTATGTTATGGTATTCCTTGTATTTATTTTATATTTTATTATTATAATATATTTTATTGTAGTATTTATACATTGTATTGTGGTATGTAGGTATCCATTGTATTGTAGTATATATTATTTTTATTGTAGTATGCCTTATATTGTAATATTCGTTTTGTAATGAAATAACACATAATAGCAATAGCAGTAATCGCACAAATAATTGACTTCTTCTGTAAAAGATCCATGAGTTTTTTTTTCTGTTGAGTCAAATAGGGCTCATGAAATAAGTATACATATTATTGTTAGTACTTCGTTCCAGTTCCAGTGGAAAATAGTGACTGCACAATGCGTTGCATAGAATAGCATTCTTAGGATCTATTATCATTCTTACTATCTGAGTAGGTAAATACTTGGATCTATGTGGTTAATAAAAACTATATTTTCTCGATTTTCTTCCTTCACCTCACATATTTCCAAGTTAGGGAGTGCCATAAACCAAATGGCTCCGGGCACTTGATTTCTTTTATTCACAACAAAAACCCTATTTACCTGGTTCAAGCGGATGCATATTTATTCAATGTAATGTTTTTCAGGCAGCCGTGACTAAAAGACCTCACTTTTATTTTGATTGAAAAACATATGACGGTAGATACTGCTTATTTTATGTGAAATATATATTGATGAATTAAATCCGACAAGGAACAAGTTCGCAAGTACCGGGTAGGTTCATCGGGACGCCACTGACAAAATGAGTATACCTACACACGTTTTATATACCTATCACTCTTACAACCATCCTTATGAAATTCCTACTTTATTCCTGTTGTTTCTTTTATTTCCTCGAAGCGTTTCTTCTTCTTCCTAGTTTCAATTTTCTTTATACATTTCTTCATCCAATCGTTATTCTTTATCAATATTCTAGTCACAATCGTACATCCCAATCTCACGAAAAAATATATGTATGTTGACAGGTTAAAAACTAATCATCAATAAGGATCTTCCAGGATACGCATCGAAGCATTCGAAAAGTAAACAGGGCGAATCCGGAAATGAAAGCTACCTACATTTGCATGAACCTGAACAAGCACTATCTATGTATATAAAATTATGTATACATGTCTATAATCCTACCCTCGTCTTTTCTCATCTTCGTCTATGTATATTCTTCATTCATAACATTATCATCATTCATCATCTTCACCCTCTCGATTAAACTATTCACACTTCTCCTCATCGTGTAAATTCCACACTTTCCTCTAATCCAGTCTTTCTTCAATCTTTCCACTTCACCAAAGTACCACAATGAAAAATCCTCATTCTGATCTACCGATGTCAAATAAATATTATGTCAATTAATTATATTCTATTATCAAAGAAGACAACCTCAACATCAACAGCAACTCTCAAAAAAAATTTAAAAGTCATAAAGATACAGAAAATAAATACTCGTAAGTAACTTTCGCATCTGGCACTCGAATCCAGATCCAACATCTTATCCACTGGAGCGTTTTTGGTCACATTGTGGTCAATTTGCAAAAACCCTCGAGCGTTCGGTGGCCAAATGTGGCCAGAGATATTTTAAAACATTTATTGCAATTATTTCAAAAGTTCCCGCGCATTATATACGTCGATTTACTTAGTATTTTCACTTTTAAACAAGAAATGTCTCGCATCTCTTCTGAATTATTTGTTACTAGCTTTTGCCCCCGGCTTCGCTCGCATAGTATTAGGGGGTTTCCCACTCCGCCTCCTCCACCTTCCCTGTCCCCACTCCACCCCCGCCCACCTTACCCTCCCCCTGGCCTCTTTCCCCCTCCACTCCTCCCTCCTGTATGTATCAACTGGGCAAAAACAACATAATACAGAAGTCATATTGTTAAATATTCTTCTAATAGGTACTACGTACGCCAATTTTAAAGTAAATAATATGCGATGAAGAAATAACACGCAGAATGCATGCATAATAAATTTATCGATTTTTTAAAAATGTTTTTATGAATCTTAAAAATTTAGGGTTAACGGTTTAGGGTTATGTGCGTTCAATGGCTCTTACACTATGAGCAGTTTATATGGCTCCATGTTAAAATTGGGAGTTATGACTTTTTTAATGAGGGCGGGAAATTTCCAAATCGGACGCTCGAAATCTCGGATGCTGGTCTCTGTTGGCAATATCTCATTTGGTAAAGACGCCAGTACTGGTAAGATTAGAGGAATAGGGTACCAATTGCAAATGTTACCTTTTTTATTTTCTGTGTCTTTATTTCTTTCAAATTTTCATTGATTTTTTTTTCTTCAATGATTGAATATTACAATGGGTTTTATAAGCTTCCATAAGTTATTCCTAACAAATTAAATAAATTTTAAAAATTTAAATAAATGAAATAATAATAAAATTCAGTTTTTCAATTTCAGTGAGGATAAATCGGCATTTATTGAAATATTATTTTTACAGTTTCATTAAAAAATACCATAATTTGCACCCAAAATTTATAGTACGCCTTCCATTACCTACCTCACTAAATACAATAACATTATCAGCCTGGTGACAAAACGACAGTGGAAACAAATGACAATTAACGAGAACCTTTGGTACCCAAATATTAAACTTGTTAAAACTTTGGCATCTCTTTATCAAATGTAATTGGATGAACGATATTATATTATTTCTTCTTATCTATTTTCATTTCGAAGAAGAATGATATTTATTTTAAGAATTCACCAAACAATGAATAAATATTCAACGAAAATAACTTAATATATTTTTGAGCCTTTTCATTTTCCCCGTGATTTAAAGAGAGAAGATACCCAATTGCAAGGTTTTTTTTCTTTGTGAACTTTGCTAAAATCACTTATGTTACCGCCGCCCTGCGAACCATTTATAGAATGACCGTCAGTCACCCCTAAGCTCGGTGACTTAGCAGAGGTGCCCTGATTCATGGGGCGAAGTTTGTCCAGGTCTAAGCGGCGGATGCGTCTGTCCACCAGCTGGGTGGCGGGCCGAATCGGAAGAGGCTGATTGAAGGAGACCTTTTGAACTCTCCAGCCGGACGCTCTCGACCCATCGCCTTGCACCAGTGGAAAGGATCGATTTATACATCTGTTTTATAACTTTTTCCTTACCAGAACTTCTTCTACTTCAAATAGATCCTCCACCCAGCATACCGAAAGATGACGTGTTTTTATTTTTCTCATGATCTCCTGAGTGGAGCTAATATAAAAAGAGCTTTACTTTTCTTACATTTTTCCATTTATAGCAAATTTCCTGAAAACTTACTTCAAACATATTTTTTCTATAATTTTTTTTCTATTTAACCTTCTGAATCTTGGCTTAACTTTCCAGAAATCAGCCAAGAGGAATTTTTTAATTTTTATTATGATTGGCAGTAAGTTCAAAATTGTGGTATTTTGAAAGTTTTGCATGAGGAGAATACTTTAGAAAATATGGAAGGCGATACGCAGACACTCGTGCATGAAAATATTAGAATTTCTAATAACTGATAGTTAAATTTTGATGAAAGCCAACTCGACACATTAACTAATGGTATTATTTGGACGCCTACAAAGGGAGAATAACTTGTTAATTATTCTCAGATTGATCTTGGAAGATCTCACGGGAAGATAAATGCCAGGAAAAGGGATGGATGAAAACAAGTAGTAGATATGCATCCCTTTGGAGAGACAAAGGAATTCAGGTTTTCTGGACACCAAAGCATAAAGTCAAGTGAAGTTGATTAATATACGGACTGAGGATACCGGAAGAATGAACATTGGCAACGGGTCGGAATACAGGAAATATAATTATTCGAAGACTGAATGCATTGGGCATTGATAACAAGTGATCAAAGGAATCGAAACTGCCAGTCGACAAAAGATAACTGATGTACGTGAGAGAGACATAAAATTAAAATTTCTGACTAAGAAAATAATTAAATTTTTTTTTTTTTAATATGAATACCGCACAAGAGTCCCAACTGCTCTCGTCTGGAGCCAGTGGGACTATGGCATCCCCAATTGGGGTATGTTGTGAGGCTGAAGGTAGTGGGGAGGGGAAGGAGATAGGGAAGAGGAAGGCGGGGAAGTACCTGGCTATTCAGATCTGGTCACCAAACACGGCTAAAGCCATTTCAAGCAACGTTTCAATTCTGAATGGTGGTCTTTCACCAGGGCGATACTGAGAGTATCTTCCACTCTGGAAAAATTGGAATTAAAATTGTAACTGTGTTTGAATATTTTGTATTCATTAACACTGCAAGTTTACCTAGACAGGTATTATAGATATACTATATATGTAAGTAGATATTGGCGAACTTTCATAACAATTCAAAGACAAACTGGAATACACATTAACCTTTCCCTTACTGTGCTAAAAAAATACGCGCGCTCCGGTGCTGTGTAATCAATTCACGTCTTAAAATCATCGATTTTATATCGGAAATATATGAACATTCATAGCTAATCGCTTTTGTTTTTCGTAATTTGTGTTACAAGTGATAATAATTGTAATTTAATTGCTGAAAACATGAAAAAACCATCGTCCGTTGCTCAAGAAAACGGGCGAGGAGACCATCTCAAAGGATTGCCCGCGAACGACTGAGGCGCTGGCCGCTGGGCTGCTACCCAATACATACATACAGTTATGTATGTTTAGCTACTACGCGATCGTAGGTATCGACGGTCGAAACACAACACGGCGGTCTCTGTTTCTCGTGTTCCCGTATAGCAAAGTAGAGCGAGACGTCACATAGCGTGTCATCTCCCCCCGCACACTCTTCGCGTATTACGGTCCACACTGTCACACGGTTGATTGTATTTGTGGTTTATTCCCGATATTTAACAAAATATCTCTGATTTTGAATTAAATTTGCTAATTATTTAAAATATTATTTTTTAATTTAGTGTGTAAATGTATAACGGAGGAATACCTAAAATCTGAACCCAGAATTCATTATATTTATAGAGATATAAAAGTTATTAGAAGCAATGTGTAGTATTTACGCATTACAGACCAGGAAAGGTTAATACAATTTTCTTGTAGCAAAATTGTACAGTAAAATCTCCCACAATGAAACGCAACAAAATGTCCTACATCTGTCCAATAATAACTAAATGGTTGATTGGCTTGATTAAATTTTAAATAATGTCACCTAAAATTATCCATGGTTACCTACTCATGGTACATTTAGTAAATACTTAGAAGATAGTTTTAATATTAAAAACAATATTAATTCAATTGACATTTTCACGAGCATTTGATTCCTGAGAACTGAGAACAGGCAACTCGCCTAACTAGGAACCAATATCGACCTGATAAGACATAACTTGTACTCATTTAATAAAAAAAAATAAAAACGCATTGAGTACAATATTGTACAATTGTTGATTGAGATTAAAAATTATAAATATTAATATACGAGTGTAACTGTGTTCATTTTGTTGAAACAGCCTTGGGGTTAATCCATTTCGTAAGGTCCTGGCCAATATCTTCAACTCCCATTGACCTTCTCCTTCCTATAAAGCCCCAATCGGGAGAAGAGAGAAGAAGATGATTACAATTCTACCCACGTGACCAGTTCGGAATATTATTGAACAATCGCCATTAAAATACCAATCAGTTGAAATATTGTCGCGCTGGTGTTAATAGCCATTATTGATTCCCTCTCGAAATTCGCATCCAGTTAAATATCTGAATCTGACGGTATAATTGTGCCAACCTGAATAATTGTGGCTGGTGGATGGATCAACAGACCACTACCTTAAAAGATGGGGCTTTTCTCGTCATATTCTCTTAGCCTGTGATGTAAAAAAAACCAATCAAATGTTTAATACGTTAATTTTTAGCTAGGTACCAATCTCAATAGATTGGCACCTATAGTCAAACAGAAACTAAGTGAACGGTCAAAGTCCAGAGTCAGTAATAAAACGTACAGGTAAAGCAACACGAGAAGGTTCACAACTTAAAATTAATTTTATTTAACAAAGTATTTTTTTATCTTCGGGATCATTATTTTTTATATTCAAGTCTGAATTTAAGGTTTGAATAAAATTGCGTAGGTGTTTAAAAATACCTACAAGGTGTCCGGTAACTCATATTACATTAATATTTCAGAATCAAGAAAATTCTTAGACAGGTTTTAACTGACGCTAATTAATAAAGCGGTAAACAATTTACAAGACATTTAAATTTAAATAACATTTGAGTTTTACACCCGGCTGGAATTTTACATACATATTTATTTTTTAAAGACAAAAAACACCTAAGTGTGCACGTCAACATAAAGCACATACTTTTTACAATACAATATACATCGGTAATATTTTATTTGTAATTAAAAAAACATTTTACAATTCACGGAAAACACGTGAATACACATATTTATTTAATTAACACGTATCATTAGGTTGGTATGTACATAATAATTCATAAGTATTCAATAAAGTTAAGCGTCACAATTTGCATTTACATAATTATACAGTGGAGTAATAGGTTATAGAATCAATTAATTAACAATAAAAAGTGTATTCGAAGTGAGTAAACACGAAAAACAGTAAGTAAAAGAAAAATAAAAGAAAAGAAAAATTTTTGGAAAACATTTAACATTCCTTAACATAAATATGTATCAAACTTTAGACAATTGCGTTATTATTACCCAAATGATTGAAGTTTCACACATCATCCTCGTCACTGTCCGTATCACTATCCTCAAAATTAATTATAAAATAATCTGGGTAATTGTCACGTATGCCTTCTTTGATGAAATTCTCATTTTGGAGTCGTTCTGCATGAATTAAAACCTTTCCCTTACTGTGCTAAAAAAAAACGCGCGCTCCGGTGCTGTGTAATCAATTCGCGTGTCAAAATTAGCGATTTTATCTCGGAAATATATCAACATTCATAGCTAATCGCTTTTGTTTATCATAATTAGTGTTAAAAGTGATAATAATTGTAGTTTAATTGCTGAAAACATGAAAAAACCATCGTCCGTTGCTCAAAAAACGGGCGAAGAGACCATCTCAAACGATTGCCCGCGAACGACTGAGGCGCTAGAAGCTAGAATAGTGCTAGACTGCTACCCAATACATACAGCTATGCATGTGGTCGAAACACAACTGCGCACGGCGGCGGTCTCTGTTTCTCGTGTTCCCGTATAGCGAAGTAGAGCGAGACGTCACATGGCGTGTCATCTCCCCCCGCACACTCTTCGCGTATCACGGTCCACACTGGCACACGGTTGATTGTATTTGTGGTTTATTCCCGATATTTAACAAAATATCTCTGATTTTGAATTAAATTTGCTAATTATTTAAAATATTAAATTTTAATTCAGTGCGTAAATGTATAACGGAGGAATACCTAAAATTTGAACCCAGAATTCATTATATTTATAGAGATATAAAAGTTATTAGCAGCAATGTGTAGTATTTACACTTTACAGACCAGGAAAGGTTACACTCATGCAGAACGACTTTTCACTTTTAGGGGGGGGAGGGGGGTAGGCGTAGACAAACCAAGAATATATCTAAGGTAAATGCTGCATGAGCAACGGGACAGGTTACGTTATAAATGAAAACAAAATATTTATCAGTTAGGTAATTTATTTTACAAAAAAGTAGTCGACGAGGTTCTTCACAAAACCGTTTTAATTGTATCCTTAGTTTTTTGTACCATGGTTTGGTGTACACTGAGCATATATATATATATAGGGCGTTCAAACGGTTTTCAGTCATCGTTGATCTCAGCCATGTTTTAACACGACGCAGTGTAGAAAAGGACCTCTCTATGTGACCGGTTTAGGGAGGGGTCTTCAAAATACCACGCTTGGTACAAATTAGGTTTTTGGTCACCGGAGGGGGGGGGGGGGGGGGTTAAAAATTGCAAAAAGTTGGTCACGTAGTATGGGTACGTTCCCTTACTTGTAGTGCAAGGTTGTGCCAAGGAAATAAGTACATATTGCTTATTTTGTTGCAGGAAAGAAAATGTTCGCCTCCTTAAACACTTCAGTAAAATCTAGTTTTTCGAGATCTTTTCTGGTTATACCCTTGTTCTGCCATTTTTATACCATAGTTCGGCTTCTTGATTAAAATTAAGTAAATCGTAGTATAGGCAAAAACTTTGTGCTTTTTCTTTGAAAGCAATTAACGACATATTCAACGTTGTACAGGGATGTAGCGATTAATCCGAAAGCAGGCAAATTTTGGTCACCAAAACGCTGCTCTAATGCAGATATTAGGGAATCTAAATAAGGAATGATCGTCGATCGCTTCCAAAAATTGCATGGAGTCTCAGGAAGGTGATCGAACCAATGTTGTTGGTGAGATACAATGCGTGGGACTCAGGGCTGGGCAGTGTTTGAAATACTTGTAATTGAAATACGTATTTGAAATACAAATAGGTACGTATTTTGTATTTCAATTACCTCCTAAAAATGTATTTTGTAATTGGTATTTCAATTACCTGATGCTGATGTATTTTGTAATTTGTATTTCAAATACTTATGGCTTCAAAATACATTTTCAAATACATTTAGCGATCTTAATAACGATAATAAATAATAATGATAAAACGCTAGAATCCTGTACTATTGTCCTGTGCTATAGCACTCTTACTAATGATTATTTGTAGGTCTCTTATCATTGCTTCATAATATACTGTACCTTTTATTTTATGTTATGCTAGTTATTATTATTGTCCTGTGCTATGATAGCACTGTTATTGCACATTTTGTAGCATATTATAGTATTATACTTGTCTTTGCTTTGTGCTGTACATTTTTGTATCATAGTATTAGATCAAGAACTATAGGAATAATTTGACTGAAAACTAGATTTTCGTTATTTGTTTTTGGGGTGTTATGCCGTGTTGCGCTACCTCCTTTTTTAACCAATGTTTCGGACAGCGTTGCAGTGTCCATCATCAGGGCAGATCCGGTAGATGTCTAAATAATTTTTAATGTCTACCGGATCTGCCCAGATGATGGACACTGCAACACTGTCCGAAACGTTGGCTAAAGAAGGAGGTAGCGCAATAAGACATAACACCCCAAAAACAAATATCGAAAATACTTTTGGCCGTGAACGTCGTTTTTTCCAATCCTCAATAGAAACCATATCTATAGCAGCATGCACAAGGCTTTCGACATCCGAGATTTTGAAAGAATTTTTATTTTTTGCAATTTCTCGTTTCACTTGAGCCCACACTAACTCTATAGGATTATACTGACAGTGGTATGGGGGTAGATGTACAACTTCATGACCATATTGTTGAGCCAGGTTATCGATTTCATATATTTTTTCATTTAACTTAAATTTCTTTACTAATTTCAATAATTCAATCTTAGAAAAGTTTTCATTGAAATCGATATTTTTCCTTTGGAGCCACTCCACAATTTCGCATTTTTTGGATGCGGTAGTTGGTGCTTTATCTAATTGTACGGAATGGTAAGGGAACGTACCCATACTACGTGACACGTTTAGGGGGGGGGGGGGGTCTTCAAAATGTCACGCTCCATACAAATGAGCGGCGGGTTGCTTAGGTTTTTGGTCACCGGGGGGGGGTTAAAAATTGCAAAAAATTGGTCACGTAGTATGGGTACGTTCCCTAACTTGCGTTATCCATTACAATTACAGAGGATTCTTCGAAGAATGTCACAAACTGATTTTCAAACCAATTTTTAAAGACTTTGGAATTCATTTCAGAATGGTAATCTGTATTCGGCATAACCTTTTTCGTATGGAATATTAATTTACTACCCGTGATAAACCCGTTTTTGCTGAACCACAATGCAAAATGATCAGCCGGTTTCCTTTTCCAACTGGCACTTATAAACCCCCATTGCCCTCACTATCCTTGCCACACGTGTGTAATCGAGTGATTTTGATTCACCCAAGTCTCATCCAAGTAGACTATCGACCGTCGCTGGGTGATCGTATTTGATTAATTTTTCTCAAAAAGTCTACACGAGCTGTAGCAATGACTAATCTTCCCATTAAATACTTTCTTCCATCTTTGCGTATTTTGAATTGGAAACCAATATCGTGCAAAATACATCGCAATGACTCATAAGATCCAGAAAAATTGATTTTATCCACCAGAACCTTATTAAGATTTGCAAGAGTGGAATATTGGCCATTGTCATAAAAATCCATCACACTGCGACGCACATCAATTTCACAATCAATTGCACAAACATTTTCAAAATCATCCAATCCCGTAACCGTTTTAGGTTTTCTGTAGTTTTTAAGGCTGATGGAACATTTTTACTTCTTCTGCGAACGGAAAATGAAAAGCTTCCGACGACGCTCTTCGAATGTTGGACAGGTTGAGGCCTCAAGCCTCTGCTGCCAATAAATGTACTTGCTTGAAGTTCAGTGTTTTGATGTATCCTGGATTGACACGGATTTTTTGGAAAAACTTGATAACATTATAAACTATCGTTTTTTCACCTGCCTGCAATTCGTACCGTTGATTTACATCCACCATTTTAAATATGTATTATCTACTAAACACACTGATATTAGATCACACAATATGTAATTACAATCACACTGATTAAATAAATGGAGTCAAAATGACATTAATAAAGTATATTAAATCGAAAATAAAGTAATGGACTGGTTTTTGATCTTACGAAGTCAATGCACTACCTATTACTGAATGTGGAATCATTAATTGTTTGCTTTTATAGTAAGTAGCATGATATAAATATGTATGGTATAAATATGTAGCATGATGTAAATAACAATGGAAATTCCAAAGGATTTAGTCACCTAATTCACGGGAATAACCGCCATTGGTATTTCTAAATTTTGTTCCGCTGCTTGTAATTATTAGGTATCATCTGAAATATTGTTTTTAGAATCCAGTTTAATGTATTTTCGAAGGGTCGTATATTTATACGACCCTTCGAAAATAATAAAAATGAAAAATATAAAAATAATGATATAATGGTGGAGTGCCTTTCGAGTTTGGGTTTTTCGGAGTTTTGACTGTACGTTAATCCCCGTGTGAAATTTTGGGAGTGCATTTGGTATCTGTTCGACTATAGCTACAAATTTCCAATTTAGAAAATGCCAATTATTTTCTTACGTGAAGTAGATATTTATGAAGTGACATTATAATATAAAATGAAACAATGACCTAGTAAACTTTATTTTTTATTCCTAATGCCGACCAGGCCCCCTAGCATGGTCAATCGACATAGATTTTATCGAAAATGTCGGTAACTTGAAATGGCTCCCGAGCACGACTGCAGGACGCTAACGAAGAAATAACAGTTTATGTCAAATAAATTAGGAACCCTTAGTCGATGTGAACTGTTATTTGCTCGTTAACGGCCTGCAGTCGTGCTCGGGAGCGATGTCAAGTTACCGACATTTTCGATAAAACCTATATCGACCGACCATGCTAGAACCCCTGGGGTCCCCCTTTTTATGAATGCAATTAACCCCTGGTTAATTGCATTCATAAAAATATTCCAACTAATTGTAAATGTGAAAGCTTAGAATTAGTTTCGGAATACGTGTATCTTGGTGTTACTGTAGATTGTTTTTTTAAATGGGACAAACATATAAAAAAAAACCTGTAAAAGACTCAGATCGATTGCTGGCAGAATGTACACATTAAATTTTTTCCTATCAATTGAAACACTTAAAATAATTTATATGTCACTAGCAGAATCTATTATAAGATATGGATTAACAATATGGGGAAATACTTCTATAACCAATCTGAAACAAGTGCAAGTTGTACAAAACGCAAACGCATATGCATAATTTCTCTTTATGCAAATTTACCCCGCAGCATAAAGAGAAATTAGAACATAAATACAGCACTAGATTCACGCGTAACGACGGGTTAATAGTTCCGAAATTTAACAATAAGTACGGACAGAGAACGTTTGAATATATCATACCGAAGATATTTAATTTATTACCTGACACTATAAAGCAATGTAATTCTATGAATAAGGTTAAAGGTGAAAAATTGGCTATCGGAAAAAAAAGATTTATATTGATTTTAATATGTATGAAAAAATGTTGTATCTGTAGATATAAGATGTAAATTTTAAAAATGTATAAATATGTAACTAAAATATAAGCACCTGTTGACAAGCCGATTCAATTGGCTTAGCAGGACTTGTTTGTTGATTATATTATGTATTATCTATTATTTCAATAAAAAAAAATAAAAAAAATAAAAATTACAGTAGTAATGAACATGGTTCATTACTACTGTTTAACTACTGTTTATTACAGTAGTAATGAACATGGTTCATTACTACTGTTTTTCAATAACGACATTGAACAAGTTTGAAGGCTCTTTGTTTTGCAGAAAGTAAAAAGTCATATTATCCTCTCGCAGCTCTTTCACTTCTGCTATGTAATACAAACTAGTAAAAGTTCCAACGTCACCAATACGTTACAGCATTTAGAACTTTTTTATTCTGAAGGACAATAAAAATATTACAGTGGCATTAAAGATAAAGTGCACATGCTTTCCGCGCCATTAATTCTTCGAATATCTTCTCCTCGGAATATCAAATTCCTGCCGAGCCGAGCTAAATGTAAATTTTATACAGCGCAATATTTTTTTTCATTCTCTTTCGCATACTTCTTCCCTGCACTTATTCAGCATATCTTAAAAGATTATGTAGCGGCAGAATTTTCAGTTTTACGAGGGTGTTCGGGATTTCGCGTTCTCAAAATATTGTAATACGAAGTTTTATATTTTTAGTTTGAGACATACTAACTTTAATAATTGCTTACCATTGTGAAAAAACGTTAAAAGTAAGATGCTACAACATGAAAACGCGAAAGTTTTAAAATGCACATAAGCTCAATAGATGCCTCTGTGGTCGAGGGATAAAATTCCGTAGATCGTGAGTTTTAAGCCCGGCATGTGCAAGAAAATTTTATTGCTTTCACAGTGATCTATTAGGTTCATGGGGAGAGGATTGTCTAGATTTTGGCGGCGGATGCGTCTGCCCACCTACTATGTGGCAGGATGGATTTGCAGACAATGGTTGAGGAAGACCTTATAACCCCTCCAGCAGGATTCTCTCGTCTTGCACCACAGGGAGAGGGATGGATTCATAAGTCAATGACCACACGCACTGATCTCCAGATTCTTACCCACCCTTCATACTTTTTTCCTTCCACAGGTCTTTATCACAATCCTTTCAAATAAAAAACCTAAACAGCATCCTTAAGGATGACATAGGTTTCGAGGGAAATTATTGTCCTCAAGGCTTCCCGTGTGGAGTTAACATAAAAAAAAATATATTAATATTTATTTATTACTTTGCGTCTACACGGTACAACATGTGCCATTAACATATGAATAGTACCACAACATATATAACGTAACAGTATAATGCTGCGTACACACACAGCTATAATATATGTGGCTTGACAAATTTCAGCATATCGCTCGCCATATATATTCCAATTGGGAATTTACGGCGAGCTTAAGTGTGTAGTAAAAAGTATTAAGTAATAAGTAATATTACGTAAAAATATAAAACAAAAAGGCAAGAAATAAAATGGTTAAAGGTGAAATGTACGGGGGTAGGCTGAAAAGTAATTCACAAAATGACCTTAGGCGGGCCCGGGGAATGTGGAAGTGACATTCCCCCCCAACCCCATTTTAATCCCTGAAAAAGTGACTCCTTCTGAGATTCATTGTCATTTAAAGGATGTTTATGGTGACGGTGCTGTTAATAGGTCTACTGTAAATCGACGGGTTATACAATTTCGCTATTGCGAGCCTGGAAAGGCACAAATTGTTGATAAAACACGCAGCGGACGTCCGATCACTGCCACAGGCGATAAACCCACCTAAACTCGTCGTCAATTTGACTCAAAATGACCGGCGAATCACTCAAAAGCGTATCACAAACCATATAGGAATATCCATGGAACATGTCAGCTTTATTATTGAACAATTGGGATACCGTAAAATTTGTGGAAGATGGGTACCACGCAATCTCACAAATGAGAACAAAAAACGTTGATTGGAATGCTCCGAGCCGAGTCATGGGTTCATCATTATGTCCCGGAAGAGAAAAGATAGAGCGCTGAATATCGACATCCTCAGGTGAAAAAGTTCAAAATACAAGCATCTGCAAAAATGTTCACCAAGTTTATGTGACCGATCTTCTGGAAAGAGGGGCAACGGTAAATTCTTAGTACACACAAACTCTACAACACCTCCGACGGCGAGTTTGTCGTGTTAGAGGCAGCTTGGAGCCAATAATCTTGCAACGTGACAACATTCGTCCACACATCTCGCGCGCGAAACCTGAAGTTTGAACCGATTCCACACCCTCCTTACTCCCTCGATCTTGCGCCTTGCTACTTTTATTTTTTCCCCTACTCAAGAGAGACGTCAACGGATATTCATTACACCTCGGATGATGAGGTGAAGGCAGCTGTAGGAAGAATTTTTCAGTAACGGACTGAAAAAACTTTGTTACCCGTTGGGAAAAATGTAATAGCCTTAACGGTGACTATGTTGAAAAATAAATGAACGGAGTTATAATTATTGTCCGATCTTGGTATTTTTGATGGTGTTCTACAATGATGTGTGCATTACTTTCCAGACTACCCTCGTATAAACTATAAAAAATCTTTTAAAAGGGATAAAAGTACAAAGCAAGTATGAAACATATTAGAGACTCGTTCCAGAGTAGGAGATACTCGCATTATCTCACTAGTGAAAGAACACCATTCAGAATTGAAACGTTGCTTGAAATGGCAGTAACTGTGTTTGGTGGCCAGATCAGTTGTTTTTATAACTGGATTGTTCTCACATGTCTAAGAACAATCTGTAGAAATCCGGTATAAATAAACAAATAAATAAAATCTGAAGTATATTCCCTTCTCCTCCCTCTCCCCGCTACCTTAAGCTTTACAAATTAGGGGATGTCACAGTCTGAATGGCTCCAGATGGGAGCAGTTGGGACGCTAGTGAGGTATTCACTTAAATAAAAACAAAAAAAAATATCAAGGAGACCAAAGAAGAGTTGTACTGTCATCGGAAGCCAGAAATTATCTTAACTTAGCACTCAATAAATGAACAGTATAATAAAATGAAGAAACAAAGAAAATGTGGAATCTATTCCTCCCGGGGCTTTTGCCAGCTTTCCTTCCATTTCGCTTCACTCATCAAACGAGAAAGAAAAAGCTCGCACTTAAGCAAGGAGATTGGAATTTGCATAAATTCTTCACGATCTCCTTTCTTCACATTGGGTCTCTAGTCTCTACTACCCAACCAATAAGGCTTAATGCTTTTGGTATTCTGCTTTGTACTATTGTTTGGAATCATTTATTTAAATGATTAATGAATAATTAATCTCATCTTTTTCCAAAAGCTTTACGCTACCTCTATACTAAAATGTTCAGATTAAATGTATTTTTCTATTATTTATTTTTTTATTTTAGATTCCATTCACCGCCCGTTCTATCTCCCCCCCCCCCCAATCACGCCTCCGCCCCCACTTTGACAACTTATATATATTCACCAATAATTTTATAATATTATTCACAGGAAGGAAGTATTTATTTTGCTCTGATAAATGAAAGTTTCTTTCGAAACCAGTCGGCATAGGTACAATAGCTTTAAAAATATAGTGATAGATAACTATCGTTTATTGTTTCATTAAATTATTATGGATAGCCACAAAGTGATAGCAACATTAAAGATTATAACTTAATAGTTCTTCGTGATTCAGATGTATCTTTAGCTTTCCAACGGTATTACAAATAATGTTATCGACGCAACAAAAGGCTTAAGTAAGTTTTCTAATGGAAACAGCGCGTACGTGCAAACCGTAAATTTAAAAAAAGCCTAGTAGTTTCATTCGCTCCCTTCGCATAGGCTCGGGCTGAGGGTTTTCTTCGATTTCACAACAACACGAAGTTGCGCTGGGGAGGAAATATTTCCACCCTAGTTGGCGCAAGCGCAGATTTGCCTGGAAAATGCGTTACAATACGGCAAACAGTCAGTCGTGACTCACTCTCCTAGCCTCCCGGTCGCCGCCCGCCGGCCGCGCCATCTCCCGGTGGCAATAACAAACACAACTATGTCAGTCAATTCGCAACTAACTTCAAAGTGAAGTAATGTTCTTTTTTCCAAAAGTGATCCGCCGCGAAAAAAATAATTAGCTCGCTCCGTTTTCGAATCGCTACGTTGGTAGCGAAAAAGCGCGGTATTTTTTTACACGCTGCAGTTGTCAAAGTCTGTGGTGTCGAGCGAATCGATTGTCTCTGGTCTCATTTATTTACATTATTTTAAACAAAGTGGCTACGCTGGTGCAAGAGGGTAGGGAGGCGAGGGGAACATGATATGGTGAGCTTTCCCTTATTTTCTTTCTGATAAACTATTAAACCAATAAAATTGCTGTCATTGTTTCAACTTCGGTAAAGCTTTCGCACTTTTGACGCAGAACACATAAATAGTCTACTAATCAATATTTAAAACAAATTGTGCTATTCTAAAAAAATATTTAAAAATAAGTTTCTTTAAGGTATATTTTTTATGTTTTTTTGGAAAATTATTTTACCCTAGAATAATACACGCGAAACATAATATATGTAAAAGTACATGGCCTCATTTACATGGGAATTAAAATTAGTAATTTTTTTTAAATGTATAAATGATTTATGTTTGATGAATTTATAACAACTAGAACTCTGAAAACTATTATTCTTTAGATATTAACTTACCAATCCAAAGTTACATATAAAGCAAAAGCTCTCGAAAGTTCTCTTTCTTTTGTTCCTGCACCATTTCTTGGCAGTTCCGCATTGGGTAGTTTTATTTTATTTTTACAACAAACAATGCATTAAAAAAAAAACAAGCTATACCATCTTTTGACACCACTTTACAGTCGTTTCCATCAGTTTGATGGTTATATACAAAAGTTGTGAGCGCACACAAAATTATCTAAGTTAATTATAAGAATTATATTTTTGAACCCATATTTCCACCACAAAGTTATTGGTAACATAAAATCTGATAAACCCTTTGTTCCCAGAACTAATTATGTAGCTTTTCTTTGTTTGGAAGAAATGTTCAAAGTTATAACGAATAATACTGACGTGACTAAACTTTTAAATGGCTGCGAGTCATTGGAAATTCGCGTTTCTTCTGGAATGTTGCGATGTTGATTTTTAGAACGTTTTTCGAGTGTTTAAAATTTTTAAAATTTTGTTGACATATTTAAACGTGCTTTTCATTCCATTCATACATAATGTTAAATGAGATTATTTTTTATTTTTCTGATAATTATTATCATTTTCAACGAAATGGAAAAACTTTAATCATAATTTTCTGCGTAACTTCTTGATTGGCGTAATAATTTGTTTCTGCAAAATAATTTTTGAAAATTAATGATATCTTTACTTTGATTCTATGGAAACCCTTTAATTACTCAGAATCAATACCTTCAATTGAGAAAAATAATTATATTTGAAGAATAATTTAAAGAAGAGATAATTTTTTTTGATTTTCTTTTATAAATTTAGTTTCCCTTAGACAGTAAAAAAGCCCTTTTCTATGAAAATAAACACTTATCTATATACACGGCAGGAACAACAAAGTACAGGGATTTCAAAGCTTCATAATTTCAGCAATTTGCTTGTGTTCTGAACAAACTTTCAGCAGACAGTTACTATTTTGTTGAAAACTTGGTCTTACATTATACCAGCATTCCCAGTTACCTAAAAACTTTCAAAATAACAAACATTTTTTTATACAGACGCATAATTTCAAACATGAACATTTCATTAATTTTAATATAATGATAATAATGGTATAAGGATGTTTAAATGCTCCCTAAAAGAATATTTGTTTGAGTTCATTATATAAGTGATAGTTGCTGCGTGTACCTTTATTTCTTATTTAATACATGAAAAATGTAGAATAAATAATGTGGCGTCTCTTTTCACTTTATTACTGTCTCGTTAAAATTTCTATTAGAGCATGCTAGAAATTGACAGTTGATGCCTTGATGCATGGGTGAGCCAGCTGATGGACCGCATTGAAAGCTGCAGAAGGGAATTTCTTTGTGACGAAAGGTCTGTCTATATTTGTCGATAAATCGCAGTAGAGTTGAGTGTCGATGCCGGGAATGCGCACCTTTCTTAGCTAGAGGTTAGAACCTCCCTGTAGGCACTTTTCCAGTTCCGTGTCGTTCACTTGGTCAGCTGCTAGCGCTACGTAATCCAAGGGAGCGTGAACTGTCTCGACCCTGGAGAGGGCATCTGCGACGATGTTGTCTTTACCTGCCACGTGGCGAATGTCGGTGGTGAACTGGCTGATATAGTCTAGGTGACGGAATTGTCTCGGTGAGCACTTGTCAGCCTTTTGCTGAAAAGCGAAGGTGATGGGCTTATGGTCGGTGAAGATGGTGAACATCCTGCCCTCTACCATGTGTCTGAAGTGTTTTACAGCGAGGTAGATGGCCAGGAGCTCTCTGTCATAAGCGCCGTATTTTTGCTCAGCTGAACTGAATTTCTTGGAGAAGAACCCCAACGGCTCCCAGTGACCTTCGATGAGCTGCTGGAGCGCGGCACCAGCTGCAGTGTCAGACGCGTCGCTGACTGTGGAGAGCGGAGCTTTGCACTTGGGGTGAGCAAACAGGGTTGCCTGAGCAAGTGCTTCCTTGCACTTGTCAAAGGCTTCCATGGTCTCTTTGGTCCAATGTATTGGTTGCTTGCCTTTCTGATTTCCTTGGAGGAAATCATTGAGTGGGGCTTGTGTATCTGCAGCTTTGGGCAGGAACCTCCTATAAAAGTTGAGGGCTCCGAGGAACCGGCGGAGAACTTTTACAATTTCTGGCCGATTGTAACTTCTAATAGCATCGATTTTTTCTGGCAGAGGTGTAGTGCCTGCACCAGACACCAGGTATCCCAGGAATTTAACCTCAGGCAAACCAAAGTGGCATTTGCCAGGGTTAATGACCACACCATAATCCTGAAGACGCTGGAACAAGATTTTGAGGTGGGTCATGTGCTCCTCTTCTGTTGACGAGGCGATGTAAAAAGTAACGAATGCTTCTACTTTCGGTTGTTGCTGGTGAATGTTCGTGGGCCGACATCGTTTGAATCACAAGTCAATGGTGTAGTGTGCCCAACAATTCGTGTTGCATGTCACCAGATCAATTTGCTTGAAAACGATACTCATTGGGACATAACAATCACTGAAGCAATTATTTCTGCATCTCCAGTCTGATACGCACATTATTTGCTTCGACATGTTTCCCATCGAATCCACGTGAACTATGGAACAAGTACAAAGATGACATGTCAGAAGACATTTTACATCGAATTCGTGTCAGTTCAGGGAATCCCGATCTCGAGGTGAATGAGGATATACATAAACAGGCTTTGTTTTTGATCGAAGACATTTGTTACCTCATGTGCGGCAGTTTGTTAGTCAAGTTAGGAATAACAACGCCAGATCGACGCTTCATGAATGCAATGAATGCAATGAAACTTGCAATGAATGATGCTTTCAATCAAGAATTGGTACGTGAACCGTGAACGTGAATATGATCAAGATGCATTGAACCAATCAGTTTGAACGAATGTAACTGTTGTACACTGTTGTACCCCCAACAGAAGGAAGTGCAGGATGTCGTCGATGTAGGCGTAGCAAAAATCCAGCCCTCTGGTGATCTCATCGATGAAGCGTTGGAAGGTCTGAGCTGCATTACGGAGGCCAAAAGACATCACTGGAAATTCGAAGAGTCCGAACGGAGTAGATATGGCCGTCTTTGGAATGTCGTCAGGAGCCACCGGAATCTGATTATAAGTCCATACAAGGTCTATGGTTGAGAAAATCTTGGTGCCTCTCAGTGCCTGAGCGAAGTCCTGAATGTGGCGTACAGGATATCGGTCAGGAATGGTTCTGGCGTTCAGCCTGCGATAATCACCGCATGTTCACCATTGATCATCCTTCTTGGGGACCATGTGTAGTGGCGATGCCCAGCAGCTCTCGGAAGGCCGGGCGATTCCTAAGCGGACCATGGTCTCAAACCCCTTCTTGGCCCGTTTGAGTTTATCAGGAGCGAGGCGGTGGGGTCGTTCGGCAACTGGAGGGCCTGGAGTAGTTCGGATGTGATGAAGGGTAGCATGGCAAACTTCCTTCATGGCGCCATCAGGGCGCGTGATATCAGGGTACTGTTGTAAAATTTTGTGGAAAGTGGCAGTCTTGATAGAAGCAATATTGTTGCTGCTTCGCTTGCCTGTGGTTGTCAGGTTAGTCACTTGGTCCAGCAGTATTCGGTTGCGGATATCTACCAGCAGCTCAAATTTTGCCAGGAAGTCCGCTTCAATGATGGGCTTGGAGACGTCAGCAATGACGAAGCTCCAAGTGAAGTCGCGTCGCAGACCTAAGTCAAGGTTGAGCGTCAGGCTGCCGTAAGTTGCGATGGTGCTGCCATTTGCGGCCGCCAGTTCGTAGGTTGCTTGGCTGGACGACCTTGAACCAAATGCCGTGGAAAAACACAGAGGTCCGCGCCGGTGTCTACAAAAAACTGGGTACGCGTTACCCGGTCGGTGACGAAAAGGCGATATACTTGAGTCGGGCTGCTGGTGCTGGTCGCCATCAGTGTGAGCCCGGGGCATTTCCCTGCTCAAAGTTGCAGGGTTTCCTGCATGACCGCGCCTTGGTACCGAAGTTCCAGTGGTACCAGCCCGTGTCTTCGGGTTTCCGACCCCTGTAACTGCTGCGAGAGTGATGGTCTCACCAACGAGGGCTGGTACTCCTGGATTGTCGTTCTTTGGAGCGCAGCGCCAATATTTCTCGTCGTAGGGTGGTCAGTTCTTCCTGGAGTGGCCTCATCTTCTCCATCTTGGTAACCAGACCGTCTTCAATATTTTCTCCAGCAATTGCATTAATCCCTGGTCTGCCGGCGTAGTCATCAATTGCGTCCGCGAGGTTCGCCACCTTGTCCAGCGAGGCTTCCTGCTGTGTGGCCAGAACAACCTGCATGCTCCGAGGGAGTCTGCCCATCTATAAGGTCTTCAGAACCTCATCGGGCACAGCGCTGCCCGCGAGGGTGCGTAGATGACGGAGGAACTGGGAAGGTTTTCGGTATCCCCGCTCCTCGTGCTCCAGGAGTCGCCTTGTTTTCTGCTCCTGGGTAGAGCTCAGACGCTTTGTTAGTTCGCTCTTTAGGAGGGCGTAGGCGCTAACCTCTTTACGATGATCTCCCGGACCTCCTAAGCGTACGTGGGATCCAGGACACCAAGGATGAATCCAAATTTTGTGGCATCCACGGTTACAGCTGATGCCTCAAAACTTCTCTCAACCATGGCAAACCAGAGCTCGGGGTCGTTGGGGCAGAATGGAGGTATTCGCACCGCCACACGATTTACTTCGGCGGTGTACCCGTCGATGTCGATGATCTAATTGGGAGAGACATTGGGAGATAAATTATTTATAATTAATTTAAATCGTAATACGTTGAAGAAACTTAATAAATTCGTATGTCGGAGGTCACCACTGTAGCAATCGGACGTGCTACGTAAATGCGTAAAAGAAAACACTAGAATTATCTGTTGATAGTTTTTTAATAAGAATTAAAATTCACAATATTATCGGAATACGGAGCGCGACAGTAGTAAATAACGGGACAATTTGTTTGGCTTGCTGTTCTATAGACTAACTGGGTGAAACCAGTACTCCGGTTTTTATAACGCCTTGGCGGAGGTAACGGTTTAATAATCCGGCTGGTAATATCGAGAGAATGCGGCACGTTTCTCGATGGTTCTAACGCCTAATGGACAGGGAATTTGAATGCTCCGGTACTTTCCATAAGGTGCGACGATATGCTAAATATTTCAGCGCAGGTAGGTAAGTATTTCTCCGTGTTCCATTCTCAGTCGTGCCAGGCGGCGACGTCGCCGTATTGCACAGGTACATACCTTAAGTAGGTACGTACCTGAGCGTTGACTCGCCACGTATTGATGAAAACCGCATGAAAATTCGTTCAGTAGTTTTGAGTTTATCGCGAACAGACAGACAGACGACGCGGAGGACTTTAATTTCTAAAATGTAGTTGGCTTCTTTATGCATTCACATTTTCGGACGGAAAAATCCGTGCAATGTTTTTGCCGCTTTATACACACACACATTTTCGGATGAAAATATCCGTGTATTATTTAGGCTGCTTTTTGCACACAAATTATGCAATTGCTAGTGCAATTTTTTTGCTGCTTTATGCACACAAATTATCAAAAGGAAAAATCCGTACTATGTTTTTGCTGCTTTATGCATAAAAATTTTCAGACGGAAAAATTGTTTAGGCTGCTTTGTCGTACAATGTTTTTGCTGCTTTATGCACACAAATTTTCAAAAGGAAAGATCCGTGCTATGTTTTTGGTGCTTTATGCATACAAATTTTCAGACGGAAAAACCTTTAAAAATATATTTGCTGCTCTCTCACTTTGGAACGGAAAAATCCCGGCAATGGTTTTTCTGCTTTATGCACAAAGATTTTATTTTTTCGTGGATGATTCTGGTTTTTGTGTAAATTGTTAGACGTGCGATTACATTAGAAAAAGAATTTAAAACCTTCTCAAAGAACAAAAAAAACTTTCTGTATTTTTATATTAACTACACGATTCTATGAGATTTGGGTAGAAAAAATAAAAATAAAGTTTATTTTATGGCAACTTCCAAACTCTTTCTGCGCTAGGATTAAGTCAAAGGTTAGACAACAAATTTTAAAATATTTGTAAATAGAATCTTTTGCAATTGTAAACTTCCGCGTTACTTAAGTAAATAATATTTTAATTAAATGATAGTAAATTACTTCGTGTTACATAACAAATAATAAAAAAAACATAACTATTGGTTCTAGAATTTTTTTTTGTTCGTTTTTCATAATTACATTTTTTTTTACATTACCTCCATACAGGAGGCCCTGAGGAAAATAATTCCCCTCACGGTCTATGTCATCTTTAGCGATGCTGTGTGGAGGGTCTTTTTAGGTAAAGGAAGGGGAGGAAGTAGTGGGAAGGAAAAAGGTATGAGGGGTGGGTAGGTATTTGGGGGTCAGTGTGTCCAGGAGTGACGGACATATAAATCAATCTCTTCCACTGCGTGTAAAGCGATGTTCTGAGAGTCCTGCTGGAGACGTCTTCCTCAATCAGTCTCTCCCGATCCGGCCTGCCACGCAGTTTGTGGGCAGACCTATTCGCCGCCCAGATCCGGACGCGTATTTACAATCCCTTCCGCGTTACAGTCGCGCTACCGACTGAAACGCGGTAGGGATTGTAGTAATGCATAAGTCACCTTACAAACACTACCTCATTTCAGTCGCCTTACGCGTTTTGTTGCTCTGTCTGTTTCTGTGAGAGTGACGACCGTAATTATAGAGGGGTTAGCAGAGAGGATGGACCGCGTTTTTTTTAAACCTACAATTTTTTTTTCGTTATTTGTTTTTGGGGTGTTATGCCGTGTTACTTCAGCCAACGATGTCCAAAACGTTGGCTAAATAAGGAGGTAGGCAACACGGCATAACACCCCAAAAACAAATAACGAAAAAAAAAATTCTAAGTTTAAAAAAACGCGGTTCATCCTCTCTGCTTACCCTTCTATAATTACGGTCAGAAACGGTCACAGAAACAGATAGAGTAACGAAGCGCGTAAGGCGACTGGAACGAGGTAGTGTTTGTAAGGTGATTTATGCATTACAATCCCTACCGCGTTTCAGTTGGTAGTGCGACTGTAACGCGGTAGGGATTGTAAATACGCGATCCGAACAAACCTTACCCCCATGAACCCGGGCACTCCTGCTGGATCACCAAACGTAGCGAACCACTTGAAGTGACCTGTGGCAGAGGTGTTGGTAATCCAATAGCGGTTAAAACAAAATAATTTAATAAAAATGGTGCCACTAAATTATTCCACAATGATTAAAGAAGTATTTATGTTTAGTTGATGCATGTTTTACCATATTGATTGAATGTGGTTAGTTTTTAACCGTTAGTTGTTAGTTTAACAGACGGTCATAGTGACGCGGATAACGTTGGTATGTTTCTAAATAAATCTATTATATATTTTTGAATGTAGCTATTACTTTGTGGTTATCCATTATATAAAAATGAAACAATATAACTTTGTATAAACCACTTACGTGGTTTATACAAAGTTAAATTGTTTCATTTTTCTAAATCTATTTGAATTTCATGTTTGTTTTCTTGATTGAATGAATGTATGGGTGAAGTGAAAACAATCTTAGAAATGGAAATTAGCCCATTTGCTGACATCCGAACGAGCTAAAACTCGGCAGATGGACTAGTTGTCGATGAAAATGCATTCTATGAACTTTTGATGGAAATAATGCACACATACTCAGCACATTTATAGATTTTTTCTAAAATTCGAAGAAATTATAGCACTTAATGAATGAACCAACTCTTGCGATTTGGCATGATTGGTAGTGCGGTTGATTCCGATCGCAGGGTAGGAAGGTTCAAGTCTGTAAAGCCAAAATTATTACTCATTTGACGGATTGATTTTTCAGAATAAAATTAAAAACGCAAGGCTTGCCGTCGCGTCGTTGTCAGCAATGAAATCAAAATACCTAAGTGAAGAAAATAAATATTTTATTAAATATACCTGAATTGGAATGCCTTGATTTGAAATGGCTATTTTAATAAAAATAAGACAATAACTTGTACTGTTGATGGATACTTCATAATGTACTCCATGTAATATCGATCACGACGGAAGTCTACTATCGTATAAAATATGCATAAAATAAAATGTATTTTCAAGTATCAATAGATACGAGTACATATACGTTCAATAACTTGGATTGCTAAAATAGTAGAGTAATAATTTCAACATCTTGGATTGCCAAAATAAAACAGTAATAACTTCGATAACTTGGGTTCAAAATGGTATAGTTAGTCATAACTTCAACAACTAGGATTGCTAAAATAGTAGAGTAATAATTTCAACATCTTGGATTGCCAAAATAAAACAGTAATAACTTCGATAACTTGGGATGATAAAAAAGTATAGTTAGTCATAACTTCAGCAACTAGGATTGCTAAAATAGTAGAGAAATAATTTCAACATCTTGGATTGCCAAAATAAAACAGTAATAACTTCGATAACTTGGGTTGATAAAATAGTATAGTTAGTCATAACTTCAGTAACTAGGATTGCTAAAATAGTAGAGTAATAATTTCAAAATCTTGGATTGCCAAAATAAAACAGTAATAACTTCGATAACTTGGGTTGATAAAATAGTATAGTTAGTCATAACTTTAGCAGCTAGGATTGCTAAAATAGTAGAGTAATAATTTCAAAATCTTGGATTGCCAAAATAAAACAGTTAACTTCGATAACTTGGGTTGATAAAATAGTATAGTTAGTCATAACTTCGGCAACTAGGATTGCTAAAATAGTAGAGTATTAATTTCAACATCTTGGATTGCCAAAATAAAACACTAATAACTTCGATAACTTGGGTTGATAAAATAGTATAGTTAGTCATAGCTTCAACAACTAGGATTGCTAAAATAGTAGAGTAATAATTTCAATATCTTGGATTGTCAAAATAAAACAGTAATAACTTCGATAACTTGGGTTGATAAAATAGTATAGTTAGTCATATCTTCAGCAACTCGGATTGCTAAAATAGTAGAGTAATAATTTCAACATCTTCGATTGCCAAAATAAAACAGTAATAACTTCGATTACTTGGGTTGATAAAATAGTATAGTTAGTCATAACTTCAACAACTAGGATTGCTAAAAGAGTACAGAAATAAATGCAATAACTTGACTCAGTACTTTCTGAGCATTATCGTACATAATATCCTTTTTAGTTATTTTACACTTTATGATTTTTTACACTTTACACTTGTTAGTTCTTATTCCTACCTTTATATATATATTATTTAAAAATACGTTTGTGCGAGTACTAATGTTTACGTACTTATGTTAATGTTACTATACCTCTATGTTAATGTACCGTGTTAATTAAAATCAGTAAATAAATGTATAATGCTCGCCATAACACTCTAAGGGTCAAAATTATATTCTAAAATATTTTTTTTGTGAAATGAAGTGACTTTGTGAAAAAAGATGCCTTTGTTAGTTACAACAACTGTTAACCACTCGGACCCGTAAGCATGTTTACACGACAATATAACATTACTAGACGTACGTATGACGTATGAGGCGTACCTGAGTTATAATATCTCCACTCTGAAGAGAATTCGGTTATACCGAAACCAGTTAGCGTGTTCTCATCAACAATGACATATACAATATAAAAGCATGTCATGTATGCCATATTGTTATATCACAGAGTAATTATAAAATTTATTATGTTTTGACGACCAAAAGTTCAAGGTAAAGTATCAAAATCTCAACCTGATTTCTTTTTAAATGGCTTCTCAATACACCCTTACCACAGTTAACCCTAGCGTTTTAACGATTAATAACTTGAAACGTAAACAAGCGCATTGATTTTACTTTACTGTACTAATGAAATATTCATAAGATTGTGTTCTGTGTTTCTAAGACGCAATTGAAACATTTCAGCCAAGTTTACACCATTATTTAGTTCACAATGGAAACCTTATCGCAGTAAAAATTTCTTCGTATTCACCTGGCACCTGGCACTCAACCAAGTCTTTCACTGGCACCAAGTTATCCTCAGTATTCACTGGGCCTCAGATTAACCACTTTACCATTTAACACGGAATTGTTTCGAAGTGGGCACCTCTGGGAAAGATCAAAGAGAAAATTTGTATGGAATAGAAATCAAGAGGGCTTTGAGAGGTGTTTGAGGGAACACAAAGGACTCTTGAGAGGTCTCACAAACGACTCTAACAACTCTCGGTACGAGAGACTACTTACTTTGTGGATAAACAAATCAAAGAAAGTGCGAAGGTGTGATAAGGGGACTATTTTGGCCAGATTGTGTTATTGTTAAAAGTACCAACACTTCTTAAAAATATTTAAGGTCTAGGGTGAGAAAATATAATCCAAGGCTTAAAAGAAAATACAAGCACAACATACAATTTTCTGCGATTGCCTTAGCCTTAGGGGGTAATTGAACGTGCGCTAACTAGGTATGTCGAATAATATACTTCAACATTTTTTCCACTGAATTATAAAGTCTTGCAATATCTCACGAATCGTATCTACGAGTACGTAGGGATCATTTATCTTGTATATTATCTATACCATTCATCCGATAGCGAAAAAACTTTGGTGAGGTGTTGTGAGCACGTCCGTGATAGTTTCTATTTACAATGGTGAGCTCTGGCGTTATAAAATTATTACAAAAAATTACAATAGGCGACGCGAGAGTTGTTTGAAAAATATGTGTATTTCGTATAGTTTGGCGACAGGGAGGGAAGGAGGAGAGACAAACACAAACACTTTCTTTATTTTGTCGGGTACTTGCTGTATACTTATAATTTTTTCAATTTGACTTATTTTCAAAGAAAGTGTACGAAATTCAATGAATTTTAAGACAACATGTGGCTAATTTGAATAATATTATTATATAAATAAGTTACATCACTAATTATATTTTCTGTCTCCGTTGGTTGAATCAATGACCAAGAACTCCTTGGAAAATGATAAACTTAAAGAAAGTCTTTAGAAATGAAAATTATTTCAAAATCTGGGAGATACCTACATAAGCTTATTTTAATAAAAGGTTTTAGAAATTCATTTCCAAGGCCAAAATAGATATAAATTTCCTGTACCTAAAGATAAGTATGTTTGAAAATAAGCCTAAATCGAATGGGAAACCGTGTTTTATACCATCCCATAAATAAGGCATCCTTATCAATTGGCGAGTGGAAATTGCCTGTGTAAATTTGGAAATCCAGTGGCATTTTGTTACAAAAGCCTTGTACCATCGTAGTTAATAGTTGCTTTTCGTGTACAATACAGCCATGAAGCCTACTTTGACAATAGGTTGGTTTACAAAAGATTTGCGTTTTGCTTTGTTGCATTTTATCAACATTTTGAAAATATGCATTTCTAGAGTATCCGTGTAACAATGGTTTTTTACGTTTCATTTTCCATCTGAAGAAAAAAAAATAAAAGGCTTCAGTAGCAGTGTAAAGTTTTACTTCGTAATTCAACAAAACTTTCACAAACGTTTACATTTCCCATGGGGAAGCTATATTCCACAACTGGTTGATTATTTCTTCGTCTCGAAAACCTTTTCCTTGGGTATTTTTTAATTTATTGAATTATCCCACGTAGATTAGATTATTAGATAGAACTTGGTAATATTGATATAATGAAATATGAGCTTTATGACAAACAAAGGAGATAAGAGGCCCTTTGTGTTAATAGATTAGATAAGTACCGAGAAACAATGAACAACCATTTATAATTTTATCGATTTATTAATGGGAAAAACTTTTATTTGAATCGTTGGATGCGTTAAAGCCATTAAAGTATTTATTTATTTATTGATTAACGCCCTTTTTCGGGGCTTTTATATATGAGTGGTAAGAAATAAACAGTATTTATTGTACATAACTGAACTGCCTCAGTAACAATATTTTATGTTTGTTTAAAGATAAATTGCAGATGTCCACTGACTTGGTATAATGGTTTCCCTCCATTAGTATTCTGGGCAAAGAGGAATACATATGGTAGTTAGTCACAGAACTTCTACAATGAAATAAATCTTGAGTATTAAAAGTGATGCCTACGTCTTTAATTTGTGTTAATGTCTCAAGAGCATTGTTATCAACCTTTCCTGGTCTGTAAAGTGTAAATACTACACATTGCTGCTAATAACTTTTATATCTCTATAAATATAATGAATTCTGGGTTCAAATTTTAGGTATTCCTCCGTTATACATTTACGCACTGAATTAAAATTTAATATTTTAAATAATTAGCAAATTTAATTCAAAATCAGAGATATTTTGTTAAATATTGGGAATAAACCACAAATACTATCAACCGTGTGCCAGTGTGGACCGTGATAAGCGAAGAGTGTGCGGGGGGAGATGACACGCCATGTGACGTCTCGCTCTACTTCGCTATACGGGAACACGAGAAACAGAGACCGCCGCCGTGCGCAGTTGTGTTTCGACCACATGCATAGCTGTATGTATTGGGTAGCAGTCTAGCACTATTCTAGCTTCTAGCGCCTCAGTCGTTCGCGGGCAATCGTTTGAGATGGTCTCCTCGCCCGTTTTTTGAGCAACGGACGATGGTTTTTTTCATGTTTTCAGCAATTAAACTACAATTATTATAACTTTTAACACAAATTATGATAAACAAAAGCGATTAGCTATGAATGTTGATATATTTCCGAGATAAAATCGCTAATTTTGACACGTGAATTGATTACACAGCACCGGAGCGCGCGTTTTTTTTTAGCACAGTAAGGGAAAGGTCAATGTAATAATTAAAGATCAATGGATTTTTTATTCGAGAAAATTCAACTATTTGACATTTTGAGATATTTAAGTAAAGTCTATTCTCATTACACCAAATTAACAATTTATTGATATTATCTTGAAGAATATTGCCATGATACATATTTTATTTATTTAATACAAACAGCATAAGTATGCCATAAACACTAATTACATGTCACAAATTCATATTTAAAATACTAGTTATGATAAAACAGTGTATGTATAACGACGTTACATTGGAAAGTGACACCAGAGATACATTTACATGCAAAAATCTATAAAACAAATAAAATTAATGGTGAATAAAAAAATATGATAGCATAGCCTTCTTGTACCTATGTTCCGTGCAGTTAAATAGATCTATCACATCTGCATATCTATTAGTAACTTCATGCAACCTAGGTAAAAGTGAGTGTTTCGTATACTCAGTCCGATTATTGTTGCATTTAAAAAGGATTTTAGAACGAGTGGTTCTCGTGGGAATATGAAATTCAATGAGCTTAGTTAAATCAGGACTCTCTATTCTACCATTTACAATTTTGAACATAAATATTAAGTCGGATATAATTCTTCGATCTGAGAGTCTTAATAAATTTAATTCTTTCATCAAGTAATTATAATTTATGTTTTCAATGGGAATACCGAGGTTAAAATTAATATGTCTTAAGAATTTGTGTTGAATTTTTCCGATTGAATCTCAATGTATTTTAAAATGGGGAGACCAGATATTCGACTTGACTTCGTACTAAGGATGCATACAAAATTTTTAAAGTTGAAATATTCCTGAAACCTCTGGAATTTCTAAGAACGAAGCCAAGCATTTTCATACCTTTATAATAAATTGAGTTTATATGGGATATAAAGTTTAATTTAGAGTCGAAAGTTATGCCCAGGTCATTAATTTCTTCGACAGGGGTAAGGGTAGAGTTGTTAAGTTCAGACGGATGAATAATTGGTTGACTTATTCTGTAAAAACTTAATAACACTTATTTATGTTCAGGTAAAGTTTGTTAAGAGAACACCAACTAATTAATTTGTTTAAATTATTTTGTAGACAGGCACAATCTTCAGCGGTTTTGATGATTTTAAATATTTTTAAATCATCTGCAAAATGCAATACATTTACATCTTTATCAAACATGTCAACAATAACATTTATGAACCGTAAAAACAAAATTGGGCCTAAATGGGACCCATGTGGTACACCACTGGTAGCTATAAATTGTTTGGAATGGAACAAATTAATTTTTACAAGTAGAACTCTATCAGATAGATAGCTCGCAAACCAGTCTAAAAGTTTTCCGTCAATACCGAGCTTACGTAGTATAACCAGGAGAATTTTATGACACACTTTGTCAAAGGCCTTGATAAAATCTGTATATATGGAATCGACTTAAGTTCTGTCAGCTAATGCATTTGATGTAAAGTTTTAATATAATTTGAGGTTTGTCAGAGTTGACCTGCCCGACAAAAATCCATGTTTATTGGGAACAGTGAGATGGTTAATACATGGGAAAATTTTATCAAGAAGTAATTTTTCAAAAAGTTTCGGAATTATAGACAGCTTACATATAGGTCTATAGTTAGTGACATCACTTTTATTACCTTTTTTAATATAGGCGTTAGATAACAACGTTTCCAAATGTCCGAGAAGCAACCTGTGTCAAGCGATTGGTTAAAAAATAGACAAATCGGCTCAGCCAGTGAAGCAATGCAATTTATGAGAATATTGGGGTGCACGTTATCAGGTCCGGCCTTTTTGTTTTTGTCTAGAGATTTAATTTTACATTTAACTTTGTTTATATTGATGTGTGCAGCAGGGATGATGTGTGATAAGGGAAGGTGGTGGTATGTAATTGTTTGGGGTATCTTCGTCATATACACTTTTTAAGTAATCAGCAAAATAGTTAGCCTTTACTTTTATATCAGTGCTACTATTATCTTTGGTGCATTGAAATGGGTAAACCTTGTTTGTTTTTTCTAAGAGAGTTTACATGTGTGAAAAAGTTTTGTATATTAGAGGGTATAGATTTGTCGATTCCATTGATATAATTAAAATATGATTTTTTGACAGTTTTTTTACATTGAGTTCTGTAATTGTGAAATATCTTACAGTCATTAAGAGCGTTTAACCAGCCAGCGGACGAAAATCCACATTTCGTCGAAAGTTGTTCTTCCGATCGTGCAGGACGGTTACAGGGAGAAAGATTAATTATTCTCCGTACCAGCTTTTTAAAATTATAACTCAATATCGAATTTCTTTCAATCCAAATTAGCTTTAATTTATACCTTCATCCAAAAATGCTGAAAGGCGTGATGATAAAACTATTAAAATAGTGTACTTTTTGTAGTTATTTTTTGATTATAAGTATTTATCATTTTTCAATAATGTCTAAATTTAATAAGAATGTTAAAAAATCTGAAATATATTAGTTTGTAAGTGCGCAAATAAATACACAAATGGACCAATTTTCGTCAAGAAACACATGTACGTACATATTTTTAATGATTTTATTGAAACTAAAATTAAAATTCTAATGCATAACTTTGCTAGATAATGTATTGATTTATTTTACTGCATGATTACATTATTTGAAATGGGTGTGGTATAATACAAAAACTTTTTTGAAAATTTAACAAATCTGCCAACGACCTATGGAATAACCTTATTATACTAAAAATTAAAAAAAATTCTAAAAATTTATTACATACGAATGCTAGATAAAAGAACAATCTTTCGAAATCCATTTATAATTTTTTGTGGAAAAGAGTCAATACGTCCAAAAACTTTTTTGAAAATGACGTATTTCAGGCTTTCTCTGGTAATGGCCTCTTAAGGGATTTAGATTCTTAAAGTTTTGTGTGCAGTTTTTTTTGCAAATTATAGTTAATACTATTGTTGAGGTGAAGAAATGACCAGTCTTCATTTGTAAGATATTGGTTCGTATTAGGATATTCAGCTTTGGAAAAATTATAAGTTAAGTTAGTAAGAATAGTTGTGTCGTCTAGTGAGTTATTCATCGTGATGGTTATGAGTGGGGTGGTGGCAGTCTAGGGGGAGGAGTTCGTCAACTGATTTAACAATGTGAATTGAGAGATCACTGCAGAATACTAAATCCAGCAGCCAGTTATTGGTATTGTAGACTTGATTGACTTGATGTAGAGTGAGTAAGTTCGTCATATCTATTATGTCGCGAGCATTTTCTGTTAGGTTTAAGTTGTTATAAGAGTTTTTATTCATCCAATCAATGCTAGGGGTAATATAGTCACCAAATAAAATTGTTCTGGCATCAGGGTATTTATTTTTAAAGGTTGGATCCAGGAGGAATGTAGACACATCCCATTAAAATTTTACTTGATTTAGTTTTTAGTAATGCAAATACCTGTTTCACGTCTAGATATTTGCAAATTAATCGAGTGGATGACAGTGATTTTTTGACGGATATGAGAACTCCTCCTCCTCTGGTTTTATTGCTGCTGTCTGGATTCCGGTCAAGGCGGTAGGTGTTGTAAAATGAGAATCCAAGTTCCTCGGTGCGAATATCAGGATCAAGCCAGGTTTTAGTAAGGAAAAATACATCGACGTTTTGAAGTAAAGGAATAGAAGTTTGCAACTCTAAGAGTTTGGTGCAGCAGCCGCGGGTATTTTAGCCGTATCCATTGATGTGTTTGAGTTTTTTTGGATTTTTCCTAACTATTGTCAGTTACTGTTGATACATTTGATTGTTAGTCCAACTTTACCTCCCTGTATCCTACTTTTCATTGATTGACGTAGGTCTGATAAATATATTCTTTGGTTCGGAGTTTGGTCGGAAAAAATTTTGACAGGGGAGTTGTTAAGATAAAAGTTTTTTTCCTGAGGATATTCATTACTTCAGTTGAGTTTCTGAAGATCACTTTAATGGGCCTCGATTTATCAGGCCTCACTGCTCCAAGACGGAATGCGTTGAAGGAATTTGGTTCTATGTTGTTGTCTATTTTCTTCAGAATGGTTGTAATTTGTAAATTGTCATCGTTGATTTTTTCAATCTGGTTCAGTTGTGTGATTTCAGGAACGTTTATAATTATAAGATTATTTGCTCTGTTTTTCCTCTCTTCAAGCTCATCGGCCGCTTCACATGTAGATTCTAATGGGTTAGGTTTGTTGGTTAATGATTTGGAAGCTGTTAGCTCACCCTCGAGTGCTGCCATTTTTGCAGCTATTTGCGCTATGGTTTCAAGAATAACATTAGTTTGCTACTGGGGTCTATTATTAGTTCAGTTAGAGCCTCAACCGCGTTTCTCGCCAGAATGATGAATCCCTGAGAGTCCATTTTGTTAAAATTAAAAAAAAAAAACTTTTTTGCGGTAGTATGAGCCGGGTCGGGCGGTAGTAGCTTGGGTGACAATAATACTTATTGTTTTGACTTTTATTAATATTGAAATGCTCACTCAGTTATGATTTTAGAATCCAGAAGGTTTGCATTACAACTTCTTTAAACTTGTAATAACTCACTGGCTCATTGTATTATCTGTTTCACTGTTTAAAACAACTGTAGACTGTTAATTAGTATTGAGCGCAAATTTGAATGTGCTCTCTGTGTCACTGTACGAAAAGTACTGTACTGAATAATTTTAAAATTTTCGAGGTCATCAGCAAAAGTAAGATAGATACATGATGAAATATTTATGTAAGACTATTTATAAATAAATAAAATAAAATAAAAAAGCCTTTTATTTCTTGCAAATGGGTACGTTGCCGAGTTATAAAAGTAATAAAAAGTATAATTAATATTATTTACAATCTTGTTGAAAAAATATTATAAACGTATCTTAAATTAATTCATATGCAAAAACCCCTCTCTCAGGCGAAGGTGAAAGCCTCCTCTAAATAATTCTTTTTCGCACAAGCCAATTATGTCGTATTTTATTCCTTTGATTGTTTCACTTAGTTCGATTAAACGTTCGTGAGTAGATAAAGTTCTGACGTTATTGGTTACTATGAAAAGCTCATCTTTTGTTTTGTTCGTAGCGTTTAGAATTTTTTTGTGTTTGTATCACTTCTTGTATTTTTGAGGAAGTTTGGAATTTCTTGTTCAGAGGGTTTTTGTCTTGATCTTCCACGGTGACCAGCCGGGTTGGAAGATGAGGTTTGGTTTTTATTGTTGTTTTTGTTTTTTGCATGTTGCCTGTTCGGAGGGGGGCGATAGTTGCTACAAGTTGTCGGCTTTGTTACACTGAGCTCTGGGCCTGTTGTTTTGATTTTTATTTACTAAAAAGTTAAGCATCTTGGTTTCATAATTCCTTCAGACATGCTAGAAGTTCTTCTCTTTGAATGCTGTTTATTTTTCTTGTTGGCCTGTTCTTTTATTCCGTCGTCTGTAGGTGTTTCAGGAGATAATGAAAGCATTCTCTTATTGCTGTCCGTGGTTTTGTCTTTGACTTGTATGACAAGTGACCTGGACTGGGGTGAAAGAAACAAGATGACCTTCGCTCTCCATAAGACCAAGGGCCTCCTGATGAAGGGCTCTCTCAGTAGAGAAAGTAATCCTACCATCAGGATGGGAGATTCTAACATCCGCTTTTTTGAAAAAGTGAAATACTTAGGAGTTACTTTGGATCGATCGTCCTCTTTTCTGGCTCACGTCAAAGAAGTATCCAGCAAGGCCCAGGCTCTCTTCTTGAAGCTGAGGAGACTCTCCACAGCTGAGTGGGGATTGCGTAATCCGGCTCTGCGAAAGCTATATAGGTGCGTGTACGTGGCGCAAGTCTCGTATGCCACCTCTGTGTGAGAGCACCGCCTGTACAATTCGCTGATTCTCTTAGCTCTCAGGCGAGGCCAACGAACCCCCTTGCTGGCACTCTCTGGTGCGTATAGAACCGTTGCTTCGGACGCTTTACCCGTTTTGGCTGGCATTTTGCCAATCGATCTGGAAATCAGGGAAGTGCTTGCTAAGCAGAAATTAACCAGAGGAACCCCGGCCACTCACCTAGGCGTTGTTCTGACACCGGGCGGGCCGGAGACTCTACCTGGGCTGCTTCGTCAAATGAGGGATCTGTCGCTCCAAGAGTGGCAGGTCCGTTGGGATAGAACGAATATGGGAAGATGGACTTTCTCCTTCTTCCCATCAGTTAAAGTCAGAATGTAAGGGGTCTTTCTCAAGTTGGACCACCACATCACCCAGCTTCTTTCCGGCCACGGGGAATTCAGTGGGAGACTTCACACCCTCTCCCTGTCCCCTCACCCCAACTGCGCCTGCGGGTGCATGAACCAGTCGGCGGAGCAGATTCTGTGGCAGTGTCAGATAATGACGGACGCAAGAGAGGAAATGCTCGATGGTTTGAACGTACCAATCAGACCAGTGTGGAACACTGATCTGGTTTCGAACAAGACGAACTTTGAGTGCCTGAAGAACTTTACAAGGATCTGGGTTGAGAGATGGCCTGAGCTTAGAGTCGCTGATTAGTATTTTGACACCAGGTGTACTTGTTCCTGACTTACCACGGACTTTTCTTGCTTCTATTATTTTACAAACTCTGCTCAGGATGTACAGTTTTATATATTTTTTACATTTTTATGTTTATTGTTTGCATTTTACATTTTATGTTTTTTATGCTTTTACATTTTTATGTTTATTTTTTCTTGTTTACACAGGCCCTGCGTTATTCAACGCTCATGTTTATTTTGTGTTTTTCTTTACTTTGCATGCTTATGATTTATTTTTCGTTATTTGGTGCAATTAAACGCCCAGCGATGACTACCACACGCTCTTGTTTATTTTTTTTTTTATGTTTTGCGGTTTTCTACGCTTATATACATTTCTTTTCAGTTATGCTGTACTACGAGAACTGAACTCAGTTGTTCGTTTTTGTACCGTCCTTCTCCCCATATAAGGGGTTGGACCCTGGACCGTGTCCCCGCCTACGTACCATGGCCGGTCTTCTAGAACTGGTGGAGCTGCACTTCTTTGCCGCGCCACACCCCGTGACATGAAGGGGCTGGGGAGAAGGCTGAACGACATCCGAAAGCTGTCCGTCCCGCCTCCGGCGACCCGACGCTTCTCTCCCTAGGGTCTTCTTCATGTTTTCCACTTACTGTCGTCTAGGCACCACCGGCTAGCTGGCTTAAGGACGACGCTGCCGGTTGTCGGGAGGCCGGACGACCTCCGTAGTCCAGTGGGTAAGACACTTGACTCACAAACCGGAGGTCGCGGGTTCGAACCCGGCATGCGCAAATAAATTTTATTTGATTAATTTGTGTTATTTCACAATTAATTTATTTAAAATAATATATAGTATATTTGCGGCATGTTCCAGAGTGGAAGATACTATCAGTATCGCCCTGGTGTAAGACCACCATTCAGAATTGAAACGTTGCTTGAAAATGGCTTTAGCCGTGTTTGGTGACCAGATCTGAATAGCCAGGTACTTCCCAACCTTCCTCCTCCCCACCTCCTTCCCCTCCCCACTACCTTCAGCCTCACAACATACCCCAATTGGGGATGCCATAGTCTCACTGGCTCCAGATGGGAGCAGTTGAGATTCTTGTGCGGTATTCACTGTAAAAAAAAATAAAAAAAATCAGCCTCCTTCACTGTCTCGGGGACTGCCGGCAGCCAGGTTGCGGTGACACCAGTTCTTATCTGTACATATTTTATTTTACTTTTGTTTCCTTTTTCTTTTACGTACAGTGCTCGGTGCCGCCCGCCGGATTGTGTATGGTCATGTCTCCCGCTGTCATGAGCTGATTACTCATGACGGCTGCTGTCTATTTTGTTTATTTTACTATTTTTTATGTTGATGTTACTAACCACTTGTTTGACTGTCCATGAGGCTCACTGCTTTTGCATTGACACCTCCATGGGCTTTAGAAATGTAGAAATGACCAATACAGTATAGTCCTGTAAGCGCGCCCGCATACCGCCACCTAACACAGTATGAGGGGACATTGAAGGTCTAGATTCGTTACATTAAATATAGAGCCGTTTATTAAAAAAAAATAGTTTCTTGGGAGAACTCCGAAGGGGCGACCATAAGTTGCCTATACCGGGGTAGGACAGTGGTGGGTACTTCAATGTACGACAAGTTTGTCATACTTAATTTTCGCTATATTGCCTTTCTCTCTCTCGAGCTTTGCCTGCACTTGTAGCTCTTTTCTTTTTTCTCTTATTTGTTTCGGATAGTCTTCCGTTATGTAATGTATGGTTTCTCTCAGTGCCTCTCTTCTCTGTTTAAATATTTTTATTTTGGTGCCAAGTGTGGTGAATGTAGCAATTATTGGTCGAGATTTTTCTCCTTTTTTGCCTATTCTCTTGACTTCTTGGATATCTCTGGGATCTAGGTCTACAGAGAAAAATTCCTTTACAAAGTTGATAATAATGTTTTCCAATATTTGGTATGAGGTTTCGGTGTCCTCAATGCCGAAAAAGACGATATTATTTTTTCGTGCATGTTTTTCCATGAAATACATTCGTTTTTCTTGGTTTTCCAACTTTTCTTTGAGGTTTTCATATTTTTCATCCCAAATTTTAAACTTTTCCTCCAGTATGTTGTTTATATTTTGTGTAACTGTTTTTGTTACTTTTCTCGGCATTTTAGGATTGTACTTTTTTGTGAATCGAGTTCGCTTTGGATCTTACGAAATGCGTTCATGACTTCTTCCATGGTAATTTTTTGAGATAGTCTGTTGTTTTGGTACTACGGGTGCCCTCTCGTGGATTTTCACAGAAACACGTCGTATATGGCGATTAATAGCCGATAGTCGATCTTGAATGGTTCGGAACTTGTTGACGCACTTTCTAAGTTTTTCAACAGATGGCGTTAGTTAGTTAAAGTAAATCTTGCATATCATTTCACAGAAGTGAGGTTATAATTTCAATGATTTTATTTAAAAATGCACTATGATAAGTTGTTACTCACGGTTGCCTTTCTGTTAATTGTCTTTTAATCCCTTAGACTCAGTTTTTTCGGTATGTGGGCGTAAAATGCACTACAGATGTAACCACTCAATCGCGGTATTTTCGCTGTTTTTCACAGTTTCTACTTATTATTAGGGTTTATCCACACTGTATGTTATGATTTATTTGTCTCTTTACTATTTTTTGTCTATATCGCTGAGTTTTTCCACAATATTTAACTTTAAAGTCACAAATAACACTGAGTCAAAGTAAACAGTGGCTCACTAGCGCCACCATCCTTTACTTATCCTTTAAGATCATTTATAAACAAGGTAAATAAGATTGAGCCAAGGTGTGAACCCTGTGGAATTGCACTTGTTGCATACATTTTTTCCGATGATGTAGATTTTATTTTAACAATTTTTTTGTCTTCCAGTAAGATAGCTTTCAAACCAGGCTAATATACTGTCACGTATACAAAGCCTTTCTAATTTCCAAATGAGAATTTTATGGGAAATCAGTATTAACAGAGTCTATTTGTTTTTTTTTCATTAAAAGCATTGGTTATAAAATTTTCATAAATAATTAAGTTGGAAAGAGTACTTCTACCTGGCATAAATCCAAATTGGTAAGGTGATATTACAGGTTTTATTTGTGTAAAAAGTTTGACAAGTATTAGGCTTTCAAAGAGTTTCGGTTTGGTGGACTGAATGCATATTGGTCTGTAATTACAAACATCACTTTTATCACCCTTTTTGAAAATTTGAGTTAAATAACTCATTTTCCACTTATCGGGAAAAATTCCACTGGATAAAGATATATTAAAAAAAATGGTTAATGGGAGAGCAATTACTTTTAAACATTCTTTGATAAATATTGTGGGGATATTATCCAGTCCCGCAAATTTGTGGATATCTAAGGATTTAACCTTAGTAATTACATCAGAGAGACTTACTGTACACTGTGAAATATCAAGAGTTTCATCTAGAGTTGTTGTTGGAACAGAAGCATTTTTTGAGTCTTTAAATAAACACTTTTAAAAATTTTTGCAAACAAGTTAACAATACCATCAGTATTATTGCTATGGCTGCCGTTTAGGTGCATAATGCTCGTGAAATCAGAATCATCTTCTTTAAGAGATTTAGAGTATTTCCAAAAATAACTAACATTATTTATTATGGAGTTTTCTATTTCATTTACATAGTTACTGTAGCATGTCATAGACTTTTTTTAGATGAAATTCTTATACAGTGTTAGAACGGACAGTTGCGTACTTATCGCGTATACATTCAAATCTAAGGGCTTCGCTCATGGAGAACTGAAATGAAACCAGTTGTCGACACAATCGCAATCAACCTCCAGAACAAAATCGATATTTTCGATCTGATATATCGCAGATTACTCGAAAATTTGACAGTTTGTGAGCCGCTACCAACAATGCAACTGAAACGCGACTGCCGCACGACCAGCACAGGAGGTTGATTGCGATTGCGTCGGCAACTGTTTTTTTTTTCAGTTTCTCCATGAGCGAAGGCCCTTAATTGCATATCCGTCATCCTATAAATCCCGTTAGAATTTTTTTTAAATTTACAAAATTTTTCCGTTTTGAGGCACTCCAATTCACAGGATAAGATGGCAACACGGATATTGACGCGAGACTAGACGTTCAATATTTATCACGATCCGTGGGTTCACGATATGGATTTCAGGAAATCTTGAAATCCTGTGAACTGTCAATAAATATCACGATAATTATGCGGATCACAACAAATATTGAACGTACAACGTTAGCGCTCAATTTGAAGGTTGTTACATGATAAAAGTTGTGACAAAATTTCAACAAAAGTTTAATCCACAGCCGTCGCTAAAAGTGCAGTGTGTAAACGTTATAACTTACTAACTGTATTGCTCTTTTCCTTTCCTTAGGATATTGTCCACCCCAAAGGTGACACTTTTGATGAAATTTTCTAAAGCTCGGGAGCGATTTTACACGTAATAGCCGTGTCACCAAATGTCAAACTAATGTACGTTTCACACGATCCTTTTTGGAACACATTACATCGAAGTCATTCTTCCATGTGGATCCGGTATGAAAAATAGGTCTTGTTCTACAGCTGTCGTGGTTTTACGTAGGTGACTCTTATTTTTAGGTTTTATGAGGTAATGTGTGCGCTTTCACGGAATACATTTGACCAGACTGTGTTTATTATTTATTGTGAATGCATTTCTGTACCTCATTCGCACTTCTGACCTCAGCAAAGATTTGATTTGTTTTTTCGAAATAATTATCCGTTTTTTTAAGTTCTGGTGGAAGTGATTTGCCTATTTATAGGGATGAGTGGTGAGGTATTTAGTATTTACAGTTCATTTGTTCAAAATCAGTTTTAAATTAGGGTATTTTTGTAATGTGTTTTTCCAAAAAGCAAATCTTTTATAAAAAAGGAATAATAATTTTATATATGTTTTATAATACGATATTTAAAATGTACCCCCTTAATTAAGCCATGTTTGTGGGTATACGGGAGTGTTATTAAATTATTTTATATGTTTATTTTTCAGATTAAGTATTTAGTGTACATTTTCATTGTGTTATTTCAAATCTTTTAAACTGTTAATAATATTTTTTAATCTTTCGGTAATTAATTAAAAATCTTTTCTCCGGGATGTTTATAATTGAATTGTCCCTTCGTTTTTTTTGTTATATTTTTGAGTTAGGAAGATTATGGTTTTCTAAGATTTTGAAGCTTAATTTACAATATTATCTTTGTAAGTTTGTACTGTTGCGTGGTGGAAATACACATACAGCCTTACTAAAAAAAAACATAGCACGCCAGATAACCCGTGTTGTTGCAGCAACATGAATAAAACAAAAATACAATAAAATAGGAAATATTACTAATAAGGTTTGATCTTAAAATGTATTTTAAATCCGGCAACAATGCATATTTAAGTAGTCCTGGGTCGATCGTGAAAGACCTGATCGTCGAAACCCGCTCACGAGCCACCAAAGAGCGAGCGGGTTATTTATACGTCAGCACCCGGGTCTCACGATCCGCGACTCGCGAACAACAAGACAAGAACAACGCGCGCACTCCCGCGACCCGTGAACCGCGACACACTCCGATCGCCGGGTGCCGGGTGCGGGTGGGGCGAGACGTGTCCGCTCCCGGAACCCGCAAACTGCGACACATTCGATACGCATTCGATCGCCGATTGCCGATCAATGCACACACGTGCGTGGCAATGTCCTGCTTCCTGCCCGTGTGTCACGTCATCGCGGAATTGTTAGGTAGATTCGATTTTTCAATATTCGACTAGACACAGCGTCGTTTTAAATTAGAGCGTATCTTGGTATTGTTAATCAACGGGTGAAGTGCATTTCTTTTCACATTTTGTTAGTGTTGTTTTCATAAAAACTTTTCATTTTTCGTGTGAGTGTGAATGTAATTGTGCATTGTAATAGAAACTATAAACTGGTAAAAGTGTAAAATGTCTGACTTTAATAAAAAGAAATTATAATAAAGCATTAGCTTACAGCTAATTTACTTATTTAAATTCTCAATAAAAGCTTCAGAACAACACGTTTTTTACAAGGTTTTTATATCCTCCTAAACATGATAAAACATTGTTTTTTTACCCCTGAAGCATGTCTTTTTTAAAATTAATTTCTGGGACATGACATTACTAGTTACAGGTGTGAGCAGTGAGAGAACGTTCACACAATTATAACCTGGGTTTTGTGTCGCGTATGACTTGACCGGTCTGGGCGGCGACCGTCTACCGCGCGGCGCATCCGTAGAAAGTAACTGGGTGATGAGTAATCGAGTTTCGTATTTTGTGTCGCGAAAAGAGCGGGTCTTCGCGACCCGCTCGTGACGCCAGTGGGTCGTGAGCGACCCGGGTCGTGTAAAACGATCAATCGACCCAAGACTATATTTAAGCACTAAATTGTTTGTTTTCCTTCATAACCGCTAGGTGGCGGCACGCGGCGCCTGCGCATTCGTTGTTCGCGCTAGTAAACGACGCTGGAAGCGCGAAATGATTTCTGTGTGTGCGAAATGATTTTTGTGTGTCCAATATTACTTATGTGATGGTTAATTTCTATTAATATGAATAATTTACTCTTATATTTATATCATTGATATATTTACCGTGTTTTTTGTGGTTTTTCATAAGTTTTAGTCAAGTTATAAAACAATAATCGTACTTTGAAAATTGAAGTGTCAAAAACTATTTTATATGATACATGAGAATTCAAATTTACATTTTTAAGAGATTTTATTTTACGATAATTTTATGAAAGTGGTGGTTTTTTAAATATTAATTTCTAATACATGTGTTCCTAAATGCATCAAAGAAATTAATGTCTTTAGAGATGCAAGAAATCTGATAATAAAAAAAACTTTGAAATTTTTTATTATTTTTTTTATTGTATGCACGAGGAAAAAGTGAGGTGATAGTTTCCTTCCAAATTTATTACATAAAAGGACTGTGTTTTTGCAATTTTGTTTTTTTTTTAATTTCTCTACATTTAAGTCAAAAAATTTTGGTAAGAAATTTTATTCCATTTATTTCCGAGTTTGAATCTTAAAATATGTCAGTTTTTGAAAACTAAACTGTATTTCAAATATACAAATCTAAAAGGTAATTTTATCTAGTTTTCATAAATGGTATTTGTTTTTACGACACCTTCAGAAATAAGAAATATATAGAACATTCAAAATACTTTGGAAAAATTTCCAAAGTATTTTGAATGTTCTAATACTATATACTATACTTATAATATACTATAAGTATAGTATATAGTATTAGAACTATACTTATAATACTATATTTAAACAAAAGGATGGCTTAGCTATGGGAAGTAGTACGAGTCCTTTGATTTCCGATATTTTTGTAAATAATTTAGAAAATAAGATTTTTAATAGCGGTGCGTTATTACTTAAAAATGTGTATTGTTGGAAAAGATATGTTGACGATATATTTTGCATTTGGTTAGGTTTAGAAAGACAATTGGACATGTTCTTAAATTTTTTAAATAAATTACACAAAAACATTAAATTTACATTGGAAATTGGTAAAGATAAGAGCTTAAATTTCTTAGATTTAAATTTAACATTAACAGGTACAAAAATAGATTTCAATATTTTCCGTAAAGATACGTATACTGATATTGTTATACATAATTATTCTAATCATCCCTTTTCTCAAAAACTAGCGGCTTTCCACTCTATGATTAATAGACTAATTACAATTCCTTTGTCAGCTCTTAACTATAATTTTGAATTAAATCTCATAAAGCAAATAGCAATTAATAATGGCTATTCTACTAATTTGATAGATGAAATACTAAATAAAAAAATTAAACAGAATTTTTTCAAATTATATATTTACCCTATTTCTAAAGATAACAATAAACATTGGCGTAGAATTTTATTTGTCGACAACAATACGTCAAAAATTATTAGTAAAAATATTCCCGGTACTATTCAACCAGCGTTTTACACAAATAACAAACTGAAGAAATATATACTCAACAATAAAGATAAGGAAATTAAAACAAAAAAATCAGGGGTTTACAAACTCAATTGTAATGATTGTAGTTCGTTTTATATAGGTAGGACTTATAGAAACTTTGAGATTAGGGTTAAAGAGCACCTCAGAGCACTAAATGGCAATAGCGATTCTGAGTTCGCAGACCATTTATTAAAATATGATCATAGCTTTGAAATAAATTCAGGTCTTCAAATATTACATACAGGATATAAAACATCGCAAATCAATAATTTAGAAATTTTAGAAATAAGAAAAAATGTAAATTCCAAAGCTGACATAATTAATAAGCAAAAAATTTTTGTTAACCCTGTTTTAAATATCTTCCCACTTAACCGGCCTTTTACTTCTAATAGCTTGGTAATCCCCAATTCTTCGAAATTCCCACCATTGTCAACCCTTCCCCCTCCTTCAATTTCTTCTCTCCATATGTAATCTATAATTATTTTTTTTTTAACTTTAGTATACTTTTATTCCTGAAGAAGTGAACATGGTTCACGAAACATGTTGATATTATAAAGTATAAAAAATAAAGTGATGTAAACTAAGTTATTTTCTTTTAATAAATAAATAATGACATCACAAAGTAACAACCTTTTAGAAGAAGTTTTCTTCGAAAAAAAATTTTTTATTATTAATTTATGTGCTAAAGCGGTTGTGTATGATTTTAATAAGTTACACCCCATCCTAAATTGCCATATTTTATTATTGATTGGCATTAGGCAAGTAGTCACCCTTAGTAAATCTTTATTTAGAATTTGTCTTAGACTTCTAAAGATCATAAAGTACATTCATAAATAGATATTTGGTTTTATTTTGGCTATATTTGTCGATTGCCTGAAAATGAATAAATAATGTCGTTCCGGTTACACTCTTATTTCTTGAAAGTATATTTTCTTCGTTTTTATTTTTAACAAAACATGAAAGATTTATAGTGAAATAAACTAAAATGTTTTCTGGGCTAGGAAATTCCAAAATGTCATAGATACCAATGTACCGGAGCGTGTGCTTTCCGGTGTTATTTTGTAGCGTATGTAACATATAAACCACAGACACACGTAAATAGTATTTTATTTATGGTGAGCATTCGAATATTGCTTCCCTCATTATCTCAAAACTTTATTAATATTTGGAGATATTGACTAATCAATTGGACGATAAATATGCACGGTTTTAATGCGGCATACGCACGACGTAAATAGATCTTCTCTCAGACTTTCCACTGTTTGACAATACCTTCGGAAGGCGAAATCTCTATAAAGCGTAAAGATAACTTCATAGTACAGACCTTTTGTCAGACAAAAACTTTTTTTTTAATTAACATAATTAAATTGCCATTAAATAAAATTCCTTCAAAAATGTAGGTGAAGGTACCTGTATTTTTTATTTTAAAAAAATGCCCGATACGAGTATCGAACACTGCTTACACCCGTTATTCATTTCGCTATGGTTAGTTGTGGCGCATTTAACCACAAGACCACGAAACCGACCAGCCTCCGCGGCAAAATAGCGGAATGCTGCCGAGTGAATGAGTGCCGGCCGCGGCGGTCAACGATGCGTATCATTTCGTGAGATAGCGGACCGATCAGTTATGTTATCATGAAGTACTGGTTGAAAAGAAGTAATGAAAGTAGATTATTTTTTATCATGATTAAAGTGGAATGTGTTGAGAGTTGTTGTCGGTGCTAGCAACTGCTCCGATAGCCGTGATCGTCTAGTGGTTAGGACCCCACGTTGTGGCCGTGGTAACCCAGGTTCGACTCCTGGTCACGGCAGTGGTAAAACACTGTCATGGCGGAGACTTCTTTTTTTAAAAAATTATTTTTTATTTCTCCATATTATTTTTGTACATATTTTTACAACAAAAACACCTTTAAAATGTATGTATTTAGCAGTGGCGGTCCGTGAGTTTTTAGTGAGCAAGAGTGCTAAAATTGGAAAATACGACGTTATTGTGGTAGTTGAAAACGATTTTTTTTTTCAAAATTTCAACTCTTTGTACGAAACTATACTGAAATGTGGATGCAGCGCATCCCCAAACTGAAAGAATCCTAAAAATCGTCATACAAAATGTTGAAATTTTGAAAAAAAAATTAAATTAATTTTCAGTTACAAAGTCATCAATAACGTCGTATTTTCCAATCTTAGCACTCTAGCTCACTGAAAACTCACCGACCGTCACTGGTATTTAGCCCATCGATTATTAAAACCGTATTTATTTGAAATTATTCACATATTAATAAGAACAATATAGCATTTGTAAAGAGCAGTTTAGTGTTGTTGGTTCCAATCCCGGCGTTCGCTAATTTTATTTGATTGATTCGTATTTTCATAATTTAATCGTTTACATGATATAATAAATTTTCAGTACGTACCAGATTAGAAGATACTCTCAGTATCGCCCTAGTGTTAAACCATTATTCAGAATTGAAACCTAGATTGAAATGGCTTTAGTCGTGTTTGGTGAACAGATCTGAATAGCAAGATACTTATCCATCTTTCTCTTCCCCATCTTCTTCCTCTCCCCACCTACCTTCAGCCTCGCAACATACCCAATCGGGGTTGCCACAGACTCACTGGCTCCAGGCGGTTGAAGCAGTTGGGACTCTATTGCAGTATTTACAAGAAATATGTATTTCACGACCGTCGCGCTTTACCTACTAAAATAAACTTTAAAATAATGTTTTTATTAACTACATTCACTGATCATGTTCCCAATAATTAGTCTTAAAAGTATTTTGCATAAATAAAATGTATTATATTAAATGTATGTTGACCGGTCGGTGGCTGAGTTGGATAATTCGTCGGGTTTGTGATGAATTGCATTGATCAACAGTGAAAATTAGGAAATATCGTAGCTTCCCACTTTAATTTAAAAAGAAAATATCCATTACTTATAAAACGGACACGTCTACGACATCTATCGGATTAGAGTAAAGTGAATTCATATTTACGGTAGGGATCTATAATTAGACAAAGTGAGACGAGTATTGATGAAAGGATCACAGATGGTATCAACAAATAATCAGAAACAGGGACTCCCCAATATACTTAGCCCGTGATATATTGACAGCCAATTGAATTGCAGCAAAAGCGATTAAAAACCAATTCAGCCTATCAACGGGAAGAGGGCCGGGCCCATTTTTAGAACAAAGGAACGACCTTTGGACTTAGCAATTAGGGATGTAATTAATGAGTTTGACGTTCCCACCAAACCGAGAGGTGAATAAACTCCATGGGAAGAAATAATCTGTTCAGGGACAAAAGTACGGTGACCCCAAGAAATGTTGTGATTAACCGGTACATTCCAGGGATCAGAAACCCTAGTTCTCGAACGCATTAAGGCATATCAGGTGCGGAAAAAGGGATACACGTAAACAACGATGGGAAAGTTTAAGTGAAAAATTGCATAGCAAGTGACGAAAACGTATTGTGAGGTGTTAGGGAGATTTCCATCTATAATACGATTGTTTGTGACGACCGGAGATGATCGATTCGAGGGAAAACGTGCTAAAGGAAATGGAAATGTTGAAAAAACAATGGAAAATTATTGTTATCAATTCTAGACGGAGCTAGAACATTACGATGAAAGATTTAGGGAGGAAACGTCAAAAAAAATGAGAGTTTTAAAGAATAGGCGAGGGTACATTTCAGATGTCTAGAGCAGTAACAAGTGTTAGAGAAGAAGATAGAGTGCAGTACGGAGGGGAGTGGAAAATGCTGAAAACATTGCGATAGAAAAACTCAGGAAAAGGAGTCATTTTACGTAATTAAAATGGAGTTTATAGAGTAACATAGTACGCGATTGCAGATAAAAAATGAGGCATTACAATGGTTGTCGATTTCAGATGTATTTTGTTGTGATAAACAAGGAATATTCGAACATGAAAATTGTTTAGATAAGGACGATTAGCCGTTAAAAAGGTAATAAAAATTATCATGGGTCTTATGAAATATTTACGTTAAAGAATTCTCATAAAAGTTAACGACACTGAAATAAAAAAGGATTTATTGCCAGGTGGGTACAGGGATTAATGTATACAACTGTCAAGACATATGGTTTATGGGATTTTTCGTAAGAACGGGACGAAATTTGTAAGGCGTTCTCTATGAAGCAATAAAAATGACAGGAATTTAAGGGCCGAAGTGGGGGTATCTCCTATAAAAAATGTTAAAAATGATATATTTATTAATAACAAATAGAAAATGAAATTTTCCAAGAGGCAGCAAACATCAAAAAACGATATGGTTATATCAGGGAAGTACAGGGAAGTGAGGGGAAAGGAGATACGACAGAGAAAAACAAAGGAAATCTTAGATTAACAGTGAATAAAATAAATACGGCTTGAAATATAAAAATCTATAGAGATATGAACAATAACGTAAGAATAAATAAGGAAATTCATGGAAAGAGTGTCGTGAATAAAAGAAAATTCGAGAAAAAATGGAAAATTCAAATATACGACGTAAATAGAGAAAATTCGGTTTTAAATGGAAAGGTTCATATAGAATACAGAAAAACTCGAGGAAAAATAATAAAATAAAAATGAACAATTTGCGAGAAAGACTTCGACATGAAGATATCTCTGATAGGCGAATTTGGGGACAGATTTGGAACATATGGTAGATGCCGTACGCACGGACATGTTACGGGATAGATGAAAATAGAACTTTAAAATTATTAAATTCAAGCTAATTTTGTATGAACAACAGGACAAAGGAAGTTGGGCCATTAGACATGGATCTTACTAAATCCGGATCTTGTAAGTATGGAAGTACCAGACAGAATTTAATGTATTAAACGCGGAAGGTACTAAGAGACCGCATTCGACAATAATGGAGAGGTTTCAAGAAATTACGAGTTGATAGTAATTAGATTGGTTTATTATAGGAGATTCAGATACGATCTTTTGGACCTGAGAGGGGTATAAAAGTCTAGACAAATGCCAGTTGAGGACAGTCTACGGTCGTGGTCGAAAAGGTTTTAACTTCGCGGAACGTGACGAAACGGTGGGTGATTTAAATTTGAAAAATTCTAAGTGATAATTATTTTTGATACTTAGAAAAATTTCACATTCTAGTCAGTGAAAAAAAAAAAAAAAAAAAATACTTTGCAGTTAGAATCAGTGGAAATAAAGATAAAGCCAACGCGTTAATTACTTGTGAAAAATAAAAGTGCTCGTGATAAATACAATTTGTTTTAGTGGAAAATTCGGATTTTATAATCACTTAATATCGTGTTTTTAAACTTAGAAATTTCGCGTTTAATATTAGTGCAATAAATAACTGAAGTGATGTGATAATTTAGCGTGAAGGAGTTATAATTAAATACGTGTGTTCAATCTAAGTGAAAGTGTTCTAACAAATAATAAATATTTAAATTAATTATCTTAAATAATAATAATAAAACAAAATAATATTTTATTAATACATAAAAGTTCGGAGGGATAAAAATTTAATTTAACAACAATTTACCATCTCTAAATTAATCGTGAAGTAACTATCATTTAAAGAGTTATCTAACCAACGAGTTTTGAGATAAAATACAGTTTAGAACGATAGAGTTCATACATCATTTTAATTAATTAGATTAAATGAAAAAAAAAAAAATTTGAAGTCAAAAAGATTTAATTAAATTTAGGAAAATAAAAATTAATTTAGGAAAATTGCAGCAAGGTCACCGTGTACTTCCCGGTCGGAAAAAACCTTGGTAGGGGTAAGTCTTTTCCGTTATAAAATTTTACAGATTCCACGGAGAAAGCGGAATGCAGCAAACATTGGTATTTGGATTAATTATTTGACCAAGATATTACTCTCTTAATATGTGATATGTAACTATATTAAAATATTATAAGTATAATAAGTATATTTTATATATTTATATATGTATGTATATAAACATATATATATGTAAATTTTGTTCCCAAGAAAAATTTTAATCAAAAAGAAAAACACTTATATAAAAAGAGGAAAAGGGTATCGATTCCTACCTCTGAGTTCATCAATAACTATTAAAAGTAGTTATGTGTGATAAATTTACAAATCAATATTTTATATTTAATTCTATGTATGTATTAATATAATTTCAGAAAATCCAGAGCATTTGAAATAAGTTATGATATTAGAAATTATTTTCAATCATAATATAATTCTACATCAATATTACGAATATGTATTTTGAGACAAAGTATATATAAATGAATAAATATGTATACGTAATCGGGTATCAGACTAGACAATTGCGCTAAGTACATCATTATCAAACAAAGAAAATTTTAGAGTCATCTCACACGTCTCCGGAATGTCTAAAGTAAACATACCTCATACGCTTGAATCTAGGTCACGAGGCCGTAGAGAATGTTTACAAAGCTCAAATTGTTTACAAAATAATTCGGTCACTGGGACACTAGTTCGAATACAGCAAAAAGAAAAAAAAAATGACCTTGATTAGTGGATATCGTACTTAGGTATTAACTTCTAGGAACGGGATAAAATTATTATATTGCGCAATTATTAGGAACAAAAAGAAAAAAAAAAATTAAACACTATTTTTAATTTGAACGTAAAGAGGTGTCTACAGACCTAAGCAATTGAAAATTAACAGATTTATTATAGCAGTTCAAAAAGGTGTATTGAAGATTTACATGAAACATTTGATAAATCACGGGATAGTTCAAAAAGGTGTATTGAAGATTTACATGAAACATTTGATAAATCACGGGATAGCTTAATAGGGTGTATTGAAGACTTACATGAAACAGTTGAAAAATCACGGGATAGTTCAAAAGGGTGTGTTGAAGATTTACATGAAACAGTTGATAAATCACGGGATAGTTCAATAAGGGGTAATGAGGATTTACATGATTCAATTGAGAATCACGGGATAGCAAGAATTTATCAAAAGTTGAACATTGGAGGGGAGGGAAAGAAAAAAAAAATACAGTTCAACCAATAGAAGGCAGTGGTCGCTTCTATAACAAAACCAAACCATAGAGATGGCGGATCTCTCAAACAAAACCGTCAACAAAACCAAACAAAATCTTGGAGTTATGGCGAATCTCCAGAACACATCGCCAGATAAGATCTTATTGTACTAATATATATTTATATTTCACACTATTCTTACGTATATATTCGGTATCAATCTGAAAATTTCGCAGAATTTGATGGGCGAGATCCGAGCTCGGGATGCGTTGCAAGTAGTTTCGTATTGCGAGTTATAAACCTTCCCAAAACGTATGTTTACATATATATCTTTTTATGTACTGTTCATTGAATGAAACGAACTCACTTACAATTAGTGCTTTAGGCCTGTCGGGTCACTCTCGTCTCATTTCTTGAACGTGGAGGGAGGATTCACGACCCGTAACTCCACACAAACCCGTGAGTATATGATTGCATATAGGACGAAACCGGTTCGCCCTAAGTAAATAGTAAACTTTGGAGGAGTAGGAATTTGGAGGTATCTGGGCTCGGGGGAAGACCTGAAGGCAGTGCATGATGGCGAAGGAAGGTTCATTGGGACGCGATAACTTAGGTATCAATCAATTGAACCGTGCCAAAAGACTGTGCGAATTTTGGGAGGACTCCTGATCACCCTGCTTACTTGATGGAGGCAGGAGCCAAATTTTGCCAGAAAAGGGGTTATTCTGAGTTCGTCAAATATGCAATTAACTAATTACATTAACCTACTAAATCCATCTTTATATGTACCTTATAGCAGCTGAATCTAAACGGAGGGGCGCCCAGCAGATACGAGATACAATCATAATCAAATTTACTAACATTTAACCATTTGAGTTATATTTAATTATCTGTTCAATTAGTCATGTGTAGTTTCGATTAGTATTGCTTATTCATGAATTCATTAGGATGTAGGGAATCATAATAAACGTCAAAGGGAAGTTAGTTCATTTAGAGAAATTACTTAAGGTTAAATTTGCAAGAGAGAGACCAATACAGTTTGAAATTCAACACTCTGTTTAGAATCAAGAGGGTTACCACAAAATTTAAAGTAATTAAAGTCCTATATCATAAATCAAAAAAATTACACAACGTTTGATGGAGTTTAATTACAACCTAAATACGAAAATATTTACGTTCAAAGTCGTAAATAACGTATTTATTAGTTAAGTACATATATCGCTAAAGGTATGTAGTACAAGGGAGCTTTAAGTAGCTTTCTGTAGTTATCAGAGGAAATAAGGGTCCAAATTTATAAAGGCTTGTGTGACGTAGGGGAGGAATTTTCCATCCCTACCACACATATGCAAAGCCTTAAGAATTTAAATATCGATCAGAGCCAAGAGAAAAGGCGAGAATATCACAACTGTCTTGCCGATGACCAGGAGAGTTAAATAAATAAGTATGAAAAAACGAAATATCACAACTGCACAGCCGTGACAGGAGATCAGAGTTTTACAAGTTGTTTTAGAAAAAAAAAAAAAAAACTTTTATTGGTCAATCTATTGCAAAAAAAAAAAATAAGTGGAAAAAAAATAAATAATAATAATAAGTAGGACGTTATGTTAAATGAAGTGATAATAAAAATAAAATAAAAATCAGAACAGTGCGCCGTTAAATAAACACGAAAAAATATATAAATAAATAAATAAACAATACATTTAAATATAAAAAAAAAAAAAAAAAAAAAAAGTGTTAACGAATAAACTCTACATGTTTTAAAATAATTTATAAAAGTGTCGATAAAGTTTAAATCAAGTGACCATGAATTTGTTGATTGCTTATGAGATTATAAATATCGTAACAAAGAATGTAGGTCAGATACAAGCGTAAACAGTTTATTCAAGGCAGGCCATAAATTGACAGAATAATGGTATTGACATTCCTGAATCCAGAATGTTAATGACCGTAATGTAAACAATCTGATACGAGATACCGCGGTGTTTGTAAGCATCGAAAGATTGATAACCTAAGCATCGAAAGTGATAACAAAACATCGAAAAATTTTGAAGTAGGCGACATCGGGGGTAACGCGTATCTCTATAAGAGATTGTAGAATAAACAAACTCGAAAATGATATCAACACTCGGTTACGGAAAAAATAAACAGACTTTACAGATAAAAACGGGGGAACTTACCTACATAAAGTGACCCTTTGTTTATAGTTAATGTTGTGGGTTTGTATGTGAGGATTATCACATAAAAAGTCATAACATAAAAGATAAGGAACATAAAATAAAAATAACATAAAATATTTGATTGGGGATAGTGTCGAGTTGAGAGCTTTAATATCACAGACGAATGTTTTATAGGTATATACCTATTTAAGGGAACATTTGATCATTCGGACCAAAAAAAGGAGGGGATTTGACGAAATAACATCAAGATAGGTATTGCGAACTCTAAACAGATTTTGCGAAAATATCGTAGGTATTGCGGAACTTGAAGGAATGGTTGGCATTCTAAACAATAAGTAATTATTGGTTGAACGAAGATCACGGGATATTCATTAACATTGGAGTAACAATATTCATTCCGTTTTTTCTGCAATTACCTACATTTATTTGAAATGAAGAGTGATGGTAGAGTTGATCTAATTTGGGTTACAATCATCATGCAAACAAATATAAATAATTAAAAATATTGTGTTTATAGGGGGACAGGTTCCAAAAAAAAAAAAAAAATAAATAAAATAAATTATAAATATATATAGGTATATTTATAATAAATAGTTGGTATTGAGTTAAATTCATTAAAAATTTTAAACAAAAAATGGCGGAAAAAAGGAAAGTGGATGCGACGGAATTAGAAGCTAAAGAAATACCGTCGGGAGATGAATTACGGGAGATATTTAGACGTTCAAAGAGGTCTAAGTTACGAGTCGAGGATATGATAGAAGTCGTTCAGCCAGAGGGGGAGACCGACACAAAATCGGAGGAACAGGGCGAAAATAAGCGAGAGTGTGAAGAGAGACTCACACATGATATGTTACAGGAAAAATCCGAGGAAAAGGAACAAGAAAAGTTAACGAAGTAAAAGGAAAAATAAAAAATATAGAAAAACGAGAAAATTGAAAAAAAAATAAAATAAGTAAATAAATAGAATAAGGAAGGCAACATAATTTACATAAGGTAATTTAGGAAATTAAAATAGAGATTATAAGGTTGTCGCTTAATAAGATAAAAATATAAACATTAACCAGGCGACACTCGGAAAATAAAGAAAATGGTTGGGAAACGTGGAACAAGTAGGCGAGCCCAGGCTTTAGTGACAGCAATCGGGGAAAATGTCACAACCGAGACTTCAACAATAAACATAGGAGATATAACTACAATAATTCAGGCAGCTTTGGCACCGCTCGTCAATAAGATGCAAGAACTCGAGAAACAATTGGAAAGCCCAGCAACAGTGGCGGTGATAGGAGAGGATAGTGCGCCGAAAAGCGTTCTCCAAGTAGTGGAAATGTTACCACAGCAGGAACGACCATCATTCTCCGGAGGAAATCAAAATCCCATTAGTTTCCTGGAAGATTTAAAAGAATACACTAGAAAAGTGAAACGAACGGATCCTTTAGTCGTCGTACGGGAAAATTTGAAAGGGGAAGCTAAATCGTGGGCAAAATTGTACAATAAACGATGGGAGACTATGTTAGATTTCGAACGAGATTTTTTAGCTACCTATTGGGGAGACATAAAGAAAAATGAAGTTCGCCGTCGTCTTGCAGAAGGGGTATATGATGCCAAGAAAAATATATCCATGCTCACTCATTTCGCAAACTATTGGGAGCTAGCGAAGGCTTTAAAGATTACTGACACACCGTTGGGCATAGTTGACGAAATTATGAGACATTATCCGAAGGAAATTCAATCGCTATGGTTTTCGGGGCAATCAGGAGATGAGATTGTCGCCGCCGAGTTTCTACGAAAACTAGATACAATGGTATGTACACCAGAAGAACGGAACATGAAGAAGAGGAGTGGGGAGGAATCCAGCAAGAAGGACAAATACCGTGACCGTTACCGCGCCATAAAAAGGAGGATACACGCAATTGAAAGTGTGGGCGAAAACGCTAGTTGCAGCAAGTGCACCGAAGTTAACAGTTCACCAAAAAGAAATTCTACAATAACTACAACCGGGAAGGAGCTAGTGGTCGCAGCCAACTCGGGAGATAAAAGGAGATTATAGCGCTTTACATTTAGCTAGATATTACACAAGTAATAAGAAACAAAAATCAGGTTTACAGTTAGTGGAAATCAACGGATAGAGTGCGAAGTTTACAAATATTTGTAAATGTTAATAAATAAATAAACGATTGAGAAATACAAATAAAATTATGTTAGGGTACATTATAATTGGGGAGGGGGAAGAAAGAAAATTACTAAAATATTAGATTATCAGATTGCTTGCGAGGGGCGGATCGTCGTCAAGTCTTTGAGGGTGAGTGGACAAGTTCTTAATAAGCGACAATCATATTCAATTATTGAAATAGAGTAAGGCAAATAAATTCGTTAATTTTGATTTTCTAGTTGAAAAAAAAAAAAAAAAAAAAAAAAAAAAGACTTTTTTTTATGTGTTAGTGAGAAAAAAAAAAATGTTAGATAAGTAAGAACACTCAAAAGGAGAGAATTAGAGATATTATATGGCACACAAAAGGGACATTTTGAAAAATAAACAATGCTTAGGAATTTTTTTTGAAATATTGAAATAAGAAAGTTTATCTATAGATATAGGGTAGACATTAAGTATAGAGATAAAAAGGTAACATTTGAATTAAGGTATAAATATTTTAGATTTCGAAAAAAAAAAAAAAAGGAAAAAAGGAACGCTGAACCAATTTGAGGATAATAAAGAACATTTATAAAAATTTAAATATTAGAGTGGACAACACTTAGGCTAGAACAACTTTGGATGAATTAAGAAATTATAATTAGAAATTAAGAATTATAAAATAAAGTTTAAATAAATAAAGAAAAAAAAAATGCTGGAAAATTTATATGAAACATGTATACCACTGATTGTCGGATTGGGTGAGGTCGTGCGAAAACACACATTTCACAAAAAATATTCATACTTACAAAACAAAAAACAATTAATTGCACACCAAGAGACCACCCGCTTTTCAGTTGTTCGAAAGGCCGCGAGATTGTAAACAATCTTTACTTAAATCATTGTAAGGGAGGTCTTAGTCCAATTTGGTTGGGGGCCACCAAAACACGCGAGTCGAGGGGCGTGTTCCAGCAAAAAGAAATTAATTTTGAATCTATCAAAATTAAAGAAAATTTCATAAAGTAAAATCTACGCGAAAAGAAAATAAAGAATACAATGAGATTCAAATTCAAGATTGTTAACAATCCGAACAGAATGAGGAGGGGGAGATAGGAAGTAATAGGATACGGAAAAGAGATAGGGGATAACAGAATGAGGAGGGGGAGATAGGAAGTAATAGGATACGGAAAAGAGATAGGGGATAACAAAATGAGGAGGGGGAGATAGGAAGTAATAGGATACGGAAAAGAGATAGGGGATAAAAAAATGAGGAGGGGGAGATAGGTAGTAATATGACACGGAGTAGAGATAGGGGATAACCAAATGAGGAGGGGAAGATAGCTAGTCTAAATTTGAACACAATTTCGGTGTCTAACGAAGAAAAAAAAAAAAAAAAAAAAAAAAAAAAAAAAAAAAAAAAAAAAAAAAAAAAGAAGAGGACATTAAAATAAAATACAACGTTAGCCACAGCAAATTGAGTTCAGAGGAGGGAACTGTGATGAATTGCATTGATCAACAGTGAAAATTAGGAAATATCGTAGCTTCCCACTTTAATTTATAAAGAAAATATCCATTACTTATAAAACGGACACGTCTACGACATCTATCGGATTAGAGTAAAGTGAATTCATATTTACGGTAGGGATCTATAATTAGACAAAGTGAGACGAGTATTGATGAAAGGATCACAGATGGTATCAACAAATAATCAGAAACAGGGACTCCCCAATATACTTAGCCCGTGATATATTGACAGCCAATTGAATTGCAGCAAAAGCGATTAAAAACCAATTCAGCCTATCAACGGGAAGAGGGCCGGGCCCATTTTTAGAACAAAGGAACGACCTTTGGACTTAGCAATTAGGGATGTAATTAATGAGTTTGACGTTCCCACCAAACCGAGAGGTGAATAAACTCCATGGGAAGAAATAATCTGTTCAGGGACAAAAGTACGGTGACCCCAAGAAATGTTGTGATTAACCGGTACATTCCAGGGATCAGAAACCCTAGTTCTCGAACGCATTAAGGCATATCAGGTGCGGAAAAAGGGATACACGTAAACAACGATGGGAAAGTTTAAGTGAAAAATTGCATAGCAAGTGACGAAAACGTATTGTGAGGTGTTAGGGAGATTTCCATCTATAATACGATTGTTTGTGACGACCGGAGATGATCGATTCGAGGGAAAACGTGCTAAAGGAAATGGAAATGTTGAAAAAACAATGGAAAATTATTGTTATCAATTCTAGACGGAGCTAGAACATTACGATGAAAGATTTAGGGAGGAAACGTCAAAAAAAATGAGAGTTTTAAAGAATAGGCGAGGGTACATTTCAGATGTCTAGAGCAGTAACAAGTGTTAGAGAAGAAGATAGAGTGCAGTACGGAGGGGAGTGGAAAATGCTGAAAACATTGCGATAGAAAAACTCAGGAAAAGGAGTCATTTTACGTAATTAAAATGGAGTTTATAGAGTAACATAGTACGCGATTGCAGATAAAAAATGAGGCATTACAATGGTTGTCGATTTCAGATGTATTTTGTTGTGATAAACAAGGAATATTCGAACATGAAAATTGTTTAGATAAGGACGATTAGCCGTTAAAAAGGTAATAAAAATTATCATGGGTCTTATGAAATATTTACGTTAAAGAATTCTCATAAAAGTTAACGACACTGAAATAAAAAAGGATTTATTGCCAGGTGGGTACAGGGATTAATGTATACAACTGTCAAGACATATGGTTTATGGGATTTTTCGTAAGAACGGGACGAAATTTGTAAGGCGTTCTCTATGAAGCAATAAAAATGACAGGAATTTAAGGGCCGAAGTGGGGGTATCTCCTATAAAAAATGTTAAAAATGATATATTTATTAATAACAAATAGAAAATGAAATTTTCCAAGAGGCAGCAAACATCAAAAAACGATATGGTTATATCAGGGAAGTACAGGGAAGTGAGGGGAAAGGAGATACGACAGAGAAAAACAAAGGAAATCTTAGATTAACAGTGAATAAAATAAATACGGCTTGAAATATAAAAATCTATAGAGATATGAACAATAACGTAAGAATAAATAAGGAAATTCATGGAAAGAGTGTCGTGAATAAAAGAAAATTCGAGAAAAAATGGAAAATTCAAATATACGACGTAAATAGAGAAAATTCGGTTTTAAATGGAAAGGTTCATATAGAATACAGAAAAACTCGAGGAAAAATAATAAAATAAAAATGAACAATTTGCGAGAAAGACTTCGACATGAAGATATCTCTGATAGGCGAATTTGGGGACAGATTTGGAACATATGGTAGATGCCGTACGCACGGACATGTTACGGGATAGATGAAAATAGAACTTTAAAATTATTAAATTCAAGCTAATTTTGTATGAACAACAGGACAAAGGAAGTTGGGCCATTAGACATGGATCTTACTAAATCCGGATCTTGTAAGTATGGAAGTACGAGACAGAATTTAATGTATTAAACGCGGAAGGTACTAAGAGACCGCATTCGACAATAATGGAGAGGTTTCAAGAAATTACGAGTTGATAGTAATTAGATTGGTTTATTATAGGAGATTCAGATACGATCTTTTGGACCTGAGAGGGGTATAAAAGTCTAGACAAATGCCAGTTGAGGACAGTCTACGGTCGTGGTCGAAAAGGTTTTAACTTCGCGGAACGTGACGAAACGGTGGGTGATTTAAATTTGAAAAATTCTAAGTGATAATTATTTTTGATACTTAGAAAAATTTCACATTCTAGTCAGTGAAAAAAAAAAAAAAAAAAATACTTTGCAGTTAGAATCAGTGGAAATAAAGATAAAGCCAACGCGTTAATTACTTGTGAAAAATAAAAGTGCTCGTGATAAATACAATTTGTTTTAGTGGAAAATTCGGATTTTATAATCACTTAATATCGTGTTTTTAAACTTAGAAATTTCGCGTTTAATATTAGTGCAATAAATAACTGAAGTGATGTGATAATTTAGCGTGAAGGAGTTATAATTAAATACGTGTGTTCAATCTAAGTGAAAGTGTTCTAACAAATAATAAATATTTAAATTAATTATCTTAAATAATAATAATAAAACAAAATAATATTTTATTAATACATAAAAGTTCGGAGGGATAAAAATTTAATTTAACAACAATTTACCATCTCTAAATTAATCGTGAAGTAACTATCATTTAAAGAGTTATCTAACCAACGAGTTTTGAGATAAAATACAGTTTAGAACGATAGAGTTCATACATCATTTTAATTAATTAGATTAAATGAAAAAAAAAAAAATTTGAAGTCAAAAAGATTTAATTAAATTTAGGAAAATAAAAATTAATTTAGGAAAATTGCAGCAAGGTCACCGTGTACTTCCCGGTCGGAAAAAACCTTGGTAGGGGTAAGTCTTTTCCGTTATAAAATTTTACAGATTCCACGGAGAAAGCGGAATGCAGCAAACATTGGTATTTGGATTAATTATTTGACCAAGATATTACTCTCTTAATATGTGATATGTAACTATATTAAAATATTATAAGTATAATAAGTATATTTTATATATTTATATATGTATGTATATAAACATATATATATGTAAATTTTGTTCCCAAGAAAAATTTTAATCAAAAAGAAAAACACTTATATAAAAAGAGGAAAAGGGTATCGATTCCTACCTCTGAGTTCATCAATAACTATTAAAAGTAGTTATGTGTGATAAATTTACAAATCAATATTTTATATTTAATTCTATGTATGTATTAATATAATTTCAGAAAATCCAGAGCATTTGAAATAAGTTATGATATTAGAAATTATTTTCAATCATAATATAATTCTACATCAATATTACGAATATGTATTTTGAGACAAAGTATATATAAATGAATAAATATGTATACGTAATCGGGTATCAGACTAGACAATTGCGCTAAGTACATCATTATCAAACAAAGAAAATTTTAGAGTCATCTCACACGTCTCCGGAATGTCTAAAGTAAACATACCTCATACGCTTGAATCTAGGTCACGAGGCCGTAGAGAATGTTTACAAAGCTCAAATTGTTTACAAAATAATTCGGTCACTGGGACACTAGTTCGAATACAGTAAAAAGAAAAAAAAAAATGACCTTGATTAGTGGATATCGTACTTAGGTATTAACTTCTAGGAACGGGATAAAATTATTATATTGCGCAATTATTAGGAACAAAAAGAAAAAAAAAAAATTAAACACTATTTTTAATTTGAACGTAAAGAGGTGTCTACAGACCTAAGCAATTGAAAATTAACAGATTTATTATAGCAGTTCAAAAAGGTGTATTGAAGATTTACATGAAACATTTGATAAATCACGGGATAGTTCAAAAAGGTGTATTGAAGATTTACATGAAACATTTGATAAATCACGGGATAGCTTAATAGGGTGTATTGAAGACTTACATGAAACAGTTGAAAAATCACGGGATAGTTCAAAAGGGTGTGTTGAAGATTTACATGAAACAGTTGATAAATCACGGGATAGTTCAATAAGGGGTAATGAGGATTTACATGATTCAATTGAGAATCACGGGATAGCAAGAATTTATCAAAAGTTGAACATTGGAGGGGAGGGAAAGAAAAAAAAAATACAGTTCAACCAATAGAAGGCAGTGGTCGCTTCTATAACAAAACCAAACCATAGAGATGGCGGATCTCTCAAACAAAACCGTCAACAAAACCAAACAAAATCTTGGAGTTATGGCGAATCTCCAGAACACATCGCCAGATAAGATCTTATTGTACTAATATATATTTATATTTCACACTATTCTTACGTATATATTCGGTATCAATCTGAAAATTTCGCAGAATTTGATGGGCGAGATCCGAGCTCGGGATGCGTTGCAAGTAGTTTCGTATTGCGAGTTATAAACCTTCCCAAAACGTATGTTTACATATATATCTTTTTATGTACTGTTCATTGAATGAAACGAACTCACTTACAATTAGTGCTTTAGGCCTGTCGGGTCACTCTCGTCTCATTTCTTGAACGTGGAGGGAGGATTCACGACCCGTAACTCCACACAAACCCGTGAGTATATGATTGCATATAGGACGAAACCGGTTCGCCCTAAGTAAATAGTAAACTTTGGAGGAGTAGGAATTTGGAGGTATCTGGGCTCGGGGGAAGACCTGAAGGCAGTGCATGATGGCGAAGGAAGGTTCATTGGGACGCGATAACTTAGGTATCAATCAATTGAACCGTGCCAAAAGACTGTGCGAATTTTGGGAGGACTCCTGATCACCCTGCTTACTTGATGGAGGCAGGAGCCAAATTTTGCCAGAAAAGGGGTTATTCTGAGTTCGTCAAATATGCAATTAACTAATTACATTAACCTACTAAATCCATCTTTATATGTACCTTATAGCAGCTGAATCTAAACGGAGGGGCGCCCAGCAGATACGAGATACAATCATAATCAAATTTACTAACATTTAACCATTTGAGTTATATTTAATTATCTGTTCAATTAGTCATGTGTAGTTTCGATTAGTATTGCTTATTCATGAATTCATTAGGATGTAGGGAATCATAATAAACGTCAAAGGGAAGTTAGTTCATTTAGAGAAATTACTTAAGGTTAAATTTGCAAGAGAGAGACCAATACAGTTTGAAATTCAACACTCTGTTTAGAATCAAGAGGGTTACCACAAAATTTAAAGTAATTAAAGTCCTATATCATAAATCAAAAAAATTACACAACGTTTGATGGAGTTTAATTACAACCTAAATACGAAAATATTTACGTTCAAAGTCGTAAATAACGTATTTATTAGTTAAGTACATATATCGCTAAAGGTATGTAGTACAAGGGAGCTTTAAGTAGCTTTCTGTAGTTATCAGAGGAAATAAGGGTCCAAATTTATAAAGGCTTGTGTGACGTAGGGGAGGAATTTTCCATCCCTACCACACATATGCAAAGCCTTAAGAATTTAAATATCGATCAGAGCCAAGAGAAAAGGCGAGAATATCACAACTGTCTTGCCGATGACCAGGAGAGTTAAATAAATAAGTATGAAAAAACGAAATATCACAGGTTCAAACCCAGATGTCTTGGGTTCAATTCTTCGTTTGGCTAAGGCCTCCATCAGTACACAAGAACAATAGATTTTGTAATGTTGTCAGCTTATTCATAACCCGGTAATGTTTGTATTTCTTTTGATTTAAAAAAAATATATATTTATTGTAATGAGTTAGGGACGGAGTTACATAAATGCACTTAATGAAAATTGTTTTGAAGCCTGTAAGAGCTTTTTCAGAAGAACTTTTTTTTACCTACAAAGCATTAAACATAAAAATGTAAATATTAGCACAACCCGGCATCATTTTGAATTAATATTGCTGCACCCTTTCTGCGTTATCTAATTGGATTTTTATTAATAAAAAGTAAAATGGGTACCTATAGTCTCGCTATTATAAAGAGTAGAAATTGTTAAAAATGGAACTACAAAATTTGCGGGCTGGCAACACTAATTTAACTGTCAAATTTTCTTTTAAAGTTCAATGATACTGAATATAGTATAGAGAACATTGTAAATCATATTTTAAAAAACATTTTTTGTTCTTAAAGAAAAAACTTAAACCGAAGAAGTACCGTTGTTAAAGTATCTACTTACTGACATAAATTTCAAATAATTTTACACAACTTTCAATTTAAAATTAGTTAGAAAGGAAGAATCACTAATAGTGAGTTTAATTACACTACTTTTAGACCTGAATGAATTAAATATATTCAGATCTTAAATTAGAGACACGATCTAAAGCCCGGGCAACGCAAAGTTTTTAAACTTGTAACTTGTAATTAAATAAATGTGAGCAATTTCTATACTGTGCTTTATATTTTATTACAAAATCGTAATTCTTCATCATGTTGACATAAAATTGCAAAGGTGTAATGTACCTATATGCAATTCTAATTTTGAGATCAGTGGGATATTGCAATGAAAAAATAGTTTTTAATTTTTTTATAAAAATGTAGGTTACACAGCTTTACATTTTCACCTGAATTATATTCTTATTATTGCCATTTGAATAACAGTAGCGCCGTCCTATGTTTTCCACTCTTATTTGACAAACTATACTTATTTGATCGCTTGTCTAAGTCAGACAATCTGTTCCAATTTTGAAAATTTCAAAGTAAATTAGAGGTGATTTTAAATTGAGCGTGAATAAATTCACGCGGTAATATTTCACTTCACACACCGACAACCGAAATTAGTATTTTTGATTGATACCTAAACATTCTAATAAAGAGATTAACTAAATTCGGAACTAACTGCTCCCAACCGGCGGTGCGTTTGTCGTATGGCGCAAGGACGGTCATGTGTTTTCATACAAAGTGCACGGAGCGGCAACAGTGCGGCGTCGGTACCGAGAACGCTCGACGACAGGACGGCAACGTCGCAAGCTCCACGTGTTCATTTTGCTGTTGAATATTTTTTTTATTTTTTATTATTATTATACAACAGAATAATTCCAATTACAGTACAATTTAGTTACCCTATCAGCATTTAGGCAAGTGACTCTTCAATAATGTTTTTAAGGCATATAAAGAAGAGTCATTTACATCCCAATGGTTTTCAATTTCATTTAACAGCACCACTCCCCTCGTCATGCTATGCTTTGCCAAGACGTCTGTTCTGCCGTTCGGTACTTTAAATAAGTCATGATGTCGACTTCGGCTGTAGTGGTCTGGTACATATAAATCATAGCATCCCAAGAGAAATGGGTTATTGATGAAATTGTTCCAAATTTTGAAAGACAGAATAGCAAGACTTGCTTTCCTTTTAGTTTCTAGGCTCACAGAATCAGTTTCCTCAAGTAAGTCCGCATATAAACATACTTGAGGAATTTCTTCTGGATTTGCTCTAACATATCAATGTACTTCTGGTGGTACGGTGCCCAAACATCGCTCGCGTACTCCAGTTTGTTTCTCAGTATGCCATCGAATAACGCTAGCATAGCTTCTTGGTTATCAAATTACCTGATGATGAATCCAAGAAGTTTGTAGCGAGACTGAGTGAGTTGCGATATATGGCAAGAGAATGTCAGTTCGGGATCAAAGACGACACCGAGATCCTTCACGGATTTTACACGTGATAACGTTTCGCCTTTTATTTTATAATCGTAAATTATAATGTTTTTACAACGAGTGAAGGACATTGTGACACATTTCTTTGTGTTAAAATCTAATTTGTTTGCCAACGACCATTCAGATAGTGCATCCAGGTCAGTTTGCATTTTCAAGCAATCTTGTTGGCAGCTTATTTCAATCATAATTTTAAGGTCATCAGCAAATAGTAGACATTTGCAGTTCCTAACACAGTTTTGGAACGGCAAATAGTGCGGTGACAAGACGTGAGAGCTAATTTACCAGCTCAGGTATGGGGGCTCCATCGAAGCCAGAGTAAAGTTAGCCTCCCGGAAACTGGGCGTACTGTATAGGGCCCGCAGATACTTTAATAGTTCACAACTGCTAACCCTGTATAAATCGCAAGTGCGCCCCACGGTTGAATTTGGCAGCCACCTCTGGTCTGGAGCTCCAAAATACCTGAAAAATACCCTCGACTCTGTGCAGAAACGGGCGGTCCGTTTGACAGATTCTCCCATCTTACCAGATGGATTGCAATCTTTAGAGCACAGGCGTCGGGTGGGAATGCTATCCTTGTTCTACCGGTATTACAATGGAAGATGCTCCGAGGAACTAGCATAATTGATCCCTTCGGCACCGGTGCATAGTCTGGAAACACGCCAAACGCGTGCCCAACATTTGTACACGGTTGACATTTGTCACATGAGAACGGATCGTTTCTTCGACTCGTTCTTATGTTCAACAGCTCGGCTGTGGAATGATTTGCCGGCCTCTGTGTTTCCTCCTTCCTACAACATAGGTCTCTTCAAGACCAATGTTCATTGCTTCCTCTCCTCAAAAAGACCCTCCACACAGCATCCCAGATGACATAGGCCCTGAGGGAAATTATTTTCCTCAAGGCCTCCTGTGTGGAGTTAAAAAAAAAAAAAAAATTATCGAATTTTTGTGTTTACTGTTTGCTTAAAATGAATGATATAAACGTGGAAGAATTTATAAATGAAATTGAAATATGTCTTGCTATATGGAACTCCAAAATCAACAAACACAGTAATCGCACAGATTACTGTGTTTGAATTCTCTTGCCAATTCTTCTTCTCTTCTCTTAAATAATTTAAAAAAATTGCTTGGATCTTGTTTTAACCTAGGGTAAAGATGATGGAAATCACAAAAATTACATGCTAATGAAAACATCGACGATGCTCTTATACGGGGGCGTCGTTTTCGTTTCTGTTGGATGTTTTTCAACAAAAGCACTAACAGTGATGTTTCTTCGTCAGAGTCCATGGCTTAACTGCTATCAAATGAATTTAAAACATCGAACGTTCCACGTCTAAACATCACTAGCATACAAACGCACGGCAGTCAGATACGCTTCCAATTTAGGCGTTTGGTATCGGACTGCTACCGTATAACCAGCGGCACGGCAACCGTGCGGCAGCGGTCCGACACGAAACGTTTAAATTGAAAGAGCCCTAAGAAATTAATATGCACACGCGATAAAACTATGTAATTAACTCAATAACAATAATAAAATTGTATCTTTATCTGTGGCATAGGGAAGCTGCGCTTAAATCAGTCTACTTAGTTCGTTCGCAGAAATAACATCATATAACAACTACGTAGCAGCGCCTAGTTAGTTAGTGTCTGTGGAAAAAATAACTAAACATCACGCCGCGGCCGTTTCCCGGATTCGTTGAAATAAAAAAAATCACAGTCGGTTTTCAACTGAGTTAGTTTACCATAAATATCAACAATTGCTTTTCAAAATGTTGCGAATTGTCGTTATTTGCAATAATAAGATAACCTACGCAGACAGTATTGTAGATAATATTTGTGGTTACTTGAGATGTAAACAAATGTAACTCAAATATAGTCAAAGATATTTTTAAGTTTATATGTATAGAACAATGGGAATAAAAGAATGATTACATATTACAGTGATATGACAGATTCAGCTAAGAAAAGTTATGTTTCCAATGATATTGTTTCCAGTAATAAGTTTGATATTAGGGATTCAAAATAGCCAAGGCAAAATCTTTCTTCTGTTCAAAAATTGCTTTTTTATTTTGATTTCTGTTTAATTTTTGTTTAATTTTTATTTTATTTAATTTTATGCTTAATTTTTTGTTACTTATTTTATAATTTTATTTTCATTTATTGTTTTCATTAGGTACCTACCTAATACGTAATACGTCATCATATTTTATTTCTTTTAGATTTTTATTTACTCTGTAAAATATTATTGTACTATAGTTTATGTAATACTAGTAGACCCGGCCACACGTTGTTGTGGCTAACGAAGCACAACGCCATTACCCAACCTTTATAAAATCCACACCACCCGCTTGCCAGCTGCCCGCTGCCCGCTGCCTGAGTTGAATTTTTGAATTTCTCGGCTTTTCTCTACTATAATAAGCATGTATTATACATATAAACCTTCCCTTTGAATCACTCTATCTATTAGTGAAAACCGCATGAAAATCTGTTTCGTAGTTTAAAAGATCTATGCGCACGTACATTTTGAGCGAATTAATTTTATACTATGTAATAATGTAATTCGAGCGATCGCCACTAATTATACAATGCTTGCAATGCAACACTGGATATTTGAAAAGGGAAAATCAAATACCTACTTACTCTAGGACATCTATTTTCCAATTTCTTCCATAGAACGAATTTCAAAAGTGACTATAGTACGGCCCGCCAGCCGTTTTAAATCACACAAAAATATGTTTTCTTTGAATTTCTCCGCTTTTCTCTAATATAATTTACATGTATTATACATATAAACATTCCTCTTCAATCACTCTATCTATTGGTGAAAACCGAATAAAAATCCGTTGCGTAGTTTAAAAGATTAACGCGCACATACATTTTGAGCGACTTCATTTTATACTATGTAATGATGATGATGATGATGGCAGACTGGAATTGCACTATCTTCCCAGCCCTGTTGGAATAAAAACTTTTTTTTTTTAAATCAATTTATGATCTTTCAAATATCATATGTAGCAAAATAAGGGTGAGGCATGGTGAAGGACTTTGCAAAATATATTTTATTTATTTATTTATTTATAAAATACATGTTACATATATTAGACATTTAAGTAGATTGGATTTATTAAATCACCATACCAGGCGGCTGCCTGTTTCATGGTGATCAATTAAAGATAGTTACTTTGAGTGTAGTCTAGTGTTAACACATTGTAAATTTGGAAAAGTTATAATAAAAAAAGAAAAGAGAAAAAGACGTAAGTATATGTGTATATATCTATGTTTCATGTGAATACACTACGATTTGTATTCAAATCTAGAAGTTAACCACAGAATAATGAAAATTTGCACATCCTTGAAATCAAAATTTCCGACCATAATTTAGTTGACCAAAAGTTGGGAATTTTTCGCCCACCATGCTAGGCACATGCCCGTGTTGTGGTGGTCGATTTTTTATACAGTAAATTAACATGTGCAATATAAAGAATGTGTGAGAGTATTAAGAAAATATACATATGCATAAAACAATACAACATTAAAGAATGTGATAATATCTACAACCTGTATGTCGGACGAATATCTACAGCTCATATGTTGGACTAATATCTATGAACTTCAGAGTGAGGACTAATATCTACAGAGCTAAGGTCGGACGAATATCTATGACGGTCCCAATGGTGACTAATATCTATGGAGCGTAGGTTGGATTAATATCTACAGTGGGCAGCTGAGCAAGAGGTTGTACGGAAAAGCATAAATTACTTCAATTACGTAATTACTAATTACGTAAAGGCTTAAACGTTGAAAGTAGATACGCACATGAAGTTTTTGCATAATATTACGTATTTTGCTGTTTACGAGGACAATAATTTATTGAACAAACATGGAGGGCATTAAAAATAATAGCAAAGATATTTATTTATTTCGAAATACACGGCACCACAACCTAACCTAACCTAACCTAACTGACATAGAAATGGTCATGGTAACAGACTAAATAATTTAGAAGCACTCGAAATAAAGAAAGCTGTTAAAACAAAAACCCAAATCCTTTTAATAATCTGCTAAATGTGTCCAATAGTCCGATATTAGGGATTTTTACATACATACATACATAAATTAAGTTTTTTAAACTGCGTACGCCATATTACGTTATTCCAATATGTTATAAATAATTGCAAATCCAACCTCTGCCAGTACTGTAGATATTCGTCCACACTTTGGTTCTCATAGATATTAGTCAGCAGTTTGAGCTGTAGATATTCGTCCTCACTTTGGTTCTCATAGATATTAGTCCGATTTATTCAGTTTTTGGAATTCCTGTAGATATTAGTAGACGCCTCCGCGTGAGGCACTGCCGGTACATATCTACCCACAACCGATATCTACGAACAGCGGGTTAATTATTCCACCACTTACGCGAATGGCCTCGAGTCAAAGGCCGTTTATCACTGCGGCAGCAGAACGTTCGAGCACTTTCTTCGCTTTGCGTGAATTCGCAACATTACCGGTAAAGTAGCTCTGGGAAGCTACTCTACCGGTCGGCTACATAAGTGCCACAACTCAGGCACTAGCGCAGTCTAGTCTCAATTCATTGGTCGAGTCACACGCACCGAGCAGTGATTATAATAGTGCAGTGCCGCAACGTAGTACCTGCCCTCACCGGGCTGCCGCCCGCGACATCAGCAACAAGTGATTTACGCATATCCAGTGTGACACCAGGAACATCTCCATAAAACCTTCGAGGCCTCCATCTCCAACCACCATCTTGCTGTCCGGCCCATCGCGCCTCGACATGGATGTCACACGACCTACCAACACCAAGCACGCGCTTGCTGTTTAGGTGCAACCCGCTCTCTGGCATCCGAAACCCATCGCGTTCCGCTGCCAGAGTTCATCCTCACCGCCTCTCAAGGTTCCTTCCTGCGTTTCGTGTGTGCTCCGACTCAAAGGACTCAAAGCCGCCATATCCGTCATCACGACGTCGATCGACCGCCTGGACAAAGGTCACTTCTACACCGCCACGGTATAGAGAAACACGCCGGCTCCCTGAAGATCTGTGATCTTCACCGCCACAGCTTCCTGACCATCACATCCAAAACTGTGTTAGGAATGGCAAATGTCTACTATTTGCTGATGACCTTAAAATTATGATGGAAATAAGCTGCCAACAAGATTGCTTTAAAATGCAAACTGATCTGGATGCACTGTCTGAATGGTCGTTGGCAAACAAATTAGGTTTTAACACAAAGAAATGTGTCGCAATGTCCTTCACTCGTTGTAAAAACATTATAGTTTACGATTATAAAATAAAGGGCGAAAAGTTATCACATGTAAAATCCGTGTAAGGATCTCGGTGTCGTCTTTGATCCCGAACTGACATTCTCTTGCCATATATCGCAGCTCACTCAGTCTTGCTACAAACTTCTTGGGTTCATAATACGGACTTGTAAGCAGTTTGATAACCAAGAAGCTATGCTAGCGTTATTCGATGGCATACTGAGAAGCAAACTGGAGTACGCGAGCGATTTTTGGGCACCGTACCACCAGAAGTACATTGATGTGTTAGAGCAAATCCAAGAGAAATTCCTCAGGTATGTTTATATGCGGAAGCATGGAACCTATCCAAGGTTCATGCACCATATTGACTTACTTGAGGAAACTGATTCTGTGAGTCTAGAAACTAGAAGGAAAGCAAGTCTTGGTATTCTGTCTTTCAAAATTTGGAACAATTTCATCGATAGTCCATTTCTTTTTGGGATGCTATGATTTATATGTACCAAACCACTACAGCCGGTGTCGACATCATGACTTATTTAAAATACCGAACGGCAGAACAGACATCTTGGCAAAGCATAGCATGACGAAGGGAGTGGTGCTATTAAATGAAATTGAAAACCATTTGGATGTCAGTGACTGTTCTTTATATGCCTTAAAATATTATTGAAAAGTCACTTGCCTAAATGCTGATAAGGTAACTAAATTGTACTGTTATTGGAAATGTTCTGTTTTAAAATAATAATAAAATAAAATAAAATCATCACGCATCGGCAACGCAGCAGCAACACTCACTGCACCACTGTCACTCCGCTCCGCTTCGACCTTCGCTACGTAGCTCAACAATAAAGACTGACTACGTAGCTGACAACTACGACTGCACGCCTTTCATTTCATCACCCGTCTCTGCCGATCGCAGTTCGCTCCCTCAGGTACATTTATGCAAAACCCATGTATATGAGTTACATTCAAACAAAACAAAAATTTATTACAAAGTTGATATTCAATTTAAGTACTTTTATTCATTTGTCGACTGTTGGATTATGAGTTAACCCTAGATTACTAAACTATCCTACGAGTTGTTACGATCCACCCTACTAGCATTTCGTCGCCTTCCCCTTGCAAGGATTACCCCTTCTTGCGGCCGCCCCGCGGTAGCACAGCTACAAGCCGCTACAAGCATTGCCCGCTCCCCCTTTGCAAGGATTACCACCTCTTCCCGCCACGGCCCCCCCACGGGAGCGAGCGGCAGCCGCCACAGAAATCAATGGGCCCTCGTTCAGAAAGGCTGTGCGCTCCGCGTTTCGCTGAGCGAATTCCCGCGACATCTCCGATTTTGATTGGCGTTACAATTAGAACCGATCTGAGTAGTTTTTACGTGGTCGCGGACATGGCCGCTCCCCTTGGAAACCACCGCCACCAACCCCCGGATTACTGCCCCCTGGCTCCCCGGACCATACCGACAGATGTGAGTAACCACGATTCCTCCTTTTAAATGTGTCCCCTAGTCATACACGGTTGATACGATCAATCACACCCCAGAGAGAATTGAGAGATCCCTTCGTGGGAAACACCTAGCTAGGCCCTGTTGTTGATTTGTGATTACTAATTATGTTGTTGTTAAATGTTGTAATTGTGTACACCCGTCAATACAGATATGTTTTCACCTAGCTACCTCTTTCATTTGACGGATCACGTGGGCGAGTTTTGGCAATTACCTATGTAACATTTACCCCCCCCCCCATAGCTACCTACGACCCTGATGAGGAGAGTTTTTCCCGCCTGCTGACAGCATGAGCTAGCTGAGAGCAGAAGTTAGGTGGCTTCCCCCCCCCCCCTTGGGACCGCTGCAGAGTGACATTGTAAAAAATAAAATTGGTAAAAGATATGACATAGAAATAAAGTAGGAATAAATAAGATCCTTCCTTTCCTTACTCCTTACAAAGACCCTCCACACAGTATCTCCTAAGATGACATATTCCCTAAATGAAATTATTTTCGTCAGGGCGTCCTGTATAGAACTAATTTTAAAAAATCTACGTGTTGGTGTATGTTTAGGTAGCAATAGTTAATCAAATAAATTTAAATATTTTAAACGAGAGAGGCAGGTAATACGCGGAATTATTAATTTAAAAATTTGAACCGAGAGAGGCAGGTAATACGCGGAATTATTAATTTAAACATTTGAACCGAGAGAGGCAGGTAATACGCGGAATTATTAATTTAATCATTTGAACCGAGAGATGCAGGTAATACTTATTTATTTATTTATTTATTGTTGTTATACGCCCGTAGGGGCTTTTACATAGATTAGAAAATAATATTTAAGATATCGAGCATTACACATACATAGAATTTATACCAAAAGTTATAAAAGTGAAAAAACTTTTAAGAATATACAAGTACTTTTATATGCGGAATTATTAATTTAAACATTTGAACCGAGAGAGGCAGGTAATACGCGGAATTATTAATTTAAACATTTGAACCGAGAGAGGCAGGTAATACGCTAAAATATTAATTTAAACATTTGAACCGAGAGAGGCAGGTAATTCGCGGAATTATTAATTTAAACATTTAAACCATGTCCAATTAGAAAGTTGTCTGTTATTTTACGTTTACAACAGCCTGTTTCTGAAAACCATCGAATAAATGCCGGGAGAGTAATGTCTAATGTCCATCAGTGATCAGTGTGCAAATTGTAATAAATCGTCGGCTTTATTAACCTAAAGGGTTAAACGGGCTTCCAAAGCAATTATTGTTGGGCTCTCTTGCGCCATAAATAACATTACAGCGCTTGGTACGAAAAAAATACCCTTGTCATATTGGATAAGACTGGATCAAACAACAAGGTATTCTCTTTACTCAAAAGATTATAACACCTAACCAAACATGACCCAACCCAAACTTAAAAAAAAAAAAAATAAAAAAAAATTGTTTCGGGACACAAAAAGTACCACAAAAAAGTACCACAATATTATTTAATACTAGTGGCGGGAGGTCTGTAGAATAATTATACCTAATTGTATATCAAGTAATTCTTTTATCTTATACATATTCTAGATATCCTGAAATAACCTGCAAATAGATCCTTACTAATATTTAATTTATGTATAGGATACTGCCGTCATGGATCGACCCACGGTGCCCTTCTTGACAAAATCAAGGAGGATACTGTGCTTCGACTCTTGCCGACAGAAGAGCACTTATCCTAAAAATGGGAACACCTCAGCACAGGTTCGCCTAGTGAGGTGTTCACAAAACACTACTTTTAACCAATTTACGTACAGTTACGGATCAATAACATTTTTCATATTCTTTATTATACTGAAACTTATTATTTATGTACTTAAACCAATGTAATAATCTGTTAAGTGTATGTTTGCGAATAGAAATAAATAAATAAAAAATAAAAAAAAAATATTAATTTTTTCAGGACCTAAGTTTCTTAGCTTTTCGTTATCTAATTATCTTATTATTCCAGTATTCTCCTGTTCGTGCTGTTTCAGAGGTTAAACAACATCATTAACAACTGAAACCCTTGTCTCTCAATCTTTCTCGTCCTTTTTGCCATAAAATCCATGTCTTTAAATCTTGTCGATTATTTGCGACTTTCACCTACCCTAAATTTTCTTGGAGTCAGTTTAGATCGATATCCCATTTTATTTTTAATTTTCATTCCCAATGAAAGCCTTAGGACGATATTTAAATCGCAGCGATCGTCTTTTAAAGTATTCCCAGGCAGAGCTCGTATCCACGTCATCATGAAGCATTCGAAAGGAACGTAAGTCGTAACTTGCTTCTTATAATATTGATGGGTGATCTTTACATTTTAATAAACTACGGATCGAGAGAGGCTGGTCGAGGGAGACCTTTTGACCTCTCCAACCGGATTTTCTCAACCCATTGCCTTGCACGCCAGTGCGAGTGATGGACATATTGACCCCAGATTCCTACCAATCCCTCATACCTTATTCCTTCATATAACTTCCTCTCCTTCCTTTCCTTAAAAAGATCATCCCAAAGATGACACAGGCCCTGAGCTCCTGTAAAATAAGCTAATTTAAAAATATCTGTCCTTTTATTAAAGCTCGACGCTTTTATACAAGTGTCAAACTTGAGAGTACGCATTGAAAGAAAGTGGTATTAGGCCATTTGAAAAGGATTCAATAATGTAATCTCCGGTGCAGAGCAACTTGCACATTCTTTACCCGTACGCCAAATCTTCACATTACACAAAACAACATAATAAATTCATAGAGATTGTTCAACACCTCTCTTTCAGTCTGCTCACTTTCATAAGAATACATTTTTAATAAGTTGTTCTAGAACTTTCAGGAAAACTTGATTTTTTTTATTTATTTTTTTATTAAGGAGAAAATACAGATACAGACGTCAATTGACAAGAATATACAAAACAATAGAGAATTCGCCTGCATCCAAACTATTTCTCACGAATTAACATTAACAGCAGATAAATTTTACCTTTAAATACGGAAAAGACGTATGTATTATACATAAGTAAATATTATTTTACAAATAGAGAGATGAACAAAAAAGCGCAATATCCTTATACAAATTGCTTTTGGAAAAACTTTGATGGTAAGACCAAAAATATATATAGATAAAAAATAATGTCATACAGAAATTTAAAAAAAAAGAAAGGTAGTTAAAATTATAAACCAAATAATTTCTAAGTTATTATACTGTTGTGAGTCCCGAGGGAGAGGACACCTACCTTCTGCTCTCGGCCAGCTCAATACTCTCGCCAGATGGGTGGAACTCTCCTCGCCAGGGTCGTAGGTAGCTAAAAGGGGGGGGGGGGGGGGAATGTACTTAGTTAAAGGCCAACTCTCGTCCACGTGGTTCGTCAAATGAAAGAGACTTCTAGGATGAAAAAATACTGTATTGACTGGAGTACACAATTACAAAAATTAGCAAGAGCATTCACATAAATTAACAATCACAAATAAACAAATACGGCCTGGCTAAACGTATCCTACGTAAGGTTCTCTCCATTCTCTCTAGGGTGGTATTACGGAGCACGTGAACTAGTGGGGACACATTCTAAGTAAGGGAACTTCGTTACTCACGGCCGTGGACAGCATCAGGAAACAAGGGGGCTCCAGGGTCAGGTCCGCGCAGGTGGCAGTGGGAGTCCAAGGTCAGCGGGCCATGGGCACAATACAGGGGGCCCGCGACCGGTTCGGTTATATTACCGTTAAGTTCGAGTTTTACATGGCGGATGCCGAAGCGGTAATTCCGCGGGAATAATTGGGTGCGTGGCACGCGCGGCCTGTCGTAACGAAGGCTCGGAGATTTCTGCGGGAGCGCCAGTTGTCGCAGGAAACCGTGCGGGCAGGGGGTAAGGAGAGGTAATACTTGCCAGGGGTGAACGGCGTGCTTGCTACTGTTAGGCTGGGCCGTAGCACGCGTGAGTGACGTGATTGCTACTGTAGGGTGGCACATAACAATACTTTGTAGGAAAACAGCCTTCAATTTTCTACTAAAAGTATTGCGTGTATCAAAAAATAAGTCGGAATCCTTGAGGTTTTGATTTTGATTAAACGATTCGCAGATTCTTCTGATTGGATCCCTGAAACCAGTATTTGTACGCCTCCGGCTAATGTGGAATAAGTCGTTAAGCCTTGTTACTCTGGGTGGTATTTTGAAGTTTATTAGTTTCAGTAGGTCAGGACAGTCGATAACGTTATTGCAGATTTTATAAAGCGTCATGAAGTCAAGGTATGTTCGCCGGTTAGTTAGAGCGGAGACGTTATAATTCGAGAGCATATTTATGTACCCCCCTTTAGGTGCGCTCATTCTGTAATTGAGGTATTGGAGAAATTTCTTTTGAATATTTTCAATGTTGTCTTTATAGACACCGTAAAGTGGTGTCCATATGGAGGTGCAGTATTCAAGTTGAGAACGGACCAGCGTGTAGTAAAGTAGAAGATAAGTTTCAGGTTTTCGAAATTCGCGACTGTTTCTGATGACAAATCCTAGCATGCGGTAAGCTTTATTCACAATATTCTCAATGTGCGCATCGAAATGGAGTTTAGAATAAAAAAGTACGCCTATATCTTTTATACAGTAAACGCGCTCGAGTAAATAGTTACCAATACAATAATTGTGTATAATAGCGTTGTGATTTTTAGTGAAGCTTTTACATTTTTTTGTAACTTAGGTAAGTTTTGTTTTCATTGCAAAATGCTTAGAACCTTACTAAGTCGCTTTGGATGAGCAGACAATCGTTTAAATTTCTAACAATGGCAAATATTTTTATATCATCGGCGTACAAAAGAAATAAACAATGCATGAAACATTTAGTAACAGTGTTAATAAAAAGTATAAATAACAGCGGACCCAGGATTGACCCCTGTGGTACGCCAGAAGTAACTGGTTCCCACGTAGAAGTATGTCCTCGTAATGATACAGTTTGCTGTCTTTTTATCAAATATGAGACAAACCAACGTAGTAAGTTTCCCCTTATTCCGTTGAACATAATTTTTTTAATAAGAATAAGGTGGTCAACCTTGTCGAAAGCTTTTTTGAAATCGCAATATATTGCATCTACCTGGTGGCCTCGATCCATGCTAGTGAATAAGAAATTTGAGTAAATTAGTAAATTATTCATGGTAGATTTGCCTTTTACAAACCCGTGTTGTTGTTCTGTAATTTTGGTGGCAAGCTGAGGATATATATTATCATGGACAAGTCTTTCCAAGAGTTTAGGGATCGCCGAGAGAATGGATATTGGCCTATAGTTTTCGACTTTTTGACGTGAGTCACCCTTGTGGACTGGTATAATATAAGCCAACTTCCACCTATCAGGGAAAACCCCGTCACTCAGGTATTTATTAAATATTATGGTAAGTGGAACATACAGTGACAACGCAGCAGATCTGAGGAAAAACGCCAGCATTCCATCGTGACCCGCACATTTGTTTATATCATTCTTAATTTAATTCTTCTCGCGAATTCGAATTTTTGCCTTGCGTTTTTTTTTTGTTGAAAGTATATCCTTATGAAAATCGCAGTTGACTTAATTAAGTTAAAATAGCCTTCAAAGTGCTGAGATTTATAAAATTACCATTCGCACAGCACTACCGCTCCGTAATTTCTGAATAGAAAACACTTTGTGAATAAGTTTGTAATTTTTTCTGAGTGATTGAACTCTTGATATTATTTGATTCTGAGATCTATTTTCCGAGGCCTGGTCGAATAGGGCTCTCGGACCAGCGATCCGAAGGTCGTGGGTTCAAATACCGGGGTGAGCAAGTAAATTTTATTAGAGTGATGCTTTTTTATTTGACTGTTGTAATGTATGTAACGACTACCATAATACGGGCATTTGCCTAGCTTGGTAGTCGAAAAACCATGTTAAACAAACCTGTAATAAACAAAATGAATAAAGATATTAAAAAAAAAAATGTAAATTTTATTAGATTGTTGTTTTTTGACTGGTTTGCTATTTAACAATTTAATCCTTTAAAAATAATATAAGGTATATTTGCGGCACGTTCCAGAGTGAAGATACTCTCAATGTCACCCTATTGTAAGACCACCATTCACGATTGAAACGTTGCTACAAATGGTTTTAGTCGTGTTTAGTGACTAGATCTGAATATCCAGGTACTTTCCCATCTTCCCCTCCGCATTACCTTCAGCCTCACAACATGCCTTTATTGGGGGTACCATAGTCTCACTGGCTCTAGACGGGAGCAGCTGGAACTCTTGTGAGATATTCACATTAAATAAAAAATCCTGACGAAGAAACCATTGGTTTACCATTACATTAATTCTCACAAAATACCCCAATTGGGGATATTGTAGTCTCACTGACTCCAGGCGGTTGGATCAGTTGCGACTCTTATGCGGTATTCACACAAAAATGTTTTTAATGAACACCCTCTATTCCAAGCAGTAAAATGATTGGAGCAAAGTCCACTTGATTCTGTAATGAGAGTAATTGATCCCTTAATATCCCTAAATGTTAAGCATTTGAGTATTATTTTGTATGCAAAGTGTACACATGTCGCCAAATGAAATCAATTCCCTTGAAACCTTTGCTCAACCTTTTACAAATGCTTTGATTTGTGGACGGTTTTCCCGCGGTAATCAATCTTCTTAACAACCCATTGACCAATTGAAATGCTTGGTATAGCCTTAGTTTTGAGATTCGATTGAATGTGGAGTTCACTAAGACTCTCCCTAGGGGGACTGGGGACGCCTTCATTCTAAAATATGGATTTCAATCGTTAAAATAAACCGGTGAGTACTTTGCTTTGGATCTTTTTTAAACATTAGCTCCTTACAGGAGCCTATGTCGTCTTTGGGGATGCTGTGTGGAGGGTATTTCTGGGAAAGGAAGGAGAGGAAGTTCTGGGAAAGAAAAATATATGGGGGGGTAGGAATCTGGGGATCAGTAGTGACGGGCGGGTAGGTTCAGTAGTGACGGACGAATGAATTCATTCCTCCCACTGCGTTACAAGGTATTGTTTGGAGAGAGATCTGCTGGAGAGGTCAAAAGGTCTTCCTCAACCAGTCTCTCCCGATCCGGCTTGCCGTGCAGTTGGCGGATAGACTCATCCGCCGCCAAGATCTGAATAAACCTCACCCCGTGAACCCGGACACCCCTGCTAAATCACCAAACGTAGCATACATTTGTGGTGACCTGTGGCAGGGGTGTTGGTTATCCAATAAATGGTTCCAGGGGCGGCGGTACCCATTCCTGCCTCCCAAATTCTGCCTACCGATGTTTCAATGGAAGTTTACCGAAAGCACTAGCGTTACTCATGCTTCGGGCAATATTTGTACCCGGTTGAAATTTGCCGTGTCAGGGTGAAATTACAACGGAAAATTTTGTAAAATATTACACATGGATGAAATTGCACATGGAAGAAATTTCTTACACTTAAATTACACCACTAGGTCACTATAGGTCTCCAATATCGAATTGCTACTACTTTTTGGACCTGTAAAAGTTGTGACGTTCTGAGCTACGAAATCCACAGAGAAAATCTCATTGAAGTCAGAAAAAACTGGCAAAAACATCGGCAAATGATTAATGTGAAGGAATGTCCTAGTTTTTTACCTCTATGGAATTCAAAAGAAAATATTGGTCTTGTGATTAAGCCCCGCACATTTAGTACAGTAATTCATTCATGTAATTCGTTAAACTCCAAAATGCACAGCGTAATATGCTTAATACTTTAAACATATTAAGTTGTCAATTATGTAGATACGAGTATGTCCTCTCAGTGTAGAACTGTATGTAAATTTCTCTAAAAAACAATTTTAATCTCAAGTGACCTGTCAGGTAAATACAGTCCTGTATATTATTATCTACGTAACACAAATAACAATATTTTAAGTGATTTTGGTCAAATACATAGGTATAGTTAAGTTTTATATTATTAGGTATAGTTTTATATTGTTGATCGATGAACCGGTGGATGCAATCTGTTTGGAATAAGTTTATTAGATTGTCTAGTTTATAGTTAGTAATAAGATAGAGCAATGGAAAAAATGGACGGCGCCCTCGTGGTTATTTTTCACAAAAAACGGCCCTATCTTATCATTCTAGATGACCTCCATAGTCAATGGGTAAAGACAATTAATCCGAAGGTCATGTTTTAAATTAAATTTTATTTGATTGAATTGTTTTATTTCAGAATTTAGTCATTTAAAATAATATAACGTGCGGCACGTTCCAGAGTGCAAGATACTATCAGTATCACTCTGGTGTAAGACCACCATTCAGAATTGAAACGTTGCTTGAAGTGGCTTTAGCCGTGTTTGGTGATCAGATCAGAATATTAAGGAACTTCCCCACCTTTCGAATTCTACCTTCCTCTTCCCCACCTACCGCTTCCCCATCTCCTTCCCCTGCCCGCTACCTTCAGTCTCACAAAATACCCCATTTGGGGTTACCATAGTCTCTCTGACTCCAGGCGGTTGGGAGCAGTTTGGACTCTTACCGTATATTATTTTTATTAATTAAGACAGCCTGGGTTCTCATTGCCTCGCAAACTCTGGACTGCCATCAATAAGATAAGGGAACGTACCCATACTACGTGACAAATTTTTTGCAATTTTTAACCCACCCCCCCGGTGACCAAAAACCTAAGCAACCTGCCGCTCATTTGTATGGAGCGTGACATTTTGAAGACCCCCCCCCCCTCAACGTGTCACGTAGTATGGGTACGTTCCCTAAGTTGCTCCCATAGCCGTTGTGCATAGATGATGCATAGATGGGGCCTTAAAGAGTCGGCGATGTGTGAATGCGTTACGGTGCAGACCACAGAACATGTGGTCAACGAATGCCCGCTCCATTCATTCCCCGGCGGGATTGATGAGGTCCACAGGGCAACACCTGAGGCCCTAGACTGGCTCGCAGACCTAGACGTCCCCCTCTGACCCCCCATCATACGAAAGAAGAAGAAGAATTAATTAAGCGTTGTATTTGTTTTGTTGTAGGCCCCAATCGGCCATGTGACCCCCCGGCAGTGAAGCCCCGCGCCCCTCCGCCATGCCCGGGCGCCCGCCCTCCTCGGCCCCGGCCCGCCCGGCCCGCTCGGTCCTCGTGGCCCCAGTAGCCCCCGCAGCGCTACTCACCCTGGCGCTCGCCTTCACCATCGTGACCACCGCACATGCACAGGACAATGATTTCGGTGAGTCATATTTACTTATACTATCTATTTAAGTAAACCGATGTTAGCTCCTTGGTGACCATTGCATGTGTTACTGGATGCAATAGATGGAAAGATTACAACAATGATCAAAACGGCAGGATCTTAATCAGGGCAACTGAAAAAATAGTGTGAGATTCATGGAGTATTATACACCAAAGGCCTGTATTTCGTTTAGGCACATAAGCACTATTTACCCTACCTTAGGTACTAACCTAAAGATAAAAACAATATAAAAATTTATAAAATTATTGCTTATCCTATGGTCAGTCAAAAATTATTGCCTCCTATTTTTTTCTCCTCTGATACGGTCAAGTAATAAAAAATGCAATTATATGGGTTGAAAACCACACTCTTAACGATTAATTTATTACTTTTCAGTATAATCTCCGTCCATTTCCATCTTTTAACAAGGGCACGTAGCACAGTGTTGTAAAAAGCACAATCGCACCCAGAACACCATCGCCATAATTTTCCCCGACGATCACACAGGTTTGAATTTTTTTGTCCGTGGTGAGTTTGTGTGATGCCATTCTCTGACTGCCTCTTTGATTCAGGTTCAAAATAATGCGGTCACAATTTTTTCCAGAAACTAAGCACTGCAAGTGTAGTGAGGCTTTTGTTTTTCTTGTTTCTTTTTTCTGGCCGGTTAATTTTCTTGGTACTCAACTTGCACAACCTTTTGTTGAATAATCAGTTGTCGAATAATCGTCATCACACTTTTACTGAGGGAAAGAATACGACATCTGTAGTTAAGCAATCAACGGCCTGCGCCGCTCCGCTTTTCGTCAGCCAGCGGTGTTTGTCCTTCAGTTTCGTTATAGCGACAAACCCGCCGTCTAGCAGTGTTGACTTCCACTGTTGCATCATGGTACACATTTTTCGATCTTCCATGAATGCGAATGGGCGTTTCACCTTCAACAGTCAAGAATCTATCACAGAACGCTGTCTAATACGAACATCGATGTCGGCCATTTTGCAAGCGAAAGCTGCCACCTGTTGTCGCACTACTGCAGTAGATTGTAGAAGAAGGTTTGAGGAATAGCACCAAATTCAAAATTTTCACTTTATTTTCAAAAAATAAGTGGCATTACTTTTTGACTGACCCTCGTATATTACATAAGCAATAATTTTGAATAATATAATATTATATATACTATACTTTCAATAATAAGCGCGAAGCTCCAGATACCAATAGCAGCGCTCTGCGCGCCCTTACAACCGCCCTACTATAACGTGTCGAAAGCAGGAACAAAATATGCAAAATGACGCACAACACGTTCAAATGTTGACTTTACTCTGTACAAAAATATTAATATGTGCAATGTACATTCAAGGAAAGAATCGTTTGTGTAAGTGTCGTTAAAGGCAGTGCCTTTCGGTCGAAACCACAAATGTAGCCATCAGTTGGTACCTCTAATAATATTTGGTAACCTCCTCCATCTGGGCTTGGAACCATCTGCAGGGTAAGTAGAACTGTTTCCTATTTTTACGGGCAAATTTGGTCGTACGGAAGAGTTGGAATACACCATTGTATTTTGGTATAATATGTGACAAGCAATTAATTAAGACAAAAATCATTTAACTTTTTTCAATTTAATACCGACTTATTTCATTCGAATCGAAAATAACTAATTTGATCTCTTTTGTTCAGATCCCATATTTCTGATATTGCCTCTATCGTACCCGTTCAATAAATCTGATTATTTTTCTGTAACACTAGATTGCTTTCTAACGGAATTGCAATACAGAAAACGTGGAAAGTACTCACCCTCAGTACCCTTGACTGCAAAGCGTTATTGCGCTGCATGTGTATTAAAGAGCACAGTTACCGCTTATTTTTGTTTCCATTCCTTATTCTTGGTTCGTATGTTTGACATTGAAATCACGTAAGCACGTTGGAAAATTTTCTTGAGAAAAATAAGTAATGGAATAGTTAAAATGAAAATAAAACACTTCAAAATTAAATGAAATAATAGATATAACCAAAACTAATTACGAATTACAGCTTCAGATGTACTTGTAATAGACTGTAAATTAAAAAAAAAAGACAAAATGGGGTTTGCTGGAATAGGGTGATAGTATGTGTAGGAAAAACATGGTATGAAAGGAAAAGGCATAACCGTTTTCTTACCACTGTATCTCTGCATCTTAAATGAGAAAACGATACAATCACAATATAGTTGTGTAGTTCCACCGCGGTACTTCGAAGTAATTATCGCCAAAACAAAACGGCCAAAACAGCAAAAATTGTGTAATTCCGAGAAGTACAAAATTCCTTCTTTTTAGTAAAAAGCGAGATTACGTATGCAAAAAACACAAATAATGTGCTTCAACAGGTGAATTTGAGATTATTGTCTAAGGATAAACGTATATACATATAACAATTATTATAAGCAATAATTATCAGCCTGAAACACTCATCCACATTGAAAAAATCTTCCGAGAAAAAATACATGACGCCAACGGGACGTCATGTATTTTTTCTCGGAAGATTTTTTCAATGTGGATGAGTGTTTCAGGCTGATAATTATTGCTTATAATAATTGTTACCCTTTGTGCTATGCATAAAAATCTTGTCTTAAACGTTAGTTTAACAATTAAAAATAATAAGTATATGCATATATTTATAAGAAACCATTGGTTTCGAAATATGTCGATTATTTTGATTCAGTTGTGTAAATTGTGTTTAATTTGCATTTAATGATAAGAAGAAATAGATTAGTTATTATGTTCATTTGCAAAAATGTTACTTCCCCCTGTAGCGTACCATTGAAAAATTCTACAAAAAGCTTTCTGTATAACAATAAAGGTATGCAACTGTAAAGCATATTTGCGACAGAACACACATTAATAAAATCAACTTTCAAAACTACTCTGAAAATAATCGAAAAATTCAAACTATTGAAATTTAACTGACGTGCCATAAAACTATACGAATTTGTCATACTTTCCAGAAAACTATTACCAGAAGTAATAATACACGTAAGTACCAGGAACTGGAAAAATTGAAGGTGCCAGGCACTTTCCCAAGTTCTCAACCATTTTCGTGTTGGGTTAAATGGCCGTGGAGGACATGACGTGACACCTAGCGTCAAACGCGATTTATATTATTCTCTAATCTTCGTGCAAATATTTTATTTTATCCCTTAAAACATACTCCAAACACGCCAAAAATCTAAAGCCCAGTTTTACATTTTGCATTATAAAAAATTCCTTAAATATTGCCGGTCTTTGTATTCATTTAAAGTGCTACCTACAACAAATAAAACGATAGGTATTAAATATTTAAAAATGTCTATTTTTAATCAGTCCTAACTGGAATAAAAATACACCGAAGCAATTATATTCAGCCCTAATTTTATTACCTGCGCATCAGCAGACTTATTAGCTGTTTAGTTAATTAACAAATTTAGTAATATTGGTACTCTTCGATGATATGGGCGAATGACACAGAAGTACCAATCGAATCAAAGTAATTACCTATTGCTTATTTTTAACACCATTAAGTTGTAAAGGGTTCGAGGGCTTACGTAGTTGTTACGTCAGCTATTTTAAATTAACTGTTTTTGTGTTTGTTTTATTGAATGTACCTACATTTCATTGATGGGTGAAAGCTATATCGTTTTTTAAAATTAATCCAACAAATAACAAACAAACAAACAAACTGACAAAAAATCCATTCTAGAAAGTCGATGGATACCTGTCATCAAAAGACGAGTTTCATTCAATTTTAGACGGAACAAGTTTTTTTGAGGCCTCCGTGTTCCAAAGGTAAGGCTCTCGGCTAGCAATCTGACAGTCGTGAGTTCAAACGCCGGCGTGCGTATATATTATTTATTTATTTATTATTTATTTCCATTTTTATTTCTATTTTTCTTTAAAATATGATTTTTTTTCTTTATTTTTCACTTAAGTACTTTTATAATTTTTCATAATCTTTATTTAGTATTTTCGTTGTTTGTTTTGGGGGTTTTATGCCGTGTTGCGCTACCTCCTTCTTTAGCCAACGTTTCGGACATCGTTGCAGTGTCCATCATCAGGGCAGATCCGGCAGATCCGGTAGATGTGCCCTTTATTTAGTATGTTTAATTATCTGTTTCAATAAAATAGTATTTTTAATTCCTATTTAAAATATTAAATGTAAGACTACCACAACGCGGGCATTACACTAGTGTAATAGCAAAAAAAAAACAAAAAATCTGTAACCAATAAAATTTTATGACATTAAAAAAACAAAAATTGTATTTTTAAAATTTAATAATTAAAAATAATATAAGATATATTTGCGGCACGTTCCAGAGTGGAATATATTCTCAGTGAGAGACCACCATTCAGAATTGAAATGTTGCTTAACATAGATTTAGCCGTTTTTGGTGACTAGCTCTGAATAACCGGGTACTTACCCACATTCCTCTTCCTCATTTGACTCTGGGTGCTTGGGAGAGCAGTTGAGACTCTTATTAAATGTGGTATATTATGCGTTATTCGCATTTAAACCAAACAAAAAATCGTTTGTTTGGTTTTACATTGTTTTTGTACTTGCAGCGACACATACATAAACATAGTGATTAAGTTGAAGAAATAACGTGTTAACACCGATAACGTCGTGTAAATATAAACATTTTAACTATGACATTGACTTAATCAACATGTTTTTAAATATTGTTTATCTAACTAAAATGGCGATGAATTATTATCAATGTATTTTGTCGAGAAATGATAAAACCGAACACTTTTGAAAAACATTAAACAAGGTAAAAGTATTTGGTTTGGTTTCTTTACGCAATGGAATAACATTGCATAAAGAAATCATAGCAGCTCCTAAGTGCCTAAACAACGCGTAAATACAGATTTCAAACGGCGCGCGGCGTTTTTTAAAGAGCATCATTATTATATATGTTGTTATTAATTATGACGTTATTTACTCGTGAAATAGATATTTCTCTTTCATTAAACTCATAATATTACAGATTATTTTCTTACTCTTTAAATAACACTTAATAATACATAATTTCCAACACGCATTACTCTAACCTTCAACAATCTCTAGCCTTCAATTTCCCGAATGATTTTCCCGCCTAATTTGTGTTTTCTCTCCAATCCGTCAAACTAACTACTTCCTTCTGTTTCGAAGACTTTTAAAATGAAATGCAAACATTCAACTACAAAGATCATCTTCTAATAAAGTACAGAAACCAATTTATTTTCAACATCGAAACGTTGAAGAACATACTTTTATTATTTATTAAGCTTTGTTCAAATTGGGAGTAAAAAAGCTCCCAGCTCCTCATTTTCTGGGCAAAGCAGCTTGCTTTGACAATAATTTCGCTGATTGGCTATACTTTATAAACTGAGTAAAAATTCTCCGAAAACCTGAGAAGTTTACTTCATTTAAATAATTTGACATTAAATTAACAAGGCGGGTGAATGTTAATTTATGCAAAATGGGTCAAGACTATCATTGTATTTTCTTCGTATTTTTCCAAATGATGAAAGGAACTCTATAGACCTTTTCAAAAAATTTTATAACAACTCTTTAATTTGGGAGGAGAGTTTAGGTACCGCCAGCCCGAGAATTATTTATTGGATAACCAACACCCCAGCCATAGATTACCGCGAGTGCAGGGGTACAATTAGCGGGATGCCCGGGTTCTTGCCTCCTTTCCAGAGCTAATATGTAAAAACGTACCGCGTGTTCTCATGCAAGTCATTTTTGATTAGGGTTCCGATTCTTTCCAATTAAATATTATCATTTATAGAAGACCCCATCAATAAATGGTTTTTCCATAATCCAGATCAAATAACATTAATTAACTGAATGTTATTATTATAACACATTGTGCGCTATTATAATTACCGTGATGATTCATGGTTACTGTGACGGCAAAAAGGCAATAAACATACGTTCATTATCGCTATAATGCTGCAGTTCTTTCTTATACATTAAATAATGGTGAAACACACAAAATACGTGTGACTGTTTCCTCCAAAGTACTACTTTTTGCGACGGAAATTGCGTTTAATTTTTATTATACGTCTGAGGGAGATGTACGATAATGATTGTATGTTTCCTTTGAGGGGGAGGGTGGGGTGCGTACATACGTTCACCGTTCACCTCATTTTCAGCTGTTGTTATTTTTGTGTTTAAGAACAAAAGTAAAACCGCACAGCGCATTGACATTTAACGTTTTTGAATTTTTGGAATTCACTCTGACTTCAATATTATCGTCGTACATAACTAAATTCCATACTTTCAAAATTATCGTCACGGCAAGTAGTACTGGTAGGGGTCTACGGAGAAGTCACGGTGCGGTGTGTGAAAGAGATGCAAAAAAATGACTGTTTTCCTTTGGAGGAAACAGACCTACGTACATTGTGTATCTTATCTTTTGAAAGAGCTGCAGCATTATAGCAAAAAGAAAGGTATGTTTATTGTACGTCACGGTACCGTAACCTCGAATCGTCGCGGTAATTATAAAAGCGTCCAATAAATTTAAAAACGATTTTTTGTTTAAATATTCACTTTTAATTAAAAAATTTAATTAAAAAATATAATAATAAGTAATAACGTAAATTTTTTATTGAGAATATCCGCTGTGTGTTTATCCTGTTATCCTTTACTACCCAATTCTAAAAAATGATTGATGATTCTCGTTAATAATGATGTTCGAAGGTTTTTGTTGGTGTTGACACTTTTCATTCTTTTCGTTATTGCTACGTTAATTGTTTACTTATAATATTACTTGGCTTATATTTTCAGGTTACATTATATTAATTTCAAAATAGAATCGGGCACTGCGTTTAATTAAAGGGTTTTATAAACGTTAGTTGGAGGATTTTTGAGCATGAGCCATATTTAAAAAAATCTCGGGATAGTCTGAATTCTTGTCGGATTTGTTTCAGTTTTGAAAATTACGAAAATATATATATTTTAAAATATTATAGGTATTATAGGTAGGTACATATTTATCACTTACTAGCTGACCTGACGAACTTCGTACCGCCTCAGAATCAATAGCTGTTGAATTAAATTCAGTTTTTTTATTAAGTTAAAAATTACGCAATGAAGCAATTATCAATGCGCAACTGTCCGTGTTTTGTTTTTGTCAGTATCAGAGATGGCATTGTGTACGGATTTATATATTTGTGATTTTCTTACTTTTACAATTACTTACGGGAATTTGGGAGGCGGATACGGGTGCCGCCGCCCCGGGAACCATTTATTGAATAACCAACACCTCTGCCATAGATCACCCCAAGTGGTTCGCTACGTTTGGTGATTTAGCAGGGGTGCCCGGGTTCATGAGGTGACTTATTTCCGGGTCTTCGCAGTTGATGCGCCTGCCCACCTGCTGCGTGGCGGGTCTGATCGAGAGAGACTGGTTGAGGGAGGCCGTTTGACCTTTCCAGCCGGACTCTCTCGGCCCATTGCCTTGCACCACAGTTGGAGGGATGGATTCATACGTCCGTCACTCCCGGACACACTGACCCCCAGATTCCTACCCACCCCTCATACCTTTTTCCTTCCCAGAACTTTCTATCCTCCCCATTCCTTAAAAAGATCCTCCACACAGCATCCTCTAAGATGACATAGGTCCTGAGAAAAATTATTTTCCTCAGGGCCTCCTGTGTGGAGCTTAAGTAAAAAAATGCGTTTCATTTCAGAGATTTATTATAATTATTGTATTTTTTCTTTGGAGGTGTGCAGATACGTTAACCATTTGTCTTATTTTCGACTATTGACATTGAGTGTGTAAGAAAGAAGGGCAGCATTATATGATTAAAAACAAATGCACAACAATCAACGCATTGACATTTGACATTTGACGTTTTTGAATGTTTGGAATGCATGCACAGTTCAATATTATACCCCTAACAATATTGCTGCAGTTCTTTCAAAATAGGAGAATTCGTTCCATACAAAATGTATGGGGAAAATAATTTTCTTTATAACTATTTATTTCGTTAACTTTTGTGATGTTTTAATAGTTATTATCCTATCCGGGGCGGAGACAAATCCAACAAATCAAATATCATTAAAATCAGCCCAGCCGTTCTCGAGTTATAAATAGTGTAACTAACCCGACTTTGTTTTATATATTAACTAGCTGACCCGGCGAACTTCGTACCGCCTCAGAATCAAAAACTGTTGTGTTAACGTATTAGCTGAATTAATTTCATTTTTTATGTTAAAATGAATACTTAAAATGAATTAAGAAATGTTATTCACGTGGCAGCAAGGCATTTGCTTTATTAAAGCGAATCAAAATGATTCACATGGCATTATTGTACTACTTTCTGTTAAATTATTTGCTGGATGGGTTGCACTTGGATGGATTCCCTTCATTGAAGTACCTCGTGATATACGACATTTTTGACCTGCTGACATGCAACACGAAATGTTGGGCATACTACACCATTGACTTGTGATTCAAACAATGTTGGCCCATGAACATTCACCAGCAACAACCTAAAGTAGAAGCATTCGTCACTTTTTAGATAAACTGTGTAAATGCGACCAAGAGCATCAGTAGAACGCAGAACCGGATGATCAGTAACCACATCGCCGTGCTTCCGACGTGGAAATCTCTTCGACGAAGCGTTCTAAGTGTAATAACGTGGCATCTCAGAGTAGAGCAACGTTCGGGCAAACAGATCACATTGGCAAATCGAAAAGAAACTGGACAGTGTTATTGCTGGAGGTGTTTCAGCAAGTTTGGCAATATTCGATGTAATGAAATAAACTCGTTGACCATTCTCCAGATGCATCGCCAAATGTACAACAATGGAATGTCGTTCATGAATGGGGAATGAGAATATACGCCAAATCGCCTCATTGTATCTCACCAACTTGATATATTTGTAGTTTGAACGCCAAAAACCGCCATATCGCTGACTTTTGTGACAAATTTACAGATGTATTTGATTGACTTCACCGAATTGCAATAGGTACCCCACGTCACAATGCGCCTAAAATGTTTTGAAAAGAAGTGGCTGTTTTCCTGGAGTTGTGCAGACATACATTCACCATTTGTCCCCTTTACGACTGTTGACATTTAGTGTGTAAGAAAGAGAGGCAGCATTATATGTTTAAGAACAAAACAAAAACAATCAGCACATTGACATTTGACGTTTTTGAATTTTTGGAATTCAAGCAAACTGCAATATTATACCTACCTACCACAATATTCCTTCAGCTCTTTCAAAAGATGAAAATTCGTTCCATATTAAGAAACATAAAACATGTTTTTTTAAATTATGGTAATTAATCTATTTTTTTACAATAATTTACCTTTTAACGTTCATTGGTTATTAACGCTTACTGAAGAACTAATTAGGCGACTTGAGGCATTCGAGATGTGGATCTACAGAAGAATACTTAAAATAAGCTGGATGGACAGGGTTACAAATGAAGATGTTATGGTTCGGATGAATAAAGAAAAGGAAGTAATTAAAACTATGAAAATCAGAAAACTTCAATATCTTGGACATGTGATGAGACATTCAGAGAAGTATGAGATCCTGCATCTCATAATGCAGGGAAAGATTGCCGGAAGACGGGGCCCTGAAGAAGGAGAACCTCATGGCTGAAAAACCTGAGACAGTAGTTTGGCCAGTCTACCGTGGAGCTGTTCCGGGCCGCAGTAAACAAAGTCCGCATAGCCAACATAATAGCCAACGTCAGTTGAACGGACAGGGCACGAGAAGAAGAAGAGGTTATTAAAAACTGCGTATAGCTGACACAAATGTAAAAAAAATCAAATTTATGAATACAAGTAAGTCTACAAGAATGCTGATTTTATCCATAAAAAGTGTTATTTTCCCCTTTTATATTTTTAACAAACACATCACATGTGTTTAAAAAATATATTTTTTTTAGCTCTTTGTACTGCAGTTATGAAATAAAAATTAAGTTTGCTACAAAATATTACATATGGAGCCTTCGTTTTATGTTTTTCCCAAATCATGAAATCTTTTTTTTGTCAAAACTTCCTGCCAATTTAGCAAGCTAAAAGTGAAAACCAATTTCATTTATTTCTACGTTTTCGAATAGCTACAGATTATACGTAACTTTTGAGACCCCAGAGGTTTAAAAATAAGGCTTTTTTCTCTCTATGGAGAGCGACACAAGCTAGTACACAAGGCACTACGAGTATTTCCAGCCTGACAAACATAAAAAAATTTGAACGAAAAATATTTTTGATTGGAAAATCAAACTCTTTAAAAAACTGGTCAAAGTTTATGGATATATTTTTTCCATGTCTCCCTGTCACACACCGGGTGCAAGGCAGGTCTCTCGGTGTAATTCGTGTCCCTCTCAGGGGGCTAATATATTCACAACTTCCAGGGTCTTTTCAGAAATATATGAAACCCTTCCCACATAAATATGACTGGGAATAATATTTTAAGTTCGGTAATTTCACCTCCGTTGCTTATTGCGTAGGTTCCAGGAATGTTACAGACGGAATGCTTCGCGTTTCTTTATTTCGTTTTCCTATTATTCGTGCGAAAGTATATTTTATGAATGGATTTTTTTTTAACATTGGTAATGGTTTATTCCAGAGTGTGTGCAGGGGTAGTGCTATGAAATACATTCCATATTTCGAAATAATAAAAAATACACAAAATGAAAATACCTTTGACCAAGTACTAGGTCAATACAAAATACAATAAAAGCAGAAAGGAAGGAAAAATATTTCATTCAAAAATTTACATTGTCGGTTAACAGAGGATATTTGAACGTCTCCAGTCTCCTGTTGCACTATACAGAGGCACTCCATCCAGGCAACCATGGCAGTAATGATGGTATTCTTCGATTGCTTCATAAGCTTCCCGTGCGGTGCATGAGATGTGCTCTGCAAGATGCACTCGTCCCTCCAAGAACATTTCCGTAGCGCAGCAATATCTCGGTAGGCGGAATAGTTGGCGATAACCATTATTGCAAGCAAATTTAAGCTCATGGCTTTGGGATGCAGTATAATCGGTTATCCGACAGTAGATCCCCCGACAGTTGATTTCAAAAATTTAGTATGCATTATTTACCAATTTCAAACCTAAAATCGACCTCAAAGGAACCTTTAATAATATGTTGGTATGGATATCAGACAAATTTTTTTACAGTGTCGATTTTTTTCCTTTAACGTCGATATATACAGTATACAGAAAATTAATTTTTTTCCTTGACGCGAAAACATATTTTTACTTTTGTTATCCGGGTTGTCATGGGGTGAGGTTTGTCCAGGTCTTGGCGGCCGATGCGTCAGCCCACCTACCGTGTAGTGGCCAGGATCGAGAGGGATTGGTTGAGGGAGGGCTTTTATCCTCTCCAGCCGGAATCTCTGGACCCATCGCCATGCATAGGTTGGAGGGATGGATTCATACGTCCTCCTGGACAAACTGACCCCCAGATTCCTACCCAACCCTCATACCTATTTCCTTCCCAGAACTTCCTCTCCTGCCTTTTCTTAAAAAACCCTCCACACAGCATCTCCGAAGACGACATATGGGTATATGTCGTCTTCGGGGATGCTGTGTGTTTTTTATTCGAATTAAAGCGTCATTTTCAAAATTTTAACTGATTGTGCGGAGGATTCGGACATGCGATAAAGTACCTTTAATTGTGTCATTTTCAAAATTAGAACTGATTTGTCAAGAATTTAGACCATTCCGTGATTTCTCAGTTGTACATTTCAGGTCCATCCATTTCTGGTACATACGTTATATTTTCGAAGGTATGTGATTACGACTTACACTAACCTTAAAATTTATTTAATTTTATAATTATTTGAATTTATTTATTGCGTTACTTTTTCGTTATTTAACTGTCGAAAAAATCCATCAAATCTATCATTCATTCTCGGTATGCAATATTGACGATACATTTTTAATATAATAAAGCATGTACCGTCTGCACCATATATGGCTCAAGTGCGGTCACTACGGTTCCGGACTCCAGGACCTAGCAAGGACGAACGATAATTAATACGATAGTGACTAAATCCGTCATCTGTGGTCAGTTATCAATATTTGCGAGCACGGTCAACAATTCCGACCGACGCGTAACGATTGATAAATTTTAGCGAGGCATCCATAGAACGAAACTTATCTGATACATACGAGTATTTTTTTTAAACAATTTATTTATTTATTTACGTCCATTTAGGCTTTTACATACATATATACACTTAACAATATTTACGAAATTATACTAGTAAATAGTGCAGGAAATGACTGTTTACAACACTTGCACATAAACAAATATAAAGCAAAAATACTATTGAATTTGATCCACACAGTATGCAGGCATAAAATATAAAAATAAAAATAAATACAAAAATAGCTTCTCTCCTTCAGTCGACAAAACACCACCAATATGCTAGTCAATTCAAACAGTTTCATCAACACATTCCCCTACTTGATGAAAAAAACTTCAATAAGGTATGCTTATATATTAAAATTGATGTATTAAATATATCAACAACATCGAAGTATTTGTTTCCAAGCTGTGTAATGTCGTTCAATTGGCTTAATAATGAACGGAGTTGAACCAACGAAGCTCTTAGATTAGAAACAAGTCGTACAATCATGAGTTGAGCCCGTTCAGTCCAATGACCCTTTGGTTCGGAGAAATGACTTTGGTTCGGAGAACCGAAAATTGTTCACTTAGCAAGTTGTGAAAAAGATCTCATTAAATAATTAACTCCTTTTTTAGTGTCATAAAGTATGTGCGGACTAACAATAGGTTAGTATTTCAATTCAACATTGCCAATTTGTTAAAACAATTATGTTATTGTTTGGCGTCTGACGTTACGGATGAATCCATAAAAAATACCTCCAGTGCTATCAGGGTATATCAATTTATTATTTAAAAATGAAACCGTGCACGGGGTGAAGATGTAAAATCGCTTATGTAAAATGTTACGCTTGCCCATCTGATATTGTGAAGTTATCGATTTCTCTTTGCTATATATGCTATATTATCGCTAGTTTGTCTTCATCCAGAATGTACCAATGGGTATTTTCACCTTCCTTACGAGCAAACTAGGAACTCTGTGTCTACTTGTATGCGCGCTTTCCTCGCTTCAGTTGGACAACGTTTTAACGACATTTTTTTCGAAAATGACCTTTGAATTCAAAACCAATACTTTTGCTCATTTCTAAAAGCAAAATAATTTTCAGAAGCATGTGTTGTATTTCCGTAGATACTTGTATGAATAAATTCTTAAAATTAAGTTCCATTCATTTTACAAGGTTCCAACATCACCTACACTCTCTCCTGTTTATATCTTACATCAGATGATCATTGCTACGAGGCGCATTAGGTATAGTTCGTCACTTTGGCTGGATAGGTTTCTAACTTCGCCTTACCATGTTCTGAGGTTTCAAAGTGTGCAATGACGAATTTTCGTAATCTGCTCAACAATTTTTGTTTTTGAAAATATTTAAATAGGACGTGTAAATGTAATTAGAACCATACGCAATGAATTATTGTGCCCTAGCTGTTTGCATATAAATAGTTCTATTAAATTTGCACGTTAAGTATGTTCTAAAATGGTAAGTATAGGTCCTATTTAAATATTTTCCTTTAAAATGTGTTTAATCAAAATACTTTACACCTCAAAATTTCAACCTCAAAATCTGTAAAATTGGTAAATAGATAATTTATTATATTATATTTATTTGTTCTAAGTACATTTACATTACAAAGGTATAATATATTGTCCTCCACACTAGGAGTTCACCTGTGTTTTAGAGGACATTTTTCAGTTGTAAATTATAAGTTGTGAATAGTAAAACAAAATAGTGTTAATAGCTAATATAAAAAGAGAAACAATAAAAATCAAAACATAAAATCGACTTCAATTCGACAAAAATTATAAATTAAAAGTTAAAAAGATTGTAGTCAGTTTTTTTTGTATTCAATTGGCTTAATAATGAACGGAGTTGAACCAACGAAGCTCTTAGATTAGAAACAAGTCGTACAACCATGAGTTGAGCCCATTCAGTCCAATGACGCTACTTTGGTTCAGAGAATCGGAAATTGTTCACATAGCAAGTTTTGAAAAAAGATCTCATTAACTAATTAACTCCTTTTTTAGTGTTGAAAATATTAGTTGTTTTATAATATAAATTTATTTTATAATATAAATTGAAAATATTATTGTGTAGGGAGAGAATTGTATAGTTTTATAGCCTGGTATCTGTAGTGTTTTTGTCCAAAGGATGTGTTTGTTTTTGATATTTGTAGTTGGTGAGCATGTCTTGTTCTAGTATTGCGAGAATTTTGTGAAGTGTTAAATGTGGATAAGTTCTTGTAAAGGAAAGTAAGTATTTGTTTTGAATATAATTTTTGAATTTTCAGCACTAGAAATTTTTCGAATATGATTGAAGTGGGTAACTTAAGTATTACTTTTATTAGGGTTTTCTGAGCTTTAAACAGTGTATTAATGTATTTTTTAATGGCACAGCCCCAGGCAATAATGCCGTATTCCATTATGGATTGTGCAAGTGCGAGGTATATATTTTTTATATCACATATGTTTAAAATATTTCTCAAGTTTTTAAAAAAACAAATCAACTTGTTTAGTTTTCATATTACCGAATCTATATGTTTATCCCATTTTATATAACGGTCGAAGTATATACCTACCAAGATATTTAATATTTTCCGTTTGTGTAATTGGGGGACAATCGCATGGGGTTTGTATTGAAATATCAATGGTTGATTGACAGGAATGTATTTTAAGGTGGATGTTATTGGAGGGTATGTTATGAATTTTGTTTTATCTATATTTACAGTTAATAAGTTAGAGTCGAGCCATTTTTTAGTAATATTTAAGCCAAGTTCTGCTTTTGGGGTTAATGTTTTCCAGTCTTTGGCCTTAAAGAGTAACACAGTGTCATTAGCAAAACTTATAATTTCCCCGTCTATTTGGAGGTGACACAGGTCATTAATAGGAATAGGATTCGACCAAGTACGCTGCCTTGGGGTACTCCGTAGGATACTTGTTCCTTGTCACTACATGTGTTTTCTATAGAGGTATACTGTGTGCGATTTCCCACATAGCTTTCAATTAAAATAATAATGAGAAATCGTCTTTGCAAACTCTGACACCTCATATCTCAGAACAGTCAGAACAAGGTAAGCTGGAGATAGAACCCTATCCAAATGAGGTGACGCTATGTAGATGGAATTTATTATGAGAGGAGAATTTAACAATTTCGGAGAACCCGAAGGAAAAGAGCTCAACCTTTAAAGACACGTCCCTAGTAGAACCTATTAAGGACCCCGACGGCGAAATGTGTCATTCAATCTCTTAAACATTCAATTCAGAGTCATTTTCAAAGGTGCCAACATTTTTCAGAATGTAATAAGATTATTTACATGAAAAAAATTTCATGAATTCTTTCCCTTTGTCATTTCTTTACTTTTTACTTTCCTTCTTGCTCCATCGTCGAAATTACAAACAAAATAAAATTACATAAAATACTGAAACAAATAAAACCGCATTACCCAAATTATTTATGACAGGTTTCGAGATTTAGGAAGGTTCAAATAATGTCAGTCCACTTATTTTTAACAAAGGATTTATTATTATTGCGAGTATTTTCGTTTTATTACGAAACCCCTTGTCCGAAAAATAGTTGTATTCTACAAAAAGGTCACTTTTGACGGAATAATCCTTAGTATGATTTAATGTAGATTTTTTTTGAGTTCGGTATTTGACCGAAGCAAAAAAATTACAATGCTTTTTTTACATTAGCTCCACGCTGGAGGCCCTGAGGAAAATTATTCGCCTCTGCAAACTGCACCTCCATGAACCCGGGCACCCCTGCTAAGTCAACAAACGTAGCGAACCACTTGGGGTGACCTAGGACAGATATGTAGTAAGTAAAGTGCCGTAGTAATAAACGTGTTTTAAATTTCAAAGAACTGGCAAACTACTATTAACGTTTATCAGTAATGGGGGAAATATCTTTTGCTTTTTTAAAATAAAAATATAATATTAAAAAACATTATATTTTTTAAAATAAAAATAAAATATAATATTACGTTTGCCATATTATGATGTTTGTCTTTCCAAACATTTTGTTTACTATTGTCTCGTTTTGGATAAGTTATTTATCAAATTTCATTGGAATAACTTTTGAAGGTTATAATTAAAGACCGGATTATTTGCAAATGCATATTTGCATACGCAAATGCATATTTAGACCCTTTTCAGCGGCAGTTGCATATTTTAGCAAAAAATTTGAGATCTCGTGACACTATAAAAGTCAGATAGCGAACTGATCACTCCGACAACACTTCAAACTCGTGGATTGGTGTTAAATGAATCTATTCAGGTTATGAAGAAAATCCACCTTATGAATTCCTCCTTGTCAAAGATATTCCTGAATAATAACCAAGGGTTTGAACCCTTGTGCCAAATAGATAGCTTCATCAACGTGGCAGGTGAAATTTTGCCCGGCACAATAAGGTAAAAAATCGCACCCAAATTTAAATTCTGTCCAGTCACATCAGTAGACGTAGAACGCTCCTTTTCCGCTTACAAAAAATATATTAAGCGATCGTAGACATAATTTGTCTACAGAAAATTTAGAACAGTACTTAGTCGTATACGTTTTTAAAGGTAAATTGAAAATTTCATTTTGTAATTGATATTTTCCAAAATACGATTGTTATCCTTGAGAACTAATAGCTTACTAAAATGAAAAAAAAATATTTAAAAATACGACTACCTGTATTATTTTATGTTACATATTTTGGCCCGTTTTATGGATTTTCGTGCATATTTTAGCTATTTTAATTGCACATTTGTATGCATATTTGGGCTGTTTTTGTTGCGTATAATCCGGTCTTTAGTTATAACTATCAGCATAATATATTTTGGTTATTTGTTTTTGGGGTGTTATGCCATGTTGCGCTATCTCCTTCTTTAGCCAACGTTTCGGATACTGCAACACTATCCGAAACCTTGGCTAAAGAAGGAGGTAGCGCAATATTTTTCTGGTCTTTTTTTTTTATTAATAAAATTCCTTTATTATTTATTTACAGTTTTTTTACATTTTTTTAAATTAAGTCCCGTTAAACTGATTGATATCAGTTTGTCAACGGGTTCTTTTGACAATAACTTTTTTTTAAAATTGAGACAGGTCTTCGACCAAGTCGAAGAGACAGGTACATAAAATATATAGGTAAGAAAATTACATGAAAAAAAAATTGTTAATAAAATTTATAAGAAATACAGAACAGAGAAAATGAAAGAAATAAAAGAAAAGACAAGAGAAAATAATAATGGAAAAAAACATTAAATCGAAAAGCGGAAATAACAGAAATTAGTGCAAAAAAGTTCTTTCACTTAACCATTTTTTTAGCATACATTTCCTTCTGAAACTCAATTCACAGCTTTTTATCTCGTTGGGTAACATGTTGTAAATTATTGGAACAAGGTATTCTAGAGTTCTTTGACCGTATTTATTTAGGTATCTGGGAATTATAAGTCCATCATCTGCAGTTAGTCTTGTATTATGAACATGAACCACTAGTTTATTAAATTCAGATTAAGATGTATGCTGACTCGCAATTTTAAGCCACAATATAGCACGAACAGATAATACATTTACAGAGCTGTATAGTAATGATTTTGGTATATCATGTCTTTGTTCGTATTCAAATTCATATTACAATATTATCCTCAACTAATTTTCCCAATATTTTAGCAGCTTTTTAAATGATTTCAATCACTTGCAACCTTTTAATTAACCTAACTTTTTATTTTTCTGTATCTTTTTTCTGTTTCATGTTTTGTTCAGATTTATTAGTTTTATCTTCTTCTTTAAAGTTATTTATGGGTTGAAAACCACTGAACCAAATTTCGTCCAATAAAAACCCCAAAGTTTCAAAGTAGGAGCCAATTTTAATCCACGTGCCGAAAATTTTCGTTGCTTTGTACAGTACCTATGCTTTAAAAATGGAACACATTCAAATATTAACGATGAAATTCGCAATGAAAGGCGGTGCCTGATTTTCTTAGATTATTTTTTTTTGGCTGAAAATTGCGCAAACAAAATTAACGTGCTCGCTTTTCCCACTAGACTCGATACGTATTTTTCAATCATAAAACTTCGCATTCGAAACGAGGATAATGAATTATAACGTGAAAGGCATTCTTCAGGGCTCGAAACTGTGGTCGCCGTTAAATTAGGCCCCATATTATTTATGTAGCTGCGTCCAAGTTCCGCTTGAAAGGGGAAATGTTGTTAGCTGACATGTGACGGGGGACCATCCCTGGGGATGAAGCAGTCCACAAAAAATGTCACCGGATAAACTCATTTTCTCAACGGACAACAAACGAAACAAACAACACGATTGACATGCGAGTTGTGTTTTTTTTTGTTTCTAAAAATAGGTTATAGCCATTTTCTCTTTTCTTTTTTTAATCACATTTTAATTCCACGCTGATTTAATAGAATACGATCGGTCATTGGTATATTCATGAAAAAACATCTGAAGGAAATGAAATGGTGATTTTAGCAGTTTTAATTATTTATTCACATAAAGGGTTTCCTCTAATAAGGTTTTTTTTTTTATTTTAGTTTAAAATGAGCTGGTCAAATGTGTACCTACATTATTGTGTTGAATTTTTGTAACCGAACATCTTTGGAGATACTTTTTTCATTCTTTTCGGGAATAGTTATGTTGGAATGGACCTACTCCAAGTCTTACGGAGCTCGATGTTAACAAAGCTAGCGGTCCTGACGAAATACTTGGCTTATGTGACGCATACGACCGAGTCGACAGGAAAAAGCTATGGAAGGTTTTGTCCAAGTATGGAGTGAATACAAATCTCATACAGGCAATTGCGTCTCTGTACGAGGGAAGCGTTGCGTGTGTTAGGGTAAACGGTGGTTTTACGGGGTGGTTTGACATCACAAAAGGTGTCAAGCAAGGCTGCGTAATGTCACCATGGTTATTCAATCTATACATGGATAATTGTATGCAAGAATTGAAAGAGGTGGGATTGGGCGCGAAATTGAGTAATCTGAAAGTATGTTGCCTGTTGTATGCTGATGACGCGGTGCTGATTTCTAACACTATGGAAGATCTACAGTCTCTCGTATCTAGGATGAACGAAGTATGTATGAAGAATGAGCTAATGATGAATGTAAGTAAGTCTAAAGTCATGGTGTTTGAAAGGGAGAGTACGAAAACAGTATGCAACATAGTTGTGAATGATGAATATTTGGAGCAGGTGGATGAGTTTGTGTATCTGGGTAGTATGTTTACGAGAGATGGGAAGGCTGAAAGAGATATTGAAAGAAGGGTGAATGCCGGTAACTCCATTAATGGTGGACTGAATGCCGTTGGCGCTAATAAAAAACTGTCAAAAAAAGCGAAGCTAGCAGTCCACAATGGAGTCCTGGTACCTACCCTGATGTATGGCAGTGAGGCATGGAACTTGCAGAGGAAGGATGAAAGTAAACTGAATGCTGTTGAAATGAGATCCCTGAGACGTATGTGTGGTAAAACAATGTATGATCGTGTGATAAATGTGGATATCCGCAAAGAATGTAAGGCCGATGTAAGCATAATGAGTAAGATTAAGAAAGGGACCCTCAGATGGTTTGGGCATGTAGAGCGAATGAACGAAGGAAGTAGTGTAAGAAGAATATACGACGCGAATGTGAATGGTAGAAGAAGTCGGGGACGCCCGAGGAAGACATGGCACGATCAAGTGAATCAGATACTTGAGTCGGGTCATGTCAAAAGTCAGAATAATAGAAGAGAATGTATGAGACGATGTATGAATGTGAGTGAGGCAAAGAGTGTGTGCCAAGACCGAGTTGTTTGGCGGTCCGTCCTCTCTGCCTACCCCTGCGGGGAAACGGCGTGATGGTTAGTTAGTTTTAGTTTATGTGACGCATGTTTGGGAGCGGTGGGTGCCTGGAACGTTTCGGTGAGACCCAAACGGTTGCACTGGACATTTTCAAGGCCATTGATGCGTTTGGTCCCGAGAACTTGTCAACAAACTGTCTTCTTACGGACTTCCCGCACCCTTGTGTTCGTGAATTTTGGAGAAAAGATTATTTCAGATGGTTGCTGATGTTTTCACGTCGGCGTTTATATCTTACTTCTATGGGCATAATTCCCACAGCAAAGGCAGCTGTGATTAATTTCTTTAATAGGTGTGTAGGGGCGTGTAAATAGCCCCTGACACGAGGGCTGACTACCCTATGTAAAATTAACGAAAATTGAATTCTTCCCTATGTGACACAAAAAAACAGTCGACCCAGCAACTCCAAAAACCAAAGTGAAAAACAAACAAACACTCACTCGGAGAATGCAGCTCAGCCACGATGTCCACACAAAAAGACACTTCTTTTCAATAAAAATGTCAAGGCGATATCGCATAATCTTGATAGATGTTTCGCACAGCAAGGAAGTTTCAACCATAAAACTCGTTAGTTTTCACAATGATAAAAATAAACGGCAAAATGTTCCAAAAAAACAGATGACAGTTAGTTTCGCTTGTTTATGTACTATTTTTAAAATCAATCCATTTAGGTGTCTACTGGATGAATTATTCTTATGACTGACCAGGAGAGACATCTCTTGGCCTTTTACTGACACTCCCGTCAGAAGTAATTGCTTGATTCACAAAGGTAAGGAAACGCATGAATACACTGCATCTCAAGTCACATAGGTTAAATTCAATACAATACAAAACCCAGAGATGGCGCCCTTATGGTCTTATAGCATAAATTATTCATTTAAAGAAATTAATGCCCAAATATATTTATGGCGCGTATCCATATTCCCCGCCTTGGAAGTTCGTAGAGCTTACAAAAGAAAGAGTATAAAAATACAAATGAAACAAGAAATGAAATAGAAATAAAGTGACTATTCACCGGTAATATTCAGGAATGACACGCATTGGAAATTCGCAGAATCTCACAAAATAAAGAAAAATAACTAAAAATACAATGTAATAAAGTTCAATTGACCAAGATAACGGATATTAAGTAATGCCATGTCTGGGTCAGAGATCATTGAAACAATGACTAAAATCAAAAAAAATAAATAAATAAAAATAAACAAAAATAGATAAAATATAAAATTATTGCGTTGGAATGGGATATAATTTGACAACCGGACGTTTAAAAGAACCAAATCTTGTCTTTACCGTCGCAACGCGAACAATTTTATCCATTCCGGGATGGATTTCAGTTATCACGCCTAAAGGCCAATTTAACGGAGGGGAATCTTCTTGTCCCACTAGTACGACAGTTCCGATATCAATTGGATGATCAGAAGTAGTCCACTTCTGCCTGACTTGCAAGGTGTGCAGATACTCTGAACGCCACTTCTTCCAGAAGGACTGAACCATGCTGTCTAATAATTGCTTACGCTGAGTCAAATTGATTTTACCGTCTGCCAGGACAGAAGCAGGCAAGTACTGCAATGGTGTCGACATTAAAAAATGCGCAGGCGTAAGGACTTCTGGATAAGGGTCAGAAGACATAACTGTAAGTGGACGCGAATTCATTATGCACTCAATTTGAACTAGCACAGTCTGTAACTCCTCATAGGTGAGAAGCTGAGTTCCAATCACACGGTACAAGTGTGTCTTCAAGCTCTTTATGTTCGACTCCCACATACCCCCAAAATGAGGCGCGCGTGGTGGAATCATTTTCCACTCTATACGACGCTTAGCGAGTTCGCGCTTTAATGAGGGCTCATATTCAGATTCAACCAAAAACTTGTAGAGGTCATCTAATTGTGCCTTCGCACCCACAAAATTAGTACCATTATCTGAATACAAGCATGTTACCGGGCCACGCCGAGAAATAAAACGGCTGAAAGCAGCCAGGAAAGCATTTGAAGTTAAGTCAGAGACCAACTCAATATGAATAGCCTTGGTCACAAGGCATACGAATAGACAAATATATGCCTTTTGAGAATGTTGTCCTCTCCGACGAGTCAGCGTAATACGGAGTGGACCTGCGTAATCTACACCGGTATGTACGAAGGCCTTTGCTTCTGCAACACGATATGACGGTAAATCTGCCATCTTCGGTGTAGGATGCGATGGATTTAAGCGGAAGCAACAATTGCATTTCCGCACCATCGCCCTAATAACAGTCCTAGCATCTAATATCCAATAGCGTTGACGTAAGATAGACATAAGAAGTCCTGGGCCTGTATGACAGTTCACGACATGAAAGTGAGCGATGATCAGATCGACAACACAGTCATGTTTGGGAAGCAAAACCGGATGTTTAACCTCAAAGGGTAAATCCGATTTAGAAAGCCGCCCCCCAATACGTAACAGATTATCTCCATCAAGAAATAGAGATAAACTCTGAAGTCTTTTGGAATGAAATTTGCCTTCCTGGAGTGCAGCAATATCTCCTGCAAAATGAATACTCTGCACAGCACGAATCACAGCCTTTTCAGCAGTCATAAGATTATTGACCGTTCCAGAGGAAAGTGATATCTTTTTTATGAATCGGAGGACATAAACAACAATCCTTAGTAGTTTATCCCAAGTGGATATACGCTGAGCCAGTTCACTCAGGACCGATTTTTCACCCTGAAATGTTGCAATGAGCACATTAGCCTTGTGTTCAGGCATTTCACCAGTATTGGTAGGGTGAAACGGTTTTAATGGCCATTCCAAAGGTGGGCTGCGAATCCATGATGGGCCGTTCCACCATAAATCATGTGAAACGAGTTGGGAAGGAAGCATGCCACGAGAAAGGCAGTCGCTCGGGTTTTCACTACCAGCAACATGGTAAAAGTTCTCTGGAGACAAATTTTCTTGGCACTGAGCTACGCGATTACTAACAAACACCGACCAGCGATGCGGTGAAGAATGTATCCAAGAGAGCGCAACGGTAGAATCGGAAAACGCATATGTTCCTGCAATAGGAAGACGCTCAGAATAATTATCTTGAACCGTCCGTATTAATTTGGACATCAATACTGCGGCACAGAGCTCCAAACGAGCGAGGGTCGTCACTTTGGTGGGAGAAACCTTTGATTTTGCGCACAACAATCTCACTGTAATTTTTCCAAACAGATCAGTGGTGTGCAAATAAATCACACAGCCGTAACCATTCATGCTTGCATCGCAGAAAGCAACAACGAGCACCGTACTGTCTTTCAGGACACCAACATGGCGAGGGATTTTTATCATTGAAATTAGAGGAAATTCCTGTGTAAGCGCCGAAAACCGACGAATAACGCTATCAGGGGGTGTATCATCCCAACCAATGTTGCACAGCCATAGCTCTTTGATAAGTAATTTAGCGTACAGAATGACAGGGGCGACCAAGCCGAGGACATCAAATAAACGGGCGACTATGGAGAGTATGCTCCGCTTTGTGCACTTCTCCTGAACATAAGATGTCGTAAAGAAGAAGCTGTCATCAGCTGGTTCCCACGAAAGGCCCAACACCTTAGAGGTATTGTTAGAACCAACAGTGAAGTCCACTGGGCTGCGGTGAGAATCCGGGAGGTTCTCAAGTACAACTTGAGAATTACTAGTCCATTTTACTAAATCAAAGGCACCGGACTTAAACAACGAGATTAATTCTCGAGAAAGACGTATGGCGCTGGGCTCATCTGCAATAGAATAGACCAGGTCGTCCATATACAGCTTGGACTCTGCCACTTTGGCAGCATCCGGGTAATGTGGTCTCATATCCTGGGCCAACTGGCGAACCGTCCGCATTGCTAAGTATGGACTTGCCGTCAAGCCGAAAGGAACTCGATTGAACTGAAAAGTTCGTATGAGACCATTATTTGAGAATCGAAATAAGATCCTCAGGTATCTGCGATGCTTGCTAGGAACTTCAATCTGTAAATACATTTGCTTTATATCCGCAGTCATAGCGATGGGAAAAAGACGAAAGTCAAGCAAAAGCAGAAACAAATCGGCTTGCAAATTGGGACCAGTATGAATAATGTCATTCAGTGACAGCCCTGTGTGTGTTTTAGCACTAGCATCGAGCACAATACGAGGCATTGGTTTGTCTGGACGAGTGACAGCATGATGTGGGATGTAATATCCATCTTCTGTGATATCAGACTCTGAGACTTCTGATAGGTAATTATTTTCAATATATTCACTGATAACCTTGTTATAATTCTCCTGCAAAGCAGGGGAATGTTTAAATTTTCGCTCCAATGCCAAAAATCGGCGTTGGGCAGCAGTACGAGAATTACCCAATTGTCCTGGATCTTTACAGAAAGGTAAAGCAACAGAATATCTACCATCATCAGTGCGAGAAATTGATGAAGTAAAGAGATTCTCACATTCTGTCTCCTCCGGACTTAGAAATTTTATATTAGGTATCTCTTCTAACAGCCAAAATTTTTGCACTAAATCATTAAGTGCGAGTGCCGAGAATGATGTGTTTGTGTTGAGCACATTATTGGGGTAATCACCCATCAACACGAAACCGAAAGCGGTCGATAACGCGGGGGGTGCACTAGTATCCGATTCAACCCTGTTCCCTAAATAAATATATGGGAACAGTTGTGCACCGATGACGACATCCACGCATCCAGGAATATTCCATGTTAAGTCTGCGAGAGGTATGCCCTCTAAGTACCTCATATCACCCTTGGCTATATAGTGATTAGGTAATTGGTCGGTGATACTGTCAACGACAAGCGCATGTATATTATATTTATTCTCTGGGTATACGCGAGACTCAATATCCAAATACACGTAACCGAAAATTGGTCGAGACGTTGATCCAATTCCTTTGACAAACGAATTACTCAAAGGAATTATTGGTAAATTCAGCGTCTTACAACAATCAACCGTAATCAAATTATTTTGAGAGCCATTATCAATTAGGCACCGAACAATAACTTTATTTCCGTTTTTAAGCTTCGCGTATACTTGTGCGGTCGAAAGTAAAATAGAAGAGTTCGGTGTTACTTTGGCACAAAGCGAACACGAAGGATTGACATTCGCGGTCCCCTCCACTTGCTTATCACCAATGCCAGTTCCATTGATGCTGGATGACACTGGAGGGGGGACTGACGGTTCTTCACTGGTAGGTACTTGCGACGTATGTACATGAGTATTGGTTTTCATATTATTCACACTGCCGAAATGTAAGAATGTATGATGACGTTTATTGCACAAATCACAAACTAACCCCGATTTGCATGACTTGATTGTATGTGAACCACTAAGGCAATTTACACAGGCATTTTTCGATTTTATAAATTCAAATCGAGCCTGTGGGGAACTCATACATTTAAACTTTGAGCAAACGTTGATTAAATGATCAGTTTTGTTACACAGAATACATCCTTTCGGCGGAGCTGGGAAGCGCGGAATATTCGCATTACTCGCGACGAACGATTTAGTATTATTTGATCGGGAGGACGAAATGGGATGCGTTTTATTTACGACACCATGCGAGTTACTCGTTCGTTCTAAAATCTTTACTTGATCTTGTACAAACGAAACTAACTCATTATAAGAAGGAATTTCTTTATTACGAACTGTCAGCTCAAAGTTCTGAGCCGTCTGTGAATCAATTTTTCTTACCGCGCAGTGAAACAAAATAAAATCAGTTAAATCTTCAATACCTAACTGCTTTAATGCCGACACTGACGAAGAATATCTTTCAATGAAAGAATTGAGACTGGCAGATGTATTCGTGCAGTTTTTCGCATCGAGAATATTATTTAAATAATGTGTTCCTAGTGTACGTTTATCTTGATATTTTTTAACTAAACTCTCCCAAATGATCTGATATGTATCACCCGAAGGCACAATGCCTGCGGTTATGTTCAAAGCCCCGTGTGTGAGTTTTCCGACTAAGTACTGCACACGCTGCGAGTCAGTTAGCTGTCTATTATTATGGATATTGGCTTTAAATGACTCAAAAAATTTCGACCAACTTTCATTCTTACCATCGAAGGTTGGAAGATCTATTGCAGGAAGATTAATCATACACGGCTCCCGCGACTTATTTTGTGACGTCAGTGATTCTCTTACAGAAGTTTTCATATTCGATCTAGTTCGTTTGACCTTCAAAAAAAGATCATCAAAAGCATTTAAAGCTTGAAAATCTGGTTTAAATTCTGGATTTAAAGTTAACTGACGATCATTGATGCTATCTATAATATTTTCAAATTGACTTCGCATTTGATCAATCATCTCTGACTGAGCCATAAACACTTCGTTATTTCTTGACTCAAAATTAGATATATTATTTGTTGCATTATACAGATCGTTCATACGAAAAAAAAGATTTTCCTTTTTTGCGGTTAAAAGAATAAGCGATCTGTCTTGAGCCTCATCAAAGCCCTCCTCCGTAATTCTTGGCATTTTTTATATATGCGAAAAGATTACCACAAAATTTTACAATAATGTTACAATGTTAATAATTAATTAATAATAATGTTGCGAATAATTATCCAAAATTACGACAATTCTGCGAACAATGTTAACAATTAATTAATAATAATAATGTTGCGAATAATTATCCAAAATTACGATAATTCTGCGAACATCCAAATATGTCATCCAAAAGCAAAAACAAGACCAGCTATAGTTCTCAAAAAATGAGAGGTACTTCAAATTTACCAAAAAAAATACGTAAATTCAAACATCCATGTAATTAAGCTATAATCTCGAATTGAATGTATGAATGAATTAATAATCCAGGCTACGAAGGACCATTAAATATGTAGGGGCGTGTAAATAGCCCCTGACACGAGGGCTGACTACCCTATGTAAAATTAACGAAAATTGAATTCTTCCCTATGTGACACAAAAAAACAGTCGACCCAGCAACTCCAAAAACCAAAGTGAAAAACAAACAAACACTCACTCAGAGAATGCAGCTCAGCCACGATGTCCACACAAAAAGACACTTCTTTTCAATAAAAATGTCAAGGCGATATCGCATAATCTTGATAGATGTTTCGCACAGCAAGGAAGTTTCAACCATAAAACTCGTTAGTTTTCACAATGATAAAAATAAACAGCAAAATGTTCCAAAAAAACAGATGACAGTTAGTTTCGCTTGTTTATGTACTATTTTTAAAATCAATCCATTTAGGTGTCTACTGGATGAATTATTCTTATGACTGACCAGGAGAGACATCTCTTGGCCTTTTACTGACACTCCCGTCAGAAGTAATTGCTTGATTCACAAAGGTAAGGAAACGCATGAATACACTGCATCTCAAGTCACATAGGTTAAATTCAATACAATACAAAACCCAGAGATGGCGCCCTTATGGTCTTATAGCATAAATTATTCATTTAAAGAAATTAATGCCCAAATATATTTATGGCGCGTATCCAAGGTGTGAGGGAAATGTAAGATAATGATTACATTATTTTTCCATTATCAGAAGCAGAAATAGGTACATCGTTTTGTCTAATTTTACCAGCTCTTCTCACACACTACATGTATGATAAAGTGTAATAAATAACTGCAGAATTATTGTGATAAAGAAACGTTTTTTTTTGTTTTATTTGAGCCATTGCCGTACCGGAACGGTATTATAAAAGCGCCCAATGTCTAAATCTTCAATATACATAAAAATATATATTACGTCAGTTAAAAGAAAGAACAGCAATAGCAGAAATATATATGGGTAAGAGAGAAGTAAGATGAGATTGAAACAATCTTGAGGCAATTCTCAATTTCAAGGGCTGCCGGATTATCTATTGTGATATTCTGTCCTTTGTCAATGATGAACAATATATTTTTATATTCCTACATTAATTTTAATCATCCCATAGAGAATTTTTTGCAATGAGCTTACATGTCGATCGTCCAGTTGATTGGTCAGATATCTCCAAATACAAAGTTTTGAAAAAATTAGGAAAGCAATTTGATTTACCCGTGTCTGTGTTTTACATATTAAATTAAATAATATCGGGATTATTATTATAACAAATAACGGATTCATTATTATAAAATTTTAAAATATCCTAATAGTAACCCAGAAAAAATGTTTTTTTGGTTTAATTCACTACAAGTTTTTAGCATTTTAATTGGAATCTGAGTATTGTACAAGACACTTTTTGTTGGACTAATAACTGGATTGAACTGATGTACACAGTTCGTATCACTAAGTGACCTGTCCACTGTCCACTGGGCTATAAGCTATAAGCCACATCATATTGCTTTATTTGTCCTTACTTCGAGTGAAGGCGATCAAACATTATCAAATATTTCTTCAACAGATTATAAATTCATTGGCCAAGTACTTGGAGTCAACAGATCTAAAATAGATTGACGACATATTTCCAATGAGCACTTTTATATTTACCATGACCATTCACGGTTACGGTACCGTGACGGCAAAAATGGTAATAAACATACGTACCTTATAGCTACAATGCTGCAGCTCTTAAACATTAAATAATGGTGAGACAAAAAACGAGACTCACAAAATTAGTTTCCTCCAAAGTACTATTTTTGAGGAATTGAGTTTCACTTTCTTTAAACGTGTGAGGGAGATATATGATGATAATTTCATGTTTGCTTTGGGGGGTGCAGACGTACTTTCACGTTTGTCTCATTTTCTACTGTTATTATTTTGTGTGAAAAAAAAAAACTGTAGCATTATATGTTGAACAAAAGAAAAATCATCAGCGCATAGATATTTGACATTTTTTTAGTTTTTGGAATTCACTCACACTTCAATATTATCCTTGTAACCATATTCCATACTTTCAAAATTATCGTCACGGCTAGTAGTATTGTAGTGGTCTATGTAGCCGTCACGGTGTGGTGAATGAGAGAGATGCAAGAAAAAAAAATCCTGTGGAGGAAACTGACTTTGTGTATCTCAACTTTTAAAAGAGTTGCAGCCTTATAATAATAAGGAACGTATGTTTATTGTATTTTTTGCCGTGACAGTACCGTAACCGTGAACCGTCACCGTAATAATAATAGCGTTTAATCTGTATTAATAAATAACATTTCTAGGGTTCAGTGTATTTAGCAATGCGCTAGTTCCAACGAGAGCATTGCTGATATTTACTTGGGAACTAATTCAATTCTACTTCCGGATTCTAATTCGAATTATTCAAATTCGATGTTTTGAATGATGCACCTCTGCGCCACCTAACGGAATCAAATTCCACTAATGACCCCACTAGTAGTATCCCTAAGGTCACCGCTTTGGCTCCGTTCCACATCACGACTTTTTGTGGAATTTATGAGAACATCGTTTGGAACTTTTGCAGTTATTACAATTTCTGTTGCCAGTTTATGAACGCGGTAAGCTTTAGGAACACACTTTAGTGACGTCATTTTACACGTGGACAATGCCGACTAGAGTACAGAGCTGGGCGCATGACCGCCAAATTACATTAACTAAAATCAATGCCGTCGCTAAGTAATCTTCATTGTTTAAAATAGACTAATTACTCCGTTTATTTAATATATTTGCGGTAAAATAACATTTAAATTACCAGTAACAACGAGTATCAACAACAATGTCCCCATTTTCAAACTGTCATTGCTCATGGAGTGACTTGATCACGTGGCACCAAACCCAGGCCTGTACTCTATTCGGCCTTGACACATGGGTAAGTGTACAACATGCATCAAAACCAGTGGTAATATATTATGTAAGTTTTTCATTCGTACTTAGTTTTAAGGAAACAGCCAATCAAATAATACCCCTATGAAACATAAATAAAGCAAATAAGGAAAAATAAACTTGAAAGAGACGAGAGGTTTGATACCATTATATTATGATTGGTCAAAAAATGCATCCAGAGTGGTGGATACTCTCAGTATCACCCTGATTAAAAAACGCCATTCAGTAACTAAAAATTATTTTAAATGTAAATATAAATATTAGTCGTGTTTTAGTGACCAGATCGGAATAGCCCGGAATTTCTTACATTTCTTTTTCCCCACCTCCTTCTCCTCTCTCCATTCAACCCATTTGCGAATGCCCTGGTCCCTCTGGCCTCGAACAGTTGGGACTCTTGTGCAGTGATAAGAAAAACACAATTGTTTTACCAGTACTATCTATGATATCCATTCATCTGCACTGAAAACGGACACAGCATGATCTTCCAAAAGGTCACACAGAAGATCTTATCAAAATGTATAACGTGTACGTCAAATTGGGCTACATTAGCACGAGTTGTTAGCGTTTTAAGGTCACGTTAAATACTCAAAATAAAGTGGAACATTGTCTACTGTGACAACGTTTAATACTTAAGCTTATTAAAATATCGTAAAAACTGCTGAAAAACTTACACAAAGAGACGAGTCATAAAATGCACAATGCAAAGGACAAATTGGGTCAGCTTTTTGTACACAAACCTACTTTACGTGACTAATATTCTATTCAAGAACAAACCCAAAATCTAAATGACGTGCAATTGTGTATGTACGTCCTCCGTTCATTATTTGATTACAACGTAATTCTTTAACGTTTCATTATTATTTACATTGCAAAATTCAGAATTACCTCAAATTTAATTTCATCCAAAAATATTATTTTATTCATTCATTTATTTATTTACTCGTTTTATTTATGTTTCGGTCTGGAAAAAAACAAAATATGGAAAATTTTCACAACTTAACACAGATTAAATGTAACACAAGAATATTTACATTTAATATCTGTATTTTCATAATATTTTATAACATTCTTAAATGTAATAATACAATCTATTCACAAGAATACTAAATCAAAAACACGTGAACCCGTTAGCACAGGTTCTCTCCTGTATTCATGGAACGCTATAATTATATAAAATGTTTCGGTCTGGATAAAAACAGTATATAGAAAATTTTCACATTTTAACACAGATCAAATGTAACACAAGAATAATTGTATTTAATATCTGTATTTTTTTGGTCTTTCATAATATTTTATAACATTCTTAAATATAATAATACAATCAATTCCCAAGAATACTAAATCAAAAACACGTGAACCCGGCAGCACAGGATCTCTTCTGTATTCATGGAACACTATAATTATATAAAACATTCAATGTACATGCCATTGAACAAATATAATGCCATTGTACATTTACTGTACATTTAATTGTAAAAACAATTTTTTAAATTTTAAATGCCCTTTTTGAAATATTATTTAAATTAAATTTAACAATGTTATTATTAAGTTCTGCAAGTATTTTAGTTTTTATTTTTGTGACAGCTGTTTCGGCTTAAAAAGCCGAACTTAGCTTAACTTTAAAACTGTGGTAATGCACTTTGAGACGACTTATTTATACGATCCTAAATTAAAAAAAAATTGAAGGTGTTTAAATTTTATTACCGGTTAAACCAATTTGCTCAGAAAATAATTGACACAATACAAACTCTATTATGTGGGGTGCTTCGAAATTCGTTTTCCCGCGCTTATATTATAAATTATTAAATTCGTAATAGAATTATATTAAATTAGAAAACCGTCAATAATTTGTGATTGATTTGACAGTTGGAAGGAAGCATCTTATAACCGGGAACAAGCCGCCTATAAATGAACCTAGCGAGGCATTACTCCGGGGTATTTCCTGTCACCCGACTACCTAGTTAACTGGTATCAGCTACTGGGGTGATTTCCCCTCTACCCGCCCCCCGCCCGTATCGATGGAATATTCTGTCACGAGAGGCGCTAAACACCGCCGCCGCTACAAACTGTCACTGTCTGTCGCCTGTGAAATTATCCCACGACACTTCTGCCGCCTTGGTATTTAATTTGCTCAGTAATACATTTGTGATTTAATTTAATACAGGAATAAGATGGTTCAGTATTAAAGTATTGAAAATACCAAAAAACTAATTTCAACAAACTATCATTAATATACCAGTTAGACAAGCGTACAAAAAAAAAGTAAAAACTCCGACAGTAAACACAATCTTTGGGCAATGATGTCACAAATATCATGCAATAAAAGCATTCAACGATCTTTCACTAGATAGAAAAAATGAAAAAAAAAAAATAAGATACAAAATTAAAAGATGAATTAACGAACAAAAAAGGTAATATTACTAGTACTAACATTTTATACCATTCATCTATACTAATATTATAAATACGAAAGTGCGTGTGTTTGTTTGTTCCGCTTTCACGCCTAAACCAATAAACCGATTTTAAAAATTCTTTAACAAATAGAAAGCTATATTATCAGCGAGTAACACAGGCTATAAATAATGGTAAGCTTTGACGTTATGAAATTTGTGTAAATTAAAATATTGTATTGAAAGGCAAGGGGAAGGTGGGACCCGCGGAGAGGGAAGAGACGAGCACGGGAAAGGACATGCAGATTTCTTTGAATGGCATTGTAACGCATGCCGGGTACCAGCTAGTAAAATAATAAAACATAAATAATTGCTACACAGTACCATTATTATACAACTGCACCCAATAATAATGACCAATTTTCAACAATTTTAGCTAATATTTTATTAAATTGTAAAATGGAGGCTTTAGGACGGGTCAGGTCGGACCCAGTGAGGCCCACATTATCAATAAATGTTTTAAAAAGTTTAGTTATTGTATGAATTAAAATAAATATAAATTTAACAAGTTTAATGGAAAAAAACATAAATATTTTTTTTTTTTTGTTCATATGAAGCGGATACTTTGTGATGTGACATTATTAATTTAAAATAAAACAATAACTTTGTAAACACCACTTTTATTTTTATACTTTATGCCGACCGGGTTTCGCTACAACCGTAGCTTCATCAGGGCAGTATAATACTCTACTAACATTAGGTTACATTTGTGTTATAATATATATTTTACCAAAAATGGGCTGGACTCGTCAAGTGGAGGAGGAAGAGGGAGGCATAGATGGAGAATTGGGAAGGGAACGGACGTGTTCTTTATCAATAGGGAACAATCTTAGTATGGGGCTTTTATTTAAATTAAGTTGGTTATTTACTGCCTTACTACTAAACACTAATAGTAAGGTAGTAAATAACCAACTTAATTTAAATAAAAGCCCCATACTAAGATTGTTCCCTATTGATAAAGAACACGTCCGTTCCCTTCCCAATTCTCCATCTATGCCTCCCTCTTCCTCCTCCACTTGACGAGTCCAGCCCAGCCCATTTTTTGTTAAAATATATGTTATAACACAAATGTAACCTAATGTTAGTAGAGTATTATACTGCCCTGATGAAGCTACGGTTGTAGCGAAACCCGGTCGGCATAAAGTATAAAAATAAAAGTGGTGTTTACAAAGTTATTGTTTTATTTTAAATTAAATATTTTTTAATACTAAATACGGATTTTAAGGTTAAATTTGAGTAAAACAATGTTTTGTCTTATTTTTCATTTCAATTTATACCCCAAAGCTTTCGGTCGATGCTAAAAATTCCCCAGATCTGATAAATCCTGATTTTTTTTTCGTTATTTGTTTTTGGGGTGTTATACCGTGTTGCGCTAATTTTTTCTTTAGCCAACGTTTCGGACAGCGTAGTAGTGTCCATCATCAGGCAAATCCCCTGAAAACGTATCCGATCCTGATTTTGTTAATATAAAATTGGATAGAATTTTGATTGTGTACTCAATACATTAATGTACTAATACACGGTGTCAAAATACAATTACACACTACACACACATTCACATAAAATATGAAAGAAAATTCATGGGGAAAAATTTCGCTCACTAAAGCTACACACGATGAAACAATTAAAGCTACACACGATGAAAGAATTAAAGCTACACACGATGAAAGAATTAAAGATTTTCCCTTTACTTAATAAAGGTTTTTAATTTTTTTAAATCTGATAAACAGCCATTTTCCTACGTTAAACGGTGATAAGTCAGTTAAATTTAAAACTTCAAATTTACATTTTTTAACATAAAAGATATAACTTTTTTTACAATAGTTGTAATACAGAACGGTACTTCTTTACATCTATCACAAATTTTACAATTTTCTTTAGTTAACTTCAAATAATTCGATCATCGAAAGATATTCTGAAAGATCTTACTGAGCGGTTCCAACGAGAAAGATTAATTATTCTCCGTTCAAGCTTTTTAAAATAAGAACTCAATATCGATTTTATTTTCAAAATTTGCTTTAATTTGCATTCCCCTGAGCAGAATGTAAGGTGATAACATTTATAGTGTTTATTTATTTGTTTGTTTGTTTGTTTGTCTGTCTGTCTGTCTGTCTGTCTGTATTTTTGTCTGTCTATCTGTCTATCTATCTGACTATCTATCTATCTATCTATCTGTCTATCTATCTATCTATCTATCTATCTATCTAGATTAGAATATTTATTTCCGAGACTGTGAAGTCTCGGAAACGGAGAATTTTAATAAGCTAGTGTCCGGTGTTATTGAAGTAGAAGGGTAATAAATGTCGACTTGATTTTTGGGGAACATGAATAATGAACATGTTCCTAAGAAGCTTAGGTTTAAAAGCAAAGCTGGTAAACTATAAATAAAAATGTAGCTCTTCTTGGTTGGTTGGATGGTGGCAAATTTTTCATATTTCAATTTAAAAAATAAATCTTTAAAATCACTACATCTTTCAGATTAAAGAGATTTAGTTATTGACACAACTTTTCATACCTTGATATAGTAAAAATATATTTTTTAAAAGAAATCGAAACATTCTAGGTTTATGAATAATCAGAAAATATTTGAAAATCTTCTTCTGCCATTACTGAAAGCGGATAATATTGGTTATGTTGTGATAGAGGAATGTCAATGAATGGAACTCACAATATCTGGGCGGGACTCGGACCAGTGCCAGTGGGGTCCGTGGGTTTGCAAGGAGCAGAGCAGAGCGCTAAGATTGAAAAATATGACGTTATTGACGTTGTTGTAGGTGAAAATGATTTTTTTTTCAAAATTCCTCTTTTTGTTCGAAGATCTTCAGGATTCTTTCAGTCGAGGGATGCGCCGCATCCACATACTGAAAGATCTTAATACAAAAAGTTGTAAATATTTTTAGCTACAACAAACATCAGTATTGTCGTATTTTTCAATCTTTGTACTCTAGCTCACTGAAAACTCACGGACCGCCACTGCGATGCTAACTCTGCCAATGACATTGCATTTGAAGATTATATAGAATTAACAATATTACCGAGTGTAAGGAGAATATATGACGCAAATGTGAATGGAAGAAGAAATCGGGGACGCCCGAGGAAGACATGTCACGACCAAGTGAATCAGATACTCGAGTCGGGCCATGTGAAGAGTCGGAATAATAGAAGAGCATGTATGAGACGATGTATGAATGTGAACGAGGCAAGGAGTGTGTGCCAAGATCGAGTTGTTTGGCGGTCCGTCCTCTCTGCCTACCCCTGCGGGGAAACGGCGTGATGGTTAGTTAGTTAGTTAACAATATTATCTTTAACTAATTATTTTTCCATATTACGGGCAACTGGAGTTACAGTTGGGACCATTGTCTTTTTCTATTTTTCTGTGTCTCGTTCTCTTGAGGAGTTTGCCCTTTTTCTTCTTTACGCTTTCTAGCCACATACACTCGTGATAGAATGTTCACCCCAGGACTCAGGGATTCCCGATTATGATGATATACGATCAGTCTGGCAGTCCCCTGAGCAGAATGTAAGTTTATAACATTAATACTGTCCCTAAGAAGCTTAGGTTTAAAAGCAAAGCTGGTAAACTATAAATAAAAAATGTAGCTCTTCTTGGTTAGTTGGATGGTGTCTAATTTTTCATACATCATATGAAACATTTAAAAAATAAATTTTTAAATTCACTACATCTTTCATATGAACAGATATAGTTATTTACACAACCTTTTCTTTCCTTGGTATAGTAAAATTACATTAGATATTTTTTTTTTTAAAGAAAGACAAACCTTCCCGGGTTACGAATAACCCAACAATGTTTGAAAATCTCCCACTACCATCACAGAAAGCCGAAAATGTTGCTAGTGTTGTGATGGAGGACTTAGCCAGCCGAGGAATCGAACACGCGACGCCCAGGTGGGACCGAAAGGCTATGCCCACTCAACCACTGACCGGTCGAAAGATTAGATTATTTTCATTTAGATTTTTATTGTTATCTTCTTCTTCAATGGTTTACATTGATGGGAATAACCTTCAAAAGTTATGAAAAAAGAGTTTTTCTTATAAAAAAATTAATAATAGTTTGTTAACCTACAAATGTAAAAACAATCAAATAAACATGCTCTTATTTCATGATACCAGTTCGACCATTGGATTACTTTTTCTACTTCTTTTCTCATTTTTTTAAAAAGAAAGCCACATCCCCGCGCATCGGATCAGCACAGATCCACATCCCATCGTGATGCAATCTACTATTCTGAGATATACACACTAATATCTACATGATAGACACACAATACTACACAACGTCTTTCATTAATAATAATAATAATTGGATGATTTGTAGAGCGCCCACCCGAGACATAAATGACATAAATTGAACATTTTATCTCCGCTCAAAAAGAAGAAGATGGAATGATACGTAATTACGTATGTTATAACGATAAAATTGAAGCGAAAATTGAGAAAATGTTTAATAAAATACGACTCGTTTATAATAGCGCAAAAATCTTCTGGGGAACATTTTTTCATACATATAACTTCTAAAATAAGTGAATTTTTGCGATTATTTTCTTCGAAGGAATTTCATATAATTTACGTTTCGGAATGGAACACGTCTAGATATTATCTTCAAAAATAGCATATATTTTTTTAAGAGCTTAAAAACTTCAAATGTTTAAAGTATTAAGGAATAACTAAACACCCACTTTACGCCACACGATGTTCACTTTACAAGGTAACAAATAAGTTATCTGGTACTTTGCTACGTTAATGTAACATAATGTCACTATTAACGTTAATAAATTCACGAGATTACGAACTTAGAAGTGTATCTATAAAATGTATAGCTCCCGATACGAAATGATTGATCATCAGCGCTAAGCGGGACCATTATATCCTTTTCAGTCGTGTACCGTATAGAGAGATAATACTAAACTTACGTAGGTCAGGTAATACGATCACTTCAATATAATCTGTCAATGGGGGTATTCCTTGTACCAAGTACCCACTCATGTAAGGCTGATTGAAATTCTGTGGAAATCTTATCTTTATTAAGAAGAGTAGTTCCACTCCAAAACCCTTTAATAACAGGAGTAAAACTTTTGGGAAAAACTTTAGATGACCACTTATTTTATTTTACATCCATAATAACTAAATTTATCAACATATATAACAAATATCTGGTAAGTGTACCATTTTAATGATTTGTGTTTTAAATTATGATATGTATACAGGCCATTAAAGAAAACAATTTTAAGGCCATTAAAGAAAAATAAAAAGGGATTTTTAGAGGGTAGATCATTAGTAATTAAAACAAAAGTACATTTTTAATCATTTCAGTAGTAGGAGTAGTAAATAGAGCAAGTTTTTATAAAATACGTGTAGGTCTGATTGATGACATTAACTCAAAAATAATTGCCAAAATTTCCTCTAAAATCATGAAAAATCTAATTCTTTATTTTTTTTGCAATCTCTGCTGTAATATTCCTTAATGGCGCGCATTTTATAATTTAAAGTAAAAATAAATAAAGTAGCACAAATCCGTTGTAGATATTTGCTATAATTTTTTACTAATTTGGGTATTTTGGCCTCAAATCCAAAATTTAAGTTTTTTTATAAAAAAGGTCGAGCAGCGATTTCTATTAACCAAAACCATAATATTCCCAGGTTGAAATTTTTAAGGGTGCCCTCAAACTATCGAATATAGAGAGAGAATAGCGAAAAAAAATGTTAATTCGAAATTTTTAACAAATAATTCATAAATGATTCAAACCATCATTCAATCCAAAAAAACAAAAAAAAAACAAGTTTGATAAAAAATCTTTTTAAGCCCTCTGGATTGATAAATTACCGATTTCCTGTGTAGCAAACGGGAAAACCCTTTTGCGAAATACCCCGGGATCGCATATTGAGCTGCGGTTATATCTGCGCCAAGAAAGCGCATTGGCTTTACTGGCGGTTCCATATCGACGGGGTTTCATAGTCCAGCCTTCTCGATAATACATTTTCCTTTATATTTTATGCGATCCTGGTATTTTCCTTCCCAATAAAGTACGGCAACATCGCTTTCTATTCACCCGGGCAATCTTGATCTTGCTATTAAGGTGAGTGAACGTTATATTTCTGTTTGTGCCGTAAAAATACCGATTTATTCGGGCATATAAATAAAATAAACGCGCCTAGACCATGAGAATTATTCGACACGTGCGTGCTTTATCCTTACGTGTTGGAAAATTCAGATTTTTATAAGCCGCATGCACGTGCAATGTAGCATGTTTTCTCTTATTACGGGAATGAAATACGAGGAGTAAGAAAAATGTATGTTGTTTAATGTCTTCGTAACTTTTGAATTAAATTATGTTTTCTTTTCCGTGTTCTGGCATCTAATGAACAGGAGTAAAGTATAATGGATGTGTTACAGGCCGATTTGTTTTACTCTAACAGAGTTTAGAATTTATAAGAAGTTAGCCTTCTGCCAAGTCATGGGTCGATAGACTAATGGCGCCAAGTCTGGTGAACTCTGCTCCGGCCCTGAAAAAATGTATTCCGCGTATTATTTAGTTTGGTTAACATATCAATCGTAGTTTCAGAGATTCGCTTAACTTATACATAAATGTTTTATTTACGTAGTAATTTCCTCACGGATAACTCGTTTTAGTAGAAAATCTAAAAATACTGTTGCGTTCGTGAATATGTAATGTAGTTTCAAATGTCTCTCGACAGATATCGTTAGTACAGGTAGTTATAATTAGTTTTAATGTATCTCAACTAAGGACAGTAAAGTTGTACTATGTGAGAGAGACAACTGTCGCTCATTCCGGTAATACCCGAACGGTTACGAAGTTAGCCGGTGACATCCGATTGACAGATGGGCGCTTTCAATAACCAGCTCCCCTGCTGCAGATCAAAAAAGAGCTTCCATTAGAACGGACGTTAAATATTCACTGTAAATAAGAGATAATAAACACAACTCGTAATCTGACAAATCGAAGTATTATTAAAACTCCCGAAAAACAACACACCACAAGTACTTACCTTGAAAACTAAAATCGTTTGTTTTGAACAAAGAATGATGTTGAAGGGTTTTACAACGCCACTTCTTGGGTATAATCATGCCATTTGATGAACTCAAAGGTTCCTGCCTATCTGTTTGACAGACTGCATGGCGCATGATCCCGTGACTTTCACGCACGCAGTAGAAGCCAAAGAGACCATTTACTCGTTCTCCCCGACATAAAACTGCTATATTTGAGGGTAGATGGTTGCTGACTGCACAGTCAACTGCACAACATTTTAATTGATAGATTTTACAATGAAAGGAATATCTACTCATGTTTGTGATTATATTATTTATTTTTATTATAAGCAATAATTATCAGCCTGAAACACTCATCAACATTGAAAAATCTTCCGAGAAAAGATACTTGCCGCCAACGGGACTTGAACCCGTGTCCTTCTGATTGCCGGTCAGCTGCTCTTGACCACTGAGCTATGAGGGCTTATCAAATACCCGCCAAATAATTCAATATATACTAGTGTTTCATTCAACAATTACTGCTTATTATATTTTTTCCACCTGAAAACAACCAACTTTATTGAAAACAACCAGCTGACCGGCAATCAGAAGGACACGGGTTCAAGTCCCGTTGGCGGCAAGTATCTTTTCTCGGAAGATTTTTCAAGGCTGATAATTATTGCTTATAATAATTGTTACCCTTTGTGCTATGCATAAAAATCTTGTCTAACCGTTAGTTTATAAATTAAAAATAATAATTTATTTTGAATTTCAATGGTATTTAATTTTGATTTTCATGATTTAATTTTAATTTTATTTTCTTTAAATTCATTTTCATTGTTTATTATATACATTGCATAATGTGTGTTATATTAGGGGTACTGCTGAAAACCAGCTGCATTCCGGGAGAAATTCTGAATCTCTATAGCTGCAAGACTAATGTTAGCAATTCTTTGGAAGGGAGGAAACATGGAAAGCGACAAACTCACAGCAGCAAGATAATGGTGTCATATTTGTATTTAAATATCTTTAGGTGCCAGCTGCCACTTTGCATCTATTAAAACCAATTTTTATTTTGAAGTTTGTCACGGAACTCGTATTTTTATGAAAGAAGTCAATCGAACAATAGAATCTGATCATAGAACACGGCTGTCACCATCACTGAACTTGTGACTTCACAGGTGTAGGTTGGAACAGGTGTGGGTAGGAATAAGGATAATGGTAGGAATAATCTGTAACATCAATTTATCAATAGAATCAATGTTGAATAAACAAGAATTATACATTTGTAAAAATTTATTGACGAATACATGTATTTGTTATTATTTTACAGATTTTCCGTTTTTGCACAGAGATTATAGTATTTTATTCAAAAAGTGAGGGCTCCGAATCCAAACCAGAGGTAGCCATCAAACTCAACAGTCTCAGTCGGGGCTGGTCTATAACCCTAACGATACTTACAGAAGTTGTCTTTCACCTTTGCGACTAATATGTTGTCAAGGCTGTAGAACTGCCATGCTCTGTCATTAAATAAATTACAGAGTAAAATAGACAGGTACCTGTAGGATACGGCAATAATGAGCCTTTGATCATATTTATGTACTATTACGTGAACATTATGTATTATTTCAAGGGGATCTGAAAATCATTAATTCCTTGTGTGGAGTGACACGTGTCATATTGCAAACCTTACAAGTACTTACACCATTGTCGACGGTGGGTATACAATCAATTTACTTGGCAATATCATTACAGAAAATTTCATATGTACTTTTCTATTGGTTAAAATCATAAAAATTTAGACTACGGAGTTAATTCCTTTAACTTGAAATTTTATATCCGGTAAAATTGGTTTTCTAATCAGGAATAACTTTTTTAGCTTTTGTTAAAAGCGTTTTAGTTGTTGATACTCTGTTGTTAGTTTTATCCGTTACTTAGTACTAGTGCATTCAGATTTTCTCACTAAACGTAGTTAAATCTATTTCAAGCGAGTTTCCAATCAGAAAGTTGGTTTCTCAGATGGTCTATTTTGATTTTTTAAGTGAATACCGCACTAGAGTCCCAACTGCTCCCGTCTGGAGCCATTGAGACAATTGCATTACCAATTAAGGTATGTTGTGATTCTGAAGGTGCTGTAGAGGTGAAGGAGACGCGGCAGATAAAGGTGGGGAAGTACCTGGCTGTTCAGATCTGGTCACTAAATACGGTTATATTACAAGAAACGATTTAATTATGAATGGTGGTTTTATATCAAGGCGATACTGGAAGATTTTTTTTAAACTTTGGAACATGCCGCAAACATAGCGTATATTGTTTTTTAATTCATTATTAATAAAAGTATCTGACTATACCAAACAAGGCTAAAGCCATTACAAGAAACATTTGAATTCTGATTAGTAAAGTCGATTCTGAGAGTAATTTTAACTCTGGAACGTACCGCAAATATGCTGTATATTATTTTTAATTAATTATTTATGATATAACACAATTAATTAAAATTATTTGCACACGTCGCGATTTGAACCCGCGACCTTCAGTATGCTGGTCGAGAGCCTTAGTCTCGACCACGGAGGCCGTCAATATCATTACAGCATGAATAAGATTTTATATGTGTGTAAAGAGAATATACCTCCGACAAATAAAAATATAAAACACATTTTCATTCAAATGCATCAAGGATAAAACTACTTATCTAAATACATTGTACACTAGCGTACAAATGCATCAAGGATAAAACTACTTATCTAAATACATTGTACACTAGCGTACAAATGCATCAAGGATAAAACTACTTGTCTAAAAACATTGTACACTAGCGTACAAGTACAAAAAATTGACACTGCAAATAAATTTGTTTGATATCCAAACTATCTTATTATTAAAGGTATTTTTTAATTCGATTTTAAGTCTGAAATTGGTATATAATGGACAAAAAAAATATAATTACATAATAATTATAATATGGGGGGGTTAACTGTCGGGGGATCAACTGTCGGCTCACCATTTATACCATTGAAATTAAATAAATAAACAAAAAAAATTGTACTGCCACTAAGTAAAAGAGCTTTGCATCCATATTAAATATATTATACAGGGTGTCCGGGGGTAAAGTACATTGACTTCAATAGGTGATTCTACATGATATTATTAGTAAAAAAGACAAATAACTTTTTTCGAAGTTCCAATTTTTAGGGGTAGTTTTGTGGTAAAAAATAAAATTAAACCGACGTGTGCGGGCAGCATTATTATTACCAAGCAACGTTGCAACAAACGCGCCCGGTAAGCTAACAGCAACTTTGCCGAGTAATTTTTACCTTACACTAAGGATTTTTAGTAGGTATGTCTTTTTGTATGGGAAAAAAAGTTGGAATTTCAGAAAAAGTTGTTAATCTTTTTTACTCCTACCATAATGTAGAATTACCTCCCGAAGTTAATGCACTTTACCCCCCGACACCCTGTATATTAAGTAATATGTCATTATAAACTATGTACAAAAAACCATATCTTCATCCCACTGAAAATCTTTTAATTCAAAATAAAACACTTGATATCAGGAAGCTATTCGTAAAAACAATTATCCATATAAATTGCATAAAATCGTCACCTTCCCACATATCTCACTCCCAGAACACTAGAGATAAATCTAACAAATATTTACAAGGGCCAAAAATTAAATCCACTCTTGCTAAAAAACATGAATCTTACCTCGCACCTTCCATATTCAACATTTTCTTAAAAGAAACACAACACATAACTCAAACCAATAGAAAACGTACATAAGTATAAAAACTTTAATACGTGGTTATTGAACAAAAAAAGGAATTGCTGCAAACTGAACGTGTTAATTTTTTTATACGTTGTATATTGTTATTTAAACATATATTAAAATTTAAAAAAAAAGAACTTTCATACTGAAAATGTTCAATTACTTTACATATGTTTGTAAAAATTTTATTATTTACATTATTATATGTAGGTTATCTTTTGTATTTTTATTTATGTTTTTCTTTTGTACTTTGTATTATTATTATTTAAGTTTTTCTTTTGTTCTTTGCATTATTATTATTTAAGTTTTCCTTTTGTACTTTGTATTTTTATTTATTATCTTTTGTATTTTTTTGCTTTAATCTTTATTGATATATGTAATTATAGATACTGCTACCCGGCTCAGAACAGATGAGTGAGTCGGGTAACGCACATATATATGTAAATAACTATTGATATTAATAAACGCCCGGGTTTCCGGCACCTTTAAAAAAAAAACAAGTTAGGTACTAATTAAAATCAAAAGCTTGTTCATCTTTTTCTCCACATTAATTTTTACCGTACGACGATGAATATTAACGAATATAAACTAATTTGGTCAGAATGGCTTTATGTTTTGCCGAGGGTGACACGGTTTAGTCCTTTATCCGACCTGACCTGCCTAACCCTCTGGGAGACGTGAAGCGAACATGATTTTAAAATGGTTTCATTAACAAAAATGATTACTTTTTGTTTTTATTTCATGTTCTAAACATAACAACATATGATACACGTATTAGCAGATAAAATAATTTTAAAAAGGTAAAAGCGTAGGCATAATTTTTTTTTTTTTTTTTAATTTTTGGAGGCGGGTGTGGGTATCGTCTCCATTTGTTGGATTACCTACACCGGCTACACCCCTGCCTTAGGTCACCCCAAGTGGTTTGTCCGGGTCTTGGGGGTAGATGCATCTGTTGAGATGCGACTGGTTGAGGGAGACCTTTTGTCCTCTAGAGCAGGACTCTCTCAGAAAATCACTCCATGAACCCTTCCTTTCCTAAAAGGATCCGAAAAGCGATGACGTAGGCCCTGAGTGAAATTATTTTCCTCAAGGCCTCCAATGTAGAACTAATGTAAAATATACAAGTTTTAAATTTTTTTACAAGCATTAAACATCTAAAACTTTTCTGATGCGTTTTTCTCTGGGGAAAATGTTTTTAAAGATACAAAAAGCTGAAAAGAAACTAGTTCTGAAGTAATGTTTCAGGTAAACTTGTTTTCTTTTACTCTTTTCCATAAAAGTTCAAAACGTAACTAAGCCTTTTGTGAGACGAAAAACTAATGTAGAAAATGTGCTTTTCTTTTTGTTTAATCGCGACTCGTACATTCTAAATGAAAATGGTGTTTTCCTCTACCGTGAAACGGGTTAATTCTCTATAAGTTTATCCGGCTTAGGCATTAAAGGCAGCTAGCTTTTACAAGGACACCGCAAGGAAAATTGTAAATAGCTATCGTGTTCCAGGAAATAATATTTCCTGGGATTATAATTTTCCGAGCAAACGGTACTTGAACCTTTTTAAGTAAATAATTTTCTTGCTTTTATAACACGCCTACTACTTGTATACACACTGATTTTTTTTTTGTTATTTTCTTTACTTAGAAAGTAAACACTTTTTCGTCTGACATGAATTATAATGACTTTACTTTTGGACGCTGACCAGATTTGGTTTTCATTGAAACTTCCATCAGGGCTTACAACTTGCTACCTGTATATTTTCTTTTTATTTTTATACCGCACGAGAGTCTCAACTGCTCCCGTCAGGAGCCAGTTAGTATATATAAAGCAATTACAAGAGAACAAAAAAATAACAATTACAATGTTGTTATAGGACAGGACACTAATAATAACTAATAAGGACATAAGATCATTAAAACTAAAATATAATATAAAACAGGAGGCAGTTTATGCTTAAAAATAAGAACATTCTGAGCGAACATCCTTCCTACTAATATTATAAAGGCGAACATTTGTATGGATGTATTAAGTATGGATGTTTGTTACTCTTTCACACAAAATTACCGAATGGAATTTGAAAACTCTTTCATTAATAGAAAGCTACATTATTTGCGAGTAATATAGGCTGTATATATTGGTAAGCTCTGGCGTTATGAATAAACTGTGGCGTTATAAAATTATTTATCATACGTTTTCTCTCCCTAACAAAAGCAAACGTCAGAAGAAAAGCAAATAAATTTTTGCCTTGGAAACGACGTTTTTTTTTTTAAATTAGGCAATTCATCCAAAAAGAGTGCTTTTTTGGCGTCGTAGTTATCATCTGTCTCTAAAAATGAATCGCCGAAAACTATGTATGCGCATAACTTCCGAACGACTGCACCCAATTGGATAATTATTTTTTTTTAAATACTGCTGTGCTCTAGCATTATGAAATTTGCATAAAAAATTGTAATAGGTGGCACGCGAGCAGTTTGAAAACTGAATGTACCGGGAATGAATAAAGTCGTGATTGAGATAATATTGATTTATTTAAAAAAAAAAAACGAGTAAGCGAAAACATTTTCCACCAACCGCTCTAAAGATTGCTCACGAATTTAAAGTGTTTCCCCTTATGAGAGATATGACCTGAATCCCAAAGATCCCAGAATCTCTCCCGCAATAAAGCCAGCCTTTAACCTCCGTCTTCCTTTCTACCCTTCTCTCATATTTCTAGCGACTCGTGTGGCATGGCGAGTGTCGAGGGGCCTATACCTACTCTATATTCTGTACTTCCTGACATTTCTGCCGACACAGAGAACTTTTGACAGTGACACTTAACACCGCTACAGTTTATAGTCCATTCTGATAGCTCGGCCCCTGGAACCTGGAACATGCCGTACATTTTAAATTTTGTTTATGTTTTTAACATTTGCTACAGTAGAATAAAAAAATTGTATGTCCGACTAAAATGTTAACAATAACCGATTCTCTTTTTATTGCTTTATCTCTACCCAGGAGACCACTTGGGGTGACCTATGTCGGGGGTGTTGGTCAGCCAATAAACGGTTCCCGGGGTTGCGGTACTCATACCCAAACATAGCGCCGTCACAAAACTCGTGCGCAAATTTTTGTTTAGTGATTTTATTTGAAGTAAAATTAAAATTCTGAAAAGTAGCCTTTTGTAGATAACTAATTGATTTATTTTTTTATATGAAAATGATTTGAAATGTGTGTTATATAATACAAAATTTTGTTTGAAAATTTAAAAAATCTGCCAACGAACAAGGTGTAACTTTATTGCAATAATTATAAACAACATTTTCAAAATTTAAAACTAAACTTTACTAGATAAAATAACAATCTTATGAAATCAATTTATATTTTTTGTAGAAAAAATCGATACACATCTAGAATATGATTTAAATATGACAAGTTTCCGGGTGTGCCTGGTTATTCCCTTTTAAAACATTGTTAAATCATTCCGTTAAAAACTAAGTTAGTATGATGAACGATCATCTAATGCAAATAATGGTTGTATAAAATATCCAACCAAATCTACGTCGTAAAGCAGAACACACACCAGCTCCAACAGAACCAACAATTCCATAATTATGTACTTGATTTTACCCATACAGACGTTTCGTGGAAGGTTGCCAAATGTAACGGTTTCTTTCAGGCCGTGAAAGCCTTAGAAAGAACCTTAACGGCTAACTGCCGCGCCGCCTCGTATGAACCATGTCTGCGTCGTGATCTAAATATTATTAAAGGCTTGCGCAATATTAAAATGCGGCGTTTTTACATTGTAAAACATCATGTTTATCGTAGAAAATACAATATGTATTTTGTACATTATTACCATTTCATATTTTGGATTTGTGATATCTTCCTCATTTATCTACGCTCGCGTTTTATATCCATTCAACTGTTTTTACGAGTGAATACGAATAACATACCGTCAGGGTTGTTAAATGTTTTTCAAAATTGACAGAGTACAGGCCTTGGGGCGCGACCCCCACAGTGCTATCGCTAAGTAAACTTCACAGTTTAAAATAGTCCAATCGCTATGATTATTAAATATGCCGCAAAACAACACAAATTAGCAGTAACAACGAGTATCAACAATATTCGGCGCCATTTTGCAAACTGTCGTTGCTCGATCACATACAACCCAACTAACCGGACCATAGCAATCCCACTTGAGGGAATATTGTCAACAAAATAACAGCTAGCAGAAGTGCCCGGATTCATGGGGGCGAGGTTTGTCCGGGTCTTGGCATCGGATGTGACTACTCAGGGAGGCTGGTTGAGGGATGCCTTTCGACCTATCTAGCAGGACACTCTCGCCTTGAACCGCAGTTGTTCTCCTTCACACCCTCCCAGATTCTTACGCACCCTTCATACCTTTTTCATTCCCAGAATTACCTCTCCTTTCTTACCTTAAAAAGACCCTCCACATGGCTTACCCAAAGATGACATAGGCCCTGAGGGAAATTATTTTTCTCAAGGTTTCCTGTGTGGAGCTAATGTAAAAAAAAAACTATACGGATAAACATAATTTATTTTCAAACAATCTTCCTTTTTCAGTTCATGAATTTTATTGTGACCAGATATTTCTTGTATTGCTTATTTTGAAAAATTCTTATCAATAGCTCGATAATAAAAACATAAGAAAGGCAGAATTGTATAGTTGGTTTGTTTTCTTCGTTGTGGTCCACAGTTTCAAGGTCTGAATTTGAGATATCTTCTCTATTAGAAGAAATTTGAAGTAGATAGACTTTGTGTCTGCGTTTTGATGTGGAAAATATCGTAGACAATAAATTATAAATAGGGCAAATCTCTATTTTAAGCAGTTTTGAAATTATTTGTTTACCATTGAAAGATTTATTGTATTTCTGGTGTAGTTTATATAGTGACTAAAATTAAATACGTCACAGGTCACAGGGCTCATTTCACATTCTCGAAGGAAAATCGATAAAATTGTACTACAGCCTTCTTCTTCATCGCAAAAAATCGACCCACTGTTATTTTATTAACTTGTTGGATTTGATTAAATTGAATTTTGTAGTACATTACCTCAAATTTCTATTAGGTACAATCCAATAATGTTGTGATTTTCTTGACCTTCGTGTGGTCTTCGATTTTGCTTATCTTTCATGAAACCAGCACCACGTAATGTTCCTCATATTGTAATTTTTTACTTTGGGAGACGGGTATGGGTACCATTTATTGGATAACCAACACCTCTGCTGTAGGTCAACTTAAGAGGTTCGCTACGTAAGGTGACTTAGCGGGGGTACCCGGACTGCCTGGTGAGGTTTGTCTGCGGCGAACGCGTTTGCCTACTTACTGTGGGGCAAGCTGGATTGAGAGAGACTGGTTGAGGGAGACCTTTTGACCTCTCTAGCAGGACTCTCGGAACATCACCTTAGAAATTGAGGGTGAGAGGGAAAGTTTCATAACTCGTTGACATACTGAACCCCAAATTCTTACCCACCCCTAATACCATTTTCTTCTCCTTTATTTCTTAAAAAGATCCTCCACACAGCTTCCCCAAAGATGACATAGGCCCTGAAGGGAATTATTTTCCTAAGGGCCTCCTTGGTGGAACTAACGTTAAAAAATAAACATGGTGGTCTTTATATTTTAGTTACAACTTTTTTATCTACGGATCATTTTTGACCATCTGGAGAATTCAAATGAAAGTATTTTCGATTGATTTCTCCACTTTGAAACTCATTTCCAAGTATTCAATATCGTTAAATCACCTGAAAGTCAAGGAACCTTTTTCCATCCCTTAAGGGGCATTACACCCAGCGCCAGCGGGCGCTCCCTGTGGGGTAATACGTTACACCAACTCCCACCAACCCAAGCTAAACTGCACAGCTGAGAATACCAAACAAATACGAGATACGAACGTATTTTTCACCTTTGTAAAATAAAGATACACCTTTTTTCTGCGTGCTTTGTGTTTTCTGCGTGCTTTGTGTTTTCTGCGTGCTTTGTGTTTTCTGCGTGCTTTGTGTTTTATGCGTGCTTTGTGTTTTAATGGAAATTATGGAGAAACTTGATTAATTGTGGTATTTTTCATTTTAATTTGGCTTTTGTTCATAAACCTTTCAGTTTTTTTTTGTTATATGAACCATTTTTTTGTTTAGTACACAACTGCTTACCTTGTACAAATCACAAGTACGCCCCACGGTTGAATTTGGCAGCCATCTCTGATCTGGAGCTCCAAAATACCAGAAAAATACCCTCGACTCTGTGCAGAAACGGGCGGTCGGTTTGATAGATTCTCCCATCTTAACAGACAGATTGCAATCTTTAGAGCACAGGCGTCGGGTGGGAATGCTATCCTTGTTCAACCGGTATTACAATGGAAGATGCTCCGAGGAACTAGCATCATTGATCCCTTCGGCACCGGTGCATAGTCGGGAAACACGCCAAACGCGTGCCCAACATTTGTACATTTGTCACATGAGAACGGGTCATTTCTTCGACTCGTTCTTGTGTTCAACAGCTCGGCTGTGGAATGATTTGCCGGCCTCTGTGTTTCCTCCTTCCTACAACATGGGTCTCTTCAAGACCAATGTTCATTCCTTCCTCTCCTCAAAAAGACCCTCCACACAGCATCCCAGATGACATAGGCCCTGAGGGAAATTATTTTCCTCAGGGCCTCCTGTGTGGAGTTAATGTAAAAAAAAAATTAAAAAATTTGTCGATGTGATGCAGGAATCCAATATAATTCTTACAATAAGTTAAAAACCCGCTCCGCAGGTTTTAGCTACTAGGCCCTGCGAGCCGCTTTTGGTTCGGCTTCGCCCATTTTGAGAGTTTTGAGTGGTGGTGACCATTTTATAACTCCGATGGGAACTGGTTCTAAAAATAACCGGTTCCTCGGATTCACTGGGATCCAGTGACAGTCACCGGGACAAAGTAACCGGGACAATGACGTCATATATAATATATGTATAGACGCGTGGTACTATTATTCACAACTGCCAGATACAATAATAATCATATTAACGTCAATCTCTTCATATCCGGAGAGATTCACGAAATTACAAATCTAATATACTTACGCCTGCCAGGCGATGCTAATCACGCTAGCTGTTAACGTAAGTGGTGCCATCTTTTGGCATTGCTTTAATTCGGTTTTATTACAAAAGTAGATCTGTACACAAACTCCACGTACGAAAACGGTTTTGCGTAAGACGGTTTTGCGTAAGTTGTATTCTTAGCCAGATTCTTAAATTTCAACCGTACAGTCGCTAGTCCATTAATACTGTTTGCTGATGATGATGTGCTACGGAGATCATGACCTAACAGGTGGCGGGACCAACGAGCGGCCCAGCGCCTTTTTATAATGTAATATTTCGAGAAGAGGACCATAATGTGAATACTACTGCCTGAAACGATGCAGCGTAGACAAAAAATGGACATCTCCATATTAACAAGACTAAGAATGAACCTGTAAAATTTTCACTTTTTTAAATATCAAAATTTTCTAACAGTGCAATATTCGGGCGCCACTTAGCTAATGACCAAGACTGCAGGGGTAATAACTGACTTAAAACCAACAAAATATAACCATAATAAAAATAGCATAAATGGAACTTAAATGTTTTTCTGATTTTTAAATTAACAGTGAATTTACATGTAAGTGTATGTTTCCTAAATAAACAAAAATTAAAAAAAAAAAAAAACTTTTTTGGAAACACCTACGTGGTCATTTAAAAACAGTAAGAAGTCGTACCATGTATAAAAAAGGTGTATCACTTTTAAATATGTAGAAGGCTTACAAGGCTTAGGTTGGTTGGTTTTAAGGCGTAGATTTATCGGATGGTACCATTCCATAAAACAAGATTTCGTTTGGAACGATAAAATTGGTCGAGTGCCTAATATTAGATAAAACATTCTACGTAATCTACACCCAAGTCCCTGGAGACTTGGACGGTATGATTATTCAATTCAATTTATTGTTTATATCTCGTTTTAAAAAAACGTTTAAAAATATATGGTAGCCAAGGGTAGTGAATCGTAACGGTATACGGTTTCTTTGTTGGCAAATTGCTAAGAATGAACCTTGTGTGAGCTGCTATCTGTGAATTGAATATCAATTGATTTGAAAGAAATGCATTGATTGTTTAATTCTCAACCTGAAATGAATAAATCACGGCCTTATCAGAATATCTTCCACGCGATGGCAATATGTCTCGATGCAAATCATTTCTCGCAAAGCCTCCTTTATGGAACATTAAAAAAAGTCGATGACAAAAAAGTGCAGAACATCTGCATGTGATTAAAATGAACCAATTAAAAACAGATAGGTTTTAAGATTTTCACGGCCAAAAGTATTTTCATTATTTGTTTTTGGGATGTTATGCCGTATTGCGCTACCTCCTTCTTTAGCCAACGTTTCGGAATGCGTTGCAGTGTCCATCACCAGGTCAGATCCGGTAGATGTGTAATTTTTAGTGGTGAAATGTGTTATTATTTACTTGGAAGCGATACCGTGTCGCCATCTCCACTACAACGCTGTCCGAAACGTTGGCTAAAGAAGGAGGTAGCGCAACACGGCATAACACCCCAAAAATAAATAACGACAATTAAAAACAGTACATTGATTTATTTTAAGTTAATTTTAAACGTTCATTTTAAACTAAAAAAGTAATTATGTCAATATACTGTTTTTAGTTCGTTCATTTTAATCACATGCAGATGTTCTGCACTTTTTTGTCATCGTCTTTTTTAATGTTCCATAAAGGAGGCTTTGCGGGAAATGATTTGCACCGAGACATATTGCTATCATATGTGGAAAATATTCTGATAAGGTCGTGCAACAGGTAATTTCTTCATATTATTGAAATGTAACTTTTAATATCGTCAACGTAGTGAATGAACAAACGTTCTAGCAAAACCTAACCTAACGTAAACAACTAATCTGGCTAATCTTCTAGCCAAATCTCACATAACTTAATATATGCTAACCTAACTTAACCCAACCTAACCTTCTAGCATTCTAACCTAGTATCAAAATAAACAATCTTTTCGAAGAATGCGATCATCACCGCCATGACTGCCTGGATGGAATCTCCCCTGATGACCCTCTGGAGACGGGAGACGATGAAATACCCTCCGTAAACGGCTATTTAAAAATCATTTTAGTGTTTGATATTTACATCATTTTTTCTTTTCAGTTTCATTTTTAATGCTTATTCGTTTATTTTATTTAATTTATGTGTTGTTATTTACTTTTTACCTTAACTTATCATTTATCTCTTTTTGTTATTTTAAAATATGGAATGTATTGCATTGCACTCCCCTGCATACATTCTCATAACTTATATTATTATTATTATTATTATTTAACCCATGGATACCATTGTATCCTACTTCAAATTCATCTTTATTCAATTTTATTTTATTGTCGGTGATGTGTCGAATGAAATCAATAGTTTTCTTGATAATAATTCCAGTTTAATTTTAATATTTGATACCCACCGAAAAGGCGGGATTATCGTCGTTTAAATTTGAGAATTCAACGAATCACCTCGGGAAAGCCGAAATGAACCCAATATAAAAATTCCTGGTACCTTGGGAATTTTATTATTTACGTGATATAATTTTTTGGAAACTACGTCAGCAATTCTATTTATTCCTCCCACCCAGTCTTTCTCGTCTAGAGTAAATGAAATTATAGTGTGCGAAAATGTATGAAAAATGGAAAGACTTAAGAATATTGATAAAAGTTTGAAAAAAGAAATTTTTTTAAATAAAATGCAAACACTTTACAGTTACGAATAACCTGCCAATATTGAATTCTTCCTTCTTCCGTCATTATTAGTGGAATTAAATTTTATGCGGTGCGTAGCCGGAGTACTTCGGCACTTCTTTCTCTTTGATATGCAAGTATTCGATTCTTTTGTCGCGTGCTCGTCGGCGTCGCAAAACATAGGTATTACTTGTGGGGCACAGTCTGTACACATCGCTACTGAAATCACGAAACCTGCGTCTTCACAAATCATTCCTGAATTCTCGGAATATCAAAACTGTAATGTCACACGTCACACATAGCCAAACAGTTGTTGTAACCATTATTTTTATCCTGTCACCCCTACGATAGATCAGGTGACTTGCCCGGGTTGTCTAGATCTTGGCGGCGGATACTTTTCCCACCTACTGCGTGGCGGCTGGATCGGGAGAGACTGGTTGAGGGAGACTCTCGACCAATGCTTTGCTTCGCAGTGGGAGGGATATATTCACACCTGGACACATTGACCCCCAGATTCCTACCCACCCCTCAAATCTTTTTCCATCTCAGAATTTCCTTTCCATGGTTTCCATAAACAGACCCTCCACACAGCATCCCCAAAGATGACATAGGTTTCGATGGATTTTTATTTCCACAGAAAATTCTTTGTAGAGCTAACGTAAAAAAAGTTATTGTTGAATTTTTTTATATGTATATCTCACAAGAGTCCCAGCTGCTACCGCCTGGAGCCAGTGAGGCTATGACATCCCCAATTGGCTATATTGTGAGGCTGTACAAAAATAATTCAATATATACTAGTGTTTCATTCAATAATTATTGCTTATTACATTTTACAGGGTTATAAATAATCTCTTCCATTCTCTCTACCTACCCACAAGGAGAATAGGCACCTTAGTCAGTTGTTAGTTACGAAAATTATGCTATGTGTTTTTGCGTTTTTCACGAATGAAATTAATTTTCAATTGTGGATTTTTTTTTATTAATTGTAAAATTGGAATTTTTATTCAGTTCCGAGTGTGGGAGGCTCGCCGGCAATTTAAAAGTGAAAAACGAAAAATTTAATTTTCTCCTCGACACGAATGCTCCGTGAAACGTGTAGCCCCCGGGGTAAACTCCAATTGAACAAGTGACTAATTTTTATTTATTGTATTGCTTGATGTTGACATTGATTAATAATTTTCATTCAAGAAGCAACGGCATAGATGGGAGGACTTGTACCATTGATTGATTAATTTGTGTTACTTCACAATTTATTAATTAAAAATAATATGTATTATATTTGCGGCACGTTCCAGAGTGGAAGATACTCTCAGTATTGCCCTGGTGTAAGACCACCATTCAGAATTGAAACGTTACTTTAAATGGCTTCTACCGTGTTTGGTGACCAGATCTGAATAGCCAGGTACTCCCCCACCTTCCTCATCCCTATCTCCTCCCCCTCCCCACTACCTTCAGCCTCACAACATACCTCAATTGGGGATGATATAGTCCCACTGGCTCCAGACGAGAGCAGTTGGGACTCTTGTGCGGTATTCATGTAAAAAAAAATTATATGTGACAACCCAATATTTCAATATAAGGATAGGAAAGAATTAGTTTTGTTCTGTAAAAAGGAATATCGAAGATAAAAAAAAATCGATTTTCATGTTACTGTGTTAATAAAATTAAACATCAGTTCCGTGACCTTGCCTCTAAAAAAGTTGGTTTCTTATTTTCTCTTATTTAATACATCAAATCGAAAACTTTCTCGGAAATTCTAAATTTTTTAAGTAGGTACCTAAAAACCCACCTACTTAATTATAAACCAAATATTTTATGTAATATGTTTATTTTCTATTTAAAATAAGGAATTATACTTTCACTTTGTTCAAAGAAACGTCTCAATGCCAATTTTTTTTCTAATATTCTTCAGGCAGGTAGGTACCTAAATACTAATTTTTTAAAAAGGTAAAAAAGAAAGTTCAAATATGTAAGACGATTTCACATTTGAAAAACGAATATTAACTGGATCATAAAAACGGCCACCATCAGGTAACGGAACCGGAACGTACAAACACATTTACGTACGAGTGAAATGCACAACGGTGAAATTAAAAAAAGACTTCACCACGCTCAGACTTAGCAGGGGTGCCCGGGTTGTCTAGGTCTTGGCGGTGAATACTTTCCCACCTACTGCGTGCCGAGCCGAAACGGAAGAGGTTAAGGGAGATCTTTCTCCAGCCGATCTTTCCAACCCACCCCTCATGCATTTTTCCTTCCTATAACTTCCTTTCCTAAAAAGACCCTCCACAGAACATCCCCACAGATAACATAGGCCCTCAGTGAAATTATTTTCCTCAGAGCCACCTGTGTGGAGCTGATGTAAAAAAAAAAATACCGCCACTCGGTGCATCCAAAATACCTACATTTAATAGCAGATAAAAAACATTTAATACAAAACCTAATTGAAGTATTCATAATAATATTTAGATTATCACAAATATTTTCAGAACGGAACATGGTTTTCATCACAAGCTATGGAACTTTGAACACAAATTATGTATTCCGTGTTTACTTTAAATGAAAATAAGTGAAATAGGTCACTTATTTTTCTTCTGTACTTGCCACATAATTTTGAATTTATGGAGTATGCACTAAAGCCATAAAGTTGGTAGATGTTCTATGCAATCTCATATATCAAGATCTATTCCAACCATAGAGTTAGTTTGTTAGAATTTTGCAGTTGGGACAGCTTTGGGTTAAACTTTTGGATAAATTCTGTTTCTACTTGATAGTGGTAAAGACTTTATGGAAGCTTGATACTCTCAGAGATATTATAGACAGATACCTAAAAACCTACCTTATAATGTCCCAAAAGAAAGAAATATCATCCAAAATTAAATTTGTTTTGACATCAAAATATACAATTTACAATTTTTTATAAGAAAAGCTGAAGAGGGTTATTCCCATCAATGTAATATAGCATAGAAGAAGATAATCCAAGCAAAAATATGAAAGAGAACAAGACACAGAAAAAGACCATGGTCGCAACTGGGACACGAACCCAGACCTCTCGTCTAACCGGGACGTGCGCGTTAACCAATATCCAGTTGCGACCATTGTCTTTTTGAAGCAAAACTTCTTTTACGCACGCTTGACTTGGGGAGTAAGCTGATGAATGCGTGACGAGAGCGTTACGAAAAGCGAGGCGAACGGCAGTTGAGAGGGAGGTATAAGTTAGTGAAGATAGAAAGAGAGAGGGTTACGTTTCGTATTTACTGTAGGGGCAAGGGAAAGAGGTGCGAGCACAACTTTCTCTCTTTCTCTCATAGCCAGTTACGTTTCGTATATCTAAGACACAGTGCAGGCCTATTGTCTGTATCACACTGTAGGAGCAAGAGAGAGCAGTGCGCGCGCACGTTTTCTTTCTTTCTTCCTATCATGAGATGGAGGTAAAGAAGTGTTACTTCTAAGCACAAGTGATCTAAAGCACACTCGTTTTTTTCTGTTTTTCTGTTTCTCGTTCCCTTTCATATTTTCGTTTAGATTATTATTGTTATCTTCTTCTTCAATGATATAAAATTTTACTTAGTGCTGTGGAAAATTTAAGCATTTTGTTAATTGAAATTTTATTTAAGTTCATTTTTATTCCTTTTGGCAATAACATAATTTAACGACGCCTTTCCAGGAATTTAACCAATGTTGCCAGAAAAACGATTTATGTTTTAAACAAAAAAAATGTCAAAATTCATTCATTTTTAAAATAATACTATTTTGACTTATAATTCCTGAGGTTTTAGGTCTAAAAGAGGGCAGCTAAGTTTGAAAGTTTAGCCGATATATCAAACCAGATAGCAGCCTTGCGATTATGTGTAGATAATGTGTGCGTGTGCGTACATTTCTTTCGTGAAACCACTTTCTCCGCAGTCGCAGTTATGCCAAAAAGGCCCACGTTCCACAGCTTACATGAAAAGGTTTAAAGATCGAAGCTCTTGTCTAGAAATCCGAAACTACATACATTGACCAATATCAATGTCAAGTCGAATAATTATATTCACGATGAGTTTATAAAAATCCAATAGTCACAGTGTACTTTTTTGTTATTTATTTTTGGGATGTTATGCCGTGTTGCGCTACCCCCTCCTTTAGCCAACAACTTTTTTTCGGACAGCGTTACAGTGTCCATCATCACACATCTGCCCGATGATGAGGTAGCGTAACACGGCATAACACCCCAAAAATAAATAACAAAAAAGTACACTGTTACTATTGGATTTTCATAAACTCGCTAATGTTTAAATTACTGCCATCTTAATGAACAGAGGCTGACTATCGAAATTTGCTGAATTGAAAGACTTCTTACGCGCGATCAATGGCGATCCATAAATAGTACCCGCCAGTGTTGCGTCGTATTGTTAATTCTTATTTATTTCGTTGTCAATATCATATTAACGTGCCCAATCCCAGGAAATCGAAATAAAATTATCGTCAGTTAAATCGATCCTATATTGTTAAGTTATCGATTTGTCCATGCTCGGGCCCTACAAGTGGGTTAGAAGTAAAAATGTATTTATGCACATTTCAATGTTATTCAAATGATTTGTTTTTGTTCAGCCTTATCTTTGGAAAGGCAATGCCTTACCGTTTAAGCGTCGATTATTGCACACCCCGTTAAACTAGGCTCAGTAATAACGAACCTGCCTGCGACCTGCGACCTGCGACCTGCGACCTGCTACCCACTATCCTCTAACTTCCTCAGCCCTTCCAGTCGTGGCTCTATTATATTTGCATTGGCAGAAGTCACGCTTCGGTGCCATACCGTGGAATCATTGGAACGTTGTAACACTGGGTTTAAAACTGTGGAAAGTTCCTAACAGAAGAGCAGCATAACTCGCGGTGGCCGAACTTGGTATTTTGTTACAGATTTTTTTTTTTTAATTTTCTTTTTCATTGCTTTGAATGTTTACTTCATTTGTGGATTTTTTGATTTTCAATTTCAATTATAAAGAGCAATGGCGTAGTACGTTTTAAAGGTTCCATGTTAACTTAGAATCAACTCCACCTAACAAAACCTCTTTGAAAAATCATTAAAAGCTTTAAAAAAAAGGAAAAATACTTCATAATCTAACCTAATGTAACCTATTTAACTATTTTTTTCACCACTATTAATGACTTTTAAAAGGAGGTGTTGAGTTGAGTTCATTCTGAGTTGTCCGGTCGCCGTTTTAAAGGTTCCATGGCATCTCAGAATCATGCAATTTCAACACCCCTTTGAAAAGTCATTAAAAGTTATGAAAAATTTGAAAAATAGTCAATAACCTAACCTAACGTCACCTATTTCTTACATAATTTTTTCATCACTTTTAATGACTTTTCAAATGAGGTGTTGAAGTTGCGTGATTCTGGGTTGTCCGGTCAACCATTTTAAAGATTAAAATATTCCTCGTTCAGACCAGGAGTAAAAAGACCCTACGCCGAGATATTTGACGTGTACAAATAAACACAACGCTACTATGATTCATTTTGCTTTCAAATACCGAAGAAGGCGAAGAGTTGAATCAATTTTCAATATGCAATTAGAATAATTACTGCCATTAGTTCCACATTTGACAGTTAGCTAACATCAGCATCTAGCGCTCAAAGCATCGATAAATGCAAACATCGCCGGGCTGCACCTTTTAGATAACTCAGCATTCTAAATACTCTGTTAGGTTACAAAATTAGAATGGCTAAGATAGTATCGCACAAAATGAACGTAGCTTTAAATTTATAAGCGAAATGGATTATATTATTAAGTTCTTCAAACACAGCACTTGCGGCACCATATTAATTCAAAATTAATAAAACACTTAGTTTAAACCACTTTTACTATTTAAAAAACCATTATGTTTTGAAACAAAGCTTTCTACATCAGGGTTTACTTACAGATTTTAAGTATGAAGTAAGCATTGCTTACGAGACATGTTTTTTTACAATAAAAGTTGTTAAAACTAAGTATTGTATTGATTTTTAATATATTTTTAAGCCTTAAAATTGATAACTGACAGTTTGCATAGCATGTCTAAGATAGCAAACTTTCTGAAAGAGACATAAAATTATTTCTTCTAACTAAATTAAAGTTTAACAAATTCGAATGAATTATAATCTAATGAAAGCAAAAATATCGATTGAACTATTCCTATTAATTTCGTCTCAACGTGTTGGTTATGACAAGATATTTTCATCAACATTTAGGGAAACGTGATACCCACTGTACGCATCCAAACCATATAATCTTCCTTTTTTAATTTTATTTATTGTACCCTTAGATCAGACTTGCATTAATTCCAAAAAACACCTCATTTGCAGTATTCAGTCCTAAGTACCACGCGCCGTCCGTCCATACATATTGTGGACGCTACGCTTCCCTTCTTTTCTAGGTTTAAAATAACTATATAAATAATTATTATGTCATTGAAGAAGAAGATAACAATAATAGTCTAAACGAAAATATGAAAGAGAACAAGACACAGAAAACAGAAAAAAGACAATGGTCGCAACAGGGACTCGAACCCAGACCTCTCGTCTAACTCATCTATTCAAAAGTTATAAAAAGAGAGTTTTTCTAATAAAAAAAATATTTTTTATGTATTTATTCCGAATTAAGAAGCCTTGGATTTATTTTTTCCAGCCGTAAATCGCACTAGATACTGCAATAACGACACTGCCACCGTCCCGACCTCAGAGACCAACACTAAGAGGACACACGGAGCAGGTCGAAATACATATGTAATATCACTGTGTATAAATTCTCAATGTTCGAAGGTCGCATAAACTCACCAACAGCAGTAAAATAGTGGATGCTCCGTTCATTTCGCGTCCACAGCCCAGGAACGAGTGTGATATGCGCGTTTAGCTAAGCCTGCCATGGTTGAAGTAAGGCCGAATACGAATTCAATAGGAGCATCCAACGCACAAAAAACGACTTTAATGCTTATAGGCATAGTGCACAGAATAGCTCTTCCGAAGGGAGCGTACTTGATACCATTAGAGATTTGTTTGCCTGACCACCTTTCGACAGTTATTTGTTGTCTTGAATAGCTGAATCCGGTTATTACATTGAATATCTTTCGGAATACCTATTTAATTCATTTCATTAGGGAACTGTAATATTTAATGTGAATCATAAACGCTGTATAGAGCTAATTTGACAGATTATTTTTGTCAATAATTGCATCTTGTTCGTGGACTAGTCCATAGACTTTTATATTTGATATTAGATATGTACTCCAGCATCCCTTACACAAAAAGTCACCGACCGCTACTGCTAAGTACATGGTTGCACATGCATACGTCTTAGGAATATTATTGATTTTATCTTGATGATTGCATGCAATGTTATCATAATATGTCAGGGTTTGTACCAAAGCTCTTTTGAAAATTTACGTTAATCTATGATAACATAATAATTTAATAATAAACCTTTCTCTTTCTACCTCCTCGGAACCTAATGTTTAATATTATAGGGTTAGGTGGTTATGTCATATTTAGTTTTACCGTACGCACGCTTCATATTCAGTCGACTTTTTCCTTGGCGTCTGCTAGTTCCAGGCCTCATTATCACGTTATTTCACTAGTTGTTTCAGAACAGCACGATATACGTACATATATCCGAGGAAAGCTTTTGCATACAGCTCGACTATTGCGAAGTTCTGAGCGCAATCATTTGAAGAGTACCTACCTACTCTACTTTGGCATAAGGAATTTTTCTTGACATTGGCTCCACGTAGGAGGCCTTAAGGAAAACAATTTCAATGTGATCATTGGGGATGTTGGGTGGAGGGAGTGATTTATAGGGAAAGGAAGTTCTGGGAAGGAAACGGATGTGAGGGGTGGTTAGGAATCTAGGGGTTGATTTATCCATACGTATAAATAAAAGGTCTCCCTCAACCAGTCCTCCCGATCTGGCCAGCCACGCAGTAGGTGGGCAAACGCATGTGTCGCCAAGACCTAGACAAACCTCACCTCGTGAACCCGGGCACCCTTGCTAAGTCACAAAACGTAGCGAACCTTTTGACCTATGGCAGGGACGTTGGTCATCCAATAAATGATTCCCGGAACGGCTGTACCCATACCCGCCTCCCAAACTGACCTATTTTTAATGATACTATTCACAAACAAATTATGTAGCAAACTCGCCAATTCCTCACGTACATATTTTAGCAAGCAAATCTAGGTACCAATGATATTTACATTTTAGGTTTAAATTCGATGCGTGAAACATTTTTTTTAAAGAAAGACAAAGATTCCCGGGTTACAAATAACCCGACAATATTCGAAAATCTTCTAGTAACACCACAGTAAGCCGAAAATGTTGGAAAATGTCGGTGATGGACTTAGCCAGCCGAGGAATCGAACACGGAACGCCAGGGTGGGACCCAAACGCGATGCCCACTCAACCACTGACCGGTCATAAAATACATACCTACTTAAAAAATTGTCTAAAACATACCTAGTAAAATTTTGTGAATATTATTTGCCAATTTAAAAGCCCCGTGGACGTGTAAAAGAGTTATTAAATATATTAAATGAATATGTACGTAGTATATGTAAGTAATGATTATGTACGTTAGAGTTATTATAGAGTCAAAAGTACAGTTCCCAGCAATCCTAAGAAAATCTGCAACGATTTTAGGCTTCCTAAGACAAATTTATCGGGAACACAAAACAATGTTTATTTTAAATGTTTTAAAACGTTTGATGAACTCCCGTTAAATGTTAAGGAAGCTAAAAGTTTTGCAGTTTTTCGTGGGTTATGTCTTAATATTGTGAAGTCCAAATTTTAGTACATAAGTAATAGAACATTATTATGGTAGTATTAGAATAGATATAAAATGTAAAAAAAATTGCTGTGTAAAATATACAACAAAAAATTTAAATTAAACGTCAGCGCTACCTTTTATTTTCTGTTTCATATTTCGTTTAGATTTATTAGTTTTGTCTTCCAACGATACATTAAAAACTAAAATAATTTGAAGATCTTTTGTACGTTCTGGTTAGAAAAACATTGTAAGCTAATGTGTGCAACTTGCAGTGTAATCCTGAAAGGGTGTGCCATCAAAACCGTTAAACATTTTCTGCTTATGAACATAATATAATATTTCGTGTGAGAATGTTCGGGTTTGAGACTTTGTCGTGTGCAAAGTCACGCGAGGGGTACCTCTATTACCCCATACTGTTCCTACTGTACCTACTTTATACTGATCCTACTGTGCACTTTGCCTACTGTACGTGCTTTAATTTGTTTACTAGCTGAAGTCCCTACGGTTGCACGGGTTGATGCAGATTTTTTCGAAAACAGACGTTGATCATAATTTTCCTTAATTTTGAAAAAGCATAATTTCGATACTTCAATACGTATCAAAATTATGCAGGGGAAAAGAGGATTGGGTAATTTTTAGAAATCTCCTGTAGACATTAATCTTTTCTCTTGTTTTGAAGGACAAGTGTAAAACTGTAGATTTGTATTAAAAACAAAGCCAACCCGATACAGACAATCTTCTTAAAATACTGGGTGTTAAGGAATATAATTGACTTACTTTAAACGCTAATTCCTGCCATGACTTTTTTGATGTTTTTTTTTAATGTGAATTCCTCACAAGAATCCCAACTTTTCCCAACCATCTGAGAGCCAGTGAGACGATGGCATCTCAATTGGAGTTGTAACGAGGCTGAAGGTCACGGGGATGGGAAGGAGATGGGGAGAGAGGAAGGTAGGGAAGTACCTGGATATTCATACTAGTTTAATACTTCTTGATGAAATTTTGCACATTCGACTTTAAGAATAAGAGAAAAAATGTTATCTGCATCTGATTTCGAAAAAGTCTGCGTAATATACAAAGATACGAAAATATTCTGTGTTAAAATGCCATCCTTACTGTAATTTCCCTTGCTGAATAATACATAATACATGTCGTATAAGTACCTACTGCTCATTGAACCTACTGTACGTACAGCCAGTCTAGCATTAACTACACAATTATAACAGTGTACCTCGGTTGTGGCGCCCGCTGCGAACAAAGAAATTCTTTTCCATTCTCGTATTTTGTACGTAAAATGGTATACTGCCTCATTCTCCACAGGTAGCTATTTTATGAAAACGGTCGCTTTGTAATATTAGTATGTATTGTAATGTTAAACAGATCGTGGCATGAAAGAAATACTTCATCTTGGATGTTAAAAGATACAAAATTCCGTTGTTGTATGTAATCCCTTGCATGAATGAAATAAATAAAAAATGTATAACATTTTCTTTGGTGCGTGTTTTAGACGCGGATAGAGGTCTCTCAGGGTTGTACCTTCAATTGGAATGGTGGTGGTCGCTTTTTTCAGTATTAATGTAGAAAGTGCTCGATAGCTCAGTAGCTAGGATGCTCGACTCGTAGTCGGATCGATCGAGTTCGATCCTCAGGATACTACTTTTTTCCACTATAAAAAGAGTTGTATTTCATAGATCGGTTCCAACTAGTAAAATATATTACTTTTATAGGTAATTTAGCAATTCCATTCAACACGGTCAAAGCTATCGTATCAAGTAGGTACAATTAATGAAATACATAACAAAAAATATAATAGAAAAATATGTAAGTATGAAATAAAATATTATGTATCACGTTTGTACCTGCGGTTTTTTTAAACTGGTTTTGTCTAAGTTTGTCAAGCAGAATCGAAAAATCTTTTTTATATCAAAAAAGATTTGATATGGAAATTAGTTCCAGTTTTCGCGATATTATGGCATGTTGGTTGTTGGTTGGAGTTGAGTCCAACTCCATTTTTAATGTGAATACCGCACAAGAGTTCAGACTGCACCCAACCTTTTGGAGCCAATGAGACTATGGCATCCCGAATCGGGGTATGTTATCAGGCTGAATGTAGTGAGGAGGAGAATTAGATGGGGAAGAGAAAGGTGGGCACCTGGCTTTTCAGATCTAGTCACCTAAAGCCATTTCGGCTAAAACCATTTCAAACAACATTTCAATTCTGATTGGAGGTCTCACACCAGGGCGATACTTAGAATATCATCCTCTCTGAAACTTGCCGCAAATACAGCTAATGTTTTTTATTGTTAAATAAGAAAAAACATCAAATTAATTTTTCTTGCGCACGCCGGAATTTGAACCCGCGACCTCCGAATAGCGTCTAGCGACTAGCGTCGAGAGCATTGCATCTGAACTACATCTGAATCGTAATACCCATCCACTTTAACAACTTAAACACCCCTCAGACATGTCCCACATTCCTAGAAATCCCTAGCATTGCACTTTAAAAAAATGTATTTACCATACAAAAAAATTTGCCAATCATAAAAAAAAAAAAAATCACTGGTTGTCTTCGATGCCTAGAAATGATAGGGCTAAAAATATTTAAATAAATTGAAAAAGTAAAAGTACCTACATTAAAAATATCCAAAATCAGTTGTTACTTTTCCGACACGAAAGATATTTTTTGTCGTCGTGTCTATTAAATTCACATCCTCGTATAGCCCTTCCTTACTTAGGTATCATGTTCCCAGAAAACTCTAGTGTTTTCATTCTTTAACTCACTTACCAACGCCTTTATGCTATCACCGCATTAGTATCGCATCTCTACTATTTATTTTCCCTCTCCCTTACATCTGAAATGAAACTTTGCGTTTGTATCAACAAAATTTATCTTTTGAAATAATTAAAATTTTTCGTTTATTTCTTGAATGTCAAAATAACAATTTTTATTCTACAAGTATATTTCTCTTTCGGCTTTAAAACTTAATATTTTCCGTTTTGTTGTGTTATGCAATTTTAGCCCAGTTATATTTTTTTGAGAGCTTATTCCAGATCTTAGAATTTTTTACAAAGCCCCTACATGTGTAAAAATGTGAACACCTAACTAAGTTAGATTTAAATCTATATATATATATACATAAATGAATCCCTGTTTCCCTTGGTTACGCCATAACTTCAGAACGACTTTACATATTTCATTCATATTTTTTTTTAAATTTCTTATACTTTGTAGAAGGTTCTTACGGAAAGAAAATTATGAAAATTTCCCGGAAAATTGGATAATTTCAGAAAACTTAACGACTATTTTAACTTCGCAAGTTTGACAGTTCGCGAGTTTGATGAAATTGAATTTAGCAGGCAGCTGTTTTTTTTATTAAAAGAATTGTGTATGGATTTTTGAAATTATAGATATTTTAAACAGGTACCTAATTTGATTGATTGTTCTCATAATATACAAAAATGAACATTTGCAATATACGATAAATGAAAATTTGAATAAAAAAATTGGAATAGGTGGCACGCGAGCTGTTTAAAAACTGAATGTACTGGGACTGAATATATGGAACGCGGGAGGGGGGTTTGCGGGACGGGGAGCGGGACAGGGGAGAGGGTGGACGGGGGAACGTGGAAGTGGAAGGGTTGTGGGAAAGGAACGGGGACGCACGGGAAAGGACATGCAGGGAGAAACAATGTACTTCTTTGAAAATGACATTGCAACGCATGTCGGGAACCAGCTAGTTAAAGGTAATAAAAGACTTAGTCTGTTTTAAAAGCACAGTTACCAAACGAAACATCCCTGAAATAGCTTGGGTCAAAGCGAAAACTGGTCGACATCTAAAACTTTGAATTTTAGTGACACAAAATGTTTACTTCGTTATAATTTTAGAACAGAGCCATTTACATTGCATTTTCAGTATGTTTCAAAGTGGATAATTCTTACTCTATCCCATTACTTTGTAAGACCAATATTTTTCTATGACCTCTAAAAGTGAAATTCCAATAAACATTTCCGAAACCACAAGTAATCACCTGTAAGCTTTCGTCCAAAACACCCATGCAAAATAACGAAACATATTTAACTTACATAATTAGTGTAATTACAATTCTCCCGAGGTTCAGCGTTCCTCCTCGGGGTAGAAATGCGTGTGTAATTAGTAATTATGTGATTAAACTGTTTACTTGACTTGTTAAAACCAACAGAAATAATAAGCATCTAGTGCTAATTAGAGCCGTATATTACAAAAGCTAACTAGAAAAGACCCGCATTGACCTAGAAGTTGTAAAAAAAATATTGGTGTCAATGTTACTGCGCTTAGCTAAAATTATTTCATTTTACTTCTCACATTCTTGAGTCACTTTATAACAATGTTTCACTAACCCTTCTTTCACAAATTGAGATTGAAGTAATGTTGGCCGCTTTTTGCAAATCGTAGGCGATATGTTCAAATCTTGAGAAATTTCAAAATGTAAAACAAACATTTTGCTTTTCCCTTTTTGGAGAGACTTTGCAACAATATTCTGTTTACCCGTCCCTGTAAGGATTAAGATCAAAGAGATTTTCCCTCTTTTTTGTAAATCTTGAGCCTTTTATTTGCATCTTGAGATGTATTTCCAAAAGGCTTCGAACGCCCTGTTGATTCCCCATACACCAGACCGCCCGCCTATTTGGCGCCCCATTTCTATCAGACAAAATGCTTTCGAGACGTAAGTAAGATACGCCACCATGCCAAAAGGGATAATTACTGTATATACTTCAAATACATTAAAAATACTTTTGGCGAGAGCTTTTATACTCAGTTGCAAATGACTATTTTGTTTCATTTTCTCGGATGGGCTGCCACAAAGTGCGTATATTTTCCGACAGGGGTTCCAGCGTAGCGACACATTATTGGCTAAGAGCTTTCGTTCGGCGTTCAAATAGTAGAATCGTTTTTCGCCGTTTTCTTTTATTTTATGCTCTTACGTCTTTGCACATGGCCAAGTAATTATCTCCAAGTAGGTCATTTCATCAATATCTTAATGTATCTTCAATATAATCCATTTACTTACTTAGTTTATTACGGTTCTTAATAGATTCACACTTATCAAGAAAAAAACAATTAAACAATATTAATTATAAAATTTCGCAAAAACAAAACTACATATTATTCGAAATGAATGCTGAACACATTAGGGGAGGGGTAGAACAAATTCGCTCGTTAAAAATGATTAAAGCATTTCCCTCACACCGATTCTCAGGGAGGCGTCTACTAATATCTACAGGAATTCCAAAAACTGAAACAATCGAACTAATATCTATGAGAACCAAAGTGTTGACGAATATCTACAGCTCAAACTGCTGACTAATATCTATGAGAACCAAAGTGTTTATTTATTTATTAATTTACGGACAACAGTCCATTAAAAACATAATAATAACACGAATTAAAAAACAGAGATGGCAGTGAAGGGAGAGCACATAAAAATTAATAGCAATGATAATATAAAATATAAAAAGTACATATAGTGACACTACAAGTCAAAGCATGAAGAAGCATTTAAATATTGCGTATCAACTGCCGAAAGTCATTTAGTTTTACACCAAAAAAATCAATGCTTTGACTTGCGTTGACAAGTCTCGACATTCTGGATAAGGGAGAATGGTATCCGTAATTAGTAGAATGTTGATCGAGGAACAGAAATTCATTATTTCGAAGCCTACGGGAAGGGATGTTAAACTGGATGAGTTGTAACAATGCAGGTGTATCAGTAATACTGTTGACAATTTTAAATATGCAAATTAGATCAGAGTCCTTTCTACGTTTTTCTAAAGAAGACATGTTTAAAATGTGTTCGATTTCATCATATGAGTACTTGCCTCTTTCAAGACCCAACCTCCAAGCAATTCCTCTTAGGAAACGATGTTGTACGGATTCGATGTGACAAATGTGAACAGCATAGAAAGGAGACCAAATGACACTAGCATATTCAAAGTGAGGGCGAACCAGCGAACAGTAAAGAGTTTTAAGTGTACTTATATGTTTGAAGTCAGAGGTAATTCTATGAATGAAGCCGAGTAGTTTAAGTGATTTATTTACGATATTATTAATAAATAAATAAGTGTTTGTTCCAGTATGTGGGGAGGAGAGTGAAATCCCACACATTCCATAAGGGTATAATATACACATACATGTACAAAGTATTTGAAAGGAAAAAAAGAAAAAGAAGGTGGATATGAATGTACACGAAACAAAAAAAGATAATAAGCTAACAATAGTAAAATGAAAACAAAAGAAATAATAATATTAAGCTTTCAGGATTCTGTGAGCACGTCAGGAGCCAGTATTTTTCTCCAGTGTGCATCAATACTGGATGATGGACTGAGGCGAGCTTCCATGACGAGGATGTTTCACGGAAAGAAAGTTTGCAGTCTAGAGTGACCCCAAGGTCCTTGATAGATGTGACAGTAGATAGACAAACACTATTTAGTTTATAATCAAACTGAATAGGTTTTTTGGTTCTATAAAAGGACAAAATTTTGCATTTATCAACGTTAAGTTCCATGCAGTTAATTTTGCACCAATCGTTAAATGAATCAATATCAAGTTGAAATAGTAAACAGTCAAGGAGGGATTTAATAATCTTAAGAATCTTATTATCATCAGCAAATAGCCAGAAACGTGTGTGAGAAAAAACTTTAGTGATATCATTAATAAAAAGGTTAAAAAGAAGCGGGGCCAAATGGGCTCCTTGGGGAACGCCGGAAGTTACATCAATGTTAAAGGATTCAAAGTTATTTATTTTAAGTTATTTATTTTGTGTTGACGAATATCTACAGCACTGGCAGAGGTTGGATTTGCAATTATGTATAGCATATTGGAATAACGTAATATTACGTATGCAGTTTAAAAAACTTAATTTATGTAAGGATGTATGTAAAAATCCCTAATATTGGACTATTGGACACATTTAGCTGATTAGTCCAACCTACGCTCTGTAGATATTAGTCAACACTGGGACCGTCATAGATATTCGTCCGACCTTAGCTCTGTAGATATTAGTCAACACTCTGAAGTTCGTAGATATTAGTTCAACATATGAGCTGTAGATATTCGTCCGACATACAAGCTGTAGATATTAGTATCTATAGTCATTCTCAGTGGTGTCTCACACCCGGGCAATAATAATAATACGTGGATAACTTATAAACATAACTGGTAACTGATAACTGGTAAAAAAAACTGACCAGTGGCTCGAGCGTAAGCAATTTACCGCATCTGCCACGGAAATAGTTAAAATAAAAATATTCAGTGGATTATACCGCGATGAACACAAACTGATCAACGTATTTCAATGACACATACTTCGGTAGTATCTTTTTTATGTGAATACCTCACAAGAGTCAGTGAGACTACAGCATCGCCAATTGGGGTAAGTTATGAGGCTGAAGTTAGTAGGAAGGGGAAAGAGATGGGATAGAAGAAGGTGGGGAAGTACCAGGCTATTCAGATCTGGTCACCAAACACGGCTAAAATCATTCAAGCAACGTTTCAATTCTGAATGGTAGTCTTACCCCAGGGCGATATGAGAGTATCTTCCACTCTGTAACATGCCGCAAATATACTATATATTATTTTTAAATGAATTAATCGTGAAATGATATTAATTAATCACATAAAATTTATTTGCGCACGCCGTGATTCGATCACGCGACCATCGGATTCTTACCCCTCGACCACGGCGGCCTGCATTCCTGCGGACCTATAATAGATACCTACTAGGGATGTTATGGATGTGAAATTTTGGATCTGGATACGGATACGGATATAGGAATAATATTATACCCGTTTCGGATACGGTTACGGATATGAAATTATTTCGGATTATCCGCTAGTTTCGGATAATTTCGGTTAAGGATATTAGAATTTTCCCAGGAACCTCTATTTTTCAAAGAGTCTGTTATTGACAACTGTTTTTTACACTCTTGTAAATGTGTTAGCTGTTGAAGTGGTAGTTGTTGTTTTTGTTGAGTATCCTTTTCCAGCAACAACAGTTATTCGTATTTAACTATTTGTTTTGATTTAAGATGAAGTTTCAAAAAAGTAGTGCCACCTCCTTTGCGTGAAAAGTTTTTACCGCACTGTTTAAATTTTTCAGAATCTACATTAATTTCATCAAAAAATGTCCACACTAAACTAGACTTAGGCCTTAGGACGCATTTTGCCATTTCCCAAAACCATAACAATTTGTGTACACAACACTTTGAAACTAAATAAATAGGTTCCCGTAAATAATAAGTTTTAATGTTTGTACACCCACAATCAAAATATAAATCACAAACAATGCAAATTGCAAGACACATGCGCGGCTTGTGTGAAAAGTGACGGCTCGGCCGGGCAAAACAAACAAAAACCGGTCGTCGTAACCTGTCATTTAGACTCCGCCTTTATCCGAAACTTTTATATCGGTTTCGGTTACGGTTACGGATATTTTTTTTATTTCAGATATCCGATAGTTTCAGTTACGGTTACGGAGCTCCATAATATCCCTAATACCTACACATTATGCATTATAAAATAATATTTTATTCTTTTCAATTTCAATGAACGTAACATTGAATCTGACGACGTAATTGTTAAAAAATTTGAATTATGAAGATAAATTAAACTTTTATCTCGAAAATATTTTACGACGGATAATATTGTGATATAAGAGACTCGTAACAAAATTACTAACAAAACTATCAATATTTTAATTACGTTCCACAAAGCCTTGCAAAGATGCAATTATTTAGCCTTGCAAATATTCTAATAATTATCTCTTTCCGGTCAAAACATTCACAAAAGTCATTATTGACTGGTCTTTTGTTTGGTGTCTGGCCTCTCCACCGCGAGCGCTTAAATGCATATCTAATGAGACGTGAAATGCATTCGCTTGAGAAACCGCTGCAGTCTAGGCTCAAAGCAGATCGTTAGAGATCACTTTCAGCGAAATATTGCACCCAGTTGCATCCTTTAGAATTGCATCTATCATATCGGTGCAACGAGGGACGGCTTAAGGAAAGGCGAAGAGATTTCAAAAGATAAAATGGGTATAATTTCAATAAATTTTCTTTTCGGTGAGCTTCGTGAATTAATGTACCGAATTTTCATATAGCTTCCTTCGTAAAATGGTTTGAGGGAGTAGAGAGTAAGCCTAGAGTCATTTATCAATGTTTCACCCCCTTATACCGGGTGCGGCAGAGAAGACGGATGGTTTTAAAAAAATCATAAAATAGTTAATTTTTACTCAAAAACAAATTTATTGATGGAATCAGGTTCGCAAGAAAATAGCATTTGAGACAGTCAAGTGTGGAAATCACATCAGGCATGTGGTGGCCGAAATCGTTGATGCAGTGCTGGAGGCGTTCTTGGAAGTTCGCGTAGACTCTCTCCAACATCGCTCTCTCAACTTGGGCGATGATGACGATTAGACGATTATGGGGACACCTCAAGGCTAGAGTATACGAGAACAAGCCCCGAACTCTGGACGAATTGAAGGACGCAATTATCGATGTTGGAGAGAGTCTACGCGAGAAAAAGCGTATTTTATTTTATTTAGTTAAGTTCAGGAACAAATATGGAAATCAGTTACCAAAAGTATACATTTAGCATATTCGCTATATATAGAACTCACGCCTCAATATTACCAATATATGTAGATGAACTAAAACGCATACTCCTTTCATAAGAAAACCATTGTTGTCGGAGACGTTAACCTCAATATTGCAAATGATTATTCGTCTTATGATAAAGATAATTATCTTAATATGATGGCAGAATTAAATTATATATCGTGTATTAATTCATTTACAAGAATTATTCCAGGTCAACGACCTTCGTGCATAGATCGTGTTTTCACAAATATTCAAGACATAAAAAACATAGTATCTGCAGTTATACAAACGACTATCACAGATCACTTCGGGTGCATTTTTACGTACAATTACGAAAATAAATGTTCACCTTTACCAACACAAACTCCGGTGAATGAAAACGGCCGACGCAAAACGCTCAACATAAATGCCCTAGTACATAATCTAGATAAAGAGAAATGGCACGATATTTTTAATTGTAATAATACGAACGAATGCTTCGAACTATTTGAAAAAAAATTATCAATGCACGTAAGTACTGCACATTCTATTGATTCCAGAAAACAATAATCAAAATTCAAACCAGTTAAACCATGGATAACTTTTGGATTAATTGTATCAATCAGACACAATGAAACAATATACAAACAATTAATCCGACAACCTACAAACAAAACCTTAAAAAATACGTAAAAGCATACAAAAACAAACTTACTTATTTAATAAAAAACACAAAAGAAAACTATTTTCGGCGAAAACTAGAAGCAACGGAGAACGATGCAAAAAAAGTATGGCATGTTATAAATGAAATCATAGATAAGAAAAAACATTAAAAAAATTAAATACATAGTATTACACATAACAATATCACAATACGATGCGAAGAAAATCCATCAGCTGCCGCTAACATATTTAACAACTTTTTTGCAAATGTAGGCAAAAACCTTGCAAATCAAATACAAAAAATACCGTCTAATGACGAACAGAGCATTAACGTCAATATCTTAAAAAAATTGACATGTTTCCCCTTACTTCAGTCCAGGAAATTGAACAAATCATTACAAGCATGAAGGGAAGATCAGCACCAGGTTTCGATGGAGTTACTGTCGAAACACTGAAAACTATCAAAAAACATATTTCAAAACCATTAACACATTTAATCAACATTAGTCTTCAAAGCGAAATATTCCCAACGATATATAAACAAACCATAATCACTCCAATCCATAAATCTGGCAACCCAGAAGAAGTGACTAATTATCGTCCAATATCGCTGATTTCAAACATTGCAAAAATCTTTGAAAAAATCATCAAAAAAAGATTGACTGCATTTATTAACAAAAATAACATAATTCACGACAACCAATATGGATTTATGAAAAACAGAAGTACTCAAGATGCGATTGCAAAATTATCGAAAATTATTCAGAACACATTAGACAAATCTTTGAAATGCCTCGGAATCTTCATAGATCTTAAAAAAGCTTTGGATAGTATATCCCATGATAAACTTATTAAAAAATTAAACTATGTTGGGATAAACGATAAAGTTCTAAAATGGATAAAGGGCTATTTATTTGAACGACAACAAGTAGTCAAGATAAACAACTCCCTAAGTCTACTACTAACAAGTAATTTCGGGATACCTCAAGGCACAGTCCTTGGCTCCCTACTATTTATAATTTATGTCAACGATATTTTTAAACTACCACTTAACGCAGACATAATATCATATGCCGACGACACAGCTATCATAGTGAATGGGATCGACTGGAATAGAGTAAACGAACAAGCGAATAATAGCATAAACACCTTAAAACATTGGTTTGAGACAAATCTTCTCTCATTGAATACTAACAAACATACTACATACACTTCTCAATCAACAAACTAAAAACAATCCCCAACACTAAAATAATTATCCACAATAACAAATGTAATAAAATAACATGTATCCAAGGCTGTTCAACATTGAAATCAGTATCAGAAATTAAATATCTCGGAGTGATAACAGAACAACATATGAAGTGAAAGATATCTGTGAATTGGTTAAGCGTATCAGAAAATGTATACATATATTCATAAGATTAAGAAATATTTTAAAACTCAACAATCTAAAAAGGGTATACTATGTACTAATCCAGTCATCAATTCAATATGGAATTATTGGATGGGGGGGGGGTCATACAACAATATTCTAACTCCGATCAAAGTGATCCAGAAGCTAATCATTAAAGTAATCCTAAAGAAACCCTCCACTTATCCAACAGAAACGCTTTTCGCCGATTTCACGGTGCCTCGAGTAGAGAATATCTTCAAGAAAAATGCAATTATCCAAATTTACAAAGATAATATCATCAAAAATTTGAAACCCATCAATCAAAAAGATATCATGACAACTTCAAAATACCAAAATTTAATACCAAACGAATGCAAAACAATTATATCTATTTAGGAATAAAGTTTTTCAACAACCTTCCGATTGAAATAAAAAAACCAAAGACATCAATAAACTGAAACTCAAACTGAAGCTACACTTCATCAGGAATAATTAACTTAATAATTACCTGTTTTTCTCTTTCTGTCTATATATTATCAATCTATAATCATCTCTATTTTATTTAGATTTTTCGAATTTCTCTTAAGTGCACAATATTTTAGTATCTAACCGTGTCCCATGTATGTACACGTATAGATGTACATGTGCAGATACTTTAATAGTACAAAACTACTAACCCTGTACAAATCACAAGTGTGCCCCACGGTTGAATTTGGCAGCCACCTCTGGTCTGGAGCTCCAAAATACCTGAAAAATACCCTCGACTCTGTGCAGAAACGGGCGGTCTGTTTAATAGATTCTCCCATCTTAACAGACGGATTGCAATCTTTAGAGCACAGGCGTCGGGTGGGAATGCTATCCTTGTTCTACGGGTATTACAAAGGAAGATGCTCCGAGGAACTAGCATCATTGATCCCTTCGGCACCGGTTCATAGTCGGGAAACACGCCAAACGCGTGCCCAACATTTGTACATGGTTGACATTTGTCACATGAGAACGGGTCGTTTCTTCGACTCGTTCTTTTGTTCAACAGCTCGGCTGTGGAATGATTTGCCGGCCTCTGTGTTTCCTCCTTCCTACAACATGGGTCTCTTCAAGACCAATGTTCATTCCTTCCTCTCCTCAAAAAGACCCTCCACACAGCATCCCAGATGACATAGACCCTGAGGGAAATTATTTTCCTCAGGGCCTCCTGTGTGGAGTTAATGTAAAAAAAAAAGATAATACAGAAGTTTCAATTGTTCCTATTATATACTTACCTATTGCATAATGTTATTCTATTTCAGTTATAATTAGTGTAACTCGCTCATCAAGCACAAGAACTAGCTTCTTCTTTGGTGAGATTGCAATTTTAAATAATTTGTGTACCGATATTTAATTTATATAAAACCACTGTACTATATGTATATTTATATTAAATAAATTTAAAAAATATATATATACATATTCAAATGTTTTCCGATCATTTCCTAAGGAATTTAATTTTCCACATTATACAACAAAACCATAACCGAAAAAGGCTTCGTAAGTAAGAGATTTTGAACTTCAAAACAATTTTTACAGGCCTGATAATTCATTTTTTCCGGGCTTATAAAAAGACGAATCGAACAATTGCTCAATTATTTCAAAGACAAATATAGTATATATGTGTTCTACTCGTAGTATTTAATAAAAGTACCTGAAATATTTCAAAGCAATCTAATTAAGAAAAATTTGAAATATTTCAAAGCAATCTAACACGAGCTCATAGAGCTCAACTTATGGAGTAGTAGATAGAATAAAATATGAATCATTTTATAAACTTGCACATATTATCATTTGTGAGGGAGCGGGCCGTATCGGTAGAGACGGGGCGTGAAATAAAAGTCGTCAGTCAGTGAAGTGAGTCAGTCTTTATTGTTGCGCTACGTAGCGAGGTCGCAGCGGAGCGGAGTGACAGTGGTGCCGTTTGTGTTGCTGCTGCGTGATGAAGGTCAGGAGACCACGGCGGTGAAGATCACTGGTCTTCAGGGAGCCGGCGTGTTGCTCTACACCGTGGCGGTGTAGAAGTCTACACCATGGCGGTGTAGAAGTGACCTTGGTCCAGGCGGTCGACCGTCGTCGTGTTGACGAGGTATGGCCGCTGCGTGGCCTTTGAGTCGACACACACACGTGACGCAGGAAGGAATCTTGAGAGGCGATGAGGATGCTGGTTGCTGGCTCGTTGCCGGTTGTGGTTGCTGGTTGTGGTTGCTGGCTCGTTGCCGGTTGCTGATTGCTGGTTGTGGTTGCTGGCTCGTTGCCGGTTGCTGGCTCGTTGCCGGTTGTTGGTTGGTGAAGTTCCTCGAAGGTGCTGGAAATGTTCCTGGTGTCACACTGGACAAATGTTGTTCACTTGCGGTTGACTGCGCGGGCTGTTGCCCCGCGAGGGCAGGTAAAGAGTTACTTTTTTTTTTTTACACGACTACCGCACAAGAGTCCCAACTGCTCCCGTCTGGAGCCAGTGGGACTATGGCATCCCCTATTGGGGTATGTTGTGAGGCTAAAGTGGGGAGGGGAAGGAGACAGGGAAGAGGAATGTGGGGAAGTACCTGGCTATTCAGATCTGGTCACCAAATACGGCAGAAGCCATTTCAAGCAACGTTTCAATTCTGAATGGTGGTCTTTCACCAGGGCGATACTGAGGGTATCTTCCACTCTGGAACGTGCCGCAAATATACTATATATTATTTTAAATGAATAATTTGTGAAATACACCAATTAATCAAATAAAATTTATTTGCCACGCCGGGATTCGATCCCGCGACCTTCGGAATGCTAGTCAAGCGCCTTACCGCTGCACTACGCTGGCTGTCAAACTACACTGCACTTAGTTGTATCACTGCCCGATGTGTAAATGTCGAACCATGAATTAAGACTGAACTGAACTCATCGAGCGAGCGCTTGCTTATGTACTCGCGGCGAGTAATTAATCTCACGGTAAGCAATGCTGGGTGAATTCACGCAAAGCTGAGAAATCGCTCGAACCTTCTGTGGGCACTTGTATGGTACAGCCACACGTTCTAGGCCTTTCGCGTAAGTGGCGGAATAATTATTTACGAGGCGGCGCGGCCGTAGAAACTGACTGTAGGTATTTCGTAGTTTCCAGCGTGTTCGGTCGGAGTTCAGTGGCGGCGCAATTAATGCGGCACAAGTGGCTGCCACATTTGTAATGTGGAAACAAAAATCTTGAAATAAATAAATAAAAAAATAAATAAAAAAATTGTTAGGCGAAAAACATTCAATTTCGGACTACTCATTTTTTTCTACTGGTTTCTACAAAAGGCTTTCTTAAGATTTATACAAGGTCAGCAATTGTAAATAAATAAGTATTACATGAATTCATTTCGCCGACAAGAAGTGTTAAGTTAATTTCACACCTGCCTACAGTTTGTTTTTATCAAAACCAATTATAATTTGCACTGTTCTCAGAGCGAAGCTCAATCACTTCATATTATTCAAACTGAACAACCAATTAATTTCAAGCCCGCGTTTTACCGTATTTGTCCGTCCAAGAGCACCAATAACAAGTTAACCTAACACCAAAATCAATTGAGTGTTTCCAGTCAATTAAGCAGTCAATCCTCAGCGGTCCACAGAACGCTATACAGACTAGATGCAGTTGAGACCAGAGACTCCTCGCTTCGCTGACTCTCTGTATCGCGGCTAACTGGATTATTGGATAACTGCAGCGCAGACTAGTTAGTCTACGGATAGTTATCCGACTAGAGTGGACAGTCAGATTTGTGACCACAAACTCGATGAACAAACTGAAACTTGCACTTTCGATGTTCATTTTGAGACCTTGGGTTTAACTAGTCTAAATGCAAAGCTTTATGATGGCTACACCACTGTTACTAGATTGTGTTTTCGAAATGTGACAGCTTACATACAGAAATTGGTTGCAGAACTATACGGCCAATGGTCTTTGGAGAGAGTGGTTGTGATGAATTGAATCGCTTCATTTTATATTGATTTTTTACCTCGGTGTTGTTTATACGCCAAAAAAGGACTTTGCATAAAATATTAATGCTTGAAATATTAAGTAGGTATACTATTACCCAGTGTTCTTAGGAAAATATATTAACATATTAATAATATATAGGAAATAATAAGAATGTAGATAGAGAAGTAAAAAATATTTTTTATTCTGTTGATATAATTTTATAAATTTTAAAACATCATTTGATAATGTGGGCCTAACTGGGTGTTTTTTACTAAGTATTTTAATAAAATTAAATAATTTTTTGTATTTCTTGGGCATTAACTATGTAACAATTTCTAGACATTTTGTTTTTTGAAGAGTTTTAATAAATGTACATTTGTTACTTAAATTAAATTTGTCCGCGACCGGTTTCGATACAACCGTATCATTCACGAGCAGAATTAAACAGTTTTAATTCTGCTCGTGAATGATACGGTTGTATCGAAACCGGTCGCGGACAAATTTAATTTAAGTAACAAATGTACATTTATTAAAACTCTTCAAAAAACAAAAATTAAATAAAACTAAAATGAAATAAAATAAAATAGGTACATAAAGGTGGCAATGTAAAAAAACGGCAAATATTTATTACATAACACAAATCATTACATATTCGGCAAATATGTAATGATTTGTGTTACGTATTTCGTTTTTTTCTTTTACTTTATAAATTTTTGTAATAGTGCCTTTTTGTTTTTAAAACCTCTTGTTTGCCAGGGTAGGCCAGCAAAAAGCACCACCAATTACGACGCGGCACCCGGCGGCAGAAATGACACTTCGTGTCCAGCGATTCTGACACTGTCCTTTACAAATTTTGTACATAGAAGGGTCAAAATCGTAGATAAACATATTTTTTCCACGCATGCGCAAGAACTGCGCACATTCCCGCGCTCCGGTAAATTATTAATATAAATTATTTGGAGTGGTTCCTCTAATACGAATCCGGGATTGAACAATTAACAATATAGATGTAAGTAACCCTCTATTAATTCAATTCGGAGTCCCGCAAGGAAGTGTCCTATTCTGTTCCTTATATATATATCAATACTATATGTAACCTACCCATAACTAGGAAACAAATATCATTTGCAAATGACGCTTTTCTTATAACTCATCATAAAAATTGGAAACGAACATTCGACATAGCTCAAAACGACATAGAGCTTGTAAAGAATTGGTTAGAAAACAGTACACTATACTCTCTGCCAATCCTTATTAGCATACGATATCATCATTTGGGATGGCTGTGCTCACGTTATTATCGATCCTTTACAAAAAGCACAAAATATGGTAATAATTGTTCTCAACAAGCCACTGATTTCGAATATTCCTCAATTCGAATCTTCATCGTGTATAATACGTATACGCCAGCTCCATCTAAAATTATTCCATACATTTGTTGTACAAATACAACAAAAAACACTCTTACAACACAATCATGCCACCAACTTTAAAAAACTATAACCAACCGGCACTTAAATGTATCTACTTTACATACTACGTCAACAGAAAGACAATTCATCTATCTAGCTCCTAAAATCTTCAACCTTTTCCCTGATAACTTAAAAACCAAACCTCAACTCCAAACTTTCAAAACACAAGAATATGGATCCTTTCATATAGAATACATTTCAATCATAATACCCATACATTCTGCACTCTAACTACACGTATGTCTCCCTTCACGTATGTCTCACATTCCCCATCCAATTTTTGTAATTTAATTGTCATATAAAATATTATAAATAAATCTTGATTGCCTAATTTATTATTATTATTTTTAAGTGTATTATGAATAATTTCTAGCTGTAAACTTCACCCGATGTAAAACAGGAATATCCTTAGCATGGCGGGTGAAATAATACTAAACATGTATTTACTGTACAATTTTTTTCCATAAAATAAAAAACATAATGTATATATTGACCCAATCTCCAAAACATATTGCTCGCAGCTTAAGTTTTCAACAGTATCTACACCTACCTGCTGAACAAACTTTGGAAACAGTAATTCCCAAAACAAACTGACCCGCTAAATTCCAAGAACAAACCAAAGTATTTTATGACCTTACAGAACATTTATTCCACCATATTCTGCAATTTATTATTATTATTGTGTTGGCAACACCTGCGGGTTCAATATGGCGAAATAATGTTAATAAAATATTCATATTATGTTCTTATTAGAGTAAGGGACTGGGGGCGGGGGCGGGGGCGGGGGCGGTTGTAACGTCGGCGTCGCGGTCGCGGCGGGCTACCCAATATTGGGGCACTGGAAACAACAAACAACCAAATATGTATGAAATAAGAATACGAGAGCAAATAAGGGTTATTGGATTGAGAAACATTAGAAATAATTAATTGAGATTTACGTAAGTAATAATAAAGGAAACACGTGAAATTGTTTGTTATTTAATTAATACTTATTACATTAAAATATTCACGATATTATCATTTATTGAGGTGATTTTTCACAAAAAACGGCACTCTACAAATTATCCAATTATTAATATTATTAATAGGAGATGCTGAGAGGCAGACGTAAGGGAGGGCTTGGGGAAATGGGGAAATGGTTCCGCGCGTCTCATCCCGCGACAAAACATCCCCCAACAAAATATCTACTAAAACCTAACCTAACCTAACAAAAAATGGGACAAAAATAATAAAGACATCCTGTAAAGAACCTAACCTAACCTAACCTTACAAAAAATGGGACAAAAATAATAAAGACATCCTGTAAAGACAATAAATTATTGTTCAAAAATAGTAAAATGAGACAAAAATAATACAGGCATCCTGTAAAGACAATAATTATTATTCAAAAACAGTTATAAAAAAGAATTCAGCGTAGTGGAGACACATTTCGTATTGGGATATTACATCGAGGGATATTTTGTCGGGGATATTTCGTCGGGGGATGAAAAAGCGCATTACCAGGGGAAGTATTACCATAAGTACTACCACATTTTGGCCATTTTGCAATCACCTGCGAGTGACCGCTAGCCAAAATACGACCAATTTGAAGAGATATTTTAAAACATTTAGTGCCTCCGTACATGACGCTACTTACATGCTACTCGATCCTCGTGCGCGTATCATGCGCGCCGATCGTAAGTACCCCTCGTACGATTTTGCTGGTGCTCGTACACGGCGCTACGCGACGTCTGTCGGTTTCCAATCAGTATCACGATACCGACAATGCGTCACGTGCTGATCGCACGTTACGCGTTGCATAATTTGTGTCTGATACTTATTCGTTTGACGTTTGACAGAAATGGCGTAAAAACACAAATAAATAAATAAAATAAAACATGGAAATAATGTTAGATTTGTTCTGGAAGTGGAAAAAAATGCGTGTTTACCAGAATATGTAAGAAAGGATTTAGTGGAGAAGGCATGGATTGATGTTGGAAAAAAAGTCACTTGACATTGCTTGACATTGTGTTAACTCCACGGCTGCACGTGAAAAAGATCAAGTTCAGTGTATTTTGGGTAGCGCCGTGTACGGAGAACAGCATTAAAAAGTAGTATATCAGCAGGGTACTTGTGGTTGCGTCACAATAGAGAACTCCAGTCCATTTTTTTTTTAATGAATAATGACCTTCTGACTTAAATAACTGCATATATTTTTTTTAGAGATTGTTTTAATATTTAAAATAATTTTATTTAATAATTTTATTTTTTTAATTTAATAAGTTTTAATTTTTCAAGATCCCCCGAAAAACACACCACGTATAGTGAATCTTGTGACGTCATCACTCCTGAAAAGTTTTTCAACAGGTGTTCATTTTGTATGACAGTTATACGGAAGAACGTATGGTACTATTCGATAAGTTAAAACATTGTTCAGGTGGAATTATTTATTTATTATATTATATTTATTATGTTATTATATTTTTCAATATTATTACGGGAGAGTGGTATAGAAATTGTTCGAAATTATTATTTTTTTATACTTTTAAAATCAATACTATCTCAAACGGAGCATCACCTGCACACTGCAAAAATTGTAGGAAAATAAGATACAGGCGATGCAGCGCCTACCAGCTGATCGACGACGGCCATTTTGAAATCTAAGATCGTAGAGATGTGAGTCGTTCGCGAACGGGTCGGCTCAGTGACCCGGATCTTCATACGGATCCGTAAGATCCGGTTCCGTAAGATCGATCTTCAAAGCTACGGACACACTTGCTCGCGGTTCGCGGATCTTTGCGAACGAGTGAGCGGGTAGCAATTGCCACTAGGTAGCATGCTCTTTGACTTCTAATGAGCAAGTGTGTCCTTAGCTTAATTCAGTCGTTCAATTGAGCCGATTCACTGAACCGGATCTTTTCATTCTCGGTCAACTGAGCCGCTTTGCCCGTCTCTAGGTGCATTATATGATAGCATTAGGATGTGGCATATTATACAATTTTTTCGTACAGTTTAAAGTTTTTCAATATTTTAAATAATGGATATAAACTAATAGAGATACCTATATTTTTGATACTGAATTATTTAGGCTTAAATATTGTTTCAATAAAAACAACAACTAAATCTCTATAAACAGTATGAAATAACGAATAACATGAAATGTTGTTAATACTGATGGCTTGTGTCATATCTACATAATCAAAGTTTCAATGCAATGACTGGTGACGCGTGACGTCAGCACTAGCCATTCGGTAATACCAACTTTACAGTGTGTTTTGACGAGAGGTTGAAAAATGCACTTTTTAATATTTTTTTTAAGAACTCTACGTTATTATGAAATAAAATTTATATATATTTTACATGAGCTCCACACAGGAGACCCTGAGGAAAATTATTTCCCTCAGGGCCTATGTCATCTTTGGGGATGCTGTGTGGAGGGTTTTTTCAGGGAAAGGAGGGAGAGGAGAGTTCTGGGAAGGAAAGGGGTTTAAGGGGTGGGTAGGAATCTGGGGTTCAGTGTATCCTGGTCATCCGCCTCCAAAGACCTAGACAAACCTCACCCCATATATTCAGAATCAGCGTTCATTGGTCTGTATGAACATATTTTTTTAAAGCTATAATATTTTTCACTGGAGTTCTTTATTACGTAGTTTGTAAGTATCTCCATAAACGGGGGGCCTTATTGGAATTATTTCAAAAGTTCCCGCGCATTGTAATCTTCGAATAATCACTAATATAACTTTGTAGTTTTGCACTTTAACGAGAGGTCTCGCGTCTCTTCTGAAATATTTATTATTGACATTCCGCGAACCGAAATTTTGAAATATTTTTTCTAGAAAATCATATTTATATTTAAAAGATAAATGTTCGAATTCATTATTCGAACGTAAATTCATTCGAATATAAATTATTTGCGATTTAATAATCATAAGTCACAATATTTAATCTTCTCCAAATAGTTACCACGTACGACAATTTTTAAAGTAAATAATAGGCAGATATATGTTTATAAATTTAACGATTATTTATAATTATTTTTTGAATCCTAAAAATATGACATAAATTGTGAAATATATGCGCATTCAATGGCTCTCAAAACATTATAAGCAGTTGTCTCCGTATTAAAATTCCGAGGTATAGTTTTTTGAAAGAGGCCGGGAAATTTTAAAATGAATGTAAAACAATTCCGAACTCTCAAGATTGAAATTGATTATACGTATTATAGCGAAACACTCCAGTGGCTAAACATTTTACTACCAAAGGTACATTAAGGCCCTAAGCAGAAGTTTTCTATTTACCTAGCTAGATGGACAAGTATATAATATCTTAAAACATATTCGATCACGTGTTGTGGATTTTCAAACATATGAATTTAAGAATTGTCGTATCGTGAGTTTACGACCTATGGAGTTGGCTTGTTTCATATTAAATTTGTATTTTTGATACGATTACTATACCAAAAAAATGTTTTTCAGAGACGCAAAAGATACTAAGTATACACATCGAAAGGGTGTTATTTTACCCGAATAAATAAAAGTTTGTCATATAAGAAGTATACTTCCTTTTCATGAAGAACTATTTGGTACGAACTTTGCCTCTAACTCGCTGAACAGAGCGGTAATAAACATTGATCTATGGATATTTTAAATCAGGCTCGCTGAAATACAAAGTTCAAATGAATGAACTCTTATTGCAAACCGATTTCATTATTTTACCATTCGTGAGTATTTTTGAAGTGAAACTTCTATAGCCCCGTTGTGATTTGGAATTCTAATGAAATGGAAATGACGCATACAGCACCTGTGTAGCATCAAACTCCTATCAAGGCTCCTATTGGTTGAGATATAGAGTCTGCGCTTATTGGCCGCTTTAATTATGACCTCACTTTTCAAGGCTCCTTGGTTCTTCATTGGTTGAGATTGTTTTGGTAAAGTTTCGCTTCTACCACGTGTTAACTCGATTTTTTTTAAATTCATTTTCACTATATTCTCATTGTACTTGTAATCTCAGTTGTATCACTTCAGCTATATTTGTATATTCACATATATATAGGAACCTTTTTTGTTCTTAATATTGCGATTAATTACCCTACTCTGACAAAAAACAGACCAAACATGTTATCTACGAATCGTATTTGACCATAACCTTAGATGGATACATCATATCAAACAGATCACAAATAAACTCCCAAAAACAATACATATTTTCCTAAACTTCATAAACATACAAATTAAAACAATATATTTTGCACTTGGTCAATCTATAATATTATTAGGTCCTTACAAATGAAATTGGCGTTTTGTATGGGAGGAACATAAAGTAGATATTTTAATATGATATATTTATATAATCAAAGTAATTGCTATCTACGCACTTTTGCCATCTCATAGGTAGTTCATCGATCCCTTTACTAAAAAAACCATTCGGACGGGAATCAATAAAATCTTTGAAGGCGGTTTGGACTACCCCATCGGAGTTGAATTTTTTCCCTTGCAAGAAGTTATCCAAATTTCGAAAAAAATGGTAATCTGTTGGGGCAAGGTCCGTAGAGTACGGTGGATGTCTTAGACATTCCAATTGAAGCTCCTCTAATTTGGTAATCATCTGTTGTGCAGTGTGTGGTCTAGCGTTGTCATGAAGCAGCAGTGGCCTAGAGCGATTAACCAGCCTCGGTTGTTTAGCAGCTAGCTTTTCCATCATGGTTTGCAGTTGCTGACAATAGACATCTGCCGTAATCGTTTGGCCAGATTTAAGAAAGCTGTAGTGAACGACAAAAAAAGAAGAAAACACAGCTGTGTTTTCTTTTGCGGCACCGTCGCCATACACATCATTAATCCTTCGAGCCGTTTCTGCAGCACTGGTGCCACGGTGGAACTCGTAATCGTAAATAACGCGATATATCAAGTTTTCCATTTTGTATAAGTGACGCAAAGAAAAAAACAATTAAGGAAAAAACAAATGAATCATAATTTTCGAAACACAAATACATGAGTAAATAGCTGTATAAATTTGAATTTGAAATTCCTAACCAAAGAGAAGATATTTGAGATCAAACATGCCAGTATGGCAAAACGCCAATTTCATATGTAAGAACTTAATATATTAGAATATGGAATCAATTTTTGGGGAGGAGAAAAACTTAGGTCATGAAATCGAAATCGCCCAGAAAAATATCTTAAAGTTAATACTTAAAAACATAGAATAATTGACACAGATTAAATATTCAACGAAACGAAGAAAAAAAAATTGGTAAAAAATCAAAATAAGGATCCCTTGTTTGCCGCTCGTGCACCGGTGTGTCATGAGATTTTACACGCGATTTTGACCCTTATGTATAAAGAAAGTGTATGAAGAACACGGTCAGAATCGCTTGCTCTATTATCGTTCTTTACCATAGCGAAACCTGCAATGCGCCTAGTCACTCCAAATAATTTATATTAATAATTTACCGGAGCGCGGGAATGTGCGCAGTTCTTGCGCATGCGTGGAAAAAATATGTTTATCTACGATTTTGACCCTTCTATGTACAAAATTTGTAAAGGACAGTGTCAGAATCGCTGGACACGAAGTGTCATTTCTGCCGCCGGGTGCCGCGTCGTAATTGGTGGTGCTTTTTGCTGGCCTACCCTGGCAAACAAGAGGTTTTAAAAACAAAAAGGCACTATTACAAAAATTTATAAAGTAAAAGAAAAAAACGAAATACGTAACACAAATCATTACATATTTGCCGAATATGTAATGATTTGTGTTATGTAATAAATATTTGCCGTTTTTTTTACATTGCCACCTTTATGTACCTATTTTATTTTATTTCATTTTAGTTTTATTTAATTTTTGTTTTTTGAAGAGTTTTAATAAATGTACATTTGTTACTTAAATTAAATTTGTCCGCGACCGGTTTCGATACAACCGTATCATTCACGAGCAGAATTAAACAGGTTTTACAGCCTTGATAGGAGTTTGATGCTACACAGGTGCTGTATGCGTCATTTCCATTTCATTAGAATTCCAAATCACAACGGGGCTATAGAAGTTTCACTTCAAAAATACTCACGAATGGTAAAATAATGAAATCGGTTTGCAATAAGAGTTCATTCATTTGAACTTTGTATTTCAGCGAGCCTGATTTAAAATATCCATAGATCAATGTTTATTACCGCTCTGTTCAGCGAGTTAGAGGCAAAGTTCGTACCAAATAGTTCTTCATGAAAAGGAAGTATACTTCTTATATGACAAACTTTTATTTATTCGGGTAAAATAACACCCTTTCGATGTGTATACTTAGTATCTTTTGCGTCTCTGAAAAACATTTTTTTGGTATAGTAATCGTATCAAAAATACAAATTTAATATGAAACAAGCCAACTCCATAGGTCGTAAACTCACGATACGACAATTCTTAAATTCATATGTTTGAAAATCCACAACACGTGATCGAATATGTTTTAAGATATTATATACTTGTCCATCTAGCTAGGTAAATAGAAAACTTCTGCTTAGGGCCTTAATGTACCTTTGGTAGTAAAATGTTTAGCCACTGGAGTGTTTCGCTATAATACGTATAATCAATTTCAATCTTGAGAGTTCGGAATTGTTTTACATTCATTTTAAAATTTCCCGGCCTCTTTCAAAAAACTATACCTCGGAATTTTAATACGGAGACAACTGCTTATAATGTTTTGAGAGCCATTGAATGCGCATATATTTCACAATTTATGTCATATTTTTAGGATTCAAAAAATAATTATAAATAATCGTTAAATTTATAAACATATATCTGCCTATTATTTACTTTAAAAATTGTCGTACGTGGTAACTATTTGGAGAAGATTAAATATTGTGACTTATGATTATTAAATCGCAAATAATTTATATTCGAATGAATTTACGTTCGAATAATGAATTCGAACATTTATCTTTTAAATATAAATATGATTTTCTAGAAAAAATATTTCAAAATTTCGGTTCGCGGAATGTCAATAATAAATATTTCAGAAGAGACGCGAGACATCTCTCGTTAAAGTGCAAAACTACAAAGTTATATTAGTGATTATTCGAAGATTACAATGCGCGGGAACTTTTGAAATAATTCCAATAAGGCCCCCCGTTTATGGAGATACTTACAAACTACGTAATAAAGAACTCCAGTGAAAAATATTATAGCTTTAAAAAAATATGTTCATACAGACCAATGAACGCTGATTCTGAATATATGGGGTGAGGTTTGTCTAGGTCTTTGGAGGCGGATGACCAGGATACACTGAACCCCAGATTCCTACCCACCCCTTAAACCCCTTTCCTTCCCAGAACTCTCCTCTCCCTCCTTTCCCTGAAAAAACCCTCCACACAGCATCCCCAAAGATGACATAGGCCCTGAGGGAAATAATTTTCCTCAGGGTCTCCTGTGTGGAGCTCATGTAAAATATATATAAATTTTATTTCATAATAACGTAGAGTTCTTAAAAAAAATATTAAAAAGTGCATTTTTCAACCTCTCGTCAAAACACACTGTAAAGTTGGTATTACCGAATGGCTAGTGCTGACGTCACGCGTCACCAGTCATTGCATTGAAACTTTGATTATGTAGATATGACACAAGCCATCAGTATTAACAACATTTCATGTTATTCGTTATTTCATACTGTTTATAGAGATTTAGTTGTTGTTTTTATTGAAACAATATTTAAGCCTAAATAATTCAGTATCAAAAATATAGGTATCTCTATTAGTTTATATCCATTATTTAAAATATTGAAAAACTTTAAACTGTACGAAAAAATTGTATAATATGCCACATCCTAATGCTATCATATAATGCACCTAGAGACGGGCAAAGCGGCTCAGTTGACCGAGAATGAAAAGATCCGGTTCAGTGAATCGGCTCAATTGAACGACTGAATTAAGCTAAGGACACACTTGCTCATTAGAAGTCAAAGAGCATGCTACCTAGTGGCAATTGCTACCCGCTCACTCGTTCGCAAAGATCCGCGAACCGCGAGCAAGTGTGTCCGTAGCTTTGAAGATCGATCTTACGGAACCGGATCTTACGGATCCGTATGAAGATCCGGGTCACTGAGCCGACCCGTTCGCGAACGACTCACATCTCTACGATCTTAGATTTCAAAATGGCCGTCGTCGATCAGCTGGTAGGCGCTGCATCGCCTGTATCTTATTTTCCTACAATTTTTGCAGTGTGCAGGTGATGCTCCGTTTGAGATAGTATTGATTTTAAAAGTATAAAAAAATAATAATTTCGAACAATTTCTATACCACTCTCCCGTAATAATATTGAAAAATATAATAACATAATAAATATAATATAATAAATAAATAATTCCACCTGAACAATGTTTTAACTTATCGAATAGTACCATACGTTCTTCCGTATAACTGTCATACAAAATGAACACCTGTTGAAAAACTTTTCAGGAGTGATGACGTCACAAGATTCACTATACGTGGGGTGTTTTTCGGGGGATCTTGAAAAATTAAAACTTATTAAATTAAAAAAATAAAATTATTAAATAAAATTATTTTAAATATTAAAACAATCTCTAAAAAAAAATATATGCAGTTATTTAAGTCAGAAGGTCATTATTCATTAAAAAAAAAAATGGACTGGAGTTCTCTATTGTGACGCAACCACAAGTACCCTGCTGATATACTACTTTTTAATGCTGTTCTCCGTACACGGCGCTACCCAAAATACACTGAACTTGATCATTTTTCACGTGCAGCCGTGGAGTTAACACAATGTCAAGCAATGTCAAGTGACTTTTTTTCCAACATCAATCCATGCCTTCTCCACTAAATCCTTTCTTACATATTCTGGTAAACACGCATTTTTTTCCACTTCCAGAACAAATCTAACATTATTTCCATGTTTTATTTTATTTATTTATTTGTGTTTTTACGCCATTTCTGTCAAACGTCAAACGAATAAGTATCAGACACAAATTATGCAACGCGTAACGTGCGATCAGCACGTGACGCATTGTCGGTATCGTGATACTGATTGGAAACCGACAGACGTCGCGTAGCGCCGTGTACGAGCACCAGCAAAATCGTACGAGGGGTACTTACGATCGGCGCGCATGATACGCGCACGAGGATCGAGTAGCATGTAAGTAGCGTCATGTACGGAGGCACTAAATGTTTTAAAATATCTCTTCAAATTGGTCGTATTTTGGCTAGCGGTCACTCGCAGGTGATTGCAAAATGGCCAAAATGTGGTAGTACTTATGGTAATACTTCCCCTGGTAATGCGCTTTTTCATCCCCCGACGAAATATCCCCGACAAAATATCCCTCGATGTAATATCCCAATACGAAATGTGTCTCCACTACGCTGAATTCTTTTTTATAACTGTTTTTGAATAATAATTATTGTCTTTACAGGATGCCTGTATTATTTTTGTCTCATTTTACTATTTTTGAACAATAATTTATTGTCTTTACAGGATGTCTTTATTATTTTTGTCCCATTTTTTGTAAGGTTAGGTTAGGTTAGGTTCTTTACAGGATGTCTTTATTATTTTTGTCCCATTTTTTGTTAGGTTAGGTTAGGTTTTAGTAGATATTTTGTTGGGGGATGTTTTGTCGCGGGATGAGACGCGCGGAACCATTTCCCCATTTCCCCAAGCCCTCCCTTACGTCTGCCTCTCAGCATCTCCTATTAATAATATTAATAATTGGATAATTTGTAGAGTGCCGTTTTTTGTGAAAAATCACCTCAATAAATGATAATATCGTGAATATTTTAATGTAATAAGTATTAATTAAATAACAAACAATTTCACGTGTTTCCTTTATTATTACTTACGTAAATCTCAATTAATTATTTCTAATGTTTCTCAATCCAATAACCCTTATTTGCTCTCGTATTCTTATTTCATACATATTTGGTTGTTTGTTGTTTCCAGTGCCCCAATATTGGGTAGCCCGCCGCGACCGCGACGCCGACGTTACAACCGCCCCCGCCCCCGCCCCCGCCCCCAGTCCCTTACTCTAATAAGAACATAATATGAATATTTTATTAACATTATTTCGCCATATTGAACCCGCAGGTGTTGCCAACACAATAATAATAATAAATTGCAGAATATGGTGGAATAAATGTTCTGTAAGGTCATAAAATACTTTGGTTTGTTCTTGGAATTTAGCGGGTCAGTTTGTTTTGGGAATTACTGTTTCCAAAGTTTGTTCAGCAGGTAGGTGTAGATACTGTTGAAAACTTAAGCTGCGAGCAATATGTTTTGGAGATTGGGTCAATATATACATTATGTTTTTTATTTTATGGAAAAAAATTGTACAGTAAATACATGTTTAGTATTATTTCACCCGCCATGCTAAGGATATTCCTGTTTTACATCGGGTGAAGTTTACAGCTAGAAATTATTCATAATACACTTAAAAATAATAATAATAAATTAGGCAATCAAGATTTATTTATAATATTTTATATGACAATTAAATTACAAAAATTGGATGGGGAATGTGAGACATACGTGAAGGGAGACATACGTGTAGTTAGAGTGCAGAATGTATGGGTATTATGATTGAAATGTATTCTATATGAAAGGATCCATATTCTTGTGTTTTGAAAGTTTGGAGTTGAGGTTTGGTTTTTAAGTTATCAGGGAAAAGGTTGAAGATTTTAGGAGCTAGATAGATGAATTGTCTTTCTGTTGACGTAGTATGTAAAGTAGATACATTTAAGTGCCGGTTGGTTATAGTTTTTTAAAGTTGGTGGCATGATTGTGTTGTAAGAGTGTTTTTTGTTGTATTTGTACAACAAATGTATGGAATAATTTTAGATGGAGCTGGCGTATACGTATTATACACGATGAAGATTCGAATTGAGGAATATTCGAAATCAGTGGCTTGTTGAGAACAATTATTACCATATTTTGTGCTTTTTGTAAAGGATCGATAATAACGTGAGCACAGCCATCCCAAATGATGATATCGTATGCTAATAAGGATTGGCAGAGAGTATAGTGTACTGTTTTCTAACCAATTCTTTACAAGCTCTATGTCGTTTTGAGCTATGTCGAATGTTCGTTTCCAATTTTTATGATGAGTTATAAGAAAAGCGTCATTTGCAAATGATATTTGTTTCCTAGTTATGGGTAGGTTACATATAGTATTGATATATATATAAGGAACAGAATAGGACACTTCCTTGCGGGACTCCGAATTGAATTAATAGAGGGTTACTTACATCTATATTGTTAATTGTTCAATCCCGGATTCGTATTAGAGGAACCGTGTTAAATATTTTATTAGGAATATGGCTAGGCAGGAATCACCTTCGTTCAGCCTGTTCAGATATTGTATTTAGGTTTTTTTAAGCCATACTGATTAGGCAAGAGAATCTTCTGGGTTTCCAGATGGAAGACAAGTCTACTTTTAACATATATTTCATTGATTTTTGACAAAACACTCAACAATGAAATGGGCGTATAATTTTCAAGATTTGTTTTAGCCACTCATGTAGATTGTGAAAACCGTTGCAAGTTCGCTTCTGAAGCGATTAACAATATGTTTTAATGGTATAGTAATAAAGTAAACCGTTTGGTGAAATTTATCATTTTCATCGAAGCTATTTTTTTAATGGAAAGTATTGTGTCGATAAAATTAAACTGGATGTGGGGGCTAGGATAAGTGCGGGATGTGAAGTGTTCTGTTGTTTTACTCGTGAAATTAAGAGTTTTGTTATTATTTGTAAAGTATTGGATACCTATTACATTCTTGGCTCCAGGCCCGAAGGTCTCTAGTTTAAACTCGCAAAGTGCAAATAAAAAAGACTCATGGTTCTTCATTTTGAATAGCGGCCAAACTGTTTCACTCGTAAAGGTCTAGAGATATATATAATGGAAAATAAAGTATTTCATTGAAGAAGATAACAATAATAATCTAAACGAAAATATGAAAGAGAACAAGACACAGAAAAACAGAAAAAAGACAATGGTCGCAATTGGGACCCGAACCCAGACCTTTCGTCTAACCGGGACGTGCGCGTTAACCATTTTCGCTATTGCCATCTTCTGTCAAACCGTCGTATTTTTTGTTATCTTCTTCTTCAATGATATATTAAATTGATGGGAATAACCTTCAAAACTTATAAAAAGAGAGTTTTTCTTATAAAAATTGAATAAAGTATTTTTTAATTTTTCTAAATTGGTGTTCGTATTTACGTAAAAAATTAATACACATTTACACAAATCAAATAGTTACCAAACTTGGGTTCCAATTTGCACTAAAATAGTAAAAAGTAAAAAAAGACTCGAAAGTTTTAATCAACCATAATTATTACCGAATTTTGTTTTTCTTTTTGATTGATAAGCGATTTTGTGTGAAGATAAATTGAACGTTAAATAGACGTAAATAACATTACAGTATGTTTGCACTTGTTTCAATTACAAATATATTTTCACAGGTTCAATAGACACAACCCAGCCGAGTAATGTATTTCCGCGTCCACGAACTTTAAAAGTTGGTTACATTGTGTAGATAGAATGATTAAACAATGAAAATCGTTCAATTTGAAAGAGAGGATACAACAAAATGCGGTAATAATATATGTAGTTACGAATGGTGAAGCTTTGAAGAAGGTGGATGAATTTGTGTACTTGGAAGTAAGTTCGTGAGAAACGAGAAGGCCTGTAAAGACTTTGGTAGATTTCTAACATTATGAGTAAAACCTCAAATTGTAATATTTAACTAATTGAAGACAATATTAGCAAAACTCACCTCTAAGACCTCTGGGTGCCGATATCTTTTTCTGATTTTTCTATTTCCAGATTTTCGATTGAGTTTCGCTAATATTGTCTTCGTTTAATTAATCATTGGTAGAAGGTTGAATACTGAAAAATGAATTAATTTAGGACTGAATCTACGTAGCACTGTGTAGCAGCAAAAACTGGGCGTACTGTACAGGGCAGGCATATACTTTATTAGTACACAACTGCTAACCCTGTACAAATCAGAAGTGCGCCTCACGGTTGAATTTGGCAGCCACCTCTGGTCTGGAGCTCCAAAATACCTGAAAAATACCCTCGACTCTGTGCAGAACGGGCGGTCCGTTTGATAGATTCTCACATCTTAACAGACGGATTGCAATCTTTAGAGCACTGGCGTCGGGTGGGAATGCTATCCTTGTTCTACCGGTATTACAATCGGTATTTCCCATAAAATACAAAAATCACCAGCATCTACTATACAACTAAAGAAAATTTCATATGATATTCTGTACAAACTGGTTTCCGAGGAAAATTGGTCAAATTTTTATAAACTTAGTGATCCAAATTTAGCCTGTGAATCTCTCATCGACATCCTTCATAAACATCTAAAAAATGCTACATCCAACACAAACAACAACCAAAGTAGTCGTGAAATTAAAATAAAACCTTGGATAACAAATGGTATTTTACACTGCATTCGTAAGGGTGACAAACTCCATAAATATTGTAAAAATAATCCTACTGATTATGAATCCCTCTTATTCTATAAACGTTACAGAAATGCTTGTAAAAATTAGCCTGTACGGCCAGAGAAGACTATTATAGGAAACAGATAGAGGAAGCTGCTAATAACAATAAACATATCTGGAATATTGTCAAAGAAATATGCTACACAGAAAAAGTGAAAACACCCATAAATAAGATCACCATCGCAGATAAAACATTAAATGCAACTGAAAACTCTGAAACAATCACAAATCATTTCAACCAATTCTTCTCAATAAAAATGAAGCATCTGAAGATTGCCTTGCAAACAATATCTCTCTGGACAATATGAGTTATAACCCTTTCAGAAAAATGAAACAATACAACTTTGTATAAACCACTTATATAATGTGCAAATCCGACCGGTTTCGGAACAAACGTTCCTTCGTCAGGAAAAGCTTATACTAATTTGACAGTTTAGAACAATGTTTTATTATGGTAGAGTGGAGCCGTTGTTAGTTAATAATGTAGATTGGGTGGGTAGGTATTAGTGTAGAGTGGGTGGGTATGGGAACAAATCCATGATTGGGCTATATGACAATATTTTTTGTTTGTTGATAATAGATTCATTATTTTTAAGGGATTTTTTAATTTCAAAAGCTTCTAAGTTATCTAAACGTTTTCCTTTATGATTAATATGAAGAATATTAAAAAAAAAACACAGGGATAAATATTCTTCATATTAATCATAAAGGAAAACGCTGAGGCAAAGAGTGTGTGCCAAGACCGAGTTGTTTGGCGGTCCGTCCTCTCTGCCTACCCCTGCGGGGAAACGGCGTGATGGTTAGTTAGTTAGTTAGTTAGGAAAACGTTTAGATAACTTAGAAGCTTTTGAAATTAAAAAATCCCTTAAAAATAATGAATCTATTATCAACAAACAAAAAATATTGTCATATAGCCCAATCATGGATTTGTTCCCCTACCCGCCCACTCTACACTAATACCTACCCACCCAATCTACATTTTTAACTAACAACGGCTCCACCCCTACCATAATAAAACATTGTTCTAAACTGTCAAATTAGTATAAGCTTTCCCTGACGAAGGAACGTTTGTTCCGAAACCGGTCGGATTTGCACATTATATAAGTGGTTTATACAAAGTTGTATTGTTTCATTTTTTCTATAATAGATAACCACAAAGTAATAGCTACATTCAAAAATATATAACCATTTCATTCTCACTCCAACAACAGAACAAGAAATCAATGAAATCATCACTTCACTCAAAAATACACACTGCACGGGAATTGACAATATATCCACTAAACTAATTAAACACCTCAAACCAATCATCACTAAACCCCTTGAACATATCACGAATCTAAGTTTTCGAACTGGCTCTTTCCCAAACACACTAAAACATTCAATAATTATTTCTGTCTTTAAATCAGGGGACAGATCATCCGTGAATAACTACAGACCAATATCTTTGCTGAGTCCGTTCTCAAAAATAATTGAAAAAACGGTAAAACGAAGACTCTACAAATTTCTTGAAGACAATGAAATCCTGTCAAGAAATCAATACGGCTTCCGCAAAAGTCGTAGTGCCTCAGATGCAATTGCAGATTTTACTAAATTAATATCTGATAACCTCGATAAAAGTCGCAAACCCCTTGCTGTATTCTTGGACCTAGCTAAAGCCTTTGATACTGTATCTCACCGCATACTTCTGAAAAACTCTTGCAGATAGGAATAAAAGGGATTCCGCTTAAATGGTTTAACTTTATCTAACAAACAGATCCCAGTCAACTATTATCAATTCCGCTAAAGAATACAGAAGTTCAAGTTTACCAATCACGTATAGCATGCCCCAAGGCAGTGTATTAGGCCCACTTCTCTTTCTAATATACATGAACTTTTTATGCAATTTGAATAATGGTGGCACTATAATATCTTTCGCTGGTGACACAGTTATTGTATTTGAAGGTGAAAATTTAAATTCAACCTTTGAAAAAGCAAACTATGGCATAAATGTACTGGTTAGATTCCAACCTCCTTACTCTTAATATTGATATAACAAAATACCAATTTTTTTCTATACGGAAACCAAATCTCCCCCAAAGTTGTCATAAACTTACCATACATTCATGTTCACAGATCCCTAACACGCCTACTTCACAAAAACTATTCATGCGATGACCTAAAAAAATCAAACTAAATTAAGTACTTAGGGGTTATTATTGACGATCAACTGCGTTGGGAGGCACACATGAATTCTACAACAAAAAGACTTCGCAAATTATGCTACATTTTCTACTCTCTCAGATCTATTCTTAACCTACAAACACGGATATGTGTTTACTTTGCACTTTTTCAATCAATTGCTACGTATGGTATTGTGGGATGGGGAGGGTGTGCAATGTCAATTCTATATCCCATGGTCTTAATTCAAAAACTTTTGCTAAGGATAATATTCAAATGTAACCCATCACACCCATCAGAACCACCTTTTAAAAAATTCACAGTGTTAGACATTCGATAATTATACATAAAGACAATTCTCATATTCCTATGGAAAAATGATTTGATGGAAAAAACGCAAAAAAAAATCACACTCGGTACTCGTCACACCTAAAATGTATAATTCCTACAACTAAAACAACTTTCGCACAGCTTAAGGTTCTCTTATATTGCTCCCAAAATGTTCAACTCATTGAGTATTGATACTAGGAAATCGAAAACTGATAAGCTTTATATCATAAGTGTACAGGATTGGTTATTTACGAAGGGGAGAAACTATATTAAAGAATGTCTGAAGTCTACAAATTAAGTTAATTTGCTTTATTATTATTATTATTTTTTTTTTTAATTCAAATTTTTAAAAAAACTTCTGATAATTATCATAATAATATTTATATTTGGATGACTTATTTTCAACATCTCCACAAGAAGAGTCATTCATTTATTTATCTACTTATCATGTATTTATGTACCTATTTTATTTAAGCGAAACAGCAGCCTACAATAAGAATAGTTTATTTATATTTTTATTTTTTATTTATTTAATATAGATATATAGTACAGTGGTTTTATATAAATTACATATCGGTACACAAAATTGCAATCTCACCAAAGAAGAAACTAGTTCTTGTGCTTGATGAGCGAGTTACACTAATTATAACAGAAATAGAATAACATTATGCAATAGGTAAGTATATAATGGGAACAATTGAAACTTCTGGATTATCTATAAGTGTAGGTGTACATACATGGGATACGGTTACAAACTAAAATATTATGCACTTAAGTGAAATTCGAAAAATCTAAATAAAATAGAGATGAATATAGATTGAAAATACATAGAAAGAAAGAGAAAAACAGGTAATTATTAAGTTAATTATTCCCGATGAAGTGTAGCTTCAGTTTGAGTTTAAGTTTATTGATGTCTTTGGTTTTTTTTATTTCAATCGGAAGGTTGTTGAAAAATTTTATTCCTAAATAGATATAATTGTTTTGCATTAGTTTGGTATTAAATTTTGGTATTTTGAAATTGTCTTCATATCTTTTTGATTGATGGGTTTCAAATTTTTTGATGATGTTATCTTTGTAAATTTGGTTAATTGCATTTTTCTTGAAGATATTCTCTACTCGAGGCACCGTGAAATCGGCGAAAAGCGTTTCTGTTGGATAAGTGGAGGGTTTCTTTAGGATTACTTTAATGATTAGCTTCTGGATCACTTATTATTATTATATAAATATTATCTACTTAATTGAAAAACCACAAAGAATTCGTTGTCATACAAAAACATTGTACCTAACTAAACTATATATTAACCAATAACAATTCTTACATTTATATAATTATATATTCATAATTCGACTACCATAATACGGGCATGTGCCTAGCGTGGTAGTCTAATCACTTGTAAAAACTGTATAAAAAGTTATATGATGAATAAAGAAAAAAAAAAAAAAAGGAAGATGCTCCGAGGAATTAGCATCATTGATCCCTTCGGCACCGGTGCATAGTCGGGATAAACGCCAAACGCGTGCCCAACATTTGTACATGGTTAAAATTTGTCACATGAGAACAGGTCGCTTCTTCGACTGATTCTTGTGTTCAACAGCTCGGCTGTTGAATGATTTGCCGGCCTCTGTGTTTCCTCCTTCCTACAACATGGGTCTCTTCAAGACCAATGTTCTTTCCTTCCTCTCATCAAAAAGACCCTCCACACAGCATCCCAGATGACATAGGCCCAGAGGGAAATTATTTTCCTCAATTTCCTCATTTCCATCTGTATTCTGCCCCTCCCTCCCTTCCTCCATCTTCCTATACTCCTTCATAAAATTCATAAATACAAAACACAAGCAATAACAACAAACATATCAGAAACTCTAGACAACTCTAGATAACTCTAGAAAAAACTAACTAACCATCACGCCGTTTCCCCGCAGGGGTAGGCAGAGAGGACGGACCGCCAAACAACTCGGTCTTGGCACACACTCTTTGCCTCACTCACATTCATACATCGTCTCATACATTCTCTTCTATTATTCTGACTTTTGACATGACCCGACTCAAGTATCTGATTCACTTGATCGTGCCATGTCTTCCTCGGGCGTCCCCGACTTCTTCTACCATTCACATTCGCGTTGTATATTCTTCTTACACTACTTCCTTCGTTCATTCGCTCTATATGCCCAAACCATCTGAGGGTCCCTTTCTTAATCTTACTCACTATGCTTACATCAAAAACGTAACATCCAATAAGCAACTGCGAATACAAAATTTGGAAAAAAACCGCTTCATTCTACGGTACTAAACTTTCTTTCTCATTCAAAAATCAAATCATTCGAATCAAAATACAGGCTGCAACAGAAACAAATCAAACACTAAAGAATAAAGATGCCTGTGTATTATTTCATCTTGTCTGCCTTCCTCTGCGGTGAAATGATTTGTTAGTTGTCGAGAGGTTTATAGATTCTGACAATATAATGGGAATGATCTATTGAACATGGCACACATGTAACGACATGGGATTGCTTACGAAATAATGAAATATATAGGTATTCGTACTCACACACTTGATTGTAGCTTGTCCTGATTCACATACACCCACACGTGATCTTCCATGGGAGTGTGCACAATATATCTACCCTATTTGATGATATATACTGAGAGCCAGGAAACAAGGTAATGGATAGATATGCAAATTACAAGGAACATTTCCTTTATGCAAATTGCGCGCTGCAGAAATGTTAACTGATTTAATACGCAATGTCTTAAAGTCACCGCTCTAACCCTAACCCAGTTACATTAGTCGTAGCTGATCTGAATACCATTTGAACGTCTATTTGTTCAGTTTTCGGAACAACTCACATAGGTCTCATAGAAATCGTTGTGTCTCACTAACTATCATAGTGAGAATTATGATGTAAACGGTGTTAGAAAGAGAAAATACCACGCATTCAAATATAAAAGAAATAAAATGTAGACCTTCATGAAACCAAAGTTTCCAATCGCAACTTGAAATAAATTTCTGAAACTGTGCGATTTTTTACATGGAACGACAAAAAAGTGTCAATAAAAAGTATCAAAAGTATAAAAGTATAAAAGTATAATAAACAAAAAGTATAAAAGTGTCAAAAAAGTATCAATAACGTTTTTAACACATTAAATTTGTCTAATAAAATATGTATGTGTTTTTATTTTTTTCGTTATCAGTAATTTTAGTTAGAAAAAGAGGTGAGGTGGGTCACTTTAAAACCTTTTTTATGTTTGCATGCTAAAATTTAATATTTCAAAAAGGTTTATATGTTTATTTTGTATTTGTTGGGCACTGACTATGTAACAATTTCTAGACATTTTTGTTTTTAAGAGTTTTAATTTCCAATGTTACTTCAATTTTTTTAAAGTTTTAAGTTTGCTCGTTAATGATACGGACAAAAAAAATATAATTAAAGTAACAAATGTACATTGGAAATTAAAACTCTTAAAAAAAAAAGTTTATTTTGATTTATAAAATTTGGAGGTGTGTTTTACCACCTTTCAAAAACAGTTTATATTTTTCGGATTCGTTCTGAAATATTCCATTTATTTGGATTTTATTGTAAATCGGAAATATTTTCACATTCTGCCAAATATGATCGAGACCTGAGGGTTTAAATCAAATCAGACAAGTATTAGATAGTTAGAAACAAAATGAAAATTAAATTTCCCGGTCCCATCACCGTTGTAAAAGCAGCCTCCCTATTAGTGGAAGACCCTCTGTTAAACGTTGTCTACGAATCAGGAGGTCACGGGCTTGAATCCCAGGGTTCGCAAATATAATTTATTTAATTAATTTGTGATATTTTACAATATGTCGTCATTTTAAATAATTTATTGTATATTTGTGGCAAGTTGCAGATTCAGATTCGCAATGTTCGCAATGTGACCAGGTCTGAATAGCAAGGTGTTTTACCACCTTCCTCTGCCCCATTCCTTCCCTCTCCAATAACTGCAGCCTCACAACATATCCCAAATGGGGAAGCTATAGTCTCACTGGCTCTAGACGGTTGGGAACCGTTGGGATTCTTGTGCTGTATGTCTCACTTTAAAAAACATATATCTAACAATTATTATTACTAGCATACATAAACATCACCGAAATTGTGATTTTTTATTAAAAAAAATCGAGTTCATCTACCCCCTAACCTCTAGCAATTTCGAACCAATCTTTTATTTATCGTGGTTAGGCCACGTTGAGACGACTTATTTATACGTTTATATTTACCATTGTAAATCAAATTTAATAATAACATTACCTCTTAAGTTAGATTTACGTTAAATTTGAAATGAAAAATTGAACGGAGTTCTAAGAAAAAAAAAAAAAATAACAATTATTATAAGCAATAATTATCCGCCTGAAACACTCATCTTCATAAAAGATACTTGCCGCCAACGGGACTTGAACCCGTGTCAACTAATTGTAAATCAGAAGGACACGGGTTCAAGTCCCGTTGGCGGCAAGTATCTTTTCTCGGAAGATTTTTCAAGGCTGATAATTATTGCTTATAATAATTGTTACCCTTTGTGCTATGCATAAAAATCTTGTCTTAAACGTTAGTTTATCATTAAAAAAAATAATAAAAAATAATAAATTGAACTAATCTGTTACCACCGTTAGCATTTTGATTTGAGATGAGCTTATCTCCCATCTAACCTTATGGACCAATCATTGAAATAAAAAACATAGACCTAAAAAGTAAATATAAAATTTATAAAATTTAAAGTATACGAATATAGTTTCAAAATAAGTTATTGGATAATTTGGAAACGATTTGTTTCCCGCCTATAACCTTGGTATTTTAAATTATAAATCTATTCTTTGTAAAGCACCACTTTTTATCAGAATTGATATTAAACAGCCAATAGTTTTTATAATATTTTGCTTTATTGGCAGTACTAGCCGATATAATATTTTAATATCAATTCTGATAAAAAGTGGTGCTTTACAAAGTGTATTTTTTTAATTTATTATATAATGTCACACCACAAAGTATTTGCTTCCTTCGATAATATAAATCTATTCGTTTATGTAATATGAATGGAATTAAAGGAAAATTTCACGGAATATAAATTCAATTTTTGTTTTAAATCGATTGATACTATGAACACATTTCAAAGTATCATTAAAATAAGGTCTGTGATTGAAATGTTCCATTAAAAATCAACTTGGGCCTTTTAAAAGCCCAAATCAAACAAAATTCGGAAAGCTTTTCATTAATTTTAAATCCTCATATCCGAGGCTGTATTTTTCGTTCCTTAATTGAGGTAAATACTAAAGACTTAAATGAGCTTCCAACCAAAGATTAACAAATTAATTTGCCAGGACCACGTCATTAATCATTCAAATGTTGTGTGCAGAATTTTGAAAACTTAGTTAAAATTAAGCCTCGTAATTAATTAATGGTTGGGGAGATAATAATTCGAGCAGAAAATTCAATCAAAATTGGGTGAGACTCACGTTACTGAGTTTAACACCTCGCACAGAGTAGGAGAAGAAATAAAGCAAGTTCCAAAGATCGATCGAGTATGTTTGATAATTTTAAAAAGTACTAGAATCAGTCAAAAAGTAATGCCTCCTCTTTTTTTCTCCTTTAATTGTCAAGAAATAAAAATGCAATTACACGGGTTGAAAACCACACTGTTGACGAATAATTTGTTACTTTTCAATATAATCTCCGTCCATTTCTAGAGCTTTGGTTCATCTTTTAACAAGTGTATGTATCACGGTGTTGTAAAAAGTACAGTCACATCCAGAATATCATTGCCATAACGTTCCCCGCCGATCACACAGTTTTGAGACAGACATGAAACGAACTGAGGTTCGAATCCTACGAAATCCAAAAATAAAACATTTTCATTTGTGTGAAATCATTATCCAATCTTCAAACCACTTTGAACGAAACAGGCAAAAGAAAAGAAAGCGATATCTAGCGAGTTTCTAGTTTCACTCCTACCGCGTGCGAATTACACTCTGATTTTTTTTCTACTCTGGAACTAAATGCAAATAATGCTGCTTTATAATTCGCTAATTTTTAAACCTTACATTTTGATTTGAACCCACGACCTCTGTCCTATACAAGGCCACGGGGCTCATCATTCGGGTCATACAAAGCTTAGCTCAACAATTAAAATTTGCATAAATTCTAAACTACATAAACTGTTTTATATTGATATTTTGAAGTAATTAATCAGCTCTCCCAATTGTTTTTGTCTATTTCTATGTCTAGCTCTTATTTGTCTGTACTTGTGTGTCTTTTGTTATTTTTAATATTAATCTTATCCTACTTAAAAAGTGTTTTAATTTCAATTTTAATCTTATCCTGATGAAGAAAACATAGTTATGGAAACATGTTGATAATATTAATATTGATTACATCGTGGTTTTATAAGTTATTAGTTTTCATTTTATTAAACCATTTCAACTTAAAATTTTCAAGAATTTTGGTTTACGTTTGGTTTTTAAGAAATTTGGCTTCCCATCAAGATGATTTAAATAGCGACCTGAATCACTCTGAACAGATACGCTATGGTTGAGCATTTCTTAGAGACTGACAATTTATTTGGATTTAAGCCAAAAGAACTGGGAATGCTTAAAGCCTATTGAGCATGCCTAATTACAGAGGTGATTAAAATGTATAAGCACCCAATTAATATTAATACGACGACGGGTTAACACCAAAAGCTTCTAATAACCCGGCTTTGAGGGGTGTTTCCAAGTAGAGACCTTAATAATAGACGTAATCATAACTCGCGAGGATAGAAATAAGGCTCCACGGTAACCCTACAATTTGAAAAAGAATATCACTAAATCATATCACATGCCCTTCGTACAAGGTTGAAAGTTTCATTTGACATTTTGGCCTAAATTGACTTAGGGGGATTACATTAATTACGTGAGCTCAAAAGGTGGGGGGGGGGGGTGTCCAGCAAAATCTCACGTCTAATGAAAAGAATATACAAAGTGGCCCAAATTTATCTCACCAAAGAAAAACTGCTCACTTAATTAATGTAGGCCCCCTTATCTGTAAAAAAAATTCTTACTTTTCTTTCTCTTCAAAACTTTATCTATAATATGTGTAAGTTATTTCGGAGAAAATTAAAACAATTTTTATTAATTTTATAGAACGGCGAAGTTCCATTTATTTTTTTTGCGACTTGGTTCTATCTACCATAGATAAAATATTGTTATTTGGTTCCATTCGCCTTTTATTTCGATCTCAGCCTTCGAGACAATCAGGTTCTATCTTCGAATTGCTATAACTCGGAAAAAGACAAAAAAATTACATTTATAAACATAGTAAATATGCAAGATGTATTGTAATAAAACTATCCTTACGTTTAAGAATATTCTACACAAAAAAGTATGGTAAGTAGCCGCAAAAATATGTTAAAATAATCACCACGCCGTTCTTTGCTAAGTTTTTTTGACTAGATCTCACGTTTTCGCATGAAATGTTACTAAACATTTAGATAGTTTAATTAATTACATTATGTTCTTCACAATCGCTTTTTCACAAATGCTAATTTTTATTATTTTATCAGTCTACCGATCATTCGAGAAGTATTCGGAGGAAACAAGAGAACACCACATTATAATATAATACATATTTTAATAGAGGTAATAATTTTTTTATTGTTTACGTGCCTATTAAAGGGGGTAAAAAGTCCACCGATTTAATAATATCTTCAAATCTTTGATCGAGTTTTATAATATCACTAGCGAGTTCCCGGCATGCGCTGCTATGTCACTTAATAACGAAATTGTTTCTTCCTTCGTGTACTTTCCCATTCGTCTCATTCCCCTTTCCCCTCGCCTTCTTCCTCACCCGTGTTCCCTTCCCCTCACGCGTTCCCACTCCACCTTCCGCCTTCCCTCTCCCCACTCCCCTCTCCCGCTTCCTCCGTCCCGCAAGCCCCCTCCCCAGTTCCCGAGTCCCGGTACATTCAGTTTTTTTATAAATTGCGCGACACCTATTGCATTTTTTACTAATTTCATAATGCCAGTATAAATATAGAAACCATCGCAGGCATGCACACATCAAATCCCCAAAGTTTCATCGCAATCGGATGAATGGTTAGCAACGCATAATTTCATGATGCCAGAACTGTCTATATGTACGAGTATAGACCATCGTGGGAATGCGCACATCAAATCCCCAAAGTTTCATCGCATCACATCGGATGAATGGTTTAGCAACGCATAGACATCTCATATATACATACTCATATATTTATGGGTGATCGGCCAACTCAGAATGAAACCAACTCAGAACCACCTCAGAAAGGTCATTAAGAGTGATGATAAAAAAAATGCATATTGGTAAAAAGCACTAACTTTGTGGCTCGCCATAATTTACAATAAAAAACACATAAATTTGTTTAAGACCACTTTTATTTTAAAACACTCTACCGGTTTCAGAAGCACCCTTCCTTCGTCAGGAGAATATTATAACCATATATTAGTTATAATATTCTCCTGACGAAGGAAGGGTGCTTCTGAAACCGGTAGAGTGTTTTAAAATAAAAGTGGTCTTAAACAAATTTATGTGTTTTTTATTGATAAAAAAATGGTTCAATAGATTAAGTTAGGTTAGGGTTACCGGCTATTTTAAAATTACTTTTTCAAAGCTTTTAATAACCTTTCTGAGATGGTTCTGAGTTGGTTTCATTCTGAGTTGGCATGGAACTACATTTATGTACGTAGATTTTCTTAACATACTAAATTTATATATTACGTAATTTGCCTGCAACATTACGCAAACTCAATATTATTGATGCTATCTTCGAATTTCCCCCACACCAAAGATAGTTATCGTTGATTTTGTAGATCGGAGACTTAAGCGAGTAGGTATTAGGGGATAAATTCTATTAAGTTTGAATGCTTGAATAATGTTCTAATGTTGATATTCCAACCCTTACACGACAAGGCGATAATCTCCTTTGGAATAAATTTCCTATTTAGTAACGAAACATGCTAACAGGTTTCATTGGCGTGTAGTAACTTTTTACGAATTTGGGCGACTTTCCATTAAAAAATATTTTGAAGTGAACATTTATTTAGCACCATTGTGATTTGAAACTCGATGAAACGAAAAAGCGACACTAAAAAGAGACAAACACATACATATATAGGATTTAACCTGTGATAGGATGAGATAGACTAATCGGTCTCCTTTTTGTGCGGTGATTCGTAACCTCCCCATTCTTGTCTACTTTAGTTTTCTAAAGGTTTCACTTCTACCGCGTGTTAACTGCACACAATTTAGTTTTATTTTGAAAAAAAATTGCATTGTTTCTATACAGGAGGTACTGAGAAAAATAATTTCCCTCGGGGCCTTTGTCATCTTTGAAGATGCTGTGTGGAGGGTCTTTATGGAAAGAAAAGAAGGAGTGAACATGGGTCTTGCAGAGACTCATATTATAAGAGGGAGGAAAAACACATAGGCCGGCAAACCGTTCCTCAGCCGAGCTGTAGAACTCAAGAACGCGTCCGTTCTCATGTTGGGCGCGCGTTGGATGTCAACATACCTACGTGACGCCTGTGCTCTAGCTCTAGAGGTTGCGATCCACTTGTTAAGATAGGAGAATCAATCAAACGGAAAATTAAAATCTGCTTGAGTAAATTATGTTTACGTACGTTTGATTTTTGAGGTAATTGGCATTGTTGCGTTTCTTCCCCTCTCTTGAGCCAACCTTTCAAACAGTCTTGTGAATACATCATCAGGACACATCTTCTAAAACCTTGATAATAATGCATTGGGAAACATTTTTAATAGTTTTATTTAAATTTTATCTCTTAAAAAAAACCAATAAGTTTGAAGAAACCTACGAAATTTTGTGAAATCGGTGTAGAAATATCAAAAAATAAGAGGTTTATGGATATCGTAATGGTCTGAAAAAATCTGATTATTTATGCATTAAACCGCTTACTCGTTAATACGGAATATTTTTTATTCAAACTGTTGTATTTAGCTTTATTATCACGAAAAATGAGTATTTAAGTCGGGGGAGACCAAAAAACATGCAAAAAATATGCATTTAACATTTTAATTTTGTTTAAATTAATTCACTTACGCGATTACAAATTCTTCGCCATATTCTATTTATATCAACAACTTATATGTTCATAGACAATCAATCCTTCACATTTTCCAAGGTACCAATAGCTAGAATATTAAAAAAGATTGCCATAGCGGAAAAATTGATTCTCAAATATTTTAGGAAGGTACACCAACTAGTATTGTGGAGTTTTTATGCCTTGACGCGAGTAGGCGTTATAAAGGGGCACGTTCTTTTGTATCACAAACCATGTTACACAAACCTAGCGTAGCCGCTAAACTACTTGAAAACTGGGATGTTTTTCTTGCCTTGACGCGAGTAGGCGTTATAAAGGGGCACTTTCTTTTGTATCACAAACCATGTTACACAAACCTAGCGTAGCCGCTAAACTACTTGAAAACTGGGATGTTTTTCTTGCCTTGACGCGAGTAGGCGTTATAAAGGGGCACTTTCTTTTGTATCACAAACATGTTACACAAACCTAGCGTAGCCGCTAAGCTACTTGAAAACTGGGATGTTTTTCTTACCTTGACGCGAGTAGGCGTTATAAAGGGGCACTTTCTTTTGTATCACAAACCATGTTGCACAAAACCTAGCGTAGCCGCTAAACTACTTGAAAACTGGGATGTTTTTCTTGCCTTGACGCGAGCAGGCGGTATAAAGGGGGCACTTTCTTTTGTATCATAAACCATATCACACAAACTTATACCAACATAACAAAATGACATTTGAAAATAATGTTTGAAAATGGACGGTCTCGTTTCACAGAATGAAAGCTAATTTTAATTTTACGTAATCGAAATTAAGAATGAAATATTTTCCACTTCCCCCAATGCAAATAGTTGTCTTTTAATGTAAATGGTGAATCAAAAGATTTTTTCAAAAAAAGTGCGTATTAACCATTGCCAGCGATCTCAAAAATTTACCGTATTTTAGCTCAACCAGTGAGTAGGTAGGTACTGTACGTCATTAATTCCTGGCTAGGAAAATATAACTAGTTGAATCAATATATACAAGAATTTATTTTATGATGTTGGCACTTTCGGCAAATGTCACATTTGATTGTCTATTATCTATTTGTTAAAAAAGGAATATTCCGTATTATCCGTGCATCAAACTTCAACAACACGAACGTTCCGTATTATCCGTGAGGTGGACTAACTGCATTTTTACCAAAATCTGAAGGTTCATGATTACATTCTTCGTAATTGACCGAGTGCAGTGATATCCTGTTTTGCATTTCATCTGTCCTTAAATTTTTTTGTACGTTCCGTTTCGGTTTCTAGATGATGGCCATTTTAATGGTTCAGTAAAGATTACTGACGTTTCTTTTGACAAATTGTATAATTCCTTATTTGAAATCTTAAAAAACATATTACAAGAAATGTATGGTTGATTAGTAGGGAGATATTTAAGTACTTACTTAAATCTTGTGATTTCAGAGGAAATGATTTTGGTTTTGATTTATTAACTAAGAGAAAAGAAGAAATTTCCCTTTTCGACGCGAGGTCTACTGTTCATGGAACTACTATTTATGAACCTAACAATAAACGTGTTTTAAATTTTACTCAACTGATAAACAACCATATTTAACCTGCATTAACCTGCAATGGTTGTTCATTAGGTTTGTTAACGTTTTTCTTATTGATAAAGACCCCAGTATCTATACAAATAAACATTTAAATTTTCATGAATGGACGACTGTTTCCATGAGGTTGTCTTCTAAATATAAGTACTTGCCTAATACCTACCCCAATCTAGTTGAGTTATTTTATGGTATTTCAAATTTCAAACCTTTAATCCGCCAGCTTTTTGAATGAGCTTTAAAAGCGATATTTGTGTTGTCAGCCCACAGATATTTGTGTTGTCAGCCCACACGTTTCAATAAACGGCCGAACACGTCGAGGAAATAAAAATTACAATGTCTGTTTGTTCAAGCCATAAACAGAGATAAAACATTTTATTCGTCCAGTTGGACAAAAGTGACACAATGTGGAAACATTGCGGTGAAATTCAATGTTTCAATGGAACCATTTCAAACACTTGAATTTCCATAAAAACCTTTTTTATCTGTTTCAAACTGAAGGGCCTTGATGAGTTTATTTAATACCTTAATTGCGATAAAGCCACATTATGTGGGATTAATTTACTTGGAAATTATTGAAAATAATCGTTGAATCTGTACCATTCAATTGAAATCCGTTATTGGTATTTAGCATTCATTCGTACATTTTCCTAAATTGTAATTCCTAAATACAAATACCTTTTTTTCTACCTACCTTATGACGACTAAATACAAATATGTGTCATAGTTCATGGTGTTCAGTTGGAAACAGTTGGAAAGTAAACGTCAACCTGTCAACACATATTGTGAGTGTTGATTACGGGGCTTTTTTATGTGACTACGCACAACCGTGTCGAAACAGAAAAAAACCATCGTGAGCTCGCGAGTTTGATAGTTCATTTGATGGACAGCAAAATTTAGGTAAGCGAAATAAGAAAATAGGTTACGTCGGCATTCCTTGACTTTTCTCATTCTTTCCGCTTTGCGGGTACCTCGTTAAGTCCCCAAAATCCGTATTAAAATAACACACTTCCGATAAAAAAATCGGGTTTGAAAGGCGTATAAGATTTCAATATGAATAAATAGCGTACCCGCGAAAAACCACTCTTTAGTAATTGTAAGATTTGTAACGCTGGAAGTATTTATTAAAAATTAAATTTTCCTCAGGATTAATGCCTTTCAAAATATTAAATTTTCCTATCGAATGTTGGTAAACTTGAAAAATTATGACATTTGTCCAATGACATTATAAAAATACAAGACATGTTATATTCTGTCGATGTTATTATTCAATCTAAAAAAATATGTAGCGCCGCTTATGAAAAGATATCCATTAAAAAAATATGTATATGAATGGGTCGCTAAATTGTGTCCACTGGTATATACAATTCAATGAAACCACTTGCACCAAGTATGTCTCAGTGACATATTTTCACTATATTATTTCTCTAACCATCTGTTAAGCATTTAAACAAATCAAATTCGCACTTCGAATGAAGAATTATAAATTCATGAAATAATGTTTGTACCTACTTTAACACTTGTCTGATTTGATACGTTAAAATTATAAGTTCATAGACGTTCAAGAGTAATGTTACGCATTACGCAGAAATACTTGACTAACTAACCCATGCACCAACAACCGGAATAGAATGTTAAAAGAGGGAAAAATTAAAATAATTAATTTTCGGGCTGCAAGTAATCAAAAGCCGAAAAAAACTTAAGCAAAATAATTTCAGTCCTTTTGAAGAACCGTTTTTCATTCTTTACAGTTCTTTATTTACGCTTCAATTCCCATGTCAAAGTTAATGAAGATTTTTCTTTTCTCTATAAATAAAATAGCTTCCATATATATGGTTAAGACAAAAAATAAAAATAACCTACCCCCACCCTTATTTACGGGTGTGTCACCTACAGGTGACACTGGGCATTGTGCTTGAAGACTCTGAAAAGGAAACAGCATTTTACTTATTCTTGGTGTAGGAATAAAATAACAGTTTTATAATAATATTTATTTTTATAAAGTTTTATAATTATATTTTTTTATATAAATAAACAGAGCACTTATTTATTGTGAAAGCTATACCAACACTTTAGATGCTAACCGATATTACACTTGGCGCACATTTTTCTGGTACGTTGGTAACAATATCCGCATATTTCTTGAGAGTAGTCTATTTACGAGTGATCGTCAACACTTCCTGCACTCCTACCTCGGTAGGCACTCTTATCTGCAGAGGTATGCTACAATTGAATTTGAGGATCGGAGGCTTTCCATATGTTTCCAAGTATTTGGTTGTGACATTTCGTCGGAAATCGCAGTGGTTCCAGTTGTTTTCCGACTGCCTTTTGAGCAGCCATGCATTTTGGCAAGCTGCATCTAAACCAAAAGCAAACAGAGAGAACCACCACTATTTGCCGCGAAGAGCTACCCTCCTGGAGTGAACGCTTTCGTCAAAATGGTCTACCCCACCCATGTACTTATTGTACATCTTGGCAATCTACTTTAATTTTCGCCAGTGTTTTATCCACATATCTAATTCGTTCCACTTTCGAGATAGGATTCAATCAATGGCAGTTAGATGCAATTAGGTGACAATACTATATTCATGCCATTTAGCTGCAATGATTTTCTCGGAAACTTTATGACATGACACTTTCTTCATGTCATTTGAGTGTGGCAAATTGCAGTTTTCCAGACGGTTTTCCCGAATAGTATACCTGTACCCCCAGCATTCTGCTCTCGCAATTATTTAGAGTTAGAAAATACTTCTTCATCACGGTCTCCCCTACCACAAGAAATAAAATTATTGCTGAGACTGTTGTTCCGTTTTTTTTTATATTATTGTCTTTTTTTCTTCGGGGTAGGAACGACGATTTCATCTCCTTCTTCTTCAAGTCATGTACACTATTTTCTCCAGAGATGGAAGTTCTATTTTGGAGTTCTACTAGAGATCGAAACATGCGACTGGGAAGATGAAGAATATTAGTCTCTTTTTCATCTCCACTATCTTCGTCCATCACCACAACATCCATCAGAAGGAAATAAAATAATATCGCCTGGGTCCTCCCCGGCCTGCAATTCCTCCACAATCTCATCTAACGTCAACCTGTAATACGTAAACAAATTCTAAAACACCATCACAACGAAGCGATAAGGTCAAAATGTTAACAACGGCCTAGTTATTTATTACTAAGAATAAATTTCGAACAATAGTCATTGTACAAATTGAATAAATACAATGCCCAGTGTCACCCACAGGTGACACGGCATATTTCCAACGTTGTAACAAACATTCTATAAATTATTTTTGTCACAAAATACATTTGTATTTTAGCTTATTTATTTATTGTATATTATAAGAAAAAAAAATAATACGTACGGCTTAGGCATTTTTATTTCACTTTATGTCGTAAGAGATCACACAAAATCAGACTGCTCCAATTTCGCGTGAAACACGAGAATGAATTTGATAAATGGTGTGTGGCTAGTGTTTGCCAGAAAAAAATAACGAATAGAGTAACTACTTGCCTTTACTATGATAGTAGCAGAATTTGAAAATAAAATTTCCATGTGGTAGAAAAAAAATACTAAACTTGTGTCACCTACAGGTGACACTGGGAATTGAAGAGTTTTAATACTGCGGAATTATTTCAGGTTTCTGTAATCGTCTTATTCAGGGGAGCTTTTTAGTTATTTTCCCTTTGCGACGTTATCAGCCAACATTGTCCGTCATCTTGTATTCCCTTTTGTCTTTCCCGACAGATTACACAGTTTTTCGCTTTAAACTTGAAAATTCAACGTACTTTGAGGAGTGATTATATTCACATTCTCGCTGTGCCATTTCAAAGAAAAAATGTACATATAAAAAAGCAATGGCCACATATTTTATTGAAAAGTAATCAAGGACGACAATTTTCACAAGAGCACTTTAATACAACGTGGGAAAATATAATTTGCTTTCAGAGTAAATGTTTTTTTCGAGAATATGCAGTATTATCTAACTCCACTCATCTGCCATAAATGATTGATACCGCAGGACCGTCCAAAGGGTGGGTTGGCTCAAAAAGGAGAGGTAGTTCAAAAATGCTTAGTTATTAAAAAAAACATATTAAACCTCAGTAACAGTACCCACTACCTGCCTTTCTCTGATGTTGTTCTATTATATCCAGTGGCTTTAAATTATTCGTGATATTATTCTCATAGTAAGCTTGCTATAAAACAATATGTATTTAGAATTTCTTAAAATATTATCACCAGCCCAATACTTTCAGAAACTTTCCGCCTCCTTCGAGTGCGAAGATATAAATATTATAAATATATAGTGTACTGACATATTATAAGATAGAAAAGGCTGCCACAGGAAGATCCTGTGTCGGATGTTCGCTACATTTTCTGTTGCAAAAATATTTTGATGAAACTTTTGGTAATTAGCGATTTCTACAAGTTGACAAGAAAGTAAACAATATCGAAGTTGGTCGAAAATGTATTTTACCTGTTCACTTCCATTGTTACTCCTAAGTTATGTGAAGTATTTTCTGTAAGCAGCAGATGTGTATTTTTCCACGAAGCTATTTATCTCTTTTTTAATATTTCTTGGAACATGTCGACTGTCGGCACATCGATGATACGATAAATAATGTTTATTTGTGTGAACAAACTTTACGTGTTACGATGATTTATTCATTACTATCTCAAATTGGGAGGTGGATATAGGTACCGCCACTCCGGGAACCATTTATTAGATAACAACACCTCTGCCATAGGTCACCTCAATTTGGTGACTGAGCAGGGGTGCCCTGGTTCATGGAGTGAGGTTTGTCCGGGTCTTGGAAGCTGATGCGTCTGCCTACCAGCTGCATAGCAGGCTGGATCAGGAGATACTGGTTAAGGAGGTCTTTTGACCTCTCCAGCCAGAGTCCCTCTACTCTTCGCTTTGCACGTCATTCCTTGATTTATACGTCCGTCACTCCTGGATACACTGACCCCCAGATTCCTACCCACCCCTCATACCTATTTGCTTCCCAGAAGTCCTCTTCTTCCTTTCTTTAAAAAACCTTCCACACAGCATCCCCTATGATGATACAGGCCCTGAGGGAGATTATTTTCTTCAGGTTTTATTGTTTATTGCCGTATTTTAAATAGATACATAGTTATCGATGTCCTAATACAATCCTTACATATACTTTTTTTTACATTAACTCCACACAGGAGGCCTTGAGGAAAATAATTTCCCTCAGGGCCTATGTCATCTGGGATGCTGTGTGGAGGATCTTTTTGAGGAGAGGAAGGAATGAACATTGGTCTTGAAGAGACCTATGTTGTAGGAAGGAGGAAACACAGAGGCCGGCAAATCATTCCACAGCCGAGCTGTTGAACATAAGAACGAGTCAAATGTCAATCGTGTACAAATGTTGGGCACGCGTTTGGCGTATTTCCCGACTATGCACCGGTGCCGAAGGGATCAATGATGCTAGTTCCTCGGAGCATCTTCCATTGTAATACCGGTAGAACAAGGATAGCATTCCCACCCGACGCCTGTGCTCTAAAGATTGCAATCCGTCTGTTAAGATGGGAGAATCTATCAAACGGACCGCCCGTTTCTGCACAGAGTCGAGGGTATTTTTCAGGTATTTTGGAGCTCCAGACCAGAGGTGGCTGCCAAATTCAACCGTGGGGCGCACTTGCGATTTGTACAGGGTTATCAGTTGTGCACTATTAAAGTATCTGCGGGCCCTATACAGTACGCCCAGTTTCTGGGAGGCTAACTTTACTCTGGCTTCGATGGAGCCCCCATACCTGAGCTGGTCACTTAGGGTTACACCAAGCATATCAATGGAGGGCCTGTTCGGAAGATACACTTAAAATAACACATCTATACCAAATCAATCACATATCTTCGCAATTTATTTTTAAATGCCTTTATGCTCTCTACCGATTTTATTTCTTCTGGTAATTTTCCAAATATCTTCAATGCTCCGTACCTCAATGACTTTTGACTCCATGTTTTTTTCCTGAAGTTGTCTGTGTTTTAGTTCATTTTTTTCCTCATCTCATGTGTACGTTTGCTAATGTAATATAAAACCTGCTATATACGTGCTATATACATTACATCATATACATTTTACGAGTACTCACATATAGTTACCCATTTGTACCAATTGATGTTTAGTGTATGTAGAATTCACCAAAATAAACTTTTTTTAATTGGCAAAGACAATTCTGGTTAAAATTTCAATTCAAATTCTGAAAGGAATATTTTTGCTAGAAGCAAAAGTGTGAAAGAAACTCAGTCCTTACAATATTGTATGAAGACGGTTGTATCACTTCGGATCTCAGAATGTTAATTAATTTTAGGAGAATTTTAAAGTTATCTTCTGTAGTTCTTGCTTGTTTCAGCACTTGAATCATAGTTTCAGCAAGTTATTTAATTATTTAGGTTGTTATACGTTTCTCAGTAGTTATATGTGTACTGAAGTATATTAATTTGATGTCCATCTTAGTAAAGCGGGGTAGTTATCGAAGAAAAATTATTTCGTTGCCAAGGAGTAAAAAAAAAAATTTATGTGTTTTCCATACATATGAAATTTTAAGATAAAGAAAAATGAGAGTAGTTTTGGATCATGATAAATGTAGGAATATTATTAAACTTACTGAGCGTAGCGAAGTCGTATTTTAACTCGACCATTTTACATTTCGTCTGTAATTTTTTTGGACGTTCCGTTTCCGTTGTCAAGATGTCCATTTTTTTGTACGTTCCGTTGTCCGCTTTAAGCCGCCGCTACCCGAATTTCTGCCGATTTATTACATATCTCCCTTAAACAAGTTAAGTTTCAAAGCTCTTAAAAAAATATATGTTTTTCTTGAGATAATATCTGGACATTCCCCACGCCGAAACGCAAATTATATAAAATTCCCTTGATAGAAAAAAATCGCAAAGTATGCTCCAAAAATTATTATAAACACGTTTGTTTCAGTTATTTTACAAGTTATGTGTATGAAAAAAATCACAGTGTTTCTTTAAATGCTGTTTAAGACAACCCCCGCAAGATTTTTGCTCTATTTTAAACGAGTCGTGTTTTATTAAACATTTTCACAATTTTCGCATCGATTTTGTTGCTTTAAATACTAGCACGCTCCTCTAACATTCCTAATTTCATATCTCCATCTTTTCTTTTTGAGCCCGGTTGCGGCGCCTTAATGCCGATACCGATTTTTTTCGAATGTTAAATAGTTGTGATTATTGAACTTTCTCATTAGCATTTTTTTTTTCAATATTAAGGTAACTAAAACTACCAGTCTGAAGAACTTTTGAAAAGAGTTGTCATGGGGAGAGTGAAGTTTCTTTAGACAATTTGTATAATTCCTTATTTGAAATTTTAAAGCATTTAGGGAACGTGCCCATTTTCATCTCGGGATAAAATAACCTCAGCAAAATATCCTACGGACAAAACATCTACTAAAACCTAACCTATCCTACCAAAAAATGGGACAAAAATAATACATTCTGTAAAGACAATACATTATTATTGGTCAAAAATAGTAAAATAGGACAAAAATAATACAGATAACAATAATTTATTTAATAATACAGGATGTCTGTATTATTTATGTCCCATTTTTTTTTCTTAGGTTAGGTTAGGTTTTAGTAGGTATTTTATTGGGGGATGTTTTGTCCGTAGGACATTTAGTCGGAGGACAATTTGTCGCGGGATGATAAAGCGTGAAACCGTTGTATTTTTGGCAGCAAAACATTTCGAGCTCTGATTTTATGAAGGTAATAATAAATTAGTTGACCTGGAAATAATGTGAATTGTAATTATTTGCAATAATATTCCGCAAAGTTGATCAATCCATTCGAATAAACTAGAGCTTTGTTTCGCTTTGGTGTGATTAAATTCCGTTATTATTTCCAAATGTTAATTCACAAGCAACAAAACCCACAACAACCGCAGTCACCGCAAAACAACAAAAACCACAATAATATTGCTGCGTATGACTTCACACGGTCACCCAAATTTTAAAATTGTCGACTTGTAATATATGTATGTAAAATATTATTTTTTATCAGATAACTTGCCAAATTTAACCAAAAACAATATTTTTTTTTGTGACTGATCGTGAAAATGATCTCCACACAAAGTTTTGAGAGTTTTGAGATGAGAGATTTCTTTACGTAAGCATCGCGTTCCCAACTCTTCCGAGTTTCCGATCAGCCAAGTGATTTGTTTAGTAACGCTTGATTCGCCTGCTGGTTTGAGAGTTGCGTTGGGAAGAGCTATTTGTGCATTTGAGGAGTGCTTAGCCAAAATTTTAGCTCAACAGTTGATCAGTGATATTGCGAACTACAGCCGTAAACCTGATTCGATATGATTACAAGCGCCGTATTCACGTAAAAAAATATTAAAAAGTCAGGGGCGATTTGTAGTTGTAGTGAAATGTGTAAAAGAAGTGATAATTATTTAAATTAATGTGATAAGAACCAATAATCTTAGCCCCGTCTTTGCTATTAATATTAATGAGCTCACTGCGTTTTGGGTCTTCCCAGAATTTCAGGAACAAATGTCCTGTTTCTGGTACTCCCTTATTACCGATTTATCAGAATGGCCGAATTTGCAAGCTCAAACGTGTTCTGTGAGCTTTCTTTGACAACCCTTACAGGCGACTATACCGATAAATTATTATTCGATCTTATTGTTGATATTTTTAAAATATTGTTATTTAAGGCACACTTTACTCTGCGCCATATTTTAATAATCGATTATTGTGTGCTATTAATTGCCTTTTAATTATCAAAAGTTCCCTTTTGCTTTGAAATTCTGTTTCCAATAAATTATTAATTGGTTTTGAACGAATCGCAGATAAATGCTCAATTATTATTCGTTCAATTTATATAAAGCTTTGATTAAATAACTAAAGAACCGATTCGTTTATTAAATGTTATTACTTACTAGCGCAGACCCGTGCAAAATCAAGGGATATTATATTTGTAGGATTTGTGAAACTGAAAATGTTCATAAAAAAACGAGTGTGCTTTAGACCACACGACAGAAGTAACTTCCGTTAGCCACGCCCGACCGTTCGCCTCGCCCGATCACACTTTTCATAACGCTCTCGTAACGCATTCACCAGCTTACTCCCCAAGTCAAGCGTGCGTAAAGAAGTTTTACTTAAAAAATATTTGCTTCCTAAAAGAAGAAATTTACCAATCGAATGTTAGTAAAGTTAAAAAATGACGACATCTATCCATTTATATAAACATCTCTCAAACTTTAAACAAAATAAATGCATCTTTAAAATACATCATGATTAATTAACGAAGCAATGTTGATACCTACTCTATAGCTTATCTGTTATGGTTTATCCTTATCAGTTCCAGTTTTGAAAATTAAAAGTTCATCGAACTAAATAATTTTACGAAATTACGTTTACGTTTCTATAAATCCATATTCTCCACCTTTTTACCTCTTACCACCTTAAACCCCAATATCCTTCGGAAGGGGTTATGGCCCCCAGTGGCTACCGAAATCCATCACGTAGATCTCTAGAGAAAATCTTCACGTACATTACGATACCCAGTATCGACAACTTATGACCTATAGAAAACTATACACAATTATTTATTTAGGCCATTCAAGTATTACATAAGCACTACAGGGGGGCGGGGGATCTTTGCTTTGCTTATTTTTGATGACATGGGCAGTGGCGGACTAAGCCCGTCAGAGGCCCGGGGCGGGAAAGCGGCCCCGAATGAGGCCCCCCCCCCTAGTTTAAAAAGTTGATGTAATTTTGCAAGATTTTTATTGGTGGTCCTCTGGTCCTGGGGGACCTCCAAGCGCCTCCGTGTTCCCTTGATCGAATCCTAAACAAGGCTTTAAGGCACCAGGGCACTGAAAAAAAAATTGTCATTTTTTTTTTTCATTTTCTAAAAGATGAATTTGTTAATAATGCTATCACCTAAAGTTTCAAGGAAATTCTAAGAAAATTTAAAGAAAGTTTTAAACAGTTTGTATGTTGAATTATCCTTCAGAAAAACTTTGAACGCGTTTTTCTCAAAACTACATTTTTCAACCTAGTTGACAACATATTAAAAAACTATAAAAACTGTACATCTTATTTGCATGTACCATGCACCAAGTCTTAAAGTGTTCGATAATCCAGCCACTATAGCCGTCACAGTATTATCCATAAGACGTGTAGGCAACTGCCTAGGGGCCCCGCATTGGGTGGGGGCCTCTATGGTAAAGGGCCCCGAGACGTGCATTACCTAGGGGCCCGCCCCGACATGTTTAAGCCGGCCCTCGAAGGGCCGTATTGTCCATAAGGCAGTGTAGGCCACCGCCTTCGAAAATCCAGTCACTATAGCCAGGGCCGTAATATCCATAATAAGTGTACGCATCTCTCTAGTAGCCCCGCATCGGGTAGGGGCCCCTTGGATAAAGGGGCCCCGAGACGTGCATTGCCCAGGGGCGCCGATATATTTAAGCCAGCCCTGGCAGGTCCGTATTGTCCACAAGGCAGTGTAGGCCACTGCCTAGGGGCCACGTATCGGGTAGGGGCCCCTAGAGTAAAGACGTGCATTGCCTAGTCCATAGTCCATAAAGCAGTATAGGCCACTGCCTTCGAAAATCCAGCCACTGTAGCCAGGGCCGTAATATCCGTAAGAAGTGTAGGCAACTCCCTAGTAGCCCCCCACATTGGGTAAAGGGGCTCCGAGACGTGCATTACCCAGGGGCCCCGACATGTTTAAGCCAGCCCTGGCAGGGCTGTATTGTCCCCAAGGCAGCGTAGGCCACTGCCTAGGAGCCACGCATCGGCTAGGGGCCCCCATGGAAAAGGGGCCCCGAGACGTGCATTGAGTAGGGGCCCCGACATGTTTAATCCGGCCCTGACTATGATACCAGACGAGGAAAATTTACCATAAAAAATAGAAAATAAAATTTATTCAAAAATAAAACGCATTCAAAATTTGCTGAAGCATAATTTAACATACAAACTGTTCCAAGCGGTTTCACATAAAATGCTGTATATCCGTCAATTTTTCGAATTTCCTTAAAAAATTGGTGAGAGGGTTCTTTACAACTGCATCCATCAAAAAATTAAATAAAAATTACATTTTTTTTTACAGTGGTGTCTTAAAGCCTTGTTTAGGGTTTGATCAAGGGAACATGGAGGCGTTTGGGAGCCCCCAAGACTGGGGGCCCTTAGTCCGCCACTGGACATGGGGGTGGGGGAGTTTGGATGGTGATTACGTCAGCAGTGTTAATATTTTTTACTTTTTCGGATTTTCTACAAATTTAGTCAATTTTGGTTTGAACACATATGGGAATCCTTCTTGTCTATGCTCGAAAACCAAACGCATTTCCAAGGATTCCCAAAAATAATGAATACGTTTACTGGCTTAGTATGTGAATTACCGCGCGCTATTCACTTGTCTGATTCAAATTTCTGCCGCCAATCTATTGTTTTCTTTTCGGTATGATTGACGATTTGACGTGTTATAAGTTAATGTTTGTTTTAGGCCCCTAACTACCGAGTACCTGGTATGCATTGCAAAGCCTCTCATGGAAAGAGTTTTAATTCTGCTTATTGAAGTGCTTCTGGATATTGAATATTTTTTGTTTTTTGTCTGGTGCGTAGTTGTAGATGAATAAATCCGAAGGTTTTTCGACGTGTGAACAGCCACGTACAACAGCTGTACGTGTGAGAATCATTGGTTTTTAGTTTTTCTCTTATTATTTCCGTTATTCCCTACTGCTATTACGTCTCCTTTGCAATCCCTCCCTCTTCCTCTGTCGCTTCGTAGTCTTTGTCTCACCACGCTTGTCTACTTTAGTTTTCAGAAGGTTTCACTTCTAAAATATAAGTTTAATGACTCCAGAACTCATCATAGAAACCTTCGCGGGCATGCGCACAATAACTCACCAAAGTTTCATCGCAATCAGATAAATGGTGAATGAAATAATAAGTGACAAACAAAGAAAAATTCATCTTAAAAATACTTAGTTTTACCTGTTTATTTTTTGACCGATCGATTTTACGCTGCTACCGGCAATGCTTATGTATGATTTAGCACCTTACGAGAATATTATACTTGTATCCAATCCATTTTTATCGTGTGTGGAAATTTATCAAAGTACTTGAACGTTTTAATTAAATTTAAATTGGGACGCTCATTCGGTATTACATAAAAGTGAATACAAAATACTGAACAAAAGCTCTAAAAATAATCGGTATTTATTCTTTTCATTTCGATTTTAATAAATAATTTATAGTGATTTATGAGAATTTTATACAATTTGTAGTAGGTTTTAAGTTCTGTTATTATTTAATCATACACCGGTTGTTTCACAGTACTTGGAGAGTAACAGAACTTGAATAGGACTTTCACAGAAATTAAATATTGTCTTGAAATTCGATGAATTGTTTCAAATTCTGAAACAACCTGTCCTTAGTCTTACTTTAAAGGTTGAGATTTCTGATAAACATACTAAAAAACAACTCTCCAAAGTAAGTTACAAAGATCTTTCAAAGTAGATCTTTAGAGTGCTAAAAAAATACGATGTTATAAATGATTAATTTTTTTTTCTTCAAAATTTCAATATCGCGCCGCATCCATATTTCAGTATGCCTACCGGTACATTTGTAGGTTCTTATAAAATATCCAGAATATGTTCATGTTTAATTTAATGAAGACAATATTAGCGAAACTCAATCGAAAATCTGGAGAAAGAAAAATCAGAAAACGATATTGGCACATCTGGGACACGAACCCAGGACCTCCTGCTTACATGGCAACAGCTCTACCAACTAAGCCAAAGAATCTTTATCCAATTCGGTGACTTTTAACTATAACATACTTCGACTAAGAACTACCAAAATTAATCTACATTTTCTTAACGCACATTTTTTTTTTTACATGAGTCCCACACAGGAGGCCCTGAGGAAAATAATTTCCCTCAGGGCCTACGTCATCTTTGGGGATGCTGTGTGGAGGGTTTTTGGGGAAAGGAAGGAGAGGAGAGTTCTGGGAAGGAAAAGGGTTTAAGGGGTGGGTAGGAATCTGGGGTTCAGTGTGTCCTGGTCATTCGCCTCCAATAGACAAACCTCACCCCATGAACCCGGGCACCTCTGCTAAACTCACCAAACGTAGCGAACCAATTGAGGTGACCCTACACATACGTTATATAATATGCTGCCATCTTTATATATGATTGCAAGATTCAAACCCGAACAAATGCTTTCAAGATAGTGTCTGGATAAATTTTTATTTATTTTAATTTTGTGCCCCAGAGGTGCCAATATATTTTTCTGATATTTTGTCTCCAGATTCTCGTTTGAGTTTCGCTAATATTGTCTTCATTTAATTAAACATTACAATTTGAGGTTTCACTCATAAAGTTAAAAATAAAAATAAATATTCTTACGTGTTTACATTTCAATGATAACAGAAGAATCGTTTTTAATCGATTTCTAAAGTAGATCAAACTAACCACTGTTCTTGAGTAAGAACTTATGTTAAGTGGTTTTTAATTTCAAACTAACCGGTACAAGCCTGCCTGGTACAAAACCTAACCTGTACACACGAGTACCAGAACAGGCCAGGTGCTAAACTACTGCATAATCAAAAGCTCGGCTTAGCGGAACCCAAAGTACACATTTGAGAACACCGAAAGCTACAATACAATGCGGAGCTTGGCAGGAGACAGGGCAGGATTAGCTGGAATCTATTAAAACTTACCATTAGGTATTTCTTCTCTACCTTTCCCAGCGAAAAAAAATAATAACGGTTGTTCAGACACGTTTTAAGATTTTCACGACCAAAAGCATTTTCGTTATTTATTTTCGATTTCGATTTCGTTATTTATGTCCGAAACGTTGGCTAAAGAAGGAGGCAGAGCAACACGGCATAACACCCCTAAAACAAATAACGAAAATAACGGTTGTTTATTATTTTATCTTCTTTCGTCTATCGTATTTTTCCTCTTGTGATAATTTTCGTACACTTTTACGGTTACTGAATTTTTAATTCTCAGTTTGTAATTATTTTTATAAAAAAATATATTTGAGTCCAATTTTTATTTGTTTTATATGTTCAATAATATTATTATTCAATTAATGAAAACATTTTATTTATAAATAAGTTCTGCTATGTAATTAATATTACGCGTAACAGCTATTTCGCCCTCTGAAGGCATTATCAAACAGTTTGGTAATGCCTTCAGAAAGCTAAACAGCTGTCACGCGTAATAATAATTCAAAACTTGTTGATAAATAAACTGTTAAATTAAAATGCAGTTCTACAAATTAAACTTAATAACGATAAATATTTGAGTATAATTTGTTGAAATTATACTGTTCATGCAATGTATACGCCAATATGCCAAAAAACCGTATAAATGCGTTATGGGACATAGAAAACGAATTGATTTTCTCATCCACAACAATTAGAAAGTATGTAGCTCTCCACACAGATGAGTTCATAAATAAATTGGTGAGGATCGATCCACAGTAATGGAGGTTATGATGACGTCCTCAAAAGTGAGACTCTGGTACGAAGAAATTTACTTGCGGCAGAATCTATATCGCACATCCCTTAGAAAAGTGTCGTAAGTCAAAATTTTATATATTTAATTTTATCTCTGAATAGTAAAGTGATTATTATTATCTATGCCCCACGAAAACCGTATTTAAGTTAGATCACTCCATCTCAGCAAGATGTCGTTAGTATATACCGGTCAGTGGCTGATTTGGCATCGCGTTTTGGTCCCATCCGGGCGTCGCGTGTTCGATTCCTCGGATGGCTAAGTCCTCCATCACAATACAAGCAATATTTTCGGCTTTGTGATAGGAGATTGTGTTATAGGAGATTTTCAAATATTGTCGGGTTATAATTTATCGTAGTTTATTTTAGATTTATCATCATTCATTGAGCTTAACTAATCTCTGTGTGAGGGACTAATCTTACCCAAATGTATCACAGTTCCACCGCGACCTATTCCTCCGAAGAACTGGTTTTGACTTCTAGCATTTTTAAAATTGATACCATCTAATGTTGGCTCACCTTCTTCAAATGTCGTGTATCTTGCATATTACAGAAGACTATTATTTTTTTTACGTTTGTATCCATACATAAAGCGCTAATTATCTCGTTTTGGGATGCTCTATGAACTATCTTTTTAAGGAAAATAGGTGAATCCCGCGTCTTTAGCAGACAGATGTTGGAAACGACTTAAAAACGATCATATTCTGCATTTTAAAACAGGAGCCCCAAAGCTGTAGCCCCTACAGCATAATTGCTGGATTCGATCCTGGTGGAGAAGGTCTTTCAATATTTGATGTTTCACTCATGGATGAGCTTTGCGGTCAGGAGCAATTACCTTGTATGGACTTAACGTCTCTAAGCCGGATTATGTACAAGTACCTTCACAATTCATATCACATTCATACCCGGTTAGCAAAGAATGGACTTCCAAACATTACTGAATTATTTATACCGCTGGTTTTAACTGAAAATTTGTCGTTTTTTTTTCGGAAGTCAACGAAGTTAATCGTATTACATTTTAAAATGGTTTGCACATCATGATACTTTTACAAAACTCGATTCAGAAGGATTTTTTTAACTTTCGAAACTCAAGGTATATAGTATTATTTTTGAAAAACAACTTGTTTTACCGAAACAACTATCCAGTGAATAAATTAAACTACCTACTCCTCTGCTTAAAACAACTTCATTGTTTCAGCCGGTCTGTTTCGCGACCCTTCCTTTGTCATGACAAATTGAATGACAAATTACCTGCTTAAATGTTTTCCTGACGAAGGAAAGGTTCTCACTGACACACGAAATAAATAATAAAGTGTTTCAAACCAAAGTACTAGCATATTAGAAAAATTTATTGTAACAATGGGGTATTTTCACAAACTATGAATACCGTAAATGTGCGAAAGATTTATTAAACATATTTTTTCTGATTCTGATCATCGTTTTAAAAATTTATAATTTTTAAAAACGATTTAAAAGCGCACATTCCAAACTGGCTACAACGTAAATTATAACGTATTTTGTGTTGGTAAGACGATTGTCACCGGCTTTGACTGGTGTAACTGGGTGTAACTGGATGTAACGTCAACAATGCTTGTCGCAACAACTATATCAAAAATGGCACGTTGTAAATCATTATAGAAAATGAATGTAAACATTATCAAGATCCTAATTTTTTCCGGAGTAAAAAAAACAGTGAAAATACCTTATCACGAACCAGGGGCAATTTATCGTGATTTATTTTTGAGTATTGTGGTGAACGTATGTCTTGTAGTATGAAAGAGACATGCGTGTATGAGTGAGACAGCATGAGGAACATATAAAAGGGTGTGATTGCTGTCTATTGTCCTCTTTGCATTCAGGCTTCCTACGAAGCACCACTGTACCAATCTCGGAATAAACCACAATAGTCTACCCACGACTTATTATTGTCAACCTCACCCTGTACTGAGATCACCATCACATGCCTGGAACGTTTCGGTGAGACCCAAACGGTTGCACTGGACATCTCCAAGGCCTTTGACCGGGTTTGGCACCGAGGACTTGTCAACAAACTGCATTCTTACGGACTTCCCGCATCCTTGTGTACGTGGATTGCCGACTTCTTGAGGGAGAGGTCGATTCAGACGGAAGTCGATGGTTTCACCTCTTCCTCACACTCGATAAATGCTGGCGTCCCGCAGGGATCGGTTCTGTCTCCGACTTTGTTTTTGTTGCACATCAACGGCCTTTTGTCATGTGCACCAATTCACTGTTATGCGGATGACAGTACAGTTCATGATAGCTTTTTGTTTGACAAGCCCCCAAAGGGCTCACAAACTCCAACAGCTCGTAGGGTTTGAAGCAAAGAATGGACGGTTACCTCGAGAGTGTTTTCTCTTGGGGTAAAAATAATCTTTTATTTTTAATTTTTAACTTTATGAGTAAAACCTCAAATTGTAATATTTAAATAAATGAAGACAATATAAGCGAAACTCAGTCGAAAATCTGGAAACAGAAAAATCAGAAAAACATATTGACACCTCTGGGACAATATGTTTTTTTCACCTTTGCCCGGAAAGCAAGAGGTCCTGGGTTCGTGTCCCAGAGGTGTCAATATGTTTTTCTGATTTTTCTGTTTCCAGATTTTCGATTGAGTTTCGCTTATATTGTCTTCATTTATTTAAATAAAAATAATCTCGTTGAATTTAATGTTTCAAAGACCCAATCTTGTCTGATTACGTCTAAAAGGGATCGAAATGAAAATCTAGTCTCTTTCAACGGAAGCAATCTTCCGAACAGGCCCTCCATTGATATGCTTGGTGTAACCCTAAGTGACCAGCTCAGGTATGGGGGCTCCATCGAAGCCAGAGTAAAGATAGCCTCCCAAAAACTGGGCGTACTGTACAGGGCCCGCAGATACTTTAATAGTACACAACTGCTAACCTTGTATAAATCACAAGTACGCCCCACGGTTGAATTTGGCAGCCATCTCTGGTCTGGAGCTCCAAAATACCTGAAAAATACCCTTGACTCTGTGCAGAAACGGGCGGTCCGTTTAATAAATTCTCCCATCTTAACAGACGGATTGGTGGGAATGTCACATGAGAACGGGTCGTTTCTTCGACTCGTTCTTGTGTTCAACAGCTCGACTGTGGAATGATTTGCCGGCCTCTGTGTTTCCTCCTTCCTACAACATGGGTCTCTTCAAGACCAATGTTCATTCCTTTCTCTCCTCAAAAAGACCCTCCACACAGCATCCCGGATGACATAGGCCCTGAGGGAAATTATTTTCCTCGGGGCCTCCTGTGTGGAGTTAATGTAAAAAAAAAAAAAAAACAAGGAATCTGGATCCATACAACGGAGTCCAGAGGTAATGATGATAACCGGCCACGGTCATCACAGGTATTATGCCGGGTTGCGCTACCTCCTTCTTTAGCAAACGTTTCTGAGACATAGAGTTCGGAGAGTGTCATCATCAGGGCAGAAGCAAAAAGGTAATGCTGTCCGAAACGTTAGCGCAACACACCATACTAAAAAAAAAATCATTATAATACTTTTGGCCGTGAAAATCTCAAATCATATCGGGCGTTATTAGCGAAATTGAAAATTAAAATTATTTTAAACTTAAATGCTAGATGCATCTCGATAAACATTCAGACAAAGTTTATTAATAAATGCATTTGAATTCTAAACCTAATCAAACCGGGTATCTGCTGTATACCTCTGAGAAATGGGGCAAATGTCCACGAGGTGAGAATGTTGGTCTCAATGGATCTATGATAGGTCGGACTCCTGTTTGGCTTATCTCTCGACGGTACACCGCCACCGGGGTTGAATGGATCAAAGAAGGTCGAAGCTCGTTCAATAGAACAAAACCAGCGTTCCCGTCTGTCGTATGTGGTGTGGTCCTGGGTCCTGGCATTGCAATCCATCCGGTAAGATAGGAAAGCCTATTCAGGCGAATTTCGTAATACCTATATACAGGGACGTACTTGATTTACTCTAACCAGTGATTCCTTACATTATTTGGAGTAAAACAATGACGAAATTTTGATGTTTTTTTTTCTCAAATGTAAACATTTAAAAATCAGTAGTAATTGCTCGGGGTTAGGGATTGGGCGGTTATTGGGCTGTTTGTCTAGGGACGATATAATATTAATAATAAGTTATTTATTTCAGCCGAACAGAGCGGTGGGTGCAATGCTCTGTAAGCCATATAAAAGTATACATTACATAAAATGGATTTACATACTATATAAAAAAGAAAAAAATCAAGTAGTATAAAAAAAAATTAAAAAGAAATAGATATATATATATACACATATTTAGTACTCGTGTATCTACTACGGGGGCTTCAGATGAATTCTCCATGTTTGGTGAAGAGGCGCGCCCTGCCACTGGGCCCACGGCCTGGACGAGTGTTCTCCGATCTTTGGTAGCGCTGTCTCACCCCGGCTATTCTGTGGCGCATCAAAGCGGCGAACCCATGTACCCTTCCTTCGGCGAACATCTGCGAGGCACTGCATCGCCAAGGTAGGCCGAATAGAGCCCTATATGCGTTATTGTATTGTACTCGAAGTGTGTTCATGACGCCGTGTGAGTATCTTGTCCATAGTTTGCCGGTGTAAAAGCTCATGCAGTAGCTCTGGAATATTTGCTTCTTCACCGGAGAACTGCACCTGTTGAATCTCCTGGCGAGCATGTTGGCTCGCACGCTTAGTACTCTTCTTTGGCATCATATGGGGAAGATTTTTTTTGGTTTGATTTATAAGAAAAAAAAATTGGAAAAAAGACATCAAAAAAGTCACCAGAGACAAGAATTTCATTTATTTACTCCAAATAATGTAAGGATTAATTAGTTTTAGCAGTTAGTTTAAAGTTTTTTTTTTCAATATAAAAATTATATTAGCAGCTCTGCAGTATTGTCCTAGCGTTCAAAAATTTTGTTTCTAATTTTCTCTTACTTATAAATCAAAACCAAAATTACCACAGAAATTATAAGATGTGCAAGTTGGTGTTTAAATACTTACCTAATTATTGCACTTTGGAAAAATAGTCTTTACTATAACATTAAAACGGCCACTTCTTGAAACGGAAACAGGACGTACAAACGAATTTAGAGACAAACGAAATGCAAAACGGTCAAGTTAGTTAGTCAATAATATAATATTTGTTCATATGAAGCAGATATTTTGAAAATGTTTAATAAAACATGACTCTTTTAAAATACAACAAGAATCTTGCGGGAAATATTTAAATAGCATTTAAAGAAACAATGAATTATGATTTTTTTTCAATTATTTATAATAATTTTCGGAGCATATCTTACGATTTTTTCTGTAGGGGGAATTTCATATAATTACCCTTTCGGCGTGGCAAATATGTAGATATTATCGTCAAAAATAACATGTATTTTTTAGAAATTTAAAATTGCGACAATAACCTGTACGAAAACAACATGAATAACACGAAAAAAAGTGAAAAACTGATTATTAACGAACTTTTAACGTTTCTTCAAAATACAATTGATGTCTTAGATGAACTAACTGCTGTGCAAATATGCTCCACGCATTTCTCCGAAGACGATGTGGAGGCAGCGAAAGATATTCTGTGCAGTGAAACAGTTGGGCGCAGAATTATGAGGAAAGGCGAAGGTAAGAAGTGCAAGAATCTATACGACATTATTAAAAAACTGAAGGAAACAGAAAATGAAGCCCTACCAACCTTTGTGGCTCAGAATCTGCACAAATTACCGCCTGTAAATTTCGATCACATAGATGTAACATGTCTTTTAAAAGATATCATGGGACTAAAGGGTGAACTTTTCACAATTCAATCGCAAATGTCCAAACACAGCGATCTGGAAGTTTTGCGCTCTGAAATAGCCCTTTTAAGGAACGAACTGAAAACAAACAATCACAACCATGTTCGAAATCAAGACGTAAATACATCGCCGTCCTTGAATACATTAAAGTTCACCATACCAGTAGCACTAGAGAAGAACCGCTCGATCCCAAGCTCGCCACTTAAAGAATTACAATTCGACGATGCCCACTGCAGTAATGTGATAATACTGATAATACAGCACACGCCACCTTTCTTTCATAACCCTAAACAATGGAATAAAATAGCTGCATCTAACTCTCATGCACAACAGAAACTATCACAGGTACAACACCCTGAATTAGCTCAAAATATACGCACACAATATGATAAAAATGCATACAAACCAGTGACAACGAATTCTAATACGGTAGGTTTTAAAATTCTAATACGGTAGGTTTTTTTTATCAGAAAACCACGTAGATCGAGAAATATAACAGGCACAGCAACGGATAACTCACTTAAAATAGCCGAACTAAAAACAACGCTCTACGTATCGAGGTTCGACAATAGTGTAACTGAGAATAATATTTGAAACTTTATTGATAGTAAAATAACAGCGAATAACATCCAAGTGGAAAAAATTACTCAACGAAATCCCACACAGTTTGGATCCTTTAAGTTGACTATACCGAATAAAGATTTCAAAACCTACATGAACAAAGAATTTTGGCCAACAGGTACCGTTTTCCGAAAATTTATTGAAAAAAAATACAATGGAAAAGAACAAAATTAAAATAATCTCGATAAACTGCAAAAGCTTTCAAAGAAACATTGACTTCATTATAGATATGTGCGACGTATACGATGTAATACTTTTGCAAGAAACGTGGCTATTACAAAACGAAACATCTAATCTATCCAAAATTCATCCGAAATTTCAGGGATGGGGCACATCTGCCGTAGATTTAGCTAACGGGCCGCTGAGGGGACGACCCGTAATACCATGTGGAGATGACCGCATCGCTGGTATTCAGATAACCACCAAAGGAGGGACAATATGTGTACTGACTGTCTACATGCCGGTATGTCATGCGGACAACCTTACTGACTTCACCAACTACCTGTCCAAAATACATATGATCATTCAAGACAACGAATACTCTCAAACCATCGTGATGGGAGATTTAAATCTCACCCATCTTCTGTATTTGGGAAAGAACTATCATTTTTCTACACTGAAAATAACTACAGTTGTATCGATATGGAAAGACTACCCAACGACACATATACATATGTTAGCGATGCACACAATACCACTTCCTGGCTCGATCATTGTACATGCACTAATAATCTCAAGAACAAAATACATAATCTGCATATATACTACGATACTGACTGGTCCGATCACCGGCTGACATCTTGCATAATCGCTGCTGAAAACCTACCTGCAACCGTCTTCAATGCCCCGAAACAGCCTAATAATATAATATGGCGAAAGACTAACAACAAGAAAATGAATGAATATACGTCTGTGGCAGAAGCATTACTCCATGTAACTTATCAAAGACACTCCGAATCCATATGTAATTCTGAGTCTACATGTGATAAATGCGATCATGTGCAAAGCATGGACAATATGTACACAGATATCGTGGAAGCCCTAAGAAAGGCAGCCAACATTGTATTCTATCGGGAGAGCAATCAAAGCGAACCAAAAACATATCGTCACATTTCCGGGTGGAATAAAAAAGTCAAGGAACACTACGAAAAATCCAGATCGGCATTGATGACGTTGATTCAAAATGGGAGACCATCACAACGCCCCATTGCGGATTAAAGAAAGCAGAAAAGGAAGGAGTTCAAAAGAGCCCTCAAACACTGCCAAAGCTCTGCCGAACAAACAAAGATGGACGAAATCGTAAAATCGCTTGACACAAAATAGTTTGCTCAATTCTGGAAGAAAAGCAACAATCTGATCAAACCAAACGCTCGCATCGCCAGCCAAATTGACGGGTCCACAAATACGGAGGAAATCGCCAGGACATTTATTTATTTATTTCAACGCCATAAAATGGCTATTACATCCTGTGATACATGATACACAGTGGTATAAATGGTGGTTATACATAGGTTATGATTATAACAAACAAAAAAGAATATGAGCACATACAAAATACACATTTTTATGCAGAATAAACATAAGTAAATAATTAGAAAAATTCTCAACATCAAGTATAATATACCTACTTTACTTTTATTTGTACGTATTGTTGGATTCTAGGAATTGGCTAAAATGGACTAACTTAGTATGATATTATTGTTACCTTCAGTTGAAATTACTGAAGTTTAAAATTACTACAGGTACTGCTAATTAGTTCAGCTTTTCAGGGCTGCCAGTTAGACAATTAATAATAAATCTTTGGTTTAAAAATAATAATTTTGAAAAAAAAATTATACATTATTAGCTATCACTTAACTAGTCTGTCTGAGAGTTAATATAAATGAAGCAAGCAGTTTGGAATCTATATTAGAGTATGATATAGACGCCGTGCAGACGAACACTATTATAACTAGCATTAATTATTGTCATTGAGGTATGATATTATAGCCTTCTTATAACTATATTTGGTGCAGTTGAACACATCTACTACTTCTGAGAAAGCATTGCCATCAGCATGCAATCTAGGTATAAGCGAGTATCTAAATGACTCAGTCCTGATATTTTTGTTGCAATTAAAAAGAATTTTGGATCGAGTAGTCCTAGTAGGTATGTGGAAGGTAATTAGGTTTAATAATAATATAATGTTCAGAGTTAATATTAATGTTCAAAATTGTAAATGGTAGAATAGACAGTCCTGATCTAACTAAGCTCATTGAATTTCATATTCCCACGAGAACCACTCGTTCTAAAATCCTTTTTAAATGTAACAATAATCGGACTGAGTATACGAAACACTCACTTTTACCTAGGTTGCATGAAGTTACTAATAGATATGCAGATGTGATACATCTATTTAACTGCACGGAACATAGGTACAAGACGGCTATGCTGTCATATTTTTTTTAATCACTATTAATTTTATTTGTATTATAGATTTTTGCATGTAAATGTATCTCTGGTGTCACTTCCCAATGTATCGTCACAATTAACTGTTATACATACACTGTTTTACCATTACTAATATTTTGAATATGAATTTGTGACGTGTAATTAATGTTTATGGCATACTTATGCCGTTTGTATTAAATAAATAAATAAATAAATCAGGACTGTCTATAATACCATTAATAATTTTAAAAATAAAAGTCAAGTCGGAAATAAGTCTATCTGAAAGTTTGAGTAAGGTTAATTCTTTCATTAAGTGATTGTAATTTATTGATTCTATTGGTAGACCAAGTTTATAGTTAATGAATCTTAAGAATTTATGCTAAATTTTTTCTATGGAATCGGAGTGGATTTTGAAGTGAGGGGACCAAATAGAAGAATTATATTCGACTTGACTTCGAACTAGAGAGGAATATATGATTTTTAATGTTGACATATTTTGAAAGTTATATATTTTGAAAATTTAGAAGAACCTTTGCAGATATTTCCGGAAACGAAGCACCGACTGCTCCTAATATTCTGGAATATGATGGACAAAACGTCTTACTCTCTGAAAATAATATAATGAAGGCCATCAAAGCTGCTAAGGCCGGTAAATCTCCGGGACATGATAGTTTAAATATTGAACACATAAAGTACGGAGGTAGATATATACCTAAACTAATAAACATTCTGTTCAATGCAATCCTCAAACACAACCATCTTCCGAGTGCAATGACGAAAACCATTATAACCCCGATCCTGAAATCAGGAAAGTCCGATATGACCAACTCCAGCAATTACCGGCCAATATCCTTGGCAACTATAATTGCAAGACTATTTGAAAGGGTAATTCTGAATGAAATGGAAGGTTAACTCAATTCTAAACACAATCAGATGGGCTTTAAGTACAGGTTATCCACTAATAGGGCAATATACTCCGCTAAGCAAATAATAAAATATTACAAGAAACGAAAAACTACTGTATACGGATGCTTCTTAGATCTGAGCAAAGCGTTCGACAGGGTCTGTCATAAAACCTTATGGGAGAAATTGAAAGTTAGAAATATACCTACTATATATATCAACACACTATTCCGATGGCACTCTCAGCAGGAAAACGTTGTACGGTGGGCAAGTACGTACTCCCAACCGATATATTTGCGATCAGGAGTAAGACAAGGTGGGTATATGTCCCCAATCCTGTTCAATGTATACATGGACGAATTATCAAATAGCCTGGACACCAGGGCGGGCTGCCGTATTAATAATTTATGCCTAAATAACATAAGCTATGCGGACGGCGTGATTCTCCTAGCTCCGTCGATCAAGGGGTTGAGAACATTATTAAAAATCTGTGAAGAATATGCAAATGACCACAACATGATGTACAACCCAAAGAAGACGGAACTAATTGCATTCCACCATGGAAAAAATCCTGAGAAAATGCTCCCTGTAAAACTTAATGAGGAAAACATAAACGCATCTAAGAATGTAAAATACTTAGGACAAATTATTACTGAAGACCTCTCGGATGACGGTGATATTGAACGAGAGCGGAGAAGTATCAGTATATTGTCTAATATGATTGCCCGAAGATTCTTCAAATGCAGTTTGAAAACATTGTTCAATGCATTTTGCACTAGCCTATATACATGTGAAACATGGTGTCACTACCGAACCAGCTCAATAGAACGACTCCGGATCCAATATAATGATGCTTGCAGAATTGTATTTGGATACAGAAGATACAGCAGCGCATCTTCAATGTTTACGGAGCTAGGACTACACGGATTCGCCGGTCTGATGAGACACCAGGTCACTGGAGCCAGGATGCGGCTAATGGCTTCTGATAACACAGTGGTGATCGCAGCCTTCCAAGACCAAGCACCACTCCTGAGCGAGCGCTGGGCCCGAGCTCACTCCAGACCACGTCCTATATTATAATTGATTATTTATTTTATTTCTATTATCGCTTATTCTTTATATATATTTTTTTTCTTTTCTTTGCTATTTACTTTTTTTACTTTATCTGTTGTGTAAATATGTACAACTTTATGGGACGTGTGGGATTGCACTATCCTCCCCACATCCTGGATTAAAACATTATTATTGGTATTATTATATGTTTCAGAGAAATCCTACTTCCTACTAATATTATAAAGGCGAAAGTTTGTATGGATGTATGTTTGTTACTCTTCACGCAAAAACTACGGAATGGATTTTAATGAAACTTTATAATAATATAGCTCATACATCAGAATAGACTATAGGCTATAGCTTAGAGCTCTGGCATTATGAAATTTATGTACAAAAATTGCAATAGGTGGCACGCGAGCTGTTTGAAAAATGAATGTAACGGGTATGGAGGGTAACGGATAGGGTATGGGGGCTGGATGGAGGTGGGTAGGGGGGGTGGGGGAGGGGGGATGGTGGAGGGGGGATGGCTGGAGGGCGGAGGGCGGTGGGGGAGGGTGATGGGGAAGGGTGGATTTGGGGGAGGAAGGGGTGGGGGGAGAGTGGTGAGAGGGGCGGGGGAAAGGAGGAGGGGGGGGGATTGGAGTGGGGATAGGGAAGGTGGAGGAGGTGCTGTGGGTACCCCCCTAATACTATGCGAGCGAAGCCGGGGGCAAAAGCTAGTATGTTATAAAACGGTGGAAATTCGGAATGCCGTGGCTTAAAATAGTTTAACTTGCGACCTTAATTGAAGAATAGTGCAACGGTTTTTTTTTTTAGATCTGTGTTTAATGTATTTTAAAGGTTTCCGTTATTAAAATTATTTTGACGAACAATTATAATTCCGAACGAAAATAAACCAACACCATTTATTGGTTTGACTTTGGACGTAGTAAAAATTTTGTCTGGCAGTTTTTGCCCTCTTTTCGCAACTAACTTTCTTTAATATTTCCGAATGAAAAAAATCGATGGCATTCATTGTTTTGGCATTGCGGATATAAAAATTTTACCTGCGGCGCTTTATTTTTACCCACTTTGATAGTTTTATTAAACAAATATTGTTTTACAATATGTAAAGTAGGTTTGCAACTCCACCGATAAATAAGATAACCAGGTTATTTATTTATTTATTTATACTGCGTTTTACAGGTTGTTCACACACATGTGAGAACAACCCAGTTATAAAAACTCAGTTAATTATACAAATAAGATAAAGTAAAAATTTATATACAATCAATTAGCCAAATAATAAAATAATCATTTTGGAACAGAACAAATAAAAATTAGATTAAAAAAAAACAGTTACATATAGAATTTAACAAAAAAATCTAATAAATATCTAATAAATCTAGTAAATAACAATTGAAGAGAGGCAAGATAAGAGACATAATTAGAGACAAACATGATACACATAATAATTTATCACATATTTTTCAGCAATCGGAGAGCATTTTTTTTGAATCCATATAAATTATCGACAAAAATATCTACTTCAGCACACTCTATCTTATTATACAGTCGACACATTTGGGTCAGAGGGCTAAAATAGGCTATATTGTTTTTTAATGTATTCAGGTGAAACATATTATGGCGTCTTAAGCAATGGGAATTGGGAACATTTATATCAATGTTGCTAAGACACAATGAAGTATCAAGATGGCCGTGAATTATTTTATGTAAACATATTAGATCAGTCAATTGCCTTCTGATTTTAAGTGTATTAATTTTGAAGTATTCAACTCGCATGTCGTACGATCTAAGATGTTCATGTAATTGACATTTAAAAGATAACAGTCTTAGCATTTTTTTTTAACTGATTCTACAATGTTTTCATACTTGCAGTAATGTGGATTCCAAATAGTGCTTCCATATTCAAGTTTACTTCTAATTAAGGCATTGTAAAGGGTTAGAATTGATAGAGGATGTTTGAAAGGTTTACATATTCTATGAATAAATCCCATCATTTTAAATGCTTTGCACTTAATGTCGTTAATGTGTACATCAAATATAAATTTCGAATCAAGAGTGATTCCTAGATCTCTTATGGAAAACACTTTTTTAAGAATAGTATTATTTAAAACATAGGAAAAATCCTTTATAATTCTGTTACGAGTGAAGTTTAAAGTGAAACATTTTTCAACATTTAAGTGCATATCATTGACAGTACACCAGTTATTGAGTGTGTCAAGGTTATTTTGAAGCAGTTGATGATCAGAAACAGATTTAATTTTACGAAAAATTTTAAGATCATCGGCGAAAAAAGCGTAATCACAGTTTAATTTTGAATCAAGGTCATTTATGAATATTAGAAAAAGAAGAGGACCCAGATTTGACCCCTGAGGTACACCAGAAGTTACATTTATAGGGGATGATTTGTATCCATTAATAAATACTATTTGCGTTCTGTTACATAAATATGATTTCACCCAGCGAAATAGGTCTCCATGTATTCCTATTTGATCAAGCTTTTTAAGTAAGATGGAGTGGTTAACTTTATCAAAAGCTTTTTGGAAATCGGTATAAATAGCATCTAATTGTAATCTTTCATTAAAAGAGTTACATACATAATCACAGAATTCCAAAAGATTTGAAGTAATAGATCTGTGAGGAACAAACCCATGTTGCCTAGTGCAGAGAAGGGGTTTAAAGTGAGAAAAAATATTTTTATATATCAGAGATTCAAAAACCTTAGCAAAACATGATAGTATACTAATTGGTCTATAATTTTTTTATTAAAGATTGGTCACCCAATTTGAATACTGGTACCACATGCGCTTTTTTCCACAAGTCGGGAAAAGTTCCAGAGGTTAAAGATTCATTGAAAATAATAAAAAGTGGCAAACATAATGAATCGGCACAGCATCTGACAAAGAAATGTGGAATACCGTCGGGGCCGGAGCCCTTATTGGAATCTATTTTACTCAAAAAACATTTTATTTCAACTGCACTAATATGAATTTTACCGAGATTGCTTTGGTTGTGTTCAGTAATATTTAACATTGAATCATTATCAGGTGATTCCGAATTAGTATAAACAGATGAAAAATATTTGGAGAACATGTTTGCTATGTGTTCTCCATCGTTTGCGGAAATATCATCAAGATGCATTACTTTAGGAATACAATTGGTTTTTCGTAATGATTTTGAGTATTACCAGAATACCTTTATGTTATCTTGCAGACCACTTTTGACAGAGTTGATGTATGATTTATAACATTCAATTTGCACTTTTTTGGCCATTTTCCGTAAATTAGAGAATTCTCTATAATCTGAAACGTTGCCATGTTTTTTTGCCTTAAGTCTAATTTTTTTTTTCTTAAGAAGATCAATCAATTGCTGATTAAACCAGATAGGGTATTGGTTTTTTGATTTAAGAACATATTTTTTTAAATTTTCGTCAATTATTTCCCATAGTTTTTCATAAAACAAGACAACCATACTAAACACATTTTTATTTTTAAGAAGAGTTATCCAATTAACAGCTAATAAATCCTGCCGATCATAGTTTCCCCTCCTGAAGTTGTACTTTGAATCATTTTTATTAGTTTCTAAGAAATGATTTTTATTTTGTTTTACCGTGATTTCAAATGAGGGGTGATAAATATCCAATTTAGTTAAGCCTTGTGCTATATGTAGATCTATATTAATTTTATCAGATAAAACAAGGTCTAACACATTTTCCTTTATATTTAATACATAATTGAACTGACTCAAATTACAAATTGAAGAAAGGTTGACAAGACTATGCGCCGTCTGAATTTTATAATTAGAAGGTGAAAGTACATTTTTAGAGGAAGTGTCGGGTAACCATTTAATTTCAGACAAATTAAAATCACCAATAAAAATAAACTGTGAATTTGATTTTGAATTCTTTAAATACAGATCTTGTAATTTTTGATCTGGTTGCAATACTTGTCAACAGTTACACAAGGAGGAATATAAAGGACGCAAATATAAATGAGCGAGTTGGAATGAGAATTGGACTTGATCATAATCCACAAATCTTCATTTTCACTCTCCCACTCTGTTTTTCTCGACACAAGAAGTTTTTTAGAAACGGCGGCTAGAACTCCGCCACCTTCTTTAGACACAGATTTGGTTGACTCACGATCTCTTCTAAATATTACATATCTGTCATCAAACACTTCTTCACTAAATACCGTTGAGTTCAGCTATGTTTCGGAAAAAACAAATAATGTCATAGTTATTAATTAAAATATTATTGCGTACACTTACAGTCTTTGTTCGAATACCCCTCACATTTTGATAGTATATATTTAATGCATTAACAGCAAGTGTCTCGCCATCTTTTTCGGTATGCTTAGACGCCATAGTCGATGGTGGAGAGAGCCTTTAATAATGCGGCTTTATAGGCCGGGCAATCCTTATCTCCGGTGGGGTGGGCACGGGAAGCTGCAGGCTTTCCGAAACGTGCGCATGTGGCGCAACTGGGTGCTGCAGCAGTAGCGAGGCAGGCCTCACGGGCGTGTCCTTCTACACCGCAGTGGGAACATCTCATTTTTTCTTTCCAGAACTTGTGTGAATGTCCTATCATTTGGCAATTCAGACAAACGGTAAGTCCCACAAATCACGCACACCGCAAACGGTCCAGTCCACGAATACTCGTCCTTGTTGTACCAGCGCATGACGTATGTTAGCGGGTACCAGGTAAACTCTGTGGCAGGACGGTCCGGTTCGAGCTCCAGCCATATGACTAAGTTTGCACTTGGAAATATACTCTTTGCCGTAATTATGAAAATGCCTTCTCAAAGAAGTCCTCATCAGATAGCTCCCGGGGTACGTTAAAGAATATAATTCTTGGGTGCCTCTTTACTGGAAGTCGGGCACTCAGCAAGTCGGAGCTGGTTACAATAGGAGCATTTAAGAGCCGCTCTTGTTCCTGGCTGTTGGCAGTGTGGATAATGACTCCTTTATTTTTTATGTTTTTTACTCCCGTTATTCGAACTCCCAATTGCGAAGGCTTCACGATGTCGCGTATGATCTTTTTTGTGCCATCGCTATCATCAACCCCCGGTAGTTTGGGAAAAAAACATACCAATGGTCTTGGTTTTCCTATCTGGATAGTGGTGCGAGTGAGTGGTGGAGGCAAAGGAAGTTTTTTCTTGGTAACTTCAGCAAAAGAGAGGCTGGCTTCGGTCGCATCGGCTACTCGACCCATCACTGGTCCCAAGTCAAGCCAAACTGTTTCGTGTAGTTATCCGCCATGGTTTTCTCGGCCTTCAAGACCTTGATTTCAGCAAGGGCCGAGTTGAGTCTGCCTCTGATTTCTTTTTTCTCTAGGAGAAGTTGGGCAACGGATCCGAGAACACTAGTCACATTCACGGACACTTTGAGCTGTTGCTCTTTTGACACTTTTGATGGCTTTTCGGCCAACGCATCCTGCAAAGCTTTTAAAGCATCTTGTGTCCCAGAGAGAATCGTACGTCCTGATATATTACTTATGGGTCCAGGGTCAATTTCAGCCTCAATCTTCTCGGCGTCGGAATCCGATTCATCGTGGGAGGCTACATTAGGGCGACATTTCTTATTTTTGCCCATGATTATCGATTAAAAATCACAAAATACGTAGTTTCTTAAAAAATAATTGTTTCAATATGTTGGACATACCCTCCCATCAAGGTCCTCATTCAAAATAATAACGGATACATTAATAATACTTCGACTAAAAAGGTTGATCATTCCTAAAAAACAGCGGAGGATGAATTTATGTGAATATAATTATAATTTATGGAATAAATATTATTTATTTTATTACTAAAAGCGGGTCGTGTCAAAAAGTTTGAAAACCGCCATTAGTAAACATTAGTAGACGAGCTGTCGTGACGTCACAAGCAGTGTTGTGATTTGATGACGTCAGAAACATTGATGGTAACAAAATTAATTCTTAAACATTATTACGTTTATTGAAATGCACGCACTTTTCCATAAATGGGCCTTGAGCCAATTTTATTTGGTTTCTGGGGTCATTCGAATCAGGGTACGTCACAGGGCACGTCTACGGTATACTTGGTCGAAGGTTCGCGTGGGTTTTGTCTTTAGTCGGTGCCAGAAACGCGTATTTAGCGTGTCTTATTCAGTCAGACACGAAAACATGAATAATATGTACAAAATTGTCAACTCTTGGACGAGTGAATTCAGTGCCGAATTGAAACACTTCAAGTGGATGACTTTAGCTGAAGTACCAAGCTGGGACCACGTAGCAGAAACGATAGACATTCTATCTAAAAAAAAATACAGTTAGATGGCAGTAAACTTTTTGACCAAAGGCAGAAATTTATATTTTTTTTTTACAGAAACAGAAGAATAACTCTGACTTCAAAAAAATGTTTAAATCATTTGTTAATGAAGACTTTTATTCCGAACTTCCGAAATTGGTGGAATATTACTATGCGATTCCAGGCCATAGTGTTGAAAGAGTTTTCTCTTTAATAAACGCCCAGTGACCAAGGGACGGAATAAATTGCAAACAGAAACAATTGCTAAGATGATGTACGCCTTGTGTAATTTAAAAATGACAAGTCAAGAATTTTATGAAATGATTTCCAAAAGAAAACGACGTTTTGGATAAGGTGGGTGAAAAAGTCAAATATACAAAATTGCAGATTATTCGTAATTTTTGAATAATTTGAAGAAGTCAAGATTTCATTTTAATTTATTTTTTCGTTTTTATCCACGAAGACAGATATGTTTCATTTTATGTTTGTTTAATGAAAATGTTTAGTCAACTGTTAACCAGAAAAAGAGTTATGTTTGGTTTGTTTGTTTGACAGGAGACTCAATATATTGTATTTTGTTATTGACATTCTATATTAATGCCAAATGATGACAAGAATAAGACTGATTAATGATTGTGGTTAGAACTGGTTAACGTGTGATTGCGATTAATAAACAACTGTAACTAGTCACAGATTTTTATTATTATGTATAAAATTTATGTCCAAAATTAGGTACGTGTGTCCGGCTTTTAGGGCAAAATATCAATTAATTCAATTGATTAAAATCCTTGTAGACCACCCCTCTCCCCCTCCTCCATATGTTGTGCATATAAACCGTAGACTAAGAATTATTTGTACCAGTCTGAAGATGGCTTTAACGAGCTGAAACCGGTTACGGTCAAATAAAATGAAGTGGAATAAAGTTTTTTATTCGTTTTATTATAATATACTTATTATATCTATTATAATAAAACTTTTGACCGGTCAGTGGTTGAGTGGGCATCGCGTTTGGGTCCCACCCGGGCCTTCCGTGTTCGATTCCTCGGCTGGCTAAGTCCTCCATCACGACACAAGCAAATAATTTCCTCCCGGGCTTGTATCATATTTAGGATGCTGCTGTGTGGAGGGACTTTGTAAGTAAAAGAAGGAGGTGAAGTAGTGGAAACTAAAGAGGTGTGAGGGGTGGATGGTGGGGGTCAGTGTGTCTAGGAATGACGTATAAATCCAATCTTGTCACTGCGGTGCAAGGCGTTGGGTCGAGAGGGTTTGGTTTTAGGGGACAAGGGGTCTCCTTCAACCAGTCAACAATAATTAGAATTATGTTTAAAAAACCTTACCAACATCCGACAGAACAGCTAATGATTCAAAACAAATTACTAGACATAAATAAACTATTCATTAAAAAAATCATTTATAAAAACTGTATAAAAACATCACCTCACCACATACCTCACTCGCAAAATACAAGAGCAAAAGTAAATAATCACTTTCAGGTTCCCTATATTAAATCAACTTTCGCAATAAAACATGAATCGTACCTGGCTCCACACATTTTCAATATCTTCCTAACACAAACAAAAACTTACGTTACCCCAAATAAATTGGACTGGCTGTTCAAAAGATTTGTTATATGGTTGACTGAAAAGGAAAGAAAGGACATTCGGAATATCCTAAATAACTAATACGAGTACATTTTATAGATTCATTTCATATAATTTCCATCGAAATTATATAATATCAAAATATGCAGTGTATTTTAGATAATATTAACTATCATGTACCTGTGTTGTAATGTAATACAGCATACAATTTTAACTATTACCCACGGTATTTATATTCTCTTATTTAAATGTATAATTTTTTTACAAAAACATGTCAACTTACAAAAACAAAAACAAAATTTATACGTAAATATTTAATATAACAACATTATGTATGTATGCATGTTTGTGTATGTATATATGTATGTATGCATGTTTGCATGTGTGCATGTATGCATGTGTATGTCTATATGTGTATAAGTATAAATGTGTGTTTGTATATATATATATATATATATATATTTATATGTATAGATATATGGAAAAGAAAATGTACATGTATGAATGTTCATGTACGTACTTATAGGTATATATCTTCATAGTTTTTATTTTTTATCTTTCATATATATTTCTTTATCATATATGCATAGTAGGCATAGGAATAGGCAAAGTGCATATAGGCATATAATTTCACTTTTGTTTTTTATCTTTTTATACTTCTTTTTTTATCATTATTATTTTTTATCATTTTTAATATCACATCATTTTTTTATCTTTTTATACTACTATTTATCTTTTTATAATATTATATCTACACCGATTCATATCATTTTTAATAAATATAAAATGTTATTTACCTACCTCGGAACAGACTATGTCTAGTGAGGTGGGTAAAATAAAACTTTGTAAATAAATGAAAAATAAATAAACGCTCGGGTTGCCGGCATTGAAACTGAAGTCTATTCCTCTCCGATCCAGCAGACGCATCAGCCACTAAGACCTGGACAAACTCCAATCCATAAACCTGGCACTCCTGTTAAGTCACCAATGCAATGTGCCGAACCGTGGTTACCTACGTTAGAGGTGTCCCCTAACCAACGAATACTTCCCGGAATGGCGATCCCCATATAGCCCCCAAATTACATCTACATTAAGTACTTGATTGGTTATGTGAAGTTACTAGTACTTGCCAGTGTTAGCCTTGGGACAAGTCTCTAAAGACCTCAAAGAACGCGCCAAAGAACAACGTGTACCTGTAAACAAATTGTAATAAAGCATTAATGTTTTTCTTACATTTAAATGTCTCTCACATTGAATTCAAACGCTAGAGTAACAAAGCTTAAACCTCTTATGAAACGCGTTTTCATTCGGCAATTACTTAGAAACACCCTCCTAGACCCGTAATCCTGGCGGCTTATCGCGCAAGTTTACCTACTGTAATTAACCCGACTTTAGCTACCTGCATCTTGGGTATCGCGATGATAAATTCAACATGAGTAAATCATTTTAATTCAAAACTGAAACATAACGCTCTCACGTGAGATTATTCCAGACAGTGAAATTATTAACATATAAATATTTTCTTCGATAATTAATTAAGTTATTCCAAAAACCAAACAAAAATCGTCTTAGACTTGTAAAAAAGTCAGTAGATGTCGCATATTAAAATAAAAACGGATAAGTTATAATTATCTAAGACACCATCTAAATTATACTCATTTCGGGAAGAATCTTGCAATCGTACACAAATAGAGCAAACAACCAATAAAAATATGCTTAAAGAAAATAAAGCTAATGTAGTTCTCAGAAGAAGTAGTATGATAGAGATAAATATGACCGAAAGGGATAAAGTCGAATTTTCTCAGTGGTTAGAGTAGAGCCCCGGCAAGGCTAAGGTCCTGGATTCAATTCTCAAATGCGACCGAATCTTTTTTTGATTTTCTTTTTCAAATTTTTGGTTGAGAGTCGCTAATATTGTCATCAATAACTAGATATTAAATTACTTTGTCTAAACCATTATTTTAATAATAAATATCTACATTTTTCAGAATCAATGGATCCTTCAACAATCGGTGCCACAAAAGTATTTTACGAAATGTAAATAACTTCTTAAGTGATTACTATTGAAGAAGCATTAACATTTCGTTCGAAATAATTTGGTATTTCATGGGAACCGAATTTTATGAGAAATTAACAAACTATAATTTATATATCAGATACTATGGGTACATGAATATGATTTTTTATATAAATATTCTGCCCTTATAAATAAAGTTTTTGAAGTAAAATCGGAAGAAATAATTTAGTTTCATAACACACACTGATGTAATCTAAACATTAGTTAATAAGCAATTAATTAAATTTGAGTAGGTACTTTATATTCATATTGAATATGAGAATAAGAGACGCAGTTAATTTAACCGGTTTTCAAAATCGTTTAAAGGTTGTATTTTACTGAGAAATAAAAGCTCGGGCTAATTTGTTCGCTTTTCGGAACAACTCATATAAATCGTCCTTCTACAGGAAGCTCTAAGTCATTTTGATGGAAACATTGTTGGAACCAATCTGTCTATCGTTTATCATCGGCTATTTCTGTAACCTTTCGTCCGTTGAACGCGAACGACGATAGTCGACATTGTTTTAAGGTACTACTTAACTGACATCTGTTGGTACACCTAAAAACTACATATTACTATCTATACTAACGACATATGTTGAAGGATGTTGCAACTCCATGTATATTTCTATATACCACCCTAGCCATTGGTTGTGAAAAAAACACAAAGCACTAATAAAACACTTAAAGACCGTTAAACGGTGTTTCTGCAACGTTACTAATAACATAATGACGTTTTTATGTTCGCTACATTGAACTTTGGTAGATTTGCGCAAGCGCGGCCACCATGTTTTTTCAATAATTCGCGGGAAAATTTCTGTTATGAGTTGTGAGTTGTGAGTTGTGAGTTGTGAGTTGTGAGTTGTGAGTTGTGAGTTGTGACATGTGATAATGTAAATAATACATTACACCTTTAGTAAGAGGGCATTACCGCATGTTTCACCTTTATGTTATCCAATTTGACCAAATGCTGCCATTATTATTATTTATTATTCGTTGTACCCTCGAGAATGTACGTTTTTATTAATTTTCTTTTCGGTGAACTATCTCCCAACAACTCTTCCACTTAATGTATGGTTTTCTACCCAAACCATTCAAAAGTTTCTTCCTAACTGAAGCTTTCTTGTTTCCTGATCAATACAAACTCTTTTGGTTCGCCCTTTACCACCTTTTATTCGGAAGATTGAAAAACTACACTTGTTAGGAAACTGAATATTACAGAGAAGAAACTTCGGTCTTGGAAATATTAAAAAGGTTTTAAAGTTCATTCAATCCTCTTCAGTCGATGGAAAAAAAATTCGTCTGTGCTTTAATTGCGAAGTGGAAAAAGTTTATCGAAGTATTGCGAGGCGAAGATTGCGTTAAGTGAGCAACTTGAAGACTTCTGGATTTGTTTAATACCTGACCTACTTCAATAAGTGGGTTAAAAATGGAAAGGTTTTTTTTACAAATAATGTTCGTATAACATTCAACAATATTTACAATTTTTAGAAGTTTTACCATTACCATGTGCCCATAATAGTTTGGGGGACGCAATAATCCTTAATCAAATACTCGTATACTCATTTCGGTTATCTGTGCGTCCTGCGTAACTCTGGTTAATTAATTAACTAAAATTTTCTTTACATTAAGAGTCGTTTTCAAAATTTTAACTGATTGTGTGAACAAGCTGTACCCAACTGTAATGATGTTTGAACTGAATATTATTTTAAGTGTCATTTTCAAAATTTTAACTGATTTGTCAAGAATTCAGACAAACGATAAAGTACCTATCTACAAGATAATAGTTATTTTGCAGAAAAATATTTTGCTTCTATATTTAAAGTGCACTCGTATTTTGGTTTTGTTTATTGACAAAAATAAGATTTCGTGATTTGGTAAGGATCTGCGCTTTTTCCATTTTGAAGAAAGCATTATTACTTACTAGATTTACTAACGTAAAATCCCATGATTTTTCACGGGCTTACGTTAAATTATAATATTCAATAATTCTCCTTTCAAGACGAGCAAGTGGTTTTATGAGCTAGATAGACGTGTTATTTATTTTTGGGGTGTTATGCCGTGTTGCGCTACCTCCTCCTTTAGTGTATGTGTAGTGTGCAGATGATCACACATCTGCCCTGATGATGGACACTGTAATGCTGTCCGAAACGTTGGCTAAGGGAGGAGGTGGCGCAACACGGCGTAACACTCCAAAAATACTTTTGGCCGTGAAAACTAAAATAATATCTAGATAAACGTGATTATACCCACAATCCAGATTTAACCCAAATGTATTCTATACCGTACCATGATGAGCATTTAGCAAAGCTAACAAAAATTGACCGTTGGATTATTAATATAATAGGATGGCATTGCAAAAATATTTAGAAGTTGTTCACATACAAGATGGGCCGACGACAAAAAGAGAACTGCCAGATTCGTTTGAATGAGAGGCGCAAAGAATCACTATAATTAAAGGCATTTGAGGGAGGCATATATTATGCAAAGTGAAAAACTTTTTTGTTCACCGCTTTACTTAGTAATCACAGGAGACCCAAATTGTCCCAAAACATCATATGCCGTTATAATAACGGGGGACCAAAATTGTCCCAGAGCGACCGAGCATTATTAAAAGTTATGTAACTCTCTTCCTGACATGCGAACATTTGTGATTTTTTTTATGTTAGAAAACGAAAGAAATAATGCTTCTCATTGCCTTGGTTTACGAGATATGTTGTTCAGATATTTTAGAAAGACGATCATCACCCCAAGTGACGGTTTTATTTCGCGCCAATTTGATGTCAGTATGAATGTGATAAAAAGTTAAGTTACAATTTATTTACAATTTTTTTTAAGAAAAAGAATTTGTATTCAAATTTCTAAGTTTATTCTATTTTAAGTGCTTTAATTCGAATATTCGCTGATAGGCATTTTTAGCCAATTTACATTTACATTTCCAATATAAAAATTTTTAATAGTGAGGGTTAAAAATGTTGATTTCCAATAAACAGATCGGAAAGTTTATTTTATCTACATTTTAGAACAATTTATTTTTTGCAAAAGGGTTAAAAAAATCAGAGTGTGCAATTCACACGCATTAGAAGCAGTGGCGGCTCGTAACTTTTGGGTGTGCTAGGGTGCTAATACTAAAAAAAATGGCATCATGGATGTTGTCGTATGCGAAAAATATTTTTTATTTTTGTAGGAAGATTTTTCGGGAAATCGATGCGGCACACCGCCAAACTGAAACTTCCTGAAATTTTTCATACAAAAAACTGATTTTCAAAAAAAAAAAAAATTTTTTTTCGGCTACAATAACATCAATAATGCCATTTTTTAAATATCAGCACTCTAGCACACCCAAAAGTCACGAGCCGCCACTGATTAGAAGTGAAACTAGATAGTCGCTAGATGTTGCTTTCTTTTCTTTTCCCTGTTTTAAAGTGGTTTGAAGATTGGATATTGATTTTACAAAAATAAAAATGTTCATTTTTTTGGATTTGGTAGGTTTCGAACCTCCGTTCGCTGGATGTCTCTTTGGGCGTTGAGAGTCAGGCGCTTCATACCGCGGCGATATTGGAGACCCGCGCGTGGTCGTGAATTTACCGTATTATATTAGAACCGAGGACCGTCAAATTTTTTTATTTAATATAATATAATGGTATCAATTACATGTTTATATACAAGAAATAAAGTTTTTCTATTAAAATACATTAAATAATACGTATTACACCCTTTTTAAGAGCAAAGCTCGAGTTAAAAAGGCGGGTAATAAAAAATAATACATTTTTGTGTCGCATTTCCGTTTCATCTGAATTTCAGATCACTAACGAGGCTACAGAAGTTTCAATTCAATAACCACTAAAAAGGAACATTCAAAAAGCATGGGAAGAACTGGAAATTTTGAGCGCAAACCTTGACAGGCAAAAGTTTATAGATATTATTTTCTTATTATTCGAAGGGTTATTTTCAAGAACAAAAAAAAATAAGAATTCATAAATAGGCCCAATTTATATAAACTTCTACAATTTAAATCACTTGACTGACTTGACGCTATACCTGAAACAAAACATAAATAAACGGCAATTTAATGATGCTATAAACCCACCAGAAACCATTTCATGTATTCCTACCCCGCCACATAAATTAAATGCCCGCTGTAAAAAGTACAAATGATCCCCCTAACTCTAGCACACCAACCGAAGAATTTAGGAGATGTTTCGACAAAAGGCTTACTCTACTTGTTCAAGCACTTTACTGGGTAGGTTTCCCTGCTCCGGAATTTGGCTGAATAATGAAAGAACCTTTCGGGAGACTTGAATGAGTCTATCTGCCTCTCATTAATTATTGATCAGATAAAACGCCTCCCGAATTCCTGCCGCCAACAACTGCCGGCAGATCCGAGGCATTTTCTTGGAGCATTAGGTATGTATAGACCATGTCAAAATTAATTACTTCTCGGTATTATGGCTCTGAAATAATGCTTGTCAATTCCTGCAATAATTTACTCTAAAATTCTCAGTAATTTTTTAAGAATCTACAATTATTTTTATATATATACACATAAGCATCATACATAATTAATATAGCATCATCATAAGCAATTATTTCATATTCACAAACCTGTGGATTCTGAGGTTTTGCTATATTATTTACGCATAGATAATTTGAGAAACATTTGAAAAATATTATGATATCGTGTCATATTTTTATAATTGTATGCATTCTCCCATCACATCTTTGTTCCAACTCAATTCTCGACATTCTCGACCCCCAACCGTCATTTAAGAAAAATATTACTAGTAATTTAATGAATGTGCACTCATACCTCTCCACTGCCTAACACTATTCACACAGGGGTTCAAATACACATTCACTTACATATTTTATGTACCATTTATCTTTATCTTTACCCCAAATCATTCCCTTGCACGTACTATCCTTATTAAATCAACCTGATTTCGTTGCTTAGCTTCAAAAGTACAATATGTGGTTATATAATTATTAGTTTTCCTTGCAGACCAAAAGATAAAAAGCAATGCTTTCTGCGATCTTTCGACTGCAAAATAATGTACTTAATTTTGATATATAATGTTTTCGTATCCCAATTTATGGAAGCAATAATTTTGGTTTCGGTGTCATTTTTAACATCAATACGCCCTTGTCTAGACTTTGTCGGTCGATGGTACCGATCCTTCCGATAATTTCTTAAACCTTTTGAATGTTTACCACTGGCTGATGTTATCTACATGCTGTTTGTTTCTAATAATTTACCAGCTTTATTTCTATGTACCATGTGTAAAAACTATTTATGTTTTCTTTGTATTCTAAACACACCTGTATGCACTAAAAATGTAAATGTATGTCAAAGCCCATAAGGGCGTTAATGATTAATAAATAAATAAATAAATAAATAAATAATACAATCAAAATTTTAATAAAAATTATCTAGATTATAGGTTGCAATGCATTTTTAATATATTTTTTTAATAAAAATTATCTAGATTATAGATTGCAATGCAATTTGTAACTAATAATAATAATAATTGATAAATGATAAAAAAAAATTCGTCTCAACCCTGATTTTGCTCTGCCGAATCCGGGCCATATTGAAAGCAATACTTGAACATCTTTCTTATGGGAATACCGCACAAGAGTCCCAATTGCTCCCGTCGATCATCGAACACACCTAAAGCCATTTCAAGCAAAGTTTCATTTCTGAATGGTGGTCTTAAACCGGAGCGATACTGAGCGTACGTGTATCTTCCACTCTGGAAAGTGCAAATACACTATGTATTATTTTTAATTGATTAACTGTTAAATAGGACTAATTAATCGAGTAAATTTTCGAATTGAACCCGCAACCTTCAGATTGCTAGTCGGGAGACTTGCCGCTCGACCACGGAGGCAATCAAAATAGATGTAAAAATATATATGTAAACCTCGGGTCTTTCATTTCATTTTAAATGTCCCTTTAGTTGGTTTTTACTAAAAAAAGTTGGTATGAAAATGAAGCAATTAATTTTTTTATGTGGTGATAAAGGCAGCAATTTTATACTCGTACATTCAAATAAAAAAATAACAAAACAAAAAAAAATGAATTTTTTGTAGCATTTTATTGTGCTCTAAAAGAAAGCCGCGTTTATTAATTGTCCTGACAAAGCTTTGTGAAGGACGAAATTAAATTTGAGAAAATCAACAAGTTAATTATTGCAAGTGTTTTTCTCTTGTTGTCTGTTCCTTCAAGGGTCTCCCTCTTTGAACATAAATGTAAGAAATAAATCTACAAAAATAACAACGCCTTTCGGAAAAAAACTAATGTAAGAATGACTTTGTTGCCGTTGCCGTTATATAGTCTCAGAGGGAGGTTGTACGTTCGTACAAGTTCGTAGCATCGCGTGATATGGAAGATAACGATTGCCGAAGACGTAGTACGATTTCTCTATGCGACTACTATAACAATCAAATAACACCTGTTGAATCAGTGAAATTTAGTTAATGAATAGATTAAAAGTGTATGTAAGTAGTTTAAGGTTAAAGAAAGGTATCCGTTCTCAATAAATTATAATTGGGAAGCGGGTTTGGATATCGAGGCCTCGTGAACCATTTATTGAATAACCAACACCTCTGCCATACTCGTAGGTCACTCCAAGTGGTTCGCTACGTTTGGTGACCCGGGTTTATGAATAGATTAAAAGTGTATGTAAGTAGTTTAAGGTTAAAGAAAGGTATCCGTTCTCAATAAATTATAATTGGGAAGCGGGTTTGGATATCGAGGCCTCGTGAACCATTTATTGAATAACCAACACCTCTGCCATACTCGTAGGTCACTCCAAGTGGTTCGCTACGTTTGGTGACCCGGGTTTATGGGGTTTATGGGCGGCGGACGCATTTGCCCACCGACTGCGTGGCAGGCCGAATCGGGAGAGATTTGTTTGAGAAGACCTTTTGACCTCTTTAACAGGACTTTCTCGGAACAACGCCTTGCACCGCAGTGGGTGTGGTGGATTCATACGCGCGCACTCCAGACACACCGACCCTCGGATTCCTACCCATTCCGCATACGTTTTCCCTTCCCAGAACTTTATCTCTTTCATTCCATAAAAAGGGCCTCCACACACCATTACCAAGGGTCTTCTACGTGGAGGTCATGTGATTAAAAAAAAATTGCTGTATTTCACAAGTAAGAATTTTAAAAAATTTCAATCTCAATTTTTGCTTCCGTTTGTTCATTTGAATAAACGTAAGGCCCCCTTAGAGATATTTTTAATGGAAAAAAAACTTTAAAAATTTCCATAGTGTTTTATAAATAATTTTCCAAGTTAAAGAAAATATATCTAAAGCCTCTAAGGCTTTCTTAAAGAAAACTGATTTCACCCAACAACAAAGGGTTAAGAAAGGCCAAGAAAATCTCCTTTGAGATAAAACAAAGATTTTTTGTCGAGGGTGTGTTTGTTCTCGAGTGGTTTCTTGTTAGATTCGCTAGAGAGAAGGGGGAAGAAGAAGAGAGTTGCCGGGGAAGAAGGTACGCGATGGTTACAAGGGAGTATACAGTTACAGACTACACTCACACGCTAGCTCCTTTACAGAGTGATTTATTAATTAATTCCACGGACATCATGACGTGCTTGATAATTGATATCCTGATAATTGTCAGTTAAGAACTACTGTCAGTGGGTAAATGAACGAGTCATGCAATTTTTAATATATTTTAATAATTTTAAAACTTCTGCTATCATCATGTTAGGATACGAAAATAACGAGTAGAACGTTTGGTTTGGTCCACAGTACACAAACCAAACAACAGATGACGTAGACTGCATACTTCCTATGCGGCCATTTTGAGCAAGCCACCGCCGTAGCGGGATTCTCCTCCCGCCACGGCCCGGGTAATCGCACCATCGGGCGACCCTTTTTCGCCGCGGGCTTGTACCAGTCACGCGCCCGGCGATCGCGAATTAATCCCGCCACGGGCTCTGAGTCAATACTCAACGTTTGGCCCAAGTGGCCAGAAACGCGCAAAACAATGTTTAAATTCCTTTTTACGGTTCGGGACTCTGTGAAATATACCGACAAGTGCTCTGGACGCAAGCTCTGTTGCGTCCCCCACGTGGATGACCTGACCTGCGCCCTGGGACCCCGCATTTCACCATCTAGTAAGCCTGACCCATTATTCCCCCCTTTAAACGTGCTGCTCCTTTAACTTTCGCGTGTCCGCGAGGACGAATACCAGAGAGAGATATCTTTTCAATTTAGCTTAGACCGATTCGTAGCATACCTAACTTGCTCTGTTATAATTATCATGATGTACTTGTTCCCTGTGTTACTGAATAAACCATGTAATTCAACTCTCCCGTGTTTAATTGTTGAGAAGTTCCTAACCGAGATACTCTGGAAGCGTCACTATAGACGCTTGTAGACTCTGCTGCAGCCGAACTGCCAGCCCTGGAGGAGTACATATTCCCGCCCAACTGAGCTGGTCACAAGGGGGCTCCTTTTGTGAGTAGTTAACAATCATTTAAAAAGGAAGATGTTGCTTGCGCAATGATGGAGGTATTAGCCATAGCCACCCAGACCTACCCAAGATGCGAGGCCTGGGTGTAAACCTGAAGCATTTGTCAACTCGACCATTAACCGGTGAAATAGTCAACTTTAAAGCTTATATTCGACTAGTGAGTTCCCGGCATGCGTTGCAATGCCACTTAATAAATAACTGCCTGCGTGTCCTTTGTCCGCCTCCCCTTCCTCTCGCGCATTTCCTTCCCCTCGAGCGTTCACACTTCGTCTTTTCGCCTTCCCTCTACCCACTCCCCTCTCTCGCTTCTGTCGTCGCGCGCGAACCCCCCTCACGCCTTCCCTTCCCCCCTTCCGTGCTAGTATGCCACCTATTGCAAATTTTTTGTACAAGTTTCATAATGCCAGAGCTCACCAGTATATATATATATATATATAGAAACCTTCGCCGGCATGCGCACATCAAATCCTTAAAGTTTCTTCGCAATCGGATGAATGGTTTAGCAACGCATACATTCATGACGCCAGAGCTCACTATTATACATAGAAACCATAACGGACATGCGCACATCAAATTCATAAAGTTTCATCGCAATCAGATGAATGGTTTAGCAACACATAAGGAACAAACATACATATGTACATACAAGCAAGAAAATATACATTCATTTTTATATTTAGACAGATGAGACGGAAATGTTACACAGTTTAATGAAAAATAAATTTAATTTTAAGCTTGAATAAAAAATTCCCTTAGGAATATTTTAGTTCAACAAAAACTTAACCCAGTCATTCTGAAGACAAATGGAGCCTTCGCTTTAGTCGAAATAAATGCGATGGAAGAGCCCAATTCCTTAAATGAAATAAATCAATCAGTGTGCCTTAAGGAGTATATGTACCAAGTTTCTTCATTATCGTGTTTGTTCTACTTCAAAGGCTATGGTTTCGACATTTTAAATGGTTTGATATATAACATAATTGTTTTTCTTGTTTACTTACATAAAAAAGGAAAAACCTCAAATTGTAGTATTTAATCACTGAAGACAATATTAGCGACTCTCAATAAAAAAAAAAAATGAAAAAGAAAAATCAGAAAAAGATCCTGTCACATCTAGGAATTGAACCCGGTCCCTTAGCCCGAAGCTGCTTTACCACTGAACTAATTCGACCATATCCGCTTTGGTGAAATAATTGAATCACACTTCCAACACCAACATTATCTTAACATTTTTTTACGTTAAGAAAGTAAAATTGATGTCGTACATTAAATATAAAAGGATAATTTTATCCCAGACCCTATCTAGACAGCAATTAGTGAGGAAGAATCATGCAATCATACATAAAGATAGCAGCCAATAAAAATATGCGTTAAGAAAATGAAGATTATGTTTATTTTTAATTTTTTTTATACTTTTATGAGTAAAATCTCAAATTATAATATTTTATTAAATGAAGACAATATTAGCGAAACTCAATCGAAAATCTGGAGACAGAAAAATCAGAAAAGATATTGGCTCCGCTGGGACTCGAACCCAGGACCCTTTGCTTACATGGCAAGAGCTCTACCGATTGAGCTACGGAACCCATATCAATTCGGTCACTTTTAACTGTATCATACTTCGACTAAGAACTACCAACATTATCTTCATTTTCTGAACGCACATATTATTGGGATTTTTGAGATTTTACTCAAAAAGTTTAAAAAATTAAAAAAATATATTCATCCTAGACTTGCAGAAAAGTCAATAGATGTCGCGTATTAAAAATAAAATGGATAAAAATTTATCCAGACACTATCTAGATTGCATTTAGTTCTAGTTGAATCTTGCAATCATATATAAAGATAGCAGCCTAGAAGCTATAATAATAGCTTGGAAGTGCAATGATTTTCCGGCATCTATGTCTCCTCTCTCCTAAAACGTGGGTCTCTACAAGAGCCACTTTCGCTACTTTCTCACTTCAAAAAGACCGTATACGCTATACGTAGGATCCCAAAGAGGAGACAGAAATTAAAGGTATTTTCATCACGGCCTCCTGTATTTAATGTAAAAATTGGGGAAAATACAGAAGCATTATTATAACATCACCCGTTCGTGAAAGTGTTTGTCAGAAAAAAAATAACATCTTATTGAAGTGGCACGTTCTCGAATGTCTTCATGCCTCCGGCACCAAAATGTCGCATAAAAATATCTCCGAGATAAATCCGCCTTTCTCCGGAGGTTGTTAGTAAACCAAATTAAAATTACCGGGAACCACGTGGAATGAAATCCACGTTCTCCAGAGAAATCTGTAATAAAAGTTAAGAAACTATTGTTTCCCTTCATTGTGAATGAGGTAATTGATGTGTTTTGTTTCAAGCAGTATTTCTCAAGCTTGAGTTTAAGCCAGAATTTAAAAAATGTGTATACCTATTCGTATATTAACATCTTAGCTCCACACAGGTGGCCTTGAGGAAAAAAAACTTCAGAGCCTATTTCATCTGGATGCTTTTGAGGGAATTAAGAAGGGAAAGTTCGGAAAAGGAATAAAAATATGAGGGATGGTAAAGGAACTGGGGTAAATGTGTCTAGGAATGACGGACATTGCGGTGAAAGCCGATGGGTCGAGAGAGTCCGTTTGGAGAGGTCTATATTAGGTCTCCCTCGATCACGAAGTAGGTGGACAAACGCATTCGACGCTAAGAACTATACAAACCTCGTCCCAGGAACCCAGGCATCACTACTAAGTCACCAAATGAAGCGAACACTTGGGGTAACCTGTGAAAGGGGTTAATGATTATCCAATAAATGGTTCCCGGGGCGACCGTACTCATAGCCGCAATTATTAGCATTAACAACAATTCATATCGAACGCTTTTTGGGTTGTCCTGGTACTGCAGTGCCACCGAGATGTTTGAAGAAGGGCGCGTTCCCGGATTCCGAACACTAATAAAAAAAACGGATCACCAGCTACAGAACGCGATTGGCCTCGAGCGAAAACACTCTTGTGATGGCAGCATTCCACTTCTGGCAGGGTCCCATTTATAAGCGATGGAGCCACTTCCTGATGAAATAGATAACAAAAAGTTAACTTTTTTTTTTTTTTCAAATTTTATTTTAATTTTTGTATTGTTATTATTTTCTTTTATTTATTTCCTTTCATTATGTAAAAGAAAAAAAAAATATCTTTCATCTTGAAATATTTTAATTTAATGTATTATATATGTATAATATGGAACTCGTGGGACTGCACCACCCTCCCCGAGATCTGGAATAAACGAATTAAAAAAAAAAAAAAAATTAAGGCAATTAAAGAATATTTTCGTTTAAATCATTTTAATTTTATGTTATAACGGTAATTTGAATTGTATGTAAAGTATGTTTAGCGCGCACTTTAATACTCTAAAATTTAAAGGTATAAAAAAAATGTACGTAATACAGTGAAGGCGGAATTCTCTCCACGCGTATTTGTTTTTTACATTTTTGGTAGTACCTACAATTATTTCATGACAGATAATTTTTAAACAACAAAAAAAATAAAATTAGATAAAGCATATTAGATAAAGCATGCACACAAGTCATAAAAATAAAAAAAAATACAGCGATTTGAAAGGTTTACAAAAATATAGATGTGTTTTGGAATAGTGTTGGTACCTGTAAGTTTTTTACAAGATCCACAAAACTCGCCAAGTTGATATTAAATATGTCAACATCACCTTAGTACTGATTTCCCATAGTGTGAAATCGTTGCATCGATGAGTTCAGCTTATGAATGCTGCAGTAGAATAGTGTATTTCGCCGTATATTTATTGTCGGTATTCGTAAGTTTATGTTACGGTATGTGTAACTTCATACTTATGTTTTTTTTTAAAGAAACATAAATAACCCAACAATGTTTGAAAATCTCCTACTACGTGCTCACAGAAAACCGAAAATGTAGTTTGTGTTGTGATGGAGGACTTAGCCAATACAGCCGAGGAATCGAACACGCGACGCCCAGATGGGACCCAAGCGCTATGCCCACTCAACCACTGACCGGTCGAAAATGTTATTCTGGTACTGTACGTGAAATTCATTGATCCCCCGAAATTACAATAATTATAAAATTATATAGTTCTCATCTACGTTACTTATAATACATACATAAGAATATTAGTTTACAAATAGAAAGATGATTGAAATGCGCAAAGTCCTTATAAAAGTTTACAAATAATTTATAAAAGATTTAGAGGGTAAACAAAACAGTTATAGATAAGAAATAATGTTATTCAGAAATTAAAAAAAAGAAAAATACGGTTTATTTTGTGATCTTACTATATTTCTTCATTTCTTATTTTCTTTATTTTTTATTTCTTGTGAAACATGAACTTATGATTTATTTCTTTCACAAAATTTCCCAAATGGCACAGCCCAACTAGCTCTGGATAGTGAAAAACTCTTCACACCAATAAAAATAAAATCATGAAAAAAATTTCAGAAAAACCTATCAACGCAAAGTTTGAGGACAATGTTCTCTAAAATAACAACCCATTAATCGAACTTTCAGTGTTAGTAAATCGGCAGGAAGTTCGTACGGCACCGGCACCAAGTGTGGATTGGGATTTAATGTGTCCAGGACGGAGCCACGGCTTTGAGATTCTGTCATAAAATTTTACATAAAAATGGCAATTTCAAAATAATAATAGACGTTTTACCCCATCGGGCGATAAAGACTTTATGGCGCCCGAACACGGAAAATCCATTTTGAATATATTCAGTGATTTTCAACGAAAATAAAAGTTGGAAAGGGCGTCCACTTTACGATATGCTAACAGAATTGTAATCGGAGAAGAATCAATCTAATTATATTGTCTGGTAATATACATAAATAGTTATTGATGAGTATTGTAACGATCTCAATGACATTTTTTTTAAACTTTCTTCAGGCGGGTAGATACCATAATATTGATATAATAATATTGAATTCTGAAGGAATTAGAATTATCAGTAAAGATCTGACTAGCATCAATTTTAAACTATTCCGCCTACCGAGATTCTGCAGCGCTACGGAAATGTTCCTGGAGGGACAAGTGCACTCTTTCGGAGCACTTTCACTTCAGCACAGCCACGATTGCCTGGATGAAGTTCTCGCTTCTGGAGTCTGTTGGCCTTCTGAAGTCGTGAGATGTTCAAAATTTTTCCATAAACGTCTGCTTGCATACATTTTTGTGTTTAACGTTTTTCGCTTCTTTTCCGCATTATTTTTTTCTTTACAGTTTTTATTTTTGTGAAATTTTATCTAATTTCGTTTCTGTTATTTCGAAATACGGAATGTATTGCAGTGCACTACCCCTGCATACATTCTGGAATAAACTATTATTATTAATGTTATATTAAAAATGTCGTTAAAGAAGTTCTTGAAAATACCCTATCCAAACCTTGACGTTGAAAAATAGAAATCACTGAAAATCTTATGTCCAAAACCTAGATCACCTCAGCACAGGATCTCCTAACAAAGAGTTAGAGATCTCCTAATAAAGAGAATATCTTATATAACATCGTCTTTAAATGACAGCATTAAAATGTAACTAAAAACAAATAAAAAAAAATATTTTTAAAAGTTCCCTCTCACTGCACCGCCTCGTGGGACACCCCCTACTGAGACACCTTTAGACACACCCTCATCCAACCCTCAGTTGCTGTCATAAAACTGCTTTAACAGGTGCAAAAAGCCGCCACAAAGAATTTGCCTCTAATTATTATGACCAGCAAAAAGTGTCATAAAAAGGTTTCCGGGCTTATCCCTTATTATTATTCCCTGCGGTCTTCTGGCCGACTGAAATTCCACTCATTTAAGCTCGACCAGCTATACAAAGCGATTAACTCATCGAATTCCGTACAAATTGCTGAAATAAATTTGAAAGTTGTGTATACATTTCTTAGATCAAAGGCTTGCGACGAAATTTGTATTCCTCGTGTATCAAGCCTAACTACTATACAGATGAAAATTCAGGTGGCGTACTTCTGAGAAAGACGATTATTTGTTTGAAAAATTATATTGTTGGAAATTTTTCAGCGTGTTACGTTTTTATCTGAAATGTGCATGGACTGACTGAAAGATTCTTGGAGAAAGTACAAAAGAGGTTTCTTAGATATATTGTATATTTATATTATACTAGATTTTGCCCCCGGCTTCGCTCGCATAGTATTAGGGGGGTTCCCATAGCGCCTCCTCCACCTTCCCTATGCCCACTCCACTCCTTCACCCCTCCTCCCCTCCCCACCCTTCCGCTTCCCTTTCCCTCCTGCCCCCTCCCCCCTCCCCTCTCCACACCTGAACTAATAAGAGCTCAATTAAAGATTTTTCTTGTTTTTTTATAAAGACTTAATGATGCTTACCACTTTTTTTTCTTATTTTTTTATCTTTACTCTATTTTATAAATACCTGTGTTTTTTATGTATGTACTTCCACTCTATATAGGATGTGTGGGATTGCACTCACCTCCCCACATTCTGGAATACAGATCATTATTATTATTTTTATACATTTTGAAGGTTCATTAATTTCAAACTCTCCAAACCCATTGAACAAATTCATTATGATAACTTATCTCGTAGAAGAGCCAAGTGCGATCTGGTACTTTTATTCAAATTAGTAATTCGTAATCATCCAATAAATTGTTCACGGGCCGGGGTTTTATTTTTATTATGTTATGAGATTTTGTTAATGCCTCAATTAACGCACCGAAACTTATAAAATTCCGAGTACCAAATCGTGACACGAGACTTGCAGAGCTGTTCTTTGTTTATCCGTCGAAAACTAACTATGTCATTAACTCCCCAATCCAAATACTACATTGGCTTGGAAATAAATTCGGTTCCGTTGATATTTTCATTTATTCCTTACTCAGAATTTTTTTAAACTCTGCCTCACTTCTATTAACGTTAAGGAAGAGAAACAATAATATAAAATTCTTTGGTGTATTATTTTCGTTATTTGTTGTTGAACAAACAAATAACGAAAATACTTTTTGCGGTGAAAATCTTAAAACGTATCTGGTAAATTATTGTTTCTATTTTAATTATTATTCTATTATAATTATCTTATATGATTGATGTACAAGCCCTATATGCGTAAATAAATAAATATAATTCTTAATATAAGTTGAGTGAACTTGTAAAAAGCTATTTTTTACCCGAAAAACGATTAATGGGCACCCCAGACTGCCCCCCAAATGTTATAAATATCCGTGCACCTATTAAATCCCCTCGACTCCACCACCTTTTCCCCTCTGTCAACCATTATACAAACTATTCATATAACTCACCAATGGAAGTAAGAAGCCTTCTTACTTCCATAAACTTATCACTGGCGCGTTTAAACCGAACAGCCAATACCTACGCAAACATTTTCGATATACATAAACGTGACTTCTCCGTCCCACAGCAAAGAAAAAAGAAGTAGTTCTGTATGTATTTGGTAAATATTATTTTTTTTAAATGCTTAACTAACGATTTTCCCTATTCCTATTATTACCTTATTATTGTTCGACGTGTATTTTTTTATTATTATTTATCTACCCCATCTCTTTCCCCTCCCGCTACCTTCAACCTCACAACATACCCCAATTGGCGATGCCATACGATGCCATAGTATCATATTGTGAGGCTGAAGGTAGTGGGGAGGGAAGGAGATGGGGAAGAGCGTAGTAGGGAAGTACATGGCTATTAATTTTTTTTAATACCTCACAAGAGGCCACGCTGCTCCCGTCTGGAGCTAATGAGACTATCTATAATGAGACTATCTATAATATATGGCATCCCTAAATGGGGCATGTTTTGAGGCTGAAGGTGATGAAGTACCTGTCTATTCAGATCTGGTCACCAAACACGACTAAAGCCATTTCAAGCAACGTTTCAATTCTAAACGGTGGTCTTACACCTGGGCGACATAACACGTTTTAAATAACAACATTTTGACGGATACCTTCGGTACTTACCTACTAAGTAGGTACTCAGTATTTTCCGAAAATTCAAAAAGTTCTCTCCTCGGCACGCTCCAATAATTAGATTGTATTAACTACCAGCTGGTTCCCGGCATGCGTTGCTATGCCATTTAATAGATAAATTGTTTCTCCCTGCGTGTCCTTTCCCATTCGTCCCGTTCCCCTTAAACCTCCCCTTCCTATCCCGCGTCCCCTTCCCCTCTCGCGTTCCCACTTCGCTGTCCCTACTCCACTTCCCCCTTCCCCTGTCCCGCGAACCCCCTCCCGAGTTCCCCTCCCCCTTCCCAGGTTCCCCTCCCCCTCTTGGGTTCCCTCCCCCCCTCCCGCGAACCCACTACCCGAGTTTCCTTCCCCCTACCATACATTCCATACATTTAGTCCCTGTACATTCATTCATTTTGCGTGCTACCTATTGCAATTTTTTTACACAAATTTTATAAGGTGAGCTGTATATAATTTAAAATTATATAGAGCTCACCAGTAGTTTTATACAAACCTTGTCCTGACAATAACAAACACAAAAATAAGAATTATCCAATTTGGTGCAGTCGTTCGGAAGTTATGCGCGTACATCCCCTTCGGCGATTCATTTTTATTTATATAGATAGATATATAGATAGATAGATGATACACTTGAAAATCGCATGAAATTTTTGTATGCGCGTACATACATTTCGGCGATACATTTTTATTTATATAGATATATAGATAGAGAGATGATACCTTGAAAATCACATGAAATTTTGTATGTTTTTTCTTAGTCTGAGGATTTCACCGGTTTAGATAAAAATTCCCCGTTTCGGTAATATTCCCGGGAATATTTTTGAGATTATCATATAATTTACCCATCACTACCCATATCCACAGTAATTATATAATATCTAGTAATCAATCAACCCTATACGTGTTTTGTTAAAAATAAGTTTATTCGTTTACTGAGCTAAATAAAAATATTTTTTACATACACAATCAAGACTCCCATTTCACCTGAGCTTGGATAATACAACCATATTTAAAAATATATATTTATGGTTTTTCTCACGTTGTGAAAGTACAAAATACGCCTTGTCACGCGCTTGGTTTACTTTTGGCAAACTTAATCTTTAATACTTCCCTCATAATTTAACCCAATTTAACCATGTACGTAATATTAATAATCGTGTTCTTGATCTAGTTTTATTTATTTATTTATTTATTTATTTACGGACTTACGTCCAATTTAAAACAAAGTATCACGAAGTATAGAAATGAACAATGTAAGGATTCGGATGGTACATGAAAGCAAAGACAAACAGTGAAAATAGAAGAAAAATAAGTGTCAAGTCACGTCAAGACCTTGCAAAAATTAGGGTGAATATTACATATCTTCATTTGTTTAAAGAGCGACAGAAATCATTTAAGCTAATACCAAAAAAATCAAGGTCTTGACGTGAGTTGACCAGTCTACACATTCTGGACAGTGGTGAGTTATAACCATAGTTAGTCGAGTGCTGATTGAGGAAAAGCAGGTCTTTATTTCTGAGTCTACGAGAAGGTGTATTAAATGTGATGAGTTGTAGTAATGTAGGCGAGTCGATTAAACAGTTAATAATTTTGAAGAAACAAATGAGATCAGATTTTATCCGACGGTCTTCTAAAGGAGAAAGGTTTAGAGTTTGTTCAATTTCAGCATACGAGTAATTGCCTCGCTCTAATCCTAGCCTCCAAGCAATTCCCTTTAGGAACCGATGTTGAACGGATTCAATATGACGAATATGGAGAGCATAAAAAGGAGACCATATAATACAAGCATATTCAAGATGGGGGCGAACCAAGGAGCAGTAAAGAGTTCTTAGGGTATTTATGTTTTCGAAGTCAGAAGTGGTTCTAGTGATAAAACCAAGTAGTTTGAGAGATTTATTAACAATCGTATTTATATGTTCCCGGAAAGAAAGCTTGCTATCAAGAGAGATACCAAGATCTTTAATAGATTGAACAGTTGTTAGGCAATTATTATTTAATTTGTATTCGAAAACAATCGAATTTTTAGATCTGTAGAAGGACATAATTTTGCACTTATCGACATTTAGTTCCAAGCAATTAATTTTACACCAGTCATTGAAAGAGTCAATATCTGATTGGAAAAGAAGGCAGTCATGGTAGTTTTTGATTATTTTTAGGATCTTATTGTCATCAGCAAAAAGCCAAAAGCGTGTGTGAGAGAAAATACGAATAATGTCATTTATAAACAAGTTGAAGAGAAGCGGGGCTAAATGTGCTCCTTGCGGTAGTTTTGTCAAATGAGAGCAATGTGATTATAAATGAATCATTGGAGTCTATTCTTCCGATAGACAACCACCATCCCCCACTAGCAATAATTATCCCTTGTACTAAAAAGAAGGCAATCAAAAAATTTCAACTCCAACGTTTATCGGGACATAAATAATCGTCTCCACAAGGAAGATTGGTCATTTCTTAAAGAAGGCGATATTAACAAAAATATTGAATCCTTTTATTATTTGCTAGATAAAATTATTTCAGATCTAATCCCACTCATTCATTTCAAAGAATCGAAATATCCGAGATGGTTCAATAAAGAACTTGTTCAATTAACTGCCCTTAAAAAAGTTTTACATTAGAAATATAAAGAAGACAGGTCTTTATCAAATTATATTGAATTTAAGAACGTTAGAAAAGATTGCAAAATCTTATTAAAAATTTGCTACAATTCTTTTATTAATCATGTTAAAACTTCAATAAATCATAATGTAAAATATTTCTGGAACTATGCAAAATCAATGAAAAATAACAACTTTGGTATACCCCCCAACTTGGAATATGCAGGTAAAAAGGCCAAAGACACTCAAAGTATCGCTGACCTTTTTGCTGATTTTTTTAAAACCGTTTATGAATGTGATACACCAGTTTCTGCTAGTACAACGTCAAATTTTACCACTGATCATAATCTTAATTTATCTTGTATCCACATAGAATATAATGATATACTGACTGAACTAAAATTACTAGATCAAAGTAAAAGCGGTGGACCAGATAAAATATCTCCTGTATTTTTGAATAATTGTGCTATCAATCTAGCGTATCCTTTATTTTTGCTGTTTAATCAGTCTTTACGAACAGTATGTTTTCCTATTAAATGGAAATTCAGCTACCTTACACCTATTTTATTACACCGATTAACTATAGACCGGTATGCCTTTTATCAACAATTGCTAAAGTTTTTCCGATTAAACCACGTCATTTCTCCTGAACAACATGGTTTCTCTACTGGAAAATCTACCCTTACTAACTTTTTATCGTATCAAAACTTTATATCTGATTCCATGTCTAGTAAATGTCAAGTTGACTCTATTTATACCGATTTGAGTAAGGCATTCGATAAAGTTAATCATGAGTTATTTATGAATAAACTGCATAAACTCGGCATAGGTGGTTCACTATATAAGTGGTTTAACAGTTACTTGATCAACAGATTACTGGCTGTTAAAATTGATGGTACATTTTCGTACAAATTCACTGCTACGAGTGGTGTTCCTCAGGGGTCACATTTAGGTCCAATCCTGTTTTTATTATTTGTTAATGATGTGTTCTATATTTTCAATGATGTTCAAGTATTAATGTTTGCAGACGACCTGAAATTATTCAAAGCAATCAGAAACATTAATGATTGCCATATATTGTCAAATAACTTGTTGAGATTTATTATATGGTGTCATGATAACCGCTTGCAACTTAACATAAGCAAATGTCAAATTATGAGGTTTTATCGAATAAAGAATGCAATATTTTTCGATTATTCCATATGTCGTTAGTATCTGTCTCGGAAATTAATGACTTAGGTATTTATTATTATTTTTTTAATTTATAAACTAACGTTTAGACAAGATTTTTATGCATAGCACAAAGGGTAACAATTATTACAAGCAATAATTGTCAGCCTGAAACACTCATTTACATTGAAAAATCTTCCGAGAAAAGATACTTGCCGCCAACGGGACTTGAACCCGTGTCCTTCCGATTGCCGGTCGAATGCTCTGAACACTGAGCTATGGCGGCTTATCAAATACCCGCCAAATAATTCAATATATACTAGTGTTTCATTCAACAATTACTGCTTGTTATATTTTTAAATAAAGTTGGTTGTTTTCAGGTGGAAAAAATATAACAAGCAGTAATTGTTGAATGAAACACTAGTATATATTGAATTATTTGGCGGGTATTTGATAAGCCGCCATAGCTCAGTGGTCAGAGCATTCGACCGGCAATCGGAAGGACACGGGTTCAAGTCCCGTTGGCGGCAAGTATCTTTTCTCGGAAGATTTTTCAATGTAAATGAGTGTTTCAGGCTGACAATTATTGCTTGTAATAATTGTTACTTAGGTATTTGGTTGGACACGAAACTCAACTTTATCAAGCATATAGAAATAATAACCAATAAAGCTTTGAAAATGTTGGGATTTATTTTAAGAGTATCTAGTGATTTCAATAATATCAATACTGTAAAAAACATTATATATGTCACTCGTAAGGAGTCATTTAGAATACAATTCCACGGTTTGGTCCTCAAATTATGAGGTTCATTCACATGCGATTGAAAGAATCCAAAATAAATTTTTAAGATATGTGAATTTTAAAATGGGCATTCCTAGTGAATGCCTAAATTACGATAACGTACTTTGTTCATTAAATTTAATAAAATTATCTGATCGTAGAATCATTTCCGATTTAACCTGATTGTATAAAATCATTAATTCAATGTTTGATACACCTGATTTATTATATGAAATCTCTTTTCATACTCCAGGCAGGTCAGTCACAATACAGTAACTACCATATTATTGTAGCAATTCTAAGTCAACAAGCCAATATTACACTCCTATGTGACAGATTCAACAGCTTGGAAACAAATACTCCGATGTTGTTGATATATTTAGTACATCAATTTTATTATATAAGCATACCTTATTGAAGTTTTTTTCATCAAATAGGGGAATATTTTGATAAAGCTATTAAAATTGACTAACACATTGGCAGTATTGTGTCGGCTGAAAGAAAAAAAAACTATTTCGGATTTTTTATATTTTGTACCTCCATATTGTGTGGTTTAAATTCAATACCTAATATTTTTACTTTGTATTTATTTTTGTGCAAGTGTTTTAAACAGTAGTTTCCTGCACTATTTACTAGTATAATTTCGTTAATATTGTTATATATATATATATATATGTATGTAAAAGCCTGAATAGGCGTAAATAAATAAATAAATTATCGTGAAAATATTGGTTCGTAAGAGTATTTACTCAAAATTTGTGGTCTGTCCCTTGTATGAAATATATTTCTTTTTTTTCTTTTTTAATTAGTTTGCAGAATTCTACTACTTTTAAAGTGAAACTTCTTCAGCGCCGTTAGTGATTTAAAATTCGGATGAAACGGAAATGCGTCACAAATAAGTTCTACAAAAATACTCGGTTCTAATAAAATGCGGTAAATTCACACTTCAGCGCGGGCCTTCGATAGCACAGTGGGCAAGGATCTCGACAAGTCTCAGCGGCCAGAGAGACAGACATCAGGTGAATGGAGGTGCGAATCCTACGAAATCAAAAAAAATATATACATATTTTTGTGAAATCAATATCCAATATTTAAACCACTTTAAAATAAACAGGCAAAAGAAAAGAAAGCAACTTCTAGCGACTTTCTAGTTTCACTTCTACCGCAAGCGAATTACACACTCTCATTTTTTTTAACTTTAGCTCCACGCAGGAGGCCCTGAGAAAGATAATTTTCCTCGGGGCCTCTGTCATGCAACTTTATATGAAAGCCTTTTACAGTTATATTTTTTGTAACAAATACATAGCTCGAAAAACATAACTCGGTCACCGACAAATTTGAACAATAGGTATTTTAACAAATTGTTGCTGTCACTGTCGCTCACACTGACACTCCGCCGAATACTGAGTGAAAGGGACAACTGCACCTAATTAAAATCATAATACCTAATTTAAATCTTCAAAATCGTGGTTTTGTATTTCTCATTTTTCTTCTTCAAAACTGAACCGATTCTTAAAATTATTTTTACTAAAGGCATTAGAAGAAAATACTCTGTATATTTTGCTTTTAAAAAATATTTATTGTCTAGTTTGTACATTGAACGTTTGTTAATGGCGTTCAAACCAGGCAATTTTAACGCTTTTCGGAGGATCCTAACTCCTGTAAGAAGGAACTTATCTAAAAAAGCAAAAACTCACCGTTACGCTAGTGGTCGATTTATTATATTACAAAAACTTTAGCAGTAGTGTCAAAATTCAGCGAGGAAATTGGGGAATACGCTTGTGATTTCCTGTCAACAGTTAACTACAAACAGCAATGGCTTTGAACGCCAAAATAGCTGTCATCAAAAAAGAAATGCTTTTAAAAAAGTAGAACTTAAACTTATGTAAACTGTAAACTTAAACTTATGTAAACCCACGCTTTCAATCATCTTTCTGTAAATCGTCTGTACGGGAGAAATAAATAAATATTAACAATGGTATGATTTTAGATTTTCACGGCCAAAAGCATTTTGTTATTTGTTTTTGGGGTGTTATGCCGGGGTTGCGCTACCTCCTCCTTTAGCCAACGTTTCGGACAGCGTTACAGTGTCCATCATCAGAGCAGAAGTGTAAATGTTAGTGGTGAAATGTGTGCTTAGGTACTTCGAAGCAATACCGTGTTGCCAGCTCCATTCCACTGCGAGCTGGCATTACAGTAAACTTGAAGATGGTTTTCTGCATTTAGCTTTGGTGTATGGAGACTGTAACGCTGTCCGAAACGTTGGCTAAAGGAGGAGGTAGCGCAACACGGCATAACACCCCAAAAACAAATAACAAAAATTAACCATGTTATTTGTTTACTCTGAGATAAACAAGTATTTGAACCAAAATCATTATAAAATAAGTTCATTCTCTTCTTGGGCAATTTTCCATCAATTTCACTAGAATCTGTACCAATTAAGTATTTCCATTGACCTGTGACTAGGGAGCGATGAATTTCCCTATTTTAATTCTCCGATTTCTACTCCAGTCAGCTCCACTCGAGCACTCCACTCATTCAGCCGGGAAATAATAATATAAAGTGATCTTTGTCGACTTGACCTTTACTTCCACTGTACGTGCAAGGGTCGTTGTAGGCTGCTGAATTGAAAGAATTTTTATTGTTAAATAGAGTCCTTTTAAAAAATTTTACTCCACTGAACTGAAATTGATAAATTATATTATCAATCATGCTAAAATCTGTGGAATTTTTTTATTCATTATCATAAAATCATATTAGCTTGGGGTAACACTTATTCTAGTGCCCTCGACCACATCATTATAGCACAAAAACTAATCATAAAAATAATTCTTAAATTCATCTTACTACCAGCACTGATACGTTCTTCAATACTTTCAACAGCTCTACGCAAGATCCATCTTAGTTAATTTTTAAATTTTTATTTATTTTTTTATTAAGTTAGTTTATACTCCATGAATATAAACTAATAAACACAATTTAACATTTCATTTGATAAATTTAAATATTTTTACAGTAAGCATAACATTTCTTTTTAAATACATTCATTTTTTCTTCATTCTTCATACTTTCAGGCATTACATTAAAAATTTATATTAAAAAAAAAACAATAAAACCCTATACAAAGCAACACAAACGATACACAATACCCGAGCCAAAAACAAAGAACCTTTCCAAACTCCTTTTTCTAAAAACACCTTTGGACAAAGACACTTTAAATACATAGCTAGCAAACTACACAATACATCCCTACCAGCTTTGATTAGACAAGCTGAATCAATGACCAAATTCAAACAAGATATAAAGAAATCGATTATAAATATTGGACGTCACACTACTGCAAACATCTGTAAAATAAGTTAGATAGAAATATCAATTCACGTACGTCCTTACAATATAAAACAAATTAAAATAATATAATCCTGTATAATCAAACTTCATAAATAGATATGACATTTTACTTTCCTTCATCTCTTCCTACGAGATACTTTATGGGATTTACCAACACTTTCAATCATCTTTCTGTTTTATGAAATTGTATTCAAATTAATATGTATTTAACCTTAAATAATCTTATGATATTCTTACATTTGAAATCCATTTATATACCTCTACGCCTGTCTTGGAACAAGTATATCCGAGTAAGACAGGCACCGAAAATTTTTATGTAAATATACCTTAGACAGATAAATAAATTAATTTAAATAAATAAATAAAATAAATCATCGAACAATTTTATGGTTCTATGTAGGCAGGAATAATTGATGAAATGAGCACGACTTTGCACTTACAGGTTTATTAAACAATATTCAATCAGATAATTTATATTCGTATAGATTTTGTTTATTAGAAGGTGGGAAGCGAACACAGATTCGCGAGCAGTTGAGTCGACGGCAATAGGAAACAGAATGATTTGCTTTCTTTAGCTCGGCCTATCGCGTCGCTGGTTTTCGTTCCCACAGTCCTATCATAATCAAGCATTCTCATTTCGGTTGTCTGTGATGATGTGCGTCGGTTATTTCTGCGTCAAAAATTTCATGTTTAATTAACCCAAATTTGTTAAGAATTTGTCATTTTCAAAATTGAGACTGATTTTTTATCAAACATTGGCTAAAGGAGTAGGTAGCGCACGGCATAACACCCCAAAAATAAATAACATACTTTTGGCCGTGTAAACCTAAAATCATATCTTGGAACTGATTGTTCAGACAAGCGATAAAGCAGGTCTTTATTTGTCTTTATTTAGATTTTTTCATTTATTAATTAATTATTCTATATTTGAATGCATATTCCTTTTGTTTAAATTTTTTACAGATTTCGTTATTTTTCATGATTACTAAAGACGTTTCAATTTGAAAGGTGGGTATGAGTACCGCCGCTCCGGGAACCATTTATTGGATAACCAACACCTCTGCCATAGGTCACCCCAAGTGGTTCGCTACGTTTGGTGACTTAGTAGGGGTGCCCGGGTTCATAGGGTGAGGTTTGTCCAGGTCTTGGCGGCGGATACGTCTGCCCACCAGCTGCATGGCAGCTGTTATATCGGGAATATATGGTTGGATATCGGTAAAGAATGGTTGACGGAGTCCTTTTGACTTCTCCAGCCGTACTATTTCGGAACATCACCATGCAATTGTGGGAGGGATGGATTCATACATCCGTCACTCCTGGACACACTGACCCCCAGATTCCTACCCACCCCTAATTCCCTTTTCCTTCCCAGAATTTCCTCTCCTTCCTTTCCTAACAATACCCTCCACGCAGCATCCCCAAAGATGACATAGTTAAGCCCAATAATCCCTGAGATGAATTATTTTCCTCGGGGCCTCCTGTGTGGAGCTAATGTAAAAAAAAACCGAAAGGTAAATTTCTGATTGCTTTCTATATTATAAATATTATAAATTAATAATATTGACAATATTCCATTTTGAAAGGCAATGATGCTTAGACAATTATTTATCCTATAATTATAATATCTCGCGATTTTCTGCGTCGGCCGACATTTGGGTCTGCGCTAGTTTAGTAACAATAATAATCACTTAAGGAGCGTTTGTTTGTTTTTGACACTAAAATAATTTTATCAATAAACTTAAAAAATTGTTGTGATATTTGTTGTTTGTGTTTGACATTTTCAAGACTGTTCGTGATACGCACTTATAAAAATAATTTTCAATTTCCGCTTAGGCTTGTTTACTTCCCATCTACAAAACAAATATACCTTTTAAGCCTGCGACATTTGAATCTTTCTTCAGCGTTATTATTATTCCATATCATACTTTGACGGTAAGGATGTAGAAAAAAATCAATCCAAATATGGAACTTATTTCCAGAAAAATAAAATTCTGATTTTTCCTTATTATTATCGCACCGTCTCATATCCCATCCATTATAATATGATTTCTCCATAAACAAATATTCCATCAAATATTCACTAAATATCTCTTATCAAACAATTTACTCGCATCCCAACAGTATGGATTCAGAAACCAATCTAACACAAAATGTGCTGCTTTCGATTTTGTATATGCCCTCCAAAAACATATAGACCAGGGTAAGCATACTGCAGGCTTATTTATAGATTTAAAAAAGGCTTTCGATACGGTTGACCACGGGATACTACTAAAGAAGTTAGAACACCTAGGCATAGTAGGCACTCCCCTGAAGTTACTGTGTAGTTACCTCTCTAACCGACACTGTCAGACCTTTGTTGGAAAAGGGACAAGCAGCATGGGAACGATAAAATGTGGTGTGCCTCAGGGCTCCGTACTTGGACCATTACTATTTTTAATATATATAAATGATATTACTAAATGGGGACTTAAGGGTACAATACAACTTTATGCAGATGATACAGTGATTCTTTATCACAATAATGATTTAAACGAACTAGAAAAGGAAATGGAAAGGGATATAGCTTGCCTGGCAAACTGGTTGCGATTAAACAAACTTAGCCTAAACATAAGAAAAACACATTACATATTGTTTGCAAATAAAAAAAATGTAAGTCTTAATATAAGTCTTGATAATAACCGCCTTGAAAGGGCTGATGTTACAAAATATCTTGGCCTTTTCATTGATTCACAACTCACATGGAATCACCAATTTAAACATGTTCTATCCAAAATTACTCCTATAACTGGTGTTTTATATAGATTTCGCGGGTTACTTCCTCCTTCTCTATTAAGATCGATTTACCATGCTATGATTCACTCACATCTAATATATCTTGCCGGAATCTGGGGATTTGCTACAAAAAAAATGATTTCAGAAGTCCAAGTCGTCCAAAATAGAGCCCTGCGAAATATATTCAGTCTACCTTGGGATACACACGTCAAAGACATTTACAGAAACACCCAAATACTTCCTTTTAACACCATTCCCACTTTTGAAATAACAAAAACTATATTACAAGTAATTCAACACTCGGCACATTCCAACACTAAACTCAATTACAATTGCGACGTACACCAACACAACACAAGAAATCACAACAAACTTCATATACCAAAAATCAAATCAACAAAATATGGACTAAGATCCCTAGAATACATAGCTTACACAAAATATAATCAACTACCCAACGAGATCAAATGTTTTTTTTTTTTTTTTTTTTTACATAAGCTCCACACAGGAGGCCCTGAGGCAAATAATTTCCCTGAGGGCCTATGTCATCTTTAGGGATGCTGTGTGGAGGGTCTTTTAGGGAAAGGAAGGAGAGGAGGGTTCTGGGAAGGAAAAGGGTTTAAGGGGTGGGTAGGAATCTGGGGTTCAGTGTGTCCTGGTCATCAGACCTAAACACACCTCATCCCATGAACCCGGGCACCTCTGCTAAATCACCAAACGTAGCGAACCACTTGGGGTGACCTATGGCAGAGGTGTTGGTTATCCAATAAAGGTTCCCGGGGCGGCGGTACCCATTCCCGCCTCCCAAATTGAAAAATGTGCAAGTCAATGTAAAAAGACCCAAACTAACATGCTCAAACTTCATTTTATGAATGACTATCTGAAATAATAATGTTGTGTATGTCCTATGATATGTCCACTTAATACATACAGCTATATGTTTCATGTAATGCGTATCATTCCCGCAATGAGTTTATTAACTCTTGGGAGTACAATGCTTTATATAATATACTATATTCTGTATTGTATTTTTTTAATAAATAAAAAAAAAAAAAATAATCTAAGTTTTTTCGTGCCAGAACATTTTTTATCAATTCCAAGCCTCTTCATAGGTACTTTAGATGTTTTTCTTTAGGTCTCTCTCGAAAAATCTCATGATCGATCTATTGTAATATAGGCTATATACAATATAAATTCATCTTATTTTTGTCACATGCAATTAATTTGAACATATTTTGTGCGTTCATAAGTATCCATTAAATAGCTAAATATCCCTTTGCGATATAAAACTGAAAGAAAGTGAATTATTGCCATTTGAGGTGACATTGTTTATTTCCCTAACTTGACGCAATCGAAAATAATTTTCGTCAATTAATCTTTTACCCTTGATATCTTATCTTTTTACAAAATGTTATGTTGAAATTAACCTACAGCCCGAAATATTCCTAACAAGGCTTTCATTGACATATTCAGTGCAACCTTATGTGACCAGTTAAAGCACGTGGACTCAACTGAAGTCGGAGTCAAGTTAACCTCTCAAATGCTGGACGTAGGTTAACCCTAGATCACTACCTTCGCGCTCGCGACCGTAATTCTTTCATACTCTGGCTAATCTCAATCGGCCCGTTACTTCTGCTATTGACGGTAGCAACCAGCGCCAATTCAGCAACCATGGCTCGTCGCATTGGCGAAGGTTAGTGATAACGTGACTTTTTATTTTCGCTAGATTTTCACCAAATTTTTATTGGTTTCTAGATTTTCACCAAAACTTTTATTTTATTAGTTAATTCAAGACTTTGTTTTTGATATTTGAATTGTTTTTTTTTTCAAATTTAGTTATAACTAATTCAAATACCAACTTTAAAAATGTTACAATTGTTGAGTTTGCATGAAAACTATGGTCTCATTCTTAAGGCTTTTGATTAATAAATTTGATATTTTTGTTTTTCTAAATATGATAAATAATACAAATAAACACTGTTCATTAATAATAAAAATAAATATCTTCATATTTTGTTTTAATAAAACCCTTAAGCCCCCTTTATTTAGTACCGTAGTCGAAACGACGAAGGTTAGTAATAAGCGTCGTAAAATAAGGTTAGTGATCTAGGGTTCATAAAACATTATTGCAGATCCAAGTGTGCAATTTTGTTGAGTTTGGTAGCCACCTTTAGTCAGGAGGCAATTTGTATCTGAAAAACTTTTACCAGCTGATAGATTCCCTTGTAATTTACATGATGTTAAGGAACTGTTATGTCTCTTAATTTCCAGTAATAAGACAACTTAAGATATGTTGGGTATCTTCGAGTGATGACTAGTTGGTTTATATGTTTAATTATCGTAAATATTTCAATTTAAACAGGACGGACGTCCTTACTAAGCTAGGCTCTAAGTAGTTCTGTGGCTTTGGCGAGTGGCGAGCGGACTGCGGGAGCCCGCCCAATCTCAACGATGCCTTCGGCTAGCATCGTAACCGTTCGTACTTAAGACACGAACGGCGATAGATGATATTTTTCTGATGTCCTACTCAACTGCCATCTGTTAGGATAAAGCAGAACTTTGTATTACTAACTAAGCTTTCGATATCTATTAAAAGAAGCTAAAACTACACGAATAATCAATACACTTCAAGGAGGTACGTGACTTACTTTAACCAGCGATTCCTGATATTGTTTGGAGTAAAAAATGAAAACGAAATTTTAGTCTCGGTTGACATTTTTGAGGTGTTCTTTTTAAACAAAAAACATTTAAAATTCGCTAGGTATTGGACAGGTAGCGTAAGGGTCAGGGTGAGAGGTTGGATGGTTACTCGGCTGAGTGAATGTTCTAGCAAGACATAAGGAATGGTGCTATTGCTGAAACAGTAGATTCATGCAATCATTCTTTAAATAACCTCAAATACTTTTTATACAAGTTTCTTTCCAAATGTTAAGAATGTTAAAACGAGAAATCTTATACTGTAAATGGATAGCACAAAATTCGCCACAATCTTCGAGTACGCTGGCTACAGAAAGAGTTATCGCAACACGGCATAACTTCCCACTAAATCACAATAATACTTTTGGTTGTGAAAATATCAAATCATACCCATTTTAATTTTACTTATACCAGCGGCTGAAAATTCGAATTTCATCGAAAGATGGTCTTGCGATCGAACCCTTGCAACTGTACAGGGCGATTCCGATGAGAAAGATTAAATTTTCTCCGTACTAATATCGATTTTATTTCATTCAAAATTTCCTTAAAATATTCCTGCATCCAAAAGCGTGATGATAATTTTTTTAAAATTACGTCTGTACTTTTTATGATATTTTTTTTATCAGAAGTATTTATAATTTGTCAATAATGTCTAAGCATGAAAAATGTGTAAAAATATTCTGAAGTATATCAGGTATTTTATAAGACCGTAAATAAATAGACAAACTGAAACATTTTTATCACAAAAGAGGTACTCGGATTTTTTTTAAGTGATTTTATGTGAACTAAAATTAAAATTCTCAAAAGAGGCTCACTTAGATAATTTATTGTTTTATTTTATTGTATGATTATATGATTTTAAAAGTCTGTTGTTTTGATCACAACCGTGTTGTGATCAAAACGGTTTCTTTTATATTTATTTCATAATTATTTGATAGTCACTATGTTGCGTAAGAAAGATTCGCTCTAATGTAATCGCTTATAAATCTTTGTTTTTTTTTCATTAAGTTATTTTTACACATATTTAAAAAAAAATCTTTAAAGACATATATTTTTTTAATTTTATCTATTGTTGAAAATGGTATGAACTAATGATATAATTAATGATAACATTTTGTCTGAACTCTCAACACTTTGTTGTTAATTCAGATATTTTTATCACTTATTATTTTCTCTGTTTATCATTTTATTTTAAATTTTATTATTTTACTTTTACTTAACTGTTTTGCATGACCGATATTTGCGTGTGTTATTTTTATTAAATTGTGAAATTATTAACCCCGATACAGGCGAACCCTAGTGGGGTTAATAATTACATGCTAAAAATATATGTATATAAATTGTGAAGAAGCAATAAATAAATAAATAAAACAACAATTCATTTGAAAATTTAAAAAAATCTGCGTGCGATATAACGTTATTATAATAAAAATAAACATATTTATTCAAATTTTAAAACATTGCTTTACTAGATAAAATAACAATCTTACGAAATCAATTTATATTTTTTTGTAGAAGAGAGTCAATAAGTCTAGAATTTGATTTTCAAATGACATATTTTCGGTTATAACTTATACCCTCTTAAGAATTCTAACATTTTTAACTCGAAACTATGTTTTGTGAGATGTCTCACACTAAAACTCTAAGGCGACGACATATCCCTTTGCGACTAACTAAACAGCCTGAACACACCCCTTACAATTGCAAAAGTGATTATTTATCCATATCATTTGCCCCTTGAAATTATTATTTGTGATCCCGCTCGGGGTTCAAACGTCCACCAGCGGTTTATCGATCGCCCGAGGCGGTTCAACAACCCGGCGGCGCGCCACTACCGAGTAGGTACGACTGCAGTTTATTGCACGTGAAAAAATACAAACGTCGAACTTTGTTAATAATTGCTGCATCGGCGAATTTGAATATTCCACCCACATACCTCACAATTCAATCACCTATAAATAGGTACTTGAAAACCACTGTCTACGCTTTTTTTTCTTTCAATGAATATTTTACTAATTTACCTGTCTAGCATTTATTGTACTTATATAATTCTTAGATATAAAAAATGTATATTTTAATTCTAATTAGGTTATTCGTAATATTAAATTGATTGCTTTTTTATATGAATACCGTATAGGAGTCCTCGGTGCTCCAGTCAGTGAGACTTGGCATCCCCCAATTAGGGTATGTTGTGAGACTGAAGGTAGTGAGGAAAGAATGAAGATGGGGGAGAGAACGGTGAGGAAGTACCTGGCTATTAAGATCTGGTAAACAATCAAGGCTAAAGCCATTTCGAGCAACGTTTTAATTCTGAATGGTGGTCTTACTCCAGGGCAATACTAAGAGTGTCTAATACTCTGAAACGTGCCGCAAATATATCATGTACATTATTTTAAATTAATAAATTGTGAAATAAAGCAAATTACCAAAGAAAATTTGAATTTATATAATACTTTTTTATTAAAAAAGTAAATAAAATATTTCATTTCAGATATTTCTACAAATCGTAGCAGGGGTTCGATGCCAAGTGCTGAGCCTTAGAGTTTTTTTTTACATCAGCTTAACACAGCAGGCTCTGAGGAAAACAAGTTCTCTCGGGGCTTATGTCATCTTTGGGGATGCTGTGTGGAGGGTCTTTTTAGGGAAAGGAAGTTTCGGGAAGGAAAAATGAGGGTTCTGTAGGAAGCTGGGGGTCAGTGTGTCCAGGAATGGCGGCCGTGTAAATCCATTCGTTCCACTGCAGTGTGAGGCGTGTTCCGAGAGAGTCCGAGAGAGGTCAAAGGGACTTCCTCAACCCTCAACCCTCAACCATTCTCTTCCGATCCAGCGTGCCATGCAGACGGTGAGCAGACGCATCAGTCACCAAACGTGTTGAACCACTTGGGGTTACCTATGGCAGAGGTGTTGGTTATCCAGTAAATGGATCCTGGGACGGTGGTACCCATACCCGCCTCCCAAATTGAAAATGAGACTTGGTTTACTTTCATACGTTTTAATGGATTTTTTGCATGTTTATGCCATGCTACTCGTACAATATAGCGCCTCTAGAGGCCAGAGTTGCTAGCCAATACATGTAAATACTGCCAATATTTTACTGAAGTTGGAAGTATTATTAATATTTCAGGCGATTTACTTCTACCAATCCTTTTAATTAGTTAATTTATTTCGTACACCAGCCGTCGTATTTTTTACCTTCTGGTAGAAATATTTAATTTCCACATTGGATATTGTGATAATTGATAATACACGTTATAATTCTGCGCTAATTACAGCTTTTTATTTGACATAAATACACGCACATTTACTTTCGTAACGTAGAATCCTTTGACCTAGAACCATAGAAACCTACAACTCATTCATTATTAACTGTGGGCTAAACAAACAAATTTAATTATTTATTCCGTCTCAATTCTGATAGTGGAAAAACACGCAACATTCAAGGCAGTCTCATTGTCAGTAGAGTTCTTTTGTTTACAGATCTATAAATACGAGTATAAAGTACTAGCTGTACACCCCAGCGTTGCTCATGCTTTACAGAGAGTTTTTCGAAATCTAATATAGACAGTGCCTGTTACATTGTCTATTATAATATTATATTGTCTATGCCGTTACATTGTCTATGATAAGATTCCGGTCGGAAGCTCTCTCTTACCGACAGCTGGCAAGTCAACAGGTCAAATGTTCAATCGTGTATCGCCATATTAATAATACATATTAATCTGATTAATCTGGACTTGTTATTTAATAAAACCCGAGTCACAGAAAAACATGGTGTCAGAAGTGGGATCAGAAGTGTTGTGATATAACTATTTGTCGAAATTACCTACATAATAGTGTCAAAAAATAGTGATTGCCAACGGAGACGAAAATACGTTCGAATAATGGCGAAAACACGTGAAAACTCCGGTACGAAATTAATGAATACCTTCATACCTACAGAATGGACGTCGTGGATTCAAAGTTTTGAAATATATTTAATGGCTACAGGAGCAGATCAAGAGGCAGAACACAAAAAGATTGCAAAATTACTGTACAATATGGGAAGAACTGGGTTACAAATTTACAATTCGTTTAACGTTGATATTAAGTCAATCACGTATAAAGAAGTTGTGGACCTATTTAATGATCATTGTGTGCCGAAGAAAAATCTAACAATGGAAAGACACATTTTCTTTATTACGAAACAGAGTGAACACATGTCCATGGAAGACTTCATAGCGGAATTGAATAATAAAAGTCACAACTGTGAATTTGGCAATTTACGCTCGTCATTGGTATTAAATATATTTATTTCGAACATGCATTCAAGACACAATAGCATTAAAGAAAAATTATTACAAACGGATAACTCTGGACCAAGCCGTAGATATCGCGAAGACAATGGTGATTTCACAGAAGGATGCCGTACTATTGAGTGCTGAAGTACATGCCGTCGCAACCAGCAGTCATCACTTCGAAAGGCGAGGGAGGCCTTCAAGTCCATCTCTCCATCGTCAGCCAAGCAGTCAGTCGCCAAGGGGCAGAGAGCAGTACCACAGTCAACCACACGTCAGGTCACCGTCGCAGAGGAGAAATACGTCCCCCAGCAACAAAATATGTCAAAGATGTGGTCAGATACACCGTCATTCATGTCCAGCGACGAAAGTTAAGTGTAACACTTGTCATAAAATAGGTCACTTCAGTCGTTATTGTTTTAAAAATAAATCAGTCGTCTCACATGTCAGTCAGACAAATAAAAATAAATATTCTAATGAAGTTTATAATATAGAATCAGTCAAAATGTCACAAAACAATAGAAAACAAAATGTCAATTCTCTACTGTCAGTATGGAATTTTAATTTAAAAATTAACGATAAAAATGTCACTTGTATTCTTGATACTGGAGCAATGGTGAATGTCATGTCTTATAATACTTTTAAGAATTTAAAAATATCCGATAATACTATCAATAATTACTGTCAAAAATTAGAGTCATTTTCTGGTAATAATATTCCTGTAAAAGGACATTGTATTTTATCTTGTCAATATAATGAAAATGAAATTTCAAATATAGATTTTGTAATAACACCCATGAACTGTCATACAATCATAGGTCTCCAAACATGTCAAGATCTGTGTCTAATACAAAGAGTATGTACCACTGCCAATGTCAATAATAATTATGTAAAAAATATGCTAAAAATGTATAATGATGTTTTTCAGGGCCTTGGATGCCTGCCTCACAAATGTCACATCACCGTCGACCAAAACGCGATGCCTAAAATCAACGCCAGCAGACGCGTCCCGTTCAAACTACACACACGTCTAAAGGAGGAACTGGACCGCATGGAGGAGTTGATGGTTGTTCGAAAGGTCACAAAACCAACGTCATGGGTCAATTCAATGGTAATTGTTGAAAAACCTAATAAAAGTTTAAGAATTTGTTTAGATCCTAGAAATTTAAATCAAGCTATTAAACGCTCACATTTTCAATTTCCTACATTAGAAGAACTCAGATACAAACTGAACGGAGCCAATGTTTTTTCTAATTTAGATGCAAATTCAGGTTTTTGGATGCTGAAATTAGATGAAGAAAGCATAGATCTTTGTACTTTCCAAACTCCATTTGGGAGATATCAATTTTTACGTTTGCCATATGGTATAAACTCAGCACCAGAAATATTTTTTAGGGTCATGACAGAAATATTTTCAGACATAGAAGGAGTCCTAATATTTGTCGACGATTTTCTTGTTTTTGGAGAAAATGAGGAAATTCACAATCAACGTCTAGAAAAAGTTTTTCAGCGTGCTAGAGAAGTCAATTTAAAATTTAACGTTAATAAATGTCATTTTAGTCAGTCAGAAATAAAATTTTTAGGTCACATTTTTAATAATAAAGGAATCAAGCCAGATAATGCCAAAATTAAAGCCATTAAAGAAATGCCTAAACCTAGTTGTGTCAAAGATTTACAAAGATTCTTAGGAATGGTCAATTATCTAGGCTCTTTTATAAAAAATTTATCGATAGAATCAGAAATTTTTAGGAACCTTTTAAAAAAGGATTCGGTCTGGTCATGGGATGCGAACCATGATCTAGCATTCAAACGTCTACAAAATATTATTTGTACTGCGCCAGTCTTAGCTCACTATGACATGAACAAGCCGATAGTTCTGTCAGTTGATGCTAGCCAGTCAGCGGTCGGAGCGGTAATTATGCAAGAAAATAAACCGTTAGCTTTTGGTTCTAAATCGCTTACGCAATGTCAGCAGAATTACGCGCAGATTGAAAAAGAATTATATGCGATTCTTTTTGGTTGCCAAAAATTTCACCAATACTTGTACGGACAGCTTGTGCAGGTTGAAACGGATCATAAACCGTTAGTCAGTCTCTTTAAAAAATCACTTTCGGATGTACCAATACGATTACAACGAATGATGATGTCGTTACAAAAATATAACCTCAATGTCGCCTATGTACCAGGCAAATATATGTATGTAGCAGACGCGTTATCTCGTGCACCCTTGCCAGAGACAGAGATAACGGAAGTAGAAAAAGAACTGCAGGTACATGTTAATTTACTGATTTCGAGTCTAGCAGTTTCCGATAATAAATTACAGGAAATAAAAGTAGCTACAGAACAAGATTTTACTTTAGGAATTTTAAAGAAATATTATGTAAATGGCTGGCCCGCAACAAAAAATAAATGTGAACCGTCAACAAAACCTTACTGGAACATGCAAGGTGAAATTCACGTCGTCAATGACTTAGTTTTCAAAGGTTCTAGTCTTGTCATCCCAAATATATTACGTCCTGTCATGCTTAACAAAATACATGAAAGTCACCAAGGCATATCAAAATCAAAATATTTGGCTAGAAACATAATATACTGGCCAAATATGAATTCGGATATTCAAAATAAAGTGGATCAATGTAATATTTGCAATAAATTTAAACCAAACAATAGGAAGGAACCACTTATTCCATATAATATAGCTTCATTTCCTTGGGAAAGGGTAGGTGTAGATTTGCTTCAATTTAATAATACCATTTATTTAGTCGTCATGGATTATTATTCTAAATATATAGAAATAGTCTCTTTACATTCAGGTTATACAGCTAACCTTGTCGTCACGCATTTAAAAGCGATATTTGCTCGTCATGGGATACCATTACAACTTGTCAGCGATAATGGTCCTCCATTCACTTCAGCTATATTTAAAAATTTTATATATGAGTGGGACATAGAACATATTACAACTAGTCCTAACTTTCCGCAGAGCAACGGTCAAGCTGAAAGTGGAGTTAAAATTGTAAAGAATATATTAAAAAAATGTCACGAATCAAAAACTGATATATATATTGCATTGTTACATTATCGAAATACTCCAAAAGATAATTTACCGTCACCGTCACAACTTCTTATGTCAAGACAACTTAGAGTAAATATTCCAATTAAGTCAAGTCAATTAAAACCTAGAACAGTTAGTTTCCAAAAATACCAACAGGGGATGAGGAAAAATCAAAATAAAATGGAAAAATCGTACAACTCTCATACGAAGGAGTTACCACCATTGAAAACTGGTGATCCAATTTTATTCAAAAAGACTCCTCAAAATCATTGGATTCCAGCAACTGTTGTTGAATTATTAACTAACTGCCCGCGTTCATATGTAATTAAAACTTTAGATGGTGCAACATACCGCAGAAATAGGAAACATCTCATGTTAGATAAATCTAGATTAAGTCAAAATAATTTCAGATATAATGTAAAACCCTATGAAAGTATTTTAACACAAAATGGCGATGATGACATCGAACAACTACCAACTTCGTCCAATGCTCCAGATAAAAATTTGGTCCCGGTGTCTGCGACAAGTGATACAGGCATCCGACACCAAACAAAGTCTGGAAGACAGATAAATAAACCAAAAAGGTTTACATTTTCTGAATTTGATTGAAAATTTTTATGTCTATAAGTTATGTATGTTGTATTATTTTTCTTTTTACAGTGTTAAATTAAATGTCATGAACAATATGTCTTAAAAAAAAAAAAAAAAAGGAAGATGTTACATTGTCTATTATAATATTATATTGTCTATGCCGTTACATTGTCTATGATAAGATTCCGGTCGGAAGCTCTCTCTTACCGACAGCTGGCAAGTCAACAGGTCAAATGTTCAATCGTGTATCGCCATATTAATAATACATATTAATCTGATTAATCTGGACTTGTTATTTAATAAAACCCGAATCACAGAAAAACAGTGCCTTTGTCTTGTTTTGATGGTCAAGTGATCAAATGTTCATAAGTCTAAGACTAAAACTGTAGATTTGCATACAGATCAAGTCCATGCCGCCACGCCAACTGCCCACTGCCCACTGCCCACTGCCCACTGCCCACTGCCCACTGTTATTTTTTTTACATAAATGTCTATACTAGCTGAACTCCCCGGCGTTGCTCGGCCATTTTACGAATTTAGATGATCCTTATTTTGAACGTCAACTGTGCAAAATGTCATCAACCTCGGAATAAAAATGTAGATTTGTGTACAAATTACACCCACGCCACCCGCCCGCTAGCCCTTCTGTCCGTCAACATATTCCACATAAAGACGCTATTCTTTTTAGTGTGTTAGATGATAGAAGTAGGCACCGACGTATTTTTTTAATTCTTTAAATCTATCACGAAAGACGTGTTCCTCACCTGTCCTTCAGACTAGGGACTAGGCACTAATAAATTAAAGGAATCATTCTTGTTTTTCTATTTTCCCACTATCTTTCTTTATGCTTACACTTCAATCATTTGGCAGCTACCTCTGGTCTGAAGCCCCCAAAAAAACACTTGACTCCGTTCAGAAACAGGCGATCCGTTTGATAGATTCCTCCATTTTAACAAACGGATTGTGATCTTTAGAGCAAAAGCGTCGTCTTTGTTCTACCGGTATTACAACGGGATTTAAATATGTTCCGAGGAACTAGAATCATTGAACCCGTTGACATCAGTGCATAATCCGGACGCCAAACACCATTTGTACACAGTTGAAATTTTTCATATGAGAATGAGTCGTGCCTGTGACGAGAGTAATACTCGTACGCTCGGCTGTGGAACGATTTACCGGCTTTTGGGTTTTCTTTCTCCTACAACACACGTCTCGAAGAGACCCATGTTTACTACTTTCTTTCCTCGGAAAACCCTTCACCCAGCATTCCCAAAGATTACACAGGCACTGAGGGAAAATTGTTTTTCTCAGGACCTCCCGTGTGGAGTGTAAAAAAATTTATTTAGAAAAAATCACTAGTCAAATTCTGAAATCATTCCAATGATGTATGAAAACCTACCAGGAAAAAGATAAAAACAAAACTTTACCATTTTACAGGGAAAAACTTACAAAAAAAATTAAACGTTTACTTGTTTACTACCCGCCAATTTCTTTTATAGTTGCTTTAGATAGATTTTTTACATGTTTAGAAGGCATTTATATGCTGTAGTATTTTTTTTTATTGAGTAGGTACTTGTTGAATTTTTTAATGATGTAAAAAGCTTGTGTTGAATATATTATAGCTAAAGGAAACTACAAGAAAAATTAAGGACTTGCGAAATAATATCATTTTATTGGAGAAGTAGATAATACGAATAAATCCAAACGAAACATGAAACAGAACAAAACACGGAAAAGAAAAGGTAACGTTCGCAATTGGTAATCGGAACCAGGATCTCTTATCTTACCGGGAGACAGTGCTTTAACCAACTCGTCCATCGGGATATATTCATTTTAGTCCATCTCATATTTCAAATTCCGAATTAACAATATTGCTTCAACCAATATTTTTCCCATGATATTTTTATCTAGGGGTTGATAGGGCCTTCAGAAGGCAGCTGTTCTGCGCTATAATAATTACAAAGCAGAAATAGAGATAATCTTTATATGTATTTATTTATTCAAACAATTTTAAACAATTATCCAGTGAAATCTAAAATCAGTCCGAATTTTGAGAATTTTATCGATTATTTATTTTTATAGTTTGTCGTGTATGTATATGTGTACAATGATTATTTAAAGAAAAAAACGACATATTTATACTGCGCTGCACAGTTTGGTAATGCCTTCGGAAGGCGAAACTGCTGTCATGCTTATAATAATTGCACAACAGAAGTAAAAATAAACTATTTTTTTTGATTTATTAAAACGATTTTAAACTTTTATCCATTTTTTTTCTATTTATGACTGTTACCGGTGTGATACCGGTAAATAATAGGCAAATCTCCAATTTGGTAGGCGGGTAAGGGTACCGCCGCCCCGGGAACCATTTATTGGATAACCAACACATCTGCCATTGGTCATCCCAAGTGGTTCGCTACGTTTGTCCGGGTCTTGGCGGTGGATGCGTTTGCCAACCAGATGTGTGCCAGGCCGGATCTGGAGAGAGTGGTTGAGGGAGTCCCTTTGACTTCTCCAGCCGCACTCTCTCGGAACATGGCCTTGCACCGCAGTTGGAGGGGTGTATTTATACGTCCGTCACTCCTGGACAAACAGACCCCCAGATTCCTACCCACCCCTAATACCATTTTCCTTCCCAGAACTTCCTCTTTTTTTTTTATAAGTATGTTTATTCAGTTTTTTTTTTAATTTTACAATTTTTATCTTTAAAATCTTACAAAACTGATCAATCAGTTTGACTCTCATTCCTCTCATTCCTTTCCTAAAAATACCTTCCACACAGCATCCCCAAAGATGACATAGGCCCTGAGGGGGGATTATTTTCTTCAGGGCCTCCTGTGTGGAGCAAAAAAAAAAAAAAATATATGGCTGAGATAATCTGAAACCTGTAACGGTTATATATATATATATTTTTTTTTAATTAGAAAATATGTAATCCCCCATAAATTTGTCAGTTTAGTAAATTTTTTTAACATAAAACCTTTTTTACTAAATAATAACAACATTTTAAAATAAAATATATTAATTTTAATAGAGTTGTAGAAAATAAATTTGGTAGCAATAAAAATGTTAATTCGATTATTGATCTCTTGTTTTCCTTCCTTAAAATGAGCCTTAAAATTTGGAAACCTTTGAGGAACTTCAAACTGTTGCAAAACTTTCCAAAATAATATTTCTCATCTTTATCATACCAATTACACGCGCAGTTGTTTGGACAGAAAAGCATTCGAATCCAACTTTATGGAATCCGACGAATATCAATTACTGATAAACGCTTATCGAACCTCCGATAATTAGCTCAGCAAACAACCCAGCCGCAGAAAACTTGACCCAAAACTTTGAACAAATAACTTCTCGGTGGATATTCATTTTACCCAGTGACCCGGAAGTTTCAAATTACCTAAAATATTCTCACTTTCGTTGCGGATAATGATTATAGAATAAAGGGTATATCACTAGAAGTGCTATTCCATACAAATTTGAATGGAAAGAAGTGTTCTGTTTAGTCCAACCCCCAGCGTTCCATCTCACTTATATTTGCCTGAAATGGTAGACTTCCATCTCATTTGAATTTCGAAAGCATTGTTTTGTATGGAACTACAGGTTCAAATTGGGCCTTTAATTGGATCACGAAATACGCCCACAAAGCGTGTTCTTGTGTTCATAGAATAAACTCTATGATAATAATCCTAGTTAGTTAATTGGGATAAATTAAGCGAAAAATCATATTTATTTTAAAAACCTTCAAGAATTCGACATAAATGTATAAATTATTATTCTTTTGAATGTAGCTATAACTTTGTAGTTAAATAATTTATTCAATATTTCTTCGTTAGAACCACTTATATATTTTATTAACGCTGACCAGTTTCAGAACGACCGTTCCTTCCTCAGAGTAAACATATAATGACTTTTTTGTATTTCTTCGGCATTAACTTTGACTCCTCCCACCGAAATTGAAATTTTGACTCCTCCCACCGTTCTCCCCTAATTAATTTTTGTACTTGTATTTTTAAGTTAGTTTTAAGTTTGCTCGTTAATGATACAGACGTATCGAAACCGGTCGCAAAAATTAAAATTAAAGTAACAAATGTACATGGAAAATTAAAACTTTTCAAAACAAAAATATAATGACTTGACAATATGATAAACCAGTGGGTGAGTACAACGTTTTATAATTTTTTATTGTGTAAGAAATCAATAAAAAAATATTCTTATTTATTAAGTGTTGTGTTAGGGGTGGTGGCGTTGTAGGATTAATGAAGAGTGGGGAGGATTTGATTAATGAGGAGGAAACAGAAAGGACATTGAAAGGAAAAAAAATCATATAGCTGGTTCTAACAATTAAATCTATATACGAGTATATAAAAATCTCGTGTCACGGTGTTTGTGGTCGCACTTCTCCGAAACGGCTCGACCGATTTTTATGAAATTTTTTATATTTATTTGGTAGGTATGAGAATAGGTTATAAAGTATATTTCATACCGCTTGGTGATTAGGGTGTCCCTATCCAGAAAAAAACCTTTTTTTTAAAATTTGGAATAAAAAAATACCTATAATTACAAATTTTCACCCTCCTTCCCCCACCCACCCATTTTTTAATTGCGATTTTAGAATTTTTGTATGAACAAATTTAACCGTCGCGCGTCATTCGTATTTCAAACAGAACGAAATTATGTTGTTGAATGGCAAATGGCGCTACGTCCGCCTTATCTAACATTCATTTAAATGGTATAACGTTTGCAGGGTCAGATAATGTTGTATAAATTTTTACTATTATCTTACCTAAGTTCCCTTTTTTATATTTTATTATATCCTAAAAAACATAAAAATGACTTAGGTTATTTAATAAAATCAAAAAACGCAATTTTTTAAATGTGTTTTGGACAAAGATTTTATATAAAAAATATGTAAATTTTGACAGCCATCCATGTTTTGGAACCCTTTAAAACCCTAGAAGCCCAATCGAGTTCATTTTTACCTATACGCAAACAAATATCTGCTTTCTCTTTCGCACACTTCTTTTGATTGCCCTGATTGATCGAACCAACTTAGTACCCGCCAAGATCCCACAGAAGACGGCGGTGTTGCCTTCATACTGGAGTTATTGTACTGTTGTAAGTCAATTTTACCTATGTTTAGGCTTTTTGTAATTTAATGATGTATGTGAAAAGTGTTTATAAAGAAAAAATAAATATATAAAACTGCTTAATTGTTATAAGAGATTTATTGATTAGTAGAAAAAGAAGATTTCTTCTTCAAAATTAGCAAACATTTTGAAGAAAAAAAAACCAACAAACGAAGATTTTGTTTTTTTTTTTATATATTTTTAGTTTAAGAGAAGCAAACTAAAAGGATCTCATTTTGTACCAAATTTTTGTATTAATTAGTTAATCAAAGTTAATAGTTTTTTCAAAGTCTAATAAATAAATATTTTTCTGATTATGCGTTTTTTCATTTCCTAAACAGTTAATACCAATAAATAATGATAAAAATAATAAATTACACAGAACAAACTATGTTACAAGTGTATTTATTCATGTAGGTAAATTTGAACTATGATGGGGCTTTTTAGATAGCAAAATATGATGGGGTTTCTAGGGTTAAGTTAACCCTATATTTCACGTAAAAATTAATAAAACAGGCGTCCGGTGGGAATTTTTCCGGTGTTTCAACGGAAAGTACTTCATGGCGATATCGATGACTGGATTCTGCCGAGTGATTCTATATGTTTTGTGAGATCAAGATGCATCTCGGGCGAGATCTCCTGTCAGATTTGTGTGATTTTCTTTGACTGGTATTTGCTTTTTCTATGGGCCCATGTCAGAATTTCAGATGTGAGCTGTAACGTAATTTAGTTTAGGTCGTTTTAAACACAATTCATGCAAGTATGCATGATTATTTGTTCATTTAAGAGCCTTAAAAAATCACACAAATCTGACAAGAGAACTCCCCCGATATATATCTCGATCGAGACTCTCGATACATACATGCTTGAATTCGTGTACCTCTGCACCTGTTCTCAAAACACTCTAAAAATATACACAGGCTTCGAAGGAGAACGTAATCATATGCAAACTGTTTTTATCATCGACTCAGAGTGAAAACCTCGGATAGCACATTTTCGTCAGATTGCTTTTTTGTGAACACGAAAGCAAAACTCGCAAGGCATCCGCTCGCTTTAAAACCGCTATATATACGAGTAGGTACCTTCCGTACAAATGTAAACAAATAATTTACCACTGACTTCATACATTTCGTGGACGACTTAAACTTGCCTGAAATTGTATTTCGCCTTCCCATAATGTCGTAATCATAGTGAAATGTCGTAGGCCGAAATCAGGCTTATAATTGGATCACAAAACATCTATTGAGACACCACTTGTGTTATTCTTTATTCTATGAGTACACCTACCGCTATCAGTGTACATTAAAGCCTTTAGCACAGTTCTGGCGGGAAAATCTGAAAAACATCCTCATTAAAAATACATACTGGATTTACGACAATTTTATCGGAAATGGGAAGCAAAGCATATAATAACGGTCTCTGATATTTGAACACTTTTCTTATTACGAACTCTAGAAAATTATGAAAAAGCACAAAGATGGCGTCTTTTCATAATTTGGGATTAGCTCATCGAGAGGGTAGAGCGGTGATTGACTGAAAATTTGTGGCGTTGCTTGAAGTCCATGTTCCACTGGGAGATTTGAATTAACTGCAATAACAATCTTTCATTTTCCGCTACATCACGCATTCGAAATTCTGAAAGCGGCCCGACGAGTTTTTTTTCGAAAAAGGCCCGTATGAGCTAACCTTGTTAAAAGCATTTTCTTTGGTTTGGGACAGTTAAATGAAAATTTATTTCGTTGCTAATAAAGTCATGGAAGAAATTGTGTTACCAGCTGAAAATTTGTTGTGTTGACTAATAAATTCAATAAAGTACCTATTTATGATGCTAGAACTCACCGTTTGAGAGTTTTACTGCTTCAGAACACAGATGTTTTGCTTTGTAGTTATAGTTATGTAATGGATGTACAAGGTACAAGGTGACGCAAAAGTCCTCACTCGATTTTCTAACGCATCAACTTTAATTGTAAATAAAGTCATTTTTATAACACAACTAGCGAGTACTCGGCATGCGTTGCATTGCCACTTAAAGAAAGGATGTGTTTTAATTCTGTCGCCTTCCCTCTCGCGTTCTCTTTGCCCCTTCTCCTTCCCTCCGCTCCCACCTCGCGCTACCTCCCCCTCTCCTTCATTCCCCTCCCCCCTCCCGGATTCCCCACCACCTATCGCCTTCCCACCCTACCGCTAAACTATATGAAAATACTCCTTTTTCAAACAACTCGCGCGCCACTTATTGTAATTTCTTATACATATGAACAGTACTCAAGAAGTAAAATAAAATTTAAATAAAGTAAAATTTGTTAAAGAAATTATTAAATAAAATAGAAGCCGCAGAAGAATCGTAAAAGCATCATTAGTGTATTTATTTAGTTATTATTTATTATATTAGCCTTCTTTTAACTGAATTCAGTGCAATTGAACACATATACTATTTCTAACAAAGTACTGTCAACTGCATCAAATCTAGGTACAACCGAGTATCTAATCGACCCAGTTCTGATACAGCAGTTGCAATTCAAAGGTTTTTTTCGTTATTTATTTTTAAGGGTGTTATGCCGCGTTGCGCTACCTTCTTATTTGGCCAACGTTTTGGACAGCGTTATAGTGTCTATCAACGCTGTCCAAAACGTTGGCTAAAAAAGGAGGTAGCGCAACACGACGTACCTAACACCTCAAAAATAAATAACGAAAACACTTTTGGTCGTGAAAATCTAAAATCATATCAAAAGTGTTTTTTATTTAAAATGTTGAGTAAATCAGGTCTGTCTCTAAAACCATTAACACGCAGCTGGTGAACACCACTCATCCAATTAACCCGGGCACCCCTGCTAAGTCACCAAACGTAGCGAAGCATTTGGGGCATATACGCATAACCGCCTTCCAAATTTATTAACGTTTTTATAACATTAATTAATTAATGTTGAAATTTTCAAAGTCCATGCCATTTTTGAGTCACCCTGTGGTGACACGTGACACCCATAATCCATAACGTATTAGTTATGTGTTGGTGGACCCACTCCGCAAACACAATTTTGAAAATGAATTAATGTGAAAGACCGGGAAATCACTCGAAAACTTCACGCGATTATTTGGAAATCCTTTTTGTTGATAAAGTGGATTGTGAAATTGGTATTTCTAGTTGGAAGTATATTTCATCCATTAATTTAGAAATACACTGGAAAGGTATTTGGTATTTTCATTAGTTGGTTCCCACAAAACTTTCTGTGTTGGGTTCAAGCTATTCGTATTAAATTTATCGGCTGTGAAAGTGGAAAGAAACCTGTTTCAAAGTTTTAAAAATGAGTATGTAAAATATATATAATTTTCTCAATACTATTTTGCACATTATAATTTTTCCTTATCGCTTTTGATGCGATTAAATACAAATAAAAATCATGCACTAGATAAACAAAAAAATACATATATACGTATGTATTGTGTCAATTTCGGTGGATCGTTGCGTATTTAGAAGACCTATTTTCCATATTCCTTTTCCTTTCATAAATTATTTATTTAATAGCTACATTACCCCATCCCCGAAGAAGTCGCCTTTTTATAAGTGTTTTTTTTTTATTGGCCTCCTTGTTCGAAAGGGCTACTTATCCGGGGGTTGCAGATTCAAATCCCGATGTGCGCAAGAAATCTTTATTACTTAATTTGTTTTATTTTAAATTCTAAGTGAAAGACATTCAGAATCGAAACTTTTCTTGAAATGGCTTTAGCCGTGTTTGGTGACTTGATCTTAATAGTCATATACTTCCCCACTCTCCTCTACCACTTCTCCTTCGCCTCACCCCACTACCTGCAGCCTCACACAACCCCCCAGTTGGGGACGCCCTAGTTTCAGACGAATTTGGGAGGCGGGTTGGGTACCACCGCCCCGGGAACCATTTATTGGATATCCAACACCTGCGGGGTGTGCTGCATCGGGAGAGACTGTTTGCGGGAGTCTTTTTGATCTCTCCAGCAGGACTTTTTCGAAACATCGCCTTACACCGCAGTGGGAAGGATGGATTCATACGTATGTTACTCTTAGAGACACTTACCTTCAAATTCCTACCCACCCCTTATACCTTTTTTTCCAGAAATTCTTCTCCTTCCTTATCTGAAAATACCCTCCACACAGCATTTCCAAAGATGACATAAGCCCAAGGGAATTATTTTTGTCAGGGCCTCCTTGTGTAGAGCTAATGTAAAAAAAGACTCTTTTGCGATTTTCATATCTACGAGATATAAAAATTAATCCCTGTTTCAATTGGTCACTCCATAACTTCAGAATGACTTCATCTTTTTCATTCATCTTTTTAAAATATTTTGTAGAAGGTTCTTACGGAAAGAAAAATTAAGAAAATTGCGCAGAAAATTGGATAATTTCAGAAAACTTAACGACTATTTTACCTTCCTATGTTTGATAGTTAGCGCGTTTGATGAATGTGAATTTAGCAGGCAGCTGTTTTTTTTTTGTAACAAAAGAATTGCCTATGGATTTTTTTTTATTTATTGATATTTTAAATGGGTACCTATGTTAGGTACGAAATTAGATCGATTGAAGTCGGGGACGCCCGAGGAAGACATGGCACTATCAAGTGAATCAGATACTTGAGTCGGGCCATGTGAAAAGTCGTAATAATAGAAGAGCATGTATGAGACGATGTATGAATGTGAACGAAGCAGGGAGTGTGTGCCAAGGTCGAGTTGTTTGGCGGTCCGTCCTCTCTGCCTATCCCTGCTGAGAAACGGCGTGATGGTTAGTTAGTTATTCTTATAATATACAAAAATGAATTTGCACTAAGTATATGGAAAACGAAAATTTGAATATAAAAATTGTAATAGGTGGTACGCGAGCTGTTTGAAAACTGAATGTACTGGGACTGAATATATGGAACGCGGGAAGAGGGTTGGCGGGACGGGGAACGGGAGAGCGTAGAGGGTAGGCGGGGAAAGTGGAAGGGGAACGCGGGAGAGGAAGGGTATGCGGGAGGGAAACGGGGACGCACGGGAAAGGACATGCAGGGAGAAACAATTTATTTCTTTGAATATGGCATTGCAACACATGCCGGGAACCGGCTAGTGAAAAATAAATAAAACACTTGTTTTTTCCTCCTAACTGCATTTCCCGCCAGACGACGTTATCATTTTTTTAAATGAATATAAATCGACTCGATTACTTTAATACGGCGGCGGGTAGGCACCCAGCTACAATTTAAAAATGGAAAACATTTAAATTTGAACGAAACGTATTACAAGAAAGTACTAACCCCAAGTTCGTTACTTTTTATTCGAATATCGAACAGGTGGCAGAAACATTACGTGACTTTCTTCGTTTTTTTTTCAGAACATAATATGATGTTTGCTACCTGCCTTAAAGCCGTAATGTATTTGTACAGAAAAGCTTTCTGCAGAAAATCCCACCTTGATAGAAAAGATAGTCCTGGGAAATTGAATAGATTTGAGACAAGAAACAAATAGATTTATAGTGTAATGTAATCCACTTTTCCAAAAAATGGATTCCACGGTGACACCCTTTTGATATGAAGTATTTTCTGCCATGTCAGCCATTTGTGTATATATATCGTACGTATCAACGTCACGCGTATGTCAATATCTTATGAAGCTTGCGGCACCTGTTTGCAACCCAAAACGTGGAATAATCTGAAATTTTGAAGGAAATTGGACCATTTTTCCTCAGCTCTGCTGTATATTCTGTTTTCTTAAAAAAATGATAGAAAAATTGTATTATTTCTTACAAATCGTTTAATACGAACCACCCAAAGAACTTATGGTACTTAACAATTACTTTCGGGTAGAATCTTAAAGAACTTTTACAAAGTTAAAGGCCCGAAAATATGCATTAGAAAATTAAAATAATGCTTGTAGTTCCTTGTCGAAGACAGTTAAATATGACCGAAGTTAATAATTCTGTTTTTGAAAGTGACAATTCGTGGTGGATTTCGATTATAATAATATAATAAATATATTTATTTCCGGATTACCGATTCAGACTGTTAAAGCCATCACCAGTCTGAAGATGGCTTTAACAGGTTGAAGCCGGTTACGGTCACAAATAAATTAAGTGGAAATAACTTTTATATGTTGTTTATTATATTATTATTATTATCGAAATAGCTCGATGGTAGAGCAAAGACCCGGCAAAGCTGAGGACCTGGGTTCAATTCCTAAATGTGACCAAATATTTTTTTCTGATATTTCTGTTTCACATTTTTCGTTTGAAAGTTGTTTTAATTGACTTTAATCAATATATTTTATAAAAGAAAGTCCAAAAAAACGTGCATCCCGCAAAAACTCAGAAACGAGTCCCGGTACGATCAAGAGAGTTATATGGTGTGGTAGATCTCTATCCCCCCTCCAAGATGACGAAAAGGGCGTGCGATTGAAGATATTTTAATAAGTTTCGCCCTCTTAATTTTTTTAGAACAGTCTTACGGAAAGTTCTAGAAGGTTCGATAGAGCTCTAGAAAGTTCTGGAAGGAGTGGCGGAGTACGTCGTGGGATGTTCAGGAAAATCATTGTGGAACATTCCAGAATACTCTCGAGTGTTGTCTTGAGCGAAGCCGGCTAACCCAGCTAGTGATTATAATACATAATTTAAATTTCCATTTTATGTTAATAGCGCACTAGAAACTTAACTGTTCCCAATTATCCAAAGACAGTGGGACCTGTGGGACTACAACGTTTCCAATTGTGGTACTTGTGAGTCTTGAAGAGAGTGGGGAAGAGATGGAGATGGGTAAGAACATCTCCTCAGATCTGGTCTGGCTCTTCACCAAACACGGGTAAAGCCAACGTATGCATCGTTTCGGTACGGAATGGCGGTCTTTCATCAGAGAGATACTGAGAATATCTACTAATCTGACTATCAATCGACTGTGCTAGAGGGGCAGGGCTGCGATTCTCCAATAACGATCAAGAGTTAATCGTTATGCGCCATCTACGAATGAAAAATTAAAATTGTCGTCTCGACGAACTTTGTCGAATATATCATTCTCTACGTTATATATTGCAGCCAATATCGCCGATAAATTAGAAATTATAATGAACCTTAAAACAAATTTGTAAAAATATACGATCCCTGTCAATCAGAGTGCGCGCGGGAAACGGTCTTAGGTTAGGATACAATAATACTGGATTTTGATGGCGAAGACAACTCGGTGTCGACCGGTTCGACCCCCTTGTTGTTCCAGTGTAATGACTTTTGATATTTGGCGTGTAAGTATTTACCTTCGACGAGATTCAAGAACAACAAAGTCTACCAATGTACGTACTTTCGACGGCGATTGCGAGCGGCCTCATCTGGAGAATCGAGTCCCTGGTCGTTATCGATTGCACGGTTGGTTGGTACTGAAGGAAAATGTGACATGACCAAATTAATCAAATGCTAAATGAGGCGTCTATCCAACGAAGGCGTAAAAAAGCTAACAAAGTAGTTTTGTCAGACGGTTAATATGTGTACAGGAAGTCATGACTGGGTAACGACGGAAACCAAAATAGATTTACCGCACGGGTTCATACGAAATATCCATATTGATTTATTCAGAAATTGAAAAAAAAACGAAAGACCTGCGAACCCCAATTTTAATGTATCATTTTAAACCATGAAATTGTATTGACCTCAGATTTGAAGGAAAACCAAAAATTACTTTCTTGGGATACATAAACATCGATATGTCTTTCGAGTCATACTATAAAATGCTCTTTGTTTTTTCACAATGCCGGAATAACCCCATTGGGCAGAAAATGTAGCAAGTTTTGAAAATAACGAACTATTGAGTTGTTTTTATTCACATTAAATACGCCCTCAGGAAAGTAATTCCTCTCAGGGCCTATTCAAGATGCTGTGTGAAAAGATATTTTTAGGAAAGCAATGATAGGAAGTTCTGGGAAAGAACGTATGAGCGCAGAGTGAGAATCTAGGGGTCAGTGTGTCCAGGACGTAAAAATTAATCCCTTCCACTGCGATGTCAAACGATGTTCCGAGAGATTCCGACTGGAAAGTTGGAAGGGACTCCTTCAACCATATCTCCCGATCCGGCCTAATACTTGGCTAATTTATATAGCGCCGTTTTGTGAGAAATCACCTCAAGGGCGCTGTACAGTGCAAGTAAATATATAATAAAATTGGTATAACTAAGATTTATAATTATAACTAGTGACTTATATCTAAAACTTGTAACTAGTGGCTTAATCTAAGACTTATAGCTAGTGACTTAAGACTAAGACTTATGATAGTTGACTTAAAACTAGAGGATTAATGACATACATATTTACAACTGTGACTTAAAGTTAGAGACTTAAAACTAACATAAGTAATAACATTTCAAAATACTTATTTGCCATTGTTGTCAGTGATAATGATAACATTAAAAACAAAACAACATACAAGTTCTGTAGGTACGAGTATATGTACAAACTCGCAACATAGATAAGTTATTGCTGCGAGTCGAGGCACTTTGAGGATTTATACATTTTATACATATTATATTCTATTTTTAGTGTTATTAACGCCAGAAGAAGGAGGCAGTTCTTATATAATATTACTATTATAGAACACGGGTGAAATAATGATCTTAATGGATTTATCGGTGCAATAATGATCTTAGCTGGATTTATAGGAACATACACAAGCTTATCTTAAATGAATGAATGAATGAAAATGAATCATCATACCGCATTAAGATGACTCATCACTCAACATACAGATTGAGGAGTTAGGCTCCGACTTATTATATATATCTATAAATTCGTGGACATCAACAATTATAGAATGACGAATTTAAGGAAATGTGTGTCTGAAAAGATGCGTTGGATGGTGCAGACCATTCAGATGGTGGGCAGACGCATCCACCGCCAAGCCTCGGACAAATCTCACCCTGTGAATCCGGGCTCCCCTCTAAGTCGCCAAATATAGCGAATCGCTTGGGGTATTATATGGCAGAGGTATTGGTTATCCAATAAATGGTTCCCGACGCGGCATTGGAGGGGACCCACCACTTTCCCACGGCTGTGTGAGGAAACTGATTGTTTAACCTCCTTAGCCGCACACGTCAGGACTCTAATTTTTTGTAAAAAGGAAGCTACATTTATTTTTGAAACGAATCTAGACCCTCCAATGTCCCTGCATGCATGATTGTTAGTAAAAAAGAAAAATGTATGCATACTTACATTTGCAGTAATTAACAAGATAAAGACACATCATAGATGTGTTCGCCTGTTGGTTCAGCATCTAGTTGAGTGAAATCTTAATATATAAAACAAAGTCGGGTTAGTTACACTATTTATAACTTGAGAACGGTTGGGATGATTTTGATGATCTTTGATTTGTTGGATTTGTCTCCGCCCCGGATAGGATAATAACTATTAAAACATCACAAAAGTTAACGAAATAAATAGTTATAAAGAAAATTATTTTCCCCATACATTTTTTATGGAACGAATTCTCCTATTTTGAAAGAACTGCAGCAATATTGTGAGGGGTATAATATTGAACTGTGCATGAATTCCAAACATTCAAAAACGTCAAATGTCAATTCGTTGATTGTTGTGCATTTGCTTTTAATCATATAATGCTGCCCTTCTTTCTTACAAACTCAATGTCAATAGTCGAAAATGAGACAAATGGTGAACGTATGTCTGCACACCTCAAAAGGAAAAATACAATAATTATAATAAATCTCTGAAACGAAACGCATTTTTTTACATAAGCTCCACACAGGAGGCCCTGAGGAAAATAATTTCTCTCAGGACCTATGTCATCTTAGGGGATGCTCTGTGGAGGATCTTTTTAAGGAATGGGGAGGATAGAAAGTTCTGGGAAGGAAAAAGGTATGAGGGGTGGGTAGGAATTTGGGGGTCAGTGTGTCCGGGAGTGACGGACATATGAATCCATCCCTCCAACTGTGGTGCAAGGTCGAGAGAGTCCGGCTGGAAAGGTCAAAAGGCCTCCCTCAACCAGTCTCTCTCGATCCGGCCCGCCACGCAGCAGGTGGGCAGGCGCATCAACTGCCAAGACCCGGACATAAGTCACCTCATGAACCCGGGCACCCCTGCTAAATCACGAAACGTAGCGAACCACTTGGGGTGATCTATGGCAGAGGTGTCGGTTATTCAATAAATGGTTCCCGGGGCGGCGGCGCCCGTATCCGCCTCCCGAATTCCCGTAAGTAATTGTAAAAGTAAGAAAATCACAAAAATATAAATCCGTACCCAACGCCATCTCTGATACTGAAAAAAAACGGACAGTTGCGCATTGATATTTGCTTCATTGCGTAATTTTAAACTTTATAAAAAAACTGAATTTAATTCAACAGCTATTGATTCTGAGGCGGTACGAATTTCGTCGGGTCAGCTAGTAATAAATTTAAAAAATATATTTACCGGTGTAAGTATGATTAAAACCAAAGAAAATATATAAAAAGAGAGATATCGGGGGCAGTTTGTCCCACTATCACGGGGCAGTCCCGGCGAGAATGAGCGGGCGAGCGGCCTGGCCGCAACGTGCCGAAGCGCCCGCGTCCTTTAGCCGGTTTCCCAAAAGTACCCTTGAAGAATTCCCGACGCGGCAGTATCCATACCCGCCTCCCAAATTGAAAATTGTTGTAATAATACAGCAGAACTCACGTTCGTATACATAGAAGTTATCAAGCTCGGCCGATGTACTCTTTCTACAAAAATATCCAGATTAAGTCGTAGATTGCCCAGAACTCTTACCATGAATCCAGCTACGAGTTCCCAACAAACGAACCAGATCAGACATAATTCTTAGCCTCCCTCTGTGTAACACTAATTCTAAGCAGAACTCCTTCATTTATCATGCATCACACACTTTCAATACACATTATACACAATTTGACATTTTTAACTCTGCACCACACTTCATAAAATCAAACAGGCGGTCTCCCGATAATTTACGATAACTATAGTTACCCATCTAATCCCCTTTTTCCTTTAAAAAACTGTTAATCCTATGCTCTAAATAAACCGACCCCCCCCCCCCCCCATCCTATCCCCATAGTTCCCCTCCCTTTTTCCAGTTAAATAACTTGTTTTATGTTGGCCCCAGTCCACGTTGGGCCAACGCGCTCGGCCAACGCGTTGACCAGATTTTTGTATTACCGTTCACACGTTGGCGGTTGGCGTGTCTCATTCTGCGTTGATCGCTATTCGCTAGACGGAGATGGATGTCAGCGGGGCCGCTGCAATATACTCTTACAGCGCGATGCGATGTATTCTGTATGTAGTCATTAATGACTCATTTTTTTAAATTCAGTTAGTGGAATATTCATATTATCTGCTATTCTACTCCAAGCATCATTACACTGAAATTTTTTTTGGTAGGTATACTTACATATTACCACTATAGAACAGTCCAATAATTTTTCAAGAGGTTTAAATAACCCTTTATTGGATAACCAACACACCTGGCAAAGATCACCGCAAGTGGTTCGCTACGTTTGGTGATTAAGCAGGGATGCCCGGGTTCATGGGATGTGGTTTGTCTAGGTTTAGTGACCAGGACACACTGAACCCCAGATTCCTACCCACCCCTTAAACCATTTTCCTTCCCAGAACTCTCCTCTCATTCCTTTCCTTAAAAAAACCCTCCACACAGCATCCCCAAAGATGGAAAAGGCCCTGGGGGAAATTATTTTCCTCAGGGCCTCCTGTTTGGAGCTCATGTAAAAAAAGAACAGTCCAATAATATTTCAAGAGGTTTAAATAACCCATCAATATTGATATGAATTACTATTTTGAATATTGATATTTTTTAAATCGATCCAGTAGTTTTGAGTTTATTCGTTACAAACTACAAAAATACAAATCATTCTTCATTATTATATTAATGTGATTATCATAACTCTGAAATCACAACTAAATATGCATTATTTAAAATATATTAATTGTGATAATAATCAATTAGCCTAAACATTTCATCAATACTCCATGACGCCATGTTCGTGAAACGATCGTTGGGACAATTAAGCGCGACAAACAACGTCCACTCCGGTCGACGCGTAGCTATGAACTGAGCCATAAATAAACCAATCCCTAGATCGACATCTTCGGGCCTTCTCCATACTAGAAATTTCGTCATCACTGTCACCAACTTAACCAAAAATAAAATGGTCCACCAAAGACAATAACATAGAGGAAGTTCAAGGCCATTTGCCACCATAGACAATATAATCGCATTGCGCCTACTTTATTAATTCATTAGCCAAATAAATTATTTAAAAATAAAAATGCTTGAAAGCAGAAAAATGTTTTAGTTTCCCCAAGAAAACAACCTTCCATCTGACAAAGCATGAGGGAATGAGCTTTACATAATTTTTAAAGCTCATTTCCTCAGCAAGGAGCTTTGTCAGATGGAAACCTGTTATCGTGAGGAAATCAAAAATTCAAGCGTTAGTAAAAAACCTAAAATACTTGAAATATGAACTCCTTATAAAAGGAAAACATTTTCAAATAATGATTGGTTTTCTACGACGAATTTACATTTTTCTGCTTGAAAAATGATAACTCGGGGGTACATGTTTAAATTCTTTTTATTTTCAGAAAGACAATCGATAATAGCACATAAAAACACTGGTTCGGTGAATTCGATGAATTGAAAAATAGTTTGAAAAAGAATATCGACAAAGGAATGGAAAGGAAACATGGCTAAAGCGTCATACAGCTGTGACATTAAAGATCAACATAAACAATAGGTGTATTGTTTGTTTACATACGTTCATCTTCAATGTCACATCTATATAGCGTTTTATCCATTTTTCCTTTCCAGCAGTCACCGTACAGTTCTTGTAGAATGAAATAAAAAATCTACATTTTCTAAATTTCCTTTCAACCGAAATTAAACAGAGTACCTATACCTTCATCGGGGACCCATTTCAGCCATCTCACGGTAAAAACCGCATCATGTGTTCTGAAAAAAATATATCACATTAAACAAAGTTTGTGAACAGAATATACAGTATTTTTCCCTTGTGATGACATACTTTGTTTATCACAAGGGAAAAGTATTCTCACTTCTGTTCATATGAACATATAAATTAGTAGTATTATTAATTTTACCTGCCATTAACGGTGTTATGGTCTGCCAAACAATGTTATAAGGTGTTCCTAACGTAAAGCTCCAAAATCATTCAAAGTCTGGAACATTTTCTGAAACAATATTTGTGAAACATTAACCACTCGGACCCATAAGCTTGTGTTAACGATAATATAACATTAACAGACATATGTATGACGTACGAGGCGTACGTATTACAATTATACTTATTAAAGTAAAATTGAAAGAATATTTTATCAATATGTCATTTAACCTCAAATAGATTTACAGATAAATTAAGCTGAATGTTAATGTCTCATTTAATTACCTGATTTCTGGATCAATTGCGGACACATTTGAAACATTTTTCCACCTCTGGAATTCCTGCAAACGATTTTTAAATGAAATATGCCCATGGCGATGTCAACAACACAAATTCAAATTCGTTTGATAATCGCATGACGCAATTTGACGTTTAAAGTTAGACCTATCTATAATAAAATTCAGCTTTATCTATAAGAATTTGGTTCACTCCTGTCAGTTTCAAGGTTAAAGCCAAGTTTTACGCCCCTGAACTGAGCGCTCGGCCAACGTGTGAACGTTGTTTGCGGCTTGCGCCAAATTCCTTTGATTTGTGCACGAAAAACCGACACCCATCGGCTCGTCGGCGTCGGCGAGCGTTGGCCGCAAACGCCAAATAAACACAAAATGGCCCTGTACACGTTGGCGCAACGCATTGGCCGAGCGCGTTGGGCCAACGTGTACTGGACTCTTAATGTAATTTTTCATTTTCATCTCTCAATTAACTTACATAATATAATACCCAAGCGGAAACCTGTAAATGCTACAATTGCATCACCATCACCATCCCATCCGCATAAACTAATTAATGTAACTCTTTTTCTATATATTGACTAACTAAGTAATATGCGTCTATGAAAGCCTATTATTGGATCAAAAAATTACACATATTTTATCATACATTATAAATTATTGTAACTGTTGGTGTTCCAAATAAAATAAAATAAAAGAAAATAAAAATAAAAATAAAATAAGGATCTGGTCGAAAATGTTTGTACTCTCCAGGAATAATTGCCAATGCAGATGAAAACATCGTAGCAAAATTAAGAACGTATATTTTCGCTTCTTGTGACTAACTTGCAATTTTAAGGAAGGCAGCAATCTTAACCGTAAACTACGAAGTCCGCAAAGTATGTCATTATTTTCACGATCAATTCTGTTCGGTTACGATAGCAAGTTCCGCGTCACAGTAAAAGATGTAGACTGTGTTCGGTGGTTTTCCAAGCGTTGTTTGTCGCCTCATGGTGCTAGTTTCCAGTTACAAAACAAACATAAATCCGGGCCAAGAAATATCTCCAAACTTGCCAACGATAGAAGCTTCAACCAACAAATCTAAGAGGGTTTTTAATGCCTTTTTAAATAATATCAAGTCACAAAATGAATTTTTTGATGGTTGCGTTAATTTTTGTTTAAACTAATGCTGCTGCCACTTCGATGTACAAGGATTTGTGGTGATCGCTGGTTGATGTACCAAATTCCGTTAAAAATATTTTTTAATTAGGTACACATAAAGGTGATCAGAAAGGTACACGAAATGTAGGTAATGCAGTAAATTCTCGACCTTGGTGAAAATGTAGTCAGTTATTTGCGTACAAATGTAATTTATTACCGGCTAAGCTACTGCAAGTAGCTTATCAGCAGGAGATTAGTTCCACAGATTAGTTACAACCAAAAACTAAATAATCATAAACGCATTAGCGTAGCAACAACGTACACAAAAACACGTACACATTATAACATACCTACCAACATTGTGATATGGAATAGGATTTTTTTTTTCAAATATCATGAAAAAGTTGAGCAACGTAATAACAGCAATACATTAGTACTAAATTCCATACTTGCAACTTAATCCATGGTAAGAAAGAGCAAAATATCTTAATGCATAAGGTTCCTCCCTAAGAGCCATGATTTTAACACCAGTGAGAATTTTGTTATAGAGCAATTTTCTTTAAATTCGTAATGGCAATTTGTTAAATATTAATGGTATTATTCAAGGATTCTTTGACCATATTTGTTTTGAAGCACAAGTTCTTTCATTCCTTTATAATAATTAGTAAGTAACAATAAACTTAAGTAACAATTCAAAAATCACATTTAGTGAACGTATACATGGCACCATACAAAGTGCTCAAAGTTGGATACAATTGCGTCCCCAAAAATATTGCGAGTCTTAAGGAAATGGTCAAATATATTTTGGGAAGTAACTGGTAAATCAGATCTCGTGTCTAAACATAGCATAACAAGTACAAGCAGCTTAAGATGCTGGTATCTCGATTTTTATATTGTCTTTTCGGCTAGAAGGTACATTTTTTTACATTAACTCCAGATAGGAAGCCCCGAGGAAATGAAGAAGAGGAATTTCTGGGAAGAAAAAAGATATGAGGGGTTGGTGGGAATCTGGGGGTCAGTTAATTCAGGAGTGACCGACACAGTGGGAGCAATGAGGAATCCATTCCTCTCACTGCGATGCAAGGCGATGGGTGGAGATAGTCCGACTGGTGAGGTTAAAAGATCTCCCTCAACCAGTCTCTCCCGATCCGACCCGCCATGTAGTAGGTGGGCAAACCTCACCCCACGAACCTCGACAACTCTGCTAACACACCAAACGTAGCCAACCACTTGGGGTGACTTATGGCAAGGGTGTTTATAACTTGTGGAGTTATGAGAAGTACCATATTCATATTTAAATAAATGAGAAACCTTCATTTAACAAAAGTTTGCATCAAACCAAACAATTTTTCTGCTTATAGATATAATGGTTTCCTTGTTAATTGAAGCACTATTCACAACAATTATATTTGTTTTAAAGTTTACAGGGCATCACGTGCACGAGATTCGTGTCGGCCATATATAATATATTCCAATCCCTTTCGGTGTCGACTGTGGACTGTGGAATAACCATTCCGGCCTTAGCTCCGTAATATCATTACATTTCATCACATGGAAACCATATCATTAACGGTGGGTCGTGTTATTATGTCGATATGCATATCACGAATCGTTAACGTAATCAGCCGTGAGAATGTTGAACGTTGAATAACTTTATATTTAATTTAATGAAGACAATGTTAGCGAAATTCAATCGAAAATCGGTTTTAAATATTCATCCTAGGCTGCAGAACAGGCAATAGATGTCGCACATTAAAAATAAAAATTTAGCCAAGACACTATCTAGATAGCATTTAGTTCGGGTTTGAATCTTGCAATCATAACCTTGCAGAAAAGTCAATAGACATCGCATATCCTACTAAATTAAATATTATAAACGCGAAAGTTTTGTACGGATGTAAGTACGTTTGTTACTCTTCCGAGCAAAACCTACTGAATGGATTGTAATGAAACTTTACAATAATATAGCTCATACATCAGAATAACATATAATTTATAAAGCTAGCTAGGAATCAGTCGCGGGAGGGGAACGGGGACGCACGGGAAAGGTGATTCAGGGAGAAACAATGTATTTCTTTGAATATGGCATTGCAACGCATGCCGGAAACCAGCCAGTTAAAAATAAAAATTCATAAAAAATTATCCAAGACACTATCTAGATAGCACTGAGTTCGGGTTTGAATCTTGCAATCATACGTAAAGATAGCAGCCAATAAAAATACGATTTAATAAAATGAAGATAATGTTGATAGTTCTTGGTCGACGAATGATAAAGTGAAATATGACCGAATCGGATAGGCACACATTAGCTCAGTTGGTAGAGCACTGATCCCAGATCTGACCGTATCTTTTTCTGATTTTTCTGTTGCAGATTTTCGATTAAGTTTCGCTAATATTGTCTTCATTTAATTAAATACTACAATTCTAGGTTTTAATTCAAATAATTTAACCTTATTAGTTATTGGTTAGTTTTGTCACGAAAGCCTTATCAATCTCCTGTTTTAGTTTAATGTTTACAGGATATTGAAATGATGATTGGTAAACATTTATGCTTATACGAGTATTTGTGTAAAAAAGAATCACTTTAAACATAAGATCAGATCAACACAAAACTATAAAACTAACTACCGATCTAGCACGGACAATCGATAAAATCCTATATGAATACGATATTGACTAAATACGTTATCTATGATCAGTTATCAATGTTTGCGAGAACGGTCAACAATTGATGAGAGATATTCCGACCGATGGTGGATAAATTTGCACGCGGCCTCCTGAGTGTCAGTTAGCCCGTTTAATCGTAGGAGACCATATTTGTCTCAGCTCACATAGGTCTCTTACAAATCGTCGTCTCCCTTACTCAACATAGTGAGAAGTATGGTTTAAACGGTATTGAAAAGAAAAAACAACAAGCTTTATATTCAAATCCAAAAGTTAACCACAACATAATTCAAATGTACACCTATATGAAATCAAAATTTCGGACCGCAATTTTTTAATAATAATTTATACATAAAAGACAAAAAAGTAAGGTGACAATAACGTTTTTAATTTATTTGTCTAATGAAATTTTACCGTATCACAGGCATTAGCCTAGTAAGGTAGTAAAAGAAAACATAAAAATGTACTTTCAAAAATTGTATGAAATAATAAAAAATAAAAATAAAACAAATATTTATGTGTTATTAATTTTTTTCGTTATCAGTATTTTAGTTAGTAAAAACCGAAGGTGAACCATTTTTAAAAGTTTTTAAAATTTATTTAAAAAATATATATATTTAAAAATTGCAAGATTGTTTATAATAATAAAAATTGAAAGCGTATTTCACAACCTTTCGAAAGCAGTTTTTAGTTTCCGGATGCGTTCACAAATATTCCATTTATTTTGATTTTATTGCAAAGTGGAAATATTTTTACCAACTGACAAAATACGCCCGATTTTTGATGGGTTGAGCTCTCAATATACCTATAAATCATTTTAATAATTTCGTTCCTCATGCAAAATAACTGGCTTATTAAAAACTCAAAAAGATCTTAGAGTTATTTCATTTTATTTGAAACATGTTAGGTATATAACATATACTATTATTAGCCCCCATCAACATGGTTTTTTTTCAAGGCAGATCTGTTGAATCGAACCTAGGACAGTTAACTGATTTTGTTCTTAACTCTATGGATAATAGGAAACAGGTTGATTCCATTTACACAGATTTTTCTAAGGCTTTCGACAAAGTAAATCACGACATACTGTTAAACAAGCTCTCGAAGATTGGAATATGTGGAGATCTTCTGAGATGGTTCTCTTCATATGTTAAAAATAGAAGTCAAGCTGTTGCTTTAAAAGGTTACATATCACAAATTAAAACTATTCCCTCAGGGGTACCGCAAGGGTCCCATCTAGGGCCTCTTAATATTTAACTTAATATTTTGTTTTATAAAATTTTTGATCTCATACTCCTTTATTGTAAATTTTATTATTTAAAATTTGTTATTATGCTGTTTAATCAGAGGTAAAGTCACATGGAGGAAATCCATAATTGGTTTTATTTTGGCTACACAAACATGTACAAACTGGAAAAATGTAAACTGTTGATTTCCCGAAAATAAATAAATAAAACATTCTTGTAAATAAAACATTTTACGCCGATGACATGAAATTATATAAATGTATTAGCTCCATAGATGAGTGCAACTAGGGAATGCAATCCCGCAAGCCCATGTCAATCCAGGTATTTACGGGACTGAACAATCTTAGTCCCATTGGATCCAGGTATTTGCGGGATCCAGCAGGGTGGACTCAGATATCTAATCAATCGTATAATAAAGACCTAATACTTCGATCTACCAACCTTGTTTTAAGAGTTTTAAATTTATACCTAATCAAACAAGTTCTTTGGGACATTTTAAATGGTTTATTAATATACCTTTAGTTATACATAGGCAAAGTTTAAGTCATAAATTGGCAAAGAATAAGATAAGACATTAATTTACATAACAACTTAAATTTAAATAATAACGTTCACACGATAAACAATATTCTTGTACAATAAGCATCATAAGTTTAAACATTATTTTGGAAATAGCTTCCAAAAAAAGTTAGAGTATTAATTGTGTCGTCTGATAAACGGCTTCTGATATTAGACACAAGGTAGCCAGCGCCTGAAAAAGCTCGTTCAGCTTCCACGCTGGTTGGCACAATAGTCATTAGAGCATTGTACGTTAATTGAAGGTATGTGCCTTTTAATCCACCGGACTCGAAGGAATTCATTTCCTTCTTTATCAAAACCTCAAGGTTGCTCATATTGCCAGATCTAGGTTGTTGGGCTGTTGATCTCGAACTCTTCATACTAATCAATGTAAGTTCGAGTTCGTCTTGAAGTGACATTGGTGCTGCTGCTGCTGCTGCGTATGTATCCAGATTAGCGAGAGGAGTGTCGTCATCATCATCGTAAGGATCATTAGCGTCAGCAGGAGCAGTGGCTACTGCGTTGTTATCCGTGTCCGTGTACTCTAGCCTTTCGTCTATAGTTTTGATTGCCTTGCGTATTACACTTTTTGAAGGTAGACAACATTAATAAATTGACTTCTGTCTTCTTCGTACTTATATGGATCATGTAAGTATAATAAAACCGCTGTTAAGTTAGTTCGTCGCTCTGAAATCCGTATGAACTACGCTTCTCTGTAATCCCGCCAGTCCAGCGAGATCCCACAAAATTTTCGACCGAGATTAGTCCCGCAAAATGTCTGCGGGATCTCGGTATTTCGGGATCCCGGTATACCGGGATTGCATTCCCTAACTGCAACCAATTACAAGAAGACGTTAGCAAAATTGAGGAATATTGCGAAAACAATCAATTGTATCTAAATATAGATAAATGTAATGTTATTATAATAAATAGCAAAATATAGATTACTACTAGCGCCATCTTGTGGCCTATAATTATAGCAAACCTTATTGTCATTATGTATTCACGCAAATAAAGTTTCTTATCTGTTCTCACGAAACAAGCTGCGTTTTATTACAGGTTATGGGCCCAGGAACCCATGTAATTTACCAGTTATTGAGTTTATTGTCAGTATTATCAGTTTGATGAACAGTAATCTCTGTGTTTTACAAAAAGACAGTGTGTCTAGTAAAAAAGTGAGTTATAACGAACTTCGTTTCGAATAGTGAACGTCAGTGACTGTCAATGGCGTCTATTTCAAACTACCTCGTTAGCGTCCCCAAACTTAAGGGTCGCCAGAACTATGGGGAGTGGAGCGTATTGGAAGGAATGGTTTTGTGTATAAAACCTGAGCCCGATAAGCCGCCAGCAGATGCAGATGATGCGAAGACAAAAGCAAAGCTGATCTTGACAATTGACCCGGCACTTTACGTTCATATAAAAAACGTCAGAACATCGAAAGAATTGTGGGATAAATTGAAGATGCTATTTGATGACTCGGGATTTTGTAGAAAAATCAGCCTTCTGAGGAATTTCATATCTATTCGATTAGAAAGTTGCACTTCGATGACGTCGTATGTGACACAGATTGTAAAAGTGGGTCGAAAATTACAAGGAACAGGATTTGGAATAAACGACGAATGGATTTGTTCTATCATGTTAGCTGATTTATCTGAAAGATATGCGCCTATTATAATGGCGATCGAAAATTCAAATATGGTAATTACAACCGACGCCATTAAAACAAAGTTGTTGGATATGGAACCGGAAGAAGACAGTGGTGTCAATAATGCATTTGCGTATTTCCGCAATAAGTCCAATCAGCGTTCAAGGAATGTAAAATCTATGCCACAATCGATGACTAATAAAGATCGCAGAGATGCACAAGTGTCAACATCTGTCAAAGGAAAATCAAACGTCAAATGTTATGGTTGCAAGCAATAAGGCCACTATCGCAATCAGTGCACTATTATGGATAAATCTTCTAAGAATACGCAAGGTTCAAAAACATCTAACGCGTTTAGTGCCGTGTTTTTTAATGGAACATTTGACATGAGTGACTGGTACGTTGATCCTGGGGCCAGTTCACATTTGACAGGCAATAAAAATTGGATGATCGACGTGTGTTATTCTGGTTTTGCCAAAGAAATAATGGTTGCTAGCCAGAATAAAATCCCAGTGGAATGTTGTGGAAACGTAAACATAACTACGTCAACTGAAGAATGCGATTTTAACATAACCGTTGAAAAAGTGTTATGTGTTCCCCAGTTATCTACTAACTTGTTGTCAGTGAGTCAATTGATAAAACAGGGCAACAAGGTGCATTTTACAAGCAAAGGGTGTGAAATACTTAATAAACAGAATACTCAGTGGCTACTTCTTCACTTGTGAATTGAGTTTATAAATTGAACACTTCTACTTGTTTGGTCGTAGCGGTGGCTGAGTCTACAGATGTTTAGCACCGGAGACTAGGACATGTAAACAGTTATAGCTTAAATAAAAAGCAGAATTCTGTGGAGGGAGTTAAACTCTCTGAGAAGGCCAACATCAACAAGTCCAACTGTATTGTGTGCTGCGAATGAAAGCAAAGTCGATTGCCTTTTTTTCACGAAGGGAACAGGAGTACTGTGCTATTGGATGTAGTACACTGTGACTTCTGTGGTCCGATGGAGAATATATCCCTAGGAGGATCCAGGTATTTCCTCATTTTTGTTGATGATCACAGCCGCATGACACATGTTTATTTTTCGAAAAATAAGAATGAAGCTTTACAGTATTTTAAAGAGTATAAAGCAAGGGTTGAGAATTCAACATCAAATAGAATTAAAATTCTGAGAAGTGATAATGGCAGAGAATTTTGTAATAAGGACTTTGATAATTATTTAAAGAAAACTGGAATTATTCATCAGAAAACGAATCCTTATACACCCGAACAAAACGGGCTTTATGAACGTATGAATAGAACTATCATAGAAAAAGCCAAATGTCTTTTGTTCGAAGCTAAACTTGGCAAGGAGTTTTGGACAGAAACCGTTAAGACTGCTGTTTATTTACAGAATAGAATTGTGAAAACTGGATTAAATAATCGTACACCGTATGAGTTGTGGACAGGTTCCAAACCAAACCTTGGTCACATAAGAATTTTCGGTAGTACTATCATGAAACACATACCTAAGGAGAAAAGACGTAAGTGGGACAAAAATCTGAACAATGTATACTTGTCGGTTATCCTGAGGATGTTAAAGGATACAGAGTATACAATCCTTCAACACAGGTAATCACAACAAGTCGTGATGTCATCATTATAAAAGAAAACAACTCACGTGAAGAGAATATGATAGAAACAGAAGTAATAGATGACAAACCGGAAATAAGCAGACCGTCTCAGTCTTCAGAGGGAGATCCATCAGACGCAAGTAGAGGGGATTCATTTGTTTCTATGTAGAGTGCTCATGACATGGATGAAACATATGTACCAGATGAGGAGTCCATGAGGTCAGAAGAAGACTCACAATCAGACATCACAATAAAAACATTTCCAGAAAGAGAGAGAAAACAATCCGATAGATATGGATTTATGTGTACAGAAGAATATAATAAATCTCTCAGTGATGAAATGACATTAGAAGAAGCACTGCAGGGACCAGAAAAGGAGCTTATTGGGAGCTTAATGTATTTAGTTGTACTTACACGATATAGCTTATACAGTGTCGTATTTAAGTCAATTTAATAATTGTAACACTCAAGAGCAGTGGCTTTATGCAAAAAGAGTATTAAAATATTAAAAAAATATATATATTTAGGTTTAAATTATACTAAAGGCAACACTGTTAATATTGAAGGCCATGTAGATGCAGACTGGAGCAATGATATTAACGATAGAAAATCATATTCTGGATTTTGTTATACTTTATCAGGATCTGTTATATCTACGAGCTGTAGTAAGCAAAAATGTGTTGCACTTTCTAGTAGCCGAATATGTATCGATTTCTGAGGCCTGCAAAGAAGCAGTATATTTAAGAAACTTGCAATACGAAGTAACCAAAAAATTGTATAAGATTATCATATACAATGACAGCATAAGTGCGCAAAAACTATTGTTAAACCCTGTTTTCCATAATAAAACTAAGCATATCGATGTCAGATATCATTATTGTAGAGAAATGATAATAGAAAACATTGTTAGTGTTAATTATTTGTGTACGTCAGATATGCCTGCAGACATGCTTACTAAGAGCTTAGGTGCTTTAGGAATTGTTAAAGTATAATTTTATTTTGTTATATGTTCTTGTAATCTGTATTTTGAGAGGGAGTATTATAAATAGCAAAATATAGATTACTACTAGCGCCATCTTGTGGCCTATAATTATAGCAAACCTTATTGTCATTATGTATTCACGCAAATAAAGTTTCTTATCTGTTCTCACGAAACAAGCTGCGTTTTATTACAGTTATTACTTTTACATGAAAAAAAAATCCAATTAATTATATTTACAAATTAAACCATGTACCTCTACAACGAGTAGAAACAATAAGAGATCTTGGAGTAATACTAGACTCTAAAATTTTATTTAGAGATCATATTGAAAATATTCTAGAAAAAGCTTATAAGCAATTGGGTTTCATTATTCGCATTACAAAGCCTTTTATTATAGCACACACCCTAATTCTATTATATATGTCATATGTACCGTCACAACTCGAGTTCGCCTCAGTAATTTGGAATTCTCAATATCAAACATATATTCATCGCATTGAAAATATCCAGCACAAATTTATAAAACACCTATCTTATCGTTTTAGTTGTCGATTTGACCCTATCGCTTTATATAAACGCAGAAAAATCTCTGATGCATTATTCTTACACAAAATCGTGAACTGCCTTGTTGATTCATCATATCTGTTAGAAAATATTGCATTTCGTTGCCCCAAACAAAACACTAGATCGAACGACTTATTTAGAATACCACACAGTTATTTCAAAATACGCGCCAAACTCTGTAATAGTACGTATCTGTGAAAATTACAATGCCTTACGAGATGTAGACATTTTCAACCATGACTTGAAATCATATAAAATGCAGCCTAATAAATTATTAACTTAAAATACTTTTTTTTCTCTTTTTTGTGAAAATTATATTATTATAAACCATAGTAAATAGTGTAACCATGTTTATTAATAATTTTACGTTTTTCTTTATTATGTTTTATGTTCTTCTTTTTAATGTTTTTCTTTATTATGTTTATTTTTTTTTGTCATTTAATAAGTTCAGTAGGTTAAAATACTAAACCAATATTTAGCATAATGGAACTTTTAATTGGTCTACACCACAACATATGTATTTTATTGTTATCAAATTGTTTTACTGTATGACTGTTTGTTTCCTCAATAAACAGAAATTAAACTAAAATAATAAAAAATACCTATTTTATATATATACATATATATATATATATATATATACTATATACGTATATAAAATCGAAATTATATTCGCAGTCGTCCTCACTAGGAGATCCTGTGCTGAGGGGGACTATGCTTTGGATAAGTTTTCAGCGACTTCTGTGGTTTAACTTCATGGTTTGAATAAGGTTTTCCAGAAACTTCTACGACGATGTTTTAAGAATACTAGTAACTTCATTTTTCGATAGTTCCTTCAGCCAACATGTCATGTCCTTAATGTGGCTATTTTTTGTTTTAATTTGTTTGATAGTAAAGTGGGAGTAAAGTGGTAAAGTAAAGTAGGAGTTTGTTACATAACTTTACTGCTAAAAATTCAGAACTTTTTTGTCCAAACGAAGAGTTACACTTTGGTATAGGTATTAAGTATGTCTGTTTGTTTGGCTCTGGTTTTATGAGCATGTGAGGTGTCTGCCTCTGAATCATTTTTGAGGTGATGTACTAGAATGTTTTTGGTATAGATTTTCTGTATGCTTGGAACATCAAACTGTTTAAAAATTTCTGTTGTTGACGTCCTTACGGGGACCTTTAATATGGTCTTTATGATGCAATTCTGAGTTACCTTCAGTTGTTTTATGTGTTTAGAGGTTGCTGCGCCCCATTCTGTTACTCCATATTCTAAATGTGATCCATAAACTTAATTGATTCGTCCAAGACGCGATCAATTCATTCCGTTCGAACATGGAGAAACAAAGTGGTTCAAATATGACAAAAGACCGAATTAACTTATTAACTTTTGCTTAGTCTCAAAAAGTTCACGCAAAGTGCCAGCGTATCTCAAAGTTAGTGTTCCAATTCAATTTTTAATTTTTACGTAGTGGTTTTACGTCGAGGAATGTTAATCTATATATAAATTTGCCAGTGATGATAGCATATATCGATTTCTTATTTATTCAATATCGGTCTTTTTTTATTTATAAAAACCAAAGGGAAATACTCCGAATCCCACATTAGCACTCTCTCAATTAGTGTCTCTACAAATTGGTTTAACCGGTAATAAATCAACTTAGACACCTTCAAAAATTGACATTTCAAATCTTATAAATAAGTCGTCCGTACGTGGCTTCACCACAGTTTGAAAATGACCTTACAAGTCGAAACAGCTGTAACTAAAACACTAACCAAAAAAACTTGCAGAACTCGATAATAACATTATCAAATTTACTTTTAATTAAATTTATTTATAAAAATTAAAATGGAGTTCTACGAATTAAACACAAAAACAATTAATAAATATCGGTCTTGATAACAACACTGCGGCCGTGCTTGGGAAAACGGTATGAATTGGTGGTTACACATATCGATGCGATATTGAAAAGTTATCGATTTTACTGTGCTAGTCCTTCAGACATGCTTAGAAAAACACTCTAAACCCAGTCCCAAGCGTACCTCTCAAAATTTGTGCACATATAAAATGCTATGTCTTCCTCAACCTATTCTGCCATTAATCTTCCTTGGATTTTCACTAGGATGACCTCATATTAGATTATTCTTCTCATTTGCATTACTTAGTTTTAATACAGTGCATAACTCATTTAATAGCCCATTCCTCTTGGGATACAATGGCTATCACTTGCCTGAAAACTTTAGCCATAGCGTCACCACAACTTGTTCTATAACGTACATCAATTGACGACCTCCGTAGTCCAGTGGGTAAGACTCTTGACTCACAATCCGGAGGTCGCGGGTTCGAACCCGGCATGCGCAAATAAATTTTATTTGATTAATTTGTGTTATTTCAAAATTAATTCATTTAAAATAATATATAGTATATTTGCGGCATGTTCCAGAGTGGAAGATACTACCAGTATCGCCCTGGTGTAAGACCACCATTCAGAATTGAAACGTTGCTTGAAAATGGCTTTAGCCGTGTTTAGTGACCAGATCTGAATAGCCAGGTACTTCCCAACCTTCCTCTTCCTCACCTCCTTCCCCTCCCCACTACCTTCAGCCTCACAACATACCCCAATTGGGGATGCCATAGTCTCACTGGCTTCAGACGGGAGCAGTTGAGATTCTTGTGCGGTATTCACTGTAAAAATGACAAGAGGAATGGTGCTATCCAATGAAATTTCTAAAACAATGGACATATTTAATTACTCTAATAACCTGAAAACTTTTTTTCATTTAAAAACATTAAATGTGGCGATTGCAGTTTCGCTCTATGTATGATTTGTCTAATACAATTTCGTAATATTTGGCAATTTTACGAAGAACGCCTACACTCATCACCCTACATTTTCTAGCCATTTTAAAGTTGGATCAATGGATTTACGCTGTGAAAGCTAAAATAAATTTGGAGATTGCAGTTATCCTCTTTGATTTGCCTGATTTGGAGATTGCAGTTATCCTCTTTGATTTGCCTGATACAATTTCGCAATATTTGGCCATTTTATGAATAACGTCTGCGTTCGTCGCCCTATATTTTCTGGTGTAGCAAATTTAATTTTTTCGAGCGTTTATTGATAAGTTCTCAATCTCAAATACTTTCTCGCATCGCTTGTCTCTTACAGGTTATGGACGGGAGATGCTATTGGTTAATGAATGTGAATCCCGTCGCTAAGGCAGCTTACCGATAACATGTAAGACCTCAAGTTTTTTAAGTTTGCCTTCCGAGTTTGCCCGCGCAGCTTCAGGTCAGAGAAAAAAAAAGCTGATTGTAATCCTATTGCTATTAAGGTTTAACGAGTGGTTGAGTTATTTATGGTTAACTCATAAAGCTACTGTTATAGTTTGTAAAGTTTTACGATTATTGAACTCTGACATACATGCAAATTGATTGTACCAACTCCAATAAAGAATACTTGTGTTTATTACCGTGGATTTTATTTCATTACCACCGCTACACTGGCTATTTTTAAAAAGCGTCTATGGATTCACATTGTGCTTCAATCATTCATTTCAGTGCTTTGTTTACTGTCCCAGTTTAAATATGGATGAATTCGGAAAATACGACAACAAATCTTATTTTTTTTCGTAAAGCACATGTTTTTTTTAAAAGATATGCATGAGGATAGTTTTTACATAGATCTGTCGAACATCAAATACTCTCATTATTTTGAATATAAGGTCACTGTTTGCAGTTAGAGGAAGTTTGAGAATAATTTTCATAATTGTTTTCTGCGCCTTTTCGACAGGATCTAGAGCTGATGAAGTGCCCCCTCCCCATGCAATGATACCATACTCAATGATAGATTGGGTGATTGCAAAAAAAATCGTTTTTAGGAGTTGTAAGTTAAGAAAGTTCCTTATGGATCTGAAGAAGTGTATTGTTTTTCTAATTTTATTTGCAATGATCTGGGTGTGTAGGTTCCATTAGAGGTATGGGTCAATGGTGAGGCCGAGGTACTTCATCTGTGAAGTGCGCTCTATACAATCATTGGAATTCGTACAGCTATGAATTTTTATGGAGTACTCATCATTAGGTTGGCCTGTAGTATTGATGCTTGAAGTAACATATTTTGTTTTCGTCGTGTTAAGGGTAAGTGTGTTGATATCTAACCATTTTTTAATTAAGTTAATATTTTCTTCACCTTTTTTAAATACAGCTGACCAATTATTGTCTTCGAATAATAAGACAGTATCGTCTGCAAAGCTAACAATGTGTCCTTGAATTTCAAGGTTGCAAAAGTTGTTAATATACAGTAAGAACAGAGTCGGTCCCAAAACGCTTCCTTGTGGAGAGCGCTGATTACTGAGAGTATTCTGTATTTTAACCTGTTGTTGGCGTCCATTTAGGTAGCTTTTGAAGAAGTTTAGCTCTTTGTGCCGATGTTCTCTAGTTTTTTAATTAGTGATATTGTATCAAAAGCTTTAGAAAGTTCTAAAAAGATTGAAATACATTTATTTCCTTTATCAAGGCTTTTTACAATGAAGTCTGTCACACTAGCAAATGGCATCTGATGTACTTTTGTATTTTTTGAAAACCATATTGATTAATTGAAAGTAATTTATGGCTCTCGACAAATTTTAAAAGTTGTGCATTAATGAGGTTTTCAAAAACTTTAGACAAGCTATAATTTATAAGCTAGTCTTGTTTCCAGATTTGTAGATGGGAATTACGATACTTTGTTTTAGGTTAGAGGGAAAGTAGCCCTGTGTAATGCTTAGGTTTATAAGGTATTCCAGTTTCAATGTAATCTCCGAAGACAGCATTTTAAGGATTTTGGTCGTAATTTCATCTGGTCCAGCGGAAGAAGTGTTTTTTAGAGATTTAATTGTACTGAGAATTTCTTCTTTTGTTACAGTTCGGAAGAGAAATTTTTTTATTTTTTTATTTGCTTGATCCTCTGAATTGGTAGATTGGGTGATTCTACTCTGGGGGATTTGAGAAGCAAGATTTGGACCAATGTTAATAAAAAAATTGTTTACATGATCAGCAACGAGTTTAGGATTTTTTGAGGTTTCAACAATATGTCCATCAATAGAAAGTTTATTTATGCTTTGTTTCTCTTTTGTAGTTTGTGAGTTTGTGGCTTCTCTTAGTATTTCCCATATTTTTTGGGATTGTTATTACTTTCTTTATTTTTTTCTGAGTAGTAAATTTCTTTCGCTTTTCTGATAACGTTACAACACATGTTTCTATATCTTTTATAGTAGTTGGATGATATTTGGTCATATGGATTATCTTTGGTTTTTTATGTAGCATGTTTCTCTTGTGTATGCAATTTATAATGGAGTGGTTAATCCAAGGTTTCAGGGGTTTCAGTTTATAGGTTATGTTTTTGGTCAACGTCGTGGAATGGTTGTGTAATTCGTTTTTCAAATAGTTAACAAAGTATACCCATGCGTCCTCTGATTGTTTAATTTGGAAGAGTTCGTACCAGGATTTGTTCTTAAAGTTTTTTATTAGGTTTTGAAAATTGATTTTATTGTATGCTAAAGGCAGGTTACATTTATTTATTTTGGTAGCTGTTTGTATTGCGAAAATTGTTGAATAATGATCCGTGATTGTTGATTTGTAGACGATACTTTTGGATGGTTTTTTGGACTTTACCATAATGTGGTCAATGCAAGATATAGATCCATTAGTCGTTCTTGTTGGTGAGTTGACGGTACTCACTAATCCATGGAATTCTAGCATGTTAATATAATCTTGGCTTTGGTGGTGTTGGTTTCCCGGTAGTATGTTGATATTTATATCACCTATTATTATAATATTTTTAGCATTGGAGAGATTTGAAAGTATGCAACTAAGACTGTTTAGGAAAGGCGTAATGTTACGAATCGATGGCGAGCGGTAAATAGCCAGGATTGCAGTATCATTGTTGTATTTTATTTGCATGCAACTTGCATTCTGAATTTTTAGTTCGTTTACTGTGAAGTTTTAATTATTTTTTGTGTATACAACAATTCCATCGTTGTTATTATCAAAAAGAGTTGAATTATGCGATGTGTAGTTTTTGATGATTTTAGGTGTATATGTGTTTGACAACCAGCGTTCGGTCAGGATGATTATGTCGAAATCGACATTTATGTGGTGAAGTTGTATTAAGAGTTCATCAAAGTTTTTTTATTTATAAATCTTATGTTTTGATGCATAATTTTGGTATAGATACCATTCTCAATCAGGCGTTTACATATATTAGTATCTGAAGTTGTGTAAGACAGGTTTTTGTTATACATTTCCTCATCTAAATATTCCATTGTGAAAGGCATTATAAAAATTAATTATACAACAAAAAAAAATGTTTATTTGTTTATGGGAGCTCCACTGTCCATGGCAATAACCGGGAGTTTCACCCTAATTATAGATAATGAATTAGCTAAGTGGATAATTATTATTGTTGTAGTTCGAAAAAATATGTTTAAAGTTTCTCTTTACCATTTGATAATGAAGGGTGATCGGGGAAATAACTAACCGGAACTGGAGCTCTCCAGAAACAACTAAACCATTTTTATCACATCATCAGCGTGTTTAATGTAGATTATTTTTTCTCCTTCTTTTTTTCTAATCATAATTTTTGAATCTTTGTACCACACATAATTAAATCCCGTTTCTTTCGCCTTTGATTTTGTTCTCCATAGAAGGTCTTTGTAATAAGGACTGAGAATTTCGCTGATGTAGATTCGTTGACTTCCTGGATCCTGCGAGGTGGTTGAGTTTAAAAGTTTCGTGTTTGTAAGAAGTTGGTATCTCTTTTATCGATTGTTTAGTTTAACATGAAATTTCGGAGGTACTCTCGGTTGTTTATCAGGGATCCTCTTCATTTCCACGATATTTTCTCCTTTTATATCAACTCCTGCAATTGAAGCCACCCGTTTTACAGCATCAAAGGTCTGCTCGTCATTTTTTGGAATGAAGTCGGAAAACTCCAGTGAATCATCTTGTGATCTTTGATCAACTTCCGCCAATTTGACTTCTAGGCACTTTATTTGTTTGTCCTTTTCTGCAAGTGTATTCCTCAGTGACTCTACTTCAGAAACCAATTGAGTAATGGTTTCCATTTTAGCAATTAGATCGTCATATTGTCGGCTGATGAAATCTCTCGAGTTTCTACTCTCTAGGTTTTCATCTTCAATTTTTTTATAATCGCCAATTTTAAAGCTTCCAGTTTTGTTACCATTTTTTTTCCATTTTCTCAATTAACATATCAATTTGAGAAGATACATTTGTGTTCAGGCTCGTTGACATGGGCATTTGTCCTTTGCTTCGAAGGTTTTTGTCAGCAGACATTTTTTTTTGTTTTTGGTTTTGTGTTCTTTGTAGTGGGAAAGGTTGAACACTGGCACTACTACTCTATTTTATTATTGTATTTTTTCTATGTTGTTATTGTGTCTGACGTTTGGTTTATTTATGTCAAAAACGAAGAGTTTGGACACTAAAAACTCACAGATAACTCTGGTTTAGCGCTATTATTTGAATAACGGATCACTAGTTACGTATTTTTAGCTCAGATTTAAGTTTTAACACTAATTTCAATTAAAAATTGGCAGATAGAACTACGACTGAACTTTTGTGATGTCCATAGATTGCACTCATGTAATGAAATATGATTATGATTATATTATCAATCTACTGTGTTAGTTAAATGTATTAACGTTTTCCGAACATAGATTAGCTCTGTTAACCTGTTTATATAAAATCATAAATTGGATAATTGACAACCCTGAACTATTTTCATAGTAATTTCTTTCCATATACCTCGGCAACCAACATCAACATTAAAAAAAAACTGATTATAGCGACAACTCCAATATGAAATCACGATTGGATTCTCCCGTTCACCGTATATTTTTATTTTTTTATTAATATTTTTTTTGTTACATAAATAAAAATATTACAAAAAACATTTCTTTTGATATAAAGTAAAAAAGAAGGAACTATGAAATTAAATAGGTAGCTTAAAGATAAACAATAATACAATTAAAAAAAAGAAGATATTACAATAGTATGCATATATGTATGATATCAAAAAAAAATATCCCACATAGGCATCGCGGAGGCGTCTACTAATATCTACAGGAATTCCAAAAACTGAAAAAATCGAACTAATATCTATGAGAACCAAAGTGTTGACGAATATCTACAGCTCAAAGTGCTGACTAATATCTTCTTTTTTTTTACATGAGCTCCACACAGGAGGCCCTGAAGAAAATAATTTCCCTCGGGGCCTATGTCATCTTTGGGGATGCTTTGTGGAGGGTTTTTTTAAAGGAAAGGAAGGAGAGGAGAGTTCTGGGAAGGAAAAGGGTTTAAAGGGTGGGTAGGAATCTGGGGTTCAGTATGTCCTGGTCATCCGCCTCCAAGACCTAGACAAACCTCACCCCCATGAACCCTAATATCTAAAAAGGGCTAATATCTATAAGAATCAAAGTGTTGACGAATATCTACAGCACTGGCAGAGGTTGGATTTGCAATTATGTATAGCATATTGGAATAACGTATAATTTTTATTATTAGTTTTTGGGGTATTATGCCGTGTTGCGCTACATCCTTCTTTAGCCAACGTTTCGGACAGCGTTGCAGTGTCCATCATCAGGGCAGATCTGCCCTGATGATGATGGACCCTGCAACGCTGTCCGAACACGGCATAATGCCCCAAAAACTAATAACAAAAATTTTTTGGCCGTGAAAATCTAAAATCGTATTTAACGTAATATTGCATATGCAGTTTAAAAAACTTAATTTATGTAAGTTTGTATGTAAAAATCTCTAATATCGGACTATTGGACACATTTAGCTGATTAGTCCAACCTACGCTCTATAGATATTAGTTCAACCTACGCTCTGTAGATATTAGTCAACACTGGGACCGTCATAGATATTCGTCCGACCTTAGCTCTGTAGATATTAGTCAACACTCTGAAGTTCGTAGATATTATTTCATCATATGAGCTGTAGATATTCGTCCGACATACAGGCTGTAGATATTAATATCTGGAGTCGGCATCGCCAGTTCATGGGTATACTTAAGTTTTTTTTAAGTAAATTACATAATAATGTTTTAAAATATTTATAGAACAAATAATTCCGTATTTACATAACTAAAATTAAGAAAAAAAAATTTTAAAAAGTTAAAATAAAATTAGGGATTTGTAAAGTTACAACAGGTAGGATGTTATAGCAGGTATGTATTTGAATCATTTGTAGTTATCCAAGTCTTTATGAATTTTTTGTATATGCTGTAAGAGGATATGTTTTTAGATTTAATTTCTATAGTCTGATAGAGTGCATTATAATTTTTTTATTTAGAATTTGGGTTATGATTATAAGGATGTTGTTGATATTATGTTTAACGCATCAATCACTAAATATAAACAGGTCTTAGTAGAATTTATATCGAAACGCAGAACATAAAATCTAATTAAACAAACTGCCAGCTCTGCTGTGACTTATTTCATTTTTTGATTGTACTATTCCAAATTTACTATTTTTCCAATTTACGTGGTAGAGTATTTTGTTTTTTGATGTTATACTCATTTATGTAGATGCTGTACTTTGTATTTAAAAAGTAAATAACATATTGAAAATAAATATACTTCTCATTTGGGAGGCGGGTATTCCACCCCGGGAATCATTTATTGGATAACTAACACCCCTGCCATAGGTCACTCCAAGTGGTTTGGTGATTTTGGAGATTTCTACCTAGCCCTCATACTTTTTCCTTCCCAGAACTCACTTTCCTTCCTTTTCTAAAACGAACCTCCATACAGAATCCCCAAAGATGACACATTCCTTGTGAGAAATTGTTTTTTGGGTCTCCCGTTTGGAGCTAATGTAAAAAAAAAATAAAAATAAATGTTTTAGTTTTATATAAATCTAAGTTAACTTGGTAAGTTAAATAGGTACATTTAATGAAAATCTTGAAAATTGATATAACATTTTTCCAACCATGGTGAATGGTAATTGTTATCATGGACTACCGCAATATTTTCATGAACAGACAAGCGATAGCAAATCGAGAGCTTTAATAGGCAATCACTAGTGCACTTACTTTGAGCTCTTTACTAAGCGTCATTACGATAACATTCGATATTATTATTTTATCGATCGTCGATAAATAATATGGCATTTCTGTACTTGTGACCCACCAAGAAATACTTATACGAACTTCATAACGGTCGTAAAACTCCCTCGTCCATAATTTATTTCCCTCTACCTCTGCCTCTGTCTCTGTCTACTCGTAACTAGAACTAGAACCCTTCACATTCTGCCGTCACCTCACATCAATATAATATAATATATTATATTTTGCAGTCCTTCCAATGATTAAATTCTCCCACAAATATTTCACCCAGAATCGCGACACGGAGTCCATAAGCATCCTGGGGTCAAGAATAGAATATCTTCAAGTTTTCTTATTTCCTAAGAATACCATTAGTCGTGTTCAAGGGGTTCAAATCCTGGCGAGTGCAAATAAATTTTAGTTCACGTTCCAGAATGTTAGATTCTCTCAGTATCGCCCTGATATAAGAACACCATTCCGGATTGAAACGTTACTTGTAATGGTTTTAGCCGTATTTGGTGACATCTGAACAGCCATTTCCCAGTACCTTCAGAACAGTACTTCCCCACCTTCCTGTTTGCCAACTCTTTACCCTCCCCACTACCATCAGTCTCACAATATACCCACATTGGGATTTGGGATGTCATAGTCTCGATGGCTTCAGACGCGAGCAGTTGGGACCCTTCTGCGCAATTCACATTAAGCCAGTGAGACTGGAATTGGGAAAAGAGATAAGGCAGAGAATGGTTAGGAAATATCTGGTTATTCAGATCTAGTCACTAACCATGGCTAAAGACACTGCAAACAACACTTGGTTTCGATTTGAATTGAGACCTCTCTCACTAGGACAATATTAAAGATGGGTTGTTTCACAGAAATTGAATGATTCATCAAATTTCGAGGTTTATTTTCATATTTTATGAAGTAACTGACCTACAATGATGTAATAACAGACCTTGAATAGAATTTTCACAGAACTTGAAAACTGACATCTAAATTTTATACATTTTTCAAGTTAAACAACCCGTCTTAAGACTGGGTGCCTACCACTTTGAAACGAGAAATATTGTAATTAATCAAGTAATATCGTAATTATTTATTTATTTATTTGTAAACAACAAACAGCTTTTACATAATATACGGTGATAATAAATATACAAGTGAACTGAAGTCAAGCCACAGAAGTTTCTTATGCTAAAGTACATTTGAAATGAAGTTTCAATATGATAGGAGATGCTTCTTTATGCTAAATTATGAATGGTGTTCTTTCACGAGAAATTACTTTAATGAGATTTAAAAATATAATTTACTAGCTGGTCCACGGCATGTGTTGCAATGCCAAATACATTGTTTCTCCCTGAATCACCTTTCCCGTGCGTCCCCGTTCCCCTCCTTTCTAGCTAGCTTTATAAATTATAGCCTATGTCACCCGGGGATAGTGAAGCTTCCCAACAGTGAAAGAATTTTTCAAATCGGTTCAGTAGTTTTGGAGCCTATTCAATGCAAACAAACAAACAATCAAATCTTTCCTCTTTATAATATTAGCATAGATACTGTGCATTTTAATACGAAAATGTATTTTTTTGTGTTTTCAAACTTTAAACATTTGTGAATCAAGGAGATATTCTTTAAGTGATGTCATGAAATCAGTTCGTTAAACCAGTCAAAACAATTTCTTAATATTTAATGAATAAATCTCAATAATTACCCTTTGTTTCAACTTCATTATTCAAGTTTCTAAACACGCTTTGTATTAAATTAGTTATTGAACACGCCATTTGAAGTAAGTCGCAAGTAAAATAACAATGGTAATAACTAATAACTAAATTTATCAATAAATGTTACAACATTAATCGCTTAAGTGAGCAATAATACTAAATATGAGAAATGATCCCATTAGGGGATCATTAGTCCGATTTAGTTAACTGCGGGAGGGATGATCCTGGAGTCTAACAGTCCTTAACAATATAACGGACCTCGGAGTTACGGGGGTGGAACGTACTGAGGGTTAAAGGCTTTGTTCACCTCGAAAGGAAAAGGTTCCAGCCTTCAAGTCATGGGTATTCAACATTTAGGAATTCAGATCTATTTGTTCGGTTTTCGGAACAAATCATATAAGTCTCATGGAAATCGTTGTGTCACCCTTACTATCATAGAAATATAACCTAACTAAGCGGAGTTAGAAAGAGAAAATACCACCCTTTATATTCAAATCTAAAGGTTAACCGCAAAATAACAAAAAAGTACACCTTTATGATAATAATATGGTCAACGCCTGAGGATTTAAGTGATAACACATAAAATAAACAAATATTGAATTATTGCTTTGGTTCGTAGTGTTTTTTTTTAAATCTGGATTATATTCCCGTGAATCCTACACCCTACACATTGTTTACGGTTGGCGGACATAGTTCCAAAAGTAGTTAGTTTTAACGCCTGGTGAAATCTAATGAATTACAGGTGAGGAAATTGTTTCGCCAATTTTGAAGAGCAAGAAAATTTTTCACATATTGTTAGATACAGAGCAAAAAACATAACGTACAATAAATTTGATGACGAATAATCTTCCAGCCAAGTATTTAAAAAATAACTTTCATAATATTAACAGTGTGATTTCATTCTACCAACTAACAAGAGCAAGTAAGCCTCAATTCGGGAGGTGGATATGAGAAACGCCTCTGCGTTTAGCAACTTAGCAGGAGTGACCGGGTTCATCGGTTGAGGTGTGTTCAGGCCTTGGCAGCGGATGCCGATGCTCACTAATTGCATGGCTGGCCGGATCGGTAGAGGTTGGTTTAGGAAGACCCTTTGACCACTCCAGTTGCTCTCTCCCGATCCATCGCCTTGCACCGCAGTTCGTTCGTAGAGGCAGACGGATTCGTACGTCCGTCACTGCTGAAAACACTGATCTCAGGTTCCTACTCACCTCTCATAACGTTTTCCTTCCCACTACTTTCTCTCCTTCCTTTCCTCAAAAAGACTCTCCACGTAGCATCCTTAAAAGCTAATGTAAAAAAAAGCCTTTGTATTTTTCATTTTTCCTAACTTGTGATTAAGTCATAAAAAACATTTGCATAGTGTCATATTATAATGTTAAAAACCTTAATAAAACTGTAAGTGAAAGTTTGTCTAAACGTACGAAAGAGACAACCGAGTGTGAATGAGACGGCATGATAATGAATATGCAATAAAAGAGTAGGACTGCTGTTTTCCCCGACTTATTTCCTTCCGAAATTGTAACTCATATCGTAGTACGAATAACAGTTTATAATATACCCACGACATAAATTAATACTACCTTCTAACAAAAAATACTTGTGCCCTATTCTAAAAAGAGCAATCACCAAAAAAAATGACTAATTTTTATTGTAAATCACCTTCGAAGAGATTTTTCAGAAAAGCGGTGTATAGTTTTTTTTAAATAAAAATTTACGTCTAAATTTTAACAATGTTGACGCCAGCAGTCGGTTAAACACTCCTGATTTAAACCTTCTTTGTGGTAGTTACCGGTAATAACACCTTATTTTCTGACGGTTTCGTGTTCCTTTTGTGCCGAAATATTCCAATACTCTCACGAAGTACCGAGATTATTCGCTCCGTTTTGTAAAGAAAAATATTTTAAATCCTCTCTGGAGATTGTCTGCCTCATCAAATTAAGCCCATTACATTACAGGTGGGTAAGAGTACTTACTCAATAGCAATAAATTCCTAAACCAGTAACACGATATGTTTTCCGGGTATTTAAATAATTTCAAGAAAACTAATTATCCAAAATAAACAGAAATGTCTACAATATTCAAGTATTATGTTTTTTTTTCCTTTTAAGCCGGCTTGAAACCATGTTTTTTTTTTTATATTTTACTTTAACTCCACATGGGGGAGGCCCTGAGAAAATAATTTCACTCAGAGTCTATGTCATCTTTGGGGATGTTATGTTGAGGGTGTTTTTATCGAAAGGAATGAGCGAACCTTGATATTGAAGAGACCCGTATTGTAGGAGGGAGGAAACACAGAGGCCAAAAAATCGTTCCACAGCCGAGCCGTTTAACTCAAGAACGTCAGGTAATCCAACCGCTTTCCCGCTCCGGCATAAGTTAAGGTGCGATTCCGTGCCACGCGACAGTCGGCAGACGGCAACAGCAGACGGCGACTGCAGTGCCGCCGACGGCAGGCGGCACTAACGCGCAGGTTCCAAAGTCGACGGCATTGACGGCACTGCAGTTGCGTCCGCTGCGTACTGCCGACGGTTGTGTCTTCCATTTAAAATTATGAATAATAAAATGCTGCAAGTGTTATTGCAAGAAGAAGAAGACGACGATGATTTATTATTGTACTATTATTCAAGTAGAAAGCCTATACTGCCAATGTACTTAAATAGATTGGAAGAAGGCGCTTATGAAACTTTGATAAAAAGACATCTAAATGAGAGTGAAGACATTTTCAGAAGTAATTGTCGTTTAAATAAAATTGAGATCTTGAGCGATTTCTTTCCAAACGTTTTCTCTTATCCTTTGATCTTTATAATGAACATTCTTGCAATCAAATAAGCACGGATTTTTAGACACCAAATTAATTAATCTGCGATAGATTGCCCGGAATTACTTGAAAGAATTCAATTAAGAGTGCCCACCAGACAAACTAGACTAAATCATACACTTAACACACCTCGATGCAATACTAACTCTAAACAAAACACATTCATTAACCGCGTTTCACACTTTTTTAACAATTCATACAATGAATTCGACTTATTCAACACAGCACCCCAAATTCTAAAAAAAATAAACAATAAATAACTTCTAAACATATACAAACTATTATACTCCTATACAAATAACTTATTCACTCCCAGATTAGATCCGTCCCCTTCCCCTCCCACCCACCATCCCATCCCAATAAGATATTATAACTATTATAACTTTTATAACTTTTTAATCTCTCTAATTAATACACACCAGTGAAAACCTATTATTGGTTCAATAACATATACATATGTAAATACACCTAAGTAAATAATGTAACTGTTGGTTTTCCAAATAAAAATAAAATATAAAATAAAATAAAATAAAATAAAACAAGACTCTCGCTTTCTCCGTCTGTCAACACGTCCATTGTGTCTGAAGTCGACGGCAGTACGGCAGTACTATGTTTGCACCCGAGCGCCGTCTGCCGTCACGCGTCAGTCATCGACGGCCAGTGCCGCGCGGCACTTGTAGTGGTGTGTCGGAAACGGTCCAATACAAGTGCATAGAGGTAAGTAGTGCCGTCTGCCGTCGGCGGCACTGCAGTCGCCGTCTGCTGTCGCCGTCTGCTGTCGCCGTCTGCCGACTGCCGCGTGGCACGGAATCGCACCTTAACAGATGGGCTACTCCCCTTCAGGGCTCTCACAAGGACTCTTAATTTTTTTTAATAAACCAAGCTACACTTATGATGCACGAAGCTAAACCCTCAAATGTTCTTGTAAAGCAGAAGTTAGTCTGAGAAAGGGGTGATGAGTTAGCGTAATGAATGATGAACATAACACAGAGAATACGGAATTATCTTTTGGGGAAACTCAGTAAACGCCAAAGATGTTTTTATCATCCAAAAAAGATGTATAAGAAAAATGACAAACTCTGCTAATCGGGATTCATGTAGACCTATATTTAAAAATTTGAAAATTCTTACAGTCACCGACATATATATAATGGAGTTATGCATGTTAGTGCGATCATCCCCAGAAAAGTTTTCACAAAAAAACTCTACACATAAACACGCTACAAGGTTTACAGAAAATTTGTTAATACCAAAAGCAAACAAAACAATTTTCCAAAAAGGACCCTTTTACATGGCCATTAAAGTATACAACAACCTTCCACATGATATTAAACAAATACAAGATACACTCAGATTTAAGTCATCACTAAAAACATTCCTTCTGAACAGGTCTCATTACACATTAAGTGAATACCTCACATAGGTACAACTGTTTTTATATTTATATTTATATAATAAATTAAAACAAATTCACTTTGTATTACACCACTTTTATATTTATATTTCATTTGTGTTCATATCTGCATAACATGTTAGGTTAACTGGAAGAAATAGGATATAGGTACCTATAAGTTATACCTTTTGTACTAAATGTAAATTTTGTACAATAAATGATTTTGATTTTGATTTTGATTTTGAAAAAAATATGATTTTACAAAACTAAAAGAAAAATATAAGAAAAAAAAACATAGCCATCACTCAAAACAGTGGAAAAATATTAACTGTAAAGTATTAAAATTACAAGTGAAGTCTCCCGAAAGATACAGGGACTGAGGTGGAGTAGACAATACAAAATATATAAAGTTATAGGAACTTTGCACAACCACAATCAGCATAACTAGAATGATACACGGCGATATCACAAAAAAATAAGCGACCCGTTCTCATGTGACAACAATCAACCGCGTATCAATGTTAAGAGATTCCGACACTATCAATAGCAATTTCTTTCAAGCACGTAGTTTTTTGTTAAGCTGGCAACACTGCGCGTAGTTTTCGTTTGAGCCAAGCGTTTTGACAGTCTACCGAGGACGCTTGAAGCAAGCTACGTGCTGGCGGCGAGCTTGATGCGAATTGATATATTTTTTTAAATTATTTATTTGGCTATCACTCATTAAACGTGATCTTGGCCATTTCTTGAAATTAATTACATTTTCGAAACAATCGCAGAATCATAAAATAGGACCCCATGTACATTAATAGTTAGCGTTCTTCGACATAAAAGAAAAGATTTTTTTCAAAATTTGTTACATTTTTTACGCATCATGAAACAATTCTATAAATTAGATAAAATTAATATAAAATAAGTATTAATTGTTTTTGTGTTTAATTTGTAGAAATGCATCTGATTTTTTCTTAAATTAATGTAAATATTATTTAAATATTATTTAGGTAATTTAAAAGTAAAATCAGATGCATTTCTACGTTTTTAATTATTGTTTTTGTGTTTAATTTGTAGAAAAATCAGATGGATTTCTACAAATGAATCCCTGTTTCCCTTGGTCACGCTATAACTTCAGAACCACTTTACCTATTTCATTAATCTTTTTTTTTTAGTTTTCTAATACTGTGTAGAAGGTTCTTCCGGAAAGAAAAAGTAAGAAAATTGGAGGGAGGGGAAGGAATTGAAAGTTTTTTTTTAAGTCTTCCGATACTTTGTGGAAAGATCTTACGGAAAGAAAAATTGACGTAATTAAGGCTCTTGACTCGTAAATCGAAGGTCGGGGGATCGAATCCCGGCGTGTCAAATAAATTTTATTTGATTAATTTGTGTTATTTCACAATTTTTTCCTTTAAAATAATATAAAGTATATTTGCGGCACGTTCCAGTTGGAAGATACTCTAAGTATCGCCCTGGTAGACCACCATTCAGAATTGAAACGTTGCTTGAAATGGCATAAGCCGTGGTTGGTGACCAGATCTAAATAGCCAGGTACTTCCCCACCTTCCTCTTTCCTATCTTCTTCCCCACCCCACTACCTTCAGCCTCACAACATACCCCGATCGGGGATACCATAGTCTCACTGGCTCCAGACGGGAGCAGTTGGGACTCTTGTGCAGTATTCTCAGAAAGGGACTCGGTATGTCAACGGGGAAGCACGGGAAAGGACATGCAGGGAGAATTAATTTATTTCTTTGAATGGCATTACAACGCATGCCGGGTACCAGCTAGTATTATTTATTATTAAGTTCTGCAAGTATTTTTTTTTCTCTCATTGTTTAATAATATTGTAACTGCTATTAATGTTATTAAGTATTCAGTTCTGCAAGTATTTTTTGTTTTATTATTGTTAATGATGTAACTGCTTTGACTGATTGAAAATATTGTTTAGGTTTTGTGAACATCTGAGAAATAGGTAATAAATAATTTTCCTTTATCAACTTTATCAATTAATGTTATATTAAAATATTAATTATAACATTTATTCATAATATCAACGAAAATATACAACAATGCTTCGTAAGTACGATCATCTATTTTGAAAAAATGCGTGTAAGTAATCATTTGGTGCCGTGCCTGTAATACGCTTTGTAAATGCTTATGAGTAAAACGGGATCACAAATTGTACCATTCTTGACACCAAATTCGTTTATTTTTATTAAAATACAAAGATAACCTAAGAGCTAAGAATGCTTTGTCTCCGTTATATTCCATTTTATTTCAGTCGCACAAAATTCACTGTCAACCATAAATAAACCAAACAAACTATCGAAAATTACATCTAGGCATAGACAAATGCTTGCCAGAACGCTTGTAGACTATCAAGCGGCTTGACGGCCAGCACGTAAATTTATTTTCCGTTATTGTCTATGAATGCTTGTCTCAACAGCTTGATGCGCGCTTCAAGCCGTTGAGCCAAGCCTCAGTCTATGCCTAGACGATTTTTCATTCGAGAGGCACTTGAACATATTACTCCTTTGTCTATGGCTTCTTGTCATTTTCGGTAGTTGAAAGTGATTTTTGTGCGAGATGGAATCTAGTAATGAAAAAGAATTATTTGTTATGTTATAATAAATGTTATATATTAATATTTTAATATAACATTGACGTAATAACATTATTAAATTATATTTACATTAATTTAAAAGAAAAATCCGATGGATTTCTACACATTAAACACAAAAACAATTAAAACCTATTTTGTAATAATTCAATGTAATTTTTATAAACGTTTTACGTGATACGTAATATCTAAAATCACCACTCAGGTACTTATTTGTCTATGATTTGTTGTCTACGCTCAAAAATATAAATTCGCTTCAAGCGTTGCGCAATAACGTAGATTATTGCGCAATGCTTGGCTCAAGCGTCAAGCCACCTCTGGAGACGGTCAAAATGCGGTCAAAACTCTAGCAATAGACAAAAAACTACGTGATTGAGCCAAGCCGCTTGATAGTCTCGCTAGCCCTTTAGGCGCGCGTTTAACGATTATGCACCAGTGCCCAGTGCCCAGTGCCCAGTGCCCAGTGCCCAGTGCCCAGTGCCCAGTGCCCAGTGCCCAGTGCCAAAGGGATTTATGACGCTGATTCCTCGGAGCATCTTCCATTGTTTAAGATGGGGGAATCTAGCGAGAGAGCCACTTTACTGTTGAAAAGAATTCATTTTGATATGTACATATTTAGTGTTAGTGTCTTTAAAAACCAAACTCTAGTAATGTCAAAGATATTGAAATATAAAAGATGTGCTATCCACAGTTTTTACTAGGTAGGACTGCGTTTTCGGGTGTCGCCGATATTTTTTACCAATGATGCAAACTGGAAAAACTGAATCTTGGATTAAGGATTCCTCAGATCTGATCAGTAAACTTAAGAAGGTTAAGACTGACGAAAGGTATATTTTTGTCAGTTTTGACGTAGTTTCTCTTTTTACGAATGTGCCTCCAGAAGACTCCATGACAATGCTCAGGGATATATATGAGGAAGACATTTGCAAACTTTTTGAACAATGTCTCAAAACAGGATATTTTGCATTTCAGGGTGAACTTTTTGAGCAAGTGGAAGGAGTTGCAATGGGCAATCCGTTGTCGCCAGTTCTAGCTAACTTCTTTATGGAGAAGTTTGAAGAAGTGGCACTCGACACAGCTTCGGCTGTTCCAAAGGTATGGTGGCGTTATGTCGATGATGTCTTCGCCATTTGGCCTCATGGAACAGAGAAACTGAACGAATTTCTAGACCATCTTAATTCACTTCACAGTAAAATTAAGTTCACAATGGAGCTGGAAAATAACCACAAAATCCTGCAATATCTAGATGTGGAAGTGATGCGAAAAGAAGATGGTAGCCTAGGACGCACAGTAGGGTGGAGCGGTCTAGTTTGGAGAATTTTTTTTTCGTAGTATAGAATTCGGCATACGCGGGATTGCTGCTCCGTTATGTACTTATCTTAAATAAAAAATATAAAAAATAAATATTTATAATTAGGACATCGCCACCACTTTCAATTTTTCATAAAATTATTGAAAACACAAAAATGTTCTCCAGATTCTTAGAAATGTTTGTATTTATGTAAAAAAAGAATATGTATTTACTTATTCTCCTTTAATATAATTATAAAGAACACCGTATCAACAGTTAAACTATTCCCCCCAGAGACTCAATCCTCCCACCCCAAACGTATTTGAAACACAGTGATTTGATCTAGAATCTAGATGAATTTTCCATCATATCTAGCGAATTGGGCTTCTCTCTAAACCAGTGGTTCCCGACCATTTGTTGGCCAGGGACCACCATGACATTTATTTGTTCTCATAGACATCACATGGTACAAAAATGAGCTCTTCTTGGACTTCTTCAGCTACCTTTCCAACACTAATACCAAAGGGGTTACGAATAAGCTTTAGGACTCCTTTCGATTCGGTTTTGTAGTAAAATGAACAAATGTTTCGCTGACCACATTTTAGATCTCGCGGACCACCTGTGGTCCATGAACCACCGGTTAGGAACCACTGCTCTAAACGGACTAGGACCTTCCTTTCTGAAGGAACTCAGAGAATTGTGTTTATTGGGGGTATGTTTTAGGCCTTCGTCTCTTCGATGATTTTTGTTTATCAAAGTGCGCGTCGGTCGAGTTACAGTTTACGTAGTATTTTTAGTTGTGTGGTGCTTTAGAATATTCAACTACTTTTCGATGGGCTATTTAAGGGTTTGTATTAACTGTTCTTTGAAATTTGAACATTATGGCAACGTGGCATCTGGATGAGAATTACCTTTGAATGTTTTGCCTACTTGTGAAGATGTATTACGAGGTTTTTTTTTTTAATGAAGCATAACGAAAAAATATTCAGCATCATGCTGCAGTGAAAGCCTTCCCAGAACGGGAAGAAGCCAGAACGTTAGGCAGATATTTTTTCTGCTGTATTACAAGATGTTGGCTCAATTTCACAGAACGATACGTGTTGTGTATAGGAGTAATATTCGTCGATATAGTTTGTTGCAATTGGATGCGATGGAACTGCAGTCAATACGGGCTACAAAAGATATTTGGTGTCTTGAATCACTTCTCAAACGGCCTTTACACTGGATTGTCTGTCAGTTACACGCAAACGAGCTCATTTTGCGACTACTTTTTAACTGCATCGACTGTACCGCAAAGTTTCACTGGAATTGTTGGAAAATCCTTAAATAAGTGGAAACAATTTCCTATCCTGAAATTTAAAGTCATTCAATGTTCTTTCGCAAGTGTGAAAAATGGAAAGGATTTAAGTACAGCTCGGCTGTATACGTGGAAAATATATAAAACCATTGACTGATTGATGAGATTGATAATTTCAGATTCCGCAATGAAAACTTGTCAAAAAAAACGGTAAAATTGTACATTCCAGGTGGCTCACTAAAACGAAGCGGGCTTCAGCTTTACATTTCTACCCTAAAACCACCAGAAAATTTGTTAACTTTAACGACAGTTTACGCACCTATGTGGTTCAACGTTAAGACCAAACCAATATGTATTTCCGGAGTTAGACATTTGCTTGAAACAATATTGCTTTCACGATATTTGTCCAGTGATTTTAAATAATCAGTAATACGTAATCCAGCGCAATGGTTTTTTGGGTATCACAAACGTATTGTTAACCATCTTACCCGACAACCGAAAATCGTTAAGAGAGGAAAAATATTGGAAGCCCGGCAAATGAAAAAGCAATCAGACGTTATTCGTCCCTTCAAAGTGCCTTTTTGATTTTTCGGTAGATAATTATATTGGTGTTATGAATTGGGATAATGTAACCGAGTCACAGCTCATCAAATCTTTTAGGGACGAGACAATTTGATAAGCCATTACAGATCACACGATAATTGTCGATGTCATGGTAATGAATTTTCCTTGCCAACTCAAGGCATAGAGGGATGTGTGAAAATTGTAACAGAAGCCTCAGCTGCTGTCAGTGAACCCTTGAGACGAGATGACTTAATAAAAATAAGGTATAGTCACAAAACCTTATGCCACTTTTTGACACCAAAATGCAGTACCGTTCATAGCAACTTTTGCAATTTTCAAGTTTTTCAATGCAGTAAATAATATGAGAACATTTTTTTATTTCCACTATTTGTTCCGTTCTACCAATCTATGAATATATTATCTGTAAAATAAATGATAAGATACAAATTTTACGTATGTTTTATTTCGCTTATATAAGCTATAAATAAAATACAAAGCTTTGGCGATGTCCAGGTTTTATGAATATATTTTTTTTATTATTTTTGTTGTAATTGTTAATATACGGAGCATCTTTTCCAACTATGCCAATTTAGAAATTCTCAAAAAAGAAATTTCACTCCATGCTAACGCACAGTGTATAGGAAATCAACTCATACAAATCGGTATTTACATGCCGATTCGCATCACCACCCAGCGCAGAAGAGAGGACTTATCCACACGTTGGTAACCCGAGCGACCAGAATATGTGAAGAAACGAAAATCGGAGCGGAACTTACAAAGCTCACCGATGCACTGGGGCGTAATGGTTACCCGGCAAGGCAGACAAGGCAAATCATAAGAGCCAAATCTACACCAAACGAAGACAGAATTGAACAAGAGTCAAAGGGCTGCGCTTTCCTGCCTTACGTTCACAATGTGACAGACAGAATTGCCAGGCTTTTGAAAAAAGAAAGCATCAAGACTGTCTTCGGAACCACTACAAAAATACGAGACTTTTTGAGGCCTGCAAAGACCAAGTTTCCTCTAGAAACAGATGGAGTATATAAACTCAGCTGTTCCGGATGTGTTAAGGTCTACGTGGGCCAAACAGAGCGGACGATCTCTAAAAGGATATCGGAACACTTTCGAGCGTGTAAACTTGGCCACCCAGACAAATCGGCAATCGCCGAGCATTTAATTGAAACCGGCCATTACTTTGGATTTGTTCCTTAAGTCCTGGGAAGACTTAAAACTTATAGAGCACGCCTAATTACAGAGGCAATTGAAATTCATAAAAATCCTATTAACATTAATAGAGACGACGGAGCTAAGCTCAATAGTTCTTGGTATCCGGTAATCGACGGCTACACCAAAGCTAAATGCAGAAAACCATCTTCAAGTTTACTGTAATTCCAGCTCGCAGTGTAGTGCAGCTGGCAACACGATATTGCTTCGAAGTAGCATTTTACCACTAACATTTACACATCTGCCCTGATGATGGACACTGTAACGCTGTCCGAAACGTTAAAAAAGGCTAAAGGAGGAGGTAGAGTAACACGGCATTACACCCCAAAAACAAACAACAAAAATTCTTTTGGCCGTGAAAATCTAAAATCAATGCATCCATTCGATCAAAAAACTGTGTGAAATTCAAAGAAATGTATTTAAAAAAATTGAAAGCCGAGTCATTAAGCAGTAAACACGTTATTTAATAGAACCCTTTCGTTACTTGATTTAATAATATTTGTTACAACTTGGATGGAATATTTATGAGTCTCGCAGTTAACCTCTACTAAATATGACCCATTCGTTACTTGATTTAATAATATTTGTTACAACTTGGATGGAATATTTATGAGTCTCGCAATTCACCTCTACTAAATATAACCCTTTCGTTACTTGATTTAATAATATTTGTTACAACTTGGATGGAATATTTATGAGTCTCGCAGTTCAGCTCTACTAAATATAACCCATTCGTTACTTGATTTAATAATATTTGTTACAACTTGGATGGAATATTTATGAGTCTCGCAGTTCACCTCTACTAAAAATAACCCATTCGTTACTTGATTTATTAATATTTGTTACAACTTGGATGGAATATTTACGAGTCTCTGAGTTCACCTCTACTAAATAGTTCGCATTGCGTTGTTCCGACACTTTCTTAGGCACGCGAGGGATGCAAAGTCAACAAGTTTAACACCACCGGAACAAGGAAATTACAACCGGATAAGATCCTTGACCTTGACACCAATAAACCTTATGGAGATTGATTTAAAAGAAGCTTAGGATCAGATGGATGTTGTCCTGTCTCAAGGACGCCAAACTTTTTTTCGACAATATAACAATATTAACAACAAAATAGAGATAAAATCTTGTATGATCGTGTGAGAAATCATGTATGCACAAGAAAGCCTTTCGTTTTCTGTTTTATGTGAATACCGCACAAGAGTTCCAATTGCTCCCAAACGTCTGGAGCCTGTAAGATTATGGGATCCCCAACTTGGAATTTGGAAGGCGGGTACGGGTACCGCTGCCCCGGGAACCATTTATTGGATAACCAACACCTCTGCCATAGGTCACCCCAAGTGGTTCTCTACGTTCGGTGACTTAGCAGGGGTGCCCGGGTTCATGGGGTGAAGTTTGTCCGGGTCTTGGCGGCGAATGCGTTTGCCCACCAGCTGCAAGGCATGCCAGATCGAGGGAGAATGGCTGAGGGAGTCCCTTTGACTTCTCTTTTAATGTATGAATTCCAAAAATTCAAAAACGTCAAATGTCAACGCGCGGATGGTTTTACTTTTGTTACATATAATTCTGCCCCTCTTTCTTACATACTAAATGTCAACAGTCGAAAATGGGACAAACGGTGAACGTTTGTCTGCACGCTCCAAAGGAAAAATACAATAATTATAAAAAATCTCCCTGTCACGTACCTATAAAGAAAATGAAACGCAATTCCCGTAAGTAAGTTTAAAAGTAAGAAAATCTCAAAAATTATAAATTCGTACACAATGCCATCTCTGATTCCGACAAAAACAAAACACGGACAGTTGCGCATCAATAATTGCTTCATGTGTAATTTAACTTAATAAAAAAATTGAATTTAATTCAGCTAATAAGTTATTGATTCTGAGGCGGTGCGAAGTTCGTCGGGATAGCTAGTTTTTAATAAATTGTAAGCAAACATATTTGACAAAATTAAGTCAGTTGTTTATTAATATTCGTAACAATAATGGGATTCGAGAACTTTTCATTTAAAATTTGGTGACAAATGTTAAACGCTCAGATGACATAACAAACGACAGCGTGGGTCGACCTCTTTTTGTTTTTACTATTTCTGGGAAAGATTTGCAATTCTTAGATACAATAGTTCTTTCAAGTCATTGTTTATTTTTTAATATTAAGGTGTCATTGTTTCTGCGACACTTCAACCATCTGATTTTCAATTTACAGGTGACAATGTGTATCTAAGAGATATTTTTTCAGAAATTTTACTTTATCACCAAATTTCTTAACGCTAGAGTTCTTCATAATAATATATTATAACTCGAATCTTATACGAACCACTTCAGAAATTACATCTAAAACAAAACACACTGATTATAAGACTAGAACCGTTTTTCATGAAAACTGATAGTCCTCGCTTTCAGGTACAATAATTAATAAAATGGTGTACAAAAGCAACTTCTTACAATTTATTCTAGTAGCTAAGATACTAAAGTATACCAAATAAATTATAATATGCCGGAATCTGGTGGAATTCATACTATTTGCCTTCGATATTTAATATATTAAAAAAATATATTTCATACAAGACATTTTTTCAAGAATTTTACTTTATCATTAAATTTCTTAACGCCCTACGCTACAGAATGTTCGAGTGCGGTGCGCGGGCTGCGATACGGGGGTACGGTGCGGTTCCCGGGGCGGCGGAGGCAAGCGCGGCGCTCACTCGTTTGTTTTCGTACCTACAATCTACATCGCGAATTTCTATTGCTAATGAATGACGCATAGTTTCTTTATGCATGTCATAATAGATTTCGTTAAAATAATTGTATTTTAAAGTTTATTTGAGTTTTATCTATGATTTAAGTGTTATTTAATATGGCTTGTTCAGCAAAAAAACCAATAATGCAAGATAGCAAGAGTATCAAAGAATTTCAAACTTGGTGGACAGAGAAATATGCCATGATTAGTAAAGGCGATAAAGCGGTGTGTGTTTTCTGTTCTGGAACATTGGTATGTAGAACATCGTCTGTGAAACGGCGTTTTGAAACAAATCCCAAATCCGTTTGTCAAAGGATAAAGAGTTTTTAATTGATAGTAAGTATTTATTATTATTATTTTCCCAAAAATCACAACGCCAAAATTATTTTTAATATGGGAGGCGGGAATGGGTACCGCCGCCCGGGAACTTTTATTGGATAACCAACACCTCTGCCATAGGTCACCCCAAGTGGTTCGCTACGTTTGGTGATTTAGCAGGGGTGCCCGGGTTCATGGGGTGAGGTTTGTCTAGGTCTTAGAGGCGGATGACCAGGACATACTGAACCCCCATCCTACCCACCCCTTAAACCCTTTTCCTTCCCAGAACTCTCCTCTCCTTCCTTTCCTTAAAAAACCCCTCCACACAGCATCCCCAAAGATGACATAGACCCTGAGGGAAATTATTTTCCTCAGGGCCTCCTGTGTGGAGCTCATGTAAAAAAAATAAAAATTGATCCACGTCTATGACCTCATTGAACATTTCTGAAAAAAAAATGGCACGTTGATACGTAAAGGTTCGCCATCCCTGATATACATCATCAAATAAACTAAGTTTTGAAAAAAACATAACATAAACATAACAAATAAACTAAAAACGAACAAACAAAAAATAGCAAACATGCTTGGCTTGGTGAGGGATCGGTCGCCTAATAACTTAAAGAAACTATATAACCATACAAAAGAAAAGTTTAATAACAAACCACCTCTTACCATATTATTTATTTATTTAGAAATAATGAAAATATTATGAAAAATGATCGTTTTGAATAAAGCAGGAAATTATCAAAATGTAAAAGAAACATAATTGTACAAATTTTTACTCAGATTCACATTTATGACACATGTATCCAGGTTCTCGCTGTGTGCAATCTTCGTGGGACCAGGATTTGCATTTAATCAACATTAACATAAATACATAAAAGTGAAAAGGGTTTGGACATTGAAAGTATGGCGGACGGGCACGGACATGCACTTGAGCGTATGATTTGGGAGCTGTACTCGCAGAATTTAAAAAAAAAACCTCGGGGTTAGTTGTAGCACGGGGTCGATTGTACCGGTACAATCGTAATTTTTAAATTTGTACAACCATCCCCGAGGGATCATTTTAAATTAAAACGCAAATTTTTGGTTAACCCCTACTCACGAACGCTTCAAAACCCGTCCTAAAATAAACTCAAATATCCAAAGAAATGTGTAGATAGCAAAATACTAACAAATAGTACATAGTCATTGTAATATCAGCGAATGAAAGCATTCGAGAAAGTTGCGTTTAGGGCTCAAAAATTTCTTCTTCCGAACTTCCGATTGCGAACGTCTGGATTGCACCATGTCCCACGGGCTACTGACGAAGTGACGATTGTCCGCGTGTATTAGGGCTATCGCCTGACGACACATATTATACGTACCTATTATAGTTAGGGAGTTATTCGCTTTGGTACTACTGATCCGTGGTACTTTTTGGTATTGTCCCCGGTCTCCCCTACACCTGATATCATAACCATGTTGAATTGGATCCAAAACCTTGGAAGATTTCGCTTTTTTTAAACTTGAAACGTATCGAAATTTACGTGACTGCAAAAACGGACACGGTCACCTGCACAAAGTTCAAGCTCAAACTGATCTCTTTCCGTCATTATTGCGATAAGGGCGACACGCTTTGGGGGAATTATGAAACATTTAATGAACTTCAAAACTAGCATACTTGTTTCATTGTAAAGAACACTTGACTTTTTGATTTTCTGCCAACGCGGTGCATAGAGCTACCCTATTGTGCGATGTATGAATTTGAACGATGCAAAGTGTCTGTGCCAAGACTGAGTTGTTTGGCGGTCCGTCCTCTCTGCCTACCCCGGCGGGGAAACGGCGTGATGGTTAGTTAGTTAATTATGTTTGTGAAAGCCTTTATGACCATTTAATACAAGATTTTAATTTAAATATTTACAATATCTTTTTTTAACATATTTTAATGCTTATCTACATATTATAAAGTGGTGCATTTAAAGATTCAAAATAATTTTTTGAATATATTTGTTAATATCTTTAATTACCGTTTATTGAATGTAAGGACCTATCTGTAATTATTTTGTAATTAGTTCTGATTTTGTTCATTATATATCATACATATATTATGGAAAGACAAAAATACTTTTCTAATAATGTCATTAAGTACCACGATTTAACTCGTAAAACGACCATTATACTTCAGTATTTACTTTTGTTGGGTAAATATCCTGTATCATTTATAGCTATTTATTCCGTTTTTACGTCGATATATCAACTCTAGATAAGCTTGTCCTTCAAATTCAACAAATGTGACGGCCTCCGTGGTCGATGGGTAAGGCTCTCAACTAGCAATCCGAAGGACACGGATTCAAATCCCGGCATGCACAAATAAATTTTGTTTGATTAATTTTTGTTATTTGATAATTAATTAATTTGAAATAATATTTCGGGACGTGTTAGAGTGTAAAATACTCTCTGTATCGCCCTGGGTTAAGACCACCATCCAGATTTGAAACGTTGTACGAAATGGCTTTAGCCGTGTTTGGTGACCAGATCTGAATAGTCAGGTACTTCCGCTCTCCCTTTTTCCCACTTCATCCCACGACATACCCCAATTGAGGATGACATAGTCTCACTAGCTCCAGACGAGGGCAGTTCTTTATTTGTACATTTAAAAAAAATCAATAATTTGTACATTTAAATAAATCGGCCCACTATGAAAAATTTTACAACCAAACTCACAATTAATTCTGTCTTGATCTAGGGAGAAAATTTGGTCCTTGCAGACCATCAAAACAAATTATTTTTTCATCTTTTGATTGCAAAATAATGCACTTTCATTGAAACATATAATTTTTTCGTTATTTTTGGGGTGTTATGCCGTGTTACGCTACCACCTTCTTTAGCCAACGTTTCGGTCAGCGTTGCAGTGTCAATCATCAGGGCAGACCCGGCAGATGTGTAATTATTAGTGGTGAAATGTGTGCTTATTTACTTGGAAGTGATACTGTATTGCCAGCATCACTCCACTACGAGTTGGTATTACAGTACCTACACTTCAAAATGGTTGGAGATTTCAATTGCCTCCGTAATCAGGCGTGCTGCAATAGGAACTGGTTCCGAAAAACTGTTCCTCGAATCCACTGTTATCCAGTGATCTCTAGTCCCCGGTACAAAGTAACCGAGATGGGCAATGGCATCGGAACCGGTTCAAAAATAGCCTGTTCCTCGAGTCCACTGTCATCCAGTGATCGCTAGTCACCATTACTAAATAACCGAGACAGGCAGTGGCGTCATATGTAGTGTTAGCAGTAATAAATAATAATAATAATAAGTTATTTTCAGCCGAACAGAGCGGTGGGTGCAATACTCTGTCAGCCATATAAAAGTATACATTACATAAAATGGATTTACATACTATATGAAAAAGAAAAAAGAAAATAATATAAAAAAGATTTAAAAAGAAATATATATACACATATTTAGTACTCGTATATCTACTACGGGGGCTTCAGATGAATTCTCCATGTTTGGCGAAGAGGCGCGCCCTGCCACTGGGCCACGGCCTGGACGAGAGTGTTCTCCGATCTTTGGTAGCGCTGTCTCACCCCGGCTATTCTGTGGCGCATCAAAGCGGCGAACCCATGTACCCTTCCTTCGGCGAACATCTGCGAGGCACTGCATCGCCAAGGTAGGCCGAATAGCGCCCTATATGCGTTATTGTATTGTACTCGAAGTGTGTTTATGACGCCTTATGAGTATCTTGTCCATAGTTCGCCGGTGTAAAAGCTCATGCAGTAGCTCTGGAATATTTGCTTCTTCACCGGAGAACTGCACCTGTTGAATCTCCTGGCGAGCATGTTGGCTCGCACGCTTAGTACTCTTCTTTGGCGTTCTATGTCATTTTTATCATTTAGGTCATCAGTGACGACATGCCCCAAATATTTTATTTCACTGCAAATTTTGGCATTGTCTCCGCCGAGGAGAATGGGTGGAATGACAGTAGGACCAGTATTTGCTTTAAACACCAGCAATGATGACTTTTTGGCATTGAACATCAAGCCATGACTATCGACGTATGCTCGGCATATGGCCAGAAGTTTTCTCATTGCCCTTACTGATGGGGCTAGTGTGACCATGTCATCTGCATAACTTATATTATTCATACATACTCCGGCAACATGGCATCCGATTCTTGCTTTGTTCAGTGTTTTACTAAGTTCGTCCATATATACGATGAACAGCACTGGGGACATTGAGCCGCACTTTAATTTTGCTGCTTCTGACAGGCTGTCATTACATCTGACGAACTTTTCCTGAAAACTAAATAATATAAATATAAAACGCTAAGTTAATATTTATGATGAAATGTATTGTCTCCACGCAGTGGCGGACTAAACCCGTCAGAGGCCCGGGGCGGCAAAGCTGAATGAGCCCCCCCCCCCCCCCTAGTTTAAAAAGTTTATGTAATTTTACAAGATTTTTATTCAGTTCACACGTGCCTCTGGTCCTGGGGGACCTCCAAGCGCCTCCGTGTTCGCTTGATCAAATCCTAAACAATGCTTTAAGGCACCAGGACACTGTAAAAAAAATGTCATATTTTTTTTAATTTTCTAAAAGATGCATTCGTAATGCTATCACCTAAACTAAAGTTTCAAGGAAATTCTACGAAAATTTAAAGAAAATTTTAAATAGTTTGTATGATGAATTATCCTTCAGCAAAACCTTCAACATGTTTTTCTCGAAACTACGTTTTTCAACCTGGTTGACAATATATAGGTACATCTGGTTTGCATGCACTAAGTCTTAAACTGTTAGAAAATCCAGTCACTATGGCACCACATAGGGATTTTTTTATAGAGGGCCCCTTTCTATATTTTTTAAGAACGCTGAAAATTTTCCATAAAAAATTGAATATAAAATTCGCTGGCCTGCCATTTTTTCTTTTTTTAGGATATCAAAATTCCTCTACGTGGTGCCATAGACACTGGATTTTCGAACAGTTTAAGACTTGGTAGACGCAAAAGTAAATGCAAATGGAATAAAATGCATACAGGCGGATGTATAGTTTTTTTTTAATAATAATAATAATAATAATAATATAAGTTTATTCCAGAATGTATGCAGGGGAGTGCAATGCAATACATTCCATATTTTAAAATAACAAAAAGAGATAAATGATAAGTTAAGGTAAAAAGTAAATAACAACACATAAATTAAATTAAATAAACGAATAAGCATTAAAAATGAAACTGAAAAGAAAAAATGATATAAATATCAAACACTAAAATGATTTTTAAATAGCCGTTTACGGAGGGTATTTCATCGTCTCCCGTCTCCAGAGGGTCATCAGGGGAGATTCCATCCAGGCAGTCATGGCGGTGATGATCGCATTCTTCGAATGGCGCAGTCTGCGCCATAAACTTCCCATGCGGTGGCGGAGAAGTGCACGGAAAGTATGTACTCGTCCCTCCAGGAACATTTCCGTAGCACTGCAGTATCTCGGTAGGCGGAAAAGTTGGCGATAGGCGTTATTGTAAGCAACCTTTAACTTATGCCATTGGGTTACAGTGTAGTCAACCCACAGTTCTGATGTGTACAGCGAGGTACAGAAAGCGTTGAACAGTATTCTTTTTACTTTTTAATATGTTGTCAACCAGAGTTTAAAAAGTTTCGGGAAAAACGCATTCAAAGTTTTGCTGAAGGATAATTCAACATACACACTATTTCAAACGGTTTCACATAAACGCTATAAAAAACATTTCGTGAGAGCATTGTTAACTTCAGAAAATGAAATGAAAAAAAATTACAAACATTTTTTTACAGTGTCCTGGTGCCTTAAATCATTATTTAGGATTTGATCAAGGAAACATGGAGGCGTTTGGAGGCTCCCGGGGACCAGAGGCCGCCCCTTCCGCCCCCCTCCCCTCGCGTTTGTCCGCCACTGAATTTTTTTAATTTCTTACCTATTTTATTACTATCTTTATTTTTTTTTACATTAACTCCACACAGGAGGCCTTGAGGAAAATAATTTCCCTCAGGACTGAACACGGATCTTGAAGAGACCCATGTTGTAGGAAGGAGGAAACACAGAGGCCGGCAAATTATTCCACAGCCGAGCTGTTGAACACAAGAACGAGTCGAAGAAACGACCCGTTCTCATGTGACAAATGTCAATCGTGTACAAATGTTGGGCACCCGTTTGTACACGGTTGCACGCATTGTCTATAATGATAAGATAGCCTTCAGCAAAGGGCCTAAGATAGTAAAAAAAAAAATGAAGTGCAATACATAAGTGAAACTGGAACTAAAACTGTACAGACATTAGAAAGATTAGTAGTAGTAATTTTATTTTAAAAATTGTAAAATGCCGGTTCAGGCTGTATTTATTTATTCCTATTTTGTATGTATGGGATGATGTTTGTATGGGTCCTCCCAACCCCAAACTACCTCTTAGATAGGTACTAAGCATATTTTAAAGGCACCAGGACACTAAAAAAATTGTCCCTTTTTATTTCATTTTCCAAAAGATGCATTTGTTAATGATGCTTTCAACAAATTCGTAAAATTGACGGAGATGCATCATCTTATATGAAACCGTTTTAAACAGTTTGTATGTTGAATTATCCTTCAGCAAAACTTTGAATGCGTTTTTCTCAAAACTACGTTTTTCAACCTGGTTGACAACATATTAGAAAAACTATACATCTTATTTGCATGCACCATGCACCAAGTCTTAAACTGTTCAATAATCCAGTCACTATAGCCATTACAGAATTATACATAAGATGTGTAGGCAATTGCCTAGGGGCCCCGCGTTAGGTAGGGGATTCTAGGGTAAAGGGCCCCGAGACGTGCATTGCCTAGGGGCCACGCATCGGCTAGGGCCCCCTATGGTAAAGGGGCCCCGAGACGTGCATTGAGTTGGGGCCCCGACATGTTAAATCCTGCCCCGACGTGGAAAATTTACCATAAAAAATAGAAAATAAAATTCATTCAAAATTTGCTGAAGGATAATTTTTAAAACAAACTGTTCCAAACGGTTTCATATAAATTGCTGTATCTCCGTCAGTTTTTCGGATTGCCTTTAGAAAAAATGGTGAGAGCATTCCTAACAAGTGCATCTATCAAAATATGAAATAAAAATTACAAAAAAATTACAGTGGTGTCTTAAAACCATGTTTATGGTTTGATCAAGGAAACATGGAGGCGTTTAGGGGCCCCCAAGACCATGGGCCCGGGGCGGATCGCCCTCTCCCCCCTTCCCCCCGCCACCCCTTATTCCGCCACTGTATTCACGTTAATTGATAATAACAACACCAAGAATCGGCAAGATTACGTTCCGCCATCTGTGTTTCCAGCCGTTCGCCCTCCGTGATGTTGGTAGTTTTCCTTCAGTCCTGCCAACCAGGAAGAGTTAGTAGTTCCCTCCTTTACCGACTGCCGTAGCTGGTATAGCTTCCTTGGCCGCCAGAGGCGATAGCAGTACCTCTGGCGGCGGATGAGCAAACCAAAAACGTGTGAAGCGGCAATATAAATATGCTGCCAACAGTAGAATATAGCCGCGGAGGGATACTCTGCAAGTTCACTAAATCGTAGTACTTATACCCCATGCGAAAAACGTATCTCAATGTTTTCGTAATCTAATTTATGGAACCAATAACCTTGATTTCGGTGTCACTTTTAATATCCATACGCCCTATCTAGACTTTGTTGGTCGGTGCGTTATTATTTTTTCTGGCCTCTTACGTAATGTCTTCAATACTGATTTCTCACGTTTTACGGTATTATCAATATTTTTTCATAAATAAACCTAATCACAGTGGGTTAAGTTAGGTTTCTTAATCACTTAGTAATTGTTTGGCATGTTATATCTGAAGGTCCCGATTTCAACTTCGGCGCAAATAACCTTTATTTGATGGATTTGTGATTTTTTACAATTCATTCAATTAAGGCGATCCAGGAAAAAATCGAAATCGGAATTCACGCCCCTTTGTGGGAGGAGTTTGAAAATGCTTTTGGAAAGGTTGGAAAAGGTATTTGAGAAAATTTTTTTACAGGTTGAATTCGTAAAAACCTGTAAAAAACATTAACTCCCTTTTTACGGATTGTTTATTGTAATAAAACGGAAATTTAAAATTGATCTCACGAAATCAAGCGACGCGGAAGCACGCGTCCATTTTCCGCTCCGTTCGGGGCGTGACTGAGGTGTGGCGACTGTGGCGTGGACAGTAGTTCTTCGGTGGACGCCATAGTCATGGTTCACTTTGAAAAACCGAATTCCTCGACTAGCGGCCGTATTGTAAAATAACAACGCAAAAATGCATATTTTATTTTATTTTGAGAAGATCGGGTGTAAATATCATTTTTTTGCGATTATTATAAAATAAACTGAATTTGCCACATTATACAATAAAACCTTATCCGAAAAGGGGTTTATAAATAGAAGAGTTTGGACTTGAAAGTGTGTTTTTTAGGCTTATTAAATGAAATGACCGATATTTTTAAGGGCCAAAGTATGTTCTACACGCAGTACTTAATGGAAGCATCTATAATACTTCTAAGCGATCAAATTTTCGAAACAAAAACATATGATTTTGTATGATTTTGCATTATTTACTATGGCTTCATCTTAAATATATTATTATTGTAGTTTATTGCCCTTGTGAAAGATCACATATTTATTGTGTGCCGGTTAACGCCAGATAGCAGTTTGTCAACGGGTTCTTATAACCAATCTACTTCCAGATCTTTTCAATGAACTTAGCCATGTTTAGTGATCAGTTGGGACTCTAGTGCGGTCGGTACCTACTTACACAAAAAAAAAATAAAAGAAAATCGTGCTCTAGGTTTTTTCTTACTAAAAAAGTTAATATAATGATATAATGCTGCATTTTTAGATTATTACATTTTTTTTAATTTTGTCAAAAATGTGACTGGTTTTTTTATGTATTGGTGTCCATCAGTTAACTACTACTGTGACAAGAAAGATCAAATTATCTACTTCTACAAGATAATAATTATTCTACAATGTTATACAACCACTGCACGCAAAACAGAAATGTTAACTGCCCTATAAAAATTGTACTATTTTATTATTGTACTATGTCGACACAACCATGGAAAAAATGACGTATTCTAAATTAGAAAAGCACCACAGAATAGAATACCTAAATAAATGTTTTAGACTAAAGTGCGCATGGTAGGAGATATTTCTAGAGTGCGTTGTATTAATTAATTTTAAGTATCAAGCTAGTCATTCAAGTTTCCCGAACAAGGAAGGAACTTTTCACATTTATCATTCAAGTTTTCCGAGAGACAGGAGAATAAAATAAACTTATTATAAGAGTAGGTAGGTTTTAATCCAGATGAATTGCGTAAAAATTTGCTTAACTTTAAATATAAATTGCGATATGCTAATGTAATAAAGTAAAAACGCCTTTTAAGTAATTACATTTGTTTAGTCTATGTCTATAATAATATGAACTCTCCGGTCTGAATGATAAAAATTGGTAAATACCTATAACTTGTATTTATATTGCGATGAAGGAAGTTCCTAAACAGGTTGATATATAATATATCTTTTTTTTTTTTTTACAGTGAATACCGCACAAGAATCTCAACTGCTCCCGTCTGGAGCCAGTGAGACTATGGCATCCCCAATTGGGGTATGTTGTGAGGCTGAAGGTAGTGGGGAGGGGAAGGAGGTGGGGAAGAGGAAGGTTGGGAAGTACCTGGCTATTCAGATCTGGTTACCAAACACGGCTAAAGCCATTTTCAAGCAACGTTTCAATTCTGAATGGTGGTCTTACACCAGGGTGATACTAATAGTATCTTCCACTCTGGAAAAAAGGTGATTATTTAATTGAAAGTTTTAAGATTATTCGTGGATTTAATAGAATATAGACTTTGCTTTGGTATCGTCACTCTACATCGTAACTATACATACCGTCTATACCTATTAGCAAATTCAATAAACGCATTGAACTGGAACAAATTAAGGGAAAGCTGAATTTTTGCAGGTGGATAGTACTTCTTGCAGGGAATATTTTCACAAAAGTCCCCACCCCTACCCCGCTTGCTTTCCCCCCTGCCCACCTCCAAACTTTGAAATTGTAGAGTTCCACAAAATCCATTATATCTCCTAAACTATACAATATATCTGAAAAAAATAACACCATTATAGTTCTTAAAAAGCTGTCTACAAAAAAGATAAAATATATTTTTTTGTTATCTACTACGGTTTGGCAAATAATAATGACATTGTCGCCAAAAAAAAAATTTTTTCGTAAAATTTTGATTTAAAAGTGAATATTTTTTTGTCTGAGGAAACACGCAAAAATGTTTCAAACAAACTATTTGCCAAATTTAATAAGCTTTAAAACGATATATAACATTGCTTACTTTTATCCTTAATACTGGTCAAAATCCGACTCAATTGCAGGGCGGCACGGCGCCGCGGCGTGCGGGCAACCTAGTCAGCTGTGATTGCAGGTGACCGATTTGTGCTTAGATAGCACTATTTATAGTTTTAAATTGAAACATCGAGTACTTTTTAATTTATTTACCATATAAAAACACTTTTAACACTTAATAGTATTTGCAATAAAAGTACGAAAAAAATTCCAATAAGTACAAAATTATATAACTTTTCGTAGGTATTAAGGGATTACAGAATATTATTATTAACTGGGTATCCCAGTCATCTTCAAATATTTCATCAGTATTTTCAGATGTGTTACTGAAGGATAGTCCATTGCAGTGGCCACACATATCAGAACACTCTAGTCCTGCCCTCCGACAGCTGCACGGCTTTCCGCACGAGGTTTTACAGTTACAAGAATCAATTAGAAGTTCATTTGGATTCGCGGGACATGTCATTTGTATGTATTAACTTATATTCTCTTCTTTGCCATCCCCATTCATTAGATGATAATTCATTTCCTGGCCATGTTTGAACTAGGAGGTATGTCCTCAGGAGATACTGGCGGGCCGCGTTCTACACAGTTTTCCATAAATCTTCTAGCCCACTTCCTTCCATGATGCGGCCAATAAATCCTAAATATTACATTAAAAAATGAAAACCTTCTAGTCGTAAAATAATTTTTGAAATTTCCGATGATCCGTCAGCCCCCGGTACCATTTCATTAGCTTTGAGAAAAAGCGGGTTGATCGAAAGTTACTATGCACGTTTGATTGTTCTTTTTACATTGTTCTGTTGGGAGACATAGTGCAGTGTACACTGAGGATGGATAATTGGAATCAATATCAATAAATGGAACAGCCATTACTTAACTGGTTCCATAATCCACACAATCGTTCATAGCGACATTTATAAACCCCTTCCAGTTAAATTTTGAATGCGAACCACCCTTGCGTGCCCTTCAGCGCCCGTGAGGTGATTTTTCACGAAAATGGTGCTTTATAAATCAGCCAAATATTATTAATTGGTTAGAGATACAAAACATAATGAATCGGCATGCTCTTTTATAGAAGATGTACATTCACTGATATTTTTTATGGTTACATATTTCAAGCTGCTCTTTTTTCTCTTCGCGTAGCAACGTTAAGGGATTTTTTTTATTTTTTCCCAAAATTTCCACACTGAAGACGAGGTACATCTAGAGTTGTTGTCAAATTAGAGGCCAGAGTGATACACTTCATTCTTCCCATGGCGTGAAATGTATTTAGGCCATCTAATATTTTTATATTAACGTCGGAATTGTCAAACGATGTGTCATCTTCGATTATAGGAGGCCCAGCTTGTTAGAGATCTCTGGTATGTCACCTTCATGATAAGACGAACAACGACGACAACACTTCTATTAAATGTTTAGATCCGTACATTCATTGTATATACACAAACTTGTATGTATTGATGACAAAAAAGACCTAGGCCTTGCAGATGCTATTATGGCGTAGTTAATTACTAAACGTCTTCTCGTAATTTCAGGTCCATTATCATACAACCTCTTCTTTGTTACAGTTGACGTGAACAGATTCAGAGTTTCAGGAACTAAATCATAACCCCCACCAGTGATTTCCGGAATATCAGGATAGCTTTCACAATCATATGGCATTTTTTTAATATCTTCTCTGATTATTTCTGCGGCAGCAAACGTTAAACGTTCCAGATTTGCTTTATTTCTTTGTTTCTGCACCAGTCATCTAGTATTTTAAAACGTGAGTGAGACATTCATATGGCAGTTTTTCTGCCAAAAATATATATATACATCCGATCTTGAAAATTGTCGATTATTTGTTTTTTTTTCAGAAATATATCCGTAAATATATGTACGGAAGATCAGTGCCACAAATATCTATTACTATTTCCCTTAATTTCTCTAAAGTAAACTGAAATTCATCAGTATTTTCTAAGAAATTACAGAGTTTAAGCTTTTTTTGGCTGAATTATCGTATTTAGATCTTCCAACAAACTTACTTTTTGAGTTAGTTTACTTTTACAGAACTTCTTGAAACAACTGTTATGATAGCGAGCTTCTGCGGCGACCAAATTAAACACACTTAACAGTTTAGATTTTACTTTTGCACCCCATTTATCATCTTTTGTATTGCAAGCATTCATCAATGTTTCTCTTATTTCCATTGTTAACACCAAACGCATTTGCTCGCGATATTTATGAGGTAGTGTATGAATAAAAACTTCTTTTTTGTCTCAAATAATACAGTTCTCCATCAAAATAAATATATTTTCTAAATTACTTAGGAATCGCTGAGGTATACTGCTAGCCCTAGAATACTTTTTCTACAATCTGTGTATGTGCACGGTTACGCTATCCAAACTAGTTAATTTAACATTATTATTGTCATCGTTTTCAATACTAGCCTTAATTTGCATTTATAACCACTTCATTACTATAACAACATTTCCTGTAAGGTCAGTTTACATAAAATACACAATAGGTTCTCTGCAGTTTGTTAATTTCTTGTTAATTAATTGTTTCTCAATATTTTTACCCGATGTAGGTGGTAAAACGCACAAAAAACTTGAAAGCTTGGCACAATAACATCAAAATATAACGCACAAAACCCACACACCTTAATCTCAAGATAAAGGAGATGAAACTGATTATTTTTATTAAATTTTTTCATTTGTTTCAACTTAATAAAGTAACAAGTAGCGACGCGACAAGATCGTCAAACATAACACGCCGCTCCGTGTTACGACCAGCGGGCGTACTAAATTAAGCGTTTATCCACATATTTTCGATAGAAATTAAGTATGTAAGTAAACACTGTTACACACGCATTTAAAGCTTATTAAATTTGGTAAATGATTTGTATGAAATATTTTTTCATATTCTCTCTGACAAAAAAAATATTCAACTTCAAAAAAATATTTTGCAAAAAAAATTTTTTTTTTAACAACAATCTCATTATTATTGGCCAAACTAACACAGATAATAAAAAAATACTAATTATAATTTTTAGGCAATTTTGTAAGAAGTTACGTGATGAAATTTTTTTAATGATATATGTTTTGGTTTATGAGATATAATCGTTAGTAGAAGCCCACATTTTAATGTTAGGGAGGGCACAGGGGGGGAAGCAAGCGGGGGAGGAGTGGGGACTTTTGTGAAAATACTCCCTAGGGTACGTACTACTTACGTGCAAAAATTCAGCTTTCCCTTAATTTGTTCCAGTTAGGGCATGTTTTTTGTCTAGATTGACTGGGCTATATAGCAAACCATCTATGTTCTGAAGCCGCTAAAGCTCTCGAACGGTGAGCTCTAGTAACTTAAACTCAGCACAGCTTCTTGGTCTGAAATGTCTATATTAACACAAATACAATATGTATCACGTTTCAATCATGAACTTTTGTGTTCTGATTTTTTTTTGGAGGCGGTTATGGGAACCAAAACCCCTGAAACCATTTATTGGACAACCAACACTCAAAGTTAGTCATTAGTCACCCAAAGTTGTTCTCTATGTTTGGTGACTTAGCTGGGGTGCCCTGGTTCATCAGGTGAGGTTCAGATCCCACAAGCTGCGTGGCGGGCCAGATCGGGAGAGGCCGGTTTGGAGAGACCCTTTGACCTCTCCACCCGGTCTCTCTCAACCCATCGTCTTGTACCGCAGCGGGAAGGATGGATTCATTCTTCCTTCCTGACACACTGACCCCTAAATTCCCACCACTACTTATACATTTGTTCTTCTCAGAACGTCCTCTGCTACCTTTCCTTAAAATGACTCTCTACACATCATCCCTGAGGAAAATTCTCCTCAGTGCATCCTGTGTGGGGTTAATGAAAAAATATGTATATATGAAATAATCATTTGCGTATCATAAAGATTTGTCAAGATGCCATAACTATTGCATTATATCTTATATAAAATTACGGACAAAGTTTTTTTTACTGGTAATATAATTATAATCTATGTCATTCACCCCATGACTAACTGTCTGGTTAACGTGAGTACTAGACAACCCATTAATGACAAGACTTTCAAACATAACGCAGAAGACATCTGGCCTATGCACGAGTACTACATACTTTATGTATCATGTACCTAAGTATATGTGTATTTAGAATATGTACATAGCGTTCAGAACAGAGTGATTGGAAATGACGTGATATAATTTATTGAAGCATCTTAGAAAATTTAAAGTAGATACTCGCTCGGTAAATTGCTTTTTGACGAAATTCGCTGTCAGTTCTCCGCATAAGACATTCGGTCGCTTTGATGGTGTAAATATAAGGTCGTGGATAATATAAGCGAATGGATGGGGAAATGAGTCCCAATAGAATTTACCTGTGTATATTTTCTAAAGGATGGAATAATCAGTCGTAGACGCACAGGACGATGTCACTGCAAAGTAATATACATTCTTCGGTAGGGTCGTGCCAAGGAGTTTGAAAAACACTAGAGAATGTTTATGTTTATCTTTGGATTCAAATGAAGCAAGTTGGATACCGCTGCCCCTGGAACCATTTATTGGATAACCAACACCCCTGCCATAGGTCAACTTAAATAGTTCGCTAAGTTTGATGTCTTAGTTGTCCGGGTTCATGGGTGAGGTTTGTCTAGGTCTTGGCGGCGATTGTATTTGTCCACCTACTGCGTAGCGGGCCGGATCAGGTGAGACTGGTTAAGGGAGACCTAACCTACACCTCTCTCGACCTATCGCTTTGCACCGCAATGGGAGGGATGAATTTATATGTCAGTCACTCCTGGTCATATTGACCCCAGATTCGTACCCCTCATGCCTTTTTACTTCCCAGAACTTCCTCTCATACCTTTCCTTAAAAAGACCCTTCACACAGCATTCCCAAAGATGACATAGGCCCTTAGGGGTTTTTCATCAGGGCCCCCCGTGTGGAGCTAATAAATGTAAACAAAAGAAAGCGAGTATCCAGACCAATAAAAAAATGGCATTTCAAACCTTTGCCTATTCTAGTTGAGATACGAGTGGAATATTTTTTGTTACCTTAATATTTTAGATAAAGAAACGTCAGAAAAGGTAGATTTTTATTTTAGCTACTTACATCAATAAAAAATTATATTAGAGCAGTTTATCTATTAAAGGTTCAGATCACGTTTTAGCCTCACCGTTAAAAATTCCTGGCCACGTTTACATGTGATGGGTACCCACTACCTACAGGAAAGACAGACAAGTGACGTAACCGTTAACATTTTCTGGAGAATATTTCTTTAGAAGTATTACACGGATATAATTAATTACTTTTAATGATATGATAACAACGAATTTTCTTTACGCACAATTTAATAAAAATTATCAACATGATTCAAAATCAATGGTTATACAACATTTAGTCTATCATGATGAAGAATCTATTGGCTTTTAAGTATTGATAATTTTTATTAAATAATTGTGATAAAAAAAGTGTGTTGTTTTCTTTTAATTTAAAATGGCCACAAATTTGATTTTATTTAAGAAATTAAGTTTTAAATTATCCTACTTGAAACTAATTTAAAAGTGCCACCAAGTTTTAAATTTAATGTGAAATGATGGGCGTTGCAAGTCCAATGAACTTTTTTCTAATTCAGCTAAATTCTCAAATAATACGACAATAATTGTTTGCCATATGAAAAATGTTTAAATAAAAAATTTGTGAAATACTAAACTGTACCGGGGTCACGGAATGTTTCTTCATTTTTCGATTTTTGGATTTCTCTCGATGCTGCAAAACATCATTATTTACTTCCTTAGTAAACAAACTTCTCGACTTTCTCCAAGGATTCGCCGTTTACAACTGTATTTTATACCCAGTGTTTTAGTTTCCCCTCCTTCAAACCATGACTTTGGACAATAAATGATTATATCTACGTACAAACTACGCATATTTGTTTATTTTTGAGGATAAAAATACCAGCATTAAACTTTTTTCCCAAGATTATCGTAATAATCACCGGCACCACAACAGCGGTGTATGTGGACTGTCAAAGTAAACATGATCTTAGCCAATAAATTCAATTGTTTGTTGTAAGTCCGGTGCAATAAATAAATACACTTTCTATTTAAAAAACGAGTTTATGTCTAGTTTATTATTTACAATTTATTTTTTGGAGTTTATTTTATATTGAAGCTGGTGGTAAAAAAACTGGTAAGGTGAAAGAAGGTGGTTAAGTTTTTTGGGTGCAAAATAAAAGTTGCCAATAAAGAATTTATATGCGTAACATAGAAGGAACCCAGGAGCACTCCTGTACCGGTACTCCCCGTGCGACCAGTACACGAGGGAGTACAGATTTGTTAGGACTAAAACGTATTCTTCAAGTAGGAAGAGCAATTATTAATCCAATTTAGGATATAAAGAATTGATTTTGAAACCAATGCAGGAATAAAGGAATTAATTTTGCGAAGTTTTCTCTTTTTTATCTCTTCTTGATTTTTCACGGTTCTTCGTGACTCTTCTTGGCTCTTCTTGGCTCTTCTTGGCTCGTCTTGACTCTTCTTTCTTGCAACTTCTTGCCCCTTCTCGTCTCATCCAGGCTCTTCTTGGTTCTCATGATTCTTCGTAACTCTTCATGACTCTTTTTGCATTTTCAAGCATATACTTCTTTTCTTCTTATTCCTCTCTCTCTTCTTATCTTTTTTCGCGTCTTCTAGTCTCTTCTTGCTTCTTTTCGGCTCTAATTGCCCATTTTAACCTCCCTTTTTATGGCTCCTTCTTTGCTCTCTGTGAAACCCGTAAATACACATTAGTAAATATAATTGAATAATTTATAAAATATTCATTAATCGAAATATGTAAGTACACCTTGTTGCGACCTCCGTTAAAGTATTTAAAGACCACAAACCGCGCTAGTACTTCCATGGGCCGGATATTAAAGTTGTTCATATCACCAAATCGAGCCCATTTCCGGGAAAATAATCTTTATTAATACAGAAAAGCAAACTTATGTCGACTTATTGAAGGTCAGACTTTTCCAGACCATCACACAGGATGCAAATAGGCAATTTCATCGATTTGAGATGTACTTGTATTACATGTTGAGCAGAAGGAGGCATGAGAAAAGTGATACGTTTTTTTAATATTTCTTTAGTCTGTAAACAATTTAATATTAGGATGGAGCGGGCTAGGCACGTGCTCGTATTATGGCGGTAAAATGTAACACATTCACAAGTAACCAGTGTAATGACAGGTGTACATAGTTCATAGTTCTTGAACATTATAGAGTGAGGATATTTTTTTTTTTTTTTTTTTTTTTTTTTAAATACATAAACGGCTATACTGCCTTTTATAAATAAACATATAATAGAGTACAAAATAATATATAATATATAATAGAGTAAGAAAAATAATATCATTACATAATAGTAGTTTTAAACTTTAAAATAACATACAATTATTTTGTGTATCACAACAAAAAATAACAAAAAAGAACAATGAGAAATATCACATTTCATTTCAACATGTCCATATTGCGTATATAAAGTTACATTATGGAAAAATTATTTTTGAGTGCAAGTTTATATTGCGCTAATTTTAAGAAATAAATGTCGCCGATGTTAGCATATTCATTTCCCAAAATGTGTAATCGACTGATTGGTGAGTAATAATGTGATAATGTATGTGTGTTATTATAGTAGAACGGTTGAGTCAGTCTATTGTTAGCGCGACCAGGGCAATGAAATCGTATTAGTTCTATTAAATCAGGGGTATCCAGGACCGAGTGAATTATTTTATATAATATTAATAGATCACAGATTTTTCTGCGATCTGATAAATTTACGAGATTAGTCCAGTTTAATAACAAATTATAGTCCACGGATTCTCTTGGAATACCTAATTTAAAATTAATATACCTAAGGAATCTATGCTGGACTTTTTCAATCGCTTGAATATGGATATTGTAATGTGGAGCCCAAATCGTAGAATTATATTCTAAAATGCTTCTCACTAGCGTTATGTATAAAATGCGAATAGTATCAATGTTACAAAATTGTTTTGTTATTCTAATAATAAATCGTCGCCCGAGTTCTTAATTGTCCAAACTACCATTTGCGTATTTTACAGGAGGAGGTTTTCTTTGATTATTTCAATGAAACATTATGATAGGTGTGTAAAACGAAGCTATTTACGTAAAGGTAAAGGTCTCATAAGTTGAAATAATTCTTAATAAGGTGACTTATAATCGTTTTTGATACTTTATTTTTAATTTTAAAATGGAGATTGAGCAAGAATGCAAAATCAAAATTATTCTTAAGGAGATTGACCACACTAAAATGGAGATAGAGCAAATTCTGCATAAATATTTTCCGTGCTTAATTGTGCAAACGACCATCTCAAGTTATATACAGGATGAGTTTATTTTCAATATTTGTGATATCGACAATTGTGGTGGGATATATATATATATATAAAAACTTATTAATTATGTAGCTTGTCTGTCCGTCATTATTTTCTCTTCCATTTAACCGGTTGTGATGAAACTTTGGGTAGTTATTGTGCGCTTGCACGCTAAAACTTCTATGTATAATGGTGAGCTCTGACTTTATGAAATTTGCACACATATTCCCTTATTATTTTCTGTACCATTCATCCGATTCCGATGATACTTTCGTGAGATATTTTACGCATGCCCGCAAAGGTTTCAATATATAATGATAAGTTCTGGTGTTATCAAATTTGCAATTAAGTGAGTTCTGGTGTTATTAAATTTTCCTTCATTATTTCCTAAACTATTCATCCGATTGCGATGAAACTTTGGTGAGGTATTGTGCGCACGCCTGCGAAAATTTCTATATATAATGATGAGCTCTGGCGTTATGTAATTTTCATAAAAATTACCTTATTATTTTCTGCGCTTCCCGTGAAACTTTGGTGAGTTTTTTTACGAACGGCAGCGAAGGTCTCTGTTAAGATTTCAGGTACTGAAATATATAACAAAACGTCTGCTGCCAGGTTTTCACTTCATGTGGGTTATAAAAACCGCGGAGAGAGATAGCATTATTGGGCTCACCGTACATGAGCTACCCTACGGGTCTTTTTATTGTTTGAATAAAGACCAATATTCAAGAGCTGGAGTTATTATTGAAGAGTTACTCCAGCCACACTTCCTTTCGGAATCAGGTGTTACCACGCCGGATTGCTCTGTCAGGAGAGCGGAAGTTGAGATCCTGAACATATGTAATGGTCAGATCTGGGGTTATGAAATTTGCTTAAAATTATCTTATTATTTTCTACACAATTTAACCGAATCTGCTGAAACTTTGGTCAGTTGTTGTGCTGAAACCGCGAAGGTTTCTATGTATAATGGTGAGGTCTGACTTGATGATATTTATTTTAAAAAAATACATTAGGCGGCTCGCGAGTTGTTTGAAAAATGTGTGTATTTTACAAAGTTAAGCGGTAGGGGGGAAGGGGGGGTGGGGAATCTGGGAGGGAGGAAGGAAGGAACGAAGCCGAGAGAGTCGCGGTAGTGAAACAAGGGAGGGAAGACGGGGAAAGTGGAAGCGGGAGGGGGGATGGGTTGGAAGGTGAAAGGGGAACGCGGAAGGGACCGTGGAAGGGGGACGGGGCGGGAACGGGAACGCATGGGAATGGACGTGCAGCGATAATTATTTTAAAAAATACCATAGCTATAATTGAAACACATTAAAATTTGTTAAAAATTTATTGAAATGCGTTTTCGTGAGAAAAATACAAACAATCTGAGAATAAGGCAGGGGGGACGCCTGAGGGGAACAGGGCGGGAACGGGAACGCTTTGAAAAGGTCATGCAAAGATAATTTAAAAAAAATAATAAAACTATAATTGAAACACATTAAAATATTTTTAGAATTTTTTTTGTGAGGAAAATAAAAACCATATGAGAATAATGAATTAAAACATTTTTATACCGATTTCAATAATCTTAATCTTGAATACCAATGAAAATGGCGTTACCGCGTAAATGAATTAATTTAAACATAATTAATATGTTGAATGCCTATTTTTTTCATGTTTTTTGTCTCCTTCGATAAATACTCACTTTGCGTGATAATAAAGATAAATCTAACTGTTTGAATAAGAAATATTGCGTATTACCAGACGGCCGGCGTAGTGCAGCGGTAAGGCGCCTGACTAGCATTCCGAAGGTCGCGGGATCGAATCCCGGCGTGGCAAATAAATTTTATTTGATTAATTTGTGTAATTCACAATATGTATTCATTTAAAATAATATATAGTATATTTGCGGCACGTTCCAGAGTGGAAGATACTCTCAGTATCGCCCTGGTGTAAGACCACCATTCAGAATTGAAACGTTGCTTGAAATGGCTTCTGCCGTGTTTGGTGACCAGATCTGAATAGCCAGGTACTTCCCCACCTTCCTATTCCCTATCTCCTTCCCCTCCCCACTACCTACAGCTTCACAACATACCCCAATTGGGGATGCCATAGTCCCACTGGCTCCAGACGGGAGCAGTTGGGACTCTTGTGCGGTATTCATGTAAAAAAAAGCGGCGTAATTCATAAATAATAAAATATTTTTCACAGAGTTAATAGTTATTGAGTTATAATTAAAATCCTGCAAAAACTCTTTTTTTTCATGTTCTTTAGCTAAAACTCAAATCCCAACCATATTTTTGTTGGCGAAACTCGGATCACCCCACAACACATAAATGAGGAAAAAATCAGAACTGCACCAGAATTTATATCAACAAACTGCCTAATGACGGGACTTATTCTTAAATGTCAAACAAAGGCTTCATACAAATACGGATAAACTGACAATTTCGAATCGAACTTCTAACTTTAATATGAATGATGATCAACAAAACTGATTTCGACAATAAAAACTCTCGGAAAGGAGAACTGTGTTAAAACCGAAAAATGAACACGCTGTATTACAAAGTTCCTTGCCATTTTTAAAACAAAACTGAAACGTCATTGATAAAGATACTTAAAACTAATACTAACCGCTCTATTTCAGCACTGCTGCGTATGTATGATCTTTTGTCAATAGTTTTAGACATTTTGTTGTAATTTCGTTATTCAAAAACTCACTTGTAATACAATTAAATGCCTTTTGCTTCCTCGTAACACACCACAATAACAAAAACAATGTGAAGTAAACAAACAACATGGCGGCGCGGTATCGTGGATCGGCGTGCTGTGATTGGTCGATTGGTGGAGTTTGACTAATCTAGCCCGCAAATTTTATTTCGCGGCAACTGAGATTGAACTAAGAAGGAGTTTAACTAATTAAGAACTTACTTTTAGAATATTGTTGTGGACATTGACATTTTGAAAAGCTTGTAATTAATTGTATATGGCTCGTAAAACATTTTTTTATTTATCTAACGATGCGAAATTTTATCCTTAACATGATTGCATTTAAAACTCATTTTCGATAAAATGGTAGTTTGCACAATTAAGAACTCGGGCGACGAAATCCTAAAATCTTCATTGCTCTATTAATAATATTATTTATATGGCTAATAAATGTAAGTTTTGAGTTAAAAATAATACCTAGATCATTTATTGTTTCTACTGAGTTTAATATAATTTTGTCAAGATTGTATTCATAAATGATCGGTTTCTTTATTTTATAAAATCTTATTATTTGATATTTACTAATGTTAAGTGCCAGTTTATTGCATATACACCAATTAAACAAGTTGTTTAAATTTTTTTGTAAAATTATGCAATCAGAAACATTTTTATTTTTTTTATATAATTTTAAATCATCAGCAAATAACAGGATATCAACATCGGAAAAAACGTCTACAATGTCATTAATAAATAAAATAAACAGTATTGGTCCTAAATGGGAGCCCTGTGGCGCACCACTAGTGGCAGAAAAGGCATTCGATATTACGTCATTTAACTTTACAAACAGTTGCCTATTTGTTAAATAACTCTCTACCCATTTAAGAAAGTTCCCGGTTATACCCATACTCCTTAATTTATTTATCAATATTTTATGACAAACTTTATCGAACGCCTTGCTGAAGTCAGTATATATCGAATCTACTTGACATTTGTCTGCAAAGGCATTCGCTATAAAGTTTTCATATATCAGTAGATTTGTCAGAGTTGATCTATTCTTCATGAAACCGTGTTGAAACCTTGTTATAATCCCATTTAATTTAAAAATAATTTTATCCAAAATAATTTTTTCAAAAAGTTTTGGAATAGTTGACTGTATACACACAGGTCTATAGTTGCGTATATCACATCCGTCAAAGTGTGACAAAATTGTGTTGCATCCTTAAAGGAAGCAATTATTCAAAAGTGCTCTTTTTAGTGTGCATTTCACGCTCAGCGAATTTAAAACGAATACTCAATGTACTGCGTGTGAAAAAAACATTGAAGTTCCGGCTGACTTTATATCATGTTCTGTATGTGAAGATGAATATCACATTTTGTGTGCGGATATAGCGGAAACTTCTCGCCGAAGGGCAAAATATCAATCTCAATTACAACAATGGAAATGTAAAAAGTGCATTAAAATTCCAAAACAACTAAACAGAAAATTATCGAGAATAACATGAATGAAATCAATCAAGACCTGACACCTGTTGCCAAAAATCAAACACAAATTACTCAAACAGCGAAGTCTACAACCGCACAGTCAGTAACCAGTGAAAATCTTGCATCATCATTCACAGATGGCTCTAATAAGCTGTTAACCTTGGAAATATTTTTGAAGGAACTAAACTTGACAAATTTAAAACTACAATGATCTCTTTTGTGGACAAGAAACTAAGCATTTATGATCAAAAATATGAAGCAATATTAATACAAAACAATGATCTACTAAAGTCATTCCAATTCATAAAGGAACAACAGGAAGATCTAAAAAATCGTGTGATTTCTATGGAAAAATCACGGGTTAAACATAATGCTGATCTAATCGAATTAAAAAACCAAAACTACATTTTAACTAATACAATCTCACAACAAGACGTCAAAATCGACAGACTATAGAATATATGTCTCAAATATGTAATATTGAAGTTAGAGGCATTCCAGAATCCGTCACTCATTTTTTTTTAATTTAAAAAAAATACATACATATACGATTTATAGTAAAAAATATGGTTCTTAAAGCTAATTACAATATATACATTTCTTTTTAACAAAACCACCCAATTCAAAAGAGAAAAAACATTTCTCGTGCTTGAATTTTGGAGAGTGCCAATGTGAAATGCGAATAGGTACAGAGAGTATGTTATTACAAGTACTTATATTATATATATATACTAGCTGACCCGACGAACTTCGTACCGCCTTAGAATCAATAGCTGTTGAATTAAATTCAATTTTTTTATTAAGTTAAAAATTACGCAATGAAGCAATTATCAATGCGCAATTGTCCGTGTTTTGTTTTTGTCATTATCAGAGATGGCGTTGTGTACGGATATATATTTTTGTGATTTTCTTACTTTTACAATTACTTACGGGAATTCGGGAGGCGGATACGGGTGCCGCCGCCCGAGAACCATTTATTGAATAACCAACACCTCTGCCATAGATCACCCCAAGTGGTTCGCTACGTTTCGTGATTTAGCAGGGGTGCCCGGGTTCATGAGGTGACTTATGTCCGGGTCTTGGCAGTTGATGCGCCTGGATCGAGAGAGACTGGTTGAGGGAGGCCTTTTGACCTTTCCAGCCGGACTCTCTCGACCCATTGCCTTGCACCACAGTTGGAGGGATGGATTCATACGTCCGTCACTCCCGGACACACTGACCCCCAGATTCCTACCCACCCCTCATACCTTTTTCCTTCCCAGAATTTTCTATCCTCCCCATTCCTTAAAAAGATCCTCCACACAGCATCCCCTAAGATGACATAGGTTCGAGAAATTATTTTCCTCAGGGCCTCCTGTGTGGAGCTTATGTAAAAAAATGCGTTTCATTTCAGAGATTTATTATAATTATTGCATTTTTTCTTTGGAGGTGTGCAGACATACGTTCACCATTTGCCTTATTTTCGACTATTGACATTTAGTGTGTAAGAAAGAAGGGCAGCATTATATGATTAAAAACAAATGCACAACAATCAACGCATTGACATTTGACGTTTTTGAATGTTTGGAATTCATGCACAGTTCAATATTATACACCTCACAATATTGCTGCAGTTTTTTCAAAATAGGAGAATTCGTTCCATACAAAATGTATTGGGAAAATAATTTTCTTTTTAACTATTTATTTCGTTCACTTTTGTGATGTTTTAATAGTTATTATCCTACCCGGGGCGGAGACAAATCCAACAAATCAAAGATCAAAATCAGCCCAGCCGTTCTCGAGTTATAAATAGTGTATTGTATTTACTCAATAGGTAAATTGTAAGTAGGTAGTAGGTACATAGCGTTGGTTTTAAACATTGATATTTTTTATTTTTTTTTTACTTTTTTTTTATTTCATAAATTTTTTTATTAGTTACAGATATTTGTTTTTTTGGCTACCACACTAGGCTAATGCCCGTGTTGTGGTAGTCGTACATTTAATATTTTAAATACGATTTAATTAAAACAGATGATTAAACATTTAAAAAAAAAATTAAGAAATACTTAAAAGTAAAGAGAAAAAAAAGAACATATTTTAAAAAAAAGTAGAAATAAAAATGAAAATTCAAATTTTGAAATACAAAAATTAATAATGATTAAATGTTAAGAGCTCAAGTGTTGTATATAAATTAAAACATATAAGTATATAAATGTTAAAATCCAATGTTGTACACGTGTTATAAAAAGAGAATTAGAATTACTTGACTATGTCAGTACTCAGAGCATTATATATTTTAGGAGCGATGAACCAGAATTGTCGTTGAGCGAATGAGGTGTTAGTTTTTGGGACCACGCAACCCAAGTTTGATGAAAAGCGGGTGTGTGCTTGATGTTGTGGAGCGATTAGTAGATAATTTTTTCGTATGTAACAAATGCTTGTTTTAGTAAATAGCTGTCGAATATCTAAGACCCTGATTTTTGCAATGAGTTCATTTGAGGGATGGGTAGGTTGACATTTAAAAATAATTCTCAGAATTATTTTTTGAACTAAAATAATTGGTTTAATAATGGATTCAGCACAACCACCCCATCCCACTATACCATATGTTGCTATGGATTGGAAAAGGGCAAAGTAAACGCTTCTTGTCTGTAAATCTAAGATAGGCCTAAGGGGGCAAAAAATATTGCAGAGTTTACGAAGTTTTTTACTGTGTCACCGATGTGATCTTCCCAACGTAGTTGGTTGTCTATGATTATTCCCAAATATTTAACTATTTTTGATGATTTGAAGGTCGAACACGTACAATTAATATTAGATGTGGTTTCTGGATGTTCTAAATTGAGTTGACACGAGTGGATGATTGGTTTAGGGCAGTTGTTGGGTATATTGTATTTGCGCATGGAAAATATCATATATTGTGTTTTGTCGATGTTAAGTGTGGGGAGGTTTGTGTCAAGCCAATGCTTTACTTTCATTAGAGCATTATTAGTTTTGTTAATAACTAATTGCCATATTTCATCTTCGAATATTAAGACCGTGTCATCAGCAAATGATAATATTTTTCACCAATATTCATAGCACATAGTGAGTTAATGTATTTAAGAAATAAAATTAGTCCTAGTATGCTACCTTGGGGTACACCACAGGAGACAGATAGTTTATTGCTTATATGTATTTTGTCAGATTGAATGAGAGTTTGTTGTGTTCGGTTTGGTAGATAGTTTTCAAACCATGTGTAGGCTACTTCAGTTATTCCAATCTGCTGCAGTTTTTTTAGCAGTAATGGATGTGAGACCGTATCAAATGCTTTTGCGAGATCGAGAAAAACAGCACGTGGTTTGCGACCAATGTCAAGATTATAGGAAACGATCTTTGTGAGGGCGGCTATTGCATCTGAAGTACTTCTATCTTTGCGAAAGCCATATTGATTGTCAGATAATATTTTGTTATCTTCGAGAAACTTACAGAGTCTATGTTTCACTGCTTTTTCTACAACTTTAGAGATTGTGCTTAGTAAGAATATCGGTCGGTAGTTATTTACAAATAATTTGTCTCCCGCTTTAAATATTGGAATTAATGTGGCCTGTTTTAGGGAGTTAGGAAAAATGCCAGTTTTGAAGCTTAAGTTGATTATGTGTTTAAGAGGGGATACGATGTAATTTTGAATGTGTTTGATTATTTTTGTCGAGATATGATCAATTCCCGTGGAGTTACTGTTTTTAAGAGATGCTATTAATCCTATAATTTCGAGTTCAGTGGTGGGAGTGAAGTGAAACTGGTTATAGCTCAGATTATTGATAGGTATATTATTTGCAAGATCTTTCTCCGAGACGCTGTTTCTATCTAAAAATTTTTTTGCTAAGTTGGTTCCAATGTTGGAGAAAAATTGATTGAAATGGTTAGATATTTTTCCACGGTCAGTATTTACATGTATTGTTTGGTCTTCGATATTAATTTTAACAATAGGTGTGTCAGTTTTATTAATATTGGCTATATCTTTTATGATATTCCAATTTTTTTTTTATCATCTGTAGCTTCATTGATTTTGTTTTGTAATAATCCCTTTTAACATTGTCAATTATTTTTTTAGAGTTGTTTCTATAACGTTTGTAGAATATAAGAGATGCATAGTCACTGGGGTTTTTCCTACAGAAGTTGTGAATCATATCACGCTTTCTGATACATTAGAGAATACCAGTAGTGATCCATGGTTTGAGTTTTGTGTCCGATCGTTTTATTTTACTTTTTGTATATGATGTTGCATTGGAAATGAAATGGATGGGCTGACAGTATTGTAAAAGTACATATAATAAAGTTGTAACAATTTTGTGCCTACAAATAACGCCTGTGTACTTTGCTTTCAATTTGATATGCTGATGAAATATTTTTAGAGGATATGTTCTAGTTTTTTTTTATTTTTTTATTATTGTGATGATGAATTTAAAATTTATAATTAATGACGGGTTGGTCTATTAGTTGTTTTATTTGGGATTTAAAAACTTAATTTTTTTCAGACTTGATTTTATACGGGAGAGCATTGAAAAATTTTATACCTTGATAATCATAATGGTGTTGTAATATAATATGTTTAATTTAAATTATTCATCATCATCACTCTTGGTTCTACAACCCCTGGTGGGTCTTGGCATCCTCAAGAGTCTTCCTCCACTCATCACGGTTTTGTGCCAACTCTCCCCAGTTTACAATATCCAAGGTGGATATATCTTTGAGAACGTTGTCGCTACGTCTTAAACTTGTTCTTCCCACTCCCAGGCTCCTTCGCCCTGTCGGTCTTGAGTTCAGCAGGGACTTTTGGACTCGGTCATTCTCTCTACACGACCCAGCCACCGAAGTCTTCCCAGTTTTATAAATTTTGTGACGTTTAGATCCTTAAACAGAGTATATAGCTCATTGTCATAACGTCTGAGCCAAAATCCATTTTCTGAAACCGGTCCGAAGATACGCCTTAAAATTTTCCTTTCAAAAACATACAGTGCTTTTTCATTCCTCTTAGTACCCAAGTCTCAGCTGCGTATGTGAGTACTGGTCTGATAAGTGTTATTATATTGTTAAATTAGTTTGTTGTTAAATTAGTTAATATGTAATTGCAGAACAAAATGGTGTAATAATATAAACGCTAGTATTTATTTTTTATGTGAAACTGAAGGAGAGACCCAACTGCTCCCGTCTGGAGCACGTGGGACCTTGGCATCCCCAGTAGGGGAATGTGGTGAAGCTGGTTTAATGGCGTTAAATAACACTCTTCTTCTTTGTGTGGCGTATCAGGTCCCCCCGACGTTGGCGATCACTCTTGAGAATGTCTCTCTGTCTTGCGCTGCCCGGAATAGCTCCTCCACACTTCTAATGCCGGTCCACTCTCGTATATTACGCAGCCAAGACATTTGTTTCCTACCAGACCCTCGGCGACCCTCTAATCTTGCCTTTCAATATTAAATGGAGCAAGTGATACTTCTCCCTGTTATGTTAAGATCTCTATGATACAACTATTGTCTATGGTTGATCCGGAAATGGGATCACACTTTGTACTCTCTGTTCAACATGTCAACTGGTATTCCAAATAAATGTTATCTCAAATAAATAAATCTTTTAATGTTAATAGCTAACATTATAATATGGTGTCAGAAGTTAAAAAACATCAAAGTCTCAAGTGTAAAGTTTATTATAAAATAATGCGTTACGTGAAATTATAAAGGATTGAAAAGATTCTAAGTGATTAAAATAAAATTAAAAATGGCGAGTGTAAACGCCTGTCCGCCAATGAGTTTCAATGGAAATCTATCACACAACTGGTCAAAGCGGATCTTAAAATTTCATTTATTTTATTCAATCAAGATACCGCCACAGATTCCAAAAAGGTTGCTCTACTTTTATTTTCAATGGGCGAGAATGCTATTGAAATTTTCAACGCATGAACCGATGTCGATAACAAGACAGCAAAATACGCCGTGGTTATTAAGAAGTTTGATGATTATTTTATGCCGAAAAAACATAAAACAATGGAGAGGTATAAATTTTTCACAAGAAGACAAAGAGAAGATGAAAATTTTCATGATTTTTTATTGTCACTTCGTAAATACTTCGTAAATCGTCATGCGAATTTGAAAATATGAAAGACGATATTTTAAAAGATATTTTTATCATAAATATGCACAAAAAACACTACAGAATTCGAGAAAATCTATTACAACAATCCGATATTGACACTGACAAAGCATTCAATATTGCTCAAAATATGTTGTTGTCAAATGAAGCTGTAACAGAACTTCAAGAAGAATTTCATTCTACTTGTGAAATACATAATATTCACAGACGTCGGGATAAATTAAGGAATACGTCAAGAAACCAAAGAAGTCCATCAAGGAATCGATTTGGAAGTCAGTCAAACCAGTACACAAGTCATAATCCAGTCGGAAAGGAAAGGTCATTTCAATTCTCGCAGAGAAGTCATTCAAAAGTTCAATCATGTAAACGATGCGGAGAAATTCATCGCACCAGATGTCCGGCAATGAGAGTTAAGTGCTACAAATGTCATTCTTTTGGTCATTTTTCGAAAATGTGCTACAGTAAAATAATAAATTCTAAAAATAACGTAGGAATGTTATTTTCTAATAATAATAGTGATTTAGATTTTAATATTGGTGCAATCAATTTAGACTTGATTAACTCGGATCAATATTGTCAAAATAATTCAATAGATAAGAGTGGTCAATAGTTTTAAATAAAAATACTCAGAAAATCTGTCAAAACAATTCAACTGTAAACAAACAAAGTTATGATTGTTACATGTCAAATTTATATATTCCAGTCAATGATTTTAAAATCAAGTCAGAGTCTAACAATGTGAATGAAGAATTATTTATAAGTCACATTAATATCCAAAATGTTAATAATTTGCATAATACAAATTGGATAATTGAAATAACAATTAATAATTGTAAAATAAATGCCATAATCGACACAGGAGCGATGGCAAATATAATTTCGTTAGAAAATTTTAATAAATTAAAAATACCTAAGTCATTACTAAAAAACACAAATGCTAAAGTGACAGCATTTGGAGGATTCAATGTACCTATAAATGGAGAATGTAATTTAAAATGTTATTACAATGAAAACAAAAGTCAATTAATAACATTCATAGTATGTAAATTTAAATGTTAAACAATAATTGTTTTAAAGATGTGTGAAAAAATGAATCTAGTTCAAAAAATTTATCAAAATTCTTTTGTGAACTATAAAAATACTGAAAATTTATTAAGGCAATATAACGATGTGTTTCAGGGTCTTGGATGTATACCGTACACATGTCATTTGTCAGTGGATCCGAACCTAATTCCAACAATAGATGCTCAACGCAGAGTTCCTTTCAAACTAATGGACAGACTAAAAGAGGCACTAGATGGAATGGTAAAACAAAACGTTATAGAAAAAATTACAAAACCTACAAAATGGGTGAGTTCGTTAGTCATCATAGAGAAGCGTGATGGTAAATTGAGGTTATGTTTAGATCCCAAAAATTTAAATAAGGCATTACAAAGGTCACATTATCCATTACCAACATTTGAGGATATTAGATATAGAAAAAAAGCAAAGATTAGCAAAAAAATTTTCTCATCTTGACGCAACATCAGGATATTGGTCAATTCCGTTAGATGAAGAAAGTGCAGAATTATGTACATTCAATAGCCCATTTTTTTTTTTTTACATTAACTCCACACAGGAGGCCCTGAGGAAAATAACTTCCCCCAGGGCCTATGTCATCTTTGAAGATGCTGTGTGGAGGGTCTTTTTGAGGAAAGGAAGGAGTGAACACGGGTCTTGAAGAGACCAATGTTGTAGGAGGGAGGAAACACCGAGGCCGGCAAATCGTTCCACAGCCGAGCCGTTGAACTCAAGAACGAGTCATAGAAACGACCCGTTCTCATGTGACTAATGTCAACCGTGTACAAATGTTGGGGGCGTGTTTGGCGTGTTTCCCGACTATGCACCGGTGCCGAGGGGATCAATGACGCTAGTTCCTCGGAGCATCTTCCATTGTAATACCGGTAGAACAAGGACAGCATTCCCACCTGACGCCTGTGCTCTAAAGATTGCAGTCCGTCTGTTAAGATATTCGGGCCCATTAGACCATTCGGGAGATATTTTTTCAAACGTTTACCTTTTGGTATTAAAAATTCTTCAGAAATATTTACTAGAGTAATGAAAGAATTATTTGAAAATATTGAAGGAGTAATTGAAATTGCGAATATGAATAATCATTACACAGCAGATGTAGCAGTAAAAAATTAAAAATCAATTTTCAGTCGACATGGAATACCATTAGAATTAGTCAGTGATGGAAGTCCACCATTCAATTCAGTCGCATTCAAATCATTTACGTATGAATGGGATATTTATCATATAACAACAAGTCCGTATCATTCTCAGTCAAACGGACAAGTAGAAAGTTCAGTCAAAATCGTAAAAAATATTTTAAGAAAATGTCAAGAAGATAAAACCGATCCATATTTGTCATTATTACATTATCGTACAACACCAAAAGAGAATTTACCTTCTCCGTCACAATTATTAATGTCAAGACAACTTCGTTGTAACTTACCGTCTACTAAAAGTCAGTTAAAACCAAAAGTAGTCAAATTTAAAGAATATAAAAAAGAAACAGAAAATCGTCAAAATAAAATGAAAAAATATGCCGATAGAGGTAGTCAGGATTTAAAACCATTAAATATTGGGGATAAAGTAATTTTTAAAAGAAAACCAGAAAGTCATTGGGAGCCAGCAATAGTAAAAGAGTTGTGGAATAAAAGTCCAAGGTCATACATAATTGAAACTTCAAATGGAAATAAATATAGAAGAAACAGAATTCATTTAAGATATGATAAGTCAAATGAAAATAATAACAATAGTCAAGAAAAAAGTCAACAAGACAGTCAATCATCAGAAGTAATAAATAAAAGTCAGAATACTAGTCAAATGTATTTTCCAAGCTTAGATTTTGCGGTTCCATCTACCTCAAGTCAAGTCATTACCAGATCAGGAAGAGTTGTGAAGATTCCTGACAGATACATGTAAAACTAATTGAAGATGTTTACATAAAATACAAACATATTATATGTTTTAATTTTGTTTATGTAAAATGCATAGTCCCTAACAAAAAATATTTTATTTTGGTTTATATAATTTCATGCAAATGTAAATGCATTGTCTAACGAAAAAGACTGTTTTTAGTTTGTTAAAAAACATTAAATATATATCTAAGTTTTCATAATAATTTTTATTAAAAATGTCATAATTTAGTATAAGTAAAAATATCGAAAAATATTTAGAGACAAGAGATGAAAATTCAAATTTATTATGTTAATTAAAAAATAAAAAATATTTATTTTTTTTATAAAACAAAGGGAGATGTTATGTTAAGATCTCTATGATACAACTATTGTCTATGGTTGATCCGGAAATGGGATCACACTTTGTACTCTCTGTTCAACATGTCCACAAGTATTCCAAATAAAGGTTATCTCAAATAAATAAATCTTTTAATGTTAATAGCTAACATTATAATACTCCCCTCGAAGTATATGACCCAGATATGAAATTTTCCTGATTTTGATTAATGTAAGCAGTTCTCTATCTGCTCTAACCCGCCTGAGAATTTCTGTGTTGGTGATCATGTCGGTCCATGGGACCTTGAGCATTCTCCGGTGAAGCCACATTTCAAAAGCCTCTAACCTGTTCATGGTATTTACTTTCAAGGTCCATGTTTCACATCCATAGAGCAAGACCGACCACACATAGCATTTTAGCATTCTCTGTCTTAGTTTTAAGTTGATATTGTCATTGCAGAAAAGGGATTTCATTTTAATGAACGCAGTTCTTGCTGCTTCAATTCTGCATCTAACCTCTACATCTGGGTCAAGAGTCTCCGTGAGAATACTGACGAGGTATCTAAATCTTTCCATCTTTTCGACATTGCAACTGTATGAGACCACTTATTTGTTCCATACAAATACTATAAACAATAGGGCGCTGGACTCCGATCGTCACTTCGGTTTTGGGAGATAATAACAACTCAGAGACTTCTTGGGTAATAATCAAATATTTATTTTCAGGCGGTTTTTATACTAATTTTTGCGTACACCTGTTTTGAAGGAAAACGTAAACATGTTTTCATTTCTGCACCTGCTGTTTATCTGGATTATCCCAGGTGTTCCGAAGCAGGTGTCCGGTATATTAGTTTGCTATTTTGAATAACAAACTGGTTTGGACACGAAGCGTTTTCTTGCATGAGTTGACCTCATTTCTCCAGCTGTGATAATGCAAGGTGTTTTGGTTTTTGAATAACACGTGCAGTTTTTCATGTAACATTTCGCAAGAATCGACTTGTCAATATGTTGTTTACTCTTCTCTGAACAGGTGGTAGGCAATAATATTTTAAAGGAACACGTGCGGCGATCAGCTGCAAATTTTAACGTAAACAAGATCTGGTGCATCAAGACGTCTGTTACAGCAACCATTTAACTGTATCGCTGATTCAGAGTGATCCAGTCGTCCAAATGTCATCCATTTAGTTTTATTGGCGTTGATTGTTAGGCCCAGTTGCTCACCAGCATTATTAACAAGATTTAATAGGTCTTGGAGGTCATCGATACAGTCAGCTAGTAATACAGTATCATCTGCGTATCTTATGTTATTAATGACAACTCCGTTGATCTTCAGACCCTTCTCAGTATTACTTAGGGCTCTTTTAAAGACATAGTTGGAATAGAGATTAAACAATATTGGCGACAGGATACAGCCTTGCCGTACTCCACGCTGAATGGCAATTGCATTAGAACTCTCATTCCCATGTCTTATTTCTGCTGTTTGGAACCAATACAGGTTTTTAAAAATTCTGGTCTTTGGTGTCAAAATTACAATCCGCAAGCATTTTCATTAGGTCAGCATGTTTCACCCTGTCAAATGCCTTTTCGTAGTCAATAAAACAGGCAAAGACTTCCTTTCTTTGGTCACGACACTTTTGCAATAGTACGTCGATAGACAATAATGCTTCACGCGTCCCAAACGCATTTCTGAAGCTCAACTGAGTGTCATCCAAGTCCTGCTCGCACTTATTGCGTATCCTGGCATGTATTATTTTAAGGAATAATTTAAGGACATGACTCATCAGGCTTAGTCACTGTACTTAACCGATAGTCACTGCACTTCTTAGCGTATTGTTTTTCAGGCAATGTCACGAAGGTGGATTTTAGCCAATCTTGGGGTATATTCCCTGTGTCATATATAGAGTTAAATAACCTCAACAGGTAGTCAACATTTTAATCATTAAAGAGCTTCAACACCTCAACTGGAATATTGTCTGGTCCGCACGCTTTTCTATTGTCTGAAGTCTTTATCGCATGAAGAATTTCTGATTTTAAAATCGATGGTCCATGCAATTGATCATTAGGAATATTAATATCAGGTCTAATATCTTTGAATGTATCATGAATATACTTTTCCCTTGTTTGTAAAATATCTTTTTCATCCAATATTAATTTATTGGAATCGTCAAGTAAACATGATGGAGTAATTCTTCTAGAAGTGCCCGTAATTTCCTTCAATTTTTTGTGAAGTTTGAATTCATTGTGACTACGACTGTACGCCTCTAATTCTTCACACTGTGACTTTATCCATTCTTCTTTGGCCTTTTAAATTTCATGTCTAATCGTTCTTTGTAAGTTTTTATATTGTGTCTCATTATGTTTGTGTTTACGTCTCTCATCTATTAAGTTCAAAATGTGGTCAGTCATCCAATTCTTTTTTATAATTTGCTTATCAGCTTTCAAATTTGTATCACAGGTTTCACATATAATTGACTTAAGGTTATCCCATTGTGTTTGTATTTCTATCGATGGATCACAAGGGAGTAGCTTAATATTATCGTTCAAAGTCTGAGATACCTTATTTCTGACCACTTCTTCGTGGAGTTTCGAGATATCCATTTTAATTTTGTTTTTGGGCTTTTTTATTTGTTTAAGCGTAAAACAATATCGACAGTTAACAAAACATGGTCAGAACCAATGTCCGCACCAGGGTACGTGGTGACTCTCTTTACAGAGTTCCTGAATCTATGATATACTAATACATAGTCAATTTGGTTCCTGACAATATCATAGATTGTTCCATCCTGAGGTGATCTCCATGTATAAAGCCTTCTTTTCGGGAGTTTGAACCAGGTATTTAATACAACCATATTTTTATCCTGGCAGAATTCATATAGTCTATTACCTCTTTGATTGCTTATGCCTAAGCCATATTCAACTATATGAGAGCGGCGACCTTCACCAATTTCGGCATTTAAGTCTCCAATGACAAAATTGACTTCTCCTCCTTTCAAACTTTGCAATGTACTGGCTAGTGAGTCACAAAAAGATTCCACATCACCATCATATCTCACTTCCGCTGTTGGTGCGTACACTTGAATAATATTAATGTTGATGGGTTGACAGTGTAATTGTAATAATATTATTCTGTCCGAGATGGGTACAAAATTCTTAACAAATTTTACATACTTCTCCATGACAAAGATAGCAACTCCGTTTAGACGGTTTCTGTCCTGTGGGTCACTTCCTGAGTAGTATAGATTTCCCTCCTCATGTTGGTGTATGCCGCTGCCATCCATCTCAGTTCACTAATTCCAAGGATATCTACTTTTAATCTTTCCATTTCCATTTCCTGTATCGTATTATCCAATTTACCGCTGTATAAACTTCTAACATTCCATGTTCCTAATCTTATTTTTTTCCTAATCTTATCACTATTTTGAGCGGGGAAATTCTTCGCACCCCTGGCACATTTAAGGGCCGCCCGGGACTCGGGGCCATTGGTTGGTTTCTCTCCATAGTGATATGCTGGGAAAAGATACTGGAGTGGTTTCCCATTGCCTTCTCCAGGGATTTTTCTGTAGGGGTTACCTTCTCTTAGCTGAGCTGATCCGGTTTTATGGTGCCGGAAACTCGCCATTCGCCCTCTCCTTATCTGCTACGACCACGATGTTAGGGTCAGTGGTCATATTGCCTGGGACTCGCGGGATCATAAAGACCACTCTGGGACGCTAAGGAGTAGGGCTTACTGGAAATGTTGCTGATGTTATTTCAAGATGGCGTATCACGGTATTTTATAGGCCCACATCCCCCAGCAGGAAAATGTTCCACCGTGGCCTTTCCAGTCATTGAGCCCCTAATATAAATAACACTAATCGATCAAATAAAATTTACTTGCGTACGCCGGGATTCTAACACGCGACCTTCGGATTGCTAGTCGAGAGCCTTACCCCATGTCCATGAAGGCCGTGGTCAGGGGGTGGGGCATTCATTTCTACGCCAATGAAAGAACTAGCTCGTGAGCTTGGTGTAGGAGTTAAAATAATATGTCTAAATATAATATTTCCGGCACGTTCTAGAGTGGAAGATACTCTCGGGATCGCCCTGGTGTAAGATCACCATTCAAAATTGAAGCTTTACTTGAAATGACTTTAGCCGAGTTTAGTGAACAGATCTGAATAGCCGGGCACTTCTCCACATTTCTCTTTTCCATCTCCATCCCCTCCCCACTTCCTTCAACCTCACAAAATATGTGATATAACCCTTAATTGGCGATGCCATAGACTCTTGTAAGATATTCACATAAAAAATGTTAAATTGATTACTTTCGTATTTCCTCTTTTAAAAACTTTTAGTTTAAAAACTCTTCTCACGTTATTTCTATTCACGTTCCTTTTACAAATATTTTATTAGTTCTTAGTTCATACTAAGACTCAGGAAATTCATTTTCTACTATTTCACAGCGTATATTGAAAAGTTTTGAGTATGGAACAGCCAAAGTACTCTCGCTTGCGCATACTCCACGTTTTGTATATAATTTGCGTAGTATTCAATTGCAAAAAACTTTAAAAAATGTAAGAACTCATTTGTACTTGAGCGTATGTAAAACGCTCCATAAAAGTTCCGTGTAATTCCTGTCCCGCCATAAAAACTAATCGTCTTAATACGGCGAGCGTCTCGTTCACGTGTACGTTGTACAAATGTACAACCATCACCAATAATAACAGCAAGAACTTGCAGAAAACACGTATCAACTAGGACTAGGTAATATCTGGAGTAAAAATATCCTGAAACGTGCTTTCAACGAGCTTTCAGGCAGTTTCAGGTAAAGCACGAGAAAGCTCTGGTAGGCTAGCGGAAGCGGAGGCCTACCAACTACGTAAGGTCAAACGTCTTTTGACCCAGTTCGCGAAAGGTCACCCACTGCGCCTGAATATATGCAACGAATATGGCCTTTAATGAGGCCTGATTATTTTTATAATCTATGTCTCCATTCGAATGAGAGCGTATGTCGTATATTATTGCGTGTGTTTGCTAATCGAAGCATTTGCTCAGTTTTTGGCTCATTGAAAGTCACAACATAATGTGTTTCTTTGTTTGTAACATTATCACGTGTAACTTAATATCGTAATTAAATTTATTATTGTGTTTGACTTAATGACAAATGAATTAATTATAATTAATAACTTATTTAAATTAAGTATATTATTAACTATTATGTTTATTAATAGTTATCATTAAACCAATTATTTCAATGATAATTACTAACTTAATTAAATTTTTTTTTTGTTCATATGAAGCGGATACTTTGTGATGTGACATTATTAATATAAAATAAAACAATAACTTTTAAACACCACTTTTATTTTTATACTTTATGCCGACCGGGTTTCGCTACAACCGTAGCTTCATCAGGGCAGTATAATACTCTACTAACATTAGGTTACATTTGTGTTATAATATATATTTTACCAAAAATGGGCTGGACTCGTCAAGTGGAGGGGGAAGAAGGAGGCATAGATGGAGAATTGGGAAGGGAACGGACGTGTTCTTTATCAATAGGGAACAATCTTAGTATGGGACTTTTATTTAAATTAAGTTGGTTATTTACTACCTTACTGTTAGTGTTTATGGCTTTCCTAAGTTCAAGTGCCTCTAAATTTTCCGGATAAGTTATAAATATTATTTTAAGGTTAACAAATCGATAAAATGCATGAAGAATGGTAAGGCTGTTGGTTTCGACAATATTGCTGCCGAATACTTTAAAGGAGATAGCCATATTATTCTCACATGGTTGTGCAAACTTTTTAACCAGTGTTTAGAGGAGGGTTACACACCATTAGATTGGAGAAGGGCTGTAATCATGCCGTTATACAAAGGTAAAGGGTCACGTATGGAATGTGGAAATCATAGGGCTATTAGCCTGCTAAGTTCAGTCGGCAAGCTGTACGGAAGAATATTGATTGAAAGGGTAAGAATGGAAACAAAGGATAAAATTTGGGATGTGCAAGGTGCCTTTATGAGTGGAAAGGGATGCATGGACCAGATTTTCTCCTTGCGTATGCTTACTGAGAAGTTTCTGGCGAAAAACCAGAAACTTTTCTGCGCCTTTGTAGATTTACAAAAAGCATACGACCGAGTCGACAGGAAAAAGCTATGGAAGGTTTTGTCCAAGTATGGAGTGAATACAAATCTCATACAGGCAATTGCGTCTCTGTACGAGGGAAGCGTTGCGTGTGTTAGGGTGAACGGTGGTTTTACGGGGTGGTTTGACATCACAAAAGGTGTCAAGCAAGGCTGCGTAATGTCACCATGGTTATTCAATCTATACATGGATAATTGTATGCAAGAATTGAAAGAGGTGGGATTGGGCGCGAAATTGAGTAATCTGAAAGTATGTTGCCTGTTGTATGCTGATGATGCGGTGCTGATTTCTAACACTATGGAAGATCTACAGTCTCTCGTATCTAGGATGAACGAAGTATGTATGAAGAATGAGCTAATGATGAATGTAAGTAAGTCTAAAGTCATGGTGTTTGAAAGGGAGAGTACGAAAACAGTATGCAACATAGTTGTGAATGATGAATATTTGGAGCAGGTGGATGAGTTTGTTTATCTGGGTAGTATGTTTACGAGAGATGGGAAGGCTGAAAGAGATATTGAAAGAAGGGTGAATGCCGGTAACTCCATTAATGGTGGACTGAATGCCGTTGGCGCTAATAAAAAACTGTCAAAAAAAGCGAAGCTAGCAGTCCACAATGGAGTCCTGGTACCTACCCTGATGTATGGCAGTGAGGCATGGAACTGGCAGAGGAAGGATGAAAGTAAACTGAATGCTGTTGAAATGAGATCCCTGAGACGTATGTGTGGTAAAACAATGTATGATCGTGTGAGAAATGTGGATATCCGCAAAGAATGTAAGGCTGATGTAAGCATAATGAGTAAGATTAAGAAAGGGACCCTCAGATGGTTCGGGCATGTAGAGCGAATGAACGAAGGGAGTAGTGTAAGAAGAATATACGACGTGAATGTGAATGGTAGAAGAAGTCGGGGACGCCCGAGGAAGACATGGCACGATCAAGTGAATCAGATACTTGAGTCGGGTCATGTCAAAAGCCAGAATAATAGAAGAGAATGTATGAGACGATGTATGAATGTGAGTGAGGCAAAGAGTGTGTGCCAAGACTGAGTTGTTTGGCGGTCCGTCCTCTCTGCCTACCCTTGCGGGGAAACGGCGTGATGGTTAGTTAGTTAGTTAGTAACAAATCGTCGTTGGATCGCCAAAAACTGTATTTTTTCAACCTAAAAGCACCTTAAACCCATTCTGTCGCAATGGTATGTAATCAATTATCATATACATGATGCTCGTAAAATAGTGGAACTGGCGGAAAAATGGTGAATCTACATCATACTCGTACATCATATTCGGAGTAACTTTTTGATAGGAGATTTCGTTTTCGGATAAATCGAGTCCAAATTTGGAATTCTTTTGGCCAAATTTGAAAAAATGAATCATCGCTATGTTTTCCAGCAGCTGATTGTTGTATTTTAATACGTTGAAGCATAGACCCGGATACAAAAGTTTTATTTACTTTTAGATGCTGAAAAAAATCGAAATGTTGTGGTCGAAAAGAACGTTTTTTGGGATATCGATTAAACAGTTTTCCGCTTTCTGAACACCGTGTATAACCAACACAAAGCATATCTTTCGTTTTGTTCTCATCTATCATTCAATCTGTTCTAATGGGATGAGGTGGGAGTGGGAGCTACCAGACTCATCTCATTTCTCACTAACTAGATGGATTGTGTGGTAACTGGTAACACGACCGACAAAGGTGGAATTTAATTCATTAAAACTTGCAGAAGGAAATAGGGGAGAAGAGGATTACCAGGTAAAATGCAAATTAAATCATAAAACTAGTTGGGCATAATTTGATGATCAAATAAACTTGACATTTAATATTAACCATGGGAAGAAAGATCTGCATAATGTGTTCTATGTCATACATATTTTTTTTATTTTAACTTTATAAGTAAAACCTCAAATTTTAATATTTAATTAAATGAAGACAATATAAGCGAAACTCAATCGAAAATCTGGAAACAGAAAAATCAGAAAAAGATATTGTTCCAGAGGTGTCAATATCTTTTATGACTATGGCATCCCCGTTTGTTGTATGTTGTGAGTCTAAAAGTAGTGGGGAGGGGACGATGGTGGGGAAGAAGAAGGTGGGAAGACTATTCAGGTCTGGTCAATAAACACGGCTAAAGCCATTTCAAGTAACATTTCCATTCTGAATGGTGTTCTTACACCAAGGTGATATACTGAGAGTATCTTCCACTCTGGAATGTGCCGTAAATATACTGTATATTATTTTTAATGAATAAATGGTGAAATAACACAAATTTGTTAAATAAAATGCAAATTAACTCTCATCGTGAAATACGTGGAGACAGAATGAGATCATAAAAGGTTGGCCAATAAGCTTAAAAAATTAAGAATTTATCGAAAAAAATCACTCATGTACATTGACTTTCTTTTTCAAATTTTTGATTTAGAGTCTCTGATATTGGCTTCAGTTATTAAATATTACAATTTGAAGTTTTACTCATTAAGTTAAAATAAAGACAATAAAGTTATTTATTTACGTAAATATAAGATTTTATGTTAAAGCACCGAAGAATAATGTTAGCTAACTCATGAACAATAATAATAAAAAATAATTGTAATCTGAACCTCGCTTTATTTTATTTCTTCAACATGAATATACAAAATCATTTTATTCCCCAGATAAACATTGGAAAAATATCGGAATCTAATTGGATTAAACTGGATTCAAGGCTTTCCCTAGATGCCTGCGCTGATTTAACTAAACAAAAATACTGTAAACCTTTTTGTATCCTGTTTTATGATATTATTATGAAGGTAGCGTAATCTCATATTTGAGAATGAATTTCTAATGCACGTTCACAACATCGCTCATGTAGCCTTTACCGCCCCTCAACTGTGTCATACCGTCCTCCAACTTTAATACACCCCCAACTAATACTCCGCCGCCAACTATATACCGGCCGGGCTTGGTTCTCGATTGCATTCTGAAAGTTACAGTGGGTACTTGAGAAGCCATATGCGACCCTGTATCCTTTAATCCCCGTGAGTCCTCCTGCGCTGGTACTCAGTGTCGCAGCATGAAGGTCTCTTGCACTTGCATGCGATGGTTAGTCAAATGAGATTTCTCTCCCAAAAGACTCACTGTTGACTTATTGATGGGCTGGAAAACAGGTTGTGTTGATAAACTTGTCATTTGCGATTCATATCACAAGAGTTTGTAGATAATTTAATTACAACAATTCGCCGCAGAGCTCCTGCACATCAATGATGTTGATATTAGAATAGACAGTGGAATCTCATTCCAAAGTTTTGATGATGAATAGCTGAATAGCTCACATTCAGCAGTTTTATGTCTGGGGAGAACATGTAAATGGTCTCTTTGGCGTGTACTGTGTGCATGCGAGTCACGGAACCACTGCAGTCTATCTATAGAATATATATATATATATATTCTATTATATATATATATATATCAGTGAGAACAGGTTTTTCTATGAAATAGAAACTCAAAGTTGAATCCACTTCAACTTTCATTCTACTAATTGACCATAGATTCTCGTAGAAGGCAGCAAACTGAATAAAAGTACTTAAATGCCCCGGTGCCTTCAGATTTTTCTAATGAGTTGTTCACGATCTCACGAAGCACAACATTATTTTTTAGATTATTACTATTTATGTAACAATGTTCGAAGTAAAAAAAAACGAATTAAAATTAAAGTTTTAAAATCGCCAAGCGTGTTTTCTTATATTAGGTCCTTACATATGAAATTGGCGTTTAGCCGTACTGGCAACTTTGATCTCAAATATCTTCTCTTTGGTTAGGAATTGCAAATTCAAATTTATACAGCTATTTACTCATGCATTTATGTTTTGAAAATTATAATTCATTTGTTTTTTTCCTTAATTGTTTATTTTCTTTGCGTCACTTAGTTTACAAAATGGAAAACTTGAAATATCGCGTTATTTACGAGTACGAGTTCCACCGTGGCACCAGTGCTGCAGAAACGGCTCGAAGGATTAATGATGTGTATGGCGACGGTGCCGCAAAAGAAAACACAGTTGTGTTGTGTTTTTTTGTGTGTCGTTCACTACAGCTTTCTTAAATCTGGCCAGACGATTCCGGCAGATGTATATTGTCAGCAACTGCAAACCATGATGAAAAAGCTAGCTGCTAAACAACCGAGGCTGGTTAATCGCTCTAGGCCACTGCTGCTTCATGACAACGCTAGACCACACACTGCGCAACAGACGGCTACCAAATTAGAGGAGCTTCAATTGGAATGTCTAAGACATCCACCGTACTCTCCGGACCTTGCCCCAACAGATTACCATTTTTTTCGAAATTTAGATAACTTCTTGCAAGGGAAAAAATTCAACTCCGATAGGGCAGTCCAAACCGCCTTCCAAGATTTTATTGATTCCCGTCCGAATGGTTTTTTTAGTAAAAGGATCGATGAACTACCTATGAGATGGCAAAAGTGCATAGATAGCAATGGTACATACTTTGATTAAATAAATATATTATATTTAAAAAAAATCGATTTTATGTTCCTCCCATACAAAACGCCAATTTCATATGTAAGGACCTAATATATAGGGCGAGACAAAGCAACTTGCTTATTTGAATTTGTCGCTGTGAAGCGATGTTTGCTGCGTGGAGGGTGTAGCTCCAGCATTATGGAGTGGACGAAGGTGGAGCGCGTGTTTTTCAAAGCCGCTCAAGCATCGCCAGACAAGGTGCATTTCGTACCCATTTCAATATTGATGTTTCATGGGTAAACCACTTCAGAAAAACTGGTGATGTGAAGAAAAAAACCTTGGCTTCCACGAAAAGCGTGGTCACCCCAAAACGTTGAAATGGTAAGGCTTTCTGTTTTGAAGTCTGCTGAGGCAAATCTTTCATTAAGAACTAAAATTTCATCCCTATAAATTGGCTGTGGTGCAGGAACTTAATCCAAGCGATTTCGTTGCTCGAGAAAATACATAAAAAAACGAAAATTCCGAGTTCCATTTTTTTTTTTTTTTGTGCATTACAGATTAATATAATCCTATTACAATACAAATAGAATATTAGATTGGATTATGTACATGTAGATACATTGTACATACAACATAAATACACGATTGTGTATCACATCATCTGATTGCTTAAATAAAATTACAATAGTTTTAAGATTTTCACGGCCAAAAGCATTTTCGTTATTTGTTTTTGGGGTGTTATGCCGTGTTGCGCTACCTCCTTCTTTAGCCAACGTTTCGGACATAGTTGCAGTGTCCATCATCAGGGCAGATCCGGCAGATCCGGTAGATGTGTCACATCTACAGGATCTGCCGGATCTGCCCTGATGATGGACACTGCAACGATGTCCGAAACGTTGGCTAAAGAAGGAGGTAGCGCAACACGGCATAACACCCCAAAAACAAATAACGAAAAAAAAAATTACAATAATACATATTTTAGAGCTCTTGCCTAAAATTACTCTTGAAACGTTCAAGACTAATGTTGAAAATGTCAAGCGACCTAGAGATATCATTTAGCAGTACCATACCTCTTGTCATGCTGTGCTGGGCCAGAACATCTGTTCTGCCATGTGGGATACAGAGCAAGTCGTAGTGGCGATTAATATCAAGAATAGTAGAGGTCCCTAGTTTGACCCCTGAGGTATTCCTGAAAATGCAGGGAATTCTCTGGACTCTTGACCACTGATGCATACATACTGTGTTCTGTTTTTTTAAATACGTCACAAAAAACTATATATAAAAAAACTATAAAAAACTATAAACTATATATCGTAGTATATTGAGAATAATGGACGCCTTCTGCCTGATATCATCTTTTAAAATTATGAAATCATGACATTCAAATGTTGTACTTAATGCGGTCTAAAGAATTAAATAAACATAAATCTGCATTACTTATTTTTTACTTGAGTTCCTAAATGAGCAAGTTGCTCTGGCCGCACCCTTTATTATCTACATATTTTATTGTTCCTTCAATTGCTCTAATTAATATCAGTCAAGCGTTGATTTTCTTTCAATTGTATTTGAATTTAACACTTCAATAATTCTACTAATTTAATAAATTTCTTAACGATTCAAGTAATTAGAATTTGATTAATTATCGAAAGTCATTCATTCATTAATATTTCTACTTCGCGCATTCACAATAAAATGATAAGTTCGTTTATTTTCTTAAATCAAATATTTTTAATATTTTTCCTTTACTTGCAGAATGTCAACAACAATTTCCAAATTACATTATTTTTCCATCCAACATATAACTGAAAAGTCTTGTAACTAGGGTAGTTTTAACTCCCTACATCCGGCTTGCACTGGATCTAGGGTCCACGCTGTCAATGTTTAACTATTTTCCACTGACCGTTGGCTATTTCAACAGAATCAACATCAAGCGCCTTTACTATTTTTATTTTATTTTTATGAAAGCCTTCTTAAAACAATGTTTGTTGAAATTTGACACGACATAACTCAAATTGAGTTCGTTTTCTGCCCTCTGGGACTATTACGAACTTAAATAGAATGTTGACCTTCGTGCGGAAGGTTTACCCATATTCATATATTGTTAAAAATGCATTAGGTTACCATATATGCTTTGGTGTAAAAGTTATGACGCACTTTTATAAATATTGCAAACTCATCTAACGCACTCGTAGTTAACCACTCGAGCGACAGTGCGATTTTTAACTTTTTCCTTCGATTGCTTGTGATTCTTTGGTGACCGTTTTGAATATTTTCCGCTGACATTAAAAAAATCTTACCTCTGAATTTTAATATGGAAAAATAAAAAATAAAAATAATGCATCTAGGGAAAATTTTCCAAAATCTGACAGCAAAGCAATCCGAGGTATTTTAAATGGTGCCATATTGTGGCAAAAAGCGCTCCAGTGGTTATTGTTGTGACACAAAACGGGGAAGGACTTCAATAAAAACCCTCTAAATTTTTTTTACATTAACTCCACACAGGAGGCCCTGAGGAAAATAACTTCCCTCAGGGCCTATGTCATCTTTGAAGATGCTATGTGGAGGGTCTTTTTGAGAAAAGGAAGGAGTGAACACGGGTCTTGAAGAGACCCATGTTGTAGGAGGGAAGAAACACAGAGGCCGGCAAATCGTTACACAGCCGAGCCTTTGAACTCAAGAACGAGTCATAGAAACGACCCGTTCTCATGTGACTAATGTCAACCGTGTACAAATGTTGGGCGCGTGTTTGGCGTGTTTCCCGACTATGCACCGGTGCCGAGGGGATCAATGACGCTAGTTCCTCCATAGTCCTCCATATCACAATACATTTCATAAAACTGTCTTAACTTGTAAAATTGACATAGTGACGCCATCTACCCACGAGATATAATAATTTATTTTATTTATTTATTTATTTGTTTATTAAGACATACACAGTACATTATAATACAGATTATAAGGTATGTTAAATTAAATTATTACATGGTTATGTACTTATTACGTAAGTCCATAGAATGTCATTTGGTAATTACGCCTGAGATATGAACCGGTCTTAAAACTTAATTATTGAATGAATGAAGTAATAATAATAAAAAGGAAGAAAAAGGGGGGGGGGAGATAAGGAGACATTTTAAAATCAAGAATTATATGCTCACTAATTGTAATTGACTGATTAAAGTTTAATGAAAAGTTAAGTGTAAGTAATTTTAAAACAATTATATCACGCCAAGAAATTTAATAAATTAGTTTTGTATGTTTGCAAGGAATCATGGAAAATGTCTAAGTGTAGTAATTTTTCATAGTGGTTATAAGTTATGATTGCGCGAGTAATTGGTGAGTTACTCGCTGCATTAGTGTTATTGGATTCTATATGAAAAAGAGAAGTGGGCATGGTACGCCTCATTGGGACATTTAAACCAATAGTGGATAGCAATTCAGGACTATCTATTTTATTATTTAGCAGGTTATACAGAAACAGCAGATCTGATAATGTGCGTCTTTTTTGTAAACTTAACATGTTATTTGTAGTTTTGTTTTATTTCTTGAAAAAATATTTAGAGAATTTATTCTGTATACTTTCTACTATATCTATGTACACCTTATATTGAGGATTCCATACCGGGGACGCATACTCCAGTGGACTTCTGACCAAAAAACAAAACAACATTTCAAGAGTCTTAGCACTTTTGAAAACTTTACATATTCTTAATAGGAAACCTAGCATCTTGTAGGATTTTGATATTATGTTAAAGGAAAACAATCACTTTGTTTGTAACCACGATTTATTGATTTAATTTTTATTTACCGACCGGTTTCGCTTAATACAAGCATCTTCAGGGTGTAAATTACAAACTGTTTTTAATTTACACCCTGAAAATGTGAAGTTTTTAATTTACACCCTGAAGATGCTTGTATTAAGCGAAACCGGTCGGTAAATAAAAATTAAATCAATAAATCGTGGTTACAAACAAAGTGATTATTTTCCTTTAATTAATATGTCAAACCACAAAGTGACTGCTTTCTACCAAAATATTGATATTATGTGTTCGATATGCTTATCAAAAATTAATTTGTTGTCTAAATAAACACCTAGATCTTTACATGTAGACGTAGATTGTAAAGGTTTATTATTCAAGTTGTAAGAATAGATGATTTTATTTTTATTTCTAGTAAATGTAATTGAGTGACACTTAGAAATGTCTAAGGACAGTAAATTTGATTCACAATACGCGCACAAATGATCAAGATCGCTTTGTAATTCTATACAACCAAATAAAGACTGTACAGGTTTAAAAATTTTCATATCATCCGCATATAACACAAAGTAACTATTTTGAAAGCATACATAGATGTATTTATGTAAATATTAAATAAGAGTGGTCCGAGATGCGACCCCTGGGGCATACCCGAGACGATTTCCGTTAAACCGTTGACAACCGTGATTTAGTGCCGATTACTGACATATGATGCGATCCATCTATAGAGATCACCGTGAATTCCTAGACTAAATAACTTATGTAAAAGAATATAGTGATTAACACGGTCAAATGCTTTGGAATAATCAGTATAGATGGCATCTACCTGGCATCGCATATCCATTTAAGCATGAAGAAAATTTATAAAAGACACAAGATTCGAGGTTGTGGAGCGATTTCTCATAAAGCCATGTTGATTAGTTAAGAGTGAAGGTGAGATGGTAGAATATAAATTGATCGTAAACAATTTTTTCCAAAACTTTACTTAGAATGGGTAATTTGGATATAGGTCGATAGTTGGAGACATCATTTTTGCTACCATTTTTAAAGATTAGGGTAATCAAGGCTGTTTTCCACTTGTCAGGAAATGTTCCTTCAGATAGCGATAGTTTGAAAATGGCAAAAATGGGAGGTGTCAGTTGTTTACTACAATAATTTATAAAGATTCCTGGGAGTTGGTCGTTCCCCGGTCCCTTTTTGATATCGATTGTCTAAGGTATTTAAAAGTTATGTCTTCATTGATCTCGATTGAGCTAATAACGCTATTTGAAATAAAACACACTGGCATTGCTTGTATGAGCAGGTTGAACATTCGAAAATACAGAACCAAAATACTCGGAAAATAAACTGGCTACTCCTTTACTGTCATTAGCAGTTTTTTCACCATAAATCATATGATCGGGGATGGTAGGAGATTTTCTTTGAGAATTGACATAGGACCATATTTTTCTACATTATGCTGTATGCCGGATTCTATCGTAGAAATGTAGTTTTTGTAAGCCGCTGACGAGACCGTTTTTTGTCTTTTGCGAAGCAAAGAAAATGACAGATAATCAAGAGGGTTCCGGTGACGCTTCCATGCTCTAAAGAATTTAATGTTTCATTAGTTATTTTTATTAAGGCTGCCGTGTACCATAGTGGATATTTTCCAGATTTCACAATTTTCTTGGGAATAAACGCATCGAAAATTTGTTCAATTATAACGTAAAATGAATGTAACGCTGTATTTACAATCTAAGCAGTAAATTCAACATCCCTCAATAGACGTCGTTTGTACAAATTCATAGTTATATACTGTTTGAGGTGTCTCAATGGATGTCAGTTAAGCGGCTTAATCAACTAACAATGAATGCGATAAACTAATTACACAATTTGTTCGAATTTATATTACGCTGTTTTCGCGATGTTATATAGAAATGCATCTATGTTAATATGTATCCGTGTGTTAACTTTTTCTGCACCGACTTTATTGGAAGGCTCTTTTTTTAAGTAACATAATTTTTCTTCTTTATTTTTAGATTACTCATCCCGCGGCGCCAAGAAGTTCGGCGACCGATGCGACATAACGGCGGAGTGCGGCTTCCCGGGGTCCGTGTGCGACCCCGGGAAGAGGTCGTGCCAGTGCACCCCCGACCTGCCCGTCACCAACCACCTGGACAAGTGCGGTAAAGGTAAATCCAACCATGAAACACACTTATCCTATTCATAACATGTCACGCCATGACACTTCCCGGGGTCCGTGTGCGACCCTGGGAAGAAGGCGTGAGAGTGCACCCCCGACCTCCCGTCACCAATTACCTATACAAGAGCGGGAAAGGTATTTAAAATCAGAAAACGGCACATGGCAGAGCAGATGTATTGGCTCAGCACAGGGTAGACGATCTGTATCATGGGATATGGTGCAGCTAAACAACATATCTCTTTTTTCCAAGAAAAAAGCTTTTTTCGTTTTTTTATTATTTATTTTCATTATATTAATATATAAATATATATATATATATATTTTTTATTATTCTTTATTCATTGCTTAAAATTTTATGGTTACATTTATTAGAGGATTTTTCGACCACCAAGCTAGGCTGATGCCCGTGTTATGGTGGTCGATTTCACATATATTGATAGGATAAAAATATTATTTTAAATAAACTGCGTAAATTGCAAAAGTAGCCTTTAAAATCTTGAAAAATAGAATCCTGATTGAATGGTGAATTTTATGATTTAAAACATGCAAATAAAGTAGCACATATCCGTATTAGACATTTGTTATATCTTTTGGTTTTAAAAAAATATTATTCAATTTGGTTGAGTATTTTAGCATCAAATTGAAATTTAAGTTTTGTACAGGGACATATGAATATATATGGACCTGCCCTAAGTGATAAAAACGTATTATTTCCCCCTCCACATGGCGCCGGCTGGAGCTCCTCCTTGGAACCGGCTCGTTCCATGGGGAGGGGATAGAGCCTCGCTTGAATCTAAAATGTGTGACGTCATCATTCTTGCCGTGAACAGCGAGAAGCTAACATCCATACATTTAACGAAATATATCGCCAAAACGGTAGCTTGTGCTATACAATATATCTACATATCAATGTGCACATAGCGAATGTGGGCGGTTCTTCAGTGTGCTCGTCGCTGGTTACAGGGGTAAGTAAATTATGAAACATTTGTAAAAGTGTTTTAACTAAACACGGCAACAAAATATTGCTATGCGTATTGGGGCGAGTCTTTTTGGGGCGAGCATTTGGCCTTAGCAAATATGTTATTATCGTGGCAAGCAATTCGCGCTCCCATGTAAAAAGGTCTATTCATTCAAAGCAGATTTTGCTTTTAAGAACTAAATGGTGATATTGTAATGCGAGATGCCTATTTACTGTCAGATTGATTGTATAACGAATCACAGTCATCTTTCCCCTCTTCGCCCTCCATAGTATGGTTTTACCCCTCATCTGTAACTTCTTGTCTATCCATTTGGATGTCTATGGTTTTTTTTTTTCGTTATTTGTTTTTGGGGTGTTATGCCGTGTTGCGCTACCTCCTTCTTTAGCCAACGTTTCGGACATCGTTGCAGTGTCCATCATCAGGGCAGATCCGGCAGATCCGGTAGATGTGGTGGTGATGTCTATGGTTTTGTATGAAAAAGTCGCGTAGCCGTACCTTAAGAACTTACCACATATTTTGTTAACTCGTATGTTAAAATAACACATTATTATATTTGTGTTACTATTTATCTGTACAGTAATTGGAAGCAATCTGAAAGTTACATAAAAAATACAGATAATTATGGTTAGTCGATTAAAAAACATTCCACGTGCAATTTGGTGTACTTATACATATATCTTTGAGGGCCATGCTCAACTACTTGTGGTAATTGTAAATACATAATTATTGTTGAAGTAGAAGTTATACTAATAATCTAAACGAAAATACGAAAAAGAACAAAAAGATAACGGTCACAACTGGAACTTATTAGAATATAGATAACAAAATTGTTAAATGTGTCAGTGGCGCCATCTATATTATTTTCTATGAATTACATTTGTGAGAATAATAAAGATTGTCTTTTGTTCTATTACGAAAAGTCAACGTGTTTTAATAGGTTATGGGCAAATATCCACTATTTTTCGGTTTTTACTGTGTGAATTTAGTAGAAAACAGTCGAAAATTGTTGATTTTTCGTGGAAATATAGCCGTAAACTATATTCAAAGTATTGAGAAGTTGACAAGACGCCAGAATTATGATCAGTGGAGTTTTGCACTCGAAAATCTGTTGGTGCTTGACAACCTGGTGAACTATATCAAGTCAGATTAGATGAAGCAAGAGCCAAGGCGAAGCTAGTTTTAACTATCGATCCTGGATTGTACGTGCATATTAAGGAAACAAAAACAACTTTAGAGTTATGGATTAAACTGAGGTCTATGTTTGACGACTCAGGTTTTTCTCGTAAAATATACTTACTAAGACATTTAATCTCGTTACGACAAGAAAATTGTGATTCCATGACTTCATACGTCAATCAAGTGGTCGAAAGAGCTCAGAGATTAAAAGGCACAGGATTTGAAATTACCGAAGTATGGATTGGATCATTACTTCTAGCTGGTTTGCCAGAAAAATTCACGCCGATGATTATGGCGGTGGAGCATTCGGGTATGCAGATTACCACCGATTTAATAAAATGTAAGTTGATTGATATGGAGATTTCAAAGAATGATGTGGATACCAGCGGCACAGCATTCGTTGCAAATAATAGCAAAAAGCATAGATTTAAAAATGGTGCGATGTTATCGATAAACTCACCGTTAAAGTGACCGTTGACAAGATCGTCACTTGTTACAAATGTAAACAGACGGGTCACTAACGAAACCAGTGTCCAGTGTTACAGAAAAATAAACAATCAAATGCTTTTAGTGTACTATTTTTGAACGGAGAATACCTACAGTGACTAGACAGTGGCGCAAGTGCACATATGACAGCCAACAAAGAATGGATAAAATACGCAAATTTTACGCCGTATTTATCAGAAATAACCGTTGCGAATAATGCAAAAGTGCCAGTTTTGTGTTCGGGAGATGTACAAATATTAACTAACTGTAATTATGATATCATGGTTAAAGATGTGTTATGAGTACCAAGCTTAACAACAAACCTGTTGTCAGTGAGCCAACTAATCAATAACGGAAACAAGGTTGTTTTTGAAGAAAACCAATGCTACATACGTAACATTAAGAATGTGTTGGTGGCAACAGCATTCTCTATAAATGGAGTGTACAAGCTAAAAATTAAAGTAGCAGATTGTATACTGGCAGCACCTGCTGTAGCAAATGCAGAGCTTTGGCACAAGCGGTTAGCACGTATTAACAGAAATGATTTAAATAAAATGAAGAACGGCATTGTGGATGGATTGTCTTACTCGGATACCAGTGATATGACAATGACTAAATGTGTGACCTGTTGCGAAGGTAAGCAAAAGAGGTTAAGTAACATTTAATCATGTTGGACAAATAAGTACAGAAATACTACAGATAATACATGCAGATGTGTGTGGTCCTATGGAAACGAAGTCCGTTGGTGGTGCTAGGAATTTTGTCTTGTTCATTGATGATCACAGTCGTATGACTTTCATATACTTCCACAAACAATTAAAATTAAAAAAATTAAAATTGAGCGCACAGATAATGGTGGTGAGTTTTGTAGTGGTAAGATGGAGAATTACTTACTCAGGGAAGGAATTATACGCCAGAAGACAACTGCATACACACCAGAACAAAATGGTGTTTGTGAACGGGCTAATAGAACGATTATAGAGAAAGCGCGTTGCTTACTTTTTGAAGCGAAACTAGAAAAGAAGTTCTGGGCCGAAGCAGCTAATACAGCAGTATACCTAAAAAACAGATCTGTAACTTTAAGTTTGGGAAATAAAACACCCTATGAAGCGTGGTATAAAAAGAAACCAGACTTAAGTCATATACGCCTGTTTGGCAGTCCCGTAATGGTTCACATACCAAAGGAAAGAAGATTAAAATGGGACAAGAAGGCTAAAATGCACATTCTTGTAGGATTTTCAGAAACAGTGAAGGGATATCGTGTATATGATCCTATAAAAAATATTATAACTATAAAGAGGGATATAATAGTGATGGAAGAAGAAAAATTACAATCGGAAATCAATGAAGAAAACTTAGCAGAATGGATACAGGATGATGTTCAGTTTGAAAGGCATGATTCTCCGGCAACAAACGAGGTTGGCAGATTCAGTGGGGGAGTCTTCAATGAATGAATCTCTCCATAGTTCAAATTCAAATACATCTGTATATACTGATACATCTAGTGAAAATGATGATGGTACAAGCATCACAAATATAGAGACAGATATCTCACTCAGTGAGTTGCAACCAATTCCAGAATTGCTAGGGCAGGAAAAGAGAACACGAAAACTTCCAAAACGTTTTGGGTTTGGTAATATCTGTATTTCCAATTTTAGTACAGATGTCGAACAAATAGACTTCTCAGAAGCGCTGAATGGATCAGAAGCTGATCAGTGGAGACAGGCCATGCGAGAGGAGCTTCAATCGTTCGAGGACAACTGTTGTTGATATACCAAGTAATGGATTAATTGTGAAAAACAAGTGGGTGTTAAATAAAAAATTAGATGTAAATGATAAAGTGCGGTATCGTGCCCGACTTGTACCTATGTATTCTGTTTAAAAATGCACATTTATTTTGTTAAGTAGGGGTGTTAGAATAGATACCTCTCGTCAAAACACACTGTGAAGTTGGTATTACTAAATGGTTAGTGCTGACGTCACGCGTCACCAGTCATTGTATTGAAACGTTGATTATGTAGGTATGACAGAAGCCATCAGTATTAACAACATTTCATGTAATTCGTTATTTCATACTGTTTATAGATATTTAGTTGTTGTGTTTATTGAAACAATATTTAAGCCTAAATAATTCAGTATCAAAAATAGAGAGGTATCTCTAGTATTTAAAATATTGAAAAACTTTAAACTGTACTAAAAAATTGTATAATATACTACATCAAAATGCTACCTGGAGACGGGCAAAGCGGCTCAGTTGAACGAAAAAGAAAAAATCCGGTTCAGTGAGTCAGCTCAATTGAACGACTGAATTAAGCTACAGACACACTTGCTCATTATAAGCCAAAGCTCATGCTACCTAGTAGCAATTGCTACCCGCTCACTCGTTCGCAAAAATCCGCGAACCGAGCAAGTGTGTCCGAAGCTTTGAAGATCGGTCTTACGGAACCGGATCTTACGGATACGTATGAAGATCCGGGTCACTGAGCCGACTCGTTCGCAAACGACTCACTTCTCTACGAACTTTGGATTCAAAATGGCCGTCGTCGATCAGCTGATAGGCGCTGTATCGCCTGTATCTTGCCTACAATTTTTGCAGTGTGCAGGTGATGCTCCGTTTGAGATAGTATTGATTTTAAAAGCAAAAAAATAATAATTTCAAACAATTTCTATACCACTCTCCCGTAGTAATATTGAAAAATATAATAACATAATAAATATAATATAATAAATAAATATTTCCACCTAAATAATGTTTTAATTTATCGAATGGTAGGACTTTCTTCCGTATAACTGTCATACAAAATGAACAACTGTTGAAAAACTTTTCAGGAGTGAGGACGTCACACGATTCACTATACGTGCGGTGTTTTTTGGGGGATCTTGAAAAATTAAAACTTTGAAAATTATTTTAACTTTTAAAACAAACTCTAAAAAAAAATATGCAGTTATTTAAGTCAGAAGGTCATTATTCATTAAAAAAAAAATTGAACTGGAGTTCTCTATTGTGGAAAATTAGTTGGTGGGGAGGTGGTGGTGTAAGGCGTCATCTTAATGCACAATAAGTGCCGTAATAGCTCAATAATACATAATGACTTAATGACTAGTAATATCCTCTTTGGCCTGCAATTCAATGAAAATGGTAAAAGCAGCTATTACTGCTTTAATGAAACATTGAAATGTCTTCTAAATTGTCGTTTTATTCTATTTTTATTTGATTTTTGGCTCTGTAATATTATAACAATATATATTTTGCCTCAATTTCAGTGCACTTATCAAACTAATAAGAATTACTATTTTATACTTAGAGAGTGTTTCCTCCCACTTGTGATTAATTGATTGACAAGTTTACAAAAGAAAACAATAATCATAAATTCGCAAGTGAATCCAAGTGTCAAAGTAAAGAGTGATATAGGCAGTGTTTGACATTACAAACGAAAAACGAAATCCAGTCTGTTAAAATGTCAACTACAGATAAAAATCTGAGAAGTAAAGGACAAATAACCGGGACTAGTGTTTCATCTGAGCCCCAGGGAATAAATATCGATGTTCTATTAGAAAAAATAGAGATGAGGATGGAAAAAAAAATAGAAACATTTAAATCAGCAATAACAAAAAAAATTGATGATGAAAATAAAGAGAGCAGAAGTACAAAAGATTTCATCAGTCATCAATACGATGACATCCATCTAAAGATAGAAACTATAATCAAACTGGTTTCAGAAGTAGAAGTCATGAGAAAGGAATTAACGGAAAAAGATGGCATAATAAAGAGCCTTGAAGTCAGATTGGCCGAAGTGGAGCAAAGAACCCGTGAAGATACCCTTGAATTTGCAGGGATTCCGGAAAGAGAGGGAGAACAGCCTGCAGAAACAATTAAATGGGTGGCCGGAGTCACGGGTGTCGACTTAAAGGCGATTCTAGATATCAAGAAAATACCGGACCGACGACCAGGAGTTCCCCCAAAATTCCACGTCTACCGACCCTTAAAAAAGACGGCAGATATTACTGAACAGGAAGCAACTTAACCTAACCACAACCCAAGGAAACGCATTCCAGAAAATCTTTGTTAGTGAAATCCTTGGTGCCTTTTTCAAAGATCTTCTGTGGAGGTCAAAGAATAAAGCAAAAGAAATGGGATACAAATTTGTCTGGTATAAAGATTGTAAAATAATGATAAAAAAAATGAAAGTTATAGAATAATACACATCAAACATTCGGATGATCTAAAAAAAGTTGTTTAGATTTTTTTTAGTGAGAACCCCTCTCTCACCGGTCATACACTGGGTCGATTCCCCTCAGTTTGGTGAGTCATATTATGTACATTTATTTGTTCACTGCAACAATAATTCACCTCCTTCACATTCAATCAACGGGTGAAATCCCCAGTGATGGCCACGAATTAGTGGAGCTCTCATTAAAATTAATTAAACAGTTTTTTTTTTCTTTTTTATAAAATAAATTAAATGCTATTAACATTAATAACATGTACAAAGAACTAGGTGATCAAGACAATTTGTTTACAACATCAGATGCTAAAATATGTAAATATCTGACAGCCGATCCAAAAACCACTACTATTATGCACCAAAATATTAGGTCAATCAATAAAAACTTTAATGAACTTCAGATACAACTCAACCACCTTAATAAAGACTTTGATGTAATCATTCTTACAGAATGTTGGTTAACAAACATTTACACTCCAAAACTTATAACTCACTATTCTTCATTCAATTCTTCAAATTATAACAGTCAGAACGATGGAGTTGTGGTATACACAAAAAATGTTCTAAACTCCGTTGTAACTGAAGTAAACATTATTGACGCGAGCTGTATGCAAATAATGTACAATAATGATACGTGCATTCTAGCAATATACCGCTCTCCATCCATACGTAATATCACACCATTTCTTAATAGCCTTAATAGCATACTCTTTAATCTTTCCTATAATAAAAATTTAATAATTATGGGAGGTTTAAACATCAACATACTCCCAAATAACCAACACCACCAATGTCACGACTACCTGAATATGTTAGAGTTCCATGGATTAATTAGTACTATCAATATACCAACAAGAACAGCTATTGAACCTACATCATGCATTGATCACATAATGGTCAAAACTAATAAACAAAACAAAAGCATCGTTTACAAATCAACAATTACAGACCATTACACAACAATATTCACATTACAATCCGACGCCACAAAAACCAAAAAAGATCAGTCAATCATATACAATAATATTAATTTTGATAATTTAAAAAACATAATTAAAAATCAATCTTGGCAAGAGCTTTTACAAATAAAAAACGCAGATGATGCATGGAATTATTTTGTTGACTTTTTGAAAAACGAATTAATTAATAATACCACAATTTTAACAAAAAAAATACCTAACAAAATTAAACCCTTGAAATCATGGATAAACTATTCAATTATCAACTGCATTCGTAGAAGAAACGCATTACACAAAAAAGTGAAAGAAAATCCCTATGACATAATATCACTAAACATCTACAAAAGATATAGAAATACATGCGGCGAAGTCATTAGAAAGGCGAAAGAAATCTACTACAGATACAAAATCCAAGAAAGTAACAACAATCCCAAAAAACTTTAAGAGAAGCCACAAATACACAAAACGCTAAAGACAAACAGGACATAAGTAAACTTTGCATTGACGGAAAAATTATTGACACCTCAAAAAACCCCAAGCTCGTTGCGGATTACATCAATAATTACTTTACAAATATTGGTTCAAATCTTGCTTCTCGTCTACCAAATTGTGGGAATGCTCTACCTGCTGAAGCAGAACTTCAATTTCCCAAAAGAAGTTTCAATTTTCAAACTGTGTCAGGGGAAGAGATTCTAAAAATAATTAATTCCTTAAAAAACCCTTCTTCTGCCGGGGTTGATGGAATAACAACCAAGAATTTTGAAAACGCTGTCTACGGAAATTACATTGGCCCTAGAATACCTAATTAACCTTAGCATCAGTCAAGGACACTTCCCCTCGAACCTGAAACAAGGTATCGTTATTCCCATACATAAAACCGGTAACAAGACAGACATAAACAATTACAGACCAATAACTCTACTGACCAGTCTATCCAAAATATTTAAAAAAATTATCAATGCTCAGTTGGTAAAATTTCTGGTGAGCCATAAAATACTCTCAGAAAATCAGTACGGGTTTCAAGAAAACAAGAGTACCTCAGACGCTATTGCCGCCGTAACTGACTTCATTGTAAAAAACCTCGATAAAAGCAAAAAATGTATTTCTATATTTTTAGACCTTTCCAAAGCCTTTGATACAATATCACACAGTAAATTAATAAACAAACTTCAAATAATTGGTATTACAGGCAACGAACTTAACTTTTTTAAGAGCTACCTTGATGACCGCAAGCAACAAGTTAAAATAATGAACACACTTAGCAATCAGTGCTCAACTCACTATGGGATACCTCTAGGTAGCATATTAGGACCGTCTTTGTTCCTTTTGTATATCAACGACTTATGTAACATTAACATTCAGGGAAAAATAGTTAGTTTTGCCGATGACACTGTTTTACTATTTGAAGCTGACAGTTGGCAAGCTGTTTACAAAAAAGCTGAAACGGATATAAACATTATAAAACAGTGGTTAGATACAAATACGCTCACATTGAACACCGAGAAAACTAAACATGTCACATCAAGCATAAATATAACAGGTCAACCTCATGATGACGCCTCTATTAGAATACACACATGTTTAAATTCCGATGAATCTTGTCAGTGTCCCTACATTGAGCGCACTACACAGATGAAGTATCTTGGCCTCACAATTGATCCATATCTCAAATGGAATTTTCACACTCAAATAATTGCAAACAAAATAAGAAAAACAATGCACTTTTTTAGAACGATACGAAACTTTCTCGACTTACAACACTTGAAAATGATTTATTTTGCAGTCTGTCAATCTATTATTGAGTATGGTATCATAGCATGGGGAGGCGGTACTGCATCAGCACTAGACCCAATCATAAATGCACAGAAAACTATTATAAAATTAATTCTTAGACTACCTCTAATTACAGATTCGAACTTAATCTTTAACATTATGAATGTGTTTGATGTTCGGCAGATATACGCAAAAACAATCCTCACTCATCTATTCACAAATATACATAAATACTATGAAAAAAGATTAAATACTCGCTGTTCGAAACAATAACAAATAATTACTACAAATTCCCATAACTCATACTACTTTTGGTCAACGTAGCTTCAGATACCTTGCAACAAGACTTTACAACATTCTTCCAATTAGTATAAAAAAATGTGATTAAAAAATTTAAAAAAAAAAAACATAAAAGTTTGGATAAAAAATAATGATTAGTAAAAATAAAAATTCGAAATTAGTAATGAACCAATGCTGTCACTATTGCACCTTTGTTATTGTTATTATTAATGCAACCAATCTGTTGTGCGATTATTTTCTAATATATGTGTAGGTATTTTCACAGAATTATAAATTGACGTAAAACTACTGCCTCAACACAGGCTAGCCTAGTGAGGCAGGTTACGAGAAACCTACGTTTATAATTATAAATCTCTATTCTTTAAGTACCTACTGTTATATGTTTATTGTTTACCATTATTGAAGTAACTTAACTATTAACTTTTGTACTTATGCAACTTTTAAACTATTGTATACTTTTTTTGTAGTTAATCTTTAAATTTTTGTTCAATAAAGATATATTATTATTAAAAAAATAAAAAGAATGATGTCATGCAAAATCCCTTTCATCTAAATATGAATGACAACTCGATATTAAATTATGATAATCTTGTAAACTACCTGACAACAAAAATTAATTCTAATAGTACCACAAAAATTAAAACCAAAAACATAAATAACCCAGACTGGATACCCAAAGACCTTACAAAATTAATCAATAAAAGAAATAAATTACATCTGAAACTAAAAAAACAACCAAATAACACATTACTAAAAGCAGAATTTTTAAAAATAAGAAATAATATCACTACAAAAAAACGAAACTTTAAACAAACACACTACAGTAATCTCTTTAAAAAATGCGAAAATAACAGTAAAAAATCTTGGAACTTAATTAATAATATTCTTAAGAACCAATCTTACACCTCAAGAAATTTTTGTAATAAATTAATCATTAATGATGAAATAATCACTAACAATGTAGAGATATGCGACCAATTTAATAATTTCTTTTGCAACATTGGCTCCTCCCTAGCCGATAATATACGTGGTAAAGTCAAACACAATCCGGCCAATGAAATAACGTTAGTGCGCATGACAGCATTGAATCTTTATATCTTCAGCCCACGACGGAGTTAGAAATAAGTCAACTATTAAAATCTCTAAAACCAAATGCAAGTGCGGGTTACGATTCACCCACATATAAAACAGTGATATGTCTCTCCACAGAACTGATTCCTACTCTAACAAAATTAATCAATCAATGTTTCAAAGAAGGAACTTTTCCCGATAGCTGTAAAATTGCTAAGGTGATACCAATTCACAAAGGTGGGTCCAAAACAAATACCTCAAACTACAGACCCATCTCAATCTTACCAATTTTATCAAAAATTTTTGAACGTGTAATTTACGAAAGATTAAACAATTTTCTGCCAAAAAAAATCATTCTTATATAAAAAAACAATACGGCTTTAGGAAAAAATCGAACACACTAGGAGCAATAAATGACTTAATCAGTAACTAAGAAGCGGCATTGATGGTGGAAATTATATTTTATCTATATTAGTTGACCTTCAAAAAGCCTTTGATACATTTAGTCACGACATACTTCTCAAGAAACTCAAGAAAATGGTGTAGTTGGTCCTGCTCTTAATCTACTCAAATCATATCTTAGCAATGGAAATCAATTTGTTAGCATTAACAATCAAAATAGCAAATACGTTCCAATAAACTACGGAGTTCCGCAGGGGTCCATACTAGGTCCACTACTGTTCCAAATTTACATAAATGATATATCGCAATTAATTTTAAATGGTGAAATCTTCTTATATGCAGATGATACAGCAATTTTTTTTACTTAGGTAAAGATTTGGATATCTTACTAGAAAATGCACAAACAGATCTAGAAAAAATCAACAGTTAGCTCCAATCAAATATGTTAACAATGAATGTTAAAAAAACAGGATATATGATCTTAAGCTCACCCCGTAAAATAATTCCTCCTCATGTACCCTTAAAAATTGAAAACAACGAACTTCAAATCCTGTTCCAGGAAAAATATCTTGGGCTGTGCATTGATCAGCATTTGACATTTAAACAACATATACAAGGTATTAAAGATAAAATCATCCCCTTAATTAGCGTATTTAGCCGGATATCATATCTGTTGCCAAATAAATTTTAAAAAGGTTTATATTATAGTCTCGTACACTCACATTTAAATTACTTGATTGAAATCTGGGGAAACGCATGTGAAACATACATAAATGAATTACAGGTAATAAAAAACAAGGTAATCAAAAACTATTTAACTACAAGCCCAGAACATCCACAAAAAAAATATATATGGAAACAAAACTACTAACATTAAGAAAACTATATGAATACAATACATGTCTCCTTATATACAAAATAAACAATAAACTCGTACACACAAACACAGAATTCATTAAAACGTCCCAAGTACACAAACACTTTACGAGACAACACGATAACACACATTTAAACACCATCCACACTAACTATGGTAAACAAGCCATTGGTTACGAGGAAGGCAACTTATATAATTGCCTCCCAAACGACATTAAAAACGAAAAGAAGCTGGGTAAATTTAAAAAAAAACTATTAATATTTATTCTTGATAAACAAAATAATGATGTTGAATAGCGCTGTATTGAAATATTTACTTTATATTTTGGTAGAAAGCAGTCACTTTGTGGTTTGACATATTAATTAAAGGAAAACAATCACTTTGTTTGTAACCACGATTTATTGATTTAATTTTTATTTACCGACCGGTTTCGCTTAATACAAGCATCATCAGGGTATAAATTAAAACTGATGAAAAAATACATTGTGTGAGCTTATATATACATACAGACAGAGACAAAACATAATATAAAGTAAGAGTGAGAGATTGTAATTAACATCCTACATCACTATGAAAAAATACATTGTGTGAGCTTATATATACATACAGACAGAGACAAAACATAATATAAAGTAAGAGTGAGAGATTGTAATTAACATCCTACATAGTGATGTTAATTACAATCTCTCACTCTTACTTTATATTATGTTTTGTCTCTGTCTGTATGTATATATAAGCTCACACAATGTATTTTTTCATCAGTTTTAATTTATACCCTGATGATGCTTGTATTAAGCGAAACCGGTCGGTAAATAAAAATTAAATCAATAAATCGTGGTTACAAACAAAGTGATTGTTTTCCTTTAATATTTACTTTACTTTACTTTATTTAATTTGTATAATTATTTCTAGTTAAATGAGTGAAAATGTAGTTTTCTTTTAACTGGAATAAAAATAAAAAAATGGTGACCAAATTGTTTTGTTCACTAAAAACTTTATTAAACGTAGGAATTGAAAATTTAGCGACGGGGGAGAGGGTTGGGCGGTCACTCGACCGAGTGACCAGTGACAAAACATAAAAGATTTTTTTGTTTTAAAAAAAAAAAAAAAAAATTTTTTTATAATTTTATTTATCTTAAAAAATGGAACATGTTACAGTGTTACTTTTCCTCCATTAAAAGCATTTGCTTGTAGATGGAGGAGCTTGTGGATACATTTTCAATATTTACAATTTATACAGTCAGGTGTTTCACATAATATATGCACAGATTCACAGTTAATATACATACACCGTTAAAACACAGTTTAATCATATCGCAATCAAGATCCTTTAACTAAAAGATAAAATCATCCACATGTATTCAGTAATAAGTAAAAATAGGTATAATTTTTAGTGTGACATTCATGTGGTGATGAGGGAAGCAGCAATTTTCCCGTTGGTGATTTCTCTAAAATGTTTTTTGATGGAGTTCAACAATTGTAGTTTGTCATTAATGCTTCTGATTTCTACTGGAAGTTTATTAAAGAAGTATTTTCCTTGGTGTGTATAATGGTGTTGGGCAAAAGACGTGTTTAGTTTGGGGCATACAAATACATGTGTAAGTCTTGTACGATTTTCAGTTATGAATGAGAATTTATCTTTTTCTTTTATAAAAACCAATCTGTAAAAACAAAGTTTTTTTGAACTATAATACATCTATTTTCAATTTTCGACCTAGTTGCACCATCTCTTGGGCCGGCTAGTAGCCAATTTCATAGAAAAAAATTATGGTTTGACTGAGGTTTGAACCTTTCTCCTCAGGGACTGACTAAAATTAGTGAACACCGCTAACACCCAAGTCAAATCTTATTTGGGTGGTACTGACATTAATTTCGTGTATTAACTGCCGTTAATTTTTAAATATAATGTCATGCAATATAAGAAAAATGCGTGTATGTGCGAGTGGTCGTTATTTAAAAAAATATTTATAATAAAAATTAAAACATATTCCAAAAATCCCCCATTCCAAAACAGTTCATTTTTCAAGGGTATTTCCTAGGGGGGTGGGGTTTATGGCCTTGAGGTGTCCAGAACCTTGTTCTATACGATGTGATGAATGCTAACCTTCAATCTACGAGAAGCCCACAAGGAATTTTTTTTTCCCTCCTTAATACTATGTAGAGAATTCGGTACATTCGGCGACATCTGTCCGAGCAGTTGGGAACTATTACAGAGATCTGTATAAAGACTGAAGCGAGGGAAGCCCCATATCATAATTGTCTCGAGAACAAAGAAAGTTTAAATTTTACCAATAAGGGATTGTGTACAGCGATTAATAATAATCTGAACCAATCAGAGAAAATAGAGGCGTGTATAGGGTTAGTGGACTTTGATCAGATTGAGTGGCCTTGAATAAATTCTCACAGGAACGTAGGGTGAACGAACTGTATAATAAACAAACCTTTAGACAAAGAGTTGAAGGATTATTAACCCCGGATCGTGTTTACATAAGGCGAGATCGAAAACTGGAGGTTTTGGGCGCCAAAAGTTTCAAATGGAAACAAAAAAAATCTTAGACGGGAATGTTGAAAATAAATAACATCGATAAGGGCACGGAAAACGTAACATGAATGGTCCCGGGGGACGATTTAATTAAAACCGACCTGGAATGATGGCAAAAACGGGTGGAATCTCGGAAAATTTCAAAACTGAAGATAATAGCCTAGGAAAGGGGGAAAACCCTATTTATATGGTGATGGAACGGTGAAACGAAGTAATTAGAACCAAATATCTCAAGAGAAAACTAATTGGAACTACTTGAATAGGTACCGATATAAGGATTACTCTGTTCTGACAACACCATTCACAACAAACAGGAGATTGAGAAAATTATATCTAAGACCGCAGTACATTTTGCTCACTCTGCTCATACTTGCTCACTCACTAATCGCAGGAAAAGATGCTTAACGTAGTCTGACGAAAGGAAAAATGGAAAATATACATAAAACAGTGGAAAATTATTGTTATCAATTCTAAATGAAGCGGAGATATTAGAAAGACGATTTTTAGAATAAAATTTAATAAAAAGATGGTGGTTTCGTTGGGGGCATAGAGCATGGGAGAAAGTGGCTCGGTGTGCTAGTTGCAATCTCAAAGGAAATACAATTAGTATTGTTAAGTGACTGGGGTCAAGTAACAATACCGGACAAATTACGGATGATTTTATTCAACAGAAATGGTCGTTTTATGTCATTTGTGCCGTTGAAAGGATCACATAATTGAGCTTGGTTACTGACAAAGTGGACGCAGGAAATGGTTGTCGATCACACATGTATTTTGTTTTCAAAAACAATGAAGATCCGAACATGCCTTTTATTTATACAAGGCCCATTAGCGATTAAAAAGGGCAATAAAAATTAACATTACTCTAACGTAATGTTTAGGTTATAGAATTCATATAAAACTTGATTACAAACACATTAACAATGACTTATTACCAAAGTACATAAAAATTTTAAATAAATACATGTCAATGAGAAAATTTATGTGATTTCCTACGTGAGAGAGATGTTAGGCTGGTTTCGGTCTAAAACATGAGATAGGAGATTATCAGAGATTTGACAAAAGGTCGTATACGGAGGAACCGAATTTGGGTTTTTTTTCTATGAAGGTCTGGGTGATCAGAAGTCATTTTCCTACGAAAGGAGAGCTTTAAGAAGTCTTTAAAACGCCATGGTTTGATAAAGAACGGGGAGTTCATTGGGAGTTTTGTTGAGAGTCCGTTGGCAGTTGGGATACAGACTGGGGTCCAGGAACAAACGGAAAACTCTTTTTTAAAAGTTGAAATTTCTACAAGTGTTTGCAAAGGAGTAAATTCGGTATATAATCTCCCTTTTAAATTGAGGAATAAAAAAATCCGAAAAAGTGCTTAAAAATAATACTTCGTGAAAGTTCGGGTGTTTTGTTTTATAATGAAAGTGTTTAAAGTCAGTAAATAAGAATTTAATAATATTCGGGTTTCTTTTACAACATACAGTTATTGACTTTCTAATATTTAACAAAAATACAGTGTCTTAAAATAAATACAGTTTACGGAAAAAAGAAAACCTTAAGATGCTTTAAAATTTCATTGTGATTTAAATAACTAATTACAATAAACAATAGTGATAATAATTAACACTTAGAAAACGTGCGTATCTACGGTTATTAATTCTAAAGTGATATTAAAATATCGAGAATAAATAATAATTTACCTAATTCCGGATTTTAAAATTAAAACATCTGAATTGCAATTTGATAAATCATTTTTCGAATCGAATGAAATAAAAACAATAGTTAATACGAGGTTGAGGAACTAAGTAAAATACCGAAGTGAAACTTAAATAGACAGATATTTGAAGATTTTTTCCATCATCAGAGTCATTTCTCAAGAAGGCCGATAGGAATCCGTTAGCTAGGAAACAAAAGAGGGAAGCCTCGATCACAATGTCGTTGTCATAAAATTCCCGACTTGAAAAATTGTAATCGATCGAGGCTGGTAAGATTTAACCAATTATTAATTATTTTCAGAGACAGAGAACGGGCGGCATCACCAAAAAATCAATCGGAGCTTTAAAGTTTTGTCACTAACACACTGATAACAATTCTCATTTGCTCGAAAGTAGATCAAATAGGAAATACCTGCTTTAGAAATACGTTAATTTATTATAACTCATATAAAACGAATCGAGGCGTGTAGAACGTAATGAATGACTATTGAGGAAGCTCTTTATTCTATATTTCGTATGCGGGGGTAACCGTGCGTCTTAAAATCAGGTCAAACAGGAAATACCTATTTAAAAATTAGGTCATACAAGTACTTGTTTTAGTTAGGTAGGTCTATTGTTTATTTAAGCGCGCATAAGGATACGGAGACATAAGATATCGGTTTGATTCGTAACCGAAATACCTATATTTCTCAAAACTAGGTCAAGCAAATTTTACCTTAGTTAAAACCAGGTCATCCAGATACCTCTTAGGTTAGCAAAGTACCTACTTAAACGACCAATGTTTGGGTAAAAACTAGGACAAATAAAATATAAGAGTGTTAGTTAAACAATGAATCGTGTTTCAAAAGGACAATGACCGTAGAAATAAACAATCTCCAAAGTAGGTCAGTATAACGAAGGTCGTCTAAGTGAAGTGTAAACAAATAAACCATAAAAAATTATGAATCTATCCGTTATCGTTCATTCGTTCATCGGAGTTAATTAACATTGGCGCAATGTAATTAGGTATCACTCGGTGTGATAGAAATGCGCCTCTCAATCAATTTTAGGTACATTGGCATATTTGTATAATAATAATAACAATAATAATGATTTATTCCAGTATATATGCAGGGGAAGTGCAATGCAATACATTCCATATTTTAAAATTACAAAATAAAGACAATAATAAGATGAGGGAAAATTAATTAACAACAACACATACATTAAATAAAACAAATACTTAACAAATAATTAGATAGAAACGCATCACTAAATCAATTTTGGCATCCTAGCGTACTTGTAAAACAAATACCTATTAGCTTCCTTTCACCAGCATGATTAGGGTATGTTTATATGACCTTCGATTGTGTACCTAAAAATTCGAATGGAGTTCAATGGCATCCATTGACACAGTCACCTAGATTCCATCAACAAATAAACAAAACCAATCATTTATGTCAAGGGGCAGGTTTATCAATTATAGCTTACGACGAAATCTGCATTCAATATGTGATAGCAACATTGACGTTAAATTCATTCAATTCTAAACAACTTGATTATACTAGAGCGATCGCCAATAGGTAGCATTGTTACAGCATGCAAAAATTTCGCAAAGTAAAGTACCGCGACTAGCTTCAAACTCAAAAGAGCTCATCATTATTATTCAGGAGGTCATTGATTCAATGACAACATGATTTATCTCGTTTTATAAATTTCTCTTATAGGAAGTAGGTATCCAGGAATCCATAATCATCCGCAATCCTAAATACCTAACACACGAGGAACTAGTGACCTCATTTAAAAACACTGGTGTTCAAATACTCATACAGTCCTAAATCCTGAATTTGCACACGTATTTAGACTTCAAGGCTTCTGTATGTGAGTATGGGCTATCCGGAAATGTAAGTGTCAACCTTTCTGGTCGGAGAGCTTTGATCTTGTGGCGGTATTGTCGAGGTGGGCATACGGGGAAGAGGAAGGACGTATGCGGACAGTACGCTGACGCGGCATTAAAGCTGCAGGTTATTTGCATACCGTAAGTCCTTGTCGAACCTGAAAGCAAACATAAGGCTCACGAGGTGCGTTTTATGTCAGCTAGTCAGAGGTGGAGTGTAACGCTGGGTCGGTCACGCGGGAGGATGGATCTGCCCGTCACAAGCTTACGCCACATTCAACGGATAGAGGCATGATAAGGGAAGACATGTAATACCCCTTCTAGACTCAGTAGAGTTAAATTCAATCCGGAGGAGACGGAAGTCGGAGTAAGACAGAAAAACGGCATGAAGACTAGGTATTCCCCCTGCTGGCGTGAAGGGCCCCTTTCATAGCATGAGACGCCCGCTGAAGAGGGTAAAACTCGGATCTAAGGATAAGCCTAGCAAACGTACTGGGGAGAATCCGGTTTGTAATTGTTGTTCATCGGTTTTCACTTGGTTAGCGGAGGAGCCGACTTTTCAGCAAACATATTATCCCCATATCCATCCATTCCTGCTCTTTCAACAATTTTGCGAATACTAACCATGAATACAAAACACTATGTTAGGGGAAGTTGCAGACAAGGACTTCGAGTGATAAAACTGGACCTTCAAATACGACCATCCTACAACGGTAAGGTAAACTTCTCTACCTAAATGTTGAATTTATTAACTGTTGTTTATGTTATCGACGCATCAGCGGTGATAGGAAGGATTAAATAAACAAACAAAATTCCTACGGAAATCAAGTAGACACGAGGTTTAAGGGTGAGGCTAGTTTATCAAACTCGGTTTAATATACAAAAATAATAATAACTAAATAGATCGGAAAATTCTCACACTTTCTCTAAAAGAATCTAGGGGTTACCACACGTAATACATTATCTTCTCTACATATGTGTGCATATTAAGTATGCAAACAGATGTAAATTCTAAAACAAAAAAATACACAACGAAGAATATAGAAATAATGTGAACAAAAAAATCTTAAATCTTGTTTACTGCGAGAAAATCGCAGGGATTTGAGAAAATAGGGTAGGTTCAGCTAGATTATAAAGTAAAGGGGTTAGAAAATCACGAGCCTGAGGTAGAAACAAATCGAAAAGGGGGAGGGGGTTAAGTCAGGCCATCATACCTAGGGGTGTGATCAGTAGGACATAATGGTAGAATTATGAACGTAGCTACGAGATTTGAACTACGAGGTAGAAGCTTAGAAAAGTAAATCAATTAGGTAGGGTTCATCACAATTGGTGTCAAAGCCAGGAGTGGCGGACCATTACAACGAAAAATAAACAACCCACTATCAGAACTGGATTTACCTTGTCAAAGCCACACGTAGCTTTAGTAAACCAATCTATTAGAGTCCCAACCCTTTACATGAAATTAACTTCCTTAGAACTATGACTGCTTGGAAAAACCCGGCTGAAAGCACAAAGTCACAAAACGGACGTAGGGATTTCCTTACTTACTAATAAGGGTAACTCGTGGGAAGAACCAGATGGTGCAAGTTCAATTCCTGTTATTATAGATAATATTATATCTATATTTTTGAATGTAGCTATTACTTTGTGGTTATCCATTATAGAAAAATGAAACAATACAACTTTGTATAAACCACTTATATGATGTGCAAATCTGACCGGTTTCGGAACAAACGTTCCTTCGTCAGGGAAAGCTTATACTAATTTGACAGTTTAGAACAATGTTTTATTGTGGTAGTTGTGGAGCCGTTGTTAGTTAATAATGTAGATTGGGTGGGTAGGTATTAGTGTAGAGTGGGTGGGTAGGGGAACAAATCCATGATTGGGCTATATGACAATATTTTTTGTTTGTTGATAATAGATTCATTATTTTTAAGGGATTTTTTAATTTCCAAAGCTTCTAAGTTATCTAAACGTTTATGTTTTTTTTTCTTCATATTAATCATAAAGGAAAACGTTTAGATAACTTAGAAGCTTTGGAAATTAAAAAATCCCTTAAAAATAATGAATCTATTATCAACAAACAAAAAATATTTTCATAGCCCAATCATGGATTTGTTCCCCTACCCACCCACTCTACACTAATACCTACCCACCCAATCTACATTATTAACTAACAACGGCTCCACAACTACCACAATAAAACATTGTTCTAAACTGTCAAATTAGTATAAGCTTTCCCTGACGAAGGAACGTTTGTTCCGAAACCGGTCGGATTTGCACATCATATAAGTGGTTTATACAAAGTTGTATTGTTTCATTTTTCTAATATTATATCTGACTTCAAAATGATTCAGAGATATTCTTTGAAAAGAATAACATAAAATTAATAACGAAGTAATGACAAAAGATAGACTTAAAATAGGTTACGATCGTGGATAATTTAATATATTGAAAAATCATTTTTATAGACTTATGTCCTCTTATTGAGTGTTTCTTTTATAAAGACGAAATCTATTGATGTTTTTGTGATGAAAATGTTTTTTTTTTTTTCAATTATTTCTGGCTTTCACCCTTCAAGGGTGTTCTAGGCCATCATTTATAATTACAGAGAAAGGAAAGGTGAATTTATATATTAATTTTATTTAAATGTGCAAATTTCAGAATTTTATGGAAGATTGGAGTAGAGTTCAGACTTAGAAGAGATGAGATGTTGAATGGAGGAGAGGCAATTTTTGATAACGCTTGATAGAAGAGAGGATATTTATTTAGAGAGGGACAATCAAAAAATATGTGATCTAAAGTTCCCACATCTAGACCACAGAACGTACAATCTGGGGAGTCAAGCACATGAATTTTATAAAGGTGAGAAGGAACGGAACAATGTCCGATTCTCATACGAATAAGTAAGGAAATTTCTTTTTTGGAAAAATGGGGGAATTTTTGAAACCACGGTTTTGATGGGATAGTCCTTTGTATTGAGGCGTAACGGGCACCCTTGGATTGACTAGCAATGTTCCAATACTCTGTCCAAACATTGCGGGATCTATCTTTGATGATGGAAAAAATATCAGACAGGGGAATATGGTTTACGAGGGTAACGGTAGGGTTAGACGCTCCTTGTTTTGCCAAGGAATCAGCAATATCGTTACCCACTATGCCAACATGTCCAGGAATCCAAATCAGAGTGACAGTTTTTCCAGAGCTTTGAATGGAGGTTATCAATACTCGAATAAGACATACAAAGTGATCATCAGGATGAAGAAGAGGACTGGTTTTAATTTTTTGGAGGGAACTGAGAGAGTCAGAGAGAACAAGAGAATGTTCAAAATTATTTTTTATTACATATTTCAGAGATTCAATAATCGCAATGCACTCTGCAGAAAATATTGAAAATTGGTTTGAAATTGAATAAAATATTCTTTCATTAGAATTATTGTGGTAAACGTTAATACCAATACCACAGTTAGGAGAGTCCGGAGATTTGGAGCCATCAGTAAATAAAAGAGAAGAGTTGGGCCATTTAGAAAAAATAATGTCATTGAACATATTATTGACAGTACGGGCTGGGAGATTGGAATGACTTTTAAGAATGCCGATCCCTTCTAATATCGTTGGGGATAGGGTGACGTGACTATATTTTAATTTGTACAAAGGAAGAAGATCATTTTTGATAATTTGAAGCTCTGAGAGAGAGCGAAAATTTTTACAGATGGCAGGGAGAGGTTTAGTTCGAGCTCTGATTGTAGATGAATGTGTTGAGTCGTTGAACAACGAGACTCTGGGAATAATCTGATGACTTTTAGAATTTAAACATTTAAGAACAAATTTGCCAGCAAATAATTGACGCCTTAAATAAAGAGGAGGATCAGAACATTCTACTTGAAGGGAATTGATGGGCGACGATTGCATCGCGCCAGTTATTATTCGCAATGACTTAGATTGAATTTTGTCTAATTTACTGAGTGCATTTTTGGATGCAGTACTAAAAAGTGGGCAGGCATAGTCGAGATGACTTCGAATAAGTGCATTGTAGAGCAACTTAATGCAGATAGTATGAGCACCCCACCAAACGCCAGTCAATGATCTGATAATATTTAAATTTTTTTCACATTTAGTAACTATATTATTAATGTGGGAAGACCATTTAAGTTTCCTATCAAATGTTACTCCCAAAAATTTTACTTCGGAAGCATTGGGGATTGGAGAGTTTTTAAATAAAATTTGAACAGGGGGGTTATTATGACGATTTGAGAAGGTAACACACTGACTCTTTTGTACTGAAAGTTCAAGACCATTTAAAGTAAGCCATGTGCAAAGGGCATCCATGGCTTCATTAAGATATTTGACGGCGGATGGAATGATTTTGGATGATAAGAAGAAAGCTATGTCATCTGCGAACTCAACAACTTTTACTTGAGGGGGAATGGTGACATGCATATCGTGTGTGTATATATTATACAGTAAGGGGGATAATACATCGCCTTGGGGTAAACCCTTCCAAATTGACCTACTCTGAGGAGTAACATCTGGTAGCTCAATGAAAATTTTCCTATCGAGAAAAAGATTAATAATAGATTGGACAAACATGAGGGGTAAGCCAAGGCCTAAAAGTTTTTTTTTAAGAATTGGGATGGAAACATTGTCAAAGGCGCCTTCTATGTCTATAAAGACTGCAAGACATACTTCTTTGTTAGAAATGGATAAATTAATATCAGTGCTGATGATGGCAAGGTTATCTTGTGTAGATTTCTTTTTCCTAAATCCAAATTGGGATGGAGAGAGAAGATGATTACTCTCGACAAAAAATTCTAACCGGTTTTTAATTAATTTTTCATAAATTTTACTAAGGGTGGATAAAAGAGCAATTGGCCTATAGTTGGATCCAGAATTGGGTGATTTGTTTAATTTTAGAATTGGGATGATTATTTGAGAACTCCAGTCATCAGGTATTATGCCAGTCCGAAAGATTTTATTTAAGATGCTCAAAAAGTGATTTAGAACATTATCATTACTATTTTTGATAATGCTATAAGGTATACCATCTCTGCCTGGAGATGAGTCCTTGACTGTTGATAAACAATTTTTTAATTCAATTAAAGTGAATGGAGAGTCTAGCCAATGATCAGACATAGGAGTGTTGTGGATTGGAGTTATTTCATCTAAGTTAGGTACAGAAGGGGGGGCAATTTTGTCCAAGAACTCGTCTATCCATTTAGAATGAGAAGCTCGAGGAGATGTTGGATTGAAGGAGGATCGAAATCTTCGAATCATAGACCAAACTTCCGAAATTGGAGTGTTCGGAGATACTGAACTGCAGAAGTTGTACCACCCGGATCTTTTTTTTGACCTCAATACCCTTTTGGCATTGGCTTCGGCATTTTTGTATATGAGATAGTTCTCCATAGTCATATTGTGAAGATAGGAAAGAGATTTAGCTTTCCGAATTCTCACTACTTTGGAACATTCCTCATCCCACCAGGGAGTCGGAGGGAGTTTTTTGAGAGATTTGGTTTTAGGGGGAGGAGTTGATTTATTGATTGCAGTTACGAGCATTGATTTGAAGTTATCGTAGTCATCTTTGACAGATAATGTATCGGTATAGGATAAATTTTGTATAAACTTATCCATATGAGAGTTAAATTCGTCCCATTTGGTGAGTTTTGTTTTAATCTTTGTCGAAATATGGGACTTGTCTGAATGGAAAGAAGTTTGATAAGTGATGGTGATCGGGAAATGATCACTGGAGCAAGGGTCGGGGGACACCACCCACGAGGAGAGAGGTGCCAGATTAGTAGAGCATATGGAGAGATCCACTGCACTGGGGTTTGTGTTGGGGCGAGAGATTCTAGTAGGAGATCCGTCATTCAAAAGAAAAAGGTTGGATTCATCTAGGAAATCCATCACACTTCGACCGTCTCGATCACAGAAAGCAGAACCCCAGACGGGGGAATGGGCATTAAAATCACCCAATAAAAAGAAAGGAGGGCTTAGTTGACGGACAATTTGCAACCACGCTTGTTTATTGAAGTGCGATGTTGGGGGAAGATAGATAGAAACAAAGGAAGTGTCCTTTATTTTAGCTGCAACCATTTGAAAGTCAGCATTGGGGGGTTTGATATTATTTATTGGGAAAAACGGAAGGGATTTTTTAATAAAAAGGGCAGCACCACCGCCCGTACCTTCCGGGCGATCATCGCGGAGACAGGAGTACCCTCCCACATTAAAGTGGGTGGATGGAGTAAACCATGTCTCCGAGATAGCAGCCACAGAAACAAGGTTTGAATTTAATAGGTTAAGAAGGTTCGATTTGTTAGAAATAGCACTGCGGCTATTCCACTGAAGAATTCTAACATCTTGAAGAGCCATTTTGAATAAATGATTTTAATGTGGAAATAATAGAAGCAGCGTTGGACGGTAGATTAGTTTGAGAAGAAATTAGGTCAATTAGAAGCATAATAAGAGTTTGAATAAATGAAGAATTATCTTGGGAGAGTTGTTCAGAAAGCTTTTGATGGTTTGTTGAGGATGAATTATAATTGATTGCGCACCCATTTGTGGCATTTGAAAGAGGTGAACCATTGGGATTTAAGAGAAGTGAGTTGTGTTGTTGCTGATCGTATCCAGGAGCCGGTTTAGAGATAGGGTTTTTGTATGTGAATTTAGTTGAACGAGAAGATGTTGAGGAGGAGGCGAGTGGGTTGGATGAAGAGTTACTGGATAAAACCTCAGCAAATGATTTTTTGACAGGCGGGAATAGTTTAGAAGCCTGCAGAAAAGACAAGTTCTCAGAGGCCATAGAAATTTTTATATTTTTTTGGCGAGATTGTTCCGGACAAGAAGAGTTAATGGCGGAATGAGCACCTGAGCAGTTAAAACATTTAGGTGAAGAGAGAGAAGAACATTTGTCAGCCGTGTGGTTTTCACCACATTTGAAACATCTGGGAGGGGATCTGCATGCAGCTTTGGTATGACCAAAACGACAGCAATTGTAACATTGAGTGGTGGGATAAGTATACATTTCAACTGGTAAGGAGTTGAAAAATAAATAAATATGGGAAGGAAGAGATTGTCCTTCAAATGTGATGACGACAGATTGGGAGGGCTTCCAGGAAACGATGCCCTCAGAAGAGTCCTTATAATTTAGCCTCCTGGCTTTTATGGGATTGCCGATATGTTGGGGGGTTGAAAGTGAAGACAGGATTTCTGGAATGGACAGATCGGTCGAGATACCTCTGACGAGGCCCATACGAGTGACATTGAAAGTTGGGATGTACGCCTTGAATTTAGAATTTGATGAAATAAATATGTTTTTGATAAAGTTGTTGGCGGCTGAACCTGAGAGGAATTCAACAGAGATTCGGAAGCGACCCTCAGCTTTTACACCTCCAGGCTTAATCGAAAGGTTCTTGCTATTTGATAGAAATTTACCAAATTCAAGAGGGTGGATAGTTTTACCTTGCTCAGTTTTTTGAGCGTACACAATGAACGGGCCACAGGAATGAGGAGAATAAAAGTTTGTAGGAGGAGGTTGAGGAAGAGCAGGTGAAGACTGAGAAGAAGAAGGAGAGTCATGTTTTATTGAGGAAGAGGGACTAAACTTCCTTTTTTTTGTGGTAGTCAGAATGACAGATTCACTGTCTGAAATTACTACATTTTCACCATCTGGGAGGTCAGGGGGAGGATCTGGGGGCTTTTTAACGTGTCCAGGGGGGTCCTCCTCCATTGTTCACAAAATTACAAAAGAAAAAATGTATGGAAAGTGACAGAAATAAAAAAGGTTATAAATATCTGGAAATCAGCGACGAAAAGTGACTCCTGGAAGATCAGAGGGGAGAAGAATCCTCAAGGAACAACACACTACACTTTTATTGACCAGAAAACATAAAAATATTAGTTAAAATAATAAAAAAAGATTATTTTTTCCTAGGCGAAAACAAAATAACTGTGACCGATGAAAATGTTATAAAAGAAAAATTGAATCTTTGTGTGTTTGTATCCCCTGGATTTTCTCAGGAAAAATATACTGGAAGATACTAAACAAGAATTTTCAAATCAAATGTGTTTTTGTGAGTTCTTGAATTGAAGTGATTATTTTATTCTTTGTGGGGTGTTTACAGTGGACGTAAAATTAGATATATTCCTCGAGTTTGCAAAATTTTTAGCATTACGTAGGTACTCGCTGTATCAACGGTAGGTATTTTAACAATGCATTAGACAAAATATTTGTAATGTTGTAATTTTATTGTGTACTTACACAAATAAAATAAATGTAGGGTGCTAGGAGACGTACTTAACTTACTTTGGCTAGTGATTCACGACATTATTTGGAGTTAAAAATGTAGGCGAAATTTGGAATCTGGTGACTTTTTGGTGTTTTTATTTTTCAAAACCAAACAAATCTTTCACGTGACATCACAGGTCACTGAGCCGATTACCGCCCAACCCTTCAACCCGAACCTAACTGTCCAATAACTATTTAATGTTTTTAAGTTGGAAAAAAAATCATAAAGTCACCGAATTACAAAATTTCTTGTGTCAGGAATCGCTGGTTAAAGAAAGTCAAGTACGTTTCTTTACCCTGTGATACGCTGCTGTTGATTACCGTATTATAGAGAGCTCGGCCACAACTTTACTGTTTAAACTGAGCGCCAAATTCTGTTTTTTAAACAAAATATGTTGGGCCGGCATTAGCTGAGGGCAGTAACAATCAACTCCTTATCTCATGGGGGCATGGGCAGGATGATTCATTCTGGTAAATGGGTGCAACTTGAACTTTATGAAGTAAAAAGAGTGTTTCAGCTAGCGGCATGATAATTTACAGCAAAATTTGTTTATGCATTTGACAATGATAATATTGCATAGTAGGTATTGGGGTTTACTCACAGGAGAGTCTGGAAATGGTATCTTCCGAACACTTTGCACTTGGTATTAACTTGTTCCATTGAACAATTGCGATGCGAATCTTAGTATTAATAAAACTAAATTAAATTGTATTAACTTTCACGTGAATCGGAAATGCCTCCGGCTTGTACACTGCGTATCTCGGAACTGGCCGGTCGGTAGGCGGGAGGGGAAGACGAGAAGACAGGAGGGCACAATAATTATCACGAAAAACAATATTCTGGTTCCAAAATACACGCACAATAGATCGCTGAGCGCAGCCAAATTCTAAATGGCGCTAACAAAGAGTAAGTTCTACGTGAAAGGTAAATATATTATTCAATAAGTTTAACATCTGCTTACCCCGACCAGACTGTAATACTGTGAAACTATTCTTTCTAACTAATGCCGTTCGATGATCCCTGGTGAGGTCCATCCCAGGACGAAAGCTGGACCAAGCCTTCGGTCCATCAGCAAGCCGCGGGCAACGCGTTCAGACCCTCCGCTCGGACAAAAACCAGCCCAGAGCTCTCCGGGAGGATGGATTGATGATGTGGTTGTACTCCGGTAAGCCTCCCACGAGGAAGCGTCAGGCTCCCTGTCAACATGGCGGGATCAAAGGGGAATGTTCTCGAGCCCGTACCCAATCAAATATTCATCACGGCCTCTCAAAATCAGCGTCAACGGGCGTTTAGGGCCAACATCGTTCGTAAGGCGAACAGGATTGCCCATCCGCGATGGGATTCAGTTTAATTTATAACGTAACCGTCAGCTAGGCAAGGTCACGCCCGGACCATAATTTTACGTGTTTTCAACACTCCGTTTTACTGCGGATTACTTTTAAAACTTTTATAATGAATTCCCATGGATACATTCCAGTACCGGGATAACTGATAGCACTTCGTTCACACTTTTAAAATTCAAAACATGGCAGATTTTTTTTTTTTTTAGAAATTTAATTAAAATTAAATTTGATAATGTTATTATCGAGTTCTGCAAGTTTTTTGGTTAGTGTTTTAGTTACAGCTGTTTCGACTTGTAAGGTCATTTGCAAACTGCAGTCAGTTTGAAAATGACCTTACAAGTCGAAACAGCTGTAACTAAAACACTAACCAAAAAACTTGCAGAACTCGATAATAACATTATCAAATTTAATTTTAATTAAATTTCTAAAAATTAAAATGGAGTTCTACGAATTAAACACAAAAACAATTAATGGCAGATTTTCTTCGACTTTCAGCGGCGATCGCCTGCCCTGAACAATCTCCGCTGGAAAGTGGCTCCACCATTTCCGTTTTCCTATCGACCCAAAAATCGACCATAGACAATTAATAACCACAAATAATCTCAGTACTTACTTGAGTTTGAAAATAATCTAGTACTTATTTTCATAACACCTGTGTATAAAATATTGGGAAAAATACAGGTTAGGTTAGGTTTTGTGACGAGTGTTGTCACGACCGATGTCGCGACACGAGACGATGTGAACTGTAAATCCGATTATTGACAAGGAAAAGACCATTGACTGTGTTTTAAAATATCGATCATAGGAATTGGGCTATGAAAGGAATAGTCCCTTACCTCTGACGGCTTCCTCCACTACTTCAGGATCGATACTGGTACTGGCAGCTTCCCAATAATACCGGAACAACACCAAGTTTCAAATAACGACACTTTGGGTTCATAAAATATGAATTTATGCGATTAATTGCGATATTTCGAATAGCGAGCTGTGACTAATATCACTTCGATTTTTCAACTGCCCAAGTAGGTAATTTAAAAACTTTGGTGGCAATATGATGGAGCGTACACAAAGCGTTCAAATTAATAAGAGAAAAAGCTAAACCTAAAATATTGTTTTTGATATACATCAATGATATCTGTAACCTAGAAACAAGAGGAAAAATTATTGGTGCGGATTACACAGTAATTTTATTTAACGAAAAAGATTGGATAAATACTTACAAAAAAGCGGAACACGGGCTTAGTCTCCTGCAAACCTGGCTTAAAAGAAACTCCCTCACGCTTAATTTTAATAAAACAAAATATCTTAAATTTTCTATAACAGCCAGAGGGCAGCCGTCGGAGGACTTAAATCTCAAATTGCACACATGCCAAGGAATTTATCAACAAAATCAAGGCTTATCTTGCCTCTGTCCCACTATAGCACACTCCAAAAGCATCAAATATCTTGGAATTGAAATTGATGATAATCTCCGATGGAACTCACAAATTGACGTAATTACAAAAAAACTAACCAGGTACATATACTTCTTTAGAAACATATGTAATATCCTCAACATAAACGATATTAAAAAAGTGTACTATGCTTTGTGTCAATCACAAATAGAGTACGGTATATCTGGATGGGGGTCTGCCTTGAGCACTCACACAGAGCGACTCAATATAGCCCAAAAAGGAGTACTAAAGACAATACTGAAAGTTCCGCTTAGAACTCCGACAGAAGAAATATTTAATAACTTTCAAGTCTTCAATGTACAGAAACTTTATTCAAAAAATATTTTATTTAAACTGAAAAAAAAACATATATGTATACTCCACTGCCCAACATAAATACTTAACCAGGGCAGTAAGCAATAACATCCTGGTTACTCCCAGTTTGAACACATATTTTGGACAGAGAAATAATAAATTCCATGCTATGAAATTATACAATGCTCTACCAGATCAAATCAAAAATATAAAGGAAATGAATATTATATTTAAAACAAAAGTAAAAACATGGCTGAGAGATCAAAGTGATAATAAAATTACAAACATCATGAGGACGATATAAAGACAATCCATAACCAAATACAAATATTTTAAAAAATTACAGGCCACCTCAGAACAGGAAATCCTAGTGATGAGGTCTGTGAAAAAAAAGAATCTATTCTTATACTATACATTATACGTACATGTACAAACCTTGCTATTGAAACTAATTATAAATACCCAAATAAAATAAATAAATATTGTTTATTTTTTCCAAGTGGTAGGAAAACATCTTCTTCTTTTCCTTGTAGGGACTTTTTGAGGAAAGGAGGAAGATAAAGGAATAAATGAATGATGAAGGACTTGGGGAATATGGATTTAGTTTTAAAAAACTGTTTCAGAACCAAACATGTGTAATTCTCTCCATTTGTAATTTATTTCAACTGTGTGGAATTCTGGCAATGTGATATTGGTACGTGAAATTCTCGCCTGTGTAATTTTCGTTACGTAACCATCTCACAACGGGCTAATATACGATAAAATTCATTTTATTGTTAAAAATAATGGTGGTAATTTTTCAACTACATGGTATATTTAAGTAACGGGTGCAATAGGTGACGTGTAAGTAGGACGTGTGTGCGTGCAGTGTTTTTTTATGTATATTACTCGGAAAATAATGCATTTTCCCTCCCATCATGCGATTATTATTAAAACAAATACACGAGGGAACCGAACCCTTTACCAAGCTATTTTTTTTAATTCCTGCCAAGCTTCGTTAATGATGATGTAATTTTACTAAGTAAATTAAATGAGAAAAAATGAGCCACTTCAAAAGTAATCATCTTTTTTTCATTCATTGGGCACGTGTAACTGCAAGCACACGCAAATAATACGATGATAACTTTATAGAATCAAATAATAAAAGAAACACGAAACAGAACAAAATATGGAAAATAAAAAGGTAGTCGTCGCAACTGGATCTAGCACCTATTACCGGGACCACACTCTAATCGCTGACCTATTGAGATCTGATTATTTTCAGTCATTTCGATCTCATACCTATTTCATTTTGAAGGGAGAGAAGGAGTTGCCGAGAAATTTGAATAATAGGTATTTTTACCAAACTGTTGCTGTCACTAACGCTGTTACCACACCAAATACTGAGCGAAAGAGACAACTGCACCTCAGACTGAAAATATCTACCTAAAAGAAATAGTCAAAATCGAGATTTTGTACTCCCCAATTTTTCTCCTCCAATACTGAACAGATTTTTATGATTTTTTAGCGACTGTATTAGAAGAAAATATTTTATGACTTTACGTTTTGCTTTTTTTTTAAATATGTACATCGTCTTCTAGTTTTTATACTGAATGTAACCTGAATTTTGTCTCGGATATACCATTACCCATGCTATATTTTTTTATACAGACACTAATTGACCTTTCTACAAACCTAGAGTGAAAAATATTAAAGTTACGTTATTAATTTTGAAAGGTTATACACATTAATGTAAAATTTTATCACTGAAGAAAGTATAGTATCAATAAATCTGAACGAAAACCATCAGATTTAAAATATCCACATGATGGTCCACAGAAACTAGTTAAACCTAAAAAGGTTGTGTCACAAACAAGTTAAAACTTCAACTCTATAAATTCAAATTGGTGTATAAAAAAATAGGATATTGTATGTTTCATAGTATCAAAAAATAAACAAAGCGACATGAAAAATACCTTTAATGTGACTAAAATGGGGATTTTAAAAAAATGTCCTTATTTAACAAACTTCTTCACACAAATTTTTTGTCAAGTGAAATTTCCCAATAAGTTTCAGCGGTCCGATTTTTTTTAAACTTCCTTAAAATATTTTCGTTATTTGTTTTTGGGGTGTTATGCCGTGTTGCGCTACCTCCTTCTTTAGCCAACGTTTCGGACATCGTTGCAGTGTCCATCATCAGGGCAGATCCGGTAGATGTGTAATTTTTAGTCGTGAAGTGTGTGCTTATTTACTTCGAAGCGATACCGTGCCGCCAGCACCACTAACTTTCACCAGTACAAAATAATCGTGACAAGCAGTGGCGTCATCGCCGCGGAACGGAATAGAAAGTTCATTAAAACGTGGTATTTATGCTAGCCAGGGGCAAGTCCGTTTGCGAGACGCCGACGGAAGTGGCTCCATCTCTTAATGAAATCTAAAATTAGAAATCACAATGGTAAGAATTTAAGAAAAAATAAAATAAAATAAATAAAAATTACAATGGTTAACTTTCACCAGTACAAAATAATCGTGACAAGTAGTGGCATCATCGCCGCGGAACGGAATAGAAAGCTCATTAAAACGTGGTATTTATGCTAGTCAGGGGCAAGTCCGTTTGCGAGACGCCGACCGAAGTGGCTCCATCTCTTAATGAATTCTAAAATTAGAAATCACAATGGTAAGAATTTAACGAAATAGAATTACAATGGTTAAAGCGAATTTAGTCAATATAAATCAAAATGGTTTACCACAAGCTGGCATTACTGTATACTTAGACATGGTTTTTTTTTTTTTTTGCTCTATTAATATTAAATGAATTTTACTAGAATTAAAATTACACTGGTTAAAGCGAATTTATTTATTTATTTATTTACGGACTTACGTCCAATTTAAAACAAAGTATCACGAAGTATAGAAATGAACAATGTAAGGATTCCGATGGTACATGAAAGCAAAGACAAACAGTGAAAATAGAAGAAAAATAAGTGTCAAGTCACGTCAAGACCTTGCAAAAATTAGGGTGAATATTACATATCTTCATTTGTTTAAAGAGCGACAGAAATCATTTAAGCTAATACCAAAAAAATCAAGGTCTTGACGTGAGTTGACCAGTCTACACATTCTGGACAGTGGTGAGTTATAACCATAGTTAGTCGAGTGCTGATTGAGGAAAAGCAGGTCTTTATTTAGTCTATTGAGTCTACGAGAAGGTATATTAAATGTGATGAGTTGTAGTAATGTAGGCGAGTCGATTAAACAGTTAATAATTTTGAAGAAACAAATGAGATCAGATTTTATCCGACGGTCTTCTAAAGGAGAAAGGTTTAGAGTTTGTTCAATTTCAGCATACGAGTAATTGCCTCGCTCTAATCCTAGCCTCCAAGCAATTCCCTTTAGGAACCGATGTTGAACGGATTCAATATGACGAATATGAACAGCATAAAAAGGAGACCATATAATACAAGCATATTCAAGATGGGGGCGAACCAAGGAGCAGTAAAGAGTTCTTAGGGTATTTATATTTTTGAAGTCAGAAGTGGTTCTAGTGATAAAACCAAGTAGTTTGAGAGATTTATTAACAATCGTATTTATATGTTCCCGGAAAGAAAGCTTGCTATCAAGAGAGACACCAAGATCTTTAATAGATTGAACAGTTGTTAGGCAATTATTATTTAATTTGTATTCGAAAACAATCGGATTTTTAGATCTGTAGAAGGACATAATTTTGCACTTATCGACATTTAGTTCCAAGCAATTAATTTTACACCAGTCATTGAAAGAGTCAATATCTGATTGGAAAAGAAGGCAGTCATGGTAGTTTTTGATTATTTTTAGGATCTTATTGTCATCAGCAAAAAGCCAAAAGCGTGTGTGAGAGAAAATACGAATAATGTCATTTATAAACAAGTTGAAGAGAAGCGGGGCTAAATGTGCTCCTTGCGGTACGCCGGATGTTACTTCAATAATAATAGACTCAATGTTATTTATTTTAACTCTTTGTTTTCTATTGCTTAAATAAGAATTAAAGAAAGATAGCAATGGGTTTCGTATACCTATAGCATATAGCTTGGCCATGAGGATAGCGTGTTTTACTTTGTCAAAAGCTTTAGAAAAGTCGGTATATAGAACATCTACTTGTGATTTATCTTCTAGGCCATTGACTACGGTGTTCGTGAAGGAGAGTAAGTTTGTAGTGGTAGATTTAGCAGATCTAAAGCCATGCTGTTCCTCAATCAGCACATTTTTGAAAAAAGGTGTTATTTTTTTTGTGATTATAGATTCAAAGATTTTAGGAATATGAGATAACATCGATATAGGTCTATAGTTTTCTACGTTCGACCTATTACCCGATTTAAAAATAGGTCGTATATAGGAAACCTTCCAGGAATCCGGAAAAGTGGCAGATGATAATGATAAGTTATATAATAAACAAATTGGCTTAGATACAACAGATTTACATTCTTTCAATAATATTTCAGGTATACCATCAGGACCAGTGCTTGTTTTGCTGGGAAGATTTTTTAAGTAATTGAAAACATCTACAAGTGTGATTTCGCAATTATTAAGGTCAATAGTATTAGCATATTTAAGTGGAGGGATGGTGCATATGTTATCAGTATAGACAGAGGAGAAATGTTCAGCAAAAAGGTTGGCAATATCGAAATCGTTGGTGGCGTGAGTATCATTAAAAAATAAACTTGAAGGGAGATCGTTATCAATACGTTTTTGTTTAATAAATTTCCAAAATTGTTTAGGGTTAAGATTTAATTTTGTCTCAGTGAGTTCAATATAAGATTTATAACACAAGTTAGATTCAATTTTGGATAATTCTCTTAACTGAGAAAATTTTTGATAAAGCGCTAAGTTGTTCGTTAATTTGAATAACTTGTGTGTTTTCTTTTTTTCCATAATCAAATGCTTTAGTTTCATACTGAACCAAATAGGAAATTTAGGCTGGGAAAAAGTTCCCCTTGGAACGAACAAATCTATAGCATGAGTTATACATTCGTTGAATTTAAATACAGCATCGTTAATATTGTTGTTTGATAACATACCTGCCCAGTCATATTGGGCAAGGTACCTATTCATGCCAGTATAATCACCTTTGTTAAATTTGTAGTGGAATGTAACTGCTGATTTCAGAGTGTCACTTTTGAAAGGATTAGTGAAGTTAATATCGAGTGGTGGATGATATTTATCTATTGGTAATATTGAGTCAGTAGCTTCACATACACAAACGCTAGGCATATTGGTAAATATTAGATCAAGACAGTAACCTCCACAGTTATTGATCGAGTTTAATTGGTACATATTCAGGAAGGCAAAGAAATTTACTATTATGGAAGCATGAAGGGAAACATTATTAGGAGTTTTCACACCATGACTATCGTTAAGCCACACTATTTTAGGAAGATTATAATCACCACAAATAAGTAAGGAATCGGCCTTTATGGAAACACGCTCAACTGCTTCAGTATGTGACTTATAGATTTCTATTGAAGAGGAGGGGGGAATGTATACACAACCAATGACAAGTTTCTTGGAACCAAGTAGAACACAAATAAATAATTGTTCAGATACATTATTAGACGATTCAAGAATGTGGCAAGAGTATTTTTTTTTAATACATATCATTACCCCACCTCCTCTACACTTGTTAGAAGAGGAAGAGCGGTCACAGCGAAAAATAATGTAGTCATGGAGTCCAAGTTCTGTTGAAGCAATATTGTCTGATAGCCATGTTTCAGTAAAACATAAAAAATCATAAGGGCATAAATTTATAGAGCATCTAAAGGAGTTTAGCTTAGTATTGAGACCACGAATATTTTGATAATAGGTGGAAAAGTTAGTATTAATAAGGTGTCGATTCTGATTCAGCCTAAAAAATTGACTCGAGATAATTCGCGTCTCTCAGCGGCTTGGCGGGCAGGACAGTCAGGGGAGCCAGTGTTGTGTGTGGACGGTTTTCTGAAGAACTTGCAGGTAGCACATGCTGGTGGCTTTTCAGGAGTCGGGCAAGCATCTCGATTGTGTCCAGGTTTTCCACAGTGAGAACATGTAGGCATGTCTGCGTTACATTTCGACGCCGTATGGCCGTAAAGTTGACAGTGTCCACATTTTAGACTGTCGATCCAATCCCTTACGGTGTGTATTTGCCAGTCCATAGCCAGTTTAGAGAAGCGAATGAGGGAGTGACGAACAGAAGGAGGAACTCTGAAGACATGAGTGCACGATCCGGTACGAGGTCCTACTTTGTGAGAGAACTGCAATTTATCTTTCAATTCATTAATTTGTAGACCGGTTTCTTCGTGTGTTTGCTGGTGGATTGCCAAGACGATGTTCTCGAGGGGCACAACTTGAGGTAGACCATGGATAGCTATCCGAGGAAGTTTATGTGAAGAAACTGCTGCTTTCAGACCAGCATCGGATAGGGTCGGTGCATTGGCAAGTTTTATGGCCTCTGCATCGGTACTTGGATGCACGACTACACCTCCGTTCCTTATTTCTCGTACCCCCGTGATTGTAATTCCCAAAGATGATGGGTTAGTTGAGGTTTTGAGAGTTTCAAGAGTACTGCTGGAAGGAAGTGACTTGTCATCTTTGGGGAAGATAAGTACGGCTGGTCTCGCAGGAAGTATAGGGGCATTGTTTCTTGTGTTCGGTGGATATTTCGGGAGGACTTGGTTGGACGTAATCGAACTATACGTTCTGTTCCCATTTTCGGGTGTTTGATTAGAAGACATATATTTGTAGGTCTTCAATTCTCCTTCAAGGCTCCCCAACTTTACACCCATTTGACCGACATTACCCAATAGATCGGTGAATTTAGGGGCGAGTTTCGCTATTTGTTCCTTGGTGAATTTGTTAGATGTGTCCATTATGATGATATTTAATAGGTTTAAAATAGAGGTTGCCTTGGCCAGGAATTGTTGGGCAGAGTTTTCTTGTTCCATTATAATATTATGGATTATTATTAGATGTAGGTAGATGTTAGAATGGTAGAATATTCTGTTAACTTTTTGTCTATGGCTTCAAATGTCACTTGACTTCAAACTTCAAATTCAAATTCAAATTCAAATGGTTTCAAATTCAAATATCACTTGTCATGTTAATTTCAAGATTTTGTTTTTAAATTCAATCTTATAATATATCTGTTCACACTGTAATTATTTATTAATAGGAAAACGATCCACTATTTTAATGTGATACACTTAGTTTTGTGTGAAAAACACAATCTAGATATCGATTTTTGAAACTTTTTGTAGGACAAAAATATTTGGTTACTTATGAGAAACTCCATAGATTATAACTGTTGATTTAGTTAATATAAAGTTATAACACAAAATGGTTCACCGCGAGCTGGCATTACTGTATACTTAGACATGTTTTTTGCGTTTAGCTTTGGTGTAGCCGTCAATCACCGGATACCAAGAGCTATTGAGCTTAGCTCCGTCGTCTCTATTAATATTACAAGGATTTTTGTAGATTTCAATTGCCTCCGTAATTAGGCGTGCTCTGTAAGTTTTGGGTCTTCCCAAGACCTCAGGAACAAATCCAAAGTAATGGCCGGTTTCGATTAAGTGCTCAGCGATTGCCGATTTATCAGGGTGGCCGAGTTTGCAAGCACGAAAGTGTTCTGCTATCCTTTTGGTGATCGTCCGCTCTGTTTGGCCTACATAAACCTTGTCACATCCGGAACAGCTGAGTTTATACACTCCATCTGCTTCCAGAGGAAACTTAGTCTTTGCAGACCTCAGTAGGTCTTGAATTTTAGTTGTGGCACCGAAGACAGTCTTGATGCTATCTTTTCTCAACAGCCTGGCGATTCTGTCTGTCACATTGTGAACGTAAGGCAGGAAAGCGCAGCCTTTTAACTCTTGTTTAGCTCTGTCTTCGTTTGGTGTAGATTTGGCTCTTATGATTTGCCTTGTCTGACTTGCTGGGTAACCGTTGCGTTCCAGTGCATCGGTCAGCTTTGTAAGTTCTACTCCAATTTTATTTTCTTCACATATTCTGGTCGCTCGCGTCACCAACGTATGGATAAGTCCTCTCTTCTGTGCTGGGTGGTGATGCGAATCGGCATGTAGATACCGATTTGTGTGCGTTGGTTTTCTATATACAGTGTGTCCTAGATTACCATCTTCTTTTCGCATCACCTCCACATCTAGAAAAGGCAGGATTTTTGCATCGTTTTCCACTTCCATTGTAAACTTGATTTTACTGTGGAGTGAACGCAACACGGCATAACACCCCAAAAACAAATAACGAAAATGCTTTTGGCCGTGAAAATCTTAAAACTTATTCCTTAAAATATGCCTAAGACATTAAATGTGGAGAGCTGAAATTTCTATTATATTAATTTCTATGTACCTCGTAAAACCAATTTAAAACTAATTTACTTGTCATTTCTCTTTTGAAAATCCCCGCATTTTTGCTATTTTGTAGAGTTCGTGTTTAAAAAACTTTAATCACACAAAAACGGAAGTAGTTTTCCACAAAACAATGATTACAGTCAAAGTTTTCCAGTTTTGAAAAGGTCGGTATGACTGTGCACTGTGCAGCGGGTGTGTGGTTTCACAGAGCGAAAGTAGAACATTTTTTCCAGAACAAACAAAGAAACCAGTGGCATAAAAATTCCCCAGATTCTTCAGAAACCAAAACAAAGCTGTTTCGATGTACCCTCATTTGTCCTTTTCATGGTTGCAATCTTGAAATTACCCCCTTTCCCAGATTGGTAACCTTTTTCAAAAGATATGTTAATTATTACTACCAAACGCCACCGAAAAGGCTAACTTATTAGGAAAAATGTTTGCGGATAACTCAACCCTCGATGACCAAGGTACTATCCCGACGTCGGTTCCTCACTGCGGTTTTCGAATGAAAAAGCTGAGGATCCGGCATCGGGAAGTACTCTATGTTTTACGAGGGCTTGATGTTAATAAAGCTAGTGGGCCTGACGGAATACCTGCCCTGGTACCGGCGCTGCACAAATAGCTCCAATTTTGACGAAGCTTTTCAAAATGTCCCTGAAAACTGGCTCTGTGCCCTCTGGTTGGAAAAAAGCGGTTATCCATCCTATTCCAAAGAAGGGTGACCGCTCCAACCCGGCCAACTACCGCCCCATAGCGATAACATCAGTTCTGTCTATGGTGATGGAACGTGTGATCAACGACAAACTGCTGACATACCAAGAGAAAAACAAAATTATTAACGACCGTCAATACGGATCCCGGCGGATCTTCTCGCGTACGTGACGCATGTTTGGGGGCGATGCCTGGAACGTTTCGGTGAGACCCAAACGGTTGCACTAGACATTTCCGAGGCCTTTGACCGGTTTTGGCACCGAGGACTTGTCAACAAACTGCCCTCTTACGGACTTCCCGCATTCTTGTGTACGTGAATTGCCGACTTTTTGAGGGAGAGGTCGATTCGGACGGTAGCCGATGGTTTCACCTCTTCCTCACACTCAATAAATGCTGGCGTCCCGCAGCGATCGGTTCTGTCTCCGACTTTGTTTTTGTTGCACATCAACGACCTTTTATCATGTGGACCAATTCATTGTTACGTGGATGACAGTACAGTTCATGATAGCTTTTTGTTTGACAAGCCCCCAAAGGGCTCACAAAACTCCAACAGCTCATAGGGCTTTGAAGCAAAGAATGGACGTTTACCTCGAGAGTGTTTTCTCTTGGGGTAAAAATAATCTCGTTGAATTTAATGTTTCAAAGACCCAATCTTGTCTGATTACTTCTAAAAGGGATCGAAATGAAAATCTAGTCTCTTTAAACGGAAGCAATCTTCCGAACAGGCCCTCCATTGAAATGCTTGGTGTAACCCTAAGTGACCAGCTCAGGTATGGGGCTCCATCGAAGCCAGAGTAAAGTTAGCCTCCCAAAAACTGGGCGTACTGCACAAGGCCCGCAGATACTTTAATAGTACACAACTGCTAACCCTGTACAAATCACAAGTGCGTCCCACGGTTGAATTTGGCAGCCACCTCTGGTCTGGAGCTCCAAAATACCTGAAAAATACCCTCGACTCTGTGCAGAAACGGGCGGTCCGTTTGATAGATTCTCCCATCTTAACAGACGGATTGCAATCTTTAGAGCATAGGCGTCGGGTGGGAATGCTATCCTTGTTCTACCGGTATTACAATGGAAGATGCTCCGAGGAACTAGCGTCATTGGTTCCTTCGGCACCGGTGCATAGTCGGGAAACACGCCAAACACGTGCCCAACATTTGTACACCATTGACATTTGTCACATGAAAACGGGTCGTTTCTTCGACTCTATCTAGTGTTCAACAGCTCGGTTGTGGAATGATTTGCCGGCCTCTGTGTTTCCTCCTTCCTACAACATGGGTCTCTTCAAGACCAATGTTCATTCCTTCCACTCCTCAAAAAGACCCTCCACACAGCATCCCAGATGACATAGGCCCTGAGGGAAAAAGAGGGTCAGTCAAAAAATAATGTCTCTTTTTTTTGTTGGTATCATTGTTTACGCTCATATTGTTTATGCTCATATTATTGTCTATGCACTTTTCTACCGCATGGTCTGTGGTACGCTTCCTGTCATTTTTCACTTGTAAACTGAAGGTCAGCTCACCAGGTTCAATAAATAAGTTTACAAATATAACCGTGTCAATTAATATTCACCACGACATAACATTTTTGTACTCCTTTTAATTATCACGAAATAAAATAAAATCACATAGGTTGAAAACTGTGATGTCTTGCAGTGCGGGTAGTAAATAACATACGATAATGTTATAATGTTTATTGTTGAAGAGATTAAACCGGAGAGAGCGCACAACAGCCCGTACATCCCTTTTATACATCTCCATACTCGCTGTCTCGCTCTCATGCCGTCACACTCACACACATACATCACATCAAAATCCTCAAATTATATAATTAATAATTACAAAGCAATGAATAAAGAAGAAAAAAGGTGTAGTGTCTCTCTTTTAATCTTTCCTGGTAATATATTAACTGTGACCTGTAGTCTCCAATATTTATAAATGAATACTTTTTGAAAGACTGTTGGTTGACGTATTGTAAATATAATATTACTTATATAGAACAAGCGGCCTTCCAGGCTGAATGATAGTTTTGATCACCAAACGATTTGGGTTGGACGCCCCTGATTTAGTTAATTAGAAGATTATGAAAACGATATATTTCTTTATTTATTTTTATATTTTTATTTATTTACCATAGATAGATATAAAAGAAAGTACATATTACATAATTAGGAAGCTTTGCCTATCCAACTAGGAAAGTTTCCCGTTCCAGGACAGACAAATTGACAGGTTTAGTTCATATTATACATTACATAATTTCATTTAAAAAAATAGAAAAAGAACCTGGTAGCATATAATATATTCGGCTGTGCCGAATTAACTTGGTAACATATAATTTATTCAGATTTACAGTGTATGAGATAAGTAGGTAAGTTAGTATTGAAAAGTGTAAACCAGGTACCTACCTGATAACAAGTTGGAGGAATTACAATAAGATTTACAATATAAAGAGATGAAGTTATGTGTTAGGTTATTAGAAGTGTGAACTTATAATACTTAGTACACTTATAAGAGAAACTACATTAAAATTTACAATATTATATATAATTTATGTATGTAATAATATAATAATAATAATAATAATAATATAAGTTTATTCCAGAATGTATGCAGGGGAGTGCAATGCAATACATTCCATATTTTAAAATAACAAAAAGAGATAAATGATAAGTTAAGGTAAAAAGTAAATAACAACACATAAATTAAATTAAATAAACGAATAAGCATTAAAAATGAAACTGAAAAGAAAAAATGATATAAATATCAAACACTAAAATGATTTTTAAATAGCCGTTTACGGAGGGTATTTCATCGTCTCCCGTCTCCAGAGGGTCATCAGGGGAGATTCCATCCAGGCAGTCATGGCGGTGATGATCGCATTCTTCGAATGGCGCAGTCTGCGCCATAAACTTCCCATGCGGTGGCGGAGAAGTGCACGGAAAGTATGTACTCGTCCCTCCAGGAACATTTCCGTAGCACTGCAGTATCTCGGTAGGCGGAAAAGTTGGCGATAGGCGTTATTGTAAGCAACCTTTAACTTATGCCATTGGGTTACAGTGTAGTCAACCCACAGTTCTGATGTGTACAGCGAGGTACAGAAAGCGTTGAACAGTATTCTTTTTACTTTGGGGCTGCAGGAGTAAAAACGTCTTGACAGCATACCCGCTCTAACTGATATTGCTCTTCTCTGCCTTTCCATGTCCTCGATATCCTTAAGGTCGTCTGTGATGACATGTCCTAGGTATTTAACGCTGTGATTAACATTCATTTTCCTTTCATCTAGCCATACTGAGGGTGTTTGGACGATTTCGTTTTTCGGTTTAAAAACCATAACTATTGACTTGGTGGTATTATACAAAAGGTTATGGTTTTTTGCGAAGTCTTCACAAATTTTTAGTAATTTCTCTAATGCGCTTAGTGACGGTGCAAGAAGAACCATGTCATCTGCGTAATTAATGTTATTTACACATACTCCATTTAAATGGCAGCCTATTTTCGTAGCATTAAGTCTTTGAATAAGCTCGTCGGTGTATAGATTGAACAGAACCGGAGACATGCTTCCTCCTTGCCTTACGCCACTTTTCAAAAAGAATGGATTGGAAAATTCCCCAGACCATTTCACAATATTTTCTTGTTGCGTGTGCCAAATTGAAAGAATACCTATTACATCTTCTGAAACTGCTCTTTTCCTTAGTTTTTCCCACAGTTTATTATGACATACACGGTCAAATGCTTTGCTTAAATCTAGAAAGCAGGTATAGATTGGCGTAAAAAAACAATATATATGTTGTTTTTTTTTTATTTATTTATGCGCTGTAACTACAATGTGTAAACAATTATGTGCAAACATGATTATTTTTACTGATTTTAAAACATGTTTTCAGTACATATTATATTATACGACAATACGAATATACACCGCGCTCATGTCTTGAACTACTCCTACTAAAACATGAAAACAATAACTATGGATATAGATAAGAAATGGAAACTCTGAATATAAATATATAGTACTTGATTTGGTGCTACTTTGGTAAAGGTATAGTGAAATTGGTGCATTATTTCGTACGTCATACAAGTTGTGTTATGTATTGTTTATTTATTATAAATCATCAACGCTGTAAGTACGGTACCAAAATTCACAAAGCTAGTCTTGATGTTAGAAAGCGACCTGAGTATGTTACGCCTTACGTGAAGTACTAACAGTGAAAAAGCGAACAGTCTTCAGGGGCGAAAAACCATAAATCTCAGGTATAAAAATATCAAAAGTATGTCGAAACATTGCGAAGCAATATCAGAACTCAATGAAGTGTGGTGGAAGTTTTGGTCTAGTGATCAGGAAAGTTAGATGATTTTGTATATCAGTTAAACAACATACGTTCACATTCGTCTCTTCCAAGTCCAGGATCCAGTCGTTGACTAATTTATGCAGGACGCTTGCACTTTTCAAATTCCAAGAGCCGGGTATAAGGTTGAACGTTTTAGGACCTAGGTAAGAATATTGTCTTTGAACAAGGGATGTCATAGTAGTGAGTGGAACTATTGGATTCCTCCCTGCATGTTGGGTGTCGTGATAATGTTCTACTGAGTGGAAGAGGTGACGATATTTTTGTGTGTATAATATAACTTTTCTTATGAAAAGTTGCCTCACATCCAAAACTCCTATCTCTTTGAATAAAGAATTACTGGGGTATCTGAATGTTTTTTTAAGGACGACCCTTAGTAGTGATTTTTGTGCTTTGGCTAAGGGGTCCAGTATTGATTTGGTACATCCTCCCCATCTTAAAGATGCATTTTCAAGTAATGAATTGCACATGCCATAGTACATTAGTTTCAGATCTTTTACGCAAAGAATATTTCTAATAGCCATGAAAAGATGCGTGAGTTTTCTGACCTTTGTGGAAGTTGAGTCGATAATAATAATAATAATAATTGGATGACTTCTATAGCGCCATTTTCGTGAGAAAATCACCTCAAGGGCGCTTTGATGCGATGTGTTCATTCCATCTCAGATTCTTGTCTACTATTCTACTGGGAAACTTCATCTTATATTATTTTAATGCGTCATCAGATTTTTTTTTTTAAATAATTTGTGAAGCGGGTATGGGTACCGCCGCCCCGGGAACCATTTATTGGATAAACAACATCTCTGCCCTAGGTCACCCCAAGATGTTCGATACGTTTGGTGACTTAGCAGGGGTGCTCGGGTTCATGGGGTAATGTTTTTCCAGGTCTTGGCATCGGATGCGTCTGCCCATCAGCTGCATGGCAGGCCGGATTGGGAGAGAACGATTGAGGGAATCCCTTTGACTTCTCCAGCCGTACTCTCTCGGATCATCGCCTTGAGGGATGGATTGTACGTCCGTCAGTTCTGGATACACTGACCCCCAGATTCTTACCCACTCCGAATACCCTTTTCCTGCCCAGAACTTCCTCTCCTTCCTTTCCTAAGAAGACCCTCCACACAGCATCCCCAAAGATGACAGAGGGGAATTATTGTCCTCAGTAGGCCTCCTGTGTAGAGCCAATGTAAAAAAAAAACATTTTTATTAGAGGCGATAGAATTCTTACGAGTGATGCTAAATATCTCGTTACTTTTCGCTCTTCAGGCGACACTAAACAAAAATTACAGTATTACAGAAGTTAGCCAAGCATGATTGCAAAGTTCAGACTTGTATTACTAGCTGAGTAAGTATTTACTTATGCATAATCCAATACCGTGTTGTGGCAACATGTAATATTCCACCGGCAAAATTACGTGTTGTTGGTGCTGGTAACCCTGAGGTAATCACACCATAAACTTGATTGTTCGTGCCCTTGGCTTCTGAACTATGTAACTGGTTAGGTTGGTATTTCTGAACTCTGCTGGTTAGCTATCTCACTAAGTAGCTAGTTTAGTAGTAAGTTATCTAATTAACCTGTAACCCACTAATGATACCCATTCATTAATACTCATTTCTCCTTCCCACGAGAACATTGGTGTTATGGAGTGAAAAATTATTACAAACAAAGTACCCGGGAAAATTCTGCAGGAGAAAATAGAAATTAAAAGACATATTGGCTCACAATCACAAAACAACATATTAGGTTACTAGTTTACGTTATTTGAATCATTTGTGCGTATTTAGATTGAAGCGAAACCTTTCGGCAAACGTTGCATTATTCTAATAAGACCAAACATGGCGTCAAAACACTGGAAATTTTGATCTATTTTTTTTTACTTTCATGCACTTTTTACCATCTCCCGACGTAAATATTTGTTTCTTGTAGTAATTGAGTTGACACGAATTTAAATATTGTGCGCATTAGGAAGTAAGCGGAGCACGGAAATTTTATCGTAAGTCTAAAAAAATGGGGTTTCCGAAGCACGGCCGCACTGTTAATAAGCAAGACCGATATTGACAGAGAATATTACGAAATCGATATACGATGGCAATACCGAGGGTCTATTTATGTATTTACATTCTTTTATAAATCAAGTACGCCTTATACATCATAGGTACATATGTCTGGTAATGTTATATTATCGTGAAAACATGCTTATGGGTCCGAGAGGTTAACGTCGAACCGCTATGGAAAAATTAAAAAATACTAATAAATAGAGCATTCCGAATTAAAATCTTAACTTTAAAATACATGACACATTGCGTGTACTTTTTCAGACTAAACGGCAGTTTTCTTTACATTAGCTCCACACAGGAGGCCCTGAGGAAAATAATTCCCCTCAGGGCGTATGTCATCTTGGGGATGCTGTGTGGAGGGTCTTTTTAGGGAAAAGAAGGAGAAGAAGTCGTGGGAAGGAAAGGTATGAGGGGTGGGTAGGAGTCTGGGGGTCAGTGTGTCCAGGAGTCACGGACGAATGAATCAATCCCCCCCTCTGCGGGTAAGGCGATGTTCCGAGAGTTCTGCTTGAGAGATCTACAGGTCTTCCTCAACCAGTCTCTCCCGATCCGGCCTGCCACGCAGTTGGATCCGGACAAAACTCACCCCATGAACCCGGTCATCCCTGCTAAGTCACCAAACGTAGCGAACCACTTGAGGTGACCTATGGCAGAGGTATTGGTAATCCAATAAATGGTTCCTGGGGCGGTACCTATACCCGCCTCCCAATTTGAAAAGAATTAATTAGTTAATGAGATCTTTAGTCAAATTTAAACCCATTTTATTTCTCCAAGATCGAACGGAATAAATTGATGGCTTAATAGATGAATTAATTAAGTTTATGGATCACGCATACGATTTATTTCAATTCTAAGAGCTTTTTTAGTTATTAATAAGACAGTTATTTTTGCATAACGAACGACTTCAAAATGATTTTATATTGACAGCGTCGCGGTCGGTCCGAATATCTATTATCAATTGTTGACCGTGCTCGCAAATATTGATAACTGACCATAGAAGACATATTTATTCTATATCGCATTGATAAACGGGTTTTATCGATCATCCGTGCTAGACATCTTGGTACATTATAAAGTAAAATGATCAACTATAAATAATATTCATGCCGTTTCGATATCCGATTTAGCAATTCAGAACGAGGATGGGCAATATTTCCCGGTATCAAAGCTGATAATGCCACAGCTCATAGCTCATAGGCTCATACTGTGGATAATCCGATAAAACTGTTAATAATCGCATGTCATCGACAAAACGCGTTCAAACAGAAAACAGATATTTAAATTTCCCGATACATCCGGCTTTTTTACAATTTAACTTTTTATTTTTAAGAATATTGGACATAAGTCGTACGCATGGATCAAGATTTTATATTGAATCTTTTAATATATAAAACAAAGTCGGGTTAGTTACACTATTTATAACTCGAGAACGGCTGGGCTGATTTTGATGATCTTTGATTTGTTGGATTTGTCTCCGCCCCGGATAGGATAATAACTATTAAAACATCACAAAAGTTAACGAGATAAATAGTTATAAAGAACATTATTTTCCCAATACATTTTGTATGGAACGAATTCTCCTATTTTGAAAGAACTGCAGCAATATTGTGAGGGGTATAATATTGAACTGTGCATGAATTCCAAACATTCAAAAACGTCAAATGTCAATGCGTTGATTGTTGTGCATTTGTTTTTAATCATGTAATGCTGCCCTTCTTTCTTACACACTCAATGTCAATAGTCGAAAATGAGACAAATGGTGAATGTATGTCTGCACACCTCCAAAGGAAAAATACAATAATTATAATAAATCTCTTTTTTTACATAAGCTCCACACAGGAGGCCCTGAGGAAAATAATTTCTCTCAGGACCTATGTCATCTTAGGGGATGCTGTGTGGAGGATCTTTTTAAGGAATGGGGGAGGATAGAAAGTTCTGGGAAGGAAAAAGGTATGATGGGTGGGTAGGACTCTGGGGGTCAGTGTGTCCGGGAGTGACGGACGTATGAATCCATCCCTCCAACTGTGGTGCAAGGCAATGGGTCGAGAGAGTCCAGCTGGAAAGGTCAAAAGGCCTCCCTCAACCAGTCTCTCTCGATCCGGCCCGCCACGCAGCAGGTGGGCAGGCGCATCAACTGCCAAGACCCGGACATAAGTCACCTCATGAACCCGGGCACCCCTGCTAAATCACCAAACGTAGCGAACCACTTGGGGTGATCTATGGCAGAGGTGTTGGTTATTCAATAAATGGTTACCGGGGCGGCGGCACCCGTATCCGCCTCACGAATTCCCGTAAGTAATTGTAAAAGTAAGGAAATCACAAAAATATAAATCCGTACACAACACCATCTCTAATAATGACAAAAACAAAACACGGACAGTTGCGCATTGATAATTGCTTCATTGCGTAATTTTAACTTAGTAAAAAAACTGAATTTAATTCAACAGCTATTGATTCTGAGGCGGTACGAAGTTCGTCGGGTCAGCTAGTTATTTATAAAATACATGATATTTAATTACGAGACGTTTACAAAGAATTGATACATTAAATCAGGTACTGGGCGGCTGCCTGTTTGATCCTGCCAGTGAACATAGAACATAAATGCATTTTGTATGCACTGTAAAGTAAGTGTATATAAACAAGCAGAAATTATTGTCGTGATTTATTTTGGGGGTTTTATGCCGTATTGCGCTACCTCCTTATTTGGCCAAGGTTTCGGGCAGCATCACAGTGTCCATCATCAGGACAGGTGTGTTCCCTGGTGATGGACACTGTAATTTTTAAGGTGAGCATTCGAATATTGCATTCCTCATTATCTCAAAACTTAGTATTTGGAGATGTCTGACTAATCAACTGGACGATCGATATCTATAACAACGCTATGTACCTACTACCTACTTACAATCTACCTACAATATCATTATGTCGACTTGTCTTCATGTACATATTTTTTTTAAATATAAGTACTTGTATACACAATAACATACTATCTGTACCTATTCGCATTTTGCAATGGCACTCTCCAAAATTCAAGCACGAGAAATGTTTTTCTCTTTTGAATTGGGTGGTTTCGTTAAAAATAAATTTATATATTGTAATTACTTTTAAGAACCATATGTTTTACTCTAAATCTGTATATGTATTTTTTTAAATAAAATATATATATATATATGTAAACACTAGTAAAGGCATTGAATTTGTAATATTCACAAAATTAAATGTAGAAAAATAATTCAGGTTTACTATAAATTCACTTCCCAAAAATCTTCAGTAAAAGGATTTTTTTAATTTTAAACCTGTTTCCTGTCATCTTAGAGGCTGGTAATAAATTATTAATAATCCCAGTTTTCAATGATCTTCCTGTCAAATGAAAATGTTGACAAGTAAAACCTTCCCCTCAAAATGAATAATTATCTCCCCTGCGCTCAACTGGAAAGTGACAAGTGCTCTTCTAAATAAGTGCCATCCAATATTGATTATATTAAATACGAACTGATTCCGAAAACAGCCCGTTCCTCGGATCCACTGTAGCTAGTCACCGGGACAAAGTAACCGAAACAGAGCAATGACGTCATGTGTAATTTATAGCTACTTGATACAATATGTATTACCGTCAATCTTTTCATATCCGGAGAGATACCAAATATTCCAAATTCGTGACCGTTATACCTAGGGGGGAGACGTCCCCGTCCGACCTGCTGACGGAAGTAGCGACATCTTGTTTATAATTCTTGAATTCGAAACCGAATTATAACAGTAGCTTTGTGTGAAATTCCACGTACACAGATGTTATTTGTGGCGCGGCGCGTATGGCGTGGCGTCCGACATGCACTCGTAGCTGGGTTATGAAATTCAACCACGCAGACGCTACTGTATTAATGCTGATCGATATTTTCAAATTCGGGATGTATACCGTAAACCTAAAAGAGAGCCTCTTGTGTGCTTTTTTTAATTGCCCCGGGAAAATTCATGTGAATTTTTTTGTTCTTTTGAGAATATGGAAATACTACAACTTTTAGAATTTCCTTTTGAATTTATACAAAAACGTGTTTTTAGCTCGTGATGTCAATCCGTGAAAATCAGCTCTAATATTTTTAGCTCGTGATGTCAATCCGTGAAAATCAGCTCTAATATTTTTAGCTCGTGATGTCAATCCGTGAAAATCAGCTCTAATATTTTTAGCTCGTGATGTCAATCCGTGAAAATCAGCTCTAATATTTTACTAAAACTCCACTCTGAATATTTTTTTGACATATATTGCCGGTGGTTCGCTACGTTTGGTGACTTAGAATGGGTGCCAGGGCTCATGGGGTGAGGTTTGTCTCGGTCTTAACGGGGCGTGGCGGGCCGGATCGAGAGGCTTGTTGAGAGAGACTCAACCTAGATCTCTCCAGTCGAACATTCTCGACTCATCGCCTTGCGCCGCATTAGGAGGGATGGATTCATACGTTCGTCACTCTTAGTCACATTGACCCCCAGATTCCTACCCACCTCTCACACTGTTTTCCTTCCCAGTACTTCCTCTCTTTTTTTCCTCAAAACGACCCTCCACGCAGCATCCCCTAATATGTCTGATGCCCTGAGTGATTTTTCCTCGGGGCCTATTAAAAACTATCATCGATTTAACGATTTTGGCATGAGCAGGTTGTTTTTACGAAACTTTAACTATATCTGTAAATTATTTGATATCTTTATACGATCGTGAAACCTACGTTAAATGCATTATATACTCGTATTATATCCAGACAATACTATTAGATTTTAGTTTGGTAAATTGGCAGGCTGTAAAGTTAAAAGGAGCCCACGTGGCCTGTAAACAGTAGATCACACGGGCTCTATTTTAGTACGGTTGACTGTTTAAACTTCAATAAAGAACTCCCTTTTTGTTTGTAAAAAATGCTGCCATTTCGGAGATATTATAAATGCAATATTTTCAAAAAAACTGAATGCCTTATTAATCCTTCTTAAATCGAAAAAATATGCAATGTACGCGTTTTATTAAATTTCATCTTGCTTACTTGAACGTTATTAAATCCCTCCACGAAACATTCAGACTTTTTGAAATTGAAACAAATTTTGAAACTCTTAATGAATTTCATGAACATGTTTACATCCACATCTATTTTCAAAATTGTTACATAGGAAAAGCCTACATTTTTTGGTTAATGAAATGCCTTAAATTCTGTAACGGGCCGCGCACGAACCTGTCGTTTTAATAATCCCGAAAGGAGTCGATTGACGATTAGCGCTGCGCAATTAAGCAAATTGAGGATTCAGACAAGCGATACAGTAGGCACCTACATATAATATAATATTTTAATGGAACAATATTTTTATTGTATTTTTTTAATATGTTATCTTTGGGGATGCTGTGTGGAGGGTTTTTTGTGGAAAGCAAGGGTGAACCCGGGTCATGAAGAGACCCACGTTGTAGGAGGGAAGAAACACAGAGGCTAGTGTTTTATGAAAGCTTGCATTTGGATATGGATAATCAGAATTGCAGAATGATAATCTAAGATCATGATAAAAAATTACAAAACAAAATTAAAAGAAATTAGTAAGAATTTATTAAACCATATGAACCAATTCTTGCCTATTGTTATCGATTCCTCCCCTAAATTAAGGAAGACTACCTACAAATTTTGTAAATAACATCAATCGATTTCAATGGCTTTTTAGTCCTCCAGTAAAAAACGGAGTGATTAGGGCGACACTGTACCCAAGTAAAATAATTTCGGAATCTTAACGACGTAATTGAAGAAGTAAGATACAAAAATTTGAGACCCACGCTTGGGGTCGAATTTGCCTCAACAAATACTCTAGCTCTCTAGACCTTAGCAGGTCTAGAAAATTGATCTTTTCATGAAGTTTATTTTAATTAATTCTAATAAACTTATTACTAAAATCTTTAATGTTTTTAAACGAAAACCTCGGGAAGTTCATATTCATCGTCTAGAAAAATAAAGTTCGGTGCTTTCCGCTAATTTTAAAGTTTTATAAATTTTGCATACCATTTTACGTAAAATATTTTCATGGAGGCATGGAGTTTGTATTAATCTTAAATAAAAATTACTCACATTCGTGGATATTGGTCTGAAAAAAAGATATTATAGTTGAGAATTCGTCGGAATAGAGAACTCCAGTCCAATTTTTTTTAATGAATAAAGACCTTCAAACTTAAATAACTGCACTTTTATTTTTATTTTTATGTTAGTTTTAATAGTTAAAATAATTATCAAAGTTTTAATTTTTCAAGACCCCACGAAAAGCACCGTATCTATGGTGGATTGTGTGACTTCCTCATCCACCGATAGTTTATTTACTTTTAAGTTGTCATTTTGAATCAGTGATGTTATGTCTAGGGAAATTTCCCTAGATCTAGGGGAGAAAAATATTTTTTAGGGAAAAGGGAAATCAGGACAAAATCTAGGGAAATTTCGAACTCTGGAAAATTTTTATTACATATGACAATATTACTGGTATTATTTATGTATTTTTTATATATATTTTTATATACGTATATATGTATATTTTTTGGAATTCCTATGAATCTTAATTATTGTTCATGTACTTACATGCAATATTATTTTTAACACTGACAACTCAAAATGATATTATGTATCTAAAAAGATAAATGGAACCTCTGAAAAAAAATATTTTTTTTAGTTCCGTTTTATCGGTGATTGCGGTTGATTTTTATTGTGCAAAGTGTTTTTTTTTTAATTTGGAATTCAGTGGTGAGTGTATTCGTACTTTTAAATTATTATTTCACGTAGCAAAAAGTGTTTTATTTGGAAAAGCACAGTATTATAAGTACATTTACCAAATTCCGATATCTTCCCAATTAATTAATCATATAAATTAACATATAACAGGATTAGTGTTACACAATCAGGTGGCTACGTAGGTAATTGCGTGAATGTGAAATTCTAGGAAAATTTCACTTCGAAATCTAGGGAAATAATTTTTTTGGGCAGAACATCTCTGTTTGAATGAAGAATCCAGAAGAATCAATGGCGGAATGCTTTGGGATGACTTTTAGGTGTGAGGTGTATTTTTTATTCAAGATAAACTGCTTTTAATATAGAAAAACATTGGTAAAATGTCCACATTTCACCGGTACTGTTATTGTATTTTAACAAAGTGCAATATAAAAACAATAAATCATCTTTTTCATTGCAAATACAAGTGACATCGTAAGCCTCGAATTTTGTGTTCAGGCGTGACTGTATATTGTTTTATGTATAACACATACAGAAACACTGGTATTTACAATATACTGATCATGACGATTGTGTAATAACTTGTATAAAAAGCCCTTTTAGTAAAAAACAATTCGAAAATACGACCGATGTATCGTAAACCAAATGTCAAATATGACCTATTTATGACTATGCTTAATCTCAAATATAGCCCTTATACGTCATAATTTTAATTGTTGAGAGCCTAAATATTGTTTCCAATAAACACAATAACTATTATTTATCTAAATCTCTTTAACAGTATGAAAATAACCAAAAAACACGAAATGTTGAATGGCGTGCGTGTCTTTCGTGGCGTAAGGCGTAAGATTTCAAATGTCAATACATCTTGATACACTTTGGTGAATTGGTTAGCAGGTTAACAGTGACGGACGTCACCGTTAACCATTTCAGTAATGCCAACTTAACGCTGTGTTTTGAGGAGAGGTTTAAAAATGCACTTTTTAATGTTTTTTTTAAAACTCTTCGTTTAATATTATGAAATAAAACTTATATATTCAGAATCAGCGTTTATTGGTCTACATGGACATATTTTTTTAAAGCCATAATATTTTTCACTGGAGTTCCTTATTAATGAAAATGTGAACCTCGAGCAGACCCCCCGCTATCAGAGTTTTGTGTCACGTTAAGGTGTCTTCCAAACTATTTTCCAAATAACCGTGTCAGTTGTGTTCAAGCAGATGTGTGTGATCTTCTTCCAGAATCCATAGTGAACGAGTCGTGCTTCTTCAACGAGCAGTGCGAGGTTACCAACTTCCAGACGGAGTGCCGTGATGGCCGCTGTATCTGCCGCTTCGAGATGGTTCCCAACTTCAGGCCCGACGGATCCTCCGAGTGCATTGGTGAGCATACTACCTACTTTAACAAGATTATATGCCTACAATTTATAGATTATCTAGAACAGTGGTTCCCAAAGTGGTCCATACGGACCCCCGGGGGTCACCAGGATCCGTGTCCGTGGAAAGGTCCCAAGGGGTCCGTGGAAAATACCATTCCCATTCCGCCCCCAATCCCGTTCCGCCCCCACCGTTGTACTATCCGCCCCGGAGTCCGTGGGCCAAAACAGTTTGGGAAAGTTGTCCGTGGGCCAAAAGAGTTCAGGAACCACTGATCTAGAATGATTAGAAAAGGCTATCAACTGTCTGCCAGCGGCGCGGGCGTATCACTTAGTCCCTAGGATGGAGACCTCGAACCGAGAGAATCTCATAGTCACTCACTGGCAAAGTGGAAGGCAGGAGAAGCGAAGGAAGTTCACCGATGACTTGAACTGATCAATTCACACACGAGTCCGGAAGGTCCGTGATAAAAAATTTACAAGAAGCGGTGTGGCATTGTATGTGTGCATAATTCTGGCAGTGCTATTACTTCAACTGGTAGATACTGCCTGAGAAACCTTTTTTCCCGCAATTATTACGGACTTCACCTCTTCACCTCGCGGCAGAAAAAATATAGAAACGGACTGCGCCTTGCGACGATAAAAGAAACCGTTTTTCACCAGTATTTGAAAAAGTCAAGTATGTTATTCAAATTCAAATTACATATGAAAAATGTGCGCGAGATTTTTCATTATAAACCAGGAGAAAGATGATTCAAATAATGTTAGTGGCAATATGTCAGTTGGCGAAGAAAAAAAGAGTGAAATAATCAGGTGTCGAATTATGTATTCTACCTTTTTGAAACTGGCTTACTCACACGTACGTACATAAGATGATCTGAAAAACCTATGTTTTATGTTTGTAACTTTGAATTTAAAAAAAACGAGTGTGCTTTAGACCACACGACTGAAGTAAAACTTCTTTAGCTCCGTATATATGATAGGAAGAGAGAAATAAAATGCGCGCGCACTGCTCTCTCTTGCTCCTACAGTGTGATACAGACAAATAGGCCTGCACTGTGTCTTAAATATACGAAACGTAACTGGCTATGAGAGAAAGAGAGAAAGAAAATGTTTGCTAGCACCTCTCTCTCTTGCCTCTACAGTACCTAATATAGGAAACGTAACTCTCTTTCTTTCTATCTTCACTAACTTATATATCCCTCTCAACTTTAAGTTTTAAAATAAATCAGTGTTTAATTCCACTGGGATAAGTCCTAGACCAGGAAGAAATATGCAAAAACTATCGATAGATGATCGCTACAAATACTATCGATAGAAATTGAGGAGAAAAATGACTTTCCAACTGCAATCAGTGCCAGAGGCGGAGTGATGGCTCCTAGCGGGGCGCGACGTTTTCAGAAGGGCACGTAAATCAACTGATAAAAATTGAAAAATAAAACATCTTGTGAGTTTTTCGAAGATTGAATTTCTTTTTATATTATTTAAAAAAAAATTTGACTCCGAATCAGGAGCATACCTAGTGAAATTATTATAAACACCTGTGGTGTGATATTAAAATCACAGTAGAACATGAAAATTACCAACAAATTAATATACCAGGAGCTCACAATTTCGAAGTGGTAAGAAAATCCAAGTTTAAAAGAAATGCAAAAACCTTCCGGGAACAACACACAATGAATGCCGCAGAATTAAAACCAAACACTATAAAAAAATTATATACTCAATAAATGATTATTTTTATGAAAAATCTGCCAATAGCACAAGACCATGAACAGGTAAACCAGAGAAATAAAGAAATATGTCATTTTTAATCAGATTTTAGACGTATTGACTCTTTTCCACAAAAAAATATAAATTGATTTCGAAATATTCTTTTATCTAGTAAACGTATGTTTTAAATTTGGAGAAAAATGTTGATTTTTAGCATAATAAGGTTAAACCATAAGTCGTTGGCAGATTTGTTAAATTATCAAAAAAAAAATTGTACTATACAACACCCATTTCAAATCATATACCTAATCATGTATGTTTAACGTAGGTTTCAGAAATTTAATTTTAGTTTAAATAAAATATGCACGTACATGTGTTTTATACGAAATTGGTCCGTTTGTATATTTATTTGCGCACTTACAAACTAATATATTTCAGATTTTTTTATATTCTTATTTTGCTTAGACATTATTGAAAAATGATGAATACTTATGATCAAAAAATAATTACAAAAAGTACATGATTTTAATAGTTTTATCATCACACCTTTCAGCATTTTTGGATGTAGGTATAAATTATAGCAAATTTGGAATGAAATAAAATCGATATTAAGTTATAATTTTAAAAAGCTGGTACGGAGAATAATTAATCTTTCTCAGCCAACTTTTTAAACACCTTTCATCAAAGCCCACGTCACACTCATACTAAAGGCGTAAAATATTGATGTCAGGTTTTGTTTCTGATTAAAAGCAACAATATGTAATCATGATAAAACACGAAAAAAGAACCCCTGATACAATTATTTAGGGTCAAAATAAATTGTGTTCACATGGTATTAAAAAACCATAAAGGGAGATGTCTTTTTCTAGTCATTGACAGATGGGTTCCACGCCAACTCAGAATAAAGTCAACTCAACACCTATCTAGCTATGAAAAAAATAATTTTAAAATAGCCCATAACCCTAACCTAACGGAATCTATTGAAGCAATTTTTTTTTTTTTTTCATCATTTACCTATACCTAATGACTTTTCAAAGAAGTTGATTTCATTCTGAGTTGTCCGGTCACCGACGGATGCGTTACAAATTTATATAACGTCATAGGTTACAAAGCATCATTTTTAAAATTACGTTTAATTGTTCTTTGTATCAATTAATGAATAGCACTTTAGGCAACGTTTCAAACAGTCCTACAGTGTTCATCACCAGATTCACAAGGGCAGATGAGTACATTATCATAATATAGTAATAAGTGTGTTTGTTTTTAGAGCAGTCCGCTCTGGGCGCCGACTTGCCAAGGCACCAAGGTGCTAAGGAACCAAGGAACCAAGGAACCAAGGAGCCAAGGAACCAAGGCGCCGATAATGTAAAACCTAACACCTAAAACAGCTCCTTGAGGTTTCACTAGCGCCAGGCACCATTCGGCATTTCGTACGCCGCACTATGGAATGGCCCGGAACAAGGCCGTCTCATAAAACGAAAAAGGGTGTATTTTTTTTCAGATACACCTACAGCGGTTTTAATAAGATAAATGATTGATAAATTTTTATCCGTTGGAAAGAATTATTTTTTTGTGCTTTTGAATGCTTAAAATAATGTCAAAGTACGGACTCAGGCTGAGATATTTAATTTAATCAAAATGTGGAATATTTTGTGGTACAAATCTCAAGCATTTGAGCTAGTTTATAAATAGTTTATTATATATAATTGCAAAGTTTGTTTTTTAAGCTTTATTAATATATATTTTTAATATTTTATCTTTAAATAATACTTATTTGTAAGCTCCCTTTAAGCAAATAATACCGAAACCAGATTTTGTTCAAGTTTCTTGTCCGTCTTCCTCCGTCCTTTAAACCTAATGTATACGTCTTGTCAAAAATTACAAAATGGATCTGAAAATTATCTACCAAAATGTTAGGGGAGTTAGAACCAGTACCGGATTATCCCTAAGGCAGAGTAGGCAACTGCCTAGGGGCCCCGCATCGGCTAGGGGCCCCGCGTCCCGAGAAAAAATTACTTGCTGTGAGCAACGAAGTTTCGGAAAAAGTCAGCTTTCAAGATGTTTTAATTTTTTTTATTAGGAACATTTACAGGTTAATAACATTAGGTACATGCATTAAAGAAAACAATAAATTATAATAAATAGGTTATAATCCAATAAATAACTAATGTTCACATCGTGCACAAATAATAAATAAAAATTAATTTCTATTTGTTGCAACTTTACTTAGTATCTGAAGTGATTGAAGGTGCCGTGAGTGGTTTATTTCTAATTATATGTTTAAAATATAAATGTTGTACATGTACAAGCTTCAGAATGCACTACCTATCTGCTTGCTAAAATTCTATGGGAAAGATTGTCTGGAAGAGATCACTTTAGTGCCAAGACGGCTGTAATGTTTTTTTTTTAAATAATTTATATTTTTGTTTTATTGTATTGTATTCGTCTTTTTATTGAATGGGGTGATGGCATATCTTTCGTTATGTAGTAAAAGAACAGATTAATTATGAACAAAATTACGTATTGGTAGAAAAAGTTGAATGAACCCCCTCCCCCCCCCCCCCCCCCCCCCCCCCCTTAGTGAAGTTGATGTAATTTTACAAGTACCTCCATGTTCCCTTGATCAAATCCTAAACAAGGCTTTAAGGACACTGCAAAAAAATGTTTTTTTTTTAAATTCATTTTCTGAAAGATGCGTTTGTTAATAATGCTCTCACCATTTGAGGAAATTGGTAAAATTGATGGAGATACAGAATTGTATGTGAAACCATTTGAAACAGTTTGTATGTTGAATTATCCTGCAGCAAAACTTTGAAAGCGTTTTCCTCGAAACTACGTTTTTCAACCTGGTTGACAACATATTAGAAAAACTATGTATCCGATTTGCATGCACTAAGTCTTTAACAGTTAGAAAATCCAATCATCATGGCACCACCGAGATTTTTTTATAAAGGTCCATTTTTTTATGAACAATGAAAATTTTCCATAAAAAATCGAAAATAAAATTCGCTGGTCGGCCATTTTTTACTTTTTTAGATATCAAAATTCCCGTATGCCATAGACAGTAGATTTTCGAACAGATTAAGACTTGGTGCAGCAAATCAAATGTAAAGTTTTTTTAATATGTTGTCAACCAAGTTGAAAAACGCGTTAAAAAAGTTTCGAGAAAAACGCATTCAAAATTTTGCTGAAGGATAAATTCAATATACAAACTGTTTCAAATGGTTTCACGTAAAATTCTGTATCTCCGTCAATTTTTCGAATTTCTTTAAAACTTTTATTGAGAGTATTTTTAATAAACGCATCTTTCGGAAAATGAAACAAATAAATGAGATTACAAAACTATTTTTTACAGCTGGTGCCTTGAGGGGGGGGGGGGGTAAGGTTTTAAGGCGAAATAAAGGCATATTGTCATGATTTTTTTTGAGATATGAATAATGCTGGTTTTATTTATTTCATAGACACTTTATAGTATAACGTCTGAAGTATCTTTGAAAAAAATTCAATCAAAAATATGAATAAATAAGTCCGTAAGAGCGAATCTGCGGAGGCGCCTCGAAAAAAAGTTCTTATGCGGTGAACTCCATAACTCGTCACCGGATCTTTTGAAAGAAAAAAATCGAAATGCGTTTAAAAGGTAAGTTTTCCTAAGGTAGTCAGAGGGAGTTTTTTTCGATTTATTTTTGGCAGCATTTTGAAATAAAAAGCGCGATTTTTGCTAAAAAATTTTGGTGAATTTGTTATTATAAAATGGTAAAAAACTCCCTCTGCCTACCAGTTGATTTATGTATAGAAATAGTGTACAAAATTTCAAAAGCATCGGTCAAGTAAGGCAAGATTTTGAGTTATGATGTTCACGAACTTCAGAAATTCAGATATCTACTCGAATCGAGCATGAGGGCCGGTCACTCGAAACGCTATATCTTCGTTAGTTTTGCTCAGATTTACTTGAAATTTACAATACAAAATACAATGCTCAATATACTAACATGTTGTAAGAAAACAATTTTAAAAAGTTTTAAAGCCTTGTTTTGATCAATTATCAAAAGAACAAGGACGCATTTGGAGTCCCCTTCAACCCCCCCCCCCCCCGTTAGTCCACCATTGGTAAAGGGGCCCCGAGACGTTCGTAGATAAGTATAAACGAAGTTATTATCAATAATTATGATATAATCTGCTTCACCGAAACTTGGTTGAGTTCATCAGTATTCAGTAATGAATTGTTTGATGAGCGTTACCTGGTCTTTCGGAGAGATCTCGAATCAACTAATTCTACATCTAAAAAAGGTGGGGGGGTATTAGCGGCAGTCAACAAGAAACTAATAACAACTAGAAAATCATCTTGGGAAAGTGACGGTGAAGATTTATGGTTAGCTATAAAACTGCATGAATATTCAAACTCGTTCATCTATATATGTGTTCTGTACATTCCCCCCAATTTATCAGTTGATGATTACTGTAATCGAATCAAAAATATTCAGGATATTTATTTGCAACATATTAATTCCAAATCTCAATTTATAATCATTGGTGATTTTAATACACCTGAAATTAAATGGACACCTGACATAACATATAATAACATAATACTAGCTCCATCCAATTATTCTAGTCACAAAGCTCATTCCCTTGTCAATTTGGCCTCAATGTGCAACCTTCACCAATTTAATTATTTACCTAACAAAAATTTAAATATTCTTGACCTTGTTCTTTCCGATAAAACCAATATTAATATTTCAACGACAGCTAACTTATCAAAAATTGATCACCATCATCCCTGTTTTGAAATAAATGTAAGTCTAGAAAAAATGCAATTCTTACAAGAAAATCACTCTCCCGTAAAATACAACTTCAAAAAAGGTAATTATGAAGGATGTTGTCATGATCTAAGAAATGTAAACTGGATCTCACTTTTTAACAACTGTCATCTCAATAATAAGGTACAGTTATTCTACAATACACTATGGGATATTATAGACAAGCACATTCCAAAAAAAAAAACATACGTAAGAAATCACTATCCCAATTGGTTTAGCGAATCTCTAATAATGCTCCTCAAAGAGAAAAATAAAGTAAGACTTCGGGCTAAAAAATATAACAACCCGATAGACTATTCCGAGTTTGCTACTCTTAGAAAAAGATAAAAAAAATGCTAAAAGAATGCTACACATCCTACATCAATCTAGTTGAGCGTAGGATAAAAGATAATGTTAAGACTTTCTGGGCTTATTCTAAATCATTGCGTAATTCAAATTCGATTCCAAAAACAATGCATATGGATTCTATGATTGCAAACAATGGACAGCAAATTGCCAATATGTTCTCTAATTATTTTGGATCGGTTTATACTCAGTCGAATCCCACATCAAATACTTCCGGACTGAATGTTCCTCAATTCAACCAATTTAATCTTAGTAAACTTAACGTAAGCATGGGAACTATCAAATCTTGTTTAGAAAGCATTGATATACATAAAGGTCCAGGACCAGATAAAATACCTCCTTTGTTTGTAAGATGTTGCTCTAGCGCGTTGATTAAGCCACTTTTCATTATATTTAACGAATCATTATCTACGGGAACTTTCCCAGATTTGTGGAAAAATGCACATATTGTCCCAATACATAAATCTGGCGATCGATCTTCTGTGAAAAATTATCGACCAATTAGTATATTATCATGTTTTGCAAAAGCCTTTGAATCTATAATTTATAGTTCCATATTCACACACTTTAAACCACAATTATGCATCAATCAACATGGATTTGTTCCTAACAGATCCACAAATTCCAATCTTCTCGATTTCTGTGATTACGTTTGCAATGCGTTTAATGAAAGAACTCAAGTAGATGCTATTTACACAGATTTTCAAAAGGCTTTTGATAAAGTAAATCATTTTATTTTACTACAGAAGCTTGGTCGTATAGGTATTCACGGTGATCTATTTAGATGGCTTAAAACTTATTTGGAAAACAGAACACAGCTCATACTTATAAATGGGTATGAGTCACCTCCCGTAATTGTAACCTCTGGTGTACCCCAAGGGTCCAATCTTGGCCCTCTGCTTTTTTTAATCTTCATTAATGACCTTGGCCCCATGTTACGCTGTGATTTTGTTTTATTTGCTGATGATTTAAAAATTTACCGTAAAATTTCCAATGATTCTGACCAAGTTATGCTTCAAGAAGACCTTTTCACACTACATAACTGGTGTATTCAGAATGATATGTTTTTAAATATTGAAACATGTTACATTATGACTTTCAGCCGTAACAGAATACAAAAAGTTTTATGCATATTCCATTAATAATGTTCGACTATTTAGTCTGTATTTACAGTTACCACCATCAGTGATTTAGGAATCATTCTTGATTCAAAATTTAAATTTGATGTACACGTCAGTGATATCACGACTAAATCCTTGAAAATGATGGGGTTTATACATAGAATATCGAAACCATTCAAAAAAACCCCAATCCATTATAACCCTATACAACTCATTGGTCAGAAGCAAATTGGAATACGGTAGTGTTATCTGGAACCCACACTACTTAAAATATTCAAAAACTATTGAATCTGTACAAAAAAAAATTCTGAGATTGTTATCATTTAAACTTGGACTAAATGCCTTACTCCAATCTTACGAGGAACGACTCAAATATTTTAAGTTTACAACTCTGGAAAAAAGAAGAAAAGTTGCTGACTTAATGAGTCTATACAAAATCATTCATGATAAGCTTGAAACAACTCACTGTCTGAGCAATATTCTTATTAAGGTCCAATAGACGTAATTTAAGGAATCAGAATATATTTCATCTTGAATTATTTAAAAACAATATTGCATACTTCAATCCACTGTCTCGGATGTGTCGACTGTATAATTCCATTGAATGTAACCATATAGACATCTATGCAAATAGTCTCGCTTACTTTAAAAAGCAAATTAACAATAGACTAACCTAACATGTAATTGAGAATTGAAAATACTTATCTTGAACTTGAATGTGAATGGCTGTTTTTCACTCTATTTGTACTTTACTTTTTTTGTTTTTCTGTTTTTTTACATCGTATATCGATCTTTTTTTATCTTTGTCATCTCTATATTGTATCATCACTATTTTTGTTATCTCTTTTTATACCTCCGTTTATATTTTGATATTCCTAATTTCTGTTAACAACTATTAAACTGTGCATTCTGTGAACATTTTTAAGTGGACTATTAACATGTACGCTTTTTACAATGCTAATCCAATGACTTTTTTCTGTTAATACTCTGTAAATGTTCCAAAACAATAAATAAATAAATAAAAAGTTCGGGTAAACTTTCAACTAGTAGCAGGGTTTGGACCTGTGGATCTGGAAACACAATTATAAAATATAAACCTTTTTTTAATAGGTTCATTAAAAAAAGTTTGCGGATTTTGTGCGTTTTAGCGTCAAAAACGTTTTTTCCGCTGCTCATTTTTATCAGAAAATTACCTTGTTCCAAGGATAAATGTTTTTTGAAATGTCTTGTTTAGAATCAAAATATTAACAATTCAATAAATAAAAATATGAAATAGAAAGATTGTTTAGTTTTTCATTAGCACACAAAATTTTATTTTTTTATGATAAGAAACAGAGAAGTTACAGATTTATGAGACGATACAGAGCATTTGCAACCACTGTCATTATGGAATGGCCCGGAACAAGACAGTCTCATAAATCGAAAAACTATACTTTTTTTCGTATATTACCTATACTGGTTTTAATAAGATAAATAATTGATAAATTTTTATTTCTTGGAAAAAAAATTTTTTTTTCGTTCTTTTGTATTGTAGGTACTCAGTGTAGGCTGGTGGTTAAATGAAGAACAACGAGGTTGCGTGATAAAAAAAACCTTTAATGAGTTCCCACAATAATTATAATTTGTAATCACACAAACACGGTCAGCGTAACAGTCTTACGATATTAAATAGTACTAACGAAGTTACACACTGGGTCAATTGGAGGTTGCCCACCACTTTCCCACGGCGTTCTAAGGAAACAGATGGTTTCCTCCTTCACCGTACTCGTCAGGACTCTAATTTTTTTATTTATAAAGAAGCTACTTTTTATTTAAAATGACTCTAGACCCCCAATGTCCGGGCATACATTGTTAGCAGGCAGTATGCGAGTGCGTACATGTTGTTAGTTATTTATTTCACAGTATCACGTCTCATCTCCGCCACCTGATGTAGCTGAAATAAAAGTTTGTTAATATGCAGAATAAAAAATAAAAAATACATATTATGATGAGATTGTTTAACTTTACCAAAGCAGCTGAGCTACAGTCACCCGGCAGTCCCGCCGAGAATAAGCGGAGCCATCAGTCCAGTCGCAAGCGAGACTCGGTGTCCACGCCCCTAAGCCGGCTTCCCGGTAGGCCCTCGAAGAAAATGTTGGGATTAAGGGCAGAAAGACCTGAAGACACTAGGGATAAAAGAGAGCATCGGGTCACCGGAGGCAGGGCGGAAGGGCACCGGTCCGCTACGGTTGGTCTTCTGGCCCGCTCATGGCGACGGGGGAGGCGCGGGCGGGTTTTGCAGCGGCTACCTTGGGAGTCATCTTCTCGGTTGTTGCACGGACATAGATCTAGTCCACCCCCTTGATGGGGTGTAGGACAATACAAAAATGAGATGGTAGTTCAGTTCCGGCTCCTTGAATGATACAAGTAAAGGTTGATTGCGGATAGAAAAGGCGACTGCTTCGGTAAATTGAACGAACACTGGTCCTTTCGCTGTTGTTGGGCGCGTTTTATATGGCCAAACAAGTGGAGTATTGGTAGTAAATCATCACTCGGCTAGTTACTCAAAAGCGCTAGAACTGTGCATTGCAAGCGTACAATGGTTCGTACCTTTTCTGGAATGCGTGAGAGGTAGGTAGGTCCGCGGCTCTGTTTCGATAAACTAGGTACCTACTGTTCAGTCGCGTACCGTCCATGCCAGACGGCTGACGGGAGCTCTAGTAATTTCTCTTGCATATATTTGAACACAGGCGCCGCTTCTGGAAACATCGATACGGTTCGGGGGCAATCCAAAGCGTGACGTAGCAAAGGCTGGTTGCTACAGGACTCCCTCCCCAGACAACGCAGACATGGCTGCGGTGGAAGGAGGAATGGTCAGATACCGAGGTGATCGGGAAATCGACCCCGCCTTCCAGAACGAGTGGTTGTGTGTGTCCGATCATGACTGCCATCGAACAACGGAAGGGTTGGTTGTGATGTGGCGGCTGGTGGCTCTGATGCGGTTTGCGAGTGTGATGCGAATCTCTCAAGATCTTGAGCAATGTATGCTGGTTCGAGGCGGTCGATGCTCACGGTGATTTCATTCCCTTTTACCAGTATGGTATATGCTCATTCGTGCCGACGAACGACTTTATGAGGGCCGCTGTAGGGTTGTTGAAGCGGGCTCTTGACTGTGTCGTTCCTCAGAAAGACGTGAGAAGCTGTGGGAAGATTTTGGAAGGCGAAATGATATCCATCACCATGGCGGGTACCTTCAACTGGTCTCAGCTCGTTGAAATGTTTCCGTAATTCCTTGAGGAAGCTTACTGACATTAGGTTGTGCTGTACATAGGAATTCGCCGGGTAAGCGGAGCGGCTCGCCGTATACTAGCTCGGCTGAGGTTGTAGCGAGATCGTCTCTCCAAGCTGCTCTGATTCCCATGAGTACGGTGGGAAGTGTTTCCGTCCAACGGTTATTCTGATGGCACTTGATCGCTGCCTTTAGTTGACGATGAAATCGTTCCACCATGCCATTTGCTGCGGGGTGGTATGCAGTTGTATGGATTTGCATCGTGCCTGCCAGGAAATTCAACTGCCTGAACAGCCTTGACTCAAATTGTCTCCCTTGGTCCGTAGTAATGCGGAGTGGAGTGCCGAATGTTGTAATCCATCCCTTGTAGAAAGCACGCGCCACTGTTTCAGCCTCTTGGTCTGGGATCGGGAATGCCTCTGGCCATCTAGTGAATCTGTACACGTACGTGAGGCAGTATCGGCATCCTTCTGAAGAAGGCATGACGATTATGTCGATGTGGACATGCTCGAATCTAGCGGAGGGTCTGGGAAAGGCTCCTAGGGGTGCTGACACGTGCCGTGTAACCTTGCTTCGTTGGCATTGGAGGCAATTGCGTGCGAGCTTAATAGTCTCGGCTTTGATGGCCGGCCAGACATAACGTTGAGTTATAAGCTTAACCGTGGCCTTGATTCCAGGGTGAGCCAGCTGATGGACCGCATTGAATGCCGCAGGTCTGAACTTCTTCGTGACGAAAGGTCTGGCTATGGTAGTTGAGACGTCACAGTAGAGATGCGCGTCAGTACCCGGAATATTAATCTTCTTAATTTGTAGGCTAGAACTTCCCTGCAAGTGTTGTTCCAGTTCAGGGTCGCACATCTGGTCAGCTGCCAGCGCTGCATAGTCCAGAGGGGTATCTATCGTCTCGACCCTGGAGTGAGCATCCGCGACGATGTTGTCTTTTCCGGAGACGTGTCGGATGTCAGTTGTGAACTGGCTAATATAGTCCAGATGGCGGAATTGCCTTGGTGAGCATTTGTCTGCTTTTTGTTGAAAGGCGAACGTGATAGGCTTATGGTCGGTAAATATGGTGAACGTCCTGCCTTCCACCATGTGGCGGAAGTATTTCACAGCGAGATAGATGGCTAGTAGCTCTCTGTCGTATGCGCCATATTTCTTTTCAGCTGCCGAAAACTTCTTCGAGAAGAATGCTAGAGGCTCCCAGTGACCTGCGACGAATTGATGGGAGTGCGGCACCAGCTGTAGTATCGGACGCGTCGCTGACGATAGAGAGTGGGGCGTCGCACTTCGGGTGAACGAGCAGGGTTGCCTGGGCCAGAGCTTCCTTGCACTTGCTGAAGGCTTTTACTGTTTCGGCAGTCCAAGACACGAGTTGTTTGCCTTTTTGGTTCCGTTTTAGGAGGTCATTGAGTGGAGCTTGTGTCCTCGCGGCGTTGGGAATGAATCTCCTGTAAAAATTTATAGCTCCCAGGAAACGGCGGAGATCCTTGATGGAAGCTGGTTGGCTGTAGTTGTTGATGGCTTCCACTTTATCTGGGAGGGGTGAAGTGCCAGCGTCAGACACCAGGTATCCTAGGAATTTGACCCTAGTCAGGCCGAAATGGCATTTGGCGGCGTTGATGACAACACCATATTCCTGTAGGCGCTGGAATAGTATCTTGAGGTGGGCTAGGTGCTCTTCCTCTGACGTTGAGGCAATAAGGATGTCGTCTATGTAGGCGTAACAGAAATCTAAGCCTCTGGTAACCTCATCTATGAAGCGTTGGAAGGTCTGGGCTGCGTTGCGGAGGCCGAAAGACATCACCGGAAATTCGAAGAGTCCGAATGGCGTAGTGATTGCTGTCTTCGGAATGTCCTCAGGAGCCACAGGGATTTGATTATATGCCCGCACTAGATCAATCGTTGAGAAGATCTTGGTGCCGCTCAGTGCCTGTGCAAAATCTTGGATGTGGCGTACGGGGTATCTGCCCGGAATAGTTCTGGCGTTTAGTCTTCTACAATCGCCACATGCTCTCCACTGGTCATCCTTCTTGGGTACCATGTGCAAGGGAGATACCCAAGAGCTCTCGGAAGGTCGAGCGATTCCGAGACGGACCATGGCCTCGAACTTCCTCTTGGCGCGTTTTAATTTGTCAGGAGCAAGGCGTCGTGGGCGTTCGACTGTTGGAGGTCCTGGCGTAGTGTTAATATGGTGCAGTGTTGCGTGACGAACTTCCTTCCTGGCGCCGTCAGGGCGAGTGACGTCAGGAAACTGTTGAAGAAAGCTTGTGATACGGGGACGTTCCTGTGACCGTCTTAATGGAAGCGATCTTGTTGTCGCTTCGTTTTCCCGTGATGGTTAAATTTGTCACCTGGTCCAGCAGCCGTTTATTTCGGACATCTACCAGTAGCTCGTATTTGGCGAGAAATTCTGCCCCGATGATGGGCTTGGAGACGTCTGCAATGACGAAGCTCAAAGTAAAGTCGCGTCGCAATCCCAGATCCAGGTTGAGCGTTAGGCTGCCATAGGTAGCGATTGTGCTGCCATTTGCTGCTGCCATTTGCTGCTGCCAGTTCGTATGTCGCTTTAGTGGGACGTCCCTGGACAAGGCGTCGTGGGAAAACGCAGAGATCTGCGCTGGTGTCTATAAGGAATTGGGTACGGGTTACCTTGTCGGTGACAAAAAGGCGACTGACTTGGTTGGGGCTGGCGCTGGTCGCCATCAGTTTGAGCCCCGAGCGTTTCCCTGTTGGAAGTTGCAGGGTTTGGTGCACTTGCTTGCCTTCGTCCCATGCTTCCAGTAGTACCAGCATGTGCCCTCGGGCTGACGACCTCTGGACTGACTGCGGGAACGACTGCTCCAACGATGCGGGGTGGCGCTCCTCCTATGCTGGTCAGAGCGTAGTGTCGAAACTTCGCGCCTCAAAGTAGCGAGCTCTTGTTGGAGAGGCTGCATCAACCGCTCCATCTGTGTAACTAATGAGTCTTCGGACGATGGAACAGCCACTGTGTTAACTGCCGGTCTACCAGCGTAGTCTGCTATGGCATCTGCCAAGCTGGCCACCTTGTCAAGCGGGGTATCCTGCTACGTAGCCAGAACCACCTGCATGCTTCTAGGAAGACGGCCCATCCATAGGGTTCTCAAAACCTCATCAGGCACAGCGCTGCCGGCGAGGGTGCGCAGGTGTCTCAAGAATTGGGAGGGTTTGCGGTCTCCGATTTCTTCATGTTCTAGGAGTCTCCTTGTCTTCTGCTCCTGCGTGGAGCTGAGGCGTCCGGTTAGTTCATATTTTAATAGAGCATATGCACCGACCTCAGGGGGCTTCACAATGATGTCTCGGACTTCTTGGGCGTGGGCGGGATCCAAGGCTCCGAGAATGAAACCAAATTTTGTGGCATCCACGGTCACTCCTGCTGCCTCGAAGCTGCGCTCCACCATAGCGAACCATAATTCTGGGTCAGTAGGGCAAAAAGGCGGAATGCGTATTGCCACTCGGTTGACCTCAGGCGGTGGATACTTGATGTTGGGTTGCTGGTTGCTGGTCATTGGTTGCTGGTTGCTGGTTATTGGTTGCTGGTTGCCCTCAGATGTTCCGCTCGTAAGAGACATGATGATGATGATTGCTGTGCGAAATTTATCACCGAAGAGTTTATTTCGTGCACGACGTGCTCGCGGTAGACGTATTTGCACGCGTCGTGCTCACTGTAGAATTGTCCGTGCACTTCGAAGGTCACTAATGTAGGTACTCAGTGTAGGCTGGTGGTTAAATGAAGAACAACGAGGTTGCGTGATAAAAAAACCTTTAATGAGTTCCCACAATAATTATATTTTGTAATCACACATACACGGTCAGCGTAACAGTCTTACGATATTAAATAGTACTAACGAAATTACACACTGGGTCAAGGTTGATTGCGGATAGAAGAGGCGACTGCTTCGGTAAGTTGAACGAACACTGGTCCTTTCGCTGTTGTTGGGCGCGTTTTATATGGCCAGACAAGTGGAGTATTGGTAGTAAATCATCACTCGGCTAGTTACTCGAAAGCGCTAGAACTGTGCATTGCAAGCGTACAATGGTTCGTACCTTTTCTGGAATGCGTGAGAGGTAGGTAGGTCCGCGGCTCTGTTTCGATGAACTAACTAGGTACCTACTGTTCAGTCGCGTACCGTCCATGCCAGACGGCTGACGGGAGCTCTAGTAATTTCGCTTGCTATATTTGAACACAGGTGCCGCTTCTGGAAATATCGATACGGTTCGTGGGCAATCCAAAGCGTGACGTAGCAAAGGCTGGTTGCTACAGTATATTTAAAATAATGTCAAAGTACAGGTTCGGGCTGAGATATTTAATTGAATCAAAATGTGGAATTTTTCGTGGTAAAAATTTAAAGCATTTGAGCTACTTTATATATATATATATATATATATATATATATATATATATATATATATATACATATATATATGTATATATATAAATATATATTAATACACAGTTGGCATTTGTTTTTCGAAAACTCACTATGGAAACGTTGCCTTTTAGAGACAGGCGAAAATCGACCACTCTGCCTATCCAGTTTCACCGACCGCAGAGATCGATTTGGCTGGACAGGGGGCATGGACAGCGATCTCATACAAAAAATCGTAAAAAAAATCGCGTTTTGATGATGCGATAATCGACCCTTCTCCCCGCGATCCGCAAGACCTTACGGCGCACTGTCGCTTAAAAAAAAAGTCGCTTACGCCCTTTCAGATAAAAAATTCAGAGCACGTTTCAGTACTTTGACTTTGCGACAAAAATTTAGCGTTTTTTGGCCTACAAAATTTAAAGAAAAAAACTGGCGGCGAAAACTAGAACTCTAATAAAATCACTCGATTCGGCTCGGTTACACTTCTCGCCGACAGTTTCGCATTAAAAAACAAGAGATGTCTTTTTTCCAATAGTTTCAATGCAAATTAAAATGCTAGGAATATCGAGTCAGGTCAGGATTAACCCATCTCTTTTTGCATGTTTGCGAATGCTGAGATAGGTATATGTAGATTTCAAATGTCAGTTTTATGCTACCGAAACGGACCTCTCAGCGGTTTCGGTTGGGGAATACTGCATTACAGCCCAAAAAGCGATCCCAGCTTTGATATTTTTAAAAAATATAATAGAGTAGAGGAATATGCAACTTTTGATACCAAAATTATATACGCATCTCTTATAAAATATGTCAGTAGAAGCTGACAAATATCACACATTTCCTGAAAAATTCGTGTCGAAAATGCGTTCTAAAATTATCCGAGAGTATTAAATTACTGGCCATGTGAAAAAAACTCAATTTATAACGGGGCAGGTACCTACCGTTCCATCGATAGAAAAGTAACAAAATACGTAATGTTGACGCAATTTTTATTGAGAAAACGCGTAGGTAGGTACCTACAACAATGTAATTTTTCTCGGGGTTTACCAGGTAGGTACCTACCGGCTTAGCAACAGTATTCTTTCATTTAAATATTTAATGATATGAAATTAAATAAATCACTCAAGATGGTCACTTTTTAATCTATGTAGGTACCTATCTGCACATAACTTACTCGGAATCATCTGATGATTTTGCTTATGTATTTTTTTTGTAAATGTATAACGAAATTGCTTGAAGTTGAACGTGATAATTATTTATATTTATTATTATTTACTTATATTTAGGGCGGCTTGCACCAACTATCGCTAATTTTATCATAAATTGTATTTAACTAAATGCATTTAAGTCACTAAATACATTTAACTTAAATGTGTTTAGTTTCGTCCTGCACCAAGCAGTTGGAGCGGTTATTTAGTTAAATACCATTTAGCGTCGGTAAAACAGTTACCGCCGTTAAAGCGTCGGTAGAACAGTTGCATCGTTCCTTAGCACCACCCACACGCACACTTTTTGCACAGCGACTTGAAGTGGCGACGGCACGATCGCTCCGAATTGTCCGTGTGGGGGGTGCTTAAATTTGCGAGTTTCAAAATATTTTGAGGTTATGTTGTGGTTGCGTAGTGAATTATTTTATTTTGATCCAGTAAATGAGTGCGAAAATAAAACAAACATAACTATGAAATGGGGCAAAAAGAGGTTTTGTTGTTAGATTTAAAAAAAACAAATATCTGAGTAGTAATTTTGTTTTTCATTTCATTTATGTAGGTTGTTTTAAACTATTATAAGAATGCTGTAGGTATATTTTAAGTTTACAACCTTAAAGTGTTCCTCCATAAATAAATCAATACCTATTCCTCAATAAGAAATCTTTGAAACTTTCTGCCACTGAGTATCAGATAAATTTGTTCTTGTGTTTACTTCTCTCACTATAAACTGTCTACTTATAAAATCTATAATTTCTTCGTCAACATCAGAATAAAAAACAAAAGTCCATCGTGAATACAAATTAATAAATGAGACAGATTTCAGAAATATTAGACAATCGGAAATCGAAGGAATAACCTAAAATTGTTTTGACAGAACATGCTCGCTAAACGTGTTTAACCTAGTTAAACAGCCCTTTCTGGGTATTTAACTTTGACAGTTCTTTAAATGCGTTTAACGACTTAAATTTTGTGGTGCAAGACGCTAAGTCGACTTAAATCAAATAATGTGTTTAACTTGAGATTTAAATCAAATTTAACTTTTGGTGCAAGCCGCCCTTATTATGTTAAAACTGAAATAATTACGGAACTTGAATAGAATTTGAACAGAACTTTCACAGAACCTTAAAATTAACTTGAAAAGTTGAGGTTTTTTAATTTATTTTTTGTTATTTTTAGGACAAGGTTTGTATAAAACTACTGGTGAGCTCTGGCATAACGAAATTTGCATAAAAATATTGCAATAGGTGGCACGCGAGCTGTTTGAAAACTAAATGTACCAGAAATGAATTAAGGAAGGGGGGGAGGAAAACCAGGGAGGGGGGAGGGGGGTAACCTGGGAAGGGGGAGGGGAACTCGGGAGTGGGGTTTGCGGGATGGAGGAAGGGGGGGGGGAGTAGAGTACGCTATGAAAGAATATTTTCTCTGTTCTTTTTTTACTCGAATAAAACAAAATTTTTGTTTCTAAAAAATTCAGAAAAATTCATTTTTGTAGCGCCGTTTTGGAAAAAAATACTATAAGTCTATTAAGTACCTACCTGCGCACTATGAAATCAAAAAAAAAAATTTACTGTAATATCCTTAGTTTTTGTTTCTAAAAAAATGTGACAAATGTACCTATCGATTTGATGTCTGTATCAGACCACTAAATTATAAATTGGGAGGCGGGAACCAACACCAACACCACTACCGCAGGTCACCCCAAGTGGTTCGCTACGTTTGGTGATATAGTAGGGGTGCCCGGGTTCATGGGGTGAGGTTTATCTAGGTCTTGGAGGCGGATGATCAGAACTCACTGAACCCCAGATTCCTACCCACCCCTAAACCCTTTTCCTTCCCAGAACTCTCCTCTCCTTCTTTGCCTTAAAAAAACCTCCACCCAGCATCTCCCACACCCAGGAGCTCCACACAGGAGGCCGTAGGGAAAATAATTTCCGTCAGGGCCTATGTCATCTTTTGGGATGCTGTGTGGAGGATTTTTTTTTAGGAAAGGAAGGAGATGAGAGTTCTGGGAAGGAAAAGGGTATGAGGGGTGGGTAGGAATCTGGGGGTCAGTGTGGCCAGGAGTAACGGACGTATGAATCCATTCCTCACACTGCGGTGCAAGGCGAAGGGTTGGGAGAATCAGGCTGGAGTGGTCAAAATTCTGTCTCAATCAGTCTCCTCTGATCCAGCCAGCCATGCAGTGGTTGGGCAAACGTATCCGCCACCAAGACCTAGACAAATACATACAGTTTTTGAATACAAAAATGAGGTCAGGCATCACGAAATTACGCGAGAAAATGCCCGTTCTGAATCCTAGGGGCCTATGTCATCTTTGAGGATGCTGTGCGGAGGGTTTTTAAAGGGAAAGGAAGGAGAAGAAGAATTTTTTTTTCAACATGATCTCCACACAGGAGGCCCTGGAAAATATGGAAGATATGGATATAAAAGAAGGATGGGGAAGGGGATAAGGAGGGAAAGGATAAGAGGGAGATATAAGTTAGTGACGTGTTTTATATTGTTAATGGACTTTTTGTCCGTAAACAAATAAATTATATACAGCGGGTACCCGGCGTGCGTTGCAAAGCCACTTTAACCTCGGGGTCAATTAAACTGTAATGGTTCCATCCCAAATCCCGGAAAACTACATTATAATGCAAGCGCCTGTACTATATAACATTATATACAATGGGTACCCGGCATGCGTTGCAAGGCCACTGTAACCTCGGGGTCAACTTAACTGTAATGGTTCCATCCCAATTCCCGGGAAATAACATTTTAATGCAAGCGCCTGCAATATATAACATTATATACAACGGGTACCCGGCATGCGTTGCAAGGTCACTGTTACCTCGGGGTCAACTTAACTGTATTGTTCCATCCCAATTCCCGGGAAATAACATTTTAAACCAAGTGCCTGCAATATATATAATGATATACAACGGTTACTCGGCATGCGTTGCAAGGCCACTATAACCTCGGGGTCAACTTAACTGTAATGGTTCCATTCCAATTCCTGGGAAATTACATTTTAAACCAAGCGCTGCACTACATAACATTATATACAACGGGTACCCGGCATGCGTTGCAAGGTCACTGTAACCTCAGGTTTCTTCATATATTTAATTTAACACACACTCCACCTCGCTTCATCCACGTCCACACGTCAAATCGCATAGTGTTTTAACCCGTTAGTTGCTTTTGCAACGGGCCCAGCTAGTGGTTTATTATATGTCACCGCTAAGGTTGATTTTTAATCTAAAATAAAGGGTATTTGAAATATTTTAGTTTGAAGTAATAATGAAGAAAATGATACCTAAACTGGATTTTAACAAAGTTCAGGTAAACTTTCAACTGGTCGCAGGGTTTTCCCCTGCTGATATAAAAACACCATTTTATAAGAAAAACAATTTTTTTATGTTTTCATTTTTAAAAAATCGCGGATTTTTTGCCCAACAGCGTCAAAAACGGTTTTGCCGCTGCTCTTTTTTATCAGAAAATTACGTTTCGCAGTAGGTACTAAAAAAGGATAAATTGTTTTTGAAATGACATGTTTTATGTCAAAATAATAATAATTCACTAAATAAAAATATGAAACCAAAAGATTGTTTAGTTTTTAATCAGCATACCAATTTTTTTGTTTTATGACAAGAATCAAAGAAGTTACAGATTTATGAGACCATAATGAGCTGTGTCTAAGAGTGATACGTTATGATGTTTTTTGTGGTTGTACTGGGTATTTCTCCAATAGCATAGGGCAGGGTTTCCCAAACTGTGTTCCGCGGAACCCTAGGGTTCCGCGGAACCTGAACAGGGGTTCCGCGACAATTTGTCGGAAGAATTTCTTTTAATTAATACACACATATTCATATTTCAACACTACTGAAATTATTCACAAGAAATTAGTTCTTATGTTAGGCACTAGAACTAGACCCTTCCGGGTACAGAGACTAAGCTTTATGGAAGTTTAAAGAGACGTTTATGCTGTTATGGCAGTAAATCTTCATTTTACAAATAAAACAAAATCTCTGAAATTTATAACTGTGTTGTGTAATACTTTGATGAGAGTCAATAATAAGAACGTCTGTGCGATGTAGAAACAATAACAACGGGATAACGGATCTGCATGTGTTTCACGAAATTTCAGTTGCCAAGGAACCCAACCATATTTTTTTCGAAATCGACTGAAAGTACAGCAATGTAAAAATCAATCAGTCTTACTCGTCAATTAGTCGAAAAATAAACGCGCATAGTGCCGTAAATTTTGGAGAAAAAGTGAAAAAAACAACATTTTTGGATTTCATCAGTTCATTCCAATCATTTTGATTTGTCTTTTTTATTATGTCTTTTATTTTTTTTATGTGAATACCTCTCAAGAGTCCCAACTGCTACCGTTTGGAGCCAGTGAGACTACGGCTTCCCCAATTGGGGTAAGTTAAGAGGCTGAAAGTAGTGGGTAGGGAAAGGAGATGGAGAAGATGAAGATTGGGAAGTACCTGGCTATTCAGATCTGGTCACCAAACACGGCTAATGCCATTTCAAGTAACGTTTCAATACTTAATGGTGGTCTTGCGCCAGGGCGATACTAAGAGTGTCTTCTACTTTGGAACGTGCTGCAAATATACTAAATATTATTTTTATATGAATTAATTGTGAAATAATACAAATTAATCAAATAAAATTTATTCGCGCACTCCGGGATTCGATCTCGCGACCTTCGGATTGTGAGTCAAGAGCCTTACCCCTAGACCACGGCAGTCACACAAGAATGTTTGAATGAATTAAATTTTAAAGTATTTGAAGAGTTTTCCAAATACGTACATAAGGGAACGTACCCATACTACGTGACACGTTTAGGGGGGGGGGGGTCTTCAAAATGTCACGCTCCATACAAATGAGCGGCGGGTTGCTTAGGTTTTTGGTCACCGGTGACAGCTAAATCAGTAGGCCTAAGCGCAAGTGAGTATGAAAATCTAATTGATTTAAATAGTGACTCTGACTTGAAACAAAAATACAAAGATCAACCTTTCAATGATTTCTGGGTGAGTTTGTCAGAAAAGTACCCCAATTTATCAAAACAAGCTATTATTGTTTTACTTCCGTTTTTACAACCTATTTATGAGAAGGGGGATTTTCTAATTATGCTGCAACCAAGCCAAAGTGCAGGAACAGGCTCGATGCCACATTAGATATTAGAATCCGACTTACCAATATTTTGTCTGATATCAAGAAAATATGCAGTTCACGGACTCAAAATCGTCAAAGTCATCAGGTGCTTTATTTATTCCATTTTGTTTTGTTTACATTCCGTTTTTTTATATACTAAATAAATAATATGTTTAATAACATTTTTTTAATTTTTGCTTTTAGAAATTACACAACCTAAAAATAACCTAAGTGTTCCGTTAAATTTTACGGGTTTGCAAAGTGTTCCATTGCAGAAAAAGTTTGGGAAACCCTGACATAGGGCATAAAAAGGTCGACTAATAAGTATTGTATTGAATGTTCCAGCGAGGAATGACCCCACCCCGAGTATGCAGTACATCGACCCGGCTATGATAGGGATATTAGCTGCAATGGCCCTCATGTTCGTCATCATCTGCGTCGTTCTGCGACTGTTTAGCAAGTAAGTACAAAACACCACGTCACTACAATAAATCACTCCTGACTATTAAAATATTTATGTTCGTAAGATAATTTTACTACTGTACCTACCTATATTGAAAGCTTTTATGCAATACCGCGCAGCACACACGTGTCCCAACCGCCAAAACGGCTTTGCCATTGCTGGAGATTTCTCTCCAGAATTAGGGAGAAATAAATAGTTTCATACAGAAAGGTAGGTTTTTAATAATAATAACATTATTCCGGGCTTCATGCAGGGGTTGTGCAACGCAATGTGATCCATATTGCCATAGCATGCAATAAAAAAAAATAAAACAATAATACTAATCTCACACGAACTCCATATTCTGAAAATATGTTATTTTTTAATTTTTATTTTATTTATTGAGTTAGTTTATACTACATGAATGTAAACTAATAAGTAATACGCACAATGTAACATTTCATTTGATAAATTTAAATATTTTTACAGTAAGCATAACATTTCTTTTTAAGTATGTACGTTCATTCTTTCTTCATACTTTCAGGCATTTCATCATACATCTTTAGGACTCCAGATACTAATATCTACAGCCTGTATGTCGGACGAATATCTACAGCTCATATGTTGAAATAATATCTACGAACTTCAGAGTGTTGACTAATATCTACAGAGCTAAGGTCGGACGAATATCTATGACGGTCCCAGTATTGACTAATATCTACAGAGCGTAGGTTGGACTAATCAGCTAAATGTGTCCAATAGTCCGATATTAGGGATTTTTACATACATAAATTAAGTTTTTTAAACTGCATACGCAATATTACATTATTCCAATATGCTGTACATAATTGCAAATCCAACCTCTGCCAGTGTTGTAGATATTCGTCAACACTTTGGTTCTCATAGATATTAGTCAGCAGTTTGAGCTGTAGATATTCATCAACACTTTGGTTCTCATAGATATTGGTTTGATTTTTTCAGTTTTTGGAATTCCTGTAGATATTAGTAGACGCCTCCCATCTTTAGTCCTCTAATACTTCTAATAGATACATTAATTAGGCAGTTCTGTGATTTTGATTTCTTCATTTGTGACAATCGAACTCTGTTTATATTTCTTGTTTCGTAATTATGAACGTCTCTATTAAAAACAATTTGACCCAAAATATTTTGGCAATTGGTTTTTCATAATTTTATGCACAAAAATTAACACATTAAATAGTAGTCTCTTTTTTATTATCCAATTTAGCTCCTCTCTCATTTGATTAATCCTTGCGTATTTGCCTTTCCCCAGTATACATCTGATAGCTTTGTTCTCTATAACTTCTAGTTTGTTCAAATTTCCTTCATTGGCCAAATATAACATCGTAGAATTGTAGGGGAATTGTGCTCAAGATGACATACTTTTTGTTTGGAGGCAAATATTTGGTTATGCAAAAGTGATAAAAAATAAATTTAAGGGTACATAAAAAACGTTTATTTACGAAGCACGCAAAATTATCCTGACGCGGTATTACCAGAGAAAACCAGAAATACGTCATTCACAAAAAATTATAAATGGATTTCGAAAGATTGTTCTTTTATCTAGCATTCGCATGTTTTAAATTTTGAGAAAAAATGTTTATTTTTGTCAATAGATGAGGTCCTATCACTGGCATTGCATCTCTCGATATAGGCTAGGCATATTTCTCCATATCGCTCGCCTTACAATCCCGTACGACCGCGGCAAGCAATATGGTGAAACAGGCCAAGTCCAAATAAGTATATTGTGAGTAGGGAATGCAATCCCGCAAGACCATGTCAATCCAGGTATTTGCGGGACTGAACAATCTTAGTCCCGCTGGATCCAGGTATTTGCGGGATCCAGCAAGGTGGACTTAGATATCTTAATCAATCATATAATAAAGACCTAATACCTCCATCAACCAACCTTGTTTTTAGAGTTTTAAATTTATACCTAATCAAACAAGTTCTTTGGGACATTTTAAATGGTTTATTAATATACCTTTAGTTAGACATAGGTAAAGTTTAAGTCATAAATTGGCAAAGAATAAGATAAGACATATTTTTACATAACAACTTAAATTTAAATAATAACGTTCACACGATAAACAATATTCTTGTACAATAAGCATCACAAGTTTAAACATTATTTTGGAAATAGCTTCGTAAAAAAGTTAAAGAATTAATTGTGTCGTCTGATAAACGGCTTCTGATATTGGACACAAGTTAGCCAGCGGCTGAAAAAGCTCATTCAGCTTCCACGCTGGTTGGCACAATAGTCATTAGCCCATTGTAAGTGAATTGAAGGTACATATGTGCCTTTAAATCCACCGGACTCGAAGTAATTCATTTCCTTCTTTATCAAAACCTCAAGGTTGCTCATATTGGCCAGGTTGTTGGGCTATTGATCTCGAACTCTTCATACTAATCAAAGTAAGTTCGAGTTCGTCTTGAAGTGACATTAGTGCTGCTGCTGCGTATGTCTCCAGATTAGCGAGAGGAGTGTCGTCATCGTCATCGTAAGGATCATCAGCGTCAGCAGGAGCATTGGCTACTGCGTTGTTACCCGTGTCCGTGTACTCTAGCCTTTCGACTATAGTTTTGATTGCCTTGCGTATTACACTCTTTGAAGGTAGACTAAATGTGTCATCAACATTAATAAATTGACTTCTGTCTTCTTCGTACTTATATGGATCATGTAAGTATAATAAAACCACTGTCAAGTTAGTTCGCCGCTCTGAAATCCGTATGAACTACGCTTCTCTGTAATCCCGCCAGTCCAGCGGGATCCGGTATTTCGGGATCCCGGTATACCGAGATTGAATTTCCTAATTGTGAGAGTATAGTGCTAGTGCTTGTGGGAGGCTAGCATAAGAAAGGAAGGAAATAAATTCACATTATTCAACCAACAAAATTAAAAGAAAAAAACGAATAGGTACCTACATAAATCAATGTTTTCAAATCATAGGAAATCTAGAGACACGTCAATGTAAACTGAATAAATTAACAATATTTTTATTTATTTTTTTTTTTATTTAATAAAATTTTTTATTAGTTACAGATATTTGTTTTTTTGACTACCACACTAGGCTAATGCTCGTGTAATGGTAGTCGTACATGTAATATTTTACTTAACATCATTTTGACTCTGAATGGTGGTCTCTCACCGGTCCGAAACTGGGAATATCATCAAATCGTCAAAAATTGTCAGGAATCACTGGTTAAAGTACGTCATTAAACATCCTGTATACAAAGCGTACATTTGCATAGCATACTAAGTAGTTGTGAAATTTCAACCATAATCCGCTCTTCGTACAACAAAATGTTTGTATTTTCCAGGGCCCGTTGGCGCGAGAACCGCACGATCTTCAACACGCCGAATCCTCGTCTGATGAACGTCTCCCTGCTGCGGGACTCCAAGCTGCTTCACGGGCAGGAACGGAGGGGTTCCCGCGCCTCCATGCGGGCCCCCTCTCGCCAACCCAGCCAAGCCGAGCTGAGGCCCCACTCACCCAATGCCGGGCAAGGTGAGAATCACCACACTTAGTTTAGGTGGGAATGAACCATCAGGATGGAGGTGATGACAGCTTAGATATCGTCGCCTTAGTTCTTAATTGTCCAAACGACCATTTGAAAATTTTACAGGACGTGAAGGTTTTCTTTCATTATTTCAATGAAACGTTATGATAGATGTATGAGACAAAGCTATTTCCGTAAAGGCAAAGATCTCATTAGTTTAAATAATTCTTAGTGATTAACTATCATTTTTTATACTTTATTTTAAATGGTCGTTTGGACAATTAAGAACTGAGGTGACGATATGGCTAGTTGGGGATAGTGAACTAGATTAAAATTATATCAACTTTTATAATCCTAGGTTGGAAAAGTTTTAACTTAGAAAAAGCTAACTTTAGATGGTGTCAACGAGTCAACTTAGATTGTAAACTCTATTTGAGAAGTCATCAACTTAGATAAAGCTATATTGGGTAATGCCAATTTGATTATGATATTGTCAACTTAGATATAGCTAGTTTGGGTTCATGTCAATTTAGATTGTGTCGACAATTTAGATAAGGCTATATTGGGTTTCCGCCTATTTAGATTATGTTGTCAACATAGATACGGCTAGATTAGATTATGATGTCAACTTAGATTGGGTTTATTTTAATTTAGAATTTGTTGTCAACTTAGATAAGGCTAGATTGGATCTATGTCAATTTAGATAACGCTCGATTGCATTTATGTCCATTTAGATTATGTACATACGCGAGTCGAGAGTCTGGCGTACTAGATACGGCTAGATTGGGTTTATTTTAGTTAAGAATTTGTTGTTAACTTAGATAAGACTAGATTGGGGTTTATGTCAGTTTAGACTATGTCAACTTACATATGGCTAGATTGGGTTTACTTATGTCATTTTATATTAAGATTTAGATAATGATTTTAATTTAGATAAGGCTAGATTGAGTACAGGTGTATAGATATGTCATTTTAGATTATGATGTCATCTTAGATAGGGCTAGATTGGGTTTATGTCAATTTAGATTATGTTGTCAACTTAGACAGCTAGATTGGGTTTATGCCAATTAAGATTATGTTTTCAACTTAGATAATAGGGTTGAGCTGGATGTTTACTTAGGTGGGCTACTATGACAATAAAGGTTGTGTTGAATTAGAATGAGATCATAATGAAATGCATATTGTGTGGAGTAATTTCAACTACGATTGCCGGATTATAATGAGATAAATCTGTATTTAAAGTATATAAGTATATATAGGTACCTACTTGGTTGGAGTGATATCAATTTAGCCTGCCGATCTTGATGGTTCCAATAAAGCTTTCCAGTAGTCTAGCGTTCATATTTTCTATGGTCAGAGGTTAAAAGTCTCAATAATCATTGTTATGTTAACCATTACTTTAGTTCATGATATCTTTTCAGGAGTAAATAGATACGTTTTGTAAAAACATCATGCAAACATTGAAATATAGGTAATATAAAATATAACTTTAAATACCTAAAATATAATAACAATCATTTCCATCCAATCATTTTGCAAAATATAATCATCTGTAACAAAACTCATCTCTTATCCGATCATCTAAAGCTTTTTTTGCTTCAACGCAGCGCTATAGAAGAATCGTCTAATTTACGATGAGTTCCTCAATATTATCATTTATATTATTATATAAAAGCCTTCCAAACATTCCTGGAGCTACAGGGTGTGCACGTGTGTTTGTTAATTAATTTACTAGCACAAAACGGGTCTGACTTTTACCTCCTCACGTTTTGTAGATACAATGAGCAAAATGTTTATATAATATGGTCTGGAGAGACCAACAACCAACACGCTACTTTCAGACTAAAAACAATGCTTTTACTCCTCTAGCTCTGATGACAGCTTGTTAACTCATCCGCTGTTTGCTGATTCTGCATTATTGATAACTCTAGAAGACTTGTACAAAATGGACCTAAGTAAAATAAAAGAATTAAGGTAAAAAAGAAACCTATTATCTTAGCAATCTGTTTTTTCAATTTCGCACTGACACAACTTCTTCTCTTTTACAAATAATGCTTCACCTACTCATTTCTTCATAGTTCTACTATGTATTACTTAACATAACATACTCAAGAGGATTACCAGGATTTTGTACATAATAAATATTTATTATTGTATGCCATTATTATTTCTGCAAACCTTTGCAACTTTTATAGACAAACAACCTGCAATAGTTGCAAGGCATTATGCTATGTATCATATTTGCAATGTTCAATGTCATATTTATTAATTCATTTATCAATCAATCATGCTTTTTATACTGTTGGCGCAGCATTCATCATCACTTTTAAATTATTATGTTTTTGCTAAAAATCATTTCAATAACGTAATAAATAAAACAACAGAATAAATTATGTATTAATGGAACAGAAATAAAATCTATGGTTATGGGCAACCCAAATTGTTGTTTTAAATAAATTTAAGTTATTTCCCACTAATAAGTTTTCTCAATAACTTGACTAAAGGTACTATGTATTTAAAACTATGTGATTTTATGCATACATACAGTTTATCTGCGTTTTATTTCATTTACCTGTAGTGCTATTGTTTTATATCAATATGGACCAAGTAATTGTGTCACAATATTAATTTCATACAAGAAAATTGTTTTTTTAAGTTGCTTTTTGATACACAGACGGTCTGCATAGATTTTGGGCTATGACAGTTTTTGCAGTGAAATTATGGCCCCCAGTTAAAAAAGGTTGCCCATGCCTGATCTACACAGTTCAATAAATTCCTCTTTTAAACATCTAATAACTGTTTATTAGAAGTATTTACTGTAAAAGTGGCGAAAGAGAAATCAGTTGAATATTATTGTCGTCGCTGTGCAAAGAATCTGTTTCACATTTCAGTTTTTATTTTATAGCTTTGTCACATAAATATAAATTTCACATAAAAATATTTGACACAGTTTTTTAACGGGCCACTTCAGACATTTGTTTTTTTTACTTTAAATGAAATTTTAAAACTGCAGTTTTTTTTTAAATTCAGTGGATTATCTTTTTATAAGAAAACAGTATCTTTATTCTTGACGTTTGAAGAGTAATAAAAGTTTTTTTAAAGGGCCAATTTGTTTGTCTTACTTCTAAGTAAGGGTCTCCTAGTGAAACAGATTTTCAGATTTAGAGTAGATACTTTTTAAAAAGTACTTCATTATAGAGTGTGTTTTGAAGTCATATTCCACAATATTAAGCATAAATTCTCATAATTGAAGTAACCGCGCGACCACGACTAAAAAAATCTTCAAAAAAGCAGTTAAATCAATTTTTGCTTTTATATTATTTGTTTGTGGTTAAATATTGTGGAAAGTTCTGATGTAGACACTATGAGAAAAGTATGTACCTACATTACAAACTGGAGTCAACACAACTGAAAGTATAAAACTATTTGAATATGTACTGGTAATCCTTCACTAATCTATCTCTCATAGGCGCGACTCACATGAACAACTTGTGTCGCTATGACAGATTGGCGACTATTTCAAGAGCCAAAATAAGTTGCACCTCCATTTACTGAAATGGAATTTGTAATAGTCACGCAACTGTCACCGCAGAAAAAGTTTGTAGTGTGCGCCCGGCCATACTCTTGCTGTAGTTTATGAAAACCATAACCATAGGCAATCACAAATAACTAACTATTTTTCTTAGAATTTTAAGTAACTAAAGATAAAATTTTCAAAATTAATTTTTGTTGTGTTATATGTAGTACCTATACTTCATGTACATTCTTAACCCTGCGTTAGTGATGTGGAGTGTTAAAAACCCCCAATGAAATGTTTTTTGAAAATATCTCAGAGATGATCAGAATATTGCTTTTAAATATAGAATATTACAATAAATCTTTTTATTTGAAAATGCATTTTTTTTTAAATAAGTAATGTGTAAAACTGTCATTATAATATTATTTCATAAAAACTTAAATTTCATTTTAAGTAGAAATAAAGTATAGGGTTTCTTAACGCTTTAAGTACGATACAGTATACATCTTTTGTGTGAGGCTTGCCGATATACAGGCTGATCCATAAAAAATGTATCACAAACTTGCTCATTCGATATTGGAAATAATATATAATTTTTTATGTAGCAAATAAAAAAGTTATAATAACTAAAAGTAAAAAAATAAACTAATAATTATTCAATTTTCATGAGAAAAACTCTCTTTTTATAACTTTTGAAGGTTATTCCCGTCAATGTAATATATCACTGAAGAAGATAACAATAATAATCTAAACGAAAATATGAAAGAGAATATGAAAAGTCAATACGGTAGTTCCACATGAATAAATTCGGATATATTTATCTGAGACACTTTCCAGGTTACAAACCAATTCTTAGAATGATTGTTTCCATTAAAAAGGGTAGTTGCCCGTAATATGGAAAAAATAATTAGTTGAAGATATTATGGTTAATTCTAATATTTGAAATATGAGATTGACAAATACGACGGTTTGACAGAAGGTGGCAATAGCGAAATTGGGAAACGCGGACATCCCGGTTAGACGAGAGGTCTGGATTCGAGTCCCAGTTGCGACCATTGTCTTTTTCTCTTTCATATTTTCGTTTAGATTATTATTGTTATCTTCTTCTTCAATAATAATAATTATTAGTTTATTTTTCCCTGGATTAATAACCCTTCTTAAAAGACTATTAACACACCTAAAGTGTTAAACTCCACCTCCCCAATGGTGTCAGATTTTATTACCTCACTAATGCCGGATTAAGTTTAAATATTCTTCCCTTGAAAAACTCTGTATAGGTAGAAATAAATACATACGCAAATTATTCTTGACCTTTTAAAAATAAAATATGTCTTTAAATTCAAAATCAGTTGTTGGATAGTTAGTTTTTACTGCCTTAGCGATTTTTACCCAAATGGAAATTAATTAAAACCAAAATGAAACTTTTGTAAAAAATTTGAGAGAATCTTGCTAACTAACTAACTAACCATCACGCCGTTTCCCCGCAGGGGTAGGCAGAGAGGACGGACCGCCAAACAACTCGGGCTTGGCACACACTCTTTGCCTCACTCACATTCATACATCGTCTCATACATACTCTTCTTTTATTCTGACTTTTGACATGGCCCGTCTCAAGTATCTGATTTACTTGATCGTGCCATGTCTTCCTCGGGCGTCCCCGACTTCTTCTACCATTCACATTTGCACATGTGAATCTTGCTAAGTTTTATTTAATGAATGTTTCAGGTCGCCGAGGATCTCGTGCCAGTAGCAACGCTTCCGCCACATCCTCTCGCTCCAACCGGAGTCCCACAGGGAATCACAATCATCTCTACATTAATCCCAAGATAGAAAACGTGACCATAGAGGTCCAAGAGCAAAAAACCTAGACATGAGCCAGTGTCCTACACATCCACAAACCGCCTGGTCCGTGTGAACATCCACACAAACGATTTAACCATTTGTAAGTCTTTGTGAACATCCACACATACAAATTAGCCATTTTTAAGTCTATGTGAACATCCACACATATGATTAACATGTGTTATGTGAGATTAACAAAATGCCTGATGCAAAATTAATAATATTGTACTGCATTCTAGCGAGTATTAGTAGAGAGATAAAATAAAATTAAACTAACAAAATTCTGTCTCTATCCAAAAACTTATCCGCTTCGGCAATCATCATTCACAAAATCATTGTCGCAACATGTAAAAAATACACTTTGAAGAAACTCACAACACCTCATAAAATGGATAAACATCTTTTAAAGCCTTAAGACCAGCCATTAGCCATACGCCATACAGTATAACAATATAATGTATGAAGCAATATAACTGTGTGTCGCTTTGTTCATCCATTATAATGGAGGTTGACTCTTTACCCATGTGATTTAAAATTTATTAAATTAGGGACCACCGATCTACGCTTGCTCGTTCTACAACCGCTAGTGATGCATCACCTTCGCTGAATAATTATCCAGATTCCATAGTCATTCTTGTATAGGATATTCCCTTAGCTTGAATTAGCTTGTGCAAGTACCATATTTAACATAATCGAATTAAACACATTATGTGTTGAATACAAACAGCATTAGTGTATCTAGGGAATAAGTTAGGTTAAAGGAGCATGTATTGCATTGTAGCGCGGTAAGGCATTTAATATCCCGAACATAGAATTCTACTAGAACGATTGACAGATTTGCGCTTGGCGGGAAGTAGAGCAGTCTAATAATCATATTGAGTTACAATAAGTGAGTTGAAATAATGCTTGATAATCAACATTACATGATTACTCTTTGAATCTTACTAGTATTTACTTCATAAAGCACAATATACTTATACAACGTATTCTAATTGTGATCTACATAAAGTCTTTTGCACAGGATAAATAATAATTCTAACACAAATTACAATTGCGTAACCTAGTTGTAAGAAGTATCTAAGATTAAAGTGAATATATTGCTCTAAGGGTAGCACTAAAGCCTTATTACTCTGTCTCCAGCAGAAGCTCTATTTATTCTCCAATAATAATTTACGTTTAATTCTATGGCCACGGACGACGGAATATCGTTTAAGATCTATTTACATATAATTATTATAGCAGAGTAATTTTCTATGCCTTTTGGATGATAAGATATTCACAAGGGGAGATTATATGCAATTTGCTGTGAATTCATCAATGTTTTATATAAAGTTTGTTGTATGTAATGTAACTCAGAATAGGTCAAGACTCGTCCGCGTACTCGAGGGAGCACACAGCCTCCGTTGGTATCAACCTGGCTGTCGCTAGTCACTTGCCGCGGCGCTCTACCAACACGTAGGCATTAGGAGATCTGCTTTTGAAATGAATTATATACGGGGAAGATATTCTTCATTTTAAAAGCAAACTGTGTATTTATCAAGTCAAATTAATTTACACATTTTCTATAAACTTTATGTATGCTCAGTTATACGTCCAATTCTACAATTTTATATTTAATTTATAAAGTTTTGATGCTCGGTTTGATATCTATCAAAGTTCTTAGGGTTGCGATAAGGAAGAAGCTTCTCTGAGAAACTTATTAAATAAGCTACACAAAGCATTTCTAGTTCGGGTCTTTGTAAATCAAGTAGGTAGATTAATAAGGAAATACTCAGTAGTTGAAATTTCTTTACTTCTAACAATATTTTAAGAATAGTTTTTTTAGATGTTAATTAAATTTTTAATGTTTTCGTGTATGTGTGTTTGAATGCTTCCACAGTTTTACTCAAATTAATTTTAATATTAAAAACGCATTAAATGGCGTGTTTCAATTTTGGGGAAGAAATTGAGACAAATCGTTTAATAATATTATGTAACTTAAGTCACAATAAAATTGTTCCGCTTAATTTAACCAACACTTTGATATTTCTCTATAAAATGCAATTCTTCGATTATGATTGGTGATAATTTGCCGTTATTGTGTACCCGTTCATTTGAGGGTAGTTTTCATTTTGTTTCAAACAAATGTGATCGATGATGAACTGTTTTTACTTCTGATTCAGATTTTTAAGTGTATTGCTAAATAATAAAATGTAATCACAATTATAATATAACTGCAAATCATAAATCTTTTAATAAAACTCTTACTTCTATAAAAATATCTTTTATTTCATCATCTTAAACAGAATGACGTCATTGCACTTGCAAAAACAGCTATTGCCAGATTTAAGCAAAAAAAATTGTACACCAAAACCACTCGTTTAAATCAAGGAAGAAATTGGGTCCAATCTCTATATGCATAAGTTTAAAGGTTATCGACCAAAACTCATTCAAACGTTGTTTGTTGACACATCTAAATACAAAACTGGGAAGTTTTTTTGCTTCCCCTGTAAAATTTGGTAAAACTCACATAGCCGGTCTTGCAAGTGCAATGACGATGATATAAATGTACACAAAGAAAATACTGACGCTTGCGATAGGTAATAAGAAATAATTCTGTTTGGTGACGTTGGTTTTTTTATAATATTATAGAACACTTGAAATGGCACAGTTGAAAGAAAGTATTAATTCATCGGTAAGATTTTTTTGCTCTCCAATCCAAATATTCATCAAACTGGTCCTCATCATCTGAACTGTCCTTGTCACAATCCATGGTGGCGGTGTTTTCCAAATCTTTTTGATTTTTAGCATCTTCTTTCTTCTTTTCAAGGTCCAAAACTCTGAAAGAAAAATAAATCATACAATGAATTAGAAAATGAGTGACAAAATTATTAATCATGGTCGTCATATGCACTAATAACGCCGCCTCAAGGAAATTTCTAAACTCTTGCCAATTTCCCTCTGTCTCCTAGTCGCCTAGTTCTTTGTTTAATTTATTTTGTAGTGTAGGTACACAACAGACGACGGGTTAACATAAAAATAATTGGAAATAATATCAACCATCCAATAACGGGTGTTACAATATGTAAAAAAACAATAAGCATGTGAAACAATAACAACAATAAAAAAACAAGAGACAATAAAGTTTGGGTCAAGTGAAGTTAAGTGAAAACAAGAGTTTGGAGAAATTTTGTAAAAGTTCTAGGGACTATCACTAAATACATCCGGAATCTTGTCCCTCCAGTGGATGTTAAATTAGTCAACACATTCTTGCACAAGAGATTGGGAGAAGTTTAAGTTGGTTCTTTGTGGTTTCTTAGTAGAGGGGCGGTTTTTTAGCATACAGTAATACCTCTCATAGCGAATAATTCGTATTACGAGCAAAATAAATTGTAATAAAATGGCTCCCTTAATGACATTTCGCATAACGAGTGATGTGGAAAGAGGAAGCCCCTCTTCACGTTGCTTGTTTGTGCACCGGGCCTTTCCGTGGCTGTGTTACACCAGTCTGTGTTTAGCACTTGTTCGGCTAGCATGTTAGTGTCGCTGGTGACACACATTTTTCCAAACTTGTGATCAGACATTGTTTGTGATTTTTTTGTGCAAGGTTTAATATTCTCGCAAAAATGTCCCCAAAGAAAAGGCCGCAAAAAGACAGCATAAGAGAATAAAAATAACTGTAGAAATGAAACATAAAATCAATGAAAATTGAGAAAGAGGTGTGAGCGTGGCTAATCTAGCATGCACATAAAATCGGTCTACATCAACTAACTATCCTCAAGAACAAGGATCAAAAATTAAATTAAATTAAAAATTAAGCTGATAGATTACAAGATAAAGGAGATAGATGCTTCAAAGGGAGTAAGTAACAAGAGTATCTATGCAATGGTTACCTGTAATAAACGGTGTTGAAAGGTTGCTTCTCATATGAAGCAATTGTAAGGCGACACTCTTAACGAAAACATTATTTGAGAGAAGGTGAAAGTAATTTTAGCAGACCCCGTTAAGAAAACACCAAAATCATCAACGGCCGAAGAAAAAGTATTTAAAGGAAGTCATGTATGGTTGGAGAAGTTTCAGAGAAGACCCGGCATCCACAGCATTGTGCAGCAGCAAGCTCCGACACAAGCACAGAACTTCATTGGTGACTTCAAGAAGCTTGTAGATTCTTGAGGGTTATCTGCCGCAAGAGATTTTTGATTGTGACGAGACGGATCTCTACCGGTTAAACGAAAGTATAAAAATTATTTAATTTTTTTTTTGGCATGGAACGCTTATCATATTTACATAGTAATTTACATAAGAAAAATTGTTTCGCTTCGAATGTTTCGCATTATGAGTAAGGGTCTGAAACGAATTATGCTTGTCATGCGAGGTTCTACTGTACTTCTATCTTTAAGCCATCGGAGGCCTCCTCACAACCCAACCAACTACAATCTTGTCTCCCAAAAATCCTCAGTCCTGCAGGCTTTATTAAGTCTCTCTGATGGTCAGCTATCTTCCATTCTTGCTACGTGTCGTACCCAGCAGATGGGCAGAAAATGTGGCAAGATAATAAACTGAAACATGTAGATAATGAAAATTCCCCAATTTATTTGTTTTGTATCTAAAGGGAAATGAAAATATGATGAATGTATTTCTACAACACTTAAAATAAAATAAAAGCATTCAAGTACCTGGACCAATTCCTAATTTGTTCATCAATTTCATCTATTTGTCTTTCTGCCGTTGCTTCCTCGTGTTCCCCCGCTATAATGGCCGCCGATACACTGGTCTCTTCCTTCATCTCCTTCTGGAACTTCTCCCACTCCTCTTCTATGGGGTCTTTGTACTGAACATTTCTGGCCTAAGATATTAAATAAAAAGGGTAAGTAAATAGAATAAATAATTTTGAGGTTAAAAAGGTTGACAATAGTTTTTGCAGCCAGAATTGCAATTCACCAGGCAAGCTGCAGATTAAATAATCATCGCTGCCAACACGATTACCAATGTTAATTAAAGGAACAAACAATTAACTCTTTCAGTGCCGGAGGTGCCTGTTGGTCACGAAAAATTTGTATGCGTTGACCTATAGGCACATTCAGAATATACTTTTTTTCATGGGATTTTGCATCATAATAAATGTTTGTAGCTTACTAAAATAAAGATTATTTGATTGGCAACAAAATAAACAATGAGATCAGAGTTCTTGCTTTTCGTTTCGTAAAGAGTAGCCAATTTAAAATATATAATAAAAAAGTCACTACCGAGTTTCCTTATTTTTTTATTGTGAAAAACACAATATAACCAAACTTGAAGAATATTTTTCATATTTTTTTAGGACGAAAAAAAAAACATTTTTCTGAATATTATATTCTCTGAATTTGCTATTCTTGTCTGATTACATCTAAAAGGAATCGAAATGAAAATCCAGTCTCCTTCAACGGAAGCAATCTTCCGAACAGGCCCTCCATTGATATGCTTGGTGTAACCCTAAGTGACCAGTTCAGATATGGGGGCTCCATCGAAGCCAGATTAAAGTTAGCCTCTCAAAAACTGGGCGTACTTTACAGGGCCCGCATATACTTTAAAAGTACACAACTGCTAACCCTGTACAAATCACAAGTGTCCCCCACGGTTGAATTTGGTAGCCACCTCTGGTCTGGAGCTCCAAAATACCTGAAAAATATCCTCGACTCTGTGCAAAAACGGGCGGTCTGTTTGATAGATTCTCCCGTCTTAACACACGGATTGCAATCCTTAGAGCATAGGCGTCGGGTGGGAATGCTATCCTTGTTCTACCGGTATTACAATGGAAGATGCTCCGAGGAATTAGCGTCATTGATCCCTTCGGCACCGGTGCATAGTCAGGAAACACGCCAAACGCATGCCCAACATTTGTACACAGTTGACATTTGTCACATGAGAACAGGTCGCTTCTTCGACTCGTTCTTGTGTTCAACAGCTCGGCTGTGGAATGATTTGCCGGCCTCTGTGTTTCCTCCTTCCTACAACATGGGTCTCTTCAAGACCAATGTTCATTCCTTCCTCTCCTCAAAAAGACCCTCCACACAGCATCCCAGATGACATAGGCCCTGAGGTAAATTATTTTCCTCAAGGCCTCCTGTGTGGAGTTAATATAAAAAAATAAAAAAATCTGGGAAAACTACTTATCCTCCTCAGAAACCACGTCTCCTGTGGGCGACATAAAAAGGGTCCTTAAAAGTGGTGTGATTCCCAGGTTAATATCAATTGAAAACTAGTTTTGAGTTTAAAGTGTTGCTCATAGACGTCAGTAATATTTTTAAAATGATTTATTTTCCAAAAAAATGTTTACACAACGGTTTTTTGGTAGTTTAAAAATAGCAGATCTAGGGTAAGGACATTTCGCTGGTTCAGAAATTGGTAAGTTTGTTATATTTACTGTATTTGTAACTCAACTCTTACTATGTGTACTTTTAGGTGTTCTATAATGTTTATTTTATAAAACTGAATTGATAGATTTTCAATGTTTTCTCATTCACGTCTGTGAAAAATGGCCAAAGTTGTATGTCTCCTGGAGGAGACATCGGGTCTAAGTGTCTAAAATTTTCAGACTTTAACCATATATGTAGATATTAATATATTATTATTTTTAAAGAGCAAGACAAACATTACTGGGTTACACATAACCCAAAAATATTTGAAAATCTCCTACTACCACCACAGTAAGCCGAAAATGTTGCTTGAGTTGTGATGAAGGACTTACGACGACCTCCGTAGTCCAGTGGGTAAGACTCTTGACTCACAATCCGGAGGTCACGGATTCGAACCCGGCATGCGCAAATAAATTTTATTTGATTAATTTGTGTTATTTCACAATTAATTCATTTAAAATAATATATGTATAGTATAGTTGCGGCATGTTCCAGAGTGGAAGATACTATCAGTATCGCCCTGGTGTAAGACCACCATTCAGAATTGAAACGTTGCTTGAAAATGGCTTTAGCCGTGTTTGGTGACCCGATCTGAATAGCCAGGTACTTCCCAACCTTCCTCTTCCCCACCTCCTTCCCATCCCCACTACCTTCAGCCACACAACATACCCCAATTGAGGACACCATAGTCTCACTGGCTCCAGGCTAGAGCAGTTGAGATTCTTGTGCGATATTCACTGTAAAAAAAAAATGCAAGCCGAGGAATCGAACACGGAATGCCTGCGTGCAGTACCGGATTATCCCTAAGGCAGAGTAGGCAACTGCCTAGGGGCCCCGCATCGGCTAGGGGCCCCGCATCGGCTAGGAGCCCCACGTCCCAAGAAAAAATGACTTGTTCAATTAGTGAGCAACGAAATTTCGGAAAAAGTCAGCTTTCAAGATGTTTAAATTTTTTTTAGGAACATTTACAGGTTAATTTTTTTTTTTACATGATCTCCACACAGGAGGCCCTGAGGAAAATAATTTCCCTCAGGGCCTATGTCATCTTTGGGGATGCTGTGTGGAGGGGTTAATATAACATTAGGTGCACGCATTAAAGAAAACAACAAATTATAATAATAAGTTATAATCCAATAAATAACTAATGTTCACATCCTGCAAAATAATAAATAAAAAGCCTATAATTAAAACAAATATATAAACATAGTTGTATTTTACTTTTATTTCCTCATTGTAATGTTGTTTTTTAATAGTACATATTTTTGTTTCTATGTATGTTTGTGAATGGGGTGATGGCTTACCTTTCGTACTACAGTAAAATAACAGATTAATTATGAATAAAATAACGTTTTGGTAGAAAGAAAAAAAAATTTTTTGGAGGTTAGAAAAGGGTAAAGTGCATTGGCGGACTAAGCCCGTCAGAAGCCCGGGGTGGCAAAGTTGAATGAACCCCCCCCCCTCCCCCCCCCCTTAGTGAAGTTGATGTAATTATACAAGTTTTTTATTCAGTTCACACGGGCCTCTGACTCTGGGGGGCCACCAAATGCCTCCATGTTCCCTTGATCAAATCTTAAACAAGGCTTTAAGGACGCTGTAAAAAAAAAGTTTAAAACGGTTTCATATAAAATGCTGTATATCCATCAATTTTACCAAGATATTTTTTTGAGATATGAATAATGTTGGTTTTATTTATTTCATACACACTTTATAGTATAACATCCGGAGGCGCCCCGAAAAAAAGTTGAACTCCTTAAACGTGAACTCCTTAACTCGTCACCTGATCATTTGTAACAAAAAAATCGAAATGCGTTTAAAAGTAATATGTTTTCCTAGGTAGTCAGAGGGAGTTTTTTTTTTGACAGCATTTTTAAGTGAAAAACGCGATTTTTGCTAAAAAAATTTCAGTGAATTTGTTATTATAAAATGGTAAAAAAACTCCATCTGACTACCTATTGATTTATGTGTACAAATAGTGTACAAAATTTAAAAAGCTTAGGTCAAGTCAAGTCAATATTTTGAGTTATGATGTTCACGAACTTCAGAAATGTTGATTGAGAGATTAAAAATTTTTATACTCGAAATATACTTGAATCGAGCATGAGGGCCGGTTGCTTGAAACGCTGTTTCATCGTTAGTTTTGCTCCGATTTTCTTGAAATTTTGACACAATCCTCAATACACTGACATGTTTTACATTCAGAAAAAAAGTTTTAAAACTTTACCCCCCCCCCCCCCCATAATCAAGGGAACAAGGAGGCTTCTTCACCCCCCCCCCCCCCCTCCCGTTAGTCCGCCATTGGTAAAGGGGCCCCGAAACGTGCATTGCCTAGGGGCCCCGACATGGTTAATCCGGCCCTGCCTGGGTGGAACCCAAACGCGATGTCCACTCAACCACTGACCGGCCAAAATTTACATTTGGTATTATTCATGCTTTTCTTTCATAAATATTTAATAGCTTTTACAAGTTAATTGAGAAAACAATTCAGATATCTAATAGTTCACATATTTTTTGTGATGTTTTCTATTTCCAAATTCTGATACATTTATTAATTTTGTCAACTTCGTGGTGGATGAAAATATTTCTGGATGTGACCTCAGTGATGATGAGGGTCAGTAAGTACATTCCCCACGATATGTTTATTGACTTGCAAATACATACAAATCAATGGTTTTTGGCTGAAAGGGGAAGAAGACCATTGAATTGCTCTCTGTCTGAAATGAAAATATTTTTTGGGGTAACCTTAATAACGTCATACCTAAAATATCCCAAAATTAGAATGTGTTGGACAGCTTAGACCAGAGTTCCAATTATAGCCAAAAACATGATGAGGAATAGGTATTTTATTCGAAATAATTTTAAAATATGTATGACAATCTGCGTTGCCAGAAGAAAGAAAAGTAATAAATTTTGGAAAGTTCAACCATTAATCAAAACTACCCAAAATGGCTGCAGACTGAATCCACATTCATCAGTGATATCCATTGATGAACAGATGATACCGTTTAGGAGGCACACATCAGCAAGGCAGTTAATATCTGCATCTTGGATAGAATACAGACGAGATGAGATGGCATGGAAAACTCCGAAGAAGGCTATTTGGATAGCTTAGATTTCAGAGTTCAAATCGAAGAACATCAAATCCACAATCATTCACAAGTACCTGATCCAAACTCTGATTCCAAATGGGAGCCTGAACCAGCACCAAAGCGTTCTAAAGCTGCTGTTCCACACCCACCAGATTCTCTAAGGAATAAAAACGTACTTCACGTGCCAGTTTTCCTGCATCCACCAACCAAAAATCGTTGTCGCTTCCCTGGATGTACTTCTATCGCAGCCTGTGTCCAGTGTTCAACATGTAAAGTTTTCTTATGTTTGCAGGATAAAAGAAATTGTTACCAACTGTACCACGAACTATAAATAATATTATATTAAAGTTGTTAGTTTATTTTTCTTAGGTAGGTGGGTATTCAGTAGAATAACTAATTAAAAGCTTTAAATTTAATTTAAATTATTATTATTTTTTTTTATAAAACACACTTGTAATGAAATCACTTGTAACTTCAATAAAACGTTTTGTAAATTCGTAATAATGTTGTTTTATTACATTTATAAACTAGTATTAATAAATATAAATTCATTAATTTTTTTTACATGCTAGAGACCCTGCGTCTCCTACAGGAGACATACGATTTTGGAAAAACTATGCATAGGATTTTTTTTTTAATTTATTACATTTCAGTTATTTTTTAGAAATAAGTTAATAAAAAAAAAATTTAATTCTAAACCATTTTTTCCCTGGGTCTGAGGAGTTTATGGTAGATTCTTCTACTATTTTTGTAAAAATATATAAACAGATTATATCTGGTAAGACGGTACAATTTACGAAAACATCATTTTATTACAAAAATAGAATTACTTGGCGCACAGCGAGCCGCGCGAAAATTTTGCATCAGCACACGAAGAAGACATTAGGGGAGCTCGGCATTCCAAAAGTTAGTAGATATCATTAGAAAAATAATATAAGAAAAGTAATCGCTCTTGCCTTTAATAATAACTAAAACCAAAATATAATACATTTTTATACACTGTTTTATTTTAGTTATAATAAATAAATGACTGTAATAATATTATAATTTTATGTATTGACACAACCTGCCCCGGCAATAATGATAAAATGCATTTTTACTGGCTACATATTTTTGTGTAGAACAGGAAAACAATAATATTTATTTTTATTCAGTTGGTCACACTGGCTGTCAACTGTCAGTTCAGTACGTAGTACGTATTGAACTATGATTTTGGCTAATGTCATTCGCAAACAGGCATTCGGAAGTAGTTTGTTATCAAATATTAAACAATTTAAAATGGATCTCAGTTCACAAAACAACGACATTGCAAAATGGATGCGCCTTGCCAAGCAAGCGGTGCCCTATCTGAATAATGACAAGCATAAAGGACAGGATGGAAGAATAGGAATCATTGGGGGCTCCTTGGAATACACTGGAGCTCCATATTTCGCCGCCATCAGCGCTTTAAAGTTAAGTAGCAGTGATTTATGCAATATTAACAATTCAAGAAGTAATAAATTATTCAATTTCGCTCTTGAAGGACACATTGTTCATTTGGTAAATATGCAGTATCCACCTCACGGATAATACGGAACGTTTGTGTTGTCGAAGTTTGATGCACGGATAACACGGAATGTTCCTTTTTTAACTAATAGACAATCAAATATGACATTTGTCGGAAGTACCAATCTTATAAAATAAATTCTCTAAAATAAACTCGCTTTTCATCATACTTTTAAAAAACATCCCAGGTTTTGGATGGTTTGTTTGGCTACGCAGGGTTTGTCTAGCGGGTTTGTGTAGTTATTTTAATACATTTCTTTCCATGTTCTACTGTTATAAATACAGGTACAAACTTGTCAATGATGCATTCACTTTGTTTTACGCAAAAATATATTTCTATGATTGGCAGCATATGAAATGTTAAAATAAAAACAATGAATAAACATGGCGTTACCGCGAGAGTGAATTAATTTTAACAAAATTAAAATGTTAAATGCATATTTTTTGCATGTTTTTTGGTCTCCCCCGACATAAATTCTCACTTTTCGTAATAATAAAGCTAAATATAACTGTTTGGATAAAAAGTTTTCCGTATTAACGAGTAAGCGGTTTAATGCATAAATAATGTTCATTTTCATAAGCAAACAATTGAAACCACATTTTATTCAAAAACAAGTTTTATTTACCCACTCAGGTATTTGGCGATTGTTCAAGGTTTTTGTCACAAACTGTCAGATTTATAAGAACTGTGTTATTTCCGCTTCGCAATTAAAGCTCTATAAATGAAACATTTCTGAACGTTGCCGAATACTAAAACCTGTTTTTGAAATGTTATGAAATAATCTTTCAAATTGTTATACCTATTACAAATAAATATTAACATTTGTAAATATTAAAATTTAGAATGCAAACATATAAAAAATGTAAAAATGACTCACATGATGTTTTTATGTGAAAACGGTTTATGTAAAAAAAATATTATTCTATTGTATAAATGAATAATACACAATTTTTTCACCTCACTTTTTTACCATTTGAAACAATAATATTTAATCAAAAATTAACAATGTCTAACGGACGGCACGTAGGCAATTTGGCGGGTGAAAACTGTTTCCACAAAATAAGTTTTTTTGTGTACTTCTATGGACAACTTTGAATAGAGATGTGAAGCTTGATTCAATATGGATCTTCTACTTTTTGTTTTGGGGTTGTCACTAGAACAAAACAGAGTTATAACGATATCTGTGGGAAACACGCTTATTGTGCTTGTGATGATTTGACTTCTGGTCACGGCCACTCAAGTTGATGATTTGCCTTTCTACACTCTCAACTTTCTTTAAAGTTTTGTTTTATTTAACTTTTCTCTTGGCTTTGATCAATATTTTAATTTCCCTATTTGTGTGGTATGGGTGGAAAATTCCTCCCTTACAACACACAAACCTCCATGAAAATCGGACCCTCATATTTCTTTAATAACTATTTTTATTGGATAACCAACACCTCTGCCATAGGTCACCCCAAGTGGTTCGCTACGTTTGGTGATTTAGCAGGGCATTTATTCTTGATTCCTATGTCTGCTTGGCCCCGCTCCATTATGCTTCTGCTTCTATGGTTCCATATAAGGCTTGAGTTTAGTGTATTAAGTGCAATCAGTTTATTGTATATTAGATAAACTCGGAAAAGCCCTGTTCTGGCTATAATTTCCTACAGTCATTGTGTTCTGGGAACCTTCCTGATGTCGTCGTACATTACAATAGAGTTTTCCAACCCCCAAATTCCTACTCCTCCAAGGTCTACTATCTATTTAGGCGAACCGGTTTCATCCTATATACATAAACTTTCTAATAAAGTATGTTTATCTATCGGAAGTGACCTGCAGGTAAGTATGTTTCTGTATCTATTTGTAAATAATAGAATTAGATAGAGCCTAAGAATTCATAATGAATTGTAAAGCGCCCTTGAGGTGATTTTTCACAAAAACGGCGCTCTACAAATTATCCGATTATTATTATTATGAAAAAAAAAACGCATACATATTTTATTAGACGAATATATTATTAGTCAACTCACTTTTTTGTCATTCTACGTAAAAATAATTCCCAAAGTTTAAATACTTTTTTCAAATGGCGATGTGAAACTTTGGTTTCATAAAGATGTACATTTTACTTATTTTGTGGTTAATTTTTTTTAATTTGAATATAAAGCGTGGCATTTTCTTTAACACCGTTTCGGTCATATTTCTCACTATTGTGAATTGAATGTGATAACAATCACATTCAATTCACAATACATACAATGGTTTCGACACATAATTAATTAAAAAATTTAAAAGTTACCATATGCAATACTTAACTTTAATATAAAGCATTTTTAAGTTAATTATTTTGATAATAAAATTGATCAAAAACATTCAGAATTTCAGTTCATACTTATAATGCCGAATAATAATAATATTGATTATGCTTACGAAATATTACTTATCTTGTATTGACAAATCAACACCACAAAAATATTATTAAATGTTTATCAGCAAACCGCCGCAATATTATTCCGTGGAATGCATTACAACCACCATCGGTACGTAAATAAAAAATTTACGTTGGTAAAATAATATTGTTTTCATTTAATCTTAATATATAAAACAAAGTCGGGTTAGTTACACTATTTATAACTCGAGAACGGCTGAACCGATTTTGATGATCTTTGATTTGTTGGATTTGTCTCCGCCTCGGATAACATAATAACTATTAAAACATCGCAAAAATTCACGAAAAAGAAAGTTATGACGAAAATTCATTTCCTCATACATTTAATATGGAACGAATTTTTATCTTTTGAAAGAGCTGCAGGAATATTGTGGTAGGTAGGTATAATATTGAAATTTGCATGAATTCCAAAAATTCAAAAACGTCAAATGTCAATTTTTTTTTTTTTTTTAATGTAAAAAAATACATACATACACAGATTAATAGAAAAACATGGTTCTTAACACTAATTACAATATATAAATTTCTTTTTAACGAAACTACCCAATTCAAAAGAGAAAACATTTCTCATGCCTGAATTTTGGAGAGTGCCATTGTAAAATGCAAATAGGTACAGAGAGTATGTTATTACAAGTACTTAAATTTAAAAAATATATATATGTATACATGAAGACAAGTCGACATAATGAACTTGAAGTAAATAAGAGTTTAATTGGAATAGGATACAATATAAGATAATACAGGCATAGATATATCAGAAATAAAATAGTATATTACAATATAAGTGGATAAACAGGTCTTTAAAACACGCGCGATTTTTCGAGCACGACGGCGTAGCCGAGTGCTCGAAATAAAGCAAGTGTTTTAAAGACCAGTTATCCACGAATACTTTACGCTATTTTTTTTTATTGGTACACTTTGAAAACATAAATATTGATATTATTATTAAAAATTTGGAAATAAGAACTATTAATGAATTCGTGATGTGACATCACAATATCTTGTTGTCATGGAAATGAAAAACACAAACATTAATTTGCAATCTGTCACATAAGATTAATAGTTGACATCACAGTTTTTACTAGTTATTGTGTGTTGTAAAATGAGTTCTAACATTGATAATTTAAATACCAAAGCAGAATCGCGGTTAATACCTGAAAAATCCAAAGACGTTTGGATACGCGCCATAAATATATTTGGGCATTAATTTCTTTAAATTGATAATTTATGCTATAAGACCATAAGGGCGCCATCTATGGGTTTTGTATTGTATTGAATTGAACCTATGTGACTTGAGATGCAGTGTATTCATGCGTTTCCTTACCTTTGTGAATCAAGCAATTACGTCTGACGGGAGTGTCAGTAAAAGGCCAAGAGATGTCTCTCCTGGTCAGTCATAAGAATAATTCATCCAGTGAGTGAATTATTGTTGTACCTAAGATTGGATTTTTGGCACGCATTATTAATATGCAAATTTTTGATGGTTGAAACTTCCTTGCTGTGCGAAACATCTGTCAAGATTATGCAATATCGCCTTGACATTTTTATTGAAAAGAAGTGTCTTTTTGTGTGGACATCGAGGCTGAGCTGCATTCTCTGAGTGAGTGTTTGTTTGTTTTCACTTTGGTTTTTGAGATTGCTGGGTCAACTGTTTTTTTGTGTCACATAGGGAAGAATTCAATTTTCGTTAATTTTACATAGGGTAGTCATCCCTTGTGTCAGGGGCTATTTACACGCCCCTACATATTTATTGGTCCTTCGTAGCCTGGATTATTAATTCATTCATACATTCAATTCGAGATTATAGCTTAATTACATGGATGTTTGAATTTACGTATTTTTTTTGGTAAATTTGAAGTACCTCTCATTTTTTGAGAACTATAGCTGGTCTTGTTTTTTTGCTTTTGGATGACATATTTGGATGTTCGCAGAATTATCGTAATTTTGGATAATTATTCGCAACATTATTATTATTAATTAATTGTTAACATTGTTCGCAGAATTGTCGTAATTTTGGATAATTATTCGCAACATTATTATTAATTAATTATTAACATTGTAACATTATTGTAAAATTTTGTGGTAATCTTTTCGCATATATAAAAAATGCCAAGAATTACGGAGGAGGGTTTTGATGAGGCTCAAGACAGATCGCTTATTCTTTTAACCGCAAAAAAGGAAAATCTTTTTGTTCGTATGAACGATCTGTATAATGCAACAAATAATATATCTAATTTTGAGTCAAGAAATAACGAAGTGTTTATGGCTCAGTCAGAGATGATTGATCAAATGCGAAGTCAATTTGAAAATATTATAGATAGCATCAATGATCGTCAGTTAACTTTAAATCCAGAATTTAAACCAGATTTTCAAGCTTTAAATGCTTTTGATGATCTTTTTTTGAAGGTCAAACGAACTAGATCGAATATGAAAACTTCTGTAAGAGAGTCACTGACGTCACAAAATAAGTCGCGGGAGCCGTGTATGATTAATCTTCCTGCAATAGATCTTCCAACCTACGATGGTAAGAATGAAAGTTGGTCGAAATTTTTTGAGTCATTTAAAGCCAATATCCATAATAATAGACAGCTAACTGACTCGCAGCGTGTGCAGTACTTAGTCGGAAAACTCACACACGGGGCTTTGAACATAACCGCAGGCATTGTGCCTTCGGGTGATACATATCAGATCATTTGGGAGAGTTTAGTTAAAAAATATCAAGATAAACGTACACTAGGAACACATTATTTAAATAATATTCTCGATGCGAAAAACTGCACGAATACATCTGCCAGTCTCAATTCTTTCATTGAAAGATATTCTTCGTCAGTGTCGGCATTAAAGCAGTTAGGTATTGAAGATTTAACTGATTTTATTTTGTTTCACTGCGCGGTAAGAAAAATTGATTCACAGACGGCTCAGAACTTTGAGCTGACAGTTCGTAATAAAGAAATTCCTTCTTATAATGAGTTAGTTTCGTTTGTACAAGATCAAGTAAAGATTTTAGAACGAACGAGTAACTCGCATGGTGTCGTAAATAAAACGCATCCCATTTCGTCCTCCCGATCAAATAATACTAAATCGTTCGTCGCGAGTAATGCGAATATTCCGCGCTTCCCAGCTCCGCCGAAAGGATGTATTCTGTGTAACAAAACTGATCATTTAATCAACGTTTGCTCAAAGTTTAAATGTATGAGTTCCCCACAGGCTCGATTTGAATTTATAAAATCGAAAAATGCCTGTGTAAATTGCCTTAGTGGTTCACATACAATCAAGTCATGCAAATCGGGGTTAGTTTGTGATTTGTGCAATAAACGTCATCATACATTCTTACATTTCGGCAGTGTGAATAATATGAAAACCAATACTCATGTACATACGTCGCAAGTACCTACCAGTGAAGAACCGTCAGTCCCCCCTCCAGTGTCATCCAGCATCAATGGAACTGGCATTGGTGATAAGCAAGTGGAGGGGACCGCGAATGTCAATCCTTCGTGTTCGCTTTGTGCCAAAGTAACACCGAACTCTTCTATTTTACTTTCGACCGCACAAGTATACGCGAAGCTTAAAAACGGAAATAAAGTTATTGTTCGGTGCCTAATTGATAATGGCTCTCAAAATAATTTGATTACGGTCGATTGTTGTAAGACGCTGAATTTACCAATAATTCCTTTGAGTAATTCGTTTGTCAAAGGAATTGGATCAACGTCTCGACCAATTTTCGGTTACGTGTATTTGGATATTGAGTCTCGCGTATACCCAGAGAATAAATATAATATACATGCGCTTGTCGTTGACAGTATCACCGACCAATTACCTAATCACTATATAGCCAAGGGTGATATGAGGTACTTAGAGGGCATACCTCTCGCAGACTTAACATGGAATATTCCTGGATGCGTGGATGTCGTCATCGGTGCACAACTGTTCCCATATATTTATTTAGGGAACAGGGTTGAATCGGGTACTAGTGCACCCCCCGCGTTATCGACCGCTTTCGGTTTCGTGTTGATGGGTGATTACCCCAATAATGTGCTCAACACAAACACATCATTCTCGGCACTCGCACTTAATGATTTAGTGCAAAAATTTTGGCTGTTAGAAGAGATACCTAATATAAAATTTCTAAGTCCGGAGGAGACAGAATGTGAGAATCTCTTTACTTCATCAATTTCTCGCACTGATGATGGTAGATATTCTGTTGCTTTACCTTTCTGTAAAGATCCAAGACAATTGGGTAATTCTCGTACTGCTGCCCAACGCCGATTTTTGGCATTGGAGCGAAAATTTAAACATTCCCCTGCTTTGCAGGAGAATTATAACAAGGTTATCAGTGAATATATTGAAAATAATTACCTATCAGAAGTCTCAGAGTCTGATATCACAGAAGATGGATATTACATCCCACATCATGCTGTCACTCGTCCAGACAAACCAATGCCTCGTATTGTGCTCGATGCTAGTGCTAAAACACACACAGGGCTGTCACTGAATGACATTATTCATACTGGTCCCAATTTGCAAGCCGATTTGTTTCTGCTTTTGCTTGACTTTCGTCTTTTTCCCATCGCTATGACTGCGGATATAAAGCAAATGTACTTACAGATTGAAGTTCCTAGCAAGCATCGCAGATACCTGAGGATCTTATTTCGATTCTCAAATAATGGTCTCATACGAACTTTTCAGTTCAATCGAGTTCCTTTCGGCTTGACGGCAAGTCCATACTTAGCAATGCGGACGGTTCGCCAGTTGGCCCAGGATATGAGACCACATTACCCGGATGCTGCCAAAGTGGCAGAGTCCAAGCTGTATATGGACGACCTGGTCTATTCTATTGCAGATGAGCCCAGCGCCATACGTCTTTCTCGAGAATTAATCTCGTTGTTTAAGTCCGGTGCCTTTGATTTAGTAAAATGGACTAGTAATTCTCAAGTTGTACTTGAGAACCTCCCGGATTCTCACCGCAGCCCAGTGGACTTCACTGTTGGTTCTAACAATACCTCTAAGGTGTTGGGCCTTTCGTGGGAACCAGCTGATGACAGCTTCTTCTTTACGACATCTTATGTTCAGGAGAAGTGCACAAAGCGGAGCATACTCTCCATAGTCGCCCGTTTATTTGATGTCCTCGGCTTGGTCGCCCCTGTCATTCTGTACGCTAAATTACTTATCAAAGAGCTATGGCTGTGCAACATTGGTTGGGATGATACACCCCCTGATAGCGTTATTCGTCGGTTTTCGGCGCTTACACAGGAATTTCCGCTAATTTCAATGATAAAAATCCCTCGCCATGTTGGTGTCCTGAAAGACAGTACGGTGCTCGTTGTTGCTTTCTGCGATGCAAGCATGAATGGTTATGGCTGTGTGATTTATTTGCACACCACTGATCTGTTTGGAAAAATTACAGTGAGATTGTTGTGCGCAAAATCAAAGGTTTCTCCCACCAAAGTGACGACCCTCGCTCGTTTGGAGCTCTGTGCCGCAGTATTGATGTCCAAATTAATACGGACGGTTCAAGATAATTATTCTGAGCGTCTTCCTATTGCAGGAACATATGCGTTTTCCGATTCTACCGTTGCGCTCTCTTGGATACATTCTTCACCGCATCGCTGGTCGGTGTTTGTTAGTAATCGCGTAGCTCAGTGCCAAGAAAATTTGTCTCCAGAGAACTTTTACCATGTTGCTGGTAGTGAAAACCCGAGCGACTGCCTTTCTCGTGGCATGCTTCCTTCCCAACTCGTTTCACATGATTTATGGTGGAACGGCCCATCATGGATTCGCAGCCCACCTTTGGAATGGCCATTAAAACCGTTTCACCCTACCAATACTGGTGAAATGCCTGAACACAAGGCTAATGTGCTCATTGCAACATTTCAGGGTGAAAAATCGGTCCTGAGTGAACTGGCTCAGCGTATATCCACTTGGGATAAACTACTAAGGATTGTTGTTTATGTCCTCCGATTCATAAAAAAGATATCACTTTCCTCTGGAACGGTCAATAATCTTATGACTGCTGAAAAGGCTGTGATTCGTGCTGTGCAGAGTATTCATTTTGCAGGAGATATTGCTGCACTCCAGGAAGGCAAATTTCATTCCAAAAGACTTCAGAGTTTATCTCTATTTCTTGATGGAGATAATCTGTTACGTATTGGGGGGCGGCTTTCTAAATCGGATTTACCTTTTGAGGTTAAACATCCGGTTTTGCTTCCCAAACATGACTGTGTTGTCGATCTGATCATCGCTCACTTTCATGTCGTGAACTGTCATACAGGCCCAGGACTTCTTATGTCTATCTTACGTCAACGCTATTGGATATTAGATGCTAGGACTGTTATTAGGGCGATGGTGCGGAAATGCAATTGTTGCTTCCGCTTAAATCCATCGCATCCTACACCGAAGATGGCAGATTTACCGTCATATCGTGTTGCAGAAGCAAAGGCCTTCGTACATACCGGTGTAGATTACGCAGGTCCACTCCGTATTACGCTGACTCGTCGGAGAGGACAACATTCTCAAAAGGCATATATTTGTCTATTCGTATGCCTTGTGACCAAGGCTATTCATATTGAGTTGGTCTCTGACTTAACTTCAAATGCTTTCCTGGCTGCTTTCAGCCGTTTTATTTCTCGGCGTGGCCCGGTAACATGCTTGTATTCAGATAATGGTACTAATTTTGTGGGTGCGAAGGCACAATTAGATGACCTCTACAAGTTTTTGGTTGAATCTGAATATGAGCCCTCATTAAAGCGCGAACTCGCTAAGCGTCGTATAGAGTGGAAAATGATTCCACCACGCGCGCCTCATTTTGGGGGTATGTGGGAGTCGAACATAAAGAGCATGAAGACACACTTGTACCGTGTGATTGGAACTCAGCTTCTCACCTATGAGGAGTTACAGACTGTGCTAGTTCAAATTGAGTGCATAATGAATTCGCGTCCACTTACAGTTATGTCTTCTGACCCTTATCCAGAAGTCCTTACGCCTGCGCATTTTTTAATGTCGACACCATTGCAGTACTTGCCTGCTTCTGTCCTGGCAGACGGTAAAATCAATTTGACTCAGCGTAAGCAATTATTAGACAGCATGGTTCAGTCCTTCTGGAAGAAGTGGCGTTCAGAGTATCTGCACACCTTGCAAGTCAGGCAGAAGTGGACTACTTCTGATCATCCGATTGATATCGGAACTGTCGTACTAGTGGGACAAGAAGATTCCCCTCCGTTAAATTGGCCTTTAGGCGTGATAACTGAAATCCATCCCGGAATGGATAAAATTGTTCGCGTTGCTACGGTAAAGACAAGATTTGGTTCTTTTAAACGTCCGGTTGTCAAATTATATCCCATTCCAACGCAATAATTTTATATTTTATCTATTTTTGTTTATTTTTATTTATTTATTTTTTTTGATTTTAGTCATTGTTTCAATGATCTCTGACCCAGACATGGCATTACTTAATATCCGTTATCTTGGTCAATTGAACTTTATTACATTGTATTTTTAGTTATTTTTCTTTATTTTGTGAGATTCTGCGAATTTCCAATGCGTGTCATTCCTGAATATTACCGGTGAATAGTCACTTTATTTCTATTTCATTTCTTGTTTCATTTGTATTTTTATATTCTTTCTTTTGTAAGCTCTACGAACTTCCAAGGCGGGGAATATGGATACGCGCCATAAATATATTTGGGCATTAATTTCTTTAAATTGATAATTTATGCTATAAGACCATAAGGGCGCCATCTATGGGTTTTGTATTGTATTGAATTGAACCTATGTGACTTGAGATGCAGTGTATTCATGCGTTTCCTTACCTTTGTGAATCAAGCAATTACGTCTGACGGGAGTGTCAGTAAAAGGCCAAGAGATGTCTCTCCTGGTCAGTCATAAGAATAATTCATCCAGTGAGTGAATTATTGTTGTACCTAAGATTGGATTTTTGGCACGCATTATTAATATGCAAATTTTTGATGGTTGAAACTTCCTAGCTGTGCGAAACATCTGTCAAGATTATGCAATATCGCCTTGACATTTTTATTGAAAAGAAGTGTCTTTTTGTGTGGACATCGAGGCTGAGCTGCATTCTCTGAGTGAGTGTTTGTTTGTTTTCACTTTGGTTTTTGAGATTGCTGGGTCAACTGTTTTTTTGTGTCACATAGGGAAGAATTCAATTTTCGTTAATTTTACATAGGGTAGTCATCCCTTGTGTCAGGGGCTATTTACACGCCCCTACAACGTTTATAAAAAAGAATATGAAAGGTTCATAACATGGATGGAGGAGCAAAACGTAGTAGATGTAGATGAACGAGTTGTGCTTGCTTACCTTCAGAAAATGTCGGAACAGTACAAAGCATCGACTATGTGGGCCATACATTCGAAATTGCAATGTCTGTTGAGGATAAATAAAGGGGTTGATTTAAAATCATTTGTGAAAGTGCATGCATTCATGAAGGCAATTAGCAAGGATGACGTTGCTAAGAAGGCGTATGTATTCAAAGAAGATGATTTGCGGAAGTTTTTCACGGAAGCACCGGACATTACGTACTTATTTTTGAAGGTGGTAGCCATTTGCGGAATCTTTGGCTCTTGCAGAAGATGTGGGGTAAAGTTCGGTTTAGGGGCGGCGTTCCTAGATAATAAAACTAGTTATTTTTATACTAACTATGGGCCGGAAAATCCGAATCTGAAAGAATTAGGCGTCGGAAAGCAATATTAACTGAATTACACGACTTTAAAATTTTCTATACACACACAGGAAAACAAGCCATTTTGAACGTATTCTCAGTATTATGACACTACAAGTCATAGAAAAACAAGAAAGATGTTACACCACATAAAATTAAGTGTTGCCATTAAGCAATAATATCAATAACTAATTTAAGTAATTATTTGTTATAAATTTTACTCACTTTTGTATCACAAACCATGTTACATAAACCTAGCGTAGCCGCTAAACTACTTGAAAACTGGGATGTTTTCTTGCCTTGACGCGAGTAGGCGCTATGAAGGGGGCACTTTCTTTTCTATCACAAACCATGTTACACAAACCCAGCGTAGCCGCTAAACTACTTGAAAACTGGGATGTTTTCTTGCCTTGACGCGAGCAGGCGGTATAAAGGGGCACAAACCATGTTACACAAACCTAGCGTAGCCGCTAAACTACTTGAAAACTGGGATGTTTTTCTTGCCTTGACGCGAGCAGGCGGTATAAAGGGTCACAAACCATGTTACACAAACCTAGCGTTTGGTCTAAGAATACGGCCGTTGAGATAGTCATAATTCATCAGGTTAATGTGTTATGTGATGAATTATCATGTGAGGAAGTATCGTGTCGGAAAGTTTTACGTTATTGATATTATTGCTTAATGGCAGCACTTAATTTTATGTGGTGTAACATCTTTCTTGTTTTTCTATTACTTGTAATGTCAGAATACGTTCAAAATGGCTTGTTTTCCTCTGTGTGTATAGAAAATTTTAAAGTCGTGTAATACAGTTAATATTGCTTTCCGACGCCTAATTCTTTCAGATTCGGATTTTCCGGCCCATAATTAGTATAAAAATAACTAGTTTTATTATCTAGGAACGCCGCCCCTAAACCGAATTTTTTCCAAGATGTGAATTGTGTGATTTACGCTTATATGATATCAAAGAAGAAGGAAGTGGATTGCTTATTACCATCCGACCATCTAAAACAGTGAAGGCTCGACGTTTTACTGTTGCCGACAGTGGTGCAATTAATTATGTGCGTTTGATGAAGCAATATTTATCATTGCGACCCCAAAATGTAAGTACAGACAGGGTTTTCTTACGGTATGATAAGGGTAAGTGCACCAATCAAGTGGTTGGTATTAACACATTTGGATCATGCCCCTTACAAATCGCACGCTATCTTAAATTAAACGATCCTGAGAAATATACAGGACATGCGTTTCGACGTACATCCGCTACCATTATGGCAAATAGTGGCATGACAATTGATCAAATCCAACGACAAGTAGGATGGAAATCGGCAGCTGTGGCGACTGGTTACGTGGAAGAGAGCATTAGCAATAAGAAGAATGTTTCAAACATTATTGGAACTGCCATTAATGGAAGTGCAGCCTCATTGACTTCCGAGAATACTATTAATTTGAACAGCATTTCCTCCGATTTAAAAAACGGAGGTATTAATATTTCAAATAATACGAACTGCTCTTTTCACATCCATTTAAATAATTAGATTGTAAACGATGTAAAAAAGAATGTAAACATTGAATAAAATTTTTGAAACATTTGTAATGTTTTATTTGATGTTTAAAATATTCCTGTCAGATTTATAGTTAAAAGTTGACATTTAGACTTCACATTTTGTTGATTTGTTGATGTTGCCATGGTAACTTTAAAAAATGCGCATTCCATAAAGTGCGATTTAAACACGCTAGAGCGTACTTTAAATGAGTAAAAAAGGGCACCAATAAAAAAAATAATATTATTGTATTTACTCAATAGGTAGATTATAAGTAGGTAGTAGGTACATAGCATTGGTTTAGAAACATATTTGAAATGGATGGGCTGACAGTATTATAAAAGTAGGTACATAGGATAAAGTTGTAACAATTTTGTGCCTACAAATAACGCATATGTACTTTGCTTTCAACTTGATATGCTGATGAAATATTTTTAGAGGATATGTTCTAGTTTTTTGTTGTTGTTTTTTTTTTTTTTTGTTATTATTGTGATGATGAATTTAAAACTTATAATTAATGTCAGGTTGTTTTATTAGTTGTTTTATTTGGGATTTAAAAACTTTATAATTTTTTTCAGACTTGATTTTATATGGGAGAGCATTGAAAAATGTTATACCTTGATAAGCATAGTGGTGTTGGGAAGCACTTGTTTTAAATTTTGGAATTTCTAAATTGCTCCGTGATCGTGGTCGGTTGTTTATGTTTCTGAATGTTTCGGATTGAAATGATCTTTATGAGTTTGTAATAATGAGTTCTTTTTGAATATTTTATTTAAACTGAGAACCCTAAAAGAGTCAAATAGCTTTGTTGTTGGAAATACAGACGGTTTTCGTAAGATGACTTTTAAAATCAACCTCTGTACCCTTTCTACAGTTAAGAGGTTAGTTTTGAAGGTCCCTCCCCATCCGATTATACCATATTGTAGAATAGATTGGGCAAGAGAGAAATAGATAGTTTTAATCATACTGGATGATAAGATGTTTCTCAGTCTAATAAATATGTATATAAGTTTTCTTATTCTGGTTACTGTATTTTGGACTTGTTCTTTCCATTTTAAGTGTCTATCTACTGTGACACCCAGATATTTTATACTATTTTTACATGTTATTTGTAAACAAATTGCACTGTCGCATTCCTTATTGTTTTCACATTGTGATGAATGGATTTTAATTATAATACTGTTTTCGACATTTTTTTCTTTCAAAGAGAATGGGATAAAATATGTTTTCTCAGTATTTAGTGAGAGACAATTAAGGTCAAACCATGTTTTAAGTATGTTTATATTGATATTTGCTTTACTCGTAGCTTCTTCCCATGATTTCCCTCTAGTGATAACCACAGTGTCGTCTGCATGTGATATAATATCTCCATCTATAGGAAGAGTGAACATTTGGTTTACATATATTATAAAAAGGATTGGACCGATGACAGTTCCTTGTGGTATACCAAAAGATGAGGTTTTGGGTTCACTTAGTGTATTATTTATTTTGACATATTGAAGTCTCTCTTTCAGATAACTTTGGAACCATGATAGCACTATTCCGTCCAATCCAATTTGCATTAGTTTTTCGTTAAGTTTGGTATGTGATAAGCTATCAAATGCCTTGCGGAGATCGATGAAGATACCAAGGCACTTTTCCCCATTTGCATTATTGTTGATGTTAATTTAGCAATCGCGTCTTGGGTGCTGATATTGTCTCTAAATCCATACTGGTTGGGCTCATTATCTTCTTCGATTTTATGTAGTTGTTAAGTTGTTTTTTAACAATTTTTTCATTAATTTTTGCTATGTTTGATGTGAGTGCTATGGGACGATAGTTGGAAATATTTTTTTCGTCTCCAGATTTAAAAACAGGGGTGACAATAGTTTTCTTATAGTTGTTCGGGAATATACCTTTATTCAAACTAACATTTATTATATGAGCAATTGGCTTGCTGATTATCTCACGTACGGCTTTCAATGTTTGTACAGTTATGTTGTCAAAGCCAGGGCTTGCTGATCCCTGTAAACTTAATACAGCGTTTTCAACTTCTTTGTGAGTTACTGAAGCAAATGTGTGAAAACCTTATTCAAAATTTGAGTTCTGCTCTGGTTGGGGAGTCTGTCTATTGTTTGGTGTAATATTACAAGCAAGATTAGAGCCTACATTTGCAAAATAATCGTTAAAAATATTACCACAAAGTTTTGGATTTTTTTCGGTGTTGATGTTGATTCCTTGATGAGTAATTTCATTTGGTAATTTTTGTTTTGTGCTTTTGTTGGTTATTGTTCCAGAACTCTTAGCTGTCTTGACCAGCACTTTTTATTTTATCACGAAAATATTTTTCTTTTGTCAGTCTAATTAAAAGCGCAAGTTTGTTTCGGTATTTCTTGTAGAAAGTGGCGATTTTTTCATCATTTGGGAATTTTTACACTGGTGGTAGTATTTTTCTTTATTTCTGATTGAAATCACTAGTCCATGGATTATCCGTGGCTTTATTAATCTGTGCTTAGATTTTGGTTTAGAAACAATAATTTGTGTGGATAGGTTTATGTGGTTTTGGAAAACTGAAATTCTCAGCACAGGTATTTGGATTTTCCGATTCAAAATGTGCTGATTGTTTTTCTTTTGTTCTTAAAACATATAATGCTGCCTCTCTTTCTTACACACTAAATGTCAACAGTCGTAAATGGGACAAATGGTGAATGTATGTCTGCACAACTCCAGGAAAACAGCCACTTCTTTTCAAAACATTCAAGGCGCATTGTGACGTGAGGTACCTATTGCAATTCGGTGAAGTCAATCAAATACATCTGCAAATTTGTCACAAAAGTCAGCGATATGGCGGTTTTTGGCGTTAAAACTACAAATAAAAAACTATGAAATCACACGCTATCAAGTTTGTGAGCTACAATGAGGCGATTTGGCGTATATTCTCATTCCCCATTCATGAACGACATTCCATTGTTGTATATTTGGCGATGCATCTGGGGAATGATCAACGAGTTTATTTCATTACATCGATTGTTGCCAAACGTGCTGAAACACCTCCAGCAACAACATTGACCAGTTTCTTTTCGATTTGCCAATGCGATCTGTTTGCCCGGACGTTGCTCTACTCTGAGATGCCACGTTATTACACTTTGTCCAACGCTTTGTCGAAGAGATTTTCACGTCGGAAGCACGGCGATGTGGTTACTGATCATCCGGTTGTGCTGATACTGATGCTCTTGGTGACATTTACACAGTTCATGTAAAAAGTAACAAATGCTTCTACTTTCGGTTGTTGCTGGTGAATGTTCGTGGGCCGACATCGTTTGAATCACAAGTCAATGGTGTAGTGTGCCCAACAATTCGTGTTGCATGTCAGCAGATCAATTTGCTTGAAAACGATACTCATTGGGACATGACAATCACTGAAGCAATTATTTCTGCATCTCCAGTCTGATACGCACATTATTTGCTATCATTATTTCGACATGTTTCCCATCGAATCCACGTGAACTATGGAACAAGTACAAAGATGACATGTCAGAAGACATTTTACATCGAATTCGTGTCAGTTCAGGGAATCCTGATCTTGAGGTGAATGAGGATATACATAAACAGGCTTTGTTTTGATCGAAGACATGTGTTACCTCATGTGTGGCGGTTTGTTAGTCAAGTTAGGAATAACAACGCCAGATCACGCTTCATGAATGCAATGAAACTTGCAATGGATGATGCTCTCAATCAAGAATTTGTACGTGAACGTGAATATGATCAAGATGCATTGAACCAATCAGTTTGAACGAATGTACCACTGTTGTACCCCCAACAGAAGGAAGTGCACGATACGTTAATAAAGGCAGTCGACCCAAGTGCAACCCACCCAGTAAATAGTTTTAACAGAAAGTAGTACAATAATGCCACGTGAATCATTTTGATTCGCTTTAATAAAGCAAATGCCTTACTGCCATGTGAATTACATTTCTTAATTCATTTTGAGTATTAATTTTAACTTAAAAAAAAAAAAAAGAAATTAATTCAGCTAATAAGTTAACACAACAGTTATTGATTCTTAGGCGGTACGAAGTTCGCCGGGTCAGCTAGTATATGGCCTTGGAACAGGGTACCCTTCAGTAAGGCTATATTTTTATTTTCTTTCCTTTTTAAACAGTAAACCATTAAATAAATAAATAATACGCTGAAAAAATGTCATTTCGCTTGCAAAAATGGCTACGTGCCAGATTCAACAGGACATTTTTTTACAACAAAAATTTCTTTAAAAAATCAAGGAATCGAGCCTAATCTCTGCGTAAATTTAACTGTTATGCACAATATTCATTCAAACATTATAAGTTGATGCAATTGAATACCAAACTGGAAAGTTTTTTGCTTCCCCTGTAAAATTTGGTAAAATTCACATGCAAGAGCAATGACGCAAAGCAAAATTATTCTAAATTATGTAAATGGGGTATTTTCATAAACTATGAATACAGTTAAAAGTGTGTGGATGATTTAAAGTTTATTTTCCGATTCTGATCATTGTACTAAGACGTGTAATTTAAATATTTTCATAAATAGTTATTGATTTGAAAAACCACACATTCCAAAAGGGTTGCAACTGGCTACAACGTCATTATGACTTAGAAACCACCACTGGCTGGTAGGACGGGTGTCACCACGTTGCGTGATGCCGAATTCACGAATAAAATGAACATGTCATTTTAGCGGGAAATCGAAAACGGCACTTTTATTCATCAACATAAAAATAAAATAATAATATTTTCATTATCAATCAACTCGGTCTTGGCACACACTCTATGCCTCATTCACATTCATACATAGTCTCGTACAAACTCTTGGATGGCCCGACTCAATTATCTGATTCACTTGATTGTGCCATGTCTTCCTCGGGCGTTCCCGACTTCTTTTACTATTCACATTTGCTTCATGTATTCTCCTTACACTCTTTTCTTTGTTCATTTGCTCAACATGCCCAAACCATCTGCGGGTCACTTTCTTAAAAAATAATATAAAATAAAAATAATACAAAAAATAGTTTTATGAATGCATTTGCAATTATTTATTAACCCATATTATGTGAGGTATTATCAAATTCAACGTAGGACTAATTTATTTATTTTGATCACAGGTGGGAGCTGACTTGTCTCACGTATTCTGTACAAAAGCCGCAGCGCCGGTAATAAAATCCTACAGCCCGGAACTCATCGTACATCCATTGTTGGATGTGGAAAACAGTGCGGCAGAGGTGGCTCCGTGGCTGGACAGAATCCATGTCCTCGTCATTGGACCAGGTTTGGGCAGAGATCCCCAAATACTTCATAATGTTTCATCAATAATAGAACTCTGCAGGTCACTCAAGAAACCGCTGATCATAGATGCAGACGGTCTGTTCCTCATCACGGAAAACTTTGATTTGATAAAAAATTACCCGCAACCTGGAATTATCTTGACACCGAATAAGGTTGAGTTTGAACGCCTGTATAAAGTCATCAAGTCTCCAGACGCGAAAACTGACGAAGTGGCGATAGACTTTAATAAACTGGGAAGAAACATCTTGATACTACGGAAGGGAAGCGCAGATGAAACATTCAACATCGATCCTGAAACTCATTGGACAAATAGTGTCGGCGGTTCCCCAAGACGGTGTGGTGGGCAGGGAGATTTGCTAGCAGGATCCATGGCCACATTCTTCAACTGGTCGATAAGGAACCTAAATGATTATAAGGATTCCATGGTCCCTGCTGCCGTGGCGTGCTTTGCAGCTTCTAGACTCACCAGGTCTTGTAACCAAAAGGCTTTCTTCACCAAGGGACGGAGTATGGTTTGCTCCGATATGATTGAAAAAATACACCAAGCTTTTGATGATGAATTTGAACACACTTCTTAAAGTGAAAATTTTTACAAATTGTTATGATTAGGGGTCGTCCATTAATCATGTGAGGCTCGAAAGGGGGGGGGGGGGGGGTCAGAAAAAATCACGAAATATCACGAGGGGAGGGGCTAAATTGAGATATCACTTTCCCAACTCAACAATTACATAAAAGAAAAAAAGATAATGAGCCCAAACCAATTTGGGTTTAGGGACAATCTCAGCACTCAAGATGCAATTGCTAAATTAACTTCAACAATAATACAAAAATTAGATAATGGAGAAAAGTGTCATGGTATATTCATCGACCTACGCAAGGCATTTGATAGCATATCACACTCCAAACTCAATGAGAAACTCATGCAAATTGGATTGGACGGAACAGTTATCAAAGTTATCTAAAAGAGAGGTTTCAATACGTCAAAATAAATAATATCCTAAGTGAACCCAAAACCTCATCATTTGGTATACCACAAGAAACTGTCATCGGTCCAATCCTTTTTATTATATATGTTAATCAAATGTTCACTCTTCCCATAGTTGGAGATATCATATCTTATGCAGACGACACTGTAGTTATCACTAAAGGGAAAGCATGGGAGGAAACAATGAGTATAGCAAATATCAATATACTCAAAACATGGTTTGACCTAAATTGTCTCTCACTAAATACAGAGAAAACTTATTTTATTCCATTCTCTTTGAAAGAAAAAAATGTCAAGAACAATATAACTATTAAAATCCATTCATCACAGTGTGAAAATAAAAAGGAATGCAACGATGACAATTGCCTACCAATTATATGCAAAAATAGTATAAAGTATCTGGGTTTCATTGTAGACAGACACTTAAATGGAACGAACAAATCGAAAATACGGTAACCAGAGTAAGAAAACTTATATACATCGATCCATAATCGGCAGAACAGCGTAAGCGGCAAAAAGTAAATTGTACAGGAGAAGGTTTTTTTAAATTAACTTTCTTCATTGATTCCAAAAAAGATTTTGATTAATGAGGATTATTAATCTTTGGTTGCTGCCTATGTAAAGCTGATAATACAAATATCTAAATGCCTTCAGTTGTTGAGATAGTGGCGGTAACGCTGTTTTGCCTATGACCCTGACAGATTTTTTCCCTGCGAAATGTCGCATACGCTGTTCAGAGTACATAATTATTTTTGAAATTTCTATCACACAATCATGATAGGTAAACAAATAACTAAATAAAATGGTTCCAAGACATTTGATCCTAAAGTTGACTAAATACAATGATTTGCAAGTAAGTATGCAAAGAAGATATACGGCCGTAAAACAAAGTCGATATACTTGTATCTGCAGGCATCTTGATTGAAAATCTGTTGCAATGATATTTTTACTAACAATAATTTCGACTCTCCGAAGGAGCATGCGGTAGTAACAAAATACGACATACTTATATGTGCAGTCAGTTTAGCAAAAAACTGCTATACAACATTTTTATCTGAATACAACACCAGAGGCACACCTTCTCCCACTGTCTGGAGCCAGTGAGACCATGGCCTCCCCAATTTTCGTATGTTATGAGGCTGAAGGTAGTGGGGAAGGGAAGGAGATATGGAAAATGCTCCTGGCTATACATATCTAGTTACCAAACACGGCTAAAGCAATTTCAAGTAATAGTATAATACCTACACACCACACACCAGCGTACAAATACAAAAAATCATATAAAATAACTTTTTTATCGGAATACAACGCAAGAGTCCCAACTGGAGCCGAATCCCTAATTTTAGTATGTTGTGAGGCTGACGGTAGTGGAGAGGGGAAGGAGATGTAGAAAATGTACCAGGATATTCAAATCTAGACACCAAATACGGTCAAAGCCATTTCAAGTAATAAGTCTAATAATTATATACACTACACACCAGCGTAAAAATATAAAAAAAAATCATATAATGTAACTTTTTCTATCCAAATACAACACAAGAGTCCCAACTGTCTGGAGCCAGTGAGACTATGGCATCCCCAATTTTAGTATGTTATGAGGCTGATGGTAGTGGGGAGGGGAAGGAGATATGGAAAATATACCTGGCTATTCAGATATAGTCACCAAATAGGCTAAATACGGTGACTAGATCTGAATAGCCCGGTACATTTTCCACTTCTCCTCCTCCTCACTACCTTCAGCCTCACAACATACTAAAATTGGGGATGTATAGTCTCACTGGCTCCAGACGGTTAGGAAAAGTTGGGCCTCTTGTGCCGTATTCGGATAAAAAAGTAATATTATATATTTTTTTTGTAATTTTGCGCTGGTGTATAGTGTATAATTAGACTTATTACTTGAAATGGCTTTAGTCGTGTTTGGTGACTAGATCTGAACAGCCAGTTACATTTTCCACATCCCCTTCCCCTCCCCACTACCTTCAGCCTAACAACAAACCAATATTGGGGATGCCATATTCTCACTGGCTCCAGACGGTTGGGAAAAATGATATAATTTGCATTAATACTTTTTATTATAATATTCAAATACAAAAGAATAAAGAATTTTCGTTTAGTTTCCGATGCTACCAGCCGCCGACACGTCTGCACTAGTCACCAGATGGACGCCAACCGACCAAACGGAAACATTCTTGACCGACAGCGTAAGACAGCGTAAGCGACAGTGGTCGGTTACGCTGTCTTACGCTACAACTACTAAAAAAGGTGTCATGCATATAAGATAGAGTTGCAATATTTTTGTCATTGATGTATTAGGCAGCATTGAACAGTTTTCGCTAAAAATCGTAATTTGAAAAAAATGTCGTTTACGCTGTTCTGCCGATTATGGGTCGACATATTCATTAGATTGAGAAACATTTTATCATCTAGTATGATTAAAACTATTTATTCCTCTCTTACCAATCTATTCTACAATATGGTATAATCGGGTGGGGGGAACTTTCAAAACTAACCTCCAACCTGTAGAAAGGGTACAGAGGTTGATTCTAAAAGTCATCATGCGAAAACCATCTTTATTTCCAACAATACAACTATTTAACTCTTTTAGGGTTCTCAGTTTAAATAAAATGTTCAAAAAGAACTCACTGTTACAAACCCACAAAGATCATTTTAATACTACAACAACAATCACAAAAATAATTAACCAATCAAGATCACGTGGTAACCTAAAAATCCCTAAATTTAAAAAGAGTGCTTTTCAACAACATTATACTTATCAAGGCATAAAAAATTTTAATGCCCTCCCATATAAAATCAAATTTGAAGAAAATTATAAAGCCTTTAAATCACAAATAAAACAATTGCTAGATCAACCAACCACTAATTATAAGTTTTAATTTCGTAGAACGAATTTCTACATATATTTTTTGATTACAATGTACCGATTAATAAAAATTGATCAAGTCTTAATTATAATATTATGTACTTTATTTCAAAATTAATCATTTAACTCCATCATTAATTAACAAAAAAAAATTATAAATTCATGTACTCTTATTGATTTCACATATCCTCTTAAAAGAAGCGATTATTGTCGTGACTATATATATAATATATATATATAATAACATTATGTCTACTCCTGCAATATTATCAGCTAATCCAATTGTTAGAATCAACTATTTGTATTTACCATCTAACACCTACCTATTAAGAGAAATGCAATAATATTATTTTTATTTTTACTACATCTATGTATATTATTACTTTAAAATATCTATACTACATGTATATCTAATTTAGTAACTGCTACGTTAGTATATTTCTTTATCAATATTTTGTTATCATTCTTAAGTTTATTTGTTTCTAATTTAAAAAAAAAAGTATATCTTATTTCTTTCTTTTTCTGTAATGACACGACTCCCCAATTTAAACACGAGAAATGTTTTTCTCTCTTAGATTGGGTAGACTCATTAACAAGAAATTACTTTATTTGTAATTATTTTTAGAACCATATATTTTCCTTATGTAAATCTGTTATATGTATGTATATTTCAAATAAATAAAAATAAAAAAATTATTTTTCATTGAATGCATGATAATATTCTGAAAATTTCAATATACTTTGTACTAAAAAAATACACGTGATTTTGGGTATGGGGTAGTCTAAAACCTCACCACATATCACCAGGGGGGGAGGGGGTTAAAAAGTTGCTAAAAAGCATCTTGTGATCAATACTATAATATTTTAAACGTGTTTTATAAATACATAATAAAGACCTTAAATTATTATTTGAGATTTCATTGTGACTGAGAACACCATTTTTATTATGTGAGTAAGGCACAAGAGCCCCGACTGCTCCTAACTATCTAAAGCCAGTGTGACTAGTGATGTACACAGGAAATATTCCCCGACCAAAAAACACAATTTCCCGATTCTTTGGAATTTACGTTTTTCTTTTAATTAGAAAGCTATTCTGAATTTTATATATTTTTTTTACATTAACTCCACACAGGAGGCCCAGAGGAAAATAATTTCCCTCATCTGAGATGCTGTGTGGAGGGTCTTTGTGAGGATAGGAAGGAATGAACATTGGTCTTGAAGAGACCCATGTTGTAGAAAGGAGGAAACACAGAGGCCGGCAAATCGTTCCACAGCCGAGCTGTTGAACACAAGAACGAGTCGAAGAAGCGACCCATTTTCATGTGACAAATGTCAACCGTGTACATATGTATGCACCGGTGCCGAAGGGATCAATGACGCTAATTCCTCGGAGCATCTTCATTATAATACAGGTAGAACAAGGATAGCATTCCCACCCGACGCCTGAGCTCTGATTGCAATCCGTCTGTTAAGATGGGAGAATCTATCAAACAGACCGCCTGTTTTTGCACAGATTCGAGGGTATTTTTCAGGTATTTTGGAGCTCCAGACCATAGTGGTGGTAGCTCCAGACCACCAGGTGGCTGCCAGATTCAACCATAGGTGGCTGCCAAGTTCAACCGGGCATACTGTACAGGGCCCGCAGATACTTTAATAGTACACAACTGCTAACCCTGTACAAATCACAAGTGCGCCCCACGGTTGAATTTGGCAGCCACCTCTGGACTGGAGCTTCAAAATACCTGAAAAAACCGGCGGTCTGTTTGATAGATTCTCCCATCTTAACAGACGGATCGCAATCTTTAGAGCACAGGCATCGGGTGGGAATGCTATCCTTGTTCTACCGGTATTACAATGGAAGATGCTCCGAGGAACTAGCATCATTGATCCCTTCGGCACCGGTGCATAGTCGGAAACACGCCGAATGCGTGCCCAACATTTGACAGTTGACAGGTCGTTTCTTCGACTCGTTCTTGGGTTCAACAGCTCGGCTGTGGAATGATTTGCCGGCCTCTGTGTTTCCTCCTTCCTACAACATGGGTCTCTTCAATACCAATGTTCATTCATTCCTCTCCTCAAAAAGACCCTCCACACAGCATCCCAGATGACATAGGCCCTGAGGGAAATTATTTTCCTCAGGGCCTCCTGTGTGGAGTTAATGTAAAAAAAAAAAAAAAAAAACAGTGGGGCACACTTGTGATTTGTGAAGGGTTGGCAGTTGTGTACATTAAGAGCCTAGCAGGACAATCGGTTTTATCGAAATTTGCTAAAATAGTTTAATTGTTTGTCGCTTGTGTCGCTTGTGTCGCCCTCATCGCTTTTTAACTCAATTCTATCAAAATTTATTGTAAATGGTTACTAAAAATGGATTTGATAATAGTATCCGCTCGTAAAAATCCGAAGTTACACGATCATTCCTGATCACAAATTAAATTATTTGGCATATTATATCTTGGCCAGTCGTTTTGAACGTTGGATTTCTATTTTTCCCCATAACGTGGGAAAATTTCCCTTAAGATTCCCTATTTCGAAGAAAATTATTTTAAAAAATATTATTTGAATAACTTTTTAAAAACTGGCCGAAATTCACTATGCAACTGGTATGATTTTAGAAGCAAATCATGAGTTGTTTATTTATTTATTTTTATTTAGTAACTATATAATATTTTTTACATTTGTTTATTTGTTAGATGTATAAATAAAATATATTCGTAGTCCTCCTCACTAGGAGATCCTGTGCTGAGGGGGACTATGCTTTGGATAAGTTTTTCCGCGACTTCTATGGTTTAACTTTATTGATTGGATAAGGTTTTCCAGAAACTTCTATGATGTTTTAAGTATACTAGTAAGTTCATTTTCCGATAGATTCTTCAGCCAACATTTAATGTCCTTAATGTAGCTATTTTTTATTTTTATTTGTTTGATACTAAGTGGGAGTTTGTTATATAACTTTACTGCTAAAAATGCAGAACTTCTTTGACCAAATGAAGAGTTACACTTTGGTATATTAAGTATGTCTGTTTGTTTGGCTCTGGTTTTATGAGCGTGTGAGGTGTCTGCCTCTGAATCATTTTTGTGGTGATGAACTAGAATGTTTTTGGCATAGATTTTCTGTATGCTTGGAACATCAAACTGTTTAAAAATTTCTACTGTTGACGTCCTTATGGGGACCTTTAGAATGGTCTTTATAATGCAATTCTGAGTTATCTTAAGTTGTTTCAAGTGATTAGATGCTGCTGAGCCCCATCCTATTACTCCATATTCCAATCGAGAGTGGCATAAAGCATAATATACTCTCTTTAGATCCCTCATCGACAAGATGTTTCTTAATTTTTTGAAGAAGTAGATGAGTTTTGTTAGCTTTTTTGAGGTAAGATCAATGTGTGAATTCCACTGTAGATTTTCATCAATTTCAATCCCAAGATATTTAATACTTTTGGTTTGGGTTATAGACGGGCAGGAACATTGTGGAAAAGTATTTTGACATTCATGTAATTTGAGGGTATGCACATTCATTGGTTGTCCTCTTTTGTTTTTGGAGAAAGTTAGATATTTAGTTTTACTAACATTTAATGTAAGGGAGTTTACTTTTAGCCAGTTTTGAAGTACAGCCAGGCCATGTTCCGCCTCCTTGTAGGTTCTTGTCCAATCTTGTTCGTGGAATATAATAACAGTGTCATCTGCAAAGCTCATTATGTTTCCATTAATGGGAAGATTCATAAGGTCATTTATATATATCAGAAATAGTATAGGTCCTAATACGCTTCCCTGGGGGACCCCGAATTTAATTGGAAGAGATTTGCTCTTTCTTTTACCAATTTGTACAATTTGTTCTCTTCCAGTTAAATAACTTCTAAGTAGGTTTAGAGTTGTTTCGGTTATTCCATTTTTTTTTAGTTTTAAGTAAAGTATTTCATGATCAATTGTATCGAAAGCTTTTTGAAGATCAATGAAAACAGCTAAGCATTTTTTGCCTTCATCCAGTTTTCTAATAATTGTATTAGTTACATTAGCTATAGCGTCACCAGTACCCAGGTTTTTTCTAAAACCATACTGCGTAGGTGATAATATTTTATTGGTATCCAAAAATGTAAGAACTTGTTTTTTTATTACTTTTTCCAATATTTTCGACAGAGGAGTTAAAATACTAATTGGTCGATAATTTGAAATATCGTCTTTGGGACCATTTTTATATAATGGTATGATCGTAGCAATTTTAAGACAAGCGGGAAAAACACCTTTAGATATTGATAGATTCTAGGTATGTCAGTGGTTGAATTAACTCATTTTGTAGGTATTTAATTGATTTGCTTGATATCAGTTCATTTCCCGATGAGGTATTTGTGTTTAAGGAGGTTATAATATTTCTTATTTCATCACTTGTTATCTTGACTATATTGAGGCTGTTTTCATGATTTACATCATCATTCCTCATTGTTTTTTCGACAGAAGTAGAATTTTGTTTAATTTTATTTGCAAGGTTAGAGCCTATATTGCAAAAGTAGTTGTTTATAAAGTCAAGAAGTTTGTCTGGGTGTTTCGTAAAAGATGTGGGAATCTCATCAATGTTTAATTCTTTAATGTTTTTGTCTTTATGCGAGGCTTTAGTATTTGTAATTTCATTTATGATCTGCCAGAGTTTACGGGAATCATTATTGCATTCATCAATTTTGTTTTTATAGTATGTTTCTTTAGCATAACGAATTACATTTTTACATGTGTTACGATATCTTTTGTAGAATCGAAGTGTATGGACATCATAAGGGTTGATTTTTACTTTTCTGTGCAGTTCATCTCTTTTTCTGATCGAGTTTATAATATTCTGACTGATCCATGGTTTAATGTGAATATTTTTATGAGATACCTTTTTATCTGTGGTTTTGGTGTTAGATAGAATACTGTGCTGTATAATTTCTATAAAATAACTCCAAGCAGTATCAGTATCATCTTTTTCCAGAAGGGCGGTCCAGTCATTCGTTGTTAACTCCCTTTTGACATTTTCCCAATTTGTTTCAGACTTCGTTAGGAGTGATTTCGTATTTAGGTTTACATAAGAGTTATTTTTTGTTATAGATAGAATTATTGTGTAATGAATGGTCTGTCAGTGTGGTAGTATAAATAATGGCTTGAGTTTTTTTATTAGTTTTACTAAAGATATGATCAATGCAAGTTTTGCTATCATTAAATACACGTGTAGGTTCCTCAATTAGGCTTTCATATCCATGGTATGCAAGTGTCTGCATGTAATCATATTTTTTTGGGTGGCCATTTTCAAGGATATCAATATTTATATCACCGATAATAAATACATCTTTAGTGTTTTTTAGTAAACTCAGTTCCAACGATAAGGAGTTTAGAAATGGCTCCAGATTTTTTGTAGATGGAGATCTGTAAATTGCAAGTATTGTTGTATCATTGCCGATTGATATCCTTAGACAGTTCGCATTATTATTGGTTTAACACTTCAATCTATATATATATTTTTTTTATTTAAAAAATATAAACTACAAAAAGTTATAGAAGTTCTATAAAAATCTGTATCCTCTAAATATGAAAAATATTTGCGACATATTGATTTCTTTTACATGTAAATCGATATTCCCAAATTTTACAAGTAAACTAAATTTTCCATAAATACGGGATTTTTTTCGGCTAACTGTCAACACCCAAGAAGAACACCTGCATTGTGACAACAAGTCTTCGCGATGGATGTCTGCGCCCGCCAGTCGAATAATCCCCAGGGCGTCACAACACACGGAAATATAAAACACCATTGAAAAATATATTTGTTTATTTAAAAGTTTAGGTTTTTACATTATCAAAATCAATCAAAATCAAAATAATTTATTGTACAAAATTTACATTTAGTACTTAAGGTATAACTTATAGGTACCTATATCCTATTTCTTCCAGTTAACCTAACATGTTATGCAGATATGAACACAAATGAAATATAAATATAAAAGTGGTGTAATACAAAGTGAATTTGTTTTAATTTATTATATAAATATAAATATAAAAACAGTTGTACCTATGTGAGGTATTCACTTAATGTGTAATGAGACCTGTTCAGAAGGAATGTTTTTAATGATGACTTAAATCTGAGTGTATCTTGTATTTGTTTAATATCATGTGGAAGGTTGTTGTATACTTTAATGGCCATGTAAAAGGGTCCTTTTTGGAAAATTGTTTTGTTTGCTTTTGGTATTGTGGCGACACATCATTATCAACTTCGCCATCAAAAGAAGACACGAGAAACCAGATACCGGCAAGCTACTTACCTGAGTACATACCTTCCTACTGCTGCTGCTGCCGCCGATAAATAATAATTTCGCCACCGCATAGAAAGGTCTAGAGTTTATAAGCCGCCTGAATATTCAGCACCGGGTGTGTTCCAGTACCTTCCAGTGTACACATTGCCGGCGAATGGAACATTACTCCACCGGTCGCGCAGGTATATATAAAGCGACTATACTCGGCGCTCGCTCAGTCAGTATCAGACCACCAGTCGGTCAACATCTCAGCATGTAACGATCTCCGCACAAGTGCTCCTGCATGGCATCTCTACACATCCAGGGCAGCTTCCGCGAGGACTCCTTCACGTCTCAGCTACAAGGCCCATCGTGTCTTCAGCTACGCAGAACAGCTACATCCCGCGACTTACAAGGTTTGACGCCACCTTCAGTCCAGGGATCAGCTCACCATTTCATGGCACCCCGAAGCGCACTGTGCTTCACTGCCATGGAAACACGCTCCGTCTCGCCAAATACGAGCTACTGGTGGATGTCCGAAATAAACGGCTACTGGACCAGGTGACGAGTTTAACCATCACAGGAAAACGAAGCGACAACAAGATCGCTTCCATTAAGACAGTCACAGGAACGTCCCCGTATCACAAGCTACTTCAACAGTTTCCTGATGTCACTCGCCCTGACGGCGCCAGGAAGGAAGTTCGTCACGCAACACTGCACCATATTAACACTACGCCAGGACCTCCAACAGTCGAACGCCCACGACGCCTTGCTCCTGACAAATTAAAACGCGCCAAGAAGGAGTTCGAGGCCATGGTCTGTCTCGGAATCGCTCGACCTTCCGAGAGCTCTTGGGCATCTCCCTTGCACATGGTACCCAAGAAGGACGACCAGTGGAGACCATGTGGCGATTATAGAAGACTGAACGCCAGAACTATTCCGGACAGATACCCCATACGCCACATCCAAGATTTCGCACAGGCACTGAGCGGCACCAAGATCTTCTCAACGATTGATCTGGTGCGGGCATATAATCAAATCCCTGTGGCTCCTGAGGACATTCCGAAGACAGCAATCACTACGCCATTCGGACTCTTCGAATTTCCGGTGATGTCTTTCGGCCTCCGCAACGCAGCCCAGACCTTCCAACGCTTCATAGACGAGGTTACCAGAGGCTTAGATTTCTGTTACGCCTACATAGACGACATCCTTATTGCCTCAACGTCAGAGGAAGAGCACCTAGCCCACCTCAAGATATTATTCCAGCGCCTGCAGGAATATGGTGTTGTCATCAAGGCCGCCAAATGCCATTTCGGCCTGACTAAGGTCAAATTCCTAGGATACCTGGTGTCTGACGCTGGCACTTCACCCCTCCCAGATAAAGTGGAAGCATCAACAACTACAGCCAACCAGCTTCCATCAAGGATCTCCGCCGTTTCCTGGGAGCTATAAATTTTTACAGGAGATTCATCCCCAACGCCGCGAGGACACAAGCTCCACTCAATGACCTCCTAAAAGGGAACCAAAAAGGCAAACAACTCGTGTCTTGGACTGCCGAAACAGTAAAAGCCTTCAGCAAGTGCAAGGAAGCTCTGGCCCAGGCAATCCTGCTCGTTCACCCGAAGTGCGACGCCCCACTCTCTATCGTCAGCGACGCGTCCGATACTACAGCTGGTGCCGCACTCCATCAATTCGTCGCAGGTCACTGGGAGCCTCTAGCATTCTTCTCGAAGAATTTTTCGGCAGCTGAAAAGAAATATGGCGCATACGACAGAGAACTACTAGCCATCTATCTCGCTGTGAAATACTTCCGCCACATGGTGGAAGGTAGGTCGTTCACCATATTTACCGACCATAAGCCTATCACGTTCGCCTTTCAACAAAAAGCAGACAAATGCTCACCAAGGCAATTCCGCCATCTGGACTATATTAGCCAGTTCACAACTGACATCCGACACGTCTCCGGAAAAGACAACATCGTCGCGGATGCTCTCTCCAGGGTCGAGACGATAGATACTCCTCTGGACTACGCAGCGCTGGCAGCTGACCAGATGTGCGACCCTGAACTGGAACAACACTTGCAGGGAAGTTCTAGCCTACAACTTAAGAAGATCAATATTCCGGGTACTGACGCGCATCTCTACTGTGACGTCTCAACTACCATAGCCAGACCCTTCGTCACGAAGAAGTTCAGACCTGCGGCATTCAATGCGGTCCATCAGCTGGCTCACCCTGGAATCAAGGCCACGGTTAAGCTTATAACTCAACGTTATGTCTGGCCGGCCATCAAAGCCGAGACTATTAAGCTCGCACGCAATTGCCTTCAATGCCAACGAAGCAAGGTTACACGGCACGTGTCAGCACCCCTGGGAGCCTTTCCCAGACCCTCCGCTAGATTCGAGCATGTCCACATCGACATAATCGTCATGCCTTCTTCAGAAGGATGCCGATACTGCCTCACGTGCGTAGACAGATTCACGAGATGGCCAGAGGCATTCCCGATCCCAGACCAAGAGGCTGAAACAGTGGCGCGTGCTTTCTACAAGGGCTGGATTACAAGATTCGGCACTCCACTCCGCATTACTACGGACCAAGGGAGACAATTTGAATCGAGGCTGTTCAGGCAGTTGAATTTCCTGGCAGGCACGACACAAATCCATACAACTGCATACCACCCCGCAGCAAATGGCATGGTGGAACGATTTCATCGTCAACTGAAGGCAGCGATCAAGTGCCATCAGAATAACCATTGGACGGAAACACTTCCCACCGTACTCATGGGAATTAGAGCAGCTTGGAGAGATGATCTCGCTACAACCTCAGCCGAGCTAGTATACGGCGAGCCGCTCCGCTTATCCGGCGAATTCCTATGTACAGCACGACCTAATGTCAACGACGACACCGGAAGTTTCCTCAAGGAACTACGGAAACATTTCAACGAGCTGAGACCAGTTGAAGGTACCCTCCATGGTGATGGACATCATTTCGTCTTCCAAAATCTTCCCACAGCTTCTCACGTCTTTCTGAGGGACGACACAGTCAAGAGCCCGCTTCAACAACCCTACAGCGGCCCTCATAAAGTCGTTCGTAGGCACGAACGAGCATATACCATACTGGTAAAAGGGAAGGAAATCACCGTGAGCATCGACCGCCTCAAACCAGCATACATTGCTCAAGATCTTGAGAGATTCGCATCACACTCGCAAACCGCATCAGAGCCACTAGCCGCCACATCACAACCAACCCTTCCGTTGTTCGATGGCAGTCATGATCGGACACACACAACCACTCGTTCTGGAAGGCGGGTTCGATTTCCCGATCACCTCGGTATCTGACCATTCCTCCTTCCACCGCAGCCATGTCTGCGTTGTCTGGGGAGGGAGTCCTGTAGCAACCACGCATTGTTACTTCGTCACGCTTTGGATTGCACCCGAAACGTATCGATATTTCCAGAGGCGGCGCCTGTGTTCAAATATATGCAAGCGAAATTACTAGAGCGGCCGCCAGCCGTCGAGCATGGACGGTACACGACTGAGCAGTAAGTACCTAGTGCATCGAAACAGAGTCGTGGACCTACCTACCTCTCACACATTCCAGAAAAGGTACGAACCATTGTACGCTTGAAATGCACAGTTCCAGCGCTTTCGAGCAACTCGCCGAGTGACGATTTACCACTAATACTCCACTCGTTTGGCCATATAAAAGGCGCCCAGCAACAACGAAAGTACCAGTATTCGTTCAACTTACCGAGCAGTCGCCTCGTCTATCCGCAATCAACCTTGACCCAGTGTGTACTATTTAGTATCGTAAAACTGTTACGCTGACCGTGTTTGTGTGCTTACGAATTATAATTATTGTGAGAACTCATTAAAGGTTTATTTTATCACGCATCTCATTTTTTCTTCATTTAACCACCAGCCTACACTCGAGTACCTACAGTATTAACAAATTTTCTGTAAACCTTGTAGCGTGTTTATGTGTAGAGTTTTTTTGTGGAAACTTTTCTGGAGATGATCGCACTAACATGCATAACTCCATTATATATATGTCGGTGACTGTAAGAATTTTCAAATTTTTAAATATAGGTCTACATGAATCCCGATTAGCAGAGTTTGTCATTTTTCTTATACATCTTTTTTGGATGATTAAAACATCTTTGGCGTTTACTGAGTTTCCCCAAAAGATAATTCCGTATTTTATTATTGAATATACATAACCATAGTATGCGGCCATTACCGATTCGATGTTTAATATATTTCTCAGTGTACCTAGAACAAAAGAAAAGCTACTGATTTTGGCTACTATTTTGGATACATGTTCTTTCCAGTTTATATTTGCATCTAGTTGTATTCCCAGCAGTGAACAAGTTTGGGAAGGTTCGATAATATTATTATTGAAGTTTACATTTATGTTTATAGGTGTAGCTTGCACTGAACAAAATTGTAAAACTTGAGTTTTGTTAGTGTTCAGTGACAGATTTTGTGATAACAGCCAATTTGCTATTGATTGACAAGTCTCATTAATATGTTTATTAAATTCGTCAACGTCTTCATTACATTCAAACAACAAAGCAGTGTCATCAGCAAACATTGAACATTCTGTGCCAGCAATAATTGGAAGTTCATTTATGTATGTATATAAGGAACAGGAGGGGCCCAAGAATGCTTCCTTGCGGCACACCCTTGTTGATTGTTCTCCATTTGGATTCTACCATGTACTGCATCATTTTTTCGTCAATGTTTGAAATTTGAACTTTTTGTTTATGATTTATTAGGTACGATTCAAACCATTTTAATGCTAAACCTCTTATACTGACGTGTTCAAGTTTAATTAGAAGAAGCTTATGATCAACATTGTCGAATGCTTTTGAGAGGTTGAGGAAAATACCTACGGTTTTTTTGCTAACATTAATACTTTCCAGAATTTTGTTCAAGAAATTGAAGACTGCTTGTGTTGTCGAACGGCCTTTACGGAATCCAAATAGTTGTGGACATATTATCTTAAAGTTTTCGAGAAAGTTGTAAATGCGATTGTACATTGCTCTTTCAAATATTTTTGAAAAATTTTGTAATAAGGATATTGGTCTATAATTTGAGATTTCTTGTTTGGGACCCTTTTTATATAAAGGCACAATAATAGATTGTTTTAGGTGTTCTGGGAAGGTTCCTGATTCAAAAGATTTGTTAATTAATATTTCCAACGGGTAACTCAACGCTTCTGCACTTGCTTTTATAATTTTTATAGGGACTTTGTCAGTGCCGACACTGCTTTTATCTTTTAGTTTTACGATAATTCTGATAATTTCCTCCTCGCTTACAGGCGTTATAAAGAATGATCGAGACTGTTTGTTTGTGACTGTGTTAGCAGATTGTGTACGTTGAGATGTATTTTGTGGTGGTAGCGAAGGTGCAAAGAAAGTATTAAATTCATTTGCAATGTTTTCTGGTTCTGATACCATGGTATCATTTATTTTAAGACAGATTTTTGGTTTAATTTTAGATTTTAAATTATTTGAGTTCTCTTTTATTATGTTCCATGATGTTTTGGTTTTATTCTGCGCATTTTGAATACGTTTACTATTGTAATTTCGTTTAGCTACTTGTTTTACTTTACTGAGAACTTTTTTGTATTGTTTGTAATGGTTTATGATTGACAGGTCATTTGTGTTTTTTTTGTTTTATGTATAGATGTCTTTTTTGTGTAATAGATATTTTAATACCAGGTGTTATCCATTTTATTTGGCGTTTTTGGGGATATCTATGTTGTTTAAAGGGGAAAAAAAGTTTCATACCCTCATTTACTTTATTAACGAAGTACTCATAACTGTCATCAATGGATTCAAACGATTTTAATAGATCCCAACATATTCCTGATAAGTAATTGTTAATTTTTTTTGTATTTTCTTTATTAAATAATTATTTTTTTGCATACCAAGTTTGTTTTATATTATTTTCTGTTTTTATGTGCATTAACTGTGCCATGTGATCTGATACAGCTAATTCTGTGACTTCCCATGTGTAAGAGCTTTTTGGTATATTTGTACATACATGATCAATTTATATCAATCATATATATATCAATTATATCTATATCAATTATAATTTTTTTATTTCCTTGTATACGAGTGGGTTTATCAATAATCAATCGTATGTTGTATGATTTTAATGTGTTTTTGAGTAAGTCAGCGTTTTTGTTCTTGTAGTGTGTGTCAATGTTAAGATCTCCGCAGAGTATTATTTGTTTTTTATTGTTTTTGCAAATTTGGTTTAAAAGAAGTTCAAGTTGTTCAAAAAATATATTAATATCGGAGTCATTATAGTAAACTGTACAAATGATCATTTTAAGCCTTGGAATTTCAATGCCAACACATTCAAATACAAATTCTTTTGTTATTTGTTTAACATATTCTAGTTCAGTAAATGTAATGTTTTCATTTAAGTAAATAGAGACGCCTCCGTGAAAATGGCTCTCTCGACAAAAAATTGAACCTAATTTATAACTATTAAAATTAATAGATGTCGCTTCATCTTTCTGTAGCCAGTGTTCGCTAACACAAAATACATCAATGTTTTTTTCATACAGAATATTTTCAAGTTCTAGGATTTTATTTCGGATGCATTGTACATTTTGATGCATTATATTGAAGGTGTTTTTCATATTTTGATTGTTACCTATGATACTGGTTTCAACAGAAATGTCAGTGGGTAAGTGAATCATAATCTTATTTTGAATATAATGTAAGGTAGGGATAAATGTTTAAGTATATCAGATTTAAAATCCATTTCCAAAGTACCAAGATGAAAGTGTCGCATAAACAATAGTGTGCATAAACAATAGTAATGATCGTAATCCTCCATGTGTAAGTGTGAAGTGCAGTTAATAAGTATGCATATCCATTTATTCGTAAGTCATAAGGAAATTAAGGTATTCTCTGAAGTAACCTGAATTGCTCGCGAATCTGAGTTTTGGCGTACGTAAACTCGGCCCGATTTTACCCATACAAAAGCCAGTTTTTTTTCAATTGCCATTTTTTTTGCTAGGTATAGTAAACGTTTATTACATGAGGTTAAGTGTTCCGAGATGAAAACTGGCATACAGGGACCAGAGAGACCTATAGAGCTTGTGTTGAGCTTATCTTCCTTACTTATAGCATTAAGGTTATACCGTTTAGCATTGTTTAAAAATTCATCCCTTAAATGTATGTGTCTAAACCGTATAATTATTGGTCTAGATCTATGTGGAACTGTCCTTCCAGAAACCCTATAGCTGGTTTCTATGTCCTTGTTTGTTGTGGTGGTTTTTATTTCCTTGTTTATGTTGAAGATAATATTTTGCAGGTTTTCATCTTCAAACTCCGGTGCTCCTCTAATTTCCGCATCAAAATTTTTTTGTTGGCGATCTTGTTCGTCAATTTTTAGCTCAAGCCTTGTTAGCTTGGCTTCGAGCTCTGTATTTTTTTGCTGTACGGAATCTATGGTTTTCAATTTTTCCATAGATTTTTTTAATTCTGCCTCGAATCCCTAAGTATGTATTAAGGATTCGAGGCAGTATTTATTAAGTAGTCGTTATGTATACTTTTACGCACCAGATTTAAATGTCCGGGTTTAGTTTTCCCCACAGGAAAAACTAAACCCTTTCACACACTTCCCAAATGATCATCTGGTCAATCCACGTTATGCAATTGCACTATATGTATTATAATTACAAAACAATACAAGAACAACATGTCAACCTACCAGAGACCAGATGGGAAAATAATTCACCGACTCCAGATATTTTCATATCAGAGGGTTCGGCTCTGTGGAATTCCTAATTGAACCTATAAATCCTACTGATCCCTCAATATAAAAATTAAAAAAATCTTTTGTAATCCTACATGTATTTAAAATTACCGATTTTTATATATAAATTCTTTGACAAATCTAATACGCCTAAATTTTGAATCAGAGACCTAGGTATAATACCAGTAGCCGAAATAACAAATGGTAATATTTTTATAGTCCGAGAATGCCAAATTCTTTTAATCTCATTTCCTAAATCTGTGTATTTTCTAATTTTTTCAGAAACAGTTTTTTGAATATTACAGGAATTTGGAATAGCTACATCAATGATATAAGTTATTTTTTTTAATTTTGTCATGTAAAACTATATCAGGTCTATTATGACTAATTGTTCTGTCTGTTAGTATAGTTTTATCATAATATATTTTATAAAATTCATTTTCTAAAAATGAATTTGGTTCATATTCATAATATGGTACTATATTACGGCAGTCAATCAAGTTATGTTTAATTACCAAACTTTGGTGGATTATTTTTAAAACCTGATTGTGCCTAAATGTATACTCGGACGGCGCTAATATAGAACATCCCGATATAATATGTTCTATAGTTTCCGGAAAAGCCAAACATTTTTTACATAAATCATCAATTTGATTTATATCTTTGATTATATGCTTCCTATAATTTTTAGTATTAATGACTCTATCTTGAATGGCAAGCATAAATCCTTCTATTTCTGCGCTCAACTCTCCAATACTCAACCATTTGTTTGACGAAAGTTTGTCAACATACGTTTGGTTGAGATAATTGAAGTGTTTTGCATGAATAATTTTATTTGACCAGGAATCTAATAATTCCTGGTTAGTATTTATAAGAATGTTGGCATTCTCGTCATATAAATTTAAAGGTGTAATGTTTCTATCTACCTTGCAAATTATTTTGTGCATTTCTGAGCTATTAGCTTTCCTATGGAAAAAATTTCTAAGCATTTCTACCTGATTGTGTTTCAAAGATGTTATTTTGACTACACCTCTACCTCCTAAATTTCTAGGTAAATTAATTCGTTCTATAGCTGAATTTGGATGATGGCAATTAAACTTTGTTAACGTAGTTCTAATTAATCGTTCTAAACTATCTAAATCTGTATTGGACCATTTAATTATGCCAAATGAGTACTTAATAAAGGTATTGCCCAAGTATTTATTGCTTTTACTAAATTTTTAGCAGATAGATTGCATTTTAAAAATTTTCTGATCCTAGTTTGAAATTTAATCCTAATATCATTTTTAATACTAGTGTGATCTAATCTATTCGATTGCGGGTATCCTAAATATTTATAAACCTCATCCCCTTTCATACTTTTAATTTTGAAATTTCTAAATATATCCTCGTCTCCATCTACAATTTTGCCTTTCTCTATATGGATCGTTTTACATTTATCTAAACCAAAAGTCATTTTAATATCATCTGAAAAAATTTTAACTACCTTAATCATTTTCTCTAAATTTGATTCAGAATTTGAAAATAATTTTATATCATCCATATACAAGGTGTCCGAAAACTCGTAGTACAAGCGGAAAACTGGTGAATCCTCATCACATTTGGAGTCGATTTTGTAGTATAATTTTTTTTGATTTGAGCTTTCGTTTTCGAGTAAATCGAGTCAGAAGTTGATTTTTTTTTGGTCAAATTCTTATAAATTATTACTGACGATCATAGTACCTAACTAAAAAAAACTATTTAAAAGAAAACAAACAAAGAAATCCGGATTTAAAGCATTATTTTGAAATTATCCATAATTTTATTCCGTGTTTTTCGGTCATTTCACGGTTAAAAACAGCTGGCCTAATATTATTTTCGCGCTCGTCAGAGTGCAATGCGAAATTTGCTGTCCCTTTCTGCGCTCGGTTCGATGAACACAATTAGAAGAGGTAAGCTACATTTTTCAAAAAATGACTTGACCTTGAACTGTGAGCTCACGAACCAAATTCTTTACCCGAGAAGCATACGGATGCAAGTCCAAAAAGGTAAATGTTCAGGAGAGCCAAAAAAGTATTTTTTCTGTAACTATGGTCTCATAACTGCTAACCCTGTACAAATCGCAAGTGCGCCCCACGGTTGAATTTGGCAGCCACCTCTGGTCTGGAGCTCCAAAATACCTGAAAAATACCCTCGACTCTGTGCAGAAACGGGCGGTCCGTTTGATAGATTCTCCCATCTTAACAGACGGATTGCAATCTTTAGAGCACAGGCGTCGGGTGGGAATGCTATCCTTGTTCTACCGGTATTACAATGGAGGATGCTCCGAGGAACTAGCATCATTCATCCCTTCGGCCCCGGTACATAGTCGGGAAACACGCCAAACGTGTGCCCAACATTTGTACACAGTTGACATTTGGCCCTGAGGGAAATTATTTTCCTCAGGGCCTCCTTTGTGGAGTTAATGTAAAAAAAAAAAAAACTTCTTCGGATATCCGTGCTGATAGATAACAAAAAAAGTTATTATTAAATCAATTAGTTTTGTTTTAAAAACGAGCAAATAAATCGAAATATTTTATAGTAAAGCCTTTAAAAATAGTTGTTTAAAAAAAAAACGCTGACTTGAGTCAAACAAAAACATGGACTTGAGTCCTACTGCCTCTAATTGAAGTGGACTATTTTGTTATGACATGTGGTGTATTATAAAAGGAATAAAGTCCATGGTACATCCTTCTGCTTCTAAGATAGTTGTTGCATCATGGTAATTGCATCCATATGCAATTTTTAAAATCCTATTTTTCTTCATGATAGGACTCTTTCTGCCACTGATAAACATGATAATTTACTTCAAGTCTGCATCAAAAACTCATTTCTTCAAATTTTGGACTTGCATTCGTATCATCCTCGGGTACACAAACAAACATGGCCGCCAACAAAAATGGTCGCATGGTACAGTAGTGTTCGAAACGAATGTGAACAAGGTTATTATCATTTTTTTTAATAATGTAATAATTAGATTGAAAAAATAGTATAAAGCTAATTTTTTCTCCATCGACTACTATCATTTAGACAAGTGCTTAGCCAAAAATCCCCGCCCCTACCCCTCCTTGCTTCCCCCTCTGTGCCCCCACAAACATGAAGAGTGTAAGGGTTTCGTAAATCACGTCCATCTCGATTACTAAACAACATATTGGATTGCAATTTTTTATATTCTCTTTGCTGTAACATTGTCTACAATTAATGTCCAGTTAACTTCCGTCGTAACTTTTACCGTTTGTTTGTAATTCGTATGAAAAGATAAATTTTTTTGGCACGTAATTTTACTTTTTGTCACAGAACTTTTTACGCCGACATTTTATGAAAAAATATTTCCTACAAAAGTTTTAGCTCCTACAATAGTTGATAAAAGGCAGATCGGTCTGTAATTGCTCACCTCATTTTTGTCTCCTTTTTTAAATATCGGAAATTATTGACGAACCTTTCGAAGTCTACATTTGACATCTTTGTTTGTACGCTCAACATTTGTTTTAAGTGTATTTGTGCGGATTTGGCGTAGAGCAAATGACCAGCAGCATGCAAAAAAGGTATCATTTGCTTGACTGTATTAATGTGCAAATTCCAATCGCCGATTCTCTCCGCCAGAATAAAGTCTAGAACCAAATTCACCAATTTAAACTCTTGTAGCCACAGTTTTGAATTTCTACTAGTTTTAACCAAATCTTCACACACTTCTTCTAGTCTTGTCATTATTTCGTTGGTTTTAGTGCACTAAAGCTATGTGGAAATCGTGAACGTGAAATACTCGTGTTAGTGGGGGTTATTCATAATGGAGCTAGTTTATACTTCCATTCAATAAATAAAGTTATAGATTTTAAACTGAAATACTATGGCAACTTGAACTGATACCAGTAAGCATAATCTCACTTCTTCAGTAAAACCAAAATTTAAAACAATTGACAAAAAATACAATTAATGAGTTAAACATCATACATGAGTAGTTCGTTAATGAATCGGCTGCCGCAGAGCGATGCAGAGATGGTGAACCAAGCATTCACGGTTGATATCTGGCGTTTTCTAGCCATAAAGTACACATTAAAATATATAATTTTACAGCTCATAGAAAGGGCTACAATCTTTGTAGGAAACATTTTTTCATAAAATGTCAGCCTAAAAAGTTCTGTGACAAAATGTAAAATTACATACCAAAAAATATACAAATTTTTACCTTTTCATACGAATTACAAACAAACGGTAAAAGTTACGACGAAAGTTAACTGGACATTAATTGAAAACAGTGTTACAATAAAGAAAATAAAAAATTGCAACCCGATATGTTGTTTAGTAATCGAGATAGACGCGATTTACGAAACCCTTACACTTTTCATGTTTTGGGGGGGGGGGCGTAGGCGGGGAAGTAAGGGGGGTAGAGGCGGGGACTTCTGGCTAAACACTTGTCTAAATAATAGTAGTCGATGGTTATTCAACTGGTGTTCTACGACATAGGCTGACTGAACTATTAATTATATTCCACCTCCATGGGAGGAATGAATTCATGCGTCCGTCACTCCTGGATACACGGACTCTCAGATTCCTACCAACCCCTCATACCCTTGGTAGGTATACCTCTTTTTGTTTGATGTCCGCAATAATTAACTAATTAACTCTGCAACAATCATGTGAGATCAGTGGTGTATCTGGGATTCCAGACTATCCCATCCCGCCCCATGCTATCCCATTACGCCCCCCCCCCCGTTGAGGTAAATATGATCGCGACAATACGCTTAAAAACTGTTCAAGATGTGGTGAGATTTTGCTGGACTCCCCCCCCCATTTTGAGGTCACGTAATTAATGCCCCCTAAGTTAAACTCCCGAACAACATGAGCAATATTTTTGTATGTAAATGCACTCGTGAGTAACTTAACAAAAATGCAAATAAGCCGTAAATTTTACCTAGGAATACAAAGGCCGATTAATTCTAACTGATAAGTTATAGGACAAAATTAAGTCGTACCGTATTTAAACTAGAAAGTTGGTTTCTAATTTCATATTATTGTTGAAAGTTATTGTTTTGATTAAAAGTGAAAAAATAAGTAAATAAACTAATAAAAAAATAAGTGAATTAAGAAAATAAAACAATACTCAATCATAAATGTCGTAAGTGAGTTCAAAACTGCAAATTTGGAATGTTAAATAAATTAAAAATAATATTCCCAGTGTTCAGCGCAAATTAAAACACTACTGCACGGGGAACACGATTCGACTGACCATAGCAACGACAATGGGACACGGGAACTCCCTTATCTGGGTAAATATTTTTACGCAGTTTAGTATGGGTCTTGATATCGTTAACACCCCTTTGTGTTTTCAAACTTGAAAAGTGAATATTTGCGAATAACAGTAATTAATTTCGCTGGTTTTTAACAAACTTTTGGGTTATTTTCATATTGAGAATATTGTGGATTATAATGGAATATACCAACGCATGTTAATGCGTTTTTTGTGATGTACCAATGACATGTTGTGTTTTTTGTGATGTACTACCTACCTAGTGTTTTTGGATTAAGGAACGTTACAACATAATGTAAGTTTAGAACACACCTATGCTAGTAATTTTTCTCACAAGGCTTGTTCGTTGTTCGAATTGATCCAGTACTAAGTAAAGTACCTAGCGAGAGAGTTTTAGAGAGCATCTTCGCTCTAAAGTCATGAGATTTCCGTGTATCGGAAAAAAACTTTAACCCTCATATAGCCGAAAATTTTTTTTTTTTTTTTTTTTTTTAATTTTAAATGTAAAAATGCTTAAATTGAATATCTTTATGTTTATTTGGGTTCTCTTTGTGATGCAGGTTCACCAGTTTTCCGCTTGTACTACGAGTTTTCGGACACCGTGTATAATAGATATATATATATATTATTAACATTATTATTATTTCCATGAAATAAAGGTATTCTCCTGTGAAAGCTGATGTATAATAATGAATTATTATATCACACTGTCATCATCACTATCATCCTAAGGAATGCTGTGTGGAGGGTTTTTTAAGGATTTTTAAAAAAAAATTTAAGTTTTTTTTAAATATGGAGACGAAGTTCTAGTAAGGAGTTCTGGGAAGGAAATAGGTATTAGGGATTGGTAGGAATCTGGGGGTCAGTGTATCGAACCAGGCGTAACAAACGTATGAATCCATCTCAGTGCAAGGCGATGGGTCGAGATATTCACAGTATGGAAGATCTACAGTCTCTCGTATCTAGGGTGTACGAAGAATGAGTTAATAATGAATGTAAGTAAAGTCTAAAGCCATGGTATTTGAAAGAGATAATATGAAAACAATGTGCAACATAGTTGTGAATGATGAAAACTTGGAGCAATTGGATGAGTTTGTGTATTTGGGAAGTATGTTTACGAGAGATGGGAAGGCTGATAGAGATATTGAAAGAGGGGTGAATGCAGGTAACTCTATTAATGGAGTACTGGTACCTACCCTGATGTATGGCAGTGAGTCATGAAACTGGCAGAGACTGAATGCTGTAGAATGAGATCCCTAAGATGTATGGCGTATGTGTGGTAAAACCATGTAGGATCGTGTGAGAAACATGGAGATCCGCAAAGAATGCAAGGCTGATGTAAGTGTAATGAGTAAGATGAAGAAAGGAACACTCCGATGGTTTGGGCATGTAGAGCAAATGAACGAGAAAAATAGTGTAAGGAGAATATACAACCGCAAATGTGAATGGTAGAAGTCGTGGACGTCCAAGAAAGACATGGCACGACTAAATGAATCAGATACTTTAGTCGGACCATATCAAGAGTCAGAATAATAGAAAAGCATGTATGAGACGATGTATGGATGTGAACGAGGCAAGGAGTGTGTGCCAAGACCGAGTTGTTTGGCGGTCCGTCCTCTCTGCCTACCCCTAAATGTTTAATTTTTACATGGTTTTACTGCCAGATACAGAGATATCGAAAAATATTATACAGTTAAGTACAGTTCTGAATCTCAACTATTTAATAATAATAATTGGACGATTTGTATAATGCCGTATTAGTGAAAAATCACCCCTAGGGTGCAGTTTCACTTGATCGTGCCATTCTCCCTCCGACTTCTTCTACCATACCTACACATTCACCTCATTCCTTCTCCTTAGACTATTTTCTTCATTCATCTGCTCTGTAATGCATTCGTAATTAAATAAACTAAGTACAAATGGTCAAAACTAATAAAACTTCCGAATAATAAAAGCTAATTGAAAATAATTCAAATTTCATTTATTACTGTTTACAAGTACCTAATGGCAGTTTTGCCTACCAAAGTCATCGCCAAATCAACAATTGTTGCCGGTACGCATATAATTAAAATCATTAAAAATATCTAGCAGAACTTAATAAACAGTAATTGATTTTAATAATAACATTAAAAATATTTTTCGAAAGCCCACGTATAAAAATAAACATAAAAGCAGTTAAAAATTGATTCGTAAAACCGAGTGATCGCTGTATTCATATTTGGGTCTACAAACAAGGCAATATGTAAGGTACAAGTATATGACAGTCAATCCTTGCCACAATCGTTTTAAAATATATCTTTTTGACACACTTCATTCACTTTCCCCGTACAAATTCAGTGGTCGAATTTCTTCCCTCCAGAGTATACGTATTCTATACAAAAACCAACACATGCAAATATTCTTCATACTACTTTACAGAACAGAGCGTTACGAGACGACCTCTCATGGCGACTGACTTTCGCGTAATGAATAGAAGTTGAAAATGGGATCGCATTTATCTGTTTTGGGTACAGATAAAAATGGAATATTACACAATAAATCACAAAATTAATTTTATTTATTTATCAGTTTTTATAGTTTAAATATTGTTTTCATATACATTATTTTTATTTTTTCAAATAATTGTTTTTTAATACATAAAATCGATTTCAAAGTACATCGATTTACGTATTTTTTTAAAATAATTTTACATCATTATTTGCGCATTTTGTAAAAAAATATAAATGTAGGGGTATAGAGGTTGATATGTTTCCTATAACAAATTTTTTTTTTTCTTTTCGTATATGACGACAGATGGAAAACAATCAGTGGTACATTTAACGATTTTTTGAAAACTGATCTTTTATAAACAGTTATAAAGTAAGAAAAAATATTTTTTTAATATTTAATATTAACTTGGGGCATCGAAAATGCATGTATCTAAAAAAAAATAATAACAAACTTTTTTTTTTGAGGTGCTGTTATCGACACAGATGACTTCGAAAATACGCAAAAATACTCAAAAATACGAAAAAAAACATTAAATATTGAAAAATCCCTCGCGGGCTCTTAAAGTATCTGTGGGATCTGTACAGTACGCCCAGTTTTTGGGAGGCTAACTTAACTCTGGCTTTGATGGAGCCCCCATATCTGAGCTGGTCACTTAGAGTTACGCCAAGCATATCGATGGAGGGCCTGTTCGGAAGATTGTTTCCATTGAAGGAGACTAGGTTTTCATTTTAATGAAAATTCCTTATATTTTAAAATTTAATAACGGCAGTAATATTAATTTTTCGATTCATCCAAAAGGGGGGCTTTATGAGCTTTCAAAGTAAACTTGGGTAAAACTTATACAATTGTATCTTGTGACATGTCCACAGGGAATATTACTCAAAAATAAATTCTCAGGAATTTAGTCATCACTAAGTGAGACCAGGTGTGTTGTAAGGCTAAGGTAGTGGGGAGGGGAACGAGATAGTGCAGAAGAAAGTACCTGACTATTCAGATGTGGTCACCGAATAATATTTAATAATAATAATATATATGAGATTAAAGGAATTTGGCATTCTCAGACTATAAAAAAAAAAATAAAAAAATATTTTTTTTTATTTTTTTTTTATTTATTTAATTACAGAATACATTTTGTACAAAAAAAAAAATTGAGTAGACCCACAAAGCTGTCATATGGCAGCTTGTCTGCAGGTTCTAACAATTTAAACATTCTTAATATAATATCTAAGAAAATATTTGTAAATACATTTATAGTTTTAAGGAAACATTAGAATGGATCACATAATATTAGATAATTTAACTTACAACCATAAATATATAAGATATTTCAATATACCTGCCTAATAACAAGATATGTAGGCAGCTATATTAAGATATTCAAAGATACATGGATACAGCTCATTAACCATAGTTTTATCATTTTAGGACATAGTCTCTCATTTTTTTCAAATTTTATGTTTTTTATTGATTTTATTGAAAATCACTGGTATTAGATATTCAAGAGTACGGCTTCCATATTTATTTAATATTCGAGGAGTTTTTAGGCCCTTTCCTTCTCTAAATCTTGTGGTATGTTTGTGTACAAGTAGGTGTTTGTAAGGGCTTTCCCCCATATTATCCATAATAGTAGTGAACCAGTGGAGACCTTTTATTGTAAGTAAGCTCTCTGAGCCATACAGTAGTTTTAAGTTATGTCTCTGTTTGTAAATATTTGTTGTGACAATTTTTTTTATTACGGCAGTTTGTAAATTTTCAATATATTTAATGTGAGTAGTGCTTGCATGTCCCCAAGTTCGAATACCATATCTAAGGATGGACTCTACCATAGAAAAATATATGAGTTTAAGAGTACAATGAGGCAAAATAAATTTTAATTTGTAAAAGTTACTAGCTAAGGATCTGAGCTGGTTACAAATTTTAGCCACTTGTTTATCCCACTTAAAATTATTATCAACAATTATTCCCAGATAAGTATATTCATTTGTGAAATCTATTTTTTCACAGTCACAAACATTAATAATTCCTCTATGAATACAGTCAAAGCTATGAGCGGTTATTTTAGGAACATTCCACATTTTCAAACTTGGTGATTTTATGTACATGCATTTGGTTTTTTTTACATTAATAATTAATCCTACATCATGAGCCCATTTGAGAAGCTCGTTAAAATCTCTTTGTAATTCTTGTATAGCTATTTCAGGATTTTCATTTGATACAACAAGAGCAGTATCATCAGCAAAAATGAATCGACGAGCTTTTTTGAAAATTTTACACATAGCAATTACATATATAATATATAATTTTGGACCTAGAATGGACCCTTGCGGTACTCCCGATTTGATGTATCTTGATTTACTAATTATATTTAAAATCTTCACACTCATTTTTCTATTTGTCAAATAGTTTTTAAAGAATAAGAGGAGTTTACCCCGGATACCTATAAATTCAAGTACTTTAATTATTTGTATATGACTAAGTGTGTCGAAAGCTTTTGAGAAATCAATAAATAGAACCAATACATGTTTTTTACAGTTTAGTTGTGAATTTATATGATTAGAAAATTTTTCGAGCAATTTATCGCAACTTTTATTTTTTTGAAAGCCATACTGGCATTCATCAATAATACTCAGATTATTTAAGTATTTATCTAAATTTATTGATATATATTTTTCTAATATTTTTTCTAATGCAGGAAGTAAGGAAATCGGCCTGTAATTGTTTATTAAAGAGTGATTTCCATTTTTAAAGATAGGCCTTACAATACTATATTTTAGTTCATCGGGAATATGGCCCGTATCAATTATTCTGTTAATTAAGTGGGCGATTAAAGGACTAAGTAATTTAACATGTTTTTTCAAATCATACATACGAATTAAATCTATGCCTGGTGTCTTGGAATTTTTCATACCTCCGATAATTAATTCGATTTGCTTTGTATTAGCTCGTGGTAGATACATTGTGTGATTTAAATATTCCGGCGTGTATTTTGACGCTCGGGCATCACATATATGTAATAACTTATTTACCCCCTGATAAAAAGTCTGCAAAATTTTCTGCCACCGCATCTTTCGATTTGGATTTTAAGAAATATTTTGATATGACTTCATCACAACCGGATTTATCTTTCCTTCCTAAAGTTTTATTAATTTCATTCCATGTTTTTTTAATGTCTTTGAAACAGTGATTAAATTTATAGTTATAGTATAATTTTTTTGTGTTTATTATTTGTTTATTTAATTTATTTCTGTATTTTTTTAAATCGATTTCATATTTTTTGTTGTTAGGTGAGTTTTTCCAATTTCCTCCAAAGAGTATCTCGTGTTTGTATATTTTCAATGAGGCTATCATTCATCCAAGTTTTTTGATAATTGCGATATTTTTTATTAAATTTTGTGATGTAACTTAGTTCATAAATATTTTTAAATTTCGATTTCATTTCTTCGTACAATACATTTGGTTCAGATAATTGTAGCATTTCATTCCAATCAGTGATTGAGATAAATAGATTAACTTTTTTTTCAGAGAGTGCAGTATAGTACTCAATGTGCGATATGTCTGAAGTGTGTTTGTCGTAGGTAGAGAAATAAATCATCGTTGCAATTAGGTAGTGGTCAGCTATTATTGTTTCACATACGCACGAACTGATTTCTATGGTCTCTCTCTCTCTTATATAGATATGGTCTAGACAAGTAGCCGTTATATAGTTTGACAAAAATGCTTCTCGTGTCACATCGTTAATAGTTTTGACCAATCCGAAGTTAGCCATTAGGTTTTCGTATTGGATTACAATCGGTTCGAGTTCATTTAAAATGTTTATGTTCGTATCGCCAAGTAATAAAATGGATTCTTTAATCTCAATACTGCCCAATATAGTATCCAGTTCATGGAGAAATAATCTTTTATTTGTGTTTGGAGGTCTATACATTGCCAATAGATGTATACTTTTATGTTTGTAAATAGAAATAGTGCCGTAAACGCATTCAAAATTTGTTGTTACTATATTTATTTTTTCGAATGTAAGATGATCCTTCACGTATACAATAATTCCGCCACCCGATCTTTTAATACGACAAAAATAGTAAGAGTTGAAACCCGATATTTTGTAAAGATTTACATTATTTTCATTTATCGACGTTTCACATAGCGTTATTATGTCAATATTTCGCAAAGAACTAGAAATAGTTAGTAGGAAAGTATCAAAATGTTTTGATAAGGATCGAATGTTAAGGTTAATGGCAGTTATATTATTAATTCCTAATACATGTTTATTTGACCAATTTTCAAAGTTGTGAGTACGTTCATAATCAATTTCTGATATGTCAAAATCTCCGTTCAAATCACCCATACTGAATAATATTTAAATATGCGGGAATAGTATGTAAACATGTGTGAAGATTTATAAAGGCAAATTATAAATATCAATGTTTTTATAGCAGTAAGCATTAACAATATATTCATAGTTAGATTTTGGTTTTGATCAGAACATATTTGGTTTAATAATTGACAACAATAAATATTTTTTCTGCATGTACAAGTTAACAAAGGATAGACTAACATCAACATACATTTCAATACTAGCGTGTTAACACTGTGGTTACCGGACAATAATTCAGAATATAATAAAGTTAGAGAAGAAAAAAATTGCAAGGATATGAGATTCTCATATTTCCTAAGTAGAAGACATATATTATTGAGCTTAACAGAAAAAGAGGTTAAGTATTTAAATAGAGTTTTGGTTAATAGCATTGAATTTCGTTTTTTAGAATAAAAATACATACAAAACATACCTAATCATAATCGATGCGACTTTGCGCGATATACATCATCTTTTTAAAGTAAGTGCAGTTTGTGTCGTTTGCTTTATGATTAGTGTTAAGGGTCATTTTGAAAGTAGTGTTTTGATATATACAGTTGCTACATTTTTCTTCTGAGTTTTTGTTTGGGCATTCCTTCCATTCGTGATCCTTAAGCAGGTCGCGCTTTTATCTTTACTCAAACATTTCAGTGCAGTGTGTCCAAATTTCAAGCAGTGGTAGCACTGCATCAGGGGGTTGGCGTCTACCACTCGTACTCTGCTGAATCCTATATTTATTTTTTTCCTTTTCAATGAGGTAAGACCTCAGTGCTCCGCTGGTTTCCAGTATATAATTTGTTAGCCCATTTTGTGATTTAGGTTTAAACATTTTTATTAGTTTTATAGTGTTTTTTGTATCATAATCCATAATATCTTTGATACCATCATTTTGGGTTTTTAAAGCCCCGATTATATCTTCTTCTGTCAGATCTGCCTGTACATTTCTTACGAAAATTTTGGGGTTTTTCTTTTTTAATTCTTCGGCAACCATATTTTTTTTGAGCAATTTATTTATTTCATCCGTCAATTTTTCTGCGTGGGATTTTAGTAGGGCAAGATATTATCAGTTTATTTTGAGCGGCTTTGCGAACTCCATTCACTGCAATACCTAGATTTGCTATTTTTATTTTTTTGACGATTTGATCTTTTACCGCGTCTGATGTCATATTCGTGTTTTCACTTTTAATAATCAATGAATATTTCGATTCCGGTATTTCTTTAGTCGACTTGCATAGGTTTTTTTTTCCATATAACTCACATTTTCAATTTTTTTTTCTAATTTTTCTATTAGTTTGTTTTGCAGAGAAGCGATCTCGTTTAGAAATGAAGTTTTTTCGTGCATCCATTTTTCTTCTAGAAGTTTTATGTTTGTTTCTAGATTAGTTTTGGCCTTGGAGTCTTGTTTGGTCGATATATTTGAGATTTTAAGTTTTATATTCTCTATTAGTTGCAGCACGTCCATAATGTGTTGGGTTTGGGTTTAGTGACCGCGGTCACCTCACTCGCGGCAAATGCTAGTAGCGGTGTAACAATAAAACCTCTTGTATTGTAAAGACGAAATTTTTTAGATACGTCCACACACAACCGAAGTAGGCAGACGATTGATTATTACGACGATTGATTACCATTTGTTATTTCAGCTACTGGCATTATATCTAGGTCTCTGATTCAAAATTTAGGCACATTAGATTTGTCAAAGAATTTATATATAAAAATGCAAAAATCAGTTATTTTAAATACATGTAGGAGCCGAACCCTCTGATATGAAAATATCTGGAGTCGGTGAATTATTTTCCCATTTGGTCTCTGGTAGGTTGACATGTTGTTCTTGTATTGTTTTGTATTTATAATACTTATATAGTGCAATTTCATAGCGTGGATTGACTAGATGATCATTTGGGGAAGTGTGTGAAAGGGTTTAGTTTTTCCTGTGGGGAAAATTTAACCCGGACATTTAAATCTGGTGCGTTTAAATATATATATATTTTTTTTTTTTTTTCTTTATTTATTAACCAAGATATTACAATACATATATACAAAATACAATATACATTTTTTTTTGTATATACCACCTCACTAGGCTGAGCCCTGTTCCGAGGTGGCAGGAATTGTAACTAATTTTGATTTCTTAATCTTGGAAGAAAAATAAGATAAAAATAAAAATATTTTTATTTACTTAAATAGATAAGTAGAATAAAAGAGCAACAAAAAGAAATGAAAAAGAAAAGAAATACGAAAAATAGAAAAAATATGAAAGAAACAAATTAGAGACACAAAAATTATTGAGAGGAAAAGAGAAAAAATACAGGCGTTGGGTGTGTTCTTGTATTGTTCAAGTTATCTGCCCGAAGTATGCATTGCCTTTGTTCATTATCCACGTATGAATTTTGTGTTTTAGATTTGCATTTTTTATCATGTGGTTATCTTTAACATCTTTAAAAATTTGGAGCCAAATAATGATAATGTCTTTGTCCATATGTAGTATTTGTCTTCGGAATCATGTGTTGATGTTTATGTCTTGTGTCGTAATTGTGTTGTGCAGTATGATGGTTTAGTTTGTCTTTTTGGTAATGTATAGATATAATTTTGATGTACAGTTGCTGTATGTTTAAGAGTGTGTTATAGGGGCAGAATGGTTATTTTCTGAAAAACGGCTCTCTAAAACGGCTTAATACTACCTTTCAAGTGTCATTCTCGGACCTGATATTTTTTGTTACCAAATAATGGACCTTTATTTTTCAATATGCTTATTTTTTTTTGTAATTGATGTAGGCATTCGACCATGAAAAATAAAAACATTGATACACCATACAACCCATTTTTTAAACTTAAATCTATGATTGTCGCATTAATAATGATTTTACGCAATATTTTTAATTTAAAATATGTACATAATACATACATCTGTAGAAGTACGGCCTCTTATTATCGTTATGATATCTGTGGATATTAACAATTAAATAAATACTTCATTTTACACCAAATTCTAACACACTCCAGAGCTTTTAACTCATTCCGGGCTAGAATCTCCCGTTGATAGGCGTTGAAACTATACGCTCCTCATTTTATAGCCTATATGTTTTGAAAATTCCGTCAAAATGTTTCATTAATGGCTCTAAACGTAGAATACCAACTCATTTTAAAGATTGCAACAATATCAGGAAGCTACAAAAACAGTAAGTAATCACAAATTGTCTTTTTTCGTGTAAAAATTGTGCGTGATGTACTTTTCAACGGCTGAATATCCAAACGCGTAAAAATATAACATTGCCTGTGCGTTCTTTCCTGTGGGTCAGTACGAAGTTCATGTCTATTGGCAGCTGGCTTGTTTTGTTCCACACGCACACTTCGACACGAGTCGCGCCGTGCAGAAAAGTAAAGACCGATAGGTTTACAGCGCAGTTCACTATGAGACTTTTCTGCGCGGCGGCCTTAAGCGGGCGCGGAATTCGGTCGCTCCGAAGTGTGCGTGTGGGAGATGCTATTAAATGTGTACACATACATAGCTATAATACACGTAGCACGGCCGGTGTTTCGGCAAGACATAAATTTCGCCGCACATTTTGTGCATGGTGTTTGGTAATAAATACAAAAATTTATTACCGTTTATTAGTGTATTTATTTTTATCTAAAATTTCAAATGAAGTGAATAATGTTTAATGTACATGGTGTTTGAGAAATAGACAAAAAAAACTTTTAAAGGAAATTAACAAAAATATCACCTTTCTGCGTATAAATTTGAAAATTCCTATGCCCGAGCACACTTGCTTTAAAAATCATGTTGGTTCGTCAAGCGGAATGGAAGCTGAAGCAATTTTAGACGGCTTCCAACAATCGATGAGTATGTACGGTCTTATATATTCAACCCTCATTGCCGATGGAGACTCCAGTACTTATGCCAGAATTAAAAACAGTCACCCGTATCCCAATATTACAGTACAGAAAATAGAATGCTCTAACCACTTAATTCGAAACTACAGCAATCAAATTGAAAAAATTACGAAAGATACTGGCTTTCCTTTGGAGTTCAGAAAAATTATTTCAACCAACAAACTTCGTCTTAGGAAGGCGGTAGTCGGAGCTGCAAATTACAGGATGCAATCAAATAGTGCTTTGGACCAAAAAATTACCGATTTAAGGAAAGATTTATTAAATGGACCCAAACATGTTTTCGGTGAACATAAAGATTGTTTACCATACTTCTGCAAATTTAAACTTGATCCGAATAAAATATTAGATTACAATCACGTTCCACAGTTACAAAACAATATTATTATATTTTCAAAAATTATGGACGCTAATTCTCGGCTTGTCAGTAATGCCCGAAGTCTAGTATATTGTTTAGACAGTAATATTGTTGAGAGTTTTAATGGAGTTATTGCAAAATTTATTGGCGGAAAAAGAATTAATTATTCTTTAAAACAGTCCTATATGGGTCGTTGTGCAGCTGCAGTAGTTTCTTTCAATTCCAAGCGACCTTATTATTCTTTACGTAAGCAGATTTTCAACAGAAGTCCTAGTAATTTTTTAAAACGGTTAGAATTGAAAAGAGCAAAAAGAAGAATGGCTTCTAAAACAAACGATAAAAGATCTTTACGAAAAAAACAAGGGAGACATTTGCTTACAAAATCGGGAGCACCTGATAACCATTATGGCGAATTGTGCGAAAAAACGGATATGGAACAAGATGCATATGAATGTGCTAAGGCAGAATTCTTAAAGCTACTCGACATTTCACAAAGTGAAAAGAAGGCAGTCGAAAGACGAACTGTCTTACAGTCTGATAGCGGGGAGTGGCTTGAACGCAGAAGAAACATGTTAACAGCTTCTTTATTTGGTAATATCTGTAAACGAAGTCAATCCATTAGTTGTGCTAATTTAGTTGATATTTAGTGGATCGATTTTAAAAAAAGTAAGGGTTTTGTCGAAAAAATGTTTATTAAATGCTAAAATACACAATTAGGGGATTTATTTCTGAAAAATAATATCGTCCAAATATAAACCCTCACGTTCGCGGCATTCATTTAATTGAAGAGTAAAATTTCTTATGACGGCTTGCCAGGTAGGCTTCGTGATGGCTGCCATTTCGTGACGGATATTTTCTTTTAATTGCATCAGGGAAGTCGGATTTTTTGTGTACACTTTAGATTTGAGATAACCCCACAGGAAAAAGTCCATAGGAGTTAGGTCAGGACCACGAGGAGGCCAATTTATTTCACCTCTCCTGGAGATCAATTTGCCAGGTAAAATTTCACGAACTCATGGCAGAGACGTATTGGACGTATGTAATGTTGCTCCGTCTTGCTGAAAAGTTGCGTTCACACAGAAAGCAAAACAAATATCAACTTTCTTTTGGGATACCCTGTATATATATATAGTGAGTTCTGGCATCATGAAATTATGCGTTGCTAACCGTTCATCCGATTGCGATGACACTTTGAGGATTTGATGTGTGCATGCCCATGATGGTTTCTATATATAATAGTGAGCTCCGGCGTCATGAAAATGCGTTACTAAACCGTTCATCCGATTGCGAGGAAACTTTGGTGAGTTGTTGTGTGCATGCCTGCGAAGGTTTCTATATACAGGGTGTTAAGGGACGTACTTGACTTACTTTAACCAGTGATTCCTGACATTATTTAGAGTAAAAAATGTTAAAAAAAAAATTGTCTCCGGTGACATTTTTCATGTTTTTTTTTCTACAAAAATGTAAAAAAATTGTAGTTGTTGGATAGTTGGAGGGGTGGTTAGTGGTTGGTCTGTTACTCAGCTGAGTGACCAATGACGACATGCGGAAGAATTTTTTTTTGTTTGATTTTAAAGAAAAAAAAAATTGAAAAAGAAAGTCACCAAAAAAGTCACCGGAGACCAAAATTTCATTTACATTTTTTACTCCAAATAATGTCAGGAATCATTGGTTAAAGTAAGTCAAGTACGTCCCTTAAAATCCTGTATATAGTGAGTTCTGGCATCATGAAATTATGCGTTGCTAACCGTTCATCCAATTGCGATGACACTTTTGAGGATTTTATGTGTGCATGCCCGCGATGGTTTCTATATGTATACATATAATAGCGAGCTCTGCCTGGAATTCGCTAGTTCTGGAATAAACGATTTTTATTATATGTATGTTTTATTAAAATAGAGAGTGTCGCTGCAGTTTTGTCATGGTTTTCTGCAGCCTTGCATGACAGCTACTGCCATGATTAAAAAAAAATATTGTGTAGTTGTACTAAATAACACATAATAAATATATAAATAAAAAAGAAACTTTCTTTTATTTCTCGAAGTCAATATTATTAATGATGTTATTAATAGGATGAAAGTAAACTGAATGCTGTTGAAATGAGATCCCTGAGACGTATGTGTGGTAAAACAATGTATGATCGTGTGAGAAATGTGGATATCCGCAAAGAATGTAAGGCTGATGTAAGCATAATGAGTAAGATTAAGAAAGGGACCCTCAGATGGTTTGGGCATGTAGAGCGAATGAACGAAGGAAGTAGTGTAAGAAGAATATACGACGCGAATGTGAATGGTAGAAGAAGTCGGGGACGCCCGAGGAAGACATGGCACGATCAAGTGAATCAGATACTTGAGTCGGGTCATGTCAAAAGTCAGAATAATAGAAGAAAATGTATGAGACGATGTATGAATGTGAGTGAGACAAAGAGTGTGTGCCAAGACCGAGTTGTTTGGCGGTCCGTCCTCTCTGCCTACCCCTGCGGGGAAATGGCGTGATGGTTAGTTAGTTAGTTAGTTAGTTATTAATATTTATAGATATTCTATCAAATATATGTTTAGAATTTGGGGATAGTAATAATAATGATGAATTCTAGAAAATATATAGTTTAAAAAACAATAAACGACTGAATATTTAGAAGTTAAATTTAAAAAAAAAAACTTCATTAAATCCACTCCAAATGTGAACCACGAGATTCCAAACGCTGTTTATAATGTAAGCCTATGTGGAAGGACCAAGAACAAGCAAATGATGAAACATTTGAAATGAAAAAAACAAATGAAAAATAAATAAACGCCCGGGTTGCCGGCACTGAAACTTAAACTTATTTATAAAAAGGATCATACTAGATATTCTACCCACAGAATAAGTTCCATAAACAAACCACACTTTGTTATTGGTTTGCTTTTACTTCGTTATTTAAAAATACTGTGCTTGGATGTACATAACGCAAGTATAATGTTGACCTTTTGAAATCTGGGAAGACACCCCTACTGCCATTTCTTCCACTAATTTATATTTCACCAGGACCGGTTTCATCCTATTATGGACATTTTCAGACTGGTCACCAGTACAAAAGTGTTTTAATTTCAAATTCTAAAACCTAAAAGGTTTTTGTAATAACTTTAATTAAGGCCTTTTGCGCTTTGTTGAGAAGGTCCAATTAGTTTTCGCAGCACCACCCCAACCGATCATACCGTGTGTGATAATTGATTGGCCTAACGCATAGTATATAGTTTTTAAAGTCTTCACTGGCATTATGTTTCGTATGTTCTTAAAAAAAAATATAAGTTTTCAGACTTTTCCCGCTATTTTATTTATTTATTCTGTCCACCTAAAATAGTTGTCAACTTAAATTCCTAAGTATTTTATTATCTCGGTCCGTCTTAGAGGGTTGCATAGGCAGTTTTCTTTAGATGAGCAGTTGTGTATGGTTAAGTTTTCATTAAGTCTGGGATCTTTACTAAATGTCATGTACTTTATTTTGTCTATATTTAGTGTTAGCAGGTTATTGTCTAGCCAATTTTTAATCCGGTTGATTCCTTCGGCAGCTTTTTTATATACATTTGTCCAGGAGTCAGAAGTGAAAACGACAACAGTGTCATCCGCAAAGCAAATAACATCTCCGCTAATATCTAACTGACACAGGCAATTGATGTAAAGTAAAAATAGGATGGGTCCTAATGTACTTCCTTGGGGAACTCCGTAAATTTTAGTGCGTGGCTGTGTTCAGTTATATGTATATGATTTGAACCAGTTATATGCAGAGTTTTTAATACCTATGTTATCTAATTTTTTAAGGAGAATTTTATGGGACACTGAATCAAAAGTATAATGTAACATTAATTCGTATAGTACAGTTTTGTGTCATTTCACTTTAAGCGCATTTTTTTATAACCAAACATGGCTATAGTCATTTCAAGGTATGTTTCGATTCTAAATGGTGGTCTTTTACCAGGATGATACTAAAAGTATTACTATTTTTGATTAATTAATTGTGAAATAATGCAAGTCAGGCAAAATTGTTCATTTTTGGGAACATCTTTGGGAACTTTCAATTCTTGTATATCCTTTTCTTTTTATAGTGAGAAATATGATTTAAACAGTATTAGAAATAGAAAACACCAAGCTTTATATTCAAATCTAAAATTGCCAAAAATAATTAAAATGTACACCTTTTTGAAATCAAAGTTTCTGACCACAAATTGAAAATATTTTATGAAACTTTGTGCATTATATACCTTACACAATATTCCATTAATTTGGATTTTATTGCAAAGCAGAAATATTTTCACCTAATAACAGAAAATGGCCGACGCCTGAGGGTTTGAACCGGAAATCGATCCTGTAACCTACAAATTCGTAGCAAAGGATTGCAACAACGGAGGCTGTCATTTTCATTCGAGATAAAATAAAAACTGTTTTATTTTTATACATACCTTGGCATCCATTTTGGGATCATCAAAAAATCCTTCGGGGAGGACTTCTTCTACATCCGCAATTTCTTCTGTTTCAGCATTAGTTTCATCTGCCACTTCTGGAAAATATAATACTGTTCAATAAATGGAAATAATTGATTGAGTGTAGCAAAGTCCTGTTTTAACTCTGATTTTTCACTCCATTTCCATTCGAACATGGTAGCCGTTTTAATGATTCAGTAAAGATTCTTTTTTCAAATGTGAAGTCGTCAAGTTTATTTGAACTTTCTTACTCACATTTTTTCAATATTATGGTACCTGCCCGAAGAAAGTTTGAAAAAAGAATTATCTTTAAGATAGTAACTTTTCCTTGGACACATTGTGTAATTCCTTTTTAGAAATTTAAAAATGTTACATAAAATATATAGTAGATCCGCAGTAATCTGACACGACTTGCAAAGCGGTGTCGGATGATCGAATTTGTCGAACTGTAGAGTACTGTCACCGACCGAAGTCATTGCGATACGTGCAGACGTGCGTTGTACGATGATTGCGATAGCAATATATGAATGCCCGCAATCACATGTTTCATAAAAGTATTTGTAATAAGGTGTGTGCACCCTCTTATCAGTGGCGTAGCTAGGGGTGGCGGCCCACCCTGGGTGACACCCTCCAAGAGCACAATTCTCTACCCCCCCCCCCCCCCCCCCACAGAGGTCGGACCAATTTTTTATCAAGTCGAAATTTGCGTTTGTCAACTTTAATGGGGGGGAAACCAACCAGGTTATCCGCCCCGGGTGCCAGCTACACCACTGCCTCTTACACACACTTTATTTATAGTCTCGGTGTGTGGCACCTCCAGTATTTGCCCATTGATATTTGGGCATTGGTTATATTGCGAGCCCTGCAATATTTTGGAATGCAACAGTTGTTGATCCCGCACAGATTCAAATCAGCAGATTTAAAAAAAAGGCTTGTCATTCCTTGTGCAGCAGCCGAGAGCTTTGGGGCGGTCCTCTCGACCGCAACACGACGAATCATTTTTTGAAGATCGCTATGATCCTGATTGTGGACCTTGGTCGTGATACTCGCCATCTTGGGAGCTGACTGGAAATCATCCTGGAGGGATGATTGACATCGAGAATCATCCGCCTCTCCTGCTTCTGGAGGGTCCTTTTGGCTGGTATTCAATTCTCTGGAGTCTTGCTATTTTCACAATGTTAGATTCATTACACAAAAGGAGATTTCATCATGCATCATTTCAACTTACCACAGTATCAACATGAACTATTTAACCTAAGCAAGCCCTAGCCGGACAGCTTTAGTTTTCTGGATGTCATTTTAGTTTAATATACTTTTGTATTTCTAATACCTTTTTTTCCTTCAAAATCTATAACCTATATCTTAAATTTGCCATGCGAGTCAATCTTGCTCAAAATAATCTACTATGTACATTGTTGTCACCTCATCTCCGGTAATACACATTTACAATCAAACTGCGACAATATGCTTCGAGCAAAAGTCACAGTGCCCCGAACAAGTCACAACACGTTTAAAAATGCATTAACAAATATTTTTCGCAATAAATATGCTTTGTATATACGAGGCCTGCCCGTAAAATAAGGTCTCCAAGGTGCTGCGGTCGCGAGGAACGATTTTACGCGCAATCCTGCAACACTAGCATTTAGCCTGGTTCCCCTTGCCAAATCCCACCACGTTGCACCCTCTGTGACCTTACTCTCAGTGGCAGCCTTTCGCGATGGAGCTTTCGTTCAGCTTCAGCTTCTACTCGCAGTACCCGCCAGATGTGAGTTACGCTCTGTAATTCATTTTTAAACTTTGCTTCGGCGAATCTGAATGACACCACTGGGATTTTTCCTTTGTCGCTGGTGTCGTGTAGTGTATCCAGGTCTCATCCCCAGTCACAATTGAGTCCGAGAATTCTTTGCCGTCGATGTCGTAGCACTCAAGGAATTCGCAGGCTGCTACAACCCGTTGTTGTTTGTGATCTTCGGTTCGAGCATTTTGGGACCAACCTTGGGCAGACTTGGTGGTCTCCCAAATGTTCTGTCAAAATCTTGTCAATAATGGTCTTACTGACATTAGGGATCATATCACGGAGCTCCCGAGCCGTCACCCGTCGATCTGCAATCATTGTTTTTTCCACTTTGGCAATTTTATCGTCTGCAACCGATGGCCGTCCGGCACGCTTTTAAATTCTCTGCACCATTTGCGCACGTTTTTGCACTCATACACTGTTTTCCATGTACTTTAAGTAGCTGAAAATGAATTTCTACCGGAGTTATGTTCTTTGCACAAAAAAACTAATTATAGAGCGTAACTTCTCTTTCTAATATATATTAACACTTTATGTAACTTGGAAATTGATACAACTATAATATCTTTTGCCAATGATGCGGTAATCATCTTTGAAGCTGAAAATTGGAACTCAACTACGGAAAAAGCAAATAAGGGCCTAAATAAAGTAAAAACATTGGTTAGACGACAACCTTCTGACTCTTAATATTGTCAAAACAAAATATTTACTTTTCTCTTATCTTATCTTATCATTCACTCATGCTCACAAAACCATATTACCCCTACACCTCCCCACAAAAATTGCTCATGTACCAACCTAAAAAATTCCGACCAAATTAAATATCCGGGGATTGTTATAGATGACCAACTGCGTTGGGAGGACCATGTCAATTTTACAACAAAAAGACTCCGCAAATTGTGCTATGTATATATTTCTCTCTCTCAGATCAATCCTGAACCTTCAAACAATGAGATGCATATATTTTGCACTTTTCCAATCAATAGCCACATACGGTATTGTGGGATGGGGAGGCTGTGCAGCTTCAATTATATATCCCATGATCTTAATTCAAAAGCTGCTACTAAGGATTCTATTAAAATGTCTCCCATCTCACCCATCAGAGCCACTTTGTAAAAAATTCACAATCCTAGACATTAGACAATTATACGTTAAGACAATTCTCGTACACATAAGGAAAAATGATTTAACACTCAAAACTCAACAAAATATTTACACCCGCTATTCATCACACCAAAAATGCAAAATTCCTCCAACAAAAACAGCTTTCGCCCAACGACAGTTCTCTTACATCACGCCTAAAATGTTCAACTTACTGAGTATTGATATTAAGACATCGAAAACTGATGATCTTTATGCCATTAATATACAGAACTGGTTATTTACTCAGGGAAGGAAATATTATAAAGAATGCCTTACATCTTAAAAACTGTTCTTATTTTTTCATATTTCTCGAGTAAAAAATCTTATCTCTAAATTAATTTTCAACCAAAACTTTATATTACGCTGATGCTTTTTTTCATATTTTTTTACATCATTCGTCGTCCATTTCATATGCTGCCTAGGAATACCTGCTTTTGTTTTTTGGGGTCTAAGACTATCATTGTTCATCTGTATAGATGATTTATATATTTATTCTTATTTTTATTTCTATTATCCTTATTAAAAAAATATTATTATTTGTTACTTTTATTTTTATTTGTTATTCTATTTTATCTTTATTTATACAAGATTCAACTAGTTTAACTCCTTTCCTGTATGTGAGCATGAATCTAATACTAGTATGAATATTTTCCTTAATATGTATGCTATATGTTTGTACTTTCATCTACATAATATATGGATGATTATACTTAATATTCTATACTGAATATAACATCTTATGAATCTCGACTACCATAATACGGGCATTTGCCTAGCTTGGTAGTCGAAAAACCATGTAAAACAAACCTGTAACAAACAAAATGAATTAAGAAAATTAAAAAAACAAAAAAAAATTCACACCTGGCGGGTGCGGCAAGCGCTCCATCGCGAACGGCTGCCACGCCGAGACTAAGTGTCGTAGAGAGTACAGCGTGGAGGGGATTTGGCGTAGGGAAACCAGGTTACAAGCCTAATCTCGAGTAAAATTATTCCTCGCGACCGCAGCACCTTGGAGACCTTACTTTACGGACAGCCCTCGTACATACTGTTATAAGCACATCGAATTATGGGGGCGGATTACTGCAGGTAACTGTATATGGTTTAGCAGGTAGGTATTTGAGCACCTACTTAATCTTATTATTTCGGAGGAAATTTTGGTTTTGATTTATTAAATACATGAAAATAGAAACATAGTTTTTTGGACGCGACGTCTACAGTTCAGAGAACTACTAGTGATAAACATTCTTATATTTATCTTGGATGTATTTGGATATAAGATGACACAAATAAAGGCACCATTTAAAATTACTACGACGCTAATAGGACCCGACAAGGACGTAGTATTGATGTCGCAGGCCAATCGTAAAATCAGGCAGATCATGATGCGCCTCAGGCACTTCACGATCTGCCGCCGGGCACTTCAACGATGTGGCTATGCGCATCATGATCTGCCTTATTTTACAATCGGCCTACGGCATTGATAAAATGTTCAGTTAAAATGACAGGTTTGGTGTGATAATCATCTATTTATTTATTTTATTCAACATTGCAGGTTAAATAAATTACATTACCTAATTTACTGTAAAAGTACTGTTACCCTACCCTCAACACAGTTCTCCCAGTGAGCTGTTCACAAAACACAACACTAACCCATTTACATACATTACTGATTATTAACATACTTTGGTAAACTTTCTAAATCACTAGACCCGCATGCGAACATTTTTTAGTAAAAAACCTTTATTTTCATCTTAATTACTATAAAATACAACCTTTTGCATTCGGGGTGATGGAAAATACTGCATTAAAAATTTCATTTTACGTAATTGAAATTTTCCATCACCCCGTATGCAAAAAGTTGTCTTTCATAGGGTAAATATCGGTTCGGACTGGCCACGCTTATTACGAATAATTTTTAGAAAAAAACTTTAGATTCGCCTTAATTACTATAAAAGGAAACTTTTTGGCTTTGGGGCGGCGGAAAATAATGCATTTTAATTTTCAATTGCATAAAACCAAAATTCACTTCGCAAACCGACACAGCGAAAATCCGCGGGCGTACCTGTCACTGTTATGTTGGTATCCTTGATAAATTAACAAGAGCTAATACGAGTGTAGCCGACTTCGTGGGATAAGGCGCGTAATTATGAAATTTGTCTAGCGGGCTTGTTTGTGTAACATGGTTTGTGATACAAAAGAAAGTGCCCCTTTATAACGTCTACTCGCGTCAAGGCAAGAAAAACATCCCAGTTTTCAAGTAGTTTAGCGGCTACGCTAGGTTTGTGTAACCTAACCTAACCTAACCTAACCTAACCCACTTGAAAACTGGGATGTTTTTCTTGCCTTGACGCGAGTAGGCGTTATAAAGGGGCACTTTCTTTTGTATCACAAACCATGTTACACAAACAAGCCCGCTAGACAAATTTTATAATTACGCGCCTTATCCCACGAAGTCGGCTACAGTCGTATTAGCTCTTGTTAATTTATCAAGGATACCAACATCGCAGTGACAGGTACGGCCGCGGATTTTCGCTGTGTCGGTCGCGAAGCGAATTTTGGTTTTATGCAATTGAAAATTAAAATGCATTATTTTCCGCCGCCCCAAAGCCAAAAAGTTTCCTTTTATAGTAATTAAGGCGAATCTAAAGTTTTTTTCTAAAAATTATTCGTAATAAGCGTGGCCAGTCCGAACCGATATTTACCAATTTTTTAAATAAACAAAATAAGGAATTGACTTACCATCGTTAGAGATAGTCTTTGAATTTTCATTATCTTCATATTTAAGTACCAATTCAGTCTGCGGGCTGTCAGTGTTTTTATTTACGGCACCATTATTCAAATCAAAAAAGTCGACTGGTACTGCGACAGAGTTTGTAGAGTTTTTCAAAATTCCCTTAATTTTCTTAGATGACCCGGGAGGCGGTGAGGCGGGTCTTTTGAGGGTTGTCACGGGGGCTTTCGTGCTTGTGAAATTCTTTGTATGGGCCTTGAGCTTCTTGGCATAATCAATATTTTCTTTATGTTGTTTGGTGTTTATGTGGACATTCCATACACCTTCTGACCTGACAACCGTTTTGCACAACACACAAGTAAGTTGTCCTATATCGTTATATTTTGCTAAAGGCGAGTCAATCCTTTTTGTGACCCTTTGGAGTTGTAATTTTTCCTTGTGATCTGTCATAAGCCTTCGAAGATCATCCTGAGACACCTTCTTTTTTGAAAGGCGAAATGTTGCTGACATTTTTATTTTTCACATGAAAAAGTATCCAATGTTTTCAATGTGTATTATATCATTAAACGCGAAATAAACAACTGCGTTTCTTTTTAAATTACTCCGTGTTACTACGCAAACTTACAAATAATGTGAATTCAAGTAAACGTCAAACCACCCACGAATAGACGTCAAAAAATATTATACCATAGATAAATGCACCAGAATATCATAGACATCCAAATTTAATAGACCAGAAGTTACAGATGAGGGGTAAAACCAAACTATGGAGGGTGAAGAGGGGAAGATGACTGTGATTTATTAAAAAATCAATCTGACAGTATATAGGCATCTCGCATTATAATATCACCATTTAGTTCTTAAAAGCAAAACTGCTTTTTAATGAATAGACCTTTTTACATGGGAGCGCGAATTGCCCGCCACGTTATTATCATATTTGCGTAGTCAAAATCGGAAAAAGAATGTTCGCCCTTTTTCACACGGGAATGTTTTGTTGCCGTGTTTAGTTGAGTCACTTTTACAAATGTTTCATAATTTACTTACCCCTGTAACTCACTGGAGAAACGCCCACATTCACTACGTTCACATATATTAGGGCATAATGTATAGCACAAGCTCTCGCGTTTGTTCGTAAAATGTGCGATGTGACCAGCGCGCTGCTCAGGGAAAGAATGATGACGTCACATTTTTTAGATTCAAGCGACCCTCTCGTAAGCCCGGCTGGCTCCAAGGCGGAGCTATAGCCGGCTCCATGGGGAGGGTGAAATAATACGTTTTTATCACTTAGGGCAGGTCCAGATATATTCATATGTCCATGGTAGATATCCAGAAGGCTGTGGGTAGATTCATTAACAAGATGATGTACCTTTAGGTATTCTAATGCCAAAAATTCACGGAACTGAACAAATGTGTACCATTTACAATAAGGTCACTTTTTATAGCATAGAAGTAAGCGGTAGACATAAGGAGCTTAAGCTAGCGGCGAACATAGAGCGGCGAAAGCAATTAAGGACTGTAATAAAATTTGGAAAGTTAGAACTTATTGTCGGCAGGAACACACAAAACAATAAAATAAACCCAATATCAATAAACCTTTTCCTTTGGACCACGAAGCCGCTGCGGCCGATGGGAATGTTTCAAGGCTGTGAATTAGGTTCAATACTTGAGGCGACGGAAGAAATTGGAAGATAGTCAGTCACCATTTGCCCGGCCTAGGGGTTGGTACTCGACTCCGCTAACGGAGTGTCCCGACCAGGGATAAAAAAAATAACACTAGTGTTTTGCAACCCGGCCAGGGCTTTGCAACGCTCTCCGAACTGCACGCGACCCCATGCAATTTCCCGACCAGGGAAATTACTTCCGCCAGGAAGTCCAACCAAGTGACCGCGAAAATTCCGATCAGGGATTTGTGCAAACTCCACTTTGCACATATTTTCACTACAAAGAACTCTCGGAACTTCCTACCTATGCAATAATAAGTTTAAAAAAATAGAAAACTATATTTAAAGTGCCTATTGACTGTGTGCGCACGCGGAGACTCCATAATCAGCATCCAAAGTGAAGTGACTGAACATTTTATTTATATTATCACCGAAGTGATTAGATTCTGAACAATAACACAAAGACTTTACCGTAGAATTAAGCAAACAGACTTTCTAATTTTAAGACTAATTAATTAAGTAGTTTTAAGACTAACACTAGATTAATAATTAACACCTGCCTTTTGTGTCCTGCTAGAATAAATGTATCGTTTCTTAAATCAGCAGCTTTTTTTAATTTGTTCCTCCGTAATTTTAAGTTTATAATTTTAGTTTGAACCCTCCATAAGACGCGGGCGTATCAAAGAAATCACTTTATTTGTAATTATTTTTAAGAACAATGTATTTTCCTTATGTAAATCTGTTATATGTATGTATATTTCAAATAAATAAAAAATAAATTAACTGCGCCGAATACCGTCTATGTCTATTGTCTATGCATAAATAAACCAATCATGGGTCTATTGGGGGTATGACACGACATCTTTTTTCATCGTTTTTGTAGATTTGGGCTGAAAAAGGAGGTGTGCTCTATTTTCGGTTGGTAATGCTGATTTTCGTACAGATTGGTGGCGGTACTTTTGACATCTGTCGATCTGTCCTGTCATACTCATCTGTCATTTACGTGTTGTAACATTTTTAGGGATTGGTTTATTTATGCATTTTTATAAGACGGATACAAACGAGGTTTTGAAAGCTATTGCTTTGGCATCTGCGGCAGTTTTACCGGCGCTGCAGTGATTTAAAAAAGGCGAGTGACTCACAGAATAGATCGGAAGTTGTAGAGAGAACCGTGGCTTCTTCGGCGTAACGAACACGGCGCACTAAATATGCTCGAAACAGTGAACTTCGTCTAAAAAATCGTCCGGTTTCTTTAAAAATATGTATTTGAGAATGCCAGACGCGGTGTTCGCTGGAGATCGCCAAAAAAATTCAATTAAAATTGAATTTCCCAAGCTGTCTGGATGCTCTAGAGGGAAGCACATTGTCTTCAGGGCCAAAAGATGTGATGGCTCTTACTTTTTAATAATAAAGGCCAACACAGCATTGTTTTAATGGCGCCTAGTAATTTAGTGACGGTATACCCCACCAACAGTCTTGCATTGGTGCAAGACTGTTGGTGAGGTATACTGTCAATGCTCACTGAATCCCGCTACAACAATATTATGAAACAACAGGCACAGAGGGGTTGCCCCCTGAAAGCGGATTTTCAATTACCATCTAAGCAGACCAAGACGCGTGCTTGAAAATGCCTGGGATTTTGGCAAACAGGTTAAGAATATTAGCTCTAATCAACTTCGGCATGGGTAAAGTTGAATCCATTACGTGGACAGTGTGTGCGCTTCACAACTTTCTTAGAAGAGAAAATAGCAGCATTCGTGGAAATTATGGAGCAAGGGCACCAAACTTATTGGGATCCGTTGTTGAACGTTGAGCAGCAGGCAGCAACAGACCTCCAGCAAGTGCTTCATACTTTTGGGATCTTTTCATAGATTTCTTCACCCTGTTCCCTGGCAGATGTTGAATAATGTCTATGTACCTATAAGTCTAAATCTTAAAGCACTACTTACTTTAGAATTTAGGAGGCAGATATCGGACCATCGAACCATTTATTGGATAACAACACCTCTGCCATAGGTCACCCCAAGCGGTTTTCTATGTTTAGTGATTTAGCAGGGGTACCCGGGTTCATGGGGCAAGGTTAGTCCGGGTCTTGACAGTGAATGCATCTGCCCACTGGCTGCCTGGCAGGGCGGATCGAGAGAAAATGGTTGAGGGAGTCCTTTTCTCCCTTTGACTTCTCCAACCATACTCTCTCGGAACATCGCCTTGCAGCGCAGTGGAAGAGATGAATTCACAAGTCTGTCACTCCTGGACACACTGATACCCAGATTCCTATCCACCCCTAATACCCTTTTCCTTCCCAGAACTTTCTCTCCTTCCTTTTCTAAAAAGACCCTCCATACGGCATCCCCAAAGGTGACATAGGCCCTGAGGGCTATTATTTTCCTCGGGACCTCCTGTGTGGAGCTAATGTGAAAAAGTATAAGTTGTGGGTAAGATATAATAAGTTTCAAAGCTCCTTTGCCCCATTAATCCAAATAGTTAGTCAGCGTCCTTGAGTAAAGTTATAGTATTGGTACAGGGATGGGATACTGTCAGGATTCACATTCCAGGTGTTAAAGGATAAATGGCTAAAGCGCCAAGCAGCTGGAAAGGAAGAGTGACTCAAGAAACGTACAGCTGTATGGCGCTCGAGCCATTTTTACCTTTGCAACTGTGCGACGCTTTAGCCATTTGTCCTTTCCAGCGTCAATATTATTAAATAAAGTCCTCCGCCGATATTTTTAAAACATTTTTCATTGAACATATCAATTTTGTGAAATTCTTATTTTAATTTATCATAATTAGGAAGGCATAACAACTGTTTTCATGAAATTCATAATAAATACCAACATACTTAATTTTTCTATACTTTATCAATTATCAATATTAAACAATCAATACAATACAATAAGTACATATATTATATAGTTAAATACATATTAGGAATAGTCAACATTTTCAGAAGTCTTGCCAATGCTGTATTGATATGAAATCTTTAGGCAACTGGAGCGGCGAATCCTTCCTTTAGCTCCTCCACATATAATTTTCGACCTCCTTCTGGCCGGGCTGTTGTGGGGAATCCACACCCCCTCTGCCGCAAAAAATCTTTTAGCAACTATGAAATTCTGAAACAAAGAAGATACCCTTTATGTTTCACGCACTTAATGACTGTATTAAAAATCACAATATGTATTATCATAAAGTATTTAAGTGTTTTTTCACAGGGAAGTTCTTGGAGATTTCATTTCTGCCAGTGAAGTATAGTTTTTTTTACATTTAGTTAGAAAGATTATTCCATAGTAAACAATATTAGGTAGAAACCAGGTTATCCTTGAAGTTCCTGTCTTCCTGAACAGATTTTTTTTAAATGAGACTTCACTAGTAATTTTTTTTATTTTTTGGTTTTTATATATATACACATGTAACATAATCATGAGTAATTAAATATGCAACATTGATAAAAAACTGTAAAAACACATATATAGTTTCATTACATTAATAATATTTTTTTACAATAGCTCCACACAGGAGGCCCTGAGGAAAATAATTCCCCTCAGTGCCTATGTCATCTTTGAGGATGCTGTGTGGAGGGTCTTTTTAGGAAAAGGAAGGAGAGAAAGTTCTTAGAAGGAAAGAAGGTAGGAATCTGGGGTCGGTGTATCCAATAGCGGCAGACATATGAATCTATTCTTACCACTGTAGTGCAAGGTTGATGGACAGACGCATCCGCCGCCATGATCTGGACAAACCTCACCCCCATGAACCTAGGCACCCCTGCTATGTCCCCAAATGTAGCGAACCACTTGGATGACCTATGGCAGAAATGTTGGTCATCCAATAAATGGGACAGTACTCATACCCGCCTCCCAAATTGAATATAGAAGGAAACCATTCGTAGAAGCATGCACTCACTTGAAAAAATTAATGGTTACTTACTTTTGTGTCAAGAGTAAAGCGTTGATAGATTCCACTATTCATGTCTCCGGCAACCACCTCAATCCTGATCCAGTCATCCTTTCCATATCTCACATCAAAGTAGACTGATCCATCCAAGACAAAATGGATCTCTTCATCCGTGTGCAAATTTTCTTTGAAGAATGACTTATCGTAATTTGGCAGACACTCCTTGAAGCAAGTTATCAAGAACTCCATCAGTTTTGTAAGTATCGCAGTTGATCTGTGGAGAAAATATGGTGACAGCTTAAAATTGGAAAAGAATAATGTTAAAATATTATATTTTAGGTACAAATTAATACAAGCTATTGTATTACCTTGAAATATTCAACAGTCTGTTTGAAAAGTTCATCAAGGTTGAGGAATTCAGGAGGGTTCCTCTGGCGTTCCAACTGCTTGGAGTTTACAAAACTATCTGTCAACCAAGCGCGCACCATTTTTGCTTTTTATAATAACTCAATTACCTCATTTGACCAAGTTTTAGAGCAAGACATTATGATAATGGTCCAAAAAACCAACGATTCGCGATATAAAGACAACAAACTGCGCACCATAAATGAACTAATCTGCGCACAGAAACTGCAAATTATGATGTTTTTTTTTTTTTTTTAATTGTTTATTTGGCTTTCACCCATTAAGGGTGATCTTGGCCATTTATTAAAGTAAGTTACATATTTTTAAAAATTATTTACATTTCAAGTTTTTTTGTAAATTAGTTACATTATCAATTTTTTTAAATTATTTACATTTTCAGATTTTTTTAAATTACGTACATCAGTTTTTTAAAATTAGTTACATTTTAATATATTTTTTAAAATTAGTTACTATTTCAGTTTTTTACATGGAATAGATAAATTATATTAGCAAATACTTATAGACAATGGGCCAAGACAAATATTCATAAGATTATACAAGTTGTACTAACATACAGAGTTGGTATTAGTAGTAATTACAAAATTGTAGAGTAGGAAGATGTACAGGTTCCCAAAAATAGGAACCTATACAACTGTACACACAGAGTTGGCATTAATAATAATTACAAAATTGAAGAGTAGGAAGATGTACAGGTTCCCAAAAATAGTAACCTGTACATATTCCATACTTCCATTTTCATACAGAGTAACATACAGAGTAACACACAGAGTTGGTATTAATGGTCATTACAAAATTGTAGAGTAGGAAGATGTACAGATTCCCAAAAAAAGGAACCTGTACAACTGTACATAATAACACAGCTAGAAACAAATGTATACGTATGGAAGAGAGAGAAATCTGATTGATGCTTAAATGTGGAGGCCATTTTTGTAAATAAATTTTGCTAACAAATAGTGAATTTCAGGAGAGTTGAGACTAAGAAGGCAGGGTACACTGGTAGGGAATTCAATTTTAAGTTTTAACAATTCAGGTATGAAGTTTGGAAATTGGTCATTGATAGGACACTCAAAAAAATTATGGTCTAAAGTATCCTCTGAACCACAATCACAATAAGGCGAATTGACTATGTGGAATCTGGCGAGATGGCTAAGACAACAAGTATGACCTAAACGCATTCGAATAATGGAAGAGATGTATTTTTTAGGCATGGAAGTGTATTTGTGAAACCAGGGCTTGACAGGAATAGAAGGTTGAATTAAAGAGTACTGGTGACCTTTTAACAGAGAGGATGATTTCCATTCAGAGGACCATTGGCGTTGTAACTTATTTTTTAATATAGGAAAATAGTCTCTAACAGGAATAGGAATGCTATTTAATGTACCATGAACAGTGGATTCCTTAGCAATAGAATCAGCCATTTCATTTCCAACAATACCAAGGTGTCCTGGGATCCAGGCCAAGACCACTGACACGTGAGCCAGCGACAAGGAATGCAGGAGGTCTCTGATAGAGCAGGTAAGAGAGTCACTAATGGAATTGAGAGGGGATGCGCTTATTTTTTGTAATGAGCTAAGTGAGTCTGAAAGGATGAGGGCATTTCTAATGTTGAGAGATTTGACGAGATGTAAAGCTTCTATGATAGCTATGCATTCAGCAGAGAAAATGGAACATTCTTTGGGAAGTCTGTGTGGGAAACACAATTTCCTGTGAGGAGCATAGACACTGGCCCCACAATGGGAGTCCGAACTGAGTTTGGAACCATCTGTGAAAAATTTTATATAATTTGGCCAGTTATTTTCAATAATTTTGTTGAATTCTGCATTATTGGATTGAACTGAGTTTTTAATATTTTTTTTACATATTCCTATAAATTGGTGCACCTTTGGATAGAAAGTAAGACTTTTATATGGAGAAGAGTATAAGGGGAAAGATTCATTGCGATAGGAGTTTGTGGAAACATCCAGGAAAGTGTTGAAGCAATTATAGAAAAGGGGAGGGGAATGTTTTTTCCAAAATGGATTCAAATTAACCTCATACTTTAACAATTGAAGTTTGGGAATCAGGGGATGAGAAGTTATTGAGCATGTTTTGAAAATATATTTTTCTGCTAGGCATCGCCTTCTTATATTTAAGGGAGGTTCGCAGCATTCAACTTGCATTGCGTTGATTGGGGAAGATTTCATGGCTCCTAAGATAAGGCGAAGAGATTTAGACCGAATTTAAGCGAATTTGAAGTGGACATTGGATCAAACAGACAAGATCCGTAATCAAGATGGCTTCGGATGAGAGCATTGTACAGAAGTTTTAAAGATGATGGGTGTGATCCCCACCACACTCCGGACAGAAATCTAAGGGGATTGATGTTGCTTTCGCATTTCATGATGACATGATTTATGTGAGAATTCCAAGTAAGCTTTGAGTCTAAAAACATTCCCAGGAACTTAACTTCTTTAGAGATAGGGATGATTTCATCGCCAAATCTCACCTGAATTTCTGGGAGCTTTCGACGACGAGTGAAGATGACAACTTTGCTTTTGGAGGGGGAAAGTTCAAGGCCATTAATATTTAACCACGCCAAAAGTTTTCTAAGAGCATTGTTGATTGCTGATGCTGCGATAAAAATATTACGGGATATTTTGTAGAAAGTCAAGTCATCGGCATATTGGAGTATGTTGCACAAGAATTGAATAGATTTTTCTAGATCATATGTGTAAATATTGTACAGGATCGGGCTTAAGACTGACCCTTGCGGGAGACCTTTGAAAATGTGTCTAATGTGGGGAGGGGATTCAGACCCATCTACAAAAATAGTTCTCTGGGAGAGCAAATTGACAATGAATTTTACTAATTTGGGCGGAATACCTATTGCCAGTAACTTTTCTTTCAGGATGGGAATATGAACATTGTCATATGCTCCACAGATGTCTAGAAACACTGCAATGCAATATTCATTTTTAGATAATGCTAATTTGATATCTGTAACAAGAGAGGAAAGGTTGTCAAGGGTACTTTTACCCTTTCTAAATCCAAACTGGGAAGGGGAAAGAATTTGATTTTTTTCTACGAACCAGTCCAATCTATTCTTAATCATTCTTTCAGATACTTTGCAAAGAGTAGAAGAGAGGGCGATAGGTCTGTAGCTCGAACCTATGCTTGGATCTTTGCCACTTTTGAAAATGGGAATGATATTTTGAATTTTCCAGTCTGGGGGAATAATGCCAGAATCCAGAAAGACATTGATGAGAGAGAGAAAGTAGGTAAGAGAATTGTCATCAGAATGACGGATGAATATATTCAGGATTTCATCCTTGCCCGGAGCTGAGTCATTGAGGATTTCAATGGCTCTTTTTAACTCATCAAAGGAAAATGGAGCATCTAACCATGAAGAAGATTTTAAAGTGAAAGGCAAAGAAGGAAGTTCATCAAAATTAGGGACATAAGGGGGAGCTATTTTATTAACAAAGTCATCAATCCAAATAGCAGAATTACGAGATGGCTTAGGCAGGGAAAAGGAAGATCTAAACCTGCGAATCATGGACCAAACCTCCCCTGCTGGAGTAGCAGGGGATATATTGGTACAGAAATTACGCCAGCTGTTTTATTTTTTGAAACGGAATGTGCGTTTAGCAACAGCTTGGGCATTCTTGGCTGAGATGTAATTATTCGTAGTCATCTGTTGGCAGTATGTCTTATTGGCCGCTTTCCTCTCCTTCAGCACTCTAAGGCATTCCTCATCCCACCAAGGGGGAGGGCGAGCCTTCGAGCCTACAGGAGATGATTTGGGGATAGACTTGTCAGCCGATTTTAGAATGGAATCAGTCCAAGATTTATAAGAGGAGGTGCAATTATCAGAAGAAGGGGAAGGCAGGGAGAGGGAAAGATCCTGGATAGAGTCTCTGAAACGGGACCAATCCGCTTTTTTTGTAATAAATTTGGGCTTACTTTTAAAGTGATTGGTATCCAACCGTTGAGCCAAATTCAAAATAATGGGATAGTGGTCACTGCCGCAGGGATCTGAAGAAATTCGCCAGGAGATTAGAGGATAGATACTCGGGGAACAGAGGGATATGTCCACCGCACTAGGATTCTGTCCAGGGTGACTAAACCTTGTTGAGGATCCGTCATTTAGGAGACATATATTCAAGGAGTCCAAAAGTTCAATTAATTTGATACCTGAGGGATCCGAGGAAGAAGAACCCCAGAGTGGGGAGTGGGCATTGAAATCACCCAAAATGACCAAGGGAGAAGAAATTTTGCTAAGCATGTGAACCCACAGTGGAAGGTCAAATGGGGTAGAAGGAGGAATATAGAGAGATACAAATGTAATTTTGGAGACAGTGGCTGCCACTAATTGGAAGGATGAATTTGGGGGTTTAATGGAAATAGGGGAGAAGGGGAGAGAGTTTTTGATGAAAAGGGCTGCACCACCCTTCCCATCAATGCGGTCGTCCCGCAGACATTGATAGCCACTCACCTTGAAGAGTTGAGATGGCTTGAACCAAGTCTCAGAGACGGCAGCAATCGATATGGAGTGTAAATGTAGAAGGCGGACGAGGTCATCCTTATTGGACTGCAGAATTGCTGCTGTTGGGGCAGCCATTGGGAAGAAGAGAATACAAAGAGGAGAGTAAAGAGGCAGCGTTGGACGGTAGAGAATTATTATTGTTAATAACAGAGATAAGTAGCATGAGAAGAGTTTGAATAAAAGAAGAATTGTCATTAGAAGTATTGTTGTTTATGGAATTTGCATTTAGATCAGGATTGAAAGCACTGCTGTTAGTTGAATTTGAGTTAGAAAAGACAGGGTTTTGAGGAAAAAGAGAGCTGATGTTACCATTTGGGAACAAGAGCTGGGAGTTATGGCCAAATTGATCATATCCAGGGGTTTTAATTGGACGAGAAGCTTGTTTTGTCATTACAGTTTTCTTGTAAGACAAGTTTGAAGGAGCACTAATTTGGGGTTGAGAGGCAACTTCAGCAAAAGATTTTTTAGAAGGAGCTATTAATTTGGAGGCATAGAAGTATGAAACGCTATTGGAGGCCATATAACTTTTAATGTTTTTTTGGCGAGAAAGTTCGGGGCAGGATGGATGAGTGGCTGTGTGCGAGCCTGAACAATTGACGCAAGTGGGGGAATTGGAAGGGGAGGAGCATTGGTCTGCTAAATGATTTTCTGCGCATTTAAAGCAGCGGGGAGAGGAGCGGCATGATTGCTTAGAATGGCCAAACCGACAACAATTAAAGCATTGGATTGTTGGGTACGAATAAATTTCCACTGGGAGAGAGTTGTGAAATAAATAAACGTGAGAGGGAAGGGACTGTCCTTCAAATGTCAGAACTACAGTTTGAGAGGGTTTCCAAACTACAGACTCAGATGATCGATCTTTGAAATTAAGACTGGAATAATGAGTTCCGAGATAAGCTCTTCTTCAGATAGGTCTACAGGAATACCTCTAACGAGACCCAAGCGAGAGATATTGAAAGAAGGGATATAGGCTTTGAATTTTTTTGCAGAGAGGGAGTCGATGGAATTTATGAATTTATTGGCATTCAACGCGGATGTGAACTCAACACAAATGCGAAATCTGCCCTCTGATCGGATACCACCTGGGGAAATGCCAAGTGGTTTTTTTCCAATGAATTTACCAAATTCAAGGGGATGTAAAGAGTGGCCAGGAGAGTTGTTTTGAACATAAACTATGAAGGGAGCTTTTGCTGAAGTCGGATACAAAGAAAGAGGAGAAGCTACAGGAACTGAGACCTGCGAAGAATCAGTTTTTGGAAGGTCGCAAACTTTCCTCTTTTTTGGAGTAGAGGATGGAACTTGAAGGTCTGTTATTTCTACCTCACTACCAATGTCAAAATTTGAAGGGTCAGGGGGAGCGGGATCAGGGGGTTTCTTCCCCATGGCAAAGGCCATTGGGGCAAAAGGATATAAAACAAAAATAAAATAACACTTACTGGACTTGGTCAGCAATAAACGAACTCAAAAGAGGACAAAAAACTAAAAATAAAACTGACTAAATGCCAAAAATTCGATTTTTCGTATTAAAACGAAAAAAAACGCAATAGTGTTTTTCAACTGTCAAAATTCGAATCAATTATGATGTTGTTTATCGCTATAACAATATTTTGATTTTGAGTGTTCGACACGGATGACATTTTTAAAAGGTGTTGCCATTTTTTGACGTTTTAACGTCTCAAAATATTATTACTTTTTCTCTAACGGCAACTAGCTGCATGATGAAAACGAAGACGAAAATCGGCACTACCAACCACCGGTGGTTGGTAGTGCCGATTTTCGTATTTTTTTCATCCCGAAGGCATAGACAAACTATGAATATCATAGAACTACCCAACCACCAATTGTTGGCACGTTGGTAGTGCTGATTTATTTGATTTTTGATGAAAATAAACATAAATCCGTCAATAATAAAATTCGAACATCGACACAAATTCACTTCAATTCCGCACTTAATCATAGATTCGCACGGTTTAACCAATGTCTTTAAATATCTATTACCAAAATGTGAGAGGGTTACGCACTAAAACTGACAAGTTATTGGTGGCTGTTCGGTCCAACGAATATGATGTTATCGCTCTGTCTGAATCATGGCTCGTTGATGGCATCCGCAACGAAGAGCTATTTGATGATCGCTACGATGTACACCGCCGAGATCGGGACTACACTCGCACGGGCCAACGCTTGGGCGGGGGTGTCTTAGTCGCTGTTCGTCGTGAGCTGGAACCTCGCGAGCGCCCAGGGTGGCACTCACAAGCTGAGGACGTCTGGATAACATTAGAATCCAGGGGATCCAAACACACAAATCTCCACATATGTTGTGTTTACCTCCCTAAAGGACCAACATATCGTGAAAATATGGAAAGCTTCCTCACACAAATTTCAGCACTTACGTTGCAATTCCCCACAGACAAATTCATTATCCTAGGTGACTTTAACCTCACTGACATTTCATGGAATAAGTCTCTCAATAATACGTCATTTATACCCAGTGATCGCTTATCGCCTGTTAGCACATCATTTATTGACTGCATGCATTTTTCGGGATTGTATCAATGTAATGGAATTCCAAATACCAACGGTCACTTTCTTGACCTCGTTCTATGTAATGACCTGGTACCGGTCTCTGCTTGTGATGAACCATTAATTTTAGAAGACCCTCATCACACCTCCTTAATAATGGAAGTTTTATTCTCTGAACCCGCTCCACTAGTGGAAGAGCCTAGAAGGGCTTACATCTATAAGCGCGGTGATTACGACCAAATTAACACATCTCTCGACCAGGTAAACTGGCACGAGCTATTTTCGTTTGGTGACGTGAACGCAGCATTAAATAAATTCTACTCACAATTAAATCATCTTATAGACGCCCATATTCCTATGAAATTATGTAGGAATTCGAAATACCCGCCATGGTATAACTCTGCCCTTATCAAATTAACAACAGAAAAATATAAATACTTTAAAAAGTTCAAGACATATAAAAACCCTTCTGACTATGCCACTTTCTCCCTACTAAGATCACGTCACAAAAAACTTAACTGGGAATGCCATAATAAATACTTATTTAAAATAGAACATGATATATCCTCCGACCCAAAAAAATATGGAATTACATTAAGTCAAACTCCAAATCCCATGGCGTTCCGAATACCATGATGTTCAAAGACGAAAAAGCTGAAAATGGATCTGATATCTGCAACTTATTCTCTAAATATTTCACTTCAGTCTACAATAATAATGCTCGGATTAACCAGATCCTGCCAGACTACACCAGTGAGCCCTGTATTGCTAGCATTCATAATATTGAAATCAACCAGCATCACATACAGAAACAACTTGAAAATTTAGATCCCAATAAAAGCGCAGGCCCAGTTAAAATTCCCCCTTTCTTCATAAGCAAATGTGCGCGCAGCCTTTCTAAACCGTTATTCATAATTTTTAGTCGCTCCCTTAATGAGGGAATCGTGCCCAACACTTGGAAAACTGCATTTGTAACTCCCATTTTCAAGAACGGCCAAAAATCTGACGTTGAAAATTATAGGCCCATATCAAAGCTCTGCATTTTCAGTAAAGTTTTCGAAAAAATTGTCTACGACCAGATGTTTACAGCCTTGAGATCGTCACTTAACAACAATCAGCATGGATTTATGAAAGGAAAATTTACTACCACTAACCTAACGGCATTTGTCGAAATCTTACAAGACAATATGGACCAACGCGTACAGGTAGATGCAATATATACAGACTATAGCAAAGCCTTTGATTTAGTAATCCATGACGTTTTGTTGACTAAACTTTCACTAATCGGCGTACACGGAGATCTCCTCAGATGGCTCTCGTCGTATTTGAAAAATCGCAGCCAAGCAGTAGTCGTCGGTGGCTATAAATCGAATTGGGTAACCGTACCGTCAGGAGTACCCCAAGGGTCATTATTGGGACCATTGCTCTTCAATATATACATTAATGACATTGGAAAATGTTTTCTCCATTCCAGAACGTTACTATACGCAGACGACATGAAAATATTCTCTCCTGTTACAAGTATCAATGACTGTACTCGCGTACAAGAAGATTTAAATCGCCTAAATAGCTACTGCACACAACACAACCTTCAAATAAATGTTAAAAAATGCGGCGTCATCAGCTTTACCTGAAACAAAAATCCCATTTCGTTTGATTATTCCCTTAACGGCACAATACTTAAAAAAATGATGGAGGCCAAAGATCTGGGAGTAGTGCTAGACCCAAAATTACTTTTTGACCGACATATCGAATCCATAGTTGCAAAAACTTCCAAGGTACTTGGCTTCATACTCAGAATCTGCAAACACTTTAAAAAGGTAATCACTATGAAAATGCTGTACTTTGCGTATGTACGCAGTTCTCTGGAGTACGCCTCTCAAGTCTGGAATCCCAGGTACACAACATACACAGAAAGGATTGAGAAAATACAAAATCGTTTTCTACGATACCTTGATTTTCGGGGATATCGTCCTCATCTAAGTTATGTGGAGTCAGCCACGTTTTTCAAAATCTCGTCACTAGAAAATCGTAGAAATTCTGCAGACGTAATATTCTTGCAAAAGATAGCCACCTCTGCGATAGATTGCCCGGAATTACTTGAAAGAATTCAATTAAGAGTGCCCACCAGACAAACTAGACTAAATCACACACTTAACACACCTCGATGCAATACTAACTCTAAACAAAACACATTCATTAACCGCGTTTCACACTTTTTTAACAATTCATACAATGAATTCGACTTATTCAACACAGCACCCCAAATTCTAAAAAAAATAAACAATAAATAACTTCTAAACATATACAAACTATTATACTCCTATACAAATAACTTATTCACTCCCAGATTAGATCCGTCCCCTTCCCCTCCCGCCCACCATCCCATCCCAATAAGCTATTATAACTATTATAACTTTTATAACTTTTTAATCTCTCTAACCAATAATAGGTTTTCACACACCAGTGAAAACCTATTATTGGTTCAATAACATATACATATGTAAATACACCTAAGTAAATAATGTAACTTGTGGCTCTGACATCTGACAAATTTTGTGGCTCTTGACATTTTACTATACAGGGTGTTAAGGGACGTACTTGACTTACTTTAACCAGTGATTCCTGACATTATATACACCTAAGTAAATAATGTAACTTGGTTTTCCAAATAAAATAAAATAAAATAAATAAAAATAAAATAAAAATAAAATAGGTTCCCTAAATCCCAAACATAACAGGACCCGTTGACTTATGGTTGAATTTTGCAAGCTAAATATTACTATCCCGTTCAAACCTATTTTGCTGGAGCCCTTCGGAATACGTCGGATGTCTTCGACGCACTTCGTAGCGCCGTGCGCCGCGTCGCCAGAAGCAGATTTTTGGTACATTTCGTTATTCTGACGGTCTGGACATGTTTGTAGGAGCACCATACAAAATGACAATTCCCGAACGGGGCGTTTGACCGAAACGCGTCGAATGGTAAGGTTAGGTTAGGTTAGGTTAGGTTAGGTTAGGTTAGGTTAGGTTAGGTTAGGTTAGGTTAGGTTAGGTTAGGTTAGGTTAGGTTGTATGGATTGTTAGTATCTTCTATGGGTACCTTGCTTGTTACGCACAAGGTTTCTCCTAATTCTTTTTTCTTACTATATGTATCTTTAAGTTATTTATTTAGTTATCTATTGTTTCGTTAATTTCTTTTATTCTTTTGGTAATTTTTTCTAAGTACGCTATATATATTTCGCTTGGTTTTTTCTGATTCCAGATTTCTTGCCTATTTTCTTCTGTTATTCCATAGTTTTTTAGTTCAAAATTTAGTCTGAATCTCTCTGCATCAAAGATAGAGCATTTTTCTAGTACATGTACGCTGTCCTGTATTGATGTTTTGTCGCACGGGCATTTGTCATCATCTATTATTTTAAAACGTTTGAGATATTCTTTGAAGCACCCATGTCCTGTCAAGATTTGGGTTGCAGTAAAACTGTTTTTAACGTGTTTTCCTTTTTGAAGTGCCGTGCTTATATTTGGTAAGTATTTTTTTGTAATTTTTCCCGTGCTTTCCTCTATATATCTTTTGTTCCATTTATTTTCAGTTACTTTCTTTAAAGTTATTTTTGTGTAGCTTTGAGGTACCTTGCTATAGTCTGGTCTTTTTTTAAGTGTTCTTCCCCTTTTCGCTGCTGTATCTGCCCTTTCATTACCTTCTAAGCCGTTGTGCGCTCTTACCCATTGAAAATTTACCCTGTTTTTATTTTCTCTGCATGTTCCTAGTTTTTCTAAACATTCTCTTGCTATTTTATTTGTTGTTCTCTCTTTGCTCAGCGTTTCTAAAGATGATTTACTATCTGAATTTATAGTTATATCTTTCCCTTTTATATTGTTTATTTGTACCCATTCTATTGCTTTTTGAATTGCAATCATTTCCGCCTGGTATACAGTGCAGTAATCTTCTAACTTATAAGATTTTGATACCCAATCTTGTCCATCTACTTTTATAACTACCCCGGCGCCCACTTTACCTTCTTGTTTACTTCCGTCTGTATAAATTTGTATAGCATCTTCATTAATCTTATTTCCTTTATCTAGTTCAATTGTTATATTTTCTTTAACTGTTTTCCCTGGGTGCGGTAGTTCGTTAACACTGCACGTGGTCATTATTTCCCTGTCAGCCGGAAGGAAGTTAGCTGTTATTCCCCTTCTATTAATTCTGTACACATCTTTTACTTCGTCTATTTTTAGATCTATTGGTGGTGTTCCCGCTAAGGCTAAAGCTGAGGTGGTGGAGATTGTCCTGTACCCTTTACAAATTCTAATTGCATATTGTCGCTGAGCGCTGGCTAGTTTCTTCCTATTCTTAACTTTCTTACACGTGTCTCCCCAGACCCCTGATCCATACGTAAATATTGGTACGATTGCCCCGTCATAGATAGTTTTTAAAATTTCAGGCGATAGTCCCCACGTTGGTTTTGCCGCTCTACATAAGGCTTTGAATATTCTTGAGGTTTTACAGCAAATATAATCTATGTGTTTATCCCATCTAAGCTTATTGTCCATTACCATACCCAAAATTTTTACTTCCTTTACTGGTTTTATTTCTTTACCGTTCATTTTTATGTTAATTGTTTTATCCCGGAGCTTACTCATTACCATGATCTGCGTTTTTTTTTCTGAAAATTCTAATTTTACTTTTTTACCCCAACTGCTTACTTTTCCTAATGCTCTTTCCGCCGTTTCTTTAGTGGTTTGTAGGTTTTTTCCGTTTACAATCAGAAGGACATCGTCAGCGTACGCTTGGATGTAAACGTCTGGGCCAAGATCCATTTGCAGTAGTTCATCCAGTGATACGTTCCAAAAGATTGGCCCGCCAATCGATCCTTGAATGCAGCCCTTTGAGACATTTTTTTCGCTCGAATGGATTCCGTGTTTTATTCTTACTTTTCTATTTTCTGTGTAACTTCTTACTAATGTAACTAGGCTGGAAGGGCAATCTTTTTCTACGAGCTGTTTTAATAATTGTGGCCACCACGCGTTGTCGAAGGCTCCTTTGATGTCAAGAGATATGACAATTACTTCGTCATTTTCCTTCATTTTTCTTTTTATGACTTCGACTGCATCATAAATTGCATCTTCGGCTGATTTTTGCGCGGTGAAACCATATTGTTTTGAGCTTAATTTCTTCCCTTTGCCAAGGTTCCATTTTATTCTGTCTATTAGGATTTTTTCAAATAATTTCCCTAGAACCGGTAGAAGTCCAATCGGCCTATAGTTTTCCAGACTGCTGTAGTTGTCCTTTCCTGGCTTAGGTATGATTATGATTATGGCCTCCTTCCATATTTTTGGGAAATATCCTATGTCAAGACACTTCTGGAACAATTTTGTGAGTATCTCTGGGAAGCTATCATTGAAGTGAGTAAGAATGTCAGATGTGATCCCATCCGCCCCAGGGCACTTCTTCGGGTCAATTGATCTAAGGGCGTTTTTTAGCTCATCTTTTGAAATTTTTGGTTCCTGGTCGACTGTTGTCTTATGCGTTGCTTTTGTTCTTATTTCCATTTGTTCAGGAGTTTCATTTATCACATTGTCATCTGGGAAGAAGTGTTGAAGAATTTCTTTAGCAGTTTCTTCAGGGTTATTGCTTTTAAAAGTTGATGTGGGTGCCCTGTTTGGTGGGTTCGTGAGGACTCTATAGATATTGGACCAAGTTGTTTCCTTCGTTTGTTTTTGGCAGAAGTCTTTCCAGCTACTGGTTTTTGACTCTCTTAACTCGTTTTTAAAATTTTCTTTGGCTTCCAAGTATTTGGGTAAAGTCACCTCAGATCTTCTTTGTCCGCATGAATTTTGAAGTTTCCTTTTTGCAGAGACCAGTTCCGATTTTAATAGTGTCAGTGAGTCAGACCACCATGGGCAGTTTTTTCGTTTTCCTCCTGGTTTAGGGATAGACCTTTCGCAAGTTGTTTTGATGATTGAGGAGATAGTTTCTACCTGTTTTTCAAGATTTATTGGGTTACTGGAATAGACGGGGTCTTCAATTGTGATGTTTGCCTTTTGCAACATTTCTTTCGCGACTTTTTCGAACTTGGTCCAGTCTGCAAGCTTTGTTCTGTACCTTGGGGTTGTTGATTCAGGGGGCATTATTGTGTCTGATATACTCATCGTTATAACATTGTGATCAGATAGTCCTGTTTGTTCCACACCCCAGTTTGTGACTTTGTCCATAATATTGTTGGAGCAGAAGGTTACGTCTATGAATGAGGTTAAATGGTTGCCGGATCTCCAAGTTTCAAATGTTGGAGTGCTGCCGTCATTTAATATGTGAGCATCCAGCGTTGCTATCGTCTCTGCTAGTTCCTCGCCTCGTTTATCTGTTTTTGGACTACCCCACCACGAGCTTTTTGCGTTGAAATCACCGCCTATCAGAATGCTCTTGCCTTTTTTCTTGTTTTCTTCATTAAGTTTGGTGATTGTAAGTATCTGGGGTGCAAGAGGATTATTTGGTTCAACATATACTGATCCTAGAGTTATAGTTCCAACTCGTGTTTCTATTTCTATGTATGTTGAGTTCTCGGATGTGATTGAAGATATCATTGTTGCTTTAATACTATTGTTGACGAGAATTGCTGACTTGTTTGGGCTTTCTCTGGTTCCTTTAGTGGATTGGTAAACTTGCCATCTTTTCGTTTTCAGCTGCCCTGTGTTTCCTGTGTAAGGTTCCTGCAGCAGAATAATGTCCGATTTGTCCGTATTAACCACACTGTCTGTCGCGGATTGGCATCTTTGCGCGTTCCATTGTTTGATTTTAATTTTTCCTCCCATATTGAATTTGTGCTGTCCCGGTTTTTGCACGTATTTATTTGCATTTTTTTTCCTATTCATAATTTGTGTGGTCAATAGATCTTTCGATTTCTCTCCTGTAGAGTGGACATTCGTGCGTTCCTGATCTATGTCTTGACGGAGCTGAGGTTTTCCTCTTCCGGTTTTCATTAACACATGACCCGCATTTTACTTCGTCAGCTTTACCTTTATTTGGACATTGTGCAAGCGTGTGTTTCCCGGCGCAGTGCCAGCACCTCGTTTCCATATCACAATGCTTCTTTAGATGACCAAATCCCAGACAGTTCATGCATTGCATTGTTGAAATGAAGTTTTCAGCACAGATTCTTTGAAATGCGATATTTACTCTGCCTAGGTTAACCATTTTCTTCCATATTTTGGGGTTTGTTTCGATCACGACGTTTGTTAGGCACGGATTTTTATTTTTTTGGAAAAAGAGTATTTTTGAGTCTTCTTTTAGGCCAGCGAGGTCTTCGTTCTGCTCTTCCATTATTTCTATTAACTCTGCAGAGTTCAGATCCTTCTGAATACCTTTTAAGATAATTTTGGGATTTCTTTTCTTGGCGCAGATCGCAGATACTTTTTCCGACGACAGAGTTTTCATTATAAGTTCTGCGTCTTCTTTCTTCTCGCAGCTTATGATTGCTCTCCCGTTAGTAGATTGTCGGATATTTGTTATGCCCACCTTCAGTTTCCGTGGGTCTAGGGAATTTTTAACTCCTTTTAAAACCTCGGCACTGTCTTTCTCGTCTTTGTGGCTGACGACCACGGCGTGTCTTGGAGTAGGAAGTGGTGGAAACCTTCGATCCATTTCGCCATCCTCTTTTTCTTTTTCATTGTCAGGTTTTGTCCTGTTCCATGGTGAAGACGGCGCAGTAATTTTATCTTCTATCCTTCTGATTTGTTCCGCCATTGTATTTATAGCACTTAACATAATCGGACATTCTTTAGCTTGGGACGGATTATCAGTTTTAATAAGTTCCATTATTTTTTCGGTAGCACTGATGATGTCTTGGGATTTCGCTTTTCGAAGGATCGTTTCGCATAATTTTATTATTTTATCATCCCGATTTCCGATAACCATGGAGTCGTTTTGACTTTTGGTGAATTCCGGCATAAGGTCGTACGTTTTGTCGACATGTGCGCATGACTTGTTTGGTGAGCGCATCATTTTGGCGTAAGGATAAAGCTAAATTTTTTTTTTGATAAACTTGAGCCTAGAATGGCGTGAAATATTCTGCGGTCGCCGGAAGGACGCCGAACAAGGCTTTAAGATGATTCTACTGAATTTAAAAGAAACTGAGACAAAAACTCGTGAAAACTGAATTTAAGTTGAAATTTAAACGAATCTAAAACACGTCACTGAATTTAAATGAAATTAAAGAGATTCTGCGGTCGCCGGAAGGACGCCGAACAAGGCTTCTATGATGATGCTACTGAATTTAAGAAAAAAAAAACTGAGACAAAAACCCGTAGAAGTGAATTTAAGTTGAAATTTGAACGATTCTAAACCACGGTCGCCGTGGGGGCACCGAGATCAAAAGGCGGTGAACACAAGCTAGAAAGCGTGCAAATAAGAGACACAAAAACACGAAACAAAGTAATGTGGTTAGTTAGACAGGAATTGGCTGTGTGAAATATTCTCACCGATAGCTGCACTCCCTTCGGAACTTCACTTGATACTGACGCGACGTGGCTATAATTTTACTATTGAAGTGTTGCCATAGAGAAGAATTGAACGTCAGAAAGAGAAAATGAATATAATTTTTTTTTTTTTTTTTTTTTTGAGTGGTGGCAACAAATGGTGATGTGACGGCTATGATGCTTTAAAAATGGCGGCTATGATGCTTTCCAAATGAATTTAAATTTTTAATCACAAAGCGGTAAATTTTTATTTTGATAAACTTGAGCCTAGAATGGCGTGAAATATTCTGCGGTCGCCGGAAGGACGCCGAACAAGGCTTTAAGATGATGCTACTGAATTTAAAAGAAACTGAGACAAAAACTCGTGAAAACTGAATTTAAGTTGAAATTTAAACGAATCTAAAACACGTCACTGAATTTAAATGAAATTAAAGAGATTCTGCGGTCGCCGGAAGGACGCCGAACAAGGCTTCTATGATGATGCTACTGAATTTAAGAAAAAAAAAACTGAGACAAAAACCCGTAGAAGTGAATTTAAGTTGAAATTTGAACGATTCTAAACCACGGTCGCCGTGGGGGCACCGAGATCAAAAGGCGGTGAACACAAGCTAGAAAGCGTGCAAATAAGAGACACAAAAACACGAAACAAAGTAATGTGGTTAGTTAGACAGGAATTGGCTGTGTGAAATATTCTCACCGATAGCTGCACTCCCTTCGGAACTTCACTTGATACTGACGCGACGTGGCTATAATTTTACTATTGAAGTGTTGCCATAGAGAAGAATTGAACGTCAGAAAGAGAAAATGAATATAATTTTTTTTTTTTTTTTTTTTTTTTTTGAGTGGTGGCAACAAATGGTGATGTGACGGCTATGATGCTTTAAAAATGGCGGCTATGATGCTTTCCAAATGAATTTAAATTTTTAATCACAAAGCGGTAAATTTTTATTTTGATAAACTTGAGCCTAGAATGGCGTGAAATATTCTGCGGTCGCCGGAAGGACGCCGAACAAGGCTTTAAGATGATGCTAGTGAATTTAAAAGAAACTGAGACAAAAACTCGTGAAAACTGAATTTAAGTTGAAATTTAAACGAATCTAAAACACGTCACTGAATTTAAATGAAATTAAAGAGATTCTGCGGTCGCCGGAAGGACGCCGAACAAGGCTTCTATGATGATGCTACTGAATTTAAGAAAAAAAACTGAGACAAAAACCCGTAGAAGTGAATTTAAGTTGAAATTTGAACGATTCTAAACCACGGTCGCCGTGGGGGCACCGAGATCAAAAGGCGGTGAACACAAGCTAGAAAGCGTGCAAATAAGAGACACAAAAACACGAAACAAAGTAATGTGGTTAGTTAGACAGGAATTGGCTGTGTGAAATATTCTCACCGATAGCTGCACTCCCTTCGGAACTTCACTTGATACTGACGCGACGTGGCTATAATTTTACTATTGAAGTGTTGCCATAGAGAAGAATTGAACGTCAGAAAGAGAAAATGAATATAATTTTTTTTTTTTTTTTTTTTTTTTTTTTTTTTTTTTTTTTTTTTTTTTTTTTTTTGAGTGGTGGCAACAAATGGTGATGTGACGGCTATGATGCTTTAAAAATGGCGGCTATGATGCTTTCCAAATGAATTTAAATTTTTAATCACAAAGCGGTAAATTTTTATTTTGATAAACTTGAGCCTAGAATGGCGTGAAATATTCTGCGGTCGCCGGAAGGACGCCGAACAAGGCTTTAAGATGATGCTACTGAATTTAAAAGAAACTGAGACAAAAACTCGTGAAAACTGAATTTAAGTTGAAATTTAAACGAATCTAAAACACGTCACTGAATTTAAATGAAATTAAAGAGATTCTGCGGTCGCCGGAAGGACGCCGAACAAGGCTTCTATGATGATGCTACTGAATTTAAGAAAAAAAAAACTGAGACAAAAACCCGTAGAAGTGAATTTAAGTTGAAATTTGAACGATTCTAAACCACGGTCGCCGTGGGGGCACCGAGATCAAAAGGCGGTGAACACAAGCTAGAAAGCGTGCAAATAAGAGACACAAAAACACGAAACAAAGTAATGTGGTTAGTTAGACAGGAATTGGCTGTGTGAAATATTCTCACCGATAGCTGCACTCCCTTCGGAACTTCACTTGATACTGACGCGACGTGGCTATAATTTTACTATTGAAGTGTTGCCATAGAGAAGAATTGAACGTCAGAAAGAGAAAATGAATATAATTTTTTTTTTTTTTTTTTTTTTTTTTGAGTGGTGGCAACAAATGGTGATGTGACGGCTATGATGCTTTAAAAATGGCGGCTATGATGCTTTCCAAATGAATTTAAATTTTTAATCACAAAGCGGTAAATTTTTATTTTGATAAACTTGAGCCTAGAATGGCGTGAAATATTCTGCGGTCGCCGGAAGGACGCCGAACAAGGCTTTAAGATGATGCTAGTGAATTTAAAAGAAACTGAGACAAAAACTCGTGAAAACTGAATTTAAGTTGAAATTTAAACGAATCTAAAACACGTCACTGAATTTAAATGAAATTAAAGAGATTCTGCGGTCGCCGGAAGGACGCCGAACAAGGCTTCTATGATGATGCTACTGAATTTAAGAAAAAAAACTGAGACAAAAACCCGTAGAAGTGAATTTAAGTTGAAATTTGAACGATTCTAAACCACGGTCGCCGTGGGGGCACCGAGATCAAAAGGCGGTGAACACAAGCTAGAAAGCGTGCAAATAAGAGACACAAAAACACGAAACAAAGTAATGTGGTTAGTTAGACAGGAATTGGCTGTGTGAAATATTCTCACCGATAGCTGCACTCCCTTCGGAACTTCACTTGATACTGACGCGACGTGGCTATAATTTTACTATTGAAGTGTTGCCATAGAGAAGAATTGAACGTCAGAAAGAGAAAATGAATATAATTTTTTTTTTTTTTTTTTTTTTTTTTTTTTTTTTTTTTTTTTTTTTTTTTGAGTGGTGGCAACAAATGGTGATGTGACGGCTATGATGCTTTAAAAATGGCGGCTATGATGCTTTCCAAATGAATTTAAATTTTTAATCACAAAGCGGTAAATTTTTATTTTGATAAACTTGAGCCTAGAATGGCGTGAAATATTCTGCGGTCGCCGGAAGGACGCCGAACAAGGCTTTAAGATGATGCTACTGAATTTAAAAGAAACTGAGACAAAAACTCGTGAAAACTGAATTTAAGTTGAAATTTAAACGAATCTAAAACACGTCACTGAATTTAAATGAAATTAAAGAGATTCTGCGGTCGCCGGAAGGACGCCGAACAAGGCTTCTATGATGATGCTACTGAATTTAAGAAAAAAAACTGAGACAAAAACCCGTAGAAGTGAATTTAAGTTGAAATTTGAACGATTCTAAACCACGGTCGCCGTGGGGGCACCGAGATCAAAAGGCGGTGAACACAAGCTAGAAAGCGTGCAAATAAGAGACACAAAAACACGAAACAAAGTAATGTGGTTAGTTAGACAGGAATTGGCTGTGTGAAATATTCTCACCGATAGCTGCACTCCCTTCGGAACTTCACTTGATACTGACGCGACGTGGCTATAATTTTACTATTGAAGTGTTGCCATAGAGAAGAATTGAACGTCAGAAAGAGAAAATGAATATAATTTTTTTTTTTTTTTTTTTTTTTTTTTTTTTTTTGAGTGGTGGCAACAAATGGTGATGTGACGGCTATGATGCTTTAAAAATGGCGGCTATGATGCTTTCCAAATGAATTTAAATTTTTAATCACAAAGCGGTAAATTTTTATTTTGATAAACTTGAGCCTAGAATGGCGTGAAATATTCTGCGGTCGCCGGAAGGACGCCGAACAAGGCTTTAAGATGATGCTACTGAATTTAAAAGAAACTGAGACAAAAACTCGTGAAAACTGAATTTAAGTTGAAATTTAAACGAATCTAAAACACGTCACTGAATTTAAATGAAATTAAAGAGATTCTGCGGTCGCCGGAAGGACGCCGAACAAGGCTTCTATGATGATGCTACTGAATTTAAGAAAAAAAAACTGAGACAAAAACCCGTAGAAGTGAATTTAAGTTGAAATTTGAACGATTCTAAACCACGGTCGCCGTGGGGGCACCGAGATCAAAAGGCGGTGAACACAAGCTAGAAAGCGTGCAAATAAGAGACACAAAAACACGAAACAAAGTAATGTGGTTAGTTAGACAGGAATTGGCTGTGTGAAATATTCTCACCGATAGCTGCACTCCCTTCGGAACTTCACTTGATACTCGGTTAGGTTAGGTTAGGTTAGGTTAGGTTAGGTTAGGTTAGGTTAGGTTAGGTTAGGTTAGGTTAGGTTAGGTTAGGTTAGGTTAGGTTAGGTTAGGTTAGGTTAGGTTAGGTTAGGTTAGGTTAGGTTAGGTTAGGTTAGGTTAGGTTAGGTTAGGTTAGGTTAGGTTAGGTTAGGTTAGGTTAGGTTAGGTTAGGTTAGGTTAGGTTAGGTTAGGTTAGGTTAGGTTAGGTTAGGTTAGGTTAGGTTAGGTTAGGTTAGGTTAGGTTAGGTTAGGTTAGGTTAGGTTAGGTTAGGTTAGGTTAGGTTAGGTTAGGTTAGGTTAGTTTAGGTTAGGTTGTATGGATTGTTAGTATCTTCTATGGGTACCTTGCTTGTTACGCACAAGGTTTCTCCTAATTCTTTTTTCTTACTATATGTATCTTTAAGTTATTTATTTAGTTATCTATTGTTTCGTTAATTTCTTTTATTCTTTTGGTAATTTTTTCTAAGTACGCTATATATATTTCGCTTGGTTTTTTCTGATTCCAGATTTCTTGCCTATTTTCTTCTGTTATTCCATAGTTTTTTAGTTCAAAATTTAGTCTGAATCTCTCTGCATCAAAGATAGAGCATTTTTCTAGTACATGTACGCTGTCCTGTATTGATGTTTTGTCGCACGGGCATTTGTCATCATCTATTATTTTAAAACGTTTGAGATATTCTTTGAAGCACCCATGTCCTGTCAAGATTTGGGTTGCAGTAAAACTGTTTTTAACGTGTTTTCCTTTTTGAAGTGCCGTGCTTATATTTGGTAAGTATTTTTTTGTAATTTTTCCCGTGCTTTCCTCTATATATCTTTTGTTCCATTTATTTTCAGTTACTTTCTTTAAAGTTATTTTTGTGTAGCTTTGAGGTACCTTGCTATAGTCTGGTCTTTTTTTAAGTGTTCTTCCCCTTTTCGCTGCTGTATCTGCCCTTTCATTACCTTCTAAGCCGTTGTGCGCTCTTACCCATTGAAAATTTACCCTGTTTTTATTTTCTCTGCATGTTCCTAGTTTTTCTAAACATTCTCTTGCTATTTTATTTGTTGTTCTCTCTTTGCTCAGCGTTTCTAAAGATGATTTACTATCTGAATTTATAGTTATATCTTTCCCTTTTATATTGTTTATTTGTACCCATTCTATTGCTTTTTGAATTGCAATCATTTCCGCCTGGTATACAGTGCAGTAATCTTCTAACTTATAAGATTTTGATACCCAATCTTGTCCATCTACTTTTATAACTACCCCGGCGCCCACTTTACCTTCTTGTTTACTTCCGTCTGTATAAATTTGTATAGCATCTTCATTAATCTTATTTCCTTTATCTAGTTCAATTGTTATATTTTCTTTAACTGTTTTCCCTGGGTGCGGTAGTTCGTTAACACTGCACGTGGTCATTATTTCCCTGTCAGCCGGAAGGAAGTTAGCTGTTATTCCCCTTCTATTAATTCTGTACACATCTTTTACTTCGTCTATTTTTAGATCTATTGGTGGTGTTCCCGCTAAGGCTAAAGCTGAGGTGGTGGAGATTGTCCTGTACCCTTTACAAATTCTAATTGCATATTGTCGCTGAGCGCTGGCTAGTTTCTTCCTATTCTTAACTTTCTTACACGTGTCTCCCCAGACCCCTGATCCATACGTAAATATTGGTACGATTGCCCCGTCATAGATAGTTTTTAAAATTTCAGGCGATAGTCCCCACGTTGGTTTTGCCGCTCTACATAAGGCTTTGAATATTCTTGAGGTTTTACAGCAAATATAATCTATGTGTTTATCCCATCTAAGCTTATTGTCCATTACCATACCCAAAATTTTTACTTCCTTTACTGGTTTTATTTCTTTACCGTTCATTTTTATGTTAATTGTTTTATCCCGGAGCTTACTCATTACCATGATCTGCGTTTTTTTTTCTGAAAATTCTAATTTTACTTTTTTACCCCAACTGCTTACTTTTCCTAATGCTCTTTCCGCCGTTTCTTTAGTGGTTTGTAGGTTTTTTCCGTTTACAATCAGAAGGACATCGTCAGCGTACGCTTGGATGTAAACGTCTGGGCCAAGATCCATTTGCAGTAGTTCATCCAGTGATACGTTCCAAAAGATTGGCCCGCCAATCGATCCTTGAATGCAGCCCTTTGAGACATTTTTTTCGCTCGAATGGATTCCGTGTTTTATTCTTACTTTTCTATTTTCTGTGTAACTTCTTACTAATGTAACTAGGCTGGAAGGGCAATCTTTTTCTACGAGCTGTTTTAATAATTGTGGCCACCACGCGTTGTCGAAGGCTCCTTTGATGTCAAGAGATATGACAATTACTTCGTCATTTTCCTTCATTTTTCTTTTTATGACTTCGACTGCATCATAAATTGCATCTTCGGCTGATTTTTGCGCGGTGAAACCATATTGTTTTGAGCTTAATTTCTTCCCTTTGCCAAGGTTCCATTTTATTCTGTCTATTAGGATTTTTTCAAATAATTTCCCTAGAACCGGTAGAAGTCCAATCGGCCTATAGTTTTCCAGACTGCTGTAGTTGTCCTTTCCTGGCTTAGGTATGATTATGATTATGGCCTCCTTCCATATTTTTGGGAAATATCCTATGTCAAGACACTTCTGGAACAATTTTGTGAGTATCTCTGGGAAGCTATCATTGAAGTGAGTAAGAATGTCAGATGTGATCCCATCCGCCCCAGGGCACTTCTTCGGGTCAATTGATCTAAGGGCGTTTTTTAGCTCATCTTTTGAAATTTTTGGTTCCTGGTCGACTGTTGTCTTATGCGTTGCTTTTGTTCTTATTTCCATTTGTTCAGGAGTTTCATTTATCACATTGTCATCTGGGAAGAAGTGTTGAAGAATTTCTTTAGCAGTTTCTTCAGGGTTATTGCTTTTAAAAGTTGATGTGGGTGCCCTGTTTGGTGGGTTCGTGAGGACTCTATAGATATTGGACCAAGTTGTTTCCTTCGTTTGTTTTTGGCAGAAGTCTTTCCAGCTACTGGTTTTTGACTCTCTTAACTCGTTTTTAAAATTTTCTTTGGCTTCCAAGTATTTGGGTAAAGTCACCTCAGATCTTCTTTGTCCGCATGAATTTTGAAGTTTCCTTTTTGCAGAGACCAGTTCCGATTTTAATAGTGTCAGTGAGTCAGACCACCATGGGCAGTTTTTTCGTTTTCCTCCTGGTTTAGGGATAGACCTTTCGCAAGTTGTTTTGATGATTGAGGAGATAGTTTCTACCTGTTTTTCAAGATTTATTGGGTTACTGGAATAGACGGGGTCTTCAATTGTGATGTTTGCCTTTTGCAACATTTCTTTCGCGACTTTTCGAACTTGGTCCAGTCTGCAAGCTTTGTTCTGTACCTTGGGGTTGTTGATTCAGGGGGCATTATTGTGTCTGATATACTCATCGTTATAACATTGTGATCAGATAGTCCTGTTTGTTCCACACCCCAGTTTGTGACTTTGTCCATAATATTGTTGGAGCAGAAGGTTACGTCTATGAATGAGGTTAAATGGTTGCCGGATCTCCAAGTTTCAAATGTTGGAGTGCTGCCGTCATTTAATATGTGAGCATCCAGCGTTGCTATCGTCTCTGCTAGTTCCTCGCCTCGTTTATCTGTTTTTGGACTACCCCACCACGAGCTTTTTGCGTTGAAATCACCGCCTATCAGAATGCTCTTGCCTTTTTTCTTGTTTTCTTCATTAAGTTTGGTGATTGTAAGTATCTGGGGTGCAAGAGGATTATTTGGTTCAACATATACTGATCCTAGAGTTATAGTTCCAACTCGTGTTTCTATTTCTATGTATGTTGAGTTCTCGGATGTGATTGAAGATATCATTGTTGCTTTAATACTATTGTTGACGAGAATTGCTGACTTGTTTGGGCTTTCTCTGGTTCCTTTAGTGGATTGGTAAACTTGCCATCTTTTCGTTTTCAGCTGCCCTGTGTTTCCTGTGTAAGGTTCCTGCAGCAGAATAATGTCCGATTTGTCCGTATTAACCACACTGTCTGTCGCGGATTGGCATCTTTGCGCGTTCCATTGTTTGATTTTAATTTTTCCTCCCATATTGAATTTGTGCTGTCCCGGTTTTTGCACGTATTTATTTGCATTTTTTTTCCTATTCATAATTTGTGTGGTCAATAGATCTTTCGATTTCTCTCCTGTAGAGTGGACATTCGTGCGTTCCTGATCTATGTCTTGACGGAGCTGAGGTTTTCCTCTTCCGGTTTTCATTAACACATGACCCGCATTTTACTTCGTCAGCTTTACCTTTATTTGGACATTGTGCAAGCGTGTGTTTCCCGGCGCAGTGCCAGCACCTCGTTTCCATATCACAATGCTTCTTTAGATGACCAAATCCCAGACAGTTCATGCATTGCATTGTTGAAATGAAGTTTTCAGCACAGATTCTTTGAAATGCGATATTTACTCTGCCTAGGTTAACCATTTTCTTCCATATTTTGGGGTTTGTTTCGATCACGACGTTTGTTAGGCACGGATTTTTATTTTTTTGGAAAAAGAGTATTTTTGAGTCTTCTTTTAGGCCAGCGAGGTCTTCGTTCTGCTCTTCCATTATTTCTATTAACTCTGCAGAGTTCAGATCCTTCTGAATACCTTTTAAGATAATTTTGGGATTTCTTTTCTTGGCGCAGATCGCAGATACTTTTTCCGACGACAGAGTTTTCATTATAAGTTCTGCGTCTTCTTTCTTCTCGCAGCTTATGATTGCTCTCCCGTTAGTAGATTGTCGGATATTTGTTATGCCCACCTTCAGTTTCCGTGGGTCTAGGGAATTTTTAACTCCTTTTAAAACCTCGGCACTGTCTTTCTCGTCTTTGTGGCTGACGACCACGGCGTGTCTTGGAGTAGGAAGTGGTGGAAACCTTCGATCCATTTCGCCATCCTCTTTTTCTTTTTCATTGTCAGGTTTTGTCCTGTTCCATGGTGAAGACGGCGCAGTAATTTTATCTTCTATCCTTCTGATTTGTTCCGCCATTGTATTTATAGCACTTAACATAATCGGACATTCTTTAGCTTGGGACGGATTATCAGTTTTAATAAGTTCCATTATTTTTTCGGTAGCACTGATGATGTCTTGGGATTTCGCTTTTCGAAGGATCGTTTCGCATAATTTTATTATTTTATCATCCCGATTTCCGATAACCATGGAGTCGTTTTGACTTTTGGTGAATTCCGGCATAAGGTCGTACGTTTTGTCGACATGTGCGCATGACTTGTTTGGTGAGCGCATCATTTTGGCGTAAGGATAAAGCTAAATTTTTTTTTTGATAAACTTGAGCCTAGAATGGCGTGAAATATTCTGCGGTCGCCGGAAGGACGCCGAACAAGGCTTTAAGATGATTCTACTGAATTTAAAAGAAACTGAGACAAAAACTCGTGAAAACTGAATTTAAGTTGAAATTTAAACGAATCTAAAACACGTCACTGAATTTAAATGAAATTAAAGAGATTCTGCGGTCGCCGGAAGGACGCCGAACAAGGCTTCTATGATGATGCTACTGAATTTAAGAAAAAAAAAACTGAGACAAAAACCCGTAGAAGTGAATTTAAGTTGAAATTTGAACGATTCTAAACCACGGTCGCCGTGGGGGCACCGAGATCAAAAGGCGGTGAACACAAGCTAGAAAGCGTGCAAATAAGAGACACAAAAACACGAAACAAAGTAATGTGGTTAGTTAGACAGGAATTGGCTGTGTGAAATATTCTCACCGATAGCTGCACTCCCTTCGGAACTTCACTTGATACTGACGCGACGTGGCTATAATTTTACTATTGAAGTGTTGCCATAGAGAAGAATTGAACGTCAGAAAGAGAAAATGAATATAATTTTTTTTTTTTTTTTTTTTTTGAGTGGTGGCAACAAATGGTGATGTGACGGCTATGATGCTTTAAAAATGGCGGCTATGATGCTTTCCAAATGAATTTAAATTTTTAATCACAAAGCGGTAAATTTTTATTTTGATAAACTTGAGCCTAGAATGGCGTGAAATATTCTGCGGTCGCCGGAAGGACGCCGAACAAGGCTTTAAGATGATGCTACTGAATTTAAAAGAAACTGAGACAAAAACTCGTGAAAACTGAATTTAAGTTGAAATTTAAACGAATCTAAAACACGTCACTGAATTTAAATGAAATTAAAGAGATTCTGCGGTCGCCGGAAGGACGCCGAACAAGGCTTCTATGATGATGCTACTGAATTTAAGAAAAAAAACTGAGACAAAAACCCGTAGAAGTGAATTTAAGTTGAAATTTGAACGATTCTAAACCACGGTCGCCGTGGGGGCACCGAGATCAAAAGGCGGTGAACACAAGCTAGAAAGCGTGCAAATAAGAGACACAAAAACACGAAACAAAGTAATGTGGTTAGTTAGACAGGAATTGGCTGTGTGAAATATTCTCACCGATAGCTGCACTCCCTTCGGAACTTCACTTGATACTGACGCGACGTGGCTATAATTTTACTATTGAAGTGTTGCCATAGAGAAGAATTGAACGTCAGAAAGAGAAAATGAATATAATTTTTTTTTTTTTTTTTTTTTTTTTTTTTTTTTTTTTTTTTTTTTGAGTGGTGGCAACAAATGGTGATGTGACGGCTATGATGCTTTAAAAATGGCGGCTATGATGCTTTCCAAATGAATTTAAATTTTTAATCACAAAGCGGTAAATTTTTATTTTGATAAACTTGAGCCTAGAATGGCGTGAAATATTCTGCGGTCGCCGGAAGGACGCCGAACAAGGCTTTAAGATGATGCTACTGAATTTAAAAGAAACTGAGACAAAAACTCGTGAAAACTGAATTTAAGTTGAAATTTAAACGAATCTAAAACACGTCACTGAATTTAAATGAAATTAAAGAGATTCTGCGGTCGCCGGAAGGACGCCGAACAAGGCTTCTATGATGATGCTACTGAATTTAAGAAAAAAAACTGAGACAAAAACCCGTAGAAGTGAATTTAAGTTGAAATTTGAACGATTCTAAACCACGGTCGCCGTGGGGGCACCGAGATCAAAAGGCGGTGAACACAAGCTAGAAAGCGTGCAAATAAGAGACACAAAAACACGAAACAAAGTAATGTGGTTAGTTAGACAGGAATTGGCTGTGTGAAATATTCTCACCGATAGCTGCACTCCCTTCGGAACTTCACTTGATACTCGGTTAGGTTAGGTTAGGTTAGGTTAGGTTAGGTTAGGTTAGGTTAGGTTAGGTTAGGTTAGGTTAGGTTAGGTTAGGTTATGTTAGGTTAGGTTAGGTTAGGTTAGGTTAGGTTAGGTTAGGTTAGGTTAGGTTAGGTTAGGTTAGGTTAGGTTAGGTTAGGTTAGGTTAGGTTAGGTTAGGTTAGGTTAGGTTAGGTTAGGTTAGGTTAGGTTAGGTTAGGTTAGGTTAGGTTAGGTTAGGTTAGGTTAGGTTAGGTTAGGTTAGGTTAGGTTAGGTTAGGTTAGGTTGGGTTAGGTTGGGTTAGGTTGGGTTAGGTTAGGTTAGGTTAGGTTAGGTTAGGTTAGGTTAGGTTAGGTTAGGTTAGGTTAGGTTAGGTTAGGTTAGGTTAGGTTAGGTTAGGTTAGGTTAGGTTAGGTTAGGTTAGGTTAGGTTAGGTTAGGTTAGGTTGTATGGATTGTTAGTATCTTCTATGGGTACCTTGCTTGTTACGCACAAGGTTTCTCCTAATTCTTTTTTCTTACTATATGTATCTTTAAGTTATTTATTTAGTTATCTATTGTTTCGTTAATTTCTTTTATTCTTTTGGTAATTTTTTCTAAGTACGCTATATATATTTCGCTTGGTTTTTTCTGATTCCAGATTTCTTGCCTATTTTCTTCTGTTATTCCATAGTTTTTTAGTTCAAAATTTAGTCTGAATCTCTCTGCATCAAAGATAGAGCATTTTTCTAGTACATGTACGCTGTCCTGTATTGATGTTTTGTCGCACGGGCATTTGTCATCATCTATTATTTTAAAACGTTTGAGATATTCTTTGAAGCACCCATGTCCTGTCAAGATTTGGGTTGCAGTAAAACTGTTTTTAACGTGTTTTCCTTTTTGAAGTGCCGTGCTTATATTTGGTAAGTATTTTTTTGTAATTTTTCCCGTGCTTTCCTCTATATATCTTTTGTTCCATTTATTTTCAGTTACTTTCTTTAAAGTTATTTTTGTGTAGCTTTGAGGTACCTTGCTATAGTCTGGTCTTTTTTTAAGTGTTCTTCCCCTTTTCGCTGCTGTATCTGCCCTTTCATTACCTTCTAAGCCGTTGTGCGCTCTTACCCATTGAAAATTTACCCTGTTTTTATTTTCTCTGCATGTTCCTAGTTTTTCTAAACATTCTCTTGCTATTTTATTTGTTGTTCTCTCTTTGCTCAGCGTTTCTAAAGATGATTTACTATCTGAATTTATAGTTATATCTTTCCCTTTTATATTGTTTATTTGTACCCATTCTATTGCTTTTTGAATTGCAATCATTTCCGCCTGGTATACAGTGCAGTAATCTTCTAACTTATAAGATTTTGATACCCAATCTTGTCCATCTACTTTTATAACTACCCCGGCGCCCACTTTACCTTCTTGTTTACTTCCGTCTGTATAAATTTGTATAGCATCTTCATTAATCTTATTTCCTTTATCTAGTTCAGTTGTTATATTTTCTTTAACTGTTTTCCCTGGGTGCGGTAGTTCGTTAACACTGCACGTGGTCATTATTTCCCTGTCAGCCGGAAGGAAGTTAGCTGTTATTCCCCTTCTATTAATTCTGTACACATCTTTTACTTCGTCTATTTTTAGATCTATTGGTGGTGTTCCCGCTAAGGCTAAAGCTGAGGTGGTGGAGATTGTCCTGTACCCTTTACAAATTCTAATTGCATATTGTCGCTGAGCGCTGGCTAGTTTCTTCCTATTCTTAACTTTCTTACACGTGTCTCCCCAGACCCCTGATCCATACGTAAATATTGGTACGATTGCCCCGTCATAGATAGTTTTTAAAATTTCAGGCGATAGTCCCCACGTTGGTTTTGCCGCTCTACATAAGGCTTTGAATATTCTTGAGGTTTTACAGCAAATATAATCTATGTGTTTATCCCATCTAAGCTTATTGTCCATTACCATACCCAAAATTTTTACTTCCTTTACTGGTTTTATTTCTTTACCGTTCATTTTTATGTTAATTGTTTTATCCCGGAGCTTACTCATTACCATGATCTGCGTTTTTTTTTCTGAAAATTCTAATTTTACTTTTTTACCCCAACTGCTTACTTTTCCTAATGCTCTTTCCGCCGTTTCTTTAGTGGTTTGTAGGTTTTTTCCGTTTACAATCAGAAGGACATCGTCAGCGTACGCTTGGATGTAAACGTCTGGGCCAAGATCCATTTGCAGTAGTTCATCCAGTGATACGTTCCAAAAGATTGGCCCGCCAATCGATCCTTGAATGCAGCCCTTTGAGACATTTTTTTCGCTCGAATGGATTCCGTGTTTTATTCTTACTTTTCTATTTTCTGTGTAACTTCTTACTAATGTAACTAGGCTGGAAGGGCAATCTTTTTCTACGAGCTGTTTTAATAATTGTGGCCACCACGCGTTGTCGAAGGCTCCTTTGATGTCAAGAGATATGACAATTACTTCGTCATTTTCCTTCATTTTTCTTTTTATGACTTCGACTGCATCATAAATTGCATCTTCGGCTGATTTTTGCGCGGTGAAACCATATTGTTTTGAGCTTAATTTCTTCCCTTTGCCAAGGTTCCATTTTATTCTGTCTATTAGGATTTTTTCAAATAATTTCCCTAGAACCGGTAGAAGTCCAATCGGCCTATAGTTTTCCAGACTGCTGTAGTTGTCCTTTCCTGGCTTAGGTATGATTATGATTATGGCCTCCTTCCATATTTTTGGGAAATATCCTATGTCAAGACACTTCTGGAACAATTTTGTGAGTATCTCTGGGAAGCTATCATTGAAGTGAGTAAGAGTGTCAGATGTGATCCCATCCGCCCCAGGGCACTTCTTCGGGTCAATTGATCTAAGGGCGTTTTTTAGCTCATCTTTTGAAATTTTTGGTTCCTGGTCGACTGTTGTCTTATGCGTTGCTTTTGTTCTTATTTCCATTTGTTCAGGAGTTTCATTTATCACATTGTCATCTGGGAAGAAGTGTTGAAGAATTTCTTTAGCAGTTTCTTCAGGGTTATTGCTTTTAAAAGTTGATGTGGGTGCCCTGTTTGGTGGGTTCGTGAGGACTCTATAGATATTGGACCAAGTTGTTTCCTTCGTTTGTTTTTGGCAGAAGTCTTTCCAGCTACTGGTTTTTGACTCTCTTAACTCGTTTTTAAAATTTTCTTTGGCTTCCAAGTATTTGGGTAAAGTCACCTCAGATCTTCTTTGTCCGCATGAATTTTGAAGTTTCCTTTTTGCAGAGACCAGTTCCGATTTTAATAGTGTCAGTGAGTCAGACCACCATGGGCAGTTTTTTCGTTTTCCTCCTGGTTTAGGGATAGACCTTTCGCAAGTTGTTTTGATGATTGAGGAGATAGTTTCTACCTGTTTTTCAAGATTTATTGGGTTACTGGAATAGACGGGGTCTTCAATTGTGATGTTTGCCTTTTGCAACATTTCTTTCGCGACTTTTTCGAACTTGGTCCAGTCTGCAAGCTTTGTTCTGTACCTTGGGGTTGTTGATTCAGGGGGCATTATTGTGTCTGATATACTCATCGTTATAACATTGTGATCAGATAGTCCTGTTTGTTCCACACCCCAGTTTGTGACTTTGTCCATAATATTGTTGGAGCAGAAGGTTACGTCTATGAATGAGGTTAAATGGTTGCCGGATCTCCAAGTTTCAAATGTTGGAGTGCTGCCGTCATTTAATATGTGAGCATCCAGCGTTGCTATCGTCTCTGCTAGTTCCTCGCCTCGTTTATCTGTTTTTGGACTACCCCACCACGAGCTTTTTGCGTTGAAATCACCGCCTATCAGAATGCTCTTGCCTTTTTTCTTGTTTTCTTCATTAAGTTTGGTGATTGTAAGTATCTGGGGTGCAAGAGGATTATTTGGTTCAACATATACTGATCCTAGAGTTATAGTTCCAACTCGTGTTTCTATTTCTATGTATGTTGAGTTCTCGGATGTGATTGAAGATATCATTGTTGCTTTAATACTATTGTTGACGAGAATTGCTGACTTGTTTGGGCTTTCTCTGGTTCCTTTAGTGGATTGGTAAACTTGCCATCTTTTCGTTTTCAGCTGCCCTGTGTTTCCTGTGTAAGGTTCCTGCAGCAGAATAATGTCCGATTTGTCCGTATTAACCACACTGTCTGTCGCGGATTGGCATCTTTGCGCGTTCCATTGTTTGATTTTAATTTTTCCTCCCATATTGAATTTGTGCTGTCCCGGTTTTTGCACGTATTTATTTGCATTTTTTTTTCCTATTCATAATTTGTGTGGTCAATAGATCTTTCGATTTCTCTCCTGTAGAGTGGACATTCGTGCGTTCCTGATCTATGTCTTGACGGAGCTGAGGTTTTCCTCTTCCGGTTTTCATTAACACATGACCCGCATTTTACTTCGTCAGCTTTACCTTTATTTGGACATTGTGCAAGCGTGTGTTTCCCGGCGCAGTGCCAGCACCTCGTTTCCATATCACAATGCTTCTTTAGATGACCAAATCCCAGACAGTTCATGCATTGCATTGTTGAAATGAAGTTTTCAGCACAGATTCTTTGAAATGCGATATTTACTCTGCCTAGGTTAACCATTTTCTTCCATATTTTGGGGTTTGTTTCGATCACGACGTTTGTTAGGCACGGATTTTTATTTTTTTGGAAAAAGAGTATTTTTGAGTCTTCTTTTAGGCCAGCGAGGTCTTCGTTCTGCTCTTCCATTATTTCTATTAACTCTGCAGAGTTCAGATCCTTCTGAATACCTTTTAAGATAATTTTGGGATTTCTTTTCTTGGCGCAGATCGCAGATACTTTTTCCGACGACAGAGTTTTCATTATAAGTTCTGCGTCTTCTTTCTTCTCGCAGCTTATGATTGCTCTCCCGTTAGTAGATTGTCGGATATTTGTTATGCCCACCTTCAGTTTCCGTGGGTCTAGGGAATTTTTAACTCCTTTTAAAACCTCGGCACTGTCTTTCTCGTCTTTGTGGCTGACGACCACGGCGTGTCTTGGAGTAGGAAGTGGTGGAAACCTTCGATCCATTTCGCCATCCTCTTTTTCTTTTTCATTGTCAGGTTTTGTCCTGTTCCATGGTGAAGACGGCGCAGTAATTTTATCTTCTATCCTTCTGATTTGTTCCGCCATTGTATTTATAGCACTTAACATAATCGGACATTCTTTAGCTTGGGACGGATTATCAGTTTTAATAAGTTCCATTATTTTTTCGGTAGCACTGATGATGTCTTGGGATTTCGCTTTTCGAAGGATCGTTTCGCATAATTTTATTATTTTATCATCCCGATTTCCGATAACCATGGAGTCGTTTTGACTTTTGGTGAATTCCGGCATAAGGTCGTACGTTTTGTCGACATGTGCGCATGACTTGTTTGGTGAGCGCATCATTTTGGCGTAAGGATAAAGCTAAATTTTTTTTTTGATAAACTTGAGCCTAGAATGGCGTGAAATATTCTGCGGTCGCCGGAAGGACGCCGAACAAGGCTTTAAGATGATTCTACTGAATTTAAAAGAAACTGAGACAAAAACTCGTGAAAACTGAATTTAAGTTGAAATTTAAACGAATCTAAAACACGTCACTGAATTTAAATGAAATTAAAGAGATTCTGCGGTCGCCGGAAGGACGCCGAACAAGGCTTCTATGATGATGCTACTGAATTTAAGAAAAAAAAAACTGAGACAAAAACCCGTAGAAGTGAATTTAAGTTGAAATTTGAACGATTCTAAACCACGGTCGCCGTGGGGGCACCGAGATCAAAAGGCGGTGAACACAAGCTAGAAAGCGTGCAAATAAGAGACACAAAAACACGAAACAAAGTAATGTGGTTAGTTAGACAGGAATTGGCTGTGTGAAATATTCTCACCGATAGCTGCACTCCCTTCGGAACTTCACTTGATACTGACGCGACGTGGCTATAATTTTACTATTGAAGTGTTGCCATAGAGAAGAATTGAACGTCAGAAAGAGAAAATGAATATAATTTTTTTTTTTTTTTTTTTTTTTTTTGAGTGGTGGCAACAAATGGTGATGTGACGGCTATGATGCTTTAAAAATGGCGGCTATGATGCTTTCCAAATGAATTTAAATTTTTAATCACAAAGCGGTAAATTTTTATTTTGATAAACTTGAGCCTAGAATGGCGTGAAATATTCTGCGGTCGCCGGAAGGACGCCGAACAAGGCTTTAAGATGATGCTACTGAATTTAAAAGAAACTGAGACAAAAACTCGTGAAAACTGAATTTAAGTTGAAATTTAAACGAATCTAAAACACGTCACTGAATTTAAATGAAATTAAAGAGATTCTGCGGTCGCCGGAAGGACGCCGAACAAGGCTTCTATGATGATGCTACTGAATTTAAGAAAAAAAACTGAGACAAAAACCCGTAGAAGTGAATTTAAGTTGAAATTTGAACGATTCTAAACCACGGTCGCCGTGGGGGCACCGAGATCAAAAGGCGGTGAACACAAGCTAGAAAGCGTGCAAATAAGAGACACAAAAACACGAAACAAAGTAATGTGGTTAGTTAGACAGGAATTGGCTGTGTGAAATATTCTCACCGATAGCTGCACTCCCTTCGGAACTTCACTTGATACTGACGCGACGTGGCTATAATTTTACTATTGAAGTGTTGCCATAGAGAAGAATTGAACGTCAGAAAGAGAAAATGAATATAATTTTTTTTTTTTTTTTTTTTTTTTTTTTTTTTTTTTTTTTTTTTTTTTTTTTTTTTGAGTGGTGGCAACAAATGGTGATGTGACGGCTATGATGCTTTAAAAATGGCGGCTATGATGCTTTCCAAATGAATTTAAATTTTTAATCACAAAGCGGTAAATTTTTATTTTGATAAACTTGAGCCTAGAATGGCGTGAAATATTCTGCGGTCGCCGGAAGGACGCCGAACAAGGCTTTAAGATGATGCTACTGAATTTAAAAGAAACTGAGACAAAAACTCGTGAAAACTGAATTTAAGTTGAAATTTAAACGAATCTAAAACACGTCACTGAATTTAAATGAAATTAAAGAGATTCTGCGGTCGCCGGAAGGACGCCGAACAAGGCTTCTATGATGATGCTACTGAATTTAAGAAAAAAAACTGAGACAAAAACCCGTAGAAGTGAATTTAAGTTGAAATTTGAACGATTCTAAACCACGGTCGCCGTGGGGGCACCGAGATCAAAAGGCGGTGAACACAAGCTAGAAAGCGTGCAAATAAGAGACACAAAAACACGAAACAAAGTAATGTGGTTAGTTAGACAGGAATTGGCTGTGTGAAATATTCTCACCGATAGCTGCACTCCCTTCGGAACTTCACTTGATACTGACGCGACGTGGCTATAATTTTACTATTGAAGTGTTGCCATAGAGAAGAATTGAACGTCAGAAAGAGAAAATGAATATAATTTTTTTTTTTTTTTTTTTTTTTTTTTTTGAGTGGTGGCAACAAATGGTGATGTGACGGCTATGATGCTTTAAAAATGGCGGCTATGATGCTTTCCAAATGAATTTAAATTTTTAATCACAAAGCGGTAAATTTTTATTTTGATAAACTTGAGCCTAGAATGGCGTGAAATATTCTGCGGTCGCCGGAAGGACGCCGAACAAGGCTTTAAGATGATGCTACTGAATTTAAAAGAAACTGAGACAAAAACTCGTGAAAACTGAATTTAAGTTGAAATTTAAACGAATCTAAAACACGTCACTGAATTTAAATGAAATTAAAGAGATTCTGCGGTCGCCGGAAGGACGCCGAACAAGGCTTCTATGATGATGCTACTGAATTTAAGAAAAAAACTGAGACAAAAACCCGTAGAAGTGAATTTAAGTTGAAATTTGAACGATTCTAAACCACGGTCGCCGTGGGGGCACCGAGATCAAAAGGCGGTGAACACAATCTAGAAAGCGTGCAAATAAGAGACACAAAAACACGAAACAAAGTAATGTGGTTAGTTAGACAGGAATTGGCTGTGTGAAATATTCTCACCGATAGCTGCACTCCCTTCGGAACTTCACTTGATACTGACGCGACGTGGCTATAATTTTACTATTGAAGTGTTGCCATAGAGAAGAATTGAACGTCAGAAAGAGAAAATGAATATAATTTTTTTTTTTTTTTTTTTTTTGAGTGGTGGCAACAAATGGTGATGTGACGGCTATGATGCTTTAAAAATGGCGGCTATGATGCTTTCCAAATGAATTTAAATTTTTAATCACAAAGCGGTAAATTTTTATTTTGATAAACTTGAGCCTAGAATGGCGTGAAATATTCTGCGGTCGCCGGAAGGACGCCGAACAAGGCTTTAAGATGATTCTACTGAATTTAAAAGAAACTGAGACAAAAACTCGTGAAAACTGAATTTAAGTTGAAATTTAAACGAATCTAAAACACGTCACTGAATTTAAATGAAATTAAAGAGATTCTGCGGTCGCCGGAAGGACGCCGAACAAGGCTTCTATGATGATGCTACTGAATTTAAGAAAAAAAAAACTGAGACAAAAACCCGTAGAAGTGAATTTAAGTTGAAATTTGAACGATTCTAAACCACGGTCGCCGTGGGGGCACCGAGATCAAAAGGCGGTGAACACAAGCTAGAAAGCGTGCAAATAAGAGACACAAAAACACGAAACAAAGTAATGT